>CM076944.1:14362500-17032500 GCA_039566865.1 Aurelia coerulea
TTAAGATACTTCAACACACAGAAGGAGATCTTCGAATCACAATATTCAGTCCCTATGACAAACTACAGTGACAATGAGGTCGAATTCAAAGTTTTGGCATTTCTTCAAATTTTGAAATAATTCGTAGAGCCTTTGATTGACTATGGATTAGGGCATTGGGAATAGGTCTGTGAAGAAATTTTTTGAAAGTATTCATTTCCCTTCTATTCAATGATCTTTTGGCGAAGGGTGGTAACTCGTCCAAAACGGGCCTAAATCTGAGATTTCAAATTTCCCGGTTGGTTTTTAGCTCCATTTGATTGGCTTAGAGCGTGTCACGTGTCAATTTTGTTAGCCAGTAAGGATTTAGTGCCTATCTTGTCTTGACCAGCATAGCCTCTAAATCTTTTCTTTTGTCCAAAATTCCCCTTGGACGCTGACTCATCCTCTGATCAGATTGCGTTTTCTCCTAAAATTGACCAATCAGGTGCCGTCATTTCATTACTTCCGCGTTTCGTGGCTAGATTTAGGCCATTTTGAGTACGAGTACCCCCCCCCCCCTATTGAAAAAATATTGCACGCTCGAATAAATCGAATTTTTTGAAAATTTCAACGGGAAAAGAAAGCTTATACATAGGACCACAAGTGTTCATGTAACCCCTTTGCCATCACCTAGGGTTGAAGAATTACGGCGATTTGAATGTTTGTCTTTGGTATTTTTTCAAACAGGTAGCGGCATCCTGCTCGCCCTCCCCCCAAAAATTAGGTTTTTAGCAAAATTATCAAAAATGTACATATTTCCATGAATAATTCTTCCGAAATTTCCGAAATTTGCGCTTTACTTCGCCTTGACTTGCGAATTTACGACACCTCCAAACTCTGTCCTTTTTCCCTGGATGACAACTTATGCCTCTCTCTGGTCTGGACCCAACATAACAGGAAAAGGCGGGAAAAGAGATCTTTAACGGTGGCGGTGTCGTCATGTTTTTGTTGGTAAAATCATTTATCGTCTCAAATATTTGTTCACAAATCTATAAGAAGATGGTCGATTACCAATGAAGTTGAAGCAAAGTATCGAGATAACTGCCAATATCTTTTAATTCCCGCGCTTGGGATGGAGTGTGAGTGAAACCAAACTGACAGCATTGCAAAAAAATCTCAAAGAAGACAGACGACGGCATTGCATCAGGAGCGATCAAGATCACGATGAAGTAAGTTTTTCTTCTACTTCGTCTTGCAGTGAGGGCATTTCAAGTTTTTACATTCTTATCAAAAGACGATTTTGACAACGATTTCCGCACAATTTTTACAAGAAAGAAGCCGCCTGTGCTGTGTGAAATTGTAAATATCAATTTTGTAAAAAATCAAGAAATCTAGGAGAAAATTTACCCCGGGAAGAACTGGGGTCCAGTTTGTTGTAAAAGTTAGTGCACGAGTTTATAAGAAAATAAATATTTGGGCCAGTTGTGAAAGTAATAAATGTTTCTTAACCCTATCTAGACTAGGCTTTTTGAAACTCTGGGGAGACTAGGGGGGGGGCACAAAGTGCCCCCCTATTTTTTCTTAGAATCATCTAGAGACTTGAAACTTGGCACAAGTAGCAAACATGATAAGGCAAACAAGATGATGGGATTTGTTTTTGTTTATGTCACGTGATTAAGTGCTGACGTCAGCAAATGTTGCCAATATGGGTGTAAAACCACATGTACTTTGTCGCATTGTATCTCCAAATTGATAAAATATATCGATGTGATATTTGAAGAATAGAAGGATTATATCCTTGTAATTCTTATTTTGAAATTTTTGCTTTGTAACACTGATATTTTTGCTGATGTCAGCATCTATTTATTTTGTACGAAAAAAAGAGCGATTTTTGAGTAAAATTGATTATTAATTACTTTTAAAAATAGCAAAAAATGCTAAATATACATAAAAAGATCTGCTGCATCATATTATGTCACTCACTTTTTCTAAAAATGAAGCATAACATGGTTTTTCGTCAGTACGCATGCGCAACAACCAATTGTTGATGACGTCATCAAAAATCAATAAACTATATATCAAATGAAAGCTTGTTTCAAGACAAGTTCAACAATGTTTGTCTCATTGTCATAGAGCCAGTGGTTCCAAAGCTATGACTTAAAAGGTATCTATTTTGCGGAGCACTCAATTTAAAGTCATGTGTTGACCCCCGGAATCAGTGTCAAAATTTTTGAAATTGACATGAAAAGATGTCCCATAGATAGAAACTAAAAGACACAAAAAAGCTAGACTATTCTAGAGATACTCTACAAGCTGTGTGGAAAAGTTTACTAGGGGGGGGGGGCCCTAGTCTGGATAGGGTTAAGATTATCAGATTTATTGTTCTCGTGTGTACTGATGTTTGTTTTGAAAGAGAATCAAAGAAGGTACATGGTGAAAACGCTGAGAAGGATGCGAAGAATGGGGCTGAGTTAGGTGTGGTAGAGGATCTCCGTATACAGAGGCTTCTTGTACTTATCATGTTGCCTGGAGAGTGGGGAGGGGGGGGGGGCTAGAATTCTCCAACGCCTTTTTTGAATTTGGTTGTTAAAGGTTCTGTCGTGTATTTTATGTGAAGTTAAGTTTCTTATGTGCGTTTTCATGTTCTGGTAAGACCATTTGTTTTCGTTTTCGTCTGTTTTCCGAATAGTTTGGAATGTTATGAAAAAGGGATAACAGTAAATGGGAGACTCATTTGTTCCAAGTTTGTAAAGGGTAGGGTGTGTGAATAGGCTCACCATTTCAACGGGAGGTGCTAACACAAAGATATGCTGAGTGACGGTTGGGGGGAGGGGTTGTGCTAAGTAAGGCAATTTGATTGGTGGTGCCATTTTGTTAAAATCACTTTCTAGTTGTTATTTGTGTATGTTGTTGTTTATTTTTCATAATCATTTGATCTTCAGCGGTTCACCTGTAAATGTTTCTATGGTAGTAGGATCGGAATATTGTCCCCAGAGGATACGGGTACTCTCTGATCACTGGTCAGTGGGACACTGTCAATGACTATATATAGTTAGTTTTGTTGCGATTTTTGTTGCACTTGGTTTGAAGGGAGATGAATTGGGTTTGGATTGAGATATTTGGCATTGTGCCGAATTTAGGCCTTGTAGCTGTAATCATCGTCGTGTTATGAAATTATGCATGAATGATGGGATGGAGCGAATTGTACATGAAGCACTGGAAAGGGGAAGCATAGGTGGTTGGGGAAAGGGGATTGCCTTAACGTTTTATGCGGAGTTTTGGGGAAGGTACCATCAAATTAATCAACGAATTGCAGGCTATGTATAAAGTATGAACACGACATTTGAGCTATTTGCAAGTTCTGTTTGTCTGCATGAAGACTTGCATCGTTCGTTTCTTAACTGTACATTGAATTGTAAGCGTAAATGTAAGTGTGCCTGCTAGCAACTTAGCATGGTGCGTCAATGATGGCAGAAAATCAGGAGTGAAAATAGGGTCACCCCACTAGATAAATAGGTGGATTACACCGCTCAACAGCAGCATGCAGTAAAATCATTCTTGTGATCAGCTAGTTTCGCAACATTAAAATTTGGGATCATTTTCACACTTGTGTCTACATCCCATTTTTTCAGCGTATCAAGCTGCCCATCTCCACCAAGTTTCATGCTGGTATCATAATTTGCAGCAAAATGATTACTACTTCCTTTTTAGAGGCCTGGAACCTAGTACTCCAGTCTAAAAATAGCAGAAGGGGGCATTTTTCAGCTTGTGTCCACATTCCATCATTTTCAGCATATCAAACTGCCCATCTCCACCAAGTTTCATGCTGGTATCATAATTTGCAGCAAAATGATTACTATTTCCTTTTTAGAGGCCTGGAACCTAGTACCCCATTCTAAAGATAGCACAAGGGGGCATTTTTCAGCTTGTGTCCACATCCCATCTTTTTCAGCGTATCAAACTGCCCATCTCCACCAAATTTCATGCTGGTATCATAATTTGCAGCAAATTGATTACTATTTCCTTTTTAGAGGCCTGGAACCTAGTACCCCAGTCTAAAAATAGCACAAGGGGGCATTTTTCAGCTTGTGTCCATATTCCATCATTTTCAGCATATCAAACTGCCCATCTCCATCAAGTTTCATGCTGGTATCATAATTTGCAGCAAATTGATTACGATTTCATATTTAGAGGCTTGGAACCTAATACCCTAGTCTAAAAATAGCAAAAGGGGGCATTTTTCAGCTTGTGTTTACATTCCATCATTTTCAGCATATCAAACTGCCCATCTCCACCAAGTTTCATGCTGGTATCATAATTTGCAGCAAAATGATTACTATTTCCTTTTTAGAGCCCTGGAACCTAGTACCCCATTCTAAAAATAGCACAAGGGGGCATTTTTCAGCTTGTGTCCACATCCCATCTTTTTCAGCGTATCAAACTGCCCATCTCCACCAAATTTCATGTTGGTATCATAATTTGCAGCAAATTGATTACTATTTCCTTTTTAGAGGCCTGGAACCTAGTACCCCAGTCTAAAAATAGCACAAGGGGGCATTTTTCAGCTTGTGTCCACATTCCATCATTTTCAGCATATCAAACTGCCCATCTCCATCAAGTTTCATGCTGGTATCATAATTTGCAGCAAATTGATTACTATTTCCTTTTTAGAGGCCTGGAACCTAGTACCCCAGTCTAACAATAGCACAAGGGGGCATTTTTCAGCTTGTGTCCACATCCCATCTTTTTCAGCGTATCAAACTGCCCATCTCCACCAAATTTCATGCTGGTATCATAATTTGCAGCAAATTGATTACTATTTCCTTTTTAGAGGCCTGGAACCTAGTACCCCAGTCTAAAAATAGCACAAGGGGGCATTTTTCAGCTTGTGTCCATATTCCATCATTTTCAGCATATCAAACTGCCCATCTCCATCCTGTTCAGTACCGCACAAGATCCGGGCGTGTGGTCATCCCCACACGAAAGCTAGGGGTTATCCCCACACCAAGTTCGTAAACAACTTGCGTCATAAACAATACGCGTTCCAAAACCTTAGAAATCGGGCCTTTTGTACATAGAGATCGAGCCCTTTGTAGTTGGTCAGCAAAGCATAAACAGTTTTGTTATTCGATTTGTGAAAGAAAAACAAAGTGAGTCGTTTGTCAAGTTAGCTTCGAAGCGTTTCGGGCCGAAGCCCAAATTTTACTGGAAAACTTAACGTTTTAATTCGTTCTGAAGAACAAGCTATATCGCTGTATTTCGTGCCGAAGCACAAGATTTATTTATCAACTGTATTACCGTCCCGAAGGACAAAGTTATTCATTGTTATTCGCTGATTTGGCAAAGACCTTACTACTGGAGAATACACTGGTTTTATTTAATTGCTGTTTGACAAAGTTATTCATTGTTATTCGCTGATTTGGCAAAGACCTTACTACTGGAGAAGATACTGGAATTTATTTATTTGCTGTTTGCATCAGAGAATTCACAAGCTACTTGCTGTCATTTTGTATATATCATATTATGGGCAAAATTCGAACGGAGTTAACAGGATCCCAATTTTGGAAGAGATTTATTGTTATTTTGGAATGTTACGATGAATTTTGCTATACTGGAAGAACAATGCTTAGCTCTTGATTCCGCCGCTGGCAGAACTTTTATCGTTATATATGAAGAACAATTCTTAGCTCTTGATTCCGCCGCTGGCAGAGTTTTTATCGTTATACTGGAAGAACATTTCTTAGCTCTTGATTCCGCCGCTGGCAGAGCTTTTATCGTTATATGAAGAACAATCATTGGAAAAGATTGGAAAAGAAAATATTACATTCTTCGTTCTAAAGCGTTTAAATTATCAAGATCAATTTGATTTAATTAATAGAGAAATTTCATTGAGATAGAATTTTATTTCAAGATCCTCTTGGATTTTCGCGCGATCGCTATCGGGACTTGATTTACATTGCTTCGCAGGGAATAAACTTATCATGGTACTCCGCAGAGGGTAATCAGGATCCCAGATTTAATATTGGTCCACCGAG
The DNA here is from genome assembly GCA_039566865.1 of Aurelia coerulea. NCBI lineage: Eukaryota > Metazoa > Cnidaria > Scyphozoa > Semaeostomeae > Ulmaridae > Aurelia > Aurelia coerulea. The sequence goes on from CM076944.1 coordinate 14,368,497, forward strand.
CCGGATTCCAAAGTTTGGATAAAAGAATTGACAATTATGGAGTCGGATATTTTCGAAGTTGACTTAGATACCATTGACTTATTAACATATGGGCAGATGCAATCTGCACTGAAGCACATGGGGCTTAATGCAGCTGGAAGTAAAAAGGTTCTTGCAAAGCGTCTCAGGAGTCATTTGGAGTTTCAAGAAAGTAAGATTGTTGCAGGTAGTCCAGCTGAGCGTGCAAGAGGTCTGAAATCTGGTGTCAAAAGCTCAGAAATTGTCGGTATCAGGAGAAAGGAGAAATGTTTGAAACTCAACATTAGCCATCTTATTGAAGACATAACTGAGTTTTTAGAAAGGGATGACCAGTTAGTAGAAATTGAGAATTGCTTAGCAGAACTTGAGAAGCAAAGAGAAAATCATGTAAAATTGAATGATGAACTGATGCCGTTACTCCAAGAAGATGAAGTAGATTTTGAATGTGAAAGTTTTGCTGAATATCACCGTACAATTCGTAAGCTTTGCAACCAGGCTCAAAAGTATATTGCAGATAATGCCGTCTTACCTGCGAGCTTAGCATCAACTGAGCGACAACACAAAGAGATAAAACTTCCAAAATTCGATTTGCCTACATTCAGTGGTGACACTTTAAAGTTTAATGCGTATTGGGATCAATTCAAGTGCGCAGTGCATGATAACAATAATTTGTCAGCAGCGCAGAAATTTTCCTATCTACGTGCAAGTCTGAAAGGAGCTGCCCTACAAACAATAGATGGTTTTGAAACAACAGCTGCCAACTACAAGCCTGCAATAGATATTATTCTACATCGTTTTGGCAGACAGAAAATCATTGTTGCTCATCTGGTGAAATCAATTGTGAAGTATGAAATGAAAGATAAAACAAAGGCTACGTCATTGCGTCAGCTACACGACACTCTACAGAATCGCATCAGAGCACTAGAAGGATTAGGATTGAAGCCAGAGGACAATCAAGACGTGCAGATGATTTTGATACCACTGTTAGAAATGAAATTGCCACAAAGCCTAGCTGAAAAATGGGAACTGGAAACATCAGACATAGAGGATGAAGAAATTACGATAGATCTGTTTTTCAAATTCCTGAACAGACAAGTCATGTCGAAAGAAGCCGGTGAAAGAAGTCAGGCAGAAAGCAGTCACGCAAGTACTAGTTCCAGTAAAGGTCCCTTTAGATCGAAACCTATTTCACTCAACAAGAAAGATCAACGAGTATCGTCAGCATCAGCATTGCTTGGAGAAGTAAAACAAGAAACAGTGATCAATTGTCATTTCTGCAACAAGCCAGGTCATGAATCAGGAAATTGTTATTCAGCAAAGAAGAAAGGTATCGAAGAGCGATGGAAAGTAGCAAGAGACAATAAGCTTTGTTTTAACTGTCTGAAACCTTCTCATGCGGGTCATAATTCCAGAAATTGCAGACAACCCAGCTGTACTGCTGAAGGATGTGGAAGGAAACATCATCGATTGCTTCATACAGACAGCCAACAAAGTCAAAGCACTTCATTAAGTGGATGTATCGTAGATTCACAAAGATCAAGCCAGGCACTCCTTCAAACAGCGCTTGCTACTTTGCAAGTAGGATCACAAGAACTACCAGTACGTATCTTATTAGATACAGGCAGCCAGAGATCATACATTCGTAAAGAAATTGCAGAATCACTTGATCTAAAAGGCCCAACTGAAGTCTTGAGCATCTCAACTTTAGGAGGGAATACAACACAGTACAGGAAGATGCAAAGAGTCAAGTGTTCCATCAGAAAGTTAGACAGTGAGTCAAAGGATGCTTGCATAGAGATTGAAGCTTTAGCCATTGATAAGATTTGTGCTCCATTGCAGCCAGTGCACCTTGATCCATCAAAGTATCAACACTTAAGAGGATTGACTTTTGCAGATAGTTACCAAAGAGATCCAGAACAAGTGGACATTCTAATCGGTGCAGATTTCTACTATAGTATCGTTGAAGGCTCAGTTAGAAGAAGTACAAACAAGAACGCACCCATAGCTGTTAAGTCAAGACTAGGATGGATCTTGTGTGGACAAAATGAAAGTCAGCAGCAAGGTGTAACAGCCACAATGTTCTCAACAGTTGAAGAAGATGTATCCAAGACTCTGAAATGTTTCTGGGAGTTAGAGAGTATAGGTATCCTAAATGAGAAATCAATGCCGATGAAAATTGATGAGATTGATGCTTTAAAGCAATTTAAAGAGGGACTTTCTTTTGATGGAGAGAGGTATCAGGTACACATTCCTTGGAAAAAAGATCATCCCGTGTTAAAGAATAATTACAATCAAGCTGTCAGAAGATTGATAGGTGTAGAAAATCGATTGAAAAGAAATGATACCAAAGCAGAAGAATATACAAAGGCAATTTCCCAGTATGTGCAAGAAGGGTTTGCTGAAGAGATCACATCAGATGACAATAGTGAAGAATGTGAAAGAACTAGATACCTACCACACCATGCTGTCTACAGAGAGGATAAAAGTACAACCAAGACAAGAATAGTATTTGATGCTTCTGCAAGTGAAGGAGATGGAGTTTCATTGAATGACTGCATATTGCAAGGACCTGCATTGCAGCCAAATTTGGTGTCAGTCTTGATCAGATTCAGAATGCATCACGTAGCGCTCGTTGCAGATGTGAAGAAAATGTTTCTACAAATCAAGATTGCAGATGAAGATCGAGATTCACACAGATATGTTTGGCGTGACATGCAAACAAACGAAGAGCCAAAGGTCTTTCGCATGAAAACAGTGACATTTGGAGTCAATTGCAGTCCGTTCTTGGCCATAGCTACTGTTCAGAGCCATGCAGAGAAGTTAAAGAGACAGTTTCCCGTAGCAGCAGCAGAAGTGATTGATAATATGTACGTAGATGATTGCCTTACCGGTGCTGAAGACGTTGAAAAGGCAACAGAGTTACACGATTCCTTGTTTTCAATGATGAAGTCAGGAGGATTCCACTTGACAAAATGGGCTAGCAATTCTGAAGAAGTCTTGAAGCACATTGATCCAGAAGAAAGAGCACCATCGTTGACGGTAGAGTTTGATAAAAGAGAATCCCTAAAGGCTTTAGGTATGAGTTGGGAAACACAGAAAGACCAGTTCTATTTTGATGTTGCTGAAAAGATCAGTAAAGGAAAAGATGCTGAAACCAAAAGAAGTCTTCTCAGCATTGCTTCAAAGATATTCGACCCGATGGGTCTCCTATCACCATACATTCTAAGAGCCAAAGTATTATTTCAAGAGTTGTGGAGCCGAGGTTTGCAGTGGGATGAAAGGCTACCAGAAGATATTCTCAGTCAGTGGAAGAGATGGAAGGAAGAATCTAAGGATATACCTGATATAAGAGTTCCTAGGTGCTTTGTCGCAGATCAAAATGAGATCAAGAGTATTGAGCTTCATGGATTTGGTGATGCCTCACCTAAAGCCTATGGAGCCGCAGTCTATCTTCGCACTACAGATATAGAAGGAAAGATCAATACTTCCCTTGTAATGTCAAAGTCAAGAGTCGCGCCTTTAAAGATCGTAACATTGCCTAGGCTTGAGCTACTTGCAGCAGTAGTAAACACAAGATTGACTCGTTTTGTCGCAGATTCGCTTAAACGAGAAATCAGCCGAGTCGTATTATGGTCTGATAGTACGGTTGCACTTCATTGGTTGAAGAGACCACCTTCAAATTGGAAGCCATTTGTTGCCAATAGAGTTTCAGAGATTCAGTCAACATGGAGCCCAGAGCACTGGAGACATTGCCCCGGAAATGACAATCCAGCTGACTTGCTGACACGGGGTATCGGGTCCAAAGATCTTATAAGAAATGAGAAATGGTTCAAGGGTCCATCGTGGCTCGATCAGCCATCAAATGAATGGCCAAAAGTGAGAGAAACAAAATTAGACAACGAGGATGCACAACAAGAATTGAAGAACACAGCTCAGTCATTGCCAGCTGTAGAATCGCATACAGTTATTGATCCGAAGAGATATTCATCGTGGAGAAAGCTTGTCAGAATAACTGCACTCGTTTTTCGTGCTATTCAAAGATTTAGAAGTTTGAAACAAGCAACGTCGAAGAAATCACAGCCATGGGATGAGCTGTCGTCTCAAGAGATAAAAGATGCAGAGTACTTTTGGTATCGAAAGGTGCAATCCGAGATTTACACAGAAGAGATGAAGTCTTTAAGTAAGCAGAAAGAGATCAATGCATCCAGCAGAATTCTCAAATTAGATCCATTCTATGACAGTAAGGATTGTGTGATCAGAGTTGGAGGAAGACTTCACCATTCAGATTTGCCAGAAGAGACGAAACATCAGGTGATTTTGCCACATGGTCATCCGGTTGTCGAAATGAAGATTCAACAAGTACACAAAGATTCCGTTTGTGTTGGTCCTTTGACTACCTTAGCAATTCTTCGCCAGACGATTTGGTTGACACAAGGGCATCGTGAAGTAAAACGTATCATAAAGAACTGTATTCGTTGCAAACGACAGAATGCAGTAGCTGGATCACAGAAGATGGGGAATTTGCCAAAGGAGAGAATACAGCACTCACCCGCATTCACACACGTCGGCGTGGATTTTGCTGGACCGCTATATGCTCGCACCAACTTAACAAGTAAGAAAGTTTACATCTGCATTTTTACCTGTGCTGCATCGCGAATGGTACACCTAGAGCTGACAAATAGTTTACACACTGATGAGTTCCTTCAAGCATTCCGCCGCATGATCAATCGTCGAGGACTTTGCCAATCAATGCAGTCAGACAATGCAAAGACATTTAAAGCAGCAGATCGTATTCTTCAGCAGTTATTCGCATCATCAACCAGTAAGCCAAAGATGAAGAACATTGATCAGAACCGTGTCCGTAAAGAATTAGCAGCTATGGGCGTAGAGTGGAAATTCATTGTCGAGAGAGCTCCCTGGAGAGGTGGATTTTGGGAAAGAATCGTAAAGTCAGTGAAAGAGCCTCTGCGCAAGGTTTTGGGAAACGCATTACTCAGCTACGTAGAGTTGTATACGATCCTGACAGATATTGAGGCAATCATCAATTCTAGACCACTCACAATCATAGGAGATGATATCAACGATGCAGAACCGATTACACCTGCACACCTAGCCATCGGAAGACCATTGAAAGGTTTGCCACAAGTACAAAAATCTCACTCAGAAGAACAGCCAATTGTTCAACGCTATTGGTATCAACAGCGCATCTTAAACCATTTTTGGAAAAGATGGCGTAAGGAATACCTCCATCAGTTATCGCCAAGAAATAAATGGAAGCAAGAAAGCTTGCCAGTTACAGTTGGAGATATTGTTCTCATATCAGAAGATAGAGTCGCGAGAGGACATTGGCCGATGGGATGTGTACTGCAGTACACCCAGGAAAGGATGGATTAGTTCGCACGGTTACACTTAGAACGCAAAAGGGGCAGCTTAGAAGACCAATCCAAAGGATCCACAATCTTGAGATTCGAGAAAATGTTCCTCCATCTGCATCACTTGATGTTGCTGCCACTATAGAGACACAACAAGGACAAGTTTCAGAGAGCAAGGCTGAGGTTGAGAATTCAGTCAAGCAGAAAGTTGTTAATCTTCCTAGAGAAGATCAAGCTGGGGAGGATGTTCAGTACCGCACAAGATCCGGGCGTGTGGTCATCCCCACACGAAAGCTAGGGGTTATCCCCACACCAAGTTCGTAAACAACTTGCGTCATAAACAATACGCGTTCCAAAACCTTAGAAATCGGGCCTTTTGTACATAGAGATCGAGCCCTTTGTAGTTGGTCAGCAAAGCATAAACAGTTTTGTTATTCGATTTGTGAAAGAAAAACAAAGTGAGTCGTTTGTCAAGTTAGCTTCGAAGCGTTTCGGGCCGAAGCCCAAATTTTACTGGAAAACTTAACGTTTTAATTCGTTCTGAAGAACAAGCTATATCGCTGTATTTCGTGCCGAAGCACAAGATTTATTTATCAACTGTATTACCGTCCCGAAGGACAAAGTTATTCATTGTTATTCGCTGATTTGGCAAAGACCTTACTACTGGAGAATACACTGGTTTTATTTAATTGCTGTTTGACAAAGTTATTCATTGTTATTCGCTGATTTGGCAAAGACCTTACTACTGGAGAAGATACTGGAATTTATTTATTTGCTGTTTGCATCAGAGAATTCACAAGCTACTTGCTGTCATTTTGTATATATCATATTATGGGCAAAATTCGAACGGAGTTAACAGGATCCCAATTTTGGAAGAGATTTATTGTTATTTTGGAATGTTACGATGAATTTTGCTATACTGGAAGAACAATGCTTAGCTCTTGATTCCGCCGCTGGCAGAACTTTTATCGTTATATATGAAGAACAATTCTTAGCTCTTGATTCCGCCGCTGGCAGAGCTTTTATCGTTATACTGGAAGAACATTTCTTAGCTCTTGATTCCGCCGCTGGCAGAGCTTTTATCGTTATATGAAGAACAATCATTGGAAAAGATTGGAAAAGAAAATATTACATTCTTCGTTCTAAAGCGTTTAAATTATCAAGATCAATTTGATTTAATTAATAGAGAAATTTCATTGAGATAGAATTTTATTTCAAGATCCTCTTGGATTTTCGCGCGATCGCTATCGGGACTTGATTTACATTGCTTCGCAGGGAATAAACTTATCATGGTACTCCGCAGAGGGTAATCAGGATCCCAGATTTAATACATCAAGCCTTGCAACAACGCGAGTTCAAAGCTGGTCGTTCAGCGGAGGCCCTCCTGAGGTGTATGACATCTCAAATGTCAAACGCTCCAGCGGTTTGAGCACGCGCGGCCACTCTACGGAAAGAACGAATCATGGTCGCGGAGCCTGCGCGCTCAAAATGCTGGATGAAAAACTGCATTCAACGAGAGAAAGGTATGTCTCTCATCTTTGATCAAGAAGTTTGTCAACTTACTTTTTCGTAGCTGCTTAAAATCAATTTTCAATTCAAGCCTTGCATTTTTTAACTTTCTGTGCATTTTATTTGAATCATAGCCGATTTTGCTTCAAAAGTAGGCCTAGACTTTTAATTTGTTCAGCAATTGTCTGAATTCAATGTTTTGTTCGGACTAGACCTCTAAGTTGACTTATGCAAAGCACATTGATCTTGAGGTTTGCGCTAAATTGTCAATAATAAACTTCTGGAAAATAGAGGGACTGCAGCTGAGAACAGGCCGAGATTGGAAAATATAATATGTGTGGCATATGTGTGTACTATGTGTGCTCGCCTGTGTTGATGCATCATTTCACAGAATGAGATTGGTTGCTAAGGGAAACTTCTCCAACAAAATGAACTCTTTTGAGTGCAGTAATTAGCTCAATGACGTTCCCATCAAAATTATTTCAAAAAGCTCTTTGTTAGCATTTTTTCAAGATTATTGTTAGTTTTCTAAGAACTTTTAGGCAGCTGATCAGTCAAGTAGAACAACAATCGAAGAGTTTTCAAGAAACCAATAAATTTTCCCACCCAGTACTGAAAGTCTCTTTTAGCTTTCAGTAAACAGTTGAAATTAGCAGATCATGGGTACCAAACGTTTTTGCAGTTTCTCCGCATCCTTCTTAAATGTTCGTTGTATTCATTGATAGGTAACTTCCCAAGCATTTCGTGACTTTTACCAGAATACAGCGCCAGTATGCGAATTACCTTCTCAGACAAAATAAACAAGTTTCTTGAGCAATATCCAAGTTCTCAGTCGAGGTTTTTACTGGTTTATTTCTTAGTTGAATTCTTGAAAAGAGTTTCTTATTAACAATAGCACTGTTTAATCATGCTGAAAATGGATTACACGTTTTTTTTTATAAGAAACTGGTTTATAAAAAACTAGTACTACGATGACCAAAAATTTAAGAAACTCTAGTACTACGCTCAAGAACAGTTAAGAAACTCTAAAACGTTATATCTGTATGTCTCTCTTATTTATTCTATGTCTCTCTAACAAAGGTGCCTTCGTCTTTTCTTGACTTTTAACTGCAAAATTGGTAAATTTTTGCCTTGGTGTGCATGGCTTCTTCTTGATGACAATGTCAATGCAAAATGGAAGCCCTTTCTCGAGAAGAAGGCTCAACTTCGAACAATACCGCAATTTTAGGCCCAAAAAATAAGAAACTAATTAAGAAACTTTTACTACTAAAACACCGAAATTTTCATGCGAAATTAAGAAACTTTTAGTACTAAGTGCTGATCCAAGTTTCTTACAATAAAACTAGCTGTTAACGGAGTTAAGTGAGTGCAGCTCAGAAGAATAGTCTGCCAACGTTAGAGGGGGGCGATTACTCATTACCATTCACGAGCAGTTATCTGCCCCCCCCCCATAAGGGCGAATTTTGCAATGGAAGATTTGAGTTAAAGGACAATTCCAAAAATTAGGTAATTATCAGTAAGGAATCTCAAGTTATCTTGTGGTATTATTTTCTGCCATGTATCACATTCTTATCATTAATATCCGATCTATATTAAAGTGCCCTTCTTATGAAAAAGTGCCTTTGAAGTGCCATGCCCCTCCAAGTTAAAGATGCTTCCTTTTTCCCTGAATATCTCTGTTCAATATCCAGAACTATAGGCTTCCTTGCTTGATTCAAACAAAAGAAAGCAAAGTTATGCGTGTGTAAGTTTTAAAGCCATAAAAATAAGTGGAATTTTCCAAGCGGGCTGAATTTTATACAATGTAAGGGTTGTTCAGCTCAGCCTTCTAATTTAGTCTCAGAGCAACATTTTCTCTCGTTTACAATATAGCTTCACTGACTGGAAACTAGTCAAATTGTTCGCATGACAAAGGTTACTGACGAGCAGTTATGTAAAATGTTTACGTTTTAAAAACTGATCACACAAATAGCTTGATGGATCTCTATCACAGCAAATAAATTCTAAATGATCCAATATAAATAAAATAAATAGTTATTATAAATAATGATAAAATGTTGTCAGCTAAATAATGAAACTTGGGTTGTAGGATCCTATGGTCCTATGGTCGTATGATCCGGGGTTCGCTGGGTCGTAAGAACATTCCGCCATTTCCAGCATATCTGCTTCACTGGTTTTGATCATTTTCTTGTAATTAACTTTCACTTATTGTTCATTGTACTGCATTAACAAGAATGATGAAACAGCTGTATTATCACAACAAACTGTTCAATGTTGAATTCCAAAAATGTCGAAAAACATGCTTTGTATGCGTAGGCAATCTTTAGTCTTGACAACTGTTCAATTGTCCATCCTGCAACAGATTGTTTTATATAATGACTCCGTACTGTGTTTAACTTTGCATGAATGCAGATCCAATCCCTGCATCACAGGAAGTTGAACAGGCAATTCTTTGGTCCTGCAACAAAAACAGAAATTGAATAAGGTTTTACTGTAAACATAGATGTTATATGGCCTAACCTAACCATTTCTTGAGATTCTTCGTCTCAATTTTGAATCTTCGTCTCAATTTTGAACATTGTTCCTTTATTCAACCCCTGCCGGTTGTAGTACTCAGCATATTTTGTTTGTGCAAGGACGGGCAATGTCAACAACGCTTAGGCCGACGCCCGCGACAGCTTCCCTTCTCTGAAACATTTCAGCTGGACAACCGATTCTGTGAAGAATGGTAAAAGAACAACAGAGAAACAGAGAGGATAAAAAGAAAGTCTCTCATATTTGCAATAATGATATAGAGGTAAATTTTGATACGTACCAAAGTCTCTGAAATCCCTTCTTCTCGACATGCAATGCAGTGTGGCCAGCTTCCAACGCAACGAGCAAGAGTCATGGCCAGGGGGGGTTCCGCTAGTATCCCGGCATGCAACAGCAATGAATGATATATGCGAATCGGTTGCCGCCGTCAGTCATATAGATTTCTGTTACACGGCGGCCAGACGTAGAAGCAACCAAGCAAATGTCTGTCATCGTACAGCCTGGTTTCATTTAAACTTATTTTAGCAGCAAAGAAACATTTCATATTCAGACAGTGGTATTTGCTAGGTGTTTTAGCCTGTCTCGCAAGATTGATCTGGTTTCTCTCGATTTTGAAAGCGACTTGCTGTCCTCGATGGCTTCAAATCAAAACGCTTAGGCCCATCATCAATCAATGACATTGTTCCTGGCTTGCAGTTCTACGTACTTTGCTTGGATCACAGAAAATGCAATATAAAATCAGTTCCTAACTTAAGCATCCATGTAACAAATTAGTCCTTATCCAAAGCATATCACATCGACGTGGTAGAGTTTTTCAAGGCAAAGCAATCCATCATTTCGAAACATTGACTGTGTGTGTAACATTGTTCACAAGCGAAAGATAACTGAATGAAGCCACGCAAAGAGTTGTTGAAAGAGAAATTGATGCAAGCAGTTTTGAAGGTGCTGATAATGGATTTAGTGACTGACAAATCCTGGACTACAGTCAATAATAAATGACCAGCCTTCACGCATCTCAGACAAACTTTATGCCTCATCATGAAAATGTCAAATCGATTCCTTGATATCACCCCACCCCCCTCTCCATCGGCCACGCTGGAAAACATGTATGTTACGCCAAATATCTTTGGCGTATAGCGACATCAAGAACAATGTCAAAACAATAGGCCTATTGTCTTCAGACAATTGGCAAGGCGTAAACCAAAAACAAACTTTCCACTAGGTGTGCAGAGTATGGCACTTGCACACCGGAGATTTTCAATAGGCTATTCAAATTAGACAATAGAGAACAAAAGAAATTTCTTGTTGCACACCGGAGATCTCGTCGAAAAGTGCCATACTCTGCAGACTGGCTTTCCACCCTGGTCCATCGGCCACCCTTTTGGAGATTAAATTTTTTATCATTAGAGGTCAAATTCTCCACCCTTTGGCTAGCAACTCCCATCAAATGTCCCTGTCTTACAGACTTAACAATGTGGATATAGCCACACAAAGCTGCACAATAAGATTTAATATCATGTGATGTAATTTTTCATTTTGGTTCAAATGCCCTGCCCCCAGGATCATATGTATGATCAATTGCCTGAGAATAGCCCTGGGGGAGAGGGACGATGTTCAGGTATTGATTTGACAGTAGTTTGACTTGTACATAATAAGGGAAGACTGAAGTCTTTTGGTTATGTCTCGTTCAATTCCTACCCTGACCATCCCCCCCCCCGGGCAGCCCGGGGGTCAACAAAAATTCCTTGCTCAAATGCCCGGGGGCCGGGGAAAAATTGATGGTCAAATGCCCGGGGGCCGGGCACTGGAAAAATGCTATATTCCCAGTTACTGTATAAGGAAAAGCTCTCGTTCTTGCCAAATGCTACTCAAATGCCCGGGGGCCGGGGAAAAATGTAGGGTCAAATGCCCTGGGGCCGGGAAAATTTTTTGTGCGAATGCCCGGGGGTGTCCCGGGGGGGGGGATGGTCAGGGCAGGAATTGAACAAGACATTACATTGAGCTAAGAAATTTGTAAATCATTTCATGGGATTAGGAAACAAAAATTTAGGAAACGAAATTAGAAACAACTGCGTACACTCAATTTTTTACCAGCAAAAGCTTACAAAACATTCTTATAAAAAATGAATGTATATATTCTGAACTGAAAGGATATTTTACATTTCCACAATAGCTGCAATGAAAGATGATGCTTGGCTAGCAGCCATACATTTATTTTCTCCACAAAAATTGGTGACTCGCAGATCCCCTTCCCATATGCAAAAATGACAATATATCAAACTGTTTGATTACATAGTGAATGTAGGGTTGAAGAGGACCTAACTACGCAAAGAACACAGACATCTCTTTGGTTTTAGCACTTTTTTGTCTTTCTTTCAGTGCAGACTACTTTTGCCCTTTTGGTTAATATTTAATAATTCATATCAGTTCAGTTACAAGTGTTACATAGTATTACAAGAATTACGCAAAATTAGGAATGCTTGTTTGCGAAGAGTTTGTTTTCATCATTGTTAATTGTCTACTCATATTTGTATTTGTGCTCCACTGTCATCAGGACTTCATCTGTATGCAAGAAATTTTCATCTGTTCAAATTTTACGTTCAACCCCATCTTCTTTCCACATTGGTTTCTGTGTTTGATAAAATTTATTGTTGCAACCTTCGTAAATCTTCTCAGTTTTTTTATACAACAATTTGCAACCTAGAAACAAAGTTTACATTTCAAATCACTCAACACAAAGAACTGTCTCCCTACAAATATTGAAAGTTTCCTCTTTTTGCATTCTCATTTTACTCAAAATGCAGAGCTATGCTTTGTTATGAAGCAATGAAGGTCCTAAACCAATGCATAGAATAGTGAAGGAATGCCAAGTTTCATCTAGGTATACCCTCTGGACTGGATTATGTTAAGTTTTCCTTTAATCATGGCAACTGGGCTAAGGTTGGTACAACTACAACTGGGTCTTCCTTTTAACTGGGTTTTGTATTTTGGAGATTCAATATGTCAAAAGACTAATTTGCTTGAAATCTTTGATAAAGAATTCATCTTTTTAAAAGGAAACTGCCTTTAAGAAACTGTAGGCTTAATTTGTCAAAAATTTAAAAGCCATCCTACCTAGGAAAGAAGCTATGAAACTTCAATTGGTAGCTTTAATTTTCATAAGTCACAAGAAAAAGATTTTTAAACTGTAAAACAATATTGATTGACGTTTTGGAGATGCACATATTTTCTTATTACTGCAGAAAGAATTTGAGCCAGTAATGAAAGGTTCTCAAAATTTGAGTGTACTTGGAGTTTCTTACAAGTCTCTTAAAGGCTCCATAGCAATCTTCATGTCTAGTACTTGCGTCCTAATGAACATGTAAAAGCAGAATCATTGAAACCTTTCCAACATTTAAACATTTTTCAAATATCTTCTGAGTAATACAATAAAGGAAAGAGCTGAAAGCACAGTAAAAAGATGCCAAGGATTTCTGAAAAAATGCCTGTGATTAATTATGAATTTTGATAATAATTTGAACCTTGCCAGGTCCTTTTGATGTCCTTTCAACAAAAATAAATGAATTCTAAATCTTGAGCTTTTTCAATATGCTGTAAAAAATTGAGTCTGAATAAATAATAATGCAAGACCATCAACTGACCATCATTGGAACTTATAACCTGCAAGGCTCAGATAAAAATGAGCGAAAAATGCATGTTGACCTTCTGTACATGGTGTGGAAGCTTTTACTTGTCAAAAATGTATTGAAGAGTTGAAGCAGCACAAAAGATTTCTTTTTATGAGAAGGGTTCAAATTTAATCTTTTATTAGCAAGCAAGGCCATTATAATTTCTTGCGTTGGTTTGACGAGAAAAGTGCCCCAACAAAACCTTGCCCATTCCCTGACTTAAGGTTGGGACCTTGCGGGACCTTTGAAAGAAATAAGTTCCTTTGGGTTCGAAGTTGCACATATAGCATGCTTGATGCTATAAGTTCCATAGTTCTGGTGGAATTACATTTGAAAAAACGTAAACACTCGCCCTGTAGACCCAAGGGCCTAAAAAGCCGTCAGCGGAAACCTGTTGCAACATTTAAGTTTATGGGATAAATTCATCAAAAAAGTGATCGTTACACAGCTTAATAGATAAACTATCAGAAATAACTATGTTTTTACGTACCTCAACATCATTTTCTTCATTATTCCATAATATCTCCTCGCTCTGAAACACCTCCGTTTCGGCGCCATTGCTTCGGCACCAGAGCAAGCCTTGAAAAATCTTGCCGCCTTGCATGCTGGGATACTAGCGGAACCCCCCCTGAGTCATGGCCATTCTTTTTCTGGAGGCGTGCAGAACAAAGGCCTTAAGAGTCATGGCTATCGTTCCTCTGTTCCTTTATTCACAAAGACAAATAGGCAGCCGTAAACAAAGGCCTTAAGAGTCATGGCTATCGTTCCTCTGTTCACATAGGGACACGTATTTTCGAGATAAATCTCGTCTAAATGACAGCTTCGCTACCGCTGCGCTGCAAAAACGTGTATTTCGTGATTAATTTGATTGCTTGTGTGTTTAATTAGATTATTTGTTCTCCACTGAAAAATCTTCAAGCAAAGACTAAACATTTCCTGCACGCCAATTGTTGATGGTTGCTTCCTCAGACTGCATTCTGTAACGTAACATTACAGCATATTTACTCATATTTCGAGGAAGGTGCAATCAAATTGCACTGATCTTCCTTTGCATTCTCATGGCATAATTTGGAAAATTTCACAGTAAAAATCATTAAGCCCGTGAGTCACTTCTAAGGTCCTTTGATTCAGCTTGTGTCCACATCCCATCTTTTTCAGCGTATCAAACTGCCCATCTCCACCAAATTTCATGCTGGTATCACACAGTGGTGTAGAGCTGGGGGGGCTCAGGGGGGCTCAGCCCCCCTAGTTATTTTTTCCGTAATTTTGGGGGGGCTTTAGCCCCCCTAGTTATTCTGAATAAATTTTGATTTTCTTAATTTGTTTATTATGACCAAAATGACAGAACAAGGTAATGTTATATTCTTTTAAAGAAGAGATCCTGGTGTTTGGTTTGCACCAAGATGAGATCTTCAATGACTGTCAAGCTCTTATCTTCCTTGATGTTTATAAGCATAAATGGGCCTCATGTACATCTATGGGATGCCACTAATGTTACATCAAAATGGCTTCAGAAACACACAAGTGCAAATGACAATAGAACAAGGAAGTGCAAACAGACATCATAAGTGGCAAGGCGATGAGGGTATAGGGTGCCCCCCACTTGTTTCGAAAAATGGTCCTCGATATTCCTTTAACACGGAAGAGAAATGGCTGGGTATAGGTTCGGTGAGAATTTTTCCGTGAAATGCCAATTGCTAGAAGGGGATTATACATAATTGAACTGTGTTACCAAAGCTTCCATTTTAGCACTGGTAAATATGGAGTCAGGGGATGCCTTCTGAGCCAAAGAAAAGGATGTTTTTTCAAAAATTTTCTTCGTGCTCTGATTTGTAGGATAACTGTCAGTTGTCACAAAAAAACTATCAAGGTTTTCTTGTTGCTAATGGCAAGCATGATATTGGGAGATGCATTCTAAGCCAAAGTAGAGGATGTTTCTTCTAAAATTTTCTTCGTGCTCCAATTTATAGGATAACTGTCACAAAACTATCAAGGTTTCCTCGCTGCTAAGGGAGTTGTCAGTTATAATGCTGGGTGCAGGGGTGGAAGAATTTTGGGTATGTATGGAAAAGTTTTCTTACCCAATTCACTAAATTCAATAATATTTGAAACCCCATTTCGAAGTACTGAGCAAATTTCATACCCCAATAATAGTGCTACTCATGTCATTCATCCATATACATTGTGGTAATGAAGGAAGAATTGATTGAGGGAAACTTTGCAATATTATTCCAAATTTCCATATAAGAGGATTTAGAAATTTGAAGGAAAGGGTGTTTTGTTGGACCAAGAGCTTGAAAGTGCCAAATAATGTAACCCAAAGGAAACTGGAAGGAAACTGGAAACTAGAGACTGGTCGAGGAATCAAAGAACACTTACCAATATGATTTCAAATAACTTTTGCATGCACACAACACACAGTAGAATGTCTTCAAAACTTTGATACCCCATCATGAATTAGCAAAAATAATTAGATAACCCATTAAAACTAGGCTAGAAAATTTAATACCCCTCCAAAAATTCTTCCACCCCTGTACCCAGCATTAAATATGACAACTCCCTAATGGCAAGCATGATATTGGGAGTTGCATTCTACGCCATAAAGGATGTTTCTTCACAAATTTTCTTCTTGCTCTGATTTGTAGGATAACTGTCAGTTGTCACAAAATTATCAAGGTTTCCTCACTGCTAATCTAATGGCAAGCATGATATTGGAAGATGCATTCTACGCCAGAGTAAAAGGTGTGGCTCAAACAAATTTCCTGGTGCCACCTCTCTACCTGAGCCCCCCTAGTTATCAATCTAGCTCTACACCACTGGTATCACATTTTGCACGATTCATGTAATAAGCTCCCCCACTACTGCTTGAAATTCTCAAAAAGGCTATCCGATAGCTGTATTGTTTGAAAGCAGTCTTAACGCCTGGAAGAAACATATTCACAGCTTCCAAATTGATCCAGAATTCAGAGCAAGACAAACGCTTGTGTGACATAACATCCATGACGTTTTGTCAGAATGCTCACAACATCTGTCCCAGATGTTGCAAAAGCGAGCCATATTCTACAAACGATGGCGAAAGTCAATGAGATAAATTACGATACTAAAACTCAAGAAGAAGCATTGGTGAAGTCTTTGCATTTATAACTGTGATAAGAATGAATGTTATGCCTCGGAACTGAATTTCATATGATTTGATGCAGTGTTGAAATCAGACGTGACAAAGAGTACAGTTACTGTTTGGTCAATCCACTATACGTTAAGGTATGTTGATTTTAAGTTTCTTCAATTCATCCAAGTTTCTAGAATTCAGCTGAATGACATGTCTTTAATTTGAAATGAGATTAGAGCAATATCTAAAATATACATTCATTTATTGTAAAAGAACACTGGTTTCAGAAACGACCACATGTCATTTTCAGGAAATGACCACACTTTCTAAAACGGCCATAGAATTTCTTGCAGAAGGTCCCAAAGATAACCTTTGGCACACGCACTCGAGACATGTTCTAGTCAATTGTAATATTTTTTGCTACGACACCGTTTGACCCCGTCTTTTAGATTTTCAACTGTTTTTAGTTAAATATCAGTTTTTATCCTCAAATATAGTACTTGTAGATATGCGCAAAATTCATGAATATTTTTCCATTTGTTGTCGATGACATGAAGCACATATACTGTAATGCTGAGGTGTATACAATCAAAATAAAAAAAAATTTTAAGAATCGGAGTTGTGTGAGCAAAGATAGTGAATTTTGAAGTTAGCCTAAATCGAGTGTTCATTGTCTTTTCGATATCAAATTTGTAAACTTGTGACTTCTTGAAACTTTAAAAATCTGTATCTTGCTTCTCGTAGCTCCGATTTTAATAAGTCTTCTTTTATTTTGATTGCCAATTATTGCTCTTTCAAATGAGCTACAGCGTGACTGATTTTGAGAACTTTCATTTTTCGGCATTTATTACATTTTTTTGCCATTCTGGATCACTGTGCATTTTCCATCAAAACAAATCGTGCTTATTTTCCTATTAAATGCACTTGCTAACCCGGGATTAATGTTCAAATACCTTTAAAAAGGTAGAAAAGAGGTCCTCAAAGTGTTTGTTTTTAGTTTTTCGAATCATGGCTGTCCTCATAGTTAGTTTAACTGAAGAAGATTTTTATCGAAACGTTTTAAATAAACAATGGTGTTTTTATGTACGAAGTAAAATGAGTACATATAGAAGTGGAGTTGGGTAACGCACTCACTCTCTCACTCACGAACCAAGGACGCATTCCGCGAACCAGCTAAGAATGCCAAGAATGCAATCAGTTGCCAACTGCTGTATTGTTGCTGCGCCTTCACCGCATTTACAAAGACATTTTTTGGCAGAGCCCCAAGCAAACAAACCATTTGCACTAAATATTCTCAATGTCATGTGATCAACAAAAATTCTAGAAGAAACGTTGTGACACAGTTTTGATTCATGTCCAATTCGACTCACAAACCAAGAACACATTCCGCTAACCAGCTAAGAATGCCAAGAATGCAGTCAGTTACCAAATGCTGTACTGTTGCTGCGCCTCCGCACCATCACATCATCGCATTTACTGAGACTTTTGTTTGGCAAGCACCATGAAAACAAACCATTTGCACTAATTATGGTCGATGTCATGTGATCAACGAAAATTCTAGAAGAAATGTTGTGACGCATTTTTGATTCATGTCCTATACAACCACAAACAGCTAATTAACAATGTTGCATTGCCCTCTTTACAAAAGTTTTGGCAGACTTTCAATTCGATCGCTTTTACAATTTTGGATACTGGAAGTAAATAGCTTCAATGGCACCCAGGCTTCTGCTTCGAACCCAAATCCCACATTGGCTAAATTGCTTTCATGTGCCATCGCAAAGGTTAAAGATCGCCGCGTTCGACCTCAAATTTGCTATTTTCAAGGTTGAGTTGGGTTAGAGCTTCTAACACTATTGTACACATTCCAAAATTCTAGAAAATCTATAAAAATATCGTTCATTCAGATCTTTTTAGAATAGCTAAAAGGTCTATTTGCAGATCGCAGATACAGATGCTCCAACTGCTTTTTGAAACCTGAGGTCTATTTGCGGATCGCAGATGCTCTAACTGCTTTGGAAACCTGACACTGGACTGTTGACGTCGGGCCTGAATCAATAAGTGATGGAGTAAAGGAATGTCTGCTTTGAACTTTTATTTTGTTGGGGCAAATGTTAGAGTTGACTCAGTGCCGCTGTGCAAGCATTAATTCATTGGAACAAGTTGTATGAAGGTCGGACAACAGATGCAAGGACCCCTTGAGAAACTTCTGGCACCTTGTAAAACTAGCTTTTAAATACATATCAGATCAAAATAAGCTGGAATACATAGACATATCACTGAAAGAAAACAGCAGACATCTGCGATGAAGATCTGCACCACTAATTGCAACTTGAACCGATTCTAAAACTTTGATGAACAATGCAGCCGATATTTTTAACAGGATGCCAAATGCAATAAGAAATTCAAAAACAAAAGCCGAATTCTCATCAAAATCCAAAGAACATTTCTTTACTGAAGCAAAGGAGAGGCTGTTCGTTTGAATCCTAAAAGAGAAGACGATTCTTAACTTTTAATTCTAATTTATTTAAATTAAATTTTGAACTATTTTAACCCTTACTTTTCAGATTTGATGTAACATTGTTTGTAGCTTTTTGTATCTTTCCTTAGAAATACAGTATCATGTTAGAAATTTTAACCTTGCAAAGTATTTTTAGCGACCAGATGAAGAGCCACTCTCAGGATATACTGGTCATGATTAATTATTATTATTATTGAGAACTAGCTCTTCGGTTATTACACAATCGGAACTTTTGCAGACATTATCGATATATTATATCATTTCATTTTATGCCAACTGTACTTTCATATTATATCTGACAAAAAACGCCAACATGACAAAAGTTTTGCCAACCAGGTTCGCGTAAAATTATCCGATAACATCGGTGTATATTAATGCCAACCACATTGGCATTTAATAACACATTGTACATATGCTCCATACTGGGGTTCGTGTTCGCGTAAAGCTTCACATATACATGCTTTCTATATGTTTCATCATTCGT
The DNA here is from genome assembly GCA_039566865.1 of Aurelia coerulea. Lineage (NCBI taxonomy): Eukaryota > Metazoa > Cnidaria > Scyphozoa > Semaeostomeae > Ulmaridae > Aurelia > Aurelia coerulea. Next base: position 14,387,710 of record CM076944.1, read on the forward strand.
TGATGCGGTTGGCAGTAACTGTTTACATATCATTACATGTATTATCAAACAAATAATGCCAACCTCATTGGCATAAAAGCCTTACATATATTTCATCGGAAGCCACAGCAGTAATTGGCATAAAAGTGTTACATATACACATATAAACAGTTATGCCAGCTATGAGGAGGTTTAAATGAACAACAAGGAAATCTTCTTGTTTTTTTTTTTATTTTTATAATGCATGATTACTATCTTTTCTAAGTTTCAATGGACTATATTCAACTGCTGCACATATAATACAGTTAGTCACACTCTGATGATAACGTAAGTTTGAAAGGCCTCGGTGTGCTGCAAAATCTGTCTGTTTTTTGCGTCCGTTTTTCTCCTAGTACCTATTATTTAGCATATACTACAGTACCAAGTTTTTAGTTAATACTAACAGATACAACGGGATCCTAACATGATGAAAATAGCGCTGCACAAATCATAATCTTAATACATAGTATATTCATTCAATTCAGTATACCAGCAAGAATCCTTAAAGGTGCTGGATAAGAAATACGTAAACAAATCCACGGTTTGTGCATCAACTATCGCATTTTAAAAGGAGAGATTCCTTTGTAATTAGCTAAATTCAAAAGGAAAGATTCTTATCTAGATACAGGCTGATCTTTGGGTGAAGGATCAACAAAAATACTTGTTGGAAATCCATTTATATCACAGCAATCCCAAAACATATGGAAATCTAATTTGTATCAGAAGGAAGTGCAAAGGCGAATCTCCAAGATTTTCTTATCCAGCCCCTTTAAATTTTGTGTTGTTATCCAAATATTGTTTAACTCGCATTTATGTCTGTATGTCTAAGTGCATGTTTCCTGCAGAACTGAAGGCTGGAGATATATCTTTCACTCTTTAAACCAGAAGAAGCCTTTTCAAAAAAGAATTATCGACCAATAACTGTTTTACCATCGATCTCAAAAATTTTCGAATGGTTAATGCAAAATCAAATGCTACCATTCATCCAAAGTTTCCTGTCTACCCTTTTATGTGGTTTTCGGCAGGGCTATGGCACACAGCATGCACTTCTACGTCTAATAGAAACCTGTAACAAGTCGATGGACAACGGAGGCGTTAGTGCTGCTGAGTGAGGGTTGGGGAGGGGGTGGTGCTAACAAGGCAATTTTATTGGTGGTGTTATTTTTGGAATCACTTTCTACTTCTAGTCCACATTTTTGGCACTTCTTTGGTTTCCTCAGACCCTCACCATGTGACCAAGACAAAGTAGGAAAACGACAATGGAGTTAAAACTCCCTTCCCCCGTAAAATTCCATTTTGTCGTGAAATTGCACATCGTTAGATCACTGGATCTCTACATATTTGCGAATTTACGCAAATCAGGTTGGCGTATATCAGTGCCTATAAATAGTATGTAAATTTGCCGTGCCTAGAACGCAGGTTAGATTGGCGAAAACTGTCCGTAACGTTATCGATCTTTACGCGAAAGTGGTTGGCGTAAAGTTTCACATAGCTTTGTGGTAACATTGCGAACTTAATTGGCCTGTTCAACCGCGTAAGTGATATAAAAGATTTTACGCGAATCAGGATGGCGTCAAACTTTGCATATAATTTATCGTCATTTTGGCAATAATTGCCAACATCTGCATTCTCTTGTGTGATGCCCTTCACGTGAATGACTAGAGTACTGTCGCCCTGAATGGGTCTAATCACAAATAGAATTGATTTTCTTATCAAAGTGCATGTCTCTTGGAAATATTTTCTTTATGAATATAGACTTCATTTCCTTGCCAACCGTTATTTCTAAGCCAAAGATATTTTTACTCTTGTTTCCTCGTGAAACTGAGCCTAACATCAGCAGTAGTCAAAATAATACTTTCTCCAATTTTCGCCCTGAATGGGTCTAATATTGTCTAGGCCTCAGCAGGGAAATTTTACTAGCAGGAAAACCAAGCTTCTCTTTACAGATACCACACTGAATGAGCTTAAGGGAATGTTTGTATTATCTGGCTCTTGGCATTCTTGGGAACACAAAACTTTAACGGACAGCTATCACCTTTCCTGCGCCGATGAAGCTCAAATTTACGTAAAACTCAACTGCGTGATAATTTTTAAAGCTGACGAAACACCAAAGTTGATGAAACCCTCAAAATATGTCAAAATAACGTTAGTAGCACATTTCCTTTCTAAACTGACACAATACCAGCACACACAAACTTGGATCACTACGTAGAGTCGTTTGAAAAAGATAGACCCATTCAGGGCGAATTTTTCCCGATTTGTTTGCCTTTGGAAAAATACGCACTTCGGCAACAAAGATTGACGAGAAGTTTCGATAAATGTTACAATTTACTCTTTAAAGGTTTTTATGACCTGCGAAACAGTTTAACTGGATATCAAATATGTGCAAAAATGAAAAAATTAAAGGCTGACTCATTCAACCCATTTGAACCGGAAAAAAAGATTTGATGAAACTTGTGAGTCCAAGGAAGATAGTCTTCCCATCTGAAATGTGCTCTTTCCTGTCTGCAGTGGTTATTTGGCAGCTTCTTCCCTGAGCTGTTTTAAACTTTGTTCTGTACCAGCGTTCTTCGTACATGGCTAAGTAATGGGCCCCTTTAATTATAATTATATTTTATTTTCTGTTTATACCAGGATGATGGTGGTTTAGTTTATATATTAAAATATATCATAAGATGAAAACCTGAAAGTTGTTAAACTGAAGCTGTAACGTTCGGACGACATCATATATATGTTTTCTTGACCGTTGCAAAATCACCACTGCGCTGCCTTTGGTTTTCTTCTTTTTTCTTTTTCTCCTTTGCTTAGGCCCAATGACACTGCACTGCACACTGCAGCACAAAAGAGCCTGGTAGCGATGCAATGAACACGAGGCATTCTCCTTCTCTGAAAATATAGCTGCGGGGGCAAACGAACACGAGGCAGACATGCGCAAGCGCAGTTCCTCATCACGTTCTTTCTTCCACACCATTCGCCATCATGGGTCGCATGCACGCTCCAGGGTAAGATTTTCTCCTTAGAAAGCTTTGTAAAGCTCACAACTTGATCGAACTGGTTGAAATGAACAAGACTAATGTGTGCTTATTTGACTGGAAGCAATTTTAACATACGCTAATCAGTTTGAAATCAATAAAACTTGCTTGTGATATGGGCAGAGAGGAGTCGGTCGGGAGAGACAGAGTTCTTTCATTTTCCGGCGCAAGACCTTTTAGCTATTCTCCAAAAGAGCCTGGATCGAACGTTATTTTTATACATTTTTATATGCGACGTTCGATTGAGTGGCGTTAGAGCTTCTATCGCTTTTGTGCACATTCGAAAATTCTACAAAATGTAGCAAAACATCGTTCGATTCAGATTCCATTTGAGAATAGCTAAAAGGTCTATTACACGTACCAACCCAACCAGTGTCTACATGGTGGGGCAAAATTGGTCTAAATTGATAAATACTCTTCTCTTATGGCTGTATTGTTTGTCAAAGTTTGTCTGGATTAGGCCAACCAGTATACGAGTCAAATCTTTCAATAGGGCACAGGGAAACCCGCAAATCTTCCAATTTCAGGCTAATACACCTTTTCAACTAACCGCGGCCTCGATATCGCGCTGGGGCATGGGGCGAGAATTTGGGTGTAAACTTCCTAGGAAACCGCGTTGTTTACATTGCCGCAGTATGGATTGCTTCGCTCACGCTTTTTGTTATCGCCGATTTTGCAGTTTGTTCGCGTATTTTTGCTTTGCTCTGTGGTCTATTATATTTGGAACAGCTTTTTTAAAAGCTCTAGCAAGTACTCAGCTCTGATAGGCCACAGAAACCTGAATTATATTGCCGTTCGCATTCGATTGAATCTTGGGCCTAACTAACCGCACATAAAGATGGTCAATGGCAACTGCGCTGTTTTAAACTGCACGAACAGTCAGTATAGAATAAGGAAGTGGAAGAAAGAAGCCTGCCAAAAGCACGATGGTTTGCCACACAAAGAATGCCCCTGCCCACAACCATTCACCTTGCACACATTTCCAAGTGTTTTGCTGAACTCGGACAAGAGACGGGAATGGATAAGGTTTATGAACAGGACCACTGTCAAGAACAGTGCATGGTGCCCTGGTAAGAGTGATGTTGTCTGTTCTGATCACTTTATTGACAAGAGACCAACACTGGCAAACCCAAATCCAGTCCTCAATCTAGGCTATGAAAAGCCTGTAAAAAAAACAAGAAGAGAGCTCCATCGCCGTCAGCTTTCTCCAGTCAAAAGAAAGGACAGAGAACCAGATATTGAAGAAGCTCCTGAGGAAGTTCTTGAAAAAGAACCTTGCCATGAATGCTTTATGAAACAAACTGAAATTGAATCCCTTTCTGAAAACTACCTAGGGTTTTACCAGGTCCTACCAGGGCACCATGCACTGTTCTTGACAGTGGTCCTGTTCATAAGCCTTATCCATTCCCGTCTCTTGTCCGAGTTCAGCAAAACACTTGGAAATGTGTGCAAGGTGAATGGTTGTGGGCAGGGGCATTCTTTGTGTGGCAAACCATCGTGCTTTTGACAGGCTTCTTTCTTCCACTTCCTTATCCTATACTGACTGTTCGTGCAGTTGAAAACAGCGCAGTTGCCATTGACCATCTTTATGTGCGGTTAGTTAGGCCCAAGATTCAATCGAATGCGAACGGCAATATAATTCAGGTTTCTGTGGCCTATCAGAGCTGAGTACTTGCTAGAGCTTTTAAAAAAGCTGTTCCAAATATAATAGACCACAGAGCGAAGCAAAAATACACGAACAAACTGCAAAATAGGCAATAACAAACAGCGTGAGTGAAGCAATCCGTACTGCGGCAATGTAAACAACGTGGCTTCCTAGGAAGTTTACACCCAAATTCTCGCCCCATGCCCCAGCGCGATATCGAGGCCGCGGTTAGTTGAAAAGGTGTATAAGCCAATGATATCGTCGCATTCCAATCACACCAGACTGCTATTTATGTCGTTAGCGCGGGAGATCTCCCGCGCGCAATTTCATGTATAACAAAGGAACAACAATAAACAATAGAACCATTCTTCTTAAGACAATAGCCAGGCGCGCATCTTCCGTGCGCACTTTGCAACCTTATCAGTCTGGCAATCACATGACTGAAAATAAGGCTTTCGAGATAACTTTTCTAGTACCTTCACGAAAATAAAGATGGATATTCGACTAATAAAGATACAGAGCTGGTTTTACCACTAATCCATTCAAGAGGCCCCACTCCACATTTAGTTTTCTGCATTTGGTTAAAATCCCTTCAGGAACTTGTGTTACATCAAATTTCATTCCTTCAAAAATTGGCCTATGTTCAAGAATTCTTCAGGAACGCTACAAATAAGTTATAGCTTTCAAAATTTCACATGTTACATGAATTATATCCAGGAATAACATGAAGATATTTGTTTGTTTGATTTTTGAAAACCCTTGACGAATTAAAGCTTTTTGCTACCAAGAAAGCTAATGGGCCTACCTTCACATGCAGCAGAATCCCAGTAATCGGCATTAACAATCCTTTTCAGCAATAAAATTCTCGAATATGAATGGAATTCATATTCCATTCATATTTAACTCCTCTCGACTCCTCCAACCATTCTCCTGGCGTGCGATCCAAAAAGTGTTTTATTTAGGGCACTTAATAGCCTTCTAAATGTCATATAATGCTGGAACAGCTCATCGTTGTCAAAACAGATTAACCCTCTTAGGCGCCGAGTCCCAGTTTTCAAGTTTTGGTCCCAGAATCACAAAAAAATTTCGATTTTGCTGAAAATTGCCACATGCCCCATTTCTGACCCGTAGAATTCGATTTTGGGGTCGGTTTTGTGATAAAATGCGATTTAGGGGGCAACGGGGGTTAAAGTGGGGGCAACATAATCAAGCCAATAGAAAAATGACCAATATGTGTTACAGCTTGCTGTGGGATGACCAAATGAAGTTAGCCTGCATGCAGGCTAAATGAAGCTAGCTACATCACATTATTGTGTGTTATTTACAAATATCCTAAGCACAGTTTCGCCCATAAAATAGCAATACAATGAAGTAAAGCAGAGAAATACTTGGTGAGTCAGAAAATAGAATCCCCGTTTGAAAGGTCACGGCTCCCTGGATATAAAGACAATGATATTGGCAAATATATAGTTTAATGGTAGAAATGGTCAAATCTGCTATAAAATTTACCTGCTGGAATCGGCCACTAAATTGCCCTAACATTTCTGCCTTACAATGGCCTTACAGCAATGACCTATGGATGCCTTAGCACGTGCTATCCGCTTGTTATTGGCCTTCTAACTTACCAATGGAAGCTGCTTGTGAGTGAGCTGATATCTTCATTCCGATTGCAGATAAAAAAATTGAGAAACAGCCCCAATGATAATTGTTACAAGTCATTTCCTAAAACCCAATCCATCATACACAACGGCCGTTGAAAGCAAACACACAAGGGAACCTCCCCATGGTATTCACAAGGCCAAATGTTCACTGGCTGTCGATGTCATAGAGGGCCAGGGAAACAAAGAGTTAATTTTCAGGATGGCCTCTGAATACCTCACGGCCAGGCCAATAGTCCATGATATCCATAGCCTATCATATTCTCTATAGAAAAAAAATTCCTGGACGAATTAGGGATCAATTATCCTCTTTCTTTGAGACAAAAAGGAAAGTAAAATAGTCTGTGTGTCATTTCTGACATCATAAAAGGTCCTTTCACCAAATTCAGCATCTCCTCCACACAGTGGGTTGTTGCAGGAAGCTTATTTTCGAAGGTTGAAAATGTTAAGAAATTTCTGCAAAAAAGTAGGTATTCAGTGAATACCTTGAATACCCCTCAGGGCGGCCCTGAAACAAGACAGTTTTCAATATTGTTGCTTTGATATCTATGGAGCAGTGGCCTTCCAAGTGGGGATTCCTTTTTCTGACTCACCTGGTACAACAGGCTAACAATACCTTACGTTTACACAATAATAATCTGCTTGCCACTGCCCCCTGTCTCACTGTCCAATCCACCCGTTGTCTAGACAATTTGATCTATTTGATCAGTCATACCATTCGCAATATTCTCTTTACATATCAAGTCATTCTATTCAGATTATTTGCTATGTCAACGTATTCGCTTTCTTTGATTGATCATTTTGCATTCCAACCATACTATCTGAATAGTTGTGGTTATTCAATCCAAATAATTGCACTATTCAGACTATTCATTTGGCAGAAAATAATTGTTTCACTTCACTTTTATTCGAATAGTAATCAGGTAATCAAGTAGCGATAATTCAACCTTCGGTGGATAGGCCTAGTTACAATATTCTTCAAACCCAACTGGGTTTTTGTTGTTGTTAATTAAACCGATAAATATCTGTAGCTTTCTATTTACAAATGTACCTTAAAAACCAATCTACATGGATTAACAAAAGGACAAAAACAAAAGAAATAATTTACAATATTACATGAAAAGGTTAGCATATTTACAGATGATAATATTCACAGATGGACAATAGATTCATTTGTATTACAGATATTACTGTATATTTACAGTTTGGACCATCCCATTCTTTGCTCATTTGTTTGAAAATATGAGTCAACTGATGAAAATATGAGTAAAATGGGCTGTGGAATAAAAGTGTGACTGATATTCAAAACTAAAATTTTGATCTATCAGTCAGGGTTAACTTAGATAAGAAATTTTGCTTGGTAAAATCACTCATCTTTATAAGACCCAAAAATTAGAAAAATGCTAGTAAGCGGGTTTGTATTGAGCTTGCTAAGTCTCTCTCGCAGAAAAAAAGAGGAGCAAAAAAGCGAGAGCAACTTGTAATGCCTGGCTAGCTGACCTTACAGGAGGGTCATTCCAAATAAGAACAACAGATGCCTGTCAGGTGATGTCTTCAAAATTCCTTCTAATTTTCACCAAAGGCATCCAAGCATCAGAGAACCTCAGAAAAAAATTTCAGCAAGATATCTCATTTGGTTCAGATTTTATGATCAATTGAATATTTTGCCAATTGATGCAAATGTGTGTTTTTTCACGAGGTAGCAAATTCAACTTCAAATATATGAAAATCAAAATTTCCTAACCTAACTATTTCTGCACCTAGTTATAGCACACTGTGAATGCTTTTGAAAATTTGAAGTTTTGGGAAATTGAAGGCCAACATATTTGTAGAAGATGGCTTCAAAGTTTGAACCTAGTGTGATTTTGACCCTAAAATGTGACTGTGGAAGGGGTTTCAGTGTTGGTTTTCTGATCGATAAATGTCATGGCGTTTTTCAGTTTGATGGAATAGAATTTTGATCTACCCCCAATGCTATATTGCAAACGACCAAATGCTTTTCGCAAAATTCCTCAATCCAGGGGGTTGCTAAGTCTCTCAATTTTTGCCTAAAAGCCAATTTCTCCATATTTCCAAAGGGCATGTTGCAAAAATCTTGCAACACTGAAAATAGCTATTCACGTCATCCAAATGTGCACCTGCAGAAGTTCTGAAAAATTGTAGAAACCAAAAAAATTTTGATCTGACATGATGACAATAGCTCTATCAATATGGGTGCACGCTCAAAATGGCTAAATTTGGCCAACTTCAACGGGCTAAAAATCTTGTGTCCCAAGGAGGTACAGTGCTGCAATTTTTTACATGGACTTCTGCATCTTAGAACGGATGCTCTTGCAAATTTGAAAGCCAAACCAGTCTGCAGAGTATGGCACTTTTCGACGAGATCTCCGGTGTGCAAGAGCAAAATTTCCGGTGTGCCGGTGTGCACCACCAAGAATTTCTGGTGTGCTGGTGTGCACCGACTATTTTTCCCTGGTGTGGCTAGGCCCTTTTTCTGTTGCTGTTTTCTTCTGTTTGTCTGGTCATTCCAATAGAGATAAACAAGTAAATAAAGTAAAATATAAGCACTTTGATGCCTGGGGGAGACTCAATAAAGACTATGCATGTCTGTAAAATCGTTTGTCAAATTAAATTATATTTGCAGCCTATTTTTGGATAAGTGGGTAATCATTAATTTTATCTTGGTTGGGAGTCATTATGTCTTTAATTTAGGAAAACCAGTGATGACAATAAAGCACTTAAAGACCTAATTTCTCAACATAAACAATTATTTTCATTTCAAAATAACAAATAAGGATAAAGAATCTCTATATGAGGAAGCAGGAGATTATTACAACTCAGATGTAATCTGAACCAACTCATCATTTGTACATTTTTTAGGCAAGACTGGACCTTTTATGGTCATGCTTGGAAAGTTTAATAGTCAGCCTCCCAGGGTATTTTTAGTGCAGAGCTGGGGGCTCAGGGGACTCAGCCCCCCTAGTTATTTTTTCCATAATTTTTTGGGGGGCTTTAGCCCCCCTAGTTAATTACCCCCACTTTTGTCAAAAGCTGGTCCTGGAGATTCCTCTAAAACGGAAGAGAAACTAGCTGGGTACAGGTGGTTGGGTATCAATTTTCTGAAAAATGTAAAATCTTCCATTTTGCACTGGCAAATATGGAATCAGGGGATGCATTCTTAGCCAGAATAAAGGATTTTTCTTCAAAAAATTTCCTCGTGCTCCCATTTAAAGGAAAACTGCTACAAAACTATCAAAGTTTCCTTGTCGCTAATTGCAAGCATGATATTGGGAGATGCATTCTAAGCCAATGTAAAGGGTGTGGCCCCAAAAATTTTCCTGTGGGCTTTGCCCCCAGACCCCCTCATTTAAATGACCCCCCACTTAATTTACCCTGGCCACGCCGCTGGCTGAAGAGAACATAATTTCAGTTGAATAAGTGCTTAAATCCAAAGAAGGTTAATGATGTAAAAACAATATTTCTAGGAGGGTCCCAGCCGATCTCAAAGTTTGTAGTGGGTCATACCTCCGTATCCCAGCATTCTTCGTAGGGACTTCAACCCTGTTCAGCACCTCTCTATATGAGCTCCCCTAGTTATTAATCTAGCTCTACACCACTGGCTATGATGTAATGCTTCTCAGAACAGAATACGTTGTAGTGGCTATAAATTGAGCACCAAATGAAATTTTTCAGTGATATCTCAAACTTGTTCTTACAAAACACTTTACTTGTTTTTATTCGCTAATGTTTCTATGGGACCACACCCAGCCACGCCCATTTTATTTGCCACACCCAAATATACCCGGTGTGCAACAGGTTTTGGACAAAAATATCTCCGGTGTGCACATGCCATACTCTGCAGACTGGCAGTTGCAGTCATCTATCTCTGGCCAAATGAATTTCTTTGCTGGACCTTTCGGGTGTATGAATTTAACCCTAACTTCACTGTGCTCAGCGGAGACATCCAATATAGCACCAACAAACCAATCTCTATCATATACGCAGGCTACGTACGCTCCAACTTTTATCGATTCGAATAATATTTCTCCTGATTGATTACCGATAGAACTCGGAGTCTCATTTTCATTGTCACCAGATACCCTGGACATTCAAAATTTTCCTTTTCCTACCGGAACAAATGAATGATAGGACCTTGTCCCAGTACCCTAGACTGGCTACACAATCTCTGTATGCTCCTTAGAACTGATTTGTCGCTAATACAGAGACTTGTTGCCAAACAGTGTCTGAAATCGGAATAACTTGATAGCCTCGTTTTCATAAGCACTACATGCGTAAAACGCGGACCACGGAATTAGTATTTTGGTTGTTGTTGCTGCTGTGATCAGTAATCATCAAAATATGACTCAAGAAAACAACACATTGATACCAAGTTTCATTCATGTGAATTTGAAAGAATTTTAGACAGTTTATGACTCTGACAAAATTGAGCATGGACAGTGAACATAAATTTGAAATTTCAGAGGAGTTTCAGTTTCATATATATATAAATTCACCACGGAGAGAATTATTTAAAGGAGGAGCTCTCTCAATAGGTAAACTAATCGAGGAGAGAGCCCCCCTATCAAAGTGACCAAAGATAAAGTGACCAAAGTTCAGAGTGACCAAAGATAAAGGAAGGAACCAAAGACTTGACAAGATTAGACATTTCATCATCATTATACATTATCATTAGCAATCAGTTAAGTGTATATGAAGGACTGAAGTACAAGGAATTTTCAAGGGAACTGTTCTTTATATTTGCTCCAAGTGATTTGCTGCATCAGATAGACAAACTCTCTCCAAGAAAAGTGCCACCTAAATGCATACTGATGCGAGGTCTGATAATAATGAAGCAGATATCTTGCTTTAAACAAACCCCTATGAATTAAGAACATCAACATCAATGTGATAAAGTAACAAGTACTTGTTAAATCACAAGCAAAAAATTATATCACCCTTTCCTTTTCGTATGTGATCCAAACACGGGGTGGGGGGGGGGGGGGTTGGATCACATATGGAACTTATAAAGATTCTAAACTTCTAAAATATCTAAGATTGTTTTATTTGGCAGATCAAATGCATTCAAACCAAAACAACTGTTAAGGTGATAAAGTACAACAGCCCAACATTGCCAAGTAACATGCTTGCAGTTAGATAATATTAGAAATTCAAGGCCCCCGACGAGATCAGAAAAGTGGGGGGGGGGGGGGGGGGGCAGGCCAAACTTGATACAAAAAATTACCACAACACAATAACATGATGATGAGCTGCCTTTCAAAACGGCATGATTTGCAAACATGTGGGGGGCGTGGCCCCCCGGCCCCCCGGTCCCCAAGTCATCGGAGGCCCTGAAATTGCAATACACGAGCCAAATGTAAACGAAAAAATCACTAACCTGAACTTAGAGTAGGCCTACACTACAGTGTACTGACAGACTGACACTCACTGGACACTGCTGTCTTGAAAATGCCTCTCAAGTATCACAACAGCATTACATTTTGCCATTTCCTGTTAGAGCACAAACAAATATCTCTTCCCAGTGCCCACTTCATCATGCCAAATGGCTAGCTAAATTCCTTCAGCTTCATTTGCTTCTGCTCTTCAGGTCGATCAAGCTGCGACGACAGCGCCGGTCGCCATTCTTGAAAAACTCAGACCAAACAGGCCTCTACTTCAAAGGGAGGTTTTCCAGTAAAAATAAGTAAAGAGAGGAAAAGTTGATTGGCTACAAAAAAAATTTCTATTGTTTTAGCCGAAATGCTCCAATCAGATTACAATCAGGTTTTTCGTTCTGAAAATTCCGATTTGAGACACTCTCTGGCAACTAGTCCCTCATTGAGCTGGTCATCAGCAACAACAACAACAGCGAAATCGAGGGACTAGTGTAGCTAGTCTACCAGTACCCTGGATCAGAGTATTTTTAGTATATGGAGAAAAAAATAAAAATAAAAAAAATAAAAAAAAACATTAAAAAATTTAATGAGAAAAAAATAAAAAAAAGAGGAAAAAAAATAAAAAAAAATAATGAAAAAAAAATAAAAAAAAAGAGAAAAGAAGGGAGGAAGGAAAAATACTCTGGAGACATGCGACCTCCTTTGTGTCTTCTTGACCAATCAGAGCCAGCGGCCTTGTGGATGGCCGTGAATTTGTGAACGAGGCAAACTATGGGCAGATTGTTTTCAAAATGGCGACTGCAGAAGAAGATGGAGGGTTTGATGACGATCTTGAAAGTTGTGTGAATGTCGCCTTGGCGAAATTCTTCCCGGAAATTGAAAAGACGACGAAGCAGCAGATGGAAGCGTGAAAAGGGATATTTAGAGGAAAGGATGTTTTTGCGATACTGCCAACTGGAGCCGGGGGAAATCACTGATATATCAGCTCATTCCCTCAATTACGCAAGAGCTTGGCAAGAAGGGATACAGCAAATGGAAAGGGAAAAGGTTCGTTGTTGTTGTGTCACCATTACTGGCAAGCATCGAAACGCAAACTGCTGAATTGAACAAGCGTGGTATTACTGCCTTGAATCTGACACCCGCCATTTTGAATAAATTACCCGCCATTTTTTTTACTAAAAACGAGAACGAGGTTGCAGTCGCATGTCTCCAGAGTATTTTTCCTTCCTCCTTTTTTTTTTATTTTTTATAATTTTTTTTTCGAATACTTTAATTTTTTCAATTTTTTTCAAATACTTTAATTTTTTACAAATACTAAAAATACTCTGATCCAGGGTATTGTCCCAGGTATTCTTTTACTCTCCGAATATCTTTTCTCTAGAAACAACCTGTTTCTTTTGATGTCACGGGAACAGAAATAAAAGCATTTGATCCCTTCGATCTCACTTTCGCAAAACTCAAACAGCTGTCTTGGCGTTAAAATTTGTTGATCTATTGGCCGTTGGAGACTATGATATGCCGCCGTTCTCTGATCATCCCCCCAACTCCATCACATGCATTTTTACCATGTGAAGTAGCAAAGAAATGCCATTCAGCTTCTAAACCGAAATCAGCCTTTTGAAAGTACAGGTTGGCAAGGTTTTTATAATTTTTATAGTGTCCCCCACATCCATCACTGAAATAAACAACCTTGCCAATTAATGGCAGGTTATCACATACGTATCTCAGCACAACTTGCAAAAACCCATATACCGCGACAGTGTTATGTTCTTTGTGATCACTAATGCAGGCCATTGGCATACTTTTGAAAGAGCCTGATTCTTGATCCTTGTAATAAATTACAAAGGGATGAATTGTTGCCTGTGAATTATTCCAGTGGAAACTTTGAATAGCATCTTGTACGATGAAAGAATAATTTTCAGCAAAATCAAGAACGATGACACACTCGTTAACGCCTATTGAATTTTTGATATCCTTGAAATACTTGCTTTGGTGTTGTGCTACATAATGGTGTGCCTTTAATTCAGATAGTTTTCTTACGACTTCCTCAACAAATTCGTCAAAGTCTAGTTCTTCTGACTCTAAGTTGCTCCTATCTGTGCTCACCCATTTCTTAAATTTTATAGTATCGCGTTCGTCATACCTTTTTCTCAACTTTTCCTCCACAAAACCTTTCAACTGCACAGTACCTGGACAGTCACTGCATCTATTAAGCATGCAGTCCTTTTTGTCGATGTCGCATACTACAAGCGAAAGTAAATCTCGATAATAAAGTTTGTGATCAATTGCGGCTATCATAAGCTTAACATTCTGGTGTACTGTACAGACGCATACAGAATGAGTGCCACTGCTTCCCACAGTGACGCACCACTTTGGTCTAAGATTGCAGAAGGTGGAAAATCCAACCTTCTCCTTGTTTTCTTTCTTAAATTGTAGGTAAATTTCTTTGAGGTTACCCAAAAGTAGTCGTTTTTGCATTTTAATCTTCTTGCCAGTACCATCTTTTACATGAACATAGTCCTTTTTGCCAGGACACAACTTTTTGCCTTATTTCATCATCTTCAAAGAACGAAATGATTTTTTGGCGGACTTCTTCGGTAATTCCAACTCTTTTATCCTTTTCTGGTAGACATAATACCCCACCAGTTCGCTTTAATTCCCGTGCTTGCCTTACAGAATGGACTGCAACCTTGAAATAATCTGCCGCATATTCGTGGGACCAGCTATCGGGAATAAGGGTCAACAATTGGAGTTTCTCTTTATGATTCACAGCGTTATCAATCTTTGCTTTGATTCCTTTCATTAGCTCTCCACAGTCACCACAAGTTTCATCATCATGAGGGGCTCCCAATGATTGATCTTGAAGAGCATTTGCTATTGTGTCAGCGATGGCATTGCTAGCCTCAGCAATCTTTCTTTTTCCATAACTATGGAGGCGGTCAGAGCGCACTGTTTTCATTGGAGAGCAGCCTAGAGTATTCATAGCAGCATTTACTAGCTCAGTACTGCATTCTGCATAATCCTGGTCCGCATCATCAACGTTTTCAGTGTTGGCCCCTGTCTTATCGTCTTTAATCTTTGCCAACTCACTGAAACACCGAGCGCATATCTTTTTACCGGGAATCAAATCAATGCCGTGCTGTGCCTGATCTTTGGCACACTGTAACGAAATTTCCCTTACATTTGTCTTCACCAGTTTAGCCGAGTGGCGCCTTAATGGATCGCAACAATTTCGTTGATGGCCTGTGTACTTTTTTAGATAAAATCTTTCATG
Organism: Aurelia coerulea; assembly: GCA_039566865.1. Classification (NCBI taxonomy): domain Eukaryota; kingdom Metazoa; phylum Cnidaria; class Scyphozoa; order Semaeostomeae; family Ulmaridae; genus Aurelia; species Aurelia coerulea. Next base: position 14,402,730 of record CM076944.1, read on the forward strand.
ATGTAAGCATATATCACTGCACTCATCTAAACCCGTTACACCTGTTCGCCTTCGGAGTAACTCAAAATCTGTAAGAGACAGTTCGTCCAGTTCTTTAAAACCCGTAGCCCTTCTCTCTCCTTGGTCAATATGGCATTCAGCATCGCATTTAAGGCCTATCGAACATCTCTTCAAAACATCCATTTTGTTGATCTTACTTATCAAAGTTTACAACTGAAGTAAACAAGGCCTCATTTTCAAGCAAGGTGTTAATAGCCATACAAAAGATAGATGCTAGAGCTATTGATAACGCATGTTCATTTCATGTACCAATTACACAAAGGAAAATGTTGAAAAACAAGGCCAATGCTGCAATTTATTGTCCAAGGGAAGCACGGGAAAAAAGAGCCCGATGGGTATTATTCCTTCCAGAAAAAGAAAACAAAAATTGAATTATCGAATAAATCAGCCAAAAAAAAACAAAGCGAAGAATTAAGTCAGCGGGTTGAGAGTTCTCCAATGAACGTACGTGCCATCCTCAGGTGTACATTTGTTTAAACCATTTATATATTTTTTTAATGCGTCGGTTCTTTTAATCCTCGTCTTTTTGAAACTCTACTCGCAGATGGTGTCTGATATGGAAGGTTTTTCCGGTAGGAAAAGGAAAATTTCGAGTGTCCAGTTTGGTCTTGGACAGATTCGCGTATGAGGATACCCCCTGTTTTGAACAACTATAGCACAACCACAAAATGTATCTATATTTGGATGAAACCAATTTAATTACAAAACTATCGTAAAAGGATTTCTTCTGAAAGAAAAGCGTAAATAATTACACCATAAAAAAAGTCCGACGCAAAAATTGTCATTCATCATGTCACCCCCGTGTTGGCAAATGTTGGTATTTGACACCCTTCCAGACCCTGTTTGGCTTTCAAATTTGCAAGAGTATCCGTTCTAAGATGCAGAAGTCCATGTAAAAAATTGCAGCACTGTACCTCCTTGGGACACAAGATTTTTAGCCCGTTGAAGTTGGCCAAATTTAGCCATTTTGAGCGTGCACCCATATTGATAGAGCTATTGTCATCATGTCAGATCAAAATTTTTTTGGTTTCTACAATTTTTCAGAACTTCTGCAGGTGCACATTTGGATGACGTGAATAGCTATTTTCAGTGTTGCAAGATTTTTGCAACATGCCCTTTGGAAATATGGAGAAATTGGCTTTTAGGCAAAAATTGAGAGACTTAGCAACCCCCTTTATTGAGGAATTTGGCGAAAAGCATTTGGTCGTTTGCAATATAGCATTGGGGGTAGATCAAAATTCTATTCCATCAAACTGAAAAATGCCATGACATTTATCGATCAGAAAACCAACACTGAAACCCCTTCCACAGTCACATTTTAGGGTCAAAATCACACTAGGTTCAAACTTTGAAGCCATCTTCTACAAATATGTTGGCCTTCAATTTCCCAAAACTTCAAATTTTCAAAAGCATTCACAGTGTGCTATAACTAGGTGCAGAAATAGTTAGGTTAGGAAATTTTGATTTTCATATATTTGAAGTTGAATTTGCTACCTCGTGAAAAAACACACATTTGCATCAATTGGCAAAATATTCAATTGATCATAAAATCTGAACCAAATGAGATATCTTGCTGAAATTTTTTTTCTGAGGTTCTCTGATGCTTGGATGCCTTTGGTGAAAATTAGAAGGAATTTTGAAGACATCACCTGACAGGCATCTGTTGTTCTTATTTGGAATGACCCAGGATTGTGTCCAATGGGCATCCTTTGACAAAAAGACAATGTCCAATGATATGCTTAGAAGTAAAAATGATGCAAAAGACTGTAAGGGGGGTCGCCTCTGATAGTCTCATCATAATATAGTCTGATATGGTCTGCTATAAGAGCGAGACTCTGCGATGTTCTTTGGCAATTGCGGACGTAAGGCTCGATAACTCATGGATATTAATGAGCTTGCCAAATCTTACAAGTCTTTTGCGTGTTTTCCTCCTCTCGTTTTTCTACGAGAGAGACTTGTAGTTTTGTATGGGAATCGAGAATTCCACATTCCATTCTGGCCCATGATTTATTTGGCATTTAAATTTAAGTTCAAATCAATAGTCAGTTTCAGGAATAGAATTTGATTTCAATAGCACTATAGCATTATGGACTAGAATGGAAGGTGGAATTCTTGATTCCAGTACAAACCCCTTGCAGGCATTTTTCTCATTTTTGGGTCTTAAAGATGAGTGATTTTACCAATATAATGATCTCATCTAAGTTAACCTTTGTCTGATAGATTAATATCTTAATTTTGAATATCAGCCACATATTTTTTATAACACAGCCCACCAAACAGGCCTTACTGGGAATATTTTGGTAGGAGTGTGGCAAATCGCACTCCTAGTGCTTTCCAGGCGTGCGATGGAGTGCAGTTGAAACTTGCCATAACGTTCATCAGGAGCATGTCTTTTGGGGTTTTTACTCATCCATTTGACCATTCCAAAGTTATCCCCATCTTTAACCATTGAAAGAGACATGTTTCATTGCTCGAAATATTGACTTGTCCGAGTTAAACAATGTTTGAGTAAACTTTAATCATATAACGATAAATCATAAGCTCTTTTCTGTCAACTAAATAAATGCAATAAAGAATTGGAAAATATAGTACTTAAATTACGTTTTGCTGTCGCTTCATCAGAAATAAACTTTACAATCTGTAATCATTTGTAATGAAGATCCTCAAACATGAAACATCCTCTTATCAATTTCAAATTATTTGTTTGAACTATCGAGGCTCCCGATATAATGCTTCATATTGCTAATCCTTCCATACTACTATAGAGAGATCTAAGCCTTGTTCACTCTTACATATATCTCAATATTACAATATAGAGCTCTTTCAAAAGATTTATAACGATTCCTACTCATTTTCTTTTGCCTATGGGGTGAACTCAAATCAAACACTCAGAATTTTAGTATTTTGGAAAATTCTGTCTCACATCTCGAACATCTACTAATTTTTGGGAAGGACCAGCAAAACCGGATGATGTTTGGAAAATGCCCTAGTAGCAACTAAAAATTAGCCGTTAAAGTGCATATGAAACGAAATTTTTTATTTTCTATTTTAATAGAAATTTTCATCCTCGTTTTAATGGTGCAATCGGTTTTTTCGTCGGCCTTATAATTTTGGAGATACAAAGCTCCAAAAGTGGGAAATTTTTGTCAAAAAGTGGTCCAACCAGAACGCGGTCAGACCGTTGCGTACCAGACTCCTGTGACGTTATAGGTTTGTCAATTCTCAAAGGCCTCATTGAAAGAACAAAGGTTGCTCCAGTGATCGCAATGGACGCACTGCAAGGCTCTTCATGAAGCTCGCTTTCTAGTCGGGTTTACAGGCACTTGCTTACGTTTTTGCGACTGAAGATGGAAAGCAGTATTAATCAGTGATCATGAATTTGACTTAGCAAGCTAAACTTGTCGTCTGGAAGTGGTGAAAATGAAGGACAGATTCCGGCCTTGCGTTGCTTATTATACCTGGCCAGGCGCCTATACACAGCACCGAAGCAAAGTGGGAAGCGGAGAACTCTCGAATGAAAGGGAAATTGAAGCAACTTATATCAATGATGATCCCTGCAATTAATCAAAGCATTTGTTGGTGAAGAGCTCCGATCCTTCAGGTAACCATTTTTGCAACCAAATATCCTATTATCACGCTTTTGAAGAACGAGAGTTGGCCTCGGTATCTTGTCTCTTGATACACAACAATTTCACGATGCACCGATCTAAAAACAAAACCGACGTTTCAACTGAGCTTTATCCATGGTTAGATTTAGAGGGCTGTCAGAAAAAACGGTTTCCTTGATCTCGAAATTCCCTTTAGCTCTATTTTGAAGGTGAAGTTGAAGTTTGAAAACATGTGCCTAATTGCCGTATGAATATGAACAGCAAATATTGTATGTAACACCCACCATTCCTTTGTGGTTCCATGTCGTTGAAGCTTCGGAATTTATTCTCTGATCAATCGTAATAGCATGCTTTTATCAGTTCTGACATGAAAGAGGATATACACGTAGGAGTAACGGGTTTAGTTTATGAACTTTTGTTTCGTCAAGTCTTTTCTACAAACTCTTGCTAAAGTTGTAAACTGACATCCTTTTCAGTGTTGCATTGAAACATTAATGCCCTCGAAATTCAGTGAAAAGCAGACTCAAATTGAAACTGAATTTTATTTTTAGGCCAGGAAGACTGACCAGAGAGCAGCTTCAGGACATGGACAGAAACTACCAAAAAGCAAGCGAGACTTTATTCACTGTTACTGTACTGTATATGTTGAGGATCATGGACTCAAAGACAGACTCAAAGACAGACTCAAAGACATTGTGTTTTGAGCAAGGTTTTTAAAACAGTTGAAGCCATTTTTCTCATCTTGAAATTGGTGCAATAAATTTTTAAACCATGGCCATCAATAGTGCTCTATTACACTAACTTTTCTTATAAATTAAGAAACTAAGAATTTGGGCCAGTACTGGAAGTCTCTTAAAATTTTCTGATCTGTGCCCTCTTGAACACTTCAACACAATGTGTTTTTTGAAGCCTTTTCAATGTTTAGACATTACTCAAGTACTTTTCGAACAATATGATACAGGAAACAAGTGAGAATAAAGAAAAACATGTTTGAGTTTCTTAATTTTTTGGGGAGTTCTTATAAGAAAATACTTGTAACCTTAGTACTGGGAAAACATAACTAAGATTAATTATTTCGATAAAGGAATTTCTTGACAAATATTTACTTTATTTTACTTGTTTCCTGTATCATAGTATTCGGAAGGTACTTGAATAATGTCTAAACATTAGAAAGGCTTCAAAAAATTTGTTTTGAAATGTTCAGATTGGAACAGGGCGGAACAATTAATAAATAGGAAGATTGTTATGGAACCTTTAGGAAACTAGTAAGAAACTCTTCTTAGTTTCTTATGAAAAAATATGTGTATGCAACAGATGACAACAAATAGAATCCGGTCAAAGAGGGAAAAGAAATTTCGTATCTGATTATACTATTACAGAAAAGAAATGTCACTAAGGTTCTTTAGGTGTTGCTCATCAACCAGGAAAGTCCTTGCATCCAGCCTTTGCTGTTTGTGTCATATTTTGATATGCAAACATCTACAATTTCAGTGGCTGGAGTTTTGAGTAGCCTTGATTGAGTGTTCTGGGGAATAGAAATGAAGATAATGATCACAATCAACGAGTTACATTTATCTTGATATAATTAGTTTCTGTTTCCTAAGGTGTTTATTTACATGTTTTTGAAGACGGTGTTATTTTTGCAAACTGTTTGTTTACCTGCCTCCGCTGTATTATCAAACTTCTACAAACAACCTTTCTCATGGGAAAAATTATGTGATTTCACTGTTCAAAACAAGAAACTAAAGGTGATAATAGTCTGAGTTAGAGCTTTATCCTTCAGTACATTTTGAACAAGGAAACATTCCCAGAAGAATTGGAGTCTTTCAGCGTTGAAATGAGAGGCGTTTACAAATGAAATTGACCTGCAGTCGCAAATAATTTTGTCAGGCCCATCAGCATCGCGCGTTGACAGAAATGACGTCCTCTGACTCTCGCCCCGACTCGCATAACGCGAATAAAATTATTAGGCAATTCTACATAAGTTGGATAACAGTCTTATTCGCTATTCTACGTTTTCACTAAAGTTCTTGCTTCACTAAAATAAACTTACCATTTGCTAATATGCTGTAAGCAAGAGCAAGCAAGTCGCTTCGACATAGCAATCATATTGGCCTGTGTGTGTTGTTATGGCCAGCCACTTCAATCGATGAATCTTCAGCTAATGAAGCCAACAGCTCATGGTAAAAGACTCAAAAACCAATCATCAAGAGTCGAAGGTTGTTCTTCCATAAAGTACTGTTGTATTGATGCTTTGGATGTCAAAAAATTGCCTCTGAAAGCCTCAGCAGACTCGTCGAGAACGTCGAAGTGCAACAGGCCACTGACCGGCAGTATTACGAAAAGCCTTTGTTCTCGCGACGTTCTTTGTGAACTGACAAACCTATTACGTCAAAGCACAACATCGGTACCAGACCCCTGAACCACTTGAATCGCAGCTTTGAGAGCTAATAACATAGTAACGAATTGCTTTTCGAAATTTTCAGCCACATGTTCGTGATCAGCGACCTCGAATTTACTATTATCGAAAATAAAAAATTTCGTTTCATATGCACTTTAATGATATTAGCCTGTTTCTAATGAAGAGAGGAGACAGCAGAAAATTTGTCATACTGATTCCTTTTGCGACTCAACCTCAATTTAAAGAAGTTGTTATCTTGGTTAAATGGTTCTATCAGTCTGTTGGAAAGCAAGCTAGAAAGAAACTGATATTTCAAGAATTAACATAAGGTCAAAGAAATAACTCTTCAGCCTAAGTAATCTTAAAGTGCACATAAACCCAAAATTTTTTATTTCATTTTCCGATAGAACTCATCAAGAAATGCTATTCTACCCAAAAAAATTTTCCAAAATCATTTTCCAAACTTGTTTTATAATGCATTTTGTCGAGCTTGGACTGTGGACACTACCGGGCACCTACAGCCTGGGAACTAGTGACGACCACTCAGGATGACAAATGATCGAACGAATTGATCGCTGTCATAAACCAGTTGTTTTGAGGCGTTCATATCGAAGCTTAGACGAAGTCAAAGTTCCTATAAAATGCACCAAAAAAGAGTTTGTTTGAGTCAGACCTCCTTACAGTCGTCTGTTGTAGGTTTCTCGGCATGGTGGAATTGGTATGACGCCAACTTCATCTCTCGACCGCACAAGGTGTCCTTTCCTCATTGGCGAGCGACATTTTACGTCCAGCAGAGATGACGTAATTCTCCTGGGTAGCATTACGTTTTGAATGGAACAATTAGGATGTTTGAAAAGCATAAAGAATCCGCTTTCCAATGTTGTCAAATGTTAATAGGGTGTTCGTACAAAAATGTGGAGTCTTTGTGATTTTAGTGTCAGCAGGTCAATTTCGTTGACTGTTGTGATTCATTTACAGTTAGGCTTATGATCATGGATGTTCTTTCAAAGGGGTTTTTAGAGAGAGTTCCCAAGGAGAAAAGTGTTAAAAAATACCAATAAAGATTTTAATAGAAATTATGTGATGTCCTATCGCCTGAAGAACGTGTTATTATGGAGGATGAAGCGGAAGGTTAGGAATTGGAAGCAGAACATCTGTGCAGGTACGTAAACAAGATCAGTGAAAAATTAGGCCCGTTCTTAGTGGCGCCCCTTGGTGAATCTTGTTACTTGGCTTGACATTTTTTTATGTTCCTTCTAAACAGAGTTCAGAGTGGTATTAGGTAAGGTTAGGTATGAGTTTCTAGTCATTTCAGTATGATTTTAAAAACCACATTCCATCAACTAAGACTCTAAAATATACGCCTCGGACCTTCCTTGCGCCTCGGAGGAACTCTGAGCAACGGGAATCTTGGCATTACTAGCATTACCCTCCCTTGGTGTTTTTTGCTTATATCATTTCTGTTTCTCAGCATGATTTTTTGAGTTTTCACTATTTGTTATCATTTTATCTTCTGCCTTATCAAAATTTTCGAGAATATAAACAATGCGTTCTGCTCAAATGAAAATTTCAGATCGACCTGAAAAATCTGACCGACCTCAGAAACCGCGTTTCAGGTCAACCTGAGTTTCATTTCGCCTGTGTCGTGTAAGCGTTCCAAGGGTTTCGATAGCAGACCGAAATGAGTGTCAAACTGACAAGCAACTCAGACCAGTTAAATCTTCTCAAGAAATCCTCGGGTTTAAAGTGTTTTGAGCACAAACAAGATGCTGTCGAAGCTTCCCATTTGGCACGTTTTTGTTTCACGAACGCTATCCATTCACGTAGTCTCTCCTTTGCAGTTGTATTTCCTTTGCAGTTGTATTTTCTTTGCCATGAAACGGAATAGCATGCAATGTTATACCATTCTTTAAATCTGAAGTCACTGCAAAAATATCAAAATTTCCCTTTAGTTTCTGCTTGGAAATTTAAGGGAAACGGACAAGTTTATCTGGGAAATTGAAGGGAAACAGACATTTCCATTTCCTTCTTAGGAAATTATGGGGAAAGTGTCCGTTTCCCCAAAATTTCCCGAAATTTTGTCATTTTTTGCAGTGAGTATTCCCACAATTAGCAGCCACGTATCTGTTTACCAGATTTGCGTTGTTTCTTGCCTTCCTCCCTTCTGCAACCACCACTGGCACTAAAATTGACTGCGAAATCGCTTAGGCTACACTGAGACCTGAGTGTGTATACCTGAGTCGACGTCACATCCGCTATCGCCCCAGACTCCAGACTGGTCAAAATAGCCCGGCAGTGTCCACAAAAAATTGTCCAAAAACGCGACTTTAGTGGGGCATAACTCCGGAACCACGCATCGGAATTCAATTCGGTTTTCGGTTTTCAACTCAGCTCAACGCCCTCTATCATAATCAAGGATAAAACATTTTGGGTTTAGGTGCACTTTAAGTGATATCACATCCTGCAGGATTATCTTTTGTAAACAATTTAATGATAACTATCAAATCATCAAGAATTCTGGATTTAGGACTTCCTGGCTGGTATTTGCTCCCAGAGATATAAAGGATTTTAATCATCATTTGGAAAGACAAGGCATGTGATCAATTGCACTCCTTGGGAAGAGGAGGCGTGCGCCAAGGCGTGCGAGAGCGATCGCACGCCATTCCCAGTAAGGCCTGCCAAACGCGTAAACTTTTTTTTACTCACCTGGTAGAAAAGTTATTTTACTTCCTTTCCCACAATATCATATGACATTTCCAAAAATCAGCATAATTGTGTTCCTACTTTTGCCTTTCCCCTTGTAACTGCAATAAACTGTCTTTCCTTCTCTGCTCCAAATGGTTACATTTTTTTGCTTCCCAATTAGCATTCACATTATGTGCACCCATCAAACTGCCTTGTTTCAACATTAATTGCCATAGTGGTTTTCTTGTCAAATACATGTTAATGAAACAAAATAGTTGCACTTCTGCCAATGCTTGATATTGTAGGTGGGTTAGGGTATACAGCAAGAATGTGAGCATCAAGGCATGTGAATGTGATCAGATGCCAATCCCAGTATGTTAAAGAGCCACTGCTAACCATGATCCTTTGTGGCGCCAAAGTCGACTTTCGTACTATCTGAAAGTCGTGTCTGGCCTAAATTCTCTTTGCCTTGCTTTTAATTTGGTACACAAATTCGGTCCAAAACCATAGAGTCCAAAAGTTGATATTTCCCTTTCTCCAATTTCAAAAGGTCCTTCGCAACGGACATACCTCGCATACCTCGCACGTGCCCTCTCTAGTTGCACAGCAAAGAATGCTCGCAAAGCCTCTATGTTAGCAGAGGGTCTTTAATGGGCTTTGGTAGGCATCCAGCATTGGACTAACCAAGTACTTTTGCTTTTTTTACAGGAAGGGTATCTCCGGTTCTGCATTACCATACAGAAGAAGTGTGCCAACAGTAAGTATTGAATGCAATCTATTCTACAACAGCTCTTGCTAGAAATAGCCACACAAATACAATAGCCTGCTACACATGTCAAGCCTTATTTGAGTAACTGATCTACATCAGAAGGAAATGTTGACATCTTTTATAGGCTAGAATTTGACCATGAGTTGCCTCTTTTTCTTCAAAACAGCAAGAGATATAACAAAAAGACTTCCCCGTCCTGTTCTGTGAAGGATTGACTTTTCAAATATGATGATAGCAATTAATAATATATGTGATTCATTGATAGCCAAAAGCAATAAAAATCCTGTTTAACTCATTCACCCCCATGAGGTATTTTGAAAGAGAGCTCTTTGTCTCCGAGATTTCAATATCGATCATCACCTTCCATCACCTTCTCCCCAAGCGGTTTTCACAGGATCGTTGTGAAAGATCATGTCAATTTTCAAAGCAAATTGCAGAAAATTATTAAATGATATCAAAAAAGTTTCTATAAAGATCTTTTTGTGCAAAGAACAGGCATTAGAATGAGACCAAACCTATAGCATTACAAAAAGAATCTTGTTTTTGCGAGATGTTTGAACGATCATGTGATAAAAATTTTATCCTCAAGCTCTGGTTTTAGTTGATGATCGCAGGCAGTTTGAAAACATTTTTTAGAGTATTCTAAATATTTGAGAAGGTGAAGACCTTGAAAGCTACGATATCGAAAAATCAATTTCTTTACATTAAAATACAATTTTGAAAACAGAAAAGATATTGGAAGACGACGGGCCATCATTTGCGTGAGTTGGTCAGCTTCCCATCGCTCAGAGTTGCTCCGAGGCGTATATGTAGATTCTTAGTTCACGGAATGTGGTTTTTGAAGGCATAATGATATGATAAGAAACTCATAGCTAATCTTAATAACAGTCTTACCTCAGTTTAGAAGGAAAGTAAGATATTTCAAGCCAAGTAATGAGATACTACATGGCTCGCCACTAAGAACGGACCTAAATTTTGTGTATGAAACGGCGCCAATTTTCTGCTCTCGAATCCTAACCTTCCGCTTCATCCTTCTCAAAAACACTTTCTTCGGGGGATAAAATATTATTGACCTCAGTGTACAAATTGTAATTCCTATTAATACCTTCAATGGTATTTCCAAACACTTTTCTCCTTGGGAACTCTCTCTAAAAACCCCTTTGAAAGAACGTCCATGACCATAAGCCAAATGGTAAACAAATCACAACAGTCAACAAAATTGACCTGCTGACACCAAAACCACAATAACTCACAATTTTAGTAAGCTATTCAAACATCACAATTGTTCTATTCAACTGGCAAAGCTCCCCAGGAGAATTACATCATCTTTCCAGAACGACAAATGTCGTCAATGGGGAAACAACACCTTGTGCTGTTGACGACAGATGTCGCTTAAAGGGAAATAAAACAGGGCAACAATGATGACAAATGTCGCTTATGGGGGTGAATGAGTTAAAGGGAATAGACATAGCTATATCTTGTAGCCGCTATAAATAGGCTGAAGAAATGCCCACAAACCCATTGTTTCTTCAGCTACACAATGAGACCGGATGCGTCAAAGTGGTAGAGTATAATAGAATATATTTTTGACCTGGCCCAAGCCAGCTTTTAACTATGTTGATTCCCTTTGATAACTAATTTCTGTATTCCGGTTGCAAATGAAAAGAAAATGGAAACACCCCAATATTCACTATAGAAAACATTCCTCAATGGGTTAATGATTAAAGAGACACAATCGCAAATATTTTGTGTCCAAAGATTGCAATGGAATTTTTCAAGCATGAAGTATGGACTTTGGACATTCAAAAAAATTTTGTTTTTTTTTTTTTTTTTGTACGACTTCTAGAAGTATGGGAAACAGTGAAAGGAAAGGAAAAATGACGTATTTCTACCCACACTTTCTGCGGCACGTGCGCAAAGACAAAAGAAAGATCTTGGCCAATTAAATCTTTGGTGGTTGTGTCTCTTTAATGATCTACTAAAGTCTGTGCATCATTTCTGACATCATAAAAGAGTCCTTTCACCAAACTCAGCATCTCCTCCACAGACATCGTTATTGTAAACTTATTTTCAAAAACTAGGAAATTTTTGCAAAAATTGGTATTCAGTGAATGCCTTGAATACTGATGATTATTGTTGTTGATTAGCCTGTCAATTGAAATAATCCTGTGGTTGCAATGATGAGCTTATTGATTATGATGGACCAGAATTCCTCAAACAGTCCTCCAAAATGAAATGTGATCAATAACCTGAGCAGCTAAATGCAATTACATTTGCTTTTTTTGGAGGATTTTCATTTCATTTTAATTTATTTAAGCACGGTAACCCCGTCAATCGATAGATTGCTTTTCAGGGGGCCGTGCATAAAACGTTACAAATTAAGTTAAAAATAAATACAAAGTAAAACCCTAATTTAATTACAATAATGAACAAATGAATAAATAAATAAATAAACTATTTTTTTAAAGCTTCTTTAAATGCTTTCAATGAGGATGCCTGCTTGACTTCACAACCCAAGAGGTTCCAAACTCCAACACCGCGATATGAGAAAGCTCGCTGACCATTACTTGTTCTCATTAGTGGGACTTGAAGATCAGTTGCGGTGTTTCTCAAATTTTTCCTACTGCATGTCGAATTTCTAATGAACATTTCTGACAGGTAATCAGGAGCAAGGTCATTTATCGATTTATAAACCATGCAAGCTGTCTCGGTTTTTATCATATCTGCTACAGTATGCCAATTCAAACTTTTAATCAAAGCACTAGCAGAAGAATCATAACTGCTGTTGGTCACAATTCTAGCTGCGCAGTTTTGAAGTTTTTGCAGTACCTGCAACCCTGTCCCCCCACATGCCCCCCAGACTGAACAGCAGTAGCGGAGATGCAGTTCAACGATACCATGATACATTTTAGAGAGAGTGTCTTTTGGAAGTAACTTCTTGGCATATTTAAGAAATCCAATAGCACGAGAAACCTTAGATCGTACAAAATGGATGATTCATAGACTGCAATTTTCCTATAAATGTATGTTTTTTCCACAGTGGCTGAAGCTCACATCAGAAGATGTCAAAGAGCAGATCTACAAACTTGCAAAAAAGGGCCTGACACCATCTCAGATTGGTAGGTTATCCCTGGAACTGCAATTAGATTTGTGGTGAACTTCTGACAAGCGAGGGCATAAATGATCAAAATGACAAAGCATACCAGGTGTCCCAAAATGATGTTTGTTCGGGATACTGCGAACTCCCCCTTTTGTAAATCACAAAGGAAAATACGTTAACTCTGATTGGCTCGCTGATCAATGGAATGGGCGAAGATCTTTGGGGCATGCACAAATTTACAAAGGAAGAGTGAAGGACGATGGCCCTGAAATGGCTACTACGCATAGTCCAAAGATCTTACATGGGGGTCTAGCTGTTCTGGAGAAAATCCTATAGACTTTCACTGACACTATCCCGATCAAATGTATTACAAGTTTCAAAACTTTGTTTCAGTTGATAGCCTAAAGGCTCAATTGTATTCAAAGATGTTTGTTGTCGTTTTACAACGATGTTTTCATATAAAAAAGAAGATTGATAAACCTGCTCAAATTCAAGCCTTAGATGGCATGAGAAAGAAACAGCCTATTTTTCTAGTGAACATTTTTAGATGTGATACAAAAGGCTGAACTCATATTTGTATTCTCTGAATTCCATTTTAACAGAATTCGTATTCTCTGAATGACATATACATTCAGCTTTTTGTATCACATCTGAAATGTTGACTGGAAAAGTAGGTTGTTTCTTTTTCAAGCCATCTAAGGCTTGAATTTGAGCAGGTTTATCAATCTTTGTTTTGACATGAAAACATCAGCATAAAACCGCAACCAACATCCTGGTATACAATTTAGCCTTTCGGCAATCGGATAAAATGAAGTTTTTGAAAATTGGTTCCTTTGTTTATGGACATATTAGCAATCAAACGATAATACACATCATTTTGGAACACCCGGTACTTTGTGTCAGAAAGTTAACAAAAGGTAGAAGTGCATTTGCAAGGGTCACACCTAAAAATGGACAGAAAATCCTGTTTCATACATGTATGATGTAAAGTTTCAATCCTGGACTTTTTCCAGTAAAACTTGACATGAAGAAATAGGCCTGAAGACTGTACATCAAGCTTTGCCAATCTTCTAAGATCGTCAAGTGCAGGATCCATGTTAAAAATCTACATAACTTGAGGACAGAGATTTGGCCATGCCCCAGGTCCAAAAGGCCATCTTTGTGTTGATTATTCACCAGCTAAAGGAACTGAGATCAGCTTCACTATTAATATTGCCTCAATAGAAAACTACAGCATGTTGGACCAACTTATTTGCTTTCAGAGGTAGCATCCTCTAGAACAGCCTGCACGATACCATAAAAGCTCATCATCTGTTGTAGGTTTCAAAGATGTAGAAATTCTCATGTATACAGGGTAGAGGTTTATTATTTGACATTGTGACTTCTAACAGCGTGATTGACAAGGGAATCAGGAAGAGAATTCAGAATCCACATGCCAACTAGTGTGGGTAGGCCATTCTGATTACTGTTGAGAGGAAAACTCCTGGTTTCTATGCTCACTGTAATTTTCTGATGTTTCTTCATTGAAAATTGCATCAAGAGATTAGAGTTGCCTATAGATAAACCATAATTGTAATTGTTATTCAAGATCCTGAGGCAACATCAGAATCTCATAAATGGCTGCAGTAAATAGTTTTTGCACGCTTTCCTGCAAGCAAAAGCTAAGCCCAAACTCCTTTGAAAGAAAGTTTTGCAGCATGGTCAGACATCATGAAAAATGTTAGCTGACCATTTAGGGCACTGCCCCTCTGGTGTTTTCAGTTGGTTTAAACAAGCCGTTGTAGATAACAATGGCCATGGCTGTAATATATTATTGGTAGTTCTGATAATGATAATGAAATAAATGACTTAGAAATTACATCCCTTTTCATAAGACTCCAAGAAGATGATGTTGTCCAGACAGCTATAAATTTTAAATGATTCCTTTGCTGCAATGATGAGCTTATTGATTGTGATGGACCAGAATTCCTCAAACTATCCTCCAAAATGAACTGTGATCAATAACCTGAGCAGCTAGTGGACTTTGTTTAAAGGAGATCAATCAATTGATTTTCATAGCTTTATTCAGGGATCAGATATTTTTGGAAGAATGATAAGATCTAATTGTCGCTCAGCTACTGTAGTTTTCACATGTAGAATCTTATTCAGTGAAACTACCCCTGTCACTGAGATGATGTTCACAAATTGTGTTCAATTGGATGCAAGCATGCAAGTCACACATTTCAAATGTTGGCAAACGTTAATCTTGTTTCTTTTCTTTTGACAACTGTGGAAATCATCAAAGGGAATCTAAGCACACATGCCTTGGATGAAAATAGCTGTGGAAACAGCAATAGAACTTGACACAAAAACAATCCATATTTTGGTAACTGATCTTTATCAACAGGAAATACTAACATCTAATTGGCTAGAATTGGACTGCAAATGCCTTGAGCCACTTTTGTGTTTGTAGATTCCCTTTAGAATTAAGCTATCTGAAAAGTTTCCTGTTACTACAAGAATCACCATCTGGTTTTTAATGCTATCTCACTCGCAGTTTCTTGCGATGTTGAATTCCTTTGACTTACATTTCTCTGACATTTCATTATGCGTGAGTTGAGTGGAATCTCCTCACGCAGAACAATTGGTGTTTCCTCTTTCTCTCTCCCTCAGGAGTTCTATGATTTTCGAATAAACACTGAAGTTTTTCAATGTTATGACAGTAAATGTGCAGATAATATGTCTCCCTCATGAAAATTTTACTTGCTTTTTTGCTCTGTATGAAAGGTTTGTGCTCTGATCAAGTATTTTGGACCTTTTTCAGACATTTCACAATAACAAAATGTCCATAAAGATGTTGCTTTCTTTATTAATCATGCTCATAAACATGCAAGGAAAATTATGAAATACCTCATTATCTACCGGGTGCGCCAAAATAAACTATGCACGCTTGACAGGTCACAATAAATCGTACACTGGACCGATTTTAAAGATTCATGACTTACTCTGTAGCAAAAAGCCTGAGATTCTAGGATTTTTTGCAAATTTTTCTGTTTTTTTTGAGTTTTTAGAGCTAGACGTGAGTTTCTTAAAATTTTCGTTCTCAAAAACACCGAAAACGATAAAAAAATGTCAATCAAATTTTGTTAAAGAATCTGCATGAATGGAGAAAGAGAAAATATTTTCATCGTCGATTTGAGAATTAGAAATCAATTAATTAATCGATACGATTAATCGAAACAATCAATCAATTTCTAAATCCCAAATCACCACAAAAGCGTTTCTCTTTCTCCATTGATGCCGATTCTTTAGAAAATTTGATTGACGTTTTTTAATCGTTTTCAATGTTTTGAGAACGAAAATTTTAAGAAACTCGCGTCTAGCTCCAACAACTGAAAACAGAGAAATTTGCAAAAAATCCTAGAATATAATTCAGGCTTTATGCTCAAGATTATGTCATGAAACTTAAAAATCAGCCCAGTGTACGATTTATTGTCGCCTGCCAAACATGCATAGTTTATTTTGGCGCACCCGGTATATGGTGTCGAGAAAAATTTGATTCATTCCAATCCATCAAGAACTGTTTGGCAGGCTGTAGAATCAAAAAGTATATAGCCGATATTCCAAACTGAAATGTTATCCATTTAGATGTAAAAATTTGTTTGGTAGAATCACTTCATAGACAGAATCAGCTAAGATTTGTTTACACCCATTTCAAGTCATGTGATCAATCTCTTTTTTTTATATCACAGTTAAAACTCAACAAGATACAAATACAATATTCTGTGCCGTCCATAGCAGAAATAGACATGACGTCATCTGGTTCTGGCTATGAACGGCACTTGACAATTTCTTTAACAGCATTCTTATTAAGCACTTTGTGTACCATGGCACCATTCCATTTTGGCAGACGCTAGCATATGCCAGCTTAGTTTAGGTGAATTATTGTAAAACAAAAAAGGAACAAAAACAAAGCAAAAACAAAAACAAAATATCTTGATCAATCTCTTGATAATACATCATTCTCATCTTTTGATTTCTGTAACATATTTTTTGCCATGCTAAGTTGTGACATGTGTTCAAAAAGTAGCATAGTACTAAAACTTCCCAAGAGTTGAATTGGTTAAGCAAACCTTACCCGATTAGCATACAAGTCAAATCTTACGATAGGGCACAGGGAAACTCGCAAATCTTCCAATTTTACGCTTACACATTTTTTTTATATAAGAAACTTGGATCAGCACTTATAGTACTAAAAGTTTCTTAATTTGGCATGAAAATTTCGGTGTTTTAGTAGTAAAAGTTTCTTAATTAGTTTCTTATTTTTGGGCCTAAAATTGCGATATTGTTCGAAGTTGAGCCTTCTTTTCGAGAAAGGGATTCCATTTTGCATTCCAGGTACTTATAAAAAAAACGTGTATATGCCAATGATATCGCCGTATTCCTATCATATGACTGAAAATAAGGCTTTCAACATAACTTTTATAGTACCTTTACAAAAATAAAAATCGATATTTGACTAATAAAGATACAGAGCTGGTTTTACCATGAATAGATTCAAGAGGCCCCACTCCACATTTGTTTTTCTGCATTTGGTTAAAATCCCATCAGGGACTTGTGTTACATCGAATTTCATTCCTTCGAAAATTGGCCTATGTTCAAGAATTCTTCAGGAACGCTGCAAATAAGATATAGCTTTCAAAATTTCACATGTTACATGAATTATGTCCAGGAATAACATGAAAATATTTCTTTGTGTGATTTTAGAAAACCCTTGACGAATTAAAACTATTTGCTGCCAAGAAAGCTGATGTGCCTACCTTCACCCGCATCAGAATCCCAGTAATCGGCATAAAATCGCTCATTTTCGTAATAATAACCAGCAGATACATTAACAAATAACTTAACCACAGTTCCAATTTCTTTCCACCAATTTATCATCGATAATTTCAATAAAATGAGATAAAACTTTACAGCCTCAGCATCAAACTGTCCAACTACCATTGATTCAAAGTTTTCTTGTTGTGAACACCTTGCAAATCTTGCAAGACTTTGATAAAACAGAAGGTTTTGCACAACTTAGGTCTCCCATATGACACAGCAAAATGACACCTTTGAGAATAGATTGCACACTCCTGAAGGCATTCTATTGCAGCAAAATAAAGAGAAAATAATACTTTTCTTAAAGATTGCAAATTTCTTTGTCACATCGGAAAGTACATAATTTGTGTAAAGAAATTTCCACTGCAATCTATTCTCTAAGGTGTACAATCTATTATTAAAGGTATCAATTTGCTGTGTCATATGGGAGACCTGAGCCTTGCCTAACCTTTTGTTTTATGCAAGCTTTCCATGTGTTTGCAACAAGAAAACTTTGAATCGACGGTGTGGGACGCTTTGCTGCAGAGGCTGTAAAGTCTTATCACATTTTATCGAAATTATCAATGACAAAATGGTGGAAAGAAATTAGATTTATGGTGAAGTCTTTTGTAAATGTATCTGCTGGTTATTATTGCGAAAAGGAGTGATTTAATGCCAATTACTGGGATACTACTGCGGGTGAAGGTTGGCCCATTAGCTTCTTGACAGCAAATAGCATTAATTCGTCAAGGATTTTCAAAAATCAAACAAGCAAATATTTCATGCTATTCCTGGACATAATTCATGTAACATGTGAAATTTTGAAAGCTATATCTTATTTGTAGCGTTCCGAAGAATTCTTGAACATAGGCCAATTTTTGAAGGAATGAAATTTTGATGTGTCGCCGATCCCTGATGAGATTTTAACCAAATGCAGAAAAACAAATGTGGAGTGGGGCCTCTCGAATCAATTTGTGTTAAAACCAGCTCTCTATATTAGTTGAATATTCATTTTTATTTTTGTGAAGGTACTCTAAAAGTTATCTCAAAAGCCTTATTTTCAGTCATGTGATCGGAATACGGCAATATCAATTGCTTATAAGCATGAAATTGGAAGATTTGCGGGTTTCCCGGTACCCTGTTGAAAGATTGACTCGTATGCTCCCGATTAGATCTATTATTTGGACCCAGAAATTAGGAAAATGCCGGTAAGGGGTTGGCATGGGCACGAGAATTTCATGTTCAATTCTGGTCCATGATTTACTTGCCATTTAAGTTTAATACAACCATCATTTCAGAATTCGATGCTTTTTAGTCCACAGCCTGCCAAATGTGTTAACTTTCTCTTAACGTTTTACAGCGTAAACAAAATTAACATAAACTTATTTAGATAAAAACAAAAATACCCTAGACACATTCCAAACCATAAAATTACAATCATACAGCCCATCTTTTAACCTTTTACCCACATGGGATTGAGAGTGTCAGCCGAAATATAAATGTTTACAAGGAAACAGGAAAACAGACGCCAGCCAGTAACCCTCCAAGGATTTGCTTAAGTTGCTAAATCCCGAATGGCCCGATGGGGAATTCCACCCCAACACCACGTGCAAATTGCACGAAGTTAACCAGCCAGCATCTCCTCCCCCTCCCCTGAGATCTAAGTGCAATGGTAGAAGGATTAAGCGCTCCCGCAGGCAAACAAGTCCAACTCGACATCCGCTACCCTTTCATTTAGGCCCTGTGGAGAAAATAGACCCAATTTATACTGCCAAAATAGCTCCTTTCTACGGAGCGAATATACGTCACCTGCACCATCGATGATGCTTAATTTTACCAAAAACTCACCCCGATGATTTTGTTCAAAAAAGTGAGAGAAAAAGCTTGCCTGTGGGACCGGCTTACCCGTATGAAGATTACCACTGAGACGCTTTTGTTTGTAGGTCCGAAAATACGATTTATAGACGTTAAATCTCTGGCGAAATTTAGTCTTCGTACTACCGACATACTTTTTATTGCAACATTCGCATTGTAGCAAGTATACTACAAAATCCGAGTTGCAGTCATACGCCCCTGAAAAGTTTCTAAAAAACCGAGAATTATCTGCATTATAAAACGTGGACCCCTCTCGCATCATAGGGCATATTTGACACCTTCTACCATTGCACTTACGCGTACCCTTTTCCACCAGCTCCTCGTTTACCGGTTTCAATTTTGCCCGAACCAGGGTATCTTTCAAGTTTTTGGCCCTTCTAAATGAGACGAAAAGTTTTCCCGAAAAAATCCTGCGATGCTCACGATCAACAAGAAGAATATTTTCACATTTCCTCAAGATCTCATGAACCCCATTAAGTGCAGGATGAAAAGTAAGGACGAGGGGTATCCTCGTGCCATCCTTAGATTTAGATTCCCTATTTAAAAGGGTATCCCTTTGCAAACATTTGACTCTCTCCAACTGAGTGTCAATCTCCCCACCCTTATATCCCCGATCAATAAGCCAAGATTTTAGATCAGCCAAGTGTTCGTTAAACGAAGAATCCTCCGAACAAATTCGTCGAATACGAAGGGCTTGGCCATAAGGTATACCCTTTCTCTTACTTGTTAATAAGAGTGGCACAACCAGATCTACACATCTTTTCAGACCTGGCCGTTTAAGGCGCGCGATCGCGCGCGCGCGCCTCGTCACGCACCTCAAACATTCGAGAGGCGTGATCTTTCACGCGCCAAAAAAGGCTTTGTCTTAAAATCACGCACCTTGGCTTTTATCGTTGAAGGAAGAGTATCGGATATTCTTGGAAACTGGCATCTTCTTGTGAAAGGGAAACCAATAAATCAATTTGTTATCTAAATGAAACTTGCTCTCAATCCTTGCTATTTCCGGTATGTGATAATCACACAATATCATGATTGGGGCAAGGTCAAACAGGCAGATCAAATTTACACAGCGAGAATAAAAATAAAACCACGAAAGTTACGTTTGGAGGACATGTGTCTTGATCTCAATATTTGCATTCCAGCGCTCGATCATAAGTTCGATGTGAAGATGATTTGATGTGGAAGAATGGAAGGTATTTTGTTGCTCTTATTTCAGGACTGTGGTAGGGCTGTGGTAGCGCTATGGAGTAACTGGATTGAAAAGCACTCATCACCAAACGGCCTAAATTCGAGTGTCTAACAAAGAACGTAGCACAGAGGAAAACATGATATTTTTATTCCTGTTACCGTTCAAACCACAATGTCGATTTTGTTACTTCAACTCAATGCCGCTGTTCTTTGCAACACCTCCAAAACTCGTTCCTTCGTCCTCAACCTGAAAAATCCCTCTTTACAGAGCGATATGTTTGTTCCTCTTTTGTTCATCACTACACAGCAATCACTTCATAGTAGGGGTTCACACTATCTATAGTATGCAGCAACCATCAGACAACGAAAAACTCTTCTTAAGTCAATACACCAGCTATTATGATCTAGATAGAGTGTTATGTTATGACCTGTTTACTCTGTTAGTAATGCATCATTCTGTTTCTTTAGGTGTGATCCTTAGAGATTCACATGGCGTTGCACAAGTCCGCTATGTAACTGGTAATAAGATCCTCCGCATCCTAAAAGCTAAAGGTACGCAGTCTGTTGATGAAATTTCATAAGGCTTTACTCAAGAATCTGGTTTGCAAGGAATGCAGGCAAAATTTTCACTTAGGGATCGTCTCCAAAAATTTGTATCAAATTGGTACAGGGAATTTGTAGCATGATACCCTATCCCATAAACGATTGAATGTGTATCAATTCGTAGAAAAGCTATACGATAATTTGGAGACGATCCCTTAGAATTTAGCTGTTCTTCAGAGTTGCCAAAAGAACACTGCAGGGGTGAAGGTGACCGAAAAATATGATTGCTAACCTGAATATTCAATCCATGTATGTTTATATGATGATGATGTTTATATACCAGGGAAACCAGAAAGAAGTTTCCAGTTCTGATAGGCCAGGATAAATCATACATTGGACCACTTTCAAGTATTTTTGATTTAATCTTTTGTCAATACCTTGTATTATTCTTTGTTAGTCTTGTCGATTTTTTGGATAACCGATCATTGATATATTTACCATGTCTTTAAATTTTTTCTGTTGACTGCCCAAAGTGATCGAAAAACAATGATCAAATTTTGACCAAGACTGAGCTTGGCAGAATGAAGAAAGCGCTCCTCAAAATGCCTAGGGAATTGGAATGGATTATATCGCACGATTGATCATTTATTGATTGCACAACATTAGCATCACTTTTGTCAATACTGAGACTTTCAGTTTTTTATAATTTTTTTAAATGATACTTGCTAGCTACTGCAGTTTGCGCCTGTAGGGAAAGCCTTTGCATGAGAAGTCCTAAATCTCACGCTTGTTTGAAATATTGTTAAGGTTACTGTACCCGTCCAGTGACCACTCACGGTGTTTTCTCTCTTGATTATCCCACCCGTGACATAACACGTATAATCTATACACCATTTGATTCGTCATTAAATGGGGAGTATTTATAAGCCAAAAAGAATATGAATATCCAAAAATTGTGCGTTATACATCTAAAAACGCGAAAATTGGACCTTCCCCCTTCTAAAACCTCCCTGTCCCCCCAGATAAGTTTCATATAAATCTCATTGAGATTTTTGAATTTTATCTCAATATATACAGCGAACATTCAACGAAATTATTGAAAATCTTTCAACTTTAGCCGACCAGCACATCCCTTGTTTGTTTTAAAACTCTTGCACGGGAACTGGTGCTTCAGAACGAGGAGAAAATGAAGATTCGTCCCAGAATAGCGGTGAGAATCCGATGCGGCCTAAAGTGCCTGGAGTGGAAGGAGTAAACAAAGCCGGTGGTTGGAGGGATCACTTGCTGTGTGCTAGCGTGTTTCAGCAATAGTCAGAGAGACAAAAAACTATCATTTACACGATTCTGAATGGCAAAAATAAAGGAAAACAAGAACTCGGAAAGAGATGGCTGCATATGATCTCTCGGCAGAATTTCACTCCAAGTCCAGGACACAGGGTATGCTCAAAACATTTCACTGGGGGTCGAAAGACCTACATGAACAACGTTCCAACAATTGTTCCAAAAAATAAGGGGAAAAAGGAGACGAAATGGAGGCCTACTTCAAAGCAAGGAACAGGTTACTTGATGAGCAGGATCATGCAATATCGTTGCTTCAAAATATGAACCTGTCCTGTCCAAAGAGTCACCAGCGCAGCGCCTTCTGATCAACAGTTGGAGAAATCTGCCGAGAAATCATATGCAGCTATCTCTTTCTGAGTTCTTGCTTTTCCTTGCTTTTTGCCATTCAGAATCATGTAAATGATAGTTTTTGTCTCTCTGACTATTGCTGAAACACGCTAGCACACAGCAAGTGATCCCTCCAACCCGGCTTCTGTTTACTCCTTCCATTCCAGACACTTTAGGCTGCATCGGATTCTCACCGCTATTCTGGGACGAATCTTCATTTTCTCCTCGCTCTGAAGCACCAGTTCCCGCGCAAGAGTTTTAAAACAAACTATGGATGTGCTGGTCGGCTAAAGTTGAAAGATTTTTAATAATTTCGTTGAATATTCGCTGTATATATTGAGATAAAAGTAGAACTCCGTACGATCACCATAGAAAAACACAAACAGCAGATCGCGTGTTAAATACAACTCCCAGAATGCACTGCGCGCTCACAGGTCAGACCTGGCCGTTTAAGGCGCGCGATCGCGCGCGCGCGCCTCGTCACGCACCTCAAACATTCGAGAGGCGTGATCTTTCACGCGCCAAAAAAGGCTTTGTCTTAAAATCACGCACCTTGGCTTTTATCGTTGAAGGAAGAGTATCGGATATTCTTGGAAACTGGCATCTTCTTGTGAAAGGGAAACCAATAAATCAATTTGTTATCTAAATGAAACTTGCTCTCAATCCTTGCTATTTCCGGTATGTGATAATCACACAATATCATGATTGGGGCAAGGTCAAACAGGCAGATCAAATTTACACAGCGAGAATAAAAATAAAACCACGAAAGTTACGTTTGGAGGACATGTGTCTTGATCTCAATATTTGCATTCCAGCGCTCGATCATAAGTTCGATGTGAAGATGATTTGATGTGGAAGAATGGAAGGTATTTTGTTGCTCTTATTTCAGGATTCTCAATATATTAATCTTTCAAAAGTTGTTTCAAATTTCCTTTGTGTGCCATAGCTACAAAATAATTAATAAAACAATTTTGCCCCTCACCCCCTGGCCTCGTTTTGAGATTCATTCAAATGTTAAATTTGGGCCATGCAATTTTTCTCTAAAATGAGACACTCTTTGGTCCCTATTTGCGTTTTCTCTCTGGCTGCCATATCTCAGCCAATTATGTCAAGCCGTTGGGTACAGGGAGCTGTATGAATACCCATTGGTTGCTGAAAATTTGATTTGAGAAAAGGGCTGAAAGAGTTTTTGCATATAATTCCACTGTTGTAAATGATTAACGTTAATCTGGCCACAACAGTAAAAAGAGTAATCCTTTATGTATTTAGCAAAATCTATTCAACAGGAAATTAAAGGCACTTTAAACCTGAAAACCTTTAGTTCTCAAATTTTCCTCGTAATGTCAACAGCACGTGCCTAGCTGGAAAGACCTTGCTTTAAATTGCTTATAGTTCGCTGAAAAGCAATTCTTGAAATTATTAGAGATTGTAGGTAGATGTGTGTGCTATATCCAATGATCTAAAAGTCAAAAAATTGATTGGACAAAAAATTGTATCGTCCTGAAGGGGTACAGTAACCTTAATTCCCTACATTCACAAACTACAGTAGCTAGAAATCTATCCTTTCTTTTTTATGTTCTCATAAAATTTACAATAACAAACAATTACAACATTTCAAAACAACGGCGAAGGGAGCATGGAAATACATAACAACCCTAAAACCTACACTTAACATATCAACAAATATTATAAAACTACGAAAATGACTACAGTTGTGTCGCCCATTATGTCCATGTTGTCGCAAATTTGAATTTGTCCTCAAAAAGTATAATCAGAAAGCCAACTAGCTAGTATACTTGCTAATCGGCCGTAATGGGCGACCTGGCATAACAGACGACGCCACTCTAACATAAAGTAGGAAAGGTTTACGCGAGAGATTTAGAGCATAAGCATCAGATCCCCAAAAAGACCACACATCTGTCCTTTCAAAGAAATGGTTAAAAACTGAAAGTCATTGTATGATAAAAGTGATTATAATGTTGTGCAATCAATAAACAACCACTCATGTGTGACATACTCCATTCCAAATTCCCTTGTCATTTTGTGGACCACTTTCTTTATTCTGCCAAGTTAAGTCTTTAGATACTTTGATCACTGTTTTTCAATCTTTTTGGGCAGTCCTTGGGCCAAGCAATTTCAAGAAATCGTAAATATATCTATAAGTGGGCATCTGAAAGATAAAAAGATAACCAAGACTAATATAGGATATTTACAAAAGATTAAATCAAAAATGCTTGAAATCAGTCCAGTGTATCATTTATCATGGCCTGTCGAAAGTGGAAACTTTTTTCTGGCTCACCCGGTATATGTTTAGTTAATGTCAAATGATTATGTATACATATACATGACACTGATCAAGGCTTGATGCAGAAATGCAAGAAAAGACAAAAATTATGTCTGTCACGTTGTAGAATTAGGGATCTGAAAGACTTTAGATTCCTCTGACATTTCATTGTGCTTGAGTGGTGCAGTGAATTGTCAGAGAAACTTTTGGCATGAAGACCATGGATTCAATACCAGGAAGGGGCATATTTGATTTTCTAATTATGTTAGGACACTTGTCATGAACATGTTTGTATGATTTACTTCTGATATGTTCTTCAAAAACAATACTTGAAAAGGCAACGGACATTCCACTATCAGTGGTCATCATCTTTAAAAGTTGATGTCAAAGATATTATATCGATGTTGTAATTAATTTAGTATTGTTATTTTTGCCAAAAGTTTGTCATTTTTTCTTGCCGTTTACTTTGAATTGCAGCAATCAAGATAGAGCAACAGTCGGAGAGTGAGGCTTGACAATACTACTAGAGATAGTATTTAACAATGCAAGTTGGATATTTTTACTGTTGTAGTGTAATGACTCTGTGCTTTGCCCTTTGCATGGTTCTCTACACACCCTTTGCTTTTCATTTGAGCTCCATCCATTGCATTCCACAGGCCTTGCTGCAGCTCTCCCTGAAGATCTCTACTGTCTAATCAAGAAGGCTGTTGCTGTGCGAAAGCATTTGGAGAGGAATAGAAAGGTATGCTTGATTCTTTGCTCAAGCATGATACAATCTGTGCATATTTGTTCCTGTTATCTTACTGTGTTTCTAGGGACCAGACACCCTCCATCTAAATCCTTTGGTACATTCAAACCTGGAGATTTCCCAGCTAAAGAGTTCAGCAAAATCTGCCCCCAGACAAGATGTTGATCTTCCCAGTATAAAACCCTTCTTAGCCCTGGCTCTTCCTGACTGCAAATTGTTAAACCCCAAGGAGAAATTTGAGAAACTGTGTCCAGGCAGATACCATCCACACTAAAAATAATGTTGTCTCAGCACAAAGTTGAAACACTGTGGCCAAAATTTGAAAATTGGTCAAGGACTGAGGCAAAAATCTGACCTATCACTGGGGCTTTTAGATGGGGGTTTGACTAGTTTTTTATGTTTGCATGTGATACCCAGGCAGTGGCTTGCATCCATGTGTGTTGTTGCCCCGGGGGGGGGGGGGTACTTAGTATATTTTGCTGACGCCATGTGCACTCCTTTCCAGGTATCGTTTTCGCCTCTTTTTTTCTAACACCAGGTATCAAAAGAAGACAATTTTTCTAAAGCCGGTTGTCAAAAGTGTTATTTCATTGTTTTTCCACGAAATTTTAGGTTTAGGGGTATGCTTTTCGCCGATTTTTTCGTTTTGGGGTATGCTTTTCGCCTGTTTTTTAAAGCCGGCTATCATTTCGAGGGAAATATTCTAAAGCCAGGTGAAAATTTTGTTTTCTTAGAGTGCACCCCCCCCCCCCCCCGGGTTGTTGCTGATCAATTGTACATGACAAGTACATTTCTGTTCCTGGCATGATTACGAATCTCCGAGAGAAATTGATGCATTATGTTAACACAACAAAATATTATCCTTGGTTTTTGACCACACACTTTAACAATGACCCTCCTCTCGTGCAGGACAGGGACTCCAAATTCCGTCTCATTCTTATTGAAGCCAGGATTCACAGGCTTGCAAGATACTATAAAACAAAGAGAGTCTTGGCACCAAACTGGAAATAGTATGTTCCCTTTTCAATTTTTTTTTGTATATGTTATCTTCATAGAGGCTGAATATATTTTG
This sequence comes from Aurelia coerulea, assembly GCA_039566865.1. Lineage (NCBI taxonomy): Eukaryota > Metazoa > Cnidaria > Scyphozoa > Semaeostomeae > Ulmaridae > Aurelia > Aurelia coerulea. The sequence continues at coordinate 14,429,570 of CM076944.1, forward strand.
GGACATTATCATAACGAAAAATCAAGTTGTCGTTTCAAGATATGACTCTGGATTATTGCAAAGGGTTTCAGAGTTTAGACTTTTCAAGTGGAGTTATGTTGCTGCTTCATTTTCCCTACACCTCTTCATGCAACACAAATCTTTCTGACACCATGACAAACTGATGTTCAAATCACAAAAATGCAACAAAATGAGATTACATTTTAAAATGACGCAAACCTGATTATAAGGCTTTGACAGGGTGTGTCCCAAAAATGTTTTCAATATTTGATTAATTATCAGGGGATCTTTCTCCAACATTGATTCAAGCTTATAGATGCTTTGAGGAATGTTGTATACTTGTATTCTTAAGGGGCTCCATCTCCAAATTTTTGTTGAAATGTTGATTTTGCAGTTATTGATAGGCAATATCAGACAGACTTTTCATCTTTTATTCAAAAATGGAACAAACCAAACATACATATCTTTCACGATTGCTCAGAGAAGTGGAGTTTTAAGGAAAGTCAATTTTTGGTGGCTTGGGTGAAGTCACCAAACAAACTGCAAAAAACAGTGAATACGTCCCTGAAACAATTGTGTTTACAGATTTGTTTACATTTTTGCGACAGAGTCCCTTTAGGCAAATTTTGACAATTGCTCCAAGAATAAAATTACTTTGCAAGTCCTTTTTGGTTTGCTCATAACATTCTTTTACCTCAATTTTTGAGCTTTTTTGCATTCCAAGTCACTCAGGTGTCTCCCTTTTCAGCTTTTTCTTTATCGTTTCATTTTCGAGTTATCAACTATTTTGTAGGATTGGCTGATAGCGTCATTTTTTTACAAAAAGTAAAAAGAAATACAAGTTTTGACTTTATTTGCAAATGGATGTTAATAGGAAATATTCTTTTTAATTACCATGCATTTCTAAACATCATATTAACTTGTTGAAATGAAAAAATTGAACGAGACGTACCTGAAAGGGAAGTTGAAATTTGATTGTAATTCTATTTAATTTATCGGGAGTGGAGAAGTCACATGAGAACGCATGCACAATTTCCCAAACATCAGTCTTTAAATTTTATGAAGCACCAAAAAGAAAAACCCCAATGGGATGGGAGATTGTAAACGCTTCCTTTGAGAATAGTTAGTGGGTGGGTGACTTCTCCATTCCTGACCAATTACTGGTAGAATTACAATCAAACTTTGGCTTTCCTTTCAGGTAAATCTCATTCAATTTTTTCATCCTTCTACGTAATTGATCTAAATTACAGAGAAGTCATGTGAGATTTCAAAGATTTTGGTGTTGAGCAAGAATACAGGACATAATGCAACATTTGAGATTTTATCATCATAACACAACATATGACATTCCTCAATGTTTAGCAAGCAATCTATTTGCAAAGCTTGCAAATTTTCTGAAAATTTTTATCTCCAGACCAACCTGCCGCAGACAAAATGTCTTCAATAGGCATATTCAATGACTTTGCAGCTGAAGTAGCAGCAGCTCGAACACTATGAGATTTATATACAGTAATGTCAATGCCTGACAGTCCCGGAGTTTCTTTTAACCATTTACTGGCAGTTGAAGTTGTTACTGCATGTGTGGCTTACAGAAACTTATCAATAGTGGGGTACTACTACCATGCAATGTTTTTGTTCTATCAATATATTCTCTCAAGCAAACAAGAAAGCACAAGGGTTCTTTTGCATATGCAACAAATTCTACCACTCAAAAATGACTGTTAGGTTGAGTAGTTTTCAGAAGGTTCTTTAATTTCAAATATGCACATGTTCTCTGTCAAATGCATGTTACTGTTATCCATTAATTGTCTGACATCTTTTACCAGAAATAAGTGTCATAGGCATGCCAGTTTTCAATGTAAGACATTTCAAGTCAAATTCTTTCAATGGATGCCACTTCTCTACGTATTTAAGAATGACAGAAACATCCCAGATTTCTTTGTGCCTTGGAAGTGCTGGTCTTTGCATAAACACTCCTTTCATAAATCTTAATACTAATTTGTTACTACCAAAATGTTCGCCTCTTCACGTTGCATAAGGGTTGACAGTGTAGATCTTGCAGTATTGACTGAACTTTATGCCAGTCCATCATCATATATTTCTGCCAAATAATGTCAACCTTCAGTCACATTACTTGAAATTGGATCCACTTTCCTCTTACAGCAATACCTTTTCCATTTTTGAGGTACACTCTGTACTGTTTTTGGGTGCCACATCGCCATGACTGTTCGACAATATGGGCAGCAGTCTTTGATATTCCTTTTGTTTCCAATAACCCCTTAATATATGGCATAACAGGAGCTGCAATTGATTCTGAAGTGGACGCACTGCTGTTGGGTCTGCTGGCAGAAACAGCATCTCTTTTCTCTGGGGTAATAGAATTGGTGAAGGAATTAACATAGTTGTAAAGTAAGGCCACCAGGTCTGCATTGGCCAAAGTGGTACTACTAACAAGCCTGTTGCCTTGTCTTGTTGTATTTTTGTCAACGTTTTTTGAATTATGCAAAAAGGAGGAAATGCATAAAATAGGTGGGAAGTCCAGGACATATGAAATGCATTAACTGCTATTGATCCAGGATCAGGCTTAAATGAAACATATGTTTCTTACTAATGATTTAGCCTTGATGCAAACAAATCTATAGATGGTGATAATCCAAGAATAGCAACAGCCTGACAATATATCTGGGTATTTAGAGACCATTCGGTTTCTCCAGGCTTAATCCTCGATTGTGAGTAAGCTACGTCATTCAGTTTCCCTGGAATATGAACGGTAGTCACCCAAACATTGTGGTCAAGGCATAAGTTCAAAAAAGCTTTAACAAGGTTATTAATAAGCTTCGACTGTCAAGGGCCCATTTTATTAATGCATGCCACAACATTGGTATTATCTACCATGAGTTTAACATGTTTGTTTGCAAGAGAACTGATAAAAGGTTTCAATGCAAAATATGATGCAAGCATAGATATCATGTGCAGCTTCCTTAGGGGTCCATTTACTCCCGTTCCTTGACCCATGCATATGTGCTTCCCCGACCTACAAGTGACGCATCACTGCTAATTGTAATATGTGGGTTTCCATAGCTAATGTTATTGTAACTATTTGGTAATGTATCAATCCACCATTGTAACTCAACTTTAGCCTCTGCCGAGAGGGACATGTTCTTATCAACATTACCTTTCATTTTCCTTAGACCTTCTGTCTTATCCATCTCTAACCAATTATAATGTAGGGGACCACACATAATTCTTGGAAACTAGAGACCATAAGACATATTACTCTGGCAACATCCAAAATGATTGGATTTCGTTTTGCTAATAATGCACAACATGCCTGCTTAATACCATTGCTTGATTTTCCTTAGACCTCCTGTCTTATCTATCTCTAACGAATTATAATGTAGGGGACCATACATATCCTGGGAAACTAGATACCATTAAACATATTACTCTGACTGGATTATTTTGTTTTGCTAATAATGCACAACATGCCTGCTTGATAGCATTGTTTCTATCTGGAGTGGGAGTAATTCTCATACTAACAGAATCTAAAATGAATCCAAGAAACGTTATATTTTGCTTGGGTTCAAAAATAGATTTAGAGGGGAGATGGGTGGATAGCATACCCCATGTTATCAAGCAATTTTATAGTATCAATAATATGTGATAAGCAGTCATACTCATCACCTTGAAGGTATGAATCATCGATATGTGACACAGACAGGTGTCCCTGTTGTCTCAAATAGCAATATGCAGGCTTCATAAGTTTAGAAAACTTTCTGGAACAAAATGCAAGACCGTTAGAGAAGCAGGTAAACTTATAAACTTTCCCCTTTCCAAACATATTTTGGAAATTTTTGCTGTTCCTTGCAAATAGGAACTGAATAATATGCATCTTTAAGATCAATAGATGTCACAAAACAGCTAGGTTTCATGATATTTACAGCTGACCAATTATTATCCATTTTAAAACGATGCTACACAACAAATTTGTTCAGCTTTTTAAGATTTAAAACCATGCGAAAAGATCCATCCCTTTTACTTCTCAAAAATATAGGCGAGATATACTCGCCATGTTCTTTTGAAGATAGCACAAAAACCTTTATGTAAAGTAATGAAGATATTTCTTCATCCACATGTCTCTGATTTTCATCAGCAAAATGTGTTTGCAAACATGGACAAACTGAATTTTTAATTGATTAAATTCAATATGCATACCATGAACAGTATCAAGAATTTCTTGATCTGAAGTCTATTTTCTCCACAGCAGAGAGGCATCTGAGGATGTAACCTGCCTGGAAAATTTCCTTCCTTTTTCATTTAAATATTTCAGTAAATGAGGAAGATAAGTATTACAATTGCTTACTTTCAAGCTTTCTAATATTTGGGAGCTGTCTTCCACTGTTGATTCTGTTGGTTCCCACCTCTCTTTGGCTTTGTCTGTTTGTGATGCTCCTTGCCAGTGTTTCTGTCTGTCTGGGGGCTGGCGGCCTCGTCCCAAAAATTTTTAAGAGGCAAATGATTTTCCAGGCTGGTTTCCATCTCTATTGAAAGGTTACTTGTTCCCAGACTGATTTTGATGGTTGTTTTTCTTGTTGCTGGTTGCACGACTGATTTTCTTTGATGCAGTGATAATAGTTATCCTGGTTTGCAGGTAATCCTCATTTCTAAAAAGGTAGTCAGTTATGGGTACATGAGTGGGGCATACTGAATATATCTTAGCTCGGCAAGATTCCCACTTACATGGCCTAGCAGTGCAAGGCTCCACATTTACGGTTTTGTTCTCAACACGAGCCTTGAGTAGCAACTGCGTGGATTGAGCACTTGCCAAAACTCACTGAGGCTGCGAGATTTTCTAATCCTCCCCTCGAACCTTTCAGTTTAACTTTGCCCAAGTCTCTTTGTTTACACGTGGAGCTACCAGGGTTTTTTTTTTGCAATTTTCAGGCCTCGTGTCTGATGACATGATTCATGAAATAACATATAACTACTGATGATTTCCTGCGCCCCAGAGGAAGCAGAGCTTATCGAGTCTGGGGCGCTTACAGACAAAACAGAACCGTTGATTATACAACAACGAGGTTATACAATATGAGGTTAGAAAACAATACAATATAAAATAACTACTCATGTAAGTAATACACAACTTACAAATTAACAATCTGATAACTCATGTAATGGGGAAAATACGCAGAGAGATGACTTATTATTGGTTCCATGACTATATTTTATGCATAGGAACCTAGTTTGTATTCTTTTAGAGCATTGACATATTCTTTAAGGGGAGCTGTTTTGTTAAGTTCAGAGGGTTGTCTGCTTTTTCCTTAAACTGTTTTGTGGTTAGCTGTTGATGCCAGCGTTTCGTTATGATCGTCTCGAGTTTGTCTTCTACAGGTTCTGAGGTTTGTTCCTTGTCCTCGGAAAGACTTTGACAAATTTTCCAAAAATTCGTCCTTTGCAGATTTTGCAGATTTATCTTCTTCACTTTGCCCCGCTCCCAGCAGTGCCTTACTATCGGAGAAATGTCCTGATTCAGGATCTGGGGTACCTTCCTTCGACAGTTTCTGTCGTTGGTGGGCAGATTCTGCCCCACGCCTCCTTTCGTTGACCCTTCGCCTGACGTGTCTGGTTCAGGTTCATGCAGGCTTGCTACAGAAAGACGTCTAAATACTTGGGTTCTTAGCACGCAACTCATGCTTTTGAACTTGCGCATTCGTTCTCACATGACTTCTCCGTGATGTAGACCAATTAGGTAGTAGAATTTATGCTCAGTAGTTAAGCTGAAAAAATTCTTGCAGCTTTAACCTTCTAAAGATCAGAAACAGCTATATTTCCAAAGATTTTTCTGATAATTTGCAAACAAAATGACGTCATCAGCTGATACTAAGTATCTGTGGATGGCTTTAAAACGAAATGACATATGAGACAATTTCAAACGTGTTTTTTATCATTCACTGTTCTGTTAATTTGCATGAATAAACATTCTAATCAAATTTCAAACAACTTTTGGACACATTGTACTCAATTTTGAAACACCACAATGAATTTATTATTTGGGTAAGCTTGTTGCTCTTCGGTGTTCAGCAGCCCTTGGTTGAAGCAAATGGATAACGTAACAGGTTTACTTTATGATATGAATGGAATTACGCACTACGTTTAGAGGATAGCCCTGTTACCAGTTTCGAGCATAGCCCGTTGGTTGTATACAATTTGTACAACTGTCTGTGATGATAATTCATGACAAGCATATATCTGAGTCTTGTGATGTCAGAACATTCTGAGACAGTTTCTGGTAATATTTTCGTCGAACATCGATACCAATAAGTTCTTTTTGACACAGAATGCCATATGCAAGGACTACCGATAATTACTTGCTCATCATTCTATCAAACTTCTCTCCCAAAGAAACCCAGAGGACGCCTACCTTGTAGGAACTGTGTTTATTCCCAGTTCTGTTTTCATGACCTAGTACACTGAGTCTGTCCTGTCAAGGTCAAGATGACATAAGAATAATTTTGTGGTTTCACATTCCGGTGTTGATGTAATACGAGATCAACTGTTATGCGAGATGACCACAGGGAATCAGACAATGTGGTTTTTGATTGGTCAACACTAACAGACGTTAGAATTTGAAAATTCCTGTAACTAAGAAAACTGTGGGGTATGCAATATGTCGTAGCTCCTTTGTTCGTTGGTTTCACTAGCGCGTTACACGTTGCTGTGGTCAGAGCCCGTTGCTATGACCAATAAACAAGACTTGCGTTAACTTGAACTAGGGGTCAGCACAGGATGGTGGCTCGCTTGTGATCACGCAGTTGGAATTGAGGACAAGCGTTCGATGATAATTATGCATAAAACAGAAAATCAAAGTTTTTTTAAAATAACTGTTTTCTTGTTAAAATATTGATTCTTCAAGACTCTGTAAGTTTTTTCCTTCTTTCAAAGTATCATAACATAAAGGAAGATTTTTTTCAATAGCATGCAAGCGTTTGATAAGTTTAAGTTCTCATCGAGGCTAAGAATTTGCCTAGTTTTGAGCATGGAAAGGAAACTGTAGAACTGGAATGAAGAGTCAATTTGAATATATTTAATAACTTGGAACTGACGTCTTCTCTTTATCATGGTTTCTTAATTTTCTGGAGGTGCAAACACAGGTGGCGGAGAATGGTTCAGTATTTTCAAAATGGAATTGTTCAGTTTTAAAATTAGTAAAAACAAACCTTTCTAGCCAGTTAAATAAATGTGTCTTATTTCTCTGTGAATCTGATCCACTGCTATTTACTTCAAGTTAGGCCAATATGCGAATGATTGTTTAGTGTTGTTGTGGTTGTCTCAGAAATACTCAGCGTGAAGAGAAAAAGAGAAAGGTCTGTAGGTTCACAAATGGCCTCGAGGCTGGGCACATCTTCTTCGCCTTTTCCCGCTGCTCTTCGGCCACTGGCTGGCTACCAAAGCACATCTGACCAATCCTCAGCAACCCCTTTATCTTCTCATGACCCTCTCATTTCCACTCGCACCACGCAAAAAGTGCTGAGCGAGGAATTGTGAACGCGGGTCTGCTCTATTTGCAATCTCGTAAGCATCGAGGAAGTTCAACGGAGCACGCCTTGTGCATTCTCGCTACTGCGCATGGCCAAATCACTGTCTGGCATGCCTGCGCTTGCGCAAATCAGATTTGATATGCGCAACTCTGCTGTGCGCAAGGCGTGCTCCGTTGAACTTCCTCGATGCTTACGAGATTGCAAATAGAGCAGACCCGCGTTCACAATTCCTCGCTCAGCACTTTTTGCGTGGTGCGAGTGGAAATGAGAGGGTCATGAGAAGATAAAGGGGTTGCTGAGGATTGGTCAGATGTGCTTTGGTAGCCAGCCAGTGGCCGAAGAGCAGCGGGAAAAGGCGAAGAAGATGTGCCCAGCCGCGAGGCCATTTGTGAACCTACAGACCTTTCTCTTTTTCTCTTCACGCTGAGTATTTCTGAGACAACCGCAACAACACTAAACAGTCATTCGCATATTGGCCTAACTTGAAGTAAATAGCAGTGGATCAGATTCACAGAGAAATCAGACACATTTAACTGGCTAGAAAGGTTTGTTTTTACTAATTTTAAAACTGAACAATTCCATTTTAAAAATACTGAACAATTCTCCGCCACCTGTGGTGCAAAGAGAATTTCTTGAAGGGAGTTTCTTATGAAAACATGTATTGATTTTTAGTCTCACTAATTCTTCTTCCTTGAGCCCTGTTTGATCGAAACGACATTCAGAGGACTTCCTACTATTCGGAGGAAAGGGTTACATCCTGGAACAACTTGAGGAATAGTTGGGGTGGCTTGGCAGGCCTCACTTAAAAACACAGCGAAGTTCCCTGGATAAATTGTATGCAGTCTCATTTCGCAGTCATTGATCGACTTTTTCACGTGACCCCGTAGTTTATGTAAACAATTTTGCTTGACCTTCACCAGAGTCCAGAAAACATCATGGTCGCACGGTCATTGACCGGAGGAATGCTTGTAAAACAATGGGAATTTGGAGGAGGGATTGGCAAAATGGAGATTTGAAGGAATGTCTGGAAAATTATTTCTCAGAACAACAGTCGAGTTAATTTATTGCATGAAACTATCACACACAATGTAGTCAGAGTCAAACTCACTGTGCTTAGATATAGGCAAAACAGCTCAAATGATTTGCCTCGCAATATCTTTTGGGCATTGATAATTTGTGTCTCAAAGAAAATAAGGGTGGTTTCGATGCGATATAGTCTGCAAAGTCTCCAAAGCTATAAGGAAAGTTTCATTATAAACTCCTTGAAAAGGCGGATATCAACCACCATGCTCAAACATGGTGCCAAAAATAGTTGCAATAATCCAGTTGGGCTGATGGGCAAATCAAGGTTGAAAAATTTTCCTTCCTGAATTTCAGTTAATACCCTCCCTAACCCTTTTTTGTGGAGATGTCCTCAAAATGTTCTTGAAATTTGTCGCAGTCAGCAATAGACCTTTCCCCTGATTACGTCACACACCTGTGAGCGCGCAGTTCATTCTGGGAGTTGTATTTAACACGCAATCAGCTGTTTGTGTTTTTCTATGGTGATCGTACGGAGTTCTACTTTTATCTCAATATATACAGCGAATATTCAACGAAATTGTGGAAAATCTTTCAACTTTAGCCGACCAGCACATCCTTAGTTTTTTTCAAAACTCTTGCACGGGAACTGGTGCTTCAGAACGAGGAAAAATGAAGATTCATCCCAGAATAGCGGTAAGAATCCGATGCGGCCTAAAGTGTCTGGAATGGAAGGAAGTAAACAGAAGCCGGTGGTTGGAGGGATCACTTGCTGTGTGCTAGCGTGTTTCAGCAATAGGCAAAGAGCTATCATTTACACCATTCTGAATGGCAAAAAGCAAGGAAAAAGCAAGAACTCAGAGAAAGGTGGCTGCATATGGTTTCTCGGCATATTTCTCCAACTGTTGTTCAGAAGGCGCTGCGCTGGTGGCTCTTTGGACAGGTTCATATTTTGAAGCAACGATATTGCATGGTCCTGCTCATCAAGTGACCTGTTCCTTGCTTTTGAAGTAGGCCTCCCTTTCGTCTCCTTTTTCCCCTCATTTTTTGGAACAATTGTTGGAACGTTGTTCATGTAGGTCTTTCGACCCCCAGTGAAATGTTTTGAGCGTACCCTGTGTCCTGGACCTGGAGTGAAATTCTGCCGAGAAATCATATGCAGCCATCTCTTTCTGAGTTCTTGCTTTTCCTTGCTTTTTGCCATTCAGAATGATGTAAATGATAGCTCTTTGTCTCTCTGACTATTGCTGAAACACGCTAGCACACAGCAAGTGATCCCTCAAGCCACCGGATTCTGTTTACTTCCTTCCATTCCAGACACTTATAGGACGCATCAGATTCTCGCCGCTATTCTGGGACGAATCTTCATTTTCTCCTCGTTCTGAAGCACCAGTTCCCGTGCAAGAGTTTTGAAAAGAACTAGGGATGTGCTGGTCGGTTAAACTTGAAAGATTTTCCACAATTTCGTTGAATATTCGCTATATATATTGAGATAAAAGTAGAACTCCGTACGATCACCATAGAAAAACATAAACAGCTGATCGCGTGTTAAATACAACTCCCAGAATGCACTGCGCGCTCACAGGTGTGTGACGTAATCAGGGGAAAGCCCTATTCCAGCTACAAGTTGCCAATCCTAAATCAAAACTTCGAGTACAAAAAGTTTCATGTTATATCCAACTCTATTTTCGTCTTCAAAATCTATTTTAAACTTTATTTTAAAAACTAAATTCAAGGACTTTTATTACTGAACAATTTTAACATTTTTGTACATTTTTAAGGTAAACTTTTCAGTTATTAGTAGTATATGCAGGTTCCCATCAGCGTATGCTGACCTTACTGTAACCTGCAATAACAACTATCGTATGTATGTACAGCAAGATTGCGACAAAACGGCAAAAGGTTCTCGCCAAACTTTTGCACGATGGTGCTCTTCAGATAGCCAATTAAATTTGGATACCATCCCCATTAAAATCCGTTAGAAAATAATGGAGCTATGACTTTCAGGAGACCAAATTTACCTGATGACTGAAACCAGCGGTCGGCCATTTTGTCTTACTATTTTGCAGCAATAAATAGCTTCATGGATTGAAAATGAAACAGCAGCCTCTAATGTCATAGTTCACGTTAAAATTCCGATAATCCTCAGATCCAATATTTCTGACCTCACAGAAATTGTTTCTTACCTCGCGTGAATATACTTACCACTGCAAAATAGTGAGACAAAATGGCCGACCGCTGGTTTCAGTCACGATGCAAATTTGGTCTTTTGAAGGTCATAGCTCCATCACTTTTCAATGGATTTTGCGGGGATGCAGCAAACTTTATTTTAACATCTTAAGAGCAACATCACATAAAAGTTTGGCGAAAATCATTTACCCTTTTGTTGCAATCTTTAGGCAAACGGGGCACCATTTTTTTGGGACACCCTGTATGTATGTATGACTTCCACTTCCAATAATAAATTCCAAGAAGAAATCTTATGATGCAAAAAAGATGAAGGATATCCATCGATCATACCACTGTCCACCTCACGTGCAACTATTTTCACAGATCTTTTTTTTTTTACTCGGCTGTATTTCCCACATCACAAATGAGTGGATCACCTGCCAAACATTTGCAAAGATGCAATCGCCACCACTCTAACTCCAGCAGACAGAGTCCATATTTTCCTACCTTTTCTCTCCTTCTTGGTTGTTTGTTTGGCTCTGAATCTTTGCTGTTATGGGGAACAATAATTTGAGCAGTCTGTTTACCAAAGCTGACTCTACCAGCAACCAGATCACTGAATATTTTCGAAATTCATTAGAATTCATACCCATCTGAATCCTTTATGATGCTGATGATTTAGGCCATCATCGCTATTTTGCCGTTGTCGTTGTTGTTGTTGTAGCCCCTCACTTTGCATTGAGACTTACTACATGAGTCCTGCATTGCACTTTTTTGTTGAAAAAGGTACTGAATAAAACATAAAACTCAGGTACAAAATAACGTACATTTCAAAATATTGAAAGGTCATCTTGCCTTTGTCCGATTTTAGAATTTTTTCTTTTAAATGAAAGGTGATTCTTTCGTCTTTAATACCATCTAGTTGCTGGATTCATACGGTAAAGGGTTATCCAAGAACTATGCAAAGTTATGTCCCTTGTACTCTACCCAAGAATCCTTTTTCAAAACTGAGAACTTCGACTTAAAAGTTGAAAACAAAAAAAGCAAGCGTTTGCAAGCCTTAGCGACTAATTTTTCATTAAACTCCAATGTCTTGTGAATGCTTCTTTGAAATCTTTCGTTCTGAGTCGTTCAAATTAATTGTCAACAATTATTTCAAAATCGTTGGTAAAAGATGATGATGATTATGATGATACTTTAGTCAGGCAATTTATCAATTCCTTTATGCTAAAAATAAAGAGCAAAATCCCAATAATTTTCCTTGGAGTTTTCTCAAAGCATAAATAAAGTTTACAGACATAATGGAAAGAATAATTCATCGGATTGGATGCGAAAATATTTTTTGTCACAAAAGCAGTTTGAGGATATTTTCAAGAGCATCAAAAATAAAAGCTTTGTTTCTAAATATGAGACGAACTCTGCAGTTCTGCTAAAAAGAGTCACACGCCACAAGTCTCTCGATTCTTTCTTGTTAATCTTATTTGTGATAAAATGAATTTTTGTGACACTCTTTACATGCACATGTACTTATTGGTTCATTCTATTTGGCTGCCACTGTTGTGTCTGCCCCCCCCCCTTTATGTCACAATTCTCAGTACATTTTGCCATGGCTTTGTAGCAGTTGGAGCTAATATAACAAGCAGTTTTGCGATAATGGTAGTAATATCATTGATGATTTATTTTCTACAGAATAAGGAACACTATGAGACATCCTGTATTTTGGTTAATTTATTTTTTAGCAAATATAAATTTGTCGCTTGATACTCACGATAAAAAGATACCCTTTCAAATTAAAATCCCATCAGTAATTTTTCCCAGTAAGTCTGATAACTTAAAAGGAAACTTTACTTATACTTTGAGAAAATGCCATGAAAAATATTGGAAATTTGCCCTTTGTTTTGGCAAATAGGAATCAAGAAGATGCCTGACTAAAATGTTCATCATAATCATCATAACTTTTGCCAACAATTTTGAAAGAACTGTTGACAATTAATTTGAACGAATCCGAACGAAAGATTTCAGGTAGACACTCAGAAGACGCTGGAGTTTAATAAAAAATTAATCGCTAAGGCTTGCAAACGCTTGCTTTTTTGTTTTCAACTTTTAAGTCGAAGTTTCCAGTTTTGAAAAAGGATTCTTGGGTCGAGTACAAAGGATATAACTTTGCATAGTTCTTGGATAACCCTTTACCGTATGAATCCAGCAACTAGATGACATTAAAGACGAAAGAATTACCTTTCATTTAAAAGAAAAAATTCTAAAATCGGACAAAGGCAAGATGACCTTTCAATATTTTGAAATTTACGTTATTTTGGGATGTCTTCCATAAAGTCTGTTGTGTATCTTTTCAATTTTCGAAAATTCATTTTTTGCAATTTATTACATGCTCTGGATCACTGTGAGGTAGTATATCTATACGTAACAGCTATGATGTCAGAAATGGCTATAATTTTGTGTTTTACTTCTCCAAAGACTGGCACGCCCAACCCATGACCTAGCTGCTCCCCGGTACCCCTAATACCTGGATACCCCTAAGTGTTCTTATGTTATACACGGATTGAGAGGACATCAGTTACTCAGTTTACTATTTCACAAAGACAGTACTGGGAATAAACGCAGTTCTACAAGGTCGGCGCCCTTGAAGGAACCATGCATTTTGACTCTTTGCAGGCAATCTCAAAAAGTGATAAAGTATATATTCGGGGAAAGCTCGATTCCACGATTATAAGCTTGGATTTCTGTGTCTGCCATTAGGGCGAAACAAGCAGCCGAGAGGAACAGCCTAGAAGGGATTTCCCAGAGTGGATACTTCTTTTTAATTGTTTCTTCGCCAAACGCCTTCATTTTCCTGATGGTTTTGTTTCTTTTATTTCAGCGAATCGGCTACAGCTTCAGCCCTCGTTGCGTAATGAGTATTCACTTGTATGTAGAATTTGAGAAAAATGAGATGAAACTATTATTCTCTTTTTCTTCGTATCATCTATTCAGATATTGCATGTCACGTTCGTGCGAAGTTGAATTACTTCACCGTAAAAGCTCTATTAATCAATAAAGTATTCAATGAAAACTTTAAATCAGGCCATAAATTTTGAGCAAATGAGGTCAGGGACAGTGCAAAGTTTATTTTATAACATGCCCGCTAAAAACGTACCGGGGCAACTACTTTATATGAGCTTGTACAATTCTTCTTGATGTATATTGCTGTTTTCTTTTTTATTTAATTTTGTATATTTTAGACAGGTCCTTGATTGATAACAGCAAACTGTTTGCTGAACAAGTTTAACCTGTATAAATATGATATTATTACTACTACTTGTATCAGACAATCTCTTTTACTATGAATGGATAGCCACTAACTGTGGGCTTAACTGCAGAGTACTGCAGATGTTAATATTTTCATTGTTAATGGTTTATCCATCAGAACTATGACGTCATCAAATTATGCAATGTTTTCCCATTACGTTCAGCGGAACTTCTCTTGTGCACGAAACCTGCCAATGATTTTCGTTTGAAAACATCACAGTTATCAAAGATAACTGGAAAACAAACTTCCTTTCGAACCAATGCAAATTCTGCGCCTCCGCAGTGCAATTGTCTTATTTTCAAATGTACCGTTAGCCAATTCTCTTGCTATTCATTCATTTTCAATGAGATTAAATTCGCTCCACCAAACTTGCATTCACCATGGATGGTATATTGTGCCCGATGAATTGTAGTCCAAAACTTTTTGTTGAAGAACAATGTACTTGTTGCATAGCAAGCAGCAAGGTGGATTTGCACGGTCAGAAACACTAAGAAACGGTGCAAATTTGTCAACGCTTCTCCCTACTTTAAACATTAATAACGTCAGCAACGTTTACCCTATTCTAACAAATTTTGTCTCATTCTAATGAGAAAAATTAGCTTTATTAGCCTATAGTCAGTATTTGCATCAACATTTTCGTGAAATACGATTTCTGCCGGTTCTCCAAAGAGTTTCTAAGAAATTTATCCGGAACTGTTTATTTTCAGTTTTTTAATTTTGGAGCGCCGTGAGATTTCGACCTTCCAGGCAATTTTTACTTGGTTTTTTTGCATGAATAGGAAGACTTTGATGTTAAAATGTGGAATCAGACGAATTTGCCAAAAAAGCATGACGTATCCCAAAATTATGGGGCATTTTTCTGTGGAGCGCCGTTGTGAGAACCGAAGAATTCACAAGAAACCGGACCTCAAACAATGACCCCAAAAGCTTTCTTGCAATGATAAGTCATTTTCAAAGAGCAGCGGAGTACACAATCTTACGATAGCGGAAGAAAGCTCAGAATCCTAATGTATGTCACTTTATAAGGGAATCTTAATGTGAGTGAAAATTGCAGCAATTTTGCCACGCCCATTTTCAAGAAGGTGCTCAGCGAATTTAACGAACAACGCCTATTTCGGCATAGATAGCTGAGAACTCACTTCTTGTGTTGGGGATGACGGTCTTAAAATTTCACACAGAAATCTCTATGGGCTCTCAAGGTGTGAGTTATTATTTGTTAACAATCATTTTCAGACAATCTTGGCCAAAAGAAGCTGGGACAGAGGCAAATTTCAGTGTGTTCATGATGTTTCCTAAAATATCGAGGAGAAAACATACGTTTAGAGTCTCCTAATCCCCCTTCCCCCTACTTCAATGTTGAAAAGGTCGAAAGGTGTTGGATTCAAGCAACTTTGTAACGGGGGGAGCGGGGGACACGTAATCAAAGACCGAAGTAGTTCAATTTTATGATTTGTCCCAAGTATTTTGGCCAAGATTGTAGCTGTTAACGGAGTTAAGTGAGTGCAGCTCAGAAGAATAGTCTGCCAACGTTAGAGGGGGGCGATTATGGCACGCGAAAATCACAAAAACCTGATAATCCTAGTTTATCACTGATAAACTAGGATTATCACTTTGATAAACTAGGTTTATCACGATAAACTGGGTTTATCAACTGATAAACTGAGATTATCAACATTTCTTCGATAAACTGGGTTTATCAAAGTGATAAACTAGGTTTATCAACCAAAAATTTGATAAACTAGGATTATCAGCTGATAAACTAGGTTTATCGAATTCTGTTGTTTATGAGATTATCTGGTACCTAATGTTCGTACACAAGACGCATTTTAAACGCGGGTGCGCGTTCATGTTTTGGCGTTCAAACCAAATATGTGCGGAACACGGGTGAGGGGGGGGGGGGGTTCATGGCTAAATTTTGGGAAGGGGTCTGCCGCGAGCATATTCAAATGGTACTGTTGGCTAGACCAATTTTTACGAAAATGGCACCCTTGACTAGACCAATTTCCACCATTCTCTGGGCCAATACGCAACATTTAAATTTGTATCAAATATGACATAATGACCGTTCGCTAGACCAATATTGTCAAAAATGATACCCTTGGCTAGACCGTTGCTAGGCCGGAATTGCAACAATAAAAAACATGAACACGCACCCGCGTTTGAAGCGCGTCTTGTTTACGAACAAAAGGTACGAGATAATTTCATAAACAACAGAATTCGATAAACCTAGTTTATCAGTTGATGATCCTAGTTTATCAAATTTTTGGTTGATAAACCTAGTTTATCACTTTGATAAACCCAGTTTATCGAAGAAATGTTGATAATCTCAGTTTATCAGATGATAAACCCAGTTTATCGTGATAAACCTAGTTTATCAAAGTGATAATCCTAGTTTATCAGTGATAAACTAGGATTATCGGGTTTTTGTGATTTTCGCGTGCCATAGGCGATTACTCATTACCATTCATGAGCAGTTATCTGCCATAAGGGCGAATTTTGCAAGGGAAGATTTGAGCTAAAGGACAATTCCAAAAATTATGTAATTATCAGTAAGGAATCTCAAGTAATCTTGTGGTATTATTTTCTGCAATGTATCACATTCTTATCATTAAAATCCGATCTATATTAAAGTGCCCTTTTTATGAAAAAGTGCCTTTGAAGTGCCGTGCCCCTCCAAGTTAAAGATGCTTCCTTTTTCCCTGAATATCTCTGTTCAATATCCAGAACTGTAGGCTTCCTTGCTCGATTCAAACAAAAGAAAGCAAAGTTATGCATGTGTAAGTTTTAAAGCCATAAAAATAAGTGGAATTTTCCAAGCGGGCTAGACTTGCCCCAAGTCTATTTCGTCAAAAAAAATTTCGTCAAAAAAATTGAAGTGAAAAGCGAAATAGACTGGTATATCTCCGGCCCTCATGAATAATTAATGAGATAGCTAATCTCTTTGTGGTCAACTGAAAAAACAGGGGGGTTGCGTTCAAAAACGGAAGCTGGCCAAAGATGGCGGCGCGCAGCGACATGTTGTGAAGATCAAATAACTGTCTTCGCAGCTTTTTGTGCAAACATCAAGAATTTTGGTGATGATATACAAAGCGATTTGCCAAAGCCAGTTCACCGTGCTACAAGCATATTGCGACCTTACATTTATACTAATAGAGCATCCACTTGATAGGATCGCAATTCTTCCATGTTTAAAAAACTGTCTTCGAAGCCTCGATTGCTCTCCGTTGCAAAATTCAAGCTTCTGCTGCAAACCTTCTCTCTGCCATTTTGTTCGTTGCTCAGCAGAAGTGCGCAACGTGCAACACAACACCCCGATCTCCCCTTCAGTGTGGCCTGCCTATTGTATTCTTTTGTTTCTAAGAGCTCAATGATTGGCTGAAGTCCACATCGAAAGTACCGACAGCGTCCCAAATGTGGGACGCTTCGGATCAAATTACTCATTAATTATTCATGAGGGCCGCAGTTCAACAAGTCTGTTTGGCAATATACTTTCCGGTAGACTTATTACAGTTGACAAAACAGACTTGGGGCAAGTCTACAAGCGGGCTGAATTTTATACAATGTAAGGGTTGTTCGGCCTTCTAATTTAGTCTCAGAGCAACTTTTCTCTCGTTTACAATAAGTAAGCCTGCTTCACTGGCTGGAAACTAGTCAAATTGTTCGCATGACAAAGGTTACTGACGAGCAGTTATGTAAAATGTTTACGTTTTAAAAACTGATCACACAAATAGCTTGATGGATCTCTATAACAGCAAATAAATTCTAAATGATCCAATATAAATGAAATAAATAGTTATTATAAATAATGATAAAATGTTGTCAGCTAAATAATAAAACTTGGGTTGTAGGCTCCTATGGTCGTATGATCCGGGGTTCGCTGGGTCGTAAGAACATTCCGCCATTTCAAGCATATCTGCTTCATTGGTTTTGATCATTTTCACTTATTGTTCATTGTACTGCATTAACAAGAATGATGAAACAGCTGTATCATCACAACAAACTGTTCAATGTTGAATTCCAAAATGTCTAAAAACATGCTTTGTATGCGTAGGCAATCTTTAGTCTTGACAACTGTTCAATTGTCCATCCTGCAACAGATTGTTTTATATAATATAATGACTCCCTACTGTGTTTTACTTTGCATGAATGCAGATCCAATCCCTGCATCACAGGAAGTTGAACAGGCAATTCTTTGGTCCTGCAACAAAAACAGAAATTGAATAAGGTTTTACTGTAAACATAGATGTTATATGGCCTAACCTAACCATTTCTTGAGATTCTTCGTCTCAATTTTGAACATTGTTCCTTTATTCAACCCCCTGCCGGTTGTAGTACTCAGCATATTTTGTTTGTGCAAGGACGAGCAATGTCAACGCCGACGCCCGCGACAGCTTCCCTTCTCTGAAACATTTCAGCTGGACAACCGATTCTATGAAGAATGGTCAAAAAACAACAGACACAGAGAGGATAAAAAGAAAGTCTCTCATATTTGCAATAATGATATAGAGGCAAACTTTGATACGTACCAAAGTTTCTGAAATCCCTTCTTCTCGACATGCACTGCAGTGTGGCCAGCTTCCAACGCAACGAGCAAGAGTCATGGCCATTCTTTTTCTGGAGGCGTGCAGAACAAAGGCCTTCAGAGTCATTGCTATCGTTCCTCTGTTCCTTTATTCACATAGACAAATAGGCACCCTCAAGAGTCATTGCTATCGTTCCTGTTCCTTTGTTCACATAGGGACCCGTATTTTCGAGATTAAAGCAGCATAGGAATCATTCGTCGTACATAGCCGCATGCTCGTGGCCCATGGACGAGACCGCCAAGTCTCGTTTTCACGGACCAATCAGACGACAAATAAGCGAAGAATTCAAAAGAAAACTGTGAAGATTTTTCTAAATTATACCTACCTTCATAAAACGCAACCAGGACAAAAAACTGCTCAAAATTTCCCAAATTTTTTTTAAGAAATCTACTCTCCAAATGTTTGCGCACAAAAGTTTGGATGTAGTGGGGCGGCTTAGTTAAATAATTGTGCATTTTGTGATAAAAGCATGAAAATTGGTATACATGGACAGTTTTGCATGCTGAAAAAAATGTGCTATATGACCACCTTCGCAAATTCCCGGATAATCTATTTTTAGAGGGGAAATTCGTTCCCAGACCTCTAAACCATTTTTGGGCTGTTGCTATGTAGAAAGCAGAATAACAGAAACAATAATTGCCCCAATATCAATTCAAACATGTAGGAACTGATGCTAAATGTTAAAATGCAAAAAATACTATTTTTATATAGGGAAACTCGTTCCCAGACCCCCAAAATGGGTTATACAGTAACAGTGCAAGAATGACTCTACAAGTAGACAAATAACGGTTATAGAATCAAATCTAACATGTTCGATACATACACAAAATAAAAGACGGTAAATGCTCTCTAGCTATCATTTGTAAAACTAATGTAATTGTCTCCAGTCTTCTAAATATAGTAATGCTGGGAATGCGAATAGCAAGAAACTGCTGTTACTTAGTAGTTTTATGGAACACTTAGAATCCCAAAATGTAGCAAAATATAAAGAGGATTTCACCATATTTATCATCTTTAGACCAGCTAAGACATTCGTTCCCAGACCTCCCAATTAGGTTCAATAAGAACATTGAAAATTAGTATAACTGTTGGTAAATTATGGTACGGATTAGTAAATGATGGAAAAGTACGAGGGATGACAATACACTCAACTTTCTAAACTAATATAGCAGAACAGTTTTCTGTGCTTTAAGGCGCATTTGGAACATGGACTTTGTTGTACGTAATTTAACTTGAAGGCAAAAAACAGGCAAGCAAATACAAATGCTGAGATCAGCTAGCTAGTTATGAGTCACTGTCTTTCACAGTCTCCTTCGCAAAAACAGAGTTGGGTGCATTGAAGAGCTGTCTTCTTACATTTGCAACCTTTCTTGCATCCTTTCTTGCATTTGCATGAAATCAATTCTGTACAGACTTTTGAAGCATCTGGGAGGTTTGTCCAATGTGGCTCAAATAAACCGCTGTCATCTTTTCTCCATCCCCAGTCACAAGGAGAGGGCAGGTCTTGCTGCTTTTCAAGAGTATTGCTCCAGATGAATCCTCCTTGGTATGTTGCTCTTTTGACATGCTGTTCTAGCGCATCGTATGTAGGAGGAATTCTCTTGACGTTGCTGCACCTTGCAAAGATCTTCTTTCTGGCCTTGTTTATTTCCAGGCACTGACTTGCCCTATCATACATCAGCACAACAAACCGTTGTATTGTATTCATCACTTCCATACTTATTATTTCAGGACATGAAGCCAGTGCTATCAGTGCGTCGGTCAAGTCAGGAAAACTCTCCCATGTTGCCCAAGCTGATTTCTTTCCATGGTTTGCAAACGCAGAAACCGTATCACACCCTGTCAAAGCATGGAACATGGGCAGGGCGAGTGACTTCCGTGGACCAATAGTGTCCCTTATCAGGTGAGCTGGAATATAGCGAAAGTTTTTTCCGCTACCAAATGCCAACCAAAGCTGCTGAATTTCAGGAACTTTTTCTGCTACCATAACAGCAAGAACCAAAACATCTGTATCAACAGTGCGAATGATAATGCTGTTGTGTCCTTGAGAGGCAGCATGGGATGCATGGAGCAACATCCGCGTGTCTGCTTCCTCATGATTGCATGGTGATAGGGCGGCACTGTCCTGGTTTGGAACACAGACCACCTGTTCTCCATCAGTGACAACTAGCTCTTTTCCTTGGATGAAATCGGCTACAATCAGGCTTTCTGTTAGCAATTTAAACAACTCTGTTTTATTTTCATCCACTCGCAAGAAATTTGCCCAGTTGGTTGGACATGCAGTTGACTCGACTACTCGACGGCGAATACCTTTACCACGTTTGGCACGAGCAGTTCCCTTTAAACTATCTATAAAATACCTGTCCCATGTAATATCAATTCTCTTTGCCCTTTGGAGCTGCGATTTTACGTATGGCAAAAACACTTCTTCAGAGTATTCTTTAAACGTTTTGGAAACGCCCGGTTTCAGCATCTGTACTATTGCTGCACCATCGAGAATAACTGCTGTAGCATTAACAGGCTCCCTGTGTACATTCTCATTTTCAAGATCATCAACGAGGCATGCAAGAAGATCACTTTTGCTTCCTAATCTTAGAGAACCAGTTTCATCTGTTAATGCTGGAGGAAAAGGCTGATTTTCATACTTGAAGAATTCATCAAGATTTCCTTCTCTTGTTTGGCAGGAGATGTACATTCTTGAGAAAAGCTCCAAGTCACTCCTCATAGACTTGAGTTGCACTCCGCTCCTTGCTTGTTTGGCTTTATTTGGGCTGGCAAATATTGCTAGCTTATTCCTCGTGATTGGATCATCAATGGGCTTATTTCTATTGACAAGACGCTCTTTGATGTAGGTGTCTAGCTGCTCTTTTCCTATTGCTTTTGCCTTATAAAGATTTGTGACCGACTCTTGTTCTGTGATCATTTTTGTATCCAGTGCAATGAGGTCCTTGCTCTCTTCTTCAAATGGATTACCCACTTCCTTGATTGTATTGACTAAGGATCTAACATCTTTCTGAAAAGCCTTGTTAACACTTGCAGTTTCGTCATGATGTAGATAACTTGATGCAGAATCTCGACCATGCAGCATCTCCTCGTATTCCCCAATAACCCTTGCTACCTCTGGCCCTGCTACCATCCATCTTCGAAGTGCACTCGGATTGTCCGTCAAACCGACAGCTCCACCATCTCCTTTTATTATCTTATTATTTTGCTCGTGCGCTTGGTCGATTGGAATTGCAGAAAACCTGCGCTGCGTCTTCTTCACAGTGAACTTCCCTGCCTTGAAGGCATCTTCGACTGCTTGGTGGTGAGCTCCTAGCTGCTTCAAATCTCGAATGTGTACCGGAAGCCATCTTGCATAGTTGGTGTGATTCATCGCGAAAAACCAAGAGGCAATCTCTACTAAAGAATCAATATACATCTGATAGTCAGAACTCCTTAGTGAACGAACAAGTATGTTCAACAAAAGTTCCATTTCGAGAACGGTATTCCAGTACTTGAATTGCGGGACATTTGCTTCTTTTCCTCTTTGCCATTCTTCGATGCTTTGGGGATCCTCATTACCTGCAGATGTGCCGTTACAGTATTCTTCATAGGCATGAAGTTTCGCCAAGTGTAGGGCTGCTGCGCTGACTTGGTGCATTCGTCTTGTTCGGGAGAGATGGGATGCTTTCAGAAAAGATTCAGCTGTGCCTGATGATGCTATGCTTGCTTGTTCTATGACTGAGACCCATCCTGAACCTTGCAGCCAATCGCCTATGGCTTTCTGATATGCCATCTCGATATGTAGACCACCAAGCATCGCAAAAAATTGATCCTCTCCATAATTTTGCGGCCACTTCCATTGTATTTGTTTCGCTAGAGCGTACAACGGCTGGTCAAAAGTAAGAACTGGTGTTTGGTATGGATTCAAATGGTCAATCACCTGCCTGGTGACATCGATAGAATGTCGTATCATCGCGACTGTATGCGCACTCTCGTGAAACAATGGTAGCAACGCAGTTCTTGTTATTTCTTTCAAGACTTGTCGTTGCTTGCTGGCATGAAAATGTGACCATGAAAAGCCAAAAGTAGAGCTATCATCTTCCTCCTTTGAAATGTTACTTGCAATGTAATCTAACCAATTCATTTCTTCCCTTGCGTGAATTTGTGCACCACTATAAACAGCTTCGTGATATTCGGTGGAAGAAATGTGTCCTTGTGGAATGGCTGTTCCTTTGACATTGGAATCTACAGGTGGGACATGTGAATAGTAACTTGGCAAATGACCAACAGATTTTGACCTTGAAGCCCCGCTGATGAAAATGCCCCCAAGTGCCTCTCCTTCATTTTCTGAACCTTGGTGCTGCAGTATTGATATGCTTGTTCCATGGAAGGAATCTTTTGCTGTCGTTGAACTTGGATTGTGGTCAATGTTATCGACCGCTGCCGTAGTGAAGACATTCCTCCGCAATGACTTTGGACACACAACACCATCCAACCTGTAACTTTCCACAACACTGTTACCCATCTCTGATGCCAAGCATAATACTCTGTCATATGATATGCTGAGCCCCAAGTTATGCAGTTTTTCAATCATTCCCTTCTTCCTTGTTTCTGCGTGAACTAAAAGTCCAAGGTAAATTGGAAGGGGGGTTTCTTGATGCACAGCATGTCGAGAAGATTTCTCAGTCACATGCGCTGGACTTCGCTTGTGCTTGACTGCATTATACTTGACTAATTCAGCTATAGAGCGAGCAGCTGATAAAGCAATCTCCTGGGTCTGTTCTTTGATACCCGGTCCTTCTAATATCATACTAATTAGCGCAACGAGCACTTCAGGAACCGATTCACTTTTGCTAGAACTGGTAAATGTACCATTGAAGGGTTGATTGTCTGAAAACAATTTTTCACGTACAAGTTTCGCCGACTTTGCAAGCAAAATGCCTTGATCATCGTCATCCTGGAGACACATCAGTGCCAAGGCATCACCAACATCATCTTGAAATGCTAACAAGACGTCTCTGCCAGAGCGATGTGCTTGCAGAGTGGGAATATGGGACAAAATACGTTCTTTTAGGCGGGTGGAATGAATACGCTGTTCTGTTTGTACACCAAGTTGCTGCATCCGAGACTGGTACAAAGAAACAAGATCAGCAAGCTTAAAAATGGGTGATTCATCAGATTTAGCCCTTGAATCTTCGATGTAAGTTACCAATTCAGCAAACACAATACCTGCAAGTGCTCTTTCTGAGCTATCTTCGTTATTCATGACTTGGCTTTCTTTACGAGCGCGGTTGTACAAAGTCACTAGGCATTGGGCATGATAAACTGCATCCAGTGCAACCATATCACCAGCACTCAATTTTCCTAAAAGTTCTGTGTCTTTAACTAAAGCTGCCGCTCTTCGTACTTGCTGATCTATTTGAAAAGTTGCTGCTTTATGTAACTTTTTACTATCATCACCCTCTTTGCCACAGAAAAAGCACGTTTCTTGGTTATGATCATGATAAATCTCGGTCTGAGCCCTGGTTCTCTTTTCAGAAGAACTATCACAATTGTAGATATCACTCTTGATTGGCCGCTTTTCTGCTCTCTTTAGTTTGGTTGTATTATACTGTGCTCTGCATGATGGATGCCATGATGCCTTCTGCTTCGTAAGTGTTTCCTCGATCCCACCACCATCATCTAACCTCTCAAGCTGCAACGTTCTCGGGAGCAAACCAAGTTCTTTGAATCTACATAGGTGTGCAGCAATTGACTTGTACCCGCTACCAACATCTTTGCGATTAGACAGAGCAGGGCAGTTTAGATCTTCTGGCGTTTCTGCCTGGCATATGATACACAGATTCCAATTTGTTTTTGTGGAGATGCTTGATGGTGATGCTGAAAAGTTACCTTCCAAAATTAGGAAACTTTTGCTTGCCATCATCTAAACAAATTGGTAAATATTTTGCTTGAGAAATGGATACTTACGACGCATTATATCTTCTGACAAAGTAAAGTACATCTAAAGTTTCTATATTCTGAGGATTTCATCGCTATGATAAAATTTCGGTCATCTGCCAAAGCTTAAAAACTATGATAAAGGTGTACCAGGAACAGAAGAGGTGCAAGAGAAAATCGCCTCTCCTGCCAACTATGGCCTAAATTTTTTGTTTTTCTATTATTTTCCTTTCACTGCAGTGTTGCCCCAAAAATATGTGCGCCATAGCGTGCCTAGTTCGTTAACCCTTTCATCTTACGAATAAGTAAGTAGCGTTTTTGTAGCAAACTCTATTTCAGTATCAACATTTATTAGTGTGTTGGATGTGTTGGTAACATTTACCAACAATACTGTATCGATAATCTGGAAAGGACTTATCTATCTTAACTTTCTCAAGGAATGAAGAATAACAAAACTCACGTTCTACACATCATTTCCAGAGTCTGAGGCCATATTGTTGGATAATTTATCATCCTGCCGCCCCGCCGTCGTTCGCTTTCCTCAAGAAAATGTGTGTAATTTGAACACAGTCTTCTGTATCAAAATGGTTTCAAAAACAAACGAAAAGCTACCTGCAACACTGTAATGGTTTCAGTAAAATAGCATTTGAAATAGAACAAAGCAGACCACTGTAAAGGTTACAATAACAAACTATTGTGTTGCATAACAAACAGTATCAACTGGTTAATAGGAGCCTGTGTTTGCAAAATAGAATAGCTATCAGCTTCCTACTCGTTTTCAGTATTTCAAGCCAACCTATTTGGAGGTCTGGAAACAAGTGCATCTAGATATAGCAACTAGAGAGCATTTACCGTCTTTTATTTTGTGTATGTATCGAACATGTTAGATTTGATTCTATAACCGTTATTGGTCTATTTGCAGAATCATTCCTGCACTGTTACTGTATAACCTATTTTGGGGGTCTGGGAACGAGTTTCCCTATATAAAAATAATTTTTTTTGCATTTTAACATTTAGCATCAATTCCTACATGTTTGAATTGATATTGGGGCAATTATTGTTTCTGTTATTCTGTTTTCTACATAGCAACAGCCCAAAAATGGTTTAGAGGTCTGGGAACGACTTTCCCCTCTAAAAGTAGATTATCCGGGAATTTGTCAAGGTGGTCATATAGCCCATTTTTTTCAGCATGCAAAACTGTCTATGTGTACAAATTTTCATGCTTTTATCACAAAATGCACAATTCCATCAAAAATTTGGATTAAGCCGCCCCACTATGTACAAAATATCAACCAAAAAAAATTTCTAGCATCAAAATGGACCCACAAGATAACTTTTCTTAGCCTACATAGCCAAAACTATTTATTCTTTGTCATCAACAATATATGGAAAATGCCATGAACTGATAGATTTCATGTAATGTATATCTATATACATATTCGTTGCAGTCGGATGTGGCGTCATTCCCTTTGTCCCTCTCGCCAGCGTTCCAATTGTCTAGACAGTTCGATTGGCAGAACGGCAACATGGGCGAAGTCAAACCGCAGGTGAAAACGTCGCCCAACATTCCGTTCCTCCTCAAAACGTCCTCCTTTTCCAGTCAACACTCTGGTCGAGGGGTTATTCGCCAAATTCCTCACCCCACTTTCGGCTTGCCAAGCCCTTTGTTTCCCTTTGTGTTGAGCTCGAAATCGTTTGTCATTCCATTGTTCTCGCGCTGCTCATGACGTCAAATAATGGGTGCCCTTCAACACCCCATTGAGGGATTTTCTGATTTTTTAAAAATCCCAGTGGGATCTCTTTTCGCTTAATATGCATTGGGACCCATTTGGAGAGGGATTCAGGTCCGGGGATTTTTTAGGTGCTGGAGGGGGGTCGAGTGGAAATTGCACAATTCCTACCCTTCAAAGACAATTTCCCCAGTTTATTTGCTAAATGTTGTCTTTTGACAGCCTTGCTATATTTAAGGAGTTTCTACCTCAAAATATGAGTTATTGGGAGAGGGATTGGTGCTCCAGAGTGCCACAATTGCAACATTTTCTAATTTTTAGATGCCTTTTTGGCCCTTTCTCGGGGACTCCCCCTTCTCTCAAGAGAAACATCCCCTTTTATGTTTTCAACTACCATCTGAGTTGTCACGCAAAAAGGTTTTGACATTGTTGTGCAGCATGGAAAATTGCTTTCAAACTGTTGATAGTTTTTAGATTAAATAGTACTTGAATTGTTCCTTGAGAGGATTAACATTTACGATACTCTCGACCAGCTTTTGGCAGCAAATGGCCACTAAACCTAGATTGGCTAAGTCTCTTATTAAAGAGTAGGCCTTCATGAAATGAGAAGAGGGAAGGAAGAGTAAAATGGTGTGAAATATTGGACGATAACTGGAAGTAAGGGATCGGCAACGAATGCGTGCATTCTGTTTTTGACAGAAACCACATGTGCAGAAATTGAAGCTGAAGAAAATCCTTCAAAGAAGACAGGGGCCAGGTCTTGGGCCAACTCGAAATAAAGTTTAGCTATGGGAGTTTTTCAGACTCCTGTCGACTCTTGTGATTTCCCGCAGTCTTATTTTAGGAGTCTCCGTAAGTTTTATTTTTACCTGCCGTCTTTTATGCTTTTATGAGCAATGACTAGGACTTATCTGCTATTTTACGAGGTAGTTTTACAAAGAAACCAGCGATTTGCACGTCGCCCTTTGCCTGATTAAAAACGTGAAACGAGTTGAGGAGTGTTATCACTCTTCCGAACTATCTATCCTCGGCTGAACATGATGGGTGATCTGAATTGAGAGGCCTAATGTTTACAACCTATTCTGTTTTCAGAGGTCATTGACATTGAACAACAACACATTAAACATTACATTACAATTCTATTTGTACTTTCTTCATTGGAAGGCAACACCGCTAATTGCCCTTCCATTCCAGACACATATCTGACGTCAATACTTTTCAAACCAGAACAATTCCTGGAAAGAACAATCAGAAAGTGATTTCAGAGCCTCTGCTTGGGATGAGAGGGCTAGAAAGCAAAGGGCAAAGGGCGAGGGGGTAACTCCTATAGGGGGTCTGGTATATATGTGTCTTTGAGAATTCAGAGTTAGGACCCGTAACCAGGGCAAAATTTAAAAATATGACCCCATAAACCGGGAAAAATCTACCACAATAATCGTAATATACAGAGTAAATTGAGAATTTATAGAGCTATATTCCTTTTTATGAAAGTTTTTTGTAGAATCTTAGGAAAAACGGGGTATTTTTCTTCAGAAAATATTCCAACCCAAAAACAGTGAAATGCTGGCTGGTGGACTCGGGGCCCTAAAATAAAAGTCAAAATTCACCTTGCCCAAGTTTCATACCCCAAGTTTTAAGGAATCCTACTGTTTTCCAACAAAGAGAAGAGATATCAGTATAAGTGAATCGTAATAAAGTGCCAAAATCCCAAACCTTTCTCTTAGAAACAGTGTTGGTACTGTACAGATTACTTTAGGGCTCAGTGATACTCCTTTAAAGGGGGGTTACCTTCAAAATTTTCCATGATAAGGGGTTTTTTCATCAACTAGAATGTCAGAGAAAAGGGTATCCTATGGAATGGTATGGACGAGCGTGATGTACCTTTTACTGTTGAATTGCACCCACCGGGAGTGTGCAGTACAGTTGGGGATGTTCAGTACAGTGGAGAGGTATGTTTGAGTACAGTGGGACAATTCTGAATAGTGGGGAGGCATCCGGAGTTCGGTGGGGGATACCTTGAGTGCAGTGGGGGATGGGGGTGTTCAGTACAGTGGGGAGGAATCTGGAGTACAGTGGGGGGGGGATATCATGATGTGTGTGGTTTGTGGTGAGGCATCATCAGTATAGAAGGGGGATATTCAGAACAGAGAGGGGGTTGTCAGGGTAGTTACTAGGGGGCCCGAGGCCTCTGTGGGCCAGCAAGAAATGAGGTATGTGTTTTTCTTTGTTGTAGCTTTTTTCAGGAACGTTTGCAGGCCTGCAGGCGCACTGAGATTCTAAAAACAATCTAAAAGCAGTGTCTTACCAGTGCATAGGGGGGCGTGGCCTAAGGATAAAAGTGCGTGCTGCTCGGCCTTTCTCTGGACGGCCCTGGCGGTAAACACTCATGTTGTTAAATGCTCCCTTGCGCAACAATGAACGGCAGCTTTGTAGATGTAGAATGAACCTATGACGAAACTTTGGGATTCTCTAGGTGCCAGAGGGGGGTCGAGTGGAAATTGCACATTTCCCACCCTTCAAAGGCCATTTTCCCCAGTTTATTTGCTAAATGTTGTCTTTTGACAGCCTTGCTATATTTAAGGGGTTTCTACCCCAAAATATGAGTTATTAGGAGAGGGGTGGGCGCTCCAGGGTGCCACAATTGCATCATTTTTAGGCCTTCATGAAATGAGAAGAGGGAAGGAAGAGTAAAATGGTGTGAAATATTGGACGATAACTGGAAGTAAGGGATCGGCAACGAATGTTTGCATTCTATTCTTGACAGAAACCACATGTGCAGAAATTGAAGCTGAAGAAAATCCTTCAAAGAAGACAGGGGCCAGGTCTTGGGCCAAATCGAAACAAAGTTTAGCTATCGGAGTTTTTCAGACTCCTGTGGGACTCCTGTCGACTCTTGTGATTTCCTGCAGTCTTATTTTATGAGTCTCCGTAAGTTTTATTTTTACCTGCTGTCTTTTTATGCTTTTATGAGCAATGACTGGGACTTATCTGCTAATTTACAAGGCATTTTTACAAAGAAAGGAGCGATTTGCACGTCGCCCTTTGCCCGATTAAAAACGTGAAACGAGTTGAGGGGTGCTATCACCCTTCCGAACTATCCTCGGCTGAACAGGATGGGTGATCTGAATCGAGAGGCCTAATGTTTACAAGCTATTCTGTTTTCAGAGGTCATTGAAATTGAAAAACAACACATTAAACATTACATTACAATTCTATTTGTACTTTCTTCATTGGAAGGCAACACCGCTAATTGCCCTTCCATTCCAGACACATATCTGACGTCAATACTTTTCAAACCAGAACAATTGCTGGAAAGAACAATCAGAAAGTGATTTCAGAGCCTCTGTTTGGGATGAGAGGGCTAGAAAGCAAAGGGCGATGGGGTAACTCCTATAGGGGGTCTGCTATATATGTGTCTTTGAGAATTCAGAGTTAGGACCCGTAACCAGGGCAAAATTTTAAAATATGACCCCATAAACCGAGAAAAGTCTACCACAATAATCGTAACATACAGAGTAAATTGAGAATTTACAGAGCTATATTCCTTTTTATGAAGGTTTTTTGTAGAATCTTAGGAAAAACGGGGTATTTTTCTTCAGAAAATATTCCAACCCAAAAACAGTGAAATGCTGGCTGGTGGACTCGGGGCCCTAAAATAAAAGTCAAAATTCACCTGGCCCAAGTTTCATACCCCAAGTTTTATGGAATTCTACTGTTTTCCAACAAAGAGAAGAGATATCAGTATAAGTGAATCGTAATAAAGTGCCAAAATCCCAAACCTTTCTCTTAGAAACAGTGTTGGTACTGTACAGATTACTTTAGGGCTCAGTGATACTCCTTTAAAGGGGGGTTACCTTCAAAATTTTCCTTGATAAGGGGTTTTTTCATCAACTAGAATGTCAGAGAAAAGGGTTCCTATGGAATGGTACGGACGAGCGTGATGTACCTTTCACTGTTGAATTGCACCCACCGGGAGTGTGCAGTACAGTTGGATGTTTAGTACAGTGGGGAGGCATCTGGAGTACAGTTGGGGGATATCATGATGTGTGTGGTGTGTGGTGAGGCATCATCAGTATAGTAGGGGGATATTCAGAACAGAGAGGGGGTAGCCAGGGTAGTTACCAGGGGGCCCGGGGCCTCTGTGGGCCAGCAAGAAATAAGGTATGTATTTTTCTTTGTTGTAGTTTTCTTTCAGGAACGTTTTCAGGCCTGCAGGCCCACTGAGATTCTAACAAAAATCTAAAAGCCGTGTCTTATTAGGACCCGTAACCAGGGCAAAATTTTAAAATATGACCCCATAAACCGGGAAATATTTACCACAATAATCGTAACATACAGAGTCAATTGAGCTATAAAAGGGTATCCAATGGAATGGTATGGACGAGCGTGGTAGACCTTTTAATGTTGAATTTTGCACCCACCAGGAGTGGTGCAGTACAGTTGGGGATGTTCAGTACAGTGGGGAGGTATGTTTGAGTACAGTGGGGAAATTCAGTATAGTGGGGAGGCATCTGGAGTTCAGTGGGGGGATACCGTCAGTGCAGTGGGGGACGGGGGTGCTCAGTACAGTGGGGAGGCTTCTGGAGTTCAGTTGGGGATGCCTTCAGTGCAGTGGGGGACGGGGGTGTTCAGTACAGTGGGGAGGCATCTGGAGTACAGTGGGAGGATACCATGATGTGTGTGGTGAGGCATCATCTGTATAGTAGGGGGATATTCATAACAGAGAGGGGAGTAGCCAGGGTAGTTACCAGGGGGCCTGGGGCCTCTGTGGCCCAGCAAGAAATAAGGTATGTATTTTTCTTTGTTGTAGTTTTCTTTCAGGAACGATTTCAGGCATGCGAGCCCACTGAGATTCTAAAAAAAATCTAAAAGCAGTGTCTTACCATTGCATAGGGGGCGTGGCCCAAGGATAAAAGGGCGTGGTGCCCGGCCTCTCTCTCGACGGCCCTGGGGTTAAACACTCATTTTGTTAAATGCTCCCTTGCGCAACTATGAACAGCAGCTTTGTAGAATGTAGAATTTACCTATGCTCAAATTTTTGTCACATAAAGTGATAACAGAAAACAACGTCAAGAGGCAACAAATTCCTTCCCAAGCAATCACTCAGTACGACGGCGGGCCTGGTGGGCGCCGCAGGCGCCGACCGGCAAGCCTAGTATTTAAATGTTCGCGTATTTTGATAATGCTGCTTGACTTTGATTTTGTTTGTAAATTCATTTTTATATTCTATTCAATTTTTCTCAGTTTGAGACCCAGAAAATAATCCAGAAGTTCAGGGAACTCATAGAAATTCTTGTACAAATGACAAACCCAAAAATATTATTTTTTTGTCAAAGTTTTAGACCCAAAGAGTAACCTGAGCACCCCCCCCCCCCCTTCCTAACCAAAGCAAAGTACCTTGGAGATAATAATAATGCAGAGAGAAAATTATCTTGCAAAAGTTCCTTTGTCAGCAACAAATTATGATAATACTGCAAGAACAGGACAATTTTCTTCGAAGGTAAGTCTAAAATACTAGGCTTGTCTATGAATATGGCAAAGAGAACACTTGCGCATATTTTTTTATGAGAAACTAAGAATTTTGCTCGGTACTGAAAGTTTCTTAAAAATATCAGATTTTCAGTACTCAGAGTTTCTTATGAGTTTCTTACAGGTTCTATAACAATCTTCATGGTCACTGCCTATGCCCTTATGAACATTTCAAAACGATGTTTTTGTAAGCTTTCCAATGTTTAGACATTGCTCAAGTACTTTTCGAGTAATATGATATAGGAAACGAGTGAAAAAACTGTAAAATATGTTAGGCACAGTGGTGGCTGGTGCTATAGGGCACTTGGGGCAGTGCCCCACCAGCAAATCTCAAAGAAAAGTAAAAAATTATCACAAAATCAACAAATAATTTTGTGTTTGATTCGAATAAAGTATTGGCACTATATTGGAGCTTGTTGTGTAAGCCCTATCAAAGGTGTGGGCATGGCGTCGTTGTTTCTATTGATAAGTGACGTCTAATGGCTATTGATATTGATAGAATCGGCTTCTCTTTGAGGCTATCAGAGACGCTGCGATTTCTTTAACCTACTTTCTCTTTGTTTCCGTGTTTCTGGGCAAAGTTTTTTCTGCCCCTCTCAGATCCTTATTATCATGCGCACTACAGTGTTTTCGTGGTTTTCGTCATTCCATGAAGTTAGCTGATTGGTCAATTTTCGCAAAATATGGGCAGAAATCAATTTGCCCTCCCCACTCAACAACAGCAACATAAATCGGTGCTTCAAACATTTCGTAGTTTCGTAGGCCTGTTGTTGTCAAAGAACGAACGAAATGTTATAGACAAAGAGTAGACCAAGGCACGAAGAGAAATTAGAAGTAAACGTTTGGGCCAGCAGTTTGCCCAGAATTTCAGTTGAAGTAATCATCGCGTGGATTTACAAGGAGCTCGTATTCAAGGTAAGACTAAGACTGGCTTAAAGGTTGCAGCGAGTTTTTGGAGGGCCTACTGTTTCCTATCCTTGCCTCTTTGCTTGTTGGCGAGTCTCAACCAGGATAAACTTGGACAAAGTACGGTGCTTGCGACTGATGTCCATTTTGTTGCGATTTAAAATGTTTGTTGCATTCTTCAGAGAGAAATAGCACTTTTTACAAAATTTGAGATCAAAACAAAGGAAGGCAAGGAAATATCTTTCGAGGTATTCTGCCGTAAGTAAGCAAGCACTGAATTGCAGAATGAAAACTAGGTATGCCAAGTTTCTACAGAAAGTTTCTAGAAAATGTATTGAAAAGGGCATTGCCAGCATTTTCCGAGCGTTTGAAGGGCGTGGTCAATGAAAATTTTCTGGGGGCTACGCCCCCAGACCCCAGCTTCTGCCCAATGTTGCCCCACCAAATATTTTCCTCACCAGCCGCCACTGGTTAGGCACATCCTTTATCAAAATAAATAGTTTCTTAATCATTTATTTTCACAGTACTGGAATTTCCCCCACAGCCTTCCTTTCTACCTTCCTTCATTTACCACGAGACTTTTTGGAATATCTTGGGACACTGTCCTTCCTCTTCAGAACAAGGTTTGCTTTGCAGTTGGCGTTTAGTTATTGGCCTAGGCCTACAATCACATACCCTCCCTTTCTGGCTTCTGCTAGCCTGAAGCTGCACAAGATTTTCTTGAGAACTAGGCTGCACAATGTCTCCCTCGATACAGAAGGACTTCCAGTGAATCTTTGCATTCCACAATAATCAAAATTCAAATAATAATCCTCCAACTAGACGTGTATGTAGGGGCACTGACACTTCATCTTGAACGGAGCCTAGGCCAGTCAATCTCACAAAACAAAGTTTATATCGTCATCATTTCCTTGTTGGGGATACGAATCGTCAAAGTTCATAGCAACGGTCATCCCCCAAAAAGGAAACCTGTGATCATGCGCAGAAAGCATGTTTGGTTTTGTGGAAAGGATGTGGGTGGATAATCCGGCCACAATCCAAACAAGAATTAGCAAAGAGACAAAGAGATTCTCGCGCATGGTAATAGGTTTCCCAGCTGTTGATCTGCTTTGAACTTTACCAGCATAACAAAAGGCTCAGACAAAAGGGGCAGTCCTCGGTATCCTCAACAATTCCATTGTTTCAATGCGTATCCTGCTTTTGAACTTCCGCAGGACCTTATGTCGAAAACTGGCGCAATGGGCATGCGTTAGATCAGCTTCAGCCAATCAATTCATTGCTAGGTTTATGATTATAATGACCCATCTCCTGCGATTTCAGATCGGCAAGACATAACATAGGGAACCAGTACGGAAAACAGTGAAATTTGACCATAACTACACAGTGTAGCTACAACATTAGTATAGAAACCCTATGATAGGTCTGGCGCTCCGAATCGAGCACGAGTTAACACAGGGGACCAAGGTATCGACAGGTCAAGATACAAAGGGTAAAATTTGTTGTACTATGACATATGTTGTGATTTTAAAGAAAGTTTTTCAAAGAAATATTTTTTCTGGTGAAAAAATATTCATGATATCTCTGAAAATTGTTGGTCATGCTGAGCATGAGCAACATGACCGCTAGATTCGCCACTGCTATCAAGGCCATACCGTTGGCTTGGGAACCTGTTCTTGCTTCGCAGAAAAGCAAATTAGACCTGCTTCCTTCGATGTCCGGAAGTTGGCCTACTTCCAAAATGAGCTAAATCGTGCTTTTGGCCTTGGAAATTCCAATGTTACCTACCTTTTCCGTTTGGTTAAGGTAACTCTGCTTTCCGCTCTAGTGCACAGCGAGATGCCGCTTCGCAAAACCACTCTCCTCAGAAAACAGTTAATTTCTCCAATATTATTCGGTCTATCGAAAAGCGGTAAAAAGGATGTTGTTCTGTATAATCTGGGCAATCGAAAGATGTATAAATCGCAATGTTTCCTTCAACCCTGGCTTCGCAATTCCTTGCTCAAATCTTTTTGCTGATTTCAGAAAAGTGGATTTTCCTCCAAAACTACTCGAAAAGGTTTTTTGATTTTTTTTCGCTCCATCATTAGCTAAGTAGTTGATCTACAACTTTGCCAAGTCTGATTGAAAAAGCTAGGCTAGATTTCCTGCAATCGAATTTTACATTTCTGTTTACTTTTGGACATCGAAGGGGAAAAGCGTTGGTCAACAGTTTAGCCCATGCAGAACTATTTGAACGCCCGAACATGGGGTTTTTTCGTTTTTTATGCGCACGCACACTCGGTTTGAAGCAGAGGCATCTTATTTTTTGCAAGCGTGATACATCGAGGCAAAGCAAAGACAAATTGTCATACTTGTAAGGGCAGTACTAGACTCATTACACAAGTCCTTCAATGCTTTTCGAGAAAAATTGTGAAATTCGTTGATTAGTTTTGCAATCAGAAATCTGTCAATTAATCCAATTCGATCTAACACATATTGTTAAAATGATTTTCCATGAATAACAAAACTTGAAAGGTACCTCAACTTCCAACATTGCCTCTGATCACTGCTACTAGAAGAGTTTCTTAATTTCTTGGAAGGACCTTTGTTTCTTATGAGAATAAGAATGCACTCTTCACAAACTGGTTTTGAAATAATTTTTTTTTCATTTTTCAACAGATTTTGCTTGCCCCTGAAATTTTAGGTGTACATTATTTAGGATACTAGCATTACTGTCCAAAAAAATCATGAAATGTGTCAAATTTGCTCATGTTGGTCAAAATTGTTTTTCTGGTGACCATGGACCTATTCCAAAACATCTTTTTCTACCAATAGAATTTTATTGAAAATAAAACCATCATTCTGCACAGATACACACACAAATAAAAACAGAAAATTCAGTGAAAGCAACTTGAAAATACCTCTCAGAATTAAAATACAGTTATCTAGCTAAAGATATCCTGCAATAATACTGTGTACTTCTGCAAATGATGCTAAAAATGTTCATGAAATGTTCTTTCTTTCAAATCTCTCAGTGATATAGGAACCAGGAAGCACTGGGGGCACATGCCACCCTTTTGATGTGCTGTGCCTCCCAAGTTCAAGATGCATTCCTACAGCCCTGAAATCCCTTAATTGCAACTGTTAACATCTGCTGTACAGTCCAGTGCTGTTTTTACATCGCTATGCCATCTATGTATAAAAGCTAGCCAAGTTGGATGGATCAAGGATATGCAAGCAAAATATCACTGTAAATGTTGTATGCATTGAAGGTGCATGGATCTGCAAGGCAAAAGAATATGCCCTTTTGCAAACAATTGTCACCCTTTTCACATTAATACCTATTCAGGGATTGCAAAAGTTAGTTGGACAAGACAAAGCAATAGAAAATAACATAGTCAGGTCATTTCTTAGATGGCAGCAAGGGCAGTCACCCCTATGCCCCTTTTCCAGCATTCCTGACCCCTTCATATAAAATGGAATTAAAACTACAATGACACATTGCCCTCAGCAATGCATCAAACAATTTGCACATGTTTCTGCATTAAATAGGAATGTGGGTAAATTTCTGACTGTTAATTTGAAGATTCGTTACTTCTTGCATTCTGTCTAAAGAGATGTAGATAGTTGGATTATATAGTAAATCTTATGACATTAAGTACGAAAATCCCCTTGTACGCGATGTATCAGGTACTGAAATATCGGCTACTTATGACACATGACATGTAGCCCTTGCCCCGTATGTGATTGTTAAGGACAAAGCTTTTCCTTGCCCAAATCGTTGTCGATGTAAACAAAACCTTCCCCTAAAAAGATGAATATTGACGTTTAACGCAAAAAACAGTGCATATACCGACACTGGCATACTGTTACTGAAGACATTGCAAGTGCACTGGAAAAGTTTGGTGATGTGGCACGGTGCCGATTTGGAGAAATAAACGCCTCAAAATTGGCAATTTCAGACGACGACCGTAGAACCATTTTAGACTGCAGTTTGATAAATAACATTTTACCTGCCTTGCCGACCATTCACGACTTTGAGCTTCTGGGTATCGATTGTCCATAGGTAGTTTTATCAACATAAACAAATGCCAGACTTCCAGCTTGAGTATTTCAATGCAAACAAAAGATGGAAGAAATGGTTCCTTCTGCTACTTACGTAACATGGTTCTAGAGTAGTGTCTAAAAAACCTAGAATAACGTCACAACGCAAAAAACGGTGAATAACCCACCTGATAGGTCATGTTCCTGATATCCTTGGCAAGGACTCCTGTAAAGTTCTTGATGTGGCACGGTGTAGTTTTGGAGAAATATCCTCTTTCATCAACATGAATCTGCGTATGAATTAGGCCATTTTTTCATGGCCACAAGAAGTCTTCGAATAGTGCTTTTTAATTAGAAAATTTCGTCGATTGATGTCTCCCAATGTTCGCCAACCTTTCTTCCATCAAAATCAAATAGTGGATTTAACTGCGAACGGATGAGCTCACGCTGGAATGCAAAAGCCGATGCCCGACCCATCTAGGCCAGTTGTCTCACTCGCTTTGAAATCTAGCTGTGAGACTGGTGATTTTGAGTGGTCAGCGGTTTGTGAAACGAAATGTCACTGTGTTGAACGCCCGTAGAATGTTTTTGCAAAAAGATTAGTTCTTGATCTGAGATCTATACTCATTGTGGACTCTAAAAAGAAATTGATAATCTGTGAATGCTTACAATAGTCTCGAAAGACACCCAAAGCATGGTTTCGTGAAGTTGCTGGTAAAGATCAGTAATTTTTGATCAATAGATGCAAATGATACTTTTATAAGCGCACTAAGGATGTCTTTTGAGACCTGCGTATGGTATTCCCAAAAGATGACGTTCATTTGTTTGCCAATGGAAAAACTTCTGAAAGTCATTTCAAGCCTGAACTTTAGCAAGCGTGCTAATAGCATGGTAATCTGTTGACCAAGGTTTCTCCATTTCGCTGTCGAAAAGTAAACAGAAATACGAAATTCGATTGCAGGAAATCTAGCCTAGCTTTTTCAATCAGACTTGGCAAAGTTGTAGATCAACAACCTAGCTAAAGATGAAACGAAAAAAAATCGAACATTTTTCGAGTAGTTTTGGAGATAAATCCACTTTTCTGAAATTAGCAAAAAGATTTGAACTATGATTTGCAAAACCAGGGTGGACGGAAACATTGCGATTTATACATCTTTCGATTGCCCAGATTATATAGAAAAACATCCTTTTTACCGCTTTTCGATAGGCCGAATAATATTGGAGAAATTTACTGTTTTCTGAGGAGAGTGGTTTTGCGAACGGCATTTTGCTGTGCATTAGAGCGGAAAGCAGAGTTACCTTAACCCTATCCAGACTGGGGGGGGGGCTCATTCAGCCCCCCACCTACTTAACTGAGCACCGCTCCAAATTGGTTCAACGAACCGGGAAATGGTTTTTTGACTTTTAGTTTCTACCCTTTTGAAGTGTGAATTTGTGTGAGACTTTGAAAAAAAATTCAGGGGGCAGGGGGTGGCTGTTTTTTTCAGAGTGGTCGGGGCCAACTTTTAGGGAAGCTGCTTATGGATGTAATTCCAGATCACCTCATAATCCTTTGATAGTATCCTTTTTCAGTTGTGAACTTATAATTTATAAGGTCTCTTTAATTTTTCCAGGAACAATAGAACAATTATGCGTCACGTGACCTCATCAATGACGTCATCTTTAAGAAAATGGCAAAAATTAGTTAGCGGTCTTTCTGCAAGGATATTT
The DNA here is from genome assembly GCA_039566865.1 of Aurelia coerulea. Lineage (NCBI taxonomy): Eukaryota > Metazoa > Cnidaria > Scyphozoa > Semaeostomeae > Ulmaridae > Aurelia > Aurelia coerulea. The sequence goes on from CM076944.1 coordinate 14,468,007, forward strand.
CGACCCCAAATGCTTTACAGCGGCAATAAATAGATTAAAACTGATCAACAGGGTTGTTTCCACCTAAGCTGTGTAATTTTGTTTGAATTTTGTGCATCATTGGTCGCAACCGGTATAAGATTCCCCGGGGGTATCCTCAGATAGTACTACTCACGATCAGTTTTCATGCATATCTTAAGAATTTGTTTTACAGTGAGAATTTTTTTACTTGAAAGTGTTTAGTTTGTCAAGATATTATCAAAATTTTACCAAATAACTATCTTCAACCCCTTATTTCCACCTTCCTTCTTCTTTCCAACTCATTTGCTTACTACTGGGAAAAAATGCTGATGTCAGCATTTTTTGCAATAATTAAAACAAAAGTTTCAAAAGGAAAAATGAAGTATGCAATGATCACTTATCATCGAAGTAGTTTTCATCGTAGTTATGGAGAAATTCTCCTTTATAGCTGCATTTTTCAGAAAAACAAGATTTTTAATCTCTGTGTCCGCCATCTTGGATACACGTTTTTTTTTATAAGAAACTTGGATCAGCACTTAGTACTAAAAGTTTCTTAATTTCGCATGAAAATTTCGGTGTTTTAGTAGTAAAAGTTTCTTAATTAGTTTCTTATTTTTTTGGGCCTAAAATTGCGATATTGTTCGAAGTTGAGCCTTCTTCTCGACAAAGGGCTTCCATTTTACATTGACAAGACATTGTTATCACGAATAAGCCATGCACATTCAGGCAAAAATTACCAATTTTGCAGTTAAAAGTCAAGAAAAGATAAAGATACCTGTGTTAGAGACACATAGAATAAGAGAGACATACAGAAATAAAGTTTTAGAGTTTCTTATCTGTTCTTGAGCGTAGTACTAGAGTTTCTTAAATTTTTGGTCATCGTAGTACTAGTTTCTTATAAACCAGTTTCTTATAAAAAAAAAACGTGTATGCGAAAATCACATTTTTCACTTTATAAGTATATTTTCACCTTCTAACAATGCTTTAATTAGCATAATTTGGTTTCATGAATCAATCTTAGAAAATTATAAAGATTTAAATAAAAGTTGTTTTTTTCATTTTTTTCGTGGACACGTGCCAGTTGGTCTTGAATAATTATGACGTCATATCTATTTTAAGAATTTTTTGTGAGATATGATAGATCATAAGCACGGCTACCTGCATGGTGAGTTTCATCTTCGTAAGGGAAGGAATGGCGATTTTAGAGAGGGGGGCTGAATGAGCCCCCCCTCAGTCTTCTAGTAGCTCAAAAAGCCCAGTCTGGATAGGGTTAAGGTATCCTTTAGTTCTGTGCATCTACCAGAGTGTGGTTGGTCTCCATTTAACGATTTTCTTGCACAAAAAAGGCAGCAAATACCACGATAAACGTTAGTTGAGCGTCCATACCAGTGATTTTCTCGCAAACACTGTTCGATGATTAGACTCATGACGTAAGTCCCTCTAACTTTCGTTGTTGTTGTTGTTGTTGTTGATATCGCTTCAGTTGAGGGTTAAATCCATCTCTTTGACATAGTGTCATGAAGCTTAACCCTCGGAAAACTTTGCTCTTTATTGTTATACATGAAATCACTGTTTCCGAACATTTTTATTTGTCACATCAGCAGAAAACGACTAAAAACGTGTTTTTGATGATAACTACCACGAATAAGGGACTTTATCAGGGTAAAAATGTTATTAGAATGACGAAAGTAAATGATTTTCATCATTCGCAGTCTCTTCAAGCTTCAAGCAATCATTCTGCTGACGGGACAAATAAAAATGTTTTAAAACAGTGATTTCATGTAGATCAACGAAACACAAAGCTGTCGGAGGGTTGAATTTCATGACGCTATGTCAAAGAGATGGAGTTAAGTCAGTTTTGAAGGCTTTTATTTATTTTTATTGCAGAAAACATTGAAAAAATCTGGAAAATCTCCGTTGTACCACAAAAATAAGAATGACCATAATTCTTCTTTGGGTACTATTTGGAACAAACCCTCTGGTAGAAACTGCACAAATAGTTGCTTTAATTTTGTAATTATTTTGGTAAATACATTGTGCCCCAATTTTTACATTTCAACTGTTGAATTTTTGAAATCATCTCAAAAGATATGAATTTTGCAAATTTCTGCCATTATGAATCACATTGGAAAGAACTAAAATATAAATATTTCCAATCATTGTTGCAATTACTTGAAAGTACATGACTAGAGGATTGACCAAAATTGTCGGACCTTTCTGAGCAGAGAAATATTACTTTGAATATTCAGTCCAGGCAGCGTTATTCCAGAAGTGCTTATGTAAACAAATCAATGAATTAGGCCCAACTTCAAAAATCATTTTCTTGGCTATCCCTTTTCCAATCTTTAAAATGTTTGCGTTTCATAAACATTCAGAGTGTACTTGATGGTATGGGCATGAAATAAATTCAGATTTTGAAACTTGATATTTTGATATTTATTCCAAACTTTCTTTTGTTCCGGATCACTGTGAGATGCCTGTTTCTTTAAAGGCATTGGGTCATGGTCAATAGCCCACGTATACCCAATTTGCAAAAATCGCTGAGTCATGATGATAGCTTACGCCAATCTGATTGGCTGTATTTCAAATTGCACACATGATATTCTCACCTGAATATGTTCTTAAAGCTTTATTATCGGGGTGTCCCTTAGAAGTCAACAAGGTGTAATTTCACATAGCAAAGAAAAAAGGATCTGACGTCTGACGACCGTCTCTCATGGCGTTAGGGCCAAGGGATTCAATTGAATAACGAATTTTTGTGGGGATTAACAAAGAGAGTTAGGTTTAAAAAATGCGAAACATAGGCCACGCGTCACGAGACGCCAGGCGGGACAGTCAGCGGGATCCGATATGATCCGATGTAGCCTCGTATTTGTAAAGTTTTTCTCTGATCACATGAAAACAGACTGATCACATGAAAGCAGACAGACCCCCAGCGGAGAATCGCTATTTACCATGACTCAATGCCTTTAAGTAGTTAGGACCTCTTCGAGGCCCCCCCAGGGGGGTCCGTGTTCCTGTGTTCCCTAAAAATGTCCAAAAATGTTTCTTGAATGCTCCCTAAAAAGAAATGTTAAACTGTTCCCCAGTTCCTCAAAAGTAGTCCTTTGATCCCTTGTTCCCTTAAAAATTTTGCTCATGTCCCCTGATTGAAGTCAGCTTTGCTCTCGTTGGTTTCCCCATGGAATTGATGCAAGTCTCTACAACAGTAATCTCCGAAAAAGCTTGGCCCATCACGAAAAATTTTCATAAAATAAAACAACTAAAACTCCTTCGAAGCAAATAATCTTCCTCTGTCTTCGTTGGCTCCTCCTCCGGAGAGCTCTTCCTCCTCTGGAGGAGCTTCAGCAGTTCTTATAAAGAGCGTTGTTTTTTAATGAAATTGGAGACTTGTAGCATCATCATCATCATCATCATTTCATTTATTTATAGGAGGGTAACCCTTCAGCAAAGGCTGATTTACAAGGGGCCCTCCGTCAAAAATCTTACAATTTATGGAATATACCTACTATTAAAATAATTACAATATATGATTTCAAAATGAAAATCTAAAATACAAAATTGTTCTAATTTACAGAAGAAAAAAAACAAAAAAGTGCAAAAAAGAAACATATCCTAAATAGTTGTTTTAAAACTGTTAAGTTTTACGGCTTGCTTCGACTCAGCTGAGAGGCTGTTCCAATATTTTACTCCTCTGAACGAAAAACATCTTTGACCATTTCCACTTTTCATTAATGGTATCTTTAGGTCAGTAGAAGTATTTCGGAGGGTGTGAAGGGAGCCCTGCGAGTTTTTCAAGAAAAGTTCGGTCAAATATTGAGGAGCAAGACCATTTAATGCCTTAAACACCATGACTTTGGTTTCGGAACCAATCAATTCCTCAATCGTTTGCCAATCAAGACTTTTTATAAGGGGCATGGCGGAGGTATCAAAACGACTACCAGTGATTATTCTAGCAGCTCTGTTTTGTAGCTTCTGCAAGCGGCTTTTTTCTGTGGAACTACAGCAGCCCCAAACAGAGCAAAAATAAGAAAATGCGGTTCCACAATACTTCTGTACAAACTAATCAAGGAAGTAAAAGGGACGAGGCTCCTCGCATGTTTCAGAAAACCAATAGCCCTCGAAACTTTAGACGCGACGTATTTAATGTGTTCCTTCCAATCCAGGCTTTTGTCAATTTGTACACCAAGGTACTTTGTCTTGTCCACTACCTCTAAACTATCTTCCTGAATTTTAAGATCCAATTTTCCATTGGATCTTTTTAGGAAATTCTGTTTAGATTTGGAGCAAATGAGCATGGAATGAGTTTTCGCGATATTTAGCAATATTTTGTTTCCCTTCAACCAAGATTCAAGACTCTTGAGATCATTATTCATGGCCTCATTCAGCTGAGTCAAATCCTTAGATTGATAAGAAAGGCTGGTATCGTCAGCATACATGGACACAGCTGAGCTTTGCATACCACATGGTAGGTCATTGATGTAAACAAGGAAGAGAAGGGGACCAAGGCATGAGCCTTGCAGTACACCAACTTCGATATTGTCAATTTCTGAGTCAATTCCACCAACCCGACAAAACTGTTTTCTGTTCGAAAGATATGATTCAAACCATTTTATTTCGCTGTGACGAACGCCGTAATGCATTAGTTTTTCACAAAGAATCTTATGGTCCACTGTATCAAAAGCTTTTTCGAGGTCGATAAAAACTGATCCAGCGTGGTGTCCTGTGTCAAATCCCTTGTACCAATCATGCGTATTTTTAAGTAAACAGGAGACTGTGGAAAAGAGTTCTCTAAAGCCAGACTGACCCTTGTAGAGAAGGCGATTCTTATTTAGATATTGGTACAATTGATTGAAAACCAGCTTTTCAAAGAGCTTGGATATGACGGGAAGGACGGAAATAGGGCGATAGTTTGATTTTGTAGCCTTTTCGCCATCTTTGTAAATCGGTGTAACACTGGTCCAACTATCAGGAAATACGCCGGTTTCCAAAGAGGTATTAAACATGAGAACAAGAAAATTCTCAATGAATGGCAAGGTAAGTTTCAGAAAATAGCTTGAGATACCGTCAACTCTGGAGCCCTTTGAGATTTAATCTTGCCATTTGCTTCTCTAATATCCTGGAGCCCTATTGGTTTAAATTCAAACCTTAAGTTCTTTGGGTTCAGTTGGTACTCGCCTGACTGGAGAGGGTTAGGTGTATCCTCGATCTTCTCTGCTAGAGCTTTCCCAACCGAACAAAAGTACTGGTTCATGGTATCGGAAATTTCTTTTCTGTTACAAATATCTTTTCCATCCTGTTTCAAGAGGTCAATATTAGTGGATTTGGATCGTTTATTCATCAGCTGGTTTAGGGTTTTCCATGTCTCCTTCATGTTACCTTCAGAATTTTGATTCTTTTGCGTGAAGTGTTGCCGTTTTAAATCAATATTTAGCCCATTGACTTTATTCCTTACATGCTTATAGGAGGCCAACAGGAGAGAAGACCTTGACTTGACAGCTGCTTTCCGGAGCTTATCTCTACTCCTAATCAACCCCTTGAGATCATTGTTTATCCAAGGGCAATATTTTTCAGAAACACGAATGGTTTTCATAGGGGCATGCTTCTCAATGATGCATGAAAGGATATTAGACCAATTTTGCACGAGCAAATCTATTTCATCTGATTCACGAACAATTTGCTCCCAACAGATGCTAGCAACATCAGCCAGGAATGCCTCTTCGTTGAACCTTTTCATTGAGCGAGTTTTTATCACTTTATGGTCTTTTTTCTGAGCTCCACAGTATTTTCGCACACAGAATACCATAAAATGAGCACTCATGGAAATCTCAAAAACACCTGACTGTACAATGTTGCTAGTAGCTGTTGTTGCGATATGATCGATGATAGTGGAGCTACTGAGAGTCACTCTAGTTGGCTCATTGATGAGCTGTTTAAAACTAAACAGCTCATATAAATTACACATATGTTCAGTGTCATTGTCAATTTGCTGACCAACTGCATGCTTGGAAAGATCACAGTTTGTGTCACCAAGAAGAATTATTTCCTTGCCTTCTCTATCAAGAAAAGTAAGAATTTGCTCCAATTTATCAAAGGAGGCAACGGGTTCACTAGGAGGTCTGTACCAAGCAACCACAAGAAAGGACCTGCATTTTGGTGGTTCAATTTCGATGCAGATTAACTCGAGCTGATTCTCTGGGAGATCATAGCGTCGTGTGTACTTAATAGAGTCTCTAATATAGATAGAAACACCACCACCCCTGCAGGTTCTTTCCCTATGTTCTTGCTGGTAACCTGAAATCATAGTTAATTCTTTTGGATATTCAGGATCTAGCTTAGTCTCATTTAAGGCCATCACATGGATTCCAAAAGTTTTGAGAAGAAGCTGGATCTCATCAAAATGGCAACGAAGGCTGTTAACATTTAGAGAAGCAATCGACATCCCCTTCCGGAACCCTAGATGCTGACGAGACCCACCCTTCAAACCAGTGTCAAGGGTGTCAAGTTTCTCAAAGATATTTTTTCAAAGATACCGTAATTTATTTAGAATATTTTGCGCAAACCTGGCATTACCATATTGATTCAGATGAAGCCCTCTACGACCGAGCTGATCATTCATAATGTTATTGTTGTTGATAATGTCCAATTTCATCGAAATTAACTTATCGCACATTTTTATGAGGATTTCATTCGCCTTTGCATTGTCTCTCCTACGCATAGGCAGAGACAATATAACTTTGCACCCGTTGACTGTTTTCTCAATTTCAGCTTTAAGGTCTAGGATCCTTGAAATAAGTGTGTCAGAATCCATTCCACTCTCTGTAGCATCGTTCGTTCCAATGTGGAGAATAACAGTGGTGGGTTCCTTCTTCAATAGGGGTTGTAAGTATGATTTCATGTCTTCCGTTGTGGCTCCAGAGAAAGGTCTTACTTTCACATTGTGTCTCGTTTGCAATTAGACTAGCTACACTAGTCCCTTGATTTCGCTGTTGTTGTTGTTGCTGATGGCCAGCTCAATGAGGGACTAGACTTATGACGATGAGTCCCTTGTATCCCTGCGGTACCTTGCTCACATGGACTCATAATGAAACAGTTAAAAACCTGACCCTATCTTCTGCATTCGATTGATCGAATCTGGATCGAACGACTGCTTCGACTCTGTTCAAAGGTCACTCCTCAGAAAGGAAATGCGATAGAAACCACGGTAAGCAGACACTTAATCAACAAAACTTGGTATTCATCTGAAGAAGAAAGTTCACTTTACCTGGTGAGTGCAAAATAAGTCTTTTAATGCTGCAATTTAAGACCAAAACATATCAGAGAAATCTTCAAGTACCTGCCGCAGCAACTTACTTCAAATTTAGTAAGCTGCGTCAATCGAATTGAAGGTTCGAAACTGATTGTTCTTTGCCAAATCTCGCAATCTGATTGGTATGCTAGGAATCCCAGCATATTAGGCCTAATAGGGTCAGGTTTTTCAGAGTAATATTATGAGTCTCTGTTGACTGAAGCGCCATCTTGAAGTCAAAGAGCACAAGGCAACAAGAGACTCATCGTCATAAGTCTATGTTTGTGCTCTAACAGGAAATGGCAAAATGTAATGCGGTTGTGAATTGTGATACTTGAGAGGCATTTTCAAGACAGCAGTGAGTGTCAGTCTGTCAGTACACTGCAGTGTAGTGTAGGCCTACTCTAAGTTCAGGTTAGTGATTTTTTCGTTTACATTTGGCTCGTGTATTTCAATTTCGGGGCCTCCAATGACGGGGGAACCGGGGGGGGCACATTTTTGCAAATCATGCCGTTTTGAAAGGCAGCTCATCATCTTATTGTGTTGTGGTAATTTTTTGTATAAAGTTTGGCCTGCCCCCCCCCCCCACTTTTCTGATCTCATCGGAGGCCTTGAATTTCTAATATTATCTAACTGCAAGCATGTTACTTGGCAATGTTGGGCTGTTGTACTTTATCACCTTAACAGTTGTTTTGGTTTGAATGCATTTGCTCTGCCAAATAAAACAATCTTTAGATATTATAGAAGTTTAGAATCTTTATAAGTTCCATATGTGATCCAACCCCCCCCCCCCCCCACCCCGTGTTTGGATCACATACGAAAAGGAAAGGGTGATATAATTTTTTGCTTGTGATTTTACAAGTACTTGTTACTTTATCACATTGATGTTGATGTTCTTAATTCATAGGGGTTTGTTTAAAGCAAGATATCTGCTTCATTATTATCAGACCTCGCATCAGTATGCATTTAGGTGGCACTTTTCTGGGAGAGAGTTTGTCTATCTGATGCAGCAAATCACTTGGAGCAAATATAAAGAACAGTTCCCTTGAAAATTCCTTGTACTTCAGTCCTTCAGATACCACTTAACTGATTGCTAATGATAATGTATAATGATGATGAAATGTCTAATCTTGTCAAGTCTTTGGTTCCTTCCTTTATCTTTGGTCACTCTGAACTTTGGTTACTTTGATAGGGGGGGGGCTCTCTCCTTGATTAGTTTACCTATTGAGAGAGCTCCTCCTTTAAATAATTCTCTCCATGGTGAATTTATATATATATGAAAATGAAACTCCTCTGAAATTTCAAATTTATGTCACTGTCCATGCTCAATTTTGTCAGAGTCATAAACTGTCTAAAATTCTTTCAAATTCACATGAATGAAACTTGGTATAAATGTGTTGTTTTCTTGAGTCATATTTTGATGATTACTGATCACAGCAGCAACAACAACCAAAATACTAATTCCGTGGTCCGCGTTTTACGCATGTAGCGCTTAGGAAAACGAGGCTATCAAGTTATTCCGATTTCAGACACTGTTTGGCAACAAGTCTCTGTATTAGCGACAAATCAGTTCTAAGGAGCATACAGAGATTGTGTAGCCAGTCTAGTTTGCAATTTACCTTCCTCAACACCAGTCAATCTGCTATCGCCTGCGATAAGCACGGCATAGCCTCCAAATCTTTTCTTTTGTCCGAAGTTCCCCTGGGACGCCGACTCAGCCTCTGATCAGATTGCGTGTTCTCCTAAAATTGACCAATCAGGTGCCGTCAATTCATTACTTCCGCGTTTCGCAGCTAGACTTAGGCCATCTTGGGTACCCCCCAATAAAAATATATTGCACGCTCGAATAAATCGAATTTTTTGAAAATTTCAACGGGAATAGGATGCTTATACATAGGCCACAAGTGTTCATGTAACCCCCTTGCCATCACCTAGGATTGAAAAATTACGGCGATTTGAATGTTTATCTTTGGTATTTTTTCAAACAGGTAGCGGCATCCTGCTCACCCTCCCCCCAAAAATTAGTTTTTTAGCAAAATTATCAAAAATATACATATTTCCATGAATAATTCTCACGAAATTTCCGAAATTTGCGCTTTACTTCGCCTTGACTTGCGAATTTGTGACACCTCCAAACTCTGTCCTTCTTCCCTGTATAGCAACTTATGCCTCTCTCTGGTCTGGACCCAACATAACAGGAAAAGGCGGGAAAAGGAATCTTTAACGGTGGCGGTGTCGTCATGTTTTTGTTGGTAAAATCATTTATCGTCTCAAATTTTTCTTCAAAAAATGGAGAAAGGAAAAGAATAATTTCGTTTAAATGCAATGCATTCTGACTGGAAGACCTCGACAACATGTTTATTAACTCTGAAAGAGCGTTTTGGACTTAGCAACATCTTCTCCTCCAAAGCATTCACATTATTGAAAGAAAGACAGCATGAACAAATTTTTTGCATTGACTGCCTGATGATATGTCTCGACAAGAGAGAACATACAAGAATTTTGCCAACTAAAATCTAAAGTCTACCTCTGTATCAAAAGGTTTGTTGGAGTTGTAAAAACAAAATAAATTTCACAGACAACAATTACCAACATTTGCATCACATGTGTTATTTTTGTAAGAAGCTGCTTTTAAGAAACGCAGCCCTCAGATCGCCAAATATTAAGAAACTGCAGTATACATACTTTTTCATAAGAAACTAAGAATTGGGTCAGTACTGAAAGCTCCTTAAAAGAATTTCAGTACTCTGAGTTTGTTAGAGGTTCCATAACAATCTTCATGTTCCTTACCTGTGCCCTCATGAACATTTCAAAACAAGGTTTTTGAAGCCTTTCCAATGCTAAGCATTACAGGAAACAAGTGAAAATAAAATGAAAATATGTAAAGGACTTTCTTAATCTTTATAAAGATAAATGGTTTCTTAAGTTATATTTTCCCCAATTTTTTGGCGATCTGAGAGTTGAGTTTGTTTACCCTTTCTTGTAGAAAAATACGTGTACAGGGAAAATATAGGTTAAGAAACTATTTATTATGATAGAGGAAATCCTTGGGATATTTTTATTTTATTTTCACTTGGTTATTGTATCATGTTGCTCGGAAGGGGCTCGGAAGGTACTTGAGAAAAGTGTAAACATTGGAAAGGCTTCAAAAACTTTGTTTCACATAAAAGGTAGCCTGCGTGCAGACTATACCCAAGGAAAAGGTATAGTCTGCGCAACACCGCTCACTGTTGTGTAGTGCGTGCTTCAGCATTTATTTCGCAATGGTGATAACAAAGAAAGCTTATTGTTGTAGCAGCCAATAAAATGACTGTCCTGTGAAACAAGGAAGCAATCAGATTTGAGAACGGCCATCATGTGATTAAATCTCAGGTTTCACTTTGTCCTCTAGGCAAACTTCATTAGCAACACAATACTCTGGAATTTTAACTACCCTACTGCAGACAATAAACAGACGCCAAGGAGAAAGGGTCATTCAAATGCCATTGAAATAAATAGCTGACGCATACAATACACGAAATTGAGCGGCGTTGCGCAGACTATACCTTTTCCTCAGTTAGGTATTGTCTGCACGCAGGCTACATAAAAGGTTGTGTATGTATATGTCTAAACATTGGAAAGGCTTCAAAAACCTTTGTTTTGAAATGTTCACGGGGGCACAGGTAAACTTTGAGTAGCTACTCAAAATCTGATAATCTTAATATTACTTTCACTACTGGCCCAAATTTTTATTTTCTGATAAACTCGTGCACTAACTTTTATAACGACCGGGTCTCTGAGCTCAGAGTTGTTTAGTTTGACCCCAGTCCTTCCCGGAGTAAAAGTTTCTACATTTCTTAATTTTTTACAAAGTTGAATTTTGCAATTTCACACAGCACAGTCGGCTTCTTTCTTGTAAAAATTGAGCGGAAATCGTTGTCAAAATCGTCTTTTGATAAGAATGTAAAATTTTGAAATGCGCTCACTGCAAGACAAAGTAGAAGGAAAACTTACTTCATCGTGATCTTGATCGCTCCTGATGCAATGCCGTCGTCTTCTTTGAGAATTGTTTGCAATGCTGTCGGTTTGGTTTGACTCACACTCCATTCCAAGCGCAGGAATTAAAAATATTGGCAGTTGTTTTAATACTTTGCTTCAACATCAATGGTAATCGACAATCTTCTTATTGTGAAGAAACATTTGAGATGATAAATGATTTTACCAACAAAAACATGACGACACCGCCACCTTTACAGATTTCTTTTCCCGCCTTTTCCTGTTATGTTGGGTCCAGACCAGAGAAAGGCATAAGTTACCATACAGGGAAGAAGGAATGAGTTTGGAGGTGTCGCAAATTCGCAAGTCAAGGCGAAGTAAAGCGCAAGTTTCGAATTATTCATGGAAATATGTATATTGTTGATAATTTTGTTAAAAAACTAATTTTTGGGGGGGAGGGCGAGCAGGATGCCGCTACTTGTTTGAAAAAATACCAAAGACAAACATTCAAATCGCCGTAATTTTTTTACCTTAGGTGATGGCAAGGGGGTTACATGAACACTTGTGGTCCTATGTATGAGCACCCTTTTCCCGTTGAAATTTTCAAAAAATTCGATTTATTCGAGCGTGCAATAATTTTTTATTGGAGGGTACCCAAAATGGTCTAAATCTAACTGCGAAATGCGGAAGTAATGAAATGACGGCACCTGATTGGTCAATTTTAGGAGAAAACGCAATCTGATCAGAGGCGGAGTCAGCGTCCCAGGGGAACTTCGGACAAAAGAAAAGATTTGGAGGCTATGCTTAAGCACTGTCCCCTTTCTCTATTTATGAGTCGATTTCTTTTGTGTTTCCTCTTCCACTGTCTCTGAATTAATTGTATCTTTCTTTGTTGTTTATTTTGTTTCATTTATTCCTTTTGTTTGAAATTCATAGCTGGACTTCTCTGTCTCATTCTGCACTTTCGCGTTGTTTCCTTTTTGCCTTTGATTGCGCTGTTTCTTCTTTTTTTCTTGTCATTCTTTCCATTGTTACTCTGTTGTTCTGCAGCCTTTTGTCCCATTTGATATTGTTCATACCTTTGTCTTCTCTGACGTTCCATTGTTCGTCAAGAGATAGGTTAACTTCAGCAGGGGTTTTCTGATTCTCTTGGGACTCTAGAATAAATTCAGGTTGACCTTGACCATTATCATGAGATCTATGATCAGAACATTTGGCAACTGTACTCTCTTGAGATTGATTATTCATTATTTCAATAGTTCTTTCAAGTTCATTTATCCGTATTGCTTTGTTCTCATTATCATCTCTTAGTATATCGATTGTATTCCGAAGCATGCGATTAAGTATTTTTTCGTCTCGTAACATTTCGAGCTGTTTGTTTACATTGTCAGCCATCTTCCCCATGACATCCAGGAAATTATTGTAAACATTCGAGGGACCTCTATGCTCTTCTGGATTGTTTGAGTGGGAAGCTGGAATATTATCAGCAGGGAAACGAAAGGAATTGCTTCGATCATCTGTCTTTCCGTTTCCATTCATGTCTGTCAAAGATGCTGCCGGTGACCTCCCGTAGGGTGGGGGAGGAGATTGTACCACGGATGAAGGATCTGCAAAGTCTCGACACTCATGACTTCGTGCAGGACTTCGAGAATCTTCCATCGGATTTTTCATGGGTGTGCTGACACCGTCAAGATACTCAAGAAACGAGTCCTTTTGGAGATCTACTTCGCTATTATCTTCCTTCAAATGGTTTTTGTCGATTTTTATAGGAGGTAGGTCCTTCGTCGTAAAACTTCAGTTTCAGTGTGCCTTCTTTGTGCATCTTTTTCACTAAATCAGCGATAACATTTCTGTCTAGGCCATGATCTTTGTTGACAACACTCACAGAAAAAAGGTGGTCTTTAAAGTACCTTTTAGGGTACTTGAGCAAAATATACATTTGGGACCCCTAAAGGTACTTTGAAGTACCCCTACCGAGGGGTACTTTGAAGTACCCCAAGGTATGGTACTTCAGAATATCCCTAAAGGTACTTCAGAAAACCCCTGGTAGTATTGCTAATGGTACTTCAAAGAACCCCTGAAGGTATTTCAAAGTTCCTCCTAAAGGTACTTGAGAGTACTACTAAAGGTACTTGAAAAATATTCTAAAGGTACTTCAGAATATCCCTAAAGGTACTTGAGAGTGCGCTTAAAGGTACTTCAGATTTCTTCTAAAGGTAATTCAGAGAGCCCCTAGAGGTACTTCAGAGTACTACCAAAGGTGCTTGAGAGAACTTCTAAAGGTACTTCCGAATACCCCTGAAGGTACTTGAGAGAGTGCCCTTAAAGGTACTTCAGAGAGCACCTAAAGGTACTTGAGAATATTCCTTTCAGAGCACTACTAAAGGTACTTCAGAGAACCCTTAAATGTACTTCAGAGAGCCCCCAAAGGTACTTGAGAGTATTCCTTTCAGAGTACTACTAAAGGTACTTAGGAGAACCCTTAAAGGTACTTCAGAGAGCCCCTGAAGGTACTTAAGAGTATTCCTTTCAGAGTACTACTAAAGGTACTTCAGAGAACACTTCAAGGTACTTCAGAGAGCCCCTAAAGGTACTTGAGAGTATTTCTTTCAGAGTAGTACTAAAGGTACTTCAGAGAACCCTTGAAAGTACTTCACAGAGCCCCTAAAGGTACTTGAGAGTATTCCGTAATAAATTAGTAAATTAGTATTCCGTAGTAGTACGTAATAAATTCAACGAAGATCGAACTGCTGAAAATTTGAACAAATTTCGCAAGCAACGAAACTCTTGTGTTAAGTTATTTCGGAAGGAAAAAAGAAATTATTACAATAACCTAGACACCTCACTTGTCACTGATAATAAGAAATTCTGGAATACTGTGAAACCTTTTTTCTCGGAAAAATCACAATCTAAGAATAAGATAGTGTTGATTGAAGATGAAACCATTATTTCCAACGATGTTGAGGTAGCAGAAACTATGAACGAATTGTTCGTCACTGTGACGGATTCCCTTGGCATAAATGAAAACTCTAATTACGAAAATGCAACAGAAGGAATCACAGATCCTATTGACGAGGCTGTACATAAGTTTTCCAATCATCCTAGCATTTTGAAAATTAAAGGTCGCTATCAAGATGCTGGTTCCTTTGATTTTCATAAAGTTACCCCTGATACTGTTGACAAAGAGGTTAGGGATCTAAATCCTAAGAAAGCTACAACAACGCACAAAAGTATTCCTCCTAAAATTCTTAAATCCAATTCTGATGTATGTGTAGAACCTTTGACAAAAATATTTAATGATTGCATAGAAAATTCGTCCTTTCCTGATGAACTAAAATGCGTGGATGTCACATCTCTTCCCAAGAATGGACCAACCAACACTAGGACTAACTTTCGGCCAATCAGCGTTCTGCCTACGGTCTCAAAACTGTTTGAAAGAATAATGGACAAACAGATAGTTGCATATATTACACCCTTTTTATCGTCACTTCTCTGTGGTTTTCGAAAAGGTTACAGTGCCCAACATGCTCTCGTACGGCTCTTAGAAAAATGCAAAATTAGCCTTGATGAAGGTGGCAAGGCAGGGGCTGTATTGATGGACCTGTCCAAGGCATTTGATTGCATCAGACACGATCTTTTGATTGCAAAATTGCAAGCCGACGGTTTCTCCCGCGAAGCATTAACACTAATTAATGATTACCTCACAAATAGACAACAAAGAGTAAAGTAAATGGGTCATTCAGTTCTTGGGAATTCGTCACACGAGGTGTTCCTCAGGGGTCAGTCTTAGGGCCTCTGTTATTCAACATATACATTAATGACCTTCTACTCTTCATTCAAAACTCGGATATATGTAATTATGCAGATGATACTACAATCTATGCCTGCGATAAGAACCTGGACAATATAACTCATAGGCTTGAAGCTGACTGTAGTTAGCTTTGGAATGGTTTGCCGACAACTTTATGAAATTAAATGCAGATAAATGCCATCTTCTGGTTCTTGGGCAGAGATGTGATGATCCTGTTACTGTTATGATTGGAAATGCTGATGTTGTAAATAGCTCCGAAGAGAATCTACTCGGAGTTCAAATTGACAGCAAACTTTCCTTCGATAATCATGTTTCCAAATTGTGCCAAAAGGCTAGCAATAAACTTTATGCACTTGCTCGCATATCCTCGTACATGGATCAGAGCAAACTAAGAACACTCATGAGGGCATTTATTACCAGTCAGTTTCAATACTGTCCTTTAATCTGGATGTTTCACAATTAACAAAATACAGGAAAGGGCTTTGAGAATTACTTATAAGGATGCCGAATCTACTTATAGTGAGCTACTATTAGAGAAGGACTGTGCCGTTACTATTCATACAAAGAACTTGCAGCTACTTATGACTGAAATGTACAAAACTAGAAATGACCTGAACCCTTTATTCATGCAGGAAATTTTCTGTGAAAATGAAAGTCATTACAATCTGCGCAACAATAACAAATTCTTTCAACCTAGGGTGAGATCTGTCAACAACGGGACAGAAAGCATCCGTTTCGAAGGTCCGCAGCTGTGGCAAATTTTACCACCAACGATACGTAATTCAGAATCCCTTTGTCAGTTTAAAACAAAAATGAAAAGTTGGAACGGAGAAAATTGTCCATGTAAATTATGCCGCGTTTTTATTCCGAATTTGGGCTTTTTGTGATGAATCTTATTAGATATCTACTTTTACTTTTACACTGTATACTTTTGATGACTTGTAAATATTTTATCCACTATTTTTCTTATGTAATATTTGTATTTTAATGTTTTAAAGTTGGAATAAATTAGCTATCTTTTTTGACGTTTGTTATCCAACAATAAAGAAATTGATAATAATAATAATAATAATCCTTTCAGAGTACTACTAAAGGTACTTCAGAGAACCCCTAAAGGTACTTCAGAGAACTCCCAAAAGGTACTTCATAGTATTCCTAAAGGTACTTCAAAGAACCCCTGAAGGTATTTCAGAGTACTGCTAAAGGTACTTCAAAGAACCCCTGAAGGTACTTCAGAGTACCACTAAAGGTATTTCACAGCAACTCTAAAGGTACTTTAGTGAACCCCTAAAGGTACTTCAAAATACCTCCAAAGGTACTTCAGAGTACTACTAAAGGTATTTCACAGCAACTCTAAAGGTACTTGAGAGTACCCCTAAAGGTACTTCAAAATACCTCCAAAGGTACTTCAGAGTACTACTAAAGGTATTTCACGGCAACTCTAAAGGTACTTGAGATGAGAAGATGAGAGTACCCCTTTGTGTTCCAATTGGGGTCCCACCAACAAAAATTTATCTAAAAATTGAAATTTCGTCAAATTGGTTCAAAAATCGGTACACAGCCTATTGTAAACATGCTGATTACGAATATGAATAAAGATTTTGAAAATGTTGTCATCAAAGTGGTCCAAATGGCACACAAAGTGGCACAAATGATTGAAATTCTAAATTGCGTAGAATTAACTCAAAATTAGTAAAGAGCCTATTTCAAACATGCTGATTACGAATATGAACAAAGATTTTGAAAATGTTGTCTCCAAAGTGATCCAAATGGCACACAAAGTGGCACTAATGACAAAAAATTTAGATTGCATAGAATTGTCTCAAAATTGGTAAACAGCCTATTTCAAACATGCTGATTACGAACATGAACAAATATTTTGAAAATATTGTCCCCAAAATTGTCCAAATGGCACAAAAAGTGGCACAAATGACCAAAAATTTAAATGGCATGGAATTATCTTAAAATTAGTAACGAGCCTATTTCAAACATGCTAATTACGAATATGAACAAACATTTTGAAGATATTGTCACCAAAATGGTCCAAATGGCACACAAAGTGGCACAAATGACCAAAACTTTAAATTGCGTAGAATTAACTCAAAATTAGTAAAGAGCCTATTTCAAAAATGCTGATTACGAATATGAACAAGGTTTTTCAAAATGTTGTCACCAAAGTGGTCCAACTGGCATCGAAAGTGACACAAATAACCATAACTGAACTTGCTTCCAAATGCCTGAATATTGTTACGCCTGCATATTTTGATTGCAAGTATTTTTTATAAGAAACCGCTTTTAAGAAACTCGACACTCAGATCGCCAAAAAAAAAAGAAACTCCAGCACCGAGAAAATGTTTATTTATCGGGTGTGCTATTCACTTCGATAGGTTACAATAAAGTTTTTGAAGAGTTATGACTTAAAACGTTTGCAAAAAGCTTTTACTTTGCCTCTGGATTTTTTACACATTCGTGTCATTCCTGTGTTGAGAGCAAAATGTGAGTTTCTTAATATTTTGTCAACGAGTTTTTGGTACTGACTTGGGATTTAGAAATCGATTGGATGTATTCTGCTGCACGAGCGTTGGCTCTATCCAGGGATGGCGCCTGGGGGGCACGGGGGCAGAAGCCCCCACGACTTCATCAATCCCCCAATGGCACTTAAAATTTTGAAAATAGTGCCATCTCAATGAACTTGAATGGAACTTGAAAGGCGTGGTTTCATAAATATTTTCTCGCTCCGCTCACTGTCGGCACTCTGACAGTATTTGCCCCCTAGCATTTCTTCCGTGGCGCCATCTCTGGTTCTATCTTGGCAGAAATTTAACATTACTACAGTCATAAAAGCAATGTCTTCCCTCGTGATTTTGAAAATAGGGGTCCTTTTTGCTGGAAAAGGCCCCTTTTGCAAAACAAGAGAGTTTGTTTATCTGATTTTAATTTTCGAATCATGGAGATCCCTACAATTGAATCCTTCCGTGTTAGTAAACTTAGTAAAAGAAATAATTACGATCGAGAGTGAACACTGATGGTGAACAAGGGGCAGCTTTGCAGCAATAGTAAAGGTTGCTTGCAATTACTGTTCAGCGTGTGCTTTGAGGCTTTTATCAAAATATCTACTCAACGATAGGACCTATGACAACCTACACTTTGCATAAATCTTGTATAATTTTAAAGGAAATCTATGCATATACAAGCCTTTGACAAAAATAACATTACCAAAACAACAGGCCGTTACACGTGCCGTGCCATATTTGGGTAATTTACGTCAACATGAAATTTTGATATCTGATTGGCTAGAATTTGACCGCAAAGTGGCTTGAGCCACGTTTTTGATTACAAAGTCCAACTTGTAATCATAAATGTAATCTAATCTATCTACTTTATGAAGCTTGCTTTGCCTTATATTGAAAACTCTCTGGCTTTCTTGTTTAACACATCCATTCAAACCAGCCAGTTCCCAGATTCATGGAAAGTAGCTAGAGTTACCCCAATTTTCAAAGATGGTGATAAGACTGTAAAATCTAATTATCGCCCAATATCAGTCTTACCTGTCATCTCAAAGCCCTTTGAAAAACTTGTTTTTGAACAACTGTACCAGCATATGAAAGGAAATGGCCTTTTCACAGCTGACCAATCTGGGTTTTTACGCCTTCACTCCACGTTGACTTGTTTGCTTAAAATGAACGATGATTGGTACAATGGGCTTGATCTCGGTAAATTGGTGGGATTAGTGTTTATTGACCTGAAAAAAGCATTTGATACGGTCGACCACGACATTCTTTGTAAAAAGCTCGAACTTTATGGCGTGCAGCAGCGAGAGCTATCTTGGTTTAGGTCCTACCTATCCAACCGCAAACAATTCTGTAGGGTTAACGGTGTTGATTCAGATATCCAGGAAATAGAAGTGGGAGTCCCACAGGGGTCATGCCTTGGCCCCCTTCTCTTCCTCATCTATATCAACGATCTTCCCCAGGCTGTCCAAGATTCCTCTGTGACTATGTATGCTGATGATACCAG
Source organism: Aurelia coerulea (assembly GCA_039566865.1). Taxonomy (NCBI): domain Eukaryota; kingdom Metazoa; phylum Cnidaria; class Scyphozoa; order Semaeostomeae; family Ulmaridae; genus Aurelia; species Aurelia coerulea. The sequence goes on from CM076944.1 coordinate 14,487,098, forward strand.
TCTGTGCCAACAGTCGAACAATTTGACTCAGTTGAATGAGGCTATAAACAGTGATCTTAGAAAACTGGACACTTGGCTGCAAGGCAATAAGCTGTCCTTGAATGTAGCAAAAACTCATTCAATGCTTATATCTACAAAGCAGAAACACAACTCTCTCAAAAGTCGAAACGAAGTCTTGGAACTGAAAACACGTGACAATGAGCTCGAAGTAGTTCAAAAGACAAAGTACCTTGGAGTTCAAATCGATAGCTCTTTGGACTGGAAGGAGCAAATTAAGGCAGTTTCTACCAAGGTCTCCAGGGCAATCGGCTTTTTAAGACATGCTAAGTCTTTTCTACCTAAGGAGAGTTTGAAAACTCTTTAAACAGGCATTGTTGAGCCCCATTTTCGATATTGTTGTTCTGTTTGGGGTTGTGCTGGTTCTACAGACGTAAACCAGTTGCAAAAGCTTCAAAATCGTGCTGCTAGAATAATTACAAATAGCAGCTTTGAAATCCCAAGCAGACAACTCATCGAGGAGTTGGGCTGGAAGACTATCGTAGAACTCATTGATGTTGAGTCTAAAATGATGGTCTTCAAGTCGCTCAATAATTTGGCTCCACAATACCTGTGTAACCTTTTTATCAAAAACTCAACAAGTTCCTCCCGCAGTCTCAGGAATACTGAAACTGATTTAAGGTTGCCAAAGAAAAAGTCAACAAATGGGCAAAAATGCTTTTCTTTCCGGGGAGCTAAACTATGGAATAGCCTCCCAGCTGAATCTAAGACGGCATCCTCCCTGAATGGTTTTAAAAAGTCAATAAAGGGTTAATTTTTCTTTCAATTGTAAATATTGCATAATTGTAAATAGGGTTTTAAAGTTATGGTTTTTTAGTGATAGGTTATTTTAGCTGTATATTGTAATTAAGTTTTTATTGGAGGGCCCCTTGAAAAACAGCTTCTGCTGAAGGGCAACCCTCCTTAAAAGAATGAAATATGAAATATGAAATATATGAAAGAGGGGGCTCCAGGTCAGTCAGAAAGAAAGTAAGAAAGAAAGAAAGAAAGAAAGAAAGTAAGTCCGTCACGCTCGTTAAAACAATTAATTAACGTTTTATCTCTGCTAATTGGCACTGAAATAAAGAAAGCGCACAGAAAGCGCATACAAGACAGAAGTTTCCCGCGATCCGATAGTAACATTTGACGTCGGCTTATTTCATGCTAGACAGATTTGACACCATAAGATGGATAAATCACCTTGATGTTTACCCTGGCACAACAACAAATTTACGCAGAATTGGCACGTTCTTGACTTCATTAGCAGCTTAATTATGTTAAAACAATCGTTTTCTAGAACGAACGCATCATTAGCCACTTATTGATAGTATTCATTATGCAAATAAGTCAACTTTAGGGGATGATGTAACCGACAGCCTGCACAGAGGCTAGCATTCGTAGCATCACCAAAGGTAGAAGGACCCCCCTCCTACACAGCAACGGATGCAATCATCGCAGGTCAAGTTGTGAGGAAAGGTGCAGATTGCAGAATCCCAGCAAACAATGGCGCCATTGACTGGGGGAAGGGACGCGATCACACTAAACCAAAACATCTTCATGCATATGATTCTGCACATAGGTTATTTTCGTCAATGCTTGTCTCAAACTAGATGCCCACGAATAGAAACGTTCTGCAGGGTTCTGCATGAACATAAGTAATTTTGCGTTATCGTAAATCTGACATGACATCTAATTTGATACAGATGCACCAATAGTTTCATGCAGAGACTAAGCAAACTAGGGGTAATGACTTTTGATTTTTTGCGTATCATCCTCGTTTGACATAAACATCAAAATATTGCTTTTCAGGCGATTCTTGTCCTTATGCCAGGCGCCTGATTTTCTGTTGATGAAGGTGACTTTAGCAGCAACACTCATCTCTCTGACTGTAGCTAAAACAGCATCAACGATCATTTGGGGTTATGAAGAAATCAATATTCAGATTTTCTTCTGCTTGCTTACCTCAGGACGGACTTTGTAATCATCCAAAAGGATCTTATGTTTGCTTACATTCCCTCTGAAGTTTCAAATTTTTGTCTGGTAGATATGGGATGAAGAGAGGCATTCTGAGCCAAGAAAAGGAATTCACTCGAAAATTTCCTTGGGATGTTGGTTCATAAATTTATTGGGTGTATTATTCTTCCGAAAAGGATTTTAAGGGATTTTTTATGGATTTATGTTGGAAAAAGGATTTTGACCGGCATTTTAGCAAAGCTGTACGATATTTTGACAGAGTGATTCACCCCTTAGCTTTAAATGTTCAAGATTCTATTTTTAGTACATAAACGATCATGGGATCGGGGCAAAATTTGAAATTGCATTAAAAATGAAAAAAAAAAGGAAAACTTTCTTTATCCTGTTCTATTATTTTTTTCAATCTTGTTTCACTTTTGAATTTATTGGCTCAGTACACTCTTCTCTTTTTATAAGAATAATGTTTATAAGAATATTCAGGCTCAGAATCATCCAATTTTTAAGAATATTATAAGAATATCTAGAGAATCGCACGACTGACATACTGTATCTCATTATTCAAAAGCTAAGTTTCTATTCGGGGCGGTTATTTCCGTTGGAAGCTTTGAAAATAATAAGAATACTTTCAGACTCAAAAAGAACATTTCTTAAGAATATCGAGGCTGGACAAAGTATAGGGTATTCTTATAAAAAAAGAGTGTACCCAGCGTAGATTCAGGCGTCATTTCCCTTTCAGCAAAGAATGCTATTTCCTCCTTTGCAGTTTAAATCTACCTAAAGTGAAGATGTAAACTCAGTGTTAAAAGCAAGAACCTATCATTGATATTAGCCCGAACAAAGTTCTTGAATGAAGAACAAAATATTTTAACTTTCAACCGGAAGAAATTTGGAACAATAAATTGTTTTTCGCGCCTTTTTTAATGTACTCAAAGTTTCTTGACGGTTTCTTATTGGTTTCATTAAATTCTTTCACAATGAAGTTTTATGACCTGGACACTTACTTAAGTACTCCTTGCCCAGGTACCATCTAAGTAATACAATACAGTAAAGTAAAGTACGGCCTTCAAGAAAATTATTTTTATCTCCTATTGTTCTCCCAGAATGACCCCATTCTCCAGTAAAATGGTTTCTTAACGGCGGCACTTTACTGTACAAGAGAAAAGAGAAAATGATTTTAATGAAGACAAAACTGTTGCTGGAATGTTTGAGCTCCTTTAAAAAATTGTTTCTCTTATCCATTCTTCTCGATCATTCATTTTCCACTTTCCATTGAACACTCCATTCATCATTCAGTTTCGTCATTCTGTGTTACAGTTTCATCCCTTCATTTCACCCTATCATTACATTCTACAATTTCATATCATCAGTCCAGCCTTTCATACCTCTCTGATCACAACTCCTACGTTTTTAATATATCGACAATACTCAAGAGTTCTGTTGAGAAAATCTAACAGTCTTGTCTTCACTTTAAGTTTCGTGAAAAGCTAGTTTATCCTTAGGAGTGCAATTGCTTTGTTCCAATTTTACAGAACGATATTTTGCTATTTTCATGTGATTGTCATATGCCATCTTTCTGCTTGTCATGAGGTGCTTTTGATTTCTGCCTCACCAACTCTAGATAGTCTGTCACTGTCAGTTTCTTGAAAACAGCAAGATAAATTCAATATCCATAACATCACCACAGGTGCAAAACCTGGCAAGAAAATTGAGGAAAATAGCATTCTCAGAAATACATTTGCTACAAAGTCCTTGGAAGATTCTTGGATCCAAAAGACATCATTACCAAAACATGAATTAGATGTGAATAGAAGATACTAAAAAATTCTCGAAAAAATTCAGAAAAACTTGCTTCTCAGAACTAAATTTGGATCTAGTCTAGAACTCAGGGGAAATATAAAAGTTTGTCAACCTTTCAGCCCATCCATCATATCTGCAGATCTGCAAAATCTCTTCTTCGAAACAGTTTCTTACCAAAACATTGCTTGTAGGAAATGCTAGGCAGGCTCGCCTAATGTTGATTCAAGAAATTAAAAACTAGGAAAGGCAAGATTGCAGTGTCATCATTGAATATCTTTGACAATGCAAAGAAGCAGGTCGAGAATACTATTTCCAAGACAAAACGCACGATTTAGAAGTGTTTCTTGCTGCCTTAGGTCTATGTTATGTACCCGAGATCCTGGCAATAGCATTCGGTCAACTGTCGATGTCTCTTCAGCCAGATAATGTTTTGAAAGAGACACGACATAAACCAAAACCCAAGGTAAAAATTTCCCAAAGATGAATTTTGCCCACTAGTCTCGAAAGACCCGTAGCTAACCTTCTCGGGACTTTCTCCCTATGTCAGATAAAGTTAATAAAACAATTCCGTTCAAATAGACTTCATCGTCATACTCCTTAATCATATTTTGTTATTCGGTTGAAATAAATTCATTAAATCGGCTAGAGTGCAGTTTAGCGGGCGGCATTCGAATGTTGTGTTGTTGTTTGGCATACGGTAAGGGTTAGGGTTAGTTTCAGAAAAGCGTTTTCGGCGTAGTTTAGCGTTAGTTAGGGTAAGTTAGGGTTAGAAAGGGTAGGTTAGGGTTAGGGTTAGGGTTGGGGTTAGGGTTAGGGTTAGGAATGGAATATGACATTTAGCGCCGCCCGCTAAACTGCACTCGTCCCATTAAATCTTACCTTTTCCACAATACTGTAACTGCTTCTTTCTTTTCTTTCCTCCAAACCTTCGCCGCAGCAACAAAAACTTCAAAATTCAACCGTCGCAAAGAGAAGGAAAAAACGCGAATTGATTCCATTTTCGAGCGCTTTGCGTAAGTCACGTGATATTTGCAGTCGCAAGGGCGCTTTGAAGTACCTTTTTGACCTGAAGTACCCTAAGGTTTTCTAGAATACCCTTAAAGTACCCTATAGGGTACTTTAGAATACACTAGAATACCTCTTGGCCTTCAAATACCCTAGGGTACAATAAAGTACTTCTCCAAACCAGCTCATTTCTGTGAGTGAACATCGCAAATTCGTTCGATATCCGTTCTCTTTTTTCTTTTCGTTTCAATCTTTTCTATTGCCGCAATGCTGAGATCTTCCGTTGACTCCATCTTCAGATGGATGGATATATGATGTCAAACTGTCAGGAAAGATGTGATTCTTCGATACAAGATTTAAACTTCGATTTATGACTCCGACACTATCTGACTCAGCAAGTCCACTAACTGTAGTTAAAAGAAAACTCGATTAACTAAGCTATTTGTTCATTGTCCCTGTCACACTCAGAGCCAGAGGGTAGATTTCAATGGACATGTTTTCATCTTAGAACTTAGATCTATGAATCTCAGGTCGACATTCATACCCAGCGACTCAACCAAAAAGGTGTAAAAAAGCATAGTGACTATGAAAAAAGTTAGGCAGTTAGGTATGGGTCATTATGAAGGTCAAATTATGATTGAAGAGCTGGAAGCGTTTCCTCCTCACAAATCTACTTACAAGAAACTGTTAGCCTTGTCTTTAAAACAGAGAAAAAGTTGCAGTTTAGTTTAAGTAGCAATAAACTCCAATAAACTGCAGCGGCGTGGACAGGGTAAATTAAGTGGGGTGCATTAGAATGAGGGGGTCTGGGTGTGAAGCCCCCGGGAAAATTTGTGAGGCCATGCCCTTTACTTTGGCTTAGAATGCACCTCCCAATATCATGCTTGCCTTAGCGACAAGAAAACCTTGATCGTTTTGTGACAGTTATCCTATGAATCAGAGCACGAGGAAAATTTTAGAAGACAGATCCTTTACTTTGGCTTAGAATGCACCTCCCAATATCATGCTTGCCTTTAGCGACAAGGAAACATTGATCGTTTTGTGACAGTTATCCTATGAATCAGAGGACGAGGAAAATTTTAGAAGACAGATCCTTTACTTTGGCTTAGGATGCACCTCCCAATATCATGCGACAAGGAAACATTGATCGTTTTGTGACAGTTATCCTATGAATCAGAGGACGAGGAAAATTTTAGAAGACAGATCCTTTACTTTGGCTTAGGATGCACCTCCCAATATCATGCTTGCCTTAGCGACAAGAAAACCTTGATCATTTTGTGACAGTTTATCCTATGAATCAGAGCACGAGGAAAATTTTAGAAGACAGATCCTTTACTTTGGCTTAGAATGCACCTCCCACTATCATGCTTGCCTTTAGCGACAAGAAAACCTTGATCATTTTGTAACAGTTATCCTATGAGTCAGAGGACGAGGAAAATTTTAGAAGACAGATCCTTTACTTTGGCTTAGAATGCACCTCCCAATATCATGCTTGCCTTTAGCGACAAGGAAACATTGATCGTTTTGTGACAGTTATCCTATGAATCAGAGGACGAGGAAAATTTTAGAAGACAGATCCTTTACTTTGGCTTAGGATGCACCTCCCACTATCATGCTTGCCTTTAGCGACAAGAAAACCTTGATCATTTTGTAACAGTTATCCTATGAGTCAGAGCATGGGGAAAATTTTTTTGAAGAAAATCCTTTATTTTGGCTTAGAGGAACTGATATGATGGTTATGGTGGGGCTCCGTACTTTTAACCCTATTCCACCTGGGGGGCCATTATGGCCCCCCCAACCAAACATTGGTATACAGCTCTTTGACGATATGAGACAGAATGCTGGTACCAATTGACTTTTCCTGAAATTTAATGCTTTAAAAGATTCTACAAATTTCGTTTTAATTATATGAGTCATGTGACCACTGAATGCCCTTATTTGGAGAGATGTCACAAAAGAAAACACTAAATTGCTTATATTTTAGTCAATCCTTGTTCGATTTTGTTTTAATTAGTGTCATTGAATTGCTCTCATTGAGGGCTTTCATATGATATATAGTTTGTTAATTTTCATTTGTGTTTAGGGTTTTTTTTTTACATATAACGTCAGATATATTTATGACGTCATTGTTCAAAAAGATGTAAAGAAATAAAAATTAATATATTATTTTGCGAGAAAATATGATGTTGTACAAGATTTTTAACCGTTCATAAGAATAAACTTTGTTTTCGCTCAAATATAGGACATTATTGTAGCTACCATACATAACCATATTGCAGACTGGCCACAACATATCTAATTGCCTAGCAACAAGTCACGTGACTAATTAAACTTTCATTACTTAATTAGAATCACAAAAGATTGTTGATATTGTGTACAAACTTACAACTCAGGCCCGTAGGAGCGCTTTTCAGATTGGAGGGGCACTAATTCACACCGAAGGGTAAAGCTTCCGGAGGCGAAGTCCCCGGAAAAATTGTTCGGTCAATGCCCTCTTTTCTTTTGGCAACGCCCTTCTTTGCATTGCTGAAAAGGCATTTTATGTTCGGAGGTCCTAAAGAAAAAATTGAAAATTTACGAATCCAAATATATTTCAAACAGGCTAGCTAAAATCAAACTACGACAGGATAAGAATACTTTGTCAAGAGCATTGTGTAAGATTTACTTGATATTTGATTTACAAAAGTCATCACGAAACTGTCACTGATGATCAGTTTTCTACGTTATTATGAAGAATAAAAATTTCAACTTCTGGAAATTATTGGGGGGGGAGGGCCCGGGCCCGACTGGCCCCAAGAGCTGCTACGGGCCTGCTGAACTTCATAACTCTATTGGTTTTGGAAATAATTAGGGGGGGGCCATAATGGCCCCCCAGGTGAGGAGTGAATCAAAAGAGCCCAGGTGGAATAGGGTTAAGTAAAGAAATATTTTTCGCTGTAAGTTCTAAAATGTTCCCTGCTCCCTAATACAATTTCTTATGTTCCCTTGATTCCCGTTAAAAATACAAGATGTTCCCATGTTCCCATGAATAAAATCGGCAAGTTCCCTTGTTCCCCATAACCCCTATTTCTAATATTTGAATTGTAACATTGTAATAGGTTTCGGGATTTTTTGTATAAAGAATTTAAAATGAAAATTATATGCAACTGGAGACAGAAACGACAACTGTATTTTTGTTGAGGATACCGAGGGTTGCCCCTTTTGTCTAAGCCTTTTGTTATGCTGGTAAAGTTCTAAGCAGATCAACAGCTGGGAAACCTATTACCATGCGCGAGAATCTCTTTGTTTCTTTGCTAATCCTTGTTTGGATTGTGGTTCGATTCTCCGCCCACACTCTTTTCACAAACCAAGCATGCTCTCTGCGCATGATCACATGTTTTGTTTTGGGGGATAACCGTTGCTTGGAACTTTGATGGTTCGTATCCCCAACAAATTTAGTCATTTTCAATCCCAATATATTTAAGGTGCGTAAATAAGCAAAACAATAACCAGGCAATAGAAAATATATGTATCGGTTGAAAACAGTCTTCATCCAGTTCTATTACTTACAAAATACTAGCAATAATGATAATAATAATGAAGATGGTGGTCCAAATAATCTTGGGACCCAAGTTCCTTCAAGGCAGTATTCTCGGAGGATCACAACAAATAGTTATAAATTGGTAAACGTATGATATGTCTCGGCCATACAATGTTCTCTAGCCAGAAATCGTTGTAAGCATCAGCAAGACTTCTTCAAATAGTAAGGAAATTCTCCTTCGCTGATTTCCACGACTGCAGACCCTACAAACAAGAGTGAGATGTAAAAACGATGTATTATTTTATAAAATCTTTGTGTGTGTGCGTGCTACATAACTAGAAGACCACGTTGCTAAAGACAGCAAAGACCATGCTCAACACACGGTAGGTGATGGTGGGGGGGGGGGGGAGGATCTTCACCAAAGAGCACCTTCACCAAAAACCAAAAATATGGACAACGGGGGACTCTAATCAGTCATATTCTGCGCTCGAAATTTTTGTGCTTCCAAACTGCGGCCCAAATATACACGAACAGCTGTTGCATTCAATCAATCATTCATTCATTCATTCATGCATTCATTCATCTTAAATTCTTTGTTCATTGTGAAAAACATTCAGTTTTTAAGAACTGTTTTACAAGGGTCCCTGTTAAAATACCAGGTGCACCAAAATAAACTATGCATTTTTGGCAGGCCACGATAAATCGCACACTGCGCCGATTTTGAAGATTTATGACTTAAAGGGGCTGGGTCAAGTAAAGTAAACAAACTTCTTTCGAAAAAACGATTTTGCAGTTTTTTCGACAGGCCATATCACACAGATTTTCCACTATTTTTCTCAAAATGAAAGTGCTATTTTGAAGATGAACTCTTGAACTTCAGAGAGAAACAAACGAAACAACCATATGTTGTAAGATTGCAAAGATATTGATGGATTTTTAGAAGTAACTTTATTGTGGATTCACCCCATCCACCAAAATCTGTGCAGAACACAATCGGCGCGTGCCGGCGAGTGCGGGCAACAATAAAGATAACAGATTTGTTTACGGTTACGTGACCCAGCCCCTTTAATCTTTAGCAGAAAGCCTGACTTAAATTCTAGGATTTTTGCACATTCTTTGTTTTGATTTTTTAGATCTATGAGCGAGTTTATTAAAATTTTGGTTTTCGAAAAAAACTGGAAATGATAAAAAAAACTTCGATCAGAGACTCAACATGAATGGACAAAGAGAAAAAGTTTTCAGGGCGATTTCGGTATTTAGAAATTGATTAATGCAAACTTTCGTACGAGCATTATTTCAAAGATTGGCCTGTTGCGAAATTCTGTAGTAGTTGCAATAAAGTGCCGCCTCAAAAGCCGTCACAAAAATCAAAAATTCAACAAGACTCCATGCTTGCTGGCCTCATGACGCTTCCCTGTTTGTCTTTTTAACATGTTTGTCTTTTTAACAGGAACCCAACCTGCACCAAAGCACAAATTCAATCAAACTTCAACATTTTAAGAAATTCACGTATATCTCCATTTATAGAAGATTAGAAAATGTACAAAAAGTACTGGCATCTAATTGAGCATCTTCAAAATCGGTCCAGTATACGATTTATCGTGGCCTGCCAAAAGTGCATAGTTTATTTTGGCACACCCAGTAGAAAGAAAAGAAAATCTAATATCACTTAGTACAATGTCAGAAAAATACAAATTAAATATTTTTTCAAAACTAGTCATACCGGAAAAATAATGCTACAGAAAAGCAGTCTATAGAATATTTCACAATAGATTTCAGGAAAAGAATTTCGGCAAATAGAATGATGACTACGTCGGATAAATGATAGTAGATCTAGCCTGTGATCCAATGCAAGACAGACTTCGTTGTATATGCAAGGAAGTATGTGACATTGGTTGCTTATCAACCTTCCTTCAGCTTTCACTTGAAATTTGATAACGAGGGAGATAGTCTGATTTGGTGATCTAGACCATTCCAAAGACTCACCCCTCGGTATGCAAATGATTTTGCCCATTTTTCGTTCTAAAAAAGGAAATTGCAAGTCAGTGTCGGTGCTTCTTAGCGTCCTTACTGCCTGTTCATACTGTCATTGAAACATCTTGGCCCTATAGTTTGGGTCCGGGGGGAGGGGGGGGGGGGGAGGGGTTACTTCGATGTTAAATGAAGTAAATGAAGGTTAAATGGACGTGCCGCTCATACGGGTGGTTTTTTCATCTGAAATTCCCTACATATGGGTCTGTTTCTAACCATAAATCAGGAAAATGGATAATTTTGTGAGAATTTTATCAATGAGTCCTATAATAATTATCCGCACCAAACAACTGAAATTTTCCTTTGTTTCAAATCGACAAATTCATACATGTGGGTCAGAAATTTCCTGATATTCATGTAAATGGGTACATTTCCTGATGTGCGGAATTCTTGAATATTCTGTCATAAAAATGGATCCTTTTCTCAAGTCCAGATACAGGTTGAACCACGTTCACAATGAAGTCCCCCCCGGGAGTTTGGGCAAATTTGATACACAGATTTGAAAACAGTAGTTGTTGCTTCAAACCTTAGCAGCTCTTTAACTGTTAGCCAGCCAAAATCTTTGATACGAGATAAGCAGTGTGCATCACAAGCCCTATTTGTCACAATCAGGCAGCGGGATTTAAAGAACTTCCAGTTTTAAACCCTCTTCTGCGCAACATCCCCATACCGTGAACAATATCGTAGAAGGTTTGCAAACTTGTTTGTTAGAAATTGCGAATGTCAATTCTTGCTACAAACTATCATCCAGCTTGTAAGTATATTGTCTCCTCTTGAACCTCTACATTACCCTTTGAATTACATTACAGAACCTTCTTGTGCAATTGATACCTATATCTAATGCATATTAAGTAGCCAAAAATAGGGGATCGTCCCTCCTTATTTAAGAAATTCCTATCTTGAATAAAATTACTGTTGTTTTCTGTCCTCGCATTGTATATAAACTGTTATTTCATGTATCATATTCCTTGCTAGTTATGTGTGTTCTTGTGGTTATTTGTATGTTGAGAATTTCAAAATGAATAAACTGAAACTGGCCTCCTTTTTCAACCTTGCTGCCCTGCAAGTCATAGCTGCGATTTCTGGATTATCTGCTCATGTGGCAAAATCTGCTCAAAATCTGTTGCAGTTTAACAGATTTTTTTTTTTTTTTTTTTTTTTATATATATCCACTATATGTTACTTACGCTACCTACAAAATTACTATACAATACTACAGGAACGATACCCCGAGGAGCAAAAGGCTGTGACTACCCCGAGGCCACTTAGACATTGAGCTAAAACTACTATGGTCTGTCTCAAATTACATGCCATGAGAAATAACTGCGATCAGGTTGATTTTTGTTTGGATGGTAAACAGATCTGAAGACAAGTCCTGTTGCTGCGATTTGCTAAAGATTTGAAAAGCGTGACAGGCGATTGTGTACTGTCCCGATAAATTTTCGTCAAAGTCTTTGCATGGAACCCTGGCATAAGCCGAAAAAACATACCGTTTTACATAACTTTATCTGCATCTTGATGTAATTCTGCATAACTTCAGTTAAATCACGGACCTTTTGCTTTTTGAATCTCTCATAATCTTTAAGTGCACGGTCAACAAACAGGCTGCGAGAAAGAAAATTGTCATTTCAACAGTTTCTCTTTTAATACTAGGCATCCTGAATTAAATTATATTGTGGTATGTTTTTATCACTATCAGCAATTCCATGGCAGAGCAAAAAAAGATATAAACTTACTCTGAGACCAGGCCTGGAATTAGCTCTCAAAAAGGGCCAGTCATTATTCTTTCTCAGCGGCCTCTTTTACACGAGGTCAGTTGGGCTATATTGCAATAAGGCGTCAAATTTCTAGTAAGAGGTGGATTAAACGAGGGAAAAGTATAGAAAAAATAAGGTATAGTGATAAAAATACATTGTATCTACTTGAACCAAAAGTCTACATTAAATACGAACTTTAAAATAACCATCTTGTCCTGAAAATTTATCAAAGAAAAACGTCTACGAAGTTTTTGGGAGATTTCATCAACTATGCCAATGAAGGCAATATAGGTTAGCTTTCAACAATTTGTTCTCAATTCAATTGCTCTTTATGATGGATGAGTTCAATGTCAATCTTCTAGATTATACTTCCCATGCACCAAAAGGTGACTTTGTAAACAATCCTTTTTCACACAGCCTTCTTACTTGTATTCATTATCCTGCTAAGGTTTTCTGAACACAGAGCATCAATCATCAATAACATATACACTAATGCTGCCAATGCTAGCATAACAAATCGCAACATATTGATGCAAGTTAGACACAATCTCCCCAAGTTTTATCTTTAAAAAATACTCAAATTGGTCATAATAAATCTGAATCTTTCAAATATGATTATTCCAAATGTAATTTAGAAAAATTTCTGGAGGAATTTAATCAGCTTGACTTTGCAAATTTGGAAGACGGGGACAAGGATGCATGAATTTGACAGATTTTTGAATTATTTTGCATCTTTGAACAATAAACATGCTCCGATTAAAAAGCGAAGTAGAAAGGAAATGAAAGTTAAAGATCGACCATGGTTAAAGATCGAATAATAAAACACAAAAGATTATGAGAATCAGGGACAGAATTTTGCAGAAATTGGCTATTATCACTTTCCATCCTACCAATGATAGACGTAACCTATGATAAAACTTCCATCACATTAAGTGATACACAGCTAAAAGTGCCTGAACGGCCACAGTAACCTCAGATTTACTTTTCGTCAGGCGAATTAGTTATTTCATAAATGTCTATGTCTTTCGCATTGTCGCAGTCAATGCATTTGGATAACTGGTGCACAAAATTCCATTTTGTCACAGGAATATCTTTTGGTTTTCAACTTCGTCTGTGGAAATTTTCCCCAGAGGTCTTTTTCGGAAAATATTTGACATGTGTTGGCTGAGAAGAAAGAGCAGACAAATGTTAACAGAACATTTTGGTCTGTTTTAGCTACTAAAAGAAACTGCTTCGATAGAAGTAGTGCAAAGTCTCTCACAAAGATTTTTCAAATGCAGGGAAAGTCATGGACTTTTTAGTAGTCCTGTTCTTTTCAAAGGGCGATTACGAAACAGGAATGTCGCATCAGAACAAGAAACTTCGCTGATACTAAAGCTGCAATAAATACTGACTTTGCCTCAGCTTGTCTCTCTCTAACAACTTCCTCGGCTTCTTCAACTTGTCTGTTAAATTCATTCAGTTTCTCTTGCTTTGCCTCGATTGTCTCTTCTCCAAACAATATTGTGGAGATTCCCTTCAAGGAGAAGCCTGGCGGAGGAGGTGGTGGGTCTTCACCCTACGGCAGAAGCAAATAGGAGACTTCATAAAGCATGCTAAATAGCATTAAGGTTAAGCCACGATCAAATAGGGCCAACATTTTACTGAACATCGTCCAACAATGAAGATAGGCACTAAATCCTTACTGGCTAACAAAATTGACACGTGACACGCTCTAAACCAATCAAATGGAGCCAGAAACCAACCGGGAAATTTGAAATCTCAAATTTAGACCCTTTTTGAACGATTTACCACCCTTCGCCAAAATATCATAGGATACAAGGGAAATGAATATTTTCAAAAAATTTCTCCACAGACCTATTCCCAATGCCCTAATGCATAGTCAATCAAGGGCGCTACGAATTATTTCAAAATCTGAAGAAATGCCAAAACTTTGAATTCGACCTCATTGTCACTGTAGTTTGTCATAGTAAACAGCTGATTGATGACTGAAACGCATACTCATGGAGACCAAATATTTTGATTCGAAGGTATCCTTCTGTGTGTTGAAGTATCTTCAAAAATTCTTCAAAAGATGCCAAATTTAGAGCACTATCTGGATCTTTTTTCAGTTTGAAACTGACATAAATACCTCCGGAGATATTCAAGATTCAATGCTGAGGGTAGATTGAACAACGGGAAAAGTTGTACTGTACGGGCCTAAAAAACCAAACCGTCGTTATAAATAAGAGGCGAATTAAAAGGTACTTACATTTGTATCTTGCAAAAAAGGACAATTAATCAAATCGTGAAGCAGCACAAATGATAAACGTACTTTAACTGGTTTTGATATCAAAATTCCACTTTTTGAACCGCATTCTACTGCCAGTTTCTCCAACAAATCGTTCACATTTCTTCTTCAAACAACATTGTCAACAAGGTCCCCCAACAAAAGGAGTGCGAAAACGTCAATGTTCAGCCACGGATATGCCAGCCATCGATAAATAACATACGATTCCAATGAACTTTGAACAAATAACAAATATATTTACTCTCCACTTTCCAGAATGGCAAGAACTGCAATATCGAACGTGGTCAGAACGAACGATTTGGTGATGTCCTCCTCGATACCACTTGTCCTCATGCCTTAATCCTATTCTGCTGTCATTTTTGCGAGATTATGAGTGGTAATCAACAATTACATCAGCCAAAAACCTCGTATAAATTTATGAATGGTGGTCCTTGCTTTCAGCAGCCCAAAAGAAATGGCTGTCGTTTCTCCTCTTACCATACAGTACAGTGTAGCAGGTACATGAAATAAGTATGAACTGCTGATGTACGTAAGAAAGAATATAATAGCAACAAACGGAAGAAATGTACATTTGAAATACTATTTTTAAAGCTCTTTCATATCAATTTCACATTCTGTGGGGATGTTGTAGAAAAATATCTATCTTTGGGCTACTTGCATCAGAGCAGAGGTCATCCATTAGAAAATCACCCTTTTATGGTCAAGCAACACAGCCGCAGCGACCAAAGCTGGACATTTGTATCGCACTTGTAGACTCTTGGAAGCATGCACGTATTTTTCGTAAGATGGCAAAGCTTTAAGTCAGTGCACGTATCTTTTTATAAGAAACTGTTCACAAGAAACAGTAGGTTCAATTTTTCGAAAGTTAAGAAGCAACCCTACCTGAATTTAAAAAGCTAAGGAACTTTTATAATTTGCAGTTATAATTTTCCCAGCGCATCAAAAAATGTTTTGGCACTATACAGTTATAAGGTTATAGCAACTATTTGGACATTACTTTGAGTGCGAATTATGTTATTTGCTTGTTTTGAGATATTACTAAGTAATTTGGAAGCCCTTTTGACAAGGCTAAATTAACTCTACACTTCTGGCACTAGACATCTTTTGGTTAAAACTTTAAAACTTTTGACAGAAAAATTGCCCAAATATTTAAGAAATTGCCTGCCACGCTGGGATCTCCTGTGTCTTTGTAACACTTTATAACAATGTTAAAGCTATGTTTATGCATTCATGCCACCATCTAGATCATACAAGTAATCCTGACCAAAAAGAACCAAATGAAAAATGAAAACATTCTCGAGTATCAAAGATTTTAATTATTCTGGGCCACTTGAGTGGCATGAAGCTCGTTTCAAGAAATTGAACTCTGAGATCATCAAAAATTAAAATGATATTCCTTGCCTGATCTAGATCATGGCATGAATGCATAAGATTTGTTAGATTCTTACAATGACACAGGAGATCACAGAGACCTCCCAAACCCCTACGGAAGTTTTTGTACTCGGTGAGTACTCAGATAGTGAGAATTTTGAGAAACTTTCAATACTGACTTAAAGTTTTGCTGTCAAACAGAAATCTTGACATTTGTATAGTACTTTGCAGACTCGTGGAAGCATTCACGTATTTTCTGTTGGTCAGCAAAAACAGTTTTTTGCATGTTTCTTATATTTTTAGTGCCAGAAGTTTAGAGTTAATTTAGCCTTGTCAAGAGGGCTCCCAAATTACTTAGTAAGATCTCAAAACAAGTAAATAACATAATTCACACTCAAAATAATGTCCAAATAGTTGCTATAACCTTATAACTGTATATTGCAAAAACATTTTTTAATGCGCTGGGATAATTAAAACTGCAAATTACAAAGGTTCCTCAGCTTTTTAAATTCAGGTAGGGTTGCTTCTTAGCTTTCGAAAAACATGCACTGACTTTGCCACCTTTGCCAACTTTGCCATCTTTCGAAAAATACGTGCATGTTTCCATGAGTCCAAACGTGCGATATAAATGTCCAGCTTTGGTCGCTGCTGCTGTGTTGCTTGACAATAAAAGGGTGATTTTCTAATGGATGACCTTTGCTCCGATGCAAGTAGCCCAAAGATAGATATTTTTCTACAACATCCCCACAGAATGTGAAATTGATATGAAAGAGCTTATTTTGTCGAAATGGTCAATCTATTTTTTCACATTAAAAACAAAATGTACATTTCTTCCGTTTGTTGCTATTATATTCTTTCTTACGTACATCAGCAGTTCATACTTATTTCATGTACCTGCTACACTGTACTGTATGGTAAGAGGAGAAACGACAGCCATTTCTTTTGGGCTGCTGAAAGCAAGGACCGCCATTCATAAATTTATACGAGGTTTTTGGCTGATGTAATTGTTGATTACCACTCATAATCTCGCAAAAATGACAGCAGAATAGGATAAAGATATGAGGACAAGTGGTATCGAGGAGGACATCACCAAATCGTTCGTTCTGACCACGTTCGATATTGCAGTTCTTGCCATTCTGGAAAGTGGAGAGTAAATATATTTGTTATTTGTTCAAAGTTCATTGGAATCATATGTTATTTGTCGATGGCTGGCATATCTGTGGCTGAACATTGACGTTTTCGCGCTCCTTTTGTTGGGGGACCTTGTTGACAATGTTGTTGGAAGAAGAAATGTGAACGATTTGTTGGAGAAACTGGCAGTAGAATGCGGTTCAAAAAGTGGAACTTTGATATCAAAACCAGTTAAAGTACGTTTATCATTTGTGCTGCTTCACGATTTTGATTAGATGTCCTTTTTTGCAAGATACAAATGTAAGTACCTTTTAATTCGCCTCTTATTTATAACGACGGTTTGGTTTTTTAGGCCCGTGCAGTACAACTTTTCCCTTTGTTCAATCTACCCTCAGCATTGAATCTTGAATATCTCCGGAGGTATTTATGTCAGTTTCAAACTGAAAAAAGATCCAGATAGTGCTCTAAATTTGGCATCTTTTGAAGAATTTTTGAAGATACTTCAACACACAGAAGGATAACTTCGAATCAAAATATTTGGTCTCCATGAGTATGCGTTTCAGTCATCAATCAGCTGTTTACTATGACAAACTACAGTGACAATGAGGTCGAATTCAAAGTTTTTGGCATTTCTTCAGATTTTGAAATAATTCGTAGCGCCCTTGATTGACTATGCATTAGGGCATTGGGAATAGGTCTGTGGAGAAATTTTTTGAAAATATTCATTTCCCTTGTATCCTATGATATTTTGGCGAAGGGTGGTAAATCGTCCAAAAAGGGTCTAAATTTGAGATTTCAAATTTCCCGGTTGGTTTCTGGCTCCATTTGATTGGTTTAGAGCGTGTCACGTGTCAATTTTGTTAGCCAGTAAGGATTTAGTGCCTATCTTCCAACAATGATATTCAGTGCAATGTTGGTACCGTTTCGCCACCTTGCTCGGTAACCCAACACTTGTTATACTTACACTTATACTTATACTTATACTTACTTACTTACTTATACTTGTTATACACTTGTCCATGAGTGTCAGTAAAGACCATAGTTTTGGTTTCTTTGGTCTCCTGTGATCCAGATTATGAAAAGCAACAGCTATGTTATGAATACAAATTACATATGTAATCTGATTCAGATTACATCATCGTTGCGGTCGGCCTGCTATTGTTATAGTACAAAAACATTTTGTTATGTAAGAGCTCTTATCTCATTGGCTGCAGCTTGAACTCGCAGTTTTTTTCAAATCCTGCGCCACGTAAATCAAAAGTCATTAGCCCTAGTTTGTCTATTTGAGGCCTTAGTTCGTGCGTGAAACTATTAGTGCACCCGTCTCAAATTCGATATCATGTGAGATTTACGATAACGAAAAAATTACTTATGCAGAACCCTGCAGAACATTTCAATTGTTGTTATTCGCGGGCATCTAATCTTAGACAAGCAGTCACCAAGATAACCTCTGTGCAGAATCATATACATGAAGACGTTTTGGTTCAAGGTGGTCACGTATCCTAGGTATCCTTTCCACAATAAAAAAATGTTGGATTAATTGAAAGTCTTTGCTGCCTCACTTGCATTTTAGTATATCATCGTCTGGCAGAAGTCCACAAGAAGTCAATTACCGAAGAAGTCAATAATACCACCCCTGCTGGCAACTCATCCCAAGGACTTTAAAGGCTCTTCTTCAAAAGCTCCTCTCCGAAGAGAGAAGCATAAGGAACTTGTTCGGATGAGCGGCCGTGCTAGCCCACGTGGTCAGCCAAGGGCTCAAGAGCGCTAACTAAGGGCCAACGTAGGACATTTCAATGTCTTAACTCATTTGATAGACATTGAAATTTGATACACGCCATGTATAGGGTGTCCGGTGTCCGTTGGTAGTGAACATGTCAGCTTTGTCAAGTTTTGATCCATTATGCAAACATTCTGCTGCTTTGAAATTAAAAGCATTTCGGACAGTTGGGCAGTTTCTTTGATGGCATTCGCAAATTTGTTCAATCATTCCTTCAAAACCAGGCAGTGATCTTCTTTTATCCAACTCTGTACATATCGAGGTCAATATTGACATAATGCATGGCTGCATTATCTTGGGGTAAAATACACCCTACCAGTGGTAGCAATTAAATTTCTGGTAATAGAGTAACTCAGATTCAAAGAAAGAAACCCGAAGCCCTCTTTTCCACTAAGAACAGGGCTAGTTTGGTTTTCCAACAGTAAATACTAGCTGTTAACGCAGTTAAGTAAGTGCTGCTCATAGCATTATTGATAATAACATTCCGCAGATTGTCAAAAGAATAAATGTCAGAGTGGATATTTTGGAGCATGTGGTTGAAACCAAGTTAAATTTAAGCTTTTTAAGGTAAAACAATTAAAAAAACTACGAGAACTGTTTGTAAATGTCAAGACTGCATCAAACGACTATAATAATCATTAAAATTCAATGCGATATTAATCTCACTTCAAGTCTTCAATTGCAATTTCAAGACTCAGTTAATCAATGTCAGTTCATTTTGTACTTTCTTGGACTGCAAGGCTTTCTTTCTCCTAGGTGGCACCTCAAATAGTGTATGGTTTTCTTTCTCATTTGGCCATAGATCAACACTGCTATTTTGAAGTAAAAATAGTTTTGATGTTTTAGTAATACAGAGCTTTGATCATTTCTTTGTAATTAGCTCAGAATGTCAATTATCTGCTTCCATCTGCATTAATCAGCCTCTTCGATAATATTCAAACAACTTGATACATGATGGCAACACACAATGTGTTCCCCATTTCAATTCTGTGTCAAATAACAAGCTTTGTACTTTGCCTCAAATGAAAGCAAGTCTCGAGGGTATATGATGCACAACAGTTGAGCACAACGATTCTTCAAAAGTTAATCTGGTGACAGTTTGTATCAAAGTTAAAAGGTTGCAAGGTGTGAAGAATGGTCACAGAGGCAATGCTGATCCAATGCTTTTTGGTTTTTGTAATAATTTGCCTCCAGATAACTAATTTGTAAGATAACTTTCTTATGCTGCGTTGGTCTTTGAATGTCAATGGTTAAAGAAGCAAATACTGATCCAATGCTGTGCAAACTGTTACAGGAATATGAACAGCTCATATGTATAATGTGATCCAATGCTGTGTTAATTTTTACATGGGCTGTCACAAATTAATAACGTTACCTTTCACTTCTGCAACAAAATACATGAGATATTAAGCTTTCGTTTATGAGATGTATATGTGCATGGTCATATGGCAACATTAAAGGGGCCTTTGCAAGGAGCATGGTTTGTGAACACACCATTGTGTGGTCTTTTCGTTGTTGCCATTTTTACAGTTCACAAAAATGACCACCAATAAAAAGATGGCACATGCAAGGTATGGTGGTTGGAAAGGCCGATTTAAGTACATATATAAAACCCTGAGTTTGTATTGTGAATAATAGATACCAGGTACCCATCTAATATGAAAATTGCATGGTTGTTATCTGTGAAAATCAGTGCTGTATGCAAGGAAATGAATGGTGAATCATTACATTATCATCTTGTGTATTACTAAAAAAAGAGCCTTGACAAATATTTCCAAAATTGAGCATCCTGAATGATCAGATTCATTTAATTTGCTGTTTGTTTCAGTTGGTTGCGAAGTAGTAACTTTTGTTGCCACAATAATGGGCAATTCACTGTTTATAACCACAATGGGTGATTCACTTTTTCTTTCCACAATGGAAAGTCACTGTTGTCAGGTGCCTCAGTGGGAATTTCTGATATATTGGCTTTTGTTGCTACAAGTGGCAATACCACAATGGGTTTATACGTTTAATTTTGTGCCACAAAGGGCAGGTCATTGCTGTTTATTTGTGAAAGTGTAAGAAATGCTTAGGTAGGCCTAGTCTAGGCCTTCGTTGATGACATCTTCCTGGAATTGTTGGGGAGACGAGGTCTCGATTCTATTGTGTAGAACAAAAGCGTAAGTGGTTTGTTCACAGAGCTATCTGCTTCATGCGGTAGATGCGCATGCGTATTACAGTTAGGTTTTGAAATTACTACTAGAGTTCTAACAAGGAATAACAAGGAAAATAAAATTACGGAGAGTTTCCTGCAAAATTACGACACTTCACAGCAATCTTCACTCGTTGTTATCAGGGGTAAGCAGGGAAACAACAGCACACAGCTCGACACAGTATGCTGTAGAGTGCTTGTGTCGTGAGACAAATACCCGTCGGTCCAAGCAGGGCCGTCGCCATAGGGGGGTGTAGGGGGTGTGACACCCCCCCTGGAAAAGTGGCTGTCGGCAAATCAAGCTCGATCCTCAAGGCAGCATTTGCCGACAAATGTCTATCCAAATATGGGAAGCCCCAATTCAGCTATTCTCTTCTCCAGAGTGCTGATACTACGAGAATTTCAGACTGTAAATTAAGATGGTCTCTTGATTACATACATGTAGGGTAGTATAACCCTAGTATAACCGTTGCAGATGTGCAAATATTTTGCTCGCTTCGCTCGCACTGCCCTACCTAAGTTTCCTATCTAACGCCGGTACCCTTTTAGTTTTACAAGAAGATTAGCCAAAGATTAACCGACAGCCAAAAGTTTTTTTCGACAATCACGTTTCAAAGGGTGACTGTCATATCATAGAGCATGTATGAACGATAAGGTTGAATTTTCAACGACCACACCCAATAACCACGCCCCTTGTCGGCAAATTCAAGGTTTACACCCCCCTTCCTCGATTTCCCTCGCGACGGCCCTGGGTCCAAGTGGTGCGATGCCTCTTTGCTCTTGTCCAATTAGCCTAAACGTGGGGTTGGTTTTGGTTTAAAGCCCGTTGCTTGCTCAGAATATGATGCTCATACCAGATTGCACTAGCAGAACAAGCAGGGACGCGAAGAAAAAAATTATAAAATAAAGAGTTACTCCCATAGGGATTCGAACTCGGGTTGCCGGCGTGTGAGGAGCTCGAGGATACCGCTTCGCCAATCGGCCGTTACAAGAAAATAATTCAGCAGCCGTAATGGTTTGTTGTGGATAATAGACGGGGGCTGCAACGTATCGATGTTAAAATTGCTAATACGCATGCGTATCTACTGTATGCACGGGGGGACATTTAATTTCCGCGAACAAACCCGATCTCATCTCCCCAACAAGGAACCTGTCAGCTGCAGAAGAACACATTTTCAACACAACAGAGAGCATAAAGAGAAACCCTCTCTTATTTACTATGAAATGAGATGTAAAAAATGATTTGATACGTACCAGAGTCCGTGAAAATTCCCTTCTTCTTCTCGCAATGAACGTGAGCCAACTCCTTGCATCCAAAATCAAAGCGGTGGGTGGGGAAGCATTTCAGTCGGCCAGCACGATGCTTGTTTGGTTGCGTGGGCAGCATTTCAGTCGGCGAGCACGATGCTTGTTTGGTTTTTGCATCCATACAAACACCGCCATCGACACAGGAATTTCACTGAACCCGTCTAAATTCTGCTACGCGCATGCACTTTGCAGCAATAACTGTAAACACTAGTAGACAATAGTAGAGCAAAGGTCAAGAAAACATGTAAAAATTGGCCACAAGTTTGAGAACCCCCTGGTTTCTTTGTAGTTATCAAATTTGAAGTGAAATAGGCTCAAAAGAAAAATGACATGTTTCAGCTCTCAAATAACACCAGAATGGTTCATATAAATCAAATATTTCCTGATTTATTCAAATTTCAAAGTCGGACACTTTTTTTGGGACACCCTGCATATCCTCATATAGCGCAATGAATTAGTAAATTAATTACAGTAAAAGTCCAAGTATAAGAACCTAGTGGATTAAGAACATACAGGCTGAAATTGTCTAATTTTCAATGTTTGATAAGAAAAGATCCATCATTGTTTAAGAATCCAGGCTGATGTAGATTCTATAGATACTGAAAAAATTGTAGATTCTAATACGCGGGTTTTTATTGTAGTGAATTAGTGAATTGGTAAGAATATTTTTAGGCTCTGAATGTTATTGGTTCGGTACCCAGCGGGAGACCAAAGTATAAAAAAAATTGAAGTTGAATTTGATTTCAACCACTTGCTTGAATGAATCGACCATTCAAAAGATGTTTTCTCCTTGGCAAAATATCTATTCAGTGAAAACGTAAGTTATATACCGATTCTGCCTGGATCTGTCTTTGCATTTCATCTCTTTGGGCTACTTTGGTGCTCAAGGCTTCTTCAGCTTTCTCGAGCTCGTATTGCTTTTGCTGCTGTTTCTTCACAATAGCTCTGTAACAAAATCATTAGGCACTTTGGAAAAAATCGCACCAATATCAATCATTTTAAAACAATTCAGAATCCCACAAATAAAAACTTTCATTACAATGCAAAGGTGCTACTTCTGACATCCGAAGCGGATCTGGAGCATAAGCAGCAATTTAACTTAATTCTTAACGTAGTAAAACCAAACTTAATTCTCTCCAAAAGATGCAGAATAGAGCTGCAAGAATAAGTACAAATAGTTTTTACGATGCTTCTGCTGTCTCTTTGCTCCAAAATCTTGGCTGGCCACCAATCAAAGTTCTCATCAGAAAGAAAACAGCGACGCTGATCTATAAATCATTAAATTTATCATGCTCCTCATTATTTATAAAAACTGTTTATGAAATGCTCAGAGGGTAGAGAGTAGGGTATTTTTTCTCCATCATTTGAAGTAAGTCATGCGAATAGAATTTGAAGCATAATTCCAAGGTTGGCATGATTGATGATAAATAAATTATACTGTAATGAATGTTGTATCGTACTTTTTCCTCCATTTTTCGTCTTTTCTCTGCGAAATTATGAATAAAGGCTGATTTCCACTCAGAAACTTTATTGTTTACGAGAGAAAAAAGTCCCTCTGAAGTTGAAAAGAAATTACGCCTTAGCGACTTTTTATTGTGTCAAATTGCGCTTCCTCGGAAAATGCCGCTGAGTGGAAATCAGCCTTTACATTATACGACCATAGACCGTTTAGCTGTTCTACAAAAGAGCCTGGATCTATTTTTATACATTTTTATGTTTGAAGAATGAAAACATTATGCAGGGGCTTTTGCTCCAACCGGAAGGAATAGACCTATATAGACATATAGACATATAGACATATAGATAGGTAAATAGGAATCAGGAATGTTGTAACAATGGGCATTATTTGTGCACACAATCGAAACAATCAGCGAAGCATCTGAGATATTTATAGGCATTGTAAATGTATACAATCAAAACAATTCTGATATATTTGGGCCAACAATGAACTTTGGCGACGTTGCCAATTGATATTTCCTCATTAACCCTATTACTACCGGGCTTTTTCGACCATCGTAGACCATCGTTTGTGCCCCCCCCCCCCCCCCCTCCGTAACTTCGCCAATATTGCAGATATGAGGATGAAACTTATTACAATGGTATATAGGAACAAAACCTACACAATAGGCTACTTTTTTAATTCTTCATTACATCCAAGACGTCACAATGACGTCATAATTGAGGAAAATTGCATTTTTTGCTTACTATTAACAATATTGGCAATATTTAAGTTCTTAGTTGATAATTTCTTTCATACTGCTACTAGGATGTATCCCAAAGCATCACTGAATAAAAATTGGCAATGAAATGTCAATTTAAGTATGTTATTTATATCATATATTCATCATTTATTTGCATCAGTTTGTCATTGTTTCATTTAAACCCCTAATTACTGATGAAAATTCTCTAAAATGCCTTAAAATTATTCATAACAATTAATAGAACCAATTGTGACCATTTAAAGTTATCTAATACATTTGTTATTATGTATATGACGTCATAAACGTTGATGACGTCATGAACGTTAAATTTGCTGACGTCATTAAAAATGGATAAAACTATACATCATCTGAAAGCTCTCATCGAGAGCTATCGAATGGTGGTATTCTCGATGTTCTACGACCATCCGTGTTAAAACTGGACTCGCTTCTTTAATTGTCTGGTTGACCACGTGTTGAAAAGAGGTTGGTCATGTGATCAGTATCTACCATTTTGAAAAAAAATTACAAATTTCAATTAGTCCATGAACTTTTAAGAAAAGTCGCAAAGTTTCAGCTCTTTATCTTTTGAACTGACGACACTACATCAAATAAACTTTGCCGCGGGCACTTTGTGCCCCCCCACCCCGGTAGTAATAGGGTTAAGACTAATTACTACTTGCTCCCAAAATTAATGGAGCTGCCAAATCATTACAAGGCAATCTTCAAAATTTGACCTCTTTGACCTCGCACACTGCCCTCGCTGTTTGAAAAATCTTCAATATCGATAACTGTTAACAATGGAACCTACCAACCCATATAATACTATCAAGAAACAATTGTGGCACTGTTATAATGGCAACTCTTGTCAGGATAAAGTAAAAAATTTGTCAATATTGGCGGCCATCCTTTCGTTTCACTCTGGGCAGTAGGATGCATCTTAAACTTGGAGGGGCACATCATTTCAATGGCACTTTTTTTGTAAGAAGGGTACCTTAATATACATCAGATTTTTGGTGGTAAAAATGTGATACATAGAAGGAAATAGTATGAATGCTGATAGATATCAGATTTCCTCCACAATGAAACAGTGAGAAGTTAATGCAACTAAATCACGAAGTGAATAATAAAATAATTAAAGTACTTTCTGTCTGCATTGGTCTTTAAAAGGGGCATATCCTGAGACAAAAGGGTGACCGTTCGGTTTGTTGCCAAATCTTGGGGGCATGTGGCCCTAGTGCCCCCCCCCCCCCGGTTCCCTACGTCTCTGGACTCTTGCTACATCTACTATAATAGTTCTGATGCACATCAAGAAATCTAGTCTGCTTCATCAAATGGGTTCGTTATTAGGCTACAGCCATTTCGATATGAACAAAATCGTGCATTGCAATTGCAAGTAGATATTCTATTACTTTGAGGCAAGCTATGTGCATGATCTCATTCTTCAAACATGGCTAATGGGGGCCTTTAATTATACGTGAGGTTCGAAATTGTAGCAAAATCCATCCATAGCAGAAATACACATGACGTCATCTGATTCTGGCTATGAACGGCACTTGACAATTTCTTTAACAGCAATATTATTAAGCACTTTGTGTACCATGGCACCATTCCATTTTGGCAGACGCTGCTAGCATACGCCAGCTCAGTTTAGGTGAATTATTGTAAAACAAAAAAGAAACAAAAACAAAAACAAAAAGCAAAAACGAAAAAAAAAAAGCAAAAACAAAAATGAAAACAAAAACAAAAACAAAAACAAAAACGATGGACTGGTGCAAAACTTGTGCAAAGATGGTTGGATGTGAGTCACCAATGACTGGTGCCATGGTTCACAAAGGGCTTACTCAAAACAAGACTAAACATAAATAAAAATAAGGGGTCGCCAATCGTCAGGTTTTCATCAAGTTTCCGAAGAATTCCCAAAGACCCCACAGACCAGAAACGCCCCCGGCCACAAAACCGCCACTCCACCGCCAAAAACCACAAACCAGCCATCACCCGAATGAGCCGAGCAAGCGGAACCCGAGCCCCGCAATGACAGCAACCACCACAGGGCCCAAGCCCCACCCACCAAGCGCCCCCGAATGACGCCCAGCCCGGCAGCAAAGCGGCAGCTCCAAGGCCAAAAGACACCCCCAGCCCACAGAATCCCCGGGAACACCTCAGTTAATCCTGTTAGTAGCTTTGATATATGCTATGGATGCCTCTAAAATCATTCGATTGTCAGTTTCATCAAAAATTGGACTACCGTAAAGAAGCAAATTAAGCAGGGCTTTTGAATCCATGTTGTTTACATCAAAATCTGGAAGGTGTGAAAGCTGTCCAAGCTTTATGGTAACTATTATGGCCATACCACTCTGACGTCAACTTAAACGAGGCTGCAAACAAATGTTCAGTTCAGCTCTTCTGTTCAACTCTTACAAAATGGCGACGAAATTTGGCCTAATTTACGGAAATTTACGGAAATGACCTCAGGATTCCACTCTGTAAGACCTCAAATGGGCAGCGGAGCTTTTCGTATCGAGGAGTTACTGTTTGGAACCAGCTGAGCAATGAAATAAAAACTGCTCCTTCGCTAGCCACTTTCAAAACGAGGCTAAAAGCATTTTTGAAAGATTAAAGAGGCTGATAATCTAATTCAACATTCAGCACATACGTTTGACTTCCGAGTCCCTTTATTTTTACATATATTTCTTTCTTTTATGTAGGATCTTCAAGTTTATTTGTAATATCATGTATTTAGGTTAGTTATGTTTTTAAGCAGGGCACATTGTAAATCAGTTAATTTATATTTACTGAATGTATTTAACCCTGTTAAAATAAATCAAAAATAAATCAAAAATGAAAATGTTTCACGAATTGATTGACCTTGTAGACGTCAAAATGTGGGGAGAAAATTGAAATGGATTTTCTATAGTTGAAGTTCGTTTTCCAACATAAAGTTAACAAACACCGGAATTGTCCTTTACAAAGAAGAAACTTGAGTCCAATCTGAGGCTAATTTCTGCACATTCCTCAGAGGGATCATTGACTTGTGCCGTTAAATGTTTTCTCAAACTACTCAACTCAATGAGACAATCAAAATTTTACAAACAAATGAAACATTGGATTTTAGGTTTTCCAGCAAAGCTAAACCTACATATCGCGCACTTACGACACATAGAGCTTCCCACTAATTTAGGACTGTGGTACATCACAAAATAAAATCAAGGTTTACTGGGAAAAACTTGTGTTGTACGCTAGCGCATTCCAACTAAACATTGCAGAATTCTATCATGGTTGTTGTGAAAATGAGAATCTAGAATAATACACTGTTCGCTACATTTGTTTCAACAAAAGTAATAATGGCCAAAGCAATTTTGTTAGCAAAAGATCATTTCCGTCATTTCCTAATTTCAGCTCGTAATGCATTGCGTTCTTTAATCGAATTCCTATAGAGTCGTTACAGATTCTTAATTCGAACGCAATGCATCTTGGTAAAGAGTTCCTCGCCGCCATCTTTAGCGTAATCGTCTATATCAAGCGATCAAATATCTGTGTGGAAAGAATTACCTCAGCGACTCGGTGAAGAAAAGATATTCCTTCAGCTGGTCAATATAAACAGTGCCTTCTTCTTCCAATATTGCATTGGTCTGCTGATTGTACCTGCAATCAAATCAACTAATATTGAAAGAATTCATTACAAAATAAGGCAAAAAAGGCAAAGGAGACAGCAGATTTTTAATGACAACAGACGTCAGAAAATCCATATAATGGGCATTTGGATTAATAATACCAGGGGCCGCTGTCATCTTTTTTGCGAAGAACTAACATTTTGCAATCATATTTCCTCACCCATTGGCTTTTAGAAACATGCCACTGACAACAGCCATCCTATATCAAGTGATGTTCAACAAATCCTGGCCTTCTTTGCAGGACCGTCGAGAGGGGGGGGGTTGGAGCACGGGGGGTTCTCGGCCAAATTTTGGGTAGGGGTCTGCCGCGAGCATCTTCAAAAGGGTACCGTTGACTAGACTAATTTTTACGAAAATGATACCCTTGGCTAGACCAATTTGACCATTGTTTGAACCAATTTTTACGAAAATGGTACCCTTGGCTAGACCAATTTTGACCATTTTCTCGACCAATATTGCAAAATTTGTGCCAAATATGATGTCATGACCGTTCGCTAGACCAATATTGTCAAAAATGATACCCTTGGCTAGACCATTGCTGGCGAAAATTGCAAAAAAGTATACCCTTGGCTAGACTATTAAAACATAGACATAAGAAAATAGTCTTCTTATGTGGCTATGTTTAAAAGTTTTTGTGTCCGCACCTTACGAAGGTGACTTTCGTAAGAGCGAATCTTTTCATAGTTTATCGTAAATACCGCTTCCTTGATAACTTTTTCATGGAATATCTAAACAATTTTTTCTAAAGTAGCTTTCTTAAAAATCATGTCTTATCTTAAATTATATCTTTAAAAGGGCGTTTCCCTCATTCTCCGAGAGCCTGAAGGGTGTGGTCCCAGAAGGTTTTCTTGGGGGCTTAATTCAGTATAAATACTGTTTTACAATTGGCCCTGCAAAAAATTACTTACAAAATTAAAGAATTATATACTACAAAATTTACAATAAAAAGAGCGGAATACGTCAAAATTAAAGATATATAAATTTACAGCGATACACCTCCATATATAAAAGGTTTATTTTTCATTGATTTTGGACTTGAAGGCATTGATTGAGGGAGCCATCTTTGTATCCAAATCAAGACTGTTCCAGAGACTGGCCCCACGATAAGCAAAGGATTTTTGGCCATTGCCAGTTCTCAACATGGGTATTGCAAGGTTTGTTTTAGAGTTTCTTAACTCTCTTGGATGTACCTCGGACAATCTCACGAAGAGATCGCTAAGATATTGAGGTGCAAGAGAGTTAAGAGATTTGTAAACCATAGAACCTGTTTCTTTATTTATCAGCTTTTGTACAGATGGCCAACCAAGTCTCTGGAGCAAAGGAGCTGCAGATGCATCGAAAGGGCTATTTGTTACTATTCTGGCTGCTTTATTCTGTAATTTTTGAAGCACGTCTAGCTTTGAAGCACCACAAGAACCCCAGACAGAACAACAGTAGCTGAAATGTGGCTCCGTGATGCTTCTATATAAATTTATCAAAGTGTCAGTTTGAACAAAATTTTTTGCATACTTCAATAGGCCAATAGCTCTGGAGATCTTCTTTTGAACCGCGCTTATATGACTTTCCCAGGTAAGGCAATTATCAATCATGACCCCGAGGTATTTTGTTTCGTTTACCAGGTTGATTTCCTCGCCCCCTACTTTGAAAGAAGGAAGTGTGCTAAGATTTTTTTTTAGTTTTTTAATTTTTGGCTTTGAACCAATTATCATAGCCTGGGTTTTAACAACATTAAGGGAAAGCTTATTGCCTTGTAGCCACCTTTCAATGTACGACAGCTCCTCGTTGATTACTAGGTCCAGTTCCTCACTTTTATCAGAAGAATACGAAATTGCTGTGTCGTCGGCATACATGGTTGCCTTTGCTTTCTTTAGAGCAAATGGCAAGTCATTTATGTATAGTAGAAAAAGAAGAGGCCCTAGGCACGATCCCTGTGGCACTCCAATATCAATATTTTCAATGCTAGAAGTTGTGCCATTGACTCTGCAGTACTGCTTCCGATTATCAAGATAAGAACTGAACCATTTGTGCGCAAGTCCAGTAATTCGCCCCCAAGCCCCCCCCCCCTCTCTGAGGCCTGATCCTAAGAATCGGTCCAGGGCCCAAGCTGGCTCTCGACGGCCCTGCTTCTTTGAGTACATATGAATGACTAAAATCAAATTGATCCAAGTTAGCCTTTAAACGAGAGACTGCTGTTAAAAATAGCTCAAAAAGAGACAATTGTTGCTTTTCTGGAACTGTTCAAACATGGAAACCCTTTTTGGGACACCAGGTAGAAAAATCAAAATTAAACATGGTATCATCAAGATTCATGCAAAAACACTTACAAGTCATGCAGCATAATTATCAAGGAGAATAAATGAGTAGAAAGTAACTGGGGAAAACTAAAAAAAAAAACGGATTCCGGGAAATAACGAATGTGGGAAACAAACTACGAAAATTTGCAAAACTCGCAAAAAGTTCACATGCAAGAGCTTGTAAAAATTGTAAAATTCAACATCAAAATCATACTATTCCTTGGGAAAAGCTGAAAAAGCTTGAAATGCACACAACTACCCGGAAAACTACAGGGTGTCCCAATGAATAAATGAACGGCCTCCATGGTAACATAACCCTATCTCGAAGACCTTAAATTAATTTTTAGACACCAGAATCTTGCAAATTCGCTGAAAATTAACGGAGTTATGAACGTTCAAAGATCAACTTTCTGAAAACAGATACCCTTGAATGACTTGATGTGTAAAAATCTCCAAAAAATCGAGGAAAACGGTAGAAGAAAGTTATCCAACGTTATACCCCTCGCTAATATCAAAAATATCAGAGAGAAAAAAAAACTTGATAAAATATATAACTAGAACCTTGGGAAAGCTACAAGTTGAAACGCCACTTCTGGATTCTGAAATATGATTATTCATGCGATTGCGTAAGGTCCGTGTCTGTCCAATGTAACTCATCTCGTTGTTGCACATGTTACATGAAAGGAAATAAACCTCATTTTCACTCTGGCAAGTAATGCTGGATTTGATTTCCCAAGTGCTGTTATTTGCGGTTGTGAATGAGGTGACAGGCTGCAGATACTGTTTGCATAGCTTGCATCTTTTGTTTGAACAGAGTGAAATTCCTGGGATGCGATGTTGTAGTCGTACGTGTTGGGTCTCAAACTTTGCTTTTGCGAGTGTCGATAATAACTTTTTAGGTTGTTTCAATGCAACGACTGGTTTCAATTTTGCGAACACTGTTTTTAATTTTTTATCATTGGCATTTTTCAAAAGGTTCGATACGTTCTTCAATACATTGTTAAAACGAAATTGCGCGTAATAGGTTGTAACCAGAGGCACGATATCTTTCGACGGGCATGGAGCAGGGCCTTGTAGTTTTGCATTATGGAAAGCTTTTCGTGGGTAATGACAGTCTAATAACCAATTTTCAAGCTCTTTAAGGCGAAAATCGACTCTTTCTGGGTCTGAGACGAAGACGATAACTCTTTTCGCTAGATTGTAAGGAATGTTTTGTTTAATATGTACAGGATGAGCGCTTTCAAAATTGAGATAGTCGTGTGGGTTTTTATCTTTGTAAAAAATATCGGCACAGTGAAAACTCATTGCAGAGGGTTGCAAGCAATAGGAGTGGATTCAAAATCATATAGCATCATTTTGGTTCACAAGGTTCAGAAAAAATTGCCTGAAGAGATTCGATTGATTTTGTGCAGAAAGATGAATGAATCATTTGATGATAATGATTGGGAGCTGCCATATTTATTAAATTGTTTGAGAATAGAAATTGAAGCAAGAGAAAAATGTGCACCTGGAAAGAAAGAGTTTCAAAGGGTTAATACAGGATATCCCACTGCTGCTGCGTTAACAACCAGATAATCAAAGGCCACATGTAAATTATTTAAAGGAGCACATAATACATCTGAGTGTCATGTGGTGACTGATATTCGTGAAAGGAAGAATATTCTTAAAAGAGAAGGGCGCTGTTATCTATGTTTACGCTGAAGTGGACATTTAGAACGTGACTGTCAAGCATCAATCAAATGTTATAGTTGTAAAGGACGTCACCATGTTGCACTTTGTTGCAACCGACAAAGGTTTGGCCAGGTTGCTAATAATTAGAGCAGAGGAGAAGGAAATAGGCCTTCAAATTTTCCAGAAGACAGGCAGAGCAGGCTTCTCAAACCGGCAGCTCTGAGCCACCAACGTCATTTTGTGGCATGAACGCGAAAGGAAATTCTGAAGGGAAAAGTTATCTACTCCAAACTGCCTTTGTAATTGCTGGTAACCCAGAAGACCATTCAAAGGAAGAGAAATTAAGATTAGTGATTGACTCTGGTTTTCAAAGATCTTATGTAACCCACATAGCCAGAGCATTATTAGAGCTGCCCACTACAATTTGTTTGTTATCACTTTTTGAAGGTGGTGTTCGGTCTAAATTGTAGTCTGTTCTTATTAGGAGGGACATCGAATTACCACATTCAGAACTGCAAGCTTGATGGACCCCAAATTGAAAGAATCTTTG
Organism: Aurelia coerulea; assembly: GCA_039566865.1. NCBI lineage: Eukaryota > Metazoa > Cnidaria > Scyphozoa > Semaeostomeae > Ulmaridae > Aurelia > Aurelia coerulea. The sequence goes on from CM076944.1 coordinate 14,519,679, forward strand.
ACACAGTCGACGTATGTTGATGACGTGGTGATGGGTGCAGACACAGTTGAAAGAGCGCATGTGATTTATACACAATCCAAAGCATGTCTTTTGAAGGAAGGATTTAATTTGCGTAAATGGAGAACTTCTGATGAAATCATTCAAAACCTGATTGATGAAAAGAAAATTGCTAAACCAGAAAGGGTAAAGGAGAAAATTGAAAGTGATGAATTTTCATACGCTCAAACCACAGTTGGAGATACAAGTCAGTTGAAGCCAAATGAATGCAAAGTTTTAAGAGTAAAATGGAACAGTTCTGATGATAATCTCATACTCACCTTTGAAAGATTAGTATCACTAAGCAAAGAACTATCACCAACAAAACGAAATCTTTTAAAGCTCGCTGCATCATTGTTTGAGCCAATTGGATTCATATCGCCTATAGCTATACGATTAAATATTCTGCTTCAGGAAGCGTGTATGCTGAAATTAGAGTGGGACATGTCTCTTCCAGATCCATGACCAATGTTTATCTGGATTTGTTGAAGGATTTAGAGAAAGTTGCGAGTATAATCCTGCCAAGATGCTATTTTGACGGAGCTCATGGAGACATAAAACGGTACAGCTTGCATGCATTTGGTGACGCCTCAAATAAGGCTTATTGTGCTGTCGTTTACTTTGTACCGAAGACAGATTTTGGTTATGACAGCAGATTCATTGCAAGCAAATCTAGAGTTGAGCCTTTAAAAAACTAGCTATTCCACGTTTGGAGCTGGTTGCTGCTTTGATACTAGAAAGATTGTTGACAACAGTAAAGAAGGCACAAGAAAGTCAAGTGATATTTGAATCAGTGAATTGCTGGAGTGACCGTACCATTGTTTTATCTTGGTTAAAGAATGACAGGAGGTACAAGCAGTTTGTCAGTCATCGGACAAAGGAAATATTGAAGTAACAAATTCGGATCTTACAATCACCTGACGAGAGTTACAGCCTTAGTTTTAAGGTTTATATCGAATGTGAAATCACGAGTTCAGAAATGACATGATGAAATCAAAGTTGAAGACTTAGAGCCGAGTGAGTTAGAGCAAGCAGAAGTACTATGGGTCAAAACATTACAGATTCATGCTCAAGAATATCAGAACTTTAAGCAATTAGAGCATCAAATAGGATTGTTTAAGGATTCTGAGGGAATATTGAGATGTCAAGGACGCAGAAGCGATGATAATGAAAAGAAAGCGGTTTATTGGTCCTCTCGCGCCAATTTAAATAGGAAAACAGATTGTAGAATATAAAGAAGTACCCAAGGTTTTAGGGGTATACATAGACAATAGACTAGATTGGGATTCACACACTGACAAAGTTCATAAAAAGTACCCAGGAATGATAGCCATGTTAAGAAAGGCCAGGTTCTTACCTGCCAAAACACTTGAAGAAATCTATTACAAAACAGTGATCCCAAAAGTAACATATGGAATGCTCGTATGGGGCACATGTACGCAAAATAGGGTTGGAAAAATTGAAAAGCAACATGTACGGGCGGCAAAGTTAATAAAGAACATCCCAGAGAGAGTTGAAAGCAATAGTGTTCTGGAGAAAGTAGGCTGGGACCCCATAATTCATCTATACAAGAAGAAGGTAGCAGTTGAAATGTATAAAATAGTGAAGGAGGAACATGGACAGAGATTGGGAAACGTCTTCAGAAAATCAAAGGTAAAAGAAGGGAAATTAGAAGTAACAAGACTGAACTCTGAATTGCAAAGATACACTTTTACCTACAGAGGGATCCTTATTTGGAATGAAATATCAAACAATGTTAAACAAGCAAATAATAAACAGATATTTAGGACAAAACTAAAAGAAGATATGGACAAGTTAAAAAGGATAAATTTTTCTAAAGGGACAGTTTTGCGTAAGAAATAGATGTGCAGATTATATATATCATTAAGGTTTGAGATTGTATTTAAAATTTTTTTAAATTTTCCTTTTATCTATCCATTTTAAGTTGCAGGTCCACATCAGCCATCTTGAGGCTGCCTTTTTTAAACCTGCAATACAAAATAAATGATGTATGTATGTATGTATGTATGTGTGTATGCATGTATGTATGTATGTATGTATGTATGTATGTATGTATGTATGTATGTATGTATGTATGTATGTATGTATGTATGTATGTATGTATGTATGTATGTATGTATGTATGTATGTATGTATGTATGTATGTATGTATGTATGTATGTATCAAAAATTCATCATTGAAATACGAAACAAAGTTTCCAGCTTTATTAACGGGTCACCATCATTTGACAAATTTGATAATAAAAGAAGCACATAAAAGAGTTTTACAGAATGGATTGAAGTCTACGTTGAATGAACTACGTTCGAAATTCTGGGTAACAAGATGTAGATAGGGAGTGAAGAAAGTGATCAAGAGAAGGAATACCTGTATGAGATAAGAATCTAAGCACTAACAGTACCCAGCGCCTCCTTAGCTGCCAGACTTTCGAGTTGAGGGATCAGAAGCATTTTAAAGTGTAGGGACAGATTTAGCCGGTCCATTGTTTACAAAGCACACTTCAGGAGACAAGGAAACTCATAAGGTTTGGATAGTCATTTTTACATGTGCATTGACTAGAGCAGTTCATCTTGAGATAATGCAGAATATGAGTGCAGAGCAATTTATAATAGCACTTAGAAGATTTATTAGCAGACGTGAACAAGATACTCCAAGAGTTATTCGAAAGCAAATAAGTCAAGAAGTACCTTACTGCATCCAGAATTAAGTGGACCAACATCTTATAGAAGGCACCGTGGCACGGTTTGATATATGAAAGATGAATCAAGTCTGTAAAGAGAAGTTTAAAGAAGGTCCTCAGAAATGCATCAGTAACACAGGATGAGCTTTATACAGCATAGGAATCATTCGTCGTACATAGCCGATTGCTCGTGGCCCATGGTCGAAACCGTCAAAGCCTCATTTTCACGGACCAATCAGACGGCTAAAAAGCGAAGGAGACAAAAGAAACCCGTGAAGATTTTCCTAAATTTTACGTACCTTCATAAAACGCAACCAGGACAAAAAACTACTGGAGATTTCCCGAATTTTTTTAAAGCAATCTACTCACCAGATGTTTGGGAGTACAAGTTTTGATGCCGGTTAAAATATCTTCAGGATTGGCGGAGTTATTGCCTCTCCAATAGACAAAATCGGCGAAGGCTTGTCGAGACCTGTTTACGCCACTTCAAATCAGGTGATAAAGCCTCTTGATAAAACCTCTTTTGAATTTTATAAGTTATTTCGCAACGAGCAAACTTTTGCCATGAATGTAAAAAGTAGTACAACACAGAAACTTCCCTAGAGTATTGCCACATGACTTGAAATGCGCGAACAAGCCTTTGTAGACTTTTTCAATTCACATAGAAACCGTAGAGGTATTGAATCTTCAATAAAAGAAAATTTAGCGAAAGACAATAGCAAGAACAATTGAAAACACAGATTGTGGCGTTTTCGGGTCGTTCTTACAACAATTACTATTGTTATTGCTATTGTCTCCCGGCCAGAATCTCTATTGTTCAAGGTTCAGTGCCTTGTTGGTTTGTTTGTGGCCATAACTCCACCAATCCTGGAGATATTTTAACCGGCATCCAAACTTTTACTCCCAAACATCTGGAGAGTAGATTGCTTTAAAAAAATTCGGGAAATCTCAAGCAGTTTTTTGTCCTGGTTGCGTTTTATGAAGGTAGGTAAAATTTAGGCAAATCTTCACGGGTTTCTTTTGTCTCCCTCACTTTTTAGCCGTCTGATTGGTTCGTGAAAATGAGGCTTTGGCGGTTTCGACCATGGGCCACGAGCAATCGGCTATGTACGACGAATGATTCCTATGCTGCTTTATACATTACTTGTAGAAATCGAGGGAACACTTAACAATCGTCCATTAACATATCTCGGTGCAGAAGAGTTTGACAAAGCATATACTCCTTCACACCTTATATGTGGGGGAAGATTAGAGACATTGCCAGATAGCTAAATTAAAGATGTTACAGAAGAGAACTTGAATCGACAATTATTAGTAAAGAGACAAGAGTTTATTGCAACGTTGTTGAAACACTGGTGGAACAGATGGAAACATGAGCATTAGTCAATTTACGTGAATCACACAATTTAGCGACGAAGAAAGATGGAGAAACTAATATTGTTATCGGAGATGTCATAACAGTACACGAGGACAAGACGCCACGGGGGTTTGGGCGTCTGGGGAAAGTGGAGGAATTGATAATCAGCAGAGACAACAGAGTAAGAGGAGCTACTTTTAAAATTAGTTCACCGACGCAAGGATGACATTAATTAATCGCCCTTCATCGAAATTATTTCCCATGGAGATAAAAAGACAGACATGTACCAACACTACCAGAGACATCTGTAGAGCAAAGAGCTGAAATTGTTAACGAGAAGCAATCATCACGCCCGAAACGAATTGCGCCATTGGACGCTGATACTTTACGTCGATTGAGAGATACATTGTAAATAGTATTATATTTACATTTTCTCAACCTTGGATACGAGCCAAACAAGTATGGAGTACGAACGGGGATTTCCCCAAGCATGCAAACTTTTATGAAAAGTATTATGATGAATTAGCTACCCCGAGAGTCATAGCTAAGATTAGCTAATAAAAAAAACATTATGGACTATTAACATACGTAGAAGTTCTACGGTTTTTAGTGGACGTTATTGAAAACGACGTTATTGTGAGAAATATATGTTGAAAACGAGCTTTAATGAAATTGGATTAAGTTATTTAGGTGACGTGCTAAATGAAGTATTGCTCCAATAGGATACAGGGTTACTGTTGTTTACGAAGTTTGTGAAGTAAGAGTTGCGCCAGTATGCATTTCTTTACAAAGAACTAAAATAACATACTTACATTATACTGAACCATCCATAGTGAAACAAGACGAAGTCACCGGGTCTTCACTATGGATGGCACTTACAAACTCAAATAAATTGTTTTCAATAAACAAAAAACAAACAACAAACTTAAGATATATTGCACAAAACAGAAACAAGACAATAAAGCTAAAATACCGGGTGTCTCAAAATGATGTATTGTCGTTTGATTGCTTACGTGTCCGTAACCCATGAACCGATTTTCAAAAACTTTGTTTCAATTGATTGCCTAAAGGTTAAATTGTATATGAAGATGTTGGTTGTGGTTTTACGACGATGTTTTCATGTCGAAGACAAGATCGATAAACCTGCTCAAATTCAAGCCTTAGATGGCATGAGAAAGAAAAGGCCTACTCTTTCAGTCAACATTTTAGATGTGATACAAAAGGCTTAACTCCTATTCGTATTCTCTGAACTCAGTATTAACTGAGTTCGTGTTCTCTGAACGACATATGAGTACAGCCTTTTGTATCACATGTTAAACGTTGACTGGAAAAGTAGGCCGTCTCTTTTTCATGCCGTTTCTTTTTCATGCCATCTAAAGCTTGAATTTGAGTAGGTTTATCAATCTTCTTTTCGACACGAAAACATTGGCGTAAAACCACAACCAACACCCTCGAATACAATTTAACCTCTCGGCAATCAAATAAAACAAAGTTTTTGAAAATCGGTTCATTGGTTACGAACACGTAAGCAATCAAACGATAACAAATCATTTTGGGACACCCGGTAGATTATCAGTCAAACATTTTAGCTTTTCAAATTCGTAGGTGTAAAATGAGAACAGTTACAATGATTTGGTTTTTTCCCAGTAACCGACTTCAACAATGCGACATGGGGCACAACACAAAAGTAACAGCGAGATGCTGCTGTTAATATGGCATCATTGTATCGATCAAATCTGCCAGAACTTTTAAGAAAAGAGATCGTTGCTTCCATGTATTTCCAAACAAGATTCGATGACAAAGAGTATATCATCCGTATCATTGATACTGGCGATATCTAGTCCTGTGAGTGTGACATCAGAGAGTTTGCGCTTGAATGTGCCAACATTGTTATGCAGCGATTGTTTAAGAGGATTGTTGTTTTATTCGAGGCGTACAGCGATAACGAGGTGCTTTGGCTTGTGCAGTAAACCACTTGCAAAAATAAACACCTACAATCTTGGCCAAAAGAAGCTGGGACATGGCAAATTTCAGTGTCTTCATGACGTTTCCTAAAATATCGAGGAGAAAACATACGTTTAGAGCCTCCTAATCCCCCCCCCCCCCTTTTTGTGCATGAATAGGAAGACTTAGACTTTGATGTTCAATTGTGGAATCAAACGAATTTACCAAAAAAGCACAACTTATCCCAAAATTATGGGGCATTTTCTGTGGAGCACCGTCACGGAACACCGAATAATTCACAAGAAACCGGACCACAAACAATGATCTCAAAAGCTTTCTTGCAATGATAAGTCATATTCAGAGAGCAGCGGAGTACACGCGGAAGAAAGCTCAGAATCCTAATGTATGTCACTTTTATAAGGGAATCTTTATGTGAGTGTAAATAGCAGCAATTTTGCCACGCCCATTTTTAAGAAGGTGCTCAGCGAATTTAGCGAACAACGCCTATGTCGGCATAGATAGCTGAGAACTCATTTCTTGTGTTGGGGAGGACGGTGTTAAAATTTCATACAGAAATCTCTATGGGTTCTCGAGCTATGAGTTATTATTTGTTAACAATCATTTTCAGACAGTCCTGGCCAAAAGAAGATGGGACATAGGCAAATTTCAATGTCTTCACGATGTTTCCTAAAATATCGAGGAGAAAACATACGTTTAGAGCCTCCTAATCCCCCTCCCCCCTACTTCAATGTTGAGAAGGTCGAAAGGCGTTTGATTCAAGCAACTTTGAAACGGGGGGAGAGGGGGGCAGGTAATCAAAGACCGAAGTAGTGCAATTTTATGATTTGTCCTAAGTATTTTGGCCAAGATTGTAGTTTCGAGAACCGGTCATGTTAACTGTGCAGCTTTGCTAGCCTATATCGTTATTGCACAGCATTCGTGAAATGCTGCTTTTGTAGAAGTTTCCCCTCGTACAATCCTCACGTGTGATTTTGAAGGGCAGCAGAATGCATCTCGCGCTGGTGGAACTGAATCTTAGCTGTCTGGCTCAATCTATATTCAAACGATGCCGTCAGCTAAACTTAAAGGGAATTTAAGTATATAAAAGTGGCTCAAGCCACATGCAGCCTTATGCCATCACATTCTAACTTATAAGATATCAGTATTTCCTGTTGATGTAGATTTGTTACCCCAATATGGTTCGGCAAGTGTCACGGTCTCTTGTCTTTGCCCAGCTATTGTTATTAAAGGCTTCTATGTGCTTAGATTCCCTTGAATGTCAGAATGATGTGAAGACCAGTTTCTTTCTGTTCAAACTCTGTTCAAGCCAAAATTGAACAAGGTGGCAAGAAAGAACCCGGTCACAATTGAGCAAGAACTAGCTCACACCACATGTCACTTTCACCAAAAATGCTACCGGAAAGCCTCTGGTTACAACTTTCGCACAATTTTGAAGATCAAAAACTCCGTGAACATTCAGCAGATTTGGAAGATTGAAATGTTTAAAAATGAATTATGGTCTTTAGGCAAGTTTTGCTGCCATGGAGCCCGGCATATTATGCCGTTTATTGTGCTGTTATTCCTTCATTTTTAATCAAACATCAAAAAGAATTTATGGGACATTATGTGAACGGTATCTTCTCTAGTAATATCAAAGCTGACCTGGGTAATACAAACCTGTCTAGCTGATGACCACCCATCTGCAAACCATCAGCCATTTCATTTTCAATGCCACTCCATTCACTGCAAACAGATAATAAGGATCTTAATTCAATGACCAACACATAGGACTGGAAACGATATGTTTGTCTTTGCTTTCTTGATATTGCAACTCAGACCCCTACCCTAACTTTTTTGAAGCCACAAATATGATCTCAGAGTCCAGAAAAAGGCCAAACCTTCCTTTGGATGCCAATGTTGCTTGTTAAACCTTCCTCATTTTATCGAGGCAAAAAAAGCAGATATTTCAAACTCCTCACGTTGTTTATAAACGTAAAATTCATAAACCAGTGGCTGTTTCCAAAACAATCTAAAATTTTCCTAGGCTACTCATAAAAATTATTCAACCTTCCTCAGATATGACATTAACAAGCAAAACCTTCCTCCTGCTCACAGCCTAGGAGCCGTCGCTTTTCCTGGATTCTGCAAATTTGATTCTTTTGAAGATTTTTTCCAAACACTTACACCTAACGGCGTAAAAGTTTCGGTCTACCATTGCGACAGGCTGGCTGTGGCAAATTTCGGAAAGTTCATTTTTCATTTCATTCATTTTAAATTATTTTTCACGGTGCCTCAGTATAGTGCACAAATGTTTCAAATCTTTCAAAAGGTTGGTGTAAGATTCTATAATATTTCTCTTTGAATTGAATGGCTTGAAAGGAACTTATGGCAATTTGCTGTAAATCTGGCGTGGACATTTTTTGATATCTTGAATTCTTTCAAAATGGCGACAATTTAATTACCTTCCACAAACTTTATGGATCGTATATCCTTACGAACAGAGGAAAAATGATATAACCTTCAAGAAAACCATAGTTTATGAAGGTCTACAATGGTGGCAAGCAGAAATCTGTAGCTTTTAGCTTTTCTGCTTTAGGAATAAGAATTTTTTTTTATATTCATAAAATGTTACATTAGATGTTACCTACTACACTTTCTAATTACTATACTACCATACAACACTACAGGTACGATACCACAGGCAGCAAAAGACAATGACTATGCCCGTGGCCGTTAACATGCAAATAATGAAGATTAAGTAAGACAACTACAAAAAACTACGCATACAATTAATTACTGATAAATACTGGGAACTGTTTCACATTTGATGTAAGGCCAGCATAGGCGCACGATGCCGAACAATAGGAACCCCTGACGAGAGAACAACAAATGACAGCAATTTCTACAACCACTACTGGTCTCCCTCCTGAGTGCCCCAGCGGCGACCGCAGCTTAGGATATGCGTGTGGGGGTTCCCTCGCGCGGTGTGTCCACCGTCTCTCTGGGAGGTGGGCGTCGCTCCGTACCTCGTAGGGAAGGCATGATTTTATCTTGTAAATAATCCACTAAAATGTTTTTATTGATTACTTTAGGAATTAATTTGTAAATTTTGTAAATTTTGTAAAGTAGGCCTAAATTAGCTGTAATTTAGCTATTCTTTTTATCTTATTTAGCCTACGTTAAATAAATTGATGATGATCATGATGATGAGTCCCAACCGCCCACCACACTACGCAGATGCTGTCAGGTCAGGGCATCACACTACGCAGATGCTGTCAGGTCAGGTTTTCAATGTAATCTTTTTTAAAGACTCTGATTTTGTGTGGATGAACTTTCGTTCATACATCGTTTACCGAACATCAAGTGTGAAACAGAATCAATCAACAGGGAGCAAATAAATACTTTGTGGCTGTGTGATGTATGATAAAAATTTGAGTTCATCCAAGCCGACCAGTTTTGTGGATAAAATTTAAAGCCATTTCGAGTATATTCTTATTTACGCCATCAGAAAAGTCTTTATCACCTTACAATAGATCTTGTACTAGAACGTTGTTTGGAAGGCTGTTGATGTGAACAAATGGTTGTAATAATTCCGAAACTCCAGCGAGAAGATCTCGTCGTTGGATGTCGACTGAAGGGCAAAGCAACAAAAAGTGTTCTGTATCCTCAATGCCATCGTTCGTTGGGCGCATTGGGTTCACCGTATCTCTGAAATTATGCTTGAATTTATGAACGTTCAACTTACTTAGACCAACCCTCATTTGGAAGGGATAAGCTAGGTCTATTGGGTCATGAATGCCAAAGACAGATTTTGCAGGGGGGCGAATTATTGATAGAAGCTTTTTCTTAAAAACAGCAACAGACGGAGCAAGCCTTATTTCAGGATCAAGTTTATTCCATTCATATAGGCAGTTTGGATAGAAGGTAGATTGAAATTTTTCTGTTCTTGCCCTTATTCGCCCAATAACATCCTGGTTTCGAAAAGAGTGGTTCGATTGATGAAGTGATGGGATTGGCTTCTTTGTGTACAAAGGGGTGAGATTATTCATTACCTTATAGAACAAGGTAAGGCGTCTGCTCCACCTCCTGGAATTTAGTGACTCCCAGCCAAGCTCAGTGTACAGTTTTTCTCTGGATCCCCCCCCCCCCCCCCCATGTTCCTGTTATAGCAAGAGCAGCTGAATCCTGCGAAGACTCTATGAAGAAATTCTATGACGTCATAGCCTCAAATTTAATGAATGCCACCATTTTGAAATTAATGAAGATATCAAAAAATTTCACGTCAGATTTGCAGCAAAAAACCTGAAGTTCCTTCCAAGTCATTTAATTCAAAGAAAACTGTAATAGAATTTTACATCGACCTCTTTAAAGATTTGAGCCCTATGTTCGGTCCCCATCAGCAAACAATATTTGCTTTTCAGGGAGCTGCTATGCACAGAATGCACTCCTACAAAGTGCATAATTGGAATCAAAGAGGAATATTTAGAATGTTAAATTACAATTTGCAATTACCTTACATTTAAAAGCAGACAGAGAGGGGGCTTATTCCAGACTGTTTATCGAAAGGAATGAAAATGCTATTTGGCCATTGCTCGTTTTCATTTGAGGCGCAAGCAAGTAAACAAATAGGCCTTCTGAAACCCCGTCGAGTAGATCTTTATGCGCTGTGCCACGTTGTGCCGAACCAGTTGACTTGGATCGCCGCTGTGTTTATATCATAAGGAGAAACAAAAATCTTGCCGTGCCGTGCAACAAGGACAGATAATGTTACAATAGAACTCGCTACTTTTTATTGACACGTAGATACAAAGCAATTTGTGATTGCAGACAAAGGGAATTCCATGCTCGGTTGGTTAAGACATAAACAAAAACAAAGCAAGCCGCAAAAATTGCCCTGAAACTCGGGTCGCTAGCGCGCTCGTTGTGCATTTCAGAAATGGTTTTCAAGAGCAAATATTAGCACATATCGAAAGAAGAAGGATATATCTAAACTTCTGCCTCGGGCATTTTGTTTTTTTTTGCAGAAACCAATTGGGAGGGGATTCAATTCTCGTACTTTTTAGGTGTAATCAAAACACTTACTGCTCAGCTTCTGTACGAAAAAAATAAAATGCCCGAGGCAGAAGTTTAGAAATATCCTTCTTCTTTCGATATGTGCTAATATTTGCTCTTTAAAACCATTTCTGAAATGCACAACGACCGAGCTAGCGACCCGGGTTTCAGGGCAATTTTTGCGGCTTGCTTTGTTTTTGTTTATGTCTTGGCCAACCGATCATGGAATTCCCTTTGTCTGCAATCACAAATTGCTTTGTATCTAGGTGTCAATAAAAAGTAGCGAGTTCTATTGTAACATTATCTGTCCTTGTTGTGCCGTGCCGTGCCGTGCCGTGCCGTGCCGTGCCGTGCCGTGCCGTGCCGTGCCGTGCCGTGCCGTGCCGTGCCGTGCCGTGCCGTGCCGTGCCGTGCCGTGCCGTGCCGTGCCGTGCCGTGCCGTGCCGTGCCGTGCCGTGCCGTGCCGTGCCGTGCCGTGCCGTGCCGTGCCGTGCCGTGCCGTGCCGTGCCGTGCAATCAATGTTTATGCAAAGATAACAAGTACTTACAGTAAAGCTAAAAACTATTCATACCCATGCCAAATAAGGAGTATTTTGAATGGTCTTATTTGCGGAACCAATTACCCAAAATATAGATATTGTGCTCCTTTAAATTTCTCTTGTGATGCTTTTTCTTCTTTTTGTCACATTTCTTATGTAATATCAGCCAAATTACATTGGTCCACAAATCTTACAAATAAACGGTCCGCAAATATTCCTATTCTTGGTATTAAATTGGCATGCTTATGAATAATGTTAAGCTCAATTATGGCTATAAAACTCTCTCCTCTTTCATAAGGCCCTTTGTAAATCAATTTGTTTGCAATCAGTCTTTACAATGTATGATAAGATAAAATGATAGCAAGATGAATAAATACCTGAACAGTTTTCCATATCCTCCATGATTACGACTAATGCTAAGTTGGCGCTCTGTGATTCTCTACAAATAAAAGATAAATGCAAATTAGATAACAAAGTCAAATGCGGTATAAAGTACAAAATTCTAGCACTGAGAAAATGGGGTTGGAGAAAGTGCAGTGTTGGGTCGTCATAATCTGGATAGACCGCCTCGCCAGATAACTACAAGGGCATTTTGTTTCAAACTTTAACATTCTCCGTGACAGAAAAAGCATTTCAAATCTAATATAGCTTGTAAAAATAGTCAAGATGAGACATATGTTTACAGCTGCATCGCTGGATTCCTAATAGTTATAGTAGTCACGGCTATTTAACTGAATAGCCAGACGCTGAATAAACGATTGCGCAAATGATGATGAAGGAGAATTTTTACCTCGACTTTTACCATGATTCCCCGACGCCATCTTTAGCGCAGTCGTCGATGCCTGGACCATATGACTGCTTACTTAAAAGAACATGAAAACATAAACCTGGCATTTGTTGGCCTTTTTCTCGCAACACAAAAATTAAATTAGACGCCAAAATAATTCCAAATTTGTTTTTCGAAATTCAATTGGGATGGATAAATACAAGTAATTAATAAGAGATCCAAAACTACAAACATTAAGACTCCCAAAGAAGGTGATAAACGAACACTGACACCAAATCCATTACCGATACTATGAACCGTTTCTTTTGCAACATGGGGAAAAGGCTCGCTGAAAGGATCCCTGCCAAACCTAATCCCCTTCTTAATGGTGATTTTGGAGATCCGTCCAGCTGCGAAGCTTTCCATATTTTCTTCTATAAACGAAGAGACTTTGATCAGGGTTTGTGGTGGTATCAAAACTTCCATTGGGTCGGGTGTGGACTCTATATCTAGTTTTTTCCTAAAAATTGGAATTTCAGTTTTGGCACCTTCTCTCTTGCAGCTATTCAACTTATCTCTTTCTCTCGGGGAATTCCCGGACAGTTGGAAAACTGCGAGGGTCGCAACGATCTTTAAAGGTGGAGCCATCGATGACAAATCAAACTACAGACCTATTTCTGTGCTCCCTGTAATTTCTCGACTTTGCAAGAAGCTAATCTTCGACCAGCTTTACGACTACCTTCGCCGAAATCAGCTCATCTTTCTCTCTTTCTCCTACAGTTAGCGTTCAGGAACTACATTCAGTCCAAAAGTGTCTACTTAAAAGCACAATTGACTGGCATTTGCATATTGACAAGAGGAGGTACACTGCTCCAGTCTTTATCGTTCTTGAAAAAAGCTTTCAATACTGTGGACAATGATTCTATAACATACAGAGGCAGCTACCTTTGGAATAGCATACCTGATGTGGTAAAGAGCTGTGACAGTGTCCTCTCTTTCAAACGAAAAATCAGAGAATGGAATGTAAATACATGTACCTGCAGAGTTTGTAAATAGATATGTAAAGAGTTGAATTGTAATTAAGTTGCTTTTGTATATATATTTATGTAGATAGTTGGTATTAATTAGTGCACATCTTTTGATGTGCACTATAGGCGTATTCTACCAACTTTAAACAAATGGATTATTATTATTATTATGAAATCCTTCCCATAAGTGCTTGCTCCCACACAATCAAGTGCAGTATTTGTAGCTAGCAAACGAAATATGTATATTTATTTACTGCTAGTAGCTAGATATTCAATTTAAGCTAGAATATAATTGAATTAAAATAAGACGACAAACAAACAAACAAACAAACAAACAAAAAACAATGTAAAAATTAATGCCCTATCAAACACCAGCTAAAAAAGATAATTTCCCTACGCTATGCTATGAAATTCTGCATAATTCCGGAAAAATCGCTTGGTTAAACGTGGAGGGAATTTCTACCCTTCGTATAAATGCTACAGCCGTAACTAGCCGATCATCTAATTTTTCCTGACTCATTCACAACCACTAAGACAACTAAGAAGCACAGAAAATCAAAAATAGTCAGTGGAAAAGATCTTATTCTATAGTAAACGAAAAGGGGACTAGTTTCAGGGAAGGAGTTGAGGCTGCTCGAAGGCTATTACAAAGACTAATGTTAAAACTTTGCTTTGATATTTAAATGAACGAATCTCGTCTTAAATACAAACTCCTCACGCAGCTGTACTCATGTGCAGTCAAATCTCCCTACCGGTGGGGGTAGCTACCCCCGTACATTTTAATCCGTACGTTTGAGTCTATTAGCACGTGCTTGGAGCATGCTTGAGACGTTTCGCATGACTGGTCATTAGTGCGACGAATTATTCCACGTGTTTCCGAGAGCAATCAAAAATTGTAACATAAAGAGTGGAAATTGTGAGAAACTAGCAGTCTATATTCAAATCTTTATATTCATAACTTACAAGGCCCTAAAAGGAGTCTCCTGTAACCTGAGACATTCAATTTAACAGTTGACTTTTGATTGACCTTCTTGACAGGAGCAATGTGAAATTATTTATCTCAAACAGGACCTTAAAACATTATGATGGGAAGACACTAAACAAGTCTGTTTGATAAGAAGCGACGTAAGTTCATCTCACCAGTTGATGTGTCTTCATATGCATGCCTTTTTCTGAGAGCAAATGTTTACTAACATTTTGCACGCAGCTGCAAAGAATGGGTTCATCCTTGTGTCTTCTCAAAGAGGAAAGCGTTGGCTGAAAGCCTCAATAAATTTGTCTGGAGGCTAACTGCTGGCAGCATAGACACTATTGAACGCCGTATAGCCATGATAATAACTATAGAGCTCTTTCATAAAAACTGCATGAATCGCATCGTTTTGCCTTGCTCATACGCGGTACGAAGTGTATAATTTATATCCTAAATATAACACAATTGTAATGCCTGCTGTTAAGCTTCTAGACTAGATCTTTTTATAAAACGTGGCTCTAAACCTACAACTAAAAACGATGAAGAGCAAACATGTTTTTCGATGCTATTTTGGCTCTATTTGCTTAATAGTAAAAGCTATGCTCATTTTTGAAAGAGGAAGAGAAGCGTAATATTTCAAGAAAAGTTTTGAAAGTCTTAGCTTGCGAATGAGGGTTGAAATCGAGTCTCAAAAAAGACAACTCTTTGCCTACAAAGCCACTGACGTCAAAGTCCACATGCTGTATCCAAATCTATGCTCCTCCGCTTAGTTCTCGACCAAAGATATTTTTTGTCAAGATACGGAAAAATGGTGGATGATTAGCAGATTTTGGAAACTTCGACAAAGGGTGCCGTCTGTGTTCATTCTCCTGTACTTTTCCTTTAATAACTGTTTTATTTTCAAATTCTGACATCCCTTTCTATGACCGTTCTGAAGTTTAATACGATCTTCGCCAGAGGTTCTCTTTAAGGTTTTGTCTGTCTTACGCCGACCTGACATCACGTTCAGAATGTTTCTTCTTCTTTGGCACCAAAGCCCCCATTGGAGTCGTAGGCACCATTCAAGTCAAAACAAGACAGTGTTTCCATGCATTATTGCGAGCAATTGACATTCCTTCAGACCATTCTCTGATGTTGGCCACCCAGGCTGTTTTCCTTTGTTATCGTAGTACTACCAGCCTAAGAAATGCCGAAACTGACTTGCAAGTACCATTCATGAAAACTACTAATGGGCAGAAGGCGTTTGCATTCGTGGAGCGAAAACTTGGAATCAACTTAGCCGTGAGGCCAAGCAAACTCCCTCTTTATCTTCTTTTAAGAACAAGATAAAGGGTTAATTTTAAGTTAATTGTAATTAGTTGTAAATAAACTGTTTATGATTGTAATTATTTAAGTTAAAGAGAATTCTAAGTTGATTGTAATTAGTTGTAAATAAACTGTTTACGATTGTAATTATTTTCCTTTTTTGTTATAAGTTTGGTAGATTTTTGATTTGTAAACTTTTTGGCAGGGCCCCCTAAAAATCAGTCAAGCTGACTGACGGAGCTACCATGCATGAATAATTTTAAAATGAAACAAACATGAAAATGAAAAAATTCTTTCCTCTTATTTTCCCCTATTATTTCACCCTCAATTGACGCCATGACCACACATCCGGTCTCCATTTCCAATGCTTCCATTATGCCATCTTACTCCTTTTTAATTGTTCCACAATACCATATTCTTGCTTAATTCCAATCCTTTTTCGGACCCATTCATTTGTTTTCCTCTCAGTCCAGCTTATCCTCAAAACTGTTCTCCACAGCCACATGTCAAAGGATTCTCCACAGCCACTTTTTGGCCACTTTTTTCAATGTCCAGCTGTCTGCACCATTAAGCAAGGTGCTCCATACCAAACTCTTGACTTTTGACTAGCACTACCATGAGCTCTCGACTGATGTCTGCTGACTTCCACACTGCAGCTAGTTGTATTGCTGAATTTCGAGCAACAGCAATTCCTGATTCAATCTCGTGAGAGCTGTCACAATCTTCCTTTACTACCGATCCTAGATACTTGAATTGTAAAACTTCCTTCATTTTCTTCACCATTAACGCTAATACGTTCATCTTGGGGGTACGTGGACAGGTCCTTTCAAAGGTGCTTCTTTGATCTGACGATGGCGTCAACTAGAAGTTGTCCCTGTTGCAGTTGTTTAATCTTTGTCAGTTGATTCCAGTTTTGCATTTTGAGCATTTGGTAATCTCTTTGAAGGACACAATGCCCAATGCATGTTTCTCTTTGCATAAAGCTGAGGGTTGGAATGAAAATATTTTTTCTAATATCGATAAAGAGTTTATGATGTGACTTGGCCTGAAGACATGACAGTAAAGCTCTCAGCTAGATTCCTTGTAACCATCGCCCTTTAGTATATTCGCCCTTGATATGCCCACGTCAAGAAGACGCAGAAGATGTGAGCAGTGTGCTAGTAGAAATGGATTATAATACCATTCCCATTCGCAACTTCGACAGTTCCCATGGTTCGTAGATTAACAGTCAAGGTTTGGAACACTCTCCACTGTTATGAGAAGAGTAGCCAAATACTCGCTGGAAACTTCTGCATAAATCCAGCCGTTAGAGGTTATCGCATAGAGAGCTCCAACTGGCGCACTTGCCATCCAGTTAGATTCTTTGCGCCATACATAATAAAGAGGGTAATTTCTTCTCCTAGCTCTGATCGTTGACAGCATGCTATACTGCTCTTTTCAACTTCCAGAACGCCACTGACAGGATTTGTCTCATGGAACACTCTCCGCTCTCCATTTTAGATTCAGTTCAGTTGATAAGATCGAGGTTGTGAGAAAAATAAATAAGTACTTGCCTGCTGAAGCTTTAGGAGGGCAGCAATGTTTGATGAAAGACTCTCACAGTAGTTGCGCACATCTTCAAAGCGCCTGTAAATAACAAGATGCTATCATCAATACAAGACTTAAATAGAATCAAGCTAAATTCCTGCTAGCCTAACAACAACTGAGCTGGCCATTTAAGCTTGCAAAATATCAAATACTAGCATATTTTTCAATAATTGATCAAGGAGCCCGTGAAAAAGAAAGGTAAACAATTCCACAAGCGCAACTGTGTATGCATATATGCATACAACTTCTACATCACCATAGTATTTTTTTGTATACATTTCTACCTAGCATCCGAAGGTATCCGAAGCATCCGAATCCGAAGGCATCCGAAGGCATCCGAAGGACGCTGAGAAGCTGAGCTTATCGAAGCAGCGTCCTGGTCCTTCCTCTCGATGTGACCACACCTCGTGATTCCTTTAGCCTGGAATTACAGAGAGTTGGCGACTCTCCTCACACTTTGTAGCGGTTCGGCAGGGCGAGGACTCGAACCAGATTGGTAGTCAAGCGTGCTACCACTGAGCCATCCCCGCTATCCCCACTGAACCATAGTATTTCAAATGCCTTTACAGCATGATGAGCAAGCAACGACTGTTCTCAAAAAGCGAGATGAAAACATAGAAATGTTATCTATCCAATATTTAATCAAATCTTAAATTCAGTGGGCCATTTGTATTCACCGGCATTGGAATACTGGCATCGGCATTGGAACTGGCATTGGCATTGGAATTGGCATCGACTATTGCATAAGTCCACAAGTACTATGGCGCATGCAAAACTAACCAGGGGGTGCGCAACAGCGATTTGCGCGAGTCTCTATTCATTTATTCCCATGGATTTGAGCATTATGAATGAGGATTACTGATATTATACGGAGAGTTTTAAATCCTATAAGAGCATACCTGAATTGATTAATTACGCTTTTATAGGAACACTTTCAATTGAGCTAAAATTAAATTAGATTTCTGACTTTACCCCGGCTGGAGCGGTACACGACTTGTTTTCAGAAATGTACCCTCTTCTTATTACCGAAACTTGCCTTGGTACCCAGATTTATGAAGAATTTTTTCGGAAAACTCCACATTTGTAACTATTTTTGCAACTTTCAGCGAAACGCCACTAATATGACCTCTGTCGAAAATGACCCTTGTTTAGAGAATGTTGTTCAAAGAAAGTTGGGCCCAAGAACCCACCCATATGGGCGGCACATACCCTTACCCTGAACATGTTATGTACCCCCCCCCCCTGGGATTTTACGTTAAAGACAGATCAGAGCTCTTCATAATTAAAAGTTCATCAGAGGTTGAAGTTTTGAACCTTGAATATCTTTGAATCTCGTGAACTTATACTTAATTTGAGAGTAAAAGTTGTTAGTTTGATCGTGAAGTTACGCATAATTCGTTGACTTCTCTGGTTCAACTTCAAAAGTTTGGTTCATTTCAAGAATCATCATTGCTGAAAAATAAAATTGATGGCAGCATATTTTCCAATCTAAACCACACTCTCGAATGACCTGTAATATGAAAATCTTAAAACCTTAGAATCTTAAAACCCGAAAACTAACATAAAAGCATCAAACCCTCAGTCCTGGGGGCAAAAATTGGCCAAACCCGCAACCCAATCAAAGCCCAAAGCCCTTTCACAGTATGAGGAGAATTGTCTTTAGGAGTTATTGAATTGACAGAGTTTGTTCACTGCATTGAAATACTCGTACAAATTACTGTGACGGACCCCCTGGCTAGTTTTGCATGCGTCATGGTACTTACGCAATATCGATGCCAATTCCAATGCCAATGCCAGTTCCAATGCCGATGCCAGTATTCCAATGCCGGTGAATACAAATGGCCAATTCAGGGTAGCTCGTGAAACGAAAGGCTGTTCAGTAAACAAAGGAAAGATAATTGGGTATCTTTATCCTTCTAATACAGCTATTAGAGATTGCTTGGTGCGACCCCCTGGCTGCGCGGGATTTGGCACCATGGCGATCAGCAATAGCAAACACTTAACATCGCTTCATTTGCTCGAAAAACCTAACGGAGAAAATCTTCTTCATTTTCTTCACGCAAGCAACGAATTTCGACAGAAACTTTACAGATATTGGTCTTAAGTGGTTAAGAGGCAAAGTTTGGTAATCAGAAGTACCAAAAATCGGCATTTTTACAAATGAATGTCATATAAGTACAAATTTGCTTTTGAAAGTTAGACAAAAGCGCAATTTAGCATTCTATCAAAGTTGCATAAAGAATTCTGAAAAAGGGCGGCAAACTCGGTCATCCTCAAATAATGTACAAACCAAAAGTACAAATTTAAAAACCAAGCACCTCGTATTGGCTTCACGACAATTTTTGAAAATCAGCCAAATTTCTGTGCACACTGTAAAGTACCAAGGTACAGTATGCAATAGACAGAGAGTACCTAACGTTTTTAAAAAGATCCTGCAAGCTAACTCTGAAATAGTCAAAAGGTGCGATTTTTAAATCAAATAAATGTCAAGGCATCATGACTTTTCTTCTGTTAAGTAAGACAAAGATGCAATAACTTACTGATCTGGCTTCTTCACACTGATTGTGACACTGAGCAATTTCCAACGAGCAACATTCAACTAGAAAAAAATGCCAATGTACTTTCACAGCTTTCCATCAATCATGACTGATCTAATACCGGGCAAGCCAGGACTGTATTTCATGCTTGAAAATCATACGTACTGTAAAAATTACGATACAAATTCGGAAAGTTTTAAAGGTCTACCTTAATGTAACCAATCACATCTTTCATATTTTCTCGTAGTTTTAGATCACTTACTTCTCTCTGAAGTTTATTATTAGCCCATTCTCCAAATTGCTCAACAGCAGTCAACAAGGGCTCTTCAATCTGATAAAGTTTATTACACACAAAATTCCTTTGTCGTCTAGAGGGTGTCAGCGGTGGTAATCGGTGGTAATCGGACACTTGCGAAAACCGACAGAAAGGTATGTTACAAATGAAATCCATCACGAAAAGCCGAGTGCTCCAGGCAATGGCGGCGGATGGGCCTACCTTGTCGGATCAATCCTCAGATAAAAAAACGCCTCAAAATTCAAGTTTTGAGTGACGTTAGCACTGAGCAAAAGCCACAAGTATCCAGATGAATGTTTCCTCAATCCAAGAATCAACAAACCTTTCAGTTTTAATCAGAAATTCTTCATTTTGAAGGCCAATTAGCTCCTATTCGCTCACCACAGCTGAATAGAAATTTCCAACTTCCGAAGGTTGCCATGACTACGAATTAACCTCGTGTTGACGTGAATAGAAAAATCGGTGCCCCCTTCGTTTCTTTTCGCCCCACTTCTTGATGTGAAAGTCCATAAGTCCCAGTTTGAGCAAAAAAATATATTGTTGTTGTTGTTGAAATTGTTTTTGTTGTTGTTGCGATAACTGGGACTATTACACTCACCTATATCCGTTTCGGGTAAGTGTTTTTGAACATTTCTTCACGAAAAGAATAGGCAATAGCAAAAAAACAACAACACAGAATCTCAGAAATGGCATCAGCAAATAATTTTTGCGCCCTGTCCTACAAAACTAGGCTCAGACTCCTTTTAAAACGAAGTTTTTCCAGCGTGGTCAGATGTGATGAGAAACGTTAGCTGACCATCTAGGGTGCTGCCTTCTACTTTAAATTATTCCTTAAAATTGCAACTCTTTGAGACAATATTTGCAAACAATAGACCTTTTCAAAGAGGTGTGGGACGGCGCGCTACTTTTCTGGAAGAAGGTGGACAATCTGCGAAGGGGAATCCCTTCTCACTGCAAATGTTGAAATGCAGTAGGAATGAGCGAAGCAATGCAAGAAAAAGCGAATTTAACAACAGTTTCTATGCGCTTAATGGACCAGAAGGGCCTTCAAAGGCTTCCAACTTGAAAATACTGAGTTACTATCACATTCAAATGATATTTAACATTGCTTACAAGGGAACAAAGGAGTCATGACATAACAAATTCTGTATGTCCCGAAAATCTTGGCCATACGGTCATTGAAAGATCCATGATTTCAGAATTTAGAACCAGAAATCATGGAGATCTGCAAATTCCCAAAGTATGCAAAGCGAAATTTCTACTTCTCTGGTGTCAAAAACTGGAATGATATCCCTGACAGCATTCGAGAACAAGAATCAATCGCTCGTTTTAAAACAGGTTTTAGAAAGTATCTTTTGAACCTAACCCTAACCCTAACCCTAACCCTAACCCAAACACGACCCCTTGGTAGAGCAGCATATTTTAGGTGTTTACTAATTATTCTTTTTTTTCTTTCTCTGAAATGATTTTTTGATAGGGCTGAAAGGAGTTTTGTGTATAAATATTGATAAATGAAAGAAATGAAATGAACTTCGATTTCGGCGAATTTGGACTAATCATTACTTGCCAATGTTAGATCTTTTTATGAATAGATGGAGCATATTTATTGCTTTTTTAACCAAAGGAATGCGGAGGCACTTTTGGTACAAATGTATGGAGGCAAAGGTCTCCTATGCCCCTAGAGCCTCGTGACAAAGGAGAGACTTTGCATTTTGGCGGGAAAATATTCGTAATCAAGATCAAATGTGTATTCGTCATTTCGTTCATTGCTTCTAGGGATCAAAGAAAAAGCAAAATGGTTTGCAACAGATCATTAATAAATGTTAGAAAGAAAACATGGACATTTCTTAATTGTACAATGTGAAAGAAATGTCAAGTCAAAGACTTACTAAAAGTTATTGTTTTGCTCATAGTTTTGGTGACATATTGGCTGAGAGGTGCAATTTAGATGCAGTTTATGCTTGACTTTTTCAATAGGAGCAAAACTTTTACAAATAAATGAGAACCCTGTAGCAACGTGCAAGCTAAGTCGTTTGGAGCAGGTGAGTGGCCTTATTTTATGAATACACGTATTTGTTTTATAAGAAATTGCCCATAAGAAACTCAACTCGCAGATCGCCAAAAAATTAAGAAACTCCAGTACTGGGAATATTTAAGTTAAGAAGCTATTCATTTTGATAAAGAAAATCCTTGACATATATTTACTTTCCTTTCACTTTTTTCTTGCATCGTATTACTCGAAAGGTACTTGAGTAATGTCCTAAATATTGGAAAGGCTTAAAAATCTTGTTTTGGTATGTTCACGAGGGGACAGGTGGTGAACCTGTTATGGACCCTCTAAGAAACTCGTAAAAAACTCTGAGTACTCAAAATCTGATAATTTTAAGAAACTTTCAGTATTGGCCCAAATTCTTAGTTTCTTATGAAAAAATACGTGTATGTACAGAGAAGTACTTTTTTGAAACATCATAAGCCAAACTTTGTCAACAAACGCACTCACATAAATCAAAAGACAGAAGAAACTGTTTATTCTTTAGTTATATGGTTCATAAAAGACAAGAAAGGCTTCAGCATGAAAATATATACTTGCCTGCCACATTAACGCAATGTTTAGCATTTTTTACGAGGAGGAGATGTCTATTTCTTGAGTTGTTTCAGCGAAGTTTGGACTTCTTGATCACTGATGATGAAGGCCTCGGATTTGGTAGATAAAGTTTGGATTTCTGTTTTTGAATGAGTGGAGCTTATTGCAGGAATACTAACAATCGTGCATGCCAATGCATGTCAAAAACTGCTAAGGAACGAACAAAGATTCATACTTCTTCCAATGTTGAAACTACCGGGGCAAGCCTTTCTACATCAAGTCAACTGGAGAAGTTCTCCCACTGCATCTCCAGTTCAGCATCGAGGAGAAGATTCCCCTCGTATCTGCCATCTTCCAGAAAAGTAGCGCGCCGTCCCAGACCTCTTTGAAAAGGTCAATTCAGAAAATCGATTGCTCATTTGATGACTTAGCAATAGACTTATGACGATGAGTCCCTTGCATCCCTGTGGTAAACCATGCTCAACAGGGACTCATAATGAAACAGTGAAAAAGCTGACCATGTAATATGCATTCATCAGTCGCGTGTTTGGTATTTACAATGTGTAAATGGTGGCGGCATTCTGTGTCGCTTGCGTGCAACAGATGAAAGTGAATGTAAATTGACGCAAATAGCTCAAACCCATGATTTACATAGCAAACATCAAGAGCTGTAATCATTAAAAACCGGATGTGCCTAAAAAGTATGCAATTTTGATAGGCAAAGAACAATCGTACACTGAACCAATTCTGAAGATCGTTTATTCAGCCTTAGTTAAAATCCTCTATTGTTCTCGAATATTTTTCATACATCAAGCGTTTCAACCCATTTTATGAAAATTACTTATTTGGACACGACCTGAATCGATTCAAAATCGTTGACCAATTTTTCGATCAATTTCAAAACTGAAATTGAAAAGATCAAGAGAAAATGATTGCTTTTACAAATACAAAAAATTCGTAATTGTACAAGCATCAACGACTCGTGCAACGTAAGAAACTGCAAGGATCTCCAGATCTCCAGGCTTAAAACACAACATGTCAAAAAAGATTTTACTACTCTGCCTTATCCCAGCTAATATAGAGAAATCCAAACCACGCCCGACAACACCAAGCCCGAATTCTGACGTCACTTCCGGCCTCTTTTGCAAGAAAGCTGTGGCGCGAAAGTAAAATTTTGTGATAAATGGCGTCAGCAGGCGTCCCAAGTGTCCCAAAGCAAAATATCGAGATATAACGCAATAGCTGTATCTTCGCTCTTTCAAGTTCTTTGAGCATTTTGGACTCAGAGCTTCTTGGTTTTTCATATTTTTCAAAGGCCGTGGACAACTCTGTTTACAAACTTGGGATTCAGCACAGTAGGTAAGCAGACTTTATCATAAATTTAACGTTTTTCCTTTGTTTCATGGAAATTTTGTTGAAAGTTTTGGATTCCTCGATGTCGTTTTGTCCTATTTTGCCACCTTTCGCCAATTGTTGACGAAATAAACTTGTCTTTTTCTCGTCTTGAACTTCGGCTTGCAGTTTCAAGAAAATGAACTTTTGTTGGCCTAAATTTAACCAAAATTTTTTCAAACTCCAATATTTTCTAAACTAAGACAGGAATTCTCATTTTGGAGATATAACGCAATAGCTGTAAGCATCTAGTTTGTAGGAATGTTGCCTGTTTTGCTGTAGCCTTTGCCGGTTTCCCACAATTTTCAAAGGCAATTTTTCCTCGAGAGCCATGATCATCTAATCTTCGTTAACTTTACTTGCTTCCTTTCACAAACTTGTCTGCTTTTTAGTCAGAAAACAAACGTTAACCTTGGTTGAATGTATCACTTTCGAACTTAATCTGATGTTTTCAGAAATGAAAGTATTTTAGAGTACTTGCTAGCTGTTTTGGCCACCAGAGCAATGAAAATAATAACAAAACTTTGACTTCGCTCTCAGAGAACTTTTCGTCGGGTTTGGCCTAACTGTAAACAAACATAAAGTTGCATTGTTGCTTATTTTCTTCAAGACTAATGGGGAAGCTCTGACCTAGAAATAGGAGATTTGCTTACTAAAACAATGTTATCAAGGCTACCTTGTACAAAAAATTATCAGCTTTGATTATTTTGCCTATAAAAACGATAGTTTACTGCAATTATTTGCCTTTAAATCTGTTTTCTTTTTCTTGAGCAGGGTATTGTTGCTCTGATTTAAGTTTGCAAAGACATCTCCTATTTTGGTTTGCTGCTCTTTTTTGCACATGCAATTCTCTATGAGACAAAGTGAAATTTGCTATGCAGCAAACAGTTTTAGTAGGAGGAAATAATATTGTCTCTGTTTTATTTTAGGACCCAAACAGAACAAGATTATCCTTTACCAATCAAGCCCAACCTTGAAGCAGCATTTGACAACAACCACAAAAGACTGGAATTTCTTGCTTTTTCAATGCCTGATGCCTGAAGACTGATGCAAAACTGATGGAACATGACTGTTGCAAACAAAGCATTCAATGAAAAACAATATTATGATATATAAAAAAATTGAGTAATCCAATAATTGATACTCTGATGATTTTACTCTGATGATAGGAAGATGGTAAGATAATAGCAATTGAATCAACACAAAATTGAAATGTTAATGCTTCCAATTCTGAAACAGTCTGAAACTTATTCTGAATTTGATCTGCAAAGACAATTGTTTGAAAAGACAAAGACAAAGCTCGCCCGTTTCACCCTGTAGGTGAAATGAAATGCCATTTCACCCGAATATTTGTTTTCTGAAATCCCTCCGGAGCGTCAAATATTGTACAATCTTAGAAATCCGCGGGTTTACGATCAAAATATTGTACGAACTGTTCGCTTTTCAAACACGTATTTCCAGAGCACACTCCATGAGTGGAATTTACTCGACGACGAGATCAAAAATTCAAGGTCCATTTCTGAGTTTAAACAAAAATTGCTTCAAATTATAAAACCTGTGACAAACTCCATGTACAACATTTCTGATATAGATGGTGTTAGATACCTAACTAAAATTTCGATTGAAATTTAGTGCTCTTAATGAACATAAATTCAGACATAGATTTGACTGTATAAACCCTTGCTGCGCCTGTGGCGAAGCGGTAGAGGATAATGAACACTTTCTCCTGCACTGCCCTCGTTTTGACACGATGCGAAGAGATCTCCTTGGTCAACTTTCTGACATTCCCGGGATTGATATTACATCAATGGATTCAAAATCCTTATGCCAACTGTTACTGTTTGGAAGCAACAACCTAACCGTTGTTGCAAATCGTATAATTTTAGAAGCGTCGAGCAACAAAAAGATTCAGTTAGGGTGGCTCTGCTCTCTGCTCTGGTTGGGATGGGGGCAGAGTTACCTTAAATTTTTGAGTAAATCGCAGCGCCCATTCGTTTACGTCTTCGTCATGTAGCGTTTTTTGTGGTAATGTTGTGTTGATAAACTATACTATTTATTAATTATTTATTGTAAGTGCTATTCACAGTGGGAACTCGATGACCATGTGTCCATTTTCACTGTGAGTGGCACACTCTATCTTATGTTTAGTTTATCTGTTAAATGTAGTTGATTTTAAGGAGTATATAAAAAAAAAAAAAAAAAAAAATGCCATGCTTATTCATGAGTTTCTGAAAATTACCAAAAAGCAGTTATTGCCGTTGTCCATTCAGAAATAGTCATTGAAATTTCAATAGACAGCATCCTTCCCTATCTTCCTTGTCTGTGAGTTTTTAGAGCCAACAAGAGAAGATTTCCAGACTGCATTGAGTTGCTCCATCATTGAGAGGAACTTGCCCAGTACAAATAACATATTTTCTATAATTTGCTATCCATTTGTCCATCAAAGACATATGCCATCATAAACAAAACGGTTTTAGTTCTTGATCCATAAATATCCGAGTTCTTTCGTTGGAAGCTGCTTCTTCTTGTCTCTTTCTTTCTGGCGGGTTGGAGAATTATTTGAAAACATGAAAGCATCTCTTGTCCTTCACTGGCAGTAAAAGGATCGCTAGTGCTCTGCATATTGGTTTATTGCTTCGTTTCCTATCAGAATTAAAGGGTTTTCTTGAAAGCAAGCAGCAAGCAGACCACGCCGCTTCAAAACAATTTCTACGATCTACGAGATTTTCTAAATGTCATGGCTTTCAAGGCGCTTTTTACTTCAACAAAGACAATGAATTCGAAAAATTTGCCCAAATACGGATGAAAATCTCTTAAAATAAGACCATCACTCCTGTCAAATTGCGTGGAGTTTACCGGGAAGTTTAAATCAAAACGATTTTAGTTTTAAACATTTCTTAGATAAATTCACTACCTTTTAAGATTAAATTAACGCGGAAAAATCACACCGCATCACTGCATGAAGCGTTCAAAGTCGACGAAAATATTCACTTCCGGTCATTTTCCTATACATTTGTATAGGGGCATCAAAGCGAGGCTGAACTCCTCGAGAAAGGTGTTGTCGGGCGTGCAAACGATCGGGCGCTTCAAAAAAAAGAACTAAAAGCGCACTTGACGAGTTGAAAACGCAAAAACAAACACAATTAAACACGACCACGTAACACTGTCTTTTTTTAATGTAGGCTGTTCTAGACTAATGAACGCTCATAACGCGAGAAGAGACCGAACCATCGAGTGACAATCGCGTATAATTATGATAACTATGTCTTCAATTAGAGATGAAATTATCAATCTTGGAAAACGGCCCAGCGTACGATGTTTCGTGGTTTGTCAAAGGTGCATACTTCTTTTAACCACTCAGTACATACCTTTGATTGGAATCCTGTAGCAATGGCAGTGTCTTTCCAATTCATCTCCTGGAATAAGTTTGAAGTATTGATAGAACCAGAAATTATATGCTTCTAATAAGTAATTTCAGTACCAAAAATAAAGTAGATGTTACAAAACCAAGACGCTTCCAGCATGTACTCGTTATCAAGTAAGCTCCTAATGATAGTTCCATTCTTAATGAGAGAACTGGTAAAAGGCTGATATGTTTTCGTCACCCTTCCGCTGAAAGAATCTACAATGTTTGTTGCTTTAAAAGATCAAGCAAAATTCTAGAGATATGTATCATCTCATCATCATCATCATCATTGTCAGTCATTCAGGCCACTGCGGGCCGACGACCTCCCCAACGTTTTCCAGCATACTCTGTTCCCTGTTCTTCTCATCCAATTGACCCCTGCTGTTTCTGTGATTTCATCTCTCCATCTCTTTTTTGGTCTTCCTCTGCTGCGCTTCCTTCCATACGGTGTCCATTCTGTGGATTTCTTTGCCCATCGGTTATCTGCCACCCTTCCTATGTGGCCTGCCCACTCCCACTTCAGTGATTTCGCCTTGGCTATATGATGTCCACTACTCTTGTTTGCTCCCGTTTCTCTTCCTATTTCTTTTCGTGATATTCAGCATTGCTCTTTCCATGCTTCTTTGAGCGACTTGCAGTTTTGATGCAAGTCTTTTAGTTAGTGACCACGTTTCTGCGCCGTATGTCATCGCTGGGGTGATGATATTGTCCATTATCTTTCTTTTGAGACAGACTGGTATTTTTGTGTCTCTTAGTATGTTATTATATCTTCCGAAGCTTGCCCAACCCTGTCCTATCCGTCTTGCTATTTCCTTCGACTGGTTATTATCTGCTGTTATTAGCTGCCCTAAGTAGACATATTGTTCTTCAATATCCAATTCATCACCGTCAATAACTATTTCTCTGTTCTGACTGTTCCTTTTTGCGTGTACATTATGAAGGATCTTTGTCTTCAATTTGTTAATCTTCATCACATCTTTTTTCCCTTCCTCATTCAAGGACACTTTCATTTCTTTTTATTCTTTGTGATCATTAGCAAAAAGTACTATATCGTCTCCAAACCTTAAGTTACTTATATGTTCACCATTTATCTTGATTCCATTCTCTTGCAGATTGGCTCTTCTGAATATTTCCTCCAATGCCGCAATGAATAGCAATGAATATGGATCATCTAATACTTTAAAATTGCTAGGATGGAAAATGGTTTAACGATTACCTCAAAAGTTTTGCCTAGAAATTATATTCGTCGATCACACTTTTGGTAAAACTCCAGAAACAATTTGTTGCCAAGTAAGAGCCATGTGATACAAAATGTAGATATACCGAATGGTACATGTGTGCTTTAACTTGCCTGAAAATAATTGAAATTGAAGTTCGGCAGAACATGTCTACTTTCTACAGGGTGTCCCAAAAAAGTTGTGCCCCGTTTGCCTAAAGATTGCAACAAAAGGGCAAAAGATTCTTGCAAATCTTTTATATCATGCTGCTCTTCAGATCTTCGAACAGAGTTTGCTGCCATCCCGGCAAAAATCCGTTAAAAAATGATGGACCTTCAGAACACCAAATTTGCCTGATGACTGAAACCAGCAGTTGGCCATTTTGTCTCACTATTTTGCAGTGATGAGTAACTTCCCGTGAGGTAAGAAATAATTTCTGTGAGGTCATAAATAGCGGAACTCTCTGAGGGTTATCGAAATTTTCACGATAGCTATGACATTTGAGGCTGCAATTTCATTTTCCATCCATGAAGCTATTCATCGCTGCAAAATAGTAAGACAAAATGGCCGACCACTGGGTTTCAGTCATCGGGCAAATTTGGTCTCCTGAAGGTCATAGCTCCATCATTTTTCAACGGATTTTTATGGGGAAGGGAGCAAACTTTAATTGAATATCTGAAGGGCAACATCATGCAAAAGTTTGGTGAGAATCTTTTACCGTTTTGTCGCAATCTTCAGGCAAACGGGGCACAATTTTTTGGGACACCCTCTACACTGATACAAAAGGCATACCAGACATGCATACACAATCCCGCTTACCTGATTCAAAAATCCAGTGAATATTTTGTCTTGTGAAATTGTTGGATGTGATGCCAATCTTAACAAATAACACTAAGAAAGACGAGAAAAAAGTATGGAGATCTCTAACAAACAAGAACTGGGCTCAAAAGGTTGTTTCGAAAATCATCAAAATTCAATATCGTTACCAATCACAAAATGTCCATTTTGAGCATGGAAAAATGATTTTCAGATAGCACTGCTCGAAACAGCTTTTACGTCAGCATCGCGATTCCTGCCTGGTACTGTGTTGCTAGTATTGTTTTCAGGATCTTCCGAGATAACTAGGAGGTTTACATCGATCCCCTATTTTGAGGACTTTTTTAGGATTTCAAGCATGCACTTTTCCTCAAAATCATTAATTCGGGAAATTTACAGAGCCGAAAAAAATGCGAAAAATCCTTGTAACGTAGACTTTTAGGAACAGAACAGCATTTGACGCATTTCAATCAGCCACATACTTTTCTATTCTACAGTAGAAACCCGCATAAAAGAACCTGTTTTTATAAGAACCTAGAGGCTGAAATTCAATCTTCAAAACCCCCTAAATAAGAACCCCTAAGAGGCTCAAACTGAGAAAGGTTCTTATATAATAGCTTTCATGTAAATTGTCAAAATGACAAGAATAGAATTCTTCACATCCTGATCAGACTTCTTCATTGGTACAAAAGATTTGTTCTCAAGAATTCTCAAGAAATCTCAAGAAATCTCAAGAACTCTTGGGCTGGAAAATAGTGTTAATGTGTGCAAGGCCTGCTCGTCTATAAGAACCTTTTTAAGAACCTTACAGGCTGGAATTTAGAATAGCAGCCATTTAATTAAGAACCAATTCAGGCTGCCCAGGAAAAACCTAGGTTCTTTTATGCGGGTTTCTACTGTATAACAGATTGCATTGGGGCACTTTTCTGGGTCACCCAGTAGTGATCCAAGGCATGGCATAAATGCATCAAACGGAAAGTGTCAGAAATGTACCAAAATGATTGTCTGTTGTAAGGGCGAGTGTGCCAGCGGAGGTAACCTGACTCTTAAGGAAAACTAACTATTTTCAAAAGAAAATTGACCACAGACAAAAACCAAAATTACCAGGTGAATGGACAGGTATTTGGACATATTTTCCAATAGTGTTTTGGTTTTTTACTTTGCCTGCTTTTCTTTGGCAACGATGTGGTTGAGGCTGACCTTGGCGGTGGTTTTCGGACAGTGGAGGTGGTTTTCGGACATCAGGTTCACAATGCAGAATGTACCAATGTACCAAGAAATCAATTTTTCTATGCATACTTGGTAAGTATTCCGTCTATAAACTCTTCTGCTTCACTTCTTTGTCTTGCTTCCCTATTCTTGAATGAGAAGACAATTTTTCGATAGTCAGTTCCCGTAATGACATTCTGGAGAGCTCTCAATGCGCGCAAACCAACCAACACAATGGAAGATGCGTGAGAAAAATATTATTTTGATATTATTACAATTTTGGATGAACTACATACAGACATTTATGAAAGAAATATGAAAATCCAAATGTCAATTCAAATCTGTACTTTATTCATTCAACAACTGACAAATTTAATGTCCGAAACCACCGCCATGAACTTCTAAGACTATTCGATATGACATCCGCTGCCTTCTCTTCAGCGAAACTGTTTAAGTCTCTGGCACAATCCTATGTGTAATTCAGAAGTTAGACATCAAATTTCTTTGATTGTTTAAGATTTTTGCTTCGTTCGGCAACGGATTCACAGTTTTGAATCTGGGTGTGATGTTCACAACGACATCTTCTACATTGCTAAGCACAACGAAAGCAACGGATTTTGGCGTGTTTTACATTAAAGAAGGCTTTTTTGTAAAGATGTTTAGTATCTATAATGCTAGCTTTCAGTACCAAGAAATGCCCTCTGGGATGAATTTTATTTGTAACGAACTTTTCTGTTGGTTTTCGAGAGATTTTTGCAAGTTTCCGATTACCAACGCCGTCCGATTACCTCCGCCGACACCCTAGCCTGAAGTATACCAAGACACAAACATTTTACAAGTCGGACAAATCGGTGCTGAGAAAACATCATTTCAAATTAGGCCTAAAAACGTACTTTATGCTTCATTCTAGGCCAAGCAAGGTCACAAAATAGCACCAACTTTCAAACTCATTCATTGGCTTGTACTCACTCTATTTTCGTGATCTTTGATTTGTTAGACATACTACACCTAGTAGAATATGAGGTGAAAAGGCTTAGGGAAAATTCTATTTTGGCATGTATAAGTTATATCAATTCGTAATAGTAACCAAACTTTGAAAAAACTGAAAACTGAACCATGAAACCTAACATGTATGCCATATCTAGGCAGGTATAGTTTGCAGATTAAAACTTAAATATGTAGAATAATTGAGCAATGTTATCCAGGTATTAAACTTCAGGTTACTTTCGGATCTCCAAAATACATTCAATCATTTTTTCCATTCAAAGACCAATTTCCAGCTCTCATACACTCCTCTGTTGTTTACAAGTTTCATTGTCCTTGCTGCAATGCCTCGTACTTTGGAAAAACATCTCGTAATTTGATTATACGTTGCAGGGAGCATCCGAGAATCAATAAAGTAGGTCAGAAATAAAAGTACGTCTTTCTGCCAACTGGGACTAAATCAACCAATCAGGTCATGCCGCGTCGTTGGAAGATTCGTTAGTGTTTGGATAGAGCTAACAAATGATTTTGATGTGCTCATCCATGAAAATCTACCTTCTAGTAAGTCTAGACCAGTCTACCTTACGTGATCGTCCTTCGCTTACTTCCCAACAGTCCTCAACTCCCTTAGTTCTGTTTTAGGTATTGTGCTTCGGGCTTGCCCCTTTATTTACTTTTCACGTAGGAATTATGATCAAGCACTTTTAGTTTCTTGTTTGTCTCCTTGTGCATATAAATATAGCCTCGTGCTTTTAGAAAATTTGTGTTCTGAAGATGAAGCACAGTATTGCTTCGAAACGTTAAACTTTACAATAACATGGCTGACAGTATTGAATAATTCAATAAAACTGGATTTGTCTGCTGGAATGCCAACATTTTTCATCGAAATATCGTTAACTTGAATTTGTCTCTTTTTTGGATTGGCAACCTGAATATGATTTGGAAAGACTGAAATATAAATAAATGATAATCTTCGCAATCCTTGTTCTTCAATTTTTGGTGAAACTACGGTTCCTTGCCAACAGTTCAATTTCTACGAAACCTAATCTTCACATCAAAAGTGAAAAATCTGTGTTTCAGAATCCTTGTAAAGCATATACTTTTGCAAAAGAGATAAGGAAAGAACATTAATAATAATTATAATTATATATTTGAAGTTGAATTATAATTATAATGATACTAATAAATATAAAAAATGAACCACCATCAAATATAACAGAAAATTTAAATACAAAAACAAAACTGTTAATAACATACGTTTCGATTATAAAATCTTCATCAGTCAAATTATGAGACTGATGAAGATTTTATAATCGAAACGTATGTTCTTAACAGTTTTGTTTTTATAGCTATATTTTAATTTACCCATTTTACCCAAATTAATTTAATTTACTCGATTTCATCAATGCTGAAGTAAGCCTTGGGTTACAGTACCTGAGGCCATTGAACGTTCGAAGAAAATTGGCTCAGCTTCCTTAAAACCATGACTTAGAGTGCATTTACTTGATTCCTGATAATATGTTTCATTTCTCTCCACCGAAATGTTAAAATCTCTATTAAGGTCAAAGTCAAAGAAAATTAAGTGAAAAAATGCACATAGCTCAGCATTCAAATTTTTAATAGTGGAACAAATAGTAATAATTTACATTTTGTGGTAACGAAGAAGAGCATAACATATCTAGGATTGCTAACAGTGATGAAATGTTACACAAGTGCTGCATGCCATGATAAGCGTCCATCAACTATTTTGCTTCCCTAAAGTCATTAAGTCCTTTCAAACCAACAATATTGCTCTTTATTGGGTTTCTGGTAAATGTGCTTGAGTTATATGATAATTAACTACTCCCAATCGAGTTTCCTGGTAAAAATTTACAGTTGAAGTCCAATTGATGATAGAATTCAAGTTGAAAGGCTCAGAGATAAAATCCTCTGGCTTTGAAACAATTAGTTATTCTCACCGGATATGTCTTTCCAAGTTTCAATAAAACCAAGGATATGCCCGTGCCTTCTCGACCCAAGAGACCCTACCCTATTTAAACGACTTTTTTTCAACAAGGCCATTCAGTCATTCTTATGAGCTACAAGCAACGGAACTCAAAATGTACCCACCGCTCCTCCCTGAGCGACGGATATACTCACTTCCTTTCAAACGAAACTCCTCGCACTCTCCATATCTTGGTAGTTTGAAAGGATGAGAGCGAGATACGGTGAAAATACGCTGGGATTTTACTTTCCGTCTCCATAATCCAGCAACTACTCAAACAGATTTACTCAAACTAGGTATCAAACTCTGACATGCAGTCTATTCTTTTCAGAAATCTGAAATAAGGGAAATTTGGATTTACGGCTCCTTTGCATTACACAGTGATCCAGGATGGCAAAATAATGTAATAAATGCCAAGAAATGAAAGTTCTCAAAATTAATCAAGCAATAGCTCATATGAAAGAGCAATGATTGGCAATCAAAATGAAGGAAAAATCATTAAAATTGGACTTGTGAGAGCCAAGAAAAAGATTGTTGAAGTTTCATGATGTCAGATGTCAGTTATTATGTCAGAAATTCACAAATTTCGTCTCGAAAAAACAATGAACACTAAATTTAGGCAAACTTCTAAAACTACATTTCTCCTGGTCACACAACTCCGATTCTTGCAGTTCTTCCTTTATTGTGATCACACACACCTCAACGTTAATTTTCTTTCATGTCATCTAAAACGAGTGGAAAATTTTCACAAATTTTGCGAAATACTACATAGTACAAAATTTGAGGATAAAAAGCACAATTTAAGGGGAAACAGTCGGAAATCTAAAAGACAGGGTCAAACGGTGTCCTGGCAAAAAATTCTACACTTAATTAGAACCTGTCTCGAGTGCGTGTGCCAAAGGATATCTTCAGGAACCTTTTGTGAAAAATGTCATTGTCGTTTTAGAATGTATTGTAACTATCGTCAAATGACTTGCCATCATTTCTGAAACCAGTATTGTTTTATGTTGATTGAATTACGGTTTTAATAAATCCTTAACTCAGACAAGTCAATGAACTGAATTGTAGAACTTCACAGTAATCAAAGAAATAGGAAATCAACATATCTTAACATCAAATGGATCGAGGAAACAGCAACTTGTCTCTTTATGCCGTCTGAACTGAACACCATCAAATCATAGCAAACCAATTTTGAAACACAACATTTTTTCTTATCACAGTTATAAATACCACAACTTAGTTTGGCAGAAGGAAATGCTTTGAGCATTCTGACAAATACATTAATGTTGTGTGTTATCACAGACCTATGTCTATTTCCATCAGCTGTGGTCAAAAGTGTCTCCAAGGGGCATGCTATAAGCAGCAAGAATTTATTACTAGTCACTACCTTGTAATCCTAATCAACCAGGTATCGGGTGAACGTATGGACACTACTAAAACTGTCAACGTTGATAGCCTGATGCATGTTACCCATGATATGATGCTGCACTTAGCAATAAATTTTCCTTGGGTAAAGATTAGCCCCACTTTACACCAGATGCTCGCCAATAACTGGGGGCTTGTTCAAATTTTCAAAGGCTCTCCGACAGCCGGGTGGTTAGAAAGCCGTCCAAAGGCCTGGAACAAGCATGTTCGCAGCTTCCGAATAGGCAAAGGATGCAGAGCAAGACAAACATCTGTGCAAGAGAACATTCAAGATGGTTTTGTCAGAACGTTTGTAGCATCTGCCCCAGCCGTTGCAAAAGGAAGCCATGCCCTTAGGAAAGTAAGGCCAAAGTCAACTAATCATCATATAGTAACTCAAGAGGAAGTATTCGTCAAGTCTTTGTAGATATAAGTTTGATAAGAAAAATGTTGTGTTGCAAAATTGGTTTGCTATGATTTGATGATGCTCAGCTCAAACGCCATAAAGAGACAAGTTGCTGTTTCCTCAATCCTCAATCCATATGATGTTAAGGGTATGTTGATTTCTTATTTCTTTGATTATTCTGAATTTCTACGATTCAATTGATTGACTTAACTGAGTTAGGGATTTATCAAAAACAGTAATTCAATCAACATAAAACAATACTGGTTTCAAAACGATGGCATGTCGATTTTGACAAAAATGACAATACATTCTACAACCGCAATAAAGTTTTTCACAGAAGGTTCCTGAACATATCCTTTGGCATACGCACTCGAGAAATGTTTTAGTTAATTATAACATTTTTTGCTGAGACACCGTTTGACCCCGTCTTTTAGATGTCCAACTTTTTTTTCCTTAAATTATGCTTTTTGATCGTCAAATTTAGTACTACGTAGTATTTCGCAAAATTTGCGAAAATTTTCCATTCGTTTTAGATGACATAAAAGAAAATTAATTTTGAGGTGTGTGCAATCAAAATAAAAAAAGAATCTCAAGAATCAGAGTGGAGTAAGCGGAGAAATAGAGTTTTGAAGCTTGCCTAAATTGAGTGTTCAATGTCTTTTCGAGACGAAATTTGTGAACTTCTGACATCATAAAACTTCAAAATCTTTTTCTTGGCTCTCACAAGTCCGATGTTAATAATTTTTTTCTTTTGTTTTGATTGCTAATCATTTATCTTTCAAATAAGCAATTGCATGATTAATTTTGAGAACTTTCCTTTTTTGACATTTATTACACTTGCTGGATCACTATGCATTAGCCATTCGAACCAAAGTCAATAGAAAAGGACTGGTCAGGAATCAGACAATAGCCCATTGTTCTACGTTATTGAACCTGCGCGTTCAAAGAACTTACCGATCGAAAGTGCACAAATGCGTTTCTCGTTTTCAAAACAGGGCATGTGAGGGTTTTCATCAAAGTATTTCTCGAAATTCCAGGTTCAAATTGCTGTATACCATTCTGTAGAACAGGCAGGAGCAATAATAAAATTTTTCGCAAGAACCTGGTCCTAGTTTCGGAATTCTCAAGTTTCCTAGCAAGGAAAAACATCCGGTTTGGCATGCAGACTTCGGGAATGCTATCCCCAGAATACGAGTTCTTGGCGAGAGTTTCAAGCTTCACATTTTAGACCTACTTTAGCTACTGTTGAATATGATTATTTTCTTTCTTTTCTATCGAATATGTTCAAACGATGCACATGTTTTCGGGACACGCTTTATAAGGAGGCTATAAACCCTAATCCTACCAATTCCCTTACCCCTGAAATTCAGTGTTACCCACATTTTCCACTTTCAAAGCAGCATAATTGCCACAAGTCATTCATATGTCATCTGAAAGTATTTTTGCCAAGTCTTCCGAGAATTTATGGTTTTCATAGGGGCAAATGTGTTATTGTTGGGATATTTAAAGAAATCGTAGAAAATTATCTAAAGTTGCTACGAAAGCGCTTTTTCAATTGCAAATATATAAATTCTTAAATGCTTATCTGCTAAAAGACAAATAGAAAATAAAAAAGCATCAAAAAAGAGCCTGTTGCTCATATGAAAGATACTATGGTTGCGAAAACTTCATTTCTTGCATATTACAGCCTCGTGGTCAACTGTGTAATCGGATATACATTTACCTCGAGCCCCTGTCTTCTTCTTTCAATGAATTCTGGATCAAATTTGTCTGCTGCCAATTGAAGTTTCTGCATGCTTATCTTTGGAAAGATAATAAATACGTAGAATATGAAATTAATGCAACAACAATCATGAACAAAATAACTTCTATCAAAGACACAACTCTGCCTTGAGACATTGCACGTAAAATGACATTTTTTAACTCGGGTCTTTGAAACCATGTAAGTACCAAAAAACATGTCCATGTTTGATATGCTAATATAAATTTATGATTCCGCCCATTTAGAAGACTAAATTGCCCCAAATTTGCTCGTCCAAGCTCAAATGTTTGTCAAAAATTACCCCAAGGTATTTTATATTTTCTACGATGCAAACATTCTCCTCGTCCACCACGAAAGAGGGCGTTGCTACTCTATCATCACTAATATATTTCAGTCGCTTTCTGCTGCCAACTGCAAGACTATGTGTTTTTGCATCATCAAGGGACAATTTAATGGCTTGTAGCCAAGATTTCAAGTTACCCAAGTCATCTTTGACGCAACCGTTGATATGCGTAACTGAATCCGACGCAAACATAAGGCTTGTGTCGTCAGCATATATATAAATGTCCCAATGCTTCATATGTAGATGTAGGTCATTGATATTTATGATAAAAAGCAGAGGCCCTGGACAGGACCCCTGCGGCACTCCACAGGTTATAGATTCTATATTCGGAAGCTTCCCATTTACCTTACAGCACTGCTTTCTACTAGTTAAATAAGAGCAGAACCATTTCAGTTCTTTATTATGAATACTATATAGCTCTAATTTTTTGCAAAAATAATTTTTTGCAATAATATGTTGAAAAAATTTCGCATATTATCAGAAGCCAAAACAATTTATACCAACTACCAAAAACTTACCCTTTTCTCAGGAAGTGGAGGCATCACAATCTGAAACAAAATTAAACATAAATTGAAAAACTTAACAGCAAAATCTAATGAAAATGGACGCAATATCCTTACTATCCACAAAATGATGCATTTAAATGGAAGAGGGATAAACACTGCAACCAAGCTTAAACAAAAATTTTTTTCTTGGAAATTCAAGAACATATGTTACATGAAACGGATGTCAAAAGCTACAAGATGTTGATTAATTCAACCGCATCAGCAATTCTGCTATAACGCTTGAAATTTCATGCTGACCTGCTATGTCCCATAAAGTTGGCTTTTCTGGGGTTTCTCCTTTAGAGCTTGGCAAAAACCAAGTCGGTTTAGTTCTGTTCCCAGGAAAAAAGGTGGGGTCAAGAATTTTACCGCATCAACATGCTGATGCTGCCCCACCAAAAGACATGATGTACAATTGAAAAGATACAGCAATTACAAGGATATCTACAAGGTCGTCTAATAAGGGAAGTAACATTTTCTAATTCATTTCGCGCTGAATCAATATAAAGATACGCGATGATAACCTTTTTGGGTAGTTACACCTCAAGTCTTTCAGTGTTGATACCCTGACGGCTTCAATATTAGTATCAATAGAGCAATCTATTGTCGATATATAAGTATCATGGCTTTACTACCAATTTCTATATAATTACGAGTAGTGTTTTCAGGACTCCTATCAGTTCGATTGCTCAAAAAGTTCTTGGCTTTAAGAATATTGTCAAGATAATAAATATGCTGACGGGGGAAATAGAATGTGTGAAAGCTTCTGTGCATTACTTTATCCCTCAGGGTTTCAATACTAGGCAGGTTGATACATTGATTTAATATTGTTTACACTTTAGTTGCTTCGTTGTTCTGATTTTTGCACTCAACCTTTCATTGGGGACACAATCGGCTTTTATGGATCTCCTTTCTGCGAAATCATGTTCCTGGTTTGGCACCAAAACCAAACACGACAGGGTATGGTATTTAAAATGCACGTTTTCTTGGATGTAAGATATGGCATGCAATGCCATCTTCCTTAAAAGAGTCCCAGACATTCAATAGTTTCAAAAGAAACATTAAAAGCCACAATTTTGATTGCAACCGTAGAATGTGGAAGCGATACGTTGAATATTTATGGTTTTTATAATTGTAGATTGATATCCTTGTAAGCTTGATTTAGTAACATGTATTTAAGTTTTGATTGGCAATAATTAGCATTAGCACGACGAGAAGTCGACCTAAAATAAAGAAATTATTATCATTATTATATATCTAGTGTATCCCGTAAGACAGGCGCCACCTCCAACTTTGGCAGTCCTTAAGTCTGCATTTCTTTGATCATTCTCCTCCTTTAAGCCAAGTATTGCTAGGGGGAAATCAGCTCGGACAAATCAAATATCAACAGTAACACTAATCACCTAAGGAAAAGAAATGGTCTCAAAATCGCCTTCTTAAAAATTGTTTCCCTTCGAAAAAATAAATCATAACTGGAGCTAATCCTTCGTGATAATGATATTGATATTATAGGCCTAAGTTAGACGCGCCTTCACAAAACTGTCTCTGACTCTGTTGTCTCTGTTGAAGGATATAGAATTTACCGCTTATCTCACATCTAGAGATAACACACACACACTCTCTAACTTTATCTCGGCTTACAGAAAAGAATTCAGTACACAACATGCGTTGATAAATCTAGTAGAAGAATGGAGGGCAAAACTTGACAAAGATTTCGTCGTAGGAGCTTTCTTTATGGATCTTTCAAATGCCTTTCACTGTATTCCACATGATCTAATCATAGCAAAATTACATGCATACGGTTTTGATGAAAATGCTTTAGTTCTTATCTATTCCTATCTAAAACGTCGAAAACAGTGTGTCCGGATAGATAATTCAAATAGTTCCTTAGCAATAATATCCAATGTTATATCAGGAGTTCCACAAGGTTCTGCACTTGGTCCAATTCTATTTAATTTCCTTATACATGATCTCTTTCTCTTTTTAAAGCAGGCAACCCTCCATAATTTTGCTGATGATAATACACTTTCATCCACGGCAGCCACGTTTCAGAGGGGATTTTCGAATCCATCTTAAATCTTCACGCACCAGTAACAAAGAGAAGGGTTCGTAGCCAGATTGCTTCTTGGATTACTGTTTCGATTAACAATCTAATGATGGAAAGGGATATTCTAAAAGAGGAAACTGAGAAATCTCCTCTAAAGTGGCTTGCTTGCAAACAATTACGCAAGAGTGCGGCGTTCTGGGCATTGAAAAGAAACTGAACTACCATATGGAAAAGCATTTGATAATACACTCTTTTTTGTAAGAATACTATAAATTTTGTCCAATCTCAAAATTTTCGTTTCGAGCCTGAAGATATTCTTAAAGTATTCTTATTTTTTTCAAATCTGATATGGTTTCGAATAGAAACCATGCTTTTTGAAAAAATCAGATATGTCAGTCATGCGATTCTCTGTTATGAACATCACAAACCAGGCAATGTTTCAGGCAACTCCCTAAAATGAGACACTAATATGAGAGCTGAGGCTGAGCAATATTCTTATAATGTTCTTTAAAATTGGATGATTCGAAGCCAGAATATTCTTACAAACATTGTTCTTGTAAAACAAGGAGTATTGTCCAAAAATCTACCTTTGTCCCTGAAGCAATATTCTTCGTAGAGTTTTGATATTTTGCAAACAAATCATAAAAAATGAATTGGGCATAGTTTGATGTAAAATCCAGCTGAGTAACACAATATTTGGCTTACACCCCTTGTCGGCAGAACCACTATAATTTCCGAGAATTTCGATTGATTTAATTTTGACGTCATAGCAAAATGGCGCAGAAATTCAAAAAAACAACATCTATATTTGGAATCTACAAGAAATGTTGTCTTAATGAACTCCAAGAAAGTAAAATAGGCAGCGCTGTAGGGTTCAATCTCCTCGCGCCAAGAAACATTGTTGACAAAAATGTGGTCTTAAATTGTTGGCCACGTCCGTATAAATTTTAGATGTTACAGCTTTGTTAAGGGTACCATTTTAACAAAATGATATTACTTTTCTTTGAAACCTTCCCTTACGAAACCATTCCATTTTTAAGGTATTCATAGCAGGGAATAATTTTCATTCACTTGGTACACAATGGACCCTTCATAACTTTTATTATTAAGAATTCTAAATACTCTTTAAACATGTCAAATTACAAGAAAATCAACACAGGTAATTGTCACCTTTCTAACAGAAAATGAATAAATCTTCTGAAGTGCAGCATGTGATTTTCAAACGTATATACCATAAAAATACTCACAAATGGGTACGTAGCCATAAGATAGTTCCTTAAGAGTTCAAATTCACTGTATCTTCTCCAAAGTGCAGACCCAGATTCTCCACTAAGATTCGCTTCAATAGGCCTGAAAATATCAAATCAAAACTATATGTATACTTGCAAGGTTTGAATTAAAAGAAATAGCACAGTGGGTACAGATGAAGAAACAGGAAAAATCTAATTGTTAGACTTTCATTTCTGTTCAGATTTCCTGAAAGCTGAAGAAATTCTAAATCCAACAGTGCAAAGATAAAGTTGATATCTTATTCCATTCCAAAATTAGTTTAATCTGAAACCAGGAAATGTTGGAAAATTTCTTCATGTGTTTTGATCATGTACTTTGTTGATTAAAAACATGAATTTTTTATGAGTTGTATATAAAGTCGAGCATGAAAGCAAAAATACAGCCAGAATTCGAGAATGTTATGGTCCACCTAAGGAATAGGAAGTTGACATGGAACGGATGCATTCAGGAGACAATATTTGCTGTTTTGGGTGTAAAATTTTGGATATCAACTTGAATAACTCAAAATTCCAAGGGTGTGATGCTAGAAAACATGTATTTTTTTAAACTACAACATGTTGGGCATGGGCAGACCAACATACCGTCTTGGTTCATTGTCCCACTTTTGGTGTCTTAAAAGTTTAGCTGCTAATCATTTCATCTGACAGTTCCTCATAGCAAAGATTTTTTGCAAGAATTTGCACCAAAATTTAGATCAAGTTGATATCAACATGTAAACAAATTCAGCGAACTTGTTTTCAGCCATTAAGGCTGCTGGAACCTTACAGGCAGTGGTGGAAAAAATATTTGCCTCCTTGCGAAGGAGAGTCAAACCAGAATTCTTCCTTCCATTGTTTTATTAATTTTCTGTAGTCCCAGATTTCAGTTGATTTGCAATACTGTGCACAGTGTAGTAGATAAGCCACTAGGAACTGGAATTACTCTTGAAAGCTTCCTTGGATCACAACACTGTAAATTAAAACATCCAAACATTGATTTTCTTTCATTCTTTCCTTTATCTATTCATTCCTGTTCTCTTCATGTTTTCAACCTTTGTTTTCTTTCCTTTTATTCTGCTTTCTCTCATTCCTCCCCTTTTCTTCCTTCCAGACAAACAAGCTTCCTGCGAAGCTGCTTCGCGGCTTCACGCACTTTTTCCACCTCTGCTTACAGGCAGAAATTAAGAAATCCTACCGGATAAGTAAAAAAATGCCGATGTTTCAAAAAATACTGCTCCCTGAATATCAAAGAAACGCTACTGAACATTGGCTTGCTTATGGGAGAAGTTCTGCAGAAAGCCCATTTCAAAAAAGCCTGCAAAAATGCATTTAGCAAGATTCCCATGGTTTTTTTCCTTACGATAATTACATTTACATGTACCGTGTACCTTGTCCTCTTGATAATATGGAATAAGTTATTCACGCTAGGGGGGGGGGACTTTTTCATTCTCCCAAGAGGATAGCATGTGCAAAAGCTTGTTCAAGTCATTGCTGTAAGGTATAAATATTAGAGAAATTTGCTCGTGATTTTAGCACGTTTTCTGAGGTTTCAAAAGGGACGTTCTCGATAAAATCCTTCGTAAATTCTGAGCAAAGTGACCGATTTCAGCCAGAAAATTTTTGCTTAAACAATTTCCGTAAACATATTCAATCAAATCAAACATTCAAACAAGTCAATCAAACATTCAAAATATCATATTGCTTATATAATTAGGGGGCAGTAGCCTTTTAAATGGCGGCCATCTTTTCTGACTCACCTGGTATTTTCCTTCGTCGTTCGTCAAAAAATTCCAAAGAAATTTAGATTAAATTCAAAGCAGAATTAAATGCAGGATACCATAAAATATAATCAGGTGATCAAGTAAGAGTGCAAATAATTTATTCCAGATTTTAGCAAAATCCATCACTCTAGCAAAAACATTTTTGCATACCACATTGGTCATCACAACTATAGGGTGTGCCAACAAAAATGTTCTGCGTTTGATTAACTATTAAAAATAGATCACGATATCCACTGGCTCCTCATTAAGATAAACATGAACCTAAGATTGGTAGAGATATCATTTGGGCCTAAGCTTGTCCTCGCTTAAAACTCATTCCATTGCACTTAAAAAGTAATGGTAAAATTCTAGAGCTGAATAATGCACTTACCCATGACTCAGGCACCAGTTTGACTTTGTTTGCCTTTTTTACATTAGCAAATTTTTATAAGAAACGACCAGTTGTGGGTGAATTGCAAAAACTTTCCTCGGTCCATATTTTCATCTGCACAGTCTATCGGCTTCAAACAACAAACAGTGAACTTTGTATCATAAAAGTCTTGCATCAAAAACATTCCCATAGAACGATTCCATGCGCCTTAGCGAGGCACTCGTGAATTGTTTTCACGCATTTGGTTCAATCAGTCAATGCAAACAAACAAAAGTGCAAAACCGGGTATCTTTTTTAGCGAACCCAAAACAATGTTTTGTTCTTTTTATGTTTTGCATTGATTGAAGTAAGAGCAAAAAGAACGAAATGCGTGAATACAATTCACGAGTGCCTCGCTAAAGCGCATGGAATCGTTCAAAAGGAATGTTCTGTGATGCAAGACATTTATGATACAATGTCAAAGTTCATGTTTGTTGTTTGAAGCGGAGAAGAGAAAAATA
The DNA here is from genome assembly GCA_039566865.1 of Aurelia coerulea. NCBI lineage: Eukaryota > Metazoa > Cnidaria > Scyphozoa > Semaeostomeae > Ulmaridae > Aurelia > Aurelia coerulea. The sequence continues at coordinate 14,563,812 of CM076944.1, forward strand.
TGGACCGAGGAAAGTTTTTGCAATTCGCCCACAACTGGTTGTTTGTTTCTTACAAAAACTTGGCAAATTAAAGAAGGCAAACGAAGTCAAACTGGTGTCTGAGTCATGGGTAAGCGCATTATCTAGCTCAAGAACTTTACCATTACTTTTTAAGTGCAATGGAATGAGTTTTAAGCGAGGACAAGCTTAGGCCCAAATGATGTCTCTACCAGAAATCATTAGAAATTGCCTCCAGTTTTGAGATATGATAGCAGTGAAAGAGTTTCGGTTATTGCTCAGGTCAGTATGCGTAATCGCTGAAATTCTTATCTGTATATCTCATTTGTAGCGATTTCTATAGATATTTCAACGAAGGTCAATATTCTTCGACCGGAAAATGAACGCAGCTCCATGAACCTAAGATTATGAAATGATTTTAGAGACCATCCATAATCTTTGAAATTCCTTGCCAGATTTCGGAGCTACAAGCTTTGAAAGATCAAGTTTGTACGAAAGCGGAAACCAGAGGACTCTCGTTGATCTCAGAGAATAAATGCTATTGATTGTTTATGTTATTGAAGGGGAACTGCTTTAAATTCAGCGAGAATGGGTTGAATACTGTGAGAAAAGAGTTCAAAGAAAAATTTCGTTATTCTAGATGGATATTTGTCGGAGTAATATCATAGAAGCGGGGGTGCTCAAAAAGGGTGAATTTTGGAGAATTATACCCTTTAAACTGCTTTGTGTTCAAATCCCTGGCTAAGAAAAAAAGAAAGCTCATATGCTGCTGGCCATAAACAGCGATCTGTCACGAGGGTGAAGGAATCTTTTCGCTGTAAGCTACTTTTTGAAACGACTTGCTTGAGACAATACATAGCATTTTCTTCGAAGGGTGCTCTGAGCCTAACATCAGCAGTAGTCAAAATAATACTTTCTCCAATTTTGGCCCTGAATGGGTCTAAATATTGTTTATGCCTCAGCAGGGAAATTTTACTGGCAGGAAAGTCAAGCTTCTCTCTACAGATACCACACTGAGTGAACTTTAAGAGAATGTTTATAATATCTGGCTCTTGGCATTTTTGGGAACACAAAACTTTAACGGACAGCTCTCACTTTTCCTGCGCCGCGGTAGCTCAAATTTACGTAAAACTCAACTGTTGTGATAATTTTCAAAGCTGAAGAAACAGCAAAGTTGATGAAACCCTCAAAATATATCAAAATAACTTTAGTAGCACCCTTCCTTTCTAAACTGACACAATACCAGCTCACACAAACTTGGATCACTACGCGGAGTCGTTTGAAAAAGATAGACCCATTCAGGGCGAATTTTTCCCCGATTTATTTGCCTGTGGAAAAATAGGCATATCGGCAACAAAAATTGACGAGAGGTTTCGATAAGTGTTAGAATTTACTCTTAAGAGGTTAGTATGATCTGTGAAACAGTTTAACTGCACATCAAATGTGCAAAAATGGAAAAATACAGGCTGACTCATTCAACCCATTTGAACAAGAAAAAAAGATTTGACGAAACTTGCGAGTCCACGGAAGATAGTTTGCCTGAAAAACTTTATATTTTCGGAAATATCCTCTTCAACAAAACACAAGCAAATCATATCGTAAAGAAAGGCATCAGCAAAACATTTTTGTTGTGTTTTTGAAAAATCTTAAATCCAGGCGCCTTGTATTTCCGTCGAAAGAAGAGCGTGCGATTCTGACGAAAAACGGTATTAGACCCATTCAGGGCGACAGTACTCTAGTTGGGACTATAAATTGTATATTGTGGAATTTGAAATATATGAACTGATGATGATGATGAACTGATGAACTAGCAGGGGTAGAATTATTTTGCAACCTTCAATTGCCATAGCTTTTTCAGCTATAGCGCCTTGAACCCTTCAGAAGAAGTCTTCCATTCTCACAGATTATATTTAAATATCAATCTTGATAAAACTCTTAATGAGGAAGGGAAACACCTCCATGCTTCCATGAGATAAATATGAAGCAAGTTATGTCCATGTAGGCTTTTAGGGGGGCTGTGGTAGCGGGCGGAATGCCAAAATTTTCAACAGCCGGCAGCCCATACTGTATTGTATCTTGGAAAGTATAACCCCTATTCTATTGACAAACAATTTGATTTTTAGAACCTGCTCATTAAACTCGAAATTTTCCTCAAATTTAAGCAAAATCTATGATGTCTAGGGATTTTCACTTGTTGAATTCAGGATTTTTGGAAGGCCCTTCTTGCTTGGCAATATTTAGGCTAGCAATAGTTCCTCGACGTTTGCCTGCATTGCATACTAACCTGGTTTCAACAAGATAAACAGTGTATGGTTCTTTTAGGATTTCAGTCTTTCTCCTTTCAGATTCAACGACAGCAACTTCCATTGCATTGAGAAGAGCTCCGTCTGGAAAGTACAATTTTTTTGAATTTTTCCGAGCGGCCATCTTGATGCTTGTATTTGGAAGAATAAAGTGAACACCTTTCGATGACGTCAATCAGCAACAGCAACAACAATCCCTTAATTCAGTTCAGTTCAGTTTCATTAGCCTGCGTGCAGACTCGACTATATCTATCCTACATACAATTCTAAACAATTACAATACAATTAAATACGAATACACTACTAAAACTACATTTTTAACAATACAAAGACTACATTAAATGATTGTATATAGGATAGATTGATTAAGGAGGAGCTCTCTAAATAGGTAAACTAATCGAGAGAGAGCCCCCCCCCCCCATAAAAACAAAGAAACTAAAAACATTATAATTAAAACAAAACCAGATGAACCTCAACAATTTTTCAAATTAGACATATGAGTCAATGAAATGAGCTTTTAGTTTAGAGCGAAAAATTGAAATAGAACCAGCAACACGTATGAAAAGTGGAAGAGGAAGAGTATTCTCTTTTGCTACAGATGCCACATAGAAGTAACCTTGGAATAATAGACCTTGGAAAAGTGGAGCAAAGAAATTAGGAGGGGAATGTTTTTTAGAAATAGCCTTAAATAACGGACTCGTCATATTAAACCCATAAACGCAACAAAACACAGAAATCGGTAGAAAGAAGACTGTTAACTCCTGTGAAAGAAACCATAACCAAAATAAACCTGTAACAAGAGAAAAACTGTTAAATCCTGTAAGACAAAATCGAATTAATATTAAAGCCTGAAAGGAAAGAAATAAGTTAGTAGCTCACAAGTAACTGCTGAAAAGATCAACGTGAAATCACCAAAAACTAGTTTCGTCGCACTCTCATCAGTTTGGTTCGTGCGAAGAACAAATTACCAATAAAAAAGGCCACTTTTATAGCAGACGAACAAAACAAAACCGAAAATCACATGCCAATAGCACCTAAGCCACTTGTTGGCTAAACTCAATAGACAACCGCCAAAGATCAAAGCCTTTGGCGCAAATTAGATTAATTGCAACGTGAAAACAAACTCCTTCTGTCGGCAGAGGGAGGGATCCCCCGAAGTTTAATAAACGCCGCTTCTAGAACCTTGAGGTGGAAGACAGACATTGCCTTTCCCAAAATTCGAAAACAATCCTCGCTATAGTTGTTACCACACTCATTACTGCTCAGTAAGTGAATACCAATGGCAGAATCACTTTCTTGTTCACATCACATCAGCAGCTTATTCACTATTGTGCCTCTTGATGAGGTTATTCACATCTGTGCAAATTCTCTCTTCTCCGGTACAGGTAATATGCTTCCGTTTAGTAAAGAAACTTTTGTCAAGTTAATGAATTTTGCCACAAGATCTGTTGAATTCAGTTTCAACAACGTTATGTACAAACAGGTTGATGGTGTGGCAATGGGGTCACCTTTGGGTCCTGTGCTTGCTAATATCTTTGTTGGTTTCTTGATGTGCTTATGGAACGGTCAGGTAGTGGTTTTCTTACCCATGTGTATCGAAAGCCCACATTTACTGGCCAGTATGTTAGGTGGGACTCATTTAGTCCTAAGAAATACAAGATCAATCTAATCTTCAATCTTGTGCACAGGGCTTTGGTTATTTGTTCGCCGTGTTAGTTAGACTCGGAAATTTGTATGTTGAAAAATCTGTTCAGGCAGAATGGTTACCCTGACCATGTTGTTAATCGGTGTGTTGTAAGGAAATTCTCTACTTGGTCGTCGGACAAGGTTTATGGTCCGAAGAAGTGTCCGATTTACATTAGATTACCATTTATCGGTGATCCATATTACAGGATTGAAGGTCAAATTCGTAAAGCTATTAATCGTTGTTACAGCACCGTTGATTCTAGGGTCATTTTTGGGTCTCTTCGTATGTTGCCTAAAGTCCAAAAGGATGTCATACCTGCCATTAACTTGAGTAATGTTGTGTATGAATTTACGTGCGAGTGCAATGCTCGCTACGTAGGTAGGACATCCCAAAGACTTGTTGACAGGATGAGACAACATGTGCCCCTAGCAATAAGGAAAGGTACTGACAGGTGTAACGGTCGGTGTCAACCAAAACGAAAATGTAAAGCTGGTCCGGCTAACAAGAAGGTGATTCTGCCATTGGTACTCACTTACTGAGCAGTAATGAGTGTGGTAACAACTATAGCGAGGATACCTCAAGGTTCTAGAAGCGGTGCTTATTAAACTTCGGGATCCCTCCCTCTGCCGACAGCAGGAGTTTGTTTCACGTTGCAATTGTTCTAATTTGCGCAAAAGGCTTTGATCTTTGGCGGCTGTCTATTGAGTTTAGCCAACAAGTGGCTTAGGTGCTTAGGTGCTATTGGCATGTGATTTTCGGTTTTGTTTTGTTCGTCTGCTATAAAAGTGGCCTTTTTTTATTGGTAATTTGTTTTTCGCAGAAACTAGTTTTTGGTGATTTCTATTTCTTTCCTTTCAGGTTTTAAGATTAATTCGGTTTTGTCTTACAGGATTTAACAGTTTTTCTCTTGTTACAGGTTTATTTTTGTTATTGCTTCTTTTACAGGAGTTAACAGTCTCCTTTCTACTGATTTCGGTGTTTTGTTGCGTTTATGGGTTTAATAGAAAGTTTTTTATGAGAAGAAACACACTTTGTTGTTTTGTAATGATATGTCTCTTTTCATAGTAATTGAATTCTTTTCTGGACCGACCTGTATATAAATATGGACGCAAAAAGTCTTCTTGAAAGGGGCGTTCTCCGACGTTCTAAAGGGTGTGGTCTCGAAAAATTTCCTGGGGCAAGACCCCGGACCCCCATTTCAACTCGCTTCGCTCGTCTTTCAGCCCCCGCACTTTGAAACCGCTGCGCGGTCTCTCTGCTCCTCGGGATCAAAGAAAAAGAAATGTAGTTTGCGAGTGCAACAGATGATTAATGAACTTTGCGTACATTTGGCAATCAAAACAATCCTGATTGCATTGTTTAAAATTCAAACAAGGTTTCAGTTTGAAACATTTAGATCCAGCTGGCTGACTTTGAATGAAATCATGATTGTTTTGATTGCTAAAGGAACGCAAGGAATGTAACGAAAACAGAAAAAACGTACTTTTGTGGTTTTTCTAAGAGGGGGCTCCAGGTCAGTCAGTAAAGCCTGGTTTCCATTAAATGGTAAGGGGATCGGCGACAGTCTGCGATCGTCGGCGATCCCTATCTTCCATCTTCCAGCATCTTCCATCTGCGATTTCAGCAGAGTGTTTCCATTCGTCGGCGACCAGTCGGCGACAGTCTGCGACGCACTTATACCATGATCCTTTTCAAACCCACAAGATAGCACGCAAGCGTAGCAACAATGACTACTATCATCTAATTGGCTAATCAGATCCACGTGACTATAGTTTAACAAAAGCGCGTCTGCGATGTGTGTTTCCATAAACATTTTCCCAGATCGGGACAGTCGTAACGATCGGGAAAGTTGAACTTAGTTCAACTTTCCCGACGCTTACGATCCACGATCGCCGACAGTCTTAAGGATCGTAAGCAAGTGTTTCCATTAAATCGGGAACGCAACGCAGACGATCGCAGACGATCGTAGACTGTCGCCGATCTCCTTACGATCGCTCTAATATTTAATGGCAACCAGGCTTAAGAGAGAAAGAAAGAAAGAAAGTAAGTCAGAAAGAAAGTAAGGTAGTCACGCTCGTTAAAGCGATTGATTAACGCTTTCCGTCTGCTAATTGGCACTGAAATAAAGAAAGCGCACAGAAAGCGCACACAAGACAGAAGTTTCCCGCGATCCTATAGCAACATTTGACGTCGGCTTATTTCATGTTAGACAGATTTGACACCATAAGATGGATAAATCACCATGATGTTTACCCTGGCACAATAGGAAAGGAAAATAATGGCACCATAGACTGAGGGATGGCACATGATCCCACTGAACCAAAGCATCTTATTCATGCGTATGGTTTTTGCACAGAGGCTATCTTCGTGACTGCTTGTCTCAAATTAGATGCCCTCGAATAGCAACAATTGAAACATTCTGCAGGGTTCTGCGTTAACAATTTTGCGTTATCGCAAATCTCACATGACACCTAATTTGAGACAGATGCACCAATAGTTTCAAGCACGAACTAAGGCCTCAAATAGGCAAACTAGGGGTAACGACTTTTGATTTTTTGCTTATTATCCTAGTTTGACAAAAAGATCAAAATATTGCTTTTCAGGTGATTCTTGTCTTTATACAAGAGGCTTGACTTTTGCTTGAAGGCGACTTTAGCAGCAACACTCATCTCTCTAACTGGGGGGTACCCAATATGTTTTTCGGGAAGCGGGAATCGCCATTTTTTGGAATCGGGAATCGGGAATCGGGAATCGTCAAATTTTTGTGAGCGGGATTCGGGAATTGGCACCAGCTTTCGGGAAACGGGATTTACCTAGACTTATGCCTTTTCGTCCCTTGTTTCCGTGCGTTCTTTGATTTGTTGATGTCAGTTGGTCAAAGAGACTCATCATACCATTACTCCGAAAAAGTGGGCACACTTTAGGCCCTCGCAGAGTGGTTCAGAACTCACCAATCAAATTGCTAAAATTTAGTTTTAAACCAATAAGGGGGCGCTATTTTGACAGTTGTTGTTGATGCATACAAAAATGGTTGATATGGCCTAGAGTTCTAGTAGCTGCGATGGATCTATTTTATTTATACGGATGAAGATTACTGCTTGAAAGGTATATATTTTGCGATTACTATGTCAGGAAAACACCATTCTCTGTATCAGTTTGCTTTTTAATGTTCAAGCTCTTTAGACCAGGGTTTGAAGTGATTTTGTGGAGTGTACGAGAATTCCCGCTCTCTTAGGCCATTTTGCCAGGGAAACAAAGGACTCTAAGTCATAAGTCTAGTGAGTAGACGCATGGAAAATGAAGTCAGCCAAGGCCATGAAATACGATATCATCAGCTGTGTGGCAATTTACTATGAGAGCAGACAGAGACAGAGTGGCACCAACTTTCACCACAAGGAAAAGTTTCGAGAAAACAATAGAATACCTCATTTTTGAGATTCTAGGTCATAAGACTTTGCTTCAAATGTACCCCTTTTTCAGCAAAAACATGAATGAGCATGATATCATATCTTCATTAACATTGTGTGAAATGTATGAACAATCGTATTGTTTAGCATTTTACGCTTCATGTAGTTTTTGTTTTTTGATGTTTGCCCCCCAAAAGAGACACTTTTCTCAGTATCGATTACATCATCGATCAGCCTCGATTCGATATCGTTGTTGTAGTTGTCACGCTAGGCCTAAGTTTTTGACAGCCTGTTTTTATGAAATCGTGTTTATTTAAAGCTGGAGTTCTTATGAAGTATCGCGTTTAAGACTTCGTTTATTGGTGTCAAACCTTATTAATCGAGTGTCTAACAAATTTGGCGCCCAACGTGGGGCCCCTGCTTACTGCAGGGGGGAGAGGTGGATGGAGAAAAACAGAAGACTTGTTGTACAAGAACTGGAAGTGAACTGGATGAATTAATGGGCTTAATTTGATCAGAAATTTGAAGATAGATTGGAAATACTTGTTTACAAAATGGCAGCAAATGAAGAGTTACTATTGGAGGTGGAGGGAATGTTATTTTCCTTGGAAATTGAGCAGCTTTTGCAAATTGCGGATGTCCTAAAGGTGCCTCAAAAAGATGTTTTGGGTAAGACAAAATTTAAGGTGATAAAGGTTTTGTCTACAGTTTTGGAGGGCCTGCAGGATAAAAGCTCTGAAGAATTTTCCATGTCCTTAAAAAAGTGTCAAAGATGTATATGTACCCCCTCCTTTAGAAGGTGATTCAGGTGGAGATGATGGTACAAGTAACCCTGAGGGTGATGGACAGGGTATTCAGAATGTTTCACAAGTAGTTACCCAAAAAGTTTCTTGTGAAAATTTTTCACCATCAGTTTCCCAAAATATATCTTCCCAAAATCCTCCCCAGCTACCTGACCAAAATGTTCTTCATAACAGTATGTTTAGAAGAGAGTTTAGAATAATTGGCCAGGTTGGTGAAGTTGGTCAAAGAGATAAATTATCCTATGTTTCTTTGATAAGACAAGTAGAGGCTGGTTTAGAGAGAGGGTATGCTGAGAAAGAAATTGTAAATGCAATCATAAATGCAATTTCACCAGGTTTACAAATACGCAGTTATTTGGAGGGTTCTGGTAGTATCCCTTTGCCCAGATTAAGGAAAATACTCAGATCACATTATAAGGAGGGAAGTGCTACAGATCTTTATCAACAGCTTCTCACAATGTCACAAAATCAAAATGAGGATCCTGTAAACTTCCTTATTCGTGCAATGGACTGCAGACAAAAGATTTTATTTGCCTGCAGAGAGGAAACAGAAACTGATCTAAATTATAGTCCAAGTTTAGTGAGTGGGTTATTTCGTCAATCAGTTGAAACCGGTTTAGTAGATGATGCTATTCGCATGCGTCTGCGTTCATTTTTACAAGATGCTACAGTTGATGATGAGAGTTTGATAAATGAAATGCAACTAGCAGTTTTGGCTGAATCTGAGAGAAAGAAAAAGTTTGCTTTGAGTACAAAAGTAAAAAAAGTTAATGAAATTTCAGTTGCTGAAAACCCCCCCTCACAAAACACACCTAAAACTGTTAATAATTCTGAGAAAATACTTGCAGCAGTTGAGCAAATGAGGTGTGAAGTTGCAGCTATCAAAACAGAATTAGCAGAAGTGAAAAGTTCTTAGAAAGAAGGAACAAAACCCAATAAAACCACTCAACGTCCAATGTGCACTTCATGCAAAGAAGCTGAAAATTTAAGTTGTGATCATTGCTCTATTTGTGGAAGCTCAGATCATTTTTTCAGAGGTTGTAAAAAGAGAAAACAGGGAAACTACAGGGGGCTACCGAAGCGGGGCGGCCGTTAGCCTCTGAAGTTGAGACGTCCCATCATAAACAATGCAATAATTGCCATTTGTTAGAACAAGGTAACAGTTTTATGCTGTGTAAAAACTGTAAAACAGTGAGATATTGCAGCAAACAGTGTCAGAAGGCACAGTGGAATGAGCACAAGATAATTTGCTCAGCTATCAGTGAATTATCTAAGAAGTTATTCTCAGAAGAAAAGGGATTAGGAGACAGTAATGATGCAAATGTATTTGCAAGCCATGTTTCTCCAAAGAAACATGCACAAATCTCAAAGCTTGTTGGTAAGAAATGTATTGTGAAATGTTGTCTTAATGAAACCAAGTTGGAAGCTTTATGGGATACAGGCTCACAAGTTTCTCTTATATCTTCAGCTGTTGTGAATAAATACTTTCCTGGTGTTCCAGTGAGAGAAATCTCTGACATTTTTGATGTTGCTTATGCTAATTTGAATCTTGTTACAGCAAATGGTACAGCGCTACCTTACAACGGATGGATAGAACTCAACTTTAGCCTAGTTTTTCCTGAGAAACAGGGTGAGAAAGATAGTATTCAAGTACCATTTTTAGTCACTCCAGAGAACATTGATACACCTATTATTGGCTTCAATGTCATAGAAGAACTATGCAGAAATGCTACTGCTGATTCAGAATGTAGCCCTGACTTTGTCAAAGCGATGTGTCATAGTTTACAAAACTTATCGGAGAACAAATCAGCAGCTTTGGTAGACCTTATTTATCAATGCACCATAGAGGAAAGTAAGTTTAGTGTCAAGTCATTTAAGCATGCAACCATTATTCCAAAGAACAAAACAGTCAATGTTGCATGTAGGGCGGATATACGACATCGCGATCGTAACCTGCCAATGATGTTTGAGCCATATCCAGAATCTTTATTACCATCTGGACTAGAAATTACTGAGTCAATTTTAGTGGCAAAGAAAGGCAGCTCACCAGTGTTAAAGTTGCAAATTGCTAACAAAACAGATCATAATATATCATTGCCAGCCAGAACGGCTTTGGGAACCCTAGAGTTAGTGAGATCTATCACTCCGATGAGCATGAATTTAGGTGAACCACAGTCCGCTAGACCCGGAAGCTCTACAACAAAGTGTCACAATGGAAAAGTAGCAGATGTCAAAACTTGTCAAGTGACTGAAGGAGTTCTACAGAAGATTGATCTCAACCATCTAAGCTCAGACGAGAGAAAATTAGTAGAGGCTATGCTCAGGGATGAAATAAGTTCATTTTCAAAAGATGACCAAGATATCGGCTGTGCGAAGGAATTACAGTTAGAAATCAAGTTAAAAGATGATCAGCCAGTTCAGAAGAACTATGCAGCAATTCCCAGACCTCTTTATGGTGAAGCCAAGCAGTATATCGAGGACTTACTCAACAGGAAATTCATCAGACCTTCAAAGTCACCATACTCTTCGCCATGCGTTTGTGTAAGGAAGAGAGATGGATCGTTGCGATTATGTATTGATTACCGATTGTTAAACCAGAAACGATCCAAGACAAGCATCCTTTACCCAGAATACAAGAGACGTTGGACAGATTGGGAGGAAGTTGTTGGTTCACCACACTTGACCAAGGAAAGGCGTACCACCAGGGGTTTGTGAGTGAACAGAGCCAACCATTAACTGCATTCGTAACCCCCTGGGGCCTCTTTGAATGGGAACGTATTCCATTCGGCCTGACCAACGCTCCAGCGGCCTTCCAACGGTATATGGAACAATGTTTGAGTGATCTTCGTGATGAAATTTGCCTGCCGTATGTTGACGATGTAATCATATTCAGTAAATCATTTGAACAACACGTTGAAGATGTCAGGAAAGTGCTACAACGCCTCCGAGAGAATGGAATAAAGCTAAAAGCAAGCAAGTGCTCACTCTTCAAGCAACAAGTAAAGTTTTTAGGATGGATTGTCTCAGCTGATGGATATACAGTAGATCCCAAGAATACCGAAGCAGTCACAAGCTTGAAGGATAAAACACCAGCAACAATTGGTGAAGTTAGACAGTTACTAGGTCTTCTGGGATATTATCGTCGATTTATCCCCAATTTCTCATCAATTGCCAGCCCAATCTATGAACTCCTGACAGGAAAAGATGCAGATTGTAAGCCCAAAATACGCGTGAGAATGACAAAGAAAGCAAACGGACAGTTGCCATCTACTACAAAGATAAAATGGAGACCAGAACACCTAGCAGCGTTAGAAGACCTTATCAGACATATTACTAGTCCACCGATAATGGCATATCCTGACTTCAACCTGCCATACATAGTCCATACAGATGCAAGTGAAAAGGGCCTGGGTGCAGTTCTCTACCAGCAACAGGGTAATCAGATGAGAGTCATATCATACGCATCTCGCACCCTAACCCAAAGTGAGAAGAATTATCATATGCACAGTGGAAAACTTGAGTTCCTTGCTCTCAAATGGGCCATTACAGATCAGTTCAGGGATTATTTATACTATTCACCACCATTTGATGTATTTACAGACAACAATCCGCTAACATACGTGTTGACCACAGCCCGTTTAAATGCAACAACCCTTCGTTGGGTGGGAGAGTTGGCCGATTTTAAGTTTAGGATTCATTATCGTCCAGGAAAATCAAATGGAGATGCAGATGTTTAACGTGACCTACATCTTTAGATAATAAAGATAGTAAAAAGGCACGGTGTGGTTTCGTAAAGTTTTGGAATCATCATTTCCTCATATTCCCTTCGAGATCATATCAAAACTCAACAACTAAGATAATGCGATACTTCCGCTTCTAACGTTCGCTTATCTTGCACGGGGGTAAATGTCTTTACTAACACCAGCTATTATTTGTACAAACAAAAGAATTATTGTCATTTTATTCTGAGGGCTACATGCTTCCCCCCTAAAGAAATGTCCTCCGTGACATTTGTTTTACGCCTTACGATAATATTTTTCGAGTTTCTTCGATTCCTTCATCTATAGTAACATCCGTTTCACGGTGGCCACGAAAAACGTTTCACGGAACAGTTCTTTTGATCCGATCAATGTACTATGCTCCTTTAAATCGATTATCTTGTTAACGCTTAGTCCATCTTCTTAGTCCTTTTCATCGTTAACGCATCGCGTCTCGTATATTGAAGTTATGATGGTACTCAATCACAGTCTCAGATGGATTATCCTACCGATTTCGAAATGTTAAATATGTGCTGAATACTTGTATACTAACGAATTGTAAATTATTTCGAGGTCTCTGTCCTAACATGAACGATAAATGTGAAATGAGGTCTCTTTCCTAGTTCTTGACGATTGTCAGTACGAATAAAAAGGTGTTTGAACAAAAGGTCGATTATATGTTCTCATTGGTGCAAACGATCCTGGAAACATAAACGGTGGTGTAAACGACATGTTCGGTGGCATTGGTTGAACAAAGTTATCAACTCTCATTGGTCTGACGTAACATGAAGAAATTATGGGTGGACGAGTTGTTGGATTTCCCAGGTAATCATATGTCAACATTTCCGGGGGCAATCGCTGTCGACGTGGTCTGTCTCTTATTTCAGCTTCCGGTTCTGGACTGACGACTGTAAACGATTCATCATTATGTTCCGGTTGACAAGGTTCATGTTCCTCTTGTATTCTTGGACTTGAAGTTTCCTCAACTTGAATTTCAGGTGTCGTATCTCTCGGTGGTGTGTTGTTGTTGGCTGCAGTAGATGTATTCCGCTGTGGACTTTGTACAGCTGTTTCACTACTTTGGTTCCTATTTGTGACGCAAGCTGGAAAATACCACGGAAAGTCATCATCTTCACTATCAGAATTATCAAAATTCTCGTTTGAAGGTGTATGTTCTTTCTTCCTCGGATATCTGCTTTGTGATGCTCTCTTCGTAGAGGTGTCTGGCTTGCTTGGGTTAACGATTGCTGTTGTCGTTTCTGTTGCTGGAAGGAAGTCACAGGGTATCAGCATGTTTCGATGTAATACTTTTGTTCTTCCACTTTCGCTTTCTGGGGCTACTTCGTATACGGGACTGTCTCCGTGTTGTTTCATTACTCGATAAACAGTTTTTTCCCAGAAGGAACGAATTTTTCCTGGTCCTCCTTTTTCAACATTCCTTACCAGTATTCGATCGCCTGTTAATAACTTTGTAAAGGTGGCTCTCTTGTCGTGATGCGCACGTCCACGAGCTGTAGATTTGTTTGCATGCTTAGCAGCTAACGAATATGCTTCCTCCATAGCATTCCTCCATTTGTTAACAAAATCGAGATGATTGGTTTTATCTTTTCCTTGATCGATGTTGAAGATTAAATCGATTGGAAGGCGTGGTGATCTGCCGAACAGTAGGTAAAACGGTGAATATCCTGTCGCTTCGTTTCTTGTGCAATTATATGCGTGAACTACTTTGTTTACATAGTTGCTCCATTGACTTTTCTTTTCTTCTGGTAACGTACGTAACATACTCAACAATGTCCTGTTAAAACGCTCAACTTGACCATTCCCCTCTGGATGATATGGCGTTGTTCGGGAATGTGCAATACCACACAGTTTCTCTAGCTGTTTGAACAAATTGTTTTCAAACTCAGCACCTTGATCATGATGAATTCGAGCAGGGAATCCATAACGCAAAATAAAGTCATTGTAAATCTTCTTGGCTGCTGTGGTTCCTGACTTGTTGGTAGTTGGATACGCATGGGCGAACCTAGTGAAATGGTCCATGACCACTAAAATATATTCACATCCTCCTGATGATTTTTCGAGGTGCATATAATCAATCGAGATCAGTTCGAATGGCATCGTTGTAACTATGCTCTTCAATGGTGCTCTTTGCGGTCTTTGCGGTTTTCTCTGTTTTAAACAATTACATACTTTTGTTACGTAGTGCGTGATATCTTCTACCATTTTTGGCCAATAAAAACGTTCTCTAGCTAGCTGTATTACTCTCTCACTTCCAAGGTGACCCATCTCTTCATGAAGTTCACGAAAAACAATTTGATGAAATTTCCTTGGTACAACTAACTGATTATACGTTCCCTTTTTTCGTTTCAGGATACCATTTTCTAGACGTAAATTGTTCCACTCGCGCATCAATAACTTTACGTTGTGTGGCTCATTACCTCTCTCCTCCTTTGAAGGAAATCGTCCACGACTTTTGTATTCTATCACTCGATGGATGGTTGTGTCATTCTCTTGCGCTTCTCTGAAATCGCTTGTACTGATTTGATTGAAATCTAGTTGCTTGATCTGATCTAAATCATAATTTAGCACATTTTCATCTGTTGTTAATGCTGTAATCCATGTGTACTCATTCTCTGATGTTGTGATTGATGCATTTGTTGCACATTCAATAATGTCCTGCGTTGTTGTCTCAGTGCAATCCGCCATGACTTTTTCAATTGGAATGCGGGACAGAGCATCAGCATCTATGTTAGCTTTTCCTGGTCTGTATTTAATGACAAACTTAAAATCAGCAAGTTCTGCTACCCAACGATGTGTTGTCGCATTCAGCTTGGCAGTGGTGAGTACATACGTAAGTGGGTTGTTATCTGTGTATACTGTAAACGAGTTGGCATAGTAAAGATAGTCCCTGAAGTGTTCACAGATCGCCCACTTTAGTGCGAGAAATTCAAGCTTCCCAGAATGTAGATGGTAATTACGCTCAGCCTTGTTTAATGTCCTTGAGCCATAGCCAATGACTCTCATTACTCCATCTTGTTTCTGATACAGAACAGCACCAAGACCTTGTTCTGATGCATCGGTATGCAATACAAAGGGTTTTGTGTAATCTGGATATGCAAGAATGGGTGGCGTGGTGAGGTATTTGATCAGGCTTTCAAGTGCTGATTGATGTGATGAATCCCAAGAGATTGGCGTCTTTGATGAAAGTTGTCCTCTGTTGTTTGTCGTCTTTCTATCTGGTGTCTTTGGTGCATTCAGCAATTGAAACAAGGGTCTTGCGATACGTGCAAAGTCTTTGATGTACCGTCGGAAGTACCCTAATAATCCTAGTAACTTACGCACATCACCAACTGTTTTCGGCGTGTTCCTTGCAATAGACTTCACTGACTCAATTCCAGTAGGATCTAAACGATATCCATCGGCAGAGACAATTCTCCCAAGACAACTAACTTCATGCTTAAAGAGTTTACACTTCTTTGGCTTAAGTTTAACACCATGCTCTCGAAGTTTCCGGAATACTTTGCGTAAATGATCAAGATGATCTTCGAAAGTCTTTGAAAAGCAAATCACATCATCGAGGTATGGCATGCAAATGGTGTCTCTTAATTCACCTAGACATCGCTCCATGAACCTCTGATATTCGCCTGGCGCATTCTTTAATCCAAACGGTATGCGTACCCACTCATACAATCCCCACGGCGTTATAAAAGCTGTTAGGTGTTGCGATGACGGATCCATATACCCTTGATGGTAGGCCTTCCCTTGATCGAGCATGCTGAACCAAGAGTTTCCACCTAGACTTTCCAGGGTTGTCTGCACACGTGGTAAAGGGTGGCGATCAGTGACTGTTCTTTTGTTTAGCTCCCGAAAATCAACACACAGTCGCAAATCTCCATCCTTCTTGCGAACGCAAACAACTGGGCTAGATTATGCTGAACGAGACTCCTTAATCCAACCTTTGTTTAGCAAATCTTCGATATGTTGTTTAACCTCTGGAAACAATGGTCGCGGAATGGAATTATAGGACTTCTGTACTGGTTTTGGATCGTCTAGCGTCAGTTTTAACTTTAAATCATCAATACTGCCAATATCACTATCATTGGTACCAAAAGTCTCGGCTTCTTCAATCAAAATTTTAGTTGCACAGCTACATTGTTCAGGTGTCAAACCACTTAGATCAAATTTGCTTAGATCTAAACTACTACTTGTGGGACTTGTTTCCTTTGCATTGTTCTCACAATTTGCAGAAACGTTTTGGATTGTTTTAGGATCTTCTTTTATTTCACGATGTTTAACCTCAAGTGGGGTGACTGACTTAACGAGCTGTAACGTGCCTAGCATTGTTCGACCTTTCAAAAGAATGTCATGCTTTGACGGATTATTAATTTGGATCGAAACACGTGGCGACTTTCCTTTGGATAAAACAAATAATGTTTGAGTTAACTCAAGGCCACTGGAAATTGAGGTTGATAAATCCGGTTCAAACAACACAGGGGTCTTGCTCTTTATTATTCCAACATTTGCTCGGCAGCGAACAGTGACTGTTTCTCCTTTTCGGATAACCTGAGTTTTCTTGCTTGTTTTTAAGAAACACAAGTCATCATCGTTGATGGCATTTTCATAAACAAAATCAATGAAAGCAGGAATGTTTTCTGTATTGGATTCACAAAATGTTGCTGTCACACTGTTCACAAGGCTTGTGTTGGAGGTATTTGAGCAATCTGAAACATTACTTTTTATTGCTTCTTCAATCACATTATAACCGACAATAGGGTTATCAAGCTTAATTGATGTAACAAGAAACGGAACAATGATATTGTCATGAGTATCATCAGATGCCATGGCAAAGTCAATCTCTACCCATCCTAAATACTGAATGTTAGTCCCATTAGCTGCTTTGAGGTCTAATCCTGTATCCAAAATTTCAGAAATGTTTTGCAATTTGGTCTTAGGAAGGTTATTTTCCAACCAAAACTGTGAGACAATTGACACCTGTGCACCTGTATCAAACAAAGCATCAGTCTCCATTCCATTCATTTTACATGATATCAGACAACGCTTCCCGACTAATTTGGCAATCTTGGAAGTCTGTTTTGGAGTGAGATGGCTTACAAAACTACTTTCATCTACAGTCTGGGCATGCGAAGCAGAGTTTTGGCGCAAAAGCTCCTTGATCGACAAACAAAGAGTCTTATGATTGTTCCAATGCAACTTTTGGCATCGTTTTGAACAATATTTCACCGAAAAACAACTGCTACACATCTGAAAAGCTTCTTTCTTATAAGGCATCTCACCACAATGCGCACAATGGGACGCTTGCTTTAACTCGGCTACTCCCTGTCCCTCCTTGGGGGCAGCCGTCTCCCGTTTCCCTGCTTGGTGCGATTTTGTTTGCGGCAACCACGAGCAAAATGATTTGGGTCTCCACAAATAAAACAATGATCACACTGGTCTCCTAAACCGCTTTCTTGGCATGAAGCGCAACCACGGCCCTGATTTACTCTATTCTTTGGGGCATCTGGGGTTAGGGCATTTTTTGAGCCATTGCTTCTCTTATTACAGCTAAATCCGCCTGTACAGCTTCAAGTGCTGCCCACATTTTACCCTTTTGCGGCTCTGCCTTTTCATTTTTAGGGGCCTCAAATTCATGGCTTTTTGGATTTTCTGCTACCATACTGATTCTGGCTGTATTTTTGGCAAAACCCACCTTTCTGTTGTGCTCTGTTTCTATGGCAACAGCTTTTGACATTTCTTCAATCAAAACTTCATCAGAAACAGTTTTTTGTTTCAGTAACGGGCGAATTTTGGTTCTAATTGATTCATTCTTTAGGCCTGTTTCCAAAGCATGAAGAAATAAACCTTGGGCCATATCAGGGGTATACTCAATTGTGGCACCTGATTCTTTGCTACTAAACAGAATCTTTTGGCGAATTTCCAAACAGCGAATCAAAAAAGTTTGTGAGTCTTCTTTTGGGCCTTGAGAAATTGTGGCTAATTCTTGGTACAGCTCTGTGGAGGTTTTCTCCATGAAATGTGAGCGGATAATTTTACGAATTTTTGGCAGGCTTAGATTTGGGGTGGTTTCCAAATAGTTTCTTAATTGGACACCTGGGGAAATCGCTCTTACAATTGCCTCCACAATTTCAGATTCTTTATATCCTTTCGCAAGCCCATTTTCGATTTGTCTAATGAGGCTTACAAAAGATATTTTTTCTCTTTGACCTGGCATACCAATTTGGCCTGAGATTTTAAAATCTCTTCGGAGAGCACTTGAAATATCCAGATTTGTTTTCATTACAGGAGAAGTAGTATCTCTCATACCTGGACTTTCTTGCACGCGATCTAATTTTTCTCTTGCCTGATCAAGTAGCTCTTTCTGTTTCTGCATCATCAGCTCAAAACTTTTCTGCATATCCTCGAATTCCTTCTGTGCATGTGTACGGGTTTCATAATCCTCCGCTTCACTTAAATTGTCTTCTTCTCCTTCCAAAGGCGGCGGCCTTTCCAATACAGCTTTCACCATTCCAAACAAATTTGCATCCATTTTCTGTACCAAATAATGCCGAATAGCCTTGACCAATCTTGCTCTTGTTTGCCCATCATACGATTCTTTTGCCATTCCTAACTTTAGAGCAAGCTTCTGAAGGTTTTCTACTGTCGAGAGTAAAACTAATTCGTCTGCTTGTAATTCCAACTCCTCCAAATCAGGACTATTAGGCCGAGACATCGTGATTTCTGCACGTAAACAACTGAACAAAAAGCCGTTTTCTTCTCTCAATTCTGCATTAAATTCTCCAATAAATAAATGTCTCCCATCTGGGGTGCCAGATTTAACGTGACCTACATCTTTAGATAGTAAAGATAGTAAAAAGGCACGGTGTGGTTTCGTAAAGTTTTGGAATCATCATTTCCTCATATTCCCTTCGAGATCATATCAAAACTCAACAACTAAGATAATGCGATACTTCCGCTTCTAACGTTCGCTTACCTTGCACGGGGGTAAATGTCTTTACTAACACCAGCTATTATTTGTACAAACAAAAGAATTATTGTCATTTTATTCTGAGGGTTACAGATGCCCTGTCACGCAGCCCACTAGATATGACAAAATATATAGCTTCGTGTACAGAAAACAGTTCTCCGGAAGAGATTACTGCAGTTATCAATGCGGCTACGTTAGTTGCATCTGGTGATACAGCTTGGATTAACTCAATTTCTGATCCTGATAGTATACTTTTCGCTAACAACCACATCCCTGATGAGCAAACAACAAGTGACGACCAAGACAAGCTTGATATAAAAGATGCCCAAATCAAAGACAAGAGTCTGAACACAGTCATCCAGTATCTGAAACAGAAGCAACGACCAAGTCCTGCTGAAGTCAAGACTTTAGATCACAACACAAAGCAATTGTTGTATGAATGGAAGAAGCTGAAATTATCCGAAGATGGTACCTTGAGGCGTATTTCAGGACAGTATAATCAAGTCGTACTACCATTGAGTCTTCGCAATGTCGTTTATAGCGAGTTACATACAAATATGGGACATTTAGGCCCAGAGAGAGTTGTTCAGCTTGCCCGTGAACGTTTCTTTTGGCCACACATGCAGAGAGATATCACAAACTTTATTACGCGTAGATGTCGCTGTGTCAAACAAGCCGCCAGCATTCAAGCAGAGAGAACCATTGACACCAATACACAGCACAACACCATTTGAAATCATTTCGATAGACTACATGCATCTTGAAAAAAGCAGCGGAGGATATGAATATGTGCTCGTTATTGTTGATCACTTTACACGATATGCGCAAGCATATGCAACCAAAGACAAGTCCGGAAAAACTGCCGCAAGACTATTGTTTAATGATTTTATCCTACGATATGGTTACCCCATTAAAATTCACCATGATCAAGGGGGTGAATTTGAGAGTCAGATGTTGCCCGAAACGTATAAATCACACTGGAGAGACCATCTGCCAAAACTTATCCATGCGTACAATTGTACAAGGCACGACTCTACAGGATTTTCACCATTCTTTCTTCTTTTTGGCCGATCACCGCGACTACCCATCGACCTTGTCTTTGGACTGAAAAAAGGAAATTCTGAATCAAGTTATCCTGCTTACGTGAAAAACTGGAGAACAGCCATGCAACAAGCATACGGAATTGCAAATGCTAAGAGCCACGCTACCGCAGCACAAGGGAAAACACAGTATGACAAGAAAGCAAAAAGCCGTACTCTTAATCAAGGTGACAGAGTTCTTGTTCGTAACTTTGAAAGAGGAGGACCAGGAAAAATCCGTGCTTTTTGGGAAGATCGTATCTACACCGTGTTGAAGCGAATGAGTGAAGAGAGTCCCGTATATGTTGTACAACCAGAGAATGGTCAAGGACGTCAACGTACTCTTCATCGTACACTATTATACCCATGTAATGATTTACCGATTGATGTATCGATAGAGATTGAACGTCGTAAAAAGAACATGACACAAAACCGAGCGAGAAATGTAGCAAATAAAAGTAAAAGACCAGATCAAGCCAGAGGAGTTGATGGTGACGATGATGAGATTAACGTCGGATTTTATCCAAATGAACTGCAGCCGAACTCGGTACAGGACAATCTAGATCCGCCGGCCTCGATGAATGAGACGGAGCAAGATCCCGAACAAGACATTACAGCGGATAATGTTCAAGACCCAACAAATGAACCGGAAGTTGATCCTGAACAAGACCAAGTCATAGCAGCGGACCACGCTGACCATGCTCAAGATCAAAACATCTTACAACCACCTTATAACGCTCCTGAGCACGACGATGCAGCACTGAGTCCAGATGCTGAGCCACCTCCACGACCCCAAAGAACTCGATTACCACCTACTCGATTAATGTATGCCACACCAGGACAACCTGCAAATTATCACGTCAATTATGTTCAACAAATTCCCAGATATGTTGAACCGTTTCAAAGAACAGGCAGATCTCAATTGATTCCATTTATGCCAGGATATGTTCCTCCCTACCATCAGTTGTTTATGACACCAAGAGTTCAGTTTTGTCATCCACAACCGTCGTTGCATCCACAACAATTTTGGAACTCATATCCTATAACTGTTTAAACTTATCCAGTTTTGCAACTATACAATTGATCGTTTATGTTGAGAGAAAAGACTCGATTCCTACCGTTATTTCGTTGAGAAAAGACTCGTTTGTAATACATTATTTGACCAAAGTTTTAAAGATACACGTGCGATGAACATTTTCATCATAGACCGATGCACATTGCTTCACATTTGACGAATGACTCGAGCAAATCATTATATTTCAGAAATACGTTATTGTTCTGAATAGTATGTGATACTGTTGGCGCCAATCACAGTGAACCAGAGATATTTGAACGTTGATTTCATGAGTCCTACGATGTTTCGAAGACATCTTCAATTCAATGTTGCGGACAACATTTCTTTTGGAGGGGAGTATGTGAAATGTATGAACAATCGTATTGTTTAGCATTTTACGCTTCATGTAGTTTTTGTTTTTTTGATGTTTGCCCCCCAAAAGAGACACTTTTCTCAGTATCGATTACATCATCGATCAGCCTCGATTCGATATCGTTGTTGTAGTTGTCACGCTAGGCCTAAGTTTTTGACAGCCTGTTTTTATGAAATCGTGTTTATTTAAAGCTGGAGTTCTTATGAAGTATCGCGTTTAAGACTTCGTTTATTGGTGTCAAACCTTATTAATCGAGTGTCTAACAATTGCACTGCACCCATCGGGTGAAGTGAGGAGAGAATTATAAGAACACAACAAGCCCTACGTTTACACTGATCTCTGCAGTAAGAAACCCAAATAGGAAGTTAAAAC
This sequence comes from Aurelia coerulea, assembly GCA_039566865.1. NCBI lineage: Eukaryota > Metazoa > Cnidaria > Scyphozoa > Semaeostomeae > Ulmaridae > Aurelia > Aurelia coerulea. The sequence goes on from CM076944.1 coordinate 14,585,627, forward strand.
AAATACAGTATCAATCGCAGGGGCGCAAGGGTGTGCAGGCCCCCAATGATTTCATAACTTGGTGTCAATCGCTATTTTATAGTGACAAAGTCGGTCCCGATTCGGCTCTGAACTTGAACCTGTATTTTTCAGGACGTCGATACTCGAAATGCAAAGATTTATGTGTTACCTGTCTTTTGTTTTATCGCAGAAACTAAGCTTACAGGAAAGAAATCCTCGAGATTTCATTAAAACCGTAGAGAAAATAGCTGGGTATAAGTTGGGTAAGGGATGTCTTCTGAGCCAAAGTAAAAGGATGTTTCTTCAAAAATTTTCTTCGTGCTCCGATTTATGGAATAACTGTCACAGAAATATCGAGGTTTACAGGCTTCCTCGCTGTTAATGGAAGCATATGTTGGGAGATGCATTCTAAGCCAAAATAAAGGATGTTTCTTCGAAAATTTTCTTCGTTCTCCCATTTATAGGATAACTGTCACAAAACTATAAAGGTTTCCTCGCTACTAATGGCAAGCATGATATTTGGAGATGCATTCTAAGCCAAAGTAAAGGATGTTTCTTCAAAATTTCCTTTGCGCTCCGCTTTATAGGATAACTGTCACAAACCTATCAAGGTTTCCTCACTGCCAATGGCAAGCATGCTATTGGGAGATGCATTCTAAGCCAAAGTAAAGGGTGTGGCTCCAAAAATTTTCCTGGCCCCCAGGCTCCTGCATTTCAATGCCTCCCTTAATTTACCCTGGCCACGCTACTAATTGATTCCATATGAGCAAGCTTGCATGCCTAAAAACGTGGCTATTCTCTGATGCTTTGACTGGATCATTCAGGGCAGATGGCTAAGATGCTAGCCAGAGACAACTTGATGTCAAAAACTGTTTGTTTAATTCCGTTTCGATTGCTGGGAAAACATTATGTCTATTATAGTGTATTTTCGGCAAATGATGGCAGAAAGGAAAACTTTATTTTTTATACATTTGCAACAACATTTATTTCGCAAAAATCGGTCCTCGTGGAAGAAACTCGGTCCTTTGAACACACCCCCTTCAAAAATTTGCATTTCCGCCCCTGATCATTCGAGCCATAAATAGAGCGCAGGCCTCTGGTCTTCGCCACAAGTCGTGAAAATTATTAATTTTGGCTTCAATACACTTTCAGACTATATGTTCAGATGAAAAGCGGGAATTCGTTAAAAAAAACGATGGTTGGGAATCGGGAATTGGGCTAAAACGTAGCGGGAATTCGGGAATCAGGGGGTCTATTGGGTACCCCCTAACTGTAGCTAAAACAGCATCAACGATTGGGGTTATGAAGAAATCAACATTCAGATTTTCTTATGCTTGCTTAGCTCAGGACGGACTTTGTAATCATCCAAAAGGATCTTATGTTTTTTTAACTGTTCTTCTCAAATAGGCAATTGGGCTGTCTCTGCTCATCGCACTGCTGCCGCGGGTGCATCGGTTGGGGGGAGTCTATGATAAATTGGAAAGTCTTTTTCCCCTCGGGGTTGGATCCTTGAACCTTTGTTTCATTCTCCCTGCCGGTGCGCTCGTGGTTGTGGTTTGGTGGGTGGTGGGCTGTTTGTGCGGGTTTTGGAGGTACTTCAGTTTTGCCTTGGCCTTTACTTTGTCCCGATTTAGTGTGCATATGTATCTTATTTTTGTTTTTTTGTTTTTTTTTGTTCTATTATTAATTTATTGTTGATAGTACTTAGAAAATTGTAAGTGGCATTTGTAGTGAGGACCCGGTGACCATACGTCTTTCCTCGCTGCAAATGCCACAGTAACTTGCATTAACTTGTTGTTTTTAAGTTTTAGATTGATAAAAAAAAAAATAGGCAATTCCTCGTCATGTAAACAGCATTTTCCTAGCTGAAAAGACCTTACTTTAAAGACCCTCTGCTAACATAGAGGCTTTGCGAGCATTCTTTGCTGTGCAACTAGAGATGGCACGTGCGAGGTATGCGAGGTATGTCCGTTGCGAAGGACCCTTTGAAATTGGAGAAATGGAAATATCAACTTTTGGACTCTATGCTTTTGTCTACGCTAAAAACCCATTGTTGTTGGGGAGATGAAGGACTGCCCCTATTGTTTCAGTCCTTTATTTTTCCTCTTTGTTGAGAGCCAATCAGCGTCGGGGCTCACACACGCATGCGCGAGATTTACGATTTCGCGCAAAAATTTTCCCGCAAATTCACTCGTCTGGTGTGACTGAGCGTGATGGAGGTAATTTTGGTCGCTCTCAGCTTTTTTATAGTGTAGTTTCTGGATGTCCTGGAAGGTCTTGCGTTTCTCGAAGGATTGCAGGGAAAGGTTAGATGTAGTGGCAGCTAGGTCGTGAGGAAACAGCACGGAGTAAGCGGGCGGGCATACTAAGCGTGCTTGTGAATATCATACTCGATGTATACGGCCTAGTCTGTTCAGTACTTAGTTGGTAGGAACTAAGGTCGGCACGTCTCAGTCACACCATGGCGGGGTTCCAGGCGCAGGATCTTACTGTTCACTTTGATTACAAAGACAACAAGATTGGCAAAAATTGTGATAATGTGGAATGCAAATACAAAGATGGTAGGACCCATTATCATTGCAAATATTGCACCTTTGTTCGTGCTGGTCTTTCGTATGACAAGATGATCAAACACGTACGATCTAAGCATTCCAGCAACTTAGTACCTCAAGTATCAACAGAGGAACAGCAAGTATTGAACACACATAACATCGAATCTGACCCCTCCAATCCTGCCCTGGAAAGATCTCCCCAACTTAGTCCCCCAAGGTCATTTATCATCAAAAAAAGCAAAGTTTCAACACCAATGTCGGCAGCACCTCGTAGTTTGCAAATCGAGGCTCCATTTTCTCCTTTGTTTCATAAAACCAGGTCTGTTGACCATGATCCATGTAGGCCAGTGGAAGGTCCTTTTTTAGCCAATCAAAATTTGAATATTACACCCCTTGCTAGTGATGCAACCATGGAAGAAAGGGAAAATCTTGAGATTACTAAACATTGTGTGATTCCTGGTTGCAGTAACATCACTAACTTGAAACAACTAATAAGAATGAAAACAAGGGGCCATGGTAATTTGATTGACTTGGAACAAACTCTGCTTCTTTTGACATATTACAGGCTGAGGCAGGATAAAGTTAGGAGAATTTTTGAAAAATGCATTTGCCATCTGCATTGGAGGGAATGGTATGATTTTAATCAAAAACTAAAAGAAGCCTGCAATTTTGATTCTTTGAGATCCCCAAGGAAATCTTTGTTTGAGGACCCTCTATCTTTGAGCTTTCAACAGTTTTCTTTGGATGATAATATTGAAATGTCTTCCAAAATGACTGATATTTTTGGAAATGAGAACATCATGATGACAATCTTTAATCAACTGAGTATCTTTGATCTTAAACAGTTTTCTTTGGTCTGCAAAACAGCCCACAAGCATGTATGTTACTATCTGGCAAATGAGTCTGTCTGGAAGCGTCTTTTATTGGAACAATTTTTTGTTGACAGAACATTAAATGAAAAAACTTTTTCATCCTCTTTCAAAGAAATTTTTACTTATTGTTCTGAGATTAAGGATCTCACCAATACAAATGATGTTGACTTTGAAACAACTATTGATGACTTAGTAACTCTGATTTCAAATGCTAGACAAAATAACACCAGTCTTGACCAACTTCTTAAAGTCTTTGGGTATACAAGGAAACCACAAACAATTGAGATACTTGTATACTTTGTTGCCAAATGCCTTAGAGCTGTTTTTCTTAAGTATCATACTGCCTTAAAGGCAAATAATGTGGAAAGGCTGCCAATGTTTGATTTTAGAGTTGGGGTTGAGTCCAACTGTATTCCCTTTGCACTCATGCTATTTGATATTGTTTTGACAGGAAATGAGGGAATAAACCCAGCTTTGGTTGAAAATAGACATCATCTATTGAAATTGATTGCCATAAACTCTATTAGGCAGAAGATGAATGACTATAAAGTAATGACACCATATCACATGGCTGTATCAAATGATGTTTCTCTTACTTGCAGTAAAACCTTGATGACTGTGTTGAATAAATCAGGTATCTCTATTTCATATCACAAGGATCAGAAAGATAGTAAAAATGCTAGACATATTTGGAACACCATCGGAATAAAATCAGCACTTGAAAACTGTCAGTCAAATTTGCATTGGATAGAGTGTGACAATCTTGAGACAATGTTGAAATCAACAACCATACACAATGCAGAACGTCTCACACATTTTGTTACATCTCAGCTAGAATATGTACCAGGCAAATGGTCTGTGCTTGATCTGTACCAAAAACCTCCTGTTCATATGATTAATGACAACTGCTTTCATATGACTGAATCTGACACTATCATATGGAGAGATTTTTTAGACCTTTGCCTGAAGAAATGTGTTGAGATTAATGACCATTTCAACTGTGATGATGTTGTTTCTGCATTGGCTCAAGATTCCACTCATGACAATAGAGACCTGTTGCCTTCTGAAATTGATACGGCAAACATACCATCAGAACGCCTATTAGATAATGAAGAGGTGCTTTCAAAGCCAACAACAGTTTATCTTAGAATGGAGAAACTTTGTTCCTCAAATATTTTTGATATAAAGAAACTCCTAGACTTGACAGCAGATGATTATTGGTTAAATGAGACTAAATATATACCAAGTGTTGCAACCTCACCATTACTATTTGCCTCTACATTCCTGAATGAGAACCTAATTGAAGCAAATTTTAATACAGAATGTAGAATGCCATCTCCATACACCTTGCCATGGGGATTTCTTGAGGCAACAGATGTTTCTGCAGTTACAGGTTGTTACAATCAAGGGAAACTGAAAAGTGTCATACTAAATTCAATAGAAAAACTTAAGGATCAACCAAATGCAATTTACTCTGTGGCAAAACTTCTTGAGTTAACACTACATGCAACTGACGGGACTCTTGAAATGTTGAAAAATGACAAAATTTTCTTGTCCATCTTTTATGCAGAACTTTTGAGAAAACAAGGTTTGGTGTCAAGATCCTCTGATTTGTTATTAAAAGCATACAGTGATTTATCTGACACTCCAAACTTAAAAACAACATTTTTGCATGAAGAATTGGACAAATCATTTTCAGAAAATTTGCTAATAAATGCAGCTGTTTGTTCCATGCAAATAGGATCATTTGGAAAATGTTTAGAAATCCTTAACATGGCTGATATTGGAAGTGACTCAAGCTTGATAAGCAAATACCAGTTTGCTTGCTCTGAAAGTTTGAAAGGTTGTGCACAAGCTTCTCTTGGGCAGTATGATCAAGCAGTCAAAAGAGTTTGTAATGCTTTGTCCTGTTTGTCTGATACATTGCCACAGCATCACTCTGTTTTAGGGTCACTTTACAGTCAAGCAGGTGTCTTATTAGCCATGACAGGCAGATCTTTGGAAGCAGAAAATATGTTTGAAAAAGCCAAAGGCATTTTTTTGAAAACATGGGGTGTGAAATCTTTTCCCTTTCTCCATACTAAATTTAACATGGAAGTTGCTAACTGTGTGTATTTGAGTAACATCAGTGATGCAAACCAAAAAGAACTGAGTGATACTATCAATTGTTTGCAGTCTTTGTACCCTGTTGGACACCCTACTTTAGAAAAGGCTCTCAACTTTGACACTTTCATCCTCAAAATGAAAGAAGTCCTTGACAGAAATAACACCTTGGAAACATGCCATTTTGTATGGGATGTGTGCTATGTGCCTTTACTTGATCGACCATTTAGCTGGATAGACTATGCACCAGCTGCAAATTCTTTAGTCTTTGGTGCTGACTATCAAGTATGGGCCCATTTAGACAGTCTGTTGCACAAACATCAGTTCAGATATTCATGGGTATCTACCATCTTCCTTGGGTCTTTCCACAAATTAGGAAATCTGCACGACAAGCTTGTGAAGCGCTATGGAAAATTCCATCTTGAGAAGCATGCAGTTGCTTTTTTGGATGACCCAACAGCAATAAAAGTCCAATATCTCTTGTCAATGAAAGACTTTGTGGCTGCAAATCAGTTTTTCTATCATGACATTTTAGCTGGCCTGACTGAGCTTTTCAGTGCATTTATTTGTTATGCCAATGAAATTGAAGAGGACTATTTATCTGGTTGTACTGCACTGAGTGACATCAATATTGACACTGTCATGAAGTTTTGTGACAAGTTTTCTGAGTTTCATCCATCTTTAAAACTTATTAGCAACTACTTATTGTATGAAGGTATGGCAGTATTAGGGCTCCTAGAAGCCCAGAAATTTGGTGATTTCAATTTAGACACAGTATTCACAAAGTTGATCATTCCTTTGCAATTTACCACACGAGGTATCAACTACGGACCTGCCCTAACATACCATATTCGTGACATGGAACAATTAAGGAACTCAGAAAAAATGGCAATCAAAACTTTATGGGTGTCAAATAAATCAGATGAACCAGGCCACTGTCGACCACAGGACCAAAATCTAGAAGCACTGTTCAATAACAGTGCCAAGAATTGTTTTAAACTAGGCACTGTACAAAATGTATTGAACAAGGCTTCCATGATTCAAGAAAGAGAGAAATGTCACCAAAACTTCAAACAGGAAATGCTCCCTAATGTTACTGCTAAGCCTAATGAACATAAGATCAGGCCAGACTCTTTCATTCGTTTGCGTGCCGCTTGGCAAAAATGTCTTCGAGAATTGTTTGCTGAACTTAAGAATAATAAAGCTGAGAATAACACCGAAAGTAGCATTCATGCATTGCATTCACAAGATAAGTTGAATGATGAGCTAGCAACAGTGAGGCAACTTGGTAAGACCAGATTGGAAAAATTTGTTGCCGTAAAAATTTCACAGGAAAATGGCTGGTGTTTGCAAAATCCAAGATTTTCAGAAATCTTAACTGTACCCAGGGCAATTACTGCAAGGCAGCAAAAAGCTGCAATAAATCAAGCAAACTTGCAGATTGAGACAATGACTGACTTACTCCTGCAGTCAACAGGCATGCAAGTGACACTGTCAGACTCCTGTGTTCCAGTGCAGCTACTTAAAAAGGATGGGAAAAGTTTTCACTTTGCAAAAAAATCTGACCTTTCCTTGTGGCTGTACAAAAAGTATGATTCTGCTTTTTTGAACCAACATCAATTTGACACGACAACAGAATCACTGGCAAGTGTCACTTGTATAATTAAAGACTGCATGTTTGAGTTTAGATCCCTTGACATACCAACATGTACATACAAAGAAATGGCAAATACCATTTTAGACAAGACTGTCATTCCCATTGCTCGCAGATATGCAAACAGAGACAGGCATTTTACCCTTATTCAAACTTTTGACAGGCGTGCTGATCAAACAAAAGGTTGCACTGAAGTAACAAGGGCTTCTGCTCCCGTTTCACCACTTGAATATAGTGGTATACAGGTTGATGAGCATGAACAAATAAAGGCATTCAAAACAAGATGGTTAGACAGGGACAATGGCCGCAGAAAGATTATAACATCATATGTGCGCTCATGCCAGAATTTGTCTTTCCTGACTGGAAAAAATTTGCCAAAGAACTTCACACATGTCATAATTGGGGGAAATGCAGGGATCTTTGTGGCTTATTCTGTTGATAGCATTGGGAATGTCAGTTTGCTTACTCATGATTATGCATGTTTTCATGCAGAAGCTGACACTGTGGTATTTTTTGCTTTGAAACGTTTCTTGCTGAATACATCTTATGTCACTGGGAGTTCAATAGTCATTGCTTGTCCTGAGGCAGATAATGTCACAATATTATTGTTAAAACATCAGCTTTTGAAAAATCTATTGGAACAATACTCAATCCATCTGTATTGTACAGTGCATAACAAGGTTGTTGATGTAACAACAGGGAAAACAACTAAAAAACCCAAGGAATCAGCAAATATTGAGGAATTCAGGGCTCTCAGCTCAAAAGTAAAAATGGACTTCTATCTTGATGTTGGTAAATTGTATCATCTATTAGGCACCAGTGAACATCTAAATGAAACTTTGAATCCAATTGAAAGCCTAGGTGCCCTCAGCATCTATACTGGAAATGACAAAAGTCCTGGCATAAGGCATGTAACCAAGTCACTTGCTCTAACAGTATATCATGAAGCCTGCAAAGAAGGTGAGCTTACCACACTTGTTGATGAAAATGGCTTGTTGACTGACAGTGAGTGTTGTAAAAGATCATTTCGGTTACTCTTTGCCAGGATATACTTCCATATGTATAGAGTTTATGTACGTAAACTGAGAAATGTTACATGGGATTCATTGATTCAGGATGGTGATCCTAACTTTCGGCTACTGAGGGACATAGGCTGTCAATATGCCAAGGGCCAATTAGACAAGACACCTCCAGTTGATAGTGCTTTGGATGAGATATTCTTGAGATCAGTGTTTCAGGCCAATGAATACGATCAAATTTTTGAAGAGTCTATAACATACTTGGATCCATTGAACCATGGTTTTGAAGAAATTAAAGGTGGTCTTAGACCAATTTTGAATCGAAATATTGGCCAAGGTGGTAGTGGCCAAGTTGTTATTCGCCAGGTAGACTCTGCAGTATGTGAAGGCTTGGAAAATGATTCTCAGGAAAATGCTGCTGACATCAGTTGTGACTGTTTAGAGGCTGGCATTGATGAAGCCGGTATTCCTGATGATGGGAACATCCCTCTCAGCGACAGTCTCTTGGCAGCTTTGGATTGTAGTTACGACCTCAATTTAACACAACAAAATATATTTGATGTCACCATTGGAAACGTTGAAGGGAATGATGATGAGGGCTCTGAAGAACAGTCAGGTTTATTTGATTTCACCAAATGGTTGGACTCTAAAAGATAAACAAAATCATTTCAGTCACATATTGTGACAGAAGAGCAAATTTTGTATATAGTGTAATATTATCCTGTTAGGTTTGATTTTGTTGGCAAATGCCTTTTGTTCTGTTCTGTTCTGTTCTGGTTTGTACATAGTTCTGTTCTGGTTTGTATATATAAATGTATATGTATTGGTAAACATCAGCTCTGTATGCTGATGGTTACTGCTTGAAGGCCTCATATGCATCTCATGGCAAAAACATGCAACATGAACTTGAACCACCTCTTCATAATTCTAAGTACACTCATTTTAACCAACTCTTCCTTGTTCTAGATACACTTCTTGAACCACCTCTTCATGGTTCCACATTCACTAACTTGAACCACCTCTCCCTGGTTCTAGATACACTCAATTGAACCACCTCTTCCTGGTTCTAATCACACTCAATTGAACCATCTCTTCCTGGTTCTAACCACACTTATAATTGAACCATCTCTTTCTGCTTCTAAATACACTGATTTGAACCACCTCTCCCTGGTTCTAGATACACTCAATTGAACCACCTCTTCCTGCTTCTAATCACACTCAATTGAACCATCTCTTCCTGGTTCTAAGCACATAATTGAACCACTCTTCATGGTTCTAGATACACTCAATTGAACCATCTCTTCCTGCTTCTAAATACACTGACTTGAACCACCTCTTCATGGTTTTAAACGCACTTATAATTGAACCACCTCTTCCTGGTTCTAACCACACTTAATTGAACCACCTCTTCATGGTTCTAAATTCACTGACTTGAACCACCTCTTCATGGTTCTAGATACACTCAATTGAACCATCTCTTCCTGCTTCTAAATACACTGACTTGAACCACCTCTTCATGGTTCTAAACGCACTTATAATTGAACCACCTCTTCCTGGTTCTAACCACACTTAATTGAACCACCTCTTCCTGGTTCTAAATACACTTCCTTGAACCACCTCTTCCTGTTTCTAAGTACACTTCCTTGAACCACCTCTTCATGGTTCTAAATTCACTGACTTGAACTACCTCTTCCTGGTTCTAAATACACTTCCTTGAACCACCTCTTCCTGGTTCTAAATTCACTGACTTGAACCACCTCTTCATGGTTCTAAATACACTTCCTTGAACCATCTCTTCCTGGTTCTAAATTCACTGACTTGAACCACCTCTTCATGGTTCTAAATACCCTTCCTTGAACCACCTCTTCATGGTTCTAAATACACTTCCTTGAACCACCTCTTCCACAAACAAACTCAACTAAACTGTTCATTCACAGCAAACTGGCAATAACCTAGTGTTTGTATGTAAGAAAAGAACTGCCAATTAATAATCAGATAAATCTAAAAATTACGCAACAGAGATACAGTTCAATTTAATAATGTTTGCTGCCGCTGCTTGACACATGAAAACTAGCAAACGAGCTATCTTACACCTACGATACCATCATTTGTGCCCGATTCGTTTGGTGTGCGTATCTGAACTGAAATAAACAAACGTTCAGTAAACGCAGCAAGCACAGATTCGCTTCAAATACCTAGTATCATAAGAGTTCATAAAAAATTGTAATAGTCGTACCTTTTGCCACTACTTCGACTGAATCTGTCCTTCATTCCCTTGAATCTCGCTTCGCAGCAACTCGTTCCTTTCTGCCGCCATTGCTGGTCTCCACGCAGCAGAACAGCAAAACAGGAGTGATTCCGCTAAGGCTAATTTGCATAAGTAAATCGTTAATGCGCATGCGATCTGGAGCCCTTTTTCAGGAGATTCCTCGAGGCTGTCAACTTAGCCTGTTCGTATCCCCAACAAATTGTCAAACATGATCATTTGTGTGCCGAATGAAAAGCAAGGCAAAGAGAATTTAGGCCAGAAACGACTTTCAGCTAATACAAAAGTCGACCTTGGCGCCACAAAGGATCATGGTTAGCAGTGGCTCTTTAAATTGCTTATAATTCGCTGAAAAATAAAGTAAAATTCCTTGAAATTATAAGAAATTGTAGGTAGATATGTGTACTATCCAATGATCTGAAAATCCAAAAATTGATCGGATAAAACTTTTTATCTTCCTGAAGGGGTACAGTAACCTTAAGATTAGACTTGGGTACATTTCATTTTGACCGGAAGTACCATTTTTGATGACGTCAATAACGGTCATCTTTAGAAGTAATGTCACTATAACTCTTTGTGTGCGAGTCGAACGTGTTCGAAAATACAGTAAGACCCCGCATTTAAGAAACCAATTTTTCACACCTTAGCCTAAACACTTTCTTATATCTATGGAACGCCGTTTGCACAAAAATGACATAAACATAGTTTATGTTACATAAACTATGTTTATGTGCACATAAACTCAGTTTATGTAACATAAACATAGTTTATGTGCACATAAATAAAGTTTATGTACATAAACTATGTTTATGTGCACAAAAATGTACATAAACATAGTTTATGTCCATTTTTGTGCAAACGGCGTGGTGCCCATTGTTCTGAGACGCGTCTAAATTATTCCCCGAAGATCAGTTTGCAAATTTCACTCTTTCACTCTTTCAAACACTCTTTCACTCTTTCTTGTGAATGCTTGGGAGAATTTAGAGTGAAGTCGGTTAACACGTTCCTCATAAAAGAGGGGAAAGACAGCACGTGCCGCGTCAATCTTGCACAGATTTGTTTCGAATATTGTTGGAAAGTATGGAAATTATACGTTTTTGCGTTTTCGGTCCTAAATAATTTATGATTAACGGTAAAATTAATTTTATGAATACTAAGAAACTAAACAAGGAGTCTTATTCGCGAAGAATTAGGCCCAAAGTTAAGAAATCGAAATACAAAGTTCAGAGCCCAGGGGGGCGACTCGGTAGTTTAAGGTGAGGTGCCCGTACAACATTCGGGACGATTCAAAAAATTTGCCAAAATTTTTTGAGAGCTTAGTCCACATAGCCCTTTTGCAAAAGTGTTCACAATAGATTAAATTTGATTCTGCAATAGGGTTTACAAGAAGTCTGAAACAGATTTTTTGTTTTAATGTTGCAAAAGCGTTTCATGATTCAGTTTTTTTTTTAGTTTTTTTTAGTTTTTTTTAACGTTTGGTAACCAGTATGAATTCACAAATTTGCACATCTCAAGATAAAATTTGCAATCGACTTTTTCACTACATATTCTGCAAGGTTTAATCTTTCAAACTAAACGACGATCATGAAAATCGAGTGAGTGCAAGCTAAGAAATTTGAATTTTGAATTAGCCATATGTGTATGTTATCAATGATTGTCAAGAACATAAATTGAAATTTAGATAAAAATCGGTTAATCAAAGACATCTTCATAGCAAATTCTTATGAGCCCTGCAGCATACGAGTCAAATCTTTCAATAGGGCACAGGGAAACCCGCAAATCTTCCAATTTCACGGTTATAACCCAATGATATCGTCCTATTCCGATCACATGACTGAAAATAAGGCTTTCGAGATAACTTTTCGAGTACCTTCACAAAAATAAAAATGGATATTCGACTAATAAAGATACAGAGCTGGTTTTACAACGAATCGATTCGAGAGGCCCCACTCCACATTTGTTTTTCTGCATTTGGTTAAAATCTCATCAGGGATCGACGTTACATCAAACTTCATTCCTTCGAAAAGTGGCCTATGTTCAAGAATTCCTCAGGAACGCTACAAATAAGATATAGCTTTCAAAATTTCACATGTTACGTGAATTATGTCCAGGAATAGCATGAAAATATTTGTGTTTGATTTTTGAAAATCCTTGACGAATTAAAGCTATTTGCTGCCAAGAAACTAATGGGCCTACCTTCACCCGCAGCAGAATCCCAGTAATCGGCATTAAATCACGGCTTTTCGCAATAATAACCAGCGGATACATTTACGAAAGACTTCACCACAAATCTAATTTCTTTCCACCATTTCATCATCGATAATGTTCGATAAAATGTGATAAGACTTTACAGCCTCAGCAGCAAACTGTCCAACCACCAACCACCGTCGATTAAAAGTTTTCTTGTTGCAAACACGTTGGAAGTCTTGCAAGACTTGCATAAAACAAAAGGTTTTGCAAGACTTAGGTCTCCCATATGACACAGCAAATTGAAATCGGGTCTGGTTATCAGGCTATACTAAGTGCTGATCCAAGTTTCTTATAAAAAATAACCTGTAGTGCTATTCACTTCATATAACCCCCGTTTTTTACAAAAACACGTTAAGAATTTCTAAAGAAATTCCCCAAGCTAGCGAGCTCATCCCGTTGCCTTACTGGATGTTATCCCTGTAAGTAACTGAATAACCTTGAAATAACTGATGTGATCCCTTTATCGACAAAATGTTATCCGCGCAGACGCAGAATAGGGTAAGGTGGGGTTAGACTCACGAAATAGTCCCAGTTATCGCAACAACGACAGCGACATCAATGAAAACAGCAACAACAATATATATTTTTGCTCAAACTGGGACTTACGGACTTTCACATCAAAAAGTGGGACGAAAATAAACAATGGGCGCACAGATTTTTCTGTGCCCTTTGAAACGAGGTTAATGGCCTCTTTTCGGTGGTTGGAGAATTTCAGGAGCTGCGACGTGTTGGCGTGCACTATTGCTAGATGAAGATTGCCTTTAAAATGAGGAAATTCTTGTTGAAACTGAAAGGTTTGTCAATTCTTCGATTAAAGAAACATTCATGCGAATACTTGTGACTTTCGTTCATTGCTAACATCACTCAAAACTTGAATTTCGAGACGTTTTATTATCTGAGGTTTGAGCTGACAATTTAGGCCCAACGCCATTACTCGCCTTTTCGTACAGCGTTGCTATGGTTTCCATATCGGACATGAAATCGAGGGAAACAATTTCGTCCCAATTTTCAATGTGAAAGTCCATGAGTCGTAGTTATAGCGTCCATCAGCCTATCAATAGCGATAACCTACGAACATATAATCAGTCTAAGGTGGGGTAATTTGAGTCTAAAATTAGCAAAATCTCAAAATGGATAGCTGGTAAAACGAGAACAAAATACAAAACATTTCAAAAGTTTCGTTTAATTGACATTCAGTGCTTCTTCTTTCTTGGGAGAAAATCTCAGCTCTGACAAAGGCAGTTAAATATTTTTAAAACATTTTCTCTTTTGGCAACTAAAATAGGCCTACTTTTTCCGACGAGCGGGAAAAGTGGGTCTATTTTCAAAACGTGTATTAAATCGGAATATGAAAGGCTAAATGATTAAAAAAATTAATGGACTTACATTTCCCAAATGTTCTCTATTCAATAAAATCACAGTCTTTGCCTTTTATCGCAAGCAATCCGTTCCCGCGACGAAAATAAAACTACGGTCATTATGCTGTGATCCACCATCGTTGCGACTTGCAAGTTAGTGATCGAATTTGATAATAACAGTCAAAAAAAGATTTTTGCAGTATGTTTACTCCAATTTACTGGTTACCAGACAGCAACTGCGGTAATAGGAAACCCGTTTTCACATTTTAGACAGAAAACAACGTGGCAAGATGAATATAAGTGCGAAAATTTTAAGCAACTCAAGGCTTCGTTGAATTTGAATTATGGCTGAATTCTCAGTAGGCCCACATTACCCCACCTGGTAAAAAAATAAAAATAAAAAAAAGAACAATAGCGTCAATGACTTCGAAACAAACGTTATTTTATTTGTAAAAGACCAAACTCTCACCTCATGGTCATTAAATTGACCAGAAAAGCAAAACAACAGTGGCAGGAGAAAGTTTTACTGGGCTTTGAAATTCTTGCACAGTAGGCCGTTCAGTAAAGTTATTTTATAAATCGACTGGAGCTACATCTAAGACGAATGTTTAATGTAAAAAGGTAGTTTATTATGTAGACATTAAAAGAAAAATAGCCAGCCTTTCTTCCATTTAATGAGGAAGGACATGTCTAGCGAAAAGCTCAGTAGACCCACTTTACCCCGTGGACCCACATTACCCCACCCTACCCTACTGAGTAACCACTAGGGTAGGGTGGGGTAATGTGGATCTAAAATGAGCAAAATCTCAACATGGATAGCTGGTAAAACGAGACTAAAATGCAAAACATTTCAAAAGTTTCGTTTAATTGACATTCAGTGCTTCTCTTTCTTGGGAAAAAATCTCAGCTCTGACAAAGGCAGTTAAATATTGTTAAAAATTTTCTCTTTTGGCAACTAAAATAGGCCCACTTTTTCCGACGAGCGGGAAAAGTGGGTCTAATTCCAAAACTTGTACAAAATTGGAATATGACAGTCAGGTTCGCATGTGTAACTTTTGATTCGCATCATTCGCACGGCTCATATTATATTATCATGGAAACATTGATCGTATCCTCAATCAATCAAATTCGTCAAAGCAAGAAGAGGCCTGATACTGATGTTATCTTGAAACGAATGCAGAAACAAGCAGCAAAAGTTTTGACAAGCATGATCGAAAACGGCCTAATTGAAAACCGCCCCAGCGATGGCGAGGAGTCTCTGTGGGTAACAGAATCAGATGAAACGGACAGCTCATCTTCACACTCCATTACAGACGAGATTGTGTCTGGTGATGCTGGTGTTTCCACACAGCCAAATGGTATTATTGATAATGGCAATGAAGCGAAATGGGCTGATTTTGAAAGTTTTAAGAAATTCATTCACGGTGAAGTTCTCGATTTGAAAGCAACGGTTGCTAGCCGAAACACAGGTAGTACACCCGAAAAAAGCAGCTCTCCCGATTACGAGCGTGCCTTCATCCGAAGCCTAGAGCATCGTATTATTTCCTTAGAGAAACAGCTGGATTCGAAGCAGAAGACAATCGATAAATTGTTGGAAGATCGCTTCGAAAGGGCCATGTTTCCTGATCGGGCTATGTTTTTTCCTAATTTTCATGCGGAGGAGCTCCAGGTCCCTGCCACAGTTGCAGAACACAACAGAGACAATTCTCGAGACAATTCGCTCAAACATCCATCACAAAAGACCATTGAATTGAATAAAAGGACACTGAATGCTGAAACAAAGGGCCCCAAGACAATTACAACTGGAAACAAAAGCGCTTCCGTATCTTCAAGTAAACAACAATTTCAAGCAACAGAATCTGAGGAAAAATCGAAATGCAGCGGCTCAACAGACAAAAAGCGAATTGTCATCATCGGAGATTCGATGGTTAATAACATCCAGGAAAATGGTTTAAACAAACATCACCACGTCCAAATCAAGCGCCACGGTGGAGCAACAACTTTGGATGTGAAAGATTTTATCAAACCAATCGTTCGAAAAAAACCCGATCTGATAATTATTCATGCAGGAACTAATGATTTGACTGATAATGAAGCAAAAACTGCTGAAACTCTCACCGAAATAATTGAATCAGCCAGAGATGTGTCTCCTCAGACTGAAATCGTTATTTCATCCGTTATCACAAGACAAGACAAGCCAGGTATGCCTAAGAAAGTCAAGAATCTGAACAAAGTCATTGATGAGGTTTGTGAAAAATATAATATTAAAGTGATGTCCAATTCAAATGTTGGTGGTGAATGCCTCAGTACTAAGAAACTACACCTAAATCAGAAAGGAAACTCTGTATTCGCAAGAAACCTTCTTAAATTTATCAGTGATTATTGAACTGTTGAGAATGATAATCAACCTATTATGGCTAGCGGCATCGGCATTACCCAGTTGAATATAATTGATACATACATAGGGGTGGAACAGGGGGGCTCTACCAACGTTTATAGCGTCCAGACTCCTCTACCTACTCCACAAAATGTATCTCCCAAACGATCTAAATCGATGAGTTTTGCCAAAGGGATGGTCATTGCATCCCTTAATATAAATAGTCTGCCCCTGCATAAAGACGAAGTATCGTCATTTATCAACGAAAAGGGGATTCATGTTCTTGCCCTAAACGAAACGAAAGTCGAAAGGAAAATGGGGGATAATCTATTAAATATCAAAGGTTATAAAATAGAAAGGGAGGATCGAAACAAAAGAGGGGGTGGAGTTGCAATCTATGTTAAAAGCAGTATAAATCATGCTCGAAGGAAAGACATACCCCTTGATGGTCTTGAGCTGGTTTGCATAGAAATCAAACCTGTAAAAGCTTCTCCTTTTATAATTATTGCCTGGTATCGACCCCCAAGTGATCCCATCTCAACTTTCGAAAAGCTTGAAAAAGTTCTTCAGTACCTTGAGAATGAAAATAAGGAGATAATTCTGTTGGGTGACACCAACTGTAATCTGTTGCACAAAGACGACCTTCGTTCTCAGAATGATGACCCTTTACCTCCTTCTGGTTCAACGGGTACTGCTGATGCTGACACTGGTAGTAATATATGTAAGCACATGGTCGATTTGTATGAAGCGTATGGCCTAAAACAGCTAATAAAAGAGCCTACTAGGGAAACTCTTCATACGTCTACCCTAATTGACCACGTGGCAGTTAGTGATCCGAGGAATATGGTTGATTCTGGGGTTCTAAAAATTGCCATGAGTGATCACTACATGGTTTATTGCGTTCGGAAGTTCCGTGGAGCATTGACAAGGCAACATAAGAAAATTACGACCCGTCAGATGAAAAATTTTAATGAAACTAGTTTCCTTGCTGACATCTCTTCTGTAGACTGGAATTTAATTATTCAGAGCAGTGCAGATCTTGATTCGGCTGTGGAGAACTGGACAAATATGCTTTCGCTGATAATAGAAAAGCATGCACCTATGCGTCAACGCAGAGTCTCTGATAGATATTGCCCTTGGATTACCTCTGATCTAAAAGCCACTATAAGGTCCAGGGACAAACTTAAGAAGTCTGCGATAAAAAATGGGTCTGCGCTGTTAATGCAAGCGTACCGACACGTTAGAAACAGGGCAAATAGTTTAAACACCAAACTGAAAAAGGCGTATTTTTCACAAAAAATTGCCAATTGTCAGGGTAACATGAAAGAAACTTGGAAAACCATTAACCAGCTAATTAATAAACATTCCAAAACGACCAATATCTCTTCCCTAGTGGTTGATGAAACTTGCCTGACAAAAAGCAGTGAAATCGCAGATTCTATGAACGACTATTTTTGCAGGATTGGTGGCAAACTTAGTTCGAAGATACCAAACGCAGAAAATCCACTTCTCAATGGGGATTATTCAATAAACGAAAACCATGCGCGCTTTCACTTTCAAATGATTCGCCCTGACGAACTTGGCAAAATTATGAATAAGTTTAAAACATCTCATAGTTCTGGCATTGACGGTATATCAAGTTCATTTCTCAAAATTGGGATGCCTGTTCTTGCACCTTCATTGTGTAGTATATTCAATACGTCCATTTCACAAGGTCGATTCCCAGGAAACTGGAAGATTGCGAGGGTCTCACCTATCTACAAAGATGGCTCCACCGAAGATAGATCTAACTATAGACCTATTTCTGTGCTTCCTATAGTTTCACGATTATTTGAAAAGATAGTATTCGATCAGGTATTTAATTATTTCACTGAGAATGAATTTTTCTACTCAGACCAGTCGGGTTTCAGGCTTTTTCACTCCGTACTGACATGCTTACTAAAGTGTACCAATGACTGGTATCTAAATTTCGACAAAGGGCTTTTTTCTGGAGTCACTTTCATCGACTTAAAGAAAGCCTTTGACACTGTTGATCACGACATTCTCATCGCTAAGCTGCGTTTCTATGGAGTTGAAGGCGTGGAGCTTGACTGGTTCATATCATACCTAAGTAATAGGAAGCAATGCTGTAAGGTAAATGGCAATATATCTGAAATACAGGACATCAAATTTGGGGTGCCTCAGGGCTCTTGCCTTGGTCCACTCCTATTTTTGATCTATATTAATGACTTGCCGTTTGCCTTACAAAGAACTAAGGTCACAATGTATGCAGATGACACAAGCATTTCCTATTCCTCGAAATCTATCTCCGACCTGAGCAATGCTATCAACTCAGATCTTCAGAATCTTTGTTCGTGGCTACAGGGAAATAAACTGTCTCTTAATGTCGCAAAGACACAGAGCATGATCCTTGGTACCGCACCCAACCTCAGAAAACTAGATTACAATGATTCAACTAATCTTCCCACCTTTCAAATAAATGACGAAAAGATTGAATCCACGGGAAAAATTAAATATCTTGGGGTACAAATTGATCCATTACTAAATTGGAAAGAGCAAATCAACGTTGCTATCGGTAAGATTTCACGAGGAATAGGAATGCTGAAGTATTCCAAGAAATATCTCTCGTTGGAAACCATCCAAAGGATGTATTTTAGCATAGTAGACTCGCATTTTAGATATTGTTGCTCTGTTTGGGGATGTGCAGGTGATACCACACTAAGAAAATTGCAAATGCTGCAAAATCGAGCAGCGCGTGTCGTTACAAACAGTCCCTTCGATCAATCATCGCTGCCATTAATATCACAACTAGGGTGGTTAACAGTCAAAGAAATGATCGACTTCGAGACAGCTTGTATAGTATATAAAGCCTTGAATGGGCTTGCACCCCCTTACATGCAGTCAATGTTTCACAAATTGTCCGATTCTTGCAATCGGACCTTACGTAATACCAGTACTGACCTCAGGATTCCACTCTGTAAGACCTCAAATGGGCAGCGGAGCTTTTCGTATCGAGGAGTTACTGTTTGGAACCAGCTGAGCAATGAAATAAAAACTGCTCCTTCGCTAGCCACTTTCAAAACGAGGCTAAAAGCATTTTTGAAAGATCAAAGAGGCTGATAATCTAATTCAACATTCAGCACATACGTTTGACTTCCGAGTCCCTTTATTTTTACATATATTTCTTTCTTTTATGTAGGATCTTCAAGTTTATTTGTAATATCATGTATTTAGGTTAGTTATGTTTTTAAGCAGGGCACATTGTAAATCAGTTAATTTATATTTACTGAATGTATTTAACCCTGTTAAAATAAATCAAAATGAAATGAAATGAAATGAAACTGCTTGTTATCCCTGTAAGTAACTGAATAGCCTCAACCTTACTGATGTGATCCCGCCAACGACATCATGTAAGCCCTACAATTTACTGAATAACCTGAAATTTACTGAGGCAATCCCTCCAATGACATTATGTGCCCCTCTCATTTACTGTATGTTATCCCTGTAAATAACTGAATAGCCTAAAATTTACTGCATGTAATCCCAGCAATGACATCATGTGATCCCTGTATTGCACTGGGCAACCGCTGCCTTACTGAACAGCCTCTACAATACTGCACAGACGTTCTACAGGGTGTTAAAGCAATTGATTAACGTTTTACCTCTGCTAATTGGCACTGAAATAAAGAAAGCGTGCAGAAAGCGCATACAAGACAGAAGTTTCCCGCGATCCTTTAGCAACATTTGACGTCGGCTTATTTCATGTTAGACAGATTTGACACTATAAGATGGATAAATCGCCATGATTTTTACCCTGACACAACAAATTTACCTAGAATTGGCACGTTCTTGACTTCATTAGCATCTTAATTATATGTTAAAACAATCGTTTTCTAGAACGAACGCATCATTAGCCACTTATTGATAGTATTCATCATGCAAATAAGTCAACTTTAGAGGATGATGTAACCGGCGGCCTGCACAGAGGCTAGCATTCGCAGCATCACTGAAGGTAGAAGGACCCCTCCTACACAGCTACAGATGCAAAGATGCAAACCTCGCAGGTGAAGTTCAGAGGAAAGGTGCAGAGTCCCAGCAAACAATGGCGCCATTGACTGGGGGAAGGCACATGATCACACTGAACCAAAACATCTTCATGCATACGATTCTGCACAGAGGTTATCTTCATGACTGCTTGTCTCAAATTAGATGCCCGCAAATAGAAACGTTCTGCAGAGTTCTGCATAAGTAATTTTGCTTTATCGTAAATCTCACATGACATCTGTAGTTTCATGCACGAACCATGGGTAGTTAGACACTGCTGGTGTGCTTTTATGGAGCATGCACGAACTAAGCAAGCCAAGCTAGGGGTAATGACTTTTGACTTTTTGCTTATCATCCTCGTTTAACATAAAGATCAAAACATTGCTTTTCAGGCGATTCTTGTCCTTATACAAAGTGCTTGATTTTCTATTCAAGGCGACTTTAGCAGCAACACTCATCTCTCTGACTGTAGCTAAAAACAGCATCAACGATCATTTGGGGGTAATGAAGAAATCAATATTCAGATTTTATGCTTGTTGATTACAAAGTCCACTTTGTAATCTAAGAAGGGGCTTCGATGTCAGTCAGTCAGAAAGAAAGAAAGTAAGAAAGAAAGAAAGAAAGAAAGTAAGTAACCCACTTCCGTCACGCTCGTTAAAGCAATTGATTAACGTTTTATCTCTGCTAATTGGCACTGAAATAAAGAAAGCGCACATAAAGCGCACTCAAGACAGAAGTTTCCCGCGATCCTATAGCAACATTTGACGTCGGCTTATTTCATGTTAGACAGATTTGACACCATAAGATGGATAAATTACCATGATGTTTACCCTGGCACAGCAACAAATTTACCCAGAATTGGCACGTTCTTGACTTCATTAGCAGCTTGATTATGTCAAAACAATCGTTTTCTAGAACGAACGAATCATTAGCCACTTATTGATGGTACTCATTATGCAAATAAGTCAACTTTAGAGGATGATGTAACCGGTGGCCTGCACAGAGGCTAGCATTCGCAGCATCACTGAAGGTAGAAGGTCCCCTCCTACACAGCTACAGATGCAAAGATGCAAACGTCGCAGGTGAAGTTCAGAGGAAAGTTGCAGAGTCCCAGCAAACAATGGCGCCATTGACTGGGGGAAGGCACATGATCACACTGAACCAAAACATCTTCATGCATATGATTCTGCACAGATGGTTATCTTCGTGACTGCTTGTCTCAAATTAGATGCCCGCGAATAGCAACAATTTGAAACGTTCTGCAGAGTTCTGCATAAGTAATTTTGCTTTATCGTAAATCTCACATGACATCTGTAGTTTCATGCACGAACTAAGCAAGCAAGCTAGGGGTAATGACTTTTGATTTTTTGCTTATCATCCTCGTTTAACATAAAGATCAAAATATTGCTTTTCAGGCGATTCTTGTCCTTATACAAGGCGCTTGATTTTCTATTCAAGGCGACTTTAGCAGCAACACTCATATTTCATATTTCATATTTTTTCATATTTAATTCTTTTAAGGAGGGTTGCCCTTCAGCAGAAGCTGGTTTTCAAGGGGCCCTCCGATAAAAACAATAATTAAAATCTACAGAAACAAAGTAAAAAGCTATTAATTAAATCAAACTATAAAACCTTATTTACAATATTCAAAACCTATGTACAATAATGTTTAAAAAAGCGAAAGAAAAAGATGCCTGTACCTAAATAGTCTTGAAACACTCATCTCTCTGACTGTAGTTTTGCACCTCTAAAAACAGCATCTAACGATGTATTTGGGGTAGGATGAACATGAAGAAATCAATATTCAGAGCTCATTTAAGGACTTATGCTTGACTTAGCTAAAAACAGCATCAACGATCATTTGGGGGTAATGAAGAAATCAATATTCAGATTTTATGCTTGTTTAGCACAGGACGGACTTTGTAATCATCCAAAAGGATCTTATGTTTTATTAAATGCGGGGCCTTACTGTACTGTAGTTGGACAGCATTTGACGAAACCTTTCTAACTACAGCATTAGTTTTTAAAATGACCGTCATTGACGTCATCAAAAATTGCACTTCCGGTAAAAACTGAAAATGTACCCAAGTCTAATTCTAATCCCCATGGTGAATTTAGTACAAACCAAGCATCAAATCAAGGGTTAGGTAGGTTGCTAGATAGTTAAAAAGGAAATTCCCTGTCTAACAGCTAATCTGCACATGGCATGAAGTCCAACCTGCCACCATAACACTAACTGCAACAGGTTTTCCCAAACTTTTATCTAACGATCCATCACTAACCATGATCCTTTGTGGTACCAGAGTTGACTTTTGTATTATACGAAAGGCATTCTTGGCCTAAATTTGCGCAGTCTTGCTTTTCATTTGGAGCACAAAGGATCGTAGTTGATAATGAGTCTTTTTAAGTCTTTATATCGTTGCTTTCCTTTTTTCCATGCACAAACTTCCTTATGAGAAATACTCAAAACGAATATGCGATCAGCCTTCTTTGCCTGAAATGCCTAGAAGCTAATACAGTCGTGGCCAAAATTTTAAGACCACATTTTTGTCAACAACGTTTCTTGGCGTAAAGATATGGAACCCTACCACTCTGCCTATTTCCTATTTTACTCTCTTGGAGTTTATTTAGATCAACTTTCCATGTAGATTCCAAATTTTGATGTTGTATTTTTAATTTCGGTGCCATTTTGCTATGACGTCACAATGAAATCTATAGAAATTATCGGAAATCACAGTGGTTCTGCCAACAAGGGGTGTGACCCAAAACTTTCGTTACTCAACTGGATTTTACATCAATCTATGCACAATTCATTTCTTTGATTTGTTTTCAAAATATCGAAACTCGACGAAGAATATTGCTTCAGGGAAAAAGGCAGTAGAGGGCCTTCAGTCTACAGCCATGGCCATAAGTTTACGACCAGCCATTCAGAATCGATAATGCTGATTCTGAATTCACAGTCAATAGATTTTCATTGTCTAGAAATTGCATTTTCCGCCATGTTATTTTCTCCACATTTTTCAGACAGTGGGAAAATTATGTGTCAAAAAGGCATTTCCTTATGCAATAACAGTTCAGCAACTGCAGCTTCCGAATCAGCATGATCGATTTAGTAAAATTCAATGCCAAATTTTTAATTTACGTGATCATAAGAAAATGTCAATTATGACGTCATAGGACTAATGACGTCTTAAACATTTTTCTAACTTCATCAAAATGTAAAACGTTATATATCATTCGAAAGCTCCAATCAAGCTGAATGCAACTGTGTCATTCAGAAGCTGATTAAACATACCTGTGAAAAGCTACAGTCATATTAGTTCTCAAAATGTCAGCAATTGACGTCATCAATAAAGAAACTTCCGGTCAAAATTTCAAAAGGTACCAGGTGAATTCTGAATCTCTATGGTCGATTTGGTACGAGTAAAGCTCCGATCAAACGATCCAACATCTCATCCAACATTTCGCCCAACATCATGTTGGCCGAAATATTGGATCGTTTGACCAAGATTAAAAATGTTGAGTGAGGAGGCCCAACAATTCCTTTGTTCTGAGATGTTGGGTCAATAGTAGGGTCGTTTTACCACCTTATCCAACATTGTTGGGCACGTGCATGCGTAGTAAACTACGTTTAACCCTATCTCACCTGGGCGTTTTGAAACGGTCAATACATGGGGGGGGGGGCGTTGATTCCACCCCTCCTCTTTTTCTTCGCTGTTATAGTAGTTATAATCTTTAAACTTGGTAAATAGATGGACTTTGATGCAAACGATCAAAATCACGTGATTAAATCAATTATCTCTATTGTTCTCCTTGCTATGACAATAAGAAGATATTAACTTATGATTATCATGATTATTACCAACATGATTGAAACAATGAAATGAGGCACTAAATTGAATTTTTTTGTTTCAAATTGAGTTGGATTTGATCAAATACGTGTGTAGGCATAATTTGGCATATATTTTAGATGAATATCTGCAACAATTAAAAAACAAAGTATGCAAATATTGTTGACTACACAATAAAACAATGGTTGCCATGGTTACGGTGCTATATTTAGAATCTTGAAATTTTCATCATTCGATACTGTATAGATATAAAGTCAAAATAGCGGAATCTTGGCATCCTGCTTTGCATATTTTAGCATTGGCGAATAAAAGTTTAATTGGGGGGAGGGGGTGGAATCCACCCCCCCAGGTGAGATAGGGTTAAAGGGCGCCAAAGTCATTGTTTATCCCCGAACAGTGACTGCTATGCAGAAAAAAGTTCAGTTCCGACTTAGGTTATTTTAAACTATGGCAAAGAAGATGTTGGAAAAAAAGCCTTTGATTTCGTAGAAGTAAACTGCTAATTTCGCAGAAGAAAATGTAGGGTCAAATGTTAGGTCAAAAGTTGGATCGTTTCACTACTGATGTTGGGGTGCCTGCCAATGTTGGGTTGAATGTTGGATGAAATGTTGGTTGAGATATTGGGTCTTTGACCGGAGCGTAAGGCACAAAGTCAAAAGGTTAGCATGACTGTTAGATCGTTAGACAATATTCCCTGTCTATCAGGGGCGTTTTCATAGGTATATAATCAATTCGTATTGAAATTGTGATGTATCTTTTTTCATCTCTTAAAATAATGTAAATTTTTCAATTATCTTTTTGAAAAATTGATACATATAAACTTGTTTTCTGAGAAAAACCGGCTGAAAATCTTCGAGAGTTTGAGTCCACAGCACCGTTGTTCTCTTTACGCGAGTTGTTCTAAGAAAGCACCGTTTCAATGCGGGGCACTGATTGAAGGGGTCTAGGTTTAGCCCATTAAACCAGAAATGACAGATTACTAAAGAGCGAAGGTAACAAGCATGAAACAAGACACATTTACCAACAAATTTATATTTTTCTGTTAAATACCTCAAAGAATGCCCTAATTAGCGATGAATCAAAACTTAATAAGAATACGAAGTCTTAACTAAGGAACATATTTTCTTTAAAGTCATAGATACTTCTTAGTCATCGCGATGTAATACTTAAACTCTCTTCTTGATGTTTATTAAAGTAGTAATTGATACATTTAAACCTACATACGAAAAACATGCCATGTATCTATAATCAATATGCAAAGACCCTACCTAACGAAAACAATTCACGGTCCTACCGAACCATAAAGAAACAATGGTCAGCATATTAGCTACAAGGCCTTTCGATGGAAAATGATAAAAAAGCTCACAAAGTGCATCTGGCTTGTCTATGGTGCGAGTGCCAGGATCCTAAACCATTTGCTATTATGATTTCAACTTCTAACTTGAACCTTGCTACAAATCAGTGAGATGGCTGACATCCTTTTCCATAGTTTCTGATATGAACTAACTTCCAAAATCAACGATTCAATTCACAGTTAATTCCATTTAGCCATTTTTTTTAAACGCCACACAGATGTTGGACATGGCCTGGATAAAACTGGTATCTATATCGAAATTCATCGTTACTTAGGACAGTGGTGGTGATGTAGTCACACTACGGGTGACAAGGTACACTTACCACAAATAACGGTCTCACTTTGAAATAACTCATAATGTAAACGCTCAACTAAAATAATACTCGTGGTACGGTACCAACATACTTTAGGTGCAGTATAATTTGTAGCGTTTACTTCCAGAGAAAATGAATATAGCATAATAAGCCGTCAATCAAACAGAGTAATATTTTCACAACATTTCGAGCTTGGCCCGTTGTCAAGTTCGCCTGATGACGGGCTAACCTTGAATTGTCGTGAAAATAACGGGTAAGCTAGAAAAAAGTTCCCATTTTTGAAAATTCATAGCACCCTGCTTCATAGCCGAGAGATTGAACTTTTTTGACAATTCATGGCACCAACAGTACTGGATGGATTAGAATGAATCAAACTCTGCTTCATAGCCGAGGGATTGAACTGACTGACATTTTTCTCACGTTATCACGAGCTATCAATATAGGTAAATTTGACTTTCGGTTGCGAGTAACCTGAAAAGGCCTAGAATAATCCTAGGACTACTTTGAAAACAACTTCTGACGGATTCAAACTAAATAGTCATCGCTAGTCCTGATCAAATCTGTCTGCTTCTTTCTGGGACCCCCAGTCATATTGCACCACACACGCCTCAAGAAATCTGATGGTGCATTTGCAGTTAAATTCCACTTGCATCGGGCAGGATTTC
Source organism: Aurelia coerulea (assembly GCA_039566865.1). Classification (NCBI taxonomy): domain Eukaryota; kingdom Metazoa; phylum Cnidaria; class Scyphozoa; order Semaeostomeae; family Ulmaridae; genus Aurelia; species Aurelia coerulea. The sequence goes on from CM076944.1 coordinate 14,612,306, forward strand.
CTTGGAGATTAATTGGATAGATGATTCAATCTGTTTTTTTAATTCCATCCTTAAAAATTCCCAACACATGAATATCTACCATTTCTACCTTGATAGATGCTCGTTCATTGTAATACTATTCTAGATCCAGCCAATTTCCTGGTAATGAATGTCAATTTTGAGCTACACATGAGAAAAGCCCTTCAATCCTTCAAGAATAATTTGGAGATGATAACTAAAGTCGTGGTGCAAACAAATTCAATAAGCTGACTCGGGTAGGTAGGTGCCTATCGTAAGTGGGTAGCCTTCCAGCGGATCTTTATCAGGCCACAGAGACTGCACATTTTCAAAGTTCCTTGCTGAAGATTTCATAAATAAGGCCCTTGGAGCCCTGAATGTGAACTTAAAAAAACCTACTGAAATACAACGAACTGCCATAGACCGTTTGAGGTGGTTTAATAAAAACTGGCAGAACTTATCAGAAATAAAAACAGAGTTTACCTCTCAAATCACATCCATGTCTAATTCTACCAGTAATCTAGTCACGAATGGCTGAATGATTAGTGGAGAGAATTATTGAAAAATTGACTGATTGATACATAAGGTGATCGATATTTTAATGCTATTAGTGGTTTGACTCGTTGACCTAGTTTGAAAGATTGAGTTGCTAGTTAAACCTGGGACAACATATTTGCGGTACAATCTCCCCCATTGGCACCAGCAAAATCTAAGTGATAGATGAAAATGACACATGGGCGAGGTACAACTGCATTTTCAAACAAACGTCCTTCACGAGTTTTCACCTTTCGATTTGTTTGTTTCGTTGCGACCATTAAATTGACATGTTACCTCTGCAAAAGTCCATCCATGAAAGACAGCAATAAAAGTAAACACCAAATCACAGTTCTTTGCAATGTGCACCTGTGTGTCTCCCTCGGACGCTGCATTCCCTCATGTCCTCTATTTCCGCTACTGTACACAAGAAACCGAACATTAGCTTTTCATTAGGGCGTGAAAACCCAATAAGTATCTTTATACATGGTGTCTGTGATCCGTGTATCTGCCCAAAAGTTATGAAACGGAAGAAATGGGGTTGTGAGGGGAGCCCATCTGAGTTAGCACTTTATCGAGCCATTGAAGAGGGCCATGGAGATGTATCTCTATCCAGCAAGGAGTGCTTGTCACATCCTGCCTATGGTACTCAGCTCCCCAACCTTTGACAAAGCTCATACGAATAGTACAGTGCTTTGTTAGTTCGTAAACTGCTTCGTAACCATGATTGACACTCTGTGAAAGCAATTGGGCGAACTCTTGGTTGTTGAATATCTTCAATGTACAGCCAGGAGGAATCTTGCAAACTGTTGTTGGGTGAAAACCGTGGTGGTAATTGCAATTTCGGCTTTGCACAAATATAGCACTATCACTGAGGCATTCAGCAAAAACTTCTCCACCAACGTAGTACAGATGCACCCCTTTGCTTATATGGCGTCTAGTATTTTCTATTGTTGAATTCCGGTTAACATTAGACATACCTCCGAGGCAAAATCTATCGCTATTGATGTTTGGATCAGTGAAACCATCAATCACTACACTTGTATTTGCTGCGTGAAATGGCTCCCCAACACGGCTATTTAGCTCATAATACGCAATGGAGCACCAATGTGTTGGCTCTTGATACGTGATCGGCGTAACATCTAGAATATTGTCACACTCGCTAGAATGATTGAATCACATGGAATTAATGTGTGTATTTCAGGATTAATCGCACGAGGTGATATGCTTGAAGACAAACGCACGAAGACAAACTTTATCCTGAGAGACATGTGTAATGAAGAAAGAATTGCTTTTGTAGAACATCAAAATATCGAGGCCGGGAAACATCTAAATAGAAGTAAGTTACATTTGAATGCCCACGGAGACAGCCTTTTAGCCAAAAACCTTCTAGATGCGTCACACCATTGACTCTCTAATATAGATAGAGCCCCTCTCTCGTCCTCCGGGCCTGGCTCATGTGTTAGAATCGAGGATGAGATCGATGTTTGCACCACCACAGTTTACTGTGGGGGTGCGCTTCTCTCGTCCTCTGGGTCTGGCGCATGTGTTGGGACGGAGCAGGAGATCGAGGATGGCAAAGCCGAGGGATACTGGGGCAATAACCCTACTACGCCCTCCCCAGGTGTGCATTTGAAAAGTAGAGCTAATGTAGTAGTTCACCACGAAAGCACTGACAATCATCTACCTGAAAACGAGGCTACCTCACTTCACTCAATCAGAGCAAAAAATCCCAGAGGTTTGATTATTGCATATCTAAATATCAACTCAATCCGAAACAAATTTGAGTTTCTAAAACCACTTATAGCGGACAATGTTGATGTTTTAACAGTTGCAGAGACGAAAATCGATGGCACCTTCACAACTAGCCAGTTTCTATTGGATGGTTTTTCGAAGCCCATTAGGTTTGATCGAAATCGCCATGGAGGTGGTTTACTCATTTATGTCAGAGAGGGTGTTCCCTTCAAAGAGTTATCTGTTTACAAGCCACCAATCGACATTGAGTGTGGGATAATTGAAATAAGTCTCAAGAAGCAAAAATGGGTACTCTTCAGTATTTACCGTCCCCCCTCTCAATCTGAAAAATATTTCTTTGAAGAGATAGGAAAGGGGCTGGATTTTTACAGCAGCAAATATGAAAGTATCTGTTTAATAGGTGATTTCAATTGTGAACCCAAGGAGAATATTGTCAGTGACTTCATGGATAGCTATAATTTATCTAATCTGGTCAAGAGCCCAACCTGTTTTAAGTCTGACAGCCCTAGATGTATTGATCTGATTCTAACAAACAGAAAAAGAAGTTTTCAGAACACAGTAGCGGTACATACAGGGCTGTCGGACTTCCACGCCATGATTGTTACAGTACTTAAAGGTGGATATCGGAAAAAAGGGCCTAAGATCATTGCATATAGAAATTACGCCAAATTCTGTGCCGATGATTTCAGGAAAGATCTCTGTGATCAGATTTCGTCTGAACTGCAGGATAATGAAGATTATGGTGCCTTTGACACTGTGGTTACTGATACGCTAAATAGACATGCTCCTCTCAAGAAAAAGTACTTGCGTGCGAACGATGGCCCCTTTATGACAAAGGCCTTACGAAAGGCGACGATGCATCGCAAGAGACTGCGCAACAGGTACATAAAGAACAGAACTGAGGAAAATTTAAAAGCATTTAAAACGCAAAGAAACCTTTGTGTCAAACTTCTGCGCAAGACGAAATCAGATTACTATAGAAATCTTGACCTAGGAGACCTCACAGATAACCGTAAATTTTGGAAAACTGTAAAACCGGTGTTTTCAAATGAGGTACAAATAAATTCATCTGTTACTCTAATTGAAGATGGCAAAATGATAACTGAAGACTCAGAGATTGCGGAAATTTTTAGTAATTACTTCGCAAATATAACAGAAAGTCTAGGAATTTCTGAGGATCAGGCAGTGTTATCACCAACAAATGGAATAAATGATCCCATTGAAAAAGCTATCAAGAAATATGAAAATCATCCTAGCATCAAGATGATTAAAGGAAGTTGTGAGCTAAGCCAATTTGAATTCAAGCCGGTGACTGTAAGTGAAATACTTCTGCAGATAGAAAAGCTAAATTCAAAGAAAGCATCACCGTTAAACAGCATCCCTGCCAAGATCCTTAAACAAAATTCAGACATTTTTGCCGTCCTCATCCAGAAAATTTTTAATTCTGATTTGTCAAGAAACAATTTTCCAAAAGAACTGAAAACTGGTGAGATCTCGTCCCTTTTCAAAAGTCTTGATGCTTTTATCAAGAAGAATTATAGACCGATAACGGTTTTATCATCTGTTTCCAAAATTTATGAGAGGGTTTTAGAAAGTCAAATAAAATCTCATGCCCTTAGCTTCCTTTCTCCTCTTTTGTGTGGATTTCGAGAGGGCTATGGAACCCAGCATGCACTTGTAAGACTAATAGAGACTTGTAAAATGACCTTAGATAAACGGGGTATAGCAGCAGCACTACTCATGGACCTCTCAAAGGCTTTTGATTGCTTAAATCATGAGCTCTTGATTGCAAAATTAAGTGCTTATGGTTTCAGTGTGAGTGCATTGCGGTTGATCCATAGCTATCTCAGCGAAAGGAAGCAGAGGGTGAAGATAAATGGGTCTTTCAGTACGTGGAGAGAAACAGTAATTGGGGTGCCACAAGGTTCGGTCTTGGGGCCTCTGCTGTTTAACATATACCTAAATGATCTCTTCATGTTTGTGAAAGACACTCAAATCTGCAACTATGCAGATGATACGACAATCTATGCCAGTGCTAACAACATTGAAAGTGTCATCAAAACATTAGAGAGTGATGCCCTTAAAATCACAAAATGGTTTCCAAACAACTGCATGAAGCTGAATGAGGACAAATGCCACCTAATGGTATTTGGAGACAAGAGTAACAATGTTTCCATAAATATCGGAAGTGTAACGATAAATGAGAGCACAGAAGAAAAGCTGCTGGGTGTGATTTTTGACAAAAAGCTCAGCTTCAAACAGCAAGTAAAATCTCTTTGTAAGAAGGCTGGTCAAAAGCTACATGCTCTTTCAAGAATTTCTCATTTCCTTGATACTGAGCAGCTGAAACGAATAATGAAGGCATTTATCTTGTCCCAATTCAACTACTGTCCTCTTGTATGGATGTTCTGTGACAGAACATTGAACAATAAAATTAACCATATTCACGAACGGGCATTGCGAATAACTTACAAAGATATGAGAACAGATTTTGATACGATGTTACTGAGAGACAATTCAGTCCCACTCCACATAAGGAATTTACAATTGCTAATGACTGAAGTCTTTAAGACAAAATTGAGCCTTAATCCCAGCTTCATGAAGGACATTTTCGTTGAAAAACAGGTTTCTTATGGGTTAAGAGGCTGCCATAACCTATCCTTGCCACAAGCACGCACTACGTGCTGTGGCTTAGAGACAATATCGTTCCTTGGGTGTAGATTATGGCAGGCACTTCCCAATGACCTAAAACAGTCAGATACTCTCTCCAGTTTCAAGAGGAAAATCAAAACCTGGAGGGGAGAGGAATGTAATTGTAGAATATGCAGACCTTTCGTGGCACAGGTTGGGTTCTCGAGCTGATATTAAATTTTCTGCTGTATTTACCGAAAAAAAATGCAACATATTGATAAGTTCACATCCTTTTAAATCAGAATAAGAGCAAGCACAGTCCTGTAGTTTAGGTATCATAAAGGTAAGTAAGATGCCCTAGCTAAGTAATAAGACTTCATGAGTCTTCGTTTTCTGCATCGAACTGAATGATGGTTATGGCTTTAAACTGAGACCCAGAACAAGATTATATAGACTTACGGTTTTCGTCCTTGTTATCGCTACCTTAACAACTGCCTCACTGACCACTCACACTAGGACTCATAATACTGCAGTTCAAAAATAGGAGTTCGCCCAACCTCGTTCCCAGGGTGTTCTGACGTCATAGACTGGTCACGAAGCCGAATCAACACCCTGGTACACTTGCTCGCAAAACGGAGTTACGGCGTAAAATGGGGGTAGGCCAAAATTGTTCCCCATTTTTGGGGGCGCGCGCTCCGCTCCTGGGAGCAATATTGAACCCCAAATTGCGTTATTAGACTCGCAGACGAGTGGTCTCTTGAAAACATTTCTTGTTTTAAAATCGGGCTTGTAACCATGGAGCATCAACTCCAAACGTAGCCTCGGGTCGGAAAATGGCAACATTTTTTCAACCCTCTGTTATGACGTTATAATGACCCCAAAATTTCCTGAAACCCCGAAATTCGGATGCGCCGTGGTCCATTACCCCTCTTTCTCTCCTCACTTGCCCCATACAGCCATTGATTTTTGTGAAATTAGCTATTCAATAGAGGCCATTTTTGAATGGGAAACAGTAATAATCTGATTTTGCTATTGTTTTCGAATAGTCAATCAAATTGCCGAACGGCCTCTTGTATCCCAGAGTAGAGGAAGAGCAACGAACTCACTCTGGGGACGAGATTGGAGTTCGCCACGATCTACTTTGTAAATCGACAGAAACGAGGCTGTCGAGCGTTCGAATTATAAAAGTGTTGCTATGGGAAATTTGCTATTGATTGCATTAATATTGATATCGTTGAAATATAAAATGTCCAGGAGTCCAACTTGATGGAAACCTCGCTTGGGATCAGCATATGAAATAATTATGTGGTAAACAACGTCGTGCTCTAGGATTTTTGACATCTGTAAAAAATGTGTAATTAATAACGATAATAATACTTACTTTCTTTAAGGTTGGCGTGGTATATAGAACTAGGCTAATTAATGCCAACTATTATTGATAAAAAAATTATTGATAATCATGATAAACCTAATTGTAACCTAAATTCAGAATAAAATCGTTACACAATCTACAGATGCACGAAAAGTTCCAAAAATAAATTTCCCTTTTCAGAATAACCTACAGATGGGGACATGCAATGGCAAATCTCGCCAGAAAACCCACAGGTTCTAACCCACAGGCTGTAGTCCTAGGTTTGCGTGCATAGATGTTGCCCGCAACTCTTAAGTTGTAATGTATTTCTCTCTCCGCGAAAATTTCTTTCATACAGCAAGGATTTAAATTCACCCTTGTTCGGTAAATTTCAGTGACAAGCAACTGTAGATTTCGTTGATGAATGGAGACTGAATGGTCTGTAATTAACAGTTCTGCAAAACTTGAGGTCCGATCATGATACGCTATTCATAGTTCAAGATACTATGTTCAAGTTCAAGATACATGTTAAAATGTTATCATGGCATCGTAGAGCAACATTTCCGTTACTGCTGTTCTGTTTGGGGAGGCTGCAGCAAAACCAGACTGCAAAATTTAACAAAAAACTGCAAAACAAGCTGCAATAATTTTCACCAACAGCAGCTATGATGCATCTACCATAAACTTGATCAAGAAACGAAATTGGCCTTCAGTTTTGAATACGATAAAACGCGAAACAGCAACTATTACGTACAAAGGATCATCCAGTATTGCACCCAGCTATCTTTCAAATATTTTCAATAAAATTCTGCGCGTGATATAAATACTGTATGAACTTGCAAAGAAATTTCAAAGCATTTTCTTAGTTGTGGTTGTAAGTTATATTGTAAAGCTTGACACGGCCCCTTACAAAGCAGTCCTCTCCACTGATGGGGCTACAGTATCATGATAATAAAAGATGAATGAAAAATGAAAGAAAAAAGCTATAACATTAGGACAGCTTTATAGGTGAACATAGTAGACCCGCTGCCATTGCACCAATAATGAGTATATACGTCAAAAAAGTTTCTATCATGAAGATAAGATATCTCTCTTTAGAATTAGTGCTCATAAAGAAATAGGGCAACATTTTCTGCCTTCACATATTGGCCTTACAAGAAATGGGCTTTACTGGTGAGTAACAGTACTCACCACAGTACTCATTAGCGTTTCAGTCCCTACTTCTCTATTTTGACAGTGGACAGGGACAATATGCCTGTAGATGTATTCAGCGCATCAAAAGCTTTAAATTATGTCCAGTTGAAGCGAAAATACGAACAGTACTCACTTTTTTATTAATAAGGAATACAGCATTGTTTTTTCTAAGAAAAAGTGGCGAGCACTGTTGAGAATTTTCAAAAATTCTGAAAATTCTTCTTTGAACTGTTTGCATTAACAACATTAATGAACATAAATCGCTCATATGAGTATTTGACATGATTGAAGCTCATTTATGGGCAGATCCTATGTTATCTGCAAACTTTATTAGCCATTTCAACAGTGAGTACTGTGGTGAGTACTGCCAACAACACTCATTACAGTACTCGGTGTTCGTTGTTGTTGCTGTATGGGCAATTTTTACTTGACATGTCTTTTGTGTACTTTGACGGTAAATAAAAAACTCAAACGACACATTTTTAATGGCTGCAAAAGCTTGAATTTAAAGAGGGCGTGTCACAGTTTAAAAGGGCGTGGTCCCCTTGTAAAGAGCTTGTTCTTGTGGTAAAAGTGCAGTTTTGAGCAAGTTCAACACGTTCAGGGATGCATTTTATTAAAGATATCAATCTTATGCCACAAAATTAGGACATTTATGAAGAATTTATACAATTAGCCTCAAGGCTGCACCAAAAGAAAGAAAGAGAAAAATTTTCTTTGCGCGTGCAGTTAGGTTGATTGCATCTTGTGCTTGTATTTTAAAGCAAAAGTCCTCTTGAAATGGCAATTTTCTCGTTATGTCTCATATAGTAATGCACAATCGAGAGGATCCTTATTTCCTGCCTATGAGAACCTGTCTCATGGGAAGTAAGAACGGATCAGTGGATCACTTACCTGAGAGGAATAAACTAAGGACAAATTTTGCCATTTTCGCATTTCATAACAGAGTTAAGAGTCAATAAAATCAACATTAAAATACTTTCAAAATTAGTCTTAAAACATTGAATGTGAAGTCCTTTACCGTTCTGAAATCTTGCTTTTCAGCAGTGCGTGCAGATGAAAAAAAGGAATAAAGTGTTTTGACACATCATCCAGTTCTGTGATAGTAGAAAGTTATGGTGGGACATAACATGGAATGTGCGATTTTTGGCCATTTCTAATGAATCATTGTAGAAGTAAGAGAACGAAGACAATGTATCCGATACCAATGAAAACATTTTGGCCTTCAAAAGATTTGCGCCAATTATCAACAACTTCTAGTTATACAATGCCCTTCAAATAATTTTTGAAAAAGTCTACTTTCGGTTGGCAGTGAGCTGCAAAAGTGTGGACTGCTGGCTAATCGAGTGGGCCCGAATACGATAACGAACGAGACTTGGAGCAAGTCTAATTGTCTTGCAAAGAGGTGTTTTTCATGCAGATCCATCAACAGAATAGCCAAAGCAAACAACATTGATATGAGTGAAATGGGGACAATATCTCCAAAAAACGTACATTTTCGTAGGGTCCAACATTTTTGTAAGAGATTGTAAATAGGCCAGAACCATATGCATGAAGTTTTGCTATGAGGAGATCATAAGGGAGACAGTCATATGCCTTTGACTGTTAGCACTATTAGCACCAGTCCTATTACACCTTTGTCGTCTAGGCATTTTTTGCATCGTTTCACTAGCCTTCAGATAGCATGCTAGTTGCTGTGCCCTTCCCTGAAACAACACACAACAGATTTGACAACTTTAGCATGATGAAAGGGAGCATATCAGGTGACGGTAATATGCATTTTCCAAAATTAACCCCTAATGATCTGTGGTGAAAATACCTGGAAGCAAATTTATACCTTCAGATGAATACCATTGCTTTCAAAGCGTGTTTATCCATCCAACCTACACCATGTCCAGACCGGGTGACTTTGGCTAGGGGAGTGGGACTAATTCAGCACCCCTCCGCAGTAAATCAGAACTGAGTAGAGGTAGAAGCTTGTAAATCTGGTGTCCTAATGTCTTTCTGTGTGGAGCACCCCAACATGTAACTTATTTTATTCTAACTGTTGTAAATTCGACGATGTCATCATTTTCCTTTGCTTCAGGCCAAAAAGTAGCAAACATACTAATGTTTGAAGGCTATCTCTAAAGTATGGAAAATGGAATTATGGAATGGAATGATGAAATAGCTGATATGGAACAATGGAATGATGGAATGGCAAATATGGAGTAGTCCCATATTTTCAAAATCTTGCACTATTTTGTTGCGGAACCTTCCCAAATTTATGTAAAGAACAGTTTCACATGCACTGCAGAAAAAACGAGAAATTTTTATGCAAATTCAGAGATTTATGGGGCCATTTCATATTTTAGAGATTATGGAATGGTCCCATATTTTCAAAATCCTGCACTATTTTCTTGCAAAAACTTCCCAAATGTATGTAAGGAACAGTTTCACATGCACTGCAGCAAAAAACGAGAACTTTTTTATAAAAATTCAGAGAATTATGGGGCCATTCTATGTTTCATAGATTCTCTAAAATATGTAACGGTCCAATTTCTTCATCATCATGAAAGTTTCTCGTGTAAACCTTCCTCCCAGTTATGTGAAAATGAGAATTTCCATGTAAATTAGAGCGAACACAAATTTTAGTAAAGAAGATGTTTTATGTACAAGAACTGTTTTACAGGGAAAAGAGTGAAAGATACTCCTACTTCCAGTGTAATTACAATCAATCGAGGGGCATTTCAAACAATTTTGTACGCCGAAGAAAAAAACCCTTTTCTGTTCGATAAAGATTCCTTTATTAAAAATCCTTTTTTGAGAAAATCTCGTGCGCTCTTTTGAAGGTGGGCTATCTCTAAATTATGGACTATATAATTATGGATAAGAATGATGGAAAAGCTCAGATGGAATGATGGAATGATGGAACGCTTTATATGGAATGATGGAATGGCAAATATGGAATAATCCAATATCTTCAAAACCTTGATCTATTTTCTTGCAAAACCTTCATAAATGTATGTAAGGAGCAGTATCACATGCACTGCAGCAAAAGACGAGAACTTTTTATACAAATTCAGAGAATTATGCGGCCATTCCATATTTTAGAGATTATGGAATGGTCCCATATTTTCAAAATGTTGCATTATTTTCTTGTAAAACCTTCCTAAATGTATGTAAGGAAGGCATAGGAGTCAAATCTTTCAATAGGGCACAGCAAAACCCGCAATTCTTCCAATTTCACGCTTATAAGCAAATGATATCGTCGTATTACGGTCACATGACTGAAAATAAGGCTTTTGAGATAAATTTTCGAGTACCTTCACGAAAATAAAAATAGATATTCGAGTAATAAAGATACAGAGCTGGTTTTACCACGAATCGATTCAAGAAGTCTCACTCCACATTTGTTTTTCTGCATTTGGTTAAAATCTCGTCAGGGATCGGCGTTACATCGAATCTAATTGCTTCAAAAATTGGCCTATGTTCAAGAATTCTTCAGGAACGCTACAAATAAGATATAGCTTTCAAAATTTCACATGTTACGTGAATTATGTCCAGGAATAACATGAACATATTTGTTTGTGTGATTTTCGAAAATCCTAGACGAATTAAAGCTATTTGCTGCGAAGAAAGCTAATGGGCTTCCTTCACCCGCAGCAAAATCCCAGTAATCGGCATTAAATCACTCTTTTTCGCAATGATAACCAGCGGATACATTAACGATAACTTCACCACAAATCCAATTTCTTTCCACCATTTTGTCATCGATAATTTTGATAAAATGTGACAAGACTTTACAGCCTCTGCAGCAAACCGTCCAACTACCGTCGATTCAAAGTTTTCTTGTTGCAAACACGTTGGAAGTCTTGCAAGACTTGCATAAAACAAAAGGTTTTGCAAGACTTAGGTCTCCCATATGACACAGCAAAATTACACCTTTGAGAATAGATTGCACACAGCACACTCCTGGAGGCATTCTATCGTTGCAAAATAAAGAGAAATTAAAACATTTCTCAAAGATTGCAAATTTCTTTGTCACATCGGAATAGTACATAATTTTTGTAAAGAAATTTCCCCTGCAATCAATTCTCAAAGGTGTACAATCTATTATCAAAGGTAACAATTTGCTGTGTCATATGGGAGACCTGAGCCTTGCACAACCTTTTGTTTCATGCAAGCTTTCCTGGTGTTTGCAACAAGAAAACTTTGAATCGACGGTAGTTGGAAGGTTTGCTTCAGAGGCTGTAAAGTATTGTCACATTTTATCGAAATTATCGATGAAAAATGCTGGAAAGAAGTTGAATTTGTGGTGAAGTTATTCGTTACTGTATCCACTGGTTACTATTGTGAAAAAGAGTGATTTAATGCCAATTATTGGGATTTTGCTGCGGGTGAAGGTAGGCCCATTAGCTTTCTTCACAGCAAATAGCTTTAATTCGTCAAGGATTTTCGAAAATCACACAAACAAAAATATTTTCATGTTATTCCAGGACATAATTCACGTAACATGTGAAATTTTGAAAGCTATATCTTATTTGTAGCGTTCCTGAAGAATTCTTGAACATAGGCCAATTTTCGAAGGAATGAAATTCGATGTAACGCTGATCCATGTGGAGATTTCAACCAAATGCAGAAAAACAAATGTGGAGTGAGGCCTCTCGAATCGATTCGTGGTAAAACCAGCTCTGTATCTTTATTACTCGAATATCCAATTTTATTTTCGTGAAGGTACTCGAAAATTTATCTCAAAAGCCTTATTTTCAGTCATGTGATCGTAATACGACGATATCATTGGCTCATAAGCGTGAAATTGGAAGAATTGCGGGTTTCCCTGTGCCCTATTGAAAGATTTGACACATATGCTTGTAAGGAACAGTTTCACATGCACTGCAGCAAAAAACGAGAACTTGTTATGCAAGTTCAGAGAATTATGGGGCCATTCCATATTTTAGAGATTATGGAATGGTCCCATATTTTCAAAATCTTGCAATATTTTCTTGTGAAACCGTCCTAAATGTATGTAAGGAACAGTATCACATGCACTGCAGTAAAAAACGAGAACTTTTTATGCAAATTCAGAGAATTATGGGACCATTCCATATTTTAGAGATTATGGAATGGTCCCATGTTTTCAAAATCTTGCACTATTTTCTTGCAAAACCGTCCTAAATGTATGTAAGGAACAGTTTCACATGCACTGCAGCAAAAAACGAGAACTTATGCAAATTCAGAGAATTATGGGACCATTCCATATTTTAGAGATTATGGAATGGGCCCATATTTTCAAAATCTTGCACTATTTTCTTGCAAAACCTTCCTAAATGTATGTAAGGAACAGTTTCACATGCACTGCAGCAAAAAACCAGAACTTGTTATGCAAGTTCAGAGAATTATGGGGCCATTCCATATTTTAGAGATTATGGAATGGTCCCACATTTTCAAAATCTTGCACTATTTTCTTGTGAAACCGTCCTAACTGTATGTAAGGAACAGTATCACATGCACTGCAGTAAAAAACGAGAACTTTTTATGCAAATTCAGAGAATTATGGGACCATTCCATATTTTAGAGATTATGGAATGGGCCCATATTTTCAAAATCTTGCACTATTTTCTTGCAAAACCTTCCTAAATGTATGTAAGGAACAGTTTCACATGCACTGCAGCAAAAAACGAGAACTTGTTATGCAAGTTCAGAGAATTATGGGGCCATTCCATATTTTAGAGATTATGGAATGGTCCCATATTTTCAAAATCTTGCACTATTTTCTTGCAAAACCTTCCTAAATGTATGTAAGGAACAGTTTCACATGCACTGCAGCAAAAAACGAGAACTTTTTATGCAAATTCAGAGAATTATGGGACCATTCCATATTTTAGAGATTATGGAATGGTCCCATATTTTCAAAATCTTACACTATTTTCTTGCAAAACCTTCCTAACTGTATGTAAGGAGCAGTTTCACATGCACTGCAGCAAAAAACGAGAACTTTTTATAAAAATTCAGAGAATTATGGGGCCATTCGTTGTTTTAGAGATTCTCTAAAATATGTAATGGTCCAATTTCTTCATCATCAAGAAAGTTTTTCATGTAAACCTTCCTTCCCAGTTATGTGAAAATGAGAATTTCCAGGCAATGTTGGTATATTTAGTAAAATTTCGAATCAAATTTTTAGGTTTTTTGAACCAATTCGCTCTTCTATAGATCTACAGATCTATGACCTAGTAAGTTCTTTGTTTGCCTATTGTCTGGAAGACTTCAGACTTTGGTATTCCATGCAAATTGCGTAATATTGCGATAAGTACGCGTTGTTCGATTTCGTTGTACGGAATGGCCCCATAATTCTCTGAATTTGCATAACAAGTTCTCGTTTTTTGCTGCAGTGCATGTGAAACTGTTCTTTACATACATTTAGGAAGGCTTTGCAAGAAAAAAGTGCAAGATTTCAGTTCAGTTCAGTTCCTTTAATTTTAAAATTCCACTACATGGGACCATTCCATAATCTTTAAAAATATGGGACCATTCCATAATCTTTAAAATATGGAATTGCCCCATAATTCTCTGAATTTGCATAAAAAGTTCTCGTTTATTGCTGCAGTGCATGTGGTACTGTATGTATGTATGTATGTATGTATGTAAAATTTCGCGATCAAAATAAAAATGAAAAATAACAGATTCAGAAAAAAAAACTCTAATTACAATATTTACAAGTTTGAAAAAAATTGCAGGCAAAAGTTACATATCTAATTTAAAATCTAAGTTAATAAAAACACCCCATGGTTAAAGATGGCAGGGATAGCATTAAAAGGTCAATGCGACCTTGTTTCCATAATGGTCCCTCCAGGAGTGCCCTTTGAAATTAAGAAAAGGAAAAATTAGCGAGATAAACAGAGAAAGTTTTCATGAAAAACAGAAATTCATCTAGACCTGAAATAAAGCCTTTCTTAAGGATGATAAGTAAGCATGTCTGTAGGCTGTTTTTAGATTTCTAATAATATATGTAGGGACTATCATCAAGACTTTGGAAATTTTTAAAGAATTGATCTTTGATTTATGTTTGAAACTGTTGTTGTTTGTTGCAGATTTTAGTTCTGAGGGTAAACTGTTCCATATTCTAGGTCCTAAATATGAGAGACCATTTTGTCCTGTGTTGCTTTTTCGGAAAGGTTGAATTAGTTTGTTTTTAGATCTTCGAGTTACTCGGCTCTGGCCAACTGGTAAGAACATCTCTGACATATATGATGGGGCTGCATTATCAAAAAAATTGAAAACCTTTGCAGCAGTGCATTGCTCAAACCTTTCTTTAGTGGGGAGCCAGTTTACAGTTTTGAATTCTTTTACTCCTATATGTGCTCTGTTACTCAGATTCAAGCAGAATCTGATACATTTATTTTGAGCCGTCTGAATTTTTTTAGCTAATTTTTTATTCAACATTGGAAGCCAAGCGCTACATGCAAAGTCAAAGTGGGGTTGAATTAGTGCATTTGCCAGTAATCTTCGAAGGGAAAGGTCAAGAAAATTTTGCTTTCTGCAAAGGAATCTGAGCCTGCCATTGATTTTACCAAGGGTCCTGGTTGCCATTGACTCGCCAGACAGGTCCCCATCAAGGACACAGTCAAGGTATGTGACTGATGTGTGTTGTTTGATCCCAATGTCACCTCTTCTAATGTCTAGTTTTTTACTGCCGGTTCGTTTATTTTTCCTATCAAAAAGGATCGATTTTGTTTTATCCTCCCCAAAATGTATGCTTAGTTTGTTGTCAACAAACCAATCGCAGAGGGAATTAAAATTTCTGTTCAGTTGTTTTTCTATTTCGTTGACGTCATTGTCTCCAAATACAAGACAGGAATCATCTGCATACAAAAGTAAATCACAGTCCACTGCTTGTGGCATGTCATTTACATATAAGAGAAAGATGAGTGGGCCCAAAATAGAGCCTTGTGGAACACCACATGATAATTCTCCGGGCGACGAGGAATCTTTGCCTATGTTTACATAGAAAGTTCAAATACTGTTCCTTACATACATTTAGGAAGGTTTTGCAAGAAAAGAGTGCAAGATTTAGAAAATATGGGACCATTCCATAATCTCTAAAATATGGAATGGTCCCATAATTCTCTGAATTTGCATAAAAAGTTCTCGTTTTTTGCTGCAGTGCACGTCAAACTGTTCCTTACATACATTTAGGAAGGTTTTGCAAGAAAAAAGTGCAAGATTTTGAAAATATGGGACCATTCCATAATCTCTAAAATATGGAATTGCCCCATAATTTTCTGAACTTGCATAAAAAGTTCTCGTTTTTTGCTGCAGTGCATGTGAAACTGTTCCTTACATACATTTTGGAAGGTTTTACAAGAAAATTGTGCAAGATTTTGAAAATATGGGACCATTCCATAATCTCTAAAATATGGAATTGCCCCATAATTCTCTGAACTTGCATAAAAAGTTCTCGTTTTTTGCTGCAGTGCATGTGAAACTGTTCCTTACATACATTTAGGAAGGTTTTGCAAGAAAAAAGTGCAAGATTTTGAAAATATGGGACCATTCCATAATCTCTAAAATATGGAATTGCCCCATAATTTTCTGAACTTGCATAAAAAGTTCTCGTTTTTTGCTGCATTGCATGTGAAACTGTTCCTTACATACATTTTGGAAGGTTTTACAAGAAAATTGTGCAAGATTTTGAAAATATGGGACCATTCCATAATCTCTAAAATATGGAATTGCCCCATAATTTTCTGAACTTGCATAAAAAGTTCTCGTTTTTTGCTGCAGTGCATGTGAAACTGTTCCTTACATACATTTTGGAAGGTTTTACAAGAAAATAGTGCAAGATTTTGAAAATATGGGACCATTCCATAATCTCTAAAATATGGAATTGCCCCATAATTCTCTGAACTTGCATAAAAAGTTCTCGTTTTTTGCTGCAGTGCATGTGAAACTGATCCTTACATACATTTAGGGAGGTTTTGCAAGAAAATAGTGCAAGATTTTGAAAATATTGGACCATTCCATAATCTCTAAAATATGGAATGGCCCCATAATTCTCTGAATTGGCATGAAAAGTTCTCGTTTTTGCTGCAGTGCATGTGAAACTGTTCCTTACATACATTTAGGAAGGTTTTGCAAGAAAATAGTGCAAGATTTTGAAAATATGGGACCATTCCATAATCTCTAAAATATGGAATGGCCCCATAATTCTCTGAATTGGCATGAAAAGTTCTCGTTTTTGCTGCAGTGCATGTGAAACTGTTCCTTACATATATTTAGGAAGGTTTTGCAAGAAAATAGTGCAAGATTTTGAAAATATTGGACCATTCCATAATCTCTAAAATATGGAATGGCCCCATAATTCTCTGAATTGGCATGAAAAGTTCTCGTTTTTGCTGCAGTGCATGTGAAACTGTTCCTTACATACATTTAGGAAGGTTTTGCAAGAAAATAGTGCAAGATTTTGAAAATATTGGACCATTCCATAATCTCTAAAATATGGAATTGCCCCATAATTCTCTGAAGTTGCATAAAAAGTTCTCGTTTTTTGCTGCAGTGCATGTGAAACTGTTCCTTACATACATTTAGGAAGGTTTTGCAAGAAAATAGTGCAAGATTTTGAAAATATGGGACCATTCCATAATCTCTAAAATATGGAATGGCCCCATAATTCTCTGAATTTGCATAAAAAGTTCTCGTTTTTTGCTGAAGTGCATGTGAAACTGACGCAAAATTGTGCGACAGGGGCTTTGAGATGGGCCACAGTTTTCGAAATAGTGTTACTGTTGTTGTTGAACTATTTGTCTCCTGCCGTTGTAGTTTACAACTTATAAATGTAACAAACAAAGAATTCAATCCATCGTACGTGAAACTTTCGGTATAGTTCAGATCATGACAGTTTTTCTTTTTTTGTATCTCGATTTCAAATCCCCAAAAGCAAACGAGAGGACAAGCTTATCTTATTGTTTTTGAACCTGTAATTTTAAAATGTATTTTCGTACATAATTGACCCTACTGTTCCACCAAAACAAAACAGCCCCATGATTGAATTCTTTGTGATCCAATCTTGTTTGTTGTTTTTTCTAACTCTTTCATTGTTCTTATTTAGATTTAACTTGTATTGTGTATGTTTTCCCTTGCTGCTGCTAAAATCGCAACTGTTCCCACTGGCACGAGCCCTCGTGAGAATGGTCAAAGATATCTTTCATCCTTTTAAATGCCCATAGGAGTCAATGAATGGTGTGCAGGAATAGCAAATTATAAGAGTTGTATTGTACGAAATGCCCTTTACAACACTCCCATTGTTGAGATGGCCCTTTCTATTTCATTATGTCTCTGCTATTTGTACCTGTTCATCTGGACTTCGGTCATAACAGCGCCAGCATATGAGTCAAATCTTTCAATAGGGCACAGGGAAACCCGCAAATCTTCCAATTTCACGCTTCCAAGCCAATGATATCGTCGTATTCCGATCACATGACTACAAGCAAGGCTTTCGAGATAAATTTTCGAGTCGAGTACCTTCACGAAAATAAAAATGGATATTCGACAAATAAAGATACAGAGCTGGTTTTACCACGAATCGATTCGAGAGGCCCCACTCCACATTTGTTTTTCTGCATTTTGTTAAAATCTCGTCAGGGATCGGGGTTACATCGAATTTCATTCCTTCGAAAATTGGCCTATGTTCAAGAATTCTTCGGGAACGCTACAAATAAGATATAGCTTTCAAAATTTCACATGTTACGTGAATTATGTCCAGGAATAACGAATGAAAGCTATTTGCTGCGAAGAAAGCTAATGGGCCTACCTTCACCTGCAGCAGAATCCCAGTAATCGGCATTAAATCACTCTTTTTCACAATAGTAACCAGTGGATACAGTAACGAATAACTTCACCACAAATTCAACTTCTTTCCAGCATTTTTCATCGCTAATTTCGATAAAATGTGACAAGACTTTACAGCCTCTGCAGCAAACCGTCCAACTACCGTCGATTCAAAGTTTTCTTGTTGAAAACATCAGGAAAGCTTGCATAAAACAAAAGGTTGTGCAAGCCTCAGGTCTCCCATATGACACAGCAAATTGTTACCTTTGATAATAGATTGTACACCTTTGAGAATAGATTGCAGGGGAAATTTCTTTACACAAATTATGTACTTTTCCGATGTGACAAAGAAATTTGCAATCTTTGAGAAATGTTTTATTTTCTCTTTATTTTGCAACGATAGAATGCCTCCAGGAGTGTGCTGTGTGCAATCTATTCTCAAAGGTGTCATTTTGCTGTTTCAAATGGGAGACCTAAGTCTTGCAAAACCTTTTGTTTTATGCAAGTCTTGCAAGACTTCCACCGTGTTTGCAACAAGAAAACTTTGAATCGACGGTAGTTGGATGGTTTGCTGCAGAGGCTGTAAAGTCTTGTCACATTTTATCGAAATTATCGATGATAAAATGGTGGAAAGAAGTTGAATTTGTGGTGAAGTTATTCGTTAATGTATCCGCTGGTTATTATTGCGAAAAAGAGTGATTTAATGCCGATTCCTGGGATACTGCTGCAGGTGAAGGTAGGCCTATTAGCTTTCTTCGCAGCAAATAGCTTTAATTCGTCTAGGATTTTCGAAATCACACAAACAAATACTTTCATGTTATTCCTGGACATAATTCACGTAACATGTGAAATTTTGAAAGCTATATCTTATTTGTAGCGTTCCTGAAGAATTCTTGAACATAGGCCAATCCTCGAAGGAATGAAATTCGATGTAACCCCGATCCCTGACGAGATTTTAACCAAATGCAGAAAAACAAATGTGGAGTAGGGCCTCTAGAATCGATTCGTGGTAAAACCGGCTCTGTATCTTTATTATTCGAATATCCATTTTTATTTTTGTGAAGGTACTCGAAAAGTTATCTCGAAAGCCTTATTTTCAGTCATGTGATCGGAATACGACGATATCACTGGCTTATAAGCGTGAAATTGGAAGATTTGCGGGTTTCGCTGTGTCCTATTGAAAGATTTGACTCGTATGCTAACAGCGCCCTTCTGCATCTTGATTGTGTGGTTTTGGTCATGCGGCACACCTGTGGATACTGCATCCCTTGATTTCATTTATGTCCTTGCGTATGCAAATGTATTTGTTTTGAAAGTGCTATACCTCATGATCTCTCGATTAATGGATCTCGCACTAACGAGAACAAATACCTTTTTAACTAGCAGGCTCTATCGCAAGAAAGTCTTGAAAACATTGCAAGGTATCATGTATGCTTTCCTGATCGGCAGTACCCTTGAATGTTGTAGCTTTGGTAGGAACTATCCCTTCAATCTCTTATTGTTGTTATCTGGGGATATCCACAAAAATCCAGGGCCTATTACCCGAAAATATTTGAAGTTCCTTCACTGGAATCTCAATAGCTTATGTGCAAGAGATGGTGTTAAAAAACAGTTAATAGAGGTATATGATGCCGTCCATAAATATGATGTTATAGCAGTCTCTGAGTCAATGCTTGATAGCACCATTAAGAATGATGATATTTCTATTGAAGGGTTTAGCAAAGACATCTATCGAAGTGACCATCCTAGCAATACAAAAATTGGAGGAGTTTGTCTATACTACCGGGATGAATTGCCAATCAAGCGTCGGACAGGACAGACCTTGAACTATTGCAAGAAATGATAGTTACTGAGATATCATTGAGACGAAAAAAGATCATCCTTGCCACCCTTTATCGTAGCCCGAGTCAAAATAGTGAACAATATGAAACTTTCATCAACAATCTACAACGGTTTTTCATTGATCTCAGGAATGAAAACCCCCATTGTATTATCTTAACAGGAGATTTCAACTGCAGGTCATCCCAGTGGTGGTCTGATGATGAAGATACTCCCCAAGGTACTGCGTTGGATGAGCTAATGGAAACAAATAACGTATACCAATTGATTGACGAGCCAACTAATGTTAGAACACAGGGCATGTCTTGCATTGACTTAATCGTAACCGATCAACCTAACATGTTTGTTTATTGTACACATTAACGATGCCTGTAAATATCTCAGATGCTTCGATGCTCGTTTCGATTGTGTGCATAAATAATGCCCATTGTTACAACATTCCTGATTCCTATGTACCTATCTATATGTCCATATAGGTGTATTCCTTCCGGTTGGAGCAAAAGGTCCTCCATAATGTTTTCATTCTTCAAACATAAAAATACATGCCATGCTAAACTACATACAACTCAATACACTACGAACAATTAAAACCTACTGGAAACTATACTAAATTCTGTCTAACATTAGATGTCGAGTCAGGTATACGATTGAAATTAAAATGTCAGGAGCGCAGCTCATCTTCATTGGTTTATGGACATAAAATATGCCCAAATGATATAACAAATATGCCTGGCATCTAAAGTGAAACAGAACTTACAAAGCACCAGAAAAGTTACGTTGAGGAAGTTGGTGGTTGCTTGGTACTGAAGTTTCAAAAGATCTTAGTCAAACCGACCAGTTTCATGAATGAAACGTAAAGTCAATCGAGTATATTTCTGTTCAAATCATTAGAGAGGTCTTGATCACCATATAGTAAAAGTTGTGTCAGAGCATCATTTGAAAGATCGGTGATTTCTACAATAATTCAACAATTCCGGCGAGAAGATTTTGCCGTTGAACATCAAAAGATGGGCAGAGCACCAAAAAGAGCTCCGTATTCTCAATGCCTTCGCTTGTTGGGCACATTGGGTTTATGGTATCCCTGAAATTATGCTTGAATTTATGGAAATTCAACTTACTGAGACCAACCCTAAGTTGAGTAAGATAGGATAATCCTATTGGATCATGAATTCCAAAGACAGATTTTGCAGGGGGGGCGGATTTGGGGCAAGTCTCAATTCAGGCTCAAGCTTATTCCATTCGGATAAACAATTAGGATAGAAATGTTTCCGTCCTTGCCTTTAATCGCCCTATGACATCCTGGTCGCGAAGATGGTACTACGAATGATGAAGAGGGGGAATAGGGTCTACCGTATACTTATGGCTAAGATTATTTAAAAACTTGTAGAACAAGGTAAGCCGTCGACTCCATCTTCGGGAGCTTAGTGACTCCCAGCCAAGCAATGTGTACAGCTTCTGTCGAGACGTTCCCCTCCATGTTCTTGTTACAGCCAAAGCAGCAGAATATTGAACAGACTCTAGCTTTTCCAATATAATCAAATTTGGAGGAAAGATGCTAAATATATATTTAGGAAAGTTACAAGAACATAATAAGCTCAGGATCCAACCGAAAACATAGCAGGGAAAAAGCAAGAGGGGATGAGGGCTGAATCAGCTCCGCCGGTCCAAATAGGGCACAGGATTAATCAAAGGCCCCTTGGGGGGACTCACGGATTTTTAGCAAATATTTAGTTGTGGATGAAATGAATATGATAGTTTGCAATAACATGTCAAATCATTTGAAACTATACTAATTTTCCGTAATCATACAATGGCAGTTTTTCTCTTTCAAAATTTTCAAAATCGTATCGGCAATAAACCAAAGAAAGTGTTCGTCATTGTTTTCAGCAATATTCACCTCTATAACATAGCATACATGTCAATTATTTATTCAATGACTGAATATGAGCTTTCTTTAGCCCTAATCCATATGGGCCTTTTTCGAGCCACTATTTATGAGGGGGGATGCTTTCCACCCCCTCCTGAAAACTGTCTTAGACACACCAGAATTCAATACAACTTGGCACAGTTACAGAACAAGTAATTTGTAGGTTAATTTGGGTGTGGCTCCAACTCCTCGTGATGTCACAGTGACGTCACGATGTTGAAAATCTGTGAAAATCAGGCTTTCAAGGTAAATTAGAGTTTAAAGAAGATTTTTATTGAATTTTACGCAGCTTTTGGTTCAATTTGTCAACATATTTGGTGATAAAATATTATTTTATTGACATGCCACGTCACCCGTGAGCCTAGTGTTCAAAAATTGTTGCATCAAGATGTAGCTAATAAATAATTAATAAAAGTCAGGGAGATTAGGGGACAGAGCTGATGTCGCCGGCCGGCCGGCCGGATCCGGCCGGGTTTTACCATCTTGCCGGAAATCCGATTCCGGCTTGATTTTCTGTTAAACTTTAGGTTCTTGCTCACATCACACATTTACCCGTTTTGGCTACTGAGCTGGCTCCGTACGATAAATGGAAGCAATGGTTTTGAATGACAATTTAAATTTTTCAAGGGATGATACACCGGGTGCTCTGAAAAAGCTACCCACTCTTTTGACAGGTCATGATAAATCGTACACTCGACCAATTGTGAAGATTTGTGACTTAATCTTTAGCACAAAGCCTGAATTAGATTCTATGATCGTTAGCAAATTTCTTGGTCTTCCGCTTCTAGAGCTGTAAACAAGTTTCTTAAAATTATCTTTTTGAAAGCATCAAATTTTCCAAAGACTAAAATTAATTCCCAGTTCACAGTTAAAAATGTTCTCTTTCATGTTGAGTCTTTAGAAAATTTAATTGATGTTATGATGGTTTACAGTATTTGCAGAACGAAAATTTCAACAACTCACTTATAGCTCTGGCAACAGTAAGTAATAGACTTGTGAAAAACCTGAGAATGTAATTCAGATTTCTTAACAAAGATTACGTCATAGATCTATAGATATTCGAAATTGCTCTTATGTACGATTTATCGTGAATTGTCAAAAATTGATAGTTCCTTTTGGTGCACTCGGTTGTGGAAGAAATTGCTTTGTCCTACATTAAACTTAAATGTGATTCATTAAGCTTTTAAATTTATGAAAGTAGGCGCAAAACAAAGATATTTAACTTGTTATCTGTTGCTGCATCCTCTGAAGGATGTAAGACGACAAGCTGAAGTGTGGTTTTACAGTAATTCCTATGCATTTTGCAGCAAATTTCAAATTCCAAAATGAAAAAATGCTCGTTTCAGGTTGAAATTTCCCTTGAAGACCTTTACTTTGACATATCTAGGCGTCAGGGCAGTATCATTCTATTACTCATTTAAAAAAAAGCAACTTACAAAGTCAAAGAAAGGTCACCTGACATAGATGGTATCTCTGGTACAATTTGCAATCAATGTACCAAAACAGGAGGCGTATATCATTCAAATTATGGGCAGGTTTCCAAGAAATGTCACTGTTTAAAACGACAGTTGCACAGTTCTAACTGCAATAAAACTTTGCGGAGCGCCCAGCAGCTCAGAGCATCTGTCAGGCGAAGAAGATTACTTTACAATCATTTTCAGAGATTATGGCGCAAAAGAGAGTCTAAAATTAGAAAATGCTGTTCTTTTGTACCTCATCTTTTTGTTATTCGAACTGCATTTGAATCAAATTGATATTTCACAGCAAAGGAAGCTCTTTCTTCCACATCTATCGTATCTTATATAAATTACTTTAGGGGTGGTCTCATGAGATTAAACTTTCACAGTTTAAAGCATAATTTCACAGATACTCATACTGATACCAAATGATATGCACGTATACAACAATTGCAAGATTAGCAAGAACTAGATTCCCTTCATGCTTCTCTGAAATCATAATGGCTTGTTTTATAAGGTGCCCAGCTGTATCATTCCCAACTTCATACAATTTGTTTTCTTGATGCCTGATGTGTATTTACATAAAACCAGTTAAATATTATTGCATAGCTATATCTGGATCCTAAACTCTTTTTGCACGCTGGACACTTGTCTGTTCCAGCAGGAAATGTATGCAAGATTTCTTTCTGGTCACAGGAAGAAATGTTTTTTCATGCCTTGCTAGGCATACAGAAGTGGACAGCAGCTTTAAGTAACAGATACTGTCATGTGACAGTGGTTACGTCGAATCGTCAGATAAGATAGAAACCAATAGATTCATTTTACGGGGATGCATGAAACGGACTTTTTACCATACCAACTTCTTGTACGATTCCCTACTGCATTCATCAGCCACAAAATTACACAGCTGTTGCTGTACTAAATATAAGGATTTTGACAATTGTGGCCGGAAAATCTGGTTCCGCCCGGATGCTGAAAACCCTGATCCCGCACTTTACATGAAACAACGGTACCTATGGTTACTGGAAAATACCATACATCGTTCTTCGTTCAATAGAAAACTAATGTCTGGCTTTAAATGTCATGCACCCTCTGATGTATGACGTTGCTTCACAATGGCGACTTCTCGCATAGTTGGAAGGCTAATACCAAGCGTACCAACCGTCGTACCATGACAAAATAACTTTGACCACGAGATACAGAAGGCAGGAGACCCGAAATTTTACGTATTATACCAATGACTGCACTTCGTAAAGTCCATGAGTCAAAAAGGAAGCAAACAGACAAGCAACACAACGTAAAAATTCAAGTGTTTGCTTACCGGGTGGAACTGCCTCAGTATCCATTGAATTTGGGTCTGGCCGTGGACTGCCACCATCTTCAGACATGTAGGCAGGTGGAGGAGTTTCTGCAAAGAGAACAAATCATGCTTGGCACAAGAGTGTTATTATCTAATCTAACAATGCCTTTACACTGAAATTTAAAGTTTGTAGCTGGAACTTCTTGGCAATTCCGCCCGTTTCAAGTATGAATAAATAAAGGATCTCGTGGTTTGCTTATTTCAAAAACATTTTAACCGATATTTTGTCTTATCTTCGCCCAGCATCTGAATACCAGAAAGAAAAGAAACTAATTTCTAAATTTTTCTACTGAATGATTAGACTTACGACGTGATTCCTTGTATTCGTTCAACATTTTTGATCTGATATTTTATTTTTTTCTCTCATATAAGGACTCACTTCCAATCAGATTCTAAACAGGGACTAAATAATATTGAAGTCGAATGCCTCGTTCTGCATTCTTTTCAAATCGAATGCCTCGAAATCAAAATCCTATCGCAAACCGGGGGTAAAAGCCAAAGCCAAAAGCAAAAAGCTGGTTGGCAACTTTCAAATCGAGGCAGAAAATGGCGGATGATGCCAGCTTTCGAAGCAAGTTTCAATTCAGCCAGATAAACAAAATAAACACTTGTCCAGGACCACAGATAGACGCATTTGGCAAGGCAGACATTAAACAATGATCCAGCTTGGAGACTGATTGAATTTGTACAGCGGACAGCCATATTTTCTGAGGTAATGTTGTTGAATTTTTATGTTTCAATCTGCGTTTCTGCTGATCGTTCTTTTCGCACTTTTAAGGCACTATTTCAAACCAGTGAAAAACACGATTCCAGAAGATGCTTTGATTGACTATGCTTTGATCTTAGCAAGTCATTCTTATTTATTTGTCTTCTTTTCTGCAGGGCGAAAAGACGATGATGAACCTCCAATCCCAGCCCTACCACATTTTGAGACCAACCATTGCAACCACTTTGCAACCGGGCAACTGAGAAAGAGTTGAGTGCAGGAGCTATCAACCATCTTCAGTGTTGTGTAAGGATGTTGTAACTAGTTAAGTCAAAGTAATGGTTTCAAAGGTTGCTGGTTTGGCTGGCAGATGTCTTTTTTAAATTTTAAAAGATTATGGATTCTGGATCCGTTGTGACTCTGGATTGAAGCAAATCTCTTGACAAAAACTTGTTGTCCAAGAGGAAATCAATACCAATAAAAACTGGCGCAGGCCAAGATCAAGATATAATCTGTTGTTGATAACTTTGACATGGGCTGTATAATTGTGTAGCTAAAAATGATGAGGGGTGTGTCTGCATCTTTAGCGTACCTTTGCAATTGGATTTTGATTTGCTTCCAATACACATATTTTTGTAAGAAACTAAGAATTTGGGCCAGTACTGAAAGTTTCTTAAAATTATCAGATTTTGAGTACTCAGAGTTTCTATGAGTTACTTAGAGGTTCCATAACAATCTTCATGTTCACTGATTGCGCCCTTGTGAACATTTCAAAACAAGGTTTTTTAAGCCTGTCCAATATTTAGACATTACACATAAGTACCTTACGAGTAATATGATACAGTAAACAAATGAAGTAAAATAAAAGTATGTCAAGGATTTCCTTTATCAAAGTAAAAAGCTTCTTAACTTATATTTTCCCAGTATGGACAGTTTCTTATGAAAGAAATATGTGTGATAGATGTAATTGATAGTTGTTGTTGATAACCAATGCATCACTATACTGAGTTATTGCAGAGTATTTAATTGTTTGTAAGCCTTCATGACTGCACCCAAAAGCATTAGCTTTATTTCTTTATGCCAGACTTTTTCATTAGTATTGCATTTCCTCTGGTTGCATTATTATTGTATCTTTTGTTAGAACCTGTTATACATAATCTGTTTATAAGAAACTAAAAATCTGAGGCTGTGCCTGTCCCTGATAAACATTTCAAAACAAAGTTTTTTGAAGCCTTTTCAATGTTTCGACATTCAGGGACTTTTGGAAGCACCTCAAACTGTAGCGGGGGGGGGGACATGACACTTTAGGGCACTTTTTTCATGAAGCTAAAGGGGCAATTCCTGAAAATGAAAAGGAGGGCGCTTTGTTTATTGTAAAATTTTGGGGGGGGCACGTGCCCCCAGCTCCTATGCCTCTGTAGACATTACTCAAGCACCTTCTGAGTAATATGATACAAGAGAAAGTCAAAATAAAGTAAGACTACTGTCTACCAAGGTTTTACATTATTGAAATGTATATTAGTTTCTTATATCACAAGAAACTATTTATTAGTTACTGTATATCTGCCCAATACTGGAGTTTCTTAATTTTGGGCAATCCATGATGATGAGTTTCTTTTGAGGAATATGTGCAGGCAACACCTCATAACTCGTGAAAATTCTTTCTTCTTAAAGGATCTTTCTTCAAAATTTTGCTCATGCTCTAATTCATAAGATAACTGTCACAAAACAAGCAAAGTTTTTCTTGTCGCTAATGGCAAGCATGATATTGGAGATGCATTCTAAGCCAAAGTAAAGGATGTTTCTTCAAAAATAGTCCTCGTGGTATTGGAAGATGCATTCTAAGCCTAAGTATACAGCGTGGTCCCAAAAATTTTCCTAACGCCTTGCCTCCAGACCCTCATTTAATTTGCCCCATGTTGCAACAAATTTTCTTGTGGGCTTCGTCCCCAGACCGTCACATTTACATTAGTCATTCAGATGTCTGAATCTAGCCTTGGGGCAGGTCAGGGTGTCAAAGAGTAAGGCTAAGAAAGTTGGAAGATTGCCAATCTCGTCAGAAACTTGACGACTATGCTTGATATAAGGGGGTGCCATTTCGCTGCCGGCCCCACCCGACGAAAAAAGCCAGGCCGCCACTGTAAATCTCAAGAAACATATCTATAGCAGTGTTGGGACAACAGTGGCAATTCATACGTTTAAAAGATGAGAAACAAATTAAGAAACTTTTTAGTACTAAGATGCGAAAATTGGTTTGTTGAATTATGAAACGTTTAGTACTATGGCCAGATCCAAGTTTCTTATAAAGAAAAAACGTATAAAATGTTAGTTGTAGTTTATTTACGTTCTTATTCAATCCATTGCATGTTACATACAGTTCCATTTGGAAACCATAAAACTGGGTATGTTTTTCTCCAAATCCTTAAAAGTGGGTATGAAAAAAGGATGTGAATTGATGAGGGTGGGTATGGCGCTACAATTTGGGCGGCACACCCCCGTCATCTTTTGGTCCAAGTTACCCCCCCCCCCCCCCCCCCCCGGGCAATGACCCTTCGCATCTGAAAAAGATAGCAATTGATTTCTTTGTTGGATTTGTTGTGGATTGCAAAGAATTCTAGTAAATTTCTTGATGCCATCTTTGATGCAATTGCTCACTGTGTCAATAAATGGTTCCCTCATAAATGGCGGAAACAGAACCTGTGATATTTTATTTCAGCAACATTTTTAACTGGCACACCTTTTGTCTGCTAAATTGCGTTTATCAATCTGCGAAATAAGCGAAATTACGTCATCATTTATGATGTCATTTCGCTCACTTCGCCTTCGACCTGAACGAGGCTGTTTTCCCGCAAAACTCTTAAGTTTTTCCGACGTCACAATCGATCCTCCAAACCGAGGCTAGCCTTATCGCGTACTCTTACAACATTTCACAAAATGGCGACGACTTTGGGCCCAATTTACGAAAAATGTCGTACGAATTTGCAACAAAAAGAGATCCCAAAACTTGGAAAGAACTCACAATTGGTGTTCGGCAGTTGGTAAGGTTGCTTTTTAACATTAATTGTAGAAACCCCGGACTTGTCCTTTAAAATGGAAATGCTGAAATAATAATACTATACAAAAAATTATTATATTTGTCGTCGTTCTTGCCCTCCGATTTATCGTGAGACAGTGTTTTCCACCTTATGTTTCAATTTCAAAGAAATCATCAACTCACCTGGACCTGGTGTTTGCCTTTGGAAACTTGGTGGGAAACCAGCATTGCCTGGCATTCCAGGGATAGATGACATGTGCTGCATGTGATAAGGCATTGGGCCAGGAGCCCTTGGATACTCACTTTGCCTTGGTACAAGAACTGGTGGCAGGACTATAAAGAGAAAAAAGGACATTCAGATCAATTGCAGCTTGAAATCCTCTCAACAGAATGGGAACATCAAACTATGTTACCATGTGACACAAAAAACAACAATAAAAAACATCACATGTTGGCTATACTACTGTATGTCTTACTTATTTGTTTTCAGTAATTTATTTCAAGCGGGCTGGAATGATTTCTAGCTACTTGAAACTAATTTAAGCCCACTATGCATGCCGCATCCAGGCATGGGACCCTTAGATTGACGCCCCTTCCGAAAGAGGACGAGGTGAATTGCGAGGTCAGGCCTCCAAGAGGTCACCCATCCGGAGTTTGACCTCACTTGACCAAGCTTAACTTCAGTCACTTGCTGGAAGCCGTATAAGCCGCTCGGCCACTCATTCAACAATATGCTGGGTGAGTCAAAAAACTTAACACATTTGATGGGCTGTCGAATATAAAAGTACACGGCCAATATTCAAAACTTCACCATTTTGAAACCAATCAAGATATCAAAACGTTTTCACGGCAGATTTACAGCAAAGTACCCTAAATTCCTTTCAAGGGCTTATGATAATTTGCAAAGTTTCTGCAAAGTTCTCTTCAATGTACTGAGTGAGCCAGAAAAAAGTTCTCATTTTCGAAAATTCGTAGAACATCAAGTACTTCATGGATTTGAATGATTCCAATTCTAGTTAAAAGCCAAAAGATCAAAGTATTTCTGTGATTTCTCTCGTCTTCTTACGAGCACTGCAAATATAGGTAAATGCAACTTTACAAAAATGTCATGGTTGCTAAATGACTGGAAAAAGGGCCTAAAACACTTGATCAAATCGTTAGTACTCTCCTCGCGCAGAACAATACTCACAGGCGTTTCACCTCTCTCAAGAGTAATAAGGCATAGATTCTCAAGCAGATACTTAAGATTTTCAATCCCATGGCAATAAATAAGCAGACGATATCTCTCGCCCATGAGAAATTGCATTTTCTCTGTTTTTCTCTGTTGTTCTGACCGAGGAGTCCTTTATGATTTGATCAAGTAAACAAGGGCAGATTTTGTAATACAATAGCAACAGTTAAATTTGATTGACACCTCAATTCAAAGCGATTAGCGACTGCAGACACAGGAAATTCTCTCAACCAGTAATTCAAAATAAACAAAGCCGCAAAAGTTTCCTCGAAACTGGTAGGGCAAACTCTCGCCTTGTGCAAGCGAAAGATGGTTTTTAAAAGAAGTTACGTGCTTATAACGAAAGAAGAAGGGTAAATCTGAAGTTCTGTCTGGCGGATTTTGTTTATTTGATTCAGAAGCCGAGCAGAAGGCGTTGTAATTCTCGCGCATTTAGGGCTTAAATAAAACGATTACAAAACAGCCCCTGAGTCAAATAAACAAAATCCGCCAGACAGAACTTTAGATTTACCCTTCTTCTTTCGTTCTAAGCACGTAACTTCTCTTAAAAACCACCTTTCACTTGCACAAGGCGATACTTTGCCCTACTAGTTTCGGGAAAACTTTTGCGGCCTCGTTTGTTTTGAATACTGGTTAAGAGAATTTCCTTTGTCTGCAGTCACTAATCGCTTTGAATTGTGGTGTCAATCAAACGCAACTGTTGCTATTGTCTTACAAAATCTGCCTTTGTTGATCAAGTATTTTCGGCCTTTTTCAGTCATTTTGCGACCACCAAGTTTTTCTAAATTTGAATTTTCCAATTTTTCCAGCGGTCGTAAGAAGGCGAGAAAAATCACAAAAATACTTCGATCTTTTGGCTGTCAAGCAAGTATTGATTCATTCAAATCCACCCAGTACTCTTGATGCTATGAATTTTCAAAAGTGGGAACTTTTTCTGGCACACCCGGTACACACATAGAAACTGCAAACTGCAAGGCAAACAACTATTTTAAGCAATTGAGTCAAATAGGAAAATTTTAGAAAAACTTTGCAAAATATCAACTGGGCTCCCTGATTGATAATTTGCAAGTTTTTTTTTCAAACAACCAAGAAATTACTAGGAACAAGGGGAGAGCATTGTGTCTCCACATTGAAGAACACTGAAGAACCCGTTGAAGAACACGTCTAATCACCACCAAATCTACTCTTTGAAAATTATGCAATCACAACGTGCCCAGGCCCAAAATGTAAAATGGTTCAAAACAACAGGCCAATGCATGCAAGTTACTTTATTTGCCCCTAAACCAGCTTGCCTTGGTACTGTCTTCATGATAACACGCAGCAAAACTAAGAATGAGACATATTTGATGTCAATTTAGAAAAACTTTGCAAATTATCAATTAAGCCCCCTTATGAGACAGTTTGCTATCACCCCATGCTCAGGCCCAAAATGTAAAATGGTTCAAAACAACAGGCAAATGCATGCGAATTACTTTATTTGCATCTGAACAGCAAATTGCCTCTGAAAAGCTATGGCGCTGAAATGTTAGAAAGGAATCTATTAAGTGCTTGTCAACGGTGACTAAACAGTATCAACATCAACTCTACTATACACGGAGAGAATGAGATCAAAAGTTGCGACCTGCGTGTTGAAGTAGGGGTTGAGATCCTGGCTGACACCGCCACAGCTTCCCGTGGCAGTGTCCCTCTATCTTCCTCTTCTAATGAGAACAGTACTAATGATATTAACATTGTTGGCCCCCATGAAGGCTGACGGTATTCGACGAAAAAACGAAATGGCAAAATAACGAAATAACGAAAAAATGGCCTAACAGAAACATTATGATTCTGAAACAGCGAAGATCACCAAAATATCGTAATGCTGAGCATTGGAAAACTTGTTTATTTTTTATAGGAATCCAGGAATCCAAAGGGTATAGACAAAGACATAGTTCATAACATTGTTTGCAGAATATTCATGAAGTTCTCTGATCGATTCTCAGGGGAAAATCACTTCCTTAAATCTCCTGCAAATGAAAACACCTGCAGGTAGCGAGGGGTATCACTCATCTGTAAAATTTCGAACACCTTTGCAAAAATCGTTTTGTTTTCAAGAAAAATCAGTAAAAAATCTCTAAAAATCAAATTGTTTTAAAAATCTGGTACGCTATTTAGAAGAGTGATACACCCCTCGGCAGGGAGCGTTCGATTCTAAGAAATTGATTCTAGTGAAGGCCTACACGGGCAGATAAAATTGGGAGGGGGCTGCCAGATAAAAAAGATCCAAAGATGTTTACGCCAATTATGGCCGATTTTTCTGCAAACTTTTCCAATGTCAGGAGGCTGTTGCCCCTCCCCCTTTAAACTCTTCGAATTGTTTAGACTGGAAAGGAGTTGCGAGTTTTTATCATGATTTCTAGCACGGTTTTTCTTCGCTTTCGAAAATTCGAGCCTAAGGGAAGCCATTTTTCTTAAGAAGAGAAATGACTGTGTTGCAAAGAAAATTCAGATTTCATTTCAGGCAATGAATTTGAAGCAATTCCGACTCCGTTACACTAAATTTGTTTATAAGGAACAGCTTGTAAGAAAACATTAACTCCATTTTTCGAAACGTAAGAAACCACACTCTAGTTGAATTAAAAAATCTAAGAAATTGTTTGCACTCAAAAATGTTTTGACAATGTACAGTAATAGCAACTTTTCTAACATTGTTTTGAGTGCACATTATGTTACTGCATTACTTGTTTGACAAAAAACTTTATACTCCCAGCATTAAAAGTTCTTTCCAGTCCAAACACTTCAAAACCTTTTGAAGTGTTAATTAATTTTTTATTTATTTATCAATTTAATAAAAGTTGGTTCATCATCAGCTCTAGTTCTACATTACATTATTACAATGATGTGAACTAATTTATACCAACTATTTACAAGAAAAATAAACCTATAATACAATGTAATGCAACTTACTAATAATCATTATCTACAAATTTTACACTGGCATTTGTCTCCACTCCAATTTTTTAAGTTTCTCTTAAATATAGCAGCTGATGAAGCGCTCTTTATTAAATCAGGCATGCTGTTCCATAAGAGGCTGCCTCGAAACTTAATAGAATCAATGCCAAACATAATACTTTTCGTTGCAGGGATTTGTAATAAATCTTTCGTCCTTAGGTCATATTTGGTGTCCTTTCTAACAAAACACTCCTGCATGAAGGACGGATTAGTACAGTTAAGTGTTTTGTATATCTCAATCATAAGCACACGAAGGTTTTGGATGTGAATAGTTGTTTCATTGTTCTTTGCCAGCAAAAATTCAAATGTGGATTCATGATCGTCAAGTAGCACCCGCAGAGCTCTTTTGTGTACTCTATCTATGTTGTGACTTGACGTTTTTCCGCAAAAAAGCCAAATCAATGGGCAGTACTTGAAAGTTGATGCAATAAAAGATTGGTACAATAATTTTGCTTTTTGGAGATTTAGATAGTTAGCCACTCTAGCAAATGCACTCACTTTTCGGCTGGCTTTCAGACATAGAGCTTTGACGTGGCTGTTGAAGTTCAGTTTTGAGTCAATTGTGACACCAAGTAGTTTCACCACTTTGGAGGTGGTTATAAGTTCTCCATTGATTTCCAAGGATAAATTTTGGTGCTTTTTGAGACCTAGAAACATTACCTGAAATTTTGTTGGATTTGCCACCATAAAATTTGAGTCAAACCATTTTAGTGTATTATAGATATCAATTTCTAGTTTGGCAATCATTGATTCAACGTCATGAGATAATGCATAAATTGTATTATCGTCAGCAAAATTACAGATCTCAGAAGCCTCTATTGCGTAGAAGATGTCATTGATGAAAATATTGAATAGCAAAGGACCTAATACGGATCCTTGCGGGACACCCGATTTAACATTGAGCCAGCTGCTATATGTTGATTTTATTTTTACGCGCTGTCTTCTTTATGTTAAGTAACTATATATCATTTGAAGGCTAGATAGGCCAAAGCCATATGCATGAAGTTTCGCTACGAGGAGATCATAAGGGAGACAGTCATATGCCTTTGACAAGTCTGTTAGTACCATTCCTATTACGCCTTTGTCGTCTAAGCATGTTTTGCATCTTTCCACTAGCCTTAAGGTAGCATGCTGTGTACTATACCCTTCCCTCAAACCACACAATAGGTTTGACAACATTGGCTTGATGAAAGGCAGCATTTGAGAATACATTAACCTTTCAAATATTTTTGATAGTGTTGACAGGACACTGATTGGTCGAAAATTTTTCTTGCAAGTCGAATCATCTGCTTTGAAGGCTGGTGTCACATCAGACTTTTTTAGGTTACTGGGAAAGGTATTAATTGCAAGTGATTTATTCACATGTCGTGTAATCTCCTCGTAGCAAACTCCTGACGCACATTTAAGCATACTTGCCGGCACTGGTCCACTGCTCTTTTTCCCAGTATTCAATGCATTTATTTCATTTAATACAGCAAGTGAATCTACATGGGTGAATTCAAAGGTTTCGCGAGAGGTAGTGTGCTCTCTTATGCGTAGAATACTGGGATGCTGAGCGTATTTACTGATGGCATTTAGTACTAGTTCTTCAGAAGTGTTAATGTTAATAAACGTATCTTGCGCTACGATGTTAAGCGTGTCAGTTATATTAATAAAGTACTCGTTGAAGCACTCACTTATACGCAAACTGTTTGATCAATTGTTAGGGGGGGGGGGGGCAAATGACACCTTTGCAAATCCAACAAGTGAGGAAAAGGCTTCAACGATTTTTCTGGAAAAGAATCGAATGCTCCCGCAGGTGTTTAAGATTTTAAGGAAGTGATTTGCCCTTTGATTGAGCGAATCGATCAGAAAACCTCATGAATATGCTGCGAACATTTTCATCTACCCAATCAAATTAAACGCGTTACGAAGCAAAACAAGCAACCGGATGTACCCTTCGGATTCCTAGAGAAAATAAACAAATTTTCCAATGCTCAGCATTACCATATTTTGGTGATCTTCGCTGTTTCAAAATCATAATATTTCTGTTAGGCCATTTTTTCGTTACTTCGCTATTTTTTTATTTCGCTATTTCGTCGAATACCGTTAGCCACTGATAACGATTCAGTGGTAATGATATCATGAAGCCACTGATAATGATTCAGTGGAAAACGAGGCTACCTCACTCAGTTCAACCAGGGCAAAAATCACAGTTGTCTGATTATTTCTTACCCAAATATTAACTCCATTCGAAACAACTTTGAATTTCTAAAACCGCTCATAGCTGATAATGTCGATATATTCCGTTGTTACTGAACGGTTTCTCAAAGCCTATCAGATTTTATCGAAACAACAAGGAGGTGGCTTACTGGTTTATGTCAGAGAAGGTGTTCCTTTCAAAGAATTATCTGTCTACAAGACACTAAAGGACATCGAATGTGGGACAATTTTGAAGCAAATATGGCAACTTTTCAGCATTTACCGTCCTCAATCTCAATCCGAAGAATATTTGTTTGATAAGACAGGAAAGGGACTGGATTTCTACAGTAGCAAATATGAAAGTTTCTGTCTGATGAGTGATTCCAATTGTGAGACTAAAGTTAACATTATTAGTGACTTCATGGATAACTATGGTTTATCAAATCTGGTCAAGAGCCCAACCTGCTTTAAGTCTGATAGTCCTAGATGCACTGATCTGATTCTGACGAACAGAAAAAGAAGTTTTCAGAACACGGTAACAGTGCATGCAGGGCTGTCAGACTTTCATGCCATGGTAGTTACAGCACTCAAAGGTGGATACAGGAAAAAGAGGGACTAAGATCATTAGATATAGAAATTACGCCACGTTCTGTGACGAAGAATTTAGGAAGGATCTTTGTGATCAGATTTCGTTTGAACTAGGGAGGATAATGAGGACTATGGTGATGTTGATACTGTGGTTACTGATACACTTATAAACATGCTCCTCTTGAGACACAATAATTGCGTGCAAACGATGGCTCCTTTATGACAAAGGCCCAGGGAAAAGTGATGATGCATCGCAAAAACTACTCAATACCAGGTGCGCCAAAATAAACTATGCACGTTTGGCAGGCCACAATAAATAGTACACGTAACAGATTTTGAAGATTCATGACTTAATCTTTAGCAAAAAGCCTGAATTAAATTCTAGGATTTTCGCAAATTTTTCTCTTTTCAGTTTTTAGAGCTAAACGCGAGTTTCTTAAAATTTTCGTTCTCGAAAAGACTGAAAACGATAAAAAAACGTCGATCAAATTTTCTAAAGAATCGACATGAATGGACAAAGAGAAAACTTTTTCGTGGTGATTTGGGATCTAGAAATCGATTAATTAATCGATACAATTAATCGATACAATTAATCGATACAATTAATCCATACAATTTATCGATTTCTAAATCCCGAATCACCACGAACAAGTTTTCTCTTTGTCTATTCATGTCGATTCTTTAGAGAATTTGATCGATGTTCTATGATCGTTTTCAGTGTTTTCGAAAATCAAAATTTTAAGAAACTCGCTTCTAGCTCTAAAACTTGAAAACAGAGAAATTTGCAAGAAATCCTGGAATCTAATTCAGGCTTTTTGCTTAAGATTAAGTCATGAATCTTCAAAATTGGTCCAGTGTACGATTTATTGTGACCTGTTAAACGTGCATAGTTTATTTTGGTGCACCCGGTAGATACATTAAGAGTAGAACACTGGATTGCATTGAGTTTCAGCCACCCCACTATTAGTCCGGTAGCAGAAGGGGGGGGGGGGTAGTACCACCAAACGAGGTAATTTGTGAGACCAAGTGATTTTGCTCAATTTTGGGGCGTAGAATTCGAATATCGATGTTCTTTTTATGGGGGGAGGGGCAATCTTCTAGATATGGAGGTAAATGCCCCCAAAATTGAAGGAAAACGTGATATTGTTAAGACTCTCGATGAACCCCTTTAAAAGTTCATTTTTAGCTGTAGAACATTGATAATGGCCCCATCTAGCTCATAAAAGGTACTTTTGAGGTTTCGGATCATTCTGGGGTAACCCTGCCCCCAAATGGGGGCAACACAGCAAGATGATTCAAAATTCACTAATAGTACCTCACCATACCAATTCAGGGGTGTCGAACCCGAATTTCAATGTTATTTTGATGGGAGAGGAACTGTTTTTGAAATATAGGGGCAAATGCCACCAAACAGGGGTTAGGCCTAAAAAGTGTACTGCAGGCTTCTTTTGTAGCACAGCAAGGCCACAAAATAGCACTAACTTTCAAATTCAAATTTCTTGGCTTGCACTCACTCGATTTTCATGATCTTTGTTTTGTTTGACATATTGAACCCTGCAGAATATGTAGTGAAAAGGTCGATTGAAAATTTCATCTTGGGATGTGCAAATTTTTCAAATCCATAATGGTAACCAATCGTTCAAAAAAACTAAAACTGAATCACGAAACGCTCCTTCGACATTAAAAACAAAAAATCTATGTTTCAGAACTCTCGTAAAGCCTATTGCAGAATCAAGTTTGACCTATTGGGAACATTTTTGCAAAAGGGCTAAGTAGAATAAGCTCTCAACTAATTTTGGCGAATTTTTCACGAAGGCTAGTGAAGAAGAAGTCTTTTTCAGCAAATTCTGTCTGTATTTGCCACTGTGCTATAGACTGAACTAGATGTTCAATGAAACAAATATTTCCCTCTTATAGTCAAAAGGAGGTTAGAGATCAACCCCCTAATCATATTTGGTATCTATTTTGGTGTTTGGTCTGTCTTTTGATGTTACTAGGCGCATTTTTCACCGTGGGATATAACAAATCATTGTAGAGTTGGCTGCATGTTTTCAAAACCTATAGAATTAGTTAATTATGTAAAAATACTTTATACTACTATTGCTAAAAAGCATGTATTTGAAACTGTGGAGATATAATGAAATATTGGCTTTGCTAATAGGTTTTCGTCATAAAAATGCAATTTTTTACTCTGAAAAGGTGCAAAACTGGTCTTCGTGAAAAATTCGCCAAAATTATTTGAGAGCTTATTCTACTAAGCCCTTTTGAAAACGTGTTGCCAATGGCTTAAACTTGATTCTGCAATAGACTTTCCGAGAATCCTGAAACATATATTTTTTGTTTTTAATGTTGAAGAAGCACTTCGTGATTCAGTTTTAGTTTTTTTAACGTTTAGTTACCAGTATGAATTCGCAAAATTTCCGCATCCCAAGATAAATTTTCAATCCACTTTTTCACTACATACTCTGCAAGATTTAATCTGTTGAACAAAACAAAAATCATGAAAATCGGGTGAGTGCAAGCCAAGAAATTTGAATTTGAAACTTAGTGCTATTTTTTGGCGTTGCTGTGCTCAGAAAGAAGCATGAAGTACACTTTTTAGGCCCAACTTGAAATAATGTTTTCTCAGCACTAGATTGTCCGATTTGAAAATTTTTTGGGTTTTGTCATTCCTCAGGCTACGATGAACAATAGAATAATCAGTTTGGTACAATTCTGATACTTTCATTTTTCGCATTAATTACATGCCCTGGAACACTGTGCAGGGGTCAAAGGTCAAAGTATTTTGCTAAAGTTTGATGCTTGTCATCCTAATTAAATTACAAATCTTACTATGATACTCGTACTAAAACGCTGGTCCATAGCGCTGTTTAGGTTTGAAGTCATCATATTCCTCTCCGAGGCAATGCTGTCCTAAATGGGAGCAACCAAGGAAGTCGATTGCAATTTCACTAAAAACACGAGATCATATCGATTTCCAGTTATTCTTGGGTGTAGAATCTGAGTTTCGATGTTATGCAGCAACATCTGTTCCGGTAGGAAGATTTTGCATTTTACCCTCACACCATTGATGAACTTGCCACTTTGGTCGAAAAACGGGGGGAGGAAAACAGGGAGACAAATCTTAAATGCAGCCGGGACTTCACTGCTCAAGAGCGCGAAGAACATCTTATATTTTGGATATGGCTGCTAACATCAGCGGTATCATTAGAACGCCAGACACATTTAGAGAACAGTAGAAGTTCCGAAAAGGGTTCTTTCTTGTGACAAAGATAAATTTGGCATATGAACTCCCGATATTCGTATCCCTGCTGACTTTAACAAATTTTTAGAAATAATGGAAGGAACAAAAAAATTTTTAAGGCCGATGAAACATACATGGCTTGAAACCAGTCATTAACTCATTGGACGCTCAGTTTTATGGCATGGGATAAGTCCTGTATAAGGGCCAAGAATGGAACATTGATTGACGTGTTGATCGATTGAAATTGAGCATGATCACGAGAAAGCAAATGCCACAAAAGCTTTCCTCCATATTCTGATAAACCTGTTGCTTGTAAAATAAAACGTGTATACTGAAACGTTTGGCAGTTACCTTGAAGTTTAGCCCTCGGAATCTAAAGCAGTGTTTTTCTTTCAGATTTGAATAATTTGTTCAAATTTTCTCTTGACAGGTGGAATTCACTCCATTTAAGTTAAACTAACTATGGATATAAAAATTTTTCTTATAAACAAAAAATCAAATTACAAAAAAAAACAAAAACAAAAGTTTAAGACAAAAGACAAGTTTGCGAGTTTGTCTGTCATTTGGTTTTGATTATCGAAGTTGAATAAAGATTTTAGATAAAGAAACAGTTTTTGATCGGTAAGGAAATTCAAAGTATGTGCTCTGGTGGATGGGTTTCAATATTCTATTAATCTGGTGTTTACGCAAACCAGGTTTAGCTCTTTGGACTGCTCTTTGTTTGCATGAATGATAGTCCTCCCTTGAAACTAGTTGGAGAATCCTAGAAGGGGCTGAAAATATATCAAACTGCTAATAAAGAGAAGAGAAGAAGTTTAGAAGCAACAACTTCACCAAAACAAAATATCAAAGCAAATGAAAAAAAAATTAAATGAAAATATTCGCAAGTATCTTTACTGTCTATTGAATATGGGAAAAGGATATGTGTGCAATATAATGCATTGAATCCATTGCAGTCAATGGGTACCAATGTTAAATCTCACCTAAGGTGTAGTTTAAAACAAATAAAAATAAAAACAAAGGAAAAAAAAGATAAGAAGATCGGAAAGAATATCATATAAAAATCTTCATTTTTAGGGCAATAAACCTACTATTTCGGGACTTACAGAATGGGCCTTTACGCAAAAACCTACAATTCAATACAATTCAAAATCCATCGTAATGAATGGGTACCAATGTTTAATTTGTTTTTCAGCCAATTATGTAGTTTAAAGACAAAAAGATGAAGATAAGAAAAGATTGGAAAGAGCATCATATAAAAATTTCCGTGTTAAGGGCAAACCATCTATTTACAGAATGGGCTTTGACGCAAAAATCCTACAATCCTACAACGGCAACCCACGACATTTGCTAGTTATGTTCAGATTGGATAACGGAGTTTCTTGTTTGCAGCATCCAAATCGACTTCCTTTTGGGAGTATAGTTTCCCTTTGAATTGGAAGTTACTTTATGTGAAGGCCTATACATCTAGTTTTGGTACTAGTTGCACTAACTGCAAATAATTAATTGCTTTCAATCAACTTACCGTCTTCTTTTTGGGGGATAGGGCTTGAAAGGGCAATCCATTTTAGCAATACTTGTAAATATTTAGAGCCTCTGTTTTACATTTTGCAGATGAAACTTGCAAAGGACGGGGCTTTCCTTTTTCCACAGATGCATCATTTAAACAAAAATCAACAACAAAAACACTCTCTCTGGCATACGATTTTGCAGTTTTGAAGTTTTGTATTTCCTAGTTCTTTTAACAATCAGTCAATCCTCGTCATTTTAGTCTCTTTAAATCAAAACGGCTAAAATCAATAGTTGGCAGGCCCAGGCTGGATAAGTATGTGTATCGTTGTGTTGTTCTGCAATTGTGGTGTAAAGTTCGTAAAAACAAGAAGTAAAACAAACTTGTAAATATGAAAATGTATTTATGAAAATAAAATGAAAAAAAAATCAAGGAGATGAGCAGAAGAAGAAGTGACAGAAGAAAAGAAAAAGTAAAAAAGTAAAAAAAAGTAAAACAAATCCCCTAATGTAGGGGTGGCCAAGTGCTCGGTCGTAGAGCACAAATCCTGCAGCTTTCTCTGCTTTCTGCCTTTCTCTCTCAGGTGGTGATTGGGTGGGGCACTGCATGTTGGGCGGAAAAAGTAAGGTTTTCAGTCCAATCACCGACCGTAAAAGTTGTTGTTGTATATTCGTGCTAGCAAATTCCGGGCAACTGCACTACTGCCCAATTTTCTAGCAATTATTTGTTTTTGGCCTATTTCGCTAAATCATCTAAATTTGCGCTGAAAGATGTTTTGTCGCGTTTTTCATCAGTTGCGGAACCGCGCGGACAAACCAATGTGATAGAAGATGTTTATCGTGGCTATATTATGTTAGTCATTCTGGACATTGTAAACCTTGAGGGGTTTGTCCTTTTATTTCATTATAATCAAAGGAACCATTAACAAGGATATAAAGAAATATCTTTTCTTTTGTAATGTCATTGGATTTATGCTTTGCTGTAGGTTGTGTTCCTGTGTCAAGGGGGTTAAAAAGACAAGCGAGGAAGCGTCATGGGGCCAGCAAGCATGGGATCTTGTTACATTTTTGATTTTGTGAAGGCTTTTGGGCCGGTACTTTATTGTAACTACTACAGAATTTCGCAACAGGCCAATCGTTGAAATAACGCTCGTGCAAAAGTTTACAATAACCAATTTCCAAATCTCCAAATCTCGCTGAAAACGTTTTCTCTTTGTCCATTCATGTTGATTCTTTAGAAAATTTGATCAACATTTTTCGATGGTTTTCAGTGTTTTCGAAAACGAACATTTTAAGAAACTCGCTTGTAGCTCTAAAAATTGAAAACGGAAAAATTTGTAAAAAATCCTAGAATCTAATTCAGGCTTTCTGCTAAAGATTACGTCATAAATCTTCAAAATCGGTCCAGTGTACGATTTATTGTGGCCTGCCAAAAATGCATAGTTTATTTTGGCGCACCCGTTAGTAGGGGAGACCGGGGTCAATTGTAACACTTTTTGAAAAATCAGCCATGTCATCCATGATTAATTGCGTTCTTGGGGGTTGATGATATTGAAAATTGCATCTCTTGGAATAGAATAGACTTTACAGTAGTTTCCATCACGTGGAGTAAATTTTGGTGATGCAATGAAAGTTTTAAAATCAGTGGTCGAGTGTTACAATTGCCCCTGTAACACGGGGCAATTGTAACACATGGTTGGATCAATTGTTACATATCTTTAAAATCATTACAAGTAATTATTGCACGACTCTGGTTTTTCCTTACACAAAATGTAGCACCAGGTAGCAGAATATTCATTGCTTTAAAAATAACAAATTAGAAATAAGATGCGGTATTTATGTCTTTGTAAATTTGGGTGCATCAGTGGAAAAAATTGAATCTATTGAGAAAAACTAGTTTTTCTTTACAAATTTCAACTCTTTGATACTGCAAGGATGCACATTGTTTGACCAAATTAGAAACTTAATCAACACCAAGCCATCAGCCAGCTTACACAGGGCGATTGTAACAGCATGTTACAATTGCCCCTGGCCTGGTCAGCTATCGTTATTTCCTATTTTCACAACTCATAAGCTGTGGAGCTTAAAATCTTTAATGTAGTTTTCATCCTGAATAGATGTCATGTCTGAGATGTGAAAATGAAATTTTCTCAAAAACTTGTTTTTCCTCTGAAAATTTTGCAACCTTGGCTGAATATTCCTGAATCTCAAATCTCGTGTAGAGGGTTACGATGAGCATGTTCTGTGCAAAAATCAGATATTTTGCATTTTTCTGCTTGGCGCAAGAGCCAGTGTTACAATTGCACCGTGTTCCAATTGTCCCCGGTCTCCACTACCTTTTTCTGCTCTTGTTTAGTTGTGTCACAGCTAATTTACAACGATTTGATATGTGTGTGTATCAAAGCTCAACTTGTTATCCAGAGTTACGCCCAGAAGTTTTACAGTTTCTTCTGATTTGATGACCTTAAAAGCTTACATTTTGTCCAATAGTACCGGGTGTCCCAAAAAAAGTACTCCCGTTTGAAAAATCACCAAAAATTGATTTCACGGCCGATCTTCAATTTTCTTTTTTTGCCAAGTATATCAAGGACCAAATTATTTTTCAATACATAGCTGATCTTGTAATTGGCTTAAAAAGTAGCAAATTTAGCTCTTTTTCAAGCTACTTGGTTTTGAACCTTACTGCAAAAAAGCACTGATGATTGCCAGATCAATTTCTTTGTGCATGTAAAGCATCTAGTTTGGTCATAAATGACAGAAAGAAATGCGCAAAAGCATGGCAGACCTCAATGGTGATAAAAAATCTGAAAATTTTGACTCTTAGGCAAGATTGACTATTTTGCTTAAAAACTATAACTCAAAATAAGGTTTTTCAGCGTGTAATTGTTCTACCTTGTTGCATCAGAAGCAAATATTTTATCTTCTATGAATATTTTTGAGTCTTTGGCAAAACAACTCAAAAGAAAATTTTATCAAAGGTTTGATAATCAATTTTTGGTGATTTTTGAAACAGGAGTACTTTTCTTGGGGACA
This sequence comes from Aurelia coerulea, assembly GCA_039566865.1. Taxonomy (NCBI): domain Eukaryota; kingdom Metazoa; phylum Cnidaria; class Scyphozoa; order Semaeostomeae; family Ulmaridae; genus Aurelia; species Aurelia coerulea. The sequence continues at coordinate 14,655,674 of CM076944.1, forward strand.
CCCGGTACCTTTCTGGTCCTTTTTCACTAACAAGTATCAAACATGCCTTATTTGACATCAAAGGAAATGGTAAATGTCATTTCTAATTTCGGAGAAGGATTGGCACCTTTGATTATTTTTTCATATATTTGGTTTTGCTAATTTTGAAATAATAAATAATGGCAACTTTTCATCATGAAATATGAAACAATGTCACCCCCCCCCCCTGACAGAGCCTATTTATTGGAGCACCTAATAAAAATAGGGTTCTTAAATTGTACTTAACTTAAGAGAGAATACAAATCTTATTTCAAAGCTTTCTATATTCAGCAGTTGATAGAAAAAGGCAAGAACATGCAACAAGAGATTGAATCGTTATGAGGAACTCTGGGGCTAAGCCCCAAGGAAAATTGTTCAGGACATGCCCTCTAATTTGGATTAGAATGTCTCTTATGACCCAATATTTCCAGCCACTGAATTGAAATTCTTAACAATTTTGTAGCAATTTTTCAAGAATCAGCATCGCCAGGAAAATGTCCGAGTAGACATCATCTAATTTGACTTTGAAGGCTTTTTTCGATCCCTTGCTTGCCAAATTTGATCATTTAACAATTATGAGCAAGCACTTCTTGACAAATTTCAGCATGAAGAACCTCTTCTGTATCTTAGAACACTCTCAAAATCCAATTTTTGCCAGCCAAACCAAATGGAAACTTTGACCATTCCCTAATAGTTTGTATTATCTTATTTTTGTTTAATCAAGAATTTATCAAAGTTTTAGAAGTGAGTAAAGTCATAAAGATATTGGAAATTTCAAATTTTGTGAATGGGGACACAATGGGTAGTGCCCCTTAAATTCTCTATTAGGGACCTGTACGAAAATACAAGTCCATGTAATAGCCATGTACAAGCCTTGTAGTTATGGCCTTGTAACCTTGTTTTAGCCTGGAATAGCCTTGCTGTAACCTTGTAAATGGCTTGAAAAATGCTAATTAGCCTTGTAGAAGCCTTGTGGAAACCTTGTGTTAGACTGGTTGCAGCTTGGAACCTTACTGATAGCCTTGTAATTTTCTTCCAAGGCTAGTACAAGGTCATAACAAGGTCATAATCCCCTCTACAAGGCTAAAACTTGGCCTGTACAAGGCCAAGTTTAGCCTTGTATTTTTGTACAGGGATGTACTGGATATCCGGCTAGCTGGATAATCCGGCCGGATTTTACCGCTAATCTAAAGTTCTGTCTCACCAAATTTGTTTATTTGATTCAAAAGCCGAGCAAAAGGCATTGCAATTCTCGCATATTTAGGGCTTGAATAAAACAATTACAAAACAGCTCCTGAATCAAATAAACAAAATCCGTGAGACAGAACTTTAGATTTACCCTTCTTCTTTCGTTATAACATGGGCAATAATGCACCGTTGATGTGGCCTATATTATGATCAAAATTGTATTTTTACTCACTGTGTTGTTTCTTTTCCACAAGATTGCAGGTAAAGCGCTTGATAATGTTGCTACTCCTTTGTTCTTCTCTCGTCACAACAAGGAATCAAACGCCGCCAATATTCAAATTTCAAATACAGTTGAAACGGTGGGAGCTCCTACACAGCGATACGTCTCATTTCAAACTTCCCTTTAAATAGTGACTGGGTATGCAACGGAGCACAACTCGCTAAGCCAACTTTCGTCAACAGCTCGACCAATGCGGTTTACTAGAACAAAAGAATGGTGAACAAAGGGCTTTGCAAAGCCCCATTCTACCACGGGGGTTTCATAAAAGGTGCTCTTTGCAGAGATAAAATGGCGAAGAAGAATTTCTGCACCCGCCCACTGAATCAATAAATCTACATTGCTCGGTTATGTGGCGAAGTTGTTTGTAAACAATTTGTTTCATATTTCTGATATAAATGTCAAAGTTTAGAATGAGAATGGAGTCGCTATTTAAACACCTAACTTCCGTTGTAGATTTTGTGCTGTGATTAAAAATATTTCCGATTTAATTCAGTTTGATTTAACGGATATTTGATTTGAAGGAAGCATATTGAACATAAGATATTCGTGAGATTCTGAAGATTATTCATTACATCAAACTGTTTGCTTCATGATGGAAAGCTTTGAACATGTCTTGCTCAACTCCCCCTGGAGATAGCGCCCTCGCATTCCTTCGCAAGGCTATTGGTTTCGGAGTTGTGACGTTTGGCATGGCAGATTCCAAATATGGTGTGCGAAATTGGTCGAGCTGTTGACGAAAGTTGGCTTAGCGAGTTGTGCTCCGTTGCATACTCAGTCACTATTTAAAGGGAAGTTTGAAATGAGACGTATCGCTGCGTAGGAGCTCCAACCGTTGCAACTGTATTTGAATATTGGCGGCATTTGATTCCTTGTTGTGACGAGAGAAGAACGAAGGAGTAGCAACATTATCAAGCACTGTACTTGCAATCTTGTGGAAGAGAAACAACACAGTGAGTAAAAATAAAATTTTGATCATAATATAGGCCACATCAACGGTGCATTATTGCCCATGGTTATAAGCACAAAACTTCTCTTAAAAACCACCTTGCGCTTGCAAAAGACGGAAGTTTGCTTGACTAGTTTTGGGGAAACTTTTGCGTCTTTGTTTGTTTTGAATTACTGGTTGAGAGAATTTCCTTTGTCTGGAGTCGCTAATCACTTTGAATTGAGGTGTCAATCAAACACAACTGTTGCTATGGTATTACAAAATCTGCCCTTGTTACTGCACAGACTTTCTCCATCCACGGTGCAAACAATAGGGGATAACATTTGGAAATCTTGCTTTCATTTGCATGATGTTTTGTACTAACAATTACAATTATCGAAGCTAAATTAATGAATTTCCTTCTGTCCTAAGATTTCAAACAGAACAATGAAATCATTGAATTCAGGCAATCTGAAGACAAATCATGAAAGAACAAAATTAGTTGGCAAGATCATTACAAAAGTTATCTTGCTATACACTTTTTTTTTTATAAGAATACTATAAATTTTTTCCAGCCTCAATATTCTTAAGACATTTTTCGTTTTGAGCCTTAACATATTCTTAAAGTATTCTTATTTTTCCAAATCTGATATGGTTTCAAGGGAACATAGTTCAAAGAATTGTCATATCATTATGAAGAAATGGTCGAATGAAAGAAAAACTTAAGCAATTGTAACAATAAGAATCTTATGAACATCGCAAGACAGGCAACTGCTGGAAAATGAGACACAAATATGCGAGCTGAGGCTGAGCAATATTCTTATGATATTCTTGAAATTTGGATGATTCTGAGCCTGAATATTCTTATAAACAATATTCTTATAAAAAAAAAAGAGTGTACTGCATGCAAAATGTTGATACTGGAGCAGCAAAAAAGCTGGAGCAGCAACAATACCACTCCAAACACAGTGAAATGCCATATGCCTATCAAAACGACTCTAGACCTCTTCAGTATGATAACACCTTGCATTGCTTACGTATGAAAATCTGGAGCCATCTATCAAGCATTTGAAAAATAAACACTTCAAAAATCCTCCCTAGCAGGTAGCCATGCCTGAAAAATTCATGATGCAGTGAAATGTAAACAAATATTCAACACAAGAGCTGTGTATTTGGCGTGGCAGAGAGCAAACTAAATAACAATAATTAGATGACTGATGCGTTTCATTCACCATCCGCAAACTTATCTTTATTTCTCTGGTATCAGGCAAGTTGTTGGATTGGAGACAATTGCGCAGATAGCTGTTTTTGATGATGAATGTTTGTGTGGTTTTAAAACAACAGTGCTTGCATATATGGAAGAATTGCATTAGCATGTTGGATGATTATAATTACTTGGTTTGGTGCGCATAATACGAATCATACCAGCCGTCCTTTGGGAGGCTTCACCAAACAACCAAGAATTTCTCAACTGTTTGTTGAGTCCCATCTCAAAGGACGGCTCGTCAACACTCTCTCGTCTGACTATGGTCTCACCTGGTGTTTCTACTCTGCGATAGTGATAAGGATTGATGCATACTTCTTTCTTGTTCAGGCTAAAAGCATATTCGCAGCAATCTAACGGTTTCAACTCATGATGTGATTGAAGATCAGGCCATCTCCACACGCGACAGTAAATAACGTGTGGAAGGCCTTTTCGATGCGATACTTGTAGCCTTCCATCAAGACTCCTTGGAATCGTTACGCATTTTGAAACAGAGCTGGGGTTTGATAAGGCCTTCTCAAGTTCTTCTAAAGCTCCCTTTTTCTTCTTCAACTTTTTAACTAAGGAGTCAATTGCCTTTTCTGCCCATTTCTCTTCTTCATCGCCTTGCTTCCAACCCAAAAGTCGTTTGACGGCAGGGGATGTGAAAGAGAAAAGCGAAGCCATACCAGCCATGATAAACTGTTTGTATGCGTGTTTATCCACAACTTGGAAGTGAAACTTACTATGGCAATGACAGTTTATTTTGTGTTATAATCACTTCCATAGACATCCAAAAAAGTAAGGATCCATCTGTGATATGTGAATCTTTTTGACAGGACAGGAAGCGTGTCAATGGGATGAGGCACAAAAACGACGACCGCTTCGATGAGCACAATAATTCTGTATTGCTTGACTGGCCTAAGTTCACTAATGAGTAATGCTGTAAGAAATGTCTTCAACGATGCGTCTTATCCCTTCAACTGTCTCTTTCCTGTAATGTGAGTTGCACTATTTTATCACTTGGCAGTTCGATATAAACGTCGACGTAAAATGCGTTGAAAGTGCTATCGTGGTTGTCGGTTCGTTGATGAAGAAGTTTTCTTTCATAAATAGCTCCCGCGGATGAAACCTCCTTCCCTCGCCCAGTGGGAAGCACAGCCCTGAGGCCGCAATTCGCATATACTTTATTGAATTGAATTGCCGATGTGTTTTTTTCTACCTGTTTTACGTATCACTACATTACAGTCAGTAAGTTTTCATTTGATATCTTTGTTGGCCATTTTATGTTGAGTGCTTTTCTCAGTAATTTCCTTCGGGCTGCATCAATTTTATTTCTTGTTTAACTGGTAACTGTCCATAGTAGACACTCCTTATGAATGCGTTGAAAATTTCCATCTTTTTTCTTTATGTTTATATTGCTTGTCCATATTTATGTCACGTTGTTCACACGGGATCCTCCATAGTAAAGGTACCTGGGGATGTGCCGCGAGCAAGGGTATACTTTTTCGCACTTCTAGTCTAGCCAAGGGTATACTTTTTTGCAATTTTGGCCTACAACAGTCTAGCCAAGGGTATCATTTTTGATAATATTGGTCTAGCCAACGGTCATAATATCATACTTGGTACAAATTTGACAATATTGGTCCAGGAAATGGTCAAAATTGGTCTAGCCAAGGGTACCATTTTCGTAAAAATTAGTCCAGCTAACGGTACCACTTTGAATATGCTCGCGACAGACCCCTACCCAAACTTTGGCCAAGAACCCCCCCCCCCCGTGGTTGTTCATGGCATTTGCGGCTAGCATAGTACGGTTTTTCCTATCTGCTTCAGTATCTAACTTCCAGTGGTGTAGAGCTGGGGGGGCTCAGGGGGCTCAGCCCCCCTAGGTATTTTTTCCGTAATTTTGGGGGGCCTTAGCCCCCTTAGTTATTCTGAAGAAATGTTGATTTTCTCAATTTGTTTATTATGACCAAAATGACAGAACGAGGTAAGTAGTGTTGTATTCTTAAAAGAAGAGAACGTGGTCACATGGTTTGCACAGAGAGGAGATCTTCAATGACTGTCAAGCACTTATCTTCCTTGATGTTTATAAGCATAAATTGACTCCTGTACATCTATGGGATGCCACAAATGCTGTATCAAAATGGTTTCAGAAACACAAAAGTTCAAAGGACAATGGAACGAGAAAGTGCAAAAAGACATCATTCAGTGATTAAACTGAGTTCAACAACTTTTCTGCCGAAATATCACCATATGAAGTTACTTCAACAGGAAAGTTATCGAACTTTGTTTATAAATCACTGAAAATTTTCTTCGTGCTCCGATTTTTAGGATAACTACCGGGTGCGCCAGAATAAACTATGCACGTTTGGCAGGCCACAATAAATCGTACACTGGACCGATTTTGAAGATGTATGACTCATTCGTTAGCAGAAAGCCAGAATTGGATACCGGGTTTTTTGCAAATTTTTTTCTTTTTCAGCTTTTAGAGCTAAAAGCGAGTTTCCTAAGATTTTGTTTTCGAAAACACTGAAGACGATCAAACAGCATCGATCAAATTTTCTAAAGAATCGACATGAATGGACAAAGAGAGAACTTTTTCGTGGTGATTTGCGATCTAAAAATCGACCAATTGTAATCTGCTGTACGAGAGTTCATACTGAACCCCCAAATCCCCCTGAAAATGTTTTCTCTTTGTTTATTCATGTTGGATCTTATTTGATCGACGTTTTTTCATCGTTTTCAATATTTTCGAAAACGAACATGTAAGAAACTCGCTTCTAGCTCTAAAAACTGAAAATGGAAAAATTTGCAAAAAGTCCTAGAATCTAATTCAGGCTCTCTGCTAAATATTAAGTCATAAATCTTCAAAATCGGTCCAGTGCTCAAAATATTGTGGCCTGCCAAACGTGCATTGTTTATTTTGGCGCACCCGGTATCACAAAACTATCAAGGTTTACTCGCTGCTAAAGGCAAGCGTGATATTGGGAGATGCATTTTAAGCGAAAGTAAAGGATGCTTCTTCAAAAATTTTCTTCGTGCTCCGATTTATAGGATAGCTCACAGGATAACTATCATAAAACTATCAAGGTTTCCTCGCTGCTAATGGCAAGCATGATATTGGGAGATGCATCCTACGCCAAAGTAAAGGGTGTGGCACCAAAAAATTTCCTGGCCCCTAGGCCCATGCACTTTACTGCATCCCTCTTAATTTACCCTGGCCACGCCACTTATTGATTCCATATGAGCAAGCGTGCATGCCTAAAAACATGGCTATTCTGTGAAGCTTTGACTGGATCATTATTTGCAACAACATTTATTTCGCAAAAATCGGTCCCGCGTGGAAGAAACTCGGTCCTTTGAGCACACACCCCCCTCAAAAAAATTTGCATTTGCGCCCCTGATCACTGAGTAATGTCTGTATGCAGCTATGAGAGGACACTATCATACTTTTGATAATGAACAAGAAGTAATAAGTAGTATTCATTTCTATAAGGCGTGAAGTGAAGAGAAAACAATTTCAGCCGAATAAGTGCTGAAATTCAAAGAAGGTGAATGATGTAAAAACAGTCTTTCTAGCTCGATTTCTAGGAGGTTCCCAGCAATTTCAACGGTTTTTAATGGGTCATACCTCCCAGCTTTCTTCATAGGGGCTTCACCCCTGTTCAGCACATCTCTACTTGAGCCCAGTGGCGTGACCAAGGAGGGTATGGAGGCAATTGCCCCCCCCCCACTTTTGTTGAAAGATGGTCCTCGAGATTCCTTTAAAACTGAAAAGGAAGTAGCTGGTATAGATTGCGTAAGATTTTTCAAATAAATGTCAAATCTTCCATTTTAGCACTGGCAAATATGGAATCAGGGGATGCATTCTAAGCCAAAGTAAAGGATGCTTCTTCAAAAATTTTCCTCGTGCTCTGACTTATAGGATAACTGTCACAGAACTATCAATGCTTCCTTGTCGCTAATGGCAAGCATGATATTGGGAGATGCATTCCAAGCCAAAGCAAAAGGCGTGGACTGAAACATTTTTGCTGTGGGCTTCACCTCCAGACCCCCTTATTTCAATGCCCCAACTTAATTTACCCTGGCCTTGCCGCTGCTGAGCCCCCCCTAGTTATTAATCCAGCTCTACACCACTGCTTTGACCCTAAATATTTACACTTAGACCATGTGCCATATCGATTGTCACGATTTACGATATGTTGCTCAGTTTTGTCTTCATTGTATAAAAGAGTTCTACTTCTTAGACCTTAGTATTCCTGGTATTGCAGATTTTATGCAGTCAACTGCTCTTTTATCCTTTGTTACTATAGCGTTTCCGCAATCATCTGCATATTGTGTGTCTATTTTTAAGGCCTCTTGCATGATTTTGTGGTTTTCCATGGGAGGGAGACAATCATCATGATCTTTTAGTTCTTGCTGGGGTGATTCTCCTAGATGTGGTGGTAATGCGTAGTTATGATCACTTGAATTAAATGGATGTTGTACTCAAAGGGGCTCCGTCGTCAAATTGTAAACAAAACGATGATTTTTGCAGTTTTTTGAAAGGTGATCTCTATTCCTTCAAGCATTACTTTTATAATATGCAATTCATCTCTATCTACAGTTTGCTTCAAATCTTCTATTGAAGGTTTTTTGTGAATTGTATCGAAGGCTTTTGATAGGTCCATTAGTAGGATGTGGAGATCATAATCGTTGGATGATATTGCCTTTTCAGTTATTATGTTGTAGGTGCATACATGCTCTGTGCTTGACCTATTTTTTTGGTATGCTGCTTGAGTATGAGGGATATGTTTCTGAATTTTATGACTTGTTCTGTTCAACATAATTATAGCTGGGATTTTTCTGAGCAGAGAAAACTATTATTGGTCTAATATTAGTGCATGGTCCTGCTTTTTTCCCAGGTTTCTGCAGGGGTACTAGGATGCCTCTTTTGATTTCAGTTGGAGTTTGTCCTGTTTCTGCTATCTCATTTAGTATTTTAGCTATTCTGTTGTGTATCTGAGGTGGTGCACGGGGCAAAAAATGATGAAATTTCACTACGTTTTGTCATGGGAAAATTTCGGGGAAACGGACACTTTCCCCATAACTTCCTAAGAGGGAAATAGAAATGTCCGTCTCCCTTCAATTTCCTTGATGAACTTGTCCGTTTCCCCTAAATTTCCATGCAGAAACTATAGGGAAATTTTGATATTTTTTGCATCAGCTCTTATGTTATCAATGCCAGCATTTTTGTTTGGTTTCAGTTTTGATATTGCTTCTTTAACTTCCTCTGATTGAAAAGGTATTTTCATTTTGCATGGTTCTATGTCAAGGGTTTATTGAAGAAAATTTTGAAAAAAGTTTGACAGAATTTCTGATTGTGTTTGTTCATTTGTTGCTATACCAGATCCTGTGTCAATGATTAGGCGTGGTGTGCAACCACTTACCACCGACCACACCGACCAGTGCACCGACCACATACCACCGACCACACCGACCACCGACCAGACAGACCACCGACCATCGACCACCGACCAGCACCACCGACCACCGACCAACACCACCGACCACCGACCATGAAAACCACCGATCACCGACCAACAAACAACTTACCATCGACCATAACTATCACCGACCACCGACCTTAACCACCGACCACGAAAACCACCGACCACATACCACCGACCACATACCACCGACTGTAACATTATTAGCCTCGTTTGGGTGTTCTGTTGGGCATGCGCCCTTGTTGTTGTTGGTTTAGAGCACGAGACTGGGAAAATGGAGAACTTATGAAATGAAACTTGTTTGTTTATATTTACTTGCTGGAAACCTTTACATGGTGTCAGGTGAAACACCCATCTTTGATGTGTAGCAAGTGGAAGATTGCCTTGCTGATCTTTGTTTATGTCCAAGCTGTACAGCGTCTCGACTTACAGTAGTGATGACAAGTCCAGATCAATATGCGTCTGGGCCCAGCGCTTCTCCTGAAGGAAATGGAGCAACATCTTCGTTTATATCTAACGTGCCATTACCCCCAAGATTACATTTAGGAGGCAATTTATCAGAGAATTGGAAACAGTGGAAACAAATATATGATGCCTATGAAACCGTTACGAATTTGAAGTCTAAACCTGATAATTTTCGAGTTGCTGCTTTCATCACCTGTATAGGACCGGAAGCTCTCAGTATACACAATTCACTTCCGTACGAGGATGAGGGTGAACGTCAAAACATTGAGAGAATTTTTGAATTATGGAATACTTACTGCATTGGTGAAACAAATGTAATTTACGAACGCTATAAATTCAATAATCGTAATCAAGAACCTACAGAATCAAGTTAAACTTATGCTGCTTCTTTACGTGCCCTCGCAGCAACTTGTGCGTTTGGAGCTCTTAATGATGAGCTGATACGTGACCGAATTGTTTGTGGAATTCATGATAATGCTGTGCGACGTAAGCTGCTGCAGGAACCAAAATTATCATTATCTAGATGCATCGATTTATGCAGGGCAACAGACACAACTACCGCTCAAGTAAAAGCAATGGCAGGCCAAGCTGATAATCATGATCTTATGGCAAATTATGTTAGGAAACAAAGCACCCCAAGAAGAGCCACTGGAGACACCAGAGCTTTTATATCAGATTGGAAATTTTGTGGACGTAGCCATAGAAAAAACAAAGATTATTGCCCAGCATATGGTAAATTTTGTTCTGGTTGTGGTAAGAGAAACCATTTTGTTGAAAAATGCAGCGTGCAGAACTCACCAGGTAAGAGAGATACATTTTCTAAAGCCAAGATACATGCAGTGAAAGAAGAAACCACTTCTAGTGATGAAGAAATTCTTATTGTTGAAATTTCATCCCAGAACAATTTGGAAATCAATGCTGTGTCCCAATCTCCTCCTAAGAATAAAATCTTTGCCTCTATGATTATACAAGGCAGGCAAATTTCCTTCCAACTTGACTCAGGTGCTACCTGTAATGTTCTTCCAGAACATTTTGTTCCTTCAGGCACAATTGTTGAAAAATCTGATCACTCTTTGCGCCTGTACAGTAAAGCTCTATTACCCATAAATGGCATTTGTAAGCTTAAGGTAGTAAACCCCAAGACCCAGACTGAGTACACGGTCAGATTTATTATTGTGAAAGGGGATTATGTACCATTATTAGGAGCTAATGCTGCGCAAAAGATGGGCCTATTGACTGTAAATTATGATAATACTTTTCATTCAAATATAGACAATTTTAGCTCTAATAGCATTGCTTCACACAACCCATGTCAACAAGCACAACAACATGCTGTCCCAGAAACAGTTTTGTCAGCCACCGCAGAGGCTCCACTCAGTGCAGCAGATATAGAGAACCACTTTGGATCTGTCTTTGAAGGACTTGGTCATATGCCCGGCAAGTTGCACTTAGACGTTGATGAATCACAAACCCCTGTTGTCATGCCACCCCGCAGTGTCCCCATCGCTCTCAAAGCAAAGCTCAAGGCTGAGTTGGAAAGGTTGGAAGATCTTCATGTCATTCAGAAAGTTACAGGCCCAACAGATTGGGTATCAAACCTTGTCATTGCAGAAAAGCCAAATGGGAAACCGAGGTTATGCATCGATCCACAACACCTCAACAAAGCACTGAAACGAAGCCATTACCCTTTACCGCTCATTGACGAAGTGTTGCCAGAGCTAGAAGATGTCAAGGTATTCAGCAAAATTGACCTGAAGGAAGGGTATCTTCAAATAGAGCTTGATGACGAATCAAGCATGCTTACAACGTTCCAAACACCATGGGGGCGTTGGAGGTACCTCAGGATGCCCTTTGGGATAAAACCAGCCTCAGAGCATTTCCAGCACAGATTTGATCAGTGCATTGAAGGCCTATCTGGCGTATATGCAGTCGCTGATGATGCACTCATTACCGGAAGAGGGGAAACATACGAAGAAGCTGTTAAAAACCATGATGAGAACATGCTAGCACTTTTGAAACGATGCCAAGAAAAGAACATCAAGCTGAACAAAGACAAATTCAAGTTTAAATGCAATGAAGTTTCCTTCATTGGTCACACCCTAACACAGAACGGTCTGAAGATAGACCCCGCCAAAGTGGAAGCCATCACAAAGATGGACAAACCTCAAGTTGTTGCAGGCGTACAAAGGTTAATTGGCATGGTAAAATACCTGGCCAAGTTTCTCCCCAGACTGTCAGAAGTATGCGAACCTCTGAGAAGTTTGACCCACAAAGATGCACCATGGGTATGGGGAAAAGCTCACGAAAAAGCATTCACAGACATACAAAAAGCAATATGCGAGGCACCAGTTCTAAAGTATTTTGACCATAGAGTAGCAACAGAAGGCCAAGGTGACGCATCATCGAAGGGGCTTGGTTTTGTGCTCATGCAAGAGGGGCGTCCAGTCTCCTATGCAAGCAGAGCACTCACCCCTGCAGAGCAAAATTACAGCCAAATAGAGAAAGAGCTGCTTGCACAAGTATTTGGAGTAGAACATCATCATACCTACGTATATGGCAGAGAGATCACACTTTGGACAGATCACAAACCACTTGTCTCAATCATCAGCAAGCCACTCGCATCTGCTCCAAAGAGACTGCAAAGACTATTGTTAAGATTGCAGTCCTACGATGTTAAAATCTGCTATAAACCTGGCAAAGAAATGGTTCTAGCAGATACACTCTCTCGAGCATACCTACCGACAAGTGAGAGACAGAAGTCAGAAACTGAAGAAGAAGTCGAAACCATCCATATGATAAATCATCTCCCAATATCTGAGCCACAGCTGAAAGAAATCCAAAGAGAAACCAGATGTGACAATACTTTGCAATCACTGAAGGCAACAATTTTGAATGGATGGCCAGAAAGCAAAGAGACCCCCCCTCAATGCATTCATCCATACTTCTCAGTTCGAGATGAGCTAGCAACACAAGATGACGTAATATTCAAGGGTCAGCGAGCAGTTATTCCAGAGACACTACGCCAAAAGATTCGAGAGAAACTGCACGTGGCACACACGGGAATACAGAGTTGCCTCAGAAGAGCAAGAGAAGCAGTTTATTGGCCTGGCATGAACAAAGATCTGACCGACTTCATTTCAAAATGTGAAATTTGTAACATATTTCAAAACGACCAGGCCAAAGAACCCCTCATTCCCCGTGAAATCCCAAGCCGCCCCTGGCAAATCATTGCTGTCGACATTTTCACAGTCAACAACAACGACTTCCTCTGTACTGTGGATTGCTACTCCAACTACTTCGAGATAGATCGTCTATTCTACAAAACTGCTGGGGAAGTTAAGAAGAAGCTCAAGAGACACTTCTCTACGCATGGCATACCAGATAAGTTCATGAGTGACAATGTACCATTCTCTTCCAAAGAATTCCAGGATTTCGCCAAGGAATATGAATTTACCACCGAGCCAAGCTCGCCAGGGTATGCTCAAAGCAATGGCAAAGCAGAAAATGCGGTCAAAACTGCAAAGATTCTGATGAAAAAAGCAGCTGAATCTGGCAATGATTTCTATCTTGTGCTGCTTGAATGGCGAAACACGCCCTCTGAGGGGATGGACAGCTCTCCTTCCCAGCGTATTTTCAGCAGAAGAGCCAAAACTCGGCTTCCCATGTCCAAGAAGCTCCTCAAACCAAAGGTAGTCACAGGTGTTCAAGAAAAACTTCGTCAGAGGAAAGAGATACAGTCAAAGTATTATAACAGAGGCACAAAGGAGCTGAGCACATTAAGGAAGGATGATGTGGTTCGGATCAAACCAAGCAATAATGACAGAACAGGCCGCTGGACCAAAGGCTGTGTCACAGAGCAAGTTGGTGTAAGATCTTATAATGTAAAAACAGAAGATGGAAAGATCTTTAGACGAACTCGAAAGTTTCTACGCCATACCAAAGAGCCATTCAACGCTGATGAAGAAGATTCAATCGTTTTCCCAAGAAGAGAACAAGGAGCGATGACTCAACCTCTTAAGGACCACCAACCGGAAGTGGAGCCATTGGATCCACAAGAGGCACCTCACTTACGACCTGATGATGTTGACGCAGAGACAGCCGCCAACGGACCTGCTGAGACAAGATTCGATCACAGGCAATTGAACTTTTACCAACCAGTAACGACAAGAAGTGGCAGAAGAGTAATTCGGCCTGACTACCTTGCTGGACACTAATGATTAACAAACTTTAAAGACAATTAATTTCTCTTTATATTACAGTTCCTTTGTTTGTTTTTGTTGGAGGAAAGGTGTAACATTATTAGCCTCGTTTGGGTGTTCTGTTGGGCACGCGCCCTGGTTGTTGTTGGTTTAGAGCACGAGACGGAAAATGGAGAACTTATGAAATGAAACTTGTTTGTTTATATTTACTTGCTGGAAACCTTTACACCGACCACATACCACCGACCGCATACCACAGATCAAATCTTAATTACAAACTCAATCTTTTTGTAAGAAACTTAAATTCTGAATGTTTTCAATTCTAAAAGACTTTTTGGAGCGCCTAAAAATTTCTAAAAATGTAGTTCCATTTCTGAAAAATCTGTTGATTAAGAAACTGCGCAGATTTCTAAACTTTCTATTTCTATCTCAAGGACCAACGCACTTTAAATAACTGTATTATTATTACGCGTATTTTTATATAAGAAACTGCCCATAAGAAATTAAACTCTCAGATCGCCAAAAAATTAAGAAACTCCAGTACTGGGAAAACATAAGTTAAGAAACTATGTATTTTGATAATGGAAATCTTTGGCATATTTTTACTTTCTTTCGCTTGTTTCCTGTATCATATTACTCGTAAGGTACTTGGATAATGTGTAAATATTGGGAAGGCATGAAAAATCATGTTTTCAAATGTTCACGGGCACAGGTAATAAACATGAAGAATGTTATGGAACCTTCAAGAAACTCGTAAGAAACTCTGGGTACTCAAAATCAGATGATTTTAAGAAACTTTCAGTACTGGCCCGAATTCTTGACTTATTATATGCTAGACTTATTTTTTGGCCGTAGTTATCGCTATTGGCCTACAAATTGAGGAACTCCTCGCTGAAGGTTTGTTAATCTTGGATTGAGGAGACATTCATCTGAACACTTGTAGCTTTTGTTCATTGCTAATATCACTGAAAGCTTGAATTTTGAGGCGTTTTATCATCTGAGGCTTGAGCCGCCAACTTCGAGGGAAACAATATCGTTCAAATTTTCAGTGTGAAAGTCGACGAGTGGTAGTTTGAGCGTCCATCAGTCTAATCAATAGCGATAACTACGAACTTATAGTGCGAAACTATATTCAAAGAACACGTGCACAAAGGAACTTTTCAGAAAAAATTGCAAAAAAATTGGTCGGTGGTAAGTGGTTTTCTTGGTCGGTGGTAAGTGGTTTTCTTGGCAAGTGGTTTTCTTGGTCGGTGGTAAGTGGTAAGTGGTTTGTTGGTCGCTGGTCGGTGGTCGGTGCGGCTGTCATGGTCGGTGGTAAGTGCGGTAAGTGGACGGTAGTAAGTGTATACGTGTATAAGTGTGGTATGTGGTTGTACACCACGCCTAATGATTAATGGTACTTTTGGTATTTTGCGTTGTAAGATCTTTATACTTTACTGCTTTGTACATTTTTTCATACTCATTGCCAGACTTGTTTATATTTTCAGCCTCTTCTATGATTTTGTTGTGTTTCTCTTGTTCTAGTAATTGATGTATTTCTTTGAGCTTGTTATTTCTTTGCTTTCTTAACTCTTTACACTTTATACTGTTGCTATTACACAGTTTTTTTATAAGAAACTTGGATCAGCACTTAGTACTAAAAGTTTCTTAATTTCGCATGAAAATTTCGGTGTTTTAGTAGTAAAAGTGTCTTTATTAGTTTCTTATTCTTTGGGCCTACAATTGCGGCAATGTTCGAAGTTGAGCCTTCTTCTCGAGAAAGGGCTTCCATTTTGCATTGACATTGTCATCAAGAAGAAGCAATGCACATCAAGGCAAAAATTTACCAATTTTGCAGTTAAAAGTCAAGAAAAGACGAATGTACCTTTGTTAGAGAGACATAGAATAAGAGACACATACAGAAATAAAGTTTTAGAGTTTCTTAACTGTTCTCGAGCGTAGTACTAGAGTTTTCTAAATTTTTGGTCATTGTAGTACTAGTTTCTTATAAACCAGTTTCTTATAAAAAAAACGTGTATTCATTTCTGTTTGTAATATTCTTTGCTCTTTGGATAGTTTGATAATCTCTGGATTTGTGTCATGAATCTCTTTTGTTATGATGTCCCATTGTTGTTGTGGTGTTTTGTTTGTGCTATCTTGTTGCTGTATGCTAATTAGAAGCTGGTCTTGGTATTGTTTTACTGTAGTTGGTTCTTGAAGTTTGTTAAAATAAATTTTCGGAGTAGGTTTTTGTTTCTTGTATGATTGTATTTTACAGTGGCGGACTGGCCCACCGGCCGACCGGCCGGGCCGGTGTGCCCCCCTCAAAATCTTACAAAAAGGGCCCCCTTTTTGCTAGAAAAAGGCCCCTTTTGCGAAATTAGGAACTTCTTTAGTAGATCTGCATTCTTGAATAATGGACATCTCACTTCACATTTGAATCCTTCCGTGTCAGTGAACTTGATCAAAGAAATTAATACAGTCGAGAGTGAAGATACGGTAAAGGCCCCCTCCACTTCTGTCAAAAGATGGTTCTAGAGATTCCTTCAAAGAAAATAGTTAAGTATAGGTAGTGTAGAGTAAGACTCTGACAAATGCTAGAAAATGACTGGGAGAGTCATTCTAAGCCAAAGTAAGGCTGCCCCAGTTTCAAAAATTTTCCGGGACAAACTTTGTCAAGGTCTCCACTTTGGGGGCACGCAAAAATTGGATTGCTGCAACAAAGTAAAAGCTTTTGCGCGAAAAGTTTTACAAGAGGGTTGATTGATAGAAAACTGCTAAAATAATTTTGAAAATTTCAAAGTTTCCAATTTTGCTCTGGTAAAGATGGGATGGCGATAGGCACTATAAGCCAAACAACAGCTATTTATTGAAAAAATGTCGCCATGGATGCTAATTTATAAAACTACTGTATAAAACTACTGTTACACATGGTAAAAAATTCAATCTTAGTACCGCCAAACATGGGATTGGGAGAAGCGTTCTAAGCCAAAGTAGAGGGAGTTTCCTCAGAGATTTTCCTGAAGACTTTACCCCCAGACCCCTCATTTTGATACTCCATCAGTTAATTTGCCCAAGCCACACTGCTGGGCGAGGGTTGGGAAAGGGTTGCTCAACAGTTTGAGAAACGAAAACATTATAATTATAGATCGTCTGGCCCACAATACTCAAAAAATGTCAAATTTACTTTAGAGACTATGTAAAGATTTCAGTCATGCCACAAGAAGATAGAAGACTGATTTTTAAAGAAAGTGAGTTTAGCTTTGCTATTGGTAAGAACTCAAGGAATTGCGATGAATTTTGCTCATGACCACACCCTCGTCATTTAGGCCACACCCACTTAGGGCCCCATTAACTCATCCATGGCCGGTGCAAAAATCGGAGCCAGTCCGCCACTGGTATTTTACTTGTTATTGTTGCAATGACAAGTCAATGATCATTTTCTATTTGTATTCCACTGTAGGATCTGGAGTCATATACAAAATGCAGTTGGTTGATTTTGAAGAGCAAATAATCGATTTGATTTCTTATTGGGGTTTTTCTAAGGTTTTCATCCCTGTGCTTTGCTGTTGGATTTACTGGGCCTTGCCATGTTCTTCGATGTGCTTTTTTATGATTGAATTTGGTATTTGATAGGAATAGTTGATTTCGTTGACATAGTTCAAGTTGCTCATAGCCATTGTCATTTGCTATGCCCTTGCCATATTTTCCCATATTTTGTTTACAGTTCTGATATGCTGATCCAGTTTTGGCATTCATGTCATCTCCTATGATTAGAATATCATTTTGTTTCACAGTTTTGATGGTGGATTCAAGATTATCATAGAATTCTTCCCGCTTTTGTGGGTACTTTGTACTAACTGCTGGTGTTGGGGCATATGCTGAAATAAGAGTTATATTTTGATTTTTATTGATTTTGAACGATACTTTGCATAATCGATAATTTATGGGCGTGAAAGTTGATTTACATGCTGTGGTTACAATAATTCCTACACCAGCTTTTGTGTTCATTTGTAGACCTGATTTGTAGTGAAAATATGTTGCTTTACCATCTGTTGATTTGAGTCTATCAATGCGACTTCCGCTAATTTTGGTTTCGGTTGTACACATTGCCGCCATTTTGTAGCGCAGCATATATCATCTGCGAGGCTTGATCTTTTCTTGTTTGCACCTCCTGGCATTTTGCAAAAACAAGACTTTTCATCGTGTTTGAGGTGTAATTTGTAAGAGAAGTGACAAAAATTAACTATGTTTGGCTATCCCTCCGAGGAAGTCAACCGCCGCCACGCAGGTTGTTCCGCTCTGAAATTTCCGATGTAATTGCTGAGGATACCGAGGACTGCCCCTCTTGTCTAAGCCTTTTGTTATGCTGGTAAAATGTTAAGCAGATCAACAGCTGGGAAACCTATTACCATGCGCGAAAATCTCTGTTTCTTTGCTAATCCTTGTTGGGTTGTGGTTAGAGTCTCCGCTCACATTCTTTCCACAAACCAAACATGCTTTCTGCGCATGGTCACAGGTTTCCTTTTTGGAGGATAACCGTAGCTTGGAACTTTGATGATTCGTATCCCCAACAAGTAATGGACTCAATTTTCAGCACCTCGCAGCCTCGAGCATAGGGAAACGAGAGACTCCAGGTAATAAGTCTAGTGTCGCTCAGCGCTCTGGCGACGAGATTGACGAGGGAGCGTCGCTCCCTGAGATTGACGTCCTAGAAATCCTGATTGAACTGAATTTCCTTTGCTTCGACATCAACGAGATACGGCGACCGGGGGGAGGGGGAGGGGGGGGGGGGTGGTGGTATGTATGTATATATGCTAGTGATAAAAAACTGCCACTATGATCAAGGCTAATTGGTAGGGTGAGACAGGGTAAAGTTGGACTTGCTACAAGTCTCTCTCGTGGAAAAACGAGGAGGTTGGGATAGCAAAGGAATGCAGAAAAGTTATGAAAGGAGCAGAGCTAAAGATAAGGGTTGTGGAGAGGTCAGGAAAGCTCCTCAAGAGATACCTAGCAAGATCAGATCCATTTGAACCACCTAATTGTGACAGTGAAGAATGCCGTGTGTGCAAGATAAATCCAACTCTAAACTGCAAACCAGAGATGCCGTGTACGAAATTAAATATACTTGTGGAGAAAACTACATTGGAGAAACAGCACGAAGCTTGAGAGAAAGTGCAATGAGCACATCAAGAAACTTGAAAAAAGAGAGAACTCGTCTGTATTCCATCAGCATATGCTTGAAAAACACAAAGGAATAAAACAAGCAATGTCCGTAAAGCTTTTCAAAACATATCAAAACGATGCAATGCTAAGGCAAGTAACAGAGACGACTTACATCCATGTGGAGAATCCGAAACTTAATGCTAAGGAGGAGTGGGGAAATTCGAATGTTCCTACAATCTCTTACAAAAGTGTTGGACCCCTATTGAAAAATTCGAATTTTTGTCCCCCCTCCCCCCGTTTCAATGTTGATTGCCTGGCAAAGAGGTGTTTTTCATGCAGATCCACCAAAAGAATGATTCACCAATGCAAGCAACATTGAAATGGGGGGAGGGGGGACAATATTTCCGAAAGACGTAGATTTTCGTAGGGGTCCAACACTTTTGCAAGAGATTGTCTGAAGGACAGCTTTATAGGTGAACATAGTAGACCTGCTGCCATTGCACCAATAACAAATCTATACGTCAACAGTAGTTTTCATCTTGAAGATAAGATGTCTCTCTATAGAATTAGTGCTCACAAGGAAATATACAACGTATTACATAAACCTTACAGAAGTGAGCTTTACTGCTGAGTACTGTCAACAGTACTCACCACAGTACTCACAAGCGTTTCAGTCCATATTTCTCTATTTTGACAGTGGATAGTGACAATATGCCCATAGATGTATTAAGCGCATCAAAAGCTTTATATTCATGTTTCACTTTCATATTTCATGTCCAGCTAAAGTGAAAGTGCGAACAGTACTCACTTTTTCTGTTAATAAAGAATATAATACTGTTCTTTTTAAGGGAAAATGGTGAGTACTGTTGAGAATTTTGAAAATCCTGCTTTGAAACTGTTTGTATGAACAGCATTAATTGTAGAACTCGATTCGATCAAAGATCAAACGAATGGAACATTATCAGCAACTGGCAAGCTATTGATTCGACTCATTAACTCACTGATGAGGCTGCCGATGGGCAGCGAAATATTTTAGGTAACAATGTTTAGTTTTAAAGTTAAATAATTGCGCGTGTCTTAAAAACAATGGTCTTCACAACAAAATTGCCAAATTACAACTTGAACTAAAATGTTATGCATAAAAGGTAGATTCAAGTTTTGAGGAAGATCATGATAGGAGCTTTTAAATGTTTTTATTTCTGCTGAAAGTTGATTAAATTATTTGCTATCTTCAGCTGGGAAAGTTCCGTTGATTAGTGATGTCGGAAGTTTTAGTTCGGTGCGGGTGACCTACCTGTTGTTTTTGATCTCCAATTTATTTATATCTGGCCAACTGTCACCGTAAATAGCGTTATATGTTAGCTGTAGCAAATTAAATGCTCTTCTTTCTTTAACTGGTAGCCAATTTAGTTTTAAAAACATCATATTTTGAACAATATCCACAAAGAACGAAGCTTGCTGCTACATTCTGCACCCACAATTAGTAATCAGTTGATTTCCCCAATATCATTTGGCCTATCGAAGAAGCAGTAAAAACAATGTAGTACTGCAGACCTAGTCTTGGCAATCGAATAAAATATAAGTCACAATTTTTCTATCAACGCTGTCTTCACAAAGTCTTTTTCAAGAGTTTGCCTTAATTTCAGAAAAGTGGATTTATCTCGAAAGCTAAATGAAAAGTTGTCGATTTTCGCTCTATCTTTAGTTTGGTTGTTAATTTACATCTTTGCCAAGTCTGATTGTCAAGCTAGGCTAGATTTCTTCGAATCAAACTTTATAATTCTGATTACTTTTCGATATAGAAGGGGAAAACAAGGTAAACGGATCAGAACATACAGAAGGCCTTATAGGATCTTACAAAAAGTTATTATTAGGGACCGTTCATTATTTACAGAGGGGTTTGGTACTGAAGAGAAATGTTTCATTGTCAAAAAAAAAATCTTCTTACCCAACTCTAAAATTGACAGAAAAAACATCTACACAGTAATTTTCAGGTTGAAATTTTGTTACCCAACCCCTACTTCGAACAATGTAAATGTCATACTGTAAATGTTGTAAATATTGATGGCAAAAGATATAAACAAAGTGGAAACTTTTCCAGTAATTTATTTTGAGTGGGCAGTAAGTATTTCTGATTTGATTTGATTTCATCTATTTAGGGAGGAAGCCCTTTAGAAAATGCTGATTTTCAAGGGGCCCTCCATCTACCATACAATACAATGCTAGCCATATAATACAAAGAAAAGGAAAAACCTAATTGAAAGTCTAATCAATCTATTGGAATACGGTGTTAAAATCAATTTACAAAATATGTAAAATATATAAACACAGCAGTCTACGCTAAATATGGCTCTTGAAGGCATTAACTGAAGATGCCTGTTTAACTTCAGTTGAAAGGCTATTCCAGCTTTTTGCACCCCTGAACGAAAAGCATTTTGGACCGTTAGCAGATTTTGTCAAAGGCAGCCTTAAGTCAGTGTTTGTATTTCTTTGGCTGCGCTAGGTGCAATCAGCTTTTTGGTGAAAATATCGCAAAGATAGTTAGGAGCAAGGTCGTTGAGGCATTTAGAAACCGTTAGTTTCGATTGTCTATCTATCAACTCCTTGATCGTGTGCCAACCTAAACTTTGTATCATGGGTTTAATTGGAGCATCGAACTGACTATTGGTCACTACACGAGCTGCTTGTTCCACTTGGGAAGATTTCTCAGCCGGAGTACCACAAGGCTCTATCATAGGGCCTTGCTTTTTCTTGTGCACATAAATGATTTAACCAATGACGTGAAGTGTAATGTTAAGCTTTTTGCTGATGATACATTATTCTTTACAGTGGTCCAAGATCTAATTGCAGCTGCGGATGACATGAATCATGACTTGGAGTTAATAAGACATTGGGCTCATGACTGGAGAATGTCATTTAACCCAGATCCGCACAAGCAAGCTGTGGAATTAATACTTTCAAAGAAAAGAATCGAAGCTTAACATCCAGAAATTCGTTTTAATAGCATGCCAATGATGAGAGTAGATGAACATAAACACTTAGGAATTATCCTGGATTCAAAATTTTCTTTTTCTGCTCATATAAAATCAACTATTTCTAAAACAAGAAAGGGTATTGGCTTGCTGACACATCTCTCCAAATATCTGACCAGGCATACTCTAAATGAATTATACAAGCTCTATGTAAGACCCCATCTAGACTACGGGGATGTTATTTACCATAATCCAGCAAAAGTGTGTGATTTCAGTAATAACATCACTTCACCAAGCTTTATGGAAAAATGGGAATCTGTACAGTATTCTGCTGCTCGGGCTATTCTGGGAACACAGAGAGGAAAGTCGCGAGATAGGTTGTACACAGAGCTTGGCTGGGAATCATTAAATTGCCGAAGGTGGAACAGTCACCTTACCTTGCTTTTTTTTTTTTTTTTTTTTTTTTTTTTTTTTTTATATTCAATATAAAAATTTACAAGGACGAGGTACTAAAGGCTATACTAACAAACTACTGGACTACATAACAAAGGAAGATGACCCGGGAAGCAAGAACCCATGACTATCCCAAGGGTCATTACATAAAACACTAAACTAAATTACTGACAAATACAAACAAACGAAAATGGAAACAAAAAGGAAAAGACAAGTTACAATGAGATACACATAACGATTAAATACGACTAAATACGGATACATACTAGGATCTGTTTCACATTGGAAGTCAGGCCAGCACAGGCGATTATGCTGAACTGCAGAAACCCCGGCCGAGAGAACACCACCGACAACCACTGTCGCCGCTACTGTCCCCCCCCCCAGAGTCCCCACCACCCAACAACACCTCACCTGTGCTGTCGCAATATTACGGATTTGAAAGATTTGAGTTTGCTTGGATGGATTTCACATTCACACTAAAGTCCTTACCTTACCTTGCTTTACAAGATCTTGAATAATCTTACCCAAGTGCACATGAAGCAGCCACTTCCAACTCAGCAACCGTTGCAATACTGTCTTCGCCACCAAGATGTCATTGGGCGAATAAAGCAACAACGAAAAATTCCTATGTAGCTTCTATCCTCACTGCTCATCTGAATGGAATAATAAACTTGATCCTGAAATTAGACTTCCACAGTCGGTTGCTGCTTTTAAGGAAAAACTTCTCTCAAAAATCCAACCTCCTGCAAAACCCCTTTTTGGTATTCATGACCCAATAGGTTTATCCCACCCTTGTCAATTAAGGGTTGGTCTCAGCAAACTAAACTTTCACAAATTCAAGCATAATTTTAGGGATCCATAAGCCCATTGTGCCCGTCGATCGATGGCATCGAGGATACGGAACACTTTTTGCTGCTCTACCCTTCCTTTGAATTACCACGAAGAGATCTTCTCGCTGGAGTGTTAGCTCTATTACAACCAAATAGATATACTAGCAATAGTAAAAACTAAAGTGCCCCTCACCTCTCCCAAAAATAGACCAATTG
The DNA here is from genome assembly GCA_039566865.1 of Aurelia coerulea. Classification (NCBI taxonomy): domain Eukaryota; kingdom Metazoa; phylum Cnidaria; class Scyphozoa; order Semaeostomeae; family Ulmaridae; genus Aurelia; species Aurelia coerulea. Next base: position 14,679,100 of record CM076944.1, read on the forward strand.
GCTACATAAATTCGTTCACACCTAGCTACTAATTTGACAGCTAGAGCATTCATTGCAATAAAGAATAAACGATAGGTATTACACAAAGTCAGTGCATTGTGCCAATGGGAAGTAGCACATTATTCAGGGCTTGTTGGGGAGATGACGTGGTGACCCTATTGTTTTGGACCACTGTGTTTCAGCTTTGTTGAGAGCGAATCAACGTTTACAACAGTTATGACAGGCTTCTATAGTTCACAAAGACCTCTAGATTATGAAATGTTGATTTGATTACATCTGTCACAAAATCCAATGGAAGAGAGAACAGATATGATTTTAGATTTTTCAACCGCATTTAAATCAATAAGAAGACTGTAAGACTGGTGGTAAAATGTTCTGAAAATTGTGCATTGCTAAGCACGGTCTAACGGAGATGTCAGCTCACGTGTAGCCTGCGTACAGACTTTACCATTCTTTTGCGAAGGAGAACCGTTGAGGAACTTATAAGCTCTCCTTCGCAGTGGAAAGAAACTCTTCACGCAGGCTAGCTCACGTGCAGCATTGAGGTTACTTTTCATGAAATTAATATGCTGAGTCAACGTCATCAGGCGATTGTTCGACGATGCTATCAGTAACCTGACAACTCAACAACCAACTCTTTCAAATTTGTGACTTGAAGCGACTCGAAGGGCCTTGTGCAACACAATGCTTTTGACAGAGCCCACAAAGATCAAACGAAGGGGAAGAAAAGACCCCACTAAAGCCTTTCAACAAATAGGATCACAAATCATTTGCTGTGACCAATTTCATTCAATGAATACAACAAAGCTGATGCACAACAACAAGGAGAGGAACCTGCTAGATCTATTACATAAGTCCCTCTAACTTTCGTTGTTGTCGTAGTCCCTAACGCTTCTATTGCAGTGACAAATCTGCAGGGGAGCCAAGCAAGAGACTTTTTGGAATGAGTCTAGAGAAGAACCTGTCTGACAAGTTTTCAATCCAGACAGCTCATTGAATTGAATTGCTTTGTCTTCTGTGAAGTCTGATTGGCCAATAAAACAATCACTTTGTAAATTCAGGATAAACTGGTTTTTGAACTCGTTTTTTGATGGTAAACCGGCTGAGATTTAATGAGATTTTTTCCCCACAGCACCTTTTGTTCTCTTTACGTGCATTGTTCTAAGGAAGCCCCGCTTCGGTGCGGGGCAATCAATGATCAAAACGAGGCTTTGATGCACGTTTCATTGTATGGTGATAAGAACCTCCCAAATGACCTCAGTAAAAGCATACTTCTGTTGAAGTTAAATTTTATCCACCAAATTGATCGATTTGATTAGAAAATCTCAAGCTACGCTAAAAGTTCCACAACCACCATAGCCCATTCTTTAGCTTATATGTATAGTAGAGTAATTTTGTAAGTAGAGTAATTAGTAGAGTAACTTTGTAAGTAATGTAACTAGCTTTTTCATCGTTTGTAGTTTAGTTGCATGCAGTTTAATGTTGCATGTCTTTATGTTTTGGCCATGGGTAGTCATTGTCTTTCGCTCCCCTTGGTATCGTCCCTGTAGTGTTGTATAGCAATTAGATAAGTACAGTAGAAAGTAAGATTTATTGTAAATATTTGATATGGATAGAAAAGAAAACACGAGCTGCTCTGTTTTGAATTCTCTGCAATTGTAAGTTGTCGATGGAATTGCAGCAACCCCAAACAGAGCAACGGTATTGGAAAAGAGGCTCCACAATGCTGCTATAGTCTTCACAACTCCAGCAGGAAGATACTTTTTGGCGTATTTCAAGAAGCCAATAGCTCGAGAAGCTTTCGCAGTGACAGTTTTAATTTGCTCCTTCCATGTGAGATTTTCGTCGATTTGAACACCTAAGTACTTAGTATTACTTGCAACTTCGACTCTAGTCTCGCGAATGGAAGGTTGGAAAGTTTGATTTGAAAATCTCTGGATGCTTCTTCCTATGTTTGGTGGTAATTAACATAGAGTGGGTTTTAGTTACACAGTGATTTCTAGTCTTGACGTTGATGGGCGAACACTCACCTTTTGAAGGTGTTGTGGCGCAGTGGTGTAATCCACTGACTTTGCAGCCAGAACAGTCAGGCGGACAGGGTTCGATACCCGGTAGATCCCCACCACTTGAGCGTCATGACAAGGGGTCGCGGACTCGATTAGGTCTATTCTACTTCTGCGATCCCAGCGCTTGGCGCTAAAAACCGCAACTTCACTTCACTTCACTTCACTTCACTTCACTTCACTTCACTTCACTTCACTTCACTTCACTTCACTTCACTTCACTTCACCAAAGAGAAGGACATTGCCGAAGCCCTCAATCAGCATTTTGTTACAGTAGGTCCAAAACTGGCTGAAAACTAGAATCAAAAAATGAAGATGACCCTCTATTCAAAATCAACGCCAATAATAAGAAATTTGAGTTCACGTTGATAGACAATACTTGTGTATTAAATGCAATATCCAAATTAAAGAATGGAAAGGCACCGGGACCAGATAAGATCTCCACAAGACTAGTAAAGGATTCTGGGGATCTAATCTGGAAACCATTGACGATGATACGACGATGATGTCCCGGTGTTTTTCCAGACATTTGGAAATTAGCAAGTGTCACCCCCATTTTCAAAACCGGTCCAAAAAGTGATGCAAACAATTACAGGCCGATTTCTGTAATTGCTATTTTCTCAAGAATTTTGGAAAAGATTGTGCATGATCAAATGTTTGATTTTCTTCAGCCCATATTTACGAACAACCAGGTTGCTTTTCGTAAACTCTATTCAACAATAACATCCTTGATAAACAGTACTGACTCCTGGTACTCTACCATGGACAGAAGAGAAGTAAACCTAGCTATCTTTCTTGATCTGAAAAAAGCATTTGATACAGTTGATCACACCATCCTGTTAGCAAAATTAGAGAAATATGGCATAAGAGGTATAACAGGTGACTGGTTTACCTCATATTTACAAAATAGGAAACAGTTTTGCACAGTGGGTGGGCATAAGTCCTCAGCTAAAATGATAACTTGTGGGATACCTCCAGGCTCCTGTCTTGGTCCACTCCTGTCCATAATCTATCTGAATGATTTCGAAACGTGCCTCGAATTATCAAAAGCCAGCATGTATGCAGATGACACGCATGTTACGATAACATCCAACAACCTTGAAAATCTACTTGAGAATGCTCAAAGAGAACTTCTCAATATTTCAGAATGGTTGAGAATCAATAAACTGACAGCTAATCCAAAGAAAACTGAATATATGTTGATTTGCCATCCCCGTAAAGTTAATAAAATGGATGTCTCTGAACGACTAATGCTAAATAACTCAGAAATTAGACGCGCAAAGAAGACAAAGTCACTTGGAGTCATCGTAGATGAAGGATTAAACTGGGAACAACACTTCAAAGTAGTTAAAGGGAAGGTTCGTGGAGGTCTTTCATCTCTTAAGAAACTGAAAAACCTTGTGCCACAAAAACAACTAGATAGTGTATACCGGGCCCTCATAGAAAGTCATTTGCGGTATGCAAATGTTATTTGGGGAAGCATTCCTAGTTCTAAAATAAAAATCCTGCAAAATCTACAGGACCGAGCCCGAACAATAATTGAGAGGGCTAGGATTAAAGATAATTGGTCTTACAATTGGCTCGATGTAGAACAACTAATTAAATTCGATCGATCAGCCATGACCTATAAGATTATGAGCAGGATGTGTCCAGAGAGCCTTTGGGATAAATTCCCCCAGATATCCTTGCATTCAAACTATAGTACGAGAAACTGCAGGAATATCCAAATTCCAAGATACAACCTCGAATATGTGAAAAAAGGCTTTCATTATTTAGCTCTTACTGCATGGAACAGCATCCCTATTACCATCAGGGAGCTGCCAACCTTGCCACAGTTCAAAAGAAATCTAAAAACTCACCTTAAGAGCTGAAGCAAACTTGAAACACGACTCCCTGGAAGAGCAGCAAATAGGCCCCTAGAACAGTTTTTAACTTTCTTCTTCTTGTAAATATTATACTGTAATTACTGTATCATAACTTTGATTTGTATTTAATTCAGCTGAAGGGATTTTGTGTTTAAATAATTTGATATGATGATATGATATGAGGGATAGGTTGTTCCCCTTTAACCACGTATCAAGTTTCCGTAAATCTTCATTCATAGCCTCATTCAACTGGGTCATATCTTTCGAAAAATGACAAAAACTTGTATCATCAGCATACACAGAAACTTTCGAGTTCTTTACAACGCGGGGAAGGTCATTTATGTGGACTAAAAATAGGAGTGGACCGAGACAAGAGCCCTGTGGGACTCCCACTTTGAGATCCCACCACGTCAACAGTCACATTACCTTCTTCGCAACCAGGATGTCATTGGGCGATTAAAGGCCAGAACAGAAAATTTAAATCTAGTTTCTATCCTCATTGCTTATCTGAATGGAATGAACTTGATCCCGAGATTAGAGTTGCACCGTTGATTTTATATTCTTCCAACACGGTAACCCCGTCGACAAAGGTCGCTTTTCAGGGGGCCGTGACAAAAAATTACAATTTAAATTTACATGTTAAAATCTACAAACGAAAATAAATAATCTAATTACAAAACTAAAGTGAAATTAAATTAATGCATGATGTTAAAACCGAGATTGATAAAACCAAGGGTGACAGGACACAATCAGACCGGACCAGAACAGATCAAACCCCATGCCCACCCTGAAATGCCACACTTTCATGTAGCACACCATGGCAGGCAGAGAGTCCGACAGACACTAGTCCAATCCAACTGCATACCACCACCCATGATCATGCTTTAAGTCGATGTTTGAAAGCATATAAAGAGGGCGCTTGCTTAACCTCTGGCTCAAGGCTGTTCCACAGATTCACACAACGATATGAGAATGACTTTTGCCCATTACTCGTTTTAGAAAGAGGGACACGTAAGTCAGTCTCAGAGTTTCTCAACTTGACAGTGTCACGTGTTGAGTTCTTTGAAAAAATATTCGAGAGATAGGTCGGTGCAAGACCATTTAAGGATTTGTAAACAATCGTCGCTGTCTGTCGTTTGATAATTTCAGCGATAGTTGGCCACTTTAACTTTTGTATAAGGGCATCGGCAGGTGCATCATAGCTACTATTTGTCACAATTCTGGCAGCGCGATTTTGTAACTTTTGCAGCGTAAGTCTCCTAGATTCCCTACAGCTCCCCCACACAGAACAACAGTAGCGGAAATGCAGTTCAACAATACCTCTATAGATTTGGCTAAGAGTTTCCTGGGGTAGTATTTTCTTAGCATACTTTAAAAACCCAATAGCACGAGAGACCTTAGCACGCAATAACCTAGTGTGCTCATCCCAAACAAGATGTTGATCTTGTTGAATTCCCAAGTATTTAGTTTTCTCAACAATCTCAGCATGTGAGTCACCTATACCAAAGGAGGGGGACTGGACATTCCATCAGAGATCTTTTTAAGATTTGGCAAAGATCCTACAACCATGGCTTGAGTCTTAATAACATTTAAAGACAGTTTATTTCCTTGAAGCCATTGCTTCAGGCAGTTCAAGTCTCTATTTAGGTTTTTGTTGAGATCATCGATGTTTTTGGAAGAATATGATATGGTGGTATCATCCGCATACATGGTAACTTGACTATTTTGCAGAGAAAATGGCAGATCATTAATATAGATCAAAAACAAAAGAGGACCAAGACAAGAGCCTTGCGGCACCCCACAATTTATGTCGTCAAGTTTTGAGGATACCCCATTAACTCTGCAGAATTGCTTTCTGTTATCTAGATAAGATGCAAACCAGGTATTCTCAAGACCTATGATACCATACTCCGTCTGTTGCTGTTTTTAAGAAGAAGCTCTTATCGATAATAAGACACCCTGTAAGATCTATATTTGGCAGTCATGACCCAACAGGTTTATCCTATCTCATTCAAGTCAGGGTTGGTCTCAGCAAACTAAACTTTCACAAATTCAAGCACGATTTTAGGGATACCAAAAACCCAATGTGCCCTGCAAACGATGGTATACGGAACACTGTTGTTGCTTTGCCCTTCCCTTGCAGTACCACGCAGAGATCTTCTCACTGGAGTTTTTGCTTTGCTGCGACCATATGGATATACCAATGTCCAAAATAAAGTTCTAATGCAGAGTTTATCGTTTGGTGATAAAAATTTCCCCAACAAACTTAACAAAAATTTAGTCCCTCTGACTTTAAAATTTATCCACAAATCTGGTCGATTCGGTTAGAAAATTCCGAAGAACTCTGTTATATGTTACTTGACCACAGCCACCATGTTGCATGTCCCATTTTAGTTTATTTTGCTTCTGTTCTTGTTTTTCTTTAGTTAAGTCGTGTATTTTAAACGTCTATCTCAAATTAGATGAGATGCGATGCAATATTTGCGATAATGCCTAATTTACTAATCTAAACAAAAGTAACCCTGATCGCAGATATTTCTCATGGCAAGTAATTTGAGACAGACCATAGTAGTTTTAGGTCCATGTCTAAATGGCCTCGGGGGTAGTCACAGCCTTTTGCTCTTCGGGGTATCGTTCCGGTAGTATTTTATTGTAATTTGTAGGTAGTGTAAGTAATATATATTGAAATTTTTTAGTGGATATATGAAAAAAAACTTCGATATTCCCCATATTAGAGTCTACACCATTAACTCAACAATACTGCTTTCAGCTAGCAAGATAGGACTTAAACCATGTTAGCTCCCTACCTAGTACACCATAGCGTGCGAGTTCTTGGCAAAGGATTTCATGATCAACTGTATATTTTTTTGAGACCAATAAAGATTATGCCAGTCGAAAGTCTCATATCCATGGCATTATACCAATCATCTGTACATTTCAGCAAGCAAGCTACAGTCGAGTGTAGAGCCCTGAAATTTTGACTGGTCTGGCGACAGAAATCCATTCTCATTCATGAACTGGTACAACTGGTCAAAGATAAGTTTCTCAATATGACAGGCAGTATAGAAATGGGTCTATTGCTCGATTTTTCTGACCTTTCCCCTTCTTTGCAAATCGGAGTAACTCTAGCAATTTTCCAAGTATCGGGAAAGGTGCTGGTTGCAATAGCAACGTTAAATATTCACTAAACTACTAGAAATTACAGGAAATGCAATCTTTAAAAAGTATCCAGAGATGTTGCCATTGCCAAAGCGTTTCTTCATTTTGATCTTAGTCATTGCTTTTTGGATGTCTCTTTCAATAATCGCCCTATGTTAAAAGTCTTCTCACCGTCATTAATGCTAAATTCTCCCGACAGAAACAGATTAGAGATAACATCAATATCAGCTGCTAATTTCTTCCCAACAGAACAAAATAACTCATTCATATTGTCCGAAATTCTTTGTTTATCAAACACAGTTTGGCTAGAATTAGAATCTTTCAAACTGTCTATATTTGTTGACTTTGTTTGTTGAGTAGCTGATTGATAGTCTGCCATGATTCCTTCATATTACCCTTCTGCTGTAAGATTTTATCAGAGAAATATTGCCTTTTTAGCGCAACATTCAGGGTATTTACCTGATTTCTACATTGCCTATAAGAACTCATCAAAGCCTGTGATTGGTGTTTCACTGAAGATCTTTCAGTCGATTCCTGGTCCTGATCAGTCTCTCTAGATCAGGGTTCATCCATGAACAATACTTTTCTGATACTCGAATTTGACGAAGAGGTGCTCGTTTTAGATACTTAAATCTAATTTATCATTATTATTATTATCATTTTATTTAAAGTTGGCAACTTACATAGCTAAATATAAAAAAAATGCTAATTCAAGCCAACAAAGTTCAGTGTTGTTGGTTTCATCTCTAACTTCATCTCTTGTCATTGCTTTTGGAACTGCATTGGAAGCAATGAAATTAACATACTCCTCAGCAATTGATTTAGATTTTGCAAACTGTGGGTATCTTGAAAGATAGTCTGCTGGATTGTGAGCTCCTGGCTTGTAACATACAGTGAAGTCATACTCTTGGAGTCTCATTGTCCATCTTTCTATACTAGCTTTTAGGATTCTAGTGGCTTATGATCAGTGACTAAAGTGAAATTTTCCCCATAGATGTATAAATAAAACTTTTCACAAGCCTATACCAAGGCAAGGGCTTCCTTCTCAATTTGGCTATACCGCTGTTCAACATCTGTCAGGGCTTTGCTTGTATACGCAATTGCTGAAATTTTCTCTGTTCCATCTTTTAGCATTTCCTTTCGACATAATAAAGCACCTAGTCCTACAGGACTGGCATCTGCAATGATCTCTCTATTTTTGCAAGGGTCAAAATATGACATTAAATGACTGCTCATAATAGCTTCTTTAACCTTAATAAAAGAGCTCTGTTGATCATCTGCCCACGTCCATTTGACATCTTTCTTTGTTAGTTGTCTAAGAGGCTCTGTTAGTGTGGCATTTTTTGGAATAAAACGTAATAGGTAATTTGTCATACCTAGAAAGCTTCTGATTGCCTGAACATTCTCTGGCTGAGGTGCATTCTGAATGGTTTGTATCTTGTGTTGACTTGGTGCAATTCCATCCTGACTAAAATGTTAACCAAAGAAATCAAGATTTTTCTTGTTAAATGCACACTTGCTCAAATTTGCTCTCAGGTTTTTCTTTCTGAACATTTCCAATACATTGTGGAGGGCTGCATCATGACTTTCTTGATCTTTTCCAAAAATTAGAATATCATCGCTTATGTTCAGTGTTCCTGGTATTCCCCCGGGGGGTACTCCCATTATGGCCTAACAGGGGGGTCCAGTCGGTTTGAGGGTCTTTTGAAATGACTACCAAATGGCCCTATATGTCAAACTCCTCCTACCAATTGGGGGTATTCCAAGATTCCTGGCCAGATATAAGATTTCAACTCAATATGCTCCTCCGCATGGCAATATGGTCGTTGCATCACTAATTATCATTGAATTTTGAAGTTTTCTTGCTTTATTCAATCAATTTTTACAATAGAAAATTTTGAAAAACTGCAGAAATTTTCGCTACCAGATGCTACCAAATGGCCCAATTTTAGGTCCACGAACTACCATTTGGGGGTTTCTGTAAAAATATACTACCATTTGAGGGTATTTTTCAAAATTTTTGCTTTGGCCCTCTTTAACCCCGACTGGACCCCCCTGTCAGGCCACAATGGTAGTACCCCCCCCGGGGTATTCCCTCAAGACACTGCTGTATTTCATGCTGAAAAATTTCTGAACTGGAAGATAAACCAAGAATTAATCTTGTAAAGCGGAAGAGTCCTTTGTGAGTGGCAAATGTGGTCAGATAGCAACTGTCTTCATCAAGTTCAAGCTGATGATAGCCTGATGTAAGATCCGATTTTGAAAGCGCTGCTGCTCCACTGAGCTTCTCAACTATTCTTCAACGGTTGGAGAAGGATGTTGTACCCTCTCTACAGCTGTGTTCACTTTGCGCATATCAACACAAATCCACAGTTCTTGGGGATTTTTGGGCTTTAGAAAAACAACCAAGGGACTAACCCATGGCGGTACTGACATTCTCTGGTACTCTTTCAATTATTTGCTGCTCCTCAAGTTCTCTGAGCTTCTTTGACAATGATTTCCGAATATGGAATGGAATTCTCCTCGCTGATTGTGCCACTGATGGAACAGTTTTGTCAACCGTAATCTTGACTTTTACTCCTTTTAGCTTCCCAATGCCCTTAAAGGCATCTTGATAACCATTGAGAACTTGTGGACAATCACTTGATTTTCCCTCCTTTCGACATGGCTCGTGATTGACAGACTTCTGCTCTTTGATTGCATCAACTTTTAAGATAATAAGCCCTAAATCACTGGCTGTATCATAGCTGAGAAGACATCCACTTAAACCTTGTATAACATAAAATGTTGCTCTGGCATATGTCCTTCTTGCTTCAACTACTGCTGTAAATTTTCCTTTGACTGAAAGACTGTGTACGTTTCCATAAGCATGAATTTTTGTAGAAGATCTTTGAAGATGAATTGCTGGAGATAGTGTGTTGAATGTGTCCATTTCCATGATATTTGCACTTGCACCTGAATTAATGAGCATGCTAATCTTGGATTTTCCAATACTGATGGTTGCTTCTGGTTTGGTCTTGCATTGGATTGGTTGTGTCTGGAAACTGTGTAAACAAATTCATCATCAGAGCATTTTACCTAGATAAAATGGTATGTCTCGGCTTTAGTGACTCTACCATTTCATGGTTCAAATCTTACCTCCAGGACCGATCATTTTCTGTAAATATTGGAAAAGAATATTCAAACCCTGGCAATTTGTCATGTGGAGTTCCTCAGGGGTCAATTCTTGGTCCACTCATTTTCCTCCTGTACGTGAACGACATGGCGCGGGCAGTTGACTGTGACTTACTGCTGTACGCAGATGATTCCTGCTTAATATTTCGAGACAAAGACATTGAAAAAATAAATACCACCTTGAATAGAAACTTCAACTCTTTATGTGATTGGTTTTTGGAAAACAAATTAAGCATCCATTTTGGAGAAGACAAAACCAAATCCATTCTTTTCAGCCGAAATAGAGGCAAAAACTTAAAAAAGCTTGACATCAGAAGAGGCGAAATAGAGATAAAACAACACTCAAAGGTCACATATCTTGGATGTATTCTGGAAGAAAATCTCTCTGGGGAATCAATGGCAACCAAAATGCTTGGAAAAATAAATGGCAAGCTGAAATTCCTATATAGAAAACAAAGCTTTCTGGATAACTCCCTTCGTAGATTGCTTTTAAATGCTCTTATCCAACCCCACTTCGATTACGCATGCACCTCATGGTTCCCGATGTTGAATAAGAGGTTGTCCAAAAAAATCCAATCAGCCCAGAACAAATGCATTCGCTTCTATCTGCATTTAAACAACACAATACATGTTGGGGCTGCAGAATTCAAAGCCATAAATTGGCTTCCGACAAAGAACAGAGTTGATCAACATACATGTGTAAATATAATGAAATTTTTCAAGGGAACAGCTCCAGCTTATACTGACGAAATATTCCACCCAATTGACCAAAGCCGAGTGACACGAAGGTCCAAGTTTAAATTAAACCTTCCTTTCCGCAAAAGTAACACTGGCCAAAAATGCCTGTCGTACTTGGGACCAAAAATATGGAATAGCCAATCTTCTGACTTAAAATCCATAACTAATATAAACTCTTTTAAGCACAAAATCAAAGAAAATTTTTTCCAAAATATACAGAGAGAGGAAAACGACGTATATGTGTTCTACTAAAACCACGTCCTCTCTCACACTCAGTATTCAGTCTTTATTGAAAAGAACATAAAGATATATTATTATATATACTTTTTTTTTTTTTTTTTTTTTTTTTTACAACCACCTCTAAGGGGACCATTACGGAAATAAGGTCAACTCGATCTTTTAATGCTATCCCTGCCACTATGATTAGGGGTGTTTCTTAATTTATATTTAATGTATTGTTATGTAAATTTACGTATTTTAATTACTCTGTAGTATTTTCAAATTGTAAATTTTTAATTTTGTGGTGAATTTAAACATACATACATACATACATATCAGAGCTAGAGTCAACTGTATTCTCTTTAGTAGAACTTGCTATATGATGAACTTTCGATTCATCGTAATCACTCTTTCGCTTTCCTCTGCAGACTTTACTAAAGTGATCATACTTCTCACAATTATGGCATTTCTTTCCTTTGGCAGGGCACATTCTGCCTCCTGAATGGGGATATGACCCTCCACAGTTGTACCATGAATTTGTGGGCTTTTCATGTTCTCCTTTCCTTGGATACGTGGCTCTTTTCCCAATTTTATTGACTGATTCTGCAGTATTACTTTGACTTTCAGATGCTTGTCTATTTGATGATTCCATGGCTCTACCAAGATCCAGAATATCAGCCAATTTCATTGTAGGCTCTCTCAAAATTCTTCTCCTCAAGGCTCCTGATGAACAACCTTGAATTATTTGGGTTATGATTTCTGAATCTGCCTCTGGAAACTGGCATGTCAGTGATAAATTCCTCAGACGTGTATGAAAAGCATCTAAGCTTTCTGCAGAATCTTGCTGGGCCTGCATAAACGTGTAACGTTCATACTCTTTGTTCTGTTTTGGTGCAAAAAAAAACCAGTAAGTTTCTCGACCGCTGTTTCAAAATCTTTGGGCTCTCCAGTGTCGGGGAGTGTTTTGAACATTCTGTAAACCCCTTCACCTGCAAATTTGTAGCAGCATGGCTCTCTTGCGTGTGTCATCTTTGATATTTAACGCGAGTAAGAAGTTCTGAAACCGTTCAAGGTATTCGTGCCATCGTAAGTTCAACACATGTGGATCCCCGTCCACATCAAAAGCTGGAAAGGTGGGCAGAGCATGTGACATTGTTGCACAAATGATTGGTAAGCAGACGAATATGGATCGTGTGGATCCTCATCGCCAGATATAGCGTCCTGGCACAGGCAGCCCCCATAAAAAGTAGTAAGAAAGCAAACGAAATGCGGCCTCTGCGAGTGAAACACGGCAAAAGCAGCATCTGTTTGCTCCTCCACAGATGCTGCTTTTGCGTATCTCACTCGCAGAAGCCGCATTTCGTTTGCTTTCTTACTACTTTTTATGGGGGCTCCCTGTGGTCCTGGTAGCAGAAGTATATAACGAGCCTAGCTGGTAGCCATCTTGGTTTTCCACGCATGCCGTCCACGTCACGTGACGCACCTAAATATACAATACTACATACGTCACTACACTACAATGGCAATTCCTTCCGATAGAAATATTTCCGTCAAACAATTTGATAAGCTATCCAAGTATAAAGACCTGCAAATTTAGATAGAAAGGATGTGGCACCTTAAAACAGCTGTCATACCTGTCGTAGTTGGTGCACTTGGAATGGTGAAAAGGGAACCCAAAACCATCTAAAATCAATCCCGGGAGAGCCATACTTGACAAGAAATATAAAAATAGTCCTTACAAGTACAACACACCTGCTTCGCAAAGCACTGTCAATTTAAAGAAAGATTCTGAACAGTATGAATGTACGCGAGTATTGAACTGCACATCAATGTTAGCATGCAAGTAACAAACCTTGCTGCCACAGGTATCGGGAGGATTCCCGGCGGCAGCTTGACTGTAAATAGCCGAAATCAATGGACAATTTAAATTCATAATAGTAAAAATACAACAAATAAAAAACAAGACTGCCTGTGTGAAAATTTTCGATCTATCGTAGATCTTCTTCACTCACTGAATTATAGCATTCTATAAATCTAATAGTTAATAAACGTTTAACAAGAGAGAATGTTGCGTTCTATAATGGAAAAAGAATTAAACGTTCTCCTAAATAATGGAATGTAAGTTTCTAATGATGTGGCGTCATGAAATACGCGGTTAATTCGTTTTGGTAAATAGTTTTAAATGAATACGTCCTAGTTCGTTGAAACTACTGTTCATGCCTAATGGTTCGTGAGTTCTAAGTCTGGATATCCATTGACTTTCTTTCTGTGCAAGAATATCAGAGTCCCCTTCAACGTTCTCTAAGACGTGCACCCGCAGATCGCGATCAAAACTGCACAATTCACTGTCATAAAAGCGTTTCCCCAACTCCATTGCTGTCGGATCGTGTTTCGAATCACTCCGATGCTTGTTAAAGCGCTGGCTCAATGTTGTCGATGTGTACCCTGCATAAAGTAAATTATGCTTAGTGCATTCGGCTGCATAAATTACGTTTTTCGACTGACAAGATCCTCCTGAAATTTTGTATTTCTTCCTTGCATTTATATTTTCTACCAGATCAGTTTGCCCCATGTGGTCGCATAATAGGCGATTACGCTAAAGATGGCGGCGAGGAACTTTTTACCAAGATGCACTGCGTTCTTTTATCGAATTCCTATAGAATCGTTAAAAAATTCGTTATTCGAACGCAATGCATCTTGGTAAGGAGTTCCTCGCCGCCATCTTTAGCGTAATCGTCTATTTACATGGGCGGCCGCGTTTCTTTGAATTCTTCTATGTGCATCTCACATTCAGTCCTGATGGTCTTTTTACCTTTGGCTGACAGGAAACTACAATCTCTTACAAAAGTGTTGGACCCCTATTGAAAAATTCGAATTTTTGTCCCCCCTCCCCCCGTTTCAATGTTGATTGCCTGGCAAAGAGGTGTTTTTCATGCAGATCCACCAAAAGAATGATTCACCAATGCCAGCAACATTGAAATGGGGGGAGGGGGGACAATATTTCCGAAAAACGTAGATTTTCGTAGGGGTCCAACACTTTTGCAAGAGATTGTAGGAGTGAACGAAGGTTTGGATTGCGGCGGTAAGATACAATTGGTGGTTCTGGAAAGATTTTAGCGAGTTTAGGGTGATCTTCAAGCATTGTTTGATAGTTTCTGTGTAGGATGGAAGCTAGTCCTATAAATCTTGTATGCCAGTTGATAACTAGAGGTACCCTATTGTTGTCATCACAAACATTCGGTTTCTTGAAAGTCAAGAGATCTTGACGGTTTTTCTTTTCTACGTCATTGGCTATCCGAATGAGTTTAATTCTTGAATATCCTCTGTTTACATAAAAGTTTATAAAGTCCGATGCATGTTTTCGGTAATCAACAACAAGACTGCAAATTCTTCGAATTCTGATAAACTGCGAGAGTGGGTTAGATCTAATTGTATGGTCTGGATGATCTGAGAGTCTGTGTAAATAAGTGTGTGTAGCCGTAGGTTTGCAGTATAATTCAGTGATGAGAGAATGTTCATGAATTTTTACTCTTGTATCTAGAAAAACAACCTCTTTCTTGGAGAATTCAGATGTAAATTTGATTTTTGACTTGTAATTGTTCTCTTCGGCAAAGGAATTGCAATAGGAAAGAAATGCTTGTAAACTGACTTGATCACCCTTCCATATGAAAAATCTATCGTCGATGTATCTTATCCATGACAATGGTTTAATTCCATGGTATTTGTGAAAGTTTTGTAGCAATTCCGTTTCAAATTTAGACATGAATAAATTTGCAAAATTAACGGCCATGGGAGTGCCCATTGCTGTTCCTTTAACTTGATGGAAGTACTTTTCTTTAAATTTGAGAGTATTGCTTCTGAGGATGAATAGAATTATTTCCGAAATGTAACTTGATGGTACTGACTTTTCATTGCGTTTATCAAGTGCTTGTTTACAGGCATTATTATTATTTTTTATTTTATTAAATATCTATTTAAAGTTGGCTAAAAAGTGAATAGCTAAATTGCAGCTAATTAAGGCCTACTATTTACAATATACATAATTTACAATAAAACTAAAATTAATATATATTACAGGACAAATCAGAGTTAAAATCTATCATGTTAGAAACCCAACTTGCGGTATTTATACTTTGCAAAGCCTACAGTTGCATGTTCCACCATTCCAAAATCTAATTCGTTTTTTGAACATATAATGCTGCCACAGTTTATATCCAAGGTAAGTAATGGACTCAACTCCAAAGGCCGTAGTTCGTACTTTTGGCAGTTGAGCGTCATTACCATGCCTTAGGCAGTACCTAATATTTCGTTGCATGAAAATATCCTTCATGAATGGTGGATTCAGATCGCATTTTGTTTTATAAATTTCACTCATTATAAAAGCCACTAAGGAATATCTTCCTGCAGTCAAAATGAATACATTTACAAAAAAAGTACACCAAGCCAAGCAAGCACGAGTGAGCATTTTTCAGTTCCCTTGGGTATATACGATTGCTTGTTTCGTAATAATATTGAGAGAGATGATACAAAAAGCATTTCACTCAAGGATTCGAAATGAAAAATTTTTATCAGGCAGATGCAATTTGAAGTTGTTTTGTTGAACTAAGAACGATGTTTCTGTGGAATTAAATTCGTGATTCTAATGTAGAGTTCAGTTTCAGATTTCTTTCACAATGTGTTTCTAAGCACGAGGTTTCTTGTTATACTTCGCTATGATCGAGGAGATTCCACAACACAGCGCATTAACAGCTTAGGACAAAACCCAAAAGCTCTGGTTTGGTGATGAACGCAAATTAGGACTTTCAATATTAATAGTCCAACTCTCGATGCACCAATATCAACAAACTAGGTATTAATCTTCAAGTTAACTATCAAAGAATATTTCAAAACTTATTAGGGATCGATTCAACATAAATTCTTATCGCTAGCCCCGATCAAATCTGTTACCTTTTTTTGGGGACACCCGGAACTTGATTTTAAACCAATGTTCTATTGCCACGTGATGAGTGCTGTTGTCATACTGCTACGAATCCGTCTTGATATTTCCAAATTGGTCATATTTCTGCATTGTTTTAGACTCAGAGCATTTTACTCTTCAAAGGATTTCCAGACAATTGCATTATGGGCAACACTCTGCGCTGCACGCACTTAACTACCGGGTGTCCCAAAATGATGAAGTATCGTTTGATTACTTATATGTCCATAACCGATGAACCGATTTTCAAAAACTGGTAAAACCACAACCAACATCTTAAGATACAATTTAGCCTTTAGGCAATCAAACAAAACAAAATTTTTGAAAATTGATTCATTGGTTATGGACATGTACGCAATCAAACAATAATACATCATTTTGGGACACCCGGTATATTAACAGCTAGTTTCTCATTTAATCTATGTTTTAGATGCGGGGAATAGTTAGGACATTTGCATAGGCAAAAACCCAACTTCAAGAGAGCATATTTTATGTTTCTTAGAAAAACACATCACCTCAAAATTCTTCTAGGCCTGGAATTTTCCTGTACAATCTGTTTTGTAACTTTTTACCACAAAAACGTCTTGACTGTCTCTTACAGTATGCTGCATTTGAATTTGGTGATACTTAGAATGATAATCAATACATTAATACATCCATTAATACACCCAGACTGCATATCATAGGAAAGAAGATCTATTGTCCTTTCAAACTGTATACATTACAGCACAGCTATTTGAATTTTATGATTTCTTTCAAATTTCCCATTATACCGTAGTTGGGCTGCATTTTTTCTGAAACACCCTGTTGTTTGTTTATATTTGCTGATTTGCTGAATTTGATATTCAGGACGTCAGTAATCTTTATGACGTTATATTTAGAATCAATTCTCAAAATTTGCAGAAAACAGTCTTAGGTTCCTTGTTGCTAACCGTTTTCACTAATTAAAGTCTAAAAATTCTTTGTTAACAATAGAAATCTTAATTGGTCTATTCAACTGCTAATTGCTCTTAATTAGCAAGAGTTGCGATTTGACTTAAAAAATGCTCCCCAGTGAAAAACACTACAATTTCTACCCAGTCCAAATAGGGTTATGGGATAGATCGATCGAGATGCTTGCAACAAGCTACGATTAGCGAGATACGTTGTGAAATGAACGAAACTGTTTGGGTGGTCTACACATCAAGATAAAGTTTGACGTTTGACAGCTAATTTTGTCATTAATATTAAGTTATTTGATTGGAATCATACTTGAATGAAATGCAATTGTCGGGCCCAATCAGATTGCTCAAGGACGACTTGATTCTGCAGTGGAAGCGTACTTAATAATAATAACTTTACATGTTTTCGTCCTTAAGCCTGCCTAAAAACCAGATAACTACGGTAACTCTCATACACAGCGATCGCGATCCCTCTCCCTACTCAAGTTACTTAACAGGCAATATTGATTTTAAAAAGTTCAACCCACTTGGACGGAGGTAACGAGTTTGTGCTCGTACTGTAGCCCCTGTAATAATTATATCTAATACAACTCGTGTCCTTCACACAATGATTTATGAAGCATAAGAGAATGACACGAGAAGCAGAAGGTGAAACAGTGCCTTCTTTGAGTTTCCATTACTACAATATTGCCCAAAATACTTGGGACAAATCATAAAATTGCACTACTTCGGTCTTTGATTACGTGCCCCCCGCTCCCCCCGTTTCAAAGTTGCTTGAATCAAACGCCTCTCGACCTTCTCAACATTGAAGAAGGGGGGAGGGGGGATTAGGAGACTCTAAACGTATGTTTTCTCCTCGATATTTTAGGAAACATCATGAAGACACTGAAATTTGCCTGTGTCCCAGCTTCTTTTGGCCAGGATTGTAGATACCTTAGCATCATTGGGTTATACTTAGAAAAAGCAGCCAGAATGTAAATCTGATGATAAGTGTAACGACGAACAGTTTCATTTCTTCTTCATTTTGACCCTCACGATGACATAAAAAGATTGAGCTAGTGAAAATATAGCATATTAGTTGACAAATCTGTTGACAAGTTCATGTTGATAAGTCCATGTTAGCGACAAATCCGGTAATAATTATTAAGACATGATCAGTTAATCAAGACACGATTTTAGGTTGTTTTCGTTAAATTCGCATTTAGAAAATGATGCCCTCAGAATAACCTTGTGGCTTCCAAACAATTTTATGAGCATACATGAAGATAAATACCACTTAATACTATCAAAAGGTGTGATCGCGACCGCAATGGGGGTGGTGTTGCAGTTTATCTTAAAGATACTTTGTTAGATAAATCTAAAGTGCGGGAAGACGTTCCTAAATCTTTTCTTGAGCTCTTATGCGTTGAGATTAAACCTGTTCATGCTGCTCCTTTCTTCGTTATGGCTTGGTACAGGCCTCCTAACGTAAGTGTTGATACCTTTGATCAGTTAGAAGAATGTCTGAAATTTCTTGACAGGGAAGACAGGGAAGACAAGGAAACTATTCTTCTAGGCGATACAAACTGTGATTTTCTGCCTAAAATTCCAAAGCCGGGATTTCAAATGACCTTCCAGCTCATTCCCTACGTCTGCTAGAAATATCTAGTCTGTTTGGATTTCATCAACTACTACTCTAATAGATCACATAGCTACGACAAACAAAAGTAATGTAGTAACCTCGGGAATACATAAATCTTGCCTCAGTGATCATTATTTGGTCTTTTGTGTCAGGAAATTTCGTGGTGCTTGCAA
Source organism: Aurelia coerulea (assembly GCA_039566865.1). Classification (NCBI taxonomy): domain Eukaryota; kingdom Metazoa; phylum Cnidaria; class Scyphozoa; order Semaeostomeae; family Ulmaridae; genus Aurelia; species Aurelia coerulea. The sequence continues at coordinate 14,698,028 of CM076944.1, forward strand.
AAAACAACTCAAAAATATTTCTAAAAGGCAAATGAAGAACTTTGATCAAGCCAAATTTGTCAAAGATCTTGTAGGGGTAGACTGGAGAGACATCGTGTGGAATACAGACGATTTAAATGTGTAGTTAACAAATGGACAAACATTTTCTCGCTTATACTTGAAAAACATGCCCCAACACGTAACAGGCGTGTTTCTGACAAATTCTGTCCTTGGTTTACCAATGATTTCAAACTTATGTGCAAGGCAAGAGATAAGTTAAAAAAACAAGCTATTCGCTCAAAATCAGAACTATTGATGCAGTCCTATAGACATGCACGTAATCAAGTTAATAAATTAAATGGCGAACTAAAGCGCGAGTATTTCAGTCACAAGATTGCTTCCTGCGAAGGAGACCTTAAGAACACATGGAAGACTATCAATAATGTTTTAAATAAGAAATCTAAAACCACCAACATTTCATCACTGAGCATCGATGGGAAGCATATCTCTACCAGTGCCGGCATTGCAGAATCGATGAAAAACTTCTTCTGTACCATCGGAGAGACACTTAGTGACAAAATTCCCGAAGCAAAAAACCCTCTCCTCGAGAAAGATTACGAGGTCAATCCACAAAGAACAAAGTCTAATTTTCACGTTATTGATATTCTCCAGTTACGTAAAGTTTTTGGCAAATTCAAAACCTCAAGGGGATGTGGTACTGATGGCATTGCTAGTTGTTTTCCAAAAATTGCATTTCCATTTATTTCAGAATCTCTTTGTGATATTTTCAATCTTTCCATTGCTACTGGTTGTTTTCCAGATAGCTGGAAAATAGCCAGAGTAGCCCCAATTTTTAAAAGTGGTCAACCTGATGACCGATCTAACTACCGACCTACATCAGTCCTGCCTGTTTTAGCCAGGGTCTTTGAAAAGCTTATTTATAACCAACTGTACGATTATTTGGACAAAAACAAACATCTATTTTCAAACCAATCTCGCTTCAGAGCTCTTCATTCTGTTGCCACTTGGCTTCTTAACAACACAGCTGACTGGTATGTGAACATGGACAATGGTAGATAAACTGCAAATATTTTCATTGATCTCAAAAAAGCATTTGACACCGTAGATCATGACATTTTACTAGCTAAATTGAGGAAGTATGGCATTGAAAATCTTGAACTTACTTGGTTTATGTCCTATCTAACCAATAGAAAGCAATTCTGCAAAGTAAATGGGGTGTGTTCCAAAACCGAAGATATTCGCTGTGCTGTGCCACAGGGTTCTTGTCTTGGCCCTCTTTTGTTTCTGATTTATATCAATGATCTTCAGTTTTCTTTGAAGAAAGGTAAAGTGACCATGTACGCTGACGATACCAGTATTTCTTACTCTTCTTCGAGCTTAGTAGATATAAACCAAACTCTGAATAGTGAACTGAATGATTTGAAGCGATGGTTGCAAGGTAATAAACTTTCTTTGAATGTTCTAAAAACTCAAACTCTGATTGTAGGTTCCCAGCACAAAATTAAGAAAATTACCGATAAGACTGTTGATCATCCACTATTTTTTATTGGTGACTCTCAGGTTGAAAATGTAGACCGAACAAAGTATCTGTGTGTGATAATCGATAGGAATTTGCATTGGGAAGAACACGTTAACAATCTCCGTACTATGGTTTCTCGTGCAATTGGATTTTTGAAATATTCCAGGAAGTTTTTACCTCAAAACACGTTGAGTGAAATGTATAGGGGTATCGTCGAGCCCCATTTTCGGTTCTGTTGTTCGGTGTGGGGGTGCTGTGGGGTGACTAAACTGCAAACCTTGCAAAAGTTGCAAAATCGAGCAGCTAGAATTGTAACTAAAAGTAGATTTGATACGCCTGCTATGGCATTAATTCGCAGTTTAAATTGGCCTACTGTAGATGATATTATTAGAAGCGAAACAGCTACCACAATGTACAAATCGCTAAATGGTCTGGTCCCGGAGTACCTTTCAGATTTGTTCGAAAAAAATTCTACTCGAAATGTCAGAAAACTGAGAAACACCGATACTGATCTCTCGTTACCATTACGAAAAACTAACAATGGGCAGAGGGCTATATCTTTTCGTGGACCTAAGCTTTGGAATCAACTTGAACCTGATGCTAAACAGGCACCCTCCCTTGCCACTTTTAAGAGAAGAATCAAAAACTAGCCTTAACGAGAATTCTTTTATTTTTTGTTAACTATTATATAGTGATCTTTTGAATTAGTAAATGTTTTGCCACGGCCCCCTGAAAAGCAGTTCATATGGATTGACGGGGCTACCGTGCCTAAATAAATAAAAATGAATGAATGAATGAATGAATCGAAACCAGTGTTGCAGATATGATTGAAATGGCATCTATGGCGGAATGTTCTTTCAACCGGACCCTACGACCCCAGATCATACGACCATAGGACCATACGATCCTACAACCCAAGTTTTATAATTTAGCTGACAACATTTTATCATTACTAGGCTTGCCGCGCGTCGCCTAATTGGCATTCAAGTGTATGGAGAGTTAAGTTTACGTGCGCCAGTTACTAAGGGAGAGATGTTTATATAAATATATTCTATCTATTTTCCCAAATTGGGGGGGGGGGGGGGTTCTGTTCTGTTGGTTCCTCAAATTCTAGATTACCTTTTTGGGTCTCAAATATGGGAGACAATAAAACAACGGGTAAAATATTTTTTAGAATCCAAAGTAAGATCAAGTAACATTGCTAAAATCAAACTATTGAAATTTCCAAATAAATTATGAGCAATCTAATCAGTTGGGGCACTTGTCCACGGATTTAAGATGCTGACTTCATAAATGTTAGTAGTGTTTTCTCTGTTGGGTCAGAGAAAATATTTTTCAGCATCTATTTTCATGCTAGGAATTATCATGTTGGGTTGATGCTTGGTACCCTAGCCATTTTCATTCATTTTTCATTTTATCTTTTTTACCCATGGTAGCCCCTCAATAATGATAATTGATTTACAGGGGGCCATGCTAAAAACTTACAAATAACTACTAATTTACAATAAAAACGACATTTGCTATAAAACCTAATCCTAAACCTAAACCTAAACTAATTACAAATTGTCATAAATAAATAAAAGAAAACAGAATAGAATTGGTGAGAAATTCATGGCTGCACCGTCTTTTTAAACGCTCTCAGGGTTGAAGTATTTCGGATCTCAGGGCCAAGACTGTTCCAAAGCTTGGCGCCTCGGTACGCGAAACATTTCTGCCCCCCTGCCGATTTTAATAATGGCAACCTGAGATTGACTTCGGCGTTTCTAAGAGAACGACTGGTAGAGTTGTTGACTCTCGTGAACATGTCTTTCATATAAGAAGGCACGTCACCATTAAGGGATTTAAAGACCATTTTCTGAGCTTCAAAATCAATAAGCTCCCTGACAGTCGGCCATTTAAGCGCCCGAATAACTGGTAAAGCAGTAGCATCAAATGGACTGTTGGAGACGAGTTTTGCAGCCCGATTTTGAAGTTTCTGCAATTTTTCAATGGCAGTCACCCCAGCATTTCCCCAGACAGGGCAGCAATATCTAAAGTAAGGCTCCACTAAACTCTTATACATTGTCTTGACAGTTGAAATAGGAAGGTACTGCTTGGCATAACGAAGCACACCAATACCTCTAGAGATCTTATTAGTTGTTAGGGCCAATTGAGATGTCCATTTAAGTTGATGGTCAACCTGAACACCAAGGTATTTGACCTCCTTTACCAACTTGATATCCTCGGAACCAATCTTAAGGTGTGGTTTGGTTGAATCAACAGAGTCAATTTTTCGCAGCTTACCATTACTCCCTATAATCATTGCTTCTGTCTTTGCAACGTTTAAAGACAACTTATTCCCTTCAAGCCATCCTTTCAAAGCTTCTAAGTCAGCATTAACTGCTTGATTAATTTCCGAAACAGATTCAGAGGCATAGTAAATGCTTGTGTCATCTGCATACATGGATACAAGGGAATTTTTCAAACAACAAGGAAGATCGTTAATATAGACCAGAAAGAGAAGTGGTCCAAGACATGAACCTTGTGGTACACCGCAAGTTATACTGTCTGTAGCGGAAATTCGCCCATTCACCTTACAGCATTGTCGTCTACTGGTGAGATATGAGCGAAACCAGCCAAGTTCTTTTCCTTTCAAGCCACAGAAGTTAAGCTTCCTTAATAGAATATCGTGGTCAACTGTGTCAAAAGCTTTCTTTAGGTCTATGTAAACGACAGCTGTGTATTTACCTTTATCAATGTTTAAGTACCAGTCGTTCGTGCACTTTAACAGAGACGTGAGAACCGAATGAAGGGCCCGAAAACCTGACTGACCAGAGAAAATCAGCTTGTTTTTGTCAAGGTAATCGTACAGCTGGTTATAGACAAGCTTCTCAAATAAACGAGAAACAACAGGTAGCACCGATATAGGCCTATAATTTGACCTATCATCTTTTGAGCCTTGCTTAAAAATTGGAGCTACGTTAGCAGTTTTCCAGTTGTCAGGGAAGCAGCCGACGGACAGAGACAATGTGAAGATTTGGGCAAGCGAAGGAGCCAAAATCTCAATACCTACTTTAAGAAAGTGACTAGAAATGCGATCAGTGCCAGAACCATTTGATTTTTTGATCTTGGAACATGCTTTTATAACCTCTTCAGTGGTAATAGGCTTAAAGAAAAAAGTAGAATCAGTCTTTCCTTCACCACAATCACCATCTAGAAGAGGGTTTTCTTTGTTAGGTATATTTTCGCTAAGGTTTTTCCCCACATTGCAGAAAAAATTATTCATAGTGTCAGCTATTTCTTGGGGGTTAGTAATTTTATCCTCGCCATTTTTAATAGACAATATTTCAGTAGTTTTGGACCTTTTATTCACCAACTGGTTTATAGTCTTCCATGTTTCCTTAGTGTCCCCAGCACAAGACTGAATCTTATTTGAAAAATATTCTCTTTTCATTTTAGAGTTCAAATTATTGGCCTTGCATCGCATTTGTCTGTAGGCACTCATAAGTAGCTCAGATTTTGCCTTTACTGCAGCAGCCTTCAATTTGTCTCGTGTCCTGAAGAGCTGCTTCAGATCAGGGGTGATCCAAGGACTGAAACGCTCAGTGACTCTACGCTCTCTTAAGGGGGCATGCTTCTCAATGATGGAAGACAATTGATTTGACCACAAACGAACTGCATTGTCTAAACCATCGCTGTTGTGTACAATAGCAGACCAGTCAGTTTCGGCAAGGTCAATTAAAAACAGGTCCTTGTCAAAATTTTTCATCTGTCTAGACGTTATTACTTTATGGTTGGCTTTGATAGATCCCCGAAACTTACGAGTCACATATACCAAATAATGATCGCTAATGCATGTTTTTACAACGCCAGATTCGACAATATTTGAAGGGTTGCTGATTGCGACATGATCAATTATAGTGGCAGTATCGACTGTCTCTCTGGTAGGTTCGGTAATAAGTTGCTTCAGTCCAAAGGAGTTATAGAAATCCAACATGTATTTAGTGCAACTTGGAACATCAGAATTTAGGCATTCTAAGGGATTCAAAGCAGAGCTAACGTCACAATTTGTGTCACCTAATAAGATGATCTCTTTTCCCTCAGACTCTAGATAACTGAAAACGTCTTCTAACTTATCAAATACTTCTACCGGATCAGAAGGAGGTCGGTACCAAGAAACCACAAGAAAAGGCTTAGCTTGGAGTGGCTTCACCTCTATGCATTTAAGTTCAAGATTAGAGACAGGAATGTCATCCCTTGCATCTACTACAAATGTGTCTCTAATATAAAAACCTATACCACCCCCTCTACGGTTACGGTCCAGTCTGTCAAACCTGTATCCTTCAATCTTTAGAAGCTCACTCGAGTAGTCAGAATCTATTTTGGTTTCATTTAGCGCTAATATATGGATATTTTTCTCGTGAAGGAGAAGTCTTATTTCATCAATGTGAGCGGGAAGACTGTTTACATTGAGAGAGGCTATAACCATACCCTTCCTAAACCCCAGCTTTGTACCAACAGGGCAGAATGTCGAATCATCTACCGGGTGTGAGGCAGTTGAGTCCCTAGCCGGTAAAGATGTGCGGGTGGTTGAGTGGTGATTAATGGCTACGCCTACCCTTGCTTCTATTACATTATCAATATTAATAAGTCAGAAATCCGTAACGGCATTTAAAAGATTGTTTGCAAAAATCTTACTACCATATTTGTTTAAGTGCAACTTGCTTCTGTTAAGGTGATTTGCCGGATCGATGTTCGAATGGTCAAAATATGTAAAATTGTTCTCTGAGCAAAGGTCTCTTAGGATGTAGTTCACCTTAACTCTTTTCGGTTCGTGCTTGTCATACCTTGGAACCAATCCTGATACTTTGACTTCGATGTTGTTCTCGCGGATCTTTTTTGCAAGTTCGATAATACCTTTGCCAATGTTTACTTCGGATTTTTTGGCATCGGGAAGGTCATTTGTTCCGACATGTAAAATGATGCAATCTGGCCCCTTTTCAATCGATGGTAGTACATACGAGTGCATATCTTTAGTGGTCGAGCCACTGAAAGACTTCACGATAACCTTTTCACCAGAGGGGCAGTCGTTATTGAAATTCCAGCTGTTTAGATTTTTCAACATTGAGTCTCCCAGTATGTGTATGGATCGAGATTTGTTTTTTCCATCAGATTTTCTGGCTTCATTTGCTGCATTTGTCGTTGTGCTAGGTGCAATAACGGCATTGTCATCATTGGTGGCTACATCTTCAGTGTTGTTTGTCGAAGCTTCGGCTCTGTTTTTCTTTCGTTGCCTTTTGTTTGGACGCGATTTGCTTAGGTGATTTGTTTTGCTTGGTTGAATGGCATTGTCATCGATGTCTTCAAATACAATGTGAGCATTGTTCACTTCATCAATACACCTTTTGTCGCCGCTATTGTTATTGGCAACAGCCTTTTGTTTACCATTAATCTCAACCCTGGATGAACTTTGACCTTCAGCATCCATGCTGACTTTTCGGGTGACCCCTTGATTTTTATTAGTTATTTTATCGGGAACTTTGTCCAAAAACACCATCTTTACAATTTCGTCCTTATTCCGTAGCTCTTGCCTTAAAAAATCAATTTCCTCCTTCATGTGACGATATAGATGTGACCTCTCAAAATTATCGGATGAATCCTCCTTACCACGCGTTTGCAAACAAATATCTTCAAATTCACGAATTAAATCAGATCGCAATCCTTGCAAATCATCGATATCAATATTCCTGGATTGCTCCGAGGAAGATGGATTTTTTGTGGACTCCAAGAGATGTTGCCAACCTTTAGTGGTGTTATAGAAGGATTCGTTACCATCACTTCCCTTGTCTTCGATTAGGCCATTGTTTACCATGTTATCGACTGCATCCTTGACTCTGGTAATGTCGCATTTTCCCATTTTTGATTACAAAGTCCACTTTGTAATCTAAGAAGGGGCTTCGATGTCAGTCAGTAAGAAAGAAAGAAAGAAAGAAAGAAAGTAAGTAACCCACTTCCGTCACGCTCGTTAAAGCAATTGATTAACGTTTTATCTCTGCTAATTAGCACTGAAATAAAGAAAGCGCACATAAAGCGCATACAAGACAGAAGTTTCCCGCGATCCTATAGCAACATTTGACGTCGGCTTATTTCATGTTAGACAGATTTGACACCATAAGATGGATAAATTACCATGATGTTTACCCAGGCACAACAACAAATTTCCCCAGAATTGGCACGTTCTTGACTTCATTAGCAGCTTAATTATGTCAAAACAATCGTTTTCTAGAACGAACGAATCATTAGCCACTTATTGATAGTACTCATTATGCAAATAAGTCAACTTTAGAGGATGATGTAACCGGTGGCCTGCACAGAGGCTAGCATTTGCAGCATCACCGAAGGTAGAAGGACCCCCTTCCTACACAGCTACAGAAAGGTGCAGAATCCCAGCAAACAATGGCGCCATTGACTGGGGGAAGGCACGTGATCACACTGAACCAAAACATCTTCATGCATATCATTCTGCACAGAGGCTATCTTCGTGACTGCTTGTCTCAAATTAGATGCCAGCGAATAGCAACAATTGAAGCGTGCTGTAGGGTTCCGTAGAAGTAATTTTGCGTTATCGTAACTCTCACATGACATCTCATTTGAGACAGATGCACCAATAGTTTCATGCACGAACTAAGCAAAGTAGGGGGTAATGAATTTTGATTTTTGCGTATCATTCTCGTTTGACATAAAGACCAAAATAGTGCCTTTGAGGCGATTCTTGTCCTTATACAAGGGGCTTGATTTGCTATTGAAGGAGACTTTAGCAGCAACACTCATCTCTCTGACTGTAGCTAAAAACAGCATCAACGATCATTTGGGGTTATGATCTTCGCAATGCAACTGAAAATTGCATTGTTGTCAGGTTTCCTATGATTCATGTACCTGATTTCAGTAATTGCAGCCACTATTTCAAGTTCCATATCGCTTAAAATCGGAAATTATAATGCAAACTTGTTTAGCTAAATAAATGGGGATCTTTTCAAGCCTAAGCACAAATATCCTGAATATACCTCAGGATGGGGTTTATTTGGTACTCTCTATCCCTCTGTTATCTGTTTACATCTTCTCCATGCTGAATACTTTCAATGATTCTGCAGACCCTTAAGAGCTCCTCGATCTATCCAGTTGACGCGTTGGCAAACATCTTCATTCCTTGCTCTCATTATCGTATTTTTTCTCACTCCTTCACTATCTCTCGTTTGCCTGCTTTGCTCTTACTGCGCATTCTGTGCGCTCTCTGTTCGCTTTCTTTTTCTCTTCGTTTTAACTATACTCTAAATGACTTAGATGCCCACATTGCGCTCTCGTGCCTTCGCTACTCTCGTTGATTTAGTTCCCCCTTTTTTGCTTTGTTGTTCTTCGCTCACCAGGGATAGGGAGACGCGTTTGTATCAAATATTCAATTGTTATCATAGTTGCCGTCTCAGCCATGGTTAATGTTTAATTGGGTCATATTGCAGCTACGAATCTTATTTTCGTTCAGGTACGTAGGAAGCATCTCAAATTTGGGGGGGGGGGGGGGCACAACACTTCAAGGGCATTTTTCATCCAGCTAAATGGGCACTTCCTATAAATAAAAAGGGAACGTCTTTGTTTATTACAAAATCTTGGAGGGCACGTGCCCCCAGTGCCCCCGGTTCATACGTCTCTGTTTTCAGTTTGCCGGGAAAGTCTTCCACTGACGCTTAGAATTGATCCCATATTGACTTTTCAAAACAACCGATGCCAGGGCCTATACTCAAACTCTCGATAAGAGTTCATAACAATGGCTTTTTGGTACTTTATGTATCAATTTGCCACAATGAATATTTAGATGTTTTATAACAAAAATAGATACAATGAAAAAGTAAATGTTCAATACGTAAAGATAAACACTGCTATTTACAGTGGCAAGGATAGCATTAAAAGGCGAAGCTGACCTTATTTCCACAATGGTCCTCTTAGAGGATGCTGTATAACGGAAATACGTAGGAGAAAAGGAAATACAGAGCTGCATATGTGTTTTCAATATGGTCCTCAGTAGAAGACATATATGTCATTTTCCTCTTTCTGTATATTTTAGAAAAAGTTCTCTTTGGTCTTATTTTTGAATGCATTGATATTGTTTGTTGATTTCAACTCAGATGGAAGACTATTCCATGTTGTGGCCCCAGATAAGATAGGCATTTGTTTCCAGTTTAATTTTGCGGATTGGAAATTCTAACTTGAACTTGGACCTTCACGTTGTTAGGCCTTGGTTGACTGGAAGGATCAGCACAACATACAGATCAAATCCTTACTGGTTGCTGAAGCACGCGGAAATCATCCAATTTCACGGTGCTCAGCCAATCAAATCGCCTCTTTCTAACCACGTGATATCAAATCAGTCGTTGGAAGGGAATTCTTGAGTACCCTCACGAAAATTGAAATGGCTACTAAGTTACAATAATTACATGGAATTTTTTTTTAAAAATCGGTAGAAGGGATGCCCCTCTGCAGTTTGTAGCGTGCGTGGACAAATATCTCATTTGGAGCCGAAATTGTATTCATTTTCCGGTCGACGAATATTGACCTTCGTTCAATCATTGATAAAATTCGCTGCAAATAAGATATAAGGATGAAAATCTCAGCGATTATAGATATTGCCTTAAGAAATAACCCAAACACTTGCCCTTCTTTTACATATCAAAATTGCGGGCGATATTCAGCGATCTCTGTTAGAAATGTCATTTGGGCCTAAGCTTCTCACCGATTTAACCTCTTACGTTGGCCCCAATAAGGCTTAGTTTGTATTATTGAGCTAAACGATTCACTTACCAATGACTCCACCATCAATTTGACTTCATTTTCAATTTAATGTCTCCAAATTTTTTTCAAAAACATCCAATCTTGAGCAATTTCTGCAAATTTGTTTCATTCCGTATTTCTCTGCAAGCGCAAAGTAACCTGCTTGAATGTCGCAATCGCTAGGTTATTGTGATACAAAGTAAAGTGATTCGCCACAGTTGATGCACTCATGAACAGATTTGGCACGTCTGTCTTTCTCAATTCATTCAAATGGAAACAAAAGGGATAAAACACTTTTTGGCTATTTGGTACATTAATGATTAGATTTTACACAAAACAACAGACAAATTGTTTTTTGCGCTGCACGTTTACAGCTTTGTTCCTTTTGTTTGATTGCATTGATTCAAGAATAGATTCGACAAAGCTGCTTTCAAAACTGTTTCTTGTTTTGTTGTTTTGTGTAAAATCTATTCATCAATGTACCAAATAGCCAAAAAGTGTTTTATCCCTTTTGTTTCCATTTGAATGAATTGAGAAAGACAGACGTGCCAAATCTGTTCATGAGTGCATCAACTGTGTCGAATCGCATTATTTTGTATCACAATGACCTAGCGATTGCGACATTCGTGCAGGTTACTTGCGCTTGTAGAGAAATACGGAACGAAACAAATTTGCAGAAATTGCTCATGATTGGATGTTTTTGAACAAAATTTGGAGACATTAAATTGAAAATGAAGTCAAATTGATGGTGGAGTCATTGGTAAGTGAATCGTTTAGCTCAATAATACAAACTAAGCCTTATTGGGGCCAACGTAAGAGGTTAAATCGGTGAGAAGCTTAGGCCCAAATGACATTTCTAACAGATATCGCTGAATATCGCCCGCAATTTGATATGTAAAAGAAGGGCAAGTGTTTGGGTTATTTCTTAAGGCAATATCTATAATCGCTGAGATTTTCATCCCTATATCTTATTTGCAGCGAATCTTATCAATGATTGAACGAAGGTCAATATTCGTCGACCGGAAAATGAATACAATTTCGGCTCCAAATGAGATATTTGTCCACGCACGCTACAAACTGCAGAGGGGCATCCCTTTTACCAATTTTTCAAAAAAAATTTCATGTAATTATTGTAACATAGTAGCCATTTCAATTTTCGTGAGGGTACTCAAGAATTTCCTTCCAACGACTGATTTGATATCAGGTGGTTAGAAAGAGGCGATTTGATTGGCTGAGCACCGTGAGATTGGATGATTTCCGCGTGCTTCAGCAACCAGTAAGGATTTGATCTGTTTGTTGATCAGCACTGTATACCGGGGCAGTTTCTTTAAGAAAATTACAGCTCTCTAAATGGTAGTATATGACATTATACAATGTACATTATTTTCTTTCCAAGAGCTTGTTAGAATTTCTAATAAGAATTACTTCAACCTGCTTGCAAATCAATGGTTGAAAATGGGGAAATTCAAAAGCAGAGAAAATACACTTCCATCTAAGTGGCGTACGCTGAGACCTATTGCAGTCTCTCTTACATGTCTCATGTTCAAACGGATATGTCTCTGGTGTAATTTCTCCTTTTTCAAAACCCAGTAGAATCCTGTTTTATCAGCTCTGGTCAGCTCTTTGCGCCAGCCTTGCACCAAATTCAATTCCACTCCGTCTCGCCTGTCTACTCCGCGACCTTTTTGCACTGTTAGTTGATTTACCTGCATTTGATATATGCACCCTGTATCTTAAAACTTCATCCGTTTTGTTTCTCGCAGCCTTCTCTATTCTTGTTGTCCTTCCTTCTGCATAGTTAATCATTTTTTGAAATACAAAGTCTTATCACATATAGGCACGGTTTAATCTGTGTTCATTTCCGTCGATGCTTGCCAACGTTCTATTTATAATTCCAAAGATAGAGGCAAGATGAACCTGTTCGTTGTTGTTCCTCTATATATTTCTCCCCATTGCTTCCTCTTTTCACTGCTTATATATCCTTTCTTTGCTAACTGCTCATGCAATTTAAAGTCCCCAAGATGTTTTCAATCTATCCTGCTAAGTTGCGCTGCCTAATTTCCCAAATCTCCCACAGTTGCAGTCATTGCTTTTGTTCGGTTAGGGAGCAGTCATTTTCGATCCTGGGTTACCAAGGCGGAGGATTTTTGACAGAGGTATGAGAATCTTTCCCATTACTGCTTGTGGGTATCCAAATATCAAGGGAAATTGGTATGAGGTGCAAAACTATTTTACTTGAAAACTATTTATATGAAGTCATCAGTTAACATTTAACCCTAATCCTACCGGGCTTTTTTTGATCTAACATAGCCGGGGGGGGGGGGTGCTTTCCACCCCCCCCTCTATAAACAGCCGTAGACTAATGGGAAATCATTGAAACTTGGCAAGGGCGTAGTCCTAACTATTCTTAGCCGATTGGTAATTTTGGGCGTGGCCATCTCATTAGGTGACGTCACTATGACGCCATAATGCTGGAAAATGTCAAAATATATGGTTTTCCGGCGTATTTGTTCTAAAAACGGAATAAAGGTAATCTGAATGACTTTTTCCATTCTTATTTGGCGTACTATTCATTTCCAATTCAAATATGATGCATATGGGTGTTTTTAGACCGTTATTTTGCAAGAAAATGACAAAAATTGATGACGTCATAACTAAAAACTGTGTTTTTCTGCCAAGAATTGATAACTATTGGCTCAAAATGCCTTTAAAATATTGCATAACGCAATTCTGTGCATTTCTAACAAAATATGCTGGGAAAAACTTCAACATTTGCCAAAATGACCCAAAATGGCGGCCCGAGTGACGTCATCATTTAAGAATGCTGACGTCAGCAAATTCCATTGTTATGGAAAACAATAGAAAGCTAATTGTTTGATGATTCTTTAAAATTACAATAGTTAACATTTGGAACTAATTCCGGGAGTAAAAATATCAAAATCATTAACTTTTTCAATACATTGCTCCAAATATGGTAGTGTCACCTGTCACGTGACACCATTGTTCAAAAATTTAATTGTCAAAATGTAGCTAATAGATAATTAGTAATTGTCAGAGAGTTTGAGGGTCATAGCTTTTATCGTTAAAGAATGCTCTGCAAAAAACCGACAGGGGGGTTGGAAAACATCCCCCCCCCCGGTAGGATTAGGGTTAAAAGTAAAATTGAAAGACAACCGGAAATTATGAATGGGGATGAATCACTGGACCTGTATGCAAATTGCCTGGAATAAATTGGCATGCATGTGTATGAATTTTATACATCACGTCCTGGAAGACTTCTGGATGGGGTACAAAACCATTTCGCTGAAAGGTGGTGGGGTATAAGACTTTTTCCAAATTCAAGATGGGGTATAAAAATGAAATGTTGTCTAATTCTGTTAAAGTATCTTCAGCGCTGGTACCCAGGATTAAAATAACCGCTCCCTTACTTTCCATCGTTTACCTTCTTGAATCTTTGCTCTTTTGAAATTTACATACTAATGCTCTTCCGTTGTACCCAAATTAACAACATATATCAACCGTGTAAGTGAGGAAATATTTGGATAATCTGTGATTTGGATAAACCTAGGCCTCCGTCGTTACCTGCAAATATGACATTGAATAAGAAACTGCTAGCAATACCCCAGGGGGACGGTTACTTATTACATTTGTTTTCAGGGTATCGTTTTCACCCATTTTTTTCTAGCAAGGGGTATCAAGATAAAGCAATTTTTCTAGAGCAGGTTGTCAAAGCACCAACGTACTAAAAAGGGATCTTTTGCTAGACCCCCCTCCCCCCGGAGAAAACGTAAGCTTCATCATCATCATCATCAATATATCATCATCATCAATAATTTATTTAATGTAGGCTAAATAAAATAAAAGGAATAGCTAAATTACAGCTAATTTACGCCTACTTTACAAAAATTTACAAAATTTACAAATTAATTCCTAAAGCTAATCAATAAAAACATTTAGTGGATTATATACAAGATAAAAGCATGCCTTCCCTACGAGGTACGGAGCGACGCCCACCTCCCAGAGAGACGGCGGACACACCGCGCGAGGGAACCCCCACACGCATATCCTAAGCTGCGGTCGCCGCTAGGGAGCAATTCCCCAGTTCAACCGCAGCCCAGTGCCTGCATCGTGAAGGGGACCTCACATCCCGCACATTCTGAAGGGGACCTCACATCCCTCAGCTTCATTGAAAAGAATAGCTTCTGACTGATTAACGAACGAACGAAACAGTCAATCGTTATCGCACCCTTCACCCTTTCAGCAAATTCCTCGTTCAATTCACTAACTGTTTAGAATAGACTTCTCAACTCTCCTTCCCAAAAATATGCTCCTTTGCAGCAGCGAGCATATTTATATCCTCTCCTCTAGAGGGCCTCTAAGAACGTGCGAAAGTAAGAGGAACTCAGAGTAAGACATCTACTTTAGCATCTCAGTGCCCATTTATATCCAGTACTCTCTTTTTAGCTCTATGCACCTCAGAATATACCTCCCTTTCATTCGACCCGCCCCCCTACTTCTCTGAAGCCTCCCTTTGTAAGGATGCACTCATGATCTTATTTATGACACGATTCTTTGTTCGTGACAACACCAAAATCACACAAACAGGAAATCGTTGACAGCATTATCTGCTTTGTATCATCCGATGTAGGTGTATAATCCGGAGCAGTGGATCCAGAGTATGGAACGATAGGAGCCTTGGATCTCAGGTCCCGTGCTGCTAAGGATCTAGGGGGGGGGGGGGACACTCAGCACATGCACATACGGGGATGTAAGTCGATATTTTTGGGTCAGAATATTGCTGAAAGTGATATTCTTGGGTCCAAATAAACTAAAATTATGTTTTCGATATTTTTGGTCATCAAATATTTGACAATCCTGGTCTCAATTTGCACTGTTTCCAGATCTTTTATGCTCGTTTACAGATGTCAAGGTATAAAATGAGCTGCTTTTTTTTGGTTGTAATGAAGCTAAACTGATATTTGTTGGTTTTCCTGAAAATTCCTCGGCGTATATGAAGACCCATCTGTGTATATGAAGAGTTCCCCCCCCCTGGGCTAAGAATGGTCTCCCTTTCTCTAGAGATACAAAAATACTGCACACCCACACACCTGGTTTGGAGGAAGCTTTGAGCAAAAGTTGAGGATGGTTATTTCAAAAGATAAGAATATTGGGAAATTGAATTTGCAAGGCTGGGAGAGTGGTTCTAAGCCAACGTAAAGGTTGATTTTCCGAAAAGTTTGTAACTGATGTTAATTCATGTAAGAAATGTCACGAAATTGTAATATTTTCCATTTTCGCATTAGCAAAAATTGGATCGAGAGAGGCATTCTGAGCCAGCCAAAGGAATATTTATTCAAACTTTTTCTGAAGATTGTGGTGATTCATTTTATATCATCGATGGGGCTGCCGCAGCTTCAATTAGCGAAGATGAAATTCGTGAGGAGGACAATAACATCAGCAAAACCTCTACAAACATGGTCGACTCTGAGTGTCAAAAGAATTGCCAGACCAAGTTTACCCCTTACGAAGAATTTGTAGCGCTTCGCCATATGGTCCTTGAAATGCAGGACACTGTACAGAGTTCCTGTAGCAGTTCTGAAGCCCTTGCTACTAAAGACGACATTGAAAAGTTGAAAAAGGAAAACGAATTTTTGAAGAACGAATTGCGCAGGAAAAACTTAATAATCGAAAGTTTGCAAGCAACGCCCCTGCCCGACCCTAATTTACAATATGGCGAAGGTTTGGGTAGCTTTGGCGAAGGCTTCATCTTTCCTCAACGTAAACATGTTGCTAGACAACACACTGCAACTCCCTGGCAACCGATGTTATACAATTTCGACAACAGATTCACACCTCTGAACAATTACGTGAATAGTGATCTGGAATCTGATTTCAATGCCAACGAGTCAGTAAACAAAGGTGCCCTGACAAAAGCCAAGCACCGAAGCGCAGCAAATAACAATCCAAAAGAAGCTAAGAACCAAAATTCTGAGAGCACCTATTCAAATGCAGTGAAGACAGGTACTGTTAAGAAAACTAATGCGCCCAGAAAAAGCGAAAAAAGGAAGGTTTACATTCTTGGTGACTCCATGATAAAAGGAATACAGCATTGGAAAATGCAAAGCCAAGACACACAGGTTGTAGTTCGCTCTTTTTCCGGAGCAAAGGTCAAACAAATGAGGCACTACGTTAAGCCTGCCGAAGAGGAAAATCCAAGCTTATATATTTTACACGTCGGCACTAACGACTTGCGAGAAAGCAAATCCGCAGAAAAAATTGCAGACGAAATTGTATACCTCGCCAGTACATTGAAGAATGACACAAATGAAGTTACTGTTTCGGGAATTTGTCCAAGGGAAGACAACCTCAATGATAAAGCTGCAACTGTCAACGAGATCCTTGCTAAGAGATGCCAACGTCAAAAGCTTGGTTTTATTAAACACGAGCAATTAGATGCTAAGAAACACACTAACACGAGCAAGCTCCATCTCAACAAAGAAGGTAATTCTATATTGCAGAGAACATTCCAGAACGAAATACAAATGTGACTATTTAACGTTGTTAATTCTAGTAATACTATCTTAAATGATATTCCACAGGCGGTTAATCAAATGCCATTTGGGGAGGATGCTGTCGATTGTAATACTGTATCGACAGGGTCTCATCAGCATCTAGGTTTTAAAAGGGGTATGGCAATCGCATCCCTGAATATCAATGGTCTGCGCAGTCACCATGATGAAATAAAGTTGCTCTTAAATGACCAGGGGATCCATATTCTTGCCCTAAATGAAACTAAACTTGATGCTTCTGTTCCAACAGAGCTTTCTGCAATTTCGGGTTATCAGCAAAAGCGCCTTGACAGGACCTGCAATGGAGGTGGTGTCTCTATTTACGTAAGAGACTCTATCAAAATGACACCGAGGGATGATGTGCCTTCCCATGGTCTAGAACTTCTCTGTGTTGAAATTTCCCCATCCAAAAGCAAGCCCTTTCTTGTCGTTACCTGGTATAGACCACCCAGTGACCCTGTTGACTCCTTTAATAAGCTGGAAAAAGCTCTTGCTTTCCTTGACAAGGAGGGCAAAGAAATTATTCTCCTTGGAGACACAAATTGTGATCTTGCCAAAAAATCAACTGATCAGTCATTGGATAACAATGCAAAGCACATTTCTAGTCTGTATGAGCTTTTCAGCTTCAAGCAGCTTATCGAGGAACCAACAAGAGTCACTCTTGACACTGCAACGCTCATTGACCATGTCGCTACAACATGTCCCAGAAACATACTAAAGTCAGGGGTGCATGAGGTTTCCTTGAGTGATCACTATATGGTCTACTGCATTCGGAAATTCGATGGAGCAGTAGAAAAAGGTCACAAAAAGATCAAGACTCGCAAAATGAAAAATTTTAACGAGGAAGCATTCCTTGCAGATGTTTCTGAGATATGTTGGGAACAAATGCTCACTGAAACTGATGATGTCAATTTGCTTGTCAATCATTGGTCTGAAATGTTTTCTTTGATCATAGAAAAACATGCCCCTTTGAGTGAAATGCGGGTTTCTGAAAAATATTGCCCCTGGATTGACAAGGATCTTCGGGGTTTGATGCGTACAAGAGACAAACTGAAAAAATCAGCAGTCAAAGGTAAATCCCCAATCCTTATGGATTCTTACAGACATATCCGTAATAAGGTCAATGCTCTTAATGTTCGGCTGAAGAAACAGCATTATACTGATAGGATCTCTGAATGTAAAGGCAATATGAAAGAATCTTGGAAAACAATTAATGAACTTCTCAATAAGAGATCAAAATCTAGTAGCATTGATTGTCTCAAAGAGTCAGGCATTAAAACTCGGAACAAAAAGGATGTTTCCAATTCAATGAACAACTTCTTTTGCACTATAGGTAGAGAACTAGCAGATAAAATACAACCTGCCGCTAATCCCTTACTATCAGGTGACTATGAAGTTAACAAAGACAAGGCCAAATTTAACTTCAAGACAATCGAGCTGAAAGATATCAGGGATGCATTTGCCAAGGTTAAAACATCAAAGAGCTTTGGGATTGACAATATCTCTAGCTACTTTATGAAGCTTGCTTTGCCTTATATTGAAAACTCTCTGGCTTTCTTGTTTAACACATCCATTCAAACCAGCCAGTTCCCAGATTCATGGAAAGTAGCTAGAGTTACCCCAATTTTCAAAGATGGTGATAAGACTGTAAAATCTAATTATCGCCCAATATCAGTCTTACCTGTCATCTCAAAGCTCTTTGAAAAACTTGTTTTTGACCAACTGTACCAGCATATGAAAGGAAATGGCCTTTTCACAGCTGACCAATCTGGGTTTTTACGCCTTCACTCCACGTTGACTTGTTTGCTTAAAATGAACGATGATTGGTACAATGGGCTTGATCTCGGTAAATTGGTGGGATTAGTGTTTATTGACCTGAAAAAAGCATTTGATACGGTCGACCACGACATTCTTTGTAAAAAGCTCGAACTTTATGGCGTGCAGCAGCGAGAGCTATCTTGGTTTAGGTCCTACCTATCCAACCGCAAACAATTCTGTAGGGTTAACGGTGTTGATTAAGATATCCAGGAAATAGAAGTGGGAGTCCCACAGGGGTCATGCCTTGGCCCCCTTCTCTTCCTCATCTATATCAACGATCTTCCCCAGGCTGTCCAAGATTCCTCTGTGACTATGTATGCTGATGATACCAGTCTGTGCCAACAGTCGAACAATTTGACTCAGTTGAATGAGGCTATAAACAGTGATCTTAGAAAACTGGACACTTGGCTGCAAGGCAATAAGCTGTCCTTGAATGTAGCAAAAACTCATTCAATGCTTATATCTACAAAGCAGAAACACAACTCTCTCAAAAGTCGAAACGAAGTCTTGGACCTGAAAATACGTGACAATGAGCTCGAAGTAGTTCAAAAGACAAAGTACCTTGGAGTGCAAATCGATAGCTCTTTGGACTGGAAGGAGCAAATTAAGGCAGTTTCTACCAAGGTCTCCAGGGCAATCGGCTTTTTAAGACATGCTAAGTCTTTTCTACCTAAGGAGAGTTTGAAAACTCTTTACACAGGCATTGTTGAGCCCCATTTTCGATATTGTTGTTCTGTTTGGGGTTGTGCTGGTTCTACAGACATAAACCAGTTGCAAAAGCTTCAAAATCGTGCTGCTAGAATAATTACAAATAGCAGCTTTGAAGCCCCAAGCAGACAACTTATCGAGGAGTTGGGCTGGAAGACTATCGTAGAGCTCATTGATGTTGAGTCTAAAATGATGGTCTTCAAGTCGCTCAATGATTTGGCTCCACAATACCTGTGTAACCTTTTTATCAAAAACTCAACAAGTTCCTCCCGCAGTCTCAGGAATACTGAAACTGATTTAAGGTTGCCAAAGAAAAAGTCAACAAATGGGCAAAAATGCTTTTCTTTCCGGGGAGCTAAACTATGGAATAGCCTCCCAGCTGAATCTAAGACGGCATCCTCCCTGAATGGTTTTAAAAAGTCAATAAAGGGTTAATTTTTCTTTCAATTGTAAATATTGCATAATTGTAAATAGGGTTTTAAAGTTATGGTTTTTTAGTGATAGGTTATTTTAGCTGTATATTGTAATTAAGTTTTTATTGGAGGGCCCCTTGAAAAACAGCTTCTGCTGAAGGGCAACCCTCCTTAAAAGAATGAAATATGAAATATGAAAATATTCATATAAAATTATTACACATTTTTCAAAGTTGCCACGCTAGCACTGGCAAACATGAGGTCAGGAGAGCTGTTCTAAGCCAAAATAAAAGACGCGTCCTCAAAAATTTCCCCTGGAATAATAGACCCTTCATTCCAACGTCCTTGGTTAATTTACCCTGGCTACGCCACTGCACAATTCACTGACATTCTTGAAAAAATTATCAAAAATAGTTCTGGTTAAAGCTTTGACTGGGTGTGCGAACCAGCTTTTAGATTTCTTTCCAGCAGGCAAAAGATTATAAGACATGCAACGGTCCTGATAAATCATGGAAAAGTCAATCAATACTTTTCTTGACGTATAAAGGCTCTTTCCCCCTTCATCACGAAACTTTGAAATGAGGAAGGTCAGTCCTTAAAATCCAGGTTCGGAGGAAGGTCAAAGACTTTTTGCAACTCTGCCTTTCTCATTCAACCCTCTCCTATACTCTCCTCTCGGGCCAACAAAATTTATGCTGGCAAAATAAGTCGATCTGTATAACTCTGCCCTCTCCTCCTTTCAAAAAGAGAGTCTGAGTAAAATAAAGCTTCAATCATTTCTATGGCTCCAATCTATCATTTGGTCCGGCAATTGTGATATGTCTAAAGATCATTCCCTTGTACACAGAAAACTGAAAGGGATTCCGCCAATCTTTTGATGTCACCGAATTCGCCCCTTACCCTGATTTGGGTGGCGAATTTGAGAAAACAAAATATCTATTGCACCCCATAGAGGGAAGACGAAGATATTTGGAAAGTTTCGCGAGGATCAGCGCAACGGTGCTCGAGTTTTACGCCACACAAAATTCGCTTCACGTTTTAATAATATAGATTTATAACAACTATTTATTTTATTTATATTGGATCATTTAGAATTTATTTGCTGTGATAGAGGTCCATCAAGCTATTTGTGCGAGCAGTTTTTAAAACGTAAACATTTTACATAAGTGCTCGTCAGT
Organism: Aurelia coerulea; assembly: GCA_039566865.1. Lineage (NCBI taxonomy): Eukaryota > Metazoa > Cnidaria > Scyphozoa > Semaeostomeae > Ulmaridae > Aurelia > Aurelia coerulea. The sequence goes on from CM076944.1 coordinate 14,719,032, forward strand.
AACCTTTGTCACGCGAACAATTTGACTAGTTTCCAGTCAGTAAAGCTATATTGTACACAAGAGAAAATGTTGCTCTGAGACTGAATTAGAAGGCTGAGCAACCCTTATATAGTATAAAATTCAGACCGCTTGGAAAATTCCACTTATTTTTATGGCACATGGATAAGTTTGCTTTCTTTTGTTTCAATCAAGCAAAGAAGCCTATAGTTCTGGATATTGAACAGAGATATTCAGGGACATAGGAAGCATCTTTAACATGGAGGGGCACGGCACTTCAAAGGCACTTTTTCATAAGAAGGGCACTTTAATATACATCGGATTTTAACGATAAGAATATGATACATGGCAGAAAATAATATCACAAGATTACTTGAGATTGCTTACTGATCACTACCTAATTTTTGGAATTGTCCTTTAACTCGAATCTTCCCTTGCAAAATCTGCCCTTCTGGGGGGGGGGGGGCAGATAACTGCTCGTGAATGGTAGTGAGAAACCGCCCCCCCTCTAACGTTGGCAGACTATTCTTCTGAGCTGCTCTCAGTTAAACTTCGTTAACAGCTAGTTTAGGCGATTGGGGCCTCTTTCCATGGTATTGAGTTTTCAGCCCCAAGGCTGAAATTTCAGGTCGTCGATCCAAAGTGGAATTTCATCCCTCCTCTATGGTCAAATGGTTTCAAATATTAAATTTGTAAATAATTTTGTTATATTGTAAAGAGTTGGTTTCAATTAGTTTTCATTAACGATGCATTCATCAACTTTAAATTATGTTATGAAGATAAAGATGATGATGAAAAGTTTGATTAATGCAAATTTTTGGGAGATTTACGAATGTAATAAATGCCAATACTGGGGTCTTTTTATTCAAAATCCTCTCTCATATCGGCTGTGAAGTTAATAGTTGTGTGAACAGCAGAACATCACATTCTTTCTGAGAAACTAGACATTTTCTACCGTTATATAAGATTTTTCAATTCTGAATCATATTATGATCATTTCTAAAGGATACATAAAACACCTAAAATACCTCAGTCAGTTGTATGAATTCGCCTTGTGCTTTGGTAGGAAGTCAAAGTTTGCTGGTACTGGACCTAACAGCATCTCACTGAAACACAAAATTACCATTAACATTGCTGATACAACGATGTTGCAAATTGAAAATTATTAATACACACTACCGGGTGCGCCAAAATAAACTATGCACGTTTGGCAGGCCACAATAAATCATACACTGGACCGATTTTGATGATTTATGACTTAATCGTTAGCAGAAAGCCTGAATTAGATACTGAGATTTTTGCAATTTTTTTCATTTTCAATTTTTAGAGCAAGAAGCGAGTTTCTTAAAATTTTTTGTTTTCGAAAACACTGAAAACGATAAAAAAACTTCATCAAGTTTTCTAAATAATCGACATGAATGGGCAAAGACAGAACTTGTTCGTGTTGATTTACGATTCAGAAATCGACCAACTGTAATCTGCTATACGAGAGTTTGTACTAAACCCCCAAATCCCCCCGAAACGTTTTCTCTTTGCTCATTCATGTTGAATCTTTTAAAAATTTGATCGACGTTTTTTGATCATTTTAAATGCTTTCGAAAGCGAACATTTTAAGAAACCCGCTTCTGGCTCTAAAAACTGAAAACGGAAAAATGTGCAAAATGTCCAAGAATCTAATTCAAGCTTTCTGCTAAAGATTAAGTCATAAATCTTCAAAATCGGTCCAATGTACGATTTATTGTGGCCTGCCAAACGCGCATAGTTTATTTTGGCGCACCCGGTATACAGCGAATAGGAATCTAGATATCATACGAATGACCAAGATATAAAATGAAACCACTCAAACGTTTGCGGTTGGGAAACTGTATCACTTTTTCTGTAATTCTAGATTCCAAATGGCAGTGCAAGGAAAGAAAGCACAAAGCAGGCTAATGCGCCGAATTCTAAGGATGTATTCATACCTTGTACGCTCTTTTACTCTCAAAGAATTTCAAAATAATTGATTTTTACGAGTTTTGCCTTACATAAAAGCCTGCTATCAATTTAATTCGCTTCTACCGTTTTAGATGGTAGACAAGGGGTTTTTGTTTCAAGAGCTGTTTTCTATTGACGAGGGAACTTTTCAAATGTAAATATACTTCAGGTCGATACCAGGAAAAAACAGCATTTATTTCAAAATCTGTACCAAGTTGCATCTCAATCACTTAATAATCGTTCTAGACTCAAAGTTGTATTTCCCTCCATATTGCTATTCTAAATTCCAGCCTGTAAGGTTCTTAAAAAGGTTCTTATATACGAGCAGGCCTTGCACACATTAACACTGTTTTGCAGCCCAAGAATTCTTGAGATATCTTGAGAATTCTTGAGAAAAAATCTTTTGTACCAATGAAGAACTCTGATCAGGATGTGAAGAATTCTAAACATTCTTGTCATTTTAATAATTTACATTAAAGCTATTATATAAGAACCTTTCCCAGTTTCAGCCTCTTAGGGGTTCTTATTTAGGGGGTTTTAAAAATTGAATTTCAGCCTCTAGGTTCTTACAAAAACAGGTTCTTTTATGCGGGTTTCTACTGTATTTTGTTCTATAAAATCGTAAACAACCTAACTCCGCACAATACAAGGGATACAATGCCCCCCAATTCAGCAGCTTCAGTACTCTCTTCGCAAAAACATGACGTCATCGGGCAAATAAGGGCAAGGACTGAAACATTCTACTTTCTATCCCCACTTTCTGTCCAAGTGGCCAGGCATCGCTAAAGTGCGCGAGCGTGCGAGCGCCGCTCGCAGGCACATTTTTAATCCAGCAAATACCTGCAGGCACATTTAATTAAAGAATTGATCTTTTCTAAAGTTTGTAACAATCAATTGGTAGGAATTGAGCAACAAGATGTTGCATTAAAATGATTTGAAAGGTTAAGAATAATGAAACCATAATTTAGTTGGACATCGAGCTAATCTTTCAACATCTCACATCCAGTTAGATTTGTCTATAATTAAATGACCTATCAGTTAGACCCGTCACTAGTAACGATAATTTCCGAGAGTTTTTGAGACGTGCAGAGAAGCATATTGCAGTTAACGGCCCAAATATTGAACATAGGGATAGTGTCATTGATAACAGTATGAAGTAATATTGGAAGGATAGCGTATTGCAGTTAATGGCCCAAATATTGAACATGCGGATAGTGTCGTTGATAACAGTATAAAGTAATATTGGAAGGAAAGCATATTGCAGTTAACGGCCCAAATACTGAACATGCGGATAGTGTCGATATTGCAGTTAACGGCCCAAATATTGAACATACGGATAGTGTCATTGATAACAGTATGAAGTAATATTGGAAGGAAAGCATATTGCAGTTAATGGCCCAAATATTGAACATGCGGATAGTGTCGTTGATAACAGTATAAAGTAATATTGGAAGGAAAGCATATTGCAGTTAACGGCCCAAATATTGAACATGCGGATAGTGTCGTTGATAACAGTATAAAGTAATATTGGAAGGAATCTGGGAAAGGGAATAAAACTAATTGACATTTCGCATGTCACTTTGATAAAGTGAAGGGCGTTACTGCATTCAAAGTTTTAGAGCGAATGAAAAAGTCACAAATAGATCTGATTCAAATTCAACTCTGTAACCAAACCATAATTATTGAAAAAATTTGTGATTTGAAGGAAACCTCCATTGTGTACCAGATCCAGATTGGACTTGCCCAAGTCGTCTTGTAAGGAAGAAAGAGACTCTTTCTTCCTTACAAGAAGACGACTTGGGCAAGTCCAGTACCAGATGAGTTTTGTTGTTTTAAAGCAAAGAAACAACTGTATACGATGTCAATTGTTGAAATGGGAGTAGTCCTAAACAAAGCCAAAGTTTCATATATATTGTCTATGATAAAGATCTATTGCATAAGGCACCATCCAACTTTTACAACCAAAATTTCCCTCACTTTATCAAAGTTTGCTTCATGTGATGCATTGAAAGAATTTAAATACGTTGACAAATTTTGCAGGCACATTTTGTAGCAATTTTGCGCTCGCAGGCACAAAAAACTTTTGGTGAGGTCTGCCCCCAGTTTACAGCTCAGCGCCAAGATCTTTTTTTCTTCCGACCCAAGATGGAGGCCGCACGTGCATTGGTTGCGAGTCGGAAATTTGGATTTATTTAGGTGTGGAAAGTCGAAGTTACCTTCTTTTCACTTATGTTTAAAAAAAAGTTACAGTTCAAGTCATCATTAATGGAGAGTTTGTGCATTTATTTGGTGGAATTCTGATTCTTGTGGAGGTTCGCAGTCTTCATCGACGTGACCTGATGGGCCTAAATAACAACGTGTTCTGAAAATGGGTGATGGCAAAATTGTAACTTTGGAAGTAGTAAAGACACTTCTTCATACTCAAGCAGAGGCTTTCAACTCTTCGGTTAAACTGATTATCCAAGATGTCAAGGAAGAACTGAAATCTATTCGCAGTGAAGTCTGTGATTTAAAAGTGAGTCTTCAATTCACGCAAAGTAAATTTGACGTCAATGAGAAAAAGTTGGCTGACATTGAGTTGAAAGTAAATAGACAATCGGACAACCTCTTCGCTTTGAATGGACATGCAGATGCAGCAGAGGGGCAGTTAGAGTATCTCGAAAATCAAAGTCGCCGTTCGAATATCAGAATTGTAGGATTACAAGAAGACAAGGAAAACGAGAAGTCATGGGATGATACCGAGCAAAAAGTCAAGCAAGTTATTAAAGATAAACTGGGCCTAACCGAAGATTTTGACATTGATCGCTACCACAGAGTTGGTCGAAGTAGAACAGACAAAGAAGAAATGGCAGTCGTAATGATGATCCACGCCCAATAGTGGCCAAGCTTGTGAGATGGAAAGATAAAGAGCGCATTTTAAAGAAAGCTAGAGAAGTGAAACCTGATGGAGTAAAGTTGTTGGCTGACCTCTCGAAACGAACATTGGATAGAAGAGAAGAGCAGGCTCCTGACCTGATTGCTGCAAGAAAGAGTGGGAAAATTGCTTTTTTGTCTTGGATAAGCTGATTATAAAAGATACGCCTCCTGATTCAGTTAAGAAAAGAACTAACCCTGCAAGTGATGACAGTGAACATGAGGTATCTTTTAATACATAGGCCTAGGCATACTCTGCAGAAATCTTGTGTTTTTTCTTATGTGATGAGCAATGATTTGTGTTAAGTTTATCAATAGTATGGCTTTTAACAGTTCATAATAAGGAATGAATCCTAAACATCCATGTGGCATTTGCTGCAAAAATATACTGGCCAATCAAAAGGCCATTCTTTGCAATAACTGCAATTTTTATGTGCACATTAAGTGCAATGGTATCTCGGCTTCAGAGTATAAGGAACTTGAAAAAAGAGCCTGATGATATTTCTTGGTTTTGTAAAAAATGTACCATTAACATGTTTCCATTGGGCTCTTTAGAAAATGATGAATTCTTAGGACTTGGTGACGTTGACATACCCTCATTTATTGACTCTGCACCTTCGTTTGAAATTACTTCTAACCTTATGGACTTGCCCAATCTTAGTGATTATGATATTGATGAACATTATGCCTCAAAATATTGATTCTCGCTACTTCACTTTACCTGAACTCTCCTCTTTACAATCTTCCTCTAGAGATTCCTCTATCATTCACACTGACATCAGAAGCATATCCCTTCATCATGATGAATTAGTTTCTTTATCTGCTCACTCTAATCTGAATCTTGATGTAATTGGAGTGTCTGAAATATGGCATTCTATTGACAATCCCATTTCATCTAATGTTGATATTCCAGGCTATACCTTTGTTAAGACTCAGTCACTCACTCAGAATGGTGGTGTTGGTTTGTACATTAAAGACTCCCTTACTTCCAATCCAAGAACTGATTTAGATTCTTGTACAAATGATTTTGAAACTGTATGGGTTGAGATTGAAAATAAAAATGACAAAAATTTCCTGATCTGTTGTGTTTACAGACATCCTAGCTCAGCTATTGATAACCTTACTTCTCATTTTCAGAACCTCCTCTCCAAAATTTCTTCAAACAAGCTAGTATTTATAATGGTCGTGGTTGTGGTTTGGTGGGTGGTGGGCTGTTTGTGCGGGTTTTGGGGGTACTTCAGTTTTGCCTTGGCCTTTATTTTGTCCCGATTTAGTGTGCGTATGTATCTTATTTTTTTGTTTTTTGTATTCTATTATTAATTTATTGTTGATATTACTTCGACAATTGTAAGTGGCATTTGTAGTGAGGACCCGGTGACCATGCGTCTTTCCTCGCTGCAAATGCCACAGTAACTTGCATTAACTTGTTGTTTTTAAGTCTTAGATTGATAAAAAAAAAAAAAATAACTCTTGTTGCTCAGCCCTTGCTTTGATGCACAAAGAAGAGACCTCCTCGCTGGAATCGATGCATCTAATACGAGCACTTGGATATGCAAATCTTCCAAATTAACAACCTGCCTAGTATCTAAATCTTTAGGGGCAAATCCATCAAGCTGGTATTGCCAAAATCTTTCCGCATTCTATACCCCCCCTCGTTAGCCTACCGATTACTTTTAAGCTAACACCTTTCAGAAACCTGTGGTGGCCTTCTTGAGTAAGATGCCTGAAGAATTCCACCTGGGTTTCGGAGGCCCCCAAATTAAACGAACGATTGCACGCCTTGTAGTTGTTAAACCTAAACCTAAAAGGCGTAAAGGAGCTCCCAAATTATTGCACACCAATAACAGTGCAGTGCATTCCAAAAAATACATATCATTTGACGATTCATAATTAAACGAATTTTTATCCTATATTCCGGGCTATCTATGTTAGAACGAAAATGTTCGCCATTACTCGTGACACTACCGACTTGACAACAAGATTTACCACAACGACAGCATCCCTTCTTATCACCCCCCCCCCCCCAATTCCCTACACTCATCAGCTTTTTTGCATGCTCGAAAAGCTCTATCGCACTCTCAAATAAAACTGAACGATCAAAATTAGGAAGCTAATTACCTAATCTTGACCCAGTCTGTACAACAGCTGCTAGCCATTAATGTTTCCAAGTCATTCCTTCCAAAGTACTGAGGAGGTCTAGCATTAATCTTTTGTGGCAAAACTTCCAGTAAGCCCACTGGTATGTATCTAAAATAATAGGCATACAAATTACTAATGAACAAAAATATTTACTGAAAGGAGCTTGTCCAATAATAAGTCATTGCATCAATTAGTCGTAAATCGTGCTTGCCCTTGTGTCCGAGCTGACAGCTCAGTCAATATAAAACTTATGTCTACCTGGCATCCGCTATCCACTACAAAATAAGGTCATATTCTGTAAGCACACAAGATTTAGAATTTAACCAATGTGAACAGTGTAAATATGTTGACATTTGAGAGCCTGATTACAAGCAAGGAATGGTCCGAAAAGAGAATTCACATGGATAACTTCTTCACCGTGTGTCTCCAAATATAGTTAGACATATAAATTTGATACGAAACACTACTGCAATGTGCTCTTCACAATTAACTTAGCTACTGACAAGGATCTCAGAACAGTCCAAACATCCTTTCTGGATAGATTACAAGAAGGCGTATGCTATGGTTCTTTTGTACGCCTGTTGCACATTTGATGTTGGCCTTAACCCTATTTGGACAGGGGGCGACCCCCTACCAAACTTTCTCAAATATCTCCACCGCTACTGTAGATATGGAGCTGTAACGTCTTGAATTTTACTACAACTTAATTGACCGCCAAATTTTTAAAATTTCATAGTCCATAGCTGCACCACGTGACCTCCAAATGCCCTATTTGGAGACAGGTCACAAAAAGAAAATCTTAAAATCCTCGTTAAATTCTTGCAACTAGCGCATATCATAACGTTATATACACCAATCGATTGGTCTTGAAGCGTACTTTCATGTGATATGTAGTTTGTTTATATTTGCTGACATCAACAGTTTTTAATATTCATGATGAGGTCATTTATCTTTATGACGTCATAGCTTGAACGAATTAGTGCAATATATTTCAAAACTTGCAGGAAACAGTGTCAGATTGATTGTCACTAATTATTTTCACTAATTAGAAGTCTAGAAATACAAAATTATTGACAAATAAAAATCTCAATTAGTCTATTCAATTGCTAATTGCTCTTAAATAGCAAGATTTGCAAGTCAACTCTATTCCACCCGGTCTTTTTGGGTCTGAGCTATGTATGAACAGAGCTCCCCTAGTTATCTCCAAAACCAAAATAAGTATGCCATTGTAACTTCGTACAAAAGTAATTACATCTGTTAGGAGTCTAATTATAGAATCTGGTGCTAATTGGTCAGGTGGTTTTAGTATGCCATTGTAACTTCGTACAATAGTAATTACATCTATTAGGAGTCTAATTATAGAATCTGGTGCTAATTGGTCACGTAGTTTGTTACCTAGCAACCAAACAATATGATCATGCCACATATAGGCTTCATAGACCAGGCTCTAACTGAGCAAGGTACCACCAGAAGAGGTAGAAATTCTCATATAGTTTTTCTAGATCAATTTTTGGTGAGGAATCCGAATTTCTTGGGTAAACGGTCGAATTCCTGAGAAATTCTGAGAACGGGGGTAATGTATGTCCAGGGTCGATACAAATCACCTTGGAGGCGATAGAACAGGCAGGAGGACTGTACTGCACGTCATTTGAGCAAAACACCTCCCAATTCACACAAAAAGAGGTTCCATTTATCATTAAATTACAAACCAGCAATCCCCTTATCTTAATGGTATGCCATGATGTGACAATCCAGGGGGAGACTTACAAAAAGATGTACATGTTTGAAGAAAAAGACGCAAAACTTGTATTCCTCTGGTTGTCTTAAAGGTATCGTGAATGGATCCCACTACAACCAATATTTGGCATTGTACAAAGTTTTCTTTCATTTGGAACCATTTTGGGAAATATTTTCGTCTGACACTGATCACAAAAAATCGTCAGCTATGATCCGAAATGGAAGAATAAGACCACATTGTACAAAAATACCGTGCACTATTTGTAAATTAGCCGGTTAAAGAGTCTACTAAAGTTTTCTTTTGGCCATTTGAAAATTTGCATTGAACGAACAAATTTATTTCATTGGGAAAGAATGAGGTCATAGCCTCGATGTGTAACGGCTCAAGGGTCCAAAGTGGAGCTGAGGACGCATTATACTACAGGGTGTCCAAAAAAACATGTGCGTCATTTGGATGGATTTTGCGAAAAAGTAGGAAAATGCATGCCATCGATTCTTTCATAGTTGATTTGCTTAAATCCCAAATTAAATTTTAGTAAAATCCCCGTCAAAATAGGTTGGAAACTCGCCAAGTTACGAGCTCCGATGTGCCAAATTTTCGTGAAGGCTGAAACCAGAGAAAAGGCCATTTTTCTTGTCGTTTTGAGGTGAAATCCAGCTTCACGCCTGAGGTAAAGCGAATGCTCCAGTGTCATGCTTCTCAAAATCTCTTCAGTAATGTCGCAAATAGCTTAAAGTCACCCTGCACACAGAGCATGTACTTTTTATAAGCTTTCAATGAACAGTACGCAGGAGACAGATAGATGTAGCTTCTGACTATAGATGTTACCATAAGAATGAACTTGGTCTACTTGAGATATCCTGGAAAAATTCTCAAAGGATTGATTCATTTCGATCAATACAAAGCATTTAAATGGAGAAACCAAAGAAGAAGGAGAAGAACAGGATCCTCCTGTCCTTCTGCCGATGATAAATTCCGTCATTAAACCCTTGCCAGGAGAGGTGAAGTCGCTCTAAGAGTAGAGAAAAAGCAAGAAAAAGCTGCAGTCATTTGTACAAAAGAGATGATTAACGGGCCCAGGAGCAAAGTTACTTTGATATCCGGAAAGTGGTCAGTCATGTTTCATGAGATCCTCATTTACGCTGTGGTGTTGTTGTGTGATACCTCGCAGCTATTGCGCTAAAAGAGGCTGTACGCCTCCCCCGTTATGAATTTAGAAATTGTTTCCTGGACTTTCTAAGGAAGATTACAAGGTTCAAATGAGAAGGCATTGATCCCATAGACAAATAGTTATTTTGTGTCAATTCCTGCATGTTAAGACCGACAACCAATGCATCGATCGAGAACACATCCTCACTTGCTAGACAAATAACTCCTTAACTCCGAATGAGGCAAGACAGAGAAAGGTCTCATTGGCCACATTGCACTTTCACAAACATTTCTAACGATTTTGTAAAAATGAAAACTCTTCCTGCATCAAATATACCATAACACCAGGGAGGAGGGGGCCCGGGGGGGTACTTAGTATATTTTGCTGACACGATGTGCACTCCTTTCCGGGTATCGTTTTCGCCTCTTTTTTTGTAACGCCGGGTATCAAAAGAAGGCAATTTTTCTAGAGCCTGTTGTTGAAAGTATTATTTCATTGTTTTTCGACGAAATTTTACGTTAAGGGGCGTGCTTTTCGCCGATTTTTACGTTTTGAGGTATGCTTTTCACCTATTTTTTCTAGAGCCGGCTATCATTTCGAGGGGAAGTTTCTAAAGCCGGGTGAAAATTTTTTTCTTGGAGTGCACACCCCCGTACAATTGAAAGTCAAGTACCCCCCGGGGGGAGGGGTTCTTGACCAAAGTTCAGATAAGGGTGTGCCACCAGCATCTTTAAAATGATACCGTTGGCTGGACCAATTTTTGTGAAAATGATACCCTTGCCAGACTAAATTCTCCATTATAAGCGCAACCAGCTGTCGTTTCCAAGACAAAAATTGCCAAATTATCGCCTCCTCTTGTCATCGGCAAAATGCCAGATTTCTAGACACGAATTGCAAAAATTTGATATTCCCTTTCTAAAATTGTCAAAGAATACCCTTGCTTAGACTAAAGCTCTAAAGTTACCGAAAAGTATACCCGTGGCCAGACTTGGAGTCCGAAAAAGTCTACGCTTGTGAGGCACATCCCTAAGTACTTTCACTATGGAAGAACCCTCTCCCCCGCCCTGTGAAAAACACGACAGGGAATAATCATACGGGCAAGTGAAGAAACAAAGCAGGCAGTGGTCAAAATACTATAAAAATATGTCAACTGGTCTGGATTGATTGTAAACTAAGTTAGATTAATAAAGAATAGTTCTGAAGATAGCGTCAAAAATTGAGTATTGGTATCTACTTGTTCGTGACGAAGCATGGTATAGCGGCCTTTATGACCTAGTAAGCATAGAAAAGTGATTTTATACCGGGTGTCTCAGAAAAAAAGTACCCCCTTTTGACTGGAAATAGGAACCAAGCAATAAGATATCATTGCTCCCCGACTTCACAGCTAAATTTATCAATGTTCAACTTAGATGCACGTAACTTGCATTTAGAAATCGTCCACCAAACACCGGAGATACAGGCTCGCAAAGTCAAAATTTACAGTGCACCCAAAACCAGAGGTTTTGAGAAAGGGCTTAGTCATGATTTGTATCGTGGACATTTTCCAAAGTACCTGTAGGCTTTAAGTTTCCGTACGTGTTTTGCTTTGAAAAGAATAAAAGATGCATGGACATGGCGCTGACTAAACAAATATAGTAAAAATGTCGTAAGAGTGATAAAGTCGTGCCACATCTCCAAAATAAGCGTGCATGTGCTCCTTTCCTCTTCTTTGATACAAAACACTTGGGATCGAATGCAATGCAAGGACCGTTTCCTCAAAAGAAAGTTACTTCAAGAACAATTGAAGTAATTGAAGGTATAGATCTTTTCAAAAATAAAAAGTAGAGGTCAAAGTCGAAAATTCGTTTGCAAAATACCTGTTGTTGTCAAATTATGGCTAGGCCATTTCTCAAAACCTCTGGTTTCAGGTGCACTTCAAATTTTGACCTTGTGAAGTCATATCTCCGGTGTTTGGTGGTCGATTTCCAAATGCAAGGTATGCGCATTTAAGTTGAAGACCAACAAATGTAGCCATGAATTCAAAAAGTCCCGAAACATTATCATTTTGTAGCCTTGTTGAGTCAAAAGGGGGTACTTTTTTAGACACCCGGTAGATATTCATGACAAAAATATCCCTTACCTAGAGACAAATTAGTACGGTGTTGCCCAAGATGTAAACCTTAACTTGTGTGACAATTTTTTTGACGATTTTATGTCGATAAGACAAATGGCATTCATTTCTAATATATACTGGATTCCTTCACAGGTATAAGCCAATTGAAAGTACAAGATCTGCTATTTATTCAAATTTGCATGCTAGCAGAGAAAAGATAATCGGATACAAGAGATCACAAGACACTCACTGCGCAAAATGCCCTCAAGTTAGCTGGTTGCTGGTTGGCAAGTGCTTATGATGCTAAGATGAAGTTGCTGCAGTTTGACAACTTGTCCATGAACGGCAACACCACAGTGTAAATAAGGATCTCATGAAGCATAACTGACCACTTTCCGGATATCAAAGTAACATTGCTCCTGGACCCGTTAATCATCTCTGTTGTACAAATGACTGCATCTTTTTCTTGCTTTTTTTCTACTCTTAGAGCGACTTCACCTCTCCTAGCAAGGGTTTAATGACGGAATTTATCAGTCAACAGAAGAACAGGAGGATCCTATTTTTTCTCCTTCTTTTTTGGTTTCTCCATTTAAATGCCTTGCATTGATCAAAATGAATCAATCCTCTGAGCATTTCTGCAGGATTTCTCAAGTAAACCAAATTCTTATGGTAACATCTATAGTCAGAAGCTACATCTATCTGTCTCCTGCGTACTGTTCATTGAAAGCGTATCAAAAGTACATGCTCTGTGTGCAGGGTGACTTTAAGCTAAGAGCACTGCTTCGTTGGAAGAAAATGTTTTAAGCCTTCGTTGTGCACCACTTTTTGGAAAGTTCCACGTTTCTGCGCATGCACAGTAGCAATTTATCGCTAAGCAAGGTCTATTTTGGTCTCGAATGATTTTTTCCTTGAAATGACTGCATTCTGACGCTCCATTGCGTTGAAAATGGTGAGATTTGCTCACAAAAAGCCCGTTTATTGGATGTTTTACCAGTGAATTAACGCCAAAAAGGGGTCCATCTTTCGACACAATTTCCAGAAAATCTACAACGCAAGCAGACGTCCACCCTCGTTTTTCCGACTTGCCTAATGATGTATTTAACGATTATGAAGAGTGAATTCGGGCACAAAAAATGTCTACGGGATCGACCCCAGCGTATGGACTTCTTTGAAATCAGCTGATGCAGAAAGGTTTCCAAACCTCTGGTGGCGCTTTGCGGATTGACTACAATTTACAATTTCCCGAAAAACTTTTCATCCACGGACTTCTTAAAATTGGCTGCAGGAGCGCGTCCAACCTGAATTCGAGGGTGGAAAACCCGGCAAAGAAGGTGCCGTCGCCTTTTCTACTCAATAACGCCACAATTTATAGGCTCTCCCAACATTCAGATCGAACCAGTTAAAAGGAGTGCGTTATGGTCATGGTGAGGGGTGCTCTTCTCGTCAAAAGGGGACACCAAGCTGAATTTTCATTTTGAAGGGGGGACATTTTCCGACTTGCCCCCTAAATTTGCCAATAATTGGCCGTGAAATGTTTAGAAGGCACCAAAGATCCTGTGCAATAAAAGTGACGAGAATTTGAGGAATCTTCTGAGAAACTGTTAAGAAACTTTTAATGCTCAAAATCTGATAATTTTAAGAAACATTCAGTACTGGGTCAACTTTTTAGTTTTCTTACAAAAAATTACATGCAGGAGCATTTCCATTGAAATGCATGGATGCCTTGCTCTCGTTTGCATGATTCAAATGATTTAAGAATAAAACAAATATGCAAGCAAAAAGAGCAATGTGTCCTGTCAGAAGCTTGAATTCAATATACCAATACACACATTTCTAAAACTATCAGCTTCAGCTTTTAATCAATCGTACAACACGATGTTTTGTTGATCAACGTCCTTTGAAATGAATTCTGGTCAAATATTGTCCGGAATACCATATTTGTTCGGTGCTATGGCTAATAACGAAACAGTTCGTTAAAATAACTCATGTTTCAAAGTGGCATCCATTGGCGTTGATGCATCTTCTTGCCCTGCTAACCATTGCCTCAAAAGAGCGCACAATTATTTCTCTTGCAAGTGCTCTGCATTGCCTTGTTATTGCTGCTTTAAGCTGATCGATATCTCGTGGCTGCTGGTTTCTTGGAAGATCCCATATTTTTTGCTTCAGGTAGCCCCAAGCAAAGAAATCAAGAATTGCAAGATCAGGTGACCTAGGGGGCCATGATATGTCCCCACGCTTGCTGACAACCTTTCCTGGGAATTGGCCTTGTAGATGATTCATTGCTGCAATGCTGGTGTGGGCGGGAGCACCATCCTGTTGCCACCAGAGGAGACCTCTATCACCTTGCTGGTCCCGTAGATCCCGCTCCACTACATAATAATAATAATAATAATAATAATAATAATAATATTAATAATAATAATAATAATAATAATAATAATAAAAAAAAAAATAATAATAATAATAATAATAATAATAAGAATAATAATAATAATAATAATAATGGTATTATCGAGCATATCCACTACAAGTGAGGCTCTTCAAATCTAAAATTAAAAGCAAATTAAAAATTACAAGTTCAAAAGGTAAGAAATTTCACATAAGAATTAGAAATATGGTACTTTAGTCCAGTTTGTTGTTTGCTCTTTCAAATAAATGTTTCTTTAGATTGCAAGAGAACGTTGTAAAGTTAGACTGGCATTTTATATGTACAGGTAAGGCATTGAAGCATTTTGCAGCGCCATCTTCAAAAGTATCTGGTATCAGTGATGGCTTTATACGAGTTTCATTACTACTTCGCAAGACTCTGTTACAAGTTTGCAACTCCAGTTTATTAATTACAGGCCAATTAGTGTTGTGAATTGCCTTGAAGGTTAATTTTAATAGGTTGAAGTCCCGTCTTTCGGCAATTGGTAGCCATCCAAGTTTTAAAATATCTTTTTTATGGGCGTAACGTTTAAGTACGAAGCTTGCTACTGGCTCAAAGGGGAATAGACATAATCGTTGAAATCAATTTTGGAGAGAATCAATGATTCTGCTAATGTTTTACGCGATCTAAATGGTGTGAAATTCTTTAATTTTCGTAGAACAGATAGTTTGCTATAACAACTGGAGAGGACATGCTTTAAGTGGTTTTCCCAGGTCAAGTGTTGGTCCAGGCACATTCCCAGATAACGAGGTTCCTTGTCTGGCTTCAGCTTCGTCGAACCTAAAGTTATATCGATTTCCTGGTCCTTTAGTTGGTGGTAGTCATATAATCGTTTGGAGGCACATAAGATGAATTTTGTTTTGACTGCATTGGCTGCCAGGGAATTGTTATCAGTCCAACCAGCTACTTTCGCTAACGATTCGTTCAATAGATATTGTGCATTCTGTATTTCCTTTGGCTTGCAGGTTTTGTAGACTGTAGTATCATCAGCATACTGTACCGAGCTGGATTGAAAGTGGTTTTGCAGGTCACTTACGTACAGGTTGAATATCATTGGGCCAAGAATAGAGCCTTGGGGTACGCCAAATGTTGTAGGTAGACTGTCTGATAAGATTGCATTAATCTGAACGAACTGTTTACGGGGTGTTAGGTAGCTTGTTATCCATGCAAGGAATTCTTTGGAAAAACCTTGCTGGTGCATTTTCATGATGAGTGTGTCATGAGCAATCGTATCAAATGCTTTAGAAAAATCCACGAATACAAGGAGTGACAGTTCTCCGCATTTCATTGCCTTTTTTATGTCATCTCTTATTTTTAGAAGTGCATTTCCCGTACTGTGACCTTTACGAAAACCGGTTATCGTGTCCCTGAATAGCTTTGTTTCTTCGATAAAATCTACTAATTGGTTTGCTACTAGTCTTTCAAAGATTTTAGACAGTACTGGTAGGATAGAGATAGGACGAAAGTCGCCTTTTTCGATGGGGCTGGCGATCTTGCCAATGGGTACAATTCGGGCATTTTTCCATAATATTGTGCTTTCATTTATGAACGAGTTGATAATATGGGTTAAAGGAGAGCATATGATATCCACTGCCAATTTGATATAGCGTGCAGGAATATTATCAGGTCCTGTTGATGTATCTCTCCGTAATGACTTGAGTTGTTTTAGGACTTCTTGATTTGATACTTGTCTAAGATTAAAGTAGTTTTCTTTGTCTGGAGGTAGATTAGATATAGTTGTAAAAATATCTTCAATAAGAGTTGCAGACCTATTCAATGTTCTCTCTGCTCTGGTTGCAAAATGGCTGTTCAATTCATCTGGATTTTGCATTATTCGCTTGCTTGGAGGGTGAAGAACAGAGTTGATTATTTTCCATAATTCCTTGGGTTTTTTTTGGGGACAGAGCAGTTCGATAAAACGCTGTTTTTGCAGCACGAATCTTCTTTTTTAGTAAACTTTTATTTTCTCTGAGATTTTTTAGGACAAGATCGTCTCGAGAGTTTCGATATTTAACTCGGTCCTGAAAGCAGGCCTGCTGGAGATTGCGAATTTCAATATCATGCATCCATGGCGCCGGTGGCCTCGTTACTTTGATTTTCCTTATTGGAGCATGTTCATCAATTATCTCTAGCATCAGGGAATTAAGTATACCCAACTTTTCATTTGGATCATCTACTCCATAGACAAGACACTAAATGGGACTTTCTTTAATCCTTTATGAACATCCCTTCGTTGAATTTGCGTTCATCTCTGATGTATTTGAAACGAGGCTCGTATTTTTCTAATCGAACATTAAGGAAGGCATACGGTCCATCATGGTCACTTATCATGGGACAAGGCAACACGTCAGTATGCTTGACCAGATCTTTGTGGCTTACTATTATGTGGTCGATAAGAGTGCTTGATGTTGATGTTATTCTTGTTGGTTTGGAAAAAATCTGATGCAGATTATATTGTTCAAGTAGGCTTAGATACTTTTTGCTATTTGCTTTTTCTGGTGATACAAGATCGATATTAGTATCTCCAGTTATCAATATATCATTATATCAGTTATCGTTATCACTACATGATATCTGATAATTCTTAGGTACTCTCTCTGGTTGAGCTTGCCTTGACGAAATATGGACCAACTACAGGTCCATTCCCCAACAGACCCAACCAAACCATCACGTGACCTGCATCCTGCGTATGTTCAACCACATGTCCCTCAGGATAACCATTGCCGTATCTAGCATAATTTATGACATTTTTCTTATTTGCCTCAGAATTCAGGGAAAAAATGGCTTCATCGGATGTCACCAAGTTTTGCAAAAATTCAGCGTCATCGTTTGCCTTATTTACAAACCATCGACAAAATTCAAGCCTTTGCGCTGGGTCATGTGGGCGAAGGGCTTGTCTCTTTGTGAGGACGTAAGGATGAAAACGCAATTCACGTACAATCCTATTAAAAGTGCTTCTGGAAACTGCCAAACCATTTCTGCGGGAAGAAGCATTTCCGTTTCTTTCCAGTGACCTTCGGACCCTTTCGATGTTTTCAGCTGATCGAACAGTTCTATTTCTCCCACTATTGTCCCTTTGCCTATTTCAACTTGTGCCATATTCCTGATACTTTCTGTAGTTGTAGAGTATTGCCCGTGCAGTAGGAGTAGGTGCCCCAGGCCATTGATTTGCCCAAGCTCGTCTCACTTGTGCTGCATTTTGTAGCCTAGACATCTCTAAACATATCCATGTTCTCTGATCCCTAGCTATTTGAGGCATTTTTTTCACTTTCAGAGGGAAAGAGAGAGGGAAGAGAAGTACTCGGGTCTCCTATTTATAGGTCGAGAAATAAATATAGGAAGTATTCTCATTGGCAGGGTCCATTGAAATTACAGATGAACTTAAGTCCCTAAGGAATAAAACAATAGAAGCATGCCATGGTTTTCCCCAGGGACTTGTCTAGCATATATAAGACAAAGGTCAGTCTCGTGTCACCTCTTTTCAAGTAAACAGTCCAGAACTTGCATATCGCGAACCGAACGCCCAGCTCGCTGCCACTGACAAGGGTGGTGCGCCGAAGTTTAAGACAACGTGGCATTGAAACCAGATGCAATGAAGCTGTTCTGAAAGATTTTGCTTGTCAGTTTGTCTGCAGATGACCATGAAACCGTGAGATTTATTTCAGTTTGCTTTATCTTTCCCATATCGTATTCTCTTGGCTCAAGAATTTAGGCCTATTTGCGTTGCTTGCTGCTTTATAAACTTTTACTTGCTTGCTCTTCACTGTAATTTAACTGTTCTCGCTTTTTAGTGTGTACATATTCTCAAATTTTGGCACAGACCTAGGCCTAAACTCTCAAAGCCGTTCGTATTATTTGCCCGCATGCTGTGTAAGGAGGTATTAAGCACGGGGAGGGGGGGGGGGGGTGGTTCTTTCAAGGTAAAGGTACCTGGGTTGTGCCACGACGAAGGGTATATTTTTCTTTTCGGAATTTTAGTCCAGGCGAGGGTATACTTTTTTGCAATTTTGGCCTAGTAGCGGTCTAGCCAAGGGTATCATTTCTGACAATTTTGGTCTCAGCGAACAGTCATGATATCATACTTGGTACAAATTTGACGATATTGGTCCAGAGAATGCTCAAGGTTGCTCCAGCGAGGGGTGCAGTTTTCGTAAATTTGGTCCTGGGAGTGGTAGGATTCGTCTGGCCGAGGGTACCGTTTTCGTAAATTAATCTAGCGAACTGTGCCGTTTTGGGTGTGCTTGCGGCGGGCCCTTGCCCGGGGTTTGGCCGGGGGTCCCCTCATGGTATTTTAGTTTGAAAGTTTGATCTGTTCAAGTTAGTTTGCTGCAGGCCAATATTTTGCTGCAGGCCTTAGTATTTTGCAGGCTAGGTATTTTACATTGAATTTTTGACATTTTATCTAAAACATTCCGTTCGAGCTGAATTGCTGCGGGTTTTGAACTTTTTACATTTTACCTGAAACAAACCTGTTGGAGCTGAATTGCTGCAGGTTTTGAATTTCTTACATTTTACCTGAAACAAACCTGTTGGAGCTGAATTGCTGCAGGTTTTGAATTTTTTACATTTTACCTAAAACAAACCTGTTCGAGCTGAATTGCTGCAGGTTTTCAATTTTTTACATTTTATCTAAAACAAACCTGTTCGAGCTGAATTGCTGCAGGTTTTTGAATTTTTAACATCTTACCAAAAACAAACCTGTTCGAGCTGAATTGCTGCAGGTTTTGAATTTTTTACATTTACCTAAAACAAACCTGTTCGTGCTGAACTGCTGCAGGTTTTGAATTTTTTACATTTTATCTAAAACAAACCTGTTCGAGCTGAATTGCTGCAGGTTTTTGAATTTTTAACATCTTACCAAAAACAAACCTGTTCGAGCTGAATTGCTGCAGGTTTTGAATTTCTTACATTTTACCTGAAACAAACCTGTTGGAGCTGAATTGCTGCAGGTTTTGAATTTTTACATTTTACCTAAAACAAACCTGTTCGAGCTGAATTGCTGCAGGTTTTCAATTTTTTACATTTTATCTAAAACAAACCTGTTCGAGCTGAATTGCTGCAGGTTTTTGAATTTTTAACATCTTACCAAAAACAAACCTGTTCGAGCTGAATTGCTGCAGGTTTTGAATTTTTTACATTTTACCTAAAACAAACCTGTTCGTGCTGAACTGCTGCAGGTTTTGAATTTTTTACATTTTATCTAAAACAAACCTGTTCGAGCTGAATTGCTGCAGGTTTTTGAATTTTTAACATCTTACCAAAAACAAACCTGTTCGAGCTGAATTGCTGCAGGTTTTGAATTTCTTACATTTCACCTAAAACAAACCTGTTCGTGCTGAACTGCTGCAGGTTTTGAATTTTTTACATTTTATCTAAAACAAACCTGTTCGAGCTGAAATGCTGCAGGTTTTGAATTTTTACATTTGACCAAAAACAAACCTGTTCGAGCTGAATTGCTGCAGGTTTTCAATTTTTTACATTTTATCTAAAATAAACCTGTTCGAGCTGAATTGCTGCAGGTTTTTTAATTTTTTAAATCTTACCAAAAACAAACCTGTCCGAGCTGAATTGCTGCAGGTTTTAAATTTTTTACATTTTACCTAAAACAAACCTGTTCGAGCCGAATTGCTGCAGGTTTTCAATTTTTTACATTTTATCTAAAACAAACCTGTTCGAGCTGAATTGCTGCAGGTTTTTTAATTTTTTACATCTTACCAAAAACAAACCTGTTCAAGCTGAATTGCTGCAGGTTTTTTAATTTTTTACATTTTACCTGAAACAAACCTGTTCAAGCTGAATTGCTGCAGGTTTTGAATTTTTTACATTTTATCTAAAACAAACCTGTTCGTGCTGAACTGCTGCAGGTTTTGAATTTTTTACATTTTATCTAAAACAAACCTGTTCGAGCTGAATTGCTGCAGGTTTTGAATTTTTTACATTTTATCTAAAACAAACCTGTTCGAGCCGAATTGCTGCAGGTTTTTTAATTTTTTACATCTTACAAAAAACAAACCTGTTCGAGCTGAATTGCTGCAGGTTTTGAACTTTTTACATTTTACCTGAAACAAACCTGTTCCAGCTGAATTGCTGCAGGTTTTGAACTTTTACATTTTATCTAAAACATCCCGTTCGAGCTGAATTGCTGCAGGTTTTGAATTTCTTACATTTTATCTAAAACAAACCTGTTCGAGCTGAATTGCTGCAGGTTTTTTAATTTTTTACATCTTACCAAAAACAAACCTGTTCGAGCTGAATTGCTGCAGGTTTTGAATTTTTTACATTTTACCTAAAACAAACCTGTTCGAGCTGAATTGCTGCAGGATTTGAATTTGTACATTTTACCTAGAATGGCCTGTTCGAGCTGCATTGCTGCAGGTTTTGAATTTTTTACATTTTACATAAAACAAACCTGTTCGAGCTGAATTGCTGCAGGATTTGAATTTTTTACATTTTACCTAAAACAAACCTGTTCGAGCTGAATTGCTGCAGGTTTTGAATTTTTTACATTTTACCTAAAACAAACCTGTTCGAGCTGAATTGCTGCAGGTTTTGAATTTTTACATTTGAACTAAAACAAACCTGTTCGAGCTGAATTGCTGCAGGTTTTGAATTTTTTACATTTTACCTAAAACAAACCTGTTCGAGCTGAATTGCTGCAGGTTTTGAATTTTTTACATTTTACCTAAAACAAACCTGTTCGAGCTGAATTGCTGCAGGTTTTGAATTTTTTACATTTTACCTAAAACAAACCTGTTCGAGCTGAAATGCTGCAGGTTTTGAATTTTTTATATTTTACCAAAAACAAACCTGTTCGAGCTGAACTGCTGCAGGTTTTGAATTTTTTACATTTTACCTAAAACAAACCTGTTCGAGCTGAATTGCTGCAGGTTTTGAACTTTTTACATTTTACCTGAAACAAACCTGTTCCAGCTGAATTGCTGCAGGTTTTGAACTTTTACATTTTATCTAAAACATCCCGTTCGAGCTGAATTGCTGCAGGTTTTGAATTTTTACATTTGAACTAAAACAAACCTGTTCGAGCTGAATTGCTGCAGGTTTTGAATTTTTTAATTTTTTTTTTAACAAACCTGTTCGAGCTGAATTGCTGCAGGTTTTCAATTTTTTACATTTTACCTAAAACAAACCTGTTGGAGCTGAATTGCTGCAGGTTTTGAATTTTTTACATTTTATCTAAAACAAACCTGTTCGAGCTGAAATGCTGCAGGTTTTGAATTTGTTTACATTTTACCTAAAACAAACCTGTTCGAGCTGAATTGCTGCAGGTTTTGAATTTTTACATTTTATCTAAAACATCCCGTTCGAGCTGAATTGCTGCAGGTTTTGAATTTTTTACATTTTACCTAAAACAAACCTGTTCGAGCTGAATTGCTGCAGGTTTTGAATTTTTTACATTTTACCTAAAGCAAACCTGTTCGAGCTGAACTGCTGCAGGTTTTGAATTTTTTATATTTTACCAAAAACAAACCTGTTCGAGCTGAACTGCTGCAGGTTTTGAATTTTTTACATTTTACCTAAAACAAACCTGTTCGAGCTGAATTGCTGCAGGTTTTGAATTTTTTACATTTTACCTAAAACAAACCTGTTCGAGCTGAATTGCTGCAGGTTTTGAATTTTTTTACATTTTACCTAAAACAAACCTGTTCGAGCTGAATTGCTGCAGGTTTTGAATTTTTACATTTGAACTAAAACAAACCTGTTCGAGCTGAATTGCTGCAGGTTTTCAATTTTTTACATTTTATCTAAAACGAACCTGTTCGAGCTGAATTGCTGCGGGTTTTTTAAATTTTTACATTTTACCTGAAACATCCCGTTCGAGCTGAATTGCTGTGGGTTTTGAACTTTTTACATTTACCTAAAATGGCCTGTCCGAGCTGAATTGCTGCAGGTTTTGAATTTTTACATTTAACCTAGAATGGCCTGTTCGAACTGAATTGCTGCAGGTTTTGAATTTGTACATTTTACCTAGAATGGCCTGTTCGAGCTGCATTGCTGCATGGTTTTGAATTTTTACATTTTACCTAAAAGAGCTTGTTCAACAGCATTTTGCACTGGGATTTTACCTAAACGTCTTTCTTGTGCTAATTATGACCTAATTTAAAAAATTAGACCTAACAAAAACAACTATCTTCTGAGACTCTTCTCATACACTGGATAGCCTGTGCTCTTTTTCTGTCTATCTTAAAGAATTCTTTTCTCAGTTGCTAGTACTCTCAAAAGTTCTTTTCATTCTTCCTATCCGGGGGTCTAGCTAAAAACCTTTACACTCGGTGTCATGCTGGGTTCCCGGTAGTCTACTTGTTGTTCTCCAACACCTTTCTGTTTTTCTAATGACTTGTTTACCTTTTCTCTTTTCATGTCTTGATAGCTCTTATTTGATAATTTCTTGGTAAGAACAATTGCAGAACCTGTGGTATGATTGTATCAGTAGAAATTGAACTATGACCAATGCTATACAGTATAGCTTTTAGTAAATCTATTGATGATCATTTTGAAGGAGAGCTTCGTTTTGCTGGACTACCCAGGAACCTAAACGCGGTCCGAGATGACTGAAGATTAGTAGTAGATAATCCATATTTTGCTTTCATACCAGAATGCTTAGCGGTAACAATGTTATTAGTGTTGATAATTTGGCACATTGATAACTGAAAATGAACCCACCATTGAAGATAACATGTGGATTTTAGATCAAATAGAAGTTGAAATGGACGGCCATGGCATATAAGCTCCATAAGATCTTTATATACTCCCTATGTAAACCTGTTTGTAAATGTTACAGTTACAGTGAGCTATTTTAACCTTTCATTTGACTGATACTCTTTGTAAGCCCTCTATAATGGCATTTTGTTTAAGCTTTATGATTTTTCTCTCGCCATATTTTTCTCTCCATTAT
Organism: Aurelia coerulea; assembly: GCA_039566865.1. Taxonomy (NCBI): domain Eukaryota; kingdom Metazoa; phylum Cnidaria; class Scyphozoa; order Semaeostomeae; family Ulmaridae; genus Aurelia; species Aurelia coerulea. The sequence goes on from CM076944.1 coordinate 14,742,374, forward strand.
TCCTCTAAAGAATTTCAGTTAGTTTCTTGCATAGAAAACAGTTTTTGAATCATGGGATGATGACATTCTTATTCTTGGATTGAAACCTATGACTAGGAACCCATCCCCCTCTACCTGTCCCCTCCGGTCAGCTGGCTATGAATTTTGTTTATGATGCATGAGTTATGGATTGATTCCAGGGATTCTATCAAGGGGCCTCATTTTGATTTCCAGATTTTTGGTAGATATCCAGTACACCCCGTTGAGAGAAAGAGATATATTATGCTTTTTACTTGTTTATCTTTAACATTTGATGAAGTATGATGGAAACTGTATATTCTATATCATTATTGCTTTTTTATGGTTTATCATGATTATCATATTATTTCAGTTCAACCTTTCCTTTGATTCCTTTGCTAAGATCTATTTAACCTTTCATTTGACTGATACTCTTTGTAAGCCCTCTATGTTAGCAATTTGTTTAAGCTGTATGATTTTTCTCTCACTATATTTTTTCTCTTCACTCTGAAGAATTTCAGTTAGTTTCTTGCATAGGAAACAGTTTTTGCATCATGGAATGATGACACTCTTATTCTTGAATTGAAACCTATGACCAGGAACCCATCCCCCCTCCCCCTATTCCCTCCGGTCAACTATACTTTACTTGTTTATCTTTTAAATTTGATTAAGTATTATCGAAACTTTGTTTATTTTATATCATTGTTGCTTTTTTATGGTTTATCATGATTATCATATTTATTAACTATCATTGATATACTTCCCATATAATATAATTTTGCCTTCTTTACCACTGTCATTATTACTATCATTATTAATTATTTTGAACATTATTTATTAACCTCGTTATTATTACTATGAAAGTACAACACTCTTCCATTGATGGATTTAATGTCTTGAGCATCCAGTGACAACAAGTCTCCTTAGATTTCTTCAGGATCTTTTCTTGGTATTCTAGCAGTGTTTAGTGTTAGTAATACATTGGTTTGCATTTTGTTGATGGTAAATGTTTGTTTCAATCTGTTCTAGTTGTCTATGCAGAGTTTTATCATTTTTATTATTATCATTTACATCATTAATGTTCATTATTATTATTATTTTTATTAATTTCTTTATTATTGTTATTACATATTATTATCATGATTATCATTTTCAAATTTGCTCCAGATAGAAGCCCCAAGAAAAGCAGATATCTGCAGGCAAGCAATTTTTTGTTGAATAATTCAGTTCATTCAGATAGTTAGATAACTTCTTGGGAATTGTACTCAGAGCATCTATGACTTGGATGGCGTTACTGTTACGGTACACACTTGTGCATCTGGCCTTTGCAACTCGTTCATGGGCTACACTACATCTGTCCAGCATAACAGAAAACTTATCAAGATCAACGAACAAGCATCATTACACTGTCTTCTTTGATGTCTGGACTTTGTTGTTGTGGAATCCCATAAGACATTCTGATTTGCCTTTTTCGATCTGCTTCAACTGGAAGCTGTGTCCGTATCTCACGCTGAATCTCTCCTTTTTGATCACAAACTCCTTTGTAACCTAAGAAGGGGCTTCGAGGTCAGTAAGAAAGTAATTAAGTCAGTACACTTGTTGATGCGATTAATTAGCGTTTTTATCTCTGCTAATTAGCACTGAAATAAAGAAGCGCACAAAGTGCATACAATACAAAAGTTTCCCGCGATCATATAGCAAATTTGACATCGGCTTATTTCATGTTGGACAGATTTGACACCATAAGGTTGATACATCGCTACAGCTAACCTGATACAGCAACAAATTAAATTGTATTGGCAGATTCTTGACCTATTTAGTGAATTAATTACGCTTGATTTACACAGTTGCCAATTGTATTCTTTGCCGCTTCTTCATCATTTGTCATTTGTAGTCTCTCTGTCTTGGAAGGAGCAGACAATTATTATATGGGCTTTTGCAGCATCACACATACAATATTCTTCCAGTTCTTACATTTTTTGTAATTTCCAGCTCTTTATACCGTGTACTGTTTAGCATTAGTAAATATTTTTGTTGTTGTTGTTATTATCATTATTTTTTCATTGAGATATTTTTGCAACTCTCCTCATCGTGGTGACGATATTCCAGCATCTTATTTATTATTATCTTGTCTGTTACAATTGTAAATTATATCTTATTTTTAATGTGCATGTATTGTGATGTAAATATATCATTTACTATAAATACTTGGCTGTCCTAGCTCACGTTGAAGAAGATTGTATATCGAAACGTTTGGTCGAATAACAGTTGGGTTTTTATACTTTATTTTCTGTTATCATTGAAGATGGTTTAGCTTATTATTATTAAACTATTATTAGTATTATTAAAGTATTATTATCAAAGTATATTATTAATATTATTATCCTTACACTGTTTGCGGGTTTACAGTCTGTATTGTTTCATTGCAGGTCAATTACAAAGAGTCTATTTTTAAGAAGAAAAAAAAAACCATGTTTTTTTATGGTGTTCAGCTACTTGAAGAAGTTCTTAGGTCGTCGAAAAGCATAATGTATGCAGGTTTAACTTATGCACAAGGCTTGGCAATATACTATCTATTCTCATTGGCAGGGTCCATTGAAATTACAGATGAAGTTAATTCCCTAAGGAATAAAACAATAGAAGCATGCCATGGTTTCCCCAGGGACTTGTCTAGCATATATAACACAAAGGTCAGTCTCGTGTCACCTCGTGCCAATCCTCAAAACACAGTATATGATAATTGGACACCCTCGTAGAGCTAATAAAGTCGAGATACATGAAACATTGAGACTTAATGGTTCAGATATTAAACGAGTGAAAAAAACCAAATCACTTGGAGTCATTGTAGATGAAGGGCTCAACTGGGAAGAACAATTCAAAACTGTCAAAGGCAAAGTTCATGGAGGTCTTGCATCTTTAAAAAAGTTGAAAAACATCCTCCCACAATCTCAGTTAAGCAATGTTTATCGTGCTCTTGTAGAAAGTTACATGCGATATGCAGATGCTTTTGGGGTAGCCTCTCAAATTCAAAAAAGGAATCCCTTCAACGTCTTCAAGACAGAGCCGTCTCCATGATCGAATCGTCAAGGATTAAAGACGAATGGTCAAATAATTTCCTTCACGCTGAACAACTTGTCATGTTTGATCGTGCCGTTATGGCCTATAAGATCATGAACAGACTCTGCCCGGAAAATCTCTGGAACAAATTACAACGAAGATCCCAATACTCAAGCTATAACACTCGATTCCGTAGAGATCTTCAGATTCCGAGGTACAATCTGGAGTATGCCAAAAAAGGATTTTCCTATTCAGCTCTTAAGGTCTGGAATGAAATCCCTATAAGTATTAGGGAGCTTCCTACCTTGTGCCAATTCAAAAAACAGCTAAAAACACACTTGATGAGCTGAAAGCCAATAAAAACACCACGACTCCCTGGAAGATTAGCAATGCCATTCTAAAGGACAGGTCCGGGGTTTGTGTGATTGATGGCGGGATGCGGGATGGTGCTGCTGTGGGTGATGTGTGGTGCTTTTTTCCGCTGTTTTTCGCCTTCTCCTTGTGGGGTTGCATGTTTGGATGGGCGTTGCTTATTTCGGTGCGTGATTTCTCGGGGAGAGGGCGGGCAGTGGGGGATGTGTCGTGCGTCATTCGTGGCGGTTTTGTCTTGTGCTTTGTCGTCGGTCGTACCGGCTCCGGACTTGTCCTTCTAAGTCTTTTTCATATGTATATGATGTTAATTTTGTAAAAAATTTTCTCCATGTAGTATTAGAGCTGAAGGGATTTCGTGTATAAATAATTTAAAATGAAAAAATGAAAATGGATGGGGAATTTCTTTTGAGTATGAAATACCGCACTGGTGTTCCAATAGAGAACAAAGAAGTGAAGGTAAATTGAGGGGTGTAGAAATCATACGGTGGATCTTGTATGCTGACGATGTAGTGCTCTTCTGCAAAACAACCAAAGAGGCTGAAGACCTTTTGAACATCATCAACAGAACATGCAAACGCTTTGGGTTAACAAAATCGTTTTAAAAGACCAAGACACAAGTATTTCACAACAATGAACTCACTGAAAGTAAATCTCTGTTTAGTATCGATGGTACGGCAATCGACAACGTGCAGCAGTTCACCTACCTGGGACAGGTTATCAGCAACAACAAAGAAGTATGCTTCACTGTCCATCGCACTGACCGGGCTATTGCTAAGTTCAATGAGTGACGCAATATCCTAACTGATTACAGAGCGAACATACGAACCAGGAGGAAATTAATGGAGAGTTGCGTGAGATCTCGACTAACGTATGGAACCCAAGCATGGTATCCAAACGAATAGGAAATGAAAAACCTGGAAGTGTGCTGGATACAATGTCTGAGAGGGAGGGTACGGGGTGGTTGGAGACGGAAAGGAAAAAATAATGAGAATGAAGAAGATTTCAGCCTTGTATACACAAATGATAGAATACAACAGATTGTAGGAGCACAACACTCAAAACCACATTAACAGACAGTACCAAATCAAATTACATTGGACATATCTGCAGAGGTGAGAACACTGCGTTGACAAAGAAAATGATGTTTGCAAAGGCAACCAAAGGATATTACAGAGACCCATGGATAAAGATATCATCCCTACAAGGCGTGTCAGTTGAACAGGCAAAGAGAGCCACACAGTCGAGGAAAGAGTTTGCCGAGTTAGTGCAGAGATGCACTACCTCGTCTCCGTGATGGTGAAGACCAAGAAGGAGGAATCTACAGAAAGAAAAAAATCTGATTGGTTTCTTCCAGAGAGACGTTTTTAAAAAGACTTATGCTTACAGAGCAAGTTAACGATCGTTTTGTATCAAACATGAGACTCTATATAGTTTGACGAATGAAAAGGAGTCCTTGGTGCAGTTTTTTGAATAGTGCTTGAGAAGTGGCTGAAAAATACCAGTAAGCTCCTTCACGCCCGACAACACCTTTCTCGAGGAGTTTAGCCTCGTTTTGATGCCCCTATACAATGACCGGAAGTGAATATTTTCGCCGACTTTGAACGTTTCTTGCAGTGATGCGATATGATTTTTCCGGGTTAATTTAATCTTAAAAGTTAGTGAATTTATCTAAGAAATGTTTAAAGCTAAAATCGTTTTGATTTAAACTTCCTAGTAAACTCCACGCAATTTGACAGGATTGATGGTCTTATTTTAAGAGATTTTCATCCGTATTTGGGCAAATTTTTCGAATTCATTGTCTTTGGTGACGTAAGCAGCGCCTTGAAAACCATGACATTCAGAAAATGCCGTAGATCGTAGAAATTGTTTTGAAGCAGCGTGGTCTGCTTGCTGCTTGCTTTCAAGAAAACTTTTAGATTCTGAACGAAACGAAGCAATAAACCAATATGCAGAGCACTAGCGATCCTTTTACTACCAGTGAAGGACCAGATCTGGGTTCTTTGTTCAAGATGCTTTCATGTTTTCAAATAAGTCTCCAACCGGCCAGAAAGAATGAGCCAAGAAGAAGCAGCTTATTTAGGCTACAGCTTCCAATGAAAGAACTCTGATATTTATGGATCAAGAACTAGAATCATTTTGTTTATGATGGCAGATGTCTTTGATGGACATATGGATAACAAATTATAGAAAATATGTTACTTGTACTGGGAAACTTCCTCTCAAGGATGGAACAACTCAATGCAGCCTGGAAATTTCCTCTTGTTGGCTCTAAAAACTGACAGACAAGGAAGATGGGGGAGGATGCTGTCTATCGAAATTGCAATGACTATTTCTGAATGGACAACGGCAAAACTGCTTTTTGGTAATTTTCAGAAACTCATGAATAAGCATGTCAGTAGGGGCTACAGGGTGAAACGGGCGAGCTTTGGGTAAATGGGAAGGCAAATAAATTGAATACAATTCTCAAAAATGTTAAAGCTTTTGAACCACCCTCATTCATGTTGTTTTGTGAAAGTTGAACTAGAAAAAAATTTGCTGTTTTCCAACTGTCAACATTTGCCCATTTTACCCTCACTCTATCCATTTTACCCCTGCGGACCCTATGCGACATTGTGTGAGCAATTTAATATCTACGAATGATTTGGAAAGCATATTAAAACTCTATAGATTTGTGCATATTTTTCATGAGATGCAGCTTTTGAACAAAAACCTCTTTTTGTCGTTTTCTTTGCTCTGATTTTTCATCTTAAATATCACTTGGTTGGAAGCGTATTATTTGGTAGGCAATCATGAAGTTACCCTTGATCTTCAAGTAGAATCGAGTGCCAACTATCGTATGTGCAACCAGAAGTTAGATTTCAGGCCATGACCTGTGACAATTTCTCCTCGAGTGATTTTACAAATGCCCACAATAATCATGAAAACTCGAATTCTTGGTTAAAGCCTTTTGGCTTTTGTCACTTGGAAGTTTTGTTCAAAAATCTCTGGTTAAAATTATCAAGAGTCTGGCCAGGTAAAAGTGGGTGAATTGGGTTTTAGTGGATAAAAAGGCAAAAGGCAAGGATCTGGATGGGGTAAAATGGGTAGGCTGGGGTAAAATGAGTAGTATTATTGGTGCAGGAAAGTGGTATATCCATAATGCCAATTTAGGCTATTTCAAAAAATTGCAGCTAAAGAAGTTGAAACGATGGGATTCATGATTTTTACCAAATTTTTTCACATTTGTCCTCTTACCCATCTTATCCCAGGGTTACCCCTGCAGACCCTATAGAAGGTAAATTTCTGGTATGTCAAAATTCAAAATTACCGCCAAGATATGTGATGCAGCTTTGGCCAGAGAAAATTTTTGATGGCTAGACAATCCAAACCCTCCAAACCTCGCACCTTTTACACTGGTAGCTGGTACCCCTATCTCATTGTCAAAATCGAATAGAAAGGAAGATTTTTATGAGAAGAAAGATTAAGAATCCCATCATTCTCAATAGGATGGGGGTACTCTCTTTAAAACTAATCAGAACAATTGTCTTTGCAGATCAAATTCAGAATAAGTTTCAGACTGTTTCAGAATTGGAAGCATTAAAATTTCAATTTTGTGATGATTCAATTGCTATTATCTTACCATCTTCCTATCATCAGAGCAAAATCATCAGAGTATCAATTATTGGATTACTCAAATTTTTTCATACATTATAATATTGTTTTTCATAGAATGCTTTGTTTGCAACAGTCATGTTCCATCAGTTTTGCATCAGTCTTCAGGCACTGAAAAAATCAAGAATTGCAGTCTTTTGTGGTTGTTGTCAAATGCTGCTTCAAGGTTGGGCTTGATTGGTAAAGGATAATCTTGTTCTCTTTGGGTCCTAAAATAACACAGAGACAATGTTACTTCCTCCTACTAAAACCTTCGCTGAATAGCAAATCTCACTTTGTCTCATAGAGAATTGCATGTACAAAAAAGAGCAGCAAACCAAAATAGGAGATGTCATTGCAAAGTTAAATCAGAGCAGCGATACCCTGCTCAAGAAAAAGAAAACAGATTTAAGGGCAAATAATTGCAGTAAGCTATCATATTTATAGGCAAAATAATCAAAGCTGATAATTTTTTGTACAAGGTAGCCTTGATAACATTGTTTTAGTAAGCAAATCTCCTATTTCTAGGTCAGAGCTTCCTCATTAGTCTTGATGAAAATAAGCAACAATGCAACTTTATGTTTGTTTACATTTAGGCCAAACCACGACGAATGAGAGCGAAGTCAAAGTTTTGTTATTATTCTCATTGCTCTGGTGGCCAAAACAGCCAGCAAGTACTTTAAAATACTTTCATTTCTGAAAACATCAGATTAAATTCGAAAGTGATATACATTCAACCAAGGTTAACGTTTGTTTTCTGACTAAAAAGCAGACAAGTTTGTAAAAGGAAGCACGTAAAGTTAACGAAGATCAAATAGTCATGGCTCTCGAGGAAAAATTGCCTTTGAAAATTGTGGGAAACCGGCAAAGGCTACAGCAAAACAGGCAACATTTCTAGAAACTAGATGCTTACAGCTATTGCGTTATATCTCCAAAATGAGAATTCCTGTCTTAGTTTAGAAAATATTGGAGTTTGAAAAAATTTCGGTTAAATTTAGGCCAACAAAAGTTCATTTTCTTGAAACTGCAAGCTGAAGTTCAAGACGAGAAAAAGACAAGTTTATTTCGTCAACAATTGGCGAAAAGTGGCAAAATAGGACAAAACGACATCGAGGAATCCAAAACTTTTAACAAAATTTCCATGAAACAAAGGACAAACGTTAAATTTATGATAAAGTCTGCTTACTTGCTGTGCTGAATCCTGAGTTTGTAAACAGAGTTGTCCACGGCCTTTGAAAAATATGAAAAACCAAGAAGCTTTGAGTCCAAAATGCTCAAAGAACTTGAAAGAGCGAAGATACAGCTATTGCGTTATATCTCGATATTTTGCTTTGGGACACTAGGGACGCCTGCTGACGCCATTTATCACAAAATTTTACTTTCGCGCCACAGCTTTCTTGCAAGAGAGGCCGGAAGTGACGTCAGAATTCAGGCTTGGTGTTGTCGGGCGTGTCCTTGGCCAGGTCATGTGGAAGACCAGAGATGCGAGGCCGTTGAACCTATTTGGTGAATCCTGTACAGTATTAAACTCCATGGGCTCTTTTATTTTGTTTGAATGTAGATAATGTATATATCAAACAAAGCATTAATCGTATGGTACCAGCACGTTTTAATAAAAGGCAGAACATATAAATCATAATTATTTTTGTGCTTTTTCTGCCACTATCCAAATATGGGGATCCGATGGTCACGTGACTTAAATTATTACAATGAAAATATTTAATTACCAAAAGTTTGGGTGAGGGGGCATTTTTTGCCTCCCGGCTGGAATAGGGTTAAGTTAAAAACTCTCTTTGTAAATATCTTCGTCTACCCTTACTTGCTACTTTTGGCTACAATTCTGCGTGTTATCTCATGTTAATCTGGACGAATTTTGCTTGTTAAGTCAATAGCTCTATTTTGATTATTTTCCCAAATTGCCCAAAGAAAAATTGGCGTAAGTTTCATTGTTATATCTCTTGTAGCTTTGAAGAAAAATTGGGTGAGCGAAAAATGCCTCCTCCTGGTTGAAAATGATAGAATTTCTACCCGGTCCAAATTGGATTAAAAGAGTTTATGACTTTCCATCTTGACTTCACATGAATTTAATTTCTAATCAACGATATGGTGGAAGTAACTCTATGCCTTGAGCAGTGGAGACCAGGGCTAAATACTATTTATCCCTGGTGGGACCCTGGGTGGGGAGCAGCGACGGGGACAATGGTTGTCATTTTCTCTCGGCTGGGGTTCCAATTGTTCATCGCACCTTTCTTAGCCAATGTGAAGCCGGCTCAAGTATTTCCGTAAAAATGATTTCTAAGTAGTTTTTTTTATTGTAATTGTATATTTAGTTGTATTTTAGGTTTTTTCTCTCTTCAAGTATAGTCCTGGGGGTAGTCATGATCTTTTGCTCCCATGGCAACGTTCCTGTAGTATTGCATAGTGGGTCGTACGTAGTGTCCTAGGTAATTCGTTCTTGTGAACTTTTTGTATTGAATTTATAAAAAATTATGGTGCCCCACATATGGCTAAATTGAATCAGTTTCAGTTTCATACATTTTAAATTCACCACATACAATTTATAATTTACTATACAGGCCCGTAGGAAGCGGGGGGGGGGGGGCAGGGGGGGGCTCAAGCCCCCCCCCAATGATTTTTTAAAACAATGGTGCTACGTCACATGACTTAATTAGATGTATTGTTCTCTATTGTTTTAAGAACAATTGCCCCCCCCCCAATCCGAAGCTTCTTCCTACGGCCCTGCTATATCAACAGATAACTAAATGTACTGCGATGCTTGGAGCAGCACTGAATGGGAGCCAAATTTGAGTAACTCAGTAAATGGATGGGAAGTCGAACTGAAATAAGGAGGAGAAATGCTTGGAGAAGTTAACATCAGGAGAGGGATTTTCAAGGGCGATAGCTTATCCCCAATCTTACATGTAATGGCCCTTGTACCATTATGGATCATTCTTAGAAAGGAAATATGGGGTACAGCTTAGGCAAGGACAGGCCACCTCCTCTCTATGGATTTAGAAAATCACAGGAGAAATGTCAATCCGATAGATTTAGTGATAAACTGTACGATTATTCAGCCAAGATATTGGTATGGAATTCGGAATACAAAAGTGTGCCATGCAAAAGATTGTTAAAGGAAAAATGGCGGAAAGCGAAGGAATAACCTTGCCGAATGGAGAACAGATAAGATCATTGGACTTTGGAGGAAGGACAGGATTATAGGGCAGCATCTTACTCACCTATGCAGAAAGGAAAGCCACTCTAGCAAGAATCTCCTCGTATTTTCAACTCCCTAAAAATAGCATGAAAGGGTATATGATGAGATCGATGAAGAAGTGTCAATCGCAGAAGGGGAAGCAATTTGAATGGCAACAACTTGTATTTTTCTTGAGGGGAAACTTTCAGCAGCTTGTGCTCTGTCGAGAAGGCAATGTATTACCACAAATTATTACCAAATTGACGTTTCAAAGCGAGGCAATACAAGAATCCCGTCAATCCCATTGGCTAATCGCTCAATTCCCGCGGTTTCCCCGTAGCCTTGTACAATACGATACAAGGACGCGTTTTGTAGCCACAGCAACTGCTTTAGGCCTGTGAGATTTGACATAGGTCAAAATTAGAAGCTATTAGGTAACGAAACTCATACTAGCCGGTTTGTCGTTCTACAGGAAGATATAAATCCATCCGTCTAAATGCACAGACCTCGCAAGCTCGGTCAGTACTTTTAAGACGTCGGGCTTTACATTTCCTGCACAATACAAAACCGGTTAGTATGCGCATATTATCACCGTATGATCAGGGTAATAAATATGATTGATCGAGAGCGTTCGAAACTGACGTAAGAGTACGGCATTATTTTCAGTACAGACCGCCGAGTCAGCATGGAAACAGAATGGAAGTTGAAACAACTCATTTTCGAATAGCATCAAGTGGATTCATCTTCAGAGCGTTCTCGATAATTTTTATCTTTTGAAACAATCTTTCACGCTTTTATCTTTTACCAATCTTCTTAAACAAGAACCCTGCCACAGGATAATAAACACATAATAACTGTTTCCTAAGGGCAATACCGAAAATATCACCCCTCAGCCTTTGTAAAAAACAACACGGTTTCGGGTTAACATTTTCTGGTACTGCCCTCGGAAACAGTTATGATAGGTTTATTATGAATGATCTGATCATAAATGCATGGTTTTGACGACAGCTTGACGCTGAAATACGAAGAAATAAAAATTGGTTCCTGTGCGTGGTGACAGGCCAGGAATCTGATACCGGATGAATAAAAAGAAACAATCCCCCCTTTGAATGGCTAATGCTCTCTGCATAGCAAGGCAATAATATGGGCAAGTACGTCTTTCAATAGTGGACATGTTCAAATACAATTTAAAATTTACCTGACTGAAAGCAACTGAAATTTTGTGGGATTTTCTCAAATTTCCCCTTCAAGAAACATTCAAAACAAGCCTAAAATTACGACCGAATTTTCTGCCTTACAGCAATGACTTTTATATGCTTTAGCACGTGTTATCCCTTTTGGAGATAAAGTGTAACACCTGGGCCTAGGAGAGAACAACATTATTCAGCGTGATAACACATGTTGAAGCCATTGCTTTAAGACAGAAATATTAGGAAACTCTGGTTCTAGGACTGAGTTATAAATTGAATGCCATTAGTCATGGGAATTATTCGGCTATGAACGTTACCAGTTACCGCCCTCCACCTCACCCTCCACCATGACAGGAAAACGAACGTTTTTGCACGGTAGCCCCCTCAATGTTAACTATTTGTTAAATCACTTCACGACATTCATGCCACTGACTTTAGGTGGAAAAGCTATTTGGTCATTTCTCTGTTTTACTAAATTTATATAACTTCCTAATATCGAAAATATATCTACCTTTGTATCAGAACCCCAGTGCTCTAGACCATAATTCGTGTAGTCTTTCAAGATGTCGAATCTTTCACTTGCTGATATATCCCAATGCCTGAAATAAATCGAAGTCAAATATTCATTTTGAATTCTATACTATGGAAAGTTTTCACAGTGGAAGATCCATTTTGAATTGAAAAGTCAGTGGCACTTAGTAAAGTTTGAAAAGTCAGTGGCATAAAGTGACCCAAAATAGCTGAGTTTGTTATTGACTTGAGAAGTTACTTCTTGTACAATTGTGTTATCAGCTAAATTAAGTCCAGGGCCGATGAATATTGCATTTTTATGTGCTAGACATTTGAAAAGCTTGCTGATCTAGAGAGCAGGTGGTTTCAAACAACATCAAGTTTCTAGTCCATGTAAGTTATGTTTGTAATTCTTGAAATTGATTCTAACACGATGAAAAACATGCCTCCTATGTGACACACTTAGCTTTGTTAAGATTAGATCTGTGACAAATAACCGGATCTGAAAATCATTTCTCACAATCTACAAGCATGCAAGAAGGAATCGAATGTCCCTCACGAAAGTAAGACCAAGAAACATCTATGAAATAAATGCCACCATTGACACAATCGTGAAGCATAGCAAAATTTAGTGCTCTTTCGAGTTCAGCGTTCATCAGTTTTGGTAATCCGGTATTTCAAACAAATGAACATGATCTGAAGATTATCAAAAGTTTGATCTAAAAAAAAAAATATCCACCCGATCAATGTCTTTCTTGGGAAACCACACAAGATCCATTTTAAGAAAAAAACTTAACGCAAAAATTTTTTATGACAAGAAGTTTGCTTTGAGGTGGTTTAACCATCTATCAGCCTTCGTTACTTTTCAATTTTTCAACATAATAAACCCGTTTATGGAGGGCTTGACATAATTTATACTTAGAAATCAAATAAATTCAAAAAGATACGTGCTACAAATTTTGTTTGATATTAGTTAGATAGAGATAGCTGCACTTAAATAATTTGCATGTGTGATATTTTCTCATCTTGCAAACAGTCAAAGTTAAAGTTATTCCGAAAACCAGATAGATAAATAATGTTTAAGTTGGAAGGTGCAAACTCATAGAATTGGAATTTTTGCTTTTAGCTATGAAAGGTTGACTTTATCCCTTCAACAGTTTTGCAACCTTCTTGCTTTTAATCTTATACAGGGTGCCCCAAAAAACATGTGCGCTGTTTGAGTGGCTTCTGCGGAGCAGCCATAAATCCAATTTTTCTGTTTTTAAGATTCTTGACAGAAGAGACTTCAAATTAAAGGCTGGCACCGAGTTTGAGTAAATCTGATCACTAGTTGCTGATTTATGGAGCAAGAAAGCCAATAATATTTGCTTCCTCAAAACGAGAGGATTCATAATTCTCCATTGCGTTAAAATCAACGAAATTGATTAAAAAAAAACATACCTAGCCCTGTTTTCTGATGTTTATAAGTGAGACAGATAGTCATACATTGACTTTTGTGACAACCAAGAATATTGGACATAGCTATGGTTGCTAGGTATAGAAATGCGCAACACAAGTGCTTCAGGCCATGTCATGCGTCCATCAGATTCTTTGCTTCTCAAAAGTGATAAAGTCATTTCAAACCAACAATATTGCATTCAGCATGCTGTTTGGTTGATACTGTTGGAGAATATGGTCATTAATTACTCCTAAATGCGTTTCCTGGCATAACTGTAAAGTTTAAGTTCATTTAATGTTAAAATTCAAGTTATAAGGTTAAGTACGGAGATAAAAATGGTTTTGAACCAACCAATGATTGTGACTTTCTTTCTCAATAAATCAGCAACCACTTGTCAGATTTACACAAACTCGGTGCCAAACTCTTAGTTGAAATCTCTCCTATTCACAAATCTAGGAAAGTTAGATTCATGGCTCCTCCACAGTAGCCATTCAAACGGCGCACATGTTTTTTGGGACACCATGTAGGAAAAGTTTAACTGAGTTTAACACCCAAGCTTGAAAGTGATATATAACTATACAAGGTACTTGTCCATCTGGTCTGTTTGAGTACTACCAGGTATCTAAAAATAGGTATCTCCTTTTGCAATAAGGTATTGGCCGTTCCGAGTGCGCAACTAAATTATTTAATCTTCAAATTAAATGCACGTATCCTGCATCTAAAAATCGTCCACCAAACACGGGAGATAGGAGCTCGCTCGAGGTCCAGATTTAGAGGTACCTAGTACCAGAGGTTTTGAAAAAGGGCCTAGGAATAATTTGATATCATGTGCAATAATAGACCCTTAGCCACGACCCTAATTAAACGAATAGAATGGAAATGGGTCGAGAATAATAGACTAGAGGAGCATCGCCCTAAATGGTCAGCTAACGTTTTTCATCATATCTGACCGCGCTGCAAAAACTTCGTTTCAAAAGGAATTCGGGCCTGGATTTTGCAGGAAAGTGCGTTAACATTATTCGCTGATGCCAGTTCTGAGATTTTATCTTGTTGTTTTCGTTTTGTACCGCCTATCCTTGTCCTGAAGGATGTTTTTAAAACACTTACCTGAAATGGATAAAGGTGAGAGTATTTTATGTCCTTGTTGTTTTCCAAGCCCAATATTTGTTTTCTTCGCGTTGCCTCAGAATTTTGTATAAAGTACAACTACAGTTCGTTTTCAGGCAACTCCAACCCTCCAAAGGTTATTTTTGAAGAAAAATCTCAGAAATCTGCATTGAATGTAAAAGCCGGGGGCTTTATTTCGGTTGTGGTCAGACTGGCTTTCCTGCGCCCCTATTGGTCAGCCTGTTGATTCTGACTTCCCTTACTGACCCCCCTGTCAACCACACTGTTAGAAGTCATAAGGTTAAAGTCATAATCCTCAAGATAATGGTAAAATTATAAATCTTGATTTTTTTGTCAATTACTGCCTTGTTGATTTCATTTGTGTAAGGTTTCATTCACGAACTAACTTCCCGTTGTCGTCAATTTCATCATTTTATCTATCAATAATTTTAAATGTAACCATATCAATTCATGCTTCTTGCAAACCCCTCCTCCCTTTACTTCATTTTCAAAAATATCCCGTAGACCTCCTTATTCCTTCCCCCGGCACTCACAGTTTAATAATCCTGCTTAGGTTTGCTGCGACGAGATAAGTTCAACTAGGTAACTGCGAAGGCATTGTTATGAATTAAGGGTACGTTCAAATTAGACGCCATGCCAAAGATTGGGCCGTTCAGACCGGCTTGCGTTTGAACTGAAAATTTACCAAGACAAACAAGAAGCTAGTCGTTATAGTTAAGTTTAGCTTTCAGAAAGAGTTAATGAACATGTTTATTGTGATTTGCCCAGTCTTAGGGCGCTTCCTTATTTTCAAATCGATTTTATAGCGAAACCTGACCATTTAGGGCAAAGCCTCTCTTGTGCCGGTTCTCGAAAATAAATGTATATGTGCTCCATTTCCTCTTCTTCGACATGATAAACTTTTGCAACGGAATGTGAATGATTCGTCAACAGAAAAGTTATTTCAAGAGCGATTGAAACATCTCAAATCGTAATTATTTTCAAAAGTAGAAACTAAAAATAGAAGTGAATTAATTCCTTGGAATTATTTCCATAATATCAAATTATGGCTAGGCTCTTTTTCAAAACCTCTTCTTACAGGTGCAATCGAAATTCTTACTTTGCAAACTCGCATCATCTACGGCATTTGTTGGAAAATTTTAAAATGCAAGGTATGTGAATTTCAGTTGAAGATAAACAAATGTTGTTTTGTAATTGGAGAGTCAAAATATCTTATAGCTTCGTTCTTTTCATAGTCTTACCAATTACCAAAGAAAAGAACATAACCAAACCTTTGCTCTTTAATTTCAGTGAATATCCATGGTTTTATTAGTGCACCTCTGAAATCAAATGAAAAAAATTATCTTTTTCTGAAATCGTCATAAAAACTGCTACGTTGGAAAATTTTGCAACTGTAACAAAACTTTTGCACGGAAGACTGAATTTTGATGGGTGATGCACAAATTCACGCCCGACAACCCTCCTGGATTTTGTGACGTCATTTCCTGTCCCGAACCGCATATTTTTGCAAATGGCGCGAACTTCTGGTCTGGCATCAACAACTTCTGACGAGTACAGCCGTTGTTAACACCAGCATCGAAAAAAGGGGAATGCATTTCCATACACCTGTCATTGCTCCACAATACTTAGAAGTTTGGAGTTCATCATTCAATGATGCTGTAATAAAAGTCTTGGAGTATTCAAGCATTTTAAAATATGCAAACGATACTGTTTTGTATTTCGCGGGCAAAGAAATTGATTCAATTGAAAACAAAAAATCGAAAGACATGGAAACTCTGTCACAGTGGCTGAGATGCAATGAACTCACATTGAATCTGAAGAAAGGCAAGACAAAGTCGATACTATTTGGAACAGCACAACGAATTGCAAAACAGCGAAGTGGGCCACTCAAAGTCACAATATTTCAGCCAACCCCAACGGTAATTAACAACACAACGGATTATGAATATCTTAGCGTCCTTGTGGATACCACACTTAACTTGAACTCCCATTTTGACAAATTTTTCAAGCGTGCATCTGGTAGACTGCGACTTCTGGCAAAATTAAGGTCGTGCATGGACAATGCTACAGCTAATACCATCTATCGTACTATGATTCTTCCAACATTTACTTACTGTGGTGTATTGCAACTGAAGCTCTCAAATACGCAAATAAGCAGACTTTCCTCATTTCATTCTCGTACATTGAAGATAGTCTATGGTGATGAACCAGCAGACACAAAGTTGGGGTACAAAGCATCAGCCCAACATAACAATTCCTAGCATGAAAATAGATCCAGAAAAATAATTTCTCTGACCCAACCTTCCTAAAAGTTATGAAGTCAGTATCGTAAATTCGCGTAACTTCCCATACACTTGAATGCCAATTACGACGGCGGGCCAGCGCGGCGCCGCAGTCGACGCGCGGCAAGCCTAGTATTATCAGATTTACCTTCATATTTACTACATGTGCGCTCATGACACTTCAAAACAGAGTTTTGAAGCTAAACCAATGTTTAAACTCCATTGTTGATATTGCCTTGGACTGGCTATCAATGTTTTTATACACAATCTAGAAAAGTACAATTTAACAAAAAGATATTTCACCAGGACTATAATACAAGGAGTGTGATAGGTACTCGATCAAATCGAAATAAACATAGACAGCAAGGTCTCATAGTTGGATGAACTGAAAGTGTGAAATTAATTCTTCATAACCGAAAATCGCTTTGCCTTGTCGGAGACCTGATTTTTCTGTCCTACAAAATTTATCCTTGCTGTCATATACAGTTGAAACAGATATGAGAGGACCGTACGTATCTACCTTGCTATCATGATTCCAGATACACGTGTGTTCTCTCTGCGTAAGTTAGCATCTTCAAACGACAGTACGTCACCATTTCCTATGTTGTTGAAAAAGTAATTGATCTCAACAACGAATTTCAATCACAGTTATGAATGCATTGAAATAATAGCAAACTGCTATTTCTATTAGTGCAACCCTGGGCAGTTCTGAACGTTACTGTTCGTTTTCAGCTGAATAGGTCATTTGGGCTCATCAAATCAAATCATGATAACGGCTAACAACTGAAATAAACTTGGTGCAAGTTCGACTTTGTCCTATTTCAGTATCAACGATATTCTCAGGTATAAGTTTACAAGTGAAATTGACAGTCTGAATTACAAGCATGGCCCTAATATTCTGAACTTCTGGGCAACAAATGCATCAAAATAAATAAAAACTTGACCCTGAGAGCATAGGCTCAAAGCCTTTAAAAGGATGGTTTAATAGCTATTGCATCTTGAAAGGAAATTCAGATGTTTTGCAGTGTATCATGATCATTTTCAAACTGAAAGCGTTATATTTCAGCTCGTTTAAGGTTATGACGTCATTGGATTTCAAAATAATAAACAAAAAGAGCGACAGACTTATGCTTACCAACATATTAAGACCTTTATAAACAATGTTGTATTCTTGATAATTCTACCAATTTAACCGAAACAATTTGGAAGCTATGATGGATTTGATCTTGTTTCAAGATTTGAATTGAATTCTTTTTGAAAAATACATTGCAATTTAAAAAAACTAATGACAATATCTCAAGAGCTCGTATATCATTGCAGCAAAGCGCTTAAAGTTCCTTCAAAGCCATTCAGTCTGAATAAATATATAACAACCGCTTAAACCAACTTTTATAAAGTTTGGAGCCTATGCTGGGCGTTCTTTGCAAGATGAAAGATTTGAAAATTCACTGTATCTGAAATACGTAGGATATGGGAAAGAATCAAAACTTTGTCTCCTAGCAAAGGAACAACTAAATTTCTAATTTTCTTATTGTGTCTGCTCCTTGGATTTTATGGTAATCCTAATTCTAAAACAAAAGGTGTAAGGGAGACCGGGGCTAGTTTTAAAAGGGGCACATTGTAACAGGATCAATTATTCAATCAATATCAAAGCTGTTCTCACCAGTTCTATGAATGGATTTCGTTTTTTACCTTTACAGTTAGCCATCATTTTTTAATGGCAATCATAATTTTTAGGCCAGAAACTATCTCCAAGTACAGAATTTCGGAATCTCACGACTTTTCATCAAACATCACCGTTATCTAAGTAAGTATTCTTTTCGAAATGTCAAGAAAAACTCCAACCATAGAAATCCGTTTAATATTAAAGGTCATATAAACTTTCAAACAAAAATTTTACCAATTTTCATTACAATTTAATTCCAATTTCAAGGCATATCTGAACCTAAATCAAACGTTTGCGATACTTGAATGCTAGGTTTATAACTGAAATGCCTTGAATATTGTTCAGAAAATATATGTTGTAAGTGATGGTTTGTGTTATAGTCATTTCTATGACGTTTCTCCTGTAAATATAGAAAATAAAGAAGCATTTCGTCAAAATTAAAAAAAAAACAGACATACCATATAATGGCATTGGACTGGCAAGATCTGCACATTGATTTATGTATTCCCAATCTGCAAATCGTGTGTAACGTTGTTCTCTCGATCTTCCATGCAACTAAACGAAGAAACAGCTTTCAATGAATAGCGCACATAGCATAGGCATTTATTAATTGTAGAACAGAACAAGTAAAAAAAACGCTTCGACATGGTATTCAGGGTTACTAAAAAAGGTTAATAAAAAAGGTAAGTAAAACGAGGTTAAAACGTTATCAAACCTGTAGTTTACTAGCTATTCATTATATTCCTTGAAACTGACAATAATTGTGAGGCAACATGATAGCTTAGATAACAACATGTAGTTGGTTAAAATTGGTCCAATTAGTCTCGATTGCAAATGATCGTTTGAAAGTGATTCATTTCAGAATCATTCTATATCCAATTTTCCAACAATAAACCTCCATAGCGATGAAAATGAAAATCGGGGCTTTCTTATTCTCATGGCAATAAGTTGTATAGATACAGACCCAACCCTACTATTCTTTACACTTAGAACCTCCTTTTCCAGATAATGTTCAGGCTTTCAGCATCGTCATTTGTTGGCAAATTAGATCAAGGATTTTTGGCCCGCTTTGAAGGATTCTGATTTGAAAAAGTTCATAAAATTGCTCATAACAATACGATCGATTTATTTTCATCTAGTTTCGCAACCTGGAAATAGACGTTAATTTATCCTACAACACTTCATGAAAAGACAATTTTGCATTGCCTATAATCCAGCAGTCGTTCGCCAAATTGTTTCTTGCTGCAAAACAACTTTTCTCTGTTGGTTCCTTTCTGTTGGCTGGTGTGTATGCAATATGGCCTAATAGTTTCGAGGTCTTGTTGCAACAAATCCCTTGCTTAAAAGATACGTATTCTAATTGCTATTGATAGGAGTGATACGTACGGTCACGAGAGATGCTCCCCAATCTCTGACTTTCGGTATCAAATCATGAGCAGTCCAGTTCTTTTCGTAAATGCCAGTTCTCATCTTTACTGTGATGGGTATATCTGAGACCTAACAGAAAACCAAATGTACAAATCAAATAAAATAAATCCATTTTTGAGCAGAACAATGACTATTTCTGTCTGAATGCCAGATACAAAAGAACGATCCTTTTGGGATTCAAACTGCTACACAACCAGGAAAGAAGTTCAAATCATGTCTTCAGTTTCTAAGCGAAGGAATCTTCAAGCAACACACAGAAGTACTTATCTTGGCACTGGTAAGTATTTCTCTACAACCGTTTCGCACTTTAGAAAGGCGAGTTTGAACCGTGTTTAATTTCAGGCCAACTTTTTCGAATAGTTTGATTATGGGTCGTAGTTGTAGCGATTGTTCATTCATCAAGGAAGGAGCCTACGAAGATTGTAATAAGTCTAGTCCTTGGTGCAGTTTTTACTTTTTGTGGCGATTTGAGGTTCAGATGCATCGTTTGAGTCTCAAGATTTACGATCGTTTAAACTGTCTTGTTGCAACCAGTATTCTTACTGCCAGGTTATAAACTCCCTGGCGCAAAGCTCAGTTAATTCAAGTACGTTACTTCATGTGCTGGCGCTACTGTTTAAGATTTGTCCCGAAAGGAGGTGAACGAGGCATTTAATAACTACTGGTTTTTCTATCCGTTTACTGCACTACTTGGAAGCAATTTTTTGCAGCTGAAAGCAGTTTCGCATTTGAATTACAGTTACAGTTGCGGCTCAAGGAGTTTCGGTGGCATTTTCATTCCATTAAAACACCAGGTGTCACAAGCGTTACACCGATTTAACAGTCGACATGGTCAAGCATCACTTTAGATCATGTTTACTTCCAATATGACAAACAGAGACTCTAGGATTACGACCTTCATATCTAAAAACGTCATTGTAATCAGGTGAGATAGTACCAATCAAATCACAATATCGAGAGAACGGGTCCGTTCCTAAACGTATATACGAGTATAAAGGAGGCAGACCTATTATAAACACTCCGCCTTTGATCATCGAAATTCAAAAGCGGAGAGAGTACAATATCATCAAGACACTGGTAGGCGAATAGTCAATTGTTGTAACTTTGAGTCTGTTTGCACCTGTGAATCTCTAAGTTGCGTATTCAAGAGAACAATTGTCTTATAGCAGCTGGAGAAATGTTAGGTAGGATATTGATGATTATATGCCATTAAAATAAAAAATGTGTCCAGCCAAACATTCCTAAAGGTATGTCATATCAAATTTTGAGAAGTGACCATTTCAAACACTGGAGACTGAAGGGCGTACCAAGGAAGCTCTCCAAATCTAGCACCTCATTGTCATTCATTGGGTGAAGCCTAGCACTCGGTCTTTAGAGGAATTGGATTTTTGAATCTGATTCATTGCATTTCAATATTTAGGCTATCTCAAAGATTGAGCTATGTTGAAGCCCCTAAAATAAACATGTTTAAAGACTATTGATATGGATATGAGATTCTATTGACAAAGGGCTGCTGAAGAATAAATATCAAACATAAACAGCAACTTAAACAACCAATGTACCGACAAAACAACAATGCCATATAAATTCAGAAATCTCTTTCCGTTCAACATTTTGAACTTCTTACGGCAAAAACAGAAAAAATTACATAGCAACACGACACGTTGTCTACACTTTGTACAAAGCACTGCTTGGGTTCTAGGGATAAACATAATTAAAAGATATTGAATTACCTCAACCATTCCGCTGACAATTTGTTCGAACTTTTTAAGCCTTCCCATTAACGCACACCCACCACCCTGTTGACAGAAATAAAAAATAATTTCTCCTATCCACAAACTGATGACAGCACTGTGCAACATCGCAAATTGTGCAAAAAGCTTTTTTTCGTAATTACCATTTGTTTAGGATGGCCCAACGTCAAGGAGCCTATTATATCTGAACTAAAAAATGGCTTTTAAACCCCTTGATGGTGCCATTTGTTGATACCGTGTCTAATGCGCCAAGTTGTAATTTAGCAATTTTGCTTTTATGATAAATATTGAGAATGATCTCTGAAAGGGCAATTGAGATGCAACAAAAAGAACAGGTGCCCTTAATAGATTAAAGGTGTTTTATAAAGTAGCACATGGCCAACTTTTTCAAGCTTTTATCAACCTTCGGAGTATATGTAGAAAGGACCTTCGCCTTGTTCGATACCCATATAGGCGGCAACTAGTACGCATAAGAATATGAAATGGTATGAATGAATTTACAAAGATAAAAAAAGAGTGCCACGAGAATGACGAAAATACCATGGTTAGATGATGAAACAAATGAGAAGGTCTTACGAAAAGCAGGCACCAGGCGTAAAGTCTTGAAAACTATTAGATTGGGAAGGCTTGAGTTCTTGGGACATATCATCTGGACTGAAGTTTTAGAAGAATTGATGGCAACCGACATGCAAATGAAAAAGGAGTGGACGGAATGATCGTTACGATATACCTCAAAAATGGATGACAAGACAAACACAGACCCATCAGTGAGTGAGAATGAGTGAAGGTTTTGAGCAGATGTGTCTATTCCATCCATTCGAATTCTTTAACATTGTTGGTTGTACAAGAAACTAATCTTGTGATCATGTACGAATCGAAAGCTGATAGAAAATTGTTAACCAAGAGTCTTGGCAAGATTTGACTTCTCTTATAAAGCATGTGACTCAAATATCGGTCTTAAAGCTATGATTTCAAGGTCTTTCGAACATTTTCCAACGTGTTATCACTGCTAAAGATACATTGCCTTTGATCTATGTGACAAGGAAACAAATCTAAACATAGGCAACATATCAAAATTATCTGGATTTTCAAATGTCGAAGTATGTTTCTGACTCGGGCATGCTTGATACTAAAACTGATTTCGATAATTTCGCAAACGATTGAAAGAAATTTGAAAAAGCCACTAAAAATGACGACTTACCTTTTTAAAGACAAAGTCAATTGGGCAGCCAATGTTGACATCAATGAAATCAACATCAATTTCTTGGCTCAGCATTTCTGCACATCTTGACATTGTGTCCGGAAATGAGCCACATAACTGTTCGAAATACATTAGAAGAAATCAAAAGCAGAACTTTGACAAACTATTTAAGCTCCCCCTGACAATCATTATTATAACATCCTTATCATTATTATGAATTGATACTTTCTTTTGATTTCGGCTATATACAGTCTAGCTGCCGGGAATCATCCAGATACTTGTAGCAGCAAGAAGGTTTGTTCCTTGCATGACATGCAGTTCAATGTTCAGTTCTCCAGGCTATTCAATTATCATCATTATTACTATCGTCATCTCGCATACTGTCTATGTCAGTAGAGTTCTTTTTTCTTGAGGTTCGGTGACAACAACTCTCCTCAGATCTCAAGAACTTTCCTGATGATCCTTGCAGAATACAAGATGGAAATCTTCAGCAATTCCACTATCCTCGTTTCGATGTCGGTGTCCTCTAGTCTCTTTCTTAACAGTTTTGGAGTTTTGGAGTTGTTCCTAAAGCTCCAATTATTATTATTATTATCGTTATTATCATTATTGTTATTATTATCATTTGAACTTTTACGACATATAAGGGTACCAGATAATGAAATTTTGTTCCTTACTAAGCGAATAACAAATATCTGTATAAGATCATCGTACTATTTATTTTGTCGTAGAAATAAAGAGTGGACATCCCCCTAACTTTTAAGCTTTTAA
The DNA here is from genome assembly GCA_039566865.1 of Aurelia coerulea. NCBI lineage: Eukaryota > Metazoa > Cnidaria > Scyphozoa > Semaeostomeae > Ulmaridae > Aurelia > Aurelia coerulea. The sequence continues at coordinate 14,765,991 of CM076944.1, forward strand.
TGATAGTATTTAAGGGCATCATTGATCTTACTTATTGACTTATTAAACTGTGTGAGTATGCAACCAATGCCCAATTTTGGAGAGTTGGCTGGATAGACTAAGTTGCACCTTTTATTGTATTTTAAATTGTCAAGAATGAAAGTTTCAATTATTATCATTATTATCATTATTATCATTATCATTTAATTCATTATTTTTATGCCAACTACTGATTATGCCAATTTATTATGTATTATCAAGCCAACCATTTCATTGCTGTTTCTTGTTTACGCTAAATACAGTTCGAACTCAAAAGGGACTTTTCAGTCCCATTTGATTTTAATTTCAAAAGTAGTCTTGCTTACTAGGGATGCGCTTCTTTATAGCAAAATGTATTTCAGTATCCTTTTACTTTAGGTTGTTTATCATGTTATCATATCAGGCCATCTGGGATTCAGCTATTGCTAAAACAAGTTTTAGCAGCAATAGCAGCATGCAAATCTTTTGGAGGGTCACTTGGGGGAGCCGCAAAGTTGCCAGTGTAGCCCCAAAGGAATCAGTAGAAGTTTAAAAAGCTTCCAATCCCTTCTCAAATTCATAAAGGACACAGAAATAATATCTCGACTTTGTAAAGCAGCATCAAATTCCATTGTTTATCATGTTTACAGGCATTACGTTTTTTAATAGATTAATTGCAAATATAGTATCAGCATGTATTTTTCTATATTTTTCATTCATTTATTTTTATATCTTATTATCTAGCCACGGTAGACCCGTCATTCTGCAGAGACTGCTTTATAGGGGGCCGTGCAAAATACTGCAAAGTTAAAAACCTAAATTACAAATTTAGTGATCTAACTAATCTAACAATTAATTCAAATCACGAGAAAAGTAAAACAAGCAACCCTCTACAATTTCTTTTTTAGCCTCTTTTTGAACGGAAGAAGGGAGGGTGCATGTTTGACATCTAAGCTTAATTGGTTCCAAATCTTAAACCCACAAAATGAAATATACTTCTGCCCATTCGACGTTTTGATGAAAGGAACACGCAAGTCAGCTTCAGCATTTCTTAGTCTCGGTGTATTATGGGCTGAGTTCTTTACAGACATATTATGTGTTGTTATGTGTTGTTATGTGTTGGATTGCGAAGGCCAGAGATTCACCTCGTTAAATTTATTGTCGGAACAAGCTTCATACTATCTTAAAAATAGTAGTTTGCATTTCATTCTGATATGTATGACCAAACTAGACGCTTAATATACAAAAGAAAATTTCTCAAGTAATCATCAGTGATTTTTGCAGCATGATTCAAAACCAGGCAGCACTAAAAAGGTTACATTCACTGATTTAAAAGCAAATTAAAAGATCAGCTATGTCTGGAAAAAAATTTGGTCTTTGATCTATTTACCAAAAAAAAAAAGAAAATTGAAGATCGGCTTTTTAATAAAACTTTGGTGATTTTTCAAACAGGAGTACTTTTTTGGGATACCCGGTATAGTGTAAAGTAGATCTCCTGTTCTTTTGATTGTCTCCGGCATCCTGTTTGCTCTTCTGGTAATAATTCTTGTCCCTTTGGGTATCTGTATATTTCATCGGAGAATATACCTGTCAAGAATTTCTGTGCAAGAGGGAGATATGTTATGAGACGGCAATTGCTTGCAACCGTACCTTTGGATTCATCTTTTTGGATAAGCACTGTTCTTCCCTTTGTCATCCACAGTGGTGTTTCACCTTCCTCTAAGCAATTTTTTAGAGTTAATGCAGTCTGAGGGTGTGTGCATTTGAATTTTTCAGCCAAAATCCTTGGACACCATCTGGCCCTGGTGCTTTCCAGTTGGGAAATTTTCTCAGGATTTTCTTAACCGCGTATTCTTTCATGTCAATCTCCTCTTGACCAACAGCTTTTCTCATTTCTTCACAAAATTCCTTGAGCCATTCTGCATCTTTCTTGTGCTTTCCTTCTTTGCTCCAGATGTCAGACCAGGATGTTTTTCCTTCTTCGGGATTTGGTGCTTCACTTTCCTCCCAGCCTTGGTCGTTGCTTGGTTGCTGGTAGAATCTTCCTTCGTTGTTGCTGACTATTCTATCTTCTTTCCAATGACTCGAGTTTGGGGACATCAATGGAATCATTCAACATTTTATTGATGTTTCAGTAAGTGTTGTATATCTTAGATGCAGGAATGTGTTTGGACAGCAACTTAAATCTAAATCCAAAGGTACAGTTACAAGCAATTGCCACAATTTACACAGGCAAAATCTCATTTTCAAGAGAGCATATTCTGTCAATTCAATAAATGTATCTCATGGGAGAAATTTGTATATTTGCTTCCAAAGGATTTCACGTCAAGATCTTCCAGGCCTGAAATGTTTCTCCAAATGTCTTTTTCCTCTTTTGCGATAAAAATGTGTTGATTTTGCTCTTACAGCATGCTGCATTTGAAATTAACAATACTTACTAAAATATCGACTAAATGGTAAATATTTCCATCAATGTATCCAAACTGTATATCATTGGAAAGAAGACAGATCGTGCTTCCAGACAGTATACATTACATCTTTTCATGTCTTATTATTTTTTGACAATTTTTCAATTATGATTGGGTTGCGTTTTTACTGAAACACCCGGTAAATTTATAGTGAAGGAAATACCTAAAAAATCACAAATGAAAAGTAAATTAATCTAAAAATTCTAAACCTTTGATTAAAATATAATCTGCAGGTGCATGAATCACCATTCCACTGCTTTATTTTCCTTTTGAATTCTTGAATTGTGTTACAATCTTTCAAAAAGCTTGGAAGTGAGGACCATAAAAGGCAGCCTCTATAGTGAATATTTTCTGTACCATATATTTTTGTCCTTACTTTTGGCAGCTGCAATCAATTTACATCACGCAGGCTATAATAGCTGTCTTTTTCTGCAAAAATATCTTTCGTAAAAGTTGGGTTGAGATCGTTATTTCTTTTGAAAATTACCTATCATAAGCAACTGCAGATTGCGTTTATGAGTGGCTACAGAACTATTTACACTAATTTCAAAATTATTTGCACTATCTTTGCATACAATTCGCAATGCTCTTTCCTAAATTTCATTTACCTTAGAATTGATCGTCCTGTCATGGAATATCTGCAAGTGGACAGAAACTGAACTGCGATGTGATGACAACAGCAGTTTTGATTTGACAGGGTTCCTATAATTAGAGATGCAATTTTGGGTTCGCCTTTTTGCATAAATCTTCCACATGTTTTGTGAAACTTAATATTTCATCAAAACGTGACACCTAATGGCTCTTCATGATTACTTTCTGTAATTGTGGAGTTACCAATGGTGACTACTGAGTCTTTACATTTTTACCAAATATCAGAAGGTGGCATTTGTCTTCGTTAAGTTTCATCTAATTCTCTGAAAACCATTTTGCAAGCACTGAACTGTCTATTTCTAATCTATTAATTACGGTATTGAGATCTGCATTGCATGCATGAATAGTGGTGTCGTCAGCATAGTTACAAATGTTAGTATTATTTACAAAGAAGTGAACGTCGTTTATGAAAACATTGAATAAAGAGGCCCTAGAACTGATCCTTTCGGTACTCCTATCGTAACACCTCTCCAACTACTATATGAGCTGTTTATTTTGCCTCTTTGTTTCCTCTTTGATAAATAACTTTTGATGAGATTAAAACCATCCCAACCACGAGCATAAGCAGCTAATTTTGCGATCAAGAGATCGTGATTTATGCAAACGAACTAGCAATCGAATACTTTGGAAAGGTCCATCAGGATTGCTCCAGCTAGTTCCTTAATGCCGTCAAGGATTGATATTAATTAAAATTCAACAAAACATGCTGGGTGTTATATCTTTTCCAAAACCACCCAAAAGTGGAGAGCAAAAGGTGCCAGCATAAACGAAAAGCTAAATATAAACAATGTGCTCAAATACCTTCAAATAGCTGGAAGTAGGATTTTGGCCTATAATTGTATTTTCCCATGTTATCATCTTTCTTAATAACATTAGGGAAACAAATACCAATGGACGATCATGCTAAAGATGGTGGCGAGGAACATTTTACCGTTAAATAGCAGATTAAAGAGAAGCATTTTGATTTGCTAGAAGACAAGGATTGGTAACATATTCCAAGGTTAGGTACCTGAACTCCAAACACATCTTCTGTATGATGTCTCTTAACTAAAGCCCACTCAGATTGTTGTCCCTGGAGAAAAAAATATGAAGTTCATTTCATTTCACTCTAATTCTTTACACGGGTAGAGGCATCCTTGTATATACATAAATACTGATTTACAACTTCCCTTGTTAACTGAACAAAAAGAAAATAAACCCTGTATTTAGAATGCTATTTCATACGTAAAGTAATGAAAAAAATATGAAATCAAAATATGATTGTGGACCACATCAAAGCTTTCTTAAAAGCAGAGAAGCTACTTGTCGTTTTTGGTTCAGACCAAGGGTGTTAGGACACGGATATTTTAATTACGTATTTATTTACCTTGTTTTGATCTTCGTCTTGTTTTCTTGTCTTGTTTTCTTCTCTGTTCTGTTTCCTCTTGCTGATGTAAATGCCTCGTGTTATTTGAATATATCTTCCTTGTATTCCTGTGTCTTAGCACGCCTTCGTAGAAGAAAGGTTTTCAAACCGCAATGCCATATTAAATACTTATGGGAGAGCCATCACCGCAAACTCTCATAAAGCCTTTTCGTCCAATGCGCGACACTTTTTGATGACGTCTGCCCGGGCACACGTCATCAGTCATGTGATAGGTTTTGGCTTTCGAGCTTGGATTTCAGGAGGTTTCAACTAGAGGGTTTGACCAAATATGAGTTTGATAGCATGCAAGCTGCGAGAGCAATATCATTCACGATCAAATAGCCAAACTACGAAGTGGTAGCCACTACTATTCAATATTTTTCTCAATGATTTCATCACAGGAAGCCCACATTACAGTTAATTCAAAAATGTTTCAAAAATATTTTATTCAAAAGAAAATACCTTCCCTTTCGTCACTATAGCGTGTGTTGTTTTCTTACGCCTTTCCAGTTTGTTATTTGTGAAATAAATACAGCACGTTTTGAGAGAGCACAAGGAAACAAGGGAGTCAAAATTTCCTTGTGCTCTCTCAAAACGTGCTGTATTTATTTCACAAATAACAAACTGGAAAGGCGTAAGAAAACAACACACGCTATAGTGACGAAAGGGAAGGTATTTTCTTTTGAATAAAATATTTTTGAAACACTTTTTGAATTAACTGTAATGTGGGCTTCCTGTGATTTCATCTACATCGTCGAACATTCGGAGGTATGCAATTTTGCTGATGATAATACCATTTTTTCTTGTGATGACACTTTTGAAAGTGTGGCTTCAAACCTAGAAGAGATATGTCTCAAGCGATCTCTTGGTTCAAAACTAATCAAATGGTAGCCAATCCATCAAAATTCCAAGTTATGCTACTCGGTTTGAAGACAAATGATAATATTGTTCTCGATATTGGAAATGTATCTGTTGATATTGTCAGTAGTGTTAAATTATTGGGGATTACCATAGACTCGAGACTAAAATTCAACCAACATGTGGAAAAATTATGTCAAAAAGCAAACAACAAGATCAGTGCCTTCTCTCTAGAGTCTCAAATTATTCAAATGAGAAACAATCTCTTTTACTGTACAACTCATTCATAATGTCTCAGTTTAATTATTGTCCGTTGATATGGATGTTTTGCGGAAAGGTTGCTAATAATGATCTCAATCGCACCGATAAGAGAGCGCTTCGAATTCTCTTCAACGATTTTACATCTTCTTTTGATCAGTTGTTACAGAGAGGAAAAGAGTGCACTATTCATCAGAAGAACTTGCAAAAGTTAATGCTTGAGGTTTATAGCAGTTTAACACAACAAAACCCTTCTTTTTTGTGGGATATGTTCCATGAAAAGAACTTGCAAAAGTTAATGCTGGAGGTTTATAGCAGTTTAACACAACAAAACCCGTCTTTTTTGTGGGATATGTTCCATGAAAAGGACAATAATTACGATCTAAGATCAAAGAATCTGTTGATGTTGCCTCAAACTAAAACAACTACTTAGGGCAACGATAGTTTATCTTTTCGTGGTAGCATATTATGGAATTCCCTGCCTAATGATACAAAAATTGCCGCCTCCGTCTGTTCTTTCAAGTCATGCATAAAAAAATGGATTGGAGAGACTTGCCGTTGCAAAATTTGTAAATAGGGTATTTTAGGGTATTTTCGTTTCTCATCATGAACTGTAATTTATTTTGTTTTTGTAAATAGTTGGTCTTTATTAGTTCTTGAAGTAGAGCTATTTTTAACAACCAACTTTAAAGGATGTTATAATAATAATAAATAATAATAATGGTATGGCCTAGCTGGTTTGATACTTTGAGTTCAAGGAAACGAGAGCATTTGTCTTGTCTCCCGTCGAAGTGTGAAAATCGAGACCAGGCTCAGGCAGAAAATGCAAGTTGCGCTTTTTTTATGATATCACGGCAAAGACCAAAATAAGATGACCAGAGTATGAGCAGCGTTACGTTTATTTTTATTAGAAACTGCGCTTTTGACCCAGTGCTGAAAGTTTCCTAGATTATCAGATTTTGAAGCCTGAGAGACAGAGTTTCTTCCAATCTTTCTTCTCTGTTTCCTTGTGCCCTTCCAGAATATTTCCTAGCGCACATTCATTTCTCCATAAGAAAATCTTGTGAGAAAGTCAACTCTGGGGTCCTTGATATAAAATAGAAAATTCGAGAAGGAATGTAAGAATTAGTTCAAGGAATCTGAAAGACACATCCGCTTTGTATTGTAATTTGTTACTCAGCACTTGAGTATTGTATAAACAGAGGCGTGGTTTCAAGTCAAAGTAGCCACTTTGTTTTCACTTGTTAGCACAGCTGTGGTTTTGCAAGATGCAGCCCCCTGAAATGTTATGAGTGGAAGTGGTCTTTTCTCCTCCGCTCAAGCAACATTGCGAAGCCAAAATGTGTTGCGCATTCGACGATGGATTACAATGGAAATTTGCGGTGATGGCTCTCCCATAAGTATTTAATATGGCATTACGGTTTAAAAACCTTTCTTCTACGAAGGCGCGCTAAGACACAGGAATACAAGGAAGATATATTCAAATAACACGAGGCATTTACATCAGCAAGAGGAAACAGAACAGAGAAGAAAACAAGACAAGAAAACAAGACGAAGATCAAAACAAGGTAAATAAATACGTAATTAAAATATCCGTGTCCTAAAACCCTTGTTCAGACCCTAGTTCATTCCATAGTTTAGCTCCCCTAAAAGAAAAGTTCTTTTGCGCTAAGAATTTTTCCAACAGCAGGTGGTTCAAATCCAGTTTAGAATTGCTAGAATTGCGTAATTCCCTTTTATAAATGATTTAAGAGCCTTTTTCTGAATTTCAAAATTGTCTCTTTACAGGGATGGCAGGACTGACGTTGATTCAAACTATCGACCTATCTCTACACTAGCAGTGGCCTTGCGGCTCTTTGACAAATAATTAGCGACTAATTCTATTCTTTTCTCATCAAACACCATCATTTTCTTTCAACACAATCATGATTTCGAAATCTTCATTCCTTATTAACCTGTCTATTGAAGGGAATAGACCTATACGTCGTAGCCATCATAAATAGGCTAAAGAAACACCCACAAATCCATGGTTTCTTTAGCTACACAATGAAATAGCAGGTGTCAAAGTTATCAAATACAATAGATCATTTAGAAAGCTTGGCCCGGGCAAGCTTTTCGCTGTGTCATTTTCCATTTAAGATGTACTAATAGCTGGTACCTGAACCTTGATAAGGGACAGTATACAGGTATCACCTTTATAGACTTACACTGCTCCGTATTCATATGAAAACGGACAAAAAAGTATCCGTTATCGCCTTGCGTTAACACTGCTCCAGCCTGAGAACGGAGACTTTTGAAAACGTAAAAACGCAGTGTGCACACCTAAAACGCAAAAACGGTTACTTTGAAAACGCTAACAACAACAACAACAACTCAACAACATGCTCAGCGCACGCCAATTTGAACAACTTCTCTCAACATGGCTGACTCACTCGAAGTTAGTGTAATGCTTGGAGTGTAATGCTTTGTAATGTTTTGGTGCACAAATTCCCAAGTTCAAAGAGAGGCGGTGGTCTCGTTTTCATAGCGTTTTCTCTTTTACTAGGAGCGGAGCAATATGAACGCTTCATCGTTTTCGTTGCGTTTTCATATGAACCCTGAGCAATGTGAACAGGTAAAACGAACCAATATAAAAACGGATAAAAACGAATACGGAGCAGTGTGAACATAGCCAAAAATGCGAAGTCTTCTCGAACGCCATGACACATAACTCGACATTTCTCGGAAACAAAATACTGATGACACAACTTTCACTCAGGTTCAGGTGCGGTGCAAATAAATAAATTCCTGAAACATGCTCGGAATTGTTTGGATAGAAAATATTGAAATGAATGTATTTTGTATTCTTTCTCTTTCGTGCACATGTGTTGGCCGTTTCATTTCGCTGTGAGGAAGGGTACTCCGTTTGCGAGAGCCGAGAAACGCACAAAGTTAGGCCCTTTATTTACGAACTTTCATAGAGATCGGGGAGCATATCTAGGAAGCAAGGAAATTGGTATAGAATTGAAAAATACCCTTCTTTTTTCTGTTTGTGTTTACTGGGGGGGGGGGGAGACCGGAACTGTTTATCACAAAACATTGTGGTTGGCCTATAGTCCAGGCAATTTTTCGCGCTACCTGTTCGGGTTGGATGAGAATAAAGTGTTTGGTTTTCAATCTCAAACATCGAAAAGAAATATGTCAGATGGGAAAAAAGCAGCAATAGCCAGTTCTATTTCTACCAATCCTGCCTAACTTTGAAAATTTACTATTACACTCGTTTTTTCCCAAATAAATCTAGGTCTAGGGCAGGCAGGTGTTTTCTTAAATTTTAAGACACTTGCTACCAAAGGTTTCTTCTGAGTTTATTATGTTTTCAATACCCTAAGTGTATTGTGTGTCTGTTTTTATTACATGAGATTCAATTTACTTAGCAAGATCTCAAAATAACTAATAACATAATTCAGACTCAAGACAAGGTCAAAACATTTGCTGTACAGTGATGTCAAAACATTTGCCATTGCTGTACAGTGTCAAAATATTCTAGAATGACCATGGTTTCTCATTTTAAAAAATGAGCCACCAGTTTCTTATATTATGGTTCCTTATAAGAAAATTGAGTGTACAGTAAAAACCCATGTAAAAGAACCGAGTGGATTAAGAGCCTGCAGGCTGAAATTTTGCAATTAGACCCCCATTGTATAAGAACCCATTCAGCCTGAAATTAAAAATAGTAGGTTCTTATATTTGTAGAGATTATTGGGGTCTTATTAGCTACATAAGTTTGTGGAAGAATCAGAAATTTGTATATTGTCCAATGAGAAGCTTTTCTTTTGATTATATAAAAATTTATGATTCTTCCACAAATTCCTGTTGCGAATAATATCTCATACACTCAACTGATGTGAACTGACAGTAAATAATATGCCTGAAGTTTGAATCTGAAGGAAAGGAATTCCTGAAAGTCCTGAATAAAATTAGAACCAATTTTTAGAACCTGAACATCCTCATTTCCTACTAAATACCCAAAACATAAGAACCTATTCAGGCTGACTTGCAAATTGTAGGTTCTTATATGCGGGTTTTTACTGTATCACAAAAAAGGGGATGTTGCCAGAAAGTTGTTGTCAGTTATTGCTTTTGACCCTTTGACAGACACTTTTATTGTCAGTAGAATGGTTCCATCCTCAAAATAGTTTTACAAATAATATAAATTACAATCCCAGCCAAAACTCTTGAGACAATTTGCATAATGGAGGAAATTTCCAGTTAAGACCCCATTGCAATGTTAGAAGCAGATGGAAGCAAATAAATTATGTCACATATAGATGACTTCACAACTATGTGTTCTTTTATGATATCCACATTGAAATGGGGTGAGGGAGGGAGGGGGGGGGTCTTCAGCAGTGGAAGGAAGTAGTTTGAAACAGGCAGGGCAGGCGTCAACCAGTGGCAGACACTTGGGGGGGGGGCAGGAGGTGGGATCACCCCCCCCTCCCCAATGTTGGCTAGAACAAAGATATTGTGTTCACAAACAATGGAAATAAACAATGCTTTTTAACTGAAACAATAACTTTGCCCTCCCCCCAATATTTGGCAAAGTGTCCGCCACTGCTGTCAAAATGAAATGCATTTGTCTCAATGAATTTTGTCAGGATTGTAGTATTCCTAGGATATTCTTCATCCTACAACAGGATAGGAGAATTTTGTTTTTATCCAATCAGCGAATTTGTTATGATCCGCCTTGGCCAATCAGATCGCTAGAAATAACAATGGAAAGTGCGGGCGTCAGCGTTTTTCTTCAAAAGTAAACAAACGGAGCTGTGGGAAAATGCCCAAAACCACTATCCTTTCGAAGGGCGTGATGCAGTCCTTTTTCAGCGAATTTGATGGGGTTTCGAACTTTTTTGTGATGAACAGGACTTTTTCTTGAATCTTACCAGATATATTTTTGATATCTGCAGCGGTTCGCCCAAAATCAAAGCAGCGAAGCGGGGGTTTCCCTAACGGCTTACTACGCCTCATGACACACAAAGCAAAGTGAACAGGGCAACCGACGGCACGAAAATGCAGTTGTCAGATGAAGAATGAAAGCAAATTGGGACATCTCGGATCAGATACCTATTTTGTTGGAGCTAATGATCTATTTTAGGAAGACTTCTCAACGAGCCTGCTACAGATTTATCGTTATCACTGTTTGGGTTTGGTTCATCTTCAAATTGACCGATTGCCTGCCGCTGTTCCTTGGTCTCATGGCTTCATGCATAGACTAGGCCTAGCAGTATAGCAGTCGCATTCACCTGAAACAGAATCGCATCCATCCTTAGCTATGCTTCATTCGATTTCTTCACAAGAATATCCATTTGCCTCTACAGAAGTTGATCACATATGGGACACATTTGCTGTTTGGTATGATCCATTTTACATGACATGGTAATGGCAGGAATGGCCACATCCACGAGAATGGCGCCATGTTGGATTCGTTCTTGATCTTGAACAGTGCTTCTGTGGTCATTCTTGTCGCAATGACACCATTTCTTAGCATTTTAAATGCAGTCAGCCACCCAGCCTGGTTAAATTTTGAGAGTTTTGGCCTATCTACAGGAGTAAAATTTCAGCAAGAAATCGAAATGAAGAATATAAACGTTGTTAATCTAAATGCACACAACATTCATAGACAAGTCAAAGGATTGCCTTTGAATATATTTTAGATCTTTGTTGTTTGTCTTTTAATTTGCACCTATGTTAATTCATAGATGCTACTGACCAATTCATTCCCACAATGCCCCCATCCCTTTTCATTGTCAGCCCTTTTTAATTTGGTCTTGTTGATGCCAAACACATTCTGATTTGATATGCAAATTTACAATCTAACCATTGATCAGTGGCATCTCTGGCACTTATTATTATTATCATTAGTATTATCATTATTATTTGTACTCTGAGCATTATACTGATATTCGGTCCTGCTCGGTATTGATGAAGAAGTTCAGGGTCTACTGTTTCTCAGAAATAACACAAACAATTTTACCACAACCTACCCACAACCCTGCAGACCCTAGTCTTTTATCAATATGAAAGCCCTGGAAATATAATGTACATCAACCTATTTATGTTTGTTTAGTTTCATGATGGGACAGAATAATTACAAGAGGATTCATATTGTTGTATAGAAACTTTGTCCAACCAAAAGCTTCTTGAAGGTTTCTTAATCTTGATGCTAAAAAATCCGACAGTGATTTGTTTTTTGTTGTAAAAAAGATTCCAAGTACCTTCAGTGAGATATCACAACAACGAACAGTTTTAACAGAAATCAGATCACACTGAAAATGATGGGAACATTCGTCATATTTTGAAATTCAATTTGCAATTTGGCCCAAAGTGCATGCAGAGTGCAAAAGTTTTCTTAGCTCTTTTAGTTGAGTGATTAGATGGAGGATTCTAAACGCAAGCTCTAATAAATGCAGGTAGATTTGGCACCATAATTTCAAGACCATTTTGTAAGGTGCATGTATTTCAGCCCTGCTAGGCCAGCCTGATCTTGAATCAACTACATGAGAAGAATATAAGACTACCCTCACATGAGCAAACTCAGACCGGTCTGAGTTTCAGATCGGTTTGAAACTCATTTTGGCTTGCGGTCAAAGCCCTTGGAGTGCTCACATGACACAGGCAAAATGAAACTCAGGTCGACCTGAAAATCATTTCGGTTTCTCAGGTCAGTCTCAGTTTTCAGGTCAACCTGAAATTTTCATGTGAGCAGAAACTTTTTTATTGCAGGGCGAAATGAATTTTCAAAGCAGGTGTGAGTGGCATTCCTTGTGTTCTTTTGGCAATCAAAACAATCAAGATAAATCTTCAACAATGCAATCATAATTTTTCTGATTGACAGGGGAACGCACGCATTGTTTGTATTCAGGAACATTTTTGTGAAATGCGCATGTGCACAGCTAGTGAGCTGAACTCAAACCGATCTTAGAATGTTCATGTGAGGAGCCGGGCAAATTAGGAGACACAACCAAACTTCAAACCGATCTGAAACTCAAATCGGTCTGAGTTTTCTCATGTGAGGGTAGTCTAAGTGGTAAATCAATGCAGAATGATTATTCAAATGTGATAATGTGTTTTCCTCCTTGAAGCAATGACTTTGAAACTTTCTGTCTCAAATTCTGTTTTTGAATGTAATTTTGCCAGCTCCTGGGCTTCATCAATTACATTGTTGGCTTACAGAGGTTCACCTCCTAACTTCAGTACTTTTTCATAGAAAGATCCAAATCAGAGAGTAAAACGTATAGAATTGGTTTGTTTCCAAATGTATTTACCATAAAGCAGACAGTAAAGATTGGGAAGACTGCTCCAGATGAGAATTTTGTTATTTCTAATATAGCAATTTGCAGTGAGGTTATTCTTGGGTCTCTGGAAGCTGTCTTTACCAGGCAGTGGCAGATTTAGGGGGCAAGTGGGGGCAACTGCCCCCTCATGATAAAAGTTCAGCTTGGCACCCCTTTTTGGTGAGAAAGCGCCCCTCGTCCTGACTCAAATGCACAATTTTCTAACTGTTTCGATTTAAATATGGCGGAAACGTATAAATCAAGGTGATATTTGATAGTAAATCAAAAAATTATCTTTCAAAAGCATCCAACAATTTTTGCACGCCTTCAAACTCACTTTCTGTTATATTTTTGGTGCCCTCTTTGCATTGACCCCCCTTCAATTTCGAGCTGGATCGACCCCTGTTACCAGGGCGGTAGAAAAGTTTTCGGATTTGGGGGAACTGTTCTTAAAACAATGGAGAACAATACATATAGTTAATGCTTGTGACACAGCATCATTGTTTTCAAAATTATTGGGGGGTCTTCAGCCCCCTGCCCCTGCTTCCTACAGGCCTGGTCATTGCTAATAACTGATAGAAGCATACAGTATGTCAAATTTGTGCAAAAAACCTTTCCATCCTGGCATAAGCCATGTAAAACCTCGGACACTATCTAATTTTTCCTCAAAATTTTCAGAACCTAAAAATGTACAAAATTTAAATATTTTTAAAATATTGAAATATTTGGCATTTCATCTTCAGACTTCAGCATAATTTGCATAAAACTTTTGACAAGAGCCCCTCCTTTATTTGCTGCCTCCTCCTAACCCTTGTTATAAATTAATGCCTGCTCTGTGCAAGTGCAAAAGAAATCGCAAATACTGTATGACAAAATCACAAAATTAGGAGCAATTTACCTCTTCTAGTGATTCATGATTTTGAAGGTGTTGCATAAATTCTCCTTTGCCTCTGCATGTTTGTGAGCACCAAATGCAAATAATGGGCTGTTGAACTTTTAATGTAAAGATCGTCGCAAGTCTGTTTGTTCTTCATAGTGTTCATTTCCGCACGTATTGAAATTTTCAGCAGCTTTACATTCACAAATCTCGTCAAAATGCTATTTTCCTCCCTCCAAAAATAAACATAATGTCGTCATTCAGTTTTCCCGCCAAAATTTGTCGCCTGACCCAGCGCTTCGTGGTCCATGTTCGACGTCGAGGGAAGTGATCTAAGTGATATTAACTCCTGGAAATAACCACAAAACATGCCTGACTCTCATCTATATTGAAAAATCTGTCTTTAACTTCGTTCTGTGGCAAATCAAATTCTGAATCATTCGATTTGAAGTCCGTTTCCCCTGCTGAATGACTTAGGCCCTTTCTGGCAAGAAGTCAAACGATGCCTTGGCAGGTGGCAGCACCACTGCACCTGAACAAATAATCCATCTTAGGAAAAAATGCCACAAAAAAGAATCTCCGATGATACTGTATAATCTAAGCAATAATTTGAAGACTGCTTTTTGCGTTGGTGAGAGCCTTGAGCATCATCTTTGGCCTTTTACTCTTCGTTCGTTTGAATGCATTGTGTGTCATGAGGCGTAGTAAGCCGTCAGGGAAACCCCCGCTTCGCAGCTTTGATTTTGGGCGAACCGCTGCAGATATCAAAAATATATCTGGTAAGATTCAAGAAAAAGTCCTGTTCATCACAAAAAAGTTCGAAACCCCATCAAATTCGCTGAAAAAGGACTGCATCACGTGCTTCGAAAGGATAGTGGTTTTGGGCATTTTTCCACAGCTCCGTTTGTTTACTTTTGAAGAAAAACGCTGACGCCCGCACTTTCCATTGTTATTTCTAGCGATCTGATTGGCCAAGGAGGATCATAACAAATTCACTGATTGGATAAAAACAAAATTCTCCTATCCTTTACCATTTTTCATCATCTAGAAGAGAAAAGAGGAAGAAAGACAATCAAGTCCTGCCCTTAAAAACCCACTTTTGACATAGCCAACTTTTCTCACTTAATTAGCCCATTACATTATAGTCCTTACAAAAAATTCAGAGTCTGAGTTTCTTGTAAAATGGTTCCTTAGATGTAGGACTTTACCGCATAGCTGTCCATGTTTTCTGGTAGATACTACTGCAGTAGTCATCTAGACCCTAACACTACTTGCCCAGGTGCACTAGCCAAGGATCTTTCATATGAATGTTTCAAAGAGAAATTTTTTATAAAAACTCAGCTCTCAGATTAATACCAAATTAAGACATACTTGCTTAGCATGTTACCTGGAAGATACTCTGTATTTCTGCCATTTACACAGTCACAAGGAAGTCCACACCATAGACATGGGCAAGTAAAGCTCAGTCAGTAAGTAATATATAGCCTATCTATGGTTTGTATACTTCTTTTTTGTTTAATACCATAGTCAGTATCCAGAAAGATTTTTACTAAATGTACTTGCAACACCATTGGTTGAAGGAAACACTGGACTGTGCCCAGCCTTAGCTTGTAAACAACATGCTCTGGCAATGGCCTAGCCTGGTCTAGCTGGCAATGGACCATTGTGGTGGCCTAAGCGCATATGGCTAGGCCCTACGCATTGTTGAGACCACTGTTCTTGCATCTAAAGAAATTAATTATCCTGTTTGAACGCAATATTTCCGAAAGATGACAACAAAACATTTTCCATCCTCATTCTGTTACAAACAAAGGAATAGAGTTTCGTGATGAGGCATGGTCTTGATTTTCAACAAATCTTTGTTGAACTGGTGGTATTTTTAGTCCAGTGTTTTTATCAAAATTTCACCAAAGATCGGCAAATAACTATCTAGCAAGGTATAGTGGCACAGATAGTCTAATCGTCAAGAAATTATACAATCAGTATGTTGAAGTTTCAAGTAAAATAAACGGTAAGATATTTGAGAGTTGTTTGATTCTCTGATCGTCCGATACTTTAGACCTGGAAAAGCTAGCACCATGTCGCTCAGTGAAGAGTAACGTGCATATTCGAAGGTGGAGCAATCAAACGCAATATTTGCAAAACAACTCACCAACACCGCCATTTTGACCACATGTTGAGCTCCGTCTCAAGAGAAAATGGTGATGAGGCATGGTCCTGTTTTCTAGAAAATTAGATTTTCATATTCTGGTAATTTCCACGAATTTAGGCACACATCCCGTTGATACAAAAAGTGATTTCCAGCCACTGATGTTCATGAAAAGTCTTCTTCTTCACCTTCGTGGCACGTCAAAAGTCGTTGAAAATAAAATGTCACATGTGGTTTGGAAGATCGGAAACGGATGAAGAGCGATCGGGGCAAATAACCGCTACCCCTAAGTTCTAGGCCCGTAGCCGCGCTCCAAAACATTCTCTTGCAGTGCAGACGCAAAGTGGCGCATGGTCAGCGGTTACACATTCCTACGTCTTGCTAACATAGCCTTAAAGATGGCTTTTGACATTGTCACTAAATTAAGAAAAAAACTTGGTTGTTGTGGAGTTGCAGGTAAGGATTTGAGTTGTTTTAAATATTATAATCGCAAATAATTTTGAAGGTTAACGGACACATTTCCAGCATTGAATCAATTAAATGCCGGTACCCAAAGGTTCTTCTTGCCTTGGACCTTTTCTATTCCTAATGCATATTAATGATCTTCCATTCTCATTAAAATACAGGGAGCTTGACATTTATACAGATGACACCAGCATTTCCTACTCGTGGGACTCTATTACTAATATCAACGATGCCGTTAATGAAGATTTAGATCGCCTTAAGAACTGGTAAAAGAGTAACAGGTTTTCGCTAAATGTAAGTAAAACACAGAGCATGCTAACTGTAGCAGTAATTGACTTAAAAGGATCAGCCAGCCCGATAAATTGAAGAAGAGGCAGTCTACATTGTTAAACAAGCGACATACTTGGGCGATCATCATCTTGATCAGCACTTGCTCTGGGATGAGCAAATATCAAAGTTCTAATATCAGAAATTGCTCAAAAAGGTCTTAGAAAATAATCTATGGGGTGAGTAAAACAAAATTTATTGACGTTCGAAAGCCTGCATCTCAAGCTCAGCGCGTGTAGCAGCTTTACATTGCTTATTTCAGCACTTTTTGGTGACCGCAAAAACATCCTAACAAGAGTTTATCCTCATCCTCACTCAAGCTTGGCTTCAACAACTATGCATTCATCTATCTAGATAAACAGAATCCACAAGAGGGCACTTCGTAGGTTGTACAATGACTTCAGTTCAAGTTTCAAAGAACTTCTGGACAAATCAGGCCAAAAACCAGTCCATTTACAAAATCTTCAAAAATTACTCATGGAGGTTTTCAAGTCCCTCCATCAAATAAAACCTGCATTTATGTGGGAATTATTTGAGAGGAAGCAAACGAATTACAACCTACGCAATAAGGATCTCCTGCAGATACCAAGATTCCAAACGATAACTTATGGGGCAAATTCTATAACATACAGAGGCAGCTACCTTTGGAATAGCATACCTGATGTGGTAAAGAGATGTGACAGTGTCCTCTCTTTCAAACGAAAAATCAGAGAATGGAATGTAAATACATGTACCTGCAGAGTTTGTAAATAGATATGTAAAGAGTTGAATTGTAATTAAGTTGCTTTTGTATATTTATGTAGATAGTTGGTATTAATTAGTGCACATCTTTTGATGTGCACTATAGACGTATTTTACCAACTTTAAACAAATGGATTATTATTATTATTATTATTATTATTATTATCATTATTATTATTAAAACAAAACCACCATCAAAAATAACAGAAAAAAGTATATGAAAAACAAAACTGTTAAAAGCAAAACGTTTCGATTATAAAATCTTCATCAGTTCAACTTGAACTGATGAAGATTTTATAATCGAAACGTTTTGCTTTTAACAGTTTTGTTTTTCATATATTATTATTATTATTATTATTATTATTATTATTATTATTATTATTATTATTATTATTATTATTATTATTTTCTCTCCTATATCAACCAAACAAATTTCAATGCTGTTTTTGAAATAAAAACATACACCTTTTTTGGCTTTTTTTCCAAGCTAGAAAGGAAATTATAACCTGCTGTACTTATTTATCAAGGAGCTTTCACTATCAAGTTCAACTTCATTTGTCTTTAGTAACTGTCTTGCTGTTTACCGAGCCTGAAGAGTTGGGATATCTTAATCATGCTGGATTTCCGCATTTGCATCACTTGCTCAACTTTCTACAATATTAAACACAACTACACAACTATGTATCTATTGCGACCTTTTGCTGAATTTGCTGCTCCTCGCTTCTCGTGCTGGGTACCAGAAGAAACCTATCATACAGAATCACTAGTATCACACAGAAGAAACATTTGACGAGGCCGCTAAGCAAATCAGTTAGACCCCGTTTATACGGTAGCGGATCAAAAGTGTTGCGGATCAAAGTGTTACGGATCACCCTCCCGTCTACACGGTAGCGGATCAAAACTGTATCGGATCACGGTCTCGTCTACACGGTAGCGGATCAGCGGTCACCATAGAAATAGGGCGAGGTCACATTCAAGATTTTCTCGGATTTTCAGTGATTTCCTTTCAACGTCAAAATTTCAAAACAAAGTGCAATCATGATTAAACCTCGTTTGTATGGAAAATACCCTCGTAATGAATCCGAATCAAAATTGATGCGGATCACTTGCGTTTACACGGCGCAGAGCAAGAGTGATCCCATACAAAACTGATCCGACACAAAACGAGTTCGCTTTCATAGCAGGATCAAAATTGATGCGGATAGCGGAGCAGAAGTGTATCGGATCACTTCGAGCTCGTGTAAACGGGAGGCTGATCCGCAACACTTGTTGTATCGGATCAAAAGTGATCCGCTACCGTGTAAACGGGGTCTTAATCTTTTCCGGGAACTTTCCATTGAATGACTTTTCAAAAGAGGATCCGGGAACTTTTCGTTGAATATGAATAGAAACCATTGAATATGAATTGTTTTCCTTGAATGTAAATAATATCCTTCAGTGTGCATCAATTTTCGTTGAATATGAATAACGACCCTTGAATATGAAGTTTTTTCTTTAAATACGAATTACATATGATATTGAACGTGAACAACATTTTGTCTTGAATATGAATGATTTTGTTGAATGTGCATGAATGTTCTTGCTTGAATATTGCTACAAATGATCAACCATAATCCTCCGCTAAACTATTCCATATTCTATATCATTGGTCCCAAGAATGCTGCAGTGTTTCTGCCAAGAAGGAATTTTGAAGACTTTTCCCTTCTTAGCTCATATCTTTCTCTTGTGTTTTGGTTAACCATTGCTCAATTGTTGGGAGAAGTTCATTCAAGTTGACTTGTTGCATGAAATTCAACTACCTCTCCTCCTACCGGGTGTTCCAAAAAACATGTGTGTCGTTTGAGTGCCTACTGTGAAGGAGCCATGAATCCAATTTTCCCTTTCTTCAGATTTGTGCATGGAAGAGACTTCAACTTACAGTTTGATACCACGTTTAAGTAAATCTGACAAGTAGTTGCTGATTTATGAAGCAAGAAACTAGAAAGCCAAAATTACTGGTTGCTTCAAAACCAGAGGATTTAATATTCTCCATCACTGTCAAAATGGAAGAAATTGAACGAAAAATGTACGTATCCCGGTTTTCTACGGTCCATGGGTAAAACAAGTAGTCATAAATTAACTTTTTTGATAAAAAAGAAGAAAACATATCGAGGACTGCTAGAAACGGTTATTATTTTCAGCACAATTGCTGCAGGCCATGGTATGCATGAGTCAATTATCTTGCTTCTCAAAAGTCCGCTTAAACAAACAATATTGCGGTCCAAAAGCTTCATGGTACAATTTATTAAGCCACTTGGCCATTCAATACTCCAAAATGTGTTTTCTGGTAAACATGTAAAATTAAGGTAGATTTGATGCTAAAGTTCAAGCTATAAGGCTAAGTACAGAGATAAAATCCTCTGGTTTTGAGGCAACCAGTAATTTTGACTCTCTTTTTCAATAAATCAGCAACTACTTGTCCGATAAACTCAAAATTGGTAACAAATTCTATGTTAAAGTCTGTTCTATTCACGAATCCAAAAAAGGGACATTGGATGCATGGCTCCTTTACAGTAACCCCTCAAACGGCGCACATGTTTCATGAGACACCCAGTAGATGTTTGAAAGGGGGTCCCAATTTGCTATCTGCAAAATTTCCTCATTACTGTATTTTCCTTCGATGCTATGAACAATGATGAATTTTGCTAAATTACGTTTGAAATACAGAAAGACAGTAGCATAGGATTAGAAAGTTTCGAATTACTGCATTACCTGTAATAAATTGGTTGCCATTGCCATTTCACCGCAAGTAATATCCGCACCAAACGTCTTACATATCCTTCTGAATGGTAAATTGCCGACCTAAAAGAAGAACAAACACTTCGTTCGATCGTACAATAATACAGATCCTTCA
Source organism: Aurelia coerulea (assembly GCA_039566865.1). NCBI lineage: Eukaryota > Metazoa > Cnidaria > Scyphozoa > Semaeostomeae > Ulmaridae > Aurelia > Aurelia coerulea. The sequence goes on from CM076944.1 coordinate 14,786,390, forward strand.
GCCTCAATCAAGGGTGGTAATATCCTATCAGGATAGTGGTTCTAGGTACCCTAAATATGCATGCTTCACATGTACAAGACGGGGATGGAACTGCTTGCTGATTTCTGTAATCACAAGTCCAAATGTTGATCGTTTTAGACACAGAATGAGCATAGTTAACTACAGCAGTGTGCCACGTGTGCCATCAATTTAGCTCCATAAGGATTTTATTTCATGCAACTCTTTGAAAACTATTCCGGAAACTTATATATTTCTCTTTTAGATGTGATATTCCAGGGTGCTAAGTATGTAATGTGTGCAAACTCTTGTGCGCAGTTTGAAGCATAAATGCACTTCCTCCAACTCATAATGGGTAACTTGAAGCTAGAAGTGCATAGCTAGATTCACCCTAATCCAAATACCAATCATAAATATCCAAATGTTTCAAATGTATTAGCTGGCTTTTGAGTTTGGTTTGTCATCTTGTCAGAATCTTCTTTGTAAAAGGTAGACAGTAATTAGTAGATGCAGATATAGCTGTCAAAACTGGGTTTTTTCCTTGAACTTTGAGCCAGCTTTGTCCCCAACAAAGGTGGCGACTTTTTTTTGCTTTCAGTGAGTTTGGCGTTTTTCCCGTACGACATTAGACAATTAACCAATTAGCAAGGCTTGTCTTCAAAACTGGTAGTTTTTGTGTTGTTAGCCCTGGCTTTCTCCTGCTCAATAGCCAGAAAAAGCTGAAATCGCATTGATTCAAAAAAAATGTTGCTTATCCATGGGCGAACCGATGTTGCGAAATGTTTTCAAAGTATATTGGCTTTCTGGTAACTATAAATACCAGGGTGCTTTTATATATTTTCATTTACAACGATAACCCTTCAGTAGCAAATAACAAATATAAACTTACAAGTCTCAAACTAAAAATATAAACATAATAGAAAAGTAAACCTGATCTTCCAGGCAGTCGTTCTTGAGGGGGCTGGAATCAATTACCAAGGCTCGTCAAATGCCTTTTTAGATTTATTTTAAACAGGTGTAGCGATGACAGTTTCTGATATTAACTGGAATATCATTCCAAGCCTTAATGCCAGAGTAATGGTAAATTCAAGGTTTGCCTGGGAATGTGGAGATGTCTATCATTCCTCGTATTATAATTTGATATAGAACATCTCAGTTGGAACATATTCCAAAGGCTCGCAGGGCATAGCTTGTTTACAATATTATATACCATAACAGAGCGATCAAAACGAACAAGATTCACAAAGGTTTGCCATTTTCTAGGCCATGGGTCCTTAAATCTTGCACGCTCTGTAATTGACAGGGCTCTGTTATGGAAAAGTTGAAGTGCTTGAAATTCGGAAGAAGAGATGCTGCCCCATACTACGCTTCCGTAGCGTAGGTAACTCTCAAAGAGAGCGTGATAAACATCACATAACTTTGATTGGGGGAATGATTGGTACGTAAATATTGACAGAGGGAAATACACCGCCATGATTTTCATTGACCTAAAGAAAGCCTTGATACAGTCGACCATCAAGTCAAGTTCTTCTGAATAAGGTTCTTGCCTCGGACCGCTTCTATTTTTGATTCACATTAATGACCTACCTTTTGCATTAAAGAAGGCAAAAGCTACAATAAATGCGGTTGATACAGCAATTTCGTTCTCTTCAGATAATACTGAAGAGATTGATGCTGTTTTTTTTTCAATGCTGAACTTGCCTGTCGTGAGCAATGGTTACAGGGTAGCACGCTTTCCTTGAATGTTGTCATGACACAGGCCATGATCATAGGATCGTCGCAAAAATTGAGGAAGATTGATACACCAACGGTACCGATTCCTCATTTTCGAGTAAATGGAATGATATCGATCTTGTAAAGGAAATTAAATATCTTGGTCTCATGATTGATGTTAATCTAAAATGGGAGAGCACTGTTACATGAACACAAAAGAAGATCTCTAGAGCTATAGGCCTTTTGAAATATGCAAAACACCACGCGCAAGAGGTTACATTAAGGGATATGTATCTTAGTATTGTTCAACCACATTTCAGTTATTGTTGCTCTGTTTGGGGATGTTGCGGTACATCTAAATTGAAAACCTTACAGAAACTATAGAGCAGAGCTGCTAGAATAGTTACAAGTAGCCCTATAGACACTTCAGCTGCTCCTCTATCGCAGCGGCTTGGCTGGCCGTCAATTGATAAACTGATTCATCGAGAAACACGTACAATGGTACATAGATCCTTAATTGAACTCGCACCTGAAAACCTAGGTAATATTCTCTCCAGATTGTCTGATGTTCATAGCAGGGTTTTACGCAATACCAAATGCAATCTTGCTGTACCAAAAATGAGAACAGCTTATGGCCAAAAATTATTTGCGTTTCGTGGAGCCGACACACGAAATAAACTCGACTCGGAAATGAAATTAGCCCCTTCGATTCAGTCATTCAAAACGAAACTAAAAGCTTCGAATTGAAGTGTTCTCAAGGTAAGGTTATCTGCATCGATAGTACCGGGTGTCTCAACAAAAAGTACCCCCTTTTGACTGGAAATAGGAACGAAACAATAAAATATCATTGCTCCCCGAGTTCACAGCTAAATTTATCAATCTTCAACTTAGATGCACATACCTTGCATCTAGAAATCGTCCACCAAATACCGGAGCTACGAGTTCGCAAAGTCAAAATTTACAGTGCATCCAAAACCAGAGGTTTTGAAAAAGGGCCTAGTCGTGATTTGTATCATGGACATTTTCCAAAGCACCAGTAAAAACTTTAACTGTCCGTTTTTTGCTTTGAAAAGAATAAAAGACGCATAGACACGGCCCTGATTAAACGAATACAATAGAAATGGGGTAAGAACAATGAAGTCGTGCCACATCTCCAAAATGAGCGTGCATGTGCTGCTGTTCCTCTGCTTACAAAACAATTGGGATGGAATGCAATGCAAGGACCGATTCCTCAAAAGAAAAGTCACTTGAAGAACAACTGAAGCAATTCAAGGTATAAATCTTTTCAAAAATAAAAACTAAAAAGGTCAAAGTTGGAAATTCTTTTGCAAAATGCCTGCGTGGTGTCAAATCATGGCTAGGCCATTTCTCAAAACCTCTGGTTTCAGGTGCACTCCAAATTTTGACCTTGTGGAGTCATATCTCCGGTGTTTGGTGGTTGATTTCAAAATGCAAGGTATGAGCATTTAAGTTGAAGATCGACAAATGTAGCTATGAACTAAAATAATCCCGAAATTCTATCGTTTTGTATCCTTGTTCGGTCAAAAGGGGGTACTTTTTATTCAGACACCCGGTAGTATCTTTATTTTTCTTCTTCACGTTTATTAAGCTATACCGGGTGACCCAAAAAAGTGACCCAACGGAATTTGTCACAGAAAATTAAGTAAGTGGCCGATTGAAATGCTTCGAACGTTGTTCTGTCGCTAAAAGATTAGCCTATGCTTTGAGCATTTTTCGCAATTTTTTTCGGTCCGGTAAATTTCCAAAATTAAGGAATTCGAGGAAAAGGGCCTGTCTGAAATCCTCTAAAAGTCGTCAAAAACAGGGGCTCGATTTACCGCCATTTCAACTCTTCAAAACAACGAGGAGCGTGTTTCATTTCAACCTGGGAATAGGAAACCCAGTCGGAAGTCTTCAGAGCAATTTTATAGTCCCTAGGTATTTAAAAATATTCTCAGGCAAAATGAAACACGCTCTTCGTTGTTTTGAAGATCTGAAATGGCTTTGATTTGATTCAAAGCCTCAACCAGTTCAGCCAGTGGTGGCAGTGGTATCAGATGCTTAAAGAAAGATAAGTATTTTTACAAGAAACATTAACAAAACAAGGGCAGATTTTGTAACAATAGAGCCTTTGGTTTGTTTACATATGACGCCATCTTGGTTGACTAGCCAATCAGAGAGCTGTTCCTGTGCAAATCATGTTCCTGTGCACAAAAAATGAAAAGAACTTGAAAGAAAATTATCGACCAATCTCCCTTCTTCCAATCTTTGGGAAAATTCTGGAGAAATTGGTATTCGACTCTTTGTATTCTCATTTGCTTGCAAAGAATTATTTGAACCCAAACCAGTCTGGTTTTCGTCCGGGAGACTCGACGATAAATCAGTTAGTTTCCATTACTTATTCTATCTTTTCTGCATTTGACTGTAATCCAACTCTAGACGTTCGCTCTGTATACCTTGATATTTCTAAAGTGTTCGACCGGGTATGGCATAAAGGCCTTCTTTATAAGTTACAGAGATGTGGTGTTTCTGGAAATCTGCTTACCCTTCTCCGCAGTTTTCTTTCCAATCGTAAGCAGCGAACAGTTTTGAACGGCAAGTCTTCTAGTTGGGGAAATATTTCTGCAGGTGTTCCACAAGGCTCGATTTTGGGACCTTTATTGTTCCTTATATATATCAATGATTTGTCTGAGGACCTGAAATGTACCGTAAAATTATTTGCTGATGATACTTCTCTTTTCACCACGGTAAAGGATCCTGTACTAGCAGCTGACAACATGAACCATGATCTGAATCGGATAAAATTATGGGCACATAGATGGAGAATGTCCTTCAACCCTGATCCCAGAAAGCAAGCTGTAGAGATAATTTTCTCAACGAAGAAAGTCAAAATTGATCATCCCGCGATATTTTTCAACAATATGCAAGTAATGAAAGTGGATGAGCATAAACATCTTGGTCTTACACTAGACTCAAGGCTTTCTTTTTCAAGTCATATAAACTCTGCTATTGCCAAATCGAGAAAAGCAATCAGAATGCTGAAGTTTCTTTCAAAGTATCTTCCTAGGGAGACCTTGAATGTACTTTACAAACTTTATGTTAGACCCCACTTAGACTATGGTGATGTGATTTACCACATTCCATGCAAGGAGATCAGTCTCATTAGCCGTGGCAATATCCTGATGCAAAAACTCGAATCGGTGCAATATTCTGCAGCATTAGCAGTAACAGGTACATGGAGAGGGACCTCACGTGAAAAGCTGTATCAAGAGCTAGGATTTTTGTTTGTTTGTCATCTTATTTTAATTCAATCAAATTTTAGCTTCTAAATAGAAACTAATCTAAATCGAATATTTGAATAAACTACTGGCAATAATTTATACACATATTTAGGTCGTTAGCTACAAATACTACAGCTGCAAGTTGACCCATCCCATTGCTTTATTAGTCTCTTAAATGTTTAAATGTTTTCGGCTAATTTAATATTTTTGGGTAAAGCATTCCAAATTTGTGGTCCTAACGATAAGAGACTGTTTGAACCAAAAGTAACTTGGTTTGGTCTATGATGGATTAATTCTCTTGGGTTCCTTGCTGACCTTGTTGGTTGTTTTAAAAATATCCTGCATAAAAGGGGGATTTAGCTTTGAGACAGTTTTATAGATTTCAATACAAAGAGTTCTGAGACGGCTGATTCTCATCGTGCATTTCCCAGCTTTGGAAAGTAAGTCGCCATAAGAGCTTGTAGAGTCATTGTAAAGAAATCTAAGAGCTCGCTCGTGGATCTTCTCAATTTTTTTCGCTGATTTTTCAGAGGAAAAATGCCAGACCAAAGGGCAGTAATTAAAATTTGAAAAAACGAAGCTTTGGATCAATATCTCTTTGGCTTTAAATTCCATAAAACCCTTAAGTCTTTTCAGTGCGTTTAGCTGCGCAGCGGCTTTCCTACATAGATCGGAAATGTGGTCGTCAAAGGTTAGTCTGTGATCGATTTTTACCCCCAGAAGTTTAACTGCATTTTCAGATTGAATTTGTTTGCCTTTTATGGTTAGTTTTTCCCCAATTGTGTCATCTCTACCCTTTGTTACTACGATGGCATGGAATTTGTCCGGATTTGCAATCATTTGGTTCCTTTCAAGCCAATCTACAGCAACATTTGATTCCTGTTCCAGTATTCTAACCAGGTTTGGGAATGATTTTGAAAAAGCCGTAAGGGTATTATCGTCTGCATAATTATGTAAAGTAGCTTTCTCTATATAAAGATAAAGATCGTTTATGTATAAGTTAAACAAGATTGGACCAAGAACAGATCCTTGCAGTACACCAGAAAGCACGAGTTGGAAAGTACTATACGTGTTGTTAATACGCACTGACTGTTGTCTACGTTTCAAGTATGAGTAGATATAAACGAGTGCATCTTCATGAAAACCATACGCAGATAATTTTGCAACAAGTAGATCATGTGGGATACAGTCAAATGCTTTCGAAAGGTCCATCATTACGGCCCCCACAATATTATCATTGTCAAGGTTTAGTCTCCATTCTTCGATCATTCTTATCAGGACATGCTGTGTGCTATATTGCTGTCTATATGCCGCTATAAACTTTGAAAGACAAAGATCAAGATGAGGAATGAGTTGATCTTTGATTATTTTTCCATAGATTTTCGAAAAAGCGCTCAACACGCTGACGGGACGAAAGTTTTTCTCCGTTGTACGAAGTGGCTCACCCTTATCTAATGGAGTAACGGCTGCTCGCTTTCCTTTATCTGGAAACTTGCATTTCTTAAAGCTATTATTTATTGCATCTGTTAGGGGTATGGTCAGTTCTTCCGAAGCTAAAAGCAAAAGTTTGGGGGGAATTTGGTCCTCTACAGTTGACTTTTTACTATCTAAGTTTTAATGATGGGAATCCCTGTACTCTAAAAGATGGAGCAGACGACTTTTTATGATCTACAAAATCATTAACAACCTGATGCCAGATTATACAAGAGATCCTATTCCACAACTAAATCAGCCTAATTATGCTTTTCGCAATCAACCTGTTGTTGGTCAAATTAGGGCAAGAACTGAAAAATATAAGTCAAGCTTTTTCCCAGACAGTTTGCATGAATGGAGTAAACTTGACCCTGAAATCAGAGAATCTTCTTCCATCAGTATATTCAAGAACAGATTGCTTTCGCTTATTAGACCATCTTCTAACCCTGTTTTCGGTATTTATGATCCATGGGGGCTTTCTTTATTAACTCAGCATAGGGTAGGGTTGAGCAAACTGAATTTTCACAAATTCAGACATAATTTTAGTGACACAATCAACCCGATGTGTCCAATCAACGACGGTCCTGAGGATACGGAACACTACCTGTTGTTGTGCGCTTCTTTTGAAGAACAAAGGCGTGACCTCCTCGCTGGTGTCCTTCCGGTGCTGCACTCATTTGAAATTATTGACGTTCCAAATCCTGTCCTTTTACAGATTCTTCTGTACGGCGATAAAAAGTTACCATTTAAAGTAAATAACTTCATCTTAAAATCAGCCATCTTGTATATTTCAAGAACGGAACGCTTCGTATAATATCATGGTCCTCTTCATTGAATATCCCTAAATCTTGTGCCCAACGGCCTAACCTACTTATTTGTAATTAGAAAGTATTGTAAAATGTAATCTGTATTATATTTATGTCCCCTTAAAGGTAAATGTTTTTTTTTTCTTTTTTGTAGTTACGTGTAGTTTTAGCAATTATTTCTCTCTCTACACTCACAGAAATAAGCTGGTTTTAAGAAGTACTTTATTGTACCTAAGGGTATTTGAAGGCCAAGAGGTATTCTAGTGTATTCTAAAGTACCCTATAGGGTACTTTGAGGGTATTCTAGAAAACCTTAGGGTACTTCAGGTCAAAAAGGTACTTCAAAGCACCCTTGCGACTGCAAATATCACGTGACTTACGCAAAGCGCTCGAAAATGGAACCAATTCGCGTTCTTTTCTTCTCTTTGCACGCTATGGAACCTATGCGCCCAAATGGGTGGATAATCCTATACTGGGTGGGTTACGATCTTATACTGGGTGGGTTATGATCTTATACTGGGTGGGTTATGATCCTAATTGGGTGGGTTACTATCCTAAATGGGTGGGTTATTATCCCAAATGGGTGGGTTATTATCCCAAATGGGTGGATTATCATCCTAAATGGGTGGGTTATCATCCGAAATGCGGCGGATAACCTTATACTGGGTGGGTTATCATCAACCTCGTTCCCAGGCCCACCATTGTCTTCTTTAGGTCATCGATGTTGGCCCTCGTACCGGTTGCCGCAAAAGTGGCCATTTGGGCGCCATTTTGTTTTGCATAAATTATCAATTGCAGTTTATTACAAACACTCTATTGTCTCCATATGGCAACTGAGCCTGACAGATTTGACAGAATGTCAGCTGATTTTGATCCATAACATACCATGTAATAAGTCAGAAACATTGAGGAAAAAGTATGAAAATGCGACGAAAAATGGCCGTTGCTCTAACGCTGATAATGCAGTAGATGATTCGAAATACTGAAAACGAACTTTTGGAGGACGTTATTTCAACCCTTTTTAAGGTATTTAAGCATTAATCCCGGGTTAGCAAGTGCATTTAATAGGAAAACGAGCACGATCCGTTTGGGTGGAAAAAGGGCCTAAGTGGAAATGTTCGAGAATTTCACCCACAGCTTTGAAAAAAGAAAGGGTCGTTATTCTGCGAATTTTAGAGATGAATTCAACATTAAAAGTGTTTTAGTGAAAGAATACGGTTTGCCGTCGATTTTTGGCATGCCGAAGCCGTTTTCTCCTCGCAAAATTGAGTTACGGCCCCATTTTTGTGGCCCCCGCGCGCAGCCCCTGGGGGCGATATTGAACCCCAAATTGCGTTATTAGAGTCGCAAACGAGTAGTCTCCTGTAAACGTTTTACTGTTTTGAAATCAAGCTAGTAACCATCAAGCAACAAGGCCAAAAGTAACCTCGGGTCGAAAAATCGCAACATTTTTTTCCAACCCCCTTTCATGACGTCATAACGACCCCAAAACTTCTTGAAACCCCACAATTCGGATGCGCCGTGGTCTTTTACCTCCACTCAAACCTTCATCTGCCCCATGAATGTTACTGAAGTTTTGAAAATAGCGATCAAATGGAGGCCACTTTTGAATGGGAATCAATAGGAATGGGCCCCAAAATGACCAAATATGGCAAATTTCTCCCGCAAGCGCAGACGGATGGGGTTCAAACCCCATCAACTGGGGCACATTATGACTTTTAAGGAATACCAGCAAACGGTTTTTCAATTCTTTGTCCCGTTTTCCCGTGACAGCGACACAAAGTTGACCGATTTTCTGCCAAGCAATTAGTCTTTGGAATTTGGAATAATTAATGGACCCTTTGTTATTGAATAGCCAATCAAATTGCGAATTTGACCTGCCCGGTACCAGGGTCAGTACTGACGTAGGAAGCTGGCCCTTGGAACCAGGTTGGGTTATCATCTTATACTGGGTGGGTTATCATCCTAAATGGGTGGGTTATCATCCTAAATGCGGTGGATAACCTTATACTGGGTGGGTTATTATCTTATACTGGGTGGGTTATCATCCCAAATGCGGCGGATAACCTTATACTGGGTGGGTTATTATCTTATACTGGGTGGGTTATCATCCCAAATGCGGCGGATAACCTTATACTGGGTGGGTTATTATCTTATACTGGGTGGGTTATCATCCCAAATGCGGCGGATAACCTTATACTGGGTGGGTTATTATCTTATACTGGGTGGGTTATCATCCCAAATGCGGCGGATAACCGTATACTGGGTGGGCTATTATCCTATACTGGGCGGGTTGTTCTGTTGTCGGGTGCTAGGGAAAGTTTATGAATTGGCAGCAACCCCCTGAATAGAAAATATACATATTGCCTAGCTTTAGATCTAAGGCACTTGTAATATGGAATCCATCGGAGTTGTAATAGATCCCAAGGCACCTGTTGTGAATGCAAATGAAGAAGGAACATTTGTTTTCTAACTGGGAGGGAGAAGGTCGCCCAGGAGTTGATTTTCAAAAACAGTGATGATTTGGTCAAATTCATTCTGCTTCTTTGTAAACTTAGTGGCAAAGGACACTTTTCCGCTTGACAATACTCGTTTTTTATAAGAAACTGGTTTATAAAAAACTAGTACTACGATGGCCAAAAATTTAAGAAACTCTAGTACTACGTAAGAACAGTTACAGTTGATGCAAGAGAAGCGTAACCAGCAAAATCCTGAAAAATTTGATTATTCCAAATCATTATTGGATTGTTATTGGAATAATAATTCGAATAATGATCTCTTAGTCTTGTACTGTCAAATGCATTGAATGCCATGTCATATTTTGCTGCGGATTTCCACAGCGCTACCCAGGGTACCACAGCGCAGGAGCGGTCAATAAAATCGAAATGTTGCCATTATATTATTCGATTCTTCAAAATCATATTCGATTATTATATGATTAATATTCGCATAATCCAATTCAGTCGGTCAGACTACTCTTTTTTTTTTTTTGTTTTTGTTTTTTTCTATTCATAATAAATTAAAACTAAACTAAATACATTACTACTGTACCGATCTTGGCGTAAGAAGACACAATGTCATCTGGCCTACACCAAGAACGGTACTTACAATTTGCAAATAACTTCAAGATATAAATATATGACGAAAAGAACAAAAAATAATACAGCAATACGAGGGACAAAACAAAACAAGAAAACAACACACAAATAAGGACACTGGCAGTTCCACACCAAACCATGCTATGGGTCTAACCTTTTATATTGTTGACTTCTATCATCCCTGTACCATCACATAGCTACTGGACGGTACAATGACGAGGGAAGTCAAGCACTATGGGAAAATTTGAGTGGTTTGGTGCTGAACTGTTTGGAAGAAAGGAGGGAGAGCTGCTAGATAATTGCGTTATTTCAAATTGATTTCATATTGATCCACGGATACCAACGTGCCCCCCAAGGGAAAGGACGAAAAAAAACCTCACCCCCTCGCCCAGGCAGCACTCCAGCACCCACGGTCAATTCAACCAGTTTGTTTTTTCAATGTATTCAATTGTTGCTTCAATAATTATCCTGTTGTCAATAATATTCATATTAGAACTGCCGTAAAGAAGCAAGTTGCACAAGGTTTTTGAATCCAGGTTTGCGATATCAATACCAGACACTTCTGTGACAGTGCCAAAGAGATCCATTCGCAGTTGATTAAGGCGGGGGCAGTGCAGGAGATAATGCTCGTTGTCCTCGTTAGCTGTACCACAATTACATATAGGCCTAAGACACTCAAAATTATGATGAAATTTGTGTGCATTCAGATCGCTGAATTGTACGCGAAGCTTGGTTATATTTCTGATACCCTTTAAGTCGAATACTCCATAAATAGTCTTTTTGACCGGTCTAATTAACGCAATTAGTTTCCGCTTAAATTCAGCAAGGCATTTAGAAGCGCGGATTTCAGTTGGAAATTTGTTCCATTCGTGTAACGTGTTATAAAAATAGGAATTGGAGAAACGATCAGTTCTGGCTCTACTTTGTGCATAGGCTTGAGGGTTTCGCAGATCATATGATATCTGCCGTTCAGAAGGAATTAGAGAAAAAAGATATGCTGGATACTGTGTCAGCTTTAGTTTGAAGAAATGACATAGTCTCCAGGTACAAGTACGCACAAGCAATGCACGCTGTGGGGAAAAGTCCTGCAAATGTCACGCGCTTCCAAACTGCTGTCCGTAGTTTCAACTTTGACGATATTCCTGCACGCCATTCAGTTATTCCTATTGGCATTTATTCTGCACAAGATCTCTCTGACAGGTGCACCGAAAAGGAGGGTATATCGCAAACCCGTATTCAAGGCTATCAAGGGAAATGCAGCTAGCAAAGAGAAGAATAGAAAACAAAAAAACAAAATTTATCAAAAGTAAAAGTTTTACTGAAAGGAAAGCATGAGAAAAAATCATTGTAAGGAAATGTGTTTGGTCGAGAAAATTGGATTTGCTGGACAAAACCGGCTTCTGTGCAATAATTGCTTTAAATAAGGAAAAGTCTGGGTCTCCAAGGAGATATAACGCTATCTTTGTATTCATTGCCGTATAAATATTCCCTTTGGGAATAAAAAAAAAAAAAAAGCGCCTTCCAAATAAAGAAAACTTGCATAGTGAGAAAACTTAAACCAAATAATCGAATAACAACGGCGCTGCTGATTTCTAGCGCGCGGCAAATAAGGGGTTTTCCGCAGAAGGAAACTTTTGTGGCTATCATATTCGATGAAGCGAACGGAACGGAACGGAAACAACCGCCCCCGCTCCGCCAGACACCACCCCTCCCCGCCGAGCACAACAAACCATTTATTATGTTAAGGGGCAATATGTAGTGTTCAGATACTCAAGACTACTCTTGTTTCAACTGTAAGAAACTCTTAAAATTCAATTTCTGTATGTCTCTTTTATTCTTAAAGCTTTATTTCTTATAAGCGGTATATTTCTTGTGATCGCTTCCTTTACAGTTTCTTAATTTTTTCCAGGAGAATACATACAGTGTCTCATAAGCAGTTTACTCAAAGGATACCATTGTACAAGCGCCTTGGATCTAAAGCCAGGCAAATACGTATGTGATGAAATTTGCTGGCAACAGAACAACCCGCCCAGTATAGGATAATAACCCACCCAGTATAAGGTTATTCGCCGCATTTGGGATGATAACCCACCCAGTATAAGATGATAACCCACCCAGTATAAGGCTATCCGCCGCATTTGGGATGATAACCCACCCAGTTTAAGATAATAACCCACCCAGCATAAGGTTATCCGCCGCATTTGGGATGATAACCCACCCAGTATAAGATAATAACCCAACCAGTATAAGGTTATCCACCGCATTTGGGATGATAACCCACCCAGTATAAGATAATAACCCACCCAGTATAAGGTTATCCACCGCATTTAGGATGATAACCCACCCATTTAGGATGATAACCCACCCAGTATAAGATGATAACCCACCCAGTATAAGGTTATCCGCCGCATTTAGGATGATAACCCACCCATTTAGGATGATAACCCACCCATTTGGGATAATAACCCACCCATTTGGGATGATAACCCACCCATTTAGGATAGTAACCCACCCAATTAGGATCATAACCCACCCAGTATAAGATCATAACCCACCTAGTATAGGATTATCCACCCATTTGGGCGCATAGGTTCCATAGCGTGCTTTGCGACGGTTGAATTTTGAAGTTTTTGTTGCTGCGGCGAAGGTTTGGAGGAAAGAAAAGAAAGAAGCAGTTACAGTATTGTGGAAAAGGTAAGATTTAATGAATTTATTTCAACCGAATAACAAAATATGATTAAGGAGTATGATGATGAAGTCTATTTGAACGGAATTGTTTTATTAACTTTATCTGAAATAGGGAGAAAGTCCCGAGAAAGTTAGCTACGGGTCTTTCGAGACTAGTGGGCAAAATTCATCTTTGTGAAATTTTTACCTTACAGTTTATGTCCTGTCTCTTTCAAAACATTATCTGGCTGAAGAGACATCGACAGTTGACCGAATGCTATTGCCAGGATCTCGGGTACATAACATAGACCTAAGGCAGCAAGAAACACTTCTAATTCGTGCGTTTTGTCTTGGAAATAGTATTCTCGACCTGCTTCTTTGCATTGTCAAAGATATTCAATGATGACACTGCAATCTTGCCTTTCCTAGTTTTTTATTTCTTGAATCAACATTAGGCGAGCCTGCCTAGCATTTCCTACAACAGGTGCACCCTACAAGCAATTTTTTGGTAAGAAACTGTTTCGAAGAAGAGATTTTGCAGCTCTGCAGATATGATGGATGGGCTGAAAGGTTGACAAACTTTTATATTTTCCCCTGAGTTCTAGACTAGATCCAAATTTAGTTCTGAGAAGCAAGTTTTTCTAAATTTTTTCGAGAATTTTTTAGTATCTTCTATTCACATCTAATTCATGTTTTGGTAATGATGTCTTTTGGATCCAAGAATCTTCCAAGGACTTTGTAGCAAATGCATTTCTGAGAATGCCATTTTCCTCAACTTTCTTGCTAGGGTTTTGCACCTGTGGTGATGTTATGGATATTGAATTTATCTTGCTGTTTTCAAGAAACTGACAGTGACAGACTATCTAGAGTTGGTGAGGCAGAAATCAAAAGCACATCATGACAAGTAGAAAGATGGCACATGACAATCACATGAAAATAGCAAAATATCGTTCTGTGTTTTGAAAATTGGAACAAAGCAACTGCACTCCTAAGGATAAACTAGCTTTTCACGAAACTTAAACTGAAGACAGGACTGTTAGATTTTCTCAACAGAACTCTGAGTATTGTCGATATATTAAAAACGTAGGAGTTGTGGTCAGAGAGGTATGAAAGGCTGGACTGATGATATGAAATTGTAGAATGTAATGATAGGGTGAAATGAAGGGATGAAACTGTAAGCCAGAATGACGAAACTGAATGATGAATGGAGTGTTCAATGGAAAGTGGAAAATGAATGATCGAGAGGAATGGATAAGAGAAACAATTTTTTAAAGGAGCTCAAACATTCCAGCAACAGTTTTGTCTTCGTTAAAATCATTTTCTCTTTTCTCTTGTACAGTAAAGTGCCGCCGTTAAGAAACCATTTTACTGGAGAATCGTGTCATTCTGGGAGAACAATAGGAGATAAAAATAATTTTCTTGGAGGCCGTACTTTACTTTACTGTATTGTATTACTTAGATGGTACCTGGGCAAGGAGTACTTAAGTAAGTGTCCAGGTCATAAAACTTCATTGTGAAAGAATTTAATGAAACCAATAAGAAACCGTCAAGAAACTTTGAGTACATTAAAAAAGGCGCGAAAAGCAATTAATTGTTCCAAATTTCTTCTGGTTGAAAGTTAAAATATTTTGTTCTTCATTCAAGAACTTTGTTCGGGCTAATATCAATGATAGGTTCTTGCTTTTAACACTGAGTTTACATCTTCACTTTAGGTAGATTTAAACTGCAAAGGAGGAAATAGCATTCTTTGCTGAAAGGGAAATGACGCCTGAATCTACGCTGGGTACACTCTTTTTTATAAGAATACCCTATACTTTGTCCAGCCTCGATATTCTTAAGAAATTTTCTTTTCGAGCCTGAAAGTATCCTTATTTTTTTCAAAGCTTCCAAAGGAAATAGCCGCCCCGAATAGAAACTTAGCTTTTGAAAAATGAGATACAGTATGTCAGTCATGCGGTTCTCTAGATATTCTTATAATATTCTTAAAAATTGGATGATTCTGAGCCTGAATATTCTTATAAACATTATTCTTATAAAAAGAGAAGAGTGTACTGAGCCAATAAATTCGAAAATGAAACAAGATTGAAAAAAGTAATAGAACAGGATAAAGAAAGTTTTCCTTTTTTTTCATTTTTAATGCAATTTCAAGTTTTGCCCCGATCCCATGATCGTTTATGTACTAAAAATAGAATCTTGACCATTTAACCCTAATCCACATGGGGGGTGGATTCCACCCCCCCCCTCAAGGTTTTATTTGCCACGTTTTTAAACGACATTTGCTATGTCCCCCAGCCTCCCTGACTTTTACTAATTATCTATTGGCAATATTTTGGTGAAAAAATTTTTTGAACAATGGGCCTCACAGGTCAGGTGACATGCCCATATTTGGAAGGAGGTAGCAGCAAAATCATTGTTTTCAATGATTTCAATGGAATTATTTGATTGAACTATGAAGTGTTATACAGCAAATGAATCAGCAAACAAAGGGCTTCAATTTGATATCGGAATTTCTGGAATTTGATGATGTCAGCATTTTTTTACAATGACGTCATTTTGGCCGCCATTTTAGACTAATTAGCATTTTTTTCAAGTTTTTTCGAACTTTATCAATGAAAAAAACTCTAATGATACATTTGTTATAGACAATCACCATTTTTTTTTTTTTTTTTTTTCTTTATATCAACTTAAAACAACTACAACTCTAATATTTACATTCAACTGTGCCCCTCATAGCGGGAAAAGACCCAAGGTCATCGTGTTCCCACTATGAGGGACACTTACAATAAACAATCCATTACAAAGAATATATACAACAAAATAAAAAAGGGGGGGGGTAGCTGCTGTTTGGAGTTTCACTTAAAGCGTTGAGTAGTCTTAATGTATAATATAGTGGCATCCATGATCATTCTATTGCTAATTATATTCAAGAGTGAACTGCCATATAAAAGGAGATTGCACAAGGCTGTTGTATCCATATCAGTAATGTCCAGGGCAGGGATTTCTGAGAGATGACCAAAGAGATCTGCACGCATCAAATCAAACTCTGGGCAGTGCAGGAGATAGTGTTCATTGTCCTCTTTTCCAGTTCCACAACTACAAATCGGGTTTAGACAGTCAAAGTTATGCCGGAATCTATGTTCGTTTAATGCACTAAAATTCAAGCGAAGTTTTGTTAAAGATCTAACACCGTCAATGTCATGAATGTTATAAGTAGAGTTTCCTAATGGTCGTATGGCTGCAAGAAGTTTACGTTTGAATTCAGCAATGCTTACAGAATGTTTTATATCATCACAAAGAAGATTCCATTCAAAAAGAGTATTTTGGAAATACGTATTCGAAAAACGGACAGTTCGCCCAAAATTTTGGTTGTAAGCGCGTGTTGCTCTGAGATTGTAGGTAAGTTCGCGTTCATCTGGAATTTCCGCAAACAAGTAATGAGGGGATTGTGACTTTTTCACATTGAAAAAATGACACAAACGTCGATACCATCTTCTCTGATACAAGTTTTCCCAACCTAATTCCTCGTAGAGTCTTTGTCTACTCGTACCTCTCCATGCTCCAGTGACTGCCAGGGCAGCTGAATATTGAATATGCTCCAGTCTTTGAGTGAAAGCAGATTGCATTTCAGGATCATATCTATGATATATGATGTCTCCATAATCCAGGTGGGGCCTCACATAGAGCTTATATATCTGATCGAGCACATTTCTAGAAACATATTTCGAAAGATATTTTATCATACCGATACCCCTTCTTGCTTTTAAACTAGCTTCTCGAATATGGCTTTCAAAATTTAATTTAGAGTCAAGAGTTAGTCCCAGGTGTTTGTGCTCGGATTTTGTATCTATCTCGTTGGATGCCAAAGACAAGGGGCGGATGGGAAGGCTTACGTTTCTTGCAAGAAAAAATTACCTCTTCAGTTTTATCCGCATTGAACTGCATTTTCCATTGCCATGCCCACAAACGTAACGTCTCAAGGTCCCTATTTAAGTCCTCTGCAGCTCTATTGACTTCATTTACAACAGAAAAAAGAGATGTGTCATCCGCAAACATTCTCGCATCGGAGTGAACATTATTATCGACAAGGTCATTTATGTACACTAGAAAAAACAATGGTCCTAATACTGAGCCTTGTGGCACTCCTGCAGATATTGATGCCCATTGTGAGCTTTTGCCATTCAGCACTACACGCTGTTTTCGATTTGCCAAATAATTCCGAATCAACGAGAGAAGGTTTCCATCTATGCCACTGCATTGCAATTTGTATAGTAAACCCTCATGCCAGACCCTATCAAATGCCTTCGACAAGTCAAGAAAGACAGCTCTAGTTTCATGGCTGGGAATTTCTTCGAACGCACTGTAGATCTTGTGAGTTATAGATAATAACTGATTAATTGTCGAGTCACCTGGTCGAAAGCCAGACTGTCTTGAAGTTATAAGTCCATTTTCGTTAAGATGTCCGTATATTCCATCAAATAATATTTTTTCAAAGACTTTTCCGAAAATTGGTAACAGTGAGATGGGTCGATAATTTTTTTTGTTTTGCCTGCTTTCTTTTTTGTGCACTGGAATAATATTGGCTTTCTTCCAGACAGATGGATAGATTCCTGTCTCAAGGAACAAGAGCAAATTTTGTAATACAATAGCAAAAGTTGCGTTTGATTGACACCTCAATTCAAAGCGATTAGCGGCTGCAGACAAAGGAAATTCTCTCAACCAATAATTCAAAACAAACAAAGCCGCAAAAGTTTCCCCAAATCTGGTAGGGCAAACTCTCGCCTTGTGCAAGCGAAAGATGGTTTTTAAGGGAAGTTATGTGCTTATAGCAAAAGAAGAAGGGTAAATCTAAAGTTCTGTCGCATAGATTATATGTATTTGATTCAGGAGCGGAGCAGAAGGCATTGTAATTCTCGCGTCTTTAGGGCTTAAAATAAAACGATTACAAAACAGCTCCTAAATCAAATAAACATAATCTAAGTGACAGAACTTTAGATTTACCCTTCTTCTTTTGCTATAAGCACATAACTTCCCTTAAAAACCATCTTTCGCTTGCACAAGGCGAGAGTTTGCCCTACCAGTTTTGGGGAAACTTTTGCGGCTTTGTTTGTTTTGAATTACTGGTTGAGAGAATTTCCTTTGTCTGCAGCCGCTAATCGCTTTGAATTGAGGTGTCAATCAAACGCAACTGTTGCTATTGTATTACAAAATCTGCTCTTGTTGTCTCAAGGCATTTTTCAAAGATCAGGCACAGGGGCTCCACAATTGAGCTATCGCATATCTTTATCATGAAAACAGAGATATTGTCACATCCACTTGCTTTTTTAGAATCTAGAGCGCGAATCAGTTGAAGAACTTTTTCCCTATCAATATTCATGTTTTCTAAGACAGAGTTACATCTTGGCCGGAAATTAGGAAGAGAACTCCCCGTTGCTATCATACAGCATTGCTTTACAAAATAGTCGTTTAAAATGTTAGCTTTGGTTTGAACGTTCGTCACAAATAGTCCATTTTCCAGCAAAGGAGGGATATTTGAGACTTTTTTCTTATTGATTAACCTGTTTAGGGTGGCCCAATAGGTTTTAATGCCTTGGTTAGGATCAGACAATTTTCTTCCAAGGTGCAAGTAATAGCTTTCTTTTTCATGAATAATCATTTTGAATGTTCTATTTCGTGTTTCCTTAACTAGGTTCCAGTCCTCTTGCCTTCTTCCACGCTGCACAAACTTTCTATAAACTCTGTGTTTACGCTTGATCGCAGATTTTAGCTCCGGTGTTATCCATGGTGGATCTTTATCATTACATTTTATGATTTTGTTAGGTATATGCGACGAAAGAGTAGAATGCAGGGCACTGGTGAAAACCTCCGCCATTTCTTCGGACCCTAGGCCATTAAATCGCGAATTCCAGTCAACGCAGTTCAGTATATCTCTGATTGTGCCGGTGTCGGCTTTTGAATAATCCCAGATCGTTCTTTTATATGGAGGTGGAGTGGGTAAAGAATAGTTTAGTTTACCATAAATCAGTTGATGCTGGCAGTGTTCATCTAAGGAAGGATGAACCCCGGATTCCACAAACATGTTGGGTTGGTCGGTTATAATAAGGTCAATACAGGACATTCCTTCGCCTCGAATATTGGTGGGTTCATCAATCAACTGGTAAAGGTTATTCATTTCCATTAGCTCATCCAAAGCAGTTCCCTCGGGGTTTTCAACATCATTATCCCACCACTGAGATGACCTACAATTAAAATCTCCAGTCAAGACCAGAGAATGATATCTTTCCCTTCGAAGCTGATCGAGAGTCGCCTGCAGTTGATTGATAAACTCCTCAAATTGATCACTGGTTTGGCTAGGACTACGGTATACAGTAATGAAAAATATTTTCTTTCGCGCAAAAGTTATTTCAGCAACGATCATTTCTTGCAGTAATTCCGTTTGATTGGCAAACCCTCTCGAAAATACAAGCACACTCCCCCAGTTTTGGTATTGCTTGGGTGATCATTACGATAAATTTCTTTACTATAGCCCTCAATGCAGATTTCTTCATTACCAATAGTAGAGTCTAACATGGATTCTGAGATCGCAATTATATCATTTTTGTAAATTGAATCATAGGCCTCGATTAGTGGAATTTTGACATTACCTCTAGCACAAATACTATTCAAGTTCCAATGAAAAAACTTCAGGCACTTATTGATTTGAGGGCCAGGATTTGTTTCTATATCAGCAGAAAGCAATAAAAGAAAGTCCCATGGGAAGCGGTCTCCAAGATTAATGGATTCCAGGAACCTGCATATAATGCGTACAAAACATTTTGCAAAACAACCAAGATTTTTTTGCGGTAATACATAGTTTTCAATGCCGAACAAGAATCTCTTTTCATAAGGCCAAACAAAAAAATAAAAGACAAAATAAAATGTAACCATTGCATAGGATGTTGTTTTCGTGTAAACGAATATAAAATCGTGAAATTCGTGTTTAACCATGTCAGGGGGAATAAGAGAAAAGAACGAGGCAATCAAGATCGATGGCAACAGCGTGAACACTGATACCCACATAAAGAGGTACAAGTAGACAAAAGAGCAAAGCATTGTCCGGAACAATTCTGCACAAGGAATAATATGAGAAACAATTGTTGTGTGCCTAAACCTGAAAAGCGCAATTCCTGCACGCCACTCACTGGTTCCTATGGGCATTTAATGCTCGCTGTATCTCTTTGATCATTCTCAGATTCCTTTAAATTTGAAAAGGGGCTTGCCAAGCAATAGGGGTATCGAATCAATTTACAGCAGCTGAAACAAAGGGAGGAACAAAAAAACATATTGAATACACGAAAGAAAGAAAGTAATAAAAAATATGTTGAACTTTTCACTTGGGAGCTCGACAAATCGAGTCACGATCGAAGCTGCAGCAGGGGACTGTTTTAGGCAGTTTGAACAAAGAACTCGAATCAATTGTGGTGATGGTTACTGGTAAAAAACAAAAACAAGCTTGAGTACCGTCCCATGAAAAAAGGGAACAACAAAATGGCTGAAATGCCCACAGTAAAGCAGAATATCTACAAATTTTATATAATAGATGAGGTTGCTTGTAATACCGAATTGCGACCATACGGAAATAAGGGCTATTCTATGCACAACGGTTTATATAAACAACGACGAAAGATGACAGTTATATGGGTTCATGTAAGAGGTCCTTACGATTCTGAGACTGCAGTAGCCTCTGCAGCATCATCATCATCTGTAGCATCATTATCTGCAGCAGCATCATTGCTCTGATTAGGATGGCTTTCAGGGTCACTTTCCTCATCATGTCTTCGAATTATATCCATCAAGTCCTCTTCACTGTTAAAATGCTCAAATACGTCTCCAATCTTGACACTCAATCGACAATTTACATCTGCAAATGCAAAACCCAATTCCTTTTCCTCAAGGAAAGACGTTACCTTCTGGATTATGTCTATTCTACGTTTGGTTAAGTCCAGCTTTATCCTGTATTTGGGGCATTTTTTCCTTGCTCGATACACCAAAGTTCTATGTCGCCATGTTGTGAAACGCACAATGACCTGATGTATTTTCTTTCCTTTCACGATCCTTGGTGAGCCAATCCTATGTGCACGGTCTATCACTGCATCAGGGACATCGACCTCTAATTCTTTGAATACATTCTTCACCTTCTCTAAGCACATTTCACTTGTTTCACTTTCTCCTTCAGCCACTGGAGGTATGCCGTTGATTCTGAGACACAAACGTCGGTTGTACTGCTCATTATCATCCAGATTATTTTGAAGTTGAGCAATATGCCGTTCCATAATCACGATTTTAGATTCTAGCATTTCGATTTTGTCATTCTGTTTCTTTATAGTTGCATGTAAATTATCAATGCATTCCTTCGTTGCCATTTCTTTCTTTAATTCGGCAAACTTTTCATCAAAATATGCCTGATAAGCTTCAGCATTTTGATTTTGACGTGCGCCTGCACGAGCACCTGCCGACTTCATCTCGATGTAGGCGTGGCGTGGCCTAACAGTAAAGCGGTCAAGTGTCTTTTAAATCGTTTCTTTATAGCGATAAACAGCACAAGATACCCAAAGAAGCTTCCAAAGTTAAACCTGATACCTTTCGTCCAAAGCTCATATCATGTCACCACTTTCAAATAACGTTTATGCCATATATTTCCCACTGCTACATCAGAGCTAAAAAAGCATGACCGCTCTGACCGCTCTGACCTCGTGAAAAAATCACCATTTTGCGGGTTCTTTTGGTCTCCTTTTACATAGACTAAATTAATCGCACAAATGACGTCACAAGAATCGGCTAATTTCTGCCAAAATATCACTCCAAAATCGTTATTTTCAATAAAATGATATTTTATCACCATTTTTGTTGACAAACTGAACCAAAAACTGCATAAAGTTCATGCAAAATCTTCATTAAACTTGAATTCAACTTGGAAGCCTGATTTTCACAGATTTTCAGCTTTGTGACGTCACTGTGACGTCACAAGGTGTGGCAGTCACACCCAAATTAAGCTACAAGCTGCAAATTACCTGTTCTATAACTGTGCCAAGTTGTATTGAATTCGGATGCGTCTAAGGCAGTTTTCAGAGGGGGGTGGAAAGCACCCCCGCCCCCCATAAATGGTAGCTCGAAAAAAGCCCATATGGATTAGGGTTAAAGCTAAGGGGCGAATCACTCTGTCAAAATATCGTACAGCTTTGCTAAAATGCCGGTCAAAGTCCTTTTTCCAACATAAATCCATAAAAAATCCCTTAAAATCCTTTTCAGAAGAATAATACACCCCTCGGTAATAATAAATTTATGAACTAGCATCCCAAGGAAATTTTCGAGTGAATTCCTTTTCTTGGTTCAGAATGCCTCTCTTCATCCCATATCTACCAGACAAAAATTTGAAACTTCAGAGGGAATGTAAGCAAAAACGTGGCTCAAGCCACTTTGCGGTCAAAGTCTAGCCAATCAGATATCAAAATTTCATGTTGACTTAAATTACCCAAATATGGCACGGCACATGCAACGGCCTGTTGTTTTGGTAATGTTATTTTTGTCAAAGGCTTGTATATGCATAGATTTCCTTTAAAATTATACAAGATTTATGCAAAGTGTAGGTTGTCATAGGTCCTATCGTTGAGTAGATATTTTGATAAAAGCCTCAAAGCACACGCTGAACAGTAATTGCAAGCAACCTTTACTATTGCTGCAAAGCTGCCCCTTGTTCACCATCAGTGTTCACTCTCGATTGTAATAATTTCTTTTACTAAGTTTACTAACACGGAAGGATTCAATTGTAGGGATCTCCATCATTCGAAAATTAAAATCAGATAAACAAACTCTCTTATTTTGCAAAAGGGGCCTTTTCCAGCAAAAAGGGACCCTATTTTCAAAATTGCATTTATGACTGTAGTAATGTTAAATTTCTGCCAAGATAGAACCAGAGATGGCGCCACGGAAGAAATGCTAGGGGGCAAATACTGTCAGAGTGCCGACAGTGAGCGAAGCGAGAAAATATTTATGAAACCACGCCTTTCAAGTTCCATTCAAGTTCACTGAGATGGCACTATTTTCAAAATTTTAAGTGCCAATGGGGGGCTTGATGAAGTCGTGGGGGCTTCTGCCCCCGTGCCTCCCAGGCGCCATCCCTGGATAGAGCCAACGCTCGTGCAGCAGAATACATCCAATCGATTTCTAAATCCCAAGTCAGTGCGAAAAACTCGTTGACAAAATATTAAGAAACTCACATTTTGCTCTGAACACAGGAATGACACGAATGTGTAAAAAATCCAGAGGCAAAGTAAAAGCTTTTTGCAAACGTTTTAAGTCATAACTCTTCAAAAACTTCATCGTAACCTATCGAGTTGAATAGCACACCCGGTAAATAAACACTTTCTCGGTGCTGGAGTTTCTTATTTTTGGCGATCTGAGTGTCGAGTTTCTTAAAAGCGGTTTCTTATAAAAATACTTGCAATCAAAATATGCAGGCGTACCAATATTCAGGAATTTGGAAGCAAGTTCAGTTATGGTTATTTGTGTCACTTTCGATGCCAGTTGGACCACTTTGGTGACAATATTTTGAAAAACCTTCTTCATATTCGTAATCAGCATTTTTGAAATAGGCTCTTTACTAATTTTGAGTTAATTCTACGCAATTTAAAGTTTTGGTCATTTGTGCCACTTTGTGTGCCATTTGGACCATTTTGGTGACAATATCTTCAAAATGTTTGTTCATATTCGTAATCAGCATGTTGGAAATAGGCTCGTTACTAATTTTAAGATAATTCCATGCCATTTAAATTTTTGGTCATTTGTGCCACTTTTTGTGCCATTTGGACAATTTTGGGACAATATTTTCAAAATATTTGTTCATATTCGTAATCAGCATGTTTGAAATAGGCTGTTTACTAATTTTGAGACAATTCTATGCAATCTAAATTTTTTGTCATTAATGCCACTTTGTGTGCCATTTGGACCAATGTGGTGACAATATTTTCAAAATCTTTGTTCATATTCTCATAATCAGCATGTTTGAAATAGGCTCTTTCCTAATCTTGAGATAATTCTATGCAATTTAAATTTTGGGTCATTTGTGCCACTTTGTGTGCCATTTGGACCACTCTGGGGACAACATTTTCAAACTCTTTGTTCATATTCGTAATCAGCATGTTTGAAATAGGCTCTTTACTAATTTTGAGTTAATTCTACGCAATTTAAAATTTCAATCATTTGTGCCACTTTGTGTGCCATTTGGACCACTTTGATGATAAATTTTTGTTGGTGGGACCCCAACTGGGACACAAAGGGGTACTCTCATCTCAAGTACCTTTAGAGTTGCCGTGAAATACCTTTAGTAGTACTCTGGAGTACCTTTGGAGGTATTTTGAACTACCTTTAGGGGTTCACTAAAGTACCTTTAGAGTTGCTGTGAAATACCTTTAGTAGTACTCTGAAGTACCGTTGGAGGTATTTTGAAGTACCTTTAGGGGTACTCTCAAGTACCTTTAGAGTTGCTGTGAAATACCTTTAGTAGTACTCTGAAGTACCTTTGGGGGTATTTTGAAGTACCTTCAGGGGTTCACTAAAGTACCTTTAGAGTTGCTGTGAAATACCTTTAGTAGTACTCTGAAAGGAATACTCTCAAGTACCTTTAGGGGCTCTCTGAAGTACCTTTAAGGGTTCTCTGAAGTACCTTTAGTAGTGCTCTGAAAGGAATACTCTCGAGTACCTTTAGGGGCTCTCTGAAGTGCCTTTTAAGGGTTCTCTTAAGTACCTTTAGTAGTACTCTGAAAGGAATACTCGCAAGTACCTTTAGGGGCTCTCTGAAGTACCTTTAAGGGTACCTTTAGAGTTGCCGTGAAATACCTTTAGTAGTACTCTGGAGTACCTTTGGAGGTATTTTGAAGTACCTTTAGGGGTTCACTAAAGTACCTTTAGAGTTGCTGTGAAATACCTTTAGTAGTACTCTGCAGTACCTTTGAAGGTATTTTGAAGTACCTTTAGGGGTTCACTAAAGTACCTTTAGAGTTGCTGTGAAATACCTTTAGTAGTACTCTGAAGTACCTTTGGAGGTATTTTGAAGTACCTTTAGGGGTACTCTCAAGCGCCTTTAGAGTTGCTGTGAAATACCTTTAGTAGTACTCTGAAAGGAATACTCTCAAGTACCTTTAGGGGCTCTCTAAAGTACCTTTAAGGGCTCTCTAAAGTACCTTTAAGGGTTCTCTGAAGTACCTTTAGTAGTGCTCTGAAAGGAATACTCTCAAGTACCTTTAGGGGCTCTCTGAAGTACCTTTAAGGGCACTCTCTCAAGTACCTTCAGGGGTATTCGGAAGTACCTTTAGAAGTTCTCTCAAGTACCTTTAGAAGTTCTCTCAAGTACCTTTGGTAGTACTCTGAAGTACCTCTAGGGGCTCTCTGAATTACCTTTAGAAGAAATCTGAAGTACCTTTAAGCGCACTCTCAAGTACCTTTAGGGATATTCTGAAGTACCTTTAGAATAATTTTCAAGTACCTTTAGTAGTACTCTCAAGTACCTTTAGGAGGAACTTTGAAATACCTTCAGGGGTTCTTTGAAGTACCATTAGCAATACTACCAGGGGTTTTCTGAAGTACCTTTAGGGATATTCTGAAGTACTATACCTTGGGGTACTTCAAAGTACCCCTCGGTAGGGGTACTTCAAAGTACCTTTAGGGGTCCCAAATATGTATTTTGCTCAAGTACCCTAAAAGGTACTTTAAAGACCACCTTTTTTCTGTGAGAGTAGTAGTTACGTGCAGTGGCATGTTCGTATTTCCTGTTTTATGTTGCCATGAGGTAGTCGTAGTTTTCGCTCCAACTGGTATTGTCTTAGTAGTAGGGTATGGTATTTTGTAAGTAATGTTGAAAATAATATGTATTGTAAGTTATTAAATGATGTATAAAAAAAAGAAAAAAAATCAGAGAGCTCTATTTCTATGGCGTCATCCGATGATAATGGCGGAAGGAGGGGTTTGCTGTGGACAAAACCACACCCTCGCTTTTTCCTCGCGACGAAAATATACTTTCGCAAAAACTCAAACTTTTTTGCACACGTATAGAACGATAAATTCACATACTTTTCTATTGGCACTAAGCTCTGCGTCTTCTGCTCTTCTCGCAATCGTTCGCTCTTGACATCCCTTTTTGCACGTCTTCCACGCCCCTCCGACGGCTATGCCCAAAACCAACAAATCACATTTCTCGATCAAAAACAACAGTCTAACTTTAATTTGTCCTGTCATTAGATGAAAGAAAATTTCAGAAAAGGGTTTTAAAATGTTTGAAAATCAATTTTCATCATCAACTTTCCGAATCTGTGGACATTGCAGCCCCCTTCTCCCCACCCCCGCAACCAACAATCGTTTCAGGGCGAGAGAGCGAGACGAGCCAGGGACGAGACGGTTCATGTTCTGAATAAATGTAAATTACAGACCAAAAATCTTTGAAAATGGTAAGATACCAATCTTCCATAAAACGTACGTTATATGCAAAGTATTAATTCTCCTAAAGTAGGTGACTTCCTGCTCCAATCGTCAAGTATTGTCATGAATTGTCACGAATCGTCTTTCGGTTTCCTTCCCTTCTCATTTTTTTTACAGTGAGCCTGATCTCATGCTACTTGGTAAGATAAGTTAGTTGAGCATGGAGAACTTCTTCTCAGGCCCGATCTCTCTTCTGTTTGACTACTGTTTGACATTTCCAGTGTTGAAAGTTTGCAATGCTTCATTAACAAATTGCAGAAATCACACTCAATGTAAACTCCCCCACCTCTATCAAAATCCAGAAATGATTCTCCTTTCCGAAGTTGGAGTCAAAACAAACCTTTTTAAATGGAAACAATTTGAGCGTGCGGTTTACTGAAAGTGACTGCAATCTGCATGTCAAGTGAAGAGTGGCCGAAGAGTGGCAGAACCCAATGGTTTCAATGGCAAAACAGTTTAGACGCATTTTTGATAAAAACTCAAGCCTCAGATCGCCACTTGAAGAGGGGGGCTTTGGGGGGTACCAGAACCCGCAAACCCGGACGAAAATTTGGAAAAACCCGAAAACCCGGATGAAAATTTTGAAAAACCCGAAAACCCGCCAATATAAAATAAAAAATCCCGAATAGTGCACTTCGTAACAAAAAATATTTAGTTGCAAGGTTGGTATCATTCTCTTTGTTATTTCACTATCCCTTTACCAATGTACCGTACAATAGAGATCTTGAAACTTGCAACGAAATCTAAAAAAATCCAAGAGTGGCCTCTTGCAAAACGTAGCAAATTTACTTTTCAAACAACAGTCTGTTATTAAATCGTGTCTTCGACACCTTCGTCACTGCTCTCGTCAAACTCATTTCGTCTGCATTTATTTCTTCCTCCTTCCATTACTTGCTCTGCACCGTCTTCATTTCTTCTGCTGTCGTCATTCAGCGGCGTGGCCAGGGTAGATTAAGTGGGGGGTATTGAAAGAAGGGGGTCTGGGGGCGAAGCCCCAGGAAAATTTTTGGGGCCACGCCCTTTGCTTTGGCTTAGAATGCATCTCCCAATATCATGCTTGCCATTGCGACAAGAAAACTTTGATAGTTTTGTGACAGTTATCCTATGAATCAAAGCACCATGAAAATTTTTGGGGCCACGCCCTTTCCTTTGGCTTAGAATGCATCTCCCAATATCATGCTTGCCATTGCGACAAGGAAACCTTGATCGTGCTGTGACAGTTATGCTATAAATCAGCGCACTAGGAACATTTTGAAGAAAGATCCTCGAATTTGGTTTAGCATGCATCTCCCAATATCATGCTTGCAAGTGCTAAAATGAAAGATTCGACATTTTCGGAAAATTCTTACCCAACCTATACCCAGCTATTTTCTGTTCGGTTTTAAATGAATCTCGACTCTCGAGAACCATCTTTCGACAAAAGTGGGGGGGGGGGGCAATTGCCCCCCATACCCCCCATGGCCACGCCACTTTCATCATCTTCTTCAAAATTCAAAGAAGGGTGTCATGCTTGCAATTGTAGTTTCTTGTCTGACCATCCTCTGTCGTACAGCAGCACCATATGTGGATGCTCAGAGCTCAGCCTCTAATAATTCTGATAAGTCGAATGACGGAAAAGTCGGAGATGTCAGAGCAGAGCAGGGATTTTTCTCCCTTTAATTCAGTGACTTCAGTGAATTTGTAAAATGCCCTTGTTCTTAGAGAGCATTTGATGCTTCCTAGCAGTGTCGTTCTAAGATTGGCTAGGAGATTTTCCTCCGACTTTTCGTTTATTGCGTATGCGTAAAGGGTAAAACGAGAAGTCGGAGAAAAATCTCCTAGCAAATCTTAGAGCGACACTGCTTGGAAAAAGAACAAGGGCATTTTGTAAACAGTATGGGCTGCGTATAAGAAGGCTGAAGGCGCTGTCTTCTTTTGACATTTCATATTCAGTTTTATTGTCAAGATGTTTAGAATAGTTTCATGTTCATAACCAATTTGCGGTGAGTAGCCTAGCCGCGAGCCTAGCGGCTTATACAGTTTCCATTCGGTGGCTGAAGTTAGCCTTGGTCGAGTGAGGTCAAACAGCAGATGGGGGGAGGGGGAGAGGGGTGACCTCTTGGAGGCCTGGCCCCGCAACTCACCTCGCCGTCCTTCAGAAAGAACGTTAAACTAGGGTTCCAATACCTGGATGCGGCATACATAGGGGGTTTAAATTTGCTTTACGTAAGAAAGAATTCCAGCCCACGTGAAATGAATTGCTGAGAATAAATAATCGCACTGTCCTCTAGAAACTGAAAACCCGCGTGACGTCTAAAACCCGAAAACCCGTACATCTTAATTACAATACCCGAAACCCGAGTTAAAAAAATGGCAAAACCCGAGACCCGTCCAAGATCCTAAACCCGAAAACCCGCACGTTTTTCAGAGAAAACCCGAAACCCGATGGCCAAAATTGGCCAAACCCGCAACCCGTGAAATCCCAAAGCCCCCCTCCTTGAAGTTTGTTATGAAACCTTTAATAGAAACGCATAAGAAATAATTTTGAGAAACTTTGCCCAAAATTCTTAGTTTCTTATTAAGTAATTAGGTTTATGTTACTGTGGAAATGGAAACTGTAAATTGAAAAAGTTTCTTTGCTTTTTTAATTCAGGTAGGGTAGTTTCTTAAGTTTCTTAAGAGCATACCACTTGCTCGCTGTTTTTTCTTACAAAATTGAGTGTATTTTATATTTGAAGATGACAGTAATTTAACCCCGTTTAGCTGCAACTCAAAGAGACAAAGAATGCTCCACTTATTTACTGCTATGACTTATGACTTACTTGGTCAACTCCGGATCTCCGTCAATAATTCTTCTTTCCTGCTGGGGCACTCATCGTCGTAACAGGATTAAATTTCTGAGGTTCTTCTCTCGACCCCGGCTTGTCCACCGATTCGGAAGATTGACGTTGAAAATTGATTTTATGACATTTTAAAACTCTCTCTTAAAATATTTTTTCATCTGCTGGCTTCGCAATTGAAGTCACATTGTTGTTTTTGATTGAGAAGTGTGATTTGTTGGGTTTGGACATAGCCTTCGGAGGGGCGTGGAAGACGTGCAAAAGGGGTGTCAAGAGCGAACGATTGCGAGAAGAGCAGAAGACGCAGAGCTTAGTGCCAATAGAAAAGTATGTGAAATTTATCGTTCTATATGTGTGCAAAAAAGTTTGAGTTTTTGCGAAAGTATATTTTCGTCGCGAGGAAAAAACGAGGGTGTGGTTTTCTCCACAGCAAACCCCTCCTTTCGCCATTATCATCAGATGACGCCATATAAATAGAGCTCTCTGATTGGCTAGTCAACCAAGATGGCGTCATATGTAAACAAACCAAAGGCTCTATTGTTACAAAATTACAAAATCTGCCCTTGTTCATTAACAACAGAAAAAAAACAAAATTACCAGGTGAATAAATACCTATTTGTGCATATTTTCCTAAACATGTTGGTTTCTTACTTTGCCTGCTTGTCTTTGGCAACAATGTTTGGGATAATCTGGGGATCTGCCTGATCCTTGGCTTTGGGCATGGCATCTGCTGGGTTTGCCGTGGGGATTCGGGGTGGGCTTGGGGATGTGCTTGGTTTTTGACGGGGGTCTCTTTCAGGGGCGTCAGAGGCTGGCAGTGCTGGCTGCTGGCGTCAACGGGATGGGCCCTCTTGTGGGGGTCAGCATAGGAATCATTCGTCGTACATAGCCGATTGCTCGTGGCCCATGGTCGAAACCGCAAAAGCCTCATTTTCACGGACCAATCAGACGGCTAAAAAGCGAGGGAGACAAAAGAAACACGTGAAGATTTTTCTAAATTTTACCTACCTTCATAAAACGCAACCAGGACAAAAAACTGCTAGAGATTTCTCGACTTTTTTTAAAGCAATCTACTCTCCAGATGTTTGGGAGTACAAGTTTGGATGCCGGTTAAAATATCTCCAGGATTGGTGGAGTTATGGCCGCAAACAAACCGATAAGGCACTGAACCTTGAACAATAGAAGTTCTGGCCGGGAGACAATAGTAATAACAATAGTGATTGTTGTAAGAACGACCCGAAAATGCCATAATATGCGTTTTCAATTGTTCTTGCTATTGTCTTTCGCTAAATTTTCTTTTATTGAAGATTCAATGCCCCTACGGTTTCTATGTGAATTGAAAAAGTCTACAAAGGCTTGTTCGCGCATTTCAAGTCATGTGGCGCGCATTTCAAGTCATGTGGCAATACTCTGGGGAAGTTTCTGTATTGTACTACTTTTTCCATTCATGGCACAAGTTTGGTTGCTGTGAAATAAGTTATAAAATCCAAAAGAGGTTTTATCAAGAGATTTTATCACCTGACTTGAAGTGGTGTAAACAGGTCTCGACAAGCTTTCGCCGATTTTTTCTATTGGAGAGGCAATAACTCCGCCAATCCTGGAGATATTTTAACCGGCATCCAAACTTGTACTTCCACACATCTAGAGAGTAGATTGCTTTAAAAAAAATCGGGAAATCTCAAGCAGTTTTTTGTCCTGGTTGCGTTTTATGAAGGTAGGTAAAATTTAGAAAAATCTTCACGGGTTTCTTTTGTCTCATTCGCTTTTTAGCTGTCTGATTGGTCCGTGAAAATGAGGCTTTGGCGGTTTCGGCCATGGGCCACGAGCATTCGGCTATGTACGACGAATGATTCCTATGTTGTGGGGTTCAGGGGTGTTTCTAGGTCTGCTTTGGGTCTCCGTGGTTGGTTTGGCGGACGTCGGGCATGGGGCTGGGGGTTGGGGGATCCTTCGGTTGTTTTAGAAATTTTTCTTGCCTCGTACCTTTATGTACTGTATAGATTGTATATACTGTACTTATCAGCTTTCATTTCTTTGTTTTAATAATTACGTATTTAGCCTTTTTTGATTAAGTATTTATTTTCGTATTATTGTATCTATAGATGGAGGGCCCCTTGAAAGCCAGCCTTCGCTGAAGAGTGACCCTCCCTAAATGATTGATTGAAAATGAATGTTTTTAGGTGGCGGCAATTTTCGTACAGTGGCGGAAGTTTTCGGACAGTGGGTTCGCGATGCATATTGTGCCAAGAAATCTACTTTTTTATGTTTTCTTGGCAAGTATTCCGTCCATAAACTCATCTGCTTCGTTTCTTTGTCTTGTCATCCTATTCTTGAACGCGAAAAAGTGGTTCGACGATCGGTTCTCGAACGACTTTCTGGAGTGCTCTCATTACACGCAAACCAATCTATAAACTAGGAGATGCGTGAGAAAAACGTTTTTTGATCTCATTACAACTTTCGACTGATCTACGTGCAGATACTTTGAAAAAATATGAAAATCAAAATTTAATTCCCAATTTGAACTATTTTCATTTATGCAAACAACTGATTTATCTGGTGTCTGAAAATCACCTCCATGATCTTTAAGACCATTCGATATAGCATCCGCTGTCCTCCCTTCAGCGAAACCGCTTTTGGCACAATCCTGTATTCACATGCTAGACATCAAATTTATTTGCTTGTTTAAGGTTACTGTACCCCTTCGGGACGATAAAAAATTTTATTCGATCAATTTTTGGATTTTTAGATCATCTGATAGCACATACATCTACCTACAATTTCTTATGATATCAAGGAATCTTTACTTTGTTTTTCAGCGAATTATAAGCAATTTAAAGTAAGGGTCTTTTCAGCTAGGAAAATGCTGTTTACATGACGAGGAATATTTGAGAACTAAAGGTTAAAGGTCTCAAGTGCCTTTGAATTCCTGTTGAATGGATTTTGCGGTTATAATACCAATTATATCATTTTAAAGTCTGCGCTAAATACATACAGGATCACTCTGTTTACTCTTGTGGCCAGATCAATGTTAATCAGTTACAAAAGTGGAATTATACGCTAAGAAACTTTTTCAGCACTTTTCGCAATATCAATTTTTCAGCAACCAATGGGTATTCATACAGCTCTCTGTACCCAACTGCTGGATGTAATTGGCTGAAATTTGGCAGACGGAGAGAAAAGGCAAAGGGTGGCCAAAGGGTGTCTCACTTTTGAGAAAAATTGCATGGTCCAAATTTAACATTTGAACGAATCTCAAAATGAGGCCAGGGAGCGAGGAGCAAAATTGTTTTATTAATTATTCTGAAGTTAAGGCATGCAAAGGAAATTTGAGACACCCTTTGCTAGATTAATGTGTTGAGAATGCAAAAATCTCATTGAGATTTAAATGAAACTTATCTGGGGGGACAGGGAGGTTCTAGAAGGGGGGAAGGTCCAATTTTCACGTTTTCAGATGTATAACGCACAATTTTTGGATATTTGTATTCTTTTTGGCTTATAAATACTCCCCATTTAATGACGAATCGAATGATGTATAGTTTATACGTGTTATGTCACGGGCGTGATAATCAAGAGAGAAAACACCGCGAGTGGTCACTGAACGGGTACATTAACCTTGAAATGTTTGCTTCGTGTGGCCACAGATTCAGAGTTTGGAAGTTCGAATCTAGGTATGATTTTCACAACAAAAACTTTTTCATGGGCAAGCACAACAAAAGCAACTGATTTTAGCGCGTTTTACACTGAAAAAGATTTTTTCGAAATACCAACAAATACCTTCTTTGATGACTTTAATTTGTAATTTACTTTTCTGTTGGTTTTCGATATATTTTCGTAAGTGTCCGATTACTACCGCCGACACCCTACTCATATTTGTCTGTAAAGGCTATTCCACCATGTCGAAAGATCATGTTCTCCAAAGTCATACGAGCCCGCTTACTCTCACAAATAATGTATCTTTTGATAAATAATTAGAGCGTCTTTTCTTTTGCACGATAGGTGCTAATTAAGCCTGGATAAATGATTGCCGAATAGAGCAAATGATCATCAGCTGATTATGAACAATATCAACCTAAGCGCCCTTTCCCAGCCTGTTAAACACCCAGATTTGAAATCTAAGCCAAGATCTGTCCTAGAAAAATCGTATCCGAGATAATCTCTCTGCTAGTGGTAGTACACCACCTTTCTCTCTGGACTAGGTAACTCATAATCAAGTAGCGATTAATCTGTCTAGAAAATAGTCGAAAGAATTATCGAGGAGATATGTATTTTATAACTAGTTAACGTAAAATTCAAATGAAGGTTTCATCTTCTTATTTAGAACATTTCGACTTGTGGAAGTAGGGCATTAAGGTCACTGTACCCGTTCAGGACGATAAACATTTTTATCCGATCAATTCTTGGATTTTAAGATAACCAAATCGAATTTAAGAGAACTAATCTAAATCGAATTTACATAACTAATAATCAAAAAAGAAATATTTTCTAAATTATACAGGGTGTTTCAAAAAAATTGTGGCCCGTTTGTCTGAAGATTGCGACAAAATGGCAAAAGATTCTCGCCAAACTTTTGCATGATGGTGCTCTTCAGATGTTCCATTAAATTTTGCAACCATCCCCATAAAAATC
Source organism: Aurelia coerulea (assembly GCA_039566865.1). Classification (NCBI taxonomy): domain Eukaryota; kingdom Metazoa; phylum Cnidaria; class Scyphozoa; order Semaeostomeae; family Ulmaridae; genus Aurelia; species Aurelia coerulea. The sequence continues at coordinate 14,820,376 of CM076944.1, forward strand.
CGTTGAAAAATGATGGAGCTGTGACCTTCAGGAGACTAAATTGGCCTGATCACTGAAACCAGTGGTCGGCCATTTTGTCTTACTAGTTTGCAGTGATAAATAGCTTCATGGATTTAAAATGAAACAGCAGCCTCCAATGGCATAGCTATCGTGAAAATTCCGATAATCCTCGGAGAGTTCCACTATTTCTGACCTCACAGAAATTATTTCTTACCTCACGTGAAGATACTTATCATTGCAAAATAGTAAGGCAAAATGGCCGACTGCTGGTTTCAGTCGTTAGGCAAATTTGGTCTTCTGAAGGTCGTAGCTCCATCATTTTTCATCGAATTTTTACGGGGATGGTGGCAAACTTTAATTGAACATCTGAAGAGCACCATTATGCAAAAGTTTGGTGAGAAACTTCTGCCGTTTTGTCGCAATCTTCAGACAAACGGGGCACAATCTTTTGGGACACCCTGTACAACTAAATTGGCTGGCACTTACAGGCACTACATTTGCAGTTTGGACCATCCCATTGTTTTATTAAAACCTGACAACTTTTCAAATTTTCTGCTGATCTTATTTCGTTTGGTAAGCCATTCCAAATCTGTGGCCCGATAGACTTAAGACTTTTAGACCCAAATGTTGTTTGATTAGGCCTGACATGGGCTAAGTTATTTGGATTTCTTAATGAACAATTTGAAGAGCGTAATTCAGAAAAATGCTCTTCATAAATGGTGGATTCAAATGATTCAGAGTTTTTAATATTTCAATGCCAAGGAGTCTTTGGCGAGCAACCTGCATCGTGCATTTACTAGATTTCGAAAGCAAATCGTTATATGAACTTGTATGATCGCTATAGAGAAACCTTAGGGCACGTTCTCGTAATTTTTCAATTTTCTGTAATAACTTGGAAGATGAGACTTACCACACCAAGGGGCAATAATCGAAATTAGAATATACGAAACTCTGAACTAGGATCGTTTTCTCCTTAAAGCCAATAATCGTCTTTAATCTTTTAAGAACATTTTATGGTGTTGCAGCATCTTTTTACAAAGATTGGAAATATGCGGGTCGCAATCCAGTTTATAATCCACAGTGACTCCTAAAAGTTTGACAGTCTCTTCGGATTTGATTACATTACCGTTAATGTTTATTTGTTCTCCATTAGTATTTGCTTGGTTTTTTCTGAGCAATAAAGCATGAAATTTTTCAGGGTTGGCAATCATTTCGTTTTGCACTAGCCAGGATAAAGCAATTCCTTTTTCTTTCCCTAAAATATGCACAAGATCGGGCATGCTTTTCGAAAAATAAGTAAGTGTATTGTCGTCAGCATAATTGTAGAGAGTTGCCTATTTTATGAAAAGAAATAAATCATTTATATAGAGATTAAACAGGATTGGGCCCAGGACAGATCCCTGGGGTACACCAGATATCACCTCTTGGAAAGAACTGTATATATTATCTATCTGAACGCTTTGTTTCCGTCCTTTGAGATAAGAGTAGGTGAGGAAAAGCGCATCTTCTTCGAATCTATATGCATGCAATTTTGCAAGAAGCAAATCATATGGGATGCAGTCAAAGGCTTTTGTAAGATCCATTAAGATAGCACCTACAAGATAGTCGTTGTCGAGGTTTGACCTCCAATCTTCTATCAGACGTATTAAGACATATTGGGTGCCATATGCTGGTCTATAGGCCGCAATGAAACAGACAGCGTGTTGTCTAGATGTTGAATCAACTGCTGTTTTAGGACTTTTTCATGTATCTTTGAAAAGGTGCTAAGAACACAAACTGGGCGGAAATTTCTTTCTACTGTGCGATTTGGCTCCCCCTTATCTAAAGGACAGACAGACGCCTTTTTTGCATCATCTGGGAAACTAGAGTTGTGAATGCTACAGTTTATTGCCATGGTTAGTGCGACTGTCAGTTCGTTAGAAGCTAGAGATACAAGCTTCGGGAGTATTTCATCCTCACCAGTAGATTTTTTTCCATCTAGGGATTTCAATAATTTCATAACCTCTTGATTGCCTATTTCCTGAAAGGTGAAGGTGTTTAACAATTGTTCTGGGTTTTGAATGATAGCTAGGACGCTGGGGTGGTTCTTATATTTGTCAAGGATTAATTGAACAATTTGACGGTCATCAGAGATTCCTGTATTTTTAGGAAGGCTACTAGGCTTCTTACCGCTAGATTTCTCTACTATGTTTACATAATGATCATTAAAAATCTCTGTCAATTCCTGGCCATCTGTTATAACGGTATCATATTTCACAAGAGAAGTATCGCTACTCATAAGTTCCTCTTTATTTGAAAGAAAGGGTTTAACAGGATTCCAAAATTCTTTATTAGACAGTGTACCATTACCCGCGCCTCTTTAAAATGGTTTTCACGGCTTTCTTCCTTAGAGAAACACATTTGTTACGCTGCTATTTGAACTTACTTCTTTTTCTGTGGTAGTGTTTTTTTGAAGTCTTTTTCTTAGCCTTCATCTAGTATATATTGCCTTTTGTAATTGTTGATTCATGAAAGGGGCAGTATTTCCTCTCTGAACCTTAGTCTTCAAAGGAGCATGTTTATCTACAATTTTTCGGAAAGCTGATGAGAGATTTCAATAAGAAAAATTCGCATCATTCACATCAGCTTTAAAGTCAGTATGTTTTACATCTTGCAAAAATTTATCAGAGTGTTGCTACGGTATTTAACAATCTTAGGTTTGAGGAGAGGTATATGTATTTTCATCAAAGTCAAGACAAGACCATGAAAGTCACTCAGACCAGTTTCAAAAACAGAGGTATTTTGAAAACATCTGGGTATATTCGTGAGCATAACGTTAATTGACGAACTATGATCTTTTGTGAAACATGTTTTATCCTTCACTAAATTTGACAATCCAAAAACATCACAGAAGGAAATTAACTTTGTATATCCGGGATGCTGAATATCATGAGTGTCAATGTTTATATCACCCATAATCAATACGTTGTCGTATTTGTCCAAAGCAGAGTTCAAGGAAAGATACAGCTCTCTGAAAAATAGCTCTAGGTTGGCAGCATCTGGAGGTCGATCGATGCTAAAAATAATCCACTTCTTTTTACAAACTGTCAGTTCAGAGCATATGATTTCGAGAGAAGGGCTTTCAAAAGTAGGGACTCTATTGCAAATAACCCCTTTCCTAACAAATTGTATGATCCCTCCACCAAATTCATTCCTATCACGTCGAATTGGTTTTTGATAGTTGCTAAATAGAAAAGTCTCTGTTTTGAAATCTGAGTTTACTTTTGTTTCCTCTATGACCAAAATATCAGGCAAGCACCTTTCCATTATCAATCTCAGATCAGTCATTTTGTTTCGAAGAGTATTTATGCTTGAATTTTTTGTTCTCAGCTCGAAAATCTCCCCATTTAATGAAGAATCGAATGCTGTATAATTTATACGTGTTATATCAAGTGTGTGATAATCAAGAGGGGAACATAAAGAGTGGTCACTGAAGGGGTACAGTAACCTTAACTGAATATTTTAAAAGTAAACAACAACAGGAAAATGTTGTAGGGTAAGATAAAACAAACATCAAGTGTTGTAAATAAAACTTACGGTTGTAAGAGGTGCAAGGTATAGCTTGTCTGCAAAATCAACCTGAAAAATGACAAATTAAATAACTTCAAAGTGGTGCAAGATGTAACGACTCTTGAAGGGAAGGTAAGCACATAAAAGTGGCTCAAGCCACTTGCGGTCAAATTCTAGCCTATCAGATATTAGGATTTCCTGTTGACGTAGATTAATTACCCCTATATGGTGCGGCACGTGTTGTGGCCTATATATGTTTAGATTCCCTTTAAGGGGGTGAAAGATATAGCTTGTTTGGAACATAAACCTGAAAAATGAGAAGGATGTGGTCACTTTCAAGGAGTGCAACGGATGCAAGGTCGTAAGTGGTGACAGATATAGCTTGTTTGGACAATAAACCTGGAAAATGCAAGATTTCGTCACTTTCAAGGGGTGTTAGGGGTAACTGGTCGCAGGGGCGAACGATAGCTTGCTTGAAAAAAGCTAAAACTGAAAGATATGTTGTCACGTTGAAGAATCTAATTCAGACTACGTTCATACCATACCTGTACAATTCAAAAATTGCATCAATTGTTAACAGTAAAGGATTTCCCGGTAAAATCTAAAGTAGCACAATCGAGCGCAGAACTCTTTTTTAATATATATCCACTTAAAAACAACTACAACTAATATTTACATTTAACTGTGCCCCTCATAGCGGGAAGGACCCAAGGTCATCGAGTTCCCACTATGAGAGACGCTTACAATAAACAATCCATTACACCAAAAATAAAAGGGGGTAGCTGCTGTTTGGAGTTTCACTAAAAGCGTTGAGTTGTCTTAATGCACCGGGTGTCCCAAAAAAAAGGTAACAGATTTGATCGGGGCTAGCGATAAGAATTTATGTCGAATCAATCCCTAATAAGTTTTGAAGTACTCTTTGATAGTTAACTTGAAGATTAATACCTAGTTTGTTGATATTGGTGCATCTAGAGTTGGAATATTAATCTTGAAAGTCCAAATTTGCCTCTTACTCCAAACCAGAGCTTTTGGGTTTTGGCCTAAGCTGTTAATACGCTGCGTTGTGGAATCTCCTCAATCATAGCGAAGTACAGCAAGAAATCTTGTGCTTGGAAACACACTGTAATAGAAATTTGAAACTGAGCTTTACAATTAGATTCAAGAATTTAATCACACAGAGACTTCGTTATTAATTCAACAAAAACTTCAAATTGCATCTGCCTAATATTATTACGAAACAAGCAATTGTGGATGCCCAGAGGAACATAAAAATGCTCACTCACTTGTGCTTGCTTGGCCTCGTGTACTTTTGTAAATGCATTGATTTTGACAGCAGGAAGATATTCCTTGGTGACTTGAAGTTCATTAATATGTCTGTTAGTTTTCAGTTTTTATATTCTATTCACATGAGTATCCAAAGGACGAATCCTTGTCCAAAACAATTCTATGACTGAGGAGATTCCCCTAACCAGCGAGTTTTCAGCTTAGTTTTCAGCGAGTTTTCAGCTGGTTTGGTGATGAACGTAAATTTGGACTTTCAAGATCAATATTCCAACTCTAGATGCACCAATATCAACAAACTAGGTATTAATCTTCAAGTTAACTATGTAAGAGTACTTCAAAACTTATTAGGGATCGATTCGACGTAAATCCTTATTGCTAGCCCAGATCAAATCTGTTACCTTTTTTGGGACACCCGGTATAATATAGTGGCATCCATGATGATTCTATTGCTGATTATATTCAAGTGAGAACTGCCAAATAAAAGAAGGTCGCACAAGGCTGTTGTATCCATATCATTAATGTCCAGGGCAGGGATTTCTGAAAGCTGACCAAAGAGATCTGCGCGCATTGTTTTCTTTTTCAGTTCCGCAATTACAAATTGGGTTTAGACAGTCAACGTTATGCCGGAATCTGTGCTCGCTTAATGCACTAAAATTCAAGCAAAGTTTTTTTAAAGATCTAACTCCTTCAATATCATGAACGTTATACGTAGAGTTTCCTAATGGTCGTATGCTTGCAAGAACTTTACGTTTGAATTCAGCAATGCTTACAGAATTTTTGATATCATCACAAAGAAGATTCCATTCAAAAAGAGTATTTTGGAAATACGTATTCGAAAAACGGACAGTTCGCCCAAAATTTTGGTTGTAAGCACGTGTTGCTCTAAGAATGTATGTAAGTTCACGTTGATCTGGAATTTCCGCAAACGAGTAACGAGGGGATTGTGACTTTTTCACGCTGAAAAAGTGACATCAACGTCGACACAATCTCTGATACAAGCTTTCCCAACCTAATTTCTCGTAGCGTCTTTGTCTACTCGTACCTCTCCATGCTCCAGTGACTGCCAGGGCAGCTGAATCTTGAATATGCTCCAGTCTTTGTGTGAACGCAGATTGCATTTCAGGGTCATATCTATGGTATATGATGTCTCCATAATCCAGGTGGGGCCTCACATAGAGCTTATATATCTGATCGAGCACATTTCTAGAAACGTATTTCGAAAGATAATTTATCATGCCGATGCCCCTTCCTGATTTACAGTAGCTTCTCGGATATGGCTTTCAAAATTTAATTTAGAGTTAAGAGTTAGTCCCATGTGTTTGTGCTCTGATTTTGAATCTATCTCGTTACATCCCAAAGACAGGGGAGGATGGGAGGGCTTACGTCTCTGGCAAGAAAAAATTACTTCTTCAGTTGTATCCGCATTGTACTGCATTTTCCATTGACTTCGTTTACAATAGAAAAGGGAGATGTGCCATCCGCAAACATCTTCACATCACAGTGAAAATTATCGACAAGGTCATTTATGTACACTAACACTACCCTAACCGTAACTCTAGTTCAACTATAAGACTATATCAGTCTGACAGTTGAACGAAAATTAAGTGCTGATATGAAAACTTGCAATTCGTTCTGAAGCACAGCCCAGTGTGCACAACGCATGACGGTAATGAGGATACGGAGCATTTTTTGTTGCTTTGCCCTTCATTTGACATTCAACGACGAGATCTTCTCACTGGAGTTTCGGATATACTACGACCTTTTGTTGAAATTACCAGTCTCTCAAACGATTTGATAATGCACCTTTTATCATATGGTGACCAAGACCTGTCTAATGACCTGAATAGAAATATACTTGAACTTACTATACGATTCATCCACAATACTGGTCGGTTTGACTAAGACCATATCAAATTTCAGTCACATGCCATGCAATCACCAAGTGCCCACCAAGTGCCTTGAAGCAAATTTTTTTTTTGTCTGTAATTTATGTCTCACATTAGATGTCAGGTATGCTATCTGAATAAAATGAACATGTTTTGGGCTATTACTGCCCCAACCCGACATCTAATGTTAGACAGGCCACGGTATAGTAATCATCGTTTTTTCTTTTTTAATTGTTGTAGCATTTATGTATCCTCTTCGTGGTATCGTCCTTGTAGTATTGTTAAGTAGTTTGTAGCTAGAGTAGTCCATAACATGTATTGTAAATTTTTAATTGAACATAGAAAAAAAGCACGGCCTCGTTTTTTTGATTTGCGAATTGACCATGGCTTTCAAGTGTGAAATTTCTCTTGACGCCATCCTATTGCTCATACGATACCGCCACAATTTCAAAACGGCAGATGATTTTGACGGCAAATAAAATGATCTGGGATAAAGGAACTATTAGCCTTTTAATGGTCCTAATACTGAGCCTTGTGGCACTCCTGCAGAAAAATAACCAGATCTCTGTGAAAACGATGTCCTTGAGCGTAGTGTGAACATAGAAAACCACGAAAACAGATGTTTTGTCTAGGCCAAAACCCAAAAGCTCTAGTTTGGTTATGGAGGCCAATTTTGACTTTCAAGATGAATATATCTATTTTCCATGCTCCAATATCAAGGAACAAGGTATCCATCATAAAGTTAAATATCGAGGATTAATTTTAAAATGATTTCTGATCTATTCGAGCCCAATTCTTCGCGCTAGCCCTGATCAGAGCAGCTACCATACTTGCAGGAAACTTTTATGGCAATTGTTCTACGATTTTTCAAACAGTGCAAAATCTTTGCAATCCCTGTGATACTTATGGTCTTAAAAGAATTTGAGACATTTAGCTAGGTCATTTTGGATAGCCCCTTGCCTTTCGCAGCTAGGCTGAAGGTGAAGGTGAAGTTGCGTGTTTAGCTCCAAAAGCTGGGATCGCAGAAGTAGAGAAGACCTAATAGAGTCCGCGACCCCTTGGCATGACGCTCAAGCGGTGGGCTCTATCGCGTATCAAACCCTGTTCGCCTGACTGTTCTGGTTGCAAAGTCGGAGGATTACACTACTGCGCCACAACACCTTCAAAGGATGCTAAGGTCTCAGGTCTGTTTTCTTAAGAATCTATGTAAGTTGACATATATACCTTCTTTTTCTCCCTTGCTGACAGCTTGATGTTTTCACCATCTTCTGATGTATCTTGAGAGATAGATACATTAGCTCCTTTAATAGCCTCATTCAGCCCATTCAAGTACATCGCTGATTTTGGGAATTGAAACTTTCTTTTTCGCAAGGATATTTGCACATCTTTTTGACGATGAAATTTCTTCCTGCGAATTTCTTCCAAGTCTGCATCATATTTTTCACTGTCAATAACATTTGTTAAATCGTCTGAAATATGGCATTTTGCGAATCTGCATTCTAGGCCATAAGGACACTTCCCGGTCAGTTTGAAATTAATACATTCGTCTCCAATATCTGCTGGTTTATTTTTAAGATACTCTTGAATATCATGCATGAATTGACACTTTTCCTTACCATCGCAACTTACACCGTTTCTTGCTAAACTGGGACACAACCGTTCACTACGGTTTTGCAATGGAACTGTTCTTGGCCGTTTTTTGTTCTGACCTCTTTCCTTTTTCTTTCGTTTCAAGCTATTTGATGATGCATCTCGTTGGTTTTCTTCCGTCTCTTGCGATTTATTAGAAACCATCTCATCATCTCTTTGGTTTTCCTTCGCATCAGTACTTTCAATCACTTCACGATTTGTTTCATCTTTCGACTTTGCTTCTTCTCGTTGTACAATAAACCTTTGAAATGAAAACATTTAGCTAAGATTTTACGAAAACTAAATGCAGTGATACCAAACAGAAAAACACAAATCTAAGGAACCAGCAAAACAGGTCTGGTGTACTTTAAAGGGGCTCCGTCGTCAAACAGTAAACAAATCCGTAAACTCGCACGTGTCACCAATTATCCATTGTTCATCCATTGTCTTCTAAAGTTTTTTGGTGGCTTCACCCAAGCCACCAAAAATTTACCGTTAAAAATCCACTTGTATCCGAGCAATCGTAGAAAAAATGAATGTTTGGTTTGCTTCTTAGTGAAGTACAATGATTAATGTCCAAACAGCAACTTTCATTTTGAAAAAAATATGAAAAGCCTGTGTGAGATCACATTTCAAAAAACTGCAAAAACCATCGTTTTGTTTACATTTTGACGACGGAGCCCCTTTAAGGAAAGAAATTTTCGAGGTAAGAAACTTCGAAACTTTTGGCCAAAATTCGTAAGTTTATTCCGTGAAATTTCCTAAAATAAGAAGTTCGCGAAAGATTATTCTCGCGAAATTTCCTAAAATATAGAATCAAATATCTACATAATCAAATACTCTTCCTCTTCCTGTCATTCAATGTGATCTTGTTTAGCAACAACTCTTTCGACCTATGCTACCAACACCCCGGGGAGGGGGGTACATTAAGTACTACCATACAATTCTACAGAAACGATAACCAGGGGAGCAAAAGATCATGACTACCCCAGAGCCATCACACGAAGAACATAAACCTAAAATACAACGAAATATACAATAGACCCACTAGCTATTCAGAAAAGAATTAGAATCGAACGATATCTTAACAAGTTTTGAAGAATTTTCGAATGTACGCAATAGTGATAGAAACTCTATCGCCACTCGATCGAAAGTCGCGCATGAAATGTATAAGAATGACGCTCAATCCAGGCTCTTTTGTAGAATAGCTAAAAGGTCTGTTACGAAAAGCTACATATAAACAAAAGAATAGAGGAACGGGACTCAGCGTCAGGAGACTTGGCGAAAATGGACTTGGTATCCACCGCTTGTGTGGATGTATTGTAGAGTCAAATCGAGTATATTTTAGCCTGCAGGCAGACTCGGGCCCAGGCAAAAAATGAAAGGAAGCCTGGACCCGAGTCTGCACGCAGGCTACTATATTTCTGTTGATGTCATTTGGGAGGTCGTTGTCACCATATAATAATAGTTGCGTAACAACTTCATTTGAAAGATCGATATATGCAAATGGTCGTAGCGATGCAAAATCTCCAGAGCGAAGGTTTCGACGCTGCACCTCAAACAAAGGGCATTTTCATTTGATTTTTTCATTTTAAATTATTTATACACGAAATCCCTTCAGCTCTAATACTACATAAAGAAAAGTTTTACAAAATTAATATCATATACATATGAAAAAGACTTAGAAGGACAAGTCCGGAGCCGGTACGACCGACGACAAAACACAAGACAAAACCGGCACGAATGACGCACGACACATCCCCCCACTGCCCGCCCGCTCCCTGCGAAATCACGCACCCAAATAAGCAACGCCCATCCGAACACGCAACTCGACAAGGAGAAGGCGAAAAACAGCGGAAAAAAGCACCACACATCAACCACAGCAGCACCATCCCGCATCCCGCCATCAATCACACCAACCCCGGACCTGTCCTTTAAAATGGCATTGCTGATCTTCCAGGGAGTCGTGTTTTTATTGGCTTTCAACTCATCAAGTGTGTTTTTAGTTGTTTTTTGAATTGGCACAAGGTAGGAAGCTCCCTAAAGCAACAAAAAGCAACAAAAGGCAAAGCAACAAAAAGTGCTCCGTGCTCTCAATACCATCGTTAGTAGGGCAAATTGGATTTATGGTATCCCTAAAATTGTGCTTTAATTTGCTAAGACCCACTCTAAGTTGAGTAAGATAAGATAAGCCTATTTGGTCATGAATCCCAAAGACAGATTTAGCAGGGGGGGGGGGCGGATTTTCGAAAGCAATTTCTTCTTGAAGATAGCAACTGATGGTGCAATTCTAATTTCCGGACATAGTTCATTCCATTCCAACAGGCAACTTGGATAAAAGCTAGATTTGAATTTTTCTGTCCTTGCCCTTATTCGCCCAATGACATCTTGATTGCGAAGAGGGTACTGTTACTGCTGAAGCTGTGGGATTGGATCCATTGTATATTCAGGCATCAGATTATTTATCATTTTGTAAAACAACGTAAGGCGTCTACTCCATCTTCGGGGACTCAGTGACTCCCAACCAAGCTTTGCGAACAGCTTCTCTCGTGACGTTCCCCTCCATATTCCCGTAACAGCAAGGGCAGCAGAATACTGAACGGTGAACGGACTCCAATTTTTCCATCAAGCTCGACAAAATGGTATTACCGCTAAACTCACATATTTTAGCAGGAATATGATAGATAACGTCTCCGTATTCCAGGTGAGGTCGCACATAGATCTTAAATAATTCGTTGAGGGGTATGGCTGGGTAGGTGCTTGGAGAGATATTTCAGCAAATCAATTCTCTTTCTCGTTTTAGAGATAGCTGCCTTAATGTGAGCTGAAAATTAAAGCTTTGAGTCCAGTATAATCCCGAAATTTCTATGTTCATCTACTTTCATCACTGGTGTGTTACCGGGTGCGCCAAAATAAACTATGCACGTTTGGCAGGCCACAATAAATCGTACACTGGATCGATCTTGAAGATTTATGATTTAATCTTTAGCAGAAAGCTGAATTAGATTCTAACACTTTTTGCAAATTTTTCCATTTTCAGTTCTTAGAGCTAGAAGCAAGTCTCTTAAAATGTTCGTTTTCGAAAACATTGAAAACAATTATAAAACGTCGATCAAATTTTAAAAGATTCAACATGAATGAAAAAAGAGAAAATGTTTTCAGGAGGATTTGGGGGTTTAGTACGAACTCTCGTACAGCAGGTTACAACTGGTCGATTGCTAAATCGCAAATCACCACGAAAAAGTTGATTCTTTAGAAAATTTGATCGATGTTTTTTGATAATTTTCAATGTTTTCGAAATCTAAAATTTTAGGGAACTCGCTTCTAGCTCTAAAAACTGAAGAAAAAAAATTTTCAAAACATTCCAGTATCTAATTCAGGCTTTCTGCTAACGATTAAGTCATAAATCTTCAAAATCGGTCCAGTGTATGATTTATTGTGGCCTGCCAAACGTGCATAGTTTATTTTGGCGCACCCGGTATTAAAACGAATTTCTCGATGATTCATTTCAATTCTCTTCTTAGAAAATATCAATAAACAGCCAATCGGCCGTAATGGGCAACCTGGCACAACGGACGACGCCACTCCAAACATAAAGGAGAAAAGAATTACACGAGAGAGTTAGAGCATGAGCATCAAGCTTGATAGGCTGTGAGGTCACAATATTGCATTAAAACTGTCGGAAGATCACGTCTGTGTATATCACAAGCATGGCAGAGCAGCAAGAAGTGCTCCGTATCCTCAATACCATCATTTATTGGGCACAAAGGATCTAAAGTATCCCTAAATTATGTTTGAATTTGTGAAAACTTAACTTACTGAGTCCAACACGTAGCTATGTTGAAACAGATAAAAGTTTTGGGTCATGAATGCCATAAACTGGTTTAGAGGGTGGACGGATGAGACCTAATAGTTGCTTTTTGAACAAATTCACTGAGCAGGATTGTTGAATTTCAGGGTCAAGTTTTTTCCATTCCGACAAACAGTTTTGATTCGATTTTGATTTGAATCTCTCTATTCTCGCATGTATTTGACCAGTTGCTGCTCGCTTGCGAAGATTGTATGAAGCATTATTACTATTAATAAAACTGAACCACCCTCAGATATAATAGAAAAACGGAATATGAAAACAAAACTGTTGAAAGGAAATGTTTCAATCATAAAACCTTCATCAGTGTTTCAATCACAGGGCAGCCAGGCACCCTATTTGGTCGATAAGTTAGATGAACAGAGGACACGAAAGTCTATGATATAAAAATTGACCAAATTCTTGCAAGTAATGAAATTTATAAATTTCAGTCAATGGTAACTCGCAACAAGCTTACTGTTATTCATATCTGTGAAATCTGCCTCAATGAAACAGAAGGGAAAATTGTTGGTTGCACAAATCAAGGAACAAACATAAAAGAAAATAAAATAAAAACCTTTTGTTGAATGCCTCTGATCTTTAAAAGACAAATAAACTGATGAAACTTCAGCAAAAATTTTGCAACAATCAAGCTATAATGGGTTGATCAAAAAGAACTTCTTGACTAGAAACAGGAAAAAAAAGTTTTTCATGTCAGCTATATGAACATAGTAACTCAGATATTGGTCCACGCGTAACCTTAAGTATTTTGTATGTTCTATCGTCATTATGTTTTCATCTTGAATAACAAGTGGCAGTTTTATTGCTGATGTTTGTTGAATGTCCTTAACCTTTTTCCTACTTCCAATCACAATGCTACAGTATTTGTTTTACAACGTTAAGTAACAACTTACTTCCTGCAAGACAATCAAGGTCCTCATTAAAACCCGTTCATTTATTGTGGAAATATTATTTGAGGAGAATGATAAACTGGTGTCATCAGCATACATATCAACTTGTGACTGATTAATTGATAACGGGAGATCGCTTATATAAATCATGAAAAGTAGAATCAAATGGTAGCCAATCCATCAAAATTCCAAGTTATGCCATGAGCGATAGGACACCAAGTGTGTGCCACCTTAACGTTATTTTGGTAGCGAGCCACCTTAATCAATTGTTTTTAGTGTTTTTGCCTATTTTTACTTGGTAGTGAGCCACCTTATCGCGGTTTCGCCATTTTGAAGTTTTTGGTAGTGAGCCACCTTAAGTGCAGATCCACCTTAACCGTAAAGCCCAAAAAATTTCAAAATGGCGAAACCGCGATAAGGTGGCTCACTACCAAGTAAAAATAGGCAAAAACACTAAAAACAATTGATTAAGGTGGCTCGCTACCAAAATAACGTTAAGGTGGCACACACTTGGTGTCCTATCGCTCATGGTTATGCTACTCGGTTTGAAGACAAATGATAATATTGTCCTCGATATTGGAAATGTATCTGTTGATATTGTCAGTAGTGTTAAATTATTGGGGATTACCATAGACTCGAGACTAAAATTCGACCAACATGTGGCAAAATTATGTCAAAAAGCAAACAATAAGATCAGTGCCTTCTCTAGAGTCTCAAATTATTTAAAAAAGAAACAATCTCTTTCACTGTACAACTCATTCATAATGTCTTAGTTTAATTATTGTCCGTTGATATGGATGTTTTTGCGGAAAGGTTGCTAATAATGATCTCAATCGCACCCATAAGAGAGCGCTTCAAATTCTCTTCAACGATTTTACATTTTCTCTTGATGAGTTGTTACAGAGAGGAAAGGAGTGCACTATTCATCAAAAGAACTTGCAAAAGTTAATGCTTGAGGTTTATAGCAGTTTAACACAACAAAACCCTTCTTTTCTGTGGGATATGTTCCATGAAAAGGACAATAATTACGATCTAAGATCAAAGAATATGTTGATGTTGCCTCAAACTAAAACAACTACTTATGGCAACGATAGTTTATCTTTTCGTGGTAGCATATTATGGAATTCCCTGCCTAATGATGCAAAAATTGCCGCCTCCGTCTGTTCTTTCAAGTCATGCATAAAAAAATGAATTGGAGAGACTTGCCGTTGCAAAATTTGTAAATAGGGTATTTTAGGGTATTTTCGTTTCTTATCATGAACTGTAATTTATTTTGTTTTTGTAAATACAGTAAAAACCCGCGTATAAGAACCTACAATTTTGCAAGTCAGTCTGACTAGGTTCTTATGTTTTGGGTATTTCGTTGGAAATGAGGCTGTTAAGGTTCTTAAATTGGTTCTTATTTCATTCAGGGCTTTCAGGAATTCATTTTCTTCTGATTCAAACTCCAGGCCTATTGTTTACTGTCAGCTCACATCACTTGAGCTTATGGGGTCTTATCCACAACAGAAATTAGTGGAAGAATCATTAATTTTTACAAAATGCAAAGAAAAACTGTCACAAGCTTCTCATCGGATAACATAAAATTTCTGATTCTTCCACAAACTTCTCTTGTAAATAAGGCCCAATGTTCTCTAAAAATAAGAACCTACTTTAAATTTCAGGCAGAATGGGTTCTTATACAATGGGGGTCTAATTGCAAAATTTCAGGCTGCAAGTTCTTAATTAGGCGTGTTTCACGTCGGATGCCAGGCTAGCAAAAGCACATGATCCAGGATCAGGGGTGCCTCCATTTACAATATAAAGATTCAAATATATAAAAAAGAGAAGATTTAGTAAGGATGAATTGCCATGTTTCAATCATGTATGCCTTGCATCAAACGTGAAACAGACCCATTAACAAATAAAAAAAAAAAATAAACAAAACAAAACAAAACAAAACAAAAAGGACAAAAAGGACAAAAAGGACAAAAAGACTTCGTGACTTTGTGGCACAAACAAGAATTTGAAGTTGTCTTAACCAAACCGACCAGTTTTGTGAATGAAGTCTATAGTCAGTTCGAGTATAACTTGATTAACGTCATCACAGAAGTCTTTATCACCATACAATAAAAGTTGTAGCAGAACGCTGTTCGAAAGACTGTTGATTTGAACAAGTGGTCGTAATAGTTCCGAAACTCCAGCAAGAAGATCTCGTCGTTGAGTGTCAAGTGCCCTCAATACCGTCGTTCGTAGGGCACATAGGGTTTTCTTTTCGGACATCTTTTCGGGCATGTTTGAATTTTAAGTGATTTTACTGGAATTTCTTTGAACTGTAATGGCAAGGGCATCGGCCAGGTCTAAACCGCGGACGAAGCGGACACTCATTTTAATTTTACAATATTTTTTTCATTCTTTCATTTTTTACGGTTCATTTTTAAACCGCGGACAACGCGGACGAAGCGGACACGCAGACCCAACGAGAACAATAGTCCGTGGTTTTCTCCTCCGCGTTTTAGACTTTCACACCGGTAAAATCTAAAACGCAGACAACGATTTCGCGGACCATTCAAATATAATGAATTTGAACGTTCGTTACCTAATTTTTTGTTTTTCTCCGAAGAAACTATTATCTCTTTGCGCAATTCCTCTCGTATTCCACAAAGACTGTTCTTAAATCCGTTGCAATCCTTCGTAGAGATTGCATGCAGGTGGGGATGGCCGTTTGGAAGGATGGGCCTAAGTACAGATAGGCGAAGTGAAACGAGCGTTTTCATTTTCATTTTTCATTATTTTTACACGGTAGCCCCGTCAATCGAGAGGATTGTTTTACAGGGGGCCCTGCCAAACTTTACAATATTACTAGAAATTACTAAAAAATTACCTATATTTACAATCTAAAAAAAATAAATGAAAAATAATAGAGTTAGCCTGAGAGAGGCAAATTACTCTTCAGACTACTTTTAAAAATGCTAAGAGACGGCGCTTGTTTGACATCCAAAGGCAATTCATTCCAAGTCTTTGCACCCCGGAAAGATATCGCTTTCTGCCCATTGCAAGTTTTCATCCTTGGAACAAGGACATCGGCAATGGCATTCCGCAAATTCATACTGATATCACGCGCTGAGTTTTTCTTGAAAAGATTTGAAAGATAGCCGGGTGCAAGACCTGACAATGCTTTGTATGTAATAGTAGCTGTCTCGCATTTTATCATTTCCGTAACTGTTGGCCAATTTAGTTCCTTGATCAAATTTGAGGCGGATACATCATAGCTGCTATTGGTGACAATTCTTGCAGCTCGATTTTGCAATTTTTGTATGGTTTGTAATCTGGTTTCACTGCAGCCTCCCCAAACAGAACAGCAATAACGGAAATGTGGCTCTACGATGCCATGATACATTTTGATTAAGGTATCCTTGGGTACGAATTTTTTGGCATATTTCAAAAATCCTAGAGCACGAGACAGTTTGCTACATAATAATTTCGTGTTCCGATCCCAAACGAGGCTATCATCAAGTTGGACTCCTAAAGATTTTACAATTTTAACGATGTCAATTTCAGCGCCATCAATAACAAATGATGGGGTCTCTACTTTATTGTCAGCAATCTTTTTAGCTTTGGTCGAGAACCTACAACCATCGCCAGTGTCTTTACAACATTTAGTGACAGTTTGTTCCCCTGTAACCATTCCTTTAGTCGGTAGAGATCACTATTCATGAGGCAGTATTCATGATGAGACACTGACCGGATTTAGCGATCATCATCACATGATCTACACTATCTTGAAGATAACTTTTATCAAACTCCCTCCGAAAAAGTTATCTATCGAGACTACAAGAACTGGTCCCAAGTGCTTTTTGAAGATGAGCTGAAAAAACCTTGTTTCAGCTCATCCATCTGTGTATGGAAACTTTGAATCGATCTTTATGAAGACGCTTGAAGCAAATGCCCTTACTAAAACAAAGGTAGTCAGGGCTAATAATAAACCACACGTAAATAAAGAATTACGGAGGGCTATAACAAGAAGATCTACTTTGAAAAAAATTGCAAACAGAAGCAAACGAGAGGCAGATGTAAGAAAATATAAGGATCAAAGGAGCCTGGTTGTCAAATTGAATGTACAGGCTAAAAAGCAATATTTTATGTCGATACAGTCAAAAACAATAGACAATGAGAAAACTTTTTGGAAGACTGTAAAACCTTTGTTCTCATATAGAAATCCTATGTGTGAAAAGATAACTTTGATTGAAAATGGCAAGATCCTTTCAAAGGACGAGGAAATTGCAGAGTGCTTTAACGATTATTTTACAAACATTACAGATAGTCTTGATATTGACCCCCTCTTCAAGGTGGTCCATAAGCAACAGACAATAGATGAAATGGTTTTGAGAGCGATAGATAAATTTAAAGATCACCCCAGTATCATGGTGATTAAAGAACATGTAACAACGATTTGTGCCATTCTCATGTAAGCCCAACTGAGGTCATGAGGCAGATAGATTTGCTTGATAACAATAAATCCAGTAGTGGTAATATTCCAACTAGAATTTTAAAAGCAACGAGAGAAATAACTTGTCCCTACCTAACTGACTGTATCAATTCTGCTGTCTATGATTGTAAATTTCCAAATGAATTGAAGGAAGCTGATCTTAGCCCTCTATTCAAAAATGATGATTCAACTTTTAAGGGAAACTTTAGACCTATAAGTGTCTTACCCGCAGTTTCTAAAATCTACGAAAGAATTATAAAAGAACGAATCAGCTCGTACTTTTAGGACAAACTCTCAAGAATGTTATGTGGTTTTAGAGAGGGGTTTAGTACGCAACATGCTTTGATACGATTGATAGAAAAATGGAGAAAATGTCTTGACGCATCAGGCAAAGTAGGGACTATTCTAATGGATTTGTCCAAGGCATATGACTGTCTGCCTCATGACCTCCTTATTGCAAAAATTGGAAGCTTATGGATTAGATGTAAATAGCCTTCGCTTAATGTACAGTTATTTGGATAGTCGTCATCAAAGGGTAAAGATTGGTTCACACAGAAGTAGCGCAAAGGAAATCAAAATTGGGGTACCATAAGGATCGGTCCTAGGTCCCTTGCTCTTTAATATCTTTATTAATGACCTGTTTCTCATTAACCTAGACACTGAGATATGCAATTTTGCAGATGATAATACCTCATACTCGTGTGGACATGATCTACAAGAAATAGTGACCAATTAAGAGAATGATCTCAGTAAATTACTGGAATGGTTTAAAAGCAATGGAATGGTTGTAAACCCTAAAAAGTTCCAGCTAATGTTCCTTGGTTTGAAAGGGAAAAAACGCTACGTCTTAACATCGAGGACGACAAATTACCTACAGCAGATCACGTTAAACTCCTCGGGGTGGAAATTAACAGCAAATTAACGTTTAACAAACACATTGAAACATTATGTTCTAAAGTCAATAAAAAGGTCAGTGCTTTTTCTAGGTTGAATAATCATATCTCTAAAGAGCAGGCATTAACAGTTTGTAACGCGGTAATCTTGTCGAACTTCAATTATTGCCCTTTGATATGGCTGTTCTGCAATAAAGGTGCAAATAAAGAAATTGACCGCACTCATAAACGTGCACTTCGGATCCTCTATAAAGATTACGAATCATCATTTGAAACATTGTTCGCTCGAAGTGGCAGCAATAGTATACATATCAAAAACATACAGAAACTGATGACAGAAATTTACAAGTCCATGAATCACTTGAACCCTTCACTTGTATGGGAATTTCATGAAAAGAAACCAATAGCATACAATTTAAGAATACAAAGCCTGTGCAAGCTGCCAACAATTAAGACATTTGGCTTTGGACTCGAATCACTGTCTTTTCGAGGTAGTTTCCTGTGGAATATTCTTGATGACAGAATCAAACAAGAACCAACACAGTCGCGTTTCAAAAAGAGGATCAAAGAATGGACTCCAGATAGATGCACCTGTAAAATATGTCGCTAAAAAACGTTTTTTTTTTCTACTTTGTATATATTATGTTTGTAAATAGTTGGTTTGAATTAGTATTATCTTTATACTGTTAAAATATACGAAAAATAGAACAATAAGACTATTGTTATGTTACGAACAATGACGTTTTACTTCCGTTTTCATTGCACGCTTTTCGTGCTGTGAGTAATATGATAGCTTCGTTCGTTGACCTGTTGATCGCCGTTATGTTATGTTACAGTCGTGAATTTATCTAACATCGCTTATTATTATGCGTAAAGCTCCTGATTTTAACAGGTTATGGGTCCAGGAGTTATGATAAATTCGAGTAAAAGTTTGTCACGATGCTGACTGTTGACGGGATTTAATTCAGTGCGATTTCACGTGAATTTTGGCTGCGAAACCGATGGAGTTTGTTTCAGTTTCAGTTTGATATATTTTAAAATTCCACTACATACAATGCTAAAGACAAAAGTTAATTACAATGAAATACAACCCCGGCGGGTGCACTTGAATTACAGGAGCACATACATGCTTGTCCATAGATTCACGGGAAGACCCCTTTCACTGACAATCGGTTCCAATTTTTGACCCCTTATCACTGACTTTTCACGGCCCTTCAAAATGTGAAAACCACCCTTTTTATTGAAAATCACTGATATCCATAAGCCTTCAAACAACATAATACCAACAAACTGTAGCCTGAATATGATATAACCTCAGCAATTCACAGCTCCTCTCTCAATTTATGACAAACAGTCAACCAAATTGTCAGTGATTTTCATAGAGACATAACGAACAATAACTTCATTTAGATGCAATAGTTCTAGATTCTATAGATTGATTGTGATTTGGGCAACAAGAAGCATGAAGAAGTTGTTCTAATTATGCAGCTTTAGAAGAATTCACAAAAGACAGCACATTCTTTATGTGATTAAACCAAAAATCTTATATCATATGAAGATGATAGGACCCTCTTTGCCCTGATCTTTCCAATAACATGCAATTGTGAAAAAGAATTTTTTGTAATATACCTTCATTTCAAACAAAACTTAATGCTCAAGAATCCTTTAAGGCATACATTACACAATACTAATTTATACTACCTTCTTTTTATTTCATTTACACCCTTATATGGAAAAGACATATATCTATATCTCATAGCCACTATAAATAGGCTAAAGAAATGCCCACACATCCATTGTCTCTTTAGCTACACAATGATACCGCAGGTAAGTTGTCAAATACAATACAATACTGTAGATTGTATTCTATTTCTAACTTGGAGATCTTCTACTTCTAACAGAATAATCTGCATCTGCATATGTGATCCCCTTTTCTCTGTTTTTCTAATGAGAATTGTTTCAAACAGTGAATCTCACCTAAAACGACCACTTCTTTCTTAGTTTTCTCATCAGTGTTGTCTTGTTGCTAATAATAAAACATGATTTAGGCCTAGCTATGCTTGTTCTTGTTGGGCTATCTATCTATTATTGTAGATCAGGCTCAGAAACACCATGCTGCAACTGCAGTAGAATAATAGAGTAATAAATGTTTGCTAAACCCACCAAGTCAAGTCAAATCTTTGATTGCTACTTTGCTTTACAAGCAGACATCTTTCTTTCCTTTTCCCGCCATTTATTTTCGATATTTTTTCGATCATCGATTTTATTCAATTTGTCTACTACAGCCTCGATTTGGCTATGAATTAGAGGCTTTCATTTCACAGCAAAACAAACTAGGTGTGAAGTGTCAAATGGCCTAAGTGGAAGAATTCAAGCACAAAGATCACAAAAAACTGAATTCAGATTTGGTCTCCATGATCATGAAGTTGGATCGCATTGAAGTTGATGTATGTTTGATGCATAAGTAAAATATCAGGCCCAAAAATTCAAATATGGCATGATGTGAGACTAAATATATTGTGTTATAGACTAGTGCTTTTTATCTCATCAGGACCAGGTATTATCAGCATCATCTACCACTTGCCTTTACTTAGCTCTACTTTAGGTTTAGCAGGCCAACATAATAATACTCATCTGCACCAAAGTGAATATTTGTAATAGCAAGAAATATACTTTACTGTAAGCAGTATTATTAGCTGAATGTATAGCTAGAAGAAGTGTGTAGAATTTTCTGGCCTACTTGTTTCAACAAGCACATATCTAATGTTGTGTGGAACCCTTATCCTGCCTCATCATTAGTAGTCATGGTACTTTGAGTCTCAGTCTTATAAACATCTATCCTTTTTCAAAAAATGAAGTTATTTTTCACGCTTTTGTCTGATCAATGAAATACTTTGATGAAATTAAGCAATTCACTTCTACTCTTTCTGCTTGTAGCATTTTGAAAACCAAAAACCAATCCTTTTTTTTAAATTCCCAGACAGATTTCTGTAAAAGTACCCCTTTTTCTTAAATTCTAGGTCCTTGGATTCCATTGATTTTGTACCCCTTTCTCAGTGATTTTATGGACACGCATGATATACATTTTTCCATAACAGTGCACCCGCCGGGAATACAACATACCAAACTAATTAACTAATACAGGACAAATACTACAGAAGAAATAAAAATGAAAAACGACATCATGAAAACAGAAGAATTGCATGTAGGGGAATTTCTGTCACAGCACATTGATAAATTCGATGGAACGAATTTTCATTTATGGAAGTTCAAAATGCAAATGGTGCTAGAAGATAAGGATCTTTGGGGCATTGTTTCTGGTGACGAAGTGGAACCTGTAGGAGAAGGAACCACGGATGCTTCAGTGCAGAAATTTCGAAAGCGTGCCAGAAAGGCGATGGCGACCAATTGTTTATCGTTGAGTGACAATCAGTTGTCTTTGGTTCGTTCAGCAGAAACCGCAAGAGAAGCGTGGATGAAATTCGAAAGTCACTACGAAATCAAATCATTGGCTAACAAATTGTTTCTACGCAAAAGATATTTTACTGCTTCGATGTCGGAATGTGATACTATGATGGCACATATCAACAAAATGAGAAGTTTGGCTGAGCAGTTGTCCGCAGTGGGAGCTCAAATTTCAGATGATGACCAAGTTGCTACTTTGTGAAGTCTTCCGGATTCATATAACAATCTTATTGTTGCACTTGAATCGCGAGCTGATGATCTGAATTTGGAATTTGTTATTGCTAGATAACTACACGAGGAGAGAAAACGCTCCGAAGTTTCAGTTGACCTTGGCACTGCGATGGAGAAAGCCCTCATTATTACGAAGGAAAAGTCTAATACTGCAGGACATCAAGAAAAATCAGTAACAAAGAAGGGAAAGTGTTACAATTGTGGTTTAAAAGGACATTGGGCTAGAGAGTGTAGGAAACCCAAAAAGTCAAATGAGAGGCGCCAGCAGCAAGCAAACATCACAGAAACAGAAGATACGCATGCGCTGTTTTGGACAGCGGCAAATGTGAGTCAGAAGGAAACCACTGTATGGTTCATCGACTCCGGTGCATCACAGCATACGCCTTGTCGCCAAGATTGGATGGAAAATTACAGTGAATTTCCTGTACCAGAGAAAGTACGTTTAGGTGATACCAGGACTGTAGACGCACATGGTAAAGGATCAGTCTGGCTTAAAGTTGAAGCTGGAGGAGAATACAAACCTGCACAATTGTCAGATGTTTTGTATGTTCCAGATTTGGCAAAGAACTTATTCTCTGTCAGTGCCGTTGCCAAAAGGGGGACAAATGTCACATACTGAATGATAATGGAAACATCATGGGTTCAGGAAAAAAGGATGGAAAATTGTTTGTCCTTGACTCTGTACCATTGAGCAAAGCATTGCATGAAGCAAACAGTGCTGTTGATGAAAAATCCTTGCAACTATGGCATCAGAGATTTGGCCATTTAGGAGTGAAGAATCTGAAACTGTTGCATGATCAGAAGTTAGTTGATGGATTGAAGCTTAATGATTCAGAAGACGTGAAGTTTTGTGAAGGTTGTGCGAAAGGAAAGCAGAAAAGGAACTCGTTTCCAACAGGTCAAGCTACTCGTGCTACCGAGCTGCTAGAAATTGTGCACAGTGATGTTTGTGGACCGATGCAGACAACAAGTCTTGGTGGAAATCGATACTTTGTGACCTTTATCGATGACATGTCCAGATACACAGCAATCTACTTCATGAAGAGCAAAGATCAAGTTCTTGAAAAGTTCAAGGAATACGAAGCCATGGCAACCACTGTAACTGGAAACGAGATCAAAGCAATGACAGCAACAGATTCGACTGACAAGAAGATCAAAAATCTACGCTCAGATAATGGTGGTGAATACAGTTCAAAAGAATTTGACGATTTCTTGACCAGCAAAGGTATTACAAAACAGAGAAGTATTCCAAGAACACCAGAGCAAAATGGAGTCGCAGAAAGGATGAATAGAACTATTCAAGAAACTGCAAGATCGATGATACATGCTGCTGGATTATCAGATGTTTTCTGGGGTGAAGCAGTTGCAACAGCAGTCATTTTGAGGAACCGTAGTCCTACAGTTGCAGTGAAGAGTATGACTCCATATGAGTGTTTCATTGGAAAGAAACCTGATGTCGCGCATTTGAAAGTTTTTGGCTGTGATGCCTTCATGCATGTTCCAAAGGAACTCAGAAAGAAATGGGATGCAAAATCTCAAAAATGCATCTTCACACAGTCTGTACAGGAAAGGCTATCGACTGTATGATCCAAAAACAAAGCGACTTCATGAATCAAGAGATGTTTTGTTTGTGGAAAATGAATTTGGAGATCGTACTCAAGTGCAGAAAGCTGATGCAAAGAAGGTTGATGCTACTGTTGTCTCACAAGTAATGATCACGTCTGAAGAAGAAGAGCGAGAAGCTGACGACGGTGAAAATGTCAATGACTCTGAAAATCATCCTGATTCAGATGAAGAAAACAATCAAAATATTGAAGATATGCAACAACCTCGTCGTTCAAACCGCGTGAGAAGGGCTCCAGAGAGAGATGGTGCTATTACTGGTGATTGGTGGCAATTTGAAGAGTCTTTAAATGCTGATACGTATGAAAATCCAGAAGAGCCTACAACAATTCAACAAGCATTGAATTCTTCTGCAAAAGTAAAGTGGAAAGAAGCTCTTGACAGTGAATACACATCACTAATCAAGAATAGAGCTTGGAATCTTGTTGAACTCCCAGAAGGACGAAAGCCAGTTGGATGTCGTTGGGTCTTCAAGGTTAAGCACAACGCTGATGGATCGATTGAGAGATACAAAGCACGTCTCGTTGCTAAAGGCTATTCTCAAGAAGAAGGTATCGATTATGAAGAGACAATACTCTCCTGTAGCAAGATACACATCAATTCGCTCAGTACTTGCTATTGCAAATCAGTTAGATTTAGAACGGCATCAAATGGATGTACAAACAGCATTTCTAAATGGAGAACTAGAAGAGGAGATCTACATGTCACAACCAGAAGGCTACAAAGAGAAAGGCAAAGAAAGCTTTGTTTGTAAGCTGAATAAAAGTCTTCATGGACTGAAGCAAGCATCAAGATGTTGGTTCAAAACAATGGATGCATACCTGAAGGATAACGACTATGAGCAATGTCAAGCTGACTCTTGTTTGTATGTCAAGCGAGTGGGAGCAGAGTTTATAATCATTGCGTTGTACGTCGACGACATGCTGTTAGCTTGTAACAGTAAGAAGCTATTGCAAAATGAGAAAGAAGCATTGCAAAAACGGTTTTGCATGAAAGATCTGGGGGAAGCTCGTTATTGTCTTGGAATTCAGATTGAACGTAACAGAGCAGAGAAGAAGATGTTGCTATATCAAAGCACATATCTTTCAAATTTGCTGCAGAAATATGGAATGCAGAATTGTAGAGCGGTACCAACACCACAAGTTGCAGGTTCAATACTACTTGCAAATGAAGGTGATCCTGTTAATAAGCAGAAGTATCAAGCACTTATCGGAAGTCTTACATATGCAGTTACAGCAACAAGACCTGACCTCGCACAAGCTTTAGGATCTGTCAATCAATTTAGTTCGAACCCAAGTGGAGAACATTGGCAAAGTGTCAAACGTATCTTACGTTACATTAAAGGTACACTTGACTGGGGAATTCAGTTTGATGGTTCAAAAGAACAGGAAGTGCAACTTAGCGGATTCGTCGATGCAGATTGGGGAGGTGACGTAAATGGACGTAAATCTCAGTCAGGCTACATGTTTACAATCTGTGGTGGAGTTGTCAGTTGGGCAAGCAAGAAGCAGACAAGCGTAGCTCTATCATCAACGGAAGCTGAATATGCTGCAGCGTGTTTAGCAACTCAAGAGGCAGTATGGCTTCGTTCACTACTTGCTGATTTGAATTTTGTTCAAGAAGAACCTACGGTTGTTCAAGAAGACAATCAAGGAGCAATCGCGATGTCAAAGAATCCAAAGTATCACGCAAGAACAAAGCACATAGACATCAAGCATCATTTCATCAGAGACAAAGTTGAAAATGGTGAGTTACTTTTAAAGTACTGTCCTACTAACGATATGATTGCTGATATGCTCACTAAGGCTTTATCAAAAACACTGTTTGAAAAGTTTCGAATGATGATGAACGCAACAAACAGAGTTTAAGCAGAGACTCATGAACAATTTTCGTTTTAAATTGTTGAGATATATTTTTCGAGTGGGAGTGTTAAAATATACGAAAAATAGAACGATAGGACTATTGTTATGTTACGAACAATGACGTTTTACTTCCGTTTTCATTGCACGCTTTTCATGCTGTGAGTAATATGATAGCTTCGTTCGTTGACTTGTTGATCGCCGTTATGTTATGTTACAGTCTTGAATTTATCTAACATCGCTTATTATTATGCGTAAAGCTCCTGATTTTAACATATACTACTGTAAATACCAACTTTAAATATTGATATTGATATTGATATTAAGTGTGTCATTCAACTCGTTGATATTTTTCGCAGAATGTGAAATACTTGTGTCATCAGCATACATTGTCACATTGCGATTACGGAGAGACATTGGGAGATCGTTAATATAAATTAGAAAAAGGAGTGGACCAAGACATGAACCCTGTGGCACTCCGCAATCAACCTTCTGTAAACTGGAGGATGTGCCATTAACCTTGCAGAATTGACGTCGGTTTTGCAGATAGGACTTAAATCAAGAATGCTCATGACCATCAATGCCATATTTTTTTTAGTTTCGCAAGTAAAATTTGATGATCAACGGTATCAAAAGCTTTTTTTAGGTCGATAAATACCATCGCAGTGTATTTCCCGTTATCCATATTTAAATACCAATCGTCAGTGCTATTTAATAAACAAATAACCACAGAGTGCAAAGACCTGAAGCCAGACTGGTGTGAGAAAAGGAGCTTGTTTCTATCCAAGTATTCGTGAACCTGGTTGTAAGCCAGCTTTTCGAATACGCTAGACAAGAAAGGGAGCACCGATATTGGTCTGTAGTTACAGCGATCATTTTTTGCCCACTTTTAAATATAGGTGCAACTCTCGCAGCCTTCCGTGAATTGGGAAAGCTCCCAGTTGCTAGAGATAGATTGAAAATGTCGCAAAGGGACTCAGCTATGACCGGGAGACCAGTTTTCAGAAAGAAATTAGCAATACCATCAGTACCAAATCCCATCGATGATTTAAATTTTCCTAGAGCCTTTTCAGCCTGCCGAATACCTATCGGCTGGAAATGAAACTGGGAGTTCTCTTCATTAACTGAATATTCATTTTCTAAAAGTGGATTTTTCTTGTGCGGGATTTTGCTGCTGAGTTTGTTGAAATCTTACACCCGTTTATTGCGCATAGGAGCATGCTTCTCTAAAATAAGTGAAAAGATATTGGACCAATGTTCAACGACGACATTAATGTCGTCCGTGTTTGAAACAATACTCTTTCAATCCACCGAAAACAAGTCATTCAAAAATTCAGTTTTGTCAAAATTTTTCATACTCCTTGTTGAAATACTCCTATGCTGCTTCTTTAGAGAACCACGAAATTTTCTGACACCATAGACCAAATAATGGTCGCTCAAGCCAATATGGTGAACGCCTGATACTACAATATTTGATTTGTTTGTAGTAGCAACATGATCTATTAGGGTAGAGGATGTAGTAGTTTCTCTAGTGGCAGTCTCTATCAGCTGGTGAAAACCGAAGATATGATACATTTGTAACAACCGATTTGAGTGCGATGGGAGATTGATGCCCTTGCTAAGTTGCGAAGAAGAATAGTTCGGCAAGATGTCACAATTAGTGTCACCCACAATGATGATCTCTTTCCCTTCCTTGTCAAGAAACTGCAAGGTTTTCTCGAGGTCATCAAAAACCTCATTCGACACATCAGGAGGACGATACCAAGCCAGCACAACAAAACTTGCTGAGTGGACTGGCTTCAGTTCTATACACAGTGCTTCGAGGGAGGACTTTGGAATATCATCCCGAACTGTACATTTATCAATAAGAGCATCGTTAATATAAATGGCAACTCCGCCACCGATGCAATTGCGATCGCATCTCTTAATGGAAAAGCCATCAATACTGACAAGATCGTCATCAACATTTTTATCAAGCGGGGGGAATCGAAAAAATACATTTCTTCAGTCAGTTCTCAATCATGTTTCCTTTTTCAATTGGCTACTAGCTTTATCATCACAGTCATTCAGGAATTTTAGACAAGTCACAAACTTGTCCGCGGTTTTCTCCTCCGCGTTTTAGAATTTCACACTGGTAAAAATCTAAAACGCGGACAAAAAACCGCGGACCATTCAAATATAACGAATTTGTTATTCAAAATTCTTGTAATCACCTTGCCTTAAATTGATGATTGATCCCAGTAGCAACATTTGCGGATCCCAGTTGAAACATTTGCGACAAGAATTCGATAACTACCTAATTAGGCCAAATGAAGCTTCTTTGCTTCACTTGATACTTCCAGCAATCTTTACGCCTTCTCTAAAGCTTTAGTGTCAATTTCATACATTTTCTCTGGTCCGTTGACGACGTGAGAAACGGTCCTTAAATCTCCGTTTTTTCGTCTTATGCAAAATTTCAAAGAATTTCATTAGGGTTTCTGGCGAGTGTTTCCGTCTTTGTAATACAACTAGTAACAAATGGAAGAGGGAAAACTGATTGAGAACTGATTATTGAAGAATGTATTTTTTCCATTCCTTCGACTAGTTTCACCTCGCCGACCTGTACTTAGGCCCATTCTTCCAAACGGCCACCTCCACCTGCATGCAATCTCTACGAACGAGTCTACGAAGGGTGCAACAGATTCCAAGAACGGTATTGGTGCAATACGAGAGAAATGATGCAAAGGGACAACGTTTACTTCGGAGAGAAACAGAATTAGGTAACGAACGTTCAAAATTTGTTATATTTGAATGGTCCGCGGTCTTCTAAAATCCTTGTCCGCGTTTTAGATTTTACCGGTGTTAAAGTCTAAAACGCGGACGAGAAAATCGCGGACTATTGTTCTCGTATGGTCCGCGGGTCCGCGTTGTCCGCGGTTTAGACCTGGCCCAAGGGCATGGTCTGCAACCGTGCGAATTTTTCGTTGGTTTTAACACCCTGTTACTTTTGATTTAAGCCAAATATTGGAAAAATGCACATTGGAAGTGTGCATCAGAATTCATATTTAGAAAATTCGTTGTCATTTTTCGAAAATATTTGAAAACGGCAAATCCATGGAACAAAAACAAAGATGCGTTTTAGCCCTTTTGCGGAGGTTTGCTTGTTTACACCGAGCAGCCATCTTTAGAAATAGCACGATCTGATTGGTCAATCCCCAAATCAAAACAAACTCCTTGATCTATTGAAAACAAAATGTTGCCCTGTTAAACCTAGCAAACCATGTCTCAAATTTCTTTTGCGTGCCTTAGCTTCAGAATAATTAATAAAACAATTTTGCCTCTCGCCCCGTGATTGTTCTCAAAAATGAGACACACTTTGGTCCCCTATGCTTTTCCTCTCTGTCTGCCAAATCTCAGCCAATTATGTCAAGCCGTTGTGTACAAGGAGTTGAATATTTCTTTGTGAAATTTGAAAGAATGAGGAAATATTTTCCTGTTCTTTAGTTTTTACAAAAAAATGATTGCAGCCTTGGTGCCAACTGTGACAAAGGGTCCTCCATTTCTAAAAACTTAACAAATCTGCTGTGTTCTGCGTTTGCGTTACAGGCGGGCTAGCCCATTTCTTCCGTTTATATGAGAAAAGTCAGCCTGGTTTGAGGCGGATCCCGGCACTCGATAACCAGGATCTCGTCAAGACGGGCCAGCCCGGCATACATATAAAGACAAACTGCTGTTTACAAAGCTGTGACCAGGTAAATAGGATCTCACCTGAATGCGAGCCAGCTCGCTAACGGGCCAGCCCGCCTCATATAAACAGGCCCTTAGGGGTGTTTTTATAGGTATCTATTTAATTTGTATTAAAATTGTAACATCTCTATTTTTAGCTTTTAAAACATTGTAAATTTTAATTCTTTAATGGCAAATTCAAATTGATTATGATGCATATACATACTGTGCATCCATTAGTCTGCCTTATTTCTATGATGGCCGGCCGTATGTGTCATGTTAGCCCTACGTATGTGTCACGGCAGTTTATTGCAGGTATATTTCGGAGAGGATGAGGGTATTTTGTATACCGCTGACAAAAGCGCTCCGCAGCAAAAATATAGTGATGGGCTATCAACCAACTTATGTCACGTACAATTTTTGTCTATCGCCCAATTCATGTTTAAGAAATAAACAGAGATGGAAAGCAGAAGTCAGTTTCAACAAAAAACTTGATTTAAATAATATTTCCTATGATATTTCCAAGTTATCTATCTGTTAATACGCATTCCGTAGGAGAAACTAAAGAGTTTTGCTCCCTCCATGGATTGAAGCAAATAATTAAAACACCTACTCGTACCACTGATAGATCGACCTCCCTCCTTGACCATATACTTACAAACTCATTTCCTAAAATTTCTCAACAAGGGGTTCTTGATTTGGGTCTGTCCGATCATCAACTGATTTATTGCACAAGAAAGACAACCCGCACCAAAATACATAATCATACTTATATCAAGATCCGTTCATTAAAGAATTACACAAAACAGCTCTTTCTTGATAAACTAAGTCAAATCACATTTCCAAAATACCTTGATTTTGATAATATAAATGTTGCCTATTCCCATTTTGTTGAACTTGTCACAAATATCATAGATGAAATTGCCCCCGTGAAGGAGATTCGTATCAGAAAAAACTCACAGGAGTGGATGGACCAGGAAGTCCTCGAGCGGGCGGGTGGTACATCTTTCCTGATTCACCCAGTAGTTTTTATTTCTTTCTATATTAGTTACCGCGGGGTTGTCATAGTATATTGCTCCCCGTGGTATTATCGTCCTTGTAGTGTTTCTTAGAGTAATTAGTAGGTAGCGTCATTAGTAATTCGTCTTGTAAAAAATTTATAATGGAATATAAAAAAAAAAAAAAAAAAAAAAAAAAAAGTCCTCGAGGGGATTAGAATTCGCGACAAATTACTGACAAAATTTAGGTCATCTAAAATTCACATTGATTAAAGAGCCACTGCTGACATAAGTGCTTTGCGCGCCTAGAAAATCGAAAGGAGGTAAATAGCAATGGCGACGAATATTTGTGTCGAATATCAAATGCACTGAACTGAACAATGTTTTGTTTGCGCCTATTATCGTTTATTGATTTGTATTTAATTCATTGCTGAAACAAAAGCTGAACATTTCACACGTATTAAATCCACAATTCTATAGGCCCTTTCTTTACTTATATCGTCTGTTTTATTATGTTAATTTGAAATACAGTCCTCTAGAGGGCAAAATGGCCTCATCATTTTCTTTCGTAATCTAAACTTCGTATTTGAACCGTTCGATATGGCAAACTAAACCGTACAACAACAAGAACGACAGGAAATAATCCACATATTTACGGCGGATCATCCATCATGACCGTCCAAGAAGGAAGCGATGAAGATAATGATGGAGGAGGCAACAGTGGCATTGAGGTAGGCTTCTTTCCACACCCGCGATAATATTGACATGCTAGGCCAAAAAACACTTTTAGACACCCAGAAAGTTGACGAAGCAATGCATTGTGGGATTCGCACAGGCGCAAAGCACATATGTCAGCAGTGGCTCTTTAATATGTAAATTTCAAGAAAGCTCACAATCACGTCCAAAACTTGATTAAAAAGAAGAAAAAATCCTATATTGTTGGAAAACTAAATGAGAACATAGGAAAACCGAAAGATTTATGGAAGTGTCTAAAATCTCTCGGATTGTCATCAGGAAGCAACTCATCCCCTAAAATTAGTCTAAATGATAAAGGCAAACCATCTTTTGACGATTAAAAAAATGCCGAAATTTTTAAGGACTTTTTCTCAAATCTGGCTTCAAATTTAGTAAAGAAACTTAACCCATCCCCACAAAGACTAGACAATGTGCAAAAGTATTACCAGCACATGAAACCTTCTGAACCATTTTCATTGCTTCCCACATCCGCGGAAAATGTCCTCAAACTCTTAGAAGAGATAAACCCCTCAAAAGCGACAGGTTTGGATAATATAGCAGGGAATTCCTCAAAGATGGTGCAACCGCCTTAGCTGAGCCGATAACCGAACTATGTAATCTCTCAATCTTACAATCTAAGTTTCCTGATGGTTGCAAACAAGCAAAACTAAAACCACTTTTCAAAAAAGGATCGAAAGATGATCCCAAAAACTATCGACCAATTTCTTTGCTTCCTCAACTCTCAAAAATTATTGAAAAAATAATTCATGGTCAAGTACAAAAGTACCTTGATGATAAGAAAATATTGTACAGATATCACTCTACAGATATCTGCTTATCTTACTTGAGTGATAAGATCCTTCAAGGATTTGAAACTGGAATGTTTACAGGCATGATCTTAATTGACCTTCAAAAAGCATTTGATACAATTGACCATAACATCTTTCTGGATAAAATGGCATGCCTTGGCTTTAGCAAATCCGCCATTTTGTGGTTTAAATCTTACCTTCAGGACCGTTCTTTTACCGTCAATATTGGCAAGGAATACTCAAATCATGGTAGTTTGTCATGTGGGGTCCCTCAGGGGTCAATTCTTGGCCCACTCATATTCCTTCTTTACGTGAATGACATGGCACGAGCGGTGGACTGCGACCTGCTTCTGTATGCAGACGATTCATGTTTAATTGTTAGAGACAAAACATTGAACTTATAGAGAGCAATTTAAATATAAATTTCAATTCCCTCTGTGATTGGTTTGTAGAAAACAAACTAAGCTTTCACTTTGGAGAGGACAAAACCAAATCCATTCTCTTTGGACAAAAAAAAGCAAGAACTTGAAAAGTTGGACATTAGGAGAGGTGACATAAGGATTAAACAGCATTCAACAGTCACATATCTGGGATGTGTCCTAGATGAAAATCTCTCTGGGGAGTCGATGGTGACTAAGATGCTCGGAAAAATAAATGGCAAGCTAAAATTCCTATACAGGAAACAAAACTTCCTGGATAAATCCCTTCGCAGGTTGCTTTTAAATGCTCTTATTCAACCTCATTTTGATTATGCATGAACTTCTTGATATCCAGGGTTGAATAAGAGGCTGTCCAAAAAAATTCAGACGGCACAAAACAAATGCATTCGTTTTTACCTCGATTTAAAAAACACAGCACATATTGGGGTCACAGAATTCAAGTCTATAGATTGGCTCCCTACAAAGAACAGGATGGATCAATGTGTCTGTGTCAACATAATGAAGTTTTTCAGAGAAACTGCCCCAGCATACAGTGCTGAGATATTCCGTCCAGTCAACCAGGGCCGAAAACACGAAGGTCCAAGTTCAAATTAGATATTCCATTTCGCAAAACTACTGCTGGACAAAAATGTCTATCTTATCTAGGGCCCAAAACATGGAATAGTCTTTCAAGAAAGTGATGGATGTTTTCGCCGAATTAGAAGTGGACATTTCTGAGGATGGAATAGATAGAGCACATCGCGTTGGGAAGAAAATCACGGATGATGATGGAAATGAGGGTCAGGCGATGATTGTTAAGCTCAATTCTTGGAAGGATAGAGTCGCAGTTTACCGTGCACGAAAGAAACTCGACGATAAACGCATCTACGTTGACCTCACCTTCAGACGAGCAAAGCTACTCAAACTTGACCAGACATTGGTGAAATCGAATCCAAATCTTGAGTTTGCATTTGCTGACATCAATTGCCGTCTTGGAGTAAAAGGAACAGATGACAGGTTTCAATTTTTTAATACAAAAGAGGAACTCTTGACTATAGTATGATGAGAATTTTTCTCTTTTCTTCTTGACTTGAGTTTATTTTTTCTAATTAGTAATGTTTAGCTCAGGGCCGTTTTCCATTCGGTGGAGATTCCGCGCGGAGGAAACTATCTTGTTTACGCGGGTTGGGCTCCGTCCGCGCGGGAGAGTTCCGCTGACTTGAAAAAGGCCCTGCGCTGCGATTCTCGTTGTTTTTCCCGAATAAAAAACCCAATTCCCATGGCAATTTGAGTTTGAACCGCTTCCTAAATGTTTTTCTTATCAAATTATTGCAGCTGTTTTCCAGTGAGATTATAGAATACAGTATCTCCCATGACTATACAAACATGAATATTTACCGTTCTGCTACAATCCCCAAATGCATTGAATTAAATATTAATCAGTTCCCCGTGGACGCGTTTTGTTGTACCCTCCCCTCGATATCGAAAGTTTGGTGTTTGAAAATGAACATTTAATATATTGTCTCTATGTTAACAATTATTTCTTTCGTTTTGGTTACATTTGTATTTTCGTGTTTAGTTGTTTAAGTATAATCGTCATACTTTTCTTTAGGACTTTTGATAACAGTTATGGCATGATATATTGTCTCCCAGGAGCAGCGAGAAGGTTTCTTCACGATGATGCCGGTTGAAATAAATCAATGGCGAGCAACAATAGGGTGTTTCCGTGTATCTGTGCAAAGTTTGTCCCCATCGAGCAAAACGGTCAAACCATTTTCAATTCTATTCCAAGTTTCAAAATTATTTTGGTTTTCCTACTGTTTCATCGCAATTTCAATCCTTGCTTTACCCATTTCACTAATAGTACATTTTCTTGCAGTTCACTCTGTGGCAACACAATTACGTTTCTTGCCCCTTTTCGCCCGCGTGCATCATTTTACGAAGACAGTATTGTACGTTTTTGTTGAAGTTCTCAAACGAATCCCACTCGGTGTTATCATTTTTGTTCGAAAGAAGTATTTCCACTCTCAGTATGCCTACTTTCACACTGCCTGCGTTGCATGTTACATGCTACATATACAATGGTTTATCTTCAGGAGTATCTTGCTCAGTGGTGATATTGAAACTAATCCTGGTCCAGAAACACTCACCTTTTGCTGTTGGAATTTGAACAGTATCACTGCTTATGATTTTTTAAGGGTTTCCCTTATTGAGGCATATAATTCAGTGTATAACAATGACTTAATTGGAATAGTAGAAACTCACCTTGATAGTACTGTTGATGAAGATAGGCTAGCACTAGATGGCTATTCGTTCTACAAAGAAAACCATCCACAAAATGTGAAAAGAGGTGGTGTTGGGCTGTATGTCAAGGACTCACTTCCTTCAAAACATCGGTTAGATTTGGTGACTCTTCCTGAATGTGTTGTGTGCGAGATACAATTGAACAGGAAAAAATACTTTTATGCGGTAGTCTACAGAAGTCCAAGTCAAGACCAAAGTGAATTTGATCATTTCACAATGAATTTTGAGCTGATGCTATCCAAAATGCATGCTGAAAATCCATTCTGCATTATTATCACTGGCGATTTCAACTGCCGTTCTACACAGTGGTGGCAAAACGATAGTGAAAATACTGAGGGAAGGTTATTCGAACCAATAACTGCTGACTTAGGTCTTCATCAGCTAATCTCAGAACCAACTCATTTAATGGGCGATTCCAAATCTTGCATTGATTTAATCTTCACTGATCAGCCCAACCTCGTTATCGAGCATGGTGTTCATCCATCATTACACGAACAATGTCATCACCAAATTGTTTATGGAAAACTTTCTGTTTCGAACATAGCGCCTCCTCCGTATACCCGCAGGATATGGTATTATAACAAGGCAGATTTTGTCAATATAATGAAAAGTATTGAAATGTTCCATTGGCACGAGCAGCTTGGAAAAATTACTTGTCCCAATGAACAGGTGAAGTTACTCAATGAAATCCTTTTAAACATTTACTCAAATTTCATTCCCAACCAAGTTAAGACAATTAAACCTCACCAAGCACCATGGATAACACAGGCTGTCAAAAACTTTCTGAGGAAAAAGAATCATGCTTATGCAAACTTCGTGAGAAACGGTCAACCAGACGACAAGCTTGAAGGAATCAAAAAGATGATATCTGATGGTGCAAAACTAATCGAGGATGCTAAAAAGAATTACCTTCGTAAGACAGGGCAAATGTTAGCAAATCCAGGAACATCTGGCAAAACCTACTGGTCATTAATCAATACTGTTCTTAATAAGGCGAAAATTCCGATAATACCACCTCTCTTAGAAAATGGGTTATTCATAACAGATTTTACTGAAAAAGCACAGATATTCAATGATTATTTCATACTCCAATGTACGACGATCGATACTGGTAGTGAAATTCCACAAGATGCCCCAGGAGCTTCATCCATGATAAGTGATTTTGTCATTTGTGAGGAAAAGATACTGAATATCATAAGATCACTTAATCCCAATAAAGCACATGGCTGGGATGAGATTTCTATAAGAATGATAAAACTAAGCGATTCGTCCCTTGTTACTCCTCTTAAGATAATATTCACAAACTGTCTGAGACAAGGTGTATTTCCTGAAATATGGAAGTGTGCAAATGTGGTGCCCGTTCATAAGAAAAATGGAAAAAATGTGAAAAGTAACTACCGTCCTATGTCTCTCCTACCAATTTTTGGAAAGATCCTTGAAAAGCTTGTGTACGACTCCCTATACTCCCATTTTGTTTCCTGTGATTTACTCAATCCCAATCAATCAGGTTTTCGTCCTGGCGACTCAACAGTCAACCAACTAATTTCCATAACGCATGCAATATTCAAAGCATTTGACTGTAATCCTCCTCTTGATGTTCGTTCTGTGTATCTTGATATTTCTAAAGCATTTGACAGGGTATGGCATGTTGGTCTTATTTATAAACTAAAACGATGTGGTGTTTCAGGACAACTTCTTACTCTTATAGAGAGTTTTCTTACGGATCGAAGACAGCGAACTGCTCTGAACGGGCAGTGTTCTAATTGGGGAGATGCTTTAGCAGGAGTGCCCCAGGGTTCCATTTTAGGACCATTATTTTTTCTCGTCAATATAAATGATCTCACTGCTGACTTGAAATGTAGCGTAAAGCTTTTTGCCGATGATACGTCCTTATTTACGGTTGTCCAAGACCCTAATGCAGCTGCAAATGACATGAACCATGACTTGGAGTTAATAAGCCAATGGGCCCATGATTGGAAGATGTCTTTTAATCCCGATCCACAAAAACAAGCTGTTGAATTACTTCTTTCAAGGAAAAGACATGAAGTAGATCATCCAGTGATCCTCTTTAACGACATACCCGTGAAAAAGGTAGAAGAACACAAACATCTAAGTTTTATTTTGGATACGAAGCTTTCTTTCTCAGCTCATATTAAAGCTGCTATCTCTAAAACGAGAAAAGGCATTGGTTTGCTAAGGTATCTCTCCAAATATCTGCCCAGACATACCCTGAATGAACTATAGAAGCTCTATGTGCGACCCCACCTTGACTATGGAGATGTCATCTACCATATCCCATCAAAAGCATGCGAATTTAGTCAAAACATCATTGTACCAAGTTTAATGGAAAAATTAGAGTCTGTTCAGTATTCTGCTGCTCTTGCTGTAACAGGAACTTGGAGGGGGACTTCGCGTGATAAGCTGTATGCTGAGCTCGGTTGGGAGTCACTGAGTTCCCGAAGGTGGAGTAGACGCCTTACCTTGTTCTATAAGATCATAAATAACCTCACCCCGTTGTATACAAGGGATCCAATCCCACCACTTCATCAGTTGCAATACTCTCTTCGTAAGCGGGATGTGGTTGGGCGAATGGGGGCAAGAACAGAAAAATTCCAATCCAGTTTTTATCCTAATTGCATCTTTGAATGGAACAAACTTGATCCTGAAATCAGGCTAGCTCCGTCTGTTGCAGTTTTCAAAGCAAAGCTTCTATCAATAATTGGTCCTCCTGCAAAATCTGTCTTTGGGATTTATGACCCAATCGGCTTATCGTATCTCTCCCAAATAAGAGTCGGTCTTAGTAAATTGAACTTTCACAAATTCAAGCACAATTTTAGGGATGCTGTAAACCCAATGTGCCCAACTAATGATGGCATTGAGGATACGGAACACTTTTTGTTGCTCTGTCCATCATTCGATGTCCAACGACGAAATCTTCTCGCTGAAGTTTCACAATTATTACGACCGTTTATTCACACCAACAGTCCTTCAAATATCGTTCTGATAGAGCTTTTACTGTACGGTGATAAAAACCTCTCGGATAACATAAACAAAAATATACTCGAATTGACCCTAAATTTCATTCACAAAACTGGTCGATTTGACTGATTAAGCTAATATCAAAAATGTTCCCTCATAAAAGTCACTAAGTCCTTCTTGTCCCTTTTAGAGTGCTTTACGCCTGTTTTGCAGTTGATGTCAAGCGTCACAACTGATCTCCAATATCCAAACCCCTAACTAGCACTGGCTCAGTGTTTTGGCCGGTGGTTCACTGGACGAGGGAGCAACGACGGCTGTTGTTGTCGTTGGTATCTCTCGGTTGGGGTCCCTGTTTCCCAACATTCTCGGATTCGTAGCTCGACATCTACTGCAAAACAAGTTTCTTTCTTTAGTCATCGGTAAATTGGTTTGTATGTAGCTTTTTGTAACCGTATCTTTAATTTTAGTTTAGTTTTATGTCTTCTATGGCATGGCCCCGGCGTAGTCATGATATTTTGCTCCTAGGGGTATCGTCTTTGTACCGGGTGTCCCAAAAAAAAGTTCCGGCGTTTGATTGAACGCAGACAAAAAAGTTCGTTATCTGGCAATTTCTATTCATTCTAGGTACATGCTAGACATTTCAACTTACAGTTTGGCATATCGTAGGAAGAAATCAGTAATCTGAAGATGGAGTTATTAGTCCTAACATCGCATCTTCATGTTGAAGGCAAAACCAGAGAGATTAGTACGCCTTTCTGCATCATCGTGATGGAGGGGAATCTCCGGATGAGCAACACAAAAACTGGGTTGACACTTTGTTTCATTGCCTTGACGACGTGCAGGAGCTCCGCTCATTGAGCATATTTGAAGTAAAGGTCTGAAAATCGAATCTAATAGGTCTCAGGGGGAAAATACTACGTTCATCTACCTTGCCACTCAATTCGGAATGCACTATTGCATAATATGGTAGGTCGAAAAAGCAATTGAAACTATTCTTTAGTTAAGAAAAGACAGTCTATTCTACTCCGTGCCGTGAAACCGTGAAACAGTAAAAATTCCCTTTTGAAATTCCCAGTTGGCACAAGGCAACAATAACAGCAGCAAACAGTTGTCCCGAGACCTATTTGTTTCTATTCTTGACACCTTAGGCTAATTCACACAATCAAAAATGATTTCAATCTAAATTCCGTTCAATTACAAAGCATTGATTTCTCTTGTGAATAAAATTTCTGCCCGCTCGGGAGTCAACTCAATTTTTGTGTTGCTCGTTGAGGGAGTCCCCACCATCACGAAGCAGGAAGGCGTAATAATCTCTCTGGTTTTGCCTTGAACATGAAAGTGAAATGTTAGAGCTCATAGCTCCATTTTCAGATTACTAATTTCTTCCTACGATATGTCAAACTGTAAGTTGAAATATCTAGCACGTAACTAAAATGAATAGAAATTGCCAGATTAAAAAGATATTTCTCTGTGCTCAATCAAACGTCGGAACTTTTTTTTGGGACACCCAGTAGTGTGGTAAAGTGTTATGTAAGTAGTGTCGTACAGTGGTGGCGCCAGCCTCAAAAAAGTGGAGGGGACAAAGGAAGGAGGAGGTCTGGGGGCGTAGCCCCCAGGAAAAATTTTCGGGACCACGCCCTTTTTATACTCAGGAAACGCCTTTTTTATCCTCAGGGAACACCCTTCTTTGTCTATCAAACTCTAAAGATACCTACCTAACCCCTCCTAAGACATTTTCTCAACGGATTTAAATGAAGTGGAAGAGTGACCTCAGAGAAAAGTGGGGGGGACTTGTCCCCCCCCCATTCCCCCCCGTGGCTCCGCCACTGGTGTTGTAGGTAATTCGTCTTTGTAAAAAATTTTAGATTGAGTATATAAAAAAAAAATAAATAAAATAAAATAGTCTTTCATCAGAGATTAAATCAACAAACAATATCAACACATTCAAACATAAGATCAAAGAGAACTTTTTCCAAAACATACAAAAAGAGGAAGATGACATATATGTCTTCTATTAAGACTTGTCATCATCTCTCCTGATCATGGTATGGTCCTATAAACCATATTTTATACGGACAACAAACTACAGTTTTGTATATATTTTTTTCTTACGTTTTTCGTTGTACAAGCACCTCTAAGGGGACCATTATGGAATTAAGGTCATCTTGACCTTTTAATGCTATCCCTGCCACTGTAATTAGGGGTGTTTTTCCTTTACGTTTTTAACATTATTTATTGTATTGTATCTATTTTTATATTATATAACTTGTAAATAGTGCAAATAAATTGTGGCAAATGATACATACATACATACATACATAAACACCCGACCCAACAACAAACAACTTCCGACCAAAAAACACCTTGATTGAAAATAATTCTATAAAATAAACGGCACCATGTAACAGTATGAAATCTTAAGAATGATTCAAGGAATGATTACGCTATCTCCTGGTATACTTCATTAGTTCCGGAAAATATTTTTAAGGGCAGAAAATTCATCTGTTCTGTTCTGTTCTGCATTCTGCGAGGGAAACACCCGCAACAAGGCAGCGATTTCTACCAAAAACACCTTGATTGAAAATAATTTTACAAAAAAAACTACACCATACAACAGTATGAGATTTTCAGGGAGCTTTAAAGCATAACTAAGCTTGCTTCTCGTAAAATCCACCAGTACCTAACAATTCCAGATTTAACAGAAAATGTATCTGTTATCACTGAATGCAATCTGCCCTCTGCAGGAGATCTCCCTGTCATAACAATTCCTGAAGTCCCTGTGGACATTCCACTGTCTTTGTGTTCCCCTTTCGTTTGAGTTGTGTTTTTTTATCACAAAAGAACCATGTTTATCACAAAATGTTTCTAGACATTTCCTTTAGCTACGTTGTTTGAATGAAAATGGCATAAAGCAACACTTCTGGTTGCGCCAATTGTCTCTGCATGGACGTACTATTCTAGAAGAAAAATTGAAGATGGCGCATAGTTCTCATATTCTTGACTCCATGTCCTGATTCGCGCATGGCAAATACGAAATTCCCTCATCCTATTTCCGAGGGGGGTGCATGCACAATCTAGGCTAAAACAATAACCATAATACATAACTATGCTACAGACAGGAAGAGCAACGGAAATGACAGGAACAAGCTAAAGATTGCAAACAGTTAGGAACAGAAATACAAAATGATGTTTAGTTAAAGGCATTGAGTCATGGTAAATAGCGATTCTCCGCTGGGGGTCTGTCTGCTTTCATGTGATCAGTCTGTTTTCATGTGATCAGAGATGAACTTCACAAATATGAGGCTACATCGGATCCCGCTGACTGTCCCGCCTGGCGTCTCGTGGCGCGTGGCCAGACTGCATTGTTTGCAAAATGCGCGCGGAAGATGATGATTTAGGCCAGTAGTTGCGCGCCTGCACCTGGCTGCACAGAGGAAAATGCGCGCGCCTCGATAATATGCCTACAGGGAAACAAAGCACAAGTTAGCGATCGATCACGCGCTAAATATTGCAGTAGAAAATGAATCAATCGACCAATTTAATTGGAATATTCACTATGCAATTCCTCAATTTATTGGGACTCTATATATATCAAAAGTTAAGTGAATACAAGTATCAAAATTATGCCCTTTGGCGTTGTGTGAGCTGCAGTCAGGTAGGCCGTGCATTTATCTTTCGTTTCTTCTAATCCTTTGGCTTTGTTCCTCGCGGTGGGGTTTCATCACTCAAATAAACACGGAATGAATCCAGATTCCATCGTAACCAGTCGCTATTTGCCGGTGGTATCAGAGAGAAAGAGATACGGCGCAGATAACACAGACCATTTAAAGCAACAAATATTTCAATAAAACAAAGCTCGACAATAAATGGACGTACAAGATTCTAATCCTGCGCACGTGTTTGCACGCCCACCCCCAACACATAAAAAAGCGCGCCTCTGGAAACATAATATTTCAAGCGCGCAAGAAAATGCGCGCGGAAGATCTTCCGCGCGCACGACATAAAATGCAGTCTGGGCACGTGGCCTATGTTTCGCATTTTTTAAACCTAACACTTTTTGTCAATCCCACAAAAACTTGTTATTCAATTGAATCCCTTGGCCCTAAGCACATTGCTGTCCTTTTATTGAGAAAATCCTCTAAATTTTCATGCGAGCGCTTTGTTTTAAGTCTCTTTTGGTTACTATTGATATGAATTATCTTCCTAGCCTCACTTTATCAGTTGTCTTGTAACACCATGAGAGACAGTCGTCAGATCCTTTTGTTTTCTTTGCTATGTGAAATTACACCTTATTGACTGCCAGGGCCGTAGGAAGAAGCTTCGGATTGGGGGGGCAATTGTTCTTAAAACAATAGAGAACAATACATCTAATTATGTCATGTGACGTAGCACCATTGTTTAAAAAAATTATTGGGGGGGCTTGAGCCCCCCCTACCCCCCCCCCCCCCCCACTTCCTACGGGCCTGTTGACTGCAAAGGGAAACCCCGATAATAAAGCTTTAAGAACATATTCAGGTGAGAATATCATGTGTGCAGTTTGAATTACAGCCAATCAGATTGGCGTCAGTAGCTATCATCATGACTCAGCGATTTTTGCAAATTGGGCATACGTGGGCTATTGACCATGACTCAATGCCTTCAAACATGATAATATTGCTTTTCAATTTCGAAGGAAGGCCTAGCCTACAAGCTTGACCGTCCGGACAAGAGGAGAAGGCCTGGCTTTGCTTTTAAGCATCGTTATTTCGTTAACACAGAACACTTACTGTTTCTTCACAGGGGCAATACCTTCCATTATTTGCGTTATCCTTCGAAACAGCTGGCATTAAGAAGTTTGCTCTCTTGAATAATATACAGCTCTACACAAATTCCACGCGAACTCCTACCTCTATGGAACAACCTATGAATTTGACTAAGTTTGGCCTTTCTTTTTTCCATTTTCCAAATGCCTCCTGTGCACATTCAGCCTCGTTCCCAATTGGCCATTTGCCCGAAGAGCGCACAGGGGATCAATGATTACAAGACTGATTTAACCATGGGTAGTTAGACACTGCTGGTGTGCTTCTATGGAGGAGCGCTGGATAATATGTATCTGCGGGGGAAATGTTTTGTAATATTTCCTCCGCAGATACATATTATCCAGCGATCCTCCATAGAAGCACACCCCAGCGCTCCCCCATAGAAGCACACCAGCAGTGTCTAACTACCAATGCTTATAATAAGTAGTTTTCTGTAAAATGCCGTAAAGCTAGCACAGCCATAGGAAAAAGATAATAGCTAATCTTAAGATTCAAGAAAGGAAGCTAAAACACTAATACAGACCTTTGAAAGAACTGAAAAATTGAAAGGAAGTATTAAAGACATGTAAGTGCAACACTCATTAAACTCTAAAATGCAGCTACTAAGGTAGTTCTTTCTTCATTTGTATGCAAAAATTGTGTTTGTCCAAAGAATAGAGACTTATAATTAGTAGATTTCTGTAAATTTCCGTAAAGCTAGTACAGCCATTGGAAATAGACTAGTGGCTAAGTTTTAGTTTCAAGAAAGGAAGCTACAACACTAATACAGACAGTTGAAAGAGTTTAAAAGCTGAATAGAAGTATTAAATAAAGGTATGTGCAAAACTCATTAAACTGTAAAGTTTAGCTACTAAGATAGTTCTTTCTTCATTTGTTAAG
Source organism: Aurelia coerulea (assembly GCA_039566865.1). Classification (NCBI taxonomy): domain Eukaryota; kingdom Metazoa; phylum Cnidaria; class Scyphozoa; order Semaeostomeae; family Ulmaridae; genus Aurelia; species Aurelia coerulea. Next base: position 14,863,648 of record CM076944.1, read on the forward strand.
CGAAAATTGTGCTTTTCCAAAGAATAGAGACTCATAATTATTAGATTCCTATAAAATGCCGTAAAGCTAGCACAGCTATTGGAAAAAGCTTATAGCTAATCTTAAGTTTCGAGAAAGAAGCTACAACACTAATACAGACCTTTGAAAGAACTGAAAAGTTGAAAAGAAGTATTAAAGACAGGTAAGTGCAACACTCCTTAAACTCTAAAATGCAGCCATTAAGGTAGTTCTTACTTCATTTGTTATGCAAAAAATTGTGTTTTTCTAAAGAATAGAGACTTATCATTAGTAGTTTTCTGTAAATGCCGTAAAGCTAGCACAGCCATTGGAAAGAGACCAATGGCTGAGTTTTAGTTTCAAGAAAGGAAGCTACAACACTGATACAGACAGTTGAAAGAGTTTAAAAGCTGGAAAGAAGTATCAAAAAAAGGTCAGTGCAACACTCATTAAACTGTAAAATGGAGCTACTAAGATAGCTCTTTACTCATTTGTTATGCAAAAACTGTGTTTTTCTAAAGAATAGAGACTTATCATTAGTAGTTTTCTGTAAATGCCGTAAAACTAGCACAGCCATTGGAAAGAGACTAATGGTTAAGTTTTAGTTTCAAGAAAGGAAGCTGCATCACTAATACAGACATTGAAATAACTGAAAAGTCAAAAAGAAGTATCAAAGACAGGTAAGTGCAAAACTCATTAAACTGTAAAGTTTAGCTACTAAGATAGTTCTTTCTTCATTTGTTATGCAAAAATTGTGTTTTTCCAAAGAATAAAGACTTAAAATTAGTAGATTTCTGTAAATTTAAGTAAAGTTAGCACTATTATTGGAAAGAGACTAATGGTTAAGTTTTAGTTTCAAGAAAGGAAGCTGCATCACTAATACAGACCTTTGAAAGAAATTAAAAATTGAAAGAAGTATTAAAAACAGGTAAGTGCAACACTCCTTAAACTCTAAAAAACAGCTACTAAGGTAGTTCTTACTTCATTTGTTATGCAAAAATTGTTTTTTCCAAAGAATAGAGACTGATAATTAGTAGTTTTCTGTAAAATGCCATAAAGCTAGCACAGCCATTAGAAAAAGCAAGTAGCTAATCTTAACTTTCAAGAAAAGAAGCTACAGCACTAATACAGACCTTTGAAAGAACTGAAAAGATAAAAAGAAGTATTAAAGACAGTTAAGTGCAACACTCATTAAACTCTAAAATGCAACTACTAAGGTAGTTCTTATTTCATTTGTTTTGCGAAAATTGTGTTTTTCCAAAGAATAGAGACTATTAATTAGTAGATTTCTGTAAATTTCGGTAAAGCTAGCACAGCCATTGCAAAAAGCTAATAGCTAATCTTAAATTTCAAGAAAGGAAGCTACAACACTAATACAGACCTTTAAAAGAACTTAAAAGTTGGAAAGAAGTATTAAAGACAGGTAAGTGCAACACTCATTAAACTCTAAAATGCAGCTACTAAGGTAGTTCTTTCTTCATTTGTTCTGCAAAAACTGTGTTTTTCCAAAGAATAGAGAATTATAATTAGTAGATTTCTGTAAAATGCCGTAAAGCTAGCACAGCCATTTGAAAAAGCTAATAGCTAATATTAAGTTTCAAGAAAGGAAGCTACAACACTAATACAGACCTTAGAAAGAACTTAAAAGCTTGAAAGAAGTACTAACGACAGGTAAATGCAACACTCCTTAAACTCTAAAATGTAGCTTTTAAGGTAGTTCTTTCTTTATTTGTTATGGGAAAATTGTGTTTTTCCAAATGTAAATTTCCGTAAAGCTAGCACAGCCATTGCAAAAAGCTAATAGCTAATCTTAAATTTCAAGAAAGGAAGCTACAACACTAATACAGACCTTTGAAAGAACTTAAAAGTTGGAAAGAAGTATTAAAGACAGGTAAGTGCAACACTCATAAGACTCTAAAATGCAGCTACGAAGATAGTTCTTACTTCATTTGTTATGCAAACAATTTTTTTCCAAAGAATAGAGACTTAAAATTAGTAGTTTTCTGTAAAATGCCATAAAGCTAGCACAGCCATTAGAAAAAGCTAATAGCTAATCTTAACTTTCAAGAAAAGAAGCTACAACACTAATACAGACCTTTGAAAGAACTGAAAAGTTAAAAAGAAGTATTAAAGAAAGGTAAGTGCAACACTCCTTAAACTCTAAAATGCAGCTACTAAGGTAGTTCTTACTTCATTTGTTATGCGAAAATTGTGTTTTTCCAAAGAATAGAGACTATTAATTAGTAGATTTCTGTAAATTTCCGTAAAGCTAGCACAGCCATTGCAAAAAGCTAATAGCTAATCTTAAATTTCAAGAAAGGAAGCTACAACACTAATACAGACCTTTGAAAGAACTTAAAAGTTGGAAAGAAGTATTAAAGACAGGTAAGTGCAACACTCATTAAACTCTAAAATGCAGCTACTAAGGTAGTTCTTTCTTCATTTGTTATGCAAAAATTGTGTTTTTCCACGAATAAAGACTTATAATTAGTAGATTTCTGTAAAATGCCGTATAGCTAGCACAGCCATTGGAAAGAGCTAATAGCTAATTTAAGTTTCAAGAAAGGAAGCTACAACACTAATACAGACCTTTGAAAGAAATTTAAAATTGAAAGAAGTATTAAAAACAGGTAAGTGCAACACTCCTTAAGCTCTAAATGCAGCTACTAAGGTTGTTCTTACTTCATTTGTTTTGCGAAAATTTTTTTCTAAAGAATAGAGACTTAATTAGTAGTTTTCTGTAAAATGCCATAAAGCTAGCACAGCCATTAGAAAAAGCTAATAGCTAATCTTAACTTTCAAGAAAGGAAGCTACAACACTAATACAGACCTTTGAAAGAACTGAAAAGTTAAAAAGAAGTATTAAAGAAAGGTAAGTGCAACACTCCTTAAACTCTAAAATGCAGCTACTAAGGTAGTTCTTTCTTCATTTGTTATGCGAAAATTGTGTTTTTCCAAAGAATAGAGACTTATAATTAGTAGATTTCTGTAAAATGCCGTAAAGCTAGCACAGCCATTGGAAAAAGCTAATAGCTAATCTTAAGTTTCAAGAAAGGAAGCTACAACACTAATACAGACCTTTGAAAGAACTGAAAAGTTAAAAAGAAGTATTAAAGACAGGTAAGTGCAACACTCCTTAAACTCTAAAATGCAGCTACTAAGGTAGTTCTTTCTTCATTTGTTATGCAAAAACTGTGTTTTTCCAAAGAATAGAGACTTATAATTAGTAGATTTCTGTAAAATGCCGTAAAGCTAGCACAGCCATTGGAAAGAGCTAATAGCTAACTTTTAGTTTCAAGAAAGGAAGCTACAACACTAATACAGACCTTTGAAAGAACTTAAAAGCTGGAAAGAAGTATTAAAGAAAGGTAAGTGCAACACTCATTAAACTGTAAATGCAGCTACTAAGATAGTTCTTTCTTCATTTGTTATGCAAAAATTGTGTTTTTCCAAAGAATAGAGACTTATAATTAGTAGATTTCTGTAAAATGCCGTAAAGCTAGCACAGCCATTGGAAAAAGCTAATAGCTAATCTTAAGTTTCAAGAAAGGAAGCTACAACACTAATACAGACCTTTGAAAGAACTGAAAAGTTGAAAAGAAGTATTAAAGACAGGTAAGTGCAACACTCCTTAAACTCTAAAATGCAGCTACTAAGGTAGTTCTTTCTTCATTTGTTATGCGAAAATTGTGTTTTTCCAAAGAATAGAGACTTATAATTAGTAGATTTCTGTAAAATGCCATAAAGCTAGCACAGCCATTGGAAAAAGCGAATAGCTAATCTTAAGCTTTCAAGAAAGGAAGCTACAACACTAATACAGACCTTTGAAAGAACTGCAAAGTTGAAAAAAAGTATTAAAGACAGGTAAGTGCAACACTTCTTAAAGTCTAAAGAACAGCTTCTAAGGTAGTTCTTACTTCATTTGTTATGCAAAAGTTTTTTTTCCAAAGAATAGAGACTTATAATTATTAGATTTCTGTAAATTTCTGTAATGCTAGCACAGCCATTGGAAAATGACTAATGGCTAAGTTTTAGTTTCAAGAAGGGAAGCTACAACATTAATACAGATATATGAAAGAGTTTAAAAGCTGGAAAGAAGAATTAAAGAAAGGTAAGTGCAACACTCATTAAACTGTAAAATGCAGCTACTAAGATAGTTCTTTCTTCATTTGTTATGCAAAAATTGTGTTTTTCCAAAGAATAGAGACTTATAATTAGTAGATTTCTGTAAAATGCCGTAAAGCTAGCACAGCCATTGGAAAAAGCTAATAGCTAATTTTAGTTTCAAGAAAGGAAGCTACAACACTAATACAGACCTTTGAAAGAACTTAAAAATTGAAAGAAGTATTAAAAACAGGTAAGTGCAACACTCCTTAAACTCTAAAATGCAGCTACTAAGGTAGTTCTTTCTTCATTTGTTATGCGAAAATTGTGTTTTTCCAAAGAATAGAGACTTATAATTAGTAGATTTCTGTAAAATGCCGTAAAGCTAGCACAGCCATTGCAAAAAGCTAATAGCTAATCTTAAGCTTTCAAGAAAGGAAGCTACAACACTAATACAGACCTTTGAAAGAACTGAAAAGTTAAAAAGAAGTATTAAAGACAGGTAAGTGCAACACTCCTTAAACTCTAAAATGCAGCTACTAAGGTAGTTCTTTCTTCATTTGTTATGCGAAAATTGTGTTTTTCCAAAGAATAGAGACTTATAATTAGTAGATTTCTGTAAAATGCCGTAAAGCTAGCACAGCCATTGGAAAAAGCTAATAGCTAATCTTAAGTTTCAAGAAAGGAAGCTACAACACTAATACAGACCTTTGAAAGAACTGAAAATTGGAAAGAAGTATTAAAGAAAGGTAAGTGCAACACTCATTAAACTCTAAAATGCAGCTACTAAGGTAGTTCTTTCTTCATTTGTTATGCGAAAATTGTGTTTTTCCAAAGAATAGAGACTTATAATTAGTAGATTTCTGTAAAATGCCGTAAAGCTAGCACAGCCATTGGAAAAAGCTAATAGCTAAACAGGGGGCCAAGAACCGATCCTTGTGGAACTCCAAGGGACACTTGTATTGCAAATATAAGCCACTAAAAGACCCATTTATTTTAACTCTCTGGTGCCTATTTTCCAAGAAGCTGTTGACGAGACACAGTGCTTCACGGCTGAAAACGTAAGCATCTAGTTTTGCTAAAAGGAGATCATGTTTAATACAATCGAACGCTCTGGATAAGTCCATCAGGATTGCGCCAACATTTCGTTCTTGTCTAAGCTTGTTTTCCACTTTTCAAGCATTCGAACTAAGGCATGCTGCGCATTATACCCCTTACGAAAACCGCAAAGAAGTGACGATAAATAAGGTCCCATGTAATCAATAATCAGTTGGTCCACCAGTCTTTCAAAAACCTTAGAAACAGTTGGCAAAACGCTCACGGGTCTGTAATTTTTCTTCCTGGTTTTCTCATCCATTTGGTGAAGAGAAGTGACATCTGCTACTTTCAATTAGTCCGGAAACAAACCATTTTCTGTGCAATCATTGAAAATAAGCTGTAACGATTCGGAGCCAATGTCAGAATTGCTTTTCAGCACTTTTGCAGGTATATTTTTAAAGGTTGTTGCCTTCTTAGGATTAAGTCTCCCAATTTCAGAATGCATTTGTTCCAAAGAAACCTTTTGGAATTTGAAGAAATCGTCGTTTTGAGCAAAACTACCAATTTTCCTTATGCTTGGGTGGTTGGAATATTTAATTAGAGCCCTTTCTACAGAATCCGAGACACCTTCTGTACTAATGATAATCTCGATGTTCTCCTTAAGACCTAGTGAGTCAGTAATAGTTATAAAATAATCATTCAAGGTTTCAGCAACTTCCTTATCATTCGAAATTATCGTGTCATTTTCAATAAGGGTAATTTTTGAATTCGATCGACCTTTATCGGAAAGGACAGGTTTCACAGTTTTCCAAAACTTTTATTGTCAGTAATATCAGTAATATTCAAATTTTTGTAAAAATGTCGTTTTTCCTTTCTAAATGATTTAACACACAAGTTGCGTTGCCAGCGGAACGCTTCCCAGTGCTCAGCAGTGCGGCTTTTATTATATCTATTTTTCAACCGAGCACGCAACATAGTAGCTTTACGGAGAACTCGATTCATGAAGGGACCATCATTGGCCCTTGCGTATTTCTTTTTCATCGGTGCATGCTTGTCAAGTATTTTTTCAAAGCAATTTTGAAAAGAGCTAGCAACATAGCAACATACAATTTGCAAGTCAGCCTGGGTTCTTAAACCATGAATACAATTGATCCTTATGAAATGGTAGTCTAGTTTAACAATTTCAGCCTGATTCTTCGTTCTGTTGAACATGGGGTGGACTTTTTGAGCATTCAAAAACATTGAGCATGCCTCCCTGTCGTAAACTGCACCTAAACTAGCAATAGTTACTATTAGGTGCCCCACACCAGATATCTCTAGCAGGTATGGTAAACACTAAAAAGGTAGATCAGTGTTGCAGTTTTCACATAGTGATTCCCATATCCATTCTGTACAGGCTAAATATTTGACACTTGTGCATAAAATCTGCCACAGCATGTATTCACAGAAAGCATAGGGCTCGAATCTTTGCAACATAACTCATTAACCATGTTAGTGTTTGGCATATAACTGATTGACTAAACAAGTAAATAAAGCAAAATATAAGCACTTTGATGCGAATTGAAATAAGCACGACGTTTCGAGCATAGCCCGTTATCAAGTTAACTGATTGACTGTGTGATAACAAAAAATAATCTTGAAAAAATAAAGAGAAAAGATTGAAGTTTGCCTTCTGGCATTAGATTCTTCAAAGCCGACTTTTCATTGCATTATTGCCAAACGAAGAAAGAAGAGCATAAGAATCAGTCCATAACAAGAGAAGAAAATGCCTCAAAAGCATTAAAAATCAAATTAAATCTGCTAATTTAGTGAATTAGAATTGTTACAAAAGTATCGTTGGTTACTCTAAATGATAGCAGTTCATAAAAATATACGAGATGTTCTTAAAAAATCGGTCATGCAAAATTAACTGACTGGCCTAGGCCTTGTTTGCATCATGGCTTTGTTGAGGTAGTTAGGGGCCAATGCTGTTCCCCTGCTCTGGCATGCTCTGCTGGTCTCCTTCTGTTTACCTTTTTACCGTCAAAAATTGCCCACTACTAGCTTTGCCAAAACCCATTTGTTTGTTTTGTTTTGTTGTTGTTATCTCAAACAGTTACTATGGACACCCCAGAGCCTTTTTGGCATGGAAAGAAAGAGAATTTCCTCCTCTGTTGAAAGCCCTTTGTTTCAGATACAAGAGTATGCTGAGAGAATACATATTACGTTACGTAATAGGTTAAGCACCATATGGCGTGATATCATCATTATTCTATTCTCCTTTATAATCCAGCTCAGTAAAATACAAACTACAACGAGTGCAGTAAATCTATGCCTTGCGAACCCGATTAAACCTGTTTTGACAGAAAACCAATCACATTCCACCATTCTCAAACAAGCTTGCGTAAAACCTTGTCAATCCTGTATTACGACGAAAAATTCCAAATATGCGAGGATTTGAGATTCGAAGCCCTAGCCAGTGCAGCCTCGTATGCGCGCGGTGGGCTATAAAGCCCCACTTCGGTGTGGGGCAATTAATAATTCTGCAACTATAAAAAGCTATCTCTTTTCCCATATTCTAGATGGAAACACATGCAATGTAGCATAGGTTCCAAATCTTTAAAAAGGCTGGTGTAAAATTGAATGACCTATTTCTTTGAACTGAATGACTTCAAAGAAACTTTAGCTATTTCTCTATAATTCTACCGTTGGACTTTTCGGAAATCTTCGATATTTTCAGATTTAGAGTGATTTTCTTCTTTTTCAAGAATTCAAGAAAAACTTTCAAAAAAACTTAAAACCATTGTAATTTCTAAACTGTTTGACGTAACATGACGTAACTTCGAAGAACACCATAGTTTATGAATGCCTACAACATGGTATGTTGCAAAAGTCTGTCACTCATCTGGTTTATGATTTAGAAATTTGATGACGTCACATCCTCAAATGAGTTGAAATGTAAGATACGCTGTAATTTCGAAAAATATTCAAAATTTCTGGAAAGTCCAACGGTAGAATTATAGATAAGTATCTAAAGTTTCTTTCAAGTCATTAAAACAGAAGAAATAGGTCATTGAATTTTACACCCACCTTTTTACGCCGAGAAAAAGATTTGGAACCTATGCTATGCAATGTTACATCCTTAAAAGAGATCTTTAATACAACCATCGAGTTGGAACTGAGCTTATCGGGGTCTCCATATTTAGTCATTTGGAATCTTTTTGTGTACAAGCTAATAAAACCAGTGCTGTGTAGGCCAGAGATGCGTAAACAGGACTAGCATGTTTTCATACCTGGAGTCTTCACACAACTTCCATCACTATCTGTTTACAACCAGTTGATCACAATTCTGACTGGTTTTTGAAAAAAAATTCTAGCTCACGTACGCTTCTTGTTGGTGGCTCATTTTAAAACAAATTCTGCATATCTTTCAACTTTCTCAAAGATATAATACAGGGAGCAGTTTCTCAAAGATTCAAAACTGTGAGCAGTGCGTCACAAAAATCCTGCTAGTTTAGTGCAGTAATGTCTCGTGTCCTCTTGACCCCTTATTAATAAATTTAGACGACATTTGCACTAGGCGGCATCTGAAATATCGACAAAATTCCTTCAAGCCCAAGCTAACGAATTTGATACTTTCTAAATGAGACCAAATTGACTAAATGAATGAACTGTTGATAAATATACCGGGTGAGTAAAACAACATTGACATATTTGTCGGGCTGTGGAATAAAAAGTACGGGGCCAATATTCAAAATTGAAATGTTTATCGACCAGTCAAATGCTAACTAAAATGTGAAAATTTTGTTTGCTAAGGGGTTTGTATGGGAACGAGATTTTCGTATACATTCTGATCCGTGATTTACTTACCATTGAAATTTGAATTCTATTTCTGAAACTGACAATTGCATTGAATTTAAATTTCAAAGGTAAGTAAGTTATGGACTGGATTTGCTTCAAGTCTCGCTCTTGATCAATAACCCGCGCAATAACCAAACAGGAGGGGAAAGAGAGAGCAAGGGAAAGAGGAAGAAGAAAAAGTAAAGCGAAATCTCTCCCCTTTTCTTTTCCCATACTACCGTTTGTTTATTGATCAAGAGCGAGATTTGGAGCAAGTCCAATCATGGACCAGAATCGAACGTAGAATTCTCCTTCCAATACAAACCCCTTACCGGCACTTTCCTAATTTTGGGTCTAAAAGATAAGTAATTTACCAAACGAAATTTGCACATCTAAGTTGGCTCCTGACTGATAGATCAACATTTCAGTTTTGAATATCGGCCACGTAGTTTGTATTCCACAGCCCATCACATGTGTTAGCTTTTTTTACTCACCCGGTACAATGAATGCAATTGATTGATTCTTGTGAAATGGTAGTTTAGTCAGTGACTTACAAAAATCCTATCAGTTCGTGCAGTAATGCCTCCTGTTTCTTCTTGACCCTTTATAAATAAATGAAGACCATATTTGCATTAGGTGGCATCTGAAATATGGAAAAGTTCCTTTAAGGTTACGGTAAACGTTTGTAGGCCAAAAATGTCCATTTTCGGATTTCACCAAATCTCAACAGCCCAACTTTTGAGAAACACAAAGATACCATCTTTGGAAGTAATAGAAATGTCGAAAAGGGAGAAATCTTGATTAAAAGAAAGAAACTACAATTTCTCACACAAAGTTCTCCGATGTGGTTCAACTGTTAATCCTACTTTTCTTGATCTATTAAGCCGCTCGCGTGCTTGAAAACAAATACAAAACCACACTATACGTAACAATTCCTTTATTTAAATAGGTAAATTGCTTTCTAAGCCCTAATTGCTTGACCCGGAGTATCTTGTGGCTTCTTTGGTTTCGAAATTTACAAATGAAATGTCTTCAGTAAAAAGTCTCTTTTCCAAGGACTGAAAAATCCACCAGGTACAGGTTCGAAAAAGCTATTTTGCACCCTTTGACTTATTCGAATGGTTCAAAAATTTGCGCACGGCCAGGGCATACTTCGAGCATGCAAACTGTCTCAAAATCTTGTTATGTCCTCTAGTCCGTCTTTTATAGCCAAATACAACTGTGGGAGGGCAGAAAATCTATTTGCCAATTTTTGACAGCGTAAATTCAAAAGGGGAGGAGGAATTTGAAAAATCACAGACACACTTTGGAAGCTTAGGATCGGCACTTCCTGCTGATAAAAGTTTTTCATTTAATCCATATTTAAAGTTGGTATTTACAATAGTAACTAAGGACATACTAATTCAAACCAACTATTTACAAAAAAATATACTTTATACAAAAAAATTATCGGCATATTGTGCAGGTGCATTTATCGCCAGCCCAGTCTTTGATCCTCTTTTTAAAAGCAAAAAGTGTTGGCTCATTTTTAACACTATCATCTAGGGTGTTCCAGAGGAAACTCCCTCTAAAGGACAGCGATTCTTGCCCGTAGCCCTGTGTCTTTATTTGTGGCAGTTTGCAAAGATTTTGTATCCTTAGATCATAAGCTACATGCTTCTTTTCATGAAACTCCCATACAAGCGATGGGTTAAGATGATTCATGGACTTGTAGATTTCTGTCATCAACTTCTGCAAGTTTCTAACATGTATACAAAAGCTGCCACTTCGAGTGAGCAATGTTTCAAAGGGACATTCGTATTCTTTATAGAGGATCCGAAGAGCACGTTTGTGTGTGCGGTCAGTCTCTTTGTATGCACCTTTGTTACAGAATAGCCATATCAAAGGGCAATAATTGAAATTCGATAAGATAACCGCGTTGCAAATTGTTAATGCCTGCTCTCTAGAAAGATATGCATTAAGTCTAGAAAAGGCACTGATTTTCTTGTTAACTTTAGAACATAGCGTTTTAACGTGTTTGTTAAACTTTAATTTGTTGTCAATTTCAATCCCTAGCAATTTAACATGATCTGTTGCAGAAAATTTGTTCTCATTGATGTTAAGGTAACTCTGTTTTCCGCTCTAGTGCACAGCGAGATGCCGTTTCGCAAAACCACTCTCCTCAGAAAACAGTTAATTTCTCCAATATTATTCGGTCTATCGAAAAGCGGTAAAAAGGATGTTGTTCTGTATAATCTGGGCAATCGAAAGATGTATAAATCGCAATGTTTCCGTCAACACTAGCTTCGCAAATCCTTGCTCAAATCTTTTTGCTGATTTCAGAAAAGTGGATTTACCTCCAAAACTACTCGAAAAAGTTCCGATTTTTTTTCGCTCCATCCTTAGCTAAGTAGTTTATCTACAACTTTGCCAAGTCTGATTGAAAAAGCTAGGCTAGATTTCCTGCAATTGAATTTTACACTTCTGTTTACTTTTCGACATCGAAGGGGAAAAGCGTTGGTCATGCAGAATGATTTGAACGCCCGTAGAATGTTTTTGCAAAAAAATTAGTTCTTGATCTAAGATCTATGCTCATTGTGGACTCTTAAAAGAAATTAAGAATTTGTGAATGCTTACGAAAGTCTCGAAAGACACCCAAAGCATGGTTTCGCATGGCATTTTTAATCAATAGATGCAAATGATACTTTTACAAGCGCACTAAGGATGTCTTTTGAGACCTGCGTGTGGTATTCCCGAAAGATGACGTTCATTTGTTTGCCAATAGAAAAACTTCTGAAAGCTATTTCAAGCCTGAGCTTTTGCAAGCGTGCTTCATAGCATGGTAATCTGTTGACCAAGGTTTCTCCATTTCGCTGCCGAAGAGTAAACAGAAATACAAAATTCGATTGCAGGAAATCTAGCCTAGCTTTTTCAATCAGACTTGGCAAAGTTGTAGATCAACAACCTAGCTAAAGATGGAACGAAAAGAATCGAACATTTTTCGAGTAGTTTTGGAAATAAATCCACTTTTCTGAAATTAGCAAAAAGATTTGAACTAGGATTTAGGAATCCAGGGTTGACGGAAACATTGCGAATGATCCATCTTTCGATTGCCCAGATTATAAAGAACAGCATCCTTTTTACCTCTTTTCGATAGGCCAAATAATATTGGAGAAATTAACTGTTTTCTGAGGAGAGTGGTTTTGCGAAACGGCATTTCGCTGTGCACTAGAGCGGAAAGCAGAGTTACCTTAAGCCGCAGTCCTCTCTGCCCTTTTAAGCCAAGGAACATTAGCTGGAATTTTTTTGGGTTTGCAACCATTCCATTGTTTGTAAACCATTCGAGCAATCTACTGAGATCACTTTCAAAATTGGTAACAATTTCTTGTAGGTCTAGCCCACATGAGTATATGGTATTATCATCTGCGAAGTTACAGATCTCAGAGTCTAGTCTCATGAGACATAGATCATTGATGAATATGTTAAAGAGTAAAGGACCCAGGACAGATCCCTGTGGTACTCCAATTTTTATTCTTTTTGCGGTACTTCTATGTGAACCAATCTTTACCCTTTGATGGCGGCAATCCAGATAGCTATACATTAAGCAAAGGCTATTGAAATCGAAATTATAGGCCTTGGATAAATCCATTAGAGTCATTTTATTACCTCAAACGCAAGGGATTCAAAATAGCTTTTGAAGGTGGTACACTCTTTTACGTTATAAATTTGCCTGAAAAATATTATTTTACAATTTTTGCAAATTATTTAGATATGATTAGAATCCCCAAATTCTTGTGCATCGAATGATATGTAGTTTAACTAGATTCCGTTATTGGTTTGGCTTTTAGGGAGAGAAAACCAAATGTCGTGTTACAAACGTTTGCCGTAACCTTAGTCGAAGCTAACGAATTTGATACTTTCTAAATGAGACCAAATTGACTAAATGAATGAACTGTTGATAAATATACCGGGCGAGTAAAAAATTTGACATATTTGTAGGGCTGTGTAATAAAAAGTACGTGGCCAGTATTCAAAATTGAAATTTTTATCGATCAGTCAAAAGCTAACTTAGATGTAAAAATTTTGTTTGGTGAAAATCATTCATCTTTTAGATCCAGAAATTAGGAAAATGCTGCTAAGGGGTTTGTATGGGAACGAGATTTTCGTATTCGATTCTGATCCGTGATTTACTTACCATTGACAGTTCACTTCTTGTTTTGAAAGGGACAATTGTATTGTATTGAATTTATATTTCAATGGCATGCAAATCATGGACCAGAATGGAACGTAGAATTCTCGTTCCCATACAACCCTTACCAGCCTTTTCGTCATTTCTGGCTCCAAAAGATGAGTTCTTTTAGCGAACAAATTTTCACATCGAAGTTGACCTTTGACTGATAGATTGACATGTTAGTTTTGAATGTCAGCCGCGTACCTTTTATTCCACAGCCCACCAAACGTGTTACCTTTTTTACTCACCCGGTAGTAAACCATCAATGTTGTATATGCTGAGTCTAAAAGGAAGGTAGATCCTCGCAAAAATGAGCAGATAAATATCACCATAACATCAGGTATTGTATTCAATGACGTAACAGATAAACGGATGAAAAGTCACACATAGACCTACAATTATGTTACCTTGCCTAAAAGATTGATCATGTCTTGGAAATGTCCTTCAGAATATGAATTAGTAATTTAGGGAATCAGTTTTGTAAACTACCATATCTGTTCTCAGTGTTTACTGACGATTGGCTTTCCATAGCAGAGCTTGAAGACTTCATCCCACGCTTCACGGTTTCGAAATCTCCACGATTCTTTCCAGAACTGCTGGAAAAAGTTGAGAATCTAAGGGCCTGATTACATGGGTGAGTTGACCCGCTTGTAGCTCGGATCTAGCTCGGCTCTGGCTCGCCAGTAATCGTGATTACATGGGAGGGTTGACCCGCCTGTAGCTCAGCTCTGGCCCTGAGCTAACCCGGCTAAAACCAAAGCGAGGCTTTATTTGATGATTCACAATCAAAGCGCAGGCGTGTGCAGCGAGTTAACCCGGCGTTGACTCGGTTGCTGCGATTACATGGGAAAGGCCAGCTCGCCTGGCCAGGTTGACCCACTTTCGAAAAACGAGCCTCGCTTCATGTAATCGCAAATTGTTTTCATGAAGGATTTGACCGAAGCATTGGGACAACTCAATGAGCTGGAAACGAGCTACAAGCGGGTCAACTCGCCCATGTAATCAGGCCCTAATTGAAGGTCTATTTTTGGAATCTTACGAAATACCATTTTACTGAAATCGCTCATAATTATGAAACAAAAAGACTAGTTTCCACCAGAAAAATTTCGCACTTAAGTTAAACTTTCTTCTATGCAATGTATTTCAAAGAACTAAATTGGCAAAGAAAACTATATCAACCAAAATTGGCAACCAAACTACGATATTCCAACTCACCCAGTATAACAATCTAGGATTGCATAATTTCATTTATGATATTTCCACCTCTGGGCTCACTGCGATATGCAGGTTTTACTACAGCACAATTGGATAACTGGAAATGGGATGTATCGTTTGTCAGTTGGAAATTTAACTATTGATAAGTCCCACCAGCTACTTCTTCAGCGAGGTAGATGCTGGTGAGGAAGTTAAGTTGCTCTGCTTGAGCAATGAGCGAGAATGAAACAGGATTTTGCAATTCTGCTTTGCTTTATCATAAAATGCAATTGTTATAATTATTATACCGGGTGCGCCAAAATAAACTATGCACGGTTGGCGGGCCACAATAAATCGTACACTGGACCGATTTTGAAGATTCATGACCTAATCTTTAGCAGAAAGGCTGAATTAGATTCTAGGATTTTTTTGTTCATTTTTCTGTTTTCATTTTTTTAGAGCTAGATGCGAGTTTCTTAAAACACTTTTTTTTATATAAATTCTCGTAAAATTTACAATCTACTAACAAACATTAACATTACGAGACTATAGCGCAAGGAGCATGAAAATGCATTGCAACCCTGCAACTATTACACTTAACCTAAATACTAATACAAACACTAATACGGGACAAATACTAAGGATAATAATTTAAATACAAAAGAATAAACTAACAAGGAACTACACGAATAAAAGAACCGATCTGCAGTGATCTCTCCACACAACGGACCCTCAAAGAGACCATGAATAAGTCATATCTCGTTAGAAAAGGGTTCATTGGGCCGCGAATTTGTATTCAATGGATTATGTCCTTGAAAATGGCTCCTTAAAAACGAGAGTTCATTAGGATTCGCTATATGGAGAGCTCACTGTGCGTTACGTTAAAGAAAAAGAAAATGGCGTTGGTTCATTCAAAGCGCTCTGTTGCGTATACATACTTCAATGTAGCCTCAAGGATCATCGTGTTTGACATAAGTGGCAACCTTGCATCACCATATAAAAGGATTTTGAGAAGCGCTTCATTAGGGAGGTTTGATAAGCCTTGATGTTGTAATATGGTGTTAATGGCATCGAGAAGACCCTGCTTTTGCACATCATAGTTATGGCAGAGCAGCAAAAAGTTTCCAGTATCCACAACTCCATCGTTGATCGAGCACATTACTGTATGTCTATAAAGTTGTGTTTAAATTTGTGAAAATTTAGCTTACTTAGACCTGTAGACTTCTACGGTAGGCCGAGACCAGAGAGGAGACGTGTGCTTCGGAGCAAGCTACGCCCTAAAAGTATCTTACATGAAGTATTTACAAAACATAACAATAAACAGAAATCACTACAATGCTCCCTTTTTTTTAAACGACACGTCCAAGTTTATAGTCTTTCCTTCTCTCCTGTTTACCTGTTCATATTCGATGGTACGACAAGTCCATATCTTCGAACTGGTATTCTCGATCGCTGTGATCGTCTAGGCCTAACGTCCTGATTCTCTCCTCTGATCTCTATCTCATTGTTCTCTGATTCTGTATCTGCTGTTTCTCTACGATCTATGTCTCTGTTCTCTGTTTCACTATCGCTATCATCATCATCTCTCACGGTCTCATAACGTGGTTCTTTCTTGAAATGTGATATATTTCGTGTAATGATATGTCTTTTGTTCTTTGCTACAACTCTGGTGCCTTTGCGACTTGTAACAGTGAATCTTTCTGGACTAAACTTAGAGGTCAATTTATTTCTTTTCTTTTGTAGACAGATTACGATATCTCCTTCCTTGATGTCTGATTCTTTTGCATTGTGCCTTTTGTCGTAATACTCTTTGTTTCTTTCCTTACTTTTCTCTATGTTCTCTTTCGCCTCTTTGTGCTTGTTTACGGTTTTCTTGGCTGGCAGTTCAGGTAAATATCCTCTGATCTTTCGATTATACAACAGTTCACATGGTGCTATCTTTGTTGTTGCATGAGGAGTCGTTCTATACGAAAGTAAAAATCGTTGGAGTTCCTGTCTCCATTTTCTCCCCTGGAGCTGTGCGGTTTGTAATAATTTTTCCAGTGGCTTATTGAAGTTCTCAACATTAGCATTTCCCTGTGGCCAAAGAGGAGTACTTGGATTCCAGTCAATATTAAGTGCTTTGACGTATCTCTCAAACTCTGTCCCATTAAATGGTGGTCCATTATCACTTGAAAGCTTGACTGGTATGCCATGAGTGGCGAAAATTCTGTCCAATTTTGGAATCACTGCAGGCGCTGCTGTAGAGTGTACGATCTCCACTTCTGGAAACTTTGTGTATTTATCAATTGCTACTAATAAATACTGTTGAGAATTCGGTATTGGTCCAAGAAAGTCAATAGCTACGTCATACCAAGGTATGTCCTCACTAGGTGTTATCTGCATTGGCTCGACTGGTTTACTTGCACCAACTGCTTGACAAGAGCTGCATTTTTCGATTAATTCTTTGACTCTTTGGCTCATATTTGGATACCAAATTTTTTCCCTTAGTAAGCTCTTTGTTTTCTCGATGCCTTGATGGCCTATATGTGCTAATCTTGTTGCTCTGTCTTGTAAGACTTCTGGAATGATGATTCTGGTGCCTTTCATTAGGATATCTTTTGTTTTGTTGACTGTGATCTCTTCTGAACATCTCTTATATGGTTGAATCTCTTTGTCTTGTGTATTCCATTGTCCTGTGTCTAAAGCTCGCTGAACTTTTTGTAAGACTCGGTCTTTCTTTGTTTCCTGTTTGATCTCTTCCAGTGTCATTGACTTTGGTACTGTGTGCTCAATGACATAATTAACATATTCTTCAGCAATACGTTCCTCTGAACTTTCTTTCATAATGATATCAATTGGATGTCGGCTAAGATAATCAGCTTCATTCGTTTGTCCACTCTTGTAAATAACTCGAAAGTTATAAGGCTGTAGTCTCATGATCCATCTTTCTATTCGTGCTGGAGGCTTTGATCTTGGATTATTAAATATAGCCTCTAGTGCCTTGTGATCTGTGAAAATATCAAATTCTGTACCCAATAAGAACAATCTGAAATGCTCTACACCCCAAACTAGTGCTAGTCCTTCAATGTCTGTCTGTGAATAACGACTTTCTACTGGGCTAAGGGCTCTACTGGCGTATGAAATAATCCTGTAACTTCCGCTATCATTTTCTCTCTGTGCAAGAATACCACTGATACCTTTCGGTGAACCATCCACTATTAGAAGACTTCTCCTTTTAGTGTCGAAGTAAGCTATTACAGGTGCTTGGGTCAACTTTTGTTTCAATTGACTAAAAGCTCTTTGTTCAACAACTGTCCACTTGAACTTGACATTCTTCTTTGTTAACTCTCGTAATGGTAATGTTATTGTTGCATAGTTAGGAATGTAGTCACTGCATGTATTTGCCATTCCTAGAAAGCTACGTACTTCTGAAACGTTCTGCGGAGGCGCAGCATTTTGAAGCTTTGACACTCTGTCTGGGTCAGGCCTTGTTCCTTTTTCAGTGAAGATTAGGCCATAGAATTTTATTGCTGGTTGTAGAAAATGGCATTTTTGTCCTTTTGCTTTGATATTCAAATCAGATAATCTCTTCAAACAATTCTCAAGGGCTTTGTCATGTTCTTTACGATCCTTTCCAAATATGATTATGTCATCGGCAATATTTTTCACGCCTCTAATGTCACCTAGATTACGTTGCAGAATGTTCTGAAATAATTCAGCACTGCTAGATGTGCCATAAGAAAGTCTTGTGTATTGAAAAAGACCTTTGTGCGTTGAAAATGTTGTAATAAAACGGCTCTCTTGTTCTAACTGCACTTGATGATATGCTTGTTTCAAGTCTATTTTCGAAAAATATTTCGATCCGTTCACTTCTGCTTTGAAATCGTCTAAAGTTGGCATAATATGTCTTTCTCTGATGATCGCTTTATTAGCTTCCCTCATATCTACGCAAATTCGTGTCCCTCCATCCTTCTTTGGAACGCATACAATGGGTGAGACCCAGGGAGTGGGCTGGTCTACCACTTTTTCAATGATTCCTTGCTCTATTAGCTTTCCCAGTTCCTTTGAAACGGCTTTTCGCATGTGATAAGGTATCCGTCTCTGCGGTTGTAATACTGGGGTTACGTCATCCCGTATATGCAATTTCACTTGTTGTTCCTTTAGTTTTCCTTCTCCAATGAAAACATTTTCGTATTTATTCAACAGCTTTTGAATCTTTTCATCGTTACTCTGCGGTATTTCCGACTTCTTTTCAGGGCTATTTTCTTTCGAAATTTCCTGTTTCTTGTCTGGATTTGCGTCCTTTTGTGCAGGCATTCCTTTGACTTTATTTATCAATTGGATTAGCGCAAGCTCTTGTGCCGTCTTTGCACTAAGTACGTTACCCCCGGTTCCTTCCACTACATAGAATGTTGATATTGTATAGCGTGACTTTGACTCTATTGATGCGTGGAAACATCCTTTCAATTTCAAAGGGGTGGAAGAACCATAGGCGAATATTTTTGTCTTTGTTGGCTCCAGTGTTATTTTGTCCATAAACTTTTCATAAGTTTGGTTGTCGACCACATCTACAGTTGCCCCCGTATCGATTAGAAATTTGATCTGATGTGACTCATTCAAACGAAGTAAGGTTTTGTGCTTTGAATTTCTTGTGTTGTCAACAGCATAGGCGTATTCATCTTCTGAAGAACTTGTTTCCTCCGTGGGGTTAGAAGAAACTACTCTGGCACGCTGTGGTTTTCTATCCCCTTTTTGACCTTGATTTTTGGGTGGCTTATAATAATTTCGACCTTGTGCGGGCTTTCTTGGTTGAAGTTTCCTTGGGTTTGCGTCTTTCGGTTTTCGACACACTTTTGCGAAATGTCCTTTCACACCGCAATTTGAACAATTCGCTTTTTTAGCGGGACATGCCTGGTTAGAATGTGGCAAAGAAAAACCACAACTAAAACATGTCTTTTCTGTGCGTATTTCTTTGATCTGTAAATCTTGGAAAGTTTCTTCCATTCCCGAGGCTTGGGCGGAACTAACTTCGGTTTTTCGTCCGTCTATCAACATCTCTTCAAGCTTATATTCAGGATCGCGGAGTGCTTTTCTCCGTAGTCGGCTTGATTTGCCATTGCAAACTATCTGCATTTTAATTTCCAAATCAGTATCATGGAATTTACAATGTGTTGAAAGAGTACGCAGTCTTGTGTGGAACTCATCTATTGTCTCATCCGATCTTTGTTTGGCTTGACGAAAATTGTAAATTTCGTAAATCGAGTTTCTTGCTGGCTCGAAATGCTTTGTCAGGGCATCTTTGGCTTTCTTATAATCTTTACTTTCCCCTTTATCTGGCAATGTTTTGAATATTTCGTATACTTCTGGTCCTGCCTGGTATAACAGTAAGGCGCGTTTTCGTTCATCTTCCTTGATATCTGCGGCAATCAGATATGTTTCAAAACGTTCTATCCAACTCGTCCATCTTGCTCCAGTGTTCGTTGGATCCGATTTAGGCTGAAATTGTGGCATAGGCGAAACATTAGTTGCTGTAGCCATTCTCTTTATTTATCTATTTCTTTAATCCCGTTCGTCTTTAATCCCGTTCGTCGCCATTGTAGACTTCTACGGTAGGCCGAGACCAGAGAGGAGACGTGTGCTTCGGAGCAAGCTACGCCATAAAAGTATCTTACATGAAGTATTTACAAAACATAACAATAAACAGAAATCACTACAAGACCCACACGAAGTTGTGTCAGAATTGCCAAGCCTTTCGGGTCATGAATGCTGTAGACTGGACGGGGTAGGGGGCGAATGAGTGAAAAAAGCTTCTTTTTGACCATGCCCAGAGTTGGTGATTGTCTTATCTCCGAGTCAAGTTTATTCCATTCCGAAAGACAGTTTGGGTAAATGCTTGCACCAAAGCTCACTGTTCTTGCACGTATTTGCCCGATTATAGCTGGTTTACAAAGGCGATAGTTAGATTGTGGAAGGGGTGGAATAGGGTGCCTCGTATAATCCGGTGCTAGGTTGTTAAAAAATTTGAAAAATAGAACAAGACCCTGCTCCAACGTCTGGCGTTAAGCGATTCCCATCCAAGTTCGTTATGCAGCTTCTCTCGAGATGTACCTTTCCATGCACCAGTTACTGCTAGTGCAGCAGAGTATTGAACGGATTCAAGCTTTTCCATCAGATGATTCAGTTTTAGACTTTCACTATATTCGCACTGAGTGGCCAGTATGTGATATATAACGTCCCCATAGTCTAGATGCGGTCTCACATATAGTTTATAAAGCTCGTTAAGGGTATGTCGAGGTAGATACTTCGAAAGATATCTAATCATTCCTATTCCTCGAATATATTTGGATATAGCTGACTTGATATGACCATTGAATGATAACTTCGAATCAAGTACAAGACCTAGATGTTTGTGCTCTTCAACCTTTGAAACTGGGGTATCATTGAATAGGATAGGTGGATGGTCAAGAGGTTTCCTCTTTCTTGAAAATGCTATTTCGACCGCTTGTTTGGTAGGGTCTGGGTTAAAGGACATTCTCCATTTGTTTGCCCATTGTGTAATCAGACTCAAATCATGGTTCATATCATTCGCAGCGGACACAGGGTCAAGGACAACGGTGAAAAGAGATGTATCATCTGCAAAAAGTTTTACGTTACATATTAGGTTATCTGTTAGGTCGTTAATATAAACCAAAAAGAAAAGAGGGCCTAATATCGACCCTTGGGGGACACCGGCAGAGATTTTCCCCTAGTCAGACGCTTTGCCGTTCAACACTGTACGTTGTTTCCTGTCTGCGAGAAAATTTCGAATCAAAGACAATAGTTGACCAGAGATACCACAGCGACATAGTTTAAAGATGAGACCTTCGTGCCACACTCTATCGAATGCTTTAGATATATCAAGGTACACTGATCTTGCGTCGAGTGTAGGATTACAGTTAAAGGCTTTAGATATGGTATGTACTATTGATAGTAGCTGGTTAATTGTCGAATCATCGGGGCGAAATCCTGATTGGTCAGGGTTGAGTAAATTCTTTGAATTCAAATGCTCGTAGATGGTATCGAAAATTAAGTTCTCTAAGATTTTTCCAAACAGTGGAAGCAAGGAAATTGGACGATAATTTCCTTTCAAGTTCTTACTGTTCTTTTTATGTTCAGGTACAACGTTTGCTCTTTTCCAAGTTTCAGGGAAGATATCATGGACTAAACAAGCTTTAAATATTAGCTTTAGAGGCCCAACTAAAGTCCAATCACATATTTTTATCATGCGACCTGATATTTCAAAAACACTGAAACGATCAAATAGCGTCGATCAAATTTTTTTAGAGAATCAGCATGAAGGGAGAAAGAGAAAACTTTTCGTGGTGATTTGGGATCTAGAAATTGATTAATTGTATCGATTAACTGTATCGATTAATTAATCGATTACTTGATCCCAAATCATCACGAACAAATTTGTCTCTTTGTCCATACATGCCGATTCTTTAAAAAATTTGATCGACGTCTATTTGCTTTTCTTTTCACAACATTTTGCTTGGTAAAATCACTCATCTCTAAGACCCAAAAATTAGAAAAATGTCTGTAAGGGGCATTGGTCTAATTTTTTGGTCTTAAAGATGAGTGATTTTACCAAACAAAATTTTCTCATCTAAGTTAACCTTTATCTGATAGATTAACATCTTAGTTTTGAATATCGGCCACATATTTTTTATTCCACAACCGGTTGGTCAAACGTATAAACTTATTTTGACTGACCCGGTAGTTAGATTTCAATGTAGAATCGTTAGCTTTGAAGATAAGTGATACATCAGCCAGTTCTAGTTTGTCAGGAAATTCGCTATATTCGAACACCATATTACTAGACAATGTGATCTGATCAATACACAAACCTGAGAGTAAATTTAGGATGTCCATATGAATCTCCACACTAGATTTTTTCGAACTACTTAGCTGGTTGATTTCATTCCAGACATCAATAGATGCAACAAACTTAAATTCAAATTTGTCAACAATACCAACAGCCTCCTTGATTCTGAAAATATTTGGATGGTTCTGATATTTTTGAATCGAATGCAGCATACGATCAGTTGTCGAACTGATTTCAACGTCAGACTCTGGTGGTGCAGTGCTAGGTAGTGTCGGTTATATTTACAAAGTAAGAATTGAAAATTTCACCAATCATCTTGTCATTATTTATGATGCTACCATTTTCTACACGAACTATTTTGTTGAGACCAGATTTTTTGTCAGTAAAGAGGTATTTCAAGTTTCTTTTGGGTCTAGCTGGGAGACAAATTTCCTCTTTGCTGCTCTGTTCAACCTGACGATTAAATACAAGGTGTCCCAAAAAAAGGTGCTCTGTTTGCCTAAAGATTGCAACGAAAGGGCAAAAGATTCTCGCCAAACTTTTATATGATGTTGCTCTTCAGATGTTCAAACAAAAAAAAGTTTGCTGCCATCCCCGTAAAAATCTGTTGAAAAATGATGGAGCTATCACCTTCAAAGGACCAAATTTGCCTGATGACTGAAACCAGTGGTCGGCCATTTTGTCTTACTATTTTGCAGTGATAAGTAGCTTCACGTGAGGTAAGGAATAATTTCTGTGAGGTCAGAAATAGTGGAACTCTCTGGGGATTATCGGAATTTTCATGAGAACTATGACATTGGAGGCTGCTGTTTCATTTTCAATCCATGAAGCTGTTTATCGCCGCAACAAAGTGGCCGACCGCTGGTTTCAGTCATCGGGAAAATTTGGTCTCCTAAAGGTCATGGCTCTATTTCATTTTCGACGGATTTTTATGGGGATGGTAGCAAAGTTTAATTGAATATCTGAAGAGCAACGTCATGCAAAATTTTGGCGAGGATCTTTTGCCGTTTTGTCACAATCTTCAGGCAAACGGGGCAAAATTTGTTGGGAAACCCTGTAGATATGGGTAGAAATGAACGATTTCAACCTAAATTTCTTCAGCTAATTTAATGTTACTTCTGCATTAAAAACTTCAAAGAGCACAATCTGAGTTGTTTTCCGTCCAAATGTGGCTTGATAAACAACCCCCCTTAATTTTTGCGGACTATCCACTAAATTTCTAGTTCAAAGCTAAAAAGGACATCATTGCAAGAAAAGGGATACACTATCTACACATTTCAATCTTGCTACACAGCAATGCTTTCAGAGCGTTAATAACAGAACTTTTGGTTGATATATTGTACCTCCCTGTGTCAAAAAATGTGTTTGCCGAAACAGAAGACCATGTACCGGGTGTCCCAAAAAAAAGGTAACAGATTTGATGGGGACTAGCGATGAGAGTATAAATCGAATCGATCCCAAATAAGCTTTGGAGTACTCTTCGATAGTTAACTTGAAGATTAATACCTCTTTTGTTGATACTGGCGCATCAAGAGTTGAAATATTAATCTTGAAAGCCAAAATTTGCGTCCATCTACAAACCAGAGCTTTTGCGTTTTGGCCTAAACTGCTAACGCGCTGGTTAGGGGAATCTCCTCAGTCAAAGACATTTTTGGACAAGGATCTGTCCTTTGGGTACCCGTTTGAATAGAACGTAAAAAACTGAAAACTGACAAAAAAATTAATGAATATAGTCACCAAGGAATATCTTTCTCCAGTCAAAATGCATTTACAAAAGTACACCAAGCCAAGCACGAATGAGCATTTTTTTATGTTCCCTTGGGCATATGCGATTGCTTGTTTCGTAATAATTTCGTGAGAGATGATGCAAACAAAATTTCATTCAAGCACTGAATATTGCAAGATAGTCTATGTGTTAAAGCCTACGGGACTTATTTCGCTGATGAATAACTTTTCTCGCAGGTGTAATTCAAAGTTTTTGTAGAATCAAAAAAGGGGTCCCTTCGGGGCTAAATTCTTGAATCTGATTGTGAAGGTCAAAGTCAGATTTCCACTAAAATGTGTTCCTAAGCATGAGGTTTCTTGTTTGTACTTGGCTATGATTGAGGAGATTCCACAGCACAGCGAGTTAACAGCTTAGGCCGAACCCTAAAAGCTCTGGTTTGGAGTAGGAGGCAAATCAGGACTTTCAAGATTAATATTCCAACTCTTGATGCACCAATATCAACAAATAAGGTATCAATCTTCAAGTTAACTATCTAAGAGTACTTCAAAATTTATCAGGGGTCGATTCAACTTAAATTCTTATCGCTAGCCCCAATCAAATCTGTTACCTTTTTTTTGGGACACCCGGTATAATACAAAAATTTCGGGGAATCAAAGATTGTCGCTTTGTTGTTGACACACTCTTTAAAATAAGTTTCATTGTACCAGATTTCTTGAAGATTTTGGAATCGTTTTGAAAAGTTTGAAGAAGTTGCAAGAATGGTTGATCAAAATTCGGCTAATATTTCAGCTATGACGTAAAAGCAAACGAAAAACGTGTGTCCCTTTTATGTGAAAAGATATTCATGGCGTAAGTAAACTATTTTTGAAATTCCTGGTTGTCATAAATCTAAGAACGAAAACTAGCAAAGTTTGATCGCAAGTTCTAGCCATGTTCTCAGCAATGTCAAAAACAGCTTCCTAGCAAAACAGAAAAGTAACTCTTTGAGATTGCTTTCACAGCAAGTTAACGTTTCCACTATTTGAATTCGGGGGACAATCTACCGTCGCGTTTTTGCGAAAACGTCTAGTTTGATCACTCGGACGTCTAAGTAGCATGCAACGCCTCAAGGTATGTATATACTTACTCTGAAACTGTATTGAGAAGACTTGGAAAAGCAGCCTGGCTAGATATATCTGGAGGGACACCAGATCTTTCCTTTTTGTATTTTTCTCGAAATGCACCAGGGATATATCTTCCAGTTGGCCTTGCTGTTAATTTTGCTTCTTCTTGTGCGGAAGCTGCATAAGAAAACTAAAAATTAAATCTGAAATACTAATCTGAATCTGGTGGACCAAAAAAAGTTATTTCTGACAGCTAAATTCCAAGATCTGAACTATGAGATAAAACAAGTGTGGCAATGAAGCAGGGAAGAAATCATTCCGGTAATCATAAGGGATATTGGAACAGTAACAAAAAGCTTCTAAACATGGTTGGAAGTTATGACAAAAACTGGCGTTTTTAATATCAAGCAAAAGGCGTGTTTGTTGCAAACTGGAAGAAGTACTACTAGACTAGCAATATAAATAATCTTAACTTGCTCTGCAAAATCAAAACAATACTAATAATATCGTCATAACTACGGTCATAACTAAACTGATTATAGTCATCTCGGTTTCAGGTCATAATAATTTGGAGTACGAGCACAGGGAGCCCCCATAAAAAGTAATAGAAAGCAAACGAAATGCGGCTTCTGCGAGTCAAACACGGCAAAAGCGGCATCTGTGGAGGAGCAATGTGCACTTTGCGGAGGAGGGAGGAAAGAGCGGGGGAGAAAAATTGCGGTGCCGCTTTTGTCGTGTCTCACTCGCAGAAGCAGCATTTCGTTTGCTTTCTACTACTTTTTAAGGGGGCTCCCTGTGGTACAAGCGTTAAAATGACTATCAGTTCATATTCATTCCTTATTTGGTACGGTTTGGTACACCGATATAGAAAATCAAACGTAGGGATTTTCTGGGAAACACGCAATCAAGATACATTGCATCTTGCAAAAAATTTGCTTTGAGAACGGCTAAAAAAAGACCCGAAAAGCTAAATCAACGTTTACAAAATTCATATTGATATGTTGCTCATCAACAATCTTGAACCCATACAGATAAGTACACGAATATAGATCCCTACAATCTTAATTTTTCAAAACAACAAGATTAACGGTTTGTCCCCCTGGACGGGAAATTCTTTTGACCGCATGTTTTCCAATCACCTCCCAGCCAAACTGGCTATCTGCGAAACACAAGATGTGTATTTCAACAAAATTTTCCAAATCTTAGTTAATCTTAGTTAAAATTATTTACAGCCTTCAAGAATGGAGTGACAATGAAAACTGAAAACTTTGTCATCTGACTCTCATCGGAGCTGCAAATGTCAGAATAATGAAGTTTTCCCAACATAGCACTGGATTTCTTGGCCTTTATAACATAGATAAATTACGTGAAACGAAAACGAGGCCAAGTTCTCGAACCGGTCTCTCAGCATCCGCTTTCCGCGTTGAGAATTGGGAAGGCTCTGGCCTACATGCAGCTGCGAGAAAAGGAGGCTCTTGCAGACTCGTGGAAGCTATTCTAAGTTTAAGAATATGTTCAACATTATGCTGGCGCTGACTTTCTTTACCCCGATAACACGGATAAAACGGCAAACTTTTTTGTTGCCCGATCAGCTAACAAGTTTGAGTCAAATTTCATTGAATTTGAATAGTGTTGTCCAATTGGGGAACGTTTCCCACTTGGGAAGCAGTGCCAAACTGATAGCGGAATCTTGAAAATGAAGTTGAAACTGTTAAACCCACTGCAGGGGATGTACCAAGAACTGCTATCAAAGTTTTGCAGCACCTCCAGAATTTCAGAGAAAATTTACTTTAATATGTTGATGCACAAGGACATAAATCTATAATTTCAGCCTTTGCTGAAAGAAGCTAAAAGACAATGTAGCTGAATCTATGTGCATTTTTACAAAAGGTTAAATTAGTAATTTACACATGTGCGCAAGGCATTTAAAACAACTAACAGTGGAAATTCTTGTTGTTCTTCATCTTGTCACCAAATCTTCATTAAATATGGGAGAGGGCAGTGAAAATAAGTAAAACAATATTTGGTTGATCTGATCAGTGCCAAAGGAAAATATGAAACCAAGTATGGTTGTTCTGATGTGTGGAACGAACAACCTTCGCGACGAGGAGCCAGACCGAATTGCAAACAAACTCGTAGATCTAGCATTGACTGTAAACGAAAGAGTTGAAAAAGTTGCAGTATCGAGCATAGTCCATAGAGCCGACTCACAAAACCTTGAAGTTAAAAGAAAGGAAGTCAATCGCCTGGTGAGAGAATCTCTCGAAAATCATGGAATAGATTTTATAACACACGACAACATTAAAGCGCAACATTTGAATAAATGGGGTCTTCACCCAAATTACAATGGAAACAACTTATTAGCAGGTAACTTTATCGATTTCATAAATTCCACGGGTTGACTAAAAAATAGAGAGATAAATAATGTAGATAAATTAGATTCGTCCTAAAAAATAGAGAGATAAATAATGTAGATAAATTAGATCCATCCATGATCTTAAACCTTCTTATGAAAGCAAATCACAATCGCCGACGTTAAATGAAGAAGTAGACCAGGTAGTCCAATCGCCTACGGATATTTCTTCGGAATCAAATGATCCATGCGATATTGACAAACTTTTTAGCCTCAGAACAGAGTATCATAACCACCCTCTCACAGGTTTCTTGAATATCAATAGTCTTAGGAATAAGATTATTGATTTGAGGATACTTATGGAGAGATGCTTACCTGATGTTTTGGTCTTAGAGGAAACCAAAATAAATTCTGATTTCGAAACTGAAACATTTCTTGTGAATAACTACCAAAAAGCTGTACGTCGTGATAGGAACGAATTTGGTGGTGGTATTATGCTGTATGCTAGGAAGGGTGTCGTCTGCAATCGAGTTCCAGTTTTAGAGACTCCTTCTCTTGAACTCTTGTGCTCTGAACTGATAGTGAGCAAAAAGAAATGGATTGTCTACAGTATTTATCGTCCCCCAGAATCCAGCAACATTGATTCATTCTTTCGCGATCTTTCAACCACTTTAAACTCTGCTTTAGATAAATACGACAACGTAATTGTAATGGGAGATATCAATATTGATACCCTAAACAGACAGGATGCTGGGCACAGTAAGCTAGCTTCCTTTTGTGATGTCTTTGGGCTATCAAATTTAGTGACGGCCAAAACATGTTTTACAAAAAGCAATAGTTCTTCCATTGATGTCATCCTTACAAATCGGCCGAGATGCTTTCAAAAAACTTCCGTCTTTGAGACTGGCATAAGTGACTATCACGGTCTTGTCGTGACGGTTATGAAGTCGCATCTCCCAAGACTTAAGCCTAAGGTAATCAAGTATCGCAGCTACAAAAAATTTAATGCCGACAATTTCCTGTCAGATGTAAAACTGGCAAATTTTGGTACTTCTAAGGATCCAGAACAAGCTTATGATAATATTGTCTGCACTTTTCGAAAACTAGTCGACAAACATGCCCCTCTAAAAACGAAAATGCTACGAGGAAATAGTGCTCCTTTCATGACTCGAGAACAAAAAAAAGGCAATTTATACCAGAACGAGACTAAAGAAGAAACGTAACCAAAATCCTACAGAAGAAAATGAACTTAAATTTAAAAGACAAAGAAATAAATGTGTTTCCTTGAGAAAAAAGGCAATTAAGCAGCACTTCAAACAAGCAACAGAAAATGGACTGGTATCGAATCGTGCTTTCTGGAACCTTGTCAAGCCTTTCCTCTCTAACAAAGGAGGCTTGGCGGGTAGTGATATCTCCTTAGTTAAAAATAATGCAATCATTACTGAAGACAGAGAACTGACGGAGATATTTAACGATCACTATATCAATATTGTAGAAAAGTCTAGCGGTGTAAAACCTTGCAACATTGCAGATACGGTTGCAACTGATGATGATCGGCAAATCATTAAGTTGATTCTTGAAGAATACCAAAACCATCCAAATATTTTAGCTATCATTCAAAATCCTGAAATAAATTTCAATTTATTTTCCTTTCACGAAGTAGAAGATTGTCAAGTCAGGGAACAACTAAAGTCTTTAGACGGTAGGAAATCAACGGGTGAAGATCAAATACCACCAAAACTGGTGTTGTTAGCTGCAGACGAGCTTGCACTCCCGTTAACAGATGCAATTAATTGTAGTACACGAAACTATAGGTTTCCAAATAATGGAAAACGTGCCGCTGTCTGTCCTTTAGATAAAGGAGAGGCAAATCGTACAGTTGAACGAAACTTTCGTCCAGTCAGTATTCTAAATATTTTCTCCAAAATCTATGAAAAAATTTTGAAAAATCAACTTATCCCATGCCTAGATGAAACACTTTCCCTTTTCATTGCTGCTTACAGAAAATCATATGGCACACAACATGTCCTAATAAGAATGCGTGAAGAATGGAGATTTAAGCTCGATAACGATAATATTGTAGGGGCTGTCCTTATGGATTTGTCAAAAGCATTCGATTGTATTCCACACGATTTACTCATAGCCAAACTACATGCTTATGGCTTAGATGAAAATGCTCTCGTCCTTATTTACTCTTATCTAAAACGGCGGAAACAGTCTGTGAGAATCAATAATACGTATAGTTCTTTTCAAACTATTTTATCAGGTGTTCCTCAAGGCTCTGTTTTGGGCCCCATTTTATTCAATTTTTACATAAACGATCTTTTTCTGTTTTTCTGTAACGAGCGACGTTACATAATTATGCTGATGATAACACTCTATCTTATTTTTCCAAGACTCTATCAAATTTGATTGAGGTGCTGGAAGAAGAAGCTGGAGTTGCTTTGACTTGGCTAAAACAAAATCAAATGATAGCTAATGCAGAAAAATTCCATGCACTTGTTATTAGAAAGGATCAAACGAATACAAGTAGAGAAAATTTCAACATTCAAGGAAAAATTATCAAATCCGAAAAAACGGTTAAATTGCTAGGTATTCAACTAGATCATAAACTGAACTTTGAACAGCATATCTCTGAAATTTGCAGAAAAGCCGCATCACAACTCAATGTTTTAAAAAGACTGAAACAATATATTGGCTTTAATGAAAAGAAGATTCTTGTCCAGAGCTTTGTATATTCAAATTTTGATTATTGTCCTCTAGTATGGTACTTCTCATCAGCTAAATCTGTACAAAAAATTGAGAAGATTCAAGAACGTGCCCTTAGATTTTTACACAATGATCACCTTAGTTCATATAGCGACTTACTTTCCAAATCAGAAAGGTGTACTATGCATGTTTCCCGTCTAAGAGTTCTCTGCATAGAAGTTTTTAAGACTTTAAACAATTTAAATCCCTCTTTCATGCACGATATTTTCAAAATAAAATCTTCCAAGTACTCATTACGTAACTCCAATGACTTACAGCATTATAGACCAAATCAAGTCACCTTTGGGTCCAATAGCCTTCGATCATTGGGACCTCAGATCTGGAATACACTGCCAAATGAAATGAAATCGGCCGAAAACCTAAATAGTTTTAAAAATATGATAAGGAAGTGGGATGGCCCAGACTGTAAATGTAGTGCCTGTCAATATGTATCAATGAACTAGTTTTCTTTAGCTTTTTATATTTAGTTAGATTATCAAAATACTGTAAAAATTTTTATTTATGTAATTATATATATTCATCGATTTAGATTAGTTTACTTTGTACACTTGTATATAGTAAGCTAGAGTATGTACATAATCGATGTAAAATAATTTGACAAACAAACAAACAAACAAACAAACAGCCGTAAAATAGCAAAATTCTATATGACTGTCTTATAGCGCGAAAGTTCAACGATATGCAAATTGAAAATCAGTTCAAAAACACTCTAATACAGTTGCAGTGCTCGTTTTATTACGAAAATGATCTAAATTACTTCTTTACGTTCTTTAATTTTGCGTTATCTTGAGGTTTTCCTCCAGCCGTAAAATAGCAAAATCCTATATGACTGTCTTATAGCACGAAAATTTCAGCGAGTCGTAAATTGAAAATCAGTTCAAAAACACTCTAATACAGTTGCAGTGCTCGTTTCATTACGAAAATGATCGAAATTCCTTCTTTACGTTCTTGACTGTATATCTAGTTATTTCCTAAAAATTGGAATTTCGGTATTGGCACCTTCTCTTGTGCAGCTGTTCAATTTATCTCTTTCTCTCAGGCGATTCCCGGACAGTTGGAAAATTGCGAGGGTAGCACCTATCTTTAAAGATGGAGCCACCGATAACAAATCAAACTACAGGCCTATTTCTGTGCTCCCTGTAATTTCTCGACTTTTCGAGAAGCTAATCTTCGATGAGCTTTATGACTACCTTCATTCACCGAAATCAGCTCATCTTTCTCCTACAGTCAGCGTTCAGAAAACTGCATTCAGTCCTAACGTGTCTACTTAAAAGCACAAATGACTGGTATTTAAATACTGACAAGGGCAAGTACACTGCTGCCGTCTTTATCGATCTCAAAAAAGCTTTTGATACTGTGGACCATGATATCCTTTTGGACAAACTGAACTACTATGGCGTCAAGGGTAAAGAATTGAGCTGGTTTTGGTCTTATCTTTTCAATAGGAAGCAATTCTGTAGAGTGAATGGTCATTCATCTTCAACTGAAGGGGTAGATTGTGGAGTTCCCCAGGGCTCCTGCCTAGGACCCCTACTCTTTCTAGTTAATGTAAATGACCTCCCCTACTGTTTAAAGACTTCTGACGTGGCAACGTATGCTGACGACACCACTATCTATTACTCCTCTCCTTCTATTGACGATATCAATGCTGCAATCAATGCTGACCTTGAAGCCCTTAGATGTTGGCTTGAGGGCAACAAGCTATCGCTTAATGTCGTAAAAACTCAAGGGATGATAATAGGTAGCAGGTGCAAGCTTCACAGTATAGACTTGCCCAGTTCTTCCAAAGCTGACCTTAACATTGGTAATGAGGTGATCACCATGGTCAACAATACCAAGTATCTTGGTTTGCAGGTTGACGATCAACTTAAATGGTCCGCTCACTTGTCCTCTACAATCAAGAAAGTCTCTAGAGGTATCGGTATGTTGAAGTATTCTAAACGATACCTACCTAAGGAAAACCTCATTATGCTGTATAGAAGTCTCGTTGAGCCTTTTTTAGATATTGTTGCCCTGTCTGGGGATCTTGCGGTGCATCAGCCCTCGATAAGTTGCAAAAACTTCACAATCGAGCCGCCAGGATAGTCACAAACAGCCCCTATGACACTTCAGCACTGCCTTTAATAAGGAATCTCGGTTGGCTTACTATTAGAGAACTGATCGATTTTGAGACTAGCAAGATGGTCTATAAATCTCTTAACGCCCTTGCCCCTGATTACTTGAGTAACATATGTCAAAGTGTATCCGAAGCTACTAACCGTCAGCTGAGGAACTCTAAAACGGGCCTTAGATTACCATTACTAAGAACATCAACTGGTCAGAAATCGTTTGCTTACAGAGGGGCAAAGGTATGTCTTATAGCGCGAAAGTTCAACGATTTGCAGTTCGAAAACACTCTAATACAGTTACAGTGCTCGTTTTATTACGAAAATGATCTAAATTATTTCTTTACGTTCTTTAATTTCGCGTTATCTTGAGGTTTTCCTCCAGCCGTAAAATAGCAAAATCCTATATGACTGTCTTATAGCGCAAAAATTTCAATGATTCGTAAATTGAAAATCAGTTCAAAAACACTCTAATACAGTTGCAGTGCTCGTTTTATTACGAAAATGATCTAAATTACTTCTTTACGTTCTTGAATTTCGCGTTATCTTGAGGTTCTCCTCCAGCCGTAAAATAGATGATTACCCTCAGAGAACGAGGCGTTGGGATTACGTCAAAAGGGAAAGTAGTAAACCGTGTGTGATTACATTGTGAAGTAGCAGACCATAGTTTATGATTACCCTGGCGAGGAAAGTACCAACTTTCGAAAAAGGTGCGTCGAGCAAGGTCTCTCTGACTGCCGCAGTTGCACTTCCTAACCCCCACTTAAACTAATCTATCTTTCCTTTAGATGACCGTAGAAACGTAATAGTTAGACTGTGGAAGTATCATAATCTCTTCACCTGGTTTTTGATATATATAGTTCTGTTTATGTTTTTAAAAAGCTCGATTTCTTTGCTTCACTCCCCTTCATTTTACTAACAGACGAGGATGGGAAAATTAAATAATTGTTTTGTGACTCACTATTCCTTCAAAGTCCTTCTGCACTGATCGTCTTTTATAATTTTGCTATTTTACGGCTGGAAGAGAACGCAAAGATAACACGAAATTCAAGAACGTAAAGAAGTAATTTAGATCATTTTCGTACTAATAAGGAGCACTGCAACTGTATTAGAGTGTTTTCGAACTGATTTTCAATTTGCGAATCGTTGAAATATCGCGCTATAAGACAGTCATGTAGGATTTCGCTATTTTACGGCTGGAGCAAAACCTCAAGATAACACGAAATTCAAGAACGTAAAGAACTAATTTAGATCATTTTCATAATAAAACAAGCACTGCAACTGTATTAGAGTGTTTTTTAACTGATTTTCAATTTACGAATCGTTGAAATTTTCGCGCTATAAGACAGTCATATAGGATTTCGCTATTTTACGGCTGGAGGAAAACCTCAAGATAACGCGAAATTAAAGAACGTAAAGAAGTAATTTAGATCATTTTCATAATAAAACGAGCACTGTAACTGTATTAGAGTGTTTTCGAACTGATTTTCAATTTACAAATCGTTGAAATCTCGCGCTATAAGACAGTCATATAGGATTTCGCTATTTTACGGCTGGAGGAAAACCTCAAGATAACACGAAATTCAAGAACGTAAAGAAGTAATTTAGATCATTTTCGTAATAAAACGAGCACTGCAACTGTATTAGAGTGTTTTCGAACTGATTTTCAATTTACAAATCGTTGAAATCTCGCGCTATAAGACAGTCATATAGAATTTTGCTATTTTACGTCTGGAAGAGAACGCAAAGAGAACAGGAGTTTTCAACGACGTAAAGAAGTAATTTAGATCATTTTCGTAATAAAATGAACACTGCAACTGTATTAGAGTGTTTTCGAACTGATTTTCAATTTGCAAATCGTTGAACTTTCGCGCTATAAGACGGTCATATAGGATTTTGCTATTTTACGGCTGGAGGAAGACCTAAAGAGAACACGAGTTTTCAACGACGCAAAGAAGGAATTTAGATCATTTTCGTAATAAAATGAGCACTGCAACTGTATTAGAGTGTTTTTGAACTGATTTTCAATTTGCATATCGTTGAAATTTCGCGCTATAAGACAGTCATATAGAATTTTGCTATTTTACGGCTGGAGGAAACCCTCAAGATAACACGAAATTCAAGAACGTAAAGAAGTAATTTAGATCATTTTCGTAATAAAACGAGCACTGTAACTGTATTAGAGTGTTTTTGAACTGATTTTCAATTTGCAAATCGTTGAAATTTCGCAATATAAGACGGTCATATAGAATTTTGCTATTTTACGGCTGGAGGAAAACCTCGAGATAACACGAAATTCAAGAACGTAAAGAAGTAATTTAGATCATTTTCGTAATAAAACGAGCACTGTAACTGTATTAGAGTGTTTTTGAACTGATTTTCAATTTACGACTCGCTGAAATTTTCGTGCTATAAGACAGTCATATAGAATTTTGCTATTTTACGGCTGGAGGAAAACCTCGAGATAACACGAAATTCAAGAACGTAAAGAAGTAATTTAGATCATTTTCGTAATAAAATGAGCACTGCAACAGTATTAGAGTGTTTTTGAACTGATTTTCAATTTGCAAATCGTTGAAATTTCGCGCTATAAGACAGTCATATAGGATTTCTCTATTTTACGGCTGGAGGAGAACCTCAAGATAACGCGAAATTCAAGAACGTAAAGAAGGAATTTCGATCATTTTCGTAATCAAACGATCACTGCAACTGTATTAGAGTGTTTTGAACTGATTTTCAATTTACGACTTGCTGAAACTTTCGTGCTATAAGACAGTCATATAGGATTTTGCTATTTTACGGCTGGAGGAAAACCTCAAGATAACGCGAAATTCAAGAACGTAAAGAAGTAATTTAGATCATCTTCGTAATAAAATGAGCACTGCAACTGTATTAGTGTGTTTTTAAACTGATTTCCAATTTGCAAATCGTTGAACTTTTGCGCTTTAAGACAGTCATATAGAATTTTGCTATTTTACGGCTGGAAGAGAACGCAAGGAGAACAGGAGGTTTCAACGACGTAAAGAAGGAATTTCGATCATTTTCGTAATCAAACGATCACTGCAACTGTATTAGAGTGTTTTTGAACTGATTTTCAATTTACGAATCGTTGAAATTTTCGCGCTATAAGACAGTCATATACGATTTCTCTATTTACGGCTTGAGGAGAACCTCAAGATAACACGAAATTCAAGAACGTAAAGAAGTAATTTAGATCATTTTCGTAATAAAATGAGCACTGCAACTGTATTAGAGTGTTTTTGAACTGATTTTCAATTTGCAAATCGTTGAAATTTCGCGCTATAAGACAGTCATATAGAATTTTGCTATTTTACGGCTGGAGGAAACCCTCAAGATAACACGAAATTCAAGAACGTAAAGAAGTAATTTAGATCATTTTCGTAATAAAACGAGCACTGCAACTGTATTAGAGTGTTTTTGAACTGATTTTCAATTTACGACTCGCTGAAATTTTCGTGCTATAAGACAGTCATATAGGATTTTGCTATTTTACGGCTGGAGGAAAACCTCAAGATAACGCGAAATTCAAGAACGTAAAGAAGTAATTTAGATCATTTTCGTAATAAAATGAGCACTGCAACTGTATTAGAGTGTTTTTGAACTGATTTCCAATTTGCAAATCGTTGAACTTTTGCGCTTTAAGACAGTCATATAGAATTTTGCTATTTTACGGCTGGAAGAGAACGCAAGGAGAACAGGAGGTTTCAACGACGTAAAGAAGGAATTTCGATCATTTTCGTAATCAAACGATCACTGCAACTGTATTAGAGTGTTTTTGAACTGATTTTCAATTTACGAATCGTTGAAATTTTCGCGCTATAAGACAGTCATATAGGATTTCTCTATTTACGGCTTGAGGAAAACCTCAAGATAACACGAAATTCAAGAACGTAAAGAAGTAATTTAGATCATTTTCGTAATAAAACGAGCACTGCAACTGTATTAGAGTGTTTTCGAACTGATTTTTGATTTGCAAATCGTTGAACTTTCGCGCTATAAGACAGTCATATAGGATTTCTCTATTTTACGGCTGGGGGAGAACCTCAAGATAACTCGAAATTCAAGAACGTAAAGAAGTAATTTAGATCATTTTCGTAATAAAATGAGCACTGCAACTGTATTAGAGTGTTTTTGAACTGATTTCCAATTTGCAAATCGTTGAACTTTTGCGCTTTAAAGTTAGTTGACGGAGATAAATAGCTAACTCAAAAGCTGCATATGCACGTCTAAGATTAGCCTATTGTATTTGAATACTTCGACACGTGCGTGCATATGTTTTCACTAGGGGAGCAATTACTTTCCTAGGCGTTTCTTTGTCCTATTTTTAGATTGCCTCTACTTAGCTCCGTCAACTAACTTTAAGACAGTCATATAGAATTTTGCTATTTTACGGCTGGAAGAGAACGCAAGGAGAACAGGAGGTTTCAACGACGTAAAGAAGGAATTTCGATCATTTTCGTAATCAAACGATCACTGCAACTGTATTAGAGTGTTTTTGAACTGATTTTCAATTTACGAATCGTTGAAATTTTCGCGCTATAAGACAGTTATATAGATATAGGATTTCTCTATTTTACGGCTTGAGGAAAACCTCAAGATAGCACGAAATTCAAGAACGTAAAGAAGTAATTTAGATCATTTTCGTAATAAAACGAGCACTGCAACTGTATTAGAGTGTTTTCGAACTGATTTTCAATTTGCAAATCGTTGAACTTTCGCGCTATAAGACGGTCATATAGGATTTTGCTATTTTACGGCTGGAGGAAAACCTAAAGAGAACACGAGTTTTCAACGACGCAAAGAAGGAATTTAGATCATTTTCGTAATAAAATGAGCACTGCAACTGTATTAGAGTGTTTTTGAACTGATTTTCAATTTGCAAATCGTTGAAATTTCGCGCTATAAGACAGTCATATAGAATTTTGCTATTTTACGGCTGGAGGAAACCCTCAAGATAACACGAAATTCAAGAACGTAAAGAAGTAATTTAGATCATTTTCGTAATAAAACGAGCACTGTAACTGTATTAGAGTGTTTTTGAACTGATTTTCAATTTGCAAATCGTTGAAATTTCGCGCTATAAGACGGTCATATAGAATTTTGCTATTTTACGGCTGGAGGAAAACCTCGAGATAACACGAAATTCAAGAACGTAAAGAAGTAATTTAGATCATTTTCGTAATAAAACGAGCACTGCAACTGTATTAGAGTGTTTTTGAACTGATTTTCAATTTGCATATCGTTGAAATTTCGCGCTATAAGACAGTCATATAGGATTTCTCTATTTTACGGCTGGAGGAGAACCTCAAGATAACGCGAAATTCAAGAACGTAAAGAAGGAATTTCGATCATTTTCGTAATCAAACGATCACTGCAACTGTATTAGAGTGTTTTTGAACTGATTTTCAATTTACGAATCGTTGAAATTTTCGCGCTATAAGACAGTCATATAGGATTTCTCTATTTACGGCTTGAGGAAAACCTCAAGATAACACGAAATTCAAGAACGTAAAGAAGTAATTTAGATCATTTTCGTAATCAAACGAGCACTGCAACTGTATAAGAGTGTTTTCGAACTGATTTTTGATTTGCAAATCGTTGAACTTTCGCGCTATAAGACAGTCATATAGGATTTCTCTATTTTACGGCTGGGGGAGAACCTCAAGATAACTCGAAATTCAAGAACGTAAAGAAGTAATTTAGATCATTTTCGTAATAAAATGAGCACTGAAACTGTATTAGAGTGTTTTTGAACTGATTTCCAATTTGCAAATCGTTGAACTTTTGCGCTTTAAAGTTAGTTGACGGAGATAAATAGCTAACTCAAAAGCTGCATATGCACGTCTAAGATTAGCCTATTGTATTTGAATACTTCGACACGTGCGTGCATATGTTTTCACTAGGGGAGCAATTACTTTCCTAGGCGTTTCTTTGTCCTATTTTTAGATTGCCTCTACTTAGCTCCGTCAACTAACTTTAAGACAGTCATATAGAATTTTGCTATTTTACGGCTGGAAGAGAACGCAAGGAGAACAGGAGGTTTCAACGACGTAAAGAAGGAATTTCGATCATTTTCGTAATCAAACGATCACTGCAACTGTATTAGAGTGTTTTTGAACTGATTTTCAATTTACGAATCGTTGAAATTTTCGCGCTATAAGACAGTCATATAGGATTTCTCTATTTTACGGCTTGAGGAAAACCTCAAGATAACACGAAATTCAAGAACGTAAAGAAGTAATTTAGATCATTTTCGTAATAAAACGA
The DNA here is from genome assembly GCA_039566865.1 of Aurelia coerulea. Classification (NCBI taxonomy): domain Eukaryota; kingdom Metazoa; phylum Cnidaria; class Scyphozoa; order Semaeostomeae; family Ulmaridae; genus Aurelia; species Aurelia coerulea. The sequence goes on from CM076944.1 coordinate 14,902,200, forward strand.
GCACTGCAACTGTATTAGAGTGTTTTTGAACTGATTTTCAATTTGCAAATCGTTGAAATTTCGCGCTATAAGACAGTCATATAGAATTTTGCTATTTTACGGCTGGAGGAAACCCTCAAGATAACACGAAATTCAAGAACGTAAAGAAGTAATTTAGATCATTTTCGTAATAAAACGAGCACTGTAACTGTATTAGAGTGTGTTTGAACTGATTTTCAATTTGCAAATCGTTGAAATTTCGCGCTATAAGACGGTCATAGAGAATTTTGCTATTTTACGGCTGGAGGAAAACCTCGATATAACACGAAATTCACGAACGTAAAGAAGTAATTTAGATCATTTTCGTAATAAAATGAGCACTGCAACTGTATTAGAGTGTTTTTGAACTGATTTTCAATTTGCAAATCGTTGAACTTTCGCGCTATAAGACAGTCATATAGGATTTCTCTATTTTACGGCTGGAGGAGAACCTCAAGATAACGCGAAATTCAAGAACGTAAAGAAGTAATTTAGATCATTTTCGTAATAAAACGATCACTGCAACTGTATTAGAGTGTTTTTGAACTGATTTTCGATTTGCGAATCGTTAAAAATTCTTGTCATGGACCACCGTATAGGATTTTGCTATTTTACGTCGGACAGAAAACTGTAGTTTTCAACAATTTAGAAAGCAATTAAGAGTAGTTTGAGAATAGAAAAACTCTGCGACTGTTGTGGATTATTTAATAATTGTTTTGTGACTCACTACTCCTTCGAAGTTCATCTGCACTGATCGTCTTTATATAATTTTGCTATTTTACGGGAAGAGAAACTCGAACCGCGCGTCACCCTGATGTTTTTCTTATCCAACATAACTTGTCCGCGCGTCTTGGCCTCGTTTTTATCCAAGAATACAAAGCCGCATATGGGCCTAAGCAATTTTAAGAGCGGAAATGATAAAATCGTCTATTTTGCCATGGAAAGTGGATAATATCAAGCGAATTTGAGTGTAATGGATGTAGGAGGATCCAGCGTATAGTTTTAGCTACAGAAAGTAAAGATTTAGTGCTTTATTACAATTTTTAGGATTTCGCTATTTTACGGCTGATACGATTTTTGTATTTGACCGATTTCGGGATTTTACGGCACTCGGAGCCAGGACGGTTGAATTTTGGCGCGCATGCCGCGATCGGTGCTGAAACCAGAGACTGGAATCCGCCGGCTCCAATCCGGCCCGCTATTATTTTCCTTGTGCGGAAGTTTGCCGCCAGCCTCGTTTTGCATTTCCTCACTGTGTTGGCCTTTATCCGGATTGATTTGGTTTCATGTGGATAGAGAATTACTTTGGCATCGTTTGAAAGGTATTTTAAGGAAGTCTCCCAGAAGAAATGTTTGCAAGAAACTGTCATCACATTAGCAATCTGGGTACAAATTTCGTCGTGTGTATGAGCTTTTGTATGTTTTGTATGTTCGTGTTCTTACTCCCAGTGGCGTCGTGGCCGGGGGGCCAGGGGGGGCCATGGCCCCCCCTGTGAAAATGTTGTCGGAAAATTCGTCAGTTTTCCATTCTTGTCGGAAAAATCGAAAAAAATTGAATTAATCCATTTTCCTCACATAGCTACTTTATGGCAATCCAAATGTGTACATGAAATATCACTTTTTCGATCGCAAAACGTAGTTTTTGATGAAAAAGTAGGTTTTTCGGCAAAAAACTAGGTCCTTCGTTCGTTTTTCTGCAAAAGGTTCCTTTTTCAATCGAAAGAAAAGTGTGTTTTCTGTTGGAAAAATAGACACATAGGCGCAAAAAGTTTCGGATGAATAAATTTCAGACAATGCTTTCGATCATAACATTCTTGGACTTTTTCCCCGAAAATTTGGTCGTTTTACCAACATTTTAGTGACTAAAAACGATAAATTTACAATTTATTTTGCACGTTTCATACTTAAAAAATGTCATGCATTTATGGTTTGTGCATTAAGCTTTCAATGAGTTGCTCGTCAGAATTTGCACAAGTGAATGTTGTTGATGAAGGTGGAAATGATTACTAAGATGGGATTACTTTTAGTTTCTGTGAACGGATGCATATAGAAATGAAGATTTATATCAAGCTATCACGTTGTTATCTAGAATTTGAAAAAGATCTATTTTTCAGTGCTTTTGAGGTCCTTTTTTCGAAATTTCCCATCAAAAACAAATAGTAGATTCTTCAAAATAGGGGCGTTTTGCAACGATCTAAAGGGCGTGGTTACAGAAAATTTTCCCGGGGGCAAGCCCCCAGACCCCCAATTTTCCTCCCTCCTTGCGCATTTAGCTTCAGCCTCACCTCCAACAAGAATCGCCTCTTTAACAGGACTGCTGCGTCTGCGTCCCTTTGAAAAATTCTTCGCTATTATGGAACTTTTATATGACAAAAGTTCTGAGACATTTTGCCACTTTTTATACTTTATATTCCTGCTTAATTTTTGTCGGGAAAATGTCTCTTTGTCGGAAAATTCTGACCCTTGGCCCCCCCTAAAATCATGCTCCCACGACGCCACTGCTTACTCCTTACTTCCATTCTAATTTTGTTCTCCATCTGTCAACTCATCCCGACAGATGGAGAAGGATATCATGTTGGAAAAGACTGACCAAAGTCGAGGATGAGAAAGAAAAAAAAGCAAAATGATGTGACAGGTGAGAACCTACAATTCTGGACGTGCGGTGTTGAGAAAAAAGCGACTTTCCCCCATTTCATAGATCTCATTACCAAAATTCAGTCAAAATGTTCACTTTTTGCTTGTAAAAGACGACAATATTATTACAGAAGACCATGAGCTTGCTGAAACTTTTAGGGAAAAGGCCACAAAGCCTGGCATACACAAATGAACAAACTACTGATAGAGACATCGTGAAACAGATTCTCAACAAATATGCCAATCATCCTAGTGTATTAGCTATACTTCAAAATCCAGAAAACCATTTTTCAATCTTTTCATTTCGTGCAGTTGAACCAAATGAAGTAAGGAAGTTGCTACAAAACATAGATAGTAAAAAGTCAACTGGAGAGGACCAAATTCTCCCCAAACTTTTGCTTTTAGCTTCGGAAGAACTGACTATACCCCTGATAGATGCAATAAATAATAGTTTTAAGAAATGCAAGTTTCCAGATAAAGGAAAGCGAGCAGCCATTACTCCATTAGATACGGGTGAGCCACTTCGTACAACGGAGAAAAACTTTCGTCCCGTCAGCGTTGAACGCTTTTTCGAAAATCTATGAAAAATAATTAAAGATCAACTCATTCCTCATCTTGACCATTGTCTTTCAAAGTTTATAGCAGCATATAGACAGCAATAAAACACACAGTATGTCCTGGTAAGAATGATCGAAGAATGGAGACGACACCTTGACAATGATAATGTTGTGGGGGCCGTATTGATGGACCTTTCGAAAGCATTTGACTGTATCCCACATGATCTACTTATTGTAAAATTATCCGCGTGTGGCTTTCATGAAGATGCACTCGTTTATACCTACTCATACCTGAAACGTAGACAACAGTCAGTGAGGATCAACGACACGTATAGTACTTTCCAGATCGTGCTTTCTGGTGTACCAAAAGGATCTGTTCTTGGTCCAATCTTGTTTAACTTATACATAAACGATCTTTATCTTTATATAGAGAAAGCTACTTTACACAATTATGCAGACGATAATACCCTAACGGCTTTTTCAAAACCATTTCCAAACCTGGTTAGAATATTGGGACAAGAATCAAATGTTGCTATAGATTGGCTTGAAAGGAACCAAATGATGGCAAATCCTGACAAATTCCATGCCATTGTAGTTACAAAGGGTAGAGATGATACAATAGGGGAACAACTAACCATACAAGGCAAAAAAAAAATCAATCTGAAAATGCAGTTAGACTTCTGGGGGTAATAATCGATCATAGACTAACCTTTGACGACCACATTTCCGATCTATGTAGAAAAGCCGCTGCGCAGCTAAACGCGTTGAAAAGACTTTAGGGTTATATGGAGTTTAAAACCAAAGAGATATTGGTCCAAAGCCTCGTTTTTTCAAATTTTAATTACTGCCCTCTGGTCTGGCATTTTTGCTCTGAAAAGTCAGTGAAAAAAATGGAGAAGATCCATGAGCAGCGAGCCCTTAGATTTCTTCACAATGACTCTACAAGCTCTTGTGACGACTTACTTTCCAAAGCTGGGAAATGCACGATGAGAATCAGCCGCCTCAGAACTCTTTGTATTGAAATCTATAAAACTGTCTCACTAAATCCTTCTTTTATGCAGGATATTTTCAAATTGAAACAAACAACAAACAACAAGGTCAGCAAGGAACCTAAACGAATTAATTCATCATAGACCAAACCAAGTTACTTTGGTTCAAACAGTCTCTTATCGTTAGGACCACAAATTTGGAATGCTTTGCCCAAAAACACTAAATCAGCCGAGAACATTCAAATATTTAAGAGACTAATAAAACAATGGGATGGGCCAACTTGCAGCTGCAGTATTTGTAGCTAGCAAACGAAATACGTATATTTATTTACTGCTAGTAGTTAGATATTCGATTTAGATTAGTTTCAATTAGAAGCTAGAATATAATTGAATTAAAATAAGATGACAAACAAATAAACAAACAAAAATAAAACATCAGCATTCCTAGCAATTTTTCTGTATCTACACACAGAATAAACAAGTATTGTAGTTGTACAGTACATGCCCCAGAGACCAAAATCACATTTTCTGCTTTCTTCTCCGCATCAAAAGATAAACTTTGACAACATATATTCCTCTTGAGAATGACTTCTAGGTCACAATCCGATATTTGTATCTAAATATCATTATAAGGTATAAATGATCTAAAAATGCAAATGTGATATAACAATGCATAAGTGATATAATAATTCACGAGTGATATAATAATGCAAATGATATACTGTACCTTGGTGTTGCCCTTGACTTGAAACTACCCAAGGACCGCTGGTCTTTTCTGCTTGTGATTCTCCAGATCCTTTAGAAAGATGATGCACAAAGATAAACACTTGAGTGTTACAAAACTTCGAGATTGTCACAGCAAATTTTAAAAGAAAATCGTTCCATGCATTGCTACTACCACAATGAGATGCATAACAAACATAAACTGTGTACTTATCAAATCGTAAACTTATTTAAAATAAATCCATTAGAAAGCCTTCGAACCTATTCGAAATAAGAAAATTGAATCAATTGAATGTAATAGACAGAGGTAAATACGTCTGTCTGTTGCAAAGAACAAAGAAAACCCACGCACTCTTTGCCTCCTAAGCTCCTACGTGTGCTCATTTCAACGATTTCAATAGAATATTCACTGGAGCCAAACCCCTTGTTCATTAACACACCTTTTGACACTGTCGATTATCTTTAAATCAGTTAAAAACTTTTTATGGTTAAATGGAACAGATATAGCTATATCGAATAATTGCAATAAATAGGCTAAAGAAAAAGCTTACGCATCCATTGTTTCTTTAGCTACACAATGAGACGGCATGTGTGAAAGTTATCAAATACAGGGTATATTTTAAACTTGGCTACGGCCAGATTTTAACCACGTCGATTCCCTTTAAATAAGAATACAGATGGAGAAAGAAAAGTGCACTGAAAGTGTCAGGGAAAGATGCAATACAATACCAGGCGGCAGATATGATTTATGAAGTACTCAGCAGCACATTTGATTGAAATCTAGCAACCACTTAGAAACTGAAATTTATGATGAAGCTGCACATATTTTTCAATATCATATAAAAGCAGCATTACCTTCTTCCGTGTTTTCACTGGCCTGTCCTTCTTCATCTTGCCCTTTTTCTTCACTATGAAAAACAATGCATACTATTGATAATCAATATACCCAGAAAGTAAAAGATTGGCACCCTTGTAAAATTGCGAAAATGAACTGATCATACCAATTTCAGAGATTCATTCACATGATACGGACACAATTTAAAAAAGATTAAAAAATGTGAAGGACAAGCCTCCCGTTAACACTAAAAAGGCACAGTCTTTGCCTGCAGATTTTGAAAACGATAAATTTTGAAGATAGAACTCTAAACGCACATTCTGAAAATGGCATCATGAGGACAATCAAATATAATTAAAATGGAACATCATTTCATTTTCTAATCATTCCCCAAAAGAGCGGAAAAGTTGAATCACTGGTGGTGGTTTTTTTGACATGATATTCAAAGGAAAATAATCAACATATCAAAGATTGACAATGAACGCTTATAACCAAGTACCTGGAGTTCCTTTTAAACCATTAAAGCAAAACAAGATGCATTAAACAATCGTGCAAAGCTTTTTGAAGATTACATCCCTATGCTATCCTTCGAAGAGTTTAAGTTTCAATGAGTATAGTAATTTATCAAAAATCTGTGTCTGTATCAGTGGTTGCAGCAGTTCCAACTTATGCCATGATAATGTTCATACTACGAACTTTATCATAAGAATCCTCACCTGAACCTAAAATTAGAACTGAAAAAGGAATGAGAAGCAGTTTAAGATATGATAATTGTATTTCCTGTATCCTTTCTTTGATTAAGTCCTTCGTTTGGATTCTAGGGTTCCAGAAAGAAGGGAGTCTCTAGGGCTAGTCTCGAATGACCTTGTATTTCCATTTTCCTTGCTTCTCTTGCCGCTATCCACTCCAACAACCCTGAAGATTTGGGCAACGCAAACTTGCCACGAATGATCAATTCAATCTCTTCATTCAAAGACATCTAATTTGATATCGACTTTTAGGTTTATGTAATGGCTGCGGCGCGGAGTTGTCACAGACCGGCTCTCAAGGGCATCGTTTTTGTAGTATCGTAAAGTAGTTAAGCAAGTAGCGCTAAATTGTTTAAGATTTTAACACTGTTTGATTTGAAAAGGATTAGATCCAGCAGGCTGAATTTGAAAGAAATCTTGATTGTTTTGATTGCCAAAAGAATGCAAGGATAGTATCTTGAAAATTTTATTGAACATAAAAACCCTAAAGATAGCACCCTTGGTTACACCATTGAGAATTCTCATATCAAGACAATTAAGACAAGACAAGATGTTTAAGAATTAAAAATAATGTGCCAAAACATAGCTATAATTTTGCCTCAACTAGCTTCCAAAAAATTAAGATGATTGAAACAGAAAGCTGTTTGCAAGACTTGGTCATCAAGACAGAACAGAAATTGCACAGAAATGAGCGAAAAAAAGTAACTTTGAGCCCCCTAGCTCCCTGCAACAGATCCCGAACTTAGGCAACACTCGATATATTCTTCCTTGGACCTTTAAGCAGGGTTCAAAAAACGAAGTAGCGTGGTAGCGGTGCTACCAGGAAGGTGGCTGAAATACTCAAATTTACCAGCAACGAAGAAGGGGAACAGAAACAGAAGGGAAGGCAAAGAAGGGAAAGAAAGAAGGAGAGAAAGAAAAAGGATAGATGGGGCGGTATATAGGGAAAGAAGAAGAAAATGCGCAAGACGAAACGAAAGAAGTTAGCAGCTTGCTACCAGGAAGGAAAACATTTTTTGAGCCCTGCCTTGAAGTCTGGATTTATTATTGCAAAAAGCTTATGTATCCAAACACTTCCTTATATCAGATTGCTCAATGACGTCATTTTACGCAGTTTCTGCCCTGTCGGTGATCACAAAACAACAAGAACATATGACTTACGTAAGTTGTAGTGATTGTATTCTTAAACCAGAATAGTCTGCTTCTTGAGGAGCTTCAAAGTCTTTCCATTGTTCCTCAACCTTGAAGGAAAAATCTTGCAATGAAGACAAATGTTCCTGTGCAGTTATCTTGTTGGCATAATCAAGAAAAGGCTCGCCCTGGTTCGATCACTATGGAACCCGGGTTGTGCAGCCGCGTTGCGTAACACTTTGAAATTAAAGGGAGCTTTCAAAAAAGCGCGCAAAAATCGTTTGCTGATGTCATGTCTTTGATATTTCTTCACTTTCACTGTTTTGTGTTGATCAGTAGAGTTACGATAAAGTTTTGAAGTTGACCTACCTGCAACGAACCGTGCCCAATTTGTGTTGTTTCTCAATATGTCTCTGATTTAAAATAGAATAGGTCTCAGGATTGTTTCCTCCAGCTCTTCTGGTTGCATATTCAAATAAATTTCAAGAATCGACTCATGTAAGTTTGTATGTAAGGCTCGTAGATCAGAAATTAGAAGAGCTGGAACATATGTTTCTAATACAAAATATTTCATCAGATTGATCTCTTTGGGGCTAAACAATTCAAATTCAATTATCACAATTTTTTCGCAAAAGGCTATTGTGACGTCATCAAAACTTAGGCCCCCGATTTTTGAAAAAATTGCGCCCCCTAGAGGTGTGAACTTTTTATATTCGTGTTCAGCACCTCAAAATTCATCAAAATCCACCGTTTTATTTTAGATTAGAGATGTATATTACAGAGGTGACACGATAGCGCTTCACAGATAAAGGCCTATATTTACGTGGTTCCAGTATCACAACAAGGAAACGAATGATGCAGATTTTACTGAGAGATTTGTAGCAAGAGTTGAGAAGCCTATCCAAGGTGAGTTCCTCTCCTAAACTTTTTTGACCTCGCGGAAAATCTTCATTTTAAGTGCTCTAACCAGGGCAGGCCTACTCTAGCTACATTAAGCATCATCATCAGCATAGGAATCATTTCTCGTACATAGCCGAATGCTCGTGGCCCATGCCCGAAACCGCCAAAGCCTCATTTTCAAGGACCAATCAGACGGTGAATAAGCAAAGAAGACAAAAGAAACCTGTGACGATTTTCTAAATTTTACCTACCTTCATAAAACGCAGGCAGATTTCCCGAATTTTTTTCAAAGAAATCTAGTCTCCGGATGTCTGGGTGTACAAGTTTGGATGCCGGTTAAAATATCTCCAGGATTGGCGGAGTTATGGCCACAAACAACCCGATACGGCACTGAATGTTGAACTATAGAGATTCTGGCCGAGAGACAATAGTAATAACAATAGTGATTGTTGTAAGAACAACCCGAAAACACCAAAATCTGCGTTTGCAATTGTTCTTGCTACTGTCTTTCCGCTAAAGTTTCTTTTGTTCAAGATTCAATGCCCCTACGGTTTCTACCAAGTGCCCCAAAATGATTTATTATTGTTTGATTGCTTACATATCCATAACCAATGAACCGATTTTCAAAACATTGTTTTATTTGATTGCCCAAAGGCTAAATTGTATTTTAAGATGTTGGTTGCGGGTTTTACCACGGCGTTTTCATGTCGAAAAGAAGATCGATAAACTTGCTCATATTCAAGCCTTAGATGACATGAGAAAGAAACGGCCTATTTTTCCAGTCAACACTTTAGATGCGATACAAAAGGCTGAACTCCTATTCGTATTCTCTGAACTCAGTCTTAACTGAATTCGTATTCTCTGAATGCCATATATTCTATGAGCGACATACAAGTTCAGCCTTTTGCATCACATCTAAAATGTTGACTGGCAAAGAAGGCCGTTTCTTTTTCATGTTATCTATGGCTTCAATTTGAGCAGCTTTATCGATCTTCTTTTTGACATGAAGAAATCGGCCTAAATCACATCCTCAAATACAATTTAGCCTTTCGGCAATCGGATAAAATAAAGTTTTTGAAAATCGGTGCATTGGTTATGGAGATATAAGCAATCAAACGATAATACATCATTTTGGGACACCTGGTATGTGAATCGAAAAAGTCTTCAAAGGATTGTTTGCACATCTGTGGCACATCTGTGTTTGCAGTCATGTGGCAACACTCTAGGGAAGTTTCTGTATTGTACTACTTTTTCCATTCATGGCACAAGTTTGGTTGCTGTGAAATAAGTTATAAAATCCAAAAGAGGTTTTATCAAGAGATTTTATCACCTGACTTGAAGTGGTGTAAACATGCCTCGACAAGCCTTCGCCGATTTTGTTTATTGAAGAGGCAATAACTCCACCACAGCTGGAGATAATTTAACCGGCATCCAAACTTGTATACCCATTCATCTGGAGAGTAGATTTCTTTGAAAATAATCGGGAAATTTCAAGCAGTTTTTGTGCTGGTTGCGTTTAATGAAGGTACGTGAAATTTAGAAAAATCTTCACCGGTTTCTTTTGTCTTCTTCGCTTTTTAGCCGTCTGATTGGTCCGTGAAAATGAGGCTTTGGCGGCTTCTGCCATGGGCCACGAGCATGGTCTATTAGGAAGACCCTGGTCTACTAGGACTAGGACCCTAGGACAAGAACCCATATTAACAAGAGCTTCGTGAGGAATCCCTGTCCAAAACAGCACTTTCAAAAATTGTTGCTGGGTGAATGGTATCACAATGGAAGAAGATTGTGAAAATTTTTTATTCCACTGGTGGCATTTGAAAAGGGCTTCACAGTTTTTGAAAACTAAACAAGAAATTATGAGATTGAAAATGCGGATGATGCTGCCCGAGATTGCTGATGGAAATTGGAATGCTTTGGCCTATGATTCAATTGAGCAAAGTTACTAAATCAGAAATATCATGACCATCATCATATCATCATCTGAATCATCTATTCCTTAACTATTTCTACATCCTCGAATGTCGAGATTTTAGCACAGACATTCCAACAAGCCAACCGAGATGGGCTATCTTTAAAAGGCGGTATCGACTGATGGAATGGAATGATGGAAAGGACTGATGGAACGATGGAATAATGGAATTGAGTGATGGAACGATATCATATACCGGGTGTCCCAAAAAAAACGTAACGGATTTGATCATGACTAGCGACAAGAATTTTGGTCCAATCAATCCATAGTAATTTTTTATGTAATCCTCGATAGCTAACTTGAAGATAGATACCTTGTTTGATGATATTGGCCCATGGAAAGTTGGAATATTAATTTTGAAAGTTCAAATTTGCCTGAACCCTCAAACCAGAGCTTGTGGCTTCTAGCCTAAACTGCAAACGCGCTATTCTGGGGAATCTCCTGAATTACCCTGAAATAGGAGAATAAGGCCTCATGCTGAGGAAAATATTTGAATAGAAATTCAATCAAATTCATCAACTTTGTCCTGAAAAGACATCTTGTTTTATGCTTCGAAAGTTTCGAAAAGTTGGCATTGCATCCGTCTCATAAAAAAAAGAAATCCGCGAAGTAGTTTGTTTTGGTTTGAAAAATTAATTTATTCCTGCAATCTTCATGACTTTAATGAAATGCATTTTGTATAATCTTTCTTCGAACTATTACGAAAGAACAAATCAAATATACCCAAGGGAAAATTATCCATGGATAAGATCTTTGAAAATGCTCGTTCGTGCTTGGCTCTTTTGCAAGTGCACTATGATTGAAGAAATATATTCCTTTGCGAATTTTCCCTTCAGCATTGTTATGTTTATCAATTTTAAAACCAACCTACAAAAATTCACTTAAAATCTGAAAAAACAACTAGTACCACATCATGCTTCGTTAACGGCATATTCTACAGATACAATGTTCTCCGGCCCAATTTTTTATCTCATTTTTAAAACGAGTGTCTTTTTAAAACGAGTATTTTTAAAACGAGCGCGAGTGTCGGTTCTTGTTATATACTATCATCAAGGGTATTCCAATTTCCAAAGGAAGCTTTCCATAAGATGTTGTCTTTGCCTTTGGGAGTATGCAAAGATTTGTTTTCCTTAGGTCATATGCCACATATTTCTTCTCATGGAAATCCCATACAATCGATGGATTCATAGTATTCAATGACATGCATATTTCAGACATTAATTTTTGCAAATTGTTACGTGGATGGTGAAGTTGTTACTGTGAGCGAGTAACAACTGAAACGAAGACTCGCAGTCATTGTGGAGGATCTTTAGTGCACGTTTATGAGCGCGATCTATTTTTTGTTTGCACCTTTATTGCAGAATAGCCATATCAAAGGACAATAATTGAAATTCGACAAAATCACCACATTGCAAATTGATAATGCTTGCTCTCTGGAAATGTACATATTTAGCCTTGGAAAAAGCACTGGTATTTTTGTCGACTTTTTGGCACAAAGTTTGCACATGCTTGTCAAACTTTAGTTTGTGGTCAATTTCAATCCCAAGAAGTTTAACATGCTCTTTGGTTTGAACTTGTTTGCGAATGAACTTTTTCACTAGAGGTCTGCCTAGCATATAGGTGAATGTACTGCTAATCGAAGTTCATCTGAAAATAACTATATTTCAGGTCTTTAGCGAAAAAATTTTGGTGAAAAAGGTCACGCATGCGCAGTGGCTTTTGCTGGATTTCTTTATTTTGCAAAGGTTTTTGTTCGTTTGATAGGTGAAGACACATATCAAAACATATTTCTGGCACACAAGCTCTGTCACAACTAACTCAAACACCCTAAAAACGTGCTATCGGACAATGACCAAATACCGCCATAGGGGTCAACTTTAAAGGTCATTTGTGGACTTTTTTTCTGGGGTTTTCAATTGGATAAATGGACTAATTTTTTTCAAAAGCGCGGGCATTTTAGCAGCAGCTATTACTAGTAATAATAATTAACTTAGGCGCTTGATCAAACTCCTAGAATATTTATCTCTTTTGTGGGAAACCAAATGGTAAGTTCTGGAATAATGAGCTCGTTTTTCTGAAAAATCAAGCTGAATTCAGATCAGTTTGGCCCTAAAATGCCTCCTGCAAAGTTTGCACCAAAGTTTATAGCCTGCTGCTGTAATTAAAAATGTTGATTTATGACCAATTTTAATTTATTGCCTTCCCAAGACTTTAACATCGTTAACTCTGCTCAGGCCTTTTTCCGTGAAGAAATTTCCACATGGTCTCCCTCTCGCTCGGTCTCCCTATCGCCACGTAGATAAGCTCGGGAGGGCGTTCGACCCTTAAAATAGTGTTGCGTTTTTACTTGTTTTCATTGACAGGCAATGAAAGCTTTCAAGATATTTTTCTTGGAACATGGACTGCTTCCTTTACCTTCACTAGAGAAAAGAGAGTCCACTCAAACAAGCAAAACATTGTACGATACAAAGCTACGAGAATACTTTGTTCCATTTGTTTGTAATCTCCTTCCTGGTAGCTCCATTATTTTTCCCAAGTTACCAAAAAGTCAAAGCAGTAAAATGCAAGCCCCCGAAACAAAACAACCAAGTATCCATTAAAATTTTCTCAGAAAACTTTACTCAAACTCATAGTAGGCTTGCGCCCTATGAACTAGAGAAGGGCCGCAGAAAGTTAAGCTGGAGAACGATCATAAGCGTACGGGGACTTAAATTTGGGGGGGGGGGCTGCCCGGCCCGATTATGGTCGATTTTTGCAAATTTTTCCAATGTTGGGGTGGCTGTATCCCCCCCCCCCCCGAAGCCCCTTGCCCCCTACGCCTATGAGAACGATTTCGTAACAAAGTTAAGATAACTGTGAGTACTATTCATTTTATTGTCACACTCTGATCTTAATAAAAGTTTAGTTAAACTGCAGGGGTGGATCCAGACAGTCGCCACAGTCGCACGGAAGACGGTCAACTTTCCAAAGCGCAATCTTTTTCAGTTAAATATCTGATAATTTATGATGTGTCATCAGCAAAGGAAAAGTCAGGCATTAACATCCAAAAAATTATACTGAAATTCTTTGTTCAGTCCTAAAATACTGATCTTTCGTATCATTATTTCTTTTCATAATTTCGATTGAAGCGAGTACTACCATTCATCTCTGTTCATGTCACCTACCACCTTTGGAGAGTCCCTCTTTCATTTGCCTCGTTCTGGTTCCTCTGGTTTGAATGCTTTCTATATTTGGAAGCCCTTTCTTTACAAAACAATCGCAAGTTTTACGCATACATTAGAGAACAAGCGTGTGACTGTACGCATAACTTTGAGGCTGCGCGCTCATAAAAAAACAATCGCTTTTGCGACCAATTTTTTTAGCATTGTTCTTGTGCGACTGTAGAGGCGAAGGATGATAAATGGCATCCAATACAAAATGTATAGGGGGAAAATTGTGAGTCTGTCGTGGCGATGTATGTTTTTTTTTTTTTTTTTTAATCGTATATTTGTAAATTTAACAATAACGTTTTACAGGTAAATACCTACAACTAAATTTACAAACATATCTAGCTAAGAAGAAACAAAACTAAGGTTATATAAAGCGAAACGAACGAATAAAATCTAAGTTAGACACTGTGAGACGTGGGGTTCGAGTTATTGACAAATTCGTTTCTTTTATTATGTAAAGTCAGAATAAATGTCAAGATATTTTGAACTAATTCTTTATTGATAAAAAGGTATTGAAACAGGCTATTTGGTTTCAAGAGTTTGCAACTTGGAAATTGGTTCACGATTTTTGACATGAATTTCACACGAATGTCATTATAGGCTGAACAATCACTTAAAAAATGGAGTTCTGTTTCGACGGAATTATGATTGCAAGATTGGCATAGCCTTTTCTCTCTCGGGACAACAGGTCTTGAATGTCTACCCTTCTCAATCGCTAAATTGTGATCGCTTGTACGCAGTTTGGTTGTCAGTATTCTTGTTTTTCTGATCGGACAATCGAGATAAGTTTCATATACAAACTCTTTATCGATTTCAGCAAGGAAAGTACCTTTTGGGGTTTCGTGAATTTTAGATTTCCAGAAGGATCTGTAAGCTTGTCTTAACGAATGTTTCATAGTAACTTTAGAGAAACTGGATACAGAAGAGGTGGATGTGAAGTGTTCTATATTCTGCAGATGGGTTAGGCAACTCAGGTTTAGTGGAAGTTCTTTATTCATGAGAAGTGATTGGTAGACTAGGCTTTCTGAGGGCATATTTTCAATATGGCGGTAAAAGGAGATGAAACGATTATCAGCTGCGAGTTTAAGGGGGTATCTTCCTAGTTCACCTCTTGCTAGAATGTTGCTTGTAGATCTGTTCACCCCAAGGATTCTTTTGCAAAAGTTAAGATGCATTTTTTCTATTTCACATAGGTCCCATTTGTCAAGGTCCATGTAATCAAAAGAAGCCCAAACTTCTGAGCAATACAACAGGATTGGAGATAATAGGGAATCAAAAAGTTTTAGACATACTCGGATCGGTAGTTTCTTGAATTGGTATTTGCTATTAAGAGAGAAGAATGCACGATTTGCTTTGTTTCTTAAGTCAACTAGAGCAGTACGAAAGGATCCCCTACAATTGATAGTAATACCCAAGTAAGTGTATTCAGAGACGCTTTCTATAGCCGTATTCTGAACATAGAAGGTCGAAGTGTGACTGACTTTATTTTTCTTTTGGAAGGTGAGACATTTTGTTTTGTTCAAGTTTATGGATAGCTCCCAGGACTCACAGAATTCTTGGAGCTTGTCAAGCATTGACTGTAGCCCTTCTTCAGATCTGGAGAGAAGTATGAGGTCATCGGCATACATCATACAACTGATGCTTGAACCATTCGGTAGACCTAAGGGAGATGAATTGCAGAGTGCAAGGTCAGGGACAAGGTCATTGAGATAGATGTTGAAGAGTGATGGGCTAAGAGGGCAACCCTGACGGACACCTTTTGAATAGGGGAAAAATTGAGTCATCATGTTGTCAATTTTAACGGAGCATAAAGTTTGTGAATACATACTTTTTAAGATCGAGAGAAAGTTTCCCGTAATGTTTAGTTTTTCTAATTTATGGAAAAGACCATTGTGCCAGACGGAATCGAAAGCTTTTCTAAAATCCACAAAACATGCATAAATTTTTCCTCTCGGTTGGTGATGCACATATTTATTAATTAACGATTTCAATGTGAAAATGTGATCAGATATTCTGTGATTTTCCATAAAGCCTATTTGAGCGGAGTTAATTATCTTATTGTCCATGAGAAATGCTTTTAGCCTGTTAATTAGAGCAAGGCAAAGCAGTTTCGCCAGACAGCTAATAACACATATAGGTCTGTAATTTTCCGGGTCCATTTTATTACCAGATTTGTGAATGGGTGAGATGACACTTTTGCACCATATCGACGGCACACATTCACTTTGTAAACAGAGGTTTAGTAATTTAAGGAACGCTTCTTTCATCAGAGGAAAACTGGTTTTAATCATCTCATTCGAGATTTGGTCTAGACCTGTTGCTTTGCCATTTTTAAGTTTATTGATACATTTATTCAATTCAGTTTCCGAAATAGGTGCATTTAGCGATAAGTTTACATTTTGTGCTTGAGACTGAGAGTTTGCAGGAAAATTAGGGGATGACTTTTTGCAGTTGTTTTGAAATAGCTTGGTATAGTATTTTTCCCATATATTGCCATCTTTTAAAGTTGGGGCAGAAGAAGAAGGGGCCCCATTGTCATGAAAAGTTTTCCATCTGTCCCAAAATTCTTCCGGTTCGGAGCTCTGTAATTCATTGATTTTGTTCTCCCAAAATGATTTCTTCTTTAGTTTACATCGGTTAGAGAATGTTTTGGACAAATTTTTACATTTTTCCCGACAAGTTACGTTCTCTGGATTGTTATGTCTCTCTTTCAAGGAATACCGCAGTTCATCTTTTAGTGTCTTACATTCAGAGTCGAACCATTTTTTATCAGATGAGATCATTTTAAAGTTTGTTTTACGCGAGGAAGAAAGAGAAGATTTTGCGGCACTTAGTAATATTTCTTGAAAATGTTTACACGCTTTGTCAACGTCAGCTTTGTTGTTATTGAAGTGAGTTTCCATAAAATCAAGTTTCATTTTGGTATGTTTATTGTTTTGCAGCGCCTTAGAGTATTTGGATTTACTGTTATTTTTCCATTTAAACTTTGAGGGCACTTTTTGCCATTTGTAATTCGGAGATGTGGGCTGGGTAAAATTACCATTTTCTTTTGTTTCAATCCAGACAATGATTTGGCAATGATCAGATAATAAATTGGGGGGCTTGACCACAAAGGAATCAACTTATGTGATCTACCACAGTCGCCAGATCACCAGCCAGCAAAACAGCCTCACTCTGATAACTCTTTGCCTTTGGCCTTTTTGGCCTTTGGCCTAAGCACTGGCAAGGTTTGACTGACTGAAAAGTGTACGCACCACAATATTTGGAAACATTGGCATCATGGACAGCCTTGAGAAAGTTAAAGATTTGATTGGGGCAAAAGATGCCCCAATTAATGAGGCTATTGCAAAGAAGCTGCCAAATCTGCCCTGTCTCATTTGTTCCTCACCAGCATGAAGCACCTTGAAGGAATTAAACTGTTCTTTTGCTGGCGAAGTAATAATGATTGCTTTATTTGTTGACTTTTTTCTGATTTAAATTAGGCCACTAAATTATGAAATGAAAAATCAAAACTACCGCACACATGATGGACAGTCAGCTGCAAATTTCTTTCTAACAGAGTCTGCTTGAATCTGTTTGTTTTGTTAGTAATTACAAATTAGTAAACTATTAGTAACACATCCAAAAACAAAAAGGCTCTTGACTTGATTAATTGGGCACAGATTTTCATTTCACAAGCAGAAGCTTGTTTGTGAGGAACCTGATACAGTACTAACCAGATGCAGGATGGCCAAAGATTTCTACAACTCAGAGCTTTATGTTTTAGAAATGCTAAGAAACTTTTGAAAGCTAAATTAATGAAGATCATAGCAAAATTGTTGTTGAACATTTATTCTTGAATACCATATAGGTAGTATAGTATTTACAATGTTTTGAGCGAAATACTGTAGAACTCCTTTTCGCTAAGCAATGAGCTGTATGCATGCCGAGAGACACATATCTAGCAGTTCAGTTGTAACAATTATATAGATTCATGCACCCGTAAGTAAAAAACAAATTATGAATCGTTCTTTTCCAAATTTCTAATAGATAGGATAAAAACATTCAGTCCAGATGTTTAGCCAGAGGGGGAGTTCTTCCTTGTTAAATGATTTGTTCTGGACGTGCTGCTCATATCGGTGAATGTTTTCATATGAAATTCCCTTAGGTAGGTAGTAGTTTTTTGAGAATATGTGTTGTAATGAATGGGTCCCATAATGATAATCCCCACCAAACAACTGAAATTATCCTTTGTATTTTTCAACAAATTCATATACACATGGGTCAGAGATTTCCTGATATTTATACAAATGGGCTCAGAATTCTTGAATATTCTGTCATACAAATGGATCCTTTTCTCAAAGTCCAGATGCAGGTTGAATCACTTTCACAATGAAGTACCCCTCCCCCATATATCCAGGCTCTATGTTTCCATTTAGATGCAGCATCAGACAAAAAAGACAGAGAATTTAAAGTATTTAAAGTGGTCAACGTGGGTAAATTGGTCTTTAGCCCAATCTATTTTGAGTGTCCACTAGAATTACATACATTTCTTAATAAGAAACGGAGGTCCGGGGCTGGTAGGTAGTTTCTTAAATAAATAAAGAACTTTTGATGCTAAAAGTTTTCAATGAGTTTCTTATATCTTTAATGATGTAGGTGTAGACTTAATTTATTTTTGTTAGCAGGGCTCATAAATTACTTGGCAAGATCTTCAAAGAAGTAATAACACAATTCACACTCAGAACAATGTCAAAATGGTTGCTACTACTGCAAAAAGCTTTGAGGGTAAATTACAGAAATTTCTTGGCTATTCTAATTCAGATAGGGTTAGTTTATTAAGTTTCAAAAAATTAAGCCTGCTGTTTCTTATAAGCTGCTTCTTAAAAAACGAATGCATTTAAATTAGCATGTGCTCCTGTTTCTTTGTTCTATTTATAGAATAGTAATTCTATAGTAGTAATAATAATTCTAGAATAGAATAGTACAAAGTATTGCAATTCGACTCAAATCCAGGACAACAGAAAATTGATAAAACAATGGAAGGAAGAATTCTAGTTTGACTTTCCTTCGCAAGGAGGCAAATATTTTTTCCACCATTGCCAAACTTCCCCAGCTTTCCTGAGAAGTTCCCTTCCAATAAGCCTAGCTTTCCTGGGAATTCCTTGGATTTCTGGGATCCCTGCTTTCCCAGCTTACCTGGGAAATTCTCAACACATTTTCAGCTTCATTCTGGGCCAAGCTCTTCAAGGAATTTTAGTCATTTTCCCAGCTCCAGTTTTCCCCAGGAAACCTGGCAATTGGCCCAGAAAATTCCCAGGATTCCCGCAGCTTTTCTAAACAGGCCCCTTGGAGCGCACAACAAAGTTGCCAGCCAGGAATCATTCGGAACAACAGTGGAGGACTGGCCCACTGGCCCGTGGCCAGAGTCCCCTAAAAATATTGCAAAAAGGGCTTCCTTTTTGCTGGAAAAGGCCCCTGTAGCAAAATTAGGAACTTCTTTAGTAGATCTGCATTCTTGAATAATGGACATCTTACTTCACATCTGAATCCTTAACCGTGTTAGTGAACTTGTTCAAAGAAATGAATACAGTTGAGAGCAAAGATACCGTAAAGGCCCCTCCACTTTTGTCAAAAGATGGTTCTTGAGATTCCTTCAAAGAAAATAGTTGAGTATAGGTAGTGTAGGGTAAGACTCTGACAAATGCTAGAAAATGACTGGGAGCGTTTTTCTAAGCCAAAGTAAGGCTGCGCAGTTTCAAAAATTTTTCTGGGACAGACATTGTCAAGGCCTCTACTTTGGGGGCATGCAAAAATTGGATTGCTGCCACAAAGTAAAAGCTTTTGCGCGAAAATTTTTATAAGAGCGTTGATCGATAGAAAACTGCAAAATAAATTTTTAAATTTCAGCCAAAGAACAGATGTTTATTCTCTATTGAATTATCCTGTGGATGCTAATTCATAAAACTACTGTTACACATGGTAAAACATTTAATTCTAGCACCGCCAAACATGGGATTGGGAGAAACATTCTGAGCCAAAGTAGAGGGAGGGTCCTCAGAGATTTTCCTGGAGGTTTTGCCCCCAGACCCCTCATTTTGATACTCCATCAGTTAATTTTCCCTCGCCACACTGCTGGGCGAGGTTCAGGAAAGGGTTATTCAAATAGTTTGAGAAACGAAAACATTATCTATTGTCTGGCCCACAATACTCTAAATGTCAGCGAGTTACATTATAAAGTAGAGACTATGTAAAGATTTTAATCATGCATCATGCCATAAGAAGATATAAGCCTCATTTTCAAAGAAAGTGAGTTTAGCTTTGCTATAAGTAAGAAATCAAGGAATTGCTACATATTTTTTCTCATGACCACACCCTCATGATTTAGGCCGCACCCACTTAACTCATCCATATGGCTGGTGCAAAAATTGTCCGCCACTGCGGAACAAGCAATCTTTGTTGTTGGTCCATCATTGGGCCAAAGGACGATAAAATTTGGGGGCCGCCTGATAAAAGTATATACTGTTTAGGAAAAATTTTCCCAACTTCACTTGGGACAGACTGTTATACCTGAACATGGCTGATCTGTCTTCTGTGTAAATTTTCCAGCGTTTCGTCCTTCCTTGACAACCAGCACCCCAGTATTCCCACTCAATTGTCTGCAGATCACCAGGAAATTAATGATTTAATATACTCCCCCAAAGAAATCTTTACATTCGCATGTCTAGAAATAAAATGGAACAGATCCAGAAAGAGGGAGAGAGAGAAATGCATAATACAGACCTGTGTAACAACTTTTGGCACAGCTTCTACTTTTTCTTCAGCCTTGCTTTTTGTCTGCTGCTTCTTGTCTGCAATATCTTGTGACGTTGTAAATGCTTTGCTTTTGCTTTTCGTTTTCTTCTTACTTTTCGACTTTTTCGCAAAAAAATCGTCTAAAGCACTCTCACCTCCTTCGTCAGACATATTGTTTTTAACGACTAGGCCTAGTAACGTGCTGAATATTTGTTTGATCTTAATGTATTGATAACTAATCCTACGAAATAACTAAAACCACAATTAATTACTTAAAGAACTAAACTCTTCGTTTTCCCAGTGCACTAATGCTTTTCTTACGAAAGTCTGGCATGTTTCTTCAGCAATATAACGGCCACCCTTTTCGTTGATATTTGGCCTAAACATTCAGCACGAGTCTATTGTCTTCTTTTCTCCTTCCATTCCTTTCCTCTAGAGACATGTGCCCAGATGCAATCGAGACATATTCCAGCGCAGAGTCAAAACAGGAGCCACATCTGGACAAAAGGCTTCGTGCAGTTCTTGCTTGGCAGGTATGGCACGCGAAAATCACGAAAACCTGATAATTCTAGTTTATCACTGATAAACTAGGGTAGGGTAGGGTAACGTGGGCCTAAATTGAGCAAAATCTCAAAAGACATCGCTGGTAAAACCACAAAAATGCTCAAATAATTTCAAACTTTCCGTTTAATTGACATTCAATGCTTCTTGTTTCTTCTAAAAAAATCTCAACTCTGAAAGAAATATTTTTATATTTTTAACGATTTATTTTCTCAGGCAACTAAAATAGGCCCACTTTTCCCGACGGACGGGAAAAGTGGGCCTATTTTCAAAATTTTGTTTAAAAAAGGACACAGATGACTGACTAACTCATATCTTCATTGAACTTTTATTGTTTGACTATTCTTTCTTCATATCTGAGGTATTTCTCACCTTAAAAACTCACTTTTACAAAACAATTAACAAAGTATGCGGAGTGATCTCAGGTGGACTAGCCTTGCTGGTTGCACTTGGGAGGCCTACTTTGGGTTTCGCACATATCATTGTTGTAAAAACTCTAAAAAAGCCTCAAACAAATAAAATAAAACAAAAAGGTCCTTTTTAGCTCATCAAATAATATCCACACAAAACCTGAATTGAAATAAAAAGCAACTGCCCGGAATTATATCTATGGCCTAACACAAACTATGGAGAATGTTTCCAATCAGTCAATTAACCTAAACTTGTCTTTCGCATTCTGCACAGATAAAGTAGTCAAGATCTGGCACAATGAAAGGTGGTCTACAATCGATGCAGCACCAGTTATCGCATATTTCACATTCGATCCAATCAGGCTCTTCTTCCACATCATAAACTACATGACACCGATGACATCTCTGTTCCTCTTCCATCTCTTGATCACAAAAATCTGCAGAGCCATTTTCTTCGGTTGTTCTTCTTTTAACGTTCTTCTTAATCGTCTTCCCCCTGCTGTTGCCTTGCTTTTCTTTTCGTCTCTCCTTTGCTGCTCTGCGAGTAATCGGCACATCACTTCGTCTCTCGTTAGAACTTCCCCAGATTGCGCTTGAACTCGGGTTCTTTTCCTCTTCTTATTACACAGCGCATCAGCTGACTTAGGTGACAACATTGGAGCTAGGACGGTGGATACAGCCGAACGCATTGCAGCCCTTGGTGACATCTGACAGGTTGGATATTAGCTTGCAAGCTCGTTAATTCCAGACACTGCTTCATTTTGGGAATGCTGGGAGGCAGCTACAATCCGGTGCTCTGTCTTTCTTTTATCCACAGGAAATATGCCAGATCCTCTAAATCCATTTATGATATCTGCGCTGGACATCTTTCCCCAAAGACTGTTAAAGGAGGGTCGGAAAAACAGATTTATCAATTGCTTCAAGACGAGATTCTCGAAACCAGTCCTTTAAAGGGGCTGGGTCACGTAACCGTAAACAAATCTGTTATCTTTATAATCTATATTGTTGCCCGCACGCGCCGGCACGCGACCATTGTGTTCTGCACAACAAGGGGGAATTTCGTTTTCGACCAATCAGCGCATTTGTTGACATTTGAGGCCTCGACCAATCAGAATGCACCATGACGTCACGTCAATGGCGGAAGCTGTGGGAAGCTGCGAGGAAAACATCTCCCCCAATATCGCTCGAGCTGACAACGGTTATCCAACTTTTGACCGATTTTATTGGTTCACATCAAAGTTTGGTAAATTTTGAAACTTTCTGCCACTGCAATTTTCGATAGATCGTTTTCTTCAAGAGAAATCGTTTTTTAAATAACACTAAATTTGAGGCTTTGATGAGAATACCATCCCCTTAGGCCCTTTTCAATCCTGCGACCTTTTGCCTTCTCTTCCAAGAAAAGTCGAAGATTTCCTTAACTTTTCGTAACCACGTCCCACAAATGAAAATTTTTCACAAAAATAATTGTCACCCGAGTCCCCTGGGATGGCGCGATTCTTTGTTTTGGCAATAAGGAGGAGAGAGCCTCGCCCTCCTCCCGCCTGCAAGAGTCGAAATCAAAATTGGACCCAAGCGAAGTGTAAACAAACGACAGACATCAGGGAAACAAACTCGATCAGCCGATGACCACCAGATATACAGACTACAACTCTTTCAAAGCGTAAATCAGGCAATGATTATGGTAGGATCACTAACTAAAACAATCTAAATCTGTCTGATGTTAAGTATGTAAGCAGTAACTACTCATTTTGTAAACGTAACTATAATCACTTCATCATCGAAGGCCGACATGCCAGACACGCGTTTCATTCAACAACCACAACAACACTTGTTCGTTCCCAGTCCATACAACAACAACACATAACATCCCCTCTTGGAATAAGAATTCAACAACAATGTCACAATTGATTTTTTTTTTGTTAATCCATGTCCACAACATAGTCTCTCAGATACTCTGGAGGTCGTCTCACTCTTCTTGGGCGCAACTCTCTTCCGTTCAGTTCTTCTATTCCTCTACTTGCAATGTCCCTATCACTTTGCAACTCATTATTTGGGAACCATGGTATACCTTTGTCTGTTTCAATGTGTTCTCTTTCAAAATATGGCACAATTCTGTTGGCATGCCATTTCTTTCCGTCCTCTGTTGTAACTGTAGATTGTGTAACATCTTCAACACGGATCGGGTCTGAGTATTTGCTGGCTAGTTTCTTTTGTCTTGATGGAAGTTTGATGCGCACAATATCACCTTTCTTGAATCTATTAGCCTTGGTGGTAAACCTTGCATCATAACGGTCTTTGCTTTTCTTTTGCACTTCTACAACTCTTTTCCTGACAGCATCTGTTCTTTGTACTTCCTTTCCTTGTACACCTGTAGGTTGCAATGCTGATAATTTTACTCTCATCTCTCTTCCTGTCATCATTTGAAAAGGTGATTCCTTTGTAGTACTGTGGGGTGTGCTACGTATAGCTAGTAGCACATTTGATAAATTCTCTCTCCATTGTAATCCATCCTTTATTCCGACTTGTAACAAATTCTTGATAGTTTGGTTAAGACGCTCGACAGCTCCATTTGATTGAGGGCTGTATATTGGTGTAGGCTTATGCTCTATACCATAAACTTTCATGAAGGACTCAAACTCTTCACTTATAAATTGAGGTCCATTGTCTGATACAACTTTTTCTGGAACTCCCCATGTTGCAAACCGATTCTGTAAGAAATCAGTTATAACTTTTGTGTCAACGTTATCTGACGCTAGGGCTTCTGGCCATTTTGAATAAAAATCATGCAGCACCACCAAATATCTGAAACCTCTTGGTGCAGACTCAATTGGGCCCATAATATCAATGCTCAACTCCTTCCAGGGACTGTCTGGAAAAGGAGTAGGTTTCAATGGTACTGTTGGCTGAGAAGCTGATTTATCAGACTTTGCGCAAGCAACACAATTTCTGACAAAACTCTCACAATGTTCATCTACTTTAGGCCACCAAGCTAGTGCTCTCATTCTTTGTTTGCATTTAACTATGCCAAAATGACCCTCATGTATTAATTGTAGCACTTGTCCTTGTAACGATGCAGGTATTACTGCCCTCATCCCTCTTCCTATACATTGATCTCCCCACAAGTAAAGTTCATTTCGAATATTGTAATATGGCAAAATTTCCTTTGGAATTTCCTTTCTCTCTGGCCACTTTGTTTACAAAATGTCCACAACTTGTTTCAGTACAGGATCCGAAATGGTCTCCTTTGAAAGCTGTTCTGGTAAAATTGCAAGTGGTTGAGAAAGAATACTGCAAATCGCTGCTTCATCATCCATAGATTCATCACTCACAGGTGTTGGAATCGGCAGCCTTGATAGTGCATCAGCAACAACATTCTGAGTTGAACTTTTGTACACTACTCTGAAAGTATACCGCAATAATCGTGCGGACCATCTTGCTAAACGTAAAGGTTTGCAACCATTGCCTTCTGATGATTGTAGCAAAGTGACTAATGACTTATGATCAGTGATGAGCACAAATGGCTTGCCCATCAAATATCTATCCCATTTTTCACAAGCCCAAATGCATGCTAAGGCTTCAAGCTCTCCAATGCTGTATTTCCTCTCTGTAGTTGAAAGTGTCCTTGATGCAAATGCAACTGGTCGTATCGTACCATCTTCTTGACGCTGCGAAAGTTCAGCTCCTAGGCCAACAACAGAAGCATCTGTTGTTACAAAAGTCTCAGCTTTTGGGTTGAAAAATGCAAGGACTGGTGGCTTAATGATTTGTGATTTTACTTTTTGCAAGCATTCTTTCTGTTCCTCTCCCCAAACCCATGGTGTCTCTGCCCTAGTTAACTTCCTTACTGGCTCAATCAATTCTGAATACTTAGGAGGCAGGAACTTAGCATAGTGATTGAGTAACCCCAGTAGTGATCTTAACTCTGTGACATCTTTGGGTTCTCTTATCTCTTCAATTGCCTTGATATTGTCAGGTAACATTGAAATTCCTTTGCTAGATATCTTAACACCTAGCCATTCTAGCTCTTCAGCACAAAACACACATTTTTCTTTGTTCAACGTTAGTCCATTATCTGATAGTCGTGTAAAAACTTCCTTCAGTCGCTGCAAATGTTGCTCCTTTGTAGCACTTACAACTATGATGTCATCAAGAAACCACAATGCTCCTTCGCACCCAGCAAGAATAATATCCATCATTCTTTGAAAAGATCCAGGCATATCACTTAGGCCAAATGTCCCTCTACAATACCTGAAGTTTCCTAAGGGAGTAGTAAAAGCCATCAACTTCTTTGTATCCTCATGAAGGGGAAGCTGGTGGTACGCTGACTTTAAATCTAATTTTGTTACATAATTTGCATCTTTTACTGAAGCGAGCAGTGTTTCAATATTTGGCAGTGGATATCTCATTTGCACGATGTTTTGATTCACAGATCTCAAGTCCACACAAAGACGTATTTTGCCATTTTTACGCTTGGTCAGGACAATTGGACTAATCCAATCAGCAGTACCAATTTTCTCGATAATTCCTTCATCGAGTAGTGCATTGATTTCCTGATCAAGTTCCTCTTGAAGAGCAAATGGTACGGGTCTTGCCTTATGAGCTACTGGAACTGCTTCTGAGAGTAGCTCAGAACGATGCTGAAACTTAGTTGCACATCCTATTCCTTCAAACAGTTGATTAAACTCTTGTAGCAATCCTTCCGTATCATCCATTTTAACAGTTTGGACTCCCTTTGATTCTATCTGTAACCCCAATGCTTTAAATATGTCTAATCCCAGCAAGGATGGCCCATTTGCTATGTAAAGATTGCAATCTATTGTTTTGTCATTATATGTAAGGGAAGTATTGAAGCAGCCCGTAACTTCTAGGTTTGAATGATCATAATTCACCAGGTTCACTGTTGCTGGTTGCAGTTTGAATTCAGAAAAATGTCTCTTGTAAAGCTTTTCATTCAATATTGAGACAGCTGCACCAGTATCTATATCCATAAACAAAGGCTTTCCGTTGACAAGAACTTGGCAATTAAGATATGGCATTTTGTTGGGTTGATCCCCAACTTTCAAAATTTGGGGTGAAGAAAACTTATCCATATCCTCATTGTTGGCAGTTGTAGAAATTCTCCTTATTTGGCTAACAGACCTGCAAACTCTTTCAAAGTGCCCCTTTTTGTTGCATTTCCTGCATACTGCATTTAGAGCTGGACAGTTAGGGTTTTTTGCAAAGTGACCCCCCAGTCCACAGCAAAAACATTTCTGATTTACTTTACCCAAGCTATTTTTTGAACTAACAACTTGTATACTTTCTGTACAATCTGGAATTTCCACTTTAGATTCCGACAGTAACTTCGCTTCTTTCATCCAACTTTCAAGTTGTCTTGCAATTTCTATAGCTTTATCCAACGAATAAGTTTCCAATAACAATCTCTCCCGAATTCTTTGATGTGCTGTCTTTTCAATAAATTGGTCACGAATCATTTCATTTTCCATTGATTTAAAGTTGCATGTCGAAGCTAATTCACGTAGAGCGGCAACGTAATTGTCAACAGACTCCCCTGGGAATTGTTCTCTTTTTCGAAATTTAAATCTTTCAGCTACCACATTGACCTTTGGCATAAACTGAATAGCAAGTAACTCCAGTATTTCTTCATATTTCGTCGCTTTAATTTTCTCCTCTGAATTTGATGCGTAAACCAATCTTTGGCCTTCTCTCCCCAAGCTGTACAGCAACAAAGATTTCTTCCGATCGGGAGAAAATTCCGAGGCTCCAGATGCAACCATAAACGTTTCAAACATCCGTATCCATCGACGCCATGGTATCGGTGGCTCACCAGGAGTAATAAGGAATGGGTCCGAAAACGTACTCGTCGCCATGTTAAGTATGTAAGCAGTAACTACTCATTTTGTAAACGTAACTATAATCACTTCATCATCGAAGGCCGACATGCCAGACACGCGTTTCATTCAACAACCACCACAACACTTGTTCGTTCCAAGTCCATACAACAACAACACATAACATCTGAATTCACTCATTCGAGAAACTACCAGGCTATTGCTGAGGTGCCATTGCCTGCTCCAACTGGAGATTGCTTTCACGAAGCTGAAAAAGGAATTTCATCATATTTGCTGTTGTTTTTTGTCGCATTGCGGTGTTTCTGCATTTAAACTAAAAAAAGAAGCCGATTCCGAGAAGAAGAACGTTGCCAATTTCTACTTCCTTGATGTCTTCATATGCATCTGGTTCATCCTCGCCTTCTCCATCATTGCTATCATCTTCATTCGTGCTATTATTTGGTTTGAACATGAACACTGCCTGATTTGCAGTCTTGACATTGGCAAGGACACTTACTTTCGTATGCAATATTTCTGAGCAAGCGGGAAAAACACTTATGCATGGCAGGTTACACTCTACGTGGTATAAAACTAGCTTTTCTGCATCAGCCCATTTACTTTATGTTCTTATTCATGTGTGGCACCTGTGGACACTTGTAGTGTGACACTTGCAAACCCTAAGAAAATTTTATATATTTTATCATTTCCGTTTGTTTGATATGGAAACATAAATATGATCATCATATTTGGCAAAAATTATTGAGATCCACAATAACAAGTTAAGCTCATGACCTTTCCAGGCCAGCCTTATATATCACCTAATTTATCTAATATAAACGTTTAGTCTCGAAACGTTTAGTCTTCTAAGCTCTAGGCTATTTATTCATTATAAGATATTTTGTGTAATTTATCTAATGCTTCAGCAGCAGTTGGCAACACATTCGCAAATATAAGGAGTTGTTGTACTTTATAGTCTTCCAACGTAAATTGCAGTAAAGTTTTGAGCAAGGAGATCCACAGATATGCTATGTGCAAAAATGTAAAATTTGCTCACAGGAGGATGGGGGACAATTTTTTAAAATTGTAACCTTGTAAAGGATTTTAAAAGATGCTTGCTCTCGAAAATTTTTGCAGCAAATAGTTTCTTATTTTAAGTAAAGAATCAGAGAAATCATTTTTTCACAACACATTGCATCATAAAGGAGTGAACAAAGATCTTCTGCTCCAGCCTTTTCACAGAGCTTGTCAAATTCATCACTGTCCATTTCAGGATTATAGGAACCACTGGAGAATAACTGCCTAAAGCTTCACTAGGTCTTCTTTGAAATTGCTGAACTGCTCTGCTTTTCTCACCAACAACTCATGATCTTCCTCTAACAAAAAAATGCCCGCTACAGTTCCTTTTTTCTGCATATTATATCTTGGATCTGAATCTATGTCTAAATCTACTGCCACTGCTACTGCTACTTCACTTTCCTCTGTATCTGTCCACATCTCTTGACCAGGGGAGCTAACTGTTATTGTAGACTCTGTGTTTGGACTATCATCTTTTTTATTCTCACCAAGGATCAATTCAAGCAAGCTATATGGAGAGAGCGAAGAAGCCCAAAACCTTTTATTTTATTCATAAATGAGATCTGAAGAAATCTTGCTTATGGAAAGATGAGAAACAAATAGCAAGGGGGAAAAGTCAACTAGATGTTGAAGTATTATGAAAATGAAGAATTTCTTATTTTATGAAACAAAACCAAAGCTGCTGGATATCTGGTCAGCTTAAACTTTTGTGATGCTCATGCTAAACATGGTTATGAATGGTCATGAACAATTGCTTACTCCTAAAAATAATGTACCAGTGCATCATAATGATCCATTTACTGCATACACTAACTGTGTCTCCTTTCTTTGTTTTCATGCTGACTAAAAAGATTCTGAATGCATTCATTATGCTCAAGATTTGAAAAATTCAAGAAACCATGCTGCCTGAACTAAAAAATAAACTACAGGGCAATTTTTGGTTACTCAAAAAGACTTGACACTATCTACATATAAAGTATTGGCGAATATTCTTATTTTGTTTTCAGTGTTGCTTTTAGATTTTATGACATACTTTGGAAGCCCTAAAAGAATAAGCCATTTTTAGATCTAGGGTAGAGTATCAAACATTTAAGAAACTCACAAGAAAAGGGTTTGCTTGCAATACTGTAGGGGCCTTTCACTCCCAAAGAATTTTGAACACATTTAAAAAAAATTCTTTTGTTTTGAAGAAAAATCTAAAAGCTGCAAGAAATTCTCCAAATCCTTTTGTTTCGAAAAATTTCATACGCTTAAGCAGTGAAATGTTTTGAAATGCCCCTTAGCAATAATGTTTTAAACTTTAAGAAACTGCAGCTTTTGGATTTTTTGTACATAAGTTTCTTGTAAAAATGAATGTGTGAATTATGAAATTTACTGAATTTAAAATACATCCCAGAGTAATGGACGATACATGCAAAAGCAAAGAGTTGAAATCTCCTTGCTATAAGAAATTGAGAAAACAGCCTGCATTGAAATCTCTTTGCACGTATTTTTCATAAGAAACTAAGAATTTTGGCCAATACCGAATTTCTGGAAATTATCACATTTTTAGTTCTCAGAAATGTTCCATAACAATCTTCACGTTCACTACCTGTGCCTTGGTGAATTTTTCAGAACTTTTCTTGAAGCCTTTCCAATGTTTACATATTACCGAAGTACTTCGCGAGTAGAACAGGAAATACGTAAGTGAGAATGAACTAAAAATGTGACGAGGATTTCCTTTATTAAAATGAATAGTTCCTCAAGTTATATTTTCCCAGTACTGGAGTTCCTTTATTTTTTCGTGATCCGATAGCTGAGTTTCTTATAGGCAGTTTCTTGTTAAAAAATAAAGACATGAACTCCATTCCATAAGAAGGTTTCTTGAATTATATCTACCTGTTTTACTATTCTCAATCTATGCGATGCAGGTATATATCGAGCCAGCTCTTTCGGGTTTGAAACTTTCTTCAGGCATGATGTGCAAAAATTCTCTACTTCTCTGTAAAACTTATCTCCACTTTTTCCTTCCTCCCTCAATATAAGATCGAATTAAACAAGGAAACAAACCAACAATCAATCCCTCAGCTTTCAATTTCACAAGCATAGAATCTTCTGTATTGTTTGACCCACTCTGCGAGGAAGGGATTTCCACAAGTGTTCTTAAACTTCGGCATATTTGTTTACTGAATAAACTTAGCACCTGACATTTCCTTCTTCCAGTCACCGAGCTATTTTCCCGCCAAATCTTTCAAAAGAGCCAATCAAGTAAGAGAATCAACAGAACGCTGCCGAGGAAACTGATGAATGAGATTCACTTTGGCCAAAACAAAGAATCGCGCCATCCCAGGGGACTCGGGTGACAATTACTTTTGTGAAAAATTTTCATTTGTGGGACGTGGTTACGAAAAGTTAAGGAAATCTTCGACTTTTCTTTGGAAGAGAAGGCAAAAGGTCGCAGGATTGAAAAGGGCCTAAGGGGATGGTATTCTCATCAAAGCCTCAAATTTAGTGTTATTTAAAAAACGATTTCTCTTGAAGAAAACGATCTATCGAAAATTGCAGTGGCAGAAAGTTTCAAAATTTACCAAACTTTGATGTAAACCAATAAAATCGGTCAAAAGTTGGATAACCGTTGTCAGCTCGAGCGATATTGGGGGAGATGTTTTCCTCGCAGCTTCCCACAGCTTCCGCCATTGACGTGACGTCATGGTGCATTCTGATTGGTCGAGGCCTCAAATGTCAACAAATGCGCTGATTGGTCGAAAACGAAATTCCCCCTTGTTGTTCTGCACAGATTTTGGTGGATGGGGTGAATCCACAATAAAGTTACTTCTAAAAATCCATCGATATCTTTGCAATCTTACAACATATGGTTGTTTCGTTTGTTTCTCTCTAAAGTTCAAGAGTTCATCTTCAAAATAGCACTTTCATTTTGAAAAATAGTGGAAAATCTGTGTGATATGGCCTGTCAAAAAAACTGCCAAATCGTCGTTTTCGAAAGAAGTTTGTTTACTTTACGTGACCCAGCCCCTTTAAGATCTTTCGCCATTCGCACTTAAGATTCTTGAATACGCCAACATCAAGGGGTTGTAGGGCATGAGAGCAATTTGGGGGTAGACAAAGGATTATGACTTGACTTTCCATGGCCTTTGAAACAGTTTTGTAGGTCAGATGACTACCATGCCCATCGTATATCAGTAAAATTGGTTTAGGGGTTGCAGCAACATGTGAAATGAAGCTATTGATAAACCAGCTCTCAAATACAAAGTCCTGCATCCAGCCACTTGGGGTAACACTGTACGTGGCTCCTGGGGGTCCTCCAAAGGTTCAGTTGCCATACAAATGCAATCCCTTATAAACGACAAATGGGGGCATGCACGTTCCAGCAGCAGAAGCACAAAATAGCACCGAATACATGGCCTTCCCGCCACTAGCTGACATCAAGTAAGCATCTTTGGATGCACGAGGGACAAGGACTTTCTTTGATCTAGGATCACTCGATAGCCCAGTCTCATCCAGGTTATAGATTTGGTTTGGACCTAGATTATTCTCATTGACAATATCTGACAAATATGGAACGCCGTTTGCACAAAAATGACATAAATACTAACTAAAAAAAAAATACTAACTACGAATAAGGTTAAATTGTTGGGCATAGAGATTGACAACGCGTTGACTTTCACTGCCCATATACAAAATTTGTGCTCCAAGGTAAATAGAAAGATAAATGCCTTCTCAAGGCTAAATACTTATATCTCAAGACCACAGGCCATGTTAATATGTAATGCCGTAATACTGTCCAATTTCAACTATTGCCCGTTGATCTGGCTTCTTTCTACGAAAGCTGCTAATAACGAAATAAACCGCACACACAAACGTGCACTAAGGATCCTCTTCAAGGACTATGACTCTTCCTTTGATGAGTTACTGGAGAAAAGCGAAAGCGTGAAAATACATGTTCAAAATCTCCAGAAACTGATGATCGAAATTTACAAAACAATGAACAACTTGAACCCCTCATATATTTGGGAATTTCATGAAGAAAAGGTTGTGAAATACAACCTACGAACAAAAAATTTATGTCGATTGCCAAAAACACGAACAACAAAATTTGGAATAGAGTCATTATCCTTTAGAGGAAGCCTCCTTTGGAACACCCTTAGTGACCAGATAAAAGCACTTCCAAAAGTTGCAGCTTTCAAAAGAGCGATCAAGCACTGGCTTGGCGATAAGTGTAATTGCCGGATTTGTAAATAGCCAGAATTGTAAATTTGTATATTTTCTATTAAAGTTGTTTTTTGTAAATAGTTGGTATAAATTAGTGATTATATTACTATTGTAAATAGACCAACTTTAAATAAGATTATTATCATAAACACAGTTTATGTTACATAAACTATGTTTATGTGCACATAAACTGTGTTTATGTACATAAACATAGTTTATGTGAACATAAACATAGTTTATGTACATAAACATAGTTTATGTCCATTTTTGTGCACATAAACATAGTTTATGTACATAAACTATGTTTATGTGCACATAAACTATGTTTATGTACATAAACTATGTTTATGTGCACAAAAATGGACATAAACTGTGTTTATGTACATAAACTATGTTTATGTGCACATAAACTATGTTTATGTACATAAACACAGTTTATGTCCATTTTTGTGCAAACGGCGTCGTCCCTATTGTTCTGAAAGGTGTCATAATCATAGTCATAATGAGTCCCTGTAGCGTCACGTCTGTAAGAATAGCTGGCTTATCGCATTCAGAACACAACTGTGGTCCTTTTCCCGCAGGACAGTGACCATTTTTTTTTTCATTTTCATTTCATTTTAAATTCTTTATACACAAAACAACGACAATGAGTCTCTATAGTATTGAATATCCAGTTGAATATTCAATCCGTTGAATATCCAGCAACTCTCGACTGATCCTCTGCAGAATATCCTCCACGGTGAAAACTGACGACCTTTCATCTCGTGTAGGAAGTGGCCCTAAAATTCCATGTAACGAAAACGCAAAGAGTAAAACGCAATCTCCATACTTTCCAACCATCTTACAAACAAATCTGTATCTGTGCAAGATTGGATGGAGCAAACTGACGCACCACGTGCTGTCTTTCCCCTCTTTTACGAGGAACGTGTCAACCGACTTCACTCTAAATTCTCCCAAGTGTTCACAAGAACGAGTGCCGTAATTTGCAAACTGATCCTCTGGGAATAATTTAGACCCGTATCAGAACAATGGGTACGACGCCGTTTGCACAAAAATGGACATAAACTATGTTTATGTACATAAACATAGTTTATGTGCACATAAACATAGTTTATGTTACATAAACACAGTTTATGTGCACATAAACATAGTTTATGTAACATAAACTGTGTTTATGTAATTTTTGTGCAAACGGCGTTCCATAGACAAAAGGGTGAAAAAACTGTCCACCACCTCCGGAGTTAAGCTCTGTGCCCTGGCCTTCGTAAGTAGTTCTGCCTTCCTTGTTCCCAGTTGCTCTTTGTGGCGTCTGATAAAAGAGATCATCCAGTCTTTGCCTGGTCTCCCATCTTTGAAGCACGTTTTTCTCCCCGTAAATTTTAGAAATGTTTTCACCATCTCTGCCACATCGTCCCGGTCTTGAGGGAAGGGTTTTTGAATGTCTTAGACTGAAAAATTGATGCTAGGCTTCGCTAACTGTGCGTCGTGGCGAAATCCCCAATAGACCCACATCACCCCACCTCGCGATAAATTCTTCAGAAAATAAGGAATGTCTCAATTCTTTTGAAATAAACGATCAAACCGTCCCTAAAGGATCAAACTTGCATTTCAGGTTTCAGGTTCAGGTTTTGATCAAACAAAGCAACTGAGCAGAGATTTTGAAAAGTTTACTGGTGCTGTAAATTTCCGGTTGAGTAGGCCGTTTCACAAAATGATTTTACAAAGTGAAATCTTTTCTATCTGAACCCAATTTTTGCTATGAACAGCTTGATACTCACACCTCACACCTTGATAATCATGAGAAAAATTCCAAATCATCAGTCAGTTTGACGAGCGCATCCATAATTGCGAAAAAGCTCAATAGACCCACTTTACCCCGTAGACCCACCTTACCCCACCCTACCCTAGGTTTGTCACTTTGATAGATTAGGTTTATCACTTTGATAAACAAGGTTTATAACATTGATAAATAGGGATAAGAATGAAATTTTATATCCCAGTCCCGGGGGGACCACTCCTATATTTTCCTATAGTATCATGCTCGTACAAAGGCTTAACATTTGCACCCTAAGCGCTGACCTGTTTTAGTGAAATACATACCCTAATCGCGGAAAATTTCATGAAAACATACCCTTTCCCGTGTCAAAATAGAACTTCTCTAATTTAGGTACCCTAATCGCTGACAAGTCAGTTACTAAATATGCTACTATTCTATTGACGGTGTGATTTAGGAGGAAAATGCTCTCGACTTCCTTCCCCATCTTATGCTGGTCTGATAAGTTCTTTGACTCGTTAAAAATTCTTTTTTATAAATCATGACTAAAATATCATTGTAGAAAAATTTAAATTTATCAAATGCAGAAAAGCGCACCTTTTTTTAACATTTTGGTTGAATTGGGCCCGCGCGGGTCCGTGCCTACTTTTAAGAAAGGCACCCTTTCCTGCGCTTTTTTGTACGAGCATGATAACCCATCAGGTACCAAGTGGTCCCCCCGAGATCCCAGTTAATTCGCGGATGCCCGGGGGGTCTACTTAATACAATAACCACCCGGGAATGTGCCTGCCAATAGGGTGTCATTTTCGGCTGAAAATTCCGGGACAGGATTATACCTTTTGCACCTTAATTCCGGGACCGGTGTGTCCTTTAGAGCTACTTTTTCCAGGACAGATCAGATCATCATTTAAAAAGTTACTCCAATTCATGAACTTATTAAATTAAAATGTTAGTAGCGTTAGCAATTAGCGAAAAGTACTTTTAGTAACATCATTTTCACGAGAACCATCAATTTTCCCGATCTTATTCCAGGACAGGTATTATGTTTTCAGAATTTTATTCCAGGACAGGGTCATAAAATTTTGTTCTGGCAGGCACATCCCCGTTGTTTTTCTCCAATGTAGACCCCCCGGGGCGGATGGTGCTGCGAGCGTTTGCTTATGAAAGGTGTCCCACAACCTTGATTACGATTCATTTTGTAACGACATGGGTAACTACACGTATCACTCAATTATGAGCAGATCGTTTTATTCACTTTTTGCTGCTACGCAGTAGCAGCTTACTATACGGGAATCAATCGAGTTCGTTTGGTAGGGTGGATTATTTTCAATGGAAAGCCAAACAATAAGAACAACAACAACAACATGCCTTATTACAGCGCTGTGAGAACGCCCACGACTTTGCTTTTGTGACTATGTTTTGGAGGAGGGAGAAGAATACGGGGATTTTCACGCATTTTGGTACGTATAACATCGTTTTTTACAGCCAATTTCATTTCAAATATGAAGGGATTTCTTTTTATCCTCTTTATTTTCTTGACCATGCACTGTTTTACAGCGGATAGATTTCAGGAAGATGTCAGCAATGAGGGCCTATCTAGGCCTACTATATACGTTGTTTACGCTTTCACTCATAAACAGCAGAAAGCATTGCTAGCCACCGGCAGGACCTGGATCAGCAGAATAACTTCTACAGCTTATCTGTTTCAAAGACGGGAACAAGACGATGGGAGCCTATACCAAGGCAATGATTTCAGGGCCTAACTTGAGGTTATTCCTTTGACCTGCACAACAAAATATATGCTAGGTACCACCGGCGGCAGGGGATTGATGAGGGAGAGGGAGGGAGGAATGCTCAAAACTGACACCGGAGGTTTGCAACGAATTGCTGGGTTAGGCCAATGACATCTTATTAAGTGTTTCAAGTGTTAGTGCAATGCTGTTGTAATACTGTTTTGTACAGTGTTGATACTTGATACAGCAAATAAATGTAAAAAAAAGTGATATTGATAGAAATACTCCGTGACACAATATGTCGTACAGAATTTACATTAAAGCCTTATTCACTTTTTGTTTTTGTTGCAGGACCAAAGAATTGCTAGCCTGCGTGCAGACTTGACTGCCTGTTGCAATTCCTGTAATGAATGCATTCTGATCTGATTTGCATTCATCCACACTGAAGCACAGTGGAATGGGAAGTCATTAAATAACAGAATGTGCTGCAGGATGGACCATAATTGAACAGTTGTCATTTCGCATTATGAACTCTTTCCACCAACATTGTTTTCACTCATTCACTCATACAAAACCTGTTTTTCTACATTTTTGGAATTACACAATACACATTGAACAGTTTGTTGTGATGATGCAGCTGTTTCATTGTTGCTGCTGATGCTTATCAATGCAGTTGGATGGAGCAAACAATGAACAATAATAAGTGACAGCTAATTACAAAGAACTGATCAAAGCCACATTGATGCAAATTATGACTGTTTGTGAACTAAAGTTCACAAGAACTTTTGGACTAATTATGAACATTAACTACAGTACCTGTACCTGAAAAGTAAGATAGGAATAGCAGCATTTGATGAATAATATTCACTACTAGTCTAATGATTTAGCACGCTGCATGCATTGCGTCTTGTTGTTTTTGCAAACGAAAACTTTTCAACAATCAGTCTTTGTGCTCGGTGATTCGTAAATTTGTTCGTTGTTGTTACATGCGTAAAAACACGTATCACTCAATTCCCAGAAGATTGTTTATTCACTTTTTGAATTATTTGCAACACTGCTTGCCCGTGCTTGCCTCGCATTTGGTGGGTTTTCAAAAAAATACTTTTACCAGAAGCGTAAAAATAGGTTGACCAACAAAGCAGTCAATCTTTCGCAGTATGCGTTTTGTAGACAATAGATTTGGAAATCTTTCGATTTGGTTTTCGCATTCAGTTTAAAAGCCAAAATTGTGTCAAGTTGCCTTCGCATGTGGACATTGAAGGCAAAGCAGAAAGGTGTGGTAAAGAGCTGGCATTTCGTAAGGTTTTGCGATTTCTTTCACAAGACTACGGTGAGACCTGTCCTGTTTTTTCTATTTCTAACGGCCTGTAGCAATGTCTGATAATTCCAGTAGAACGTTTTAGCACACTATGATTGGGAAAACGTGGATTTAGGATTCAAGACTTCCATGATGTGTATTCGATATGGCCTAAGCCAATCGCAATTTATGCAACTTAGCATTTAGCCTACAAATTCTTATTTCGGGTAGACCAGCATCCAGTGTTTCTTCAAACCGCTCCTTTGATTTGAATTGCATTTCAATTGGTCATGTCTTTGTCACTTTGCCTACTAAGGGTGCTCAGCCTGGCTTGCTTTCAACCAGCTTATTATCCCAGAATTTTTTCTCTGACCAAAATGTCTATTTCCAGTGATTTTGTAGTGATGTTCCAGGCTATATTAATGTTATATTCATTTGATACGGGAACAGGCTCGAAACGTCGCGTTTTTGGCATCTCAGCTACTTCTATGATGCTAAGATAATTTATTTATCATTTGGTCGTTTAATTGTTTAAGAACCACATGCACCGTATTTTTGTATGTTCCAGGCTACCTATATTTTGTTGATTTACTTGCCAATGTGGATCTTTTGGGAGTGTTTTGCTCCTGTTTGTTTCAGCTGAAGAAATGGTCATTGGAATGCAATAAACTACGAGGTGTCACTGTGGTGAATTAAGCTGGAATCCCACAAACCTTACGGAATAAATCGATAAAGCGCGATAAAGGAATAAAATCACATCGCAGTGCTCAACAAAAGCGAATACAAAGCCTGTAAACAAATGAAAACGCAGACTTTTCCCAACATAAACAAATTCAGCAAAGTTCCAGCAACCCAAATAAATGCACAACAAGAAGTAAATAAGCGAACGATCTCACGTAAGTCTGTAACGGGTCACTCCCGCAATCTCTTCTGGCTTCGTTTCTCTCGATAATATTTCTCACGGTTTGATAATGTCTCCCATAAAACCTTCTCTCGATCTCTTCTTTTTACAACATGTCATTGTTCAATTTCCTCACGGCTCAATGAGTCCGCCTTACTCTCAAAAGCTTATTGTTCTCGTTTCTATGTAACTACGTCATTCCCCACACACTCCCCCTATTTGAATCTGAAGGATGTCAAATATAAAGTCAAGTTCAAATGTCATTCTCTTCTTCATAATCAAGTGTTCCTTGAAAATTGGCTGTAGCATCGATGGCCGCTTTCCTTTTTGGTCGAAATTCTCTTGCTTCGGCATCTAACTTCTTATCCTGCTTCTCCTTGCGTCTGCTGCAGTGCAGTTCGAGTGGATATAGGAACTGAACTGGTCTCTCCATGAATGATTTACCGGCTCGCAATCTCACTGCTCGCACGATGTTGTCTCTTCCTGGTATCAAATCTGTGATTATTCCTATCTTCCAGAGTGCACGATTCTTCTCTTCGCCTTTGATCATGACTACGTCTCATAGCTCTAGATGTGCCTGTTTGCCAGAATGGATAGCATTGTGCCTTTCTCTGAGAGCTCTTACATACTCTGATTCCCATCTCTTCCAAAGAACGTCCTTGCATTTACTCAAGTACTTTGCTCTCTTTCTCAGATCTCTATCTTGAATATCCGGTGGTTCTTCCTCTGGCAAGTAATTGGCCTTCCCCAAAATCAGCGTGTTCGGTGTTAGTACGGGCATCTCTAAATCATCTTCACAGTAGGTTAACGGTCTGTTGTTAAGCACGATTTGAATGTCTAGAAGAACTTCTTGCATCTCTTTGAACGAAAGTTTTGCTGCTCCTATGACCTTGTACATTGCTGCTTTCACGATGCTCACCATTCTTTCAAACATCCCACCCCACCAGCTGGCACGGCTGAGGTTGAATTGCCATATCATTCCATGCTGTGCGAGATACTCTTGAATCTTTTCACTTCTCCTGACTTTCTTTATCCACTTGGACGCAGCGATAAATGTGCTTCCGTTATCCGATATAATCTTTGATGGTCTCCCTCTTGCTGCAATGAATCGTTTGAAACTAGATAGAAATTCCTCGCAAGTCATGTTTGGCAACAGCTCTAAATGCAGACCTCTGGTTAGACTGCATGTGTAAAGGATGATGCATCTTTGCTTGTAGCTTTGTTCCCTGTCTTCACTGTGATTGGACCTGCGAAATCTACTCCCACCACATCGAATGGTATGCTTCCTTCAGATCTTTCTCGAGGCAAATTCCCTTGCAGAGGAGATGGTGCATTTGTGGCATGAAAACAACGAACATCGGTGAACTCAAAATCGACCCACCCTCCTCCCTCATTGGCAGCGCACGTTTAAAACCACTCTCCTTACCACAACAGCGAAGTCTCCTTCGCACTCCCCACATCTATAAATTTGGTAAGGAGAGCATAAGGTCTGTGAGAATATAACACTATCCCAGTTTAGAATAACAAGCTGTTCAGCCACGCAGTTTCTAGTAAGAGCAGAATGTGGGGGAATTTCTCCGGTATTAAATTAAATGACCAGTTTACCACATGCAAAAAGGCTTGAGTAACGGGGGTGAAAGGCTTCCACGGTTGCCATGCTACCTTTATCTTTTCATTCTACAATCGCGGACAAAACTCATGAGACACGTTGCTTTTCGAGGAAATTTTGAGTT
The DNA here is from genome assembly GCA_039566865.1 of Aurelia coerulea. NCBI lineage: Eukaryota > Metazoa > Cnidaria > Scyphozoa > Semaeostomeae > Ulmaridae > Aurelia > Aurelia coerulea. The sequence continues at coordinate 14,942,211 of CM076944.1, forward strand.
AGGATCCCCCCCCCGCCCCCCATTGCATGTTGGAGCCTGATGAAAATGTCATAAATGAGTTGACAAGTATGTGTTCTTCAAGCAACCAACATTGCAAAGGGGGAGGGGGGTCATCAGCAGTGCAAGGTAGTACTTTACATGCAGGGAAGACCTCTTTTAACGCAAAAATCAGCTGTCCCAACGAGTTTTGTCCGCGATTGTCTGAAATTGATTGAACTTTAAATTGCTGTAATTTGCTTGCGCGTCTAAATTTTTCGCTGGGATTTGGTGGGAAGCAAGTTGTTTGTTGAATAAAGGCTTGTGTGTCGTTTTATTTAATTTTTTTTCCAAATGAGACATTTCAAAGATTGTTGAAAAATGATGATTTTTCCACAAAACCGCGAATTTCAGTATGCATGCAGAAAAGAGGTCAAATCTCTTAAAGTTCGTTTTATTCAGGTAATATTTTCCAAATAATAAAACTATACCATTAGCAATTACATAGCAGCCTGAAATCTAGATTAGGCCAAGCCATGAGCTGACGAAGGTGATCGACGCTCACTTGACCAGCATGGGTGAAAACAGCCATAATTTTCATTGCAGCGTAGTATTTCTAGAAGTTTCATCTTTTTCTTGGAAACAATGAGATATACAAGGCATTTATCTTTTATCCAGTCAGAAAATGCCTACATTTGGCCAACAAAAAGTGATAAACTCCATCGATACTCGCTTTGTTACCTTTAAAAGAGACAAGTTCAGTTGTTTATTGATCAAAAAAGCGACCTACATTTTGATAAATTTAAAGGCAGAAACACCGCAACACGACAAAAAAACAACAGCAAATACGATTAATTTAATTTTTGCCAATATTTCGTCCTGCCATGCAGGACTTCTTCAGTCCTGCCATGCAGGACTTCTACATTTTGATCCCACAATCCTAAATGCAACCGTCAATAGTTTATATTTCTATCCTAACATAGAGCTTGACATCCCTGTCACTGTTTGTGTGCATAACTTTGCTTCTCAACATTATTCTGAATTTATCATGAATATATTTTGCTAGGCGAGTACATATGAGGACCGTTGCGCTAGAGTGCTTGATTTTCCTTTGAAATCCATTTAGATTCGCGCTCGGACAATAGGAAATACAACAACGTTCAGTTTGAATAGAAGCATTCAGAAGCCAGACAATATGTGAAACCTGAATTGCAAGGAATTAATCTTTCCAGGTTTTATGCATTGTGCAGCATTTACGTCATATGTGCAATGAAGCAGCTATTTGCGTCAACATTCACAAATTACATTGGAAACAATAGCAGTTTCTTGAATTTTGCGACTGTGTACAATCCTTGTTGTTTACACTAAAAATACGAAACTGCAATTCCTGGTGGCAGTCCTGGAGACAAAGTTCTCCTGAAAATTTCAGGTGGTTGCGATAACGAGTTTTAGAGTTATGCGCACCTGAAATTTTCAACCCTTTCAGACAATCGCGGACAAAACTCATGAGACACGTTGCTTTTCGAGGAAATTTTGAGTTAGGATCCCCCCCGCCCCCCATTGCAATGTTGGAGCCTGATGAAAATGTCATAAATGAGTTGACAAGTATGTGTTCTTCAAGCAACCAACATTGCAAAGGGGGGAGGGGGGTCATCAGCAGTGCAAGGTAGTACTTTACATGCAGGGAAGACCTCTTTTAACGCAAAAATCAGCTGTCCCAACGAGTTTTGTCCGCGATTGTAGATCTCTGATTGTGTATCGCATCCTGAAAATGCATAAAAGGGCAAAGCTTCGAATTTTGGTCTATTTAGTTTGCAACAGAGCCTATTGCTGCTGTAATGCTTTAAATTCTTTCCCATAACAGTGGCAACGATCAATTCTATATGTGTGTGTGCATCAAGAAGTTTGAAGAATACACCAATCCAAATCATAACCAAATCTGCATCCACGATCCACAATTCGAATGAGGCATTTCTGGCTACCATTTTCCAATGCGTGGTGGAAATTCAGTACCAACACACGTGTCTGCTTCCTTGTGATAACAGTCTAGCATCACTTTACTAAAATTGACTGTTTCAACAAATGATGCTAAAAGAGAGCCCAACAATCAATGTAAAATACTTGAAGCCTTTGAAGCAGATTTTTGGTTCAGAACAATATACTTCATCTAAAATTTCCATCAAGAACATCATAAATTATCTTCATTAGCGGCAACTCAAATTTATGTAAAGTGATTATTTATATACAATGCATAGAAGATAATAAATACAGAGATCGTGTATAATCATGGACACATTCGTTCAAGAATTGACTAGGAGAAAGGAGACGGTTTGATGTAACTTTTTAACTTCAGTAATTGAATTCTCTATGAAATAACATTGTATGGAATGTAACTTTTCAACAAGAATGTCAAAATAACTTTAATGGATCAGCATGGCTCTCCTTGGCATCATTCTTGGCTTACACCCCCCCCCCCCCAGTAACGACCCCGCCGGACATCAAAATGATTAGAAATATCATGGCGGGGAAAGGGAATTTTCGGCTATTTATCTATGATGAAACTTGTACAATTCTTGGCGGGGAAACAAAAGTTTCAACGGGGAACCAACTGAAACACGGCGGGAAAGTGTTTCAGCTCAAACTTAGCGGGAAAACAAATTTTCTTGGCGGGTCATCCTTCTACCTTGGCGGGGCAATGTTTCAGCGGGGTCATTACTGGGTGGTGTTTGATTTGCAAGAGGAGAATGGTCAAGCGTTGGGCGTCTCTAAAAAAACGCGAATAGGACGCTCTAGAAACAGCCCATGTCAAAGCAGCTCTTGGAAAATTAGGGTCAACAAGATACTTAATCAAAGGCTTTCGAACTTTGGATGCTTACCAAACGTGCTGACAACTGTTTTCTTGGTGCATATTGCGCTACTGATACATTCGTTGAAAGTATGTTAAAAGTTCTTCTCCGTTCTTTAAGTCTGCGAGAATCTTGAAATTGTTTGTCAATTGTATCTGATCCTTCTTTAAGTCTGTACCATGCTTTTCTCTAATAGATTCTTTGATGCTGTCTGGTTTATAGACATCCCAAACTATGTCCATTCTCTGGCAGCTTTGAAGCTGCTTCTTTATACATGTGGTATAAAGATCTTCTCTATGTATTCATCACACAGGGAAGCATCGTCGATGGGAAGGGAGTGTGCCACCGCTGCACCATAACAACTTTGACACCACATAAAAAGGTCGTTGTTACGTCTGTTGTCCGAAATACCTGCAGTAAATCTTACTTCTACGTTAGCAGACGGAGCATTCCTTGCTGAGAAAGAGAGGGCTGACAAGAGTGATTTCATGAGCAAATAATTTGACTGTATCTCCTTTTTAACCCTATCCAGACTGGGGGGGGGCTCATTCAGCCCCCCCCCCAGATACTTAACTGAGCACTGCTCCAAATTGGTTCAACGAACCAGGGAATGGTTTTTTGACTTTTAGTTTCTATCCTTTTGAAGTGTGATTTTGTGTGAAAGTTTGAAAAAAATATTCAGGGGGGTGGGGGGTGGCTGTTTTTCTCAGAGTGGTCGGGGCCAACTTTTAGGTAAGCTGTTTATGGGTGTAATTCCAGATCACCTCATAATCCTTTGATAGTATCCTTTTCACTTTCTATACTTATAATTTGTAAAGTCTCTTAAATTTTTTCCAAGAACAATAAACCAATTATGTGTCACGTGACCTCATCAATGACGTCATCTTTAAGAAAATGGCAAAAATTAGTTAGCGGTCTCTCTGCGAGGATATTTCTACCCCAAATGTTTTACATCAGCAATAAATAGATTAAAGCTGATCAACAGGGTTGTTTCCACCAAAGCTATGTAATTTTGTTTGAATTTTGTGCACCATTGGTCGCAAACGGTATAAGATTCCCCGGGAGTATCCTCATATAGTACTACTAACGATCAGTTTTCATGCATTTCATATTTTCATATTTCATTCTTTTAAGGAGGGTTGCCCTTCAGCAGAAGCTGTTTTTCAAGGGGCCCTCCAATAAAAGCTTAATTACAATATACAGCTAAAATAACCTATCACTAAAAAACCATAAATTTAAAACCCTATTTACAATTATGCAATATTTACAATTGAAAGAAAAATTAACCCTTTATTGACTTTTTAAAACCATTCAGGGAGGATGCCATCTTAGATTCAGCTGGGAGGCTATTCCATAGTTTAGCTCCCCGGAAAGAAAAGCATTTTTGTCCATTTGTTGACTTTTTCTTTGGCAACCTTAAATCAGTTTCAGTACTCCTGAGACTGCGGGAGGAACTTGTTGAGTTTTTGATAAAAAGGTTACACAGGTATTGTGGAGCCAAATCATTGAGCGACTTGAAGACCATCATTTTAGACTCAACATCAATGAGTTCTACGATAGTCTTCCAGCCCAACTCCTCGATAAGTTGTCTGCTTGGGGTTTCAAAGCTGCTATTTGTAATTATTCTAGCAGCACGATTCTAGCATATCTTGAGAATCTGTTTTACAGTGAGAATTTTTTGACTTGAAAGTGTTTAGTTTGTCAAGATATTATCAAAATTTCACCAAATTACTATCCTCAACCCCCTATTTCCCCCTTCCTCCTTCCTTCCAACTCATTTGCTTACTACTGGGAAAAAATGCTGATGTCAGCATTTTTGCAATAATTAAAACAAAAGTTTCAAAAGGAAAAATGAAGTATGCAACGATCACTTATCATTGAAGTAGTTTTCATTGTAATGTATGGAGAAATTCTCTATCATGGAGGCATTTGTCATTTTTCAGAAAAACAAGATTTTTAATCTCTCTGTCCGCCATCTTGGATTTGCGAAAATCAAATTTTTCACTTTATAAGTATATCTTCACCTTCTAACAATGCTTTGATCGGCATAATTTGGTTTCATGAATCAATCTTAGAAAATTATAAAGATTTAAAAAAAGTTGTTTTTTCATTTTTTTCGTGAACACGTGCCAGTTGGCCTTGAATAATTATGACGTCATATCTATTTTTAGAATTCTTTTGTGAAAAATGATGGATCATAAACACGGCTACATGCTGGTGAGTTTCGTCTTCGTAAGTGAAGGAATGGCGATTTTAGAGAGGCCCCCCCCAGTCTTCTAGTAGCTCAAAAAGCCCAGTCTGGATAGGGTTAAAAGTAGCTGGAGATGTACATGTGACTGGCTAAATTGTAGTCACTCTTCAAATTAACCACCATTTCTTTACATTTTGAGATTTTTGTGAGGCTCTGTCTCTTGAAAAGAGGAACGGAATTCTTCATTGTGGAAATCTCATCGATACTGACAAGGCATTCTTTTCCCCCATGGTTTCAACTGATCGAATTGCGAAAACAACACGCTGTTTGCTATCTCTATATCGATGTAATGCAAAATTTTGATAATTAGACCGACCAGACACTTGGTTTATTTTCTCCTGTAGAAAATGATGCTGTGGACTATTTTAAATTGATATCACTTCGACACCTTAGCTTGAGCATATGTTTTATGTTTGGAAAAGTTATTATGCTCTAAATTTGAGACATACCTTTAACGGTGTGTGTTACGCTGGTTACGCTACAAAGTTAGCGAGTTATGTGTTGGCCCCCTGCTTTGAGAAATTTTAAATGGATTTGGTTAAAAACCTGAAAAAGGTTCAAAGATGGTTCATTAACAAGGATTAATAATTAATCTCAATTCTCTCAATTGGCGATATCAGACCTAAAATACCCCTGAAAAGGTTTTCTGGAAATCTTCGTGTGACGTCACAACATTTTTATCTGTAGGTTTTTTTTTTTTTTTTTTTCTATAACAACAAAACCTAATTCTAAATAAAAGGAAATACTATTTACATGTGCCATTCATGGCGGGGAAAGACACTAGGTCATCTGGTCCCCACCATGGATGACACTTACAATTCAACTGTCAATTTCATAAACAAAAATGAATGAAAAAAGAAAAAATAAATAAAAAAATTCATACAACACATCAACGATACAACACAGATAAACGTGACAGACAAAAGCCGAGAAAAGGATGCTACACAGGGTGGATATTAGCATGCTGAGATTTTTTTCAATGGAGCCGCTTAGTTTTCTCTATGAACGAAATTGTAGCTTCCAAAATCATTCTGTTTGAGACAATGTTTAATTTCTCAGCACCAAACAACAAGAGGTTACCAAGTGCCTCGTTATCCAAAACTGTAACGTCCAATAGCGGGATGTCTCCAAGCTGGCCAAAGAGATCTCTGCGAGCATTTTCAAAAAGAGGGCAGTGCAGGAGGTAATGTTCATTATCCTCATTTGCAACACCGCATATACACAAGGGACTTAAACAATCAAAGTTGTGCCTAAATCGATGCTCATTTAGGGGACTAAAACCGACTCTAAGTCTTGTTAGATTTCTTATACCGGTAATATTATGCACACTATAAACGGATCTACACGGAGGACGTATTTGAGCAAGCAATTTGCGTTTGAACTCCCCAATCGAAACAGAATTTCTGGTATCTTCATCTAGCAGGTTCCATTCGCAGGGAGTACTTTGGAAGTATGCATTGGAAAAACGAACTGTCCTGCTTACAGGCTGCGCGTATGAACGACTTGACCTTAAATGATATGGCACTTCTCGCTCTGAAGGGATTTCATTGAACAAGTAAGCCGGGGACATACTTTTACGCAGGTTGAAAAAATGACACAGTCGTCGATACCATCTTCTTTGGTAAAGATTTTCCCAACCAAGTTCATTGAGAATCCTTTGCCCACTTGTACCTTTCCACGCTCCTGATACCGCTAACGCAGCAGAGTATTGCACTTGCTCTAGCTTTTTAGTGAAGCTTTGCCTCATTTCAGGATCGTGCTTATGATACAAAATGTCACCATAGTCAAGGTGAGGTCTGACGTGAAGCTTATAAACTTGATCGAGTACTTCCCTTTTGACGTACCTGGATAAGTATTTAATGATACCAATACCTTTACGAGCCTTAGCAATAGCTTCCTTGATATGGCTTTGGAAATTTAGTTTGTCATCAAGAATAATACCGAGATGCTTATGTTCGTTCTTCCTTGATACTTCGTCATTTCCTAATATTAGCACAGGATGATTTGGTTTATTTCTTTTTGTTGAAAAAATAACCTCTTCGGTTTTATCTGCATTGAATTGCATTTTCCATTGCCATGCCCATAGTCTAACTCTCTCCAGATCCCTATTTAGACCCTCAGCTGTTTCTCCTTCACCATTCACAACAGAAAAAAGCGATGTGTCATCTGCAAACAGTTTGATATCACTGTGGACATTTTCAATAAGATCATTTATATAAACAAGGAAAAAGAGAGGACCCAGGACTGAGCCTTGTGGAACACCTGAAGAAACCACCTTCCATTCAGAGCTTTTACCATTTAGCAAGACACGCTGGCTACGATTTGACAAAAAGCTGCGCAAAAGAACAAGAAGCTTTCCAGATATTCCGGATATTTCAAGTTTGTAAAGCAACCCATCATGCCAAACTCTGTCAAATGCTTTCGACAGATCAAGGAATACAGCTCGAGTTTCTTTGCTAGGCACCTCTTCAAAAGCAACATATATTTTATGCGTAATCAGTAAAAGTTGGTTGATGGTAGAATCCCCAGGACGAAAACCAGATTGATGAGGTGTCAACATTTGATTGGTAGATAAATATTGATAGATTTCGTCAAAGATGATTTTTTCCAGAATCTTTCCACAGATAGGCAAGAGTGATATGGGGCGATAGTTCTTTTTATTTTGTCTGCTGCCCTTTTTGTGGACTGGGATGATATTTGCTCTTTTCCAGCTGGAGGGGTAGACCCCAGTTTCAATGCACTGTTTGAAAATCAAAGACAATGGCTCAACAAGGCAGTCATCGCAGATTTTTAACATTGCAATAGAGATACCATCGCATCCATGAGCTTTATTACTATCCAAAGAGCGAATTAACCGCAATATTTTCTCTTTATCTATGGGTATTTCTGTCAGAGAGCAGGTGCCCTGCCTTCGAAAATTTGGCAATGTGCTACCAGTTACAACTGCAGAGCATTGTTCTACAAAATAGTCATTTAATATAGTTGCTTTGCTTTGGATATTAGTTACGAATAATCCATTTTCAAGCAGAGGTGGAATGTTAACGGCACTCTTCTTATTTATTAGTCTGTTCAAGATAGACCAATAAGATTTCTTCCCTTGATTTGAATCTGATAGCTTTTGACCAAGGCTTAAGAGATATGATTCTTTGGCAGAGGTGATTAGTTTTGAAGTTTCGTTACGAGCAGCTCTAACTCGTTCCCAGTCTTCTGCATTTCTACCACGTCGCACAAAATTTCGATAGAGTTTATGCTTACGTTTTATAGCAGTTTTGAGAGCGGGTGTTATCCAGGGTGGGTCTTTGTCGTTGCATTTGATTTCCCGATTGGGAATATTTGCAGAAAGGACTGAGAGTAGATTGTCCGTAAAAACAACCGCCATGTCCTCTGATCCTAGCCCTTCGAATTTAGACTCCCAATTTATATCGTTAAGCAAGTCTTTGATAGTAAATATGTTCGCCTTTCTGTAATCCCAGACGCACCTTTTGTAGGGGGGTGGAGATGGTAATGTGATGTTAAGCTTACCATGAATAATTTGATGCTGACAGTTATTGTCTAGGGATGGATGGACACCTGTCTCAACAAAAAGATTTGGTTGATCAGTAATGATCAAGTCAATACATGTCATGCTCTCCCCTCTTATATTCGTCGGTTCCTCGATTAACTGGTGCAGGTTATTCACATCAAGGACTTCCTCAAGAACAGACCCCTCCGGGTTTTCAATATCTTCCGGCCACCATTGATTAGACCTGCAATTAAAATCACCCGTTATAGTCAATTGGTAAGGATTTTCGTTTTGAATGCGAGTCACCACAAGTTGTAGTCTATCGATAAAACTTTCAAATTCTGCGCTGCCTTGGCTTGGACTACGATAAAGTACCACAAAAAATATTTTCTTACGTGCTATGCACATTTCGGAAACAACCATTTCTTGTATTATCTCAAGGTCTTGCCTGCGTTTGATTGCCAAGCCTTCACGAAAGTAAAGACATACACCCCCAATTTTGGTATTGCTAGGATGATCACTTCTGTAAATTTCCCTGCTGAAACCCTCAATACGAATATCCTCGTCACTAATCGTATCATCCAACATAGTTTCAGATAACCCAATGACATCATACTTATGCACAGAGTTGTAGGCCTCAATCAAGGGAATTTTAATTCGACCTCTAGCACATATACTATTCAAATTCCAATGGAAAAACTTTAAACAGTTTTCTTGTTGAGGTCCTGGATTGGTTTCTACATCACCGGCAACTAAAAGAAGGATATTCAAATGGTGATCAGTCATAAGCGATAGAAATTCTAAGAACTGGCAGATCAAGAGGGTATAGACAATAGAATGAGATCTTTTTAGAATGGTTCTGCAGCACACAGAACATCCGTGAATATGAACTACATTTGTGGCAACTCGCATTAAAAACCATGCACATAAAGGGAAGAGATTGGTTAAGGAGCTTGTTAACTCAATATATCTCTGAATCGGGCATCGCAGTTCCTGAATTCTACAAGATGGCGCACCAGCTAGGACCACATCAGGAACAAACATCATTCCGGACGCAAGAAGAATTGAAAGCGGAACAGTTACTACTGACAACCAAATGATAATGTACAAGTGAGCAAAGGAACACAAGGAACTGACCAATATCTTGCACAGGGGGATTTGGTAGAAAACCCTCACGCGGAGAATAGCTCGTTTACAAAAGATTCCTGCACGCCACTGTTCAATACCTATGGGCATTGATAACAACTCCTATCCCTTTGGCCGTTGGAAAACGAACATCCTGTGAGCGAGCTTTTGAAAATTCGGCATACATAACAATAAAAAATTGAAAAAAAGCAAATCTAATTGAGAAAAATACAAGCACACAGGTTACCCCCCCCGGAATCGATAGAAAGCGGCACCTCTTCTGGAAATGTTCTCCATACCCCTAGGTATCACCTTGGAAAGTTTGGTGCTTTGTTCCACTCTGTCACGATCTGACCAAAAATTGGAGTTAAAGAGCCACTGTCACCCAGGGTCCTTTGCAGGCACGCTGCAATATCAGACTGTCTGAAATCATATATTGCCTTTACGGAAAATATGGATTTACACTACAGTAGTAGAACTAATTGAAGAGTTTCATTGAAGTTAATTTTTCGATCTGTCCAGCTACTGTAGTGTGGACCCATGCTTGCAGCATAGGCCAAATTTGATTTTCAGATAATCTGAAATTGCATCATGCCCGCAAAGGATCGTGGGTGACTATGGCTCTTTAAGCGACTGGACTATAAGAACTTAAAGGCATAAGAGCCTTTTTCAGTCCTTGAGACACCTGTGTGCTCTCACAATTTTGCAGCGATTCTAGCTATTACATCCAAGCAATTTTGAGTGTGATTTATGTTTAAAATTGGCCATGGGACTTTAATGGGTACTTTTGAAGTCCTTTCAACAAAAATAAATTAACTTTGCCAAAAAATTGGAGCATGTACACTTTATAAAGAAACCTATATGTAAAATGAATGAAAATCCACCAGAAAATTACGCAGAATTCGAAAATTTGTATGTTACCACCTTAAACAGCTTCGCTCCCAAGAAATCTGTTTCTATACGAGGCAATAATAAGCCTCATATGTCTAAAAAGCTACGCAATGCTATGATGAAACGCACTCGATTAAAAAACAGAGCAAATGTTTCTCGGAATGATGAAGACGTACGGAAGTACAAGATTCAGAGAAATCTAGTTGTCAGCATGAATAGGGAAGCGAAAAGAGACTTCTACAAGAATCTTGACCCAACGAAAGTGGGAAACTTTCTGGAAGACGTTCAAACCCCTTTTGTCTGATAAGGTAACAAACACAAATACCAACATAGCACTTGTTGAAAATGGACGCACAATCTCAAAAAGTGGCGAAATAGCTGAATGTTTCAATTCCTATTTTGCGACTATAACAGAAACATTAAACATTGAGCAAGCTCCCACAAGTGATATCATTGAGTCAACCCCCCCCCCCCATCCGGCTTCTGAGGCCATACAGAAATTTAGATCGCACCCAAGTGAGAACAAAATCAGACAAATGGCTGGGGAGAACGATGTCTTTCAGTTTCGCCTTTTCGAGCCTGCAGAGGTCTGGGATGAATTAAATCGCTTGGACACAACAAAAAAGACAAGTGGGGAATTGCCTGGACATATTCTTAAATTGACCTCTGATCTTTCTTTCAGTGAGGTAACAAAACTTGCTAATGAAATGGTGCAACAGTGTATATTTCCTGAAAAACTCAAATTCGCAGATGTTTCACCAGTGTTTAAAAATGGTGATACCACAGTGAAAAAGAATTTTCGTCCAATTAGTGTCCTTTCGTCACTATCAAAGGTTTTCGAGCGCCTACTATTAAAACAAATTCTACCTTTTATTGAAAAGAGACTCTCGTCAATCCTTTGTGCTTTTAAAAAAGGACACAGTACTCAGCATGCTCTATTTCGGGTTGTTGAAATGGTTCGTCGCTGTATCGATAAGGGGGGTGTCACTGCCATGGTACTTATGGACCTCTCAAAGGCATACGACTGTCTGCCTCATGATCTGCTCATCGCTAAACTTGAGGCTTACGGCTTCGGCATGGACAGTCTGAAACTCATACACAGTTACCTCACTGAGAGAAAGCAGAGGGTCAAAATAGGCAGTAGCTTTAGTAGCTGGAAAACATTATCAAAAGGAGTTCCACAGGGGTCCGTACTTGGCCCCCTCTTATTTAACATATTTATAAATGACTTCTTTTATGCTATAGAGCACTCTCAGGTTTGCAACTTTGCTGACGATAACACGATCTTTGCATGTGGTGAAACCTTAGACGAAGTAGCCACATGCATCGAAAATGATATGAGAGAAGCAATGAACTGGTATTAGCTCAACGAAATGGTTGCAAATCCGGACAAATTTCAGTTAATTTTCTTTGGGCCACGAGTTATGCATTGATATTCATGGCGATATCATAAAGATGTCCGAGACAGTAAAACTCTTAGGTGTCACCATTGACTCAAAACTAAACTTTAATGGACACATCAAAACTATCTGCCAAAAGACCAAAAATTTTTCAAGGGTTGCAAGAAACCTTGACTCTCAAAAAGCTAGCCTGCTATATAACTCATTTATACTAACAAATTTTAACTATTGCCCACTCATCTGGATGTTCTGTGGAAAAACAGCCAACGATGAAGTCAGTCGGGTTCATAAGCGTGCCCTGAGAGTGCTGCTAAATGATTTTGACTCCAGTTTTGAAGAACTCTTACACAAGAACGGGGAAATCACTTATGCTAGAGGTATACAAATGTATTACTTCTAGAAACCACTCCTTTCTGTGGGAGTTCTTCAATAGTGTATAATGTAATCTCTAGCAATAGTCAATATAGCAATAGCAAGCAATAGTCAATAATGTAATCTCTAGGCTAGAAAATGATTCCAAAATCATAATCGAGTGGTTTGGAAACAATTACATGAAGCTAAACGAAGACAAATGCCATTTTATGATAGTTGGTGAAAGAACAAATCAAGAGGTCAACATAAATATAGGCAGCTGTGCCGTTACTAATTCAAAGGAGGAGAAGCTGTTAGGAGTTTTAATTGACGCAAATCTTAGCTTTGAAAAGCACATAAGTAATATTTGTCAAAAGGCTGGTAACAAACTCTTTGCTCTGTCACGGATGTCGGCATATCTAGGTACTGATAAATTGAGACTTTTAATGAGAGCATTTGTGACTAGCCAATTCCAATACTGTCCGTTGGTTTGGATGTTTCATAGCAGAAAGATGAATAACAAAATCAATAGGCTGCACGAGAGAGCCCTGAGGATAGCATATAAAGACTATAGTTCTAGTTTCGCAACTTTGCTGGAAAAAGATAGATCTGTAACAGTACATGAGAAAAATATGCAGTTGCTAATGACTGAAATGTTCAAAACAATAAATAATCTAAACCCCCCATTTATGAATGAGATCTTTCTTCAAAGAAGTTCTGCCTATAATTTGAGAAATATAAATACATTCATGGTTCCAAAGGTAAATACTGTTAATCATGGTACTGAAACGGTCCAATATAGAGGGCAGCGTATTTGGCAGTCCGTTCCACAGGAAATCAAAGATGCAAATTCTGTGCAACAATTCAAGAATAAAATAAAATTTTGGAAAAATGTAGATTGTGACTGCAGACTTTGCAAACGATACATACCAGGGCTCGGCTTTTTATAGTTTCATACATCTTGCTTGTAGATTTTATATATAGATTTTATGAATTTTGTAATTTTATTGACTATTTACTTGTATATATTTTGTATCATTGTATTTACTGGTATCATTGTAATTAATTTGTTGGCTTGAATTAGCATTTCTTTTTATATTTAGCTATGTAAGTTGCCAACTTTAAATAAAATGATAATAATAATAATAATAGAAAAATGCTTCCATATAACTTAAGAATAAACGATCTCCTCCAACTTCGTAAAACCAGGACCAATAAATATGGAAACGAGTCTCTTTCGTATAGGGGTAGCATGGTTTGGAATCGGCTTCCAGACGAATATAAAGCTGCGAAAAGCGATGATGAATTCAAAATTAAAATCAGAAGTTGGAAGGGATCCGCATGTAACTGCCGCATTTGTACAATATAGATTAATTTCAGACATTGTAAATAGGGTAGAGTTGGCCTTATTAGCATCAGCTATCTCTCTAGCCAACTGTAAATAAATTGTATTATTATCATTATACGTGGTGCTAAATGTCACAGTTCATACTGGTTGCTTTTTCTTTGGCCGGGTGTAAACAATACACCTAAGGCATGTCATGTTGAAGTTCAGATGCTAAGTACTTTACGAAGGATCCTTGCAGTTCCTAGTAAGCATGTCTTTTGGACCGTCTGAAGATTCATATTTTCTGAGACGCTTCTGATATTATCTTCCATTCCTTTTCTGATGGTACCGAGGGCTCCTATCACAATGGGTATTACTTCCGTTTTCATTTTCCACATCCTTTGTATCTCAATTTCCAGATCTTGATATTTGCTTTTCTTTTCCATTTCTTTGATTGAAACATTTTTATCACATGGCACAGTCATGTCTATCAGCTTGCAAGTTGAATTCACTTTGTCCTTGATTATGATATCAGGTCTGTTCGCACCTATATGTCTGTCTGTATGCACTGCCATGTCCCATAGCACTGTATGTGTTTCAGTGTTAGTTACTGTGTTCGGTTGGTGCTCATACCACTTGTCTGAGGTCTTGATTCCTAGATCATTACAAATATTCCAGTGTACATATGCTGCAGCTTTGTTGTGTCTTTCGATGTAATCTGACTTTGCTAATACTTCACATCCTGATGTTATATGGTCAATTGTTTCAGACTGCTTGTAACACATCCTGCATCTGCTGTCAATTTCTTTGCCAACTATGTGTTTTTGATAATTTCGTGTGTATAGAGCTTGGTCTTGCGCTGCTATCAATAATCCCTCTGTTTCTCCTTTGATGTCTGATCTGAGCCAATTGTTTGTATTTGGAAGGTCAACATGTGGTTCCCCAATAAGTGAAGGGTACTTTCCATGCAGTGGTTTACTAAGCCATCTATTATTTTTCTTCTTCACAAGTTCTTTTTTTATTTCTTGTTTCAATACTTTTGCGTTTTCTGCCGTTGGTTTGTCTGGTTTCGGTGCGAAATTCAAATCTGCCATTTCCTTTTCGATATTTTTGGCTATTTTACTGATTGAGTACTTTCGCTTCGTCTTCTCGTGCATAATAATCATATTGCTTGACAAAGTGCTCTTGTTTTCAAGATAATGATTAAGCCCTACTATTGCCACTTTAAATGCAGTCTCTATTTCTATCAATCCTCTGCCTCCTTCTTTTCTGGGTATGTAAATTCGGTCGACATCAGATTTTGGGTGTAACATTCCATGCATTGTCAAGATCTTCCTTGTCTTTGAATCAAGCTTTTTTAGCTCAGAGTATTTCCAATCGATTATCCCAAAACTATATTGCACAGTAGGTATCGCCAAGCTGTTTATCGCTTCAATTTTGTTTCTTCCATTGAGTTCTGATCTCACTATTAGTCGTACTCTTTTGTAATACTCTTTCCTGATCTTCTCCTTCATTTTAGTATGTTGAATACCATCACTTTCATCTACTCCAAGGTATCTGTATCCCCTATCTTGATCTAACTCATTGATAGTTGTTTCTTTATCCAGCTCAATATTGCCCGTGGCAATCAGTTTACCCTTTTTGAACGATGCCTTTGCACATTTATCTAAACCAAAACTCATTTTGATGTCATCACTAAACTGCTTTACAATCCGTAGTTCTCATGCGTAGAGTTTCAGATCGTCCATATAAAACAGGTTACTGATTGGCACACTATTATTATTATTATTATTATTAATTATTATTATTATTATTATTATTATTATTATTATTATTATTATTATTATTATTATTATTATTATTATTATTATTATTATCGTCATAGTGCATACTGTCTAAATGTCAGTAGAGTTCTTTTTCTTGAGGTTCGATGACAACAAGTCTCCTCAAATCTCAAGAACTTTCCTGAGGATCCTTGCAGAATACAAGATGGCACTCTTCTGCAGTTCCACTATCTTCGTTTCGATGCCAATGTCCTCCAGTCTCTTTTTTAAAAGTTTTGGAGTCGTTCCTAAAGCTCCAATTATGATAGGGATGACTTTCACTCGTTTGTTCCAAATCTTTCTTAGCTCCCTGGCTAAATCTTGATATTTTTCAATTTTTTCCATTTCCTTTGCATCCACTCTGCTATCATAAGGCACCGCGAAGTCAATTATCTTGCATATATTTTTCGTTTTGCCAGTCACGATCATGTCAGGCCTTCTCGCTTCAATTACATGGTCTGTTTGTACTTCGAAATCCCATAGAATGTGGAAATCATTGTTCTCACTGACTGCATCTGGCTCATGTTCGTACCATTTCTCTTTAACATCAAATCCACACCGTTTACTGACTTCCCAATGCACCTTCTTCCCAACCCAGTCGTGTCGACGCTTATATTCCTTTTGTGCCATCTTACTGCACTCGCTCAAAATATGATTGACACTTTCGTCAGCTTGACCGCACATTCTGCATTTGCTTTCTTGCTGGGTCTTGTCTATCTTTGCCTTGATCAAATTAGTTCTGATTGCCTGCTCTTGAGCTGCCATTATCAATGTTTCTGTCTCCCTTTTCAAAGTGCCATCCTTTAACCACATCCATTGCTGCTCGTCCGCTAGATTTTCTGTCTGCCTGATGAACTGCCCATGTTGCATTTTTGCTTTCCAGTTGTTTTGTCTTTCGAGTTTTTTTCGTTTCTTGAACTCATTCTTACTTTCAATTGCTGCTTCCCAGTCTGTGGCTTCATCGGCACCTCTTGCAGCACTAATCAGCCTTTCTTCACTCATCTTCACGTATCCTTGCAATCCCAGTTTAGCTAAATTAACTATATCTTCAACACTCAGGAGTCCTCTGTCCCCTTCATTTTCCTATAACCTCTCATCTTTGGATCACTCAAATAGAAACATTCCATAACTACTCTGTTTTCGTACTGTGTCCATTTCCTTCTCATCCTCGCAGCAGTAGCTGGATGACGATTATTATTATTTTTATTATTATTATTATTATTATTATTATTATTATTATTATTATTATTATTATTATTATTATTATTATTATTATCTGAGCCAATTGTTTGTATTTGGAAGGTCAACATGTGGTTCCCCAATAATAATAATATTATTATTATTATCATTATTATTATATTTTCTGCTTTAAGCACTGGCAGTTCTCATCGCCGAATTTACATCCCAAGGGAGCGGGTCACAACACATGACCAAGGGTCCCTTGGGGTCATTCTCTTTTAGTACTCAAGTACTTTTCTCAATATCCTGGCTGTTCCTAATAGCGTCGTCTTCTGTAGGATTGCTGTATTTATTGTGATGTCCAGTTTTTCCAGCCATTCATCCAGTTTCTTGGTTACACTTCCAAGTGCACCGACAATCGCAGGTACTACTATCACACTTCTCATGTTCCAAATCCTCTTGATTTCCCTTTTCAAATCTTGATATTTATCCACTTTCTCTTTTTCCTTGTCACTAGTCCTACTATCACCTGGCACAGCAATGTCAATTATAGTGCATTTTCTTTCACCTTTATTCACAACAACTATGTCCGGTCTCCTTGCCTCGATTACATGATCACATTGAATGTTCACATCCCATAGTAGCTTTACCTCGTCAGTTTCAACTACACCGTCAGGGGAATGCTCATACCATTTGTCTGCCCTTTCTAGATCATATTTCTTGCATAAATGCCAATGCACCATTCTCGCAACATTGTCGTGTCGTCGTTTATATTCTTTCTGTGCCAACTTCTTGCACTCACTGACAATGTGATGTACAGTTTCGCCTTTCTCTTCGCACATCCTACAAAGTGGTGACTCTGCTGATTTGTCAATATGGTGTTTAACATAATTTGTTCGGAGGGCCTGTTCTTGTGCTGCACACAAAAGTGACTCCGTTTGTATCTTTAGATCAGCTTTTCTCAGCCACTTCCATGTCTCCTTTGCATCGATTGATTCCGGCATCTCTCTAACAAACTGACCATACATTCTTTTTTCCTTCCATCCTTGTTCTTTCTCATTCATCCATATCCTTTTGAACTCATCCTTACTGACAACATATTCAGTGTCTATCACTTTAGCAAGCCTAACACCTCGAATCAATGACTCAACAGAATTCCTGACATACCACCCCAAATTATTCTCCTCACTTCTAACGCAATCCTCGCAGCTAATCAGTCCACGTCCCCCTTTCTCTCTAGTCAAATATAACCTGTCTGTATCACTCTTAGGGTGAAATGCACCATGTATTGTCATGATCTTCCTCGATTTCCTATCCATTTTCTTTAATTCATCCTTTGTCCATTTCAGGTTACCTGCTCCATATCTCAATACTGATACAGCCCACGTGTTAATTATTATTATTATTATTATTATTATTATTATTATTATTATTATTATTATTATTATTATTATTATATTTTCTGCTTTAAGCACTGGCAGTTCTCATCGCCGAATTTACATCCCAAGGGAGCGGGTCACAACACATGACCAAGGGTCCCTTGGGGTCATTCTCTTTTAGTACTCAAGTACTTTTCTCAATATCCTGGCTGTTCCTAATAGCGTCGTCTTCTGTAGGATTGCTGTATTTATTGTGATGTCCAGTTTTTCCAGCCATTCATCCAGTTTCTTGGTTACACTTCCAAGTGCACCGACAATCACAGGTACTACTATCACACTTCTCATGTTCCAAATCCTCTTGATTTCCCTTTTCAAATCTTGATATTTATCCACTTTCTCTTTTTCCTTGTCACTAGTCCTACTATCACCTGGCACAGCAATGTCAATTATAGTGCATTTTCTTTCACCTTTATTCACAACAACTATGTCCGGTCTCCTTGCCTCGATTACATGATCACATTGAATGTTCACATCCCATAGTAGCTTTACCTCGTCAGTTTCAACTACACCGTCAGGGGAATGCTCATACCATTTGTCTGCCCTTTCTAGATCATATTTCTTGCATAAATGCCAATGCACCATTCTCGCAACATTGTCGTGTATTATTATTATTATTATTATCATTATTATTATTATTATTATTATTATTATTATTATCATGGTTCGTATTATTACGCTCAGTATTACACTGGTAGTTTTGTCCTTTCGATCTGGTTACAACTAGTAACCTCAGGCAGGACCGCCGAGAGGGGGGGGTAGCCGGGGCAACTGCCCCGGGGCCCGGGCCCCGCCAGGGGCCCGTAAAAATGAAGCTTTGTTTTTCCATTGTGTGTTGCAATGTTATCATCTAGCTGGGCCCCGCAAGGGGCCCCGGCAAAATAAAATTTCTGCTTGTCCATTGCACTTTCAAGTTCAAATAATATCACAGGCCTCAGTTCATTTCAATTGCAATAAACTTTGTGTTGTGTTTGTTGTAAGTTTCTCTGGCCGAATGTAAACAACAACAAAAATGCACAGAAATCGAACGGGAGTCTACATCTCCTCGCTGCTATCAACGTTGTTTCGTTAAATCGCATTGAGAATAAGCTACTGAAAGTATTGCTCATGCCATTACTGATGTTTTCGAATAAATAAACTCTGTCAGAAAGTTTATTACTTTTCTATCTACGTTCTTTAGGCCCGTCGGAAGATCTGTCATGTTTGATCTTATGCAATTCAAAAATAATCTACCCGGGTGCGCGAAAATAAACTATGCACGTTTGGCAGGCCACAATAAATCGTACACTAAACCGATTTTGAAGATTTATGACTTAATCTTTAGCAAAAAGCCTGGGTTAGATCCTAGGACTTTTTGCAAATTTTTCCGTTTCCAGTTTTTAGAGCCAGAAGCAAGTTTCTTAAAATGTTCGTTTTCGAGAACATTGAAAGCGATCAAAAAACGTTGATGAAATTTTAAAAGATTCAACATGAATGAATAAAGAGAAAACGTTTTCAGGGGCATTTGGGGGTTTAGTACGAACTTTCGTACAGCAAATTACAATCATTCGATTTCCAAATCGCAAATCACCACGAACAAGCTCTCTCTTTGCCCATTCATGTCGATTCTTTAGAAAACTTGATCGATGATTTTTGATCGTTTTTCAGTGTTTTCGAAAACTAACATTTTAGGAAACTCGCTTCTAGCTCTAAAAACTGAAAATGAAAAATTTGCAAAAAAATCCCAGCATCTGAATCAAGCTTTCTGCAAATGATTTAGTCATAAATCTGCAAAATCGGTCCAGTGTACGATTTATTCTGGCCTGTCAAACGTGCATAGTTTATTTTGGCGGACCTGGTATATCCTCGTGAAATTGATTGAGGTTCTATTTTCAAAATTTCCCGGAAAAACCTCCATCAGTCACGATCCTTTGCCTCTTTGAATGGCAGATTTTACAAAAATGATGCATTTTCCAGCGATCTAAAGGGCGTGGTCATGAAAAATTTTCCCGGGGGCGAGCCCCCCGACCCCAGTTTTGCTCGCTGCGCTCGCATCAAGCTATAGCCTCCCAAAATAGAATTTCATTCCGACGTGCCTAGTTCTTACCGTGGATCATTTTGCTGCTAGAAATTGATGAGGATTTGACATTGCATTGAACTTTAGTCACAAAATCCGACATAAAAATTCACGATTTTCATGTTTTGGAATTCACGAAATTTTCCCAACTGTGCACTCATAGTAGACTCATTCCAAAAGTCTCTTGTCTTGCCCCCTCCTTCTGTTGACTTGCCGCTACAAAAGGAATGATAACAGCAACAACATAACACAAAAGTTAGAGCGCCATAGAGGGACCAATTGCCAGTGCCAAGCAAGGGGCCCGCATCCACTAGTTGCCCCGGAGCCCGCCCTGGCTCTCGGCGGCCCTGACCTCAGGTCTAAGGGTTTTATGCACTGATCTTTATCCTCCTTAAAAATCCAATAGAAAGTCTACATTTCCAATGTTCTTCGTAATATTCTTGCAATTCCAAGCAGCGTACTTTTTTGCAATGCCTCTGTTCTGATGTTAACACCAATTTTCTTTATCCATGTTTCTAAATTTTTTGATATCATGCCTAGTGCACCAATAACAATCGGGATGACTTCAGTCTTCTTCATTCCCCAAAGGGATGCAATCTCTCGCCTTAGATCTTGGTATTTTTCTACCTTTTCTTGCTCCTTATTTCCTACTCTCGCATCATTCGGAACAGCTATGTCAATGATTTTACACTCCTTTTTCAACTTCTCAACAACGACAATATCTGGTCTTTATTATTATTATTATTATTATTATTATTATTATTATTATTATTATTATTATTATTATTATTATTATTATTATTATTATTATTATAAGAGACATCTGGTAACAAAAATGGCCTAAAATTTAAGAAACTGGCTGCCAACCCCGGACCTAAGTTTCTCACAGAAAATGCTGGTATTAGAGGGGCTCATGTAGAGAGGTGGCACCAGGAAATTTGTTGGGGCCACGCCTTTTACTTTGGCGTAGAATGCATCTCCCAATATCATGCTTGCCATTAGCAACAAGAAAACCTTGATAGTTTTGTGACAACTGACAGTTGTCTACCCTGGGTACCAGCCTCTCTAACATAAAAACAGAGAGTCTGGTACAGTGCGCCCAAACCTCGTTCCGGTGCGAATCGGCTGAGCTCATTTGAAAAGTAGCTTCGCCTATTCAACGGACTGGAATCTTGGAATACTGGAATCAGACTCCACGAGAGCCTGGGCCTGCTACTCAGGCCTACTGGAATAACATCGAAGACGAAGAAAGAACTTCTTCGCCATTTGCCAAACTTATCGGGATGAGCAAGTGTTGTGAGAGGATTTTTGCAAGGAGTTTTCATCCAGCACTGTCAAAGAATCGCAACTGACTCACATGTCACACACAGTCAAGAGTGAAAGAAGTCTTCTCGTGCTGCTGAAAATGAAATGCAACGAAATGGGCCTAAGGAAGAACACCGATACCAGATGGAATAAACCAGGGATAAATAGTAAACCTGGAATAATCAGCGATGAACACCGTCAGACGTTTTTCTTCATTCGGTGCAAAAATTAGGAAAATGGGTGCTTGCACGGTCATGCAAAGAACAAAAAAATATGTGCTTTTCCTTCCTATTATTATTATTGTGGTGTGAATCGCTTTAAAAACTTGACAAGAACTGAAGCTTCGGAAATTGCACTGCGATCTCCTTATCATCAATGGTATAAACTCTGAACTTATCAAGTGAAAATGACAATTTGACAACTTACAAACTTGGCTTGAGTATATTTTAAGCAACTGTTAAAGTTTTAAAGCACACTCCTTAATCAATGCATTAGTTAATGTAAGTACTGTAAGCTCGGTCAGATATTAGCAGCACCATTTAGCTCACAGTCGTCAGGAGCAGGTATGGCTGCAGAAACAATTATAAAAGGGTCTTTTTGATGAAGTTGCTTCGCCAGCTACTAGTCAGCCCCATCACACCATTGTATCTTGCCATATATTATACCTGAGTTCTTCATGTTAGCACTGTGACTAAAGGTTGTTGGATTCTTTTGTTGTGAGTGCTGGAAGAGTTTTGAAACAATTTCCATACATTCAAAACTTGTAACAGCCCATCCTATAGCACCAAAAAAAAGTTTCTTAATTTCTTATACAAAACGTTTCTTAATTTGTTTCTTACTTTCGGTACAAGGATTATGGAATGATCTCTACCACTTCTACTTCTGCAAGCAACAATTTGCAAGAAAAACACTGTTTGACTCAAAATATAAAATTGGAGTGGAAATTATGCAAGAATAAACGTCCAATGTCAAATTTGCCATTAATATCCTTGAATTTAACTTTTATAGTTTCTTACTGCTTCTTGTCCATATTAGTCAAGTTTCCTAAAATTTTTAGTCCATCACATTAAGTGTGGAGTTTCTTCGACAAGTTTCTTCTGGTATACTGAGGTAAAGATAAAAGATCGAGGTCTCTTGGCTCATGATATAAAACTGGAGGGCCGAGATTCAAAATACAAAGCTTGAGACTCCAGGGCTCGAGGCTCGAGGGCTAGAAGTTTAGAGACACTCAAGAAAATGTTGGGTCAAATGTCGGGTCAAAAGTTGGATCGTTGATCTGATGTTGGGACGGCTGCCAATGTTGGGTTGAATGTTTGATGAAATGCTGTATGAGATGTTGGGTGAGACGTTGGGTCTTCTGACCGGAGCTTAAGAAACGGTATCGATATACCTTTTTCGGGAAATTGGTGTAAGGTCGGGTATATATATTTTCAGAGAATTGGTTTAAGGTCGGGTATACTTTTTTGGAAAATTGGTATAAGGTCGGGAATACATTTTTGAAAAATTGGTAGTTTCAGTTTCAGTTTCTCATTTTAAAATTCCACTACATACAAACAATTTCAACATAAATTAACTAAGTGTAAAAAATATAAATGATAACAATAACAATGATGTAGAAAAAAAGAAAATAAATTTGTGTGCAGGGAATTTCTTAAGGAGGGGCCCTCTCAATAGAACTGGTATAAGGAACCGGTATGCTTTTGAAGCTTCGATGGCACGTTCCCGACCAGAACCTGGTCAAGTAGCCCTGTGGATGGATGGTGCAGAGTAGGATGAAAAATTTTCCAATCCCCCACTTTTATTACTTCTTGACAGATTGAATTAACAGTAAACATGATTAGTGAACATACATATGAATTGAGTACATGTTTAACCAAGAAAACTAATATTTTCAATTGTTTCAACCTCCCCCCCCCCCCCATTGTTCCAACCCCCCGATTATTATTATATCCGCTTCAATTGTTCTCGCCCTCCCGTTTATTCAGTACTCGAGAGTAAGTGGACTGGAGGCTTGGAATAAAAGGAGCCAGCCGGTTAAGCGAAGTAGTGGTTCAATTTAGGCCATTTTGGTATCTGGTACTAAAATGTAAAAAAAACGTCCCAAATCACGATCTGGCACGAGCCCTTTGGCAGGCTGCTTTGTAAAGACCAATACTTTGAATTTAAGTGACTTATAAGGACATAGCAAAACATATATTTTTTGTTTTCAACTTTAAGTTGAGTTTTCACCGACATTCGGCCTTCATTTTCTTAAAAAAGATACCTTGGTGAAATCTTTAAATATAGGAACATTTTGAATAGGTATTGCATCAAGCTGCCATTCGTATTGATTGCCAATAAATTGCCTTTCAAACAACACGAATAGCTTCAAAATCAGACAGAAGATGGTGGAGTTACGCAATTTATAAAATCATCGAGTTCAAAGAAAAGGGGTGTGATTTTTCCAAAAGTTAGAACGTAAACATACATTTCTGAAAGGCCTAAGTTTAAGGTACCATAAATCAGCAACCAGTGGACCGATTTTAAACATTTTTGTTTCGTTTCGACCCTCAGGTATCTAAGAACAAAGCTGCACTAATCATTTGACTCAAAATGAGATTTCATTTTTAGCCTTAAATTAGATGCCCTGGATCACAGTGGAGAGGTCCGAGCGTCTGCACGCCGGCTACAAGCAATAACGCATACTTTCATGTCGCTGTGACACAAATTTTCCTTGACAAGAAACGGCTTGCTCAACTCAATCACGAAAAGCAGTACAACTTACGTACAGTGGCTTGTTAGATTCTCTATTGGCATGCATCTGAGAAGAACAATAGCATCTCTGAAGTCTGAACTCTTCTCTGTTCAGATCATGGCCTTGATTGTCTAGTTCTGCTGAATGTAGCCAAAAATTGGAACCATCGTATTTGGCCTGCTCAGCAACTTGACAAGGTTTTCTAGCAACTCTGTTTTTGCTTTGTTCCTTTCTTGCTTTATAATTCTCCCGCATATACTTCACAGTCCTTATTCGGATCATTCTATTGTAAGATCTCCACTGTCCTTTTGTCTCATTTGTGTGCGCCGATCAGGCATATGGCAGTGGTGACAGACGAAGTCTTTGATCCCAAGACCTCCTTCTTGTTAGTACAGAGAAATCTTTGAGACAGACTGGTAGTCAGCGGCGTAGCCAGGGTTAATAAACCCTATTTTAACCGGTTAAAAAAAGATATCTCTACAGGGGGGGGGGGCGAATGATTTTCTCCGCAAGTATAACAGCTATGACAATGAGACTTGCACTGTGTCATAATTGAACAAAGGAGAATCTAAAAATAGCATCTATTAATCAAAAGTCACGTGATTGGTTGCTAGGCAACCAAAACAATGCAAATGTTGACAAAATCGAGCTATTTGCACAAAAGGGCCCATTATTAGCAAATACTTGGATAAAATCGGCAAAAACCATCCAAATGCCTGCTTGATAGCATTAACTGGTAGTTTCATATGGTTTCATACAGATATTTTTGGTTTCTAATTAATTAACTAACTAATTAAATAATGAGAATTTGAATCAATGCAAAATTGTTTGCCGAATAATTATGATTAAAAACCATTAATTTCGCATATTATTGGCGAGATCAAGTACCTTCATCGATATTTGAAGTCATTCCATGAGTTTTTCATGCAAAAATGACTAATTCATTAGGAATATGACGTCATAAAGATTGATGACGTCATAGAAATAATAAACTGCTGATGTCAGCAAATATAAATAGATTATATATCAAATAAAAGTACTCATCGAGACGAATCGAATGGTATATATTTTGTTGAGATTTAGTAACAAAGAAAGCTATTAGAGCCACTTTAAAGAACTTCTTTGTGACAACTCTCAAAATATGGGCATGTGGTGGTCATGTGGTCAAACAATAGGTATTGAAATTTTTATTTCTGATTGCCAATTAAATTTTAGTAAAATTCAAGGAGTTTCGGCTTTATAGCTAGCAACGTTTGGAAGCTATTAAAAAAATCCGGTAAGGGGGCGAAAAACGCCCCCCCGGTTAAAATAGGGTTAAGTGGGGGGTATCGAAATGAGAGGGTCTGTGCACGAGGCCTCTAGGAAAATTTTTGAGGTCATGCCCTTTACTTTGGCTTAGAATGCATATCCTGATATCATGCTGGCCATTAGCGACAAGAAAGCTTTGATAGTTTTGTGACAGTTATCCCATGAATCAGAGCAGGAGGAATATTTTTGAAGAAACATTCTTTGTTTTGGCTTAGAATGCATATCCCAATATTATGCTTGCCAGTGCTAAAAAGGAAGATTTGAAATTTCTTGGAAAATTCTTACCCAGCTATTTTCTTTTCGGTTTTAAAGGAATCTCGAGGACCATCTTGCCTCCCCCCCCCCCCCCATGACCATGCCACTGCTGGTAGTGCATCTTCCTGTCTAAAGATTTCTACAATCTTGGACATAAATTACTGGACTTCTGCTGGACCTTTCAATTCCCCCCCCCTCCCCCCAAGATCAATGTTGTTATTGACGTCGAATTTCAGGCTTGATGGGAGCAGAAACCTTTCCACAAAATCTCATGTCAGACCAACATTGATAGGTGGGGGAGGGGGGAAATTGGGTGTTAAAATTGGAATTGTTGTGATAATATACAGTCCGGATATATTTTGTCCAAGATTGTAGAAGAAAGGAGCCATTCAAGATGGCTTCAACAGGTCCAATTTAATCCTCAAAATATCTATACTTTTATAGTCATAAAAGGTCCGAAGAGCTATTTTGGTGATCGAATCTATTGCTTTCCAGGCAACCAGTGGCGTTGCCATAGGGGGGTAGGGGGGGCAATTGCCCCCTCACTTTTGTCGAGAGACGGTCCTCGAGATTCCTCTAAAACCGAAGAGAAAAATAGCTGGGTATAGGTTGGGTAAGATTTTTCCAAAAATGTCAAATCTTCCATTTTAGCACTGGCAAGCATGATATTGGTAGATGCATTCTAAGCCAAAATAAAGGATTTGTCTTCAAAATTGTCCACGTGCTCTGATTCATAGGATAACTGTCACAAAATGATCGAGGTTTCCTTGTCGCTAAATAGATGCATTCTAAGCCAAAGTAAAGGGCGTTTTGATACTGTTAATCATGAAATACTTCTGAAAAAGTTGGAACATTATGGTATCAGAGGCACTGCTCTAAATTGGTTCCAATCTTATCTTAGCAATCGCAAGCAGTTTGTCTCAATAAATGGACACTCTTCTTCTCTTGTAACATATCATGTGGTGTCCCACAAGGATCCGTTCTTGGTCCATTATTATTTCTTATCTACATTAATGACCTACCAAATTCATCAAAATTACTATCTTTTTTCCTCTTTGCTGATGACACTAACATATTCTGTGAGTCTCATGACCTTGACCTACTTACAAAGAAGGTCAACAGAGAACTTAAGAAAGTTAAGCTATGGCTTGACTCAAACAAGCTTGCACTTAACATAGAGAAGACACATTTTGTATTATTTCACTCTCCCAGAAAGAAATTGACAAATTTCATCAATCTCAAAATTGGTAAACAGAATATTCAAAGGAACACGAATGTAAAGTTTCTAGGAGTTCTCATGGATGAACATCTGTCCTGGAAATATCACACAACTGAACTATGCAAAAAAATTTCTAGAACCGCTGGTATTTTCTTTAAGGTACGCCACTTTGTTCCCTTGGATACTCTTATATCACTCTATAACTCCCTGTTCTCTTCTTTCCTCAGCTATGGCATTTCAGTCTGGGGTTTGACTTACGAATCCTACCTGAACCCACTCTTCCGACTTCAGAAGAAAATTCTCAGGAGCATCAAATTTGAGCCCTTCTCTTCTCCTAGCTCACCAATTTTCCTATCATTAAAAATTTTAAAACTTGAGGATGTTCTGCACCTAAATGTATTAACCTTTGTCTATAAAGCTATCAATAAGGTATCTCCGTATTGCTTTCATGATTACTTTCAGCCAAATGCAGCTGTTCATAGGATTGGGACTCGTCAGGCTACCAGAGGTGACCTATTCAAATCTCTTAAAAATACCACTTTGTACGGTCTACAAACAGTACAGTATTTTGGTTCAAAACTCTGGAACACTCTTCCACTGTTCATTCGCGTTGCTAGCTCTACTGCGGTTTTTCGTTCAAAATTGAAAACTTATTTCCTTGATTCATACTCTCAAAATTAACTAGTTATGTGAACCAAACTTGACAAACCCCATCATAGGCTCATCTGGTTATTATTGGTATATTATCTGGTATCTTTGTTTTTAATGTAAAATTCTCTTTTTTTTAGTTTTTGCTTTATATGGGGGGGGGGGCTCTCTTTCGATTAGTTTACCTATTTAGAGAGCTCCTCCTTAATCGATCAATTTTAAATACAATCATGTAAAGTATATATTTTTCTTAATTTATTCTAGTAATGTTTGTAATTTTGGTTCTTAGTGTTGTGATGTGTTTAGTTGTAGAGTATTTTGTATTGAATTGTATCTAAAATTGATTGATAAATGAATGAAAACTGAAAAACTGAAAACTGTGGCCCCAAAAATTTTCTTGGGGGCTTCTCCCCCAGACCCCCCTCATTCTAATACCCCCAACTTAATTTACCATGGCCACGCCGCTGTTGGCAACCCAGGGGAGCTCAAGAGTTTTCATGCAAGGGGGGGGGGTTAGTCCAAGAAAGTTTCGAGAATATGCAGCATGAGCCCGAATAAATCGTTCAACTCTAGACCAAGTGTTTATAAAACGAAGACCGAAGGCCGAAGACGGAAGGCCGAAGACCGAAGACCCAAGATAGAAAACGAAGACGAAGACACACAAAACCCATACTTAAACAAAAAAAGTGGGTTTTCAACATCCAGTGCAAACAGATCTTTCTCTGGCAAATCATTGAATTATATAAGCATCTGGTCTTCGTTTTGCAGAATGACTCCTTTCAATCTGCAAAACGAAGACTGCCTCCAAAATGGTACGAGAGTGGGAAAATTTAACCGAGATGATCAATAGTTGTTGTGTTTCTTCAAAACGACCTACAAAAAAAAAAATATTATCCGCACGGACCGTACGATTTTTATTTAGAGGATGTTTTCGTTTGCAGAATGACCAGAGCCAAAAACAATAACGCGTTCAGATACCTAGAGTATTTAGCCTCATACAAAGATGTGGAATGAAATACATAAAAATAACTCAATTATGGAAAGGAATAGCATTTACATGAATATAAATGAGCTAAAAAGTGTTTCTTTAGTGCAGATATGAAAATCATGGCTACTACATATTTTCTTGAGTTTTTATTGCTTGTTTTGCTTTCTCCTCTATCAATTTCTTGAATTCAGCCTTAATCTCTGTTTTCTCAAGCAAGCAATCTGTAAAACATTAAACACTCGGTGACCAAACAAGGACAGATAATGTTTTCAATAGATTGGCCGGTTTGTTTACATTTGTGAGATTAACCAATCACGCCACGCATTCTAACATCACGTGATGTACCGTGATTTTGCGGAAATTCAGAAGCTGTGTGGATGAATACAAAAATACCTTCCCCCAAAAACTGGCGATGTGCAAATGGATTTTTGACAAATCAGAAATGTTTTTACATTTTCTGTTAGACTATAAGCTTGCCGAAAAGTCTACCGTTTCGGATTTTGATATTCAACTCAGATCGAGAGAAATCTTTGTTTGAATAACGCCCTAAAATCAAGGCAAGGACTAATGTTTTAAGTTCAGTAGAAAGATATTCCTTGAAGGACTACTTCAGTCTGTTGTACAAAGGCAACAAATATCAATTCGTAGACCACATTGAACCTGTCTCCATGAAATTTTCGGTGTTGCATAACACTCAAAAGGGGCAGTATCTTCTATGATATCGAGCACGGTACCATCTTACCATCTTCTGAAGCACTACAACCACATTCTAAGGGGCCAAAACTCGACATGAAACTGAACACCTACCAATAATGTCACAAATAAAATGTAAATCACAAGATACTCACCAGTTCTTCATTTGCTATGATGAACCAAAATCGGATAAGTCCAAAAGTCCATAGGTTGCATGCGACACAAACGAATTTAACAAGAAAAAACCCAATCGATGATTTCCCCAAGTTTGAGCAGCACAGTCTTCACTGCGCTACAGTGTTGATGAAATGTCTATGACATTCAAATTCTGAGCTGAAATGGCGCAAAACTGATCACGTCTGAAAGAATAGCATTTGCTTGCACAAACAAGTCGATTTCTTATCCTTAGATAATTCTTTTTCAATTGATCGAGAGAAAATTTGGGAAATTGACAACAGTTTAGATTTTGATGAAGGGGTCAGGTCAAATGAAATGTGAAACTCATTTATTCCCCTGCACTTCTTGAATAAGAATTATCTAAGGATAAGAAATCGACTTGCTTGTGCAAACCACTTTCAGACGTGATCAGTTTTGCGCCATTTCAGCTCAGAATTTGAATGTCAAAGACATTTCATCAACACTGTAGCGCAGTGAAGACTGTGCTGCTCAAACTTGGGGAAATCATCGATTTGGTATATTCTTGTTAAATTCATTAGTGTCGCATGCAACCTATGGACTTTCGGACTTATCCGATTTTGGTTCATCATAGCAAATGAAGAACTGGTGAGTATCTTGTGATTTACATTTTATTTGTGACATTATTGGTAGGTGTTTAGTTTCATGTCGAGTTTTGGCCCCTTAGAATGTGATTGTAGTGCTTCAGAAGATGGTAAGATGGTACCGTGCTCGATATCATAGAAGATACTGCCCCTTTTGAGTGTTATGCAACACCGAAAATTTCATGGAGACAGGTTCAATGTGGTCTACGAATTAATATTTGTTGCCTTTGTACAACAGACTCAAGTAGTCCTTCAAGGAATATCTTTCTGCTGAACTTAAAACATTAGTCCTTGCCTTGATTTTAGGGCGTTATTCAAACAAAGATTTCTCTCGATCTGAGTTGAATATCAAAATCCGAAACGGTAGACTTTTCGGCAAGCTTATAGTCTAACAGAAAATGTGAAAAACATTTCTGATTTGTCAAAAATCCATTTGCACATCGCCAGTTTTTGGGGGAAGGTATCTTAAACTTTTGGTCACGACTGTAACTCAGAACTTCGCGACGACATGGGCATAATCGGCGACACTACTCTATTTCTATCAACATCATTGGAAATGTCTTTATCACCATACAGTAAAAGCTCCGTAGGAACCTTATTTGAATGATTAATATATCCAAATGGTCGCAGCAGCGAAAATATTCCCCCGAGAAGATCACGTCGTTCCTCATCAAAAGAAGGGCGATGCAACAAAAGTCTTCAGTATCCTCAACATCATCATTTGTGGGGCAAATTGGATTTATTGTATCCCTAAAATTGTGCTTGAATTTATGAAAGTTCAGTATGCTTAGGCCAACCCTTAGTTGAGTGATATAGGATAATCCTTTAGGGTCATGAATACCAAAAACGGATTTTGCAGACGGGCGTATTATGGATAGCAGCTTTGACTTAAAAACAGCAACAGTTGGTGCAGTTCTAATTTCTGGATCAAGTTTGTTCCATTCGGATAAGCAGTGAGGATAGAAGGCTGATTAAAATTTTTCTGCCCTTGCCCCTATTCGCTCAACTACATCTAGCCTGCGTGCAGAATCTGTCAGAAAATTGAAAAGAGAGGAAAAAGTAGAGTCTGCGCAACTGAGCCACTCTTCTTGTTCAATGACATCAGCATTTTTTTCAACTGCTGTCCTCTTCGATGAATGAAACTTTGAATCGATAAAGATCTTTATTGTTTATTCCAGAAAATTCGCTTTATCCAAAGAAATCAGGGCCATAGACACTCAGTGATGCATGTAGCTCCATTTTAAATAAAGCAGTAACTAAGGTTTAGAACAATAGGGAACAGACTGCTTTTAATCTCGTCTTTAGAATCATTGCATTCATGATTTAAATGCTTTGTTAAACGTTTCCTGATTCCAGATTTTCAACATTGTTTGCTTTGCGCAGACTCTACTTTTCTCTCTCTCGTTCCTATCTTGTCCTGTCCAAGAGTCTGCACGCAGGCTAAACTAAATCCTGATTGCGAAGAGAGTATTGTGACTGTCAACACGGTGGAATTGGATTCATGGTATATGCAGGTGTTCAATCATTCATAAACTTGTAGAACAAGCTGAGGAGTCTATTCCAACTTCAAAGAATTAGTGATTCCCAGCCCAACTCCGTGTATAGCTTCTCTCGTGATGTTCCTCTCCATGTTCTTGTCACAGCTAGTGCAGCAGAATACTGAACAGATTCTAATTTTTCCATCGTATTTGACAAGGTGACATTCTGACTGAATGCACATATTTTGCAGGAATGTGGTAAATCACATCCCCATAGTTTAGAGGAGCACATAGAGTTTGTATAGTTAATTTAACACAACCAAATCTATTATTAGACAACAATAGATCTGGTTGTGGGATATTTATTGATCTCCAAAAGGCCTTTGATACTGTTAACCATGACATTCTCTTGAAAAAGCTAGAACATGATGGAATTAAAGGAATTGCTCTAAATTGGTTCCAGTCTTATCTAAGTGACCGAAAGCAATTTGTTTCAGTTACTGGTCATTCGTCTTCAACATGTGATATAACATGTGGTGCTCCTCAGGGATCAGTTCTTGGTCCTCTGTTATTCCTTATATATAAACGACTTACCTAACTCTTCTAAGCTCTTGACTTTCTTTTTAATTGCTGACGACACCAATATTTATTTTGAATCTGATGATCTCACAAGACTTTCCAAAATAGTTAACAAAGAACTCCAAAAAGTTAAATCCTGGTTGGATTGTAACAAACTTGCATTAAATATTGACAAAACTAATTTTACACTCTTTCATTCGCCCAGAAAGAAACTTCCAAATTTGATATATCTCAAATTTGGCAAAAGTAATATTAAAAAGACCAAGTATGTTAAATTCTTAGGTGTTCTTGTTGACGAGCATCTTTCTTGGAAATACCATATCAATGAACTTTATAAAAAATTATCTATCACAAAAGGTTGTATGTGTCTTTACTGGTTAAAACAGTGCTCAATGCCATGTAGGCAGAGCGAATTATAACAGGATTGAGACAATAAAACAGACTACATTCTGTGTTGTTACTCAGAGTTTCACGCTATACGGCGATCATCAGACAACTGAAAAACTCTACTCATTTTTACGCATTTATACATGATATACCGTGATGACATAATCTTACAACTATTCTTTACGTGGGGTCTCTTTTGAAATTAATTAGATAATATTTGTTCTCATGGCGGCACTTGGAGATTAACTCTGATCTTTTGTTCAGTAGGTGGGTCTTGTCGGCTTTGCTAATGCAGAGCTTTTCCGTTAGACACAAATTACACCTCTTTGTTTCGTTTGTGTAAGCCGCTGCTTGGTTGGAGATGGACCATTTTACATCATATGCTTCATTTCTATCTTTATGTTCCCAAATGTGCTTTGATAATTCTGTACTGTTCTCGTATTTCTTATGCCTGAAGGAATTCATGTGGTTGTTGTAGCGCTGTTTGAATGTATTCTCTGTTAAACCGATGTACAGTTTGGGGCTTCTTTCGTTAATAGTGGAGGTGATTTGGGCATTGTAGATGATGTTTGTTGTTTGGCAATTTCCCTGCAGGGGGCACTGGTCTTTTTGTCGGCAGTTGCAGCCTTGCTTTGGTTTTTCTGATTCTTTTCTTATTATCTGCTTGTTGTGGGCTTTGATGATGCATGCCATGTTTTCCATACAGCTGTAGCTTACTTTGATGTTGTTTTTGTTGAAGATTTTGTGGAGTTTTGTGTTTTGGGGGAAGTGCTTGCTGATTAGTCGGAGAAAAGTGTGGCCAACATTTGTCTGGACGTTTTTACTGACTGGGGGGTTGAACCAAATTACGTTTCTTTGCCTGTTCTTTCTCTTTCCTTTGGCTGCATTCTTTTCTTGGTATGTTAGACTCTCTTCGTATCTGCTTATCTTTAACGCATTGTCATAAAATGGGGCAGCTCTTTTGAAAACATCTTCGTCGTAGGAGATGTCGGATACTCTTCTGCTTACTGCTGCTGGGAGGTGCTTGATAATGGTTGGTGGGTGGTTTGATTGGGTGTTGATGTACATTGGTTCATCGTTTGGCTTTCTGTACGGGCAGTATTTTCCGTTGGTTAGGTTTAGGGTGACGTCGAGGAAGTTTACGATTTTTAAGTTGGTTTCTATCACTATCTTTAGTCCCAGGTTCTTGAAAACCTTTGTTATATCTTTTTTTATCCTTTCTGCTTTGTTGCCTGACACATCCTTAAAGACTGCTAAACCGTCATCTCGATAGAGGCCAATTTGCTCTTTGTCGTATTTCTTTGCGAGGATGTCAAGGATGTAGGCTCCGACTAGCTCACATATTTCAGCTCCATCATAGCTTCCCATGGTGACATCGAAGGTACCTTTGTTATCTTTCTTTGACCACGGAGTTTTCATGTCAAACAGCAAGGACTTCCTGGCGTGCATGATGATTTCAGTGTCTTGTTCCGAAACATTTGTGTACTGCTTTGCAAAACTGATGGCTTTTTTTAATAGGCTTTCCTTTATAGAGGGGTAGAACTCTGCAATATCGAAAAATATGAAAGTGTGCTGGGCTTTATTAGGTATGTTTTTGAACCATTCGATCACTGATGCGGAGTTTTTTCCATTGATTTACCATTGTTGATGTTTTGATATCAGTGTTTATTCTGTCCAGGATTTTTTTGCTAACTAAACCCATTTCGCTTTTCGCAGGGTTGATTAATCTACAGATGGGGTTGTTGTCGAAATTTTCTTTGTGATCTTTTAGAGTTGTGAATGCTTGTTTTTTAGCCATGGTTTCCATTCTCTCTTCAATCTCCAGGTCGCTAGCAATTTTCTTGGCTTCTTCATTGATGTTATCGTAAACGTGTGAATCTGCAATTTTATAATTTTTCGTGATGTTATCTCTCAGCAGTTTCTCATATTGATCCCTCTCAACCTCGTACAGATTTCTTGTTTTGTCAGCGGGGATAAGCATTTTCGTTGAACCTTTTATTTTCTTGATGTCATCGTTTAGAGTTGTTTGGAATCTGTCATTTACCGATTTAAATTGGATGTTTTCTATCATCTTGAGCAGGTCATCCTCAAATGGTTTCATTTCTTCAATTTGTGGTGGGCATTTCCTTGACTTAAATCCAAACTTTTCAGCCTTTGGGATTTCCTCGTCATTTTCTTGTTCCTTTAAGAAGAACAGGGCTTTCCATCTCATACGTTTCACCACGCATTCTACTTTTTCTATGAGTCTTTTCGTGTATGCATTTCTCGTTGGTATTGGAATGTTTTTCATTGAGTAGTTGAATCTGATCTGTTCCATGTCGGATACCAGGAGAGCTCAACTTGTTGCAGGAGCGTAATATCACAAAACTCCGTGGTCAAAGAAAGATAACAAAGGTACCTTCGATGTCACCATGGGAAGCTATGATGGAGCTGAAATATGTGAGCTAGTCGGAGCCTAAATCCTTGACATCCTCGCAAAGAAATACGACAAAGAGCAAATTGGCCTCTATCGAGATGACGGTTTAGCAGTCTTTAAGCCCGGGGGGGTACTTCATTGTTAAGTTGTACTGGACGTGCCGCTCATATGGATGGGTTTTTTCATCCGAAATTCTCTACATATGGGTCTGTTTTTAACCACAATTCTGGTAGATGGGTACTTCTTTGAGAATTTTCTTATCAATCGGCCCTATAATGATAATCCAGGACAAAAAACTTAAATTTTCCTTTGTTTCAAATCGACAAATTCATGCACATGGGTCAAAAATTTCCTGACATTCATGCAAATGGGCTCGAAATTTTTGAATACTCCGTCATACGAATGGGTCCTTTTCTCAAAGTCCAGATTCAGGTCGAATCATGTTGACAATGAAGTACCCCCCCGGGTCTTTAAGGATGTGTCAGGCAACAAAGCAGAACGGATAAAAAAAGATATAACAAAGGTTTTCAAGAGCCTGGGACTTAAGAAAGTGATATAAACCAACTTAAAAATCGTAAACTTCCTCGACGTCACCCTAAACCTAACCAACGGAAAATACTGCCCGTACAGAAAGCCAAACGTTGAACCAGTGTACATCAACACCCAATCAAACCACCCACCAACCATTATCAAGCACCTCCCAGCAGCAGTAAGCAGAAGAGTATCCGACATCTCCTACGACGAAGATGTTTTCAAAAGAGCTGCCCCATTTTATGACAATGCGTTAAAGATAAGCAGATACGAAGAGAGTCTAACATACCAAGAAAAGAATGCAGCCAAAGGAAAGAGAAAGAACAGGCAAAGAAACGTAATTTGGTTCAACCCCCCAGTCAGTAAAAACGTCCAGACAAATGTTGGCCACACTTTTCTCCGACTAATCAGCAAGCACTTCCCCCAAAACACAAAACTCCACAAAATCTTCAACAAAAACAACATCAAAGTAAGCTACAGCTGTATGGAAAACATGGCATGCATCATCAAAGCCCACAACAAGCAGATAATAAGAAAAGAATCAGAAAAACCAAAGCAAGGCTGCAACTGCCGACAAAAAGACTGCAGAAAAAAAGACCAGTGCCCCCTGCAGGGAAATTGCCAAACAACAAACATCATCTACAATGCCCAAATCACCTCCACTATTAACGAAAGAAGCCCCAAACTGTACATCGGTTTAACAGAGAATACATTCAAACAGCGCTACAACAACCACATGAATTCCTTCAGGCATAAGAAATACGAGAACAGTACAGAATTATCAAAGCACATTTGGGAACATAAAGATAGAAATGAAGCATATGATGTAAAATGGTCCATCTCCAACCAAGCAGCGGCTTACACAAACGAAACAAAGAGGTGTAATTTGTGTCTAACGGAAAAGCTCTGCATTAGCAAAGCCGACAAGACCCAGCTACTGAACAAAAGATCAGAGTTAATCTCCAAGTGCCGCCATGAGAACAAATATTATCTAATTAATTTCAAAAGAGACCCCACGTAAAGAATAGTTGTAAGATTATGTCATCACGGTATATCATGTATAAATGCGTAAAAATGAGTAGAGTTTTTCAGTTGTCTGATGATCGCCGTATAGCGTGAAACTCTGAGTAACAACACAGAATGTAGTCTGTTTTATTGTCTCAATCCTGTTAAAAAATTATCTAGAACTACTGGGATTTTCTTTAGAGTCAGACACTACATCCCTCTGGAAACTCTCATTTGTCTCTACAACTCACTCTTCTGTTCCTTTCTCAACTATGGTATTATTGTCTGGGGTCTTACCTATACCTCATACCTGACCTCATTATTCCTATTACAGAAGAAAATCCTCAGATGTATAAAGTTCCAACCATTTAATGCTCCATCTACACCTTTATTTCATTCATTAAAGATAATAAAACTTCAGGACATCCTACACTTGAATATCTTAACAGTTGTGTTTAAAGGAAAGCCATTAATAGACTCTCTCCTATCTACTTTCATAGCTATTTTACTCCTAGCTCTGCAGTTCATAGGTTCAGAACTCGTCAGGCCACTAGAGGTGATCTATTCAATTCTTAAAAAATACCACTTTCTACGGACTACAAACAGTCCAATATTTTGGCTCAAAATTGATGAATGCTCTTCCAATTTTTATTCGCGCTGCAGTCTCAGTTGCACTTTTTCGGTCTAATGTTCGAAACTTACTTCATTGACTCCTATATTCAATCTGAATTTTATACTTCCCCTCACATCCCGTAGACTTATCATTCTGAGGCTCATCTGGTTTATCATTTATTATTTTATCTAATACACGTTTTTTTTCTTATAAGAAACTGGTTGATAAGAAACTAGCACTACGATGACCAAAAATTTAAGAAACTCTAGTACTACGCTCAAGAACAGTTAAGAAACTCTAAAACTTTATTTCTGTATGAGGGGTACTTCGGGGGGGGGGGTCCCAATACCGCAATACCGCACGAAAAAGACACCAAATACCGCAATACCGCACCAAAAAATAGCAAAATACCGCAAACGCTAGAAAACTAAAAAACAAAGCTATTAATACAGTACACCGGTCTGTTGCAGTTTGATTGCGACCTAAATCCACTTTCCTCCAGCAAAATTTGTAGTCTGATCTGTTAGATCGTTGTTAGATCTTTTACAGACAAAATAGTGATGTGAGAACGATGGGAAAAATTTCATCGATGTGATTTTAGTAAAACTGCATTGACGGCAGAAATTATGAATATATAGAACAGATCTTATATCATAATCAGTGGCGGACTGGCTCTAATTTTTGCACCGGCCATGGATGAGTTATGGGGGCCCTAAGTGGGTGTGGCCTACATCATGAGGGTGTGGTCATGCACAAAATTCGTGGCGATTCCTCAATTTCTTACCAATAGCAAAGCTAAACTCACTTTCTTTGAAAATGAGGCTTATACCTTATTAAGGCATGATTAAAATCTTTAAGTAGTCTCTACTTTATAAAAGTAACTCTGACCTTTTGAGAGTATTGTGGGGCAGATGATCTATAATGTTTTCGTTTCACAAACTGTTGAGCAACCCTTTCTCGAACCTCGCCCAGCAGTGTGGCCAGCGAGAATTTACTGATGGTAGCGGTGTGGCCAGGGTAAATGAATTTGGGGGGGGATTTAAACGAGGGGGTCTGAGGGCGAAGCCCCCAGGAAAATGTTTGGGGCCAAGCCCTTTACTTTGCCTTAGAATGCATTTCCCAATATCATGCTTGCCATTAGCGACAAGGAAACCTTGATCGTTTTGTAACAGTTATCCAATGAATCAGGGCACGAGGAAATTTTTTGAAGAAAGATCCTTTACTTTGGCTTAGAATGCATCTCCCAATATCATGCTTGCCAGTGCTAAAATGGAAGATTTGACATTTCTCGGAAAATTCTCACCCAACCTAGTCTATACCCAGTTATTTTCTCCTCGATTTTAGAGGAATCTCGAGGACCATCTTTCGAAAATAGTGGGGGGGGGGCAATTCCCCCCACACCCCCCCCGTGGTGACGCCACTGACTGATGGAGTATCAAAATACGGGGTCTGGGGGCAAAGTCTCCAGGAAAATCTCTAAGGACACCCTCTACTTTGGCTTAGAACGCTTCTTCCAATCCCATGTTTGGAGGTGCTTAAATTAAATTTTTAGCAAGTGTAACAGTAGTTTTATGAATTAGTATCCACAGGAAATCTTGTGAATAAATATCTGTTCTTTGGTTGGCTGAAATTTTCAAAATCATTTTAGCAGTTTTCTGTCAATCAACACTCTTATAAACATTTTCGCGCAAAAGCTTTTACATTGCTGCAGCAATCCAATTTTTGCGTGCCCCTAAAGTGGAGGCCTTGACAAAGTTTTTCCCGGAAAATTTTGGAAACTGACAGCCTTATTTTGGCTTAGAGCGATTCTCCCAGTCATTTTCCAGCATTGTTCAGAGAGTCTTACCCTACACTACCAAAACTCAACTATTTTCTTTGAAAGAATCTCTAGAACCATCTTTTGACAGAAGTGGACGGGGCCTTTACCGTATCTTCACTCTCGACTGTATTCATTTCTTTGAACAAGTTCACTGAAATTGAAGGATTCAAATGTGAAGTGAGATGTCCATTATTCAAGATTGCAGATCTACTAAAGAACTTCCTAATTTCGTAAAAGGGCCCTTTTCCAGCAAAAAGGGGCCCTTTTTACAAGATTTTGAGGGGGGCCCACCGGCCACGGGCCGGTGGGCCGGTGGGCCAGTCCGCCACTTATCACAATCGTATCATTGATCTAAACTGTTTACCCTTTAGTGGTACTTTTAATATCCGGGTCAAAGGTGCAAATGTATTCGAAAGCAACAAGGTTCGAAAGGAAACTTTTCAAAACAAAAAGTAATAATAATGATAATAATAATAATAATAACTAATATTTTGACAGGTTGACTTGTTCAGCATAAAACTATCTGTTATCATTCCAGGACCTGTAATCCTACCTATTGACAATCGTTGTAGTTGAAATTAAGGTAAAAGGTAGAAGAAAATGAAAATAGTTTAATGTACTAATATTAGAATATATTAGAGTCAGATATGTTTTTCTTGGACATCTGCAAAGACTTCGATGGTTTTAAACAACACAAGAGTGTTGATTTCATGCTGAGATCTTTTGAAGTAACCATTCAGGTCTTTGTTGTCCCATGACGGTATCTTTGCTCTTGGGTTGAAAATTCTGGCTGCTCTATTTTGTATATACTGTAGCTTGTTTACTGTTCCTTGGGGTAGGGAAAGCTGTAGTGGGTAGCAGTACAACTGTAGTGGCCGTATCGTATCATTGTTATGTATATCGATTCTGCTACATAACGGCTGACTTTTTCGCGAATACGAGATAAAAGCTTTACTCTGGCGGATGCCTTTTTTGTACACATTTTCAAAATGTTGATGTAGGTTCAGATGGTTATCCAAATCTGCACCAATGTACTTGTATGATTTGGTCTCATGGATAGTTTGATTGTAGATTTTGATGTCCACCTTTGGCTGTTTGGACAACTTTTGATGTGATCCATATAGCGAAATTCAGTTTTACCTTTCTTCAAGTTAATGAACAAGTTATTTTCATTAAACTAGTCTGCAACTGTTTGCAGTGCACTGTTAAGTAAATGTTCTATTTCATTTGAGTTCTTTCGTGCACAATATTAAACAGTATTGTCAGCATCAGTGAGCGAAATATGGAACAATGTCGTTGATTATCAGCCTGAAAAGAAGCGGCCCCAAGATGGATCCTTGTGGGACACCACATGTAACATTTTCTTCGCATGAGCTGGTGTTATCAAAAATTACTTTTTGTTTTCTATTAAAGAGATAATCACCTATCCATTGTAATTCCACATCATCCATTTCATCACCTGGTAATTTTTCCAGCAAGGTTACATGACGTGCTGTGTCGAAGGCTTGACGGAGGTCAATATAGACAGCACCACTACATAGCCCTTTATCAATGTTCTGTGTAACCTTTTCTGACAGTAAGGTAACTGCATGTTGCCTTGATCTCCCTTGTCTAAACCCAAACTGATGTGGGCAAAATAGGCCATTCGATTCAAGGTACTGGGATGTTTGATTGTAAATGATCTTCTCGATAACTTTTGATAGAGG
Source organism: Aurelia coerulea (assembly GCA_039566865.1). Classification (NCBI taxonomy): domain Eukaryota; kingdom Metazoa; phylum Cnidaria; class Scyphozoa; order Semaeostomeae; family Ulmaridae; genus Aurelia; species Aurelia coerulea. The sequence continues at coordinate 14,982,837 of CM076944.1, forward strand.
AGGAATTACCGTGATAGGCGTATAGTTGTCCAACATTGTCAGATTGCCTGATTTGAAAACAGGAGTGATTTTCCCACATTTAAAGTTTTGATTCGTGCAAATATTTGATTCTTTTTCTTCAGATAAAAATGTTGCGCGCTCTCCTCCGCAGGTACCTTTTTCAAGGTTGAGCAGGTTGAGCAGGCAGAGAGAGAGAGAAAGAGAGACAGATAAGGGACTTCCCTCTCCTTCGTTTTTCTTTCCTCTACATCAATTCGTCTCCAAGATGCTTCGTTCCTAAGCAGGAAAATGGTATTACAGGAAATTTGGATGTTAATTTTCGTACAATACCGCATACCGCGCTGTGAAAGTCCGATACCGCAATACCGCAAGTTTTTACCGTCATTACCGCAATGCCGCACAAAATTTACCCCCTATACCGCAATACCGCAAACCCCGAAGTACCCCTCCTGTATGTCTCTCTTATTCTATGTCTCTCTAACAAAGGTACATTCGTCTTTTCTTGACTTTTAACTGCAAAATTGGTAAATTTTTGCCTTGATGTGCATGGCTTCTTCTTGATGACAATGTCAATGCAAAATGGAAGCCCTTTCTCGAAAAGAAGGCTCAACTTCGAACAATACCGCAATTTTAGGCCCAAAAAAATAAGAAACTAATTAAGAAACTTTTACTACTAAAACACCGAAATTTTCATGCGAAATTAAGAAACTTTTAGTACTAAGTGCTGATCCAAGTTTCTTATATAAAAAAACGTGTAGTCTTAGTTTCTTTGTTTTTATTGGGGGGCTCTCTCTCGATTAGTTAACCTATTTAGAGAGCTCCTCCATAATTAATCCATCCTACAATCTTGGCCAAAATACTTGGGACAAATCATAAAATTGCACTACTTCGGACTTTGATTACGTGCCCCCCTCTCCCCCCGTTTCAAAGTTGCTTGAATCAAACGCCATTCGACCTTCTCAACATTGAAATAGGGGGGAGGGGGGATTTGGAGACTCTAAACGTATGTTTTCTCCTCGATATTTTAGGAAACATCATGAAGACACTGAAATTTGCCTGTGTCCCAGCTTCTTTTGGCCAGGATTGTCTGAAAATGATTGTTAACAAATAACAACTCATATCTTGAGAACCGATAGAGATTTCTGTGTGAAATTTTAACACCGTCATCCCCAACACAAGAAGTGAGTTCTCAGCTATCTATGCCGAAATAGGCGTTGTTCGCTAAATTCGCTGAGCACCTTCTTAAAAATGGGCGTGGCAAAATTGCTGCAATTTTCACTCAAATAAAGATTCCCTTATAAAAAGTGACATACACTAGGATCCTGAGCTTTCTTCCGCTATCGCAAGATTTTCTACTCCACTGCTCTTTGAAAATGACTTATCATTGCAAGAAAGCTTTTGGGGTCATTGTTTGAGGTCCGGTTTCTTGTGAATTCTTCCGTTCTCCCAACGGCGCTCCAAAGAAAAATGCCCCATAATTTTGGGATAGGTCACGCTTTTTTGGTAAATTCGTTTGATTCCACATTTGAACATCAATGTCTTCCTATTCATGCAAAAAAACCACGTAAAAATTGCCAGGAAGGTGGAAATCTCACGGCGCTCCAAAATTAAAAAACTTAAAATAAACAATTCCGGATAAGTTTCTTTTAAACTCTTTGGAGAACCGTCAGAAATCATGTTTCACGAAAATATCGATGCAAATACTGACTATAGGCTAATAAAGCTCATTTTTCTCATTAGAATGAGACAAAATTTGTCAGAATAGGGCAAACGTTGCCGACGTTATTAATATTTAAAGTAGGGAGCGGCGTTGACAAATTTGGACCCTTTCTCAATGTTCCAGATATCGAGAATCCGCCTGGTTGCCCCGCAACAGGTTTATCATTCTTCAACAAAAAGTTCTGGATTACAATTCATCGGGCACAATAGACCATTCAATGCCGTCCAGGGTGAATGCAAGTTTGGCGGAGCGAATTTAATCTCATTGAAAATAAATGAATAGTTAGAGAATTGGCTAACGGTGCATTTGAAAATAAGACAATTGCACTGCGGAGGCGCAGAATTTGCTCTGATGCAAAAGGAACTTTGTTTTCCAGTTCTCTCTGATAACTGTGATGTTTTCAAACGAAAATCATTGGCAGGTTTCGTGCACAAGAGAAGTCTCGCTGAACGTAATGGGAAAACTTTGCATAATTTGATGACGTCATAGTTCTGATGGATGAATTAGTAACAATGAAAACATTAACATCTGAAGTACTCTGGAGTTAAGCCCACCGTTAGTGGCTATCCATTCATAGTAAAAGAGCCTGTCTGATACAAGTAGATTTGGATTCATAGAAACATATATGATAGGTAGTGATAGCAATTTTTCAGACAATCTTGGCCAAAATACTTGGGACAAATCATAAAATTGCACTACTTCGGTCTTTGATTACGTGCCCCCCGCTCCCCCCCGTTTCAAAGTTGCTTGAATCAAACGCCATTCGACCTTCTCAACATTGAAATAGGGGGGAGGGGGGATTTGGAGACTCTAAACGTATGTTTTCTCCTCGATATTTTAGGAAACATCATGAAGACACTGAATTTTGCCTGTGTCCCAGCTTCTTTTGGCCAGGATTGTAGATACACTCGTGTGGAGCGAATATCCTTTTCTTTTTTTAAGTTGTAGTTTTGTAATTTTTAGTAAATTTGACATATTGTAGTGTATTTAATTGTATTGTAATTGTATAGAATTGTATGTAGGATGAATTAATAACTCAATGAAACTGAAAAACTGAAACTTTAAGGTATGCCTGGGCAGATTACTGGAGAGACATTTCAACATACCTATACCCTTTCTTGTTTTAGAGAAAGCTTCTTTGATATGACTAGAAAAAGACAATTTTGTGCCCGGGGTGTCACTACCATATGTACCAGTACGGGATGTGCCATTTTTTGGGGTACCTTTTTTCAGGCTGAAAATAAATTTTAGGATGTCATTGCTGGAATCATCACAAATGAACTTAAATTTTAGGGTGTGATTTTGGAAGAAAACCGCTTCAGGGTATTGAATTTGATCTAATGTCAGATACTTGGTTAGAACTTCTAATTTTGGCCACGAGTTTATGGCATCTGTTTTGAATGGCCCGTAAATCTTGGGGTATGGTTTTTGAAAAATTCATAAATTTTAGGGCATGATTTTACAATTCAAAATGGCACACCCCCATCATCCGCCTATTGAAGTTACCCCCCTCCCCGGGATTTCGCCACACTGGTGTTGTTCGTTTACTGAAATCCAAATGCCGCTACTTCTCCTTTCCCTTGCCTCCAACTTCTTGCTGTTTTTACATATCTATTAAAGATGACGTCCATTCTAGACATGCTGCTTTCTCTGAAAGTTTTGAAAATCCTCTCTCTCTGATTGCAGTCAACCCTACAGGTGGGGTGGTTCTTGCTTTGTATTGCCAAGTGACTCCAAGCAACTCAAACAATCAGAATTTGCACACTTTCGTAGCTTGCTGTATTCAGAAATGGATGGAGGGTATGCAAGATTCTTGTGTGCAAAGAAATCTAAAAGATCAACTTTGGATGTTGAGACTTTGACCCAAAAAGTGTGAGACGGGTAACGAGCCTTTCTTGCCTGTAGGACTCCTATATTTTCTCTCCAATGCTTCTTGGGGTTGTGACGGACTGAACAGCAGCAGTCCCCATGAAGGTCTTTGTTATGACCTGGATTGGTATGTCATCTTCTTCAAAGGGGCTTCCAAAATACCTTATTCAGCTTGTCAAGCCATATAAGAATACGTAGTTTCATGCTGATAGCACAATTTGCATGGGATTTGCAGTAACAACCATCAAAAGGGGCAGAACCAAATGCCCCCATTCTAAAAATAGCCTTTAGGGGTAATTTTGAGAAAGGGCCCGATTCTATATTTTTCAGCTTGTTAAACTGTATAACATTACCAAGTTTCATGCTGATATCACAATTGACAAGGGATTTATAGTAAGAGCCATAAAAAGGGGCTGGAACCCAATCTAAGAATAGCACATCGGGCATTTTTAAGATGGGGTCCCGATCCTATCTTTTTCAGCGCATCAAACTGTGTAGGTTTACCTAGTTTCATGCTGGTATCATAAAGTGCATGATTCGACCAAAATTTTCCTCTAACAGCCCTGACTAAAAATCTTTCCTAAATAATTCGTGAGATAGTTTGCCTGCCAAAATCTACCTTGATTGAAGTTCTTCAACGCTCTCTCAGCGCAAAGCCACTGCAAGAGGTCCCTCGATTGTGCTTTAAAATACCAGTTAATAATCCTGTCCTCTTCTCTGTCTACAAATTCATCACACTGAAATAGATATGATTGACACAAACATCAGTCAAATATATTTGAAAATCAGAATGATTCTATGTAAGATTCATGCATTCTTGAACCACTTTGAAATACATAAAATGTCTAGTAGCTCAACAATGTGCTCTCTACAATCTTGGCCAAAATACTTGGGACAAATCATAAAATTGCACTTCTTCGGACTTTGATTACGTGCCCCCGCTCCCCCCGTTTCAAAGTTGCTTGAATCAAACGCCTTTCGACCTTCTCAACATTGAAGTAGGGGGGAAGGGGGATTAGGAGACTCTAAACGTATCTTTTCTCCTCGACATTTTAGGAAAAATCATGAAGACACTGAAATTTGCCTCTGTCCCAGTTTCTTTTGGCCAAAATTGTCTGAAAATGATTGTTAACAAATAATAACTCATAGCTTGAGAACCCATAGAGATTTCTGTGTGAAATTTTAAGACCGTCATCCCCAACACAAGAAGTGAGTTCTCAGCTATCTATGCCGAAATAGGCGTTTTTCGTTAAATTCGCTGAGCGCCTTCTTAAAAATGGGCGTGGCAAAATTGCTGCAATTTTCACTCACATTAAGATTCCCTTATAAAAAGTGACATACATTAGGATTCTGAGCTTTCTTCCACTATCGTATGATTGTGTACTCCGCTGCTCTTTGAAAATGACTTATCATTGCAAGAAAGATTTTGGGGTCATTGTTTGAGGTCCGGTTTCTTGTGAATTCTTCGGTTCTCCCAACGGCGCTCCATAGACAATGCCCAATAATTTTGGGATAAATCACGCTTTTTTGGTAAATTCGTTTGATTCCACATTTGAACATCAAAGTCTTCCTATTCATGCAAAAAAACCAAGTAAAAAATTGCCTGGAAGGTGGAAATCTCACAGCGCTCCAAAATTAAAAAAACTTAAAATAAACAGTTCCGGATAAGTTTCTTTTAAACTCTTTGGAGAACCGGCAGAAATCATATTTCACGAGAATGTCGATGCAAAGACTGACTATAGGCTAATAAAGCTCATTTTTGTCATTAGAATGAGACAAAATTTGTTAGAATAGGGCAAACGTTGCCGATGTTATTAATGTTTAAAGTAGGGAGAAGCGTTGACAAATTTGATCCCTTTCTTAGTGTTTCTGACCGTGCAAATCCACCTTGCTGCTATGCAACAAGTATATTTTTCTTCAACAAAAAGTTTTGGACTACAATTCATCGGGCACAATATACCATTCAATGCCGTCCAGGGTGAATGCAAGTTTGGTGGAGCGAATTTAATCTCATTGAAAATGAATGAATAGTAAGAGAATTGGCTAACGGTACATTTGAAAATAAGACAATTGCACTGCGGAGGCGCAGAATTTGCACTGGTTCGAAAGGAAACATCATGAAGACACTGAAATTTGCCTGTGTCCCAGCTTCTTTTGGCCAAGATTGTAGATTGTGCTTACAGAAAAATTACAGGTACATATGTGGAGGCAATGCATTGCAACTCTGCAAATGATTTGATGATGATGATATCGATGATGATGATGATGATGATGATGATTCTGATGATGATGATGATGATGATGATGTTGATGATGATGATGATGATGATGATGATGATGATGATGATCATCATCATCATCATCATCATCATCATCATCATCATCATCATCATCATCATCATCATCATCATCATCATCATCATCATCATCATCATCATCATCATCATCATCATCATCATCATCATCATCATCATCATCATCATCATCATCATCATCATCATCATCATCATCATCATCATCATCATCATCATCATCATCATCATCATCATCATCATCGATTTTAGACTTTATTTATGACAGAATTTGGATTTCTTGGGATGGTTATGTGTCTTCTAACTTTCCTCATGTCAATAGACCTTTTTTTCTGTTTTGCAACGGGATCTACGATGATTTCTTCTAAATGTGCAGAAGTTTCAAATCGATCTTTCAAATTTCTACATTAGTGATGGAAGGCCAAGCGTAACTTAAGTATTCCGTGGTTCGGGTTTGTGCCATTCAGTCTATAAATGTATCATCCATAAATGCGCGAAAATTTCTTTAAAGTATGCCCATAGATCCCAAAGAAATGGATATTAGAAATGGATAACCATAAATCCGGAAAGATAAAAAAGTATGCCGTAAATGCAGATTTCATGGAAAGGGTAGTAGCATTGCAGTACAGGCCTTGTGCACATGACCGTGGCAAAAAATCTTTACATCATAATAAGAGTTCATGAGCCAGTGCTATTTCATTTCATTTTATTTCTTTTAAGGAGGGTTGCCCTTCAGCAGAAGCTGGTTTCAGGTGGCCCTCCGATAAAACCATAATTACTATCTAAAAAATGTAATTAAAAAAGTTATTACTCAAATTACTTTATAAAACCTTATTTACAATATTCAAAACAAATGTACTAAAAAATTTACAATCAAAAGAAAGAAACTCCTGTTTTTAAACAGTTTTCTTAAAACTATATAGAGAGGATGACTGCTTTGAATCGGCTGAGAGGCTATTCCACAATTTTGCACCTCAATACGAGAAACATGTCTGGCCATTTGCTGACCTTTTCATCGGTGATCTCAAGTCGGTCCCCGTATTACAAAGGCTATAGCATTGCGACTTGCGGGTGAAGAGGGCACAGAAGTATTGTGGAGCGAGCTCATTCAGGGACTTGAAGACCATTGTTTTAGATTCATCAGTAACCAACGGTCTTCCATCCCAGCCCTTCGATTACAGGTCTACTTTGGGCGTCAAAGATGCTATTCGTAATAATCCTAGCAGCACGGTTTTTGAAGTTTTTGCAAGTGACAAATTTCAGTTAAACCGGCGCAGCCCCAAACAGAACAACAGTATCGAAAAAGGGGCTCATTTCATGTCATTTTTCATTTTTTCATTTCATTTAATCCATATTTAAAGTTGGTATTTACAATAGCAACTAAGAACATACTAATTCAAACCAACTATTTACAAAAAAATATACTTTATGCAAAAATTAGCGGCATATTTTGCAGGTGCATTTATCGCCAGCCCAGTCTTTGATCCTCTTTTTAAAAGCAGAAAGTGTTGGCTCATTTTTAACACTATCATCTAGGGTGTTCCAGAGAAAACTCCCTCTAAAGGACAGTGATTCTTGCCCATAGCCCTGTGTCTTTATTTGTGGCAGTTTGCAAAGATTTTGCATCATTAGATCATAAGCTACATGCTTCTTTTCATGAAACTCCCATGCAAGCGATGGGTTAAGATGATTCATGGACTTGTAGATTTCTGTCATCAACTTCTGCAAGTTTCTAACATTAATACAAAAGCTGCCACTTCGAGTGAGCAATGTTTCAAAGAGACATTCTTATTCTTTACAGAGGATCCGAAGAGCACGTTTGTGTGTGCGGTCAATCTATTTGTATGCACCTTTGTTGCAGAATAGCCATATCGAAGGGCAATAATTGAAATTCGATAAGATAACCGCGTCGCGTTGCAAATTGTTAATGCCTGCTCTCTAGAAAGATACGTATTAAGTCTAAGAAAGGCACTGATTTTCGTGTTGACTTTAGAACATAGCAACATGTGGCTCAACAATACCTCTGTAGAGCGTTTGCAAAATTTCTCTCGGTACAAAATACTTCGCATGTCTCAAAAAACCAACTGCCCTAGAGACCTTGGTAGAGACTCTGCTTTGATTTGTGCTTTCCAATCCAAAGAACAGTAAATTTTCACACCAAGGTATTTTGTCTTTTTGACAACTTCGAGCTCATTATCGCGTATTTTCAATGTCAATTCTTTATTTTGATCTTTGAGAATGTTCTGTCTCTGCTTGGTGGAAATAAGAATGCAATGAGTATTTGCAGCATTCAAGGAAAACTTGTTGCCTTGCAACCAAGTATCCAGTTTCTTGAGTCACTGTTAATAGCCTCATTCAGCCGAGTCAAATCGTGAGACTGGTAGCACAAACTGGTATTATCAGCATACATGGACACACTAGAATCTTGGACAGCCTGTGGGAGACCATTGATGAGGATGAGGAACAGAAGAGGGCCAAGGCACGAACCTTGTGGCACACCAACTTCTATGTCTCCAGCATTTGAATCAACGCCATTAACCCTACAAAACCGTTTACGGTTGGACAGGTGTAGGATTTAAACCAAGCGAGCTCACGTTGCTGTACACCGTAAAGCTTGAGCTTTTTGCAGAGAATTTTGTCATCTACAGTATCAACTGCCTTTTGAGGTCAATGAACACTAGACCCACAAGCTTGCCAAGATCCAAACCGCTGTACCAGTCGTCGGTATTTTTAAGTAAGCATGTTACTGTTGAATGAAGGCACAAAAAGCAGGATTGGCCAGATGAAAAATGACCGTCATCATTCATATACTGGTACAGCTGGTTTGTTATTAGTTTTTCAAAGAGCCTTGATATCACGGGCAAGACTGATATTGGTCGATAGTTAGACTTTTCAGTCTTATCTGCATCTTTGAAAATTGGAGTAACTCTAGCTACTTTCCATGAGTCGGGAAAACGACTTGTTTCAATAGATGTATCAAAAACAGCATAGGGCGCCAATCTTTAGAAAGGTCGGTGTAAAATTCTATTACGGTTTCCCTCGAATTAAATGGCTTGGAAGGAACTTAGCGTTTTTTACTGTAAATCTGCCGTGGCAATTTGTTGATATCGTGATTAGTTTCAAAATGGCGGCATTTATCAAATTTGAGGCTATGACGTCATCAAATTTCTAAATCCTAAACCAGAAAAGATACTGATTTCTGCTTTTCACCATATTGTAGGCCTTCATAAACTATGGTTTTCTTGGAAGTTATATGATTTTTCCTCCATTGGTTTAGGATTTACGATGATTTAAATGTTTTCAAAGTTTTCTATCAATTTTTTCAAAAATCATTAAAATTGCCGTCATTTTGAAAACAAATCAAGATATCAACAAATTTCCACGGCAGATTTACAGCAAAGTACTATAAGTTCCTTTCAAGCCGTTCAATTCAAAGAAAAATGGAATAGAATTTTACACCCACCTTTTCAAAGATTTTAAAGATTTGAGCCCTATGCTGTATCAAACAAGAAAGCAAGCGAGTTTTCAATAAAAGGCAGCGCAAGCTTCAGAAAGTAGAAATATAAATCGGAAAATCAGTAATTACCTTAATTTGCAACCGCTGAAGTTCCCCAGTTGGATCATCTAGCTCAGATTCCGGAACGCTGTACATCCAATTCTTTATAGGAGAATCTTTCTGTGCTTCATTGAATATCTCGCGAATTGGAGTGCGACCTAGAAAGACCTCAACTTTTAGAAAAGCAATAGATCTTTTCATGGAAAGAAAATTATGCTGGGAAAATGGGGGCGATTTTGAGATTTGACACTACGCAGCTTCATATTTCACCAGGTTTGCAATGCTTATTTTCGCAACAAAACGTCTCGCCTAAGCACAAACAAATATTGGATATCTTGTGTGCACAAAGATAAAATCCTTAGACATAAGAGATTATAAAATGGCAATAGAATTTTGGATCTGCCTCTTCGAAATCTTTTTAATATGACGAGAAAGAAACCTGAGGCAGTTTCGACAATTGCAGAATCATGCTTATGCCCTTGCCACCAAACGCCACATTTAGGCACATAATTCTACGACCATGGAAAAAATCAACTGAAATTCAAAACGAATATCTGAAGTCGGATATAAATTTGCAGGTTGCTGCCTAAAGGTGCACGAATGCAGGGAGCTCAGACAGCTCAGATCGGTCAGATCACATGTCATCCTTCCCGATGAAAAGTTTGGACTAACGCATAAAGATACTGAGCTCAATTTCCCTACAAAGCAAAAGAAGCCCTTTGCTGATTGCCAAATTTTCCATCCACACATTTTTGACAAGTATGTTTTCTACTATTTCTTCGATGTATCCAGTAACCACCAATTTTGAAGTATTATCTGTTAAGAAACTTATTTTCGCACGTAAATCCAAGTCAGGCCAAAGCCAAAATGGTTGTTTCATAACTAAACTTCTTGGTTTCTGTCGCAACTGTAAATTCCACCTCAAAGCAAATCGATCTAAAATTAACGTGTAACACAACTTCAAAATTTCAAACTATTGTTGATTGATACATACTTGAACCAGTTTCATATTGGATGACAGGCTAGCATAGCCAATGATGATGAGTGACCAAGAACCCATCAGAGAGAAAACAACGACATTATTGACAATTGATAATTTCCTGCTCAGTCTTCATTGCCTTATTAATAAACATTGCCCCCAAAAGAAGTTGAATAAGAAAAGATTAAAATTAAGAAGTAAACCCTGGATTAACTCACGCATTCAAAAAATGATGAGGATCAGAGATAGGTTATTTCAACAATTTAAAGCCAACAATTCTGAAGCTGCTTTCAAACTGTTTCGTAATCGTGTTGTTAATGAGCTAAAAGAATGCAAGAAAAACTACTATCATCGGTATTTTGATGAAAACAAGAGTAATATGAAGATGCTTTGGAAAGGCATAAAAGATATTGTCAGTTTAAAATCCAGCAATCTAGACACAATTTCACATTTAACTGACAAAAATGGCTCCCAAATCAAGGATCCAGCGAAAATAGCTAATGAATTCAATCATTTCTTCACCAATGTTGCAAATGACATCACAAAAAATATCCCAAGAAACCCAAAGTCTCCATTAACTTACTTATCTAATCCCAATTTGAATTCTTTCTTCATTTCCCCTTGTACTTCTGATGAAGTATCATCTGTTATTCAGTCTCTAAAGAATGGTAAATCATGTGGTCCTAACAGTATCCCAATTAAGTCATTAAAGATCTTAGATTCTCACATTTCTGTTGATCTATCCACATTAATCAATCAATCTTTCGAAACAGGTTTTTTCCCTGACAAGCTTAAAATAGCTAAAGTTATCCCAGTGTTCAAGAAAGGTCTCACTACCAAAAAATCAAATTATAGACCAATTTCCCTGCTCTCCATTTTCAGTAAGATATTTGAAAAAATAATGTATAAACGTCTCTATAGTTTCCTTGAGGTATGTGAATTGTTGTTCAACATGCAATTTGGTTTTCGTAGTGGTCACTCAACTGACCATGTAGTCACTTTAACTGAGGTCACTCAAAAAGCAACTGACCATAATATTCTTTTAATGCACTAGGGGAAGTCATTGGTGAGAATATAAGTCATATCTTAAGACACTGAGTCGCATTTTGGAATTAGGGGAACTGCTCTGAATTGGTTTAAGTCATATTTAAGTGATCGCAAGCAATTTGTTTCAGTTAATGGTCATTCATCTTCAACGTGTGACATAACATGTGGTGTTCCTCAGGGATCAGTTCTGGGTCCTCTGCTATTCCTAATTTATATAAATGACTTACCAAACTCTTCTAAGCTATTATCTTTCTTCTTATTTGCTGATGACACCAATATTATTTTGAATCTGATGATCTCGCAAGATTGACCAAAAAAGTCAATAAGGAACTAAATAAAGTCAAATCCTGGCTTGATTGTAGCAAACTTGCACTAAATATTGACAAAACGAATTTTGTATTCTTCCATTCACCTAGAAAGAAGTTGCCAGACTTAATAAACCTCAGATTTGGCAAGAAAAGTATTAAAAGGACTAAGTATGTCAAGTTCTTGGGTGTACTTGTTGATGAGCATCTCTCCTGGAAACACCACATCAGTGAACTTCGTAAAAAACTTTCCAGAACAAGTGGACTTTTCTTCAAACTTAGACATTATGTTCCATTGCCTACTCTTGTCTGCTTGTATAATTCACTTTTTTCATCTTTTCTTAACTATGGTATTACCGTCTGGGGTCTTACTTTGGACACTTACCTTCATCCATTATTTCTTCTCCAAAAGAAAATTCTGAGATGCATAAGATTCCAACCATTTACTGCCCCATCTGCACCTTTATTTCATTCATTAAAGATATTAAAACTTGAATATATTCACTTAAATATTCTACCATTTGTCTTTAAAGCCATCAATAAACTGTCACCAATCTACTTCCATAACTATTTCACTTCAAACTCTTCTACCCATAGGTTTGGAACTCGTCAGGCCACCAGAGGTGATCTATTCCTTTCTCTAAAAAGGACCACACTCAATGGACTCAAAACAGTTCCATATTTTGGCTCTAAATTATGGAATACTCTTCCACTTTTCAAACGTGTTGCTGGTTCTATTTCAAGTTTTGGCTCTAAACTAAAAGCTCATTTCATTGACTCATATGTCTAATTTGAAAAATTGTTGAGGTTCATCTGGTTTTGTTTCATTTATAATTGTTTTTAGTTTCTTTGTTTTTATGGGGGGCTCTCTCTCGATTAGTTTACCTATTTAGAGAGCTCCTCCTTAGTCGGTCTATCCTATATACAATCATTTAATGTAGTCTTTGTATTGTTAAAAATGTAGTTTTAGTAGTGTATTCGTATTTAATTGTATTGTAATTGTTTAGCATTGTATGTAGGATAGATTGATAATCAAATGAAACTGAAACTGAAATGACAACAACTGCCACAGACACTGTTCTCCGCCCATGATCCCCATCTTTCAAGATACATCTCGCCGATGATATCAGGTGGGGGTTTCTAAAACAATACTGGGGGCCCAAAAAAGAATTTGACGAGCTAGATCGTCGTTTGTTCAAAAGACTTGGCAATCTTTTGACATTCTGCATGGTCACTTTGAGCTATGATTAACGAATTACCAGATCTGGCTACGGCTAAATTGGTTTTTTCGAGGGTAGCCATAGCTCAAAATAGCTCAGCAACGTCTCAAAAATAGCTAAGCTCTTCAGCTACATACTGATAGCTTGCTCATGTTCATAAAATTTGCTATCTAAAAATCACACTTGATCTAGCTCAGAAGCTATTTCGAGTCACCCAGCATTGCTGACTAGACTCTTGCCTTGCTGCACCTACGGCGCCGCGATGACCCGCCGTCAAACCGAATAATCCTTTGGAAAGGAACATTTGTTTGTTGGCGTTTCTACCGGGCGTCCCAAAAAATGTATACAAATTTGGTTGCAGCGATGTGAATTTAGCTTCAGTCAATGTCTAATCACTCTAAAAATGTTCCTCGATAGTTAACTTGAACATAGGAACCTCGTTTGTTGGTATTGGTGCATTGACAGCAGACATGTTAATCTTGAAGGCTCAAATTTGCCTCTTCCTGCAAACCATAGCCTGCGTGCAGCCTCAACTCCCATTTTCCTTTGGGGAGGAGTTGAGGCTGCATGCAGGCTAGCAAACCAGAGCTTTAGCCTTTTGGCCAAAGCAAATTTCTTAAGGCACAGCGTATAAATCAACGATAGCCTTGATAAAATTTGAACGATGTTAGATCTTGTGTTATTCTGTATTCCAGAAGTCACCCCCAGTCACCCATTGGGCAGTTTCTTAATCTTTAATTAATTTCAGTTCTTAAGTTTAATGTGCTTCAAGACCTTGCTTGGGCCAAAAGGCCAACGCTCTGGTTTGCAGGTGGACGCAAATTTGAGCTTTGAAGATTGATATTTCTGCTCTCAAAGCATCCTTATCAACAAGCAAGTTAACTTTTGAGGAACATTTTCAGGGTGATGACCCATTGATTAAAGCTAAATTCACATCGCTGGAGTCAACTAAATCTGTATACCTTTTTGGGAACACCCAGCAGTTGAATCTAGTATCTCGCCTCATGTGGCCACAGATACGTCCGCTGCGTCTTAGTCTCTGCAAAGTTTCAAAAAGCCTAGTCTGGATAGTGTCAAGTGAGCTCACTGTCTTATCAACTCCATGGTGCAGTGCATAGTGAAATCCATAAAGAAAAATTAGAGTGAATGAAAATCATACTTGGTCCACCAGACATTATTGCATGGCATTGTTGGCTTTCCTGAGAAGTGTGGTAGGATTAAATACGATTGGAATCGGTTTTCATCTCTAAATTTTTTGATTAGTCAAGATTTTAGACTTTTAACAAATAAAAGAGCTTGTTCGATTAATTCATGTTGTGCACGTAAATTTCTCACACCTTCTATCGGGTGAACAACAAAAATAGACCTGTGTGCTTGTCGGGTCATCATTTGGCGAAAAACTAGTTTCATAATGGAGAAGAAACCTTGGAAGAATTGTTTGTCATAATTTGGAAGCTGACAGATAAATTGAAAATGATTCTTATCGAGCTTCTTTCAGCAATCTCGCGAAACTCCTCGATCACAATTATGGAGCAAAGAAACAAAATCTAAGGTGAACTTTCTTCTATTCAAAAGAATTTAATAGAAATGAATTTGCAATGTTAATTGCAGCCACTAGCAAGCAAGCCACGTTGTCCCGTACTCTGCCGGTATGATTTTGAAATTCTATCTAAGCCAGCTACAGTCTGACAGGAAAAAATCTTCAGGATTCAATTTCTATTGAAAATTGTGGATGAAAAATTGGTTAAACATGTCGGATGTCCCAAAATTGGTTCCCCTGCTTGAAAAGTTCCAGAAGGACAACCGCATTTGTCACATTTGGAGAGATTTAAAAGGCAAGCTCTCACTTGAAAGCTAACGTGGATTGATATAATCTTTTTCCAAATTTTGTGAATTAAAAGACCTCCAAAATATCGATTTCCGAAAATCTTGGGTCCAAAGAACCCTAAAAAGGGAGGGAAATCTAGCCACAAAAAATCTTCCATTCCTTCCATATTTTACATCGTAGATACGAAGAAGCATGCAAAAAGATTTTGAATTTCGTCGATTTTCTTTTATGTCTCTGCGATGTGCAAATTGCAGCACATTGGGCTTTGTATCACTAAGGATATTTTTTCTTTAAACAAGCAAAATTGTGCTTGTTACCGGCCCAAAGCTCCAAAACACAAATATTATCTTTCCTTTGTCCATTTTTGGAAATCAAACAATGTCCTGTTAGCATTTGCTTAAAGAGATAGATTTCTGTCGATTGAGAGCTGTAGGTTTAATGCTCTTCTTGAAAAACTGTTTTTAGTTCATTCGTGAATTTTCAGGAATTCTGTTTTTCAGGAAGATGTTGGTAGGAAATCAATGCACGCAGATACAGAAATGAAAGAAATATTCAGACCTAAGTTGGGCATTGTATAGCAGATCCCTGTTTGAATCTTTATCAAACAACGTGCATATTTACTAAATTCACAGCTCAAATCAGGAATTATCTTTACGACAACCGGTAAAATATTCATATTTTCATCAAATTGGAAGTCATTGAGTCTCTCAGCTGACAAAGTCAAAAAAGTTTAGGAAATCAACGCTGCACCCAGAAAATAAATGAGCAAGCTATGCTTTCCAACAATTTTGAGTTCAGAGAGGTCACTATGGAAGAGGTTGCTGTCAAAATCAACCAACTTAATCAGAGTAAAGCCTCTCCAGTTGATTGCATCCCTGCAAAAATCCTGAAGGAAAATTCTGATGTATTTTCTGTTGCCATTCGAAATTTATTCAACTCTGGTTTATCCAAGGGTACTTTTCTCAAAGAATTGAAAGCTGGAGATTTAAGCTCACTCTTCAAAAAAGAGGATGCCTTTTCGAAGAAAAACTACCGACCTATTACAGTTTTGCCATCGGCATCAAAGATATACGAAAGGTTGATGCAAGATCAAATGCTGCCCTTTGTCCAATGTTTCTTGTCTCCACTCCTCTGTGGATTTCGAGAGGGCTATGGTACACAGCATGCACTTCTACGTTTAGTTGAAACCTGCAAAAAGTCGTTGGACAGCGGAGGCGTTGCAGGGGCCGTCCTGACGGACCTTTCGAAAGCCTTTGATTGTCTAAATCACGAATTATTGATTGCAAAATTGAATGCATACGGTTTCAGTAGATCTGCATTGCAGTTCATCCATAGCTATCTCGTCGACAGGAAACAAAGGGTAAAGGTCAATGGTTCATTCAGCACGTGGACAAAGACCACCCTAGGTGTACCGCAAGGTTCTGTCCTAGGCCCCCTCTTGTTCAACATATACCTGAATGACTTGTTCCTGTTCCTAGAGGAGACCGAAATATGTAACTATGCGCACTATTACAACGATTTATGCGTATGGTCCAAAAATCGATAATGTAATTGCGCATTTAGAAAATGATGCCCTTAAGTTAACTGAGTGGTTTCCGAACAATCTCATGAAGCTAAATGAGGATAAATGCCATTTAATGATTTTCGGTGCAAAAGACAATGAAGTATCCATCAAAATAGGAGGCGCTTGTTTGAAAGAATCTACAGAGGAGAATCTTCTTGGCATAAAATTTGATCGATCTCTTTCCTTCAAACAACATGTCAAATCTCTATGTAAGAAAGCCAGCCAAAAACTTCATGCTCTTAACCGAATATCCTGTTACATGGACACAGAAAAACTGCAGCAACTAATGCGTGCTTTCATATTATCCCATTTTAGCTATTGTCCACTTGTTTGGATGTTCTGCGATAGAACCTTGAATCAAAGGATAAATCACGTTCACGAAAGGGCTTTGCGCATTGCACAGAAAGATTACGAACATGATTTTGGTTTTCTCCTGGAGCAAACAAATTCAGTACCCATCCATATAAGAAACCTACAGTTGCTTATGACTGAGATTTTTAAAACAAAATTAGATCTAAGTCCAACTTTTATGAAGGATATTTTCACGCAGTGGAACACTGGCTACGACTTGAGGCATGGGACCGACGCGCTGCTTCCAAAAGTACGCACTACGTCCTTTGGAATCGAGTCTGTAGCTTTCCTTGGAAATAGGATGTGGCAGCTGCTACCACACGAGATAAAAGACTCCAGCACCCTTCAAATTTTCAAAAAGCAAATAAGGTGCTGGAATGGTGATAAATGCAACTGTAGGCTTTGCAAAACATATGTACAACAGGTTGGGTTCATAACAGGATAGTTAGTGAAATTACTGTAATTATACATATACATATTTTTTTATAAATTAGATTGTAAATTTTGTAAATAAGTAGGCCTTAATTAGCTGTAATTTTAGCTATGGTTTTTGTTTCAGCCTACTTTGTAAATAAATTAATGATGATGATGATGATGAAACTACAATTCAAAACTAAATGAGAACTTTAAAAACATTATTAAAGGCAGTTTACCTCCTTGTAAGTATCGAAAAGGTCGTATCCATGTAATTCTGTAATTTTTCATTCCTGCACAAACTTCTTGCATAGCTCGATAGATGATGTGGCCACTGGAAAAAATGGGCATATTTTTAACAAAATAGAATGTCAAATATCTAGCATCATTGAGGATGAAATTAATGGCAATGCCTGGTGTCTCATAAAAGTAACCCCTCCCCTCGCTGAGAAAGAAGTTAAATGATAAGATGTCAGGACTTTCCAACAGCACACTAAATTTTTTATCCTTCAACTTGAATTTATAAATCGTCCATTAAACACTAGAGAAAAGAGCTTTCAAAGTCAAAATTTAGAGTAAACCTAAAACCAGGGGTTTTGAAAAAGAAGGGCCCAGCGATGCTTTGATTGCATGAGAATTTGCCAAACGAATTTTCAGCTTTTATGGTCACTTTTTATGTTTAAAAGAATTCTGCTTTGAGATGTTTCAATCGTTCTTGAAATCCCTTACCCTCCATTTATTTGATTAAGGTTGCTGCTAAGCGTCTATTATTCATTTCAAAGATAATAACTAAACTTGGAATTTTAACATTCCCTTTGAAAGTGCCCATGATATGCATAATGGCTAAGCTTTTACTCAAAAATGGCTTCAGGTGCACTAAATTTTGTTTTTGTGAGCTTGTGTCTACGGCGTTTATAAATGACTAGGCCCGCTCGGCGCGGCGAAGCCGCGCCTCCGCGTTCCTTTTAGCTTCGCTGTAGTTCGTCTAAGTGGCAGTACTTAAGCGGAAAATGTATCTTCGTTAGTTCATTCAATAAAGCAGTACTTAAGTGAAAATTCAAGGAAATGTGCATAAGTGCATTTTGGGATTGGCTTCTTCTGTGGAAATTTGGACGTGAAAGAGATGAATCTGCTGAAAAGTTAGTTGCCGTCGTTGTGGTGGGTGCATTGGTTGTTTCAGTTGTTTCAGTTGAGTTAATCTAGCGGCGTTTCTTGCCTTATGGACTTAGCTGCCTTAGCGCTTTTAGTTGTGTTAGTTGCCTAACGGGCCTCAGTTGGTTTAGTGGCCTTACTTACGTTAGTGGCTTCTTGTTTTAGTTTTTGAGTAGATTTAGCTGCGTTTCTTGGCTTAGTGGACTTGGTTGCGTCAGTACCTTTCATGCCCTTAGTTGCCTTATTGGCCTTGGTAGCTTTAGTGGGCTTTCTTACGTTAGTTGGCGTCATGTTTTAGTTGCTGAGTAGATCTGGTTGCGTTCCTTGCCTTATGGCAGTTGGTTATAGCTTGATGCTATTTGATTTGATTTTATCTTTTTTACCGATGGTTGCCCCTCAGTTATAATAACCCCCTCAGTTATAAAAACTGATTTACAGGGGGCCGTGGTAAAACTTAAAATAAGTAATAATTTACAATATATACAATAGTTGTTAATCTAACGAAACTAAATTACAATTTGTCATTAGATGATTCATTTTTGGACCTATTTTTTGAATGCTTTCAGGGTTGAAGAATTTCTAACTTCAGCGCCTTTGGTGGCGTTAGTTGCCTTATTGGCCTTAGTTGCTTCAGTGGACTTACTTATGTTAGTTGTTGTCTTGTTTCAGTTGTGGAATTGGTTTTGTGTTGTTTCTTCCCTTAGTGGACTTGCTTGCCTCAGCGCCTCTAGTTGTGTTAGTTGCCGTATTGGCCTTGCTTTGATGGCGTTGCATACGTTCAATGATATAGAAGTGCCTTCGGTTATATTATTGTATACGTTACGTAGGATGATTATTGTGGTTGCCTTACTTGCTGTAATTGCTTTACTTGCCCCAAGTAGTTTAATTAAAAAGTTATGGGGAGAATTAATTGGGTATTGCCCCAGTAGCTTTTGTTGAGTCAGCTGCCTTAGGTAACCCTAATCCATATGGGCTGGCTTTTTTGAGCTACCATTTATGGGGGGGGGGGTCTTTCCACCCTTCGGTGAAAACTGCCTTAGACTCACCAAAATTCAATACAACTTGGTTCAGTTATAGAGCAAGTAGTTTGTAGCATGTAGTGCAGTTTGGGTATGGCTGCCACGTCTTATGAGGTGACCGTGACATCATGAAGTTGAAAATCAGTAAAAATTAGGCTTTCAAAGTTAAATTTGTGTTTAAAGACGATGTTGCATGACGTTTTTGGTTCAATTTATCAACATAGCTGGTGAAAAAGTATCATTTTATCGAAAATAACGATTTTGGGGTGATATTTTGAGAGAAATTAGCCAATTCTGATGACGTAATTTGTGCGATTGCCTTTTTCTATGTAAAAATAGACAAAAAGAGGCTGCAAAATGGTGGTAACCTATTACAAATGCATCAATGGAGTTCATTGAATGGGAAAAGTTGGAGAAAATTCAAAAAATGTACTAATTAGGCCAAAATGGCAGCCAAAACGACATCAAAATAAAAGATACTGACATCAGCAAATTCCAGAAATTCCGGCATAAAATGAACGCTCTGCATTTGCACATTCATTTGGTATGTGATGCTTCATAATTCAATCAAATCTTTCCATTGAAATCATGGAAAACAATGATTTTGCTGCTATCTGCTTCCAAACATGGGCATGTCACGTGACGTGTGAGCTCTATTGTTTAAAAATTTTTCCATCAAATTGCAGCTAATCAATAATTGGCAAATGTCAGGGAGGTCGGGGTGACATAGCTGATTTCGTTTAACAACGTGGGAAGTAAAACCTCGAAGGAGGTGGAGAAGCCCGGCTCACATATGGATTAGGGTGAAGATAATTGGCTTACTTGCCTTCTCGATTCCTTTAGTGGTATCATTTACGTTGTTCTTAGTTAGTTAGTTTTCTACGTTGTTGCATTAGCATTTGCTGCGTTAGCTATCCTAGCTGGTGCCGCCGTCTTACTTTGTAACGTTAGCTTCGTTTTGTAGTTGTCTTTTGGCAGGTCAGTAAGTGTTGAATCTCCCTCTGCAAGATAGCTATTGAAACAATCATCAGGGGAATAAGCTGCATGTCACCAGGGGTGAATTTAAGGGAAGTTGGCAAGGTGCCAAGTGACGTCACAGAACTTGGCACGGTGCCAAGACACATGCTCAAAACCTGGCATTGTGCCAAGTCATGTGACCTACATTGGCAACTTGCCAAGTAAGTCACGTGAAATGGGGGCTAGGCACGTGATTGCCCCCAACAACTAAAAGTATCATTACCCCACATCTTCGTCGGTAACTATGTTATATGCCCTTCACTTGGTGTCATCCCGGTATTGTAGCATTTTCATACAGGGGGCCCCTTGCGAGAAGGACCCATATGTTGCTAGATAAGACACGTGACCTGGGTGGAGGCACGTGATTGCCCCCAACAAATATCCAGTTTAGCACCCTTCTTACTCCTTAGTAACTAACTGATGTAGTCTTTACTTACTATCCCCCCTGTAATCGGTGGGAAAGGGTTTCCGATCAGCAAACGAGCTACCGACGTGTGACCTTTAGACTCATTTGAAGACTATTTATGCTGTCACTATTTCACGTGCCAGAACACAACTTAAAATCACTGGCACGCTTGTATACGCGACTCTAATTTAACCTACTTAAGATTCTGTTTTTTCCCTCTCTTGGGACTAAATAAATTCAGTTATTTTCTAATTCATTTCATTCAACCGAAAATAACTACATTTATTTAGTATCTAATTACAGTTCTTGCGAGAGTCTTTCATGACAGTAGTACTAGTCAGTTTAGCAGTTTGTATCCGTAACAGGGGGGCCAACTCCATTCATTCAAAATGATGGCATCCAATTTAAGGTAACTCTGCTTTCCGCTCTAGTACACAGCGAGATGCCGTTTCGCAAAACCACTCTCCTCAAAAAACAGTTAATTTCTCCAATCGAACATTTTTCGAGTAGTTTTGGAGATAAATCCACTTTTCTGAAATCAGCAAAAAGATTTGAACAAGGATTTGCAAAGACAGGGTTGACGGAAACATTGTGCTTTATACATCTTTCGATTTCCCAGATTATACAGAACAACTTCCTTTTTACCGCTTTTCGATAGGCCGAATAATATTGGAGAAATTAACTGTTTTCTGAGGAGAGTGGTTTTGCGAAACGGCATCTCGCTGTGCACTAGAGCGGAAAGCAGAGTTACCTTAAAGACTCTAGCAAGATGAAAAGGAAATAATGATTGTACGGGGCACAAACTGCCATTTCAAAAGCACGAGGACCATGAGCGATGGTAATTGAAAGTAACTTCGACAGATATATTCTTGATATCAGTTGGAATGATTCATTAAAAATTTCACAAGATTTGCGTTTACTTCACCCAAAGACAATGAGCAGAAATTAAACAAGACACTCATAGATCAATTTGTAACAACTAAGTCTAAGTACATGCTTGTAGCAAATCGGAATGTAGAAATCGCAATGGTTGATCATCATTAAGAAAAGTAACCGCATGGAGAGTAAAAAGGGCAGGGCCAACCGAAATTTGTTGAAACACGCAACTAAAAATGTTCAGTAAAATGAATGTCAGCGAGACTTAAGGGAGATTGACTGGGATACGATGTTCTCATCGGTCTCTGATGTTAGCACAAAAGCCGTGCTCCTTCAGGAAACGTTTGGGGTCATCTTGAATGACCATGCCCCTTTGCCCATACCCCCAGGTTGAATCTGGAATAAATAGTTTTAGGTTTTATTTAGTCAACTGACGATATTTTTATGGTATCCTGCGTTTAATGCTGCTTTGAATTTTATACCGGGTGAGTCAGAAAAAAGAATCCCCGTTTGAAAGGTCACGGCTCCCTGGATATCAAGACAATGATATCGGCAAATATATAGTTTTATGGTAGAAATGTTCAAATCTACTATAAAATTTACCTGACTGAGATCGGCTACTCCATTCTGAAATTATGAGGGATTTTCTCCAGAAAGCCTCTTCAAAAAACCTTCAAAACGTGCCCAAAATCATGAACAGATTTCCCTAACATTTCTGCCTTACAATGCCTTACAGCAATGACTTGTGAACGCTTTAGCACGTGCTATCCTCTTGGGAGGATGAATAAGTCCTCCCCTGGTATCGATGACCTATTCAGGGGGATTCCATTCTCCCAAGAGAACAAAATACATGAATTTATGTGAGTGTCATCAATTTTAGGAAGGAAAATGTGCTCATTGTTTTCATTCGTTTTTGCAGGTTTTTTCAAGGGGCTTTCTGCAGAAAATCACCCATATCCACGGGAAGGAATGGCCGATTAAGGCCGGGTAAATTACTGAACCTAATTGAACATATTGGCAATAAAACAAGACATTTTTCAATATTATTGCTTTGATATTCACGGAGCAGTGGCCTTCCAAGCGGGGTTCCTTTTTTCTGACTCACCCTGTATAATTTTGTTTGTTATGCTTCAACGAACCACCAACAAAAATAGGACTTCTTAGTCACTACCTGGAGGACTACAGTAACTTTGAAGCTCCTCTTCGTTAGGCGCATAAGTACTTTCAGAAAGGAGCTAATCTTTCTTTGTCGCAATCAATGCATTTGCTTAAAAGAGTGTATAGAAGCCCATCCTTGTTATAGGAATATCTTTTGGTTTTCAACTTCATCGGTGGGAGTTTTCCCCAGATTTCTTTTACGGAAAATATTTGACACGTGCTTGCTGAGCGCACAGAGCACACAAAAAGCTCTAGCACCTTGTGACTTCTTGCTTAGTTCAAATAACTCTCCTAAGTTGTTGATAAACATAAAATGTTTCGCTGTTTAGCTATCTATCTGGAGTAAATGAGAATTACAGAGGACGCTCTTCATTGGCGACAAGTATTCTGCAGAAATATTTCCATATTTCTTTCTTGCAGAAAGAGGGCTTGCTTTTGAGTTTTCTCTCAAAGTCTAGGAGATCTCAGCAATGGTAATATCTTGGGAGTTATTGAGCATCTTAGCCAGTATGACCATGTTTTCAAGAGATACGGTGAGAAAGTCTGTCAAGTCATACTTGAATGAGAAGAAATGCAAAGTATAACTATATGAAAGTCGGTACAAAGCCACAGATGCATGTCACAAGTTGGGTGGTCACAGGAGCAAAGAAAATTCGTTTTGAGATACGTTGCTGTTAGTAAAGAAGATCGTAAAGAAGATTATTTAGTAAACAAAATCGAGGAATCCTTCTTCGCGAAAGTTGACTTCAACAAGGAATCAAGGAAAGAATGGCAAAGATGATTTAGGATTTTCTTTCCAAACCTTTTTTACCACTTGATTACTGGAGAGAACAAGGGTGCCATAATGGAGAAAACATGACTATACTTCCTATACTTGTAAGAGAGAAATATTTATAAAGAGTAAACCTTGTCAGTGCCGTTGTCAATAAGGGCCCTAAAAGAGATCTGGATGATTTTTCTTAATAACCATTATTCTATGTCAAATAACCATGCACCTTCAGATGGTCTCAGCAATGATAAATTTGCCATCAATCATTCACACTTCTCGAAATCTTAGCTCTCTGTGACGTCGGAGAATATACCGCCTAGCCAATCAAAGTGCACGCAGTTGTAAAGCAAACTGTGTTTTGAAATTTGGAAGTACTTACTTTTGTATAAAAGTAGGATGTTTTCCGGTTGTTTTAGTGTCCACTCCACCATTTTTCAAATACCTCTGAAATTCTTCCACAAATAAGCGGCATACTGTTGAAGAAGAAGATAGCCATACATCGAGACATACCAACCATTTTTATACTAATGTTTTAAGCAATTGAAGGAATAGACTAGATGAGGGGCATTTCGGGGTTTGCGGTATTGCGGTATCGGGGTTAAATTTTGTGCAGTATTGTGGTAATGACGGAGAACACTTGCGGCATTGTGGTATCGAGCTTTCACAGCGCGGATGCGGTATTGTACGAAAAGTAACATCCAAACTTCATGTAATGCCATTTTCCTGCTGAAGAACAAAGCATCTTCGAGACAAATTGATAGAGGAAAGAGAAACGAAGGAGACGGAGGTCCATTATACAGTGGCGGAGCCACGGGGGGGAATGGGGGGGACAAGTCCCCCCCACTTTTCAAATTGATAGAGGAAAGAGAAACGAAGGAGACGGAGGTCCATTATACAGTGGCGGAGCCACGGGGGGGAATGGGGGGGACAAGTACTTTTCTCTGAGGTCATATGTCTCTTAGGGTAAAAAGGGCGTTTCCTGAGCATAAAATGGGCGTGGTCCTGAAAATTTTCCTGGGGGCTTCGCCCCCAGACCCCCACCTTCCTTCGTCCCCTCCACTTTTTTCAGGCTCCATTATATATATGTCTCCCTCTCTCCCCTTGTGCCTGCTCCACCTGCTTAACCTTGGAAAGTTACCTGCGGAGGAGAGCACACAACATTTTTATCTGAAGAAAAAGAATCAAAATATTTGCATGAACTTTAGATGTGGGAAAAAATCACCCCTATTTTTGAAATCAAGCAATCCGACAATGTTGGACAACTATATGCATATCACAGTAATTCCTGCTCTATCATTATCATTATTATTATTATTATTATTATTATTATTATTATTATTATTATTATTATTATTATTATTATTATTATTATTATTATTATTATTATTATTATTATTATTATTATTATTATTATATACATTATTTATACACGATAAAATCCCTTCAGCAAAACTTAATATACATAACTACAAACCCTACAAAAAAAAAATTATAAAAAATGAATTTCATTGTTCTAGGGTGGGGCTGATCTTCCAGGGAGTCGTGTTTGAGTTGAATTCAGCTCCTCAAATGTATTTTGAGGTGTTTTTTAAATTGTTGCAAAGTAGAGAGCTCCCTGATGGTAGTAGGGATCTCGTTCCAAGCTTTCAGACCCGAATAATGAAACCTTTTCTTTGAATACTCAAGATTATATCTTGGAATTTGAATATCCGTGCAGTTTCTTGTTTTATAATTTGAGTGCGTGTTTCTTGTTTGATATCTATCCCAAAGGCTGTCAGGGCAAATCAAGAGTTATCTAGAGGATCATTTATAATCAACTGTCCCAGTACCTTGAATCGAATAGCCTGTTGTGCCCGCATCACTTTAGGTTTAGACAAGGGAGATCTACGCAAGGATTGGACACAGAATCCTTATGCCATTTAATCTATTTGGAAATGCAGACCTAACCCTTATGGAAGCAACAGTTACTTACATCAAGGCAACGAAGAGATTCGATTGAAGCGTAAACAAAGCAGCAGCATCCCCCCCCCCAAATATCCTTTTCAATGATTTTGGTAGTTTTTGTAGAAAATTCTGTCTTCCATTTGATGTTAGGCGATAGACAACTGTAAATTTTTATCTTAGGGTGCGGGTGCGGGTGCGGGTGCGGGTGCGGGTGCGGGTGCGGGTGCGGGTGCGGGTGCGGGGTGGTGAGTGGATGGGGTCCTGCTGTGTGGATGGGCGGCTGCTGCCCTTTAGTTTCATGTGTTATCCCGGTGGGGGTGGCACGTGTGACGAGGGGCGACGGCTGTTTGTCCGCGCGTGGGGCCCTCTGTTCACTGCCTTGCATCTATTTTCTCCCAAATTTATAAAATGTTTGATGTCATTGCCTGACATCAAATGTGAGAGAGACATTAACCCTTTTTGTAGTTTGTTGTTCTTTCTTTTAGTATATTGTAATTTTTGAATTGTAAGTGCCTTTCATGGTGGGAACTCCGATGACCTAGTGTCTATTCCAGCCATGATAGGCACAGTAGATGTACTTGTTGAGTTTGTTGTATTTTAATTGATTATATGAAAAAAAGATCTACGCTACATGCTACATGCTAACTGTGAGAAAAGTTTAGACAGAACGTTGAAAAAGGGCTACTGAGTGGTGCTGTCTACATATATTGACCTCCAAAAAGCCTTCGACACAGTGCGTCATGCAACATTGCTGGAAAAATTGCCAAGTTATGGTATAGATGATGTGGAATTACATTGGATAGGTCTCTTTAATAGGAAACAATAAGAAATCTTTGATAACACCAGCTCATGCGAAGAAAACGTTACAGGTGGTGTCCCACAAGGATCCAAATCCATCCTGGGGCCCCTTCTCTTTGGGCTGATAATCAGCGACATCCATGTTCCGCTCACTGATGCTGGCAATAGATTATATACCGACGATACTGTTTTATATTGTGCAAGAAAGAACTCAAATGAAATAGAGCAATTACTTGACAGTGAACTGCAAAAAGTTGCAGACTGGCTTGATGAAAATAACTTGTTCATTAACTTGAAAGAAGGTAAATCAAAAGTTGTCCAAACAGCCAAACGTTGACATCCAAATCTACAAGCAAACTATTCATGAGACAAAATCATACAAGTACCTTGGTGTAAATTTGGACAATCATCTGAACCTACATCGACATTTGGAAAATGTGTACAAAAAAGCGTCAGCCAGAGTAACCTTTTTATCTCGTATTTGCGAAAAAGTCAGCCCTTAAGTAGCAGAATCGATATTCAAAACAATGATATGTTCTATATATACATAATTTCTGCCGTCAATGCAGTTTTACGGAAGGCACATCAATGAAAATTTTCCCGTCGCTGTCACGTTACACTTTTGTCTGTGAAACATCTAACTACGATCAAATAGACCAAACAGCAAATGTTGATGAAGGGAGGTGGATTTAGGTGGGAATCAAACTGCTACAGATCGGTAAACTGTATTAGCAGCGTTGTTTTTAGTTTTCTAGCGTTTGCAGTATTTTGCTATTTTTTGGTGCGGTATTGCGGTATTTGGTGTCTTATTCGTGTGGTATTGCGGTATTGGGACCCCCTCCCCCGAAGTACCCCTCCTTCGTAGATGAAGAGATCAATGTTTTACATAGACGCACACAAATGTGACGACATTCTTTGCAGATAAAGACTATGGTTCACGTGATTCTGGTGTAATTTGAAAGCAGTGCAATTTCAAAAGGGTAAAAAATGTACGGATACGCCTTCCTACCACGAAAATTAAGCAATGACAACTTGAAAGCAGCACAGTTTCATGGAGGCCTCGTAATATGAATACTCGAAACACTGACACTGTGAGAACGGCATATTTTGGAATTTTTTGAGACAAGACTGACTATTTTTCAAAACAGGGCAAAGTACCGTGCATATGTATCAGGGATAAATGACCTTTCTCCAGATTACCTATCAGGAATTTTTACAAAGAATTTGATATGCAGTATGAAAAATGCGAGAAACACCGTAACTTTTTTTTATTCAATATAAAAGTTTGAAATAACGAATAACCTAAGACACTACGAACTACTATACCACACTACAAGGACGATACCAAGAGGAGCAAAATACTATGACTACCACATGGCATTTAACCAACGTACATCTAAAATACAGTGAACTTTACAATTACAAAATGCTACTTGGTTAACTACAAAATTATTCTACCGGGTGTATCAGAAAAAACGGGCCACTATAAAAATGTCGCTGCGATGGCGACTTGAACCTTGCAAATTTATGGCATCGATTTTCGTAATCCATAAGCCTTTACTTAATTCCTTTTACCTATAATTGCCAACTAAAAAGATTTGTTATTCAAAGTTACCCAAATTTGTTGACCGGTCGATGACAGAGGGTCCCAATTTTCTGATGCGTCTCAATTCTTTAAAATTCCAGAAAATGAACATTTTGATTGTTTTTGTTTGATTCTTCACAACCATGTTTTAAAAGGCTAGAATTAATTATTTCTTACCTCAAATCAGTGATTTGAGCGTTCGTGATAGCAAATTTTAGCCCCTGAGAACGCTAATTGTTGACCATGTTTTAAGAAGTTGGCATCATTCTTCCAATTTTGGAACTGATAATCTCCTTCGGTACGGAATGGTTTGTTTCATGCTTGCAATTATGTTTCTCTTTCTGTTTCCATCCTGAAAATCTGAGATGTCCCAACATATTGTCTGCCTTACAACATAGACGAGCTTCAGATGCCATAACGACAGAATGCAATGCGATGCAAATAAGTATGAAAGCCGTTGATGCAATGAGAGGCCGATGCAGAGCATGCACAGCTACTGATCTACTGATGGCCAACTAATGGATTCTTTTGTAAAAATCTTTAACGGTTTGTTGTTCATGCACATTAGATAGGAATAAAGTAAAATGCCTTAACCTTAGCGCTCAGATCATCGTTACCTGTCCTCTGGCCATTTTCCTCGACGAAATAACCTTCTGTCATTGCCCGTCCTAGAAATCTGAGTTACTAATGGCAATATTTTGCTGTTGGCCCCACCAAATTCAGTTCGGAGGATGTCAGCTTTTAAAACAACTCAAAACGATTGCAAAAACTTATTGCATGAGTTAATGGCGTTTAAATTGCCATCGCAGAGGCATTTTGAAAGTGGCCCGTTTTTTCTGATACACCCGGTACAGTAACGGGAAAGAAAAAGATTTAAGGAGAGAGGAGATTTGCAAGTTCTCATTACCGACCTATTCAAAAATTGCAACTGATCTCCAAGTCCCACTAATGAAAACATGTAATGGTCAGTGAGCAGCAAGCATCCTCTTTCAAAGCATTTAAAAACGCGTTCAAATAATCTATTTATTGTAATTAGAAATGGGTTTTACTTTATATTCAACTTAATTTCTAAGACTTTATGCATGGCCTCCTGAAAAACAGTCTTTCTTGACAGACGGAGTAATCGTGTATGGGTGCGTTCATCGAAGTGGCTGCTTAATAAATAATAACAATAATTGCAGTAATATTTGTCAGAATGCAGCTTCGTAGAGGCAGAAATTGCTCCAACGGGTTTAGGACTGATACAGTTTATACCATTTTTGGAATTCTCCTCAAATAAGATGATAAACACTAAGTAAAATTTCGGTATCATCCTAACGTTTTGCAGTTCATAAATTGAGATGGCATCGCATGAACTCATTCTAAACTTTGAAAGTCATTTGATCTTGATCTTATAGTATCAAACAGCACACCTTACCAAACAGATATCTATAGTACCTAGCAGGCTGCAAAAAACAATTCATTATCGTTATCCTCACAGTCTTAAAATTAAGGCTTAGGAGAATTAAAACGTGTGTTCTGTGAATGCTTTTGCAGCGGCATTTCTAGCCCTTTACTGTGGAACTATCTATATCACTAGCGGCTGCGCAGGCCCCGGCGCCTGCACTCCTGCTACCTGGTGTACCTCATGCTTGTCCGTAGAATTCAATTCATACCCCCCTTCTCTGACAGAACTGTCCAAATTACCCCCCTTTCTCTGACTCTCTGAGAAAATATCACCCCTTTTTCCATTCATTCACTGACATCTTTGAAAAAATAACGATTTTGTAATATACTCCAAATTTAACACTGAAGCTGAGATGCTGAGTACCCTGACATTAATCATCATTAGATAAGATGACGGAATACAAATAAATGAATGTGAATTGGATATCATTATAGTTTCAAAATGCAATACATTAAATACAATATAGATCTGGCAATGTTATTGCACATAAATAAACAATAATAAAAACCAAAAATAGTTTATTATAAACTAACAACTTGAAAAGATGAACGTCTACTTATCATTATGAGGATTAGATTTTCATACAACAAGACAGAGCCACATAAAAATAAAACCAACTTATTCTAACTTATTGCTGGTGATATCACGGGTTTTATATATGCTTATGACATGTGCACACCCCTTGCCTTGTGCTTTCAAAATTATTTACCCATATTGTGTGCTACACTGTGTAGACCCTACATATGCCAGGTACTGAAGCTATTGTTGCTCACTTTTGGACTTATGCATAATACAGGACTATCTCTACCAACCAAACACATCTATGAATGATGTATACCTTGCCTATGCGCCATACTGTGTATGAGGTAGACTAGGCTAGGCCTACTCTAGCCTCCTGGCACTACTACTAGTTAGCAGAAACACTTGATACATCAATCTGTTTGTCAGGTGCTGGAGAATAACTCATTAAGTCCTAAACTGGATAAATTCAATTATTACCTGTACAAAAATACAAGGCTAAACTTGGCCTTTTAGAGGCCAAGTTTTAGCCTTGTAGAGGGGATTATGACCTTGTTACGACCTTGTACTAACCTTGGAAGAAAATTACAAGGCTATCAGTAAGATTCCAAGCTGCAACCAGTCTAACACAAGGTTTCCACAAGGTTTCTACAAGGCTACTTAGCATTTTTCAAGCCATTTACAAGGTTACAGCAAGGCTATTCCAGGCTATTACAAGGTTACAAGGCCATAACTACAAGGCCTGTACATGGCTATTACATGGCCTTGTATTTTCGTACAGGCTGTTGGTTATTTGCGTCACATTGCTCTCCTATGCTCTCTACATCAGACCAATTTCGTTGCTTTCCATCTTTTCTAAAATATTTGAAAAACTCCTGCAGGAGCGTCTTCAAAAGTTTCTTGAAACATGCGAGGTCTTATTCTGCATGCAATTTGGGTTCCGTAGTGGGCATTCCACAGATCATGCACTAGTTACTCTAAGTGAAAGCATTAAATCCACACTTGATAATAACAGACTTGGTTGTGGAATCTTCATTGATCTTCAAAAGGCCTTTGATACAGTTAATCATGAAATTTTGCTTAAAAAACTGGAACACTATGGCATTAGAGGTACTGCACTCATGTGGTTTGAATCTTACCTAAGCAATCGTAAACAGATGGTTTCTATTAATGGTCATTCTTCCTCATTGTGTGACATAACATGTG
Organism: Aurelia coerulea; assembly: GCA_039566865.1. NCBI lineage: Eukaryota > Metazoa > Cnidaria > Scyphozoa > Semaeostomeae > Ulmaridae > Aurelia > Aurelia coerulea. The sequence continues at coordinate 15,013,898 of CM076944.1, forward strand.
GTGTTCCACAGGGATCAGTTCTTGGACCACTTCTCTTCCTCATCTACATCAACGACTTACCAAATGCCTCTAATGTGTTGTCATTCTTCCTATTTGCTGATGGCACCAATATTTATTATGAAGCTGATGATCTCAAAGGTCTTACCAAAACTATTAATAAAGAACTCAGTAAGGTGAAATTATGGCTTGATTGTAATAAATTGGCACTTAATATTGACAAGACTAGCTTTGTCTTATTTCATTCTTCTAGAAAGAAATTACCTGACCTTATCAACATTAAATTTGGCAAGGAAAACGTTTCAAGGGCTAAATATGTGAAGTTTTTAGGAATTCTGTTGGATGAACATCTCACTTGGAAATACCATATCAATGAACTTCATAAGAAACTATCCAGAACTTCCGGAATATTTTTCAAAATAAGACACTACATTCCCTTGCCATCTCTGATCAGCCTCTATAACTCCCTCTTTTCCTCATTCCTTTGTTATGGTATAACTGCCTGGGGTTTAACATATACTACATATCTAAACCCACTTTTCCTGCTCCAGAAGAAAATTTTGAGGTGTATAAGTTTCCAACAATTCTCTGCTCCATCTGCACCAATTTTCCATTCATTAAAAATACTTAAACTGGAAGACATAATACATTCAAATATTCTGACGTTTGTGTACAAAGCTCTAAATAAATTATCTCCTAGCTGCTTTCACAACTACTTCACTCCTAACTCATCTGTTCATAGGATTGACACTCGTCAGGCCACCAGGGGCGACCTCTTCAAATCCTTCAAAAACACAACCCTCTATGGTCTTCAAACAATCAAGTACTTTGGCTCAAAACTCTGGAACACTCTTCCTCTGTTCATTCGTGTTTCTAGCTCCGTTTCAGTATTTCGGTCTAAATTGAAAACCTATTAAATACAATCTTGTAAAGTTTTCTTAATGTAATCACTGTAATCACTGTTTGTTATGTAATTAGTTGTAATGTAGTAATGTAGAATTGTATTTAAGGTTAATTGATAAATCAATGAAACTGAAACTAAAACTGGTGTGTATTTGTTTTTGGCCATCATGGCGCTGTGTTGTTGCTGTTGTATAATGCAATATCCACATCCACCGAAATATGCTTTTTACATCACAAGCAAGCTATCCCCATTTATCTCAGCCTGGGCAACAAGCTAATAAAGTGATGCTGAGCTGACTGACTGAGCAGTGGCAGTGTCACGATTTCTTCTTAGAAAGACCAAGACCCTAAAAACACTACAAATGGTGTCTCTGCTGGGTGGTTGGGGTGGAAGGGTGTGGACTTACTTTTCTTGTGGGTAAATCATTTCGATCAACAACACTCAAAACTCCAACTTCGTCACTACTACTACTTCACTTACATAGGTTCAAGATCAATCAGTTGTATTGTACATGTTGTTTGTGTAGCTCAAAAACAACTAAAAATTAAACATTTTTGCAAAAAAGCGCTGCCTGATACTTCACCAGCTGAAATGAAACAAGCTTAACTATTTTACCCTTCAGACCCTGTCTTTCCATCATATATTGAAGTAGGGAACTAATAATGAGTAATCTAAATTTGATATGCATATTTAACATATATAATAATAATTAGAATTAGCCGCTTCCAAATTTGGAAGCAATTGGCAATCATTGACTGTTACAGTGTCACTGTTTCAGTTGATCTTTCATCAAGAGTTACTTTTTTCATCCTTTCTTGAAGCAGTCAGACAGGAATTGTCCTTTACTTATGTTACTTGACAATATGGTTTTTTCTATTATAGAAGGTACTTTTCGGCCTCTTCTTTTGATCTTGTTTGTGTGGAAGGTCAGCATCTTACAGGGGTGGTCGTTCTCTCTCCGGATGACATGTGCTATCCATTGTTTCTGTTGTTTTTCATAATAGGTGGTTATATCGACTGTATTAGTTATTTCGTAGAGTTTTTCGTTAGTTATTTTATATGACCAATCTATCTCTGTAGTATCTTCATCGTTATCATTACAATGGTCCTGCTTTCTTTTAAATCCATTCCATACCATGCTTCGTAGGAATTTGTTATAAGTTGCATTCAGTTTTGTCACCTCCGATATGGGAATGTTATCTGGGGTAGCCTGCCCAACACGAAGCTGCAAACGCTTCAGCGTCTACAGAACAGGGCCATCTCAATTATTCAAAATGCTAGAATAAAGGACCCCTGGATCAATAATGGGCTGAACGTTGATCAAATCATCTATTTTGACAGATCTATCATGACACACAAAATAGTCAACAAGCAGTGCCCTGAGAGCCTCTGGAACAAGTATAGTCAGAGGAATGAAATTTCTAGGTATAACACAAGAAACAATAGAAATCTCGACATCCCAAAGTTTAAACTTGAGTGTACAAAAAAAAGTTTCCACCTTTCCGGGCTTAAAGCTTGGAATGAAATACCAATCGAAATAAGGGAAATCCCCTCGCTCTATCAGTTTAAAAGAAAACTGAAAACGCATTTAAGGAGCTCAGTAAACCCTAACTAAAACACGACTCCCAGGAAGATCAGATCTCAGCCTGGATCCAATCCTAGCTAATACCAAATTTTAAATTTTGTTTTTCATTTTTCATTTAAAACAAATTTGTAACTTTTGTAGTTTAATTTTGTACTGATGGGATATCGTGTAAAAATATGAATTAATAATTAATAAAATAAAGTTCTGCTTGTGTTGGTCGCCATGCATGGCACCCATATGTAAGCCTGCTGCGTACAAATCCATTCAAAAATGTTATGCGTGTTCTCAATGTGATGTTCTTATTTGCGAGCATTCCACGGTGTTCAGCAAATGCGCTCTTTGCAGAGTTAATTCGGTAATCGAGCTCTGTTTTACCAATGTGTATGTCATTTGCAGTATTCCATACCCCCAAATATTTGAAGGTCCTTGTGTTATTTAATGGGATTTAATTTATAGTAATTATACTCTTGGGGAAGTCACCTTCTTCCTCTGTGTTCCAATTCCAAATCATGGTTTCTGTTTTCTCAATATTTATTTCAAGTCCAAATTCACAGAAGACGTCAAATAGCATTGTAGCTTTCTGTTGTAGCTCATCTTTATCCCAGGAGTGAATCCCTATATCATCTGCTATATCATTCCTTCATTATCCTTGTACATTCCGTTTTGTGGGGCATAGTGGCGTTGTTTTCGATTTGTAGCTTCATTTGGGATATTGTACGGAACATCCAAGTTTTTAAGGCCATTTTGTTCACATCGATGTTTCCATACCCTCAATGCGTAGTCTAAGTAGAGATTGAACAGAACTGGACTTTCGTTTCCTCCTTGACGTACTCCTGCGTAGGTGTCAAACATTTGTGTTTCTGGATCTTCATCAGTGAGATACGATTTGGTATCACTGTATAACCTTTCCAGGATATCCAGATTCGTCGTATTAGCCCCCCTTGGAAAACGATTCTTAATACTTTTAAACAAAAACTTTCTGTTTATGTGGTCATATGCTGCCGAGAGGTTGACATAACAAGTATATAATTTGCGGTTTGATTGATGTGCTATGTATTGTAGTTGTTTCATGACATATATGCCATCATTGCATCCTCTTTCTGATCTAAACCATATTGCGTTTCTAATAGTTGCACTTCATAAAATGAATTCCACCGTTGTAGTATGATGTTCATTGTCACCTTTGTAAGAATGGAGCCTATTGAAATACCTCTGTACTTTTTTGCGTCAGTTGGACTACCTTTTCTTTTCCAAATAGCCCTTATTTTGCTGATACCCCATTGCTCTGGTACTGAAGAATCTCTCCAGATTTCCTGTATAAACTGAGCAAATATGATTTGGAATCTTTCATCGTTTTCAAATGCCACTTGTAGGATCTCTGCTTCTATATCTAGAGAACTTTTCCTGGGTTTAAGAATTTTTATTGCTCGTTTGATTTCATCTAATGTGGGAGGTGCAATATTTATCTCTGGTGTTCTATTTTGTAGTTCTCTAATATATGTCGGTGGGTTTCTTATTTCTTCAGGAATAGGCAGATTCGTATGATCAGGGTCGAAGTGTCTTTTAAAATGTTCCTGAAGCCCTTCACATTTCATTTGCTTTGGTTTTTTCTTGATCACCCGACCATGTTCTCTTGCTTTTCTCCACATTTTCACATTTTCTCTATTCATCCTTGCCTCATTAATTTCATCTGCCTGTTCTTTCAAATATTTATTACGAAGGTGCTTCACCTCATGTCTTATCTGTTTTTGGATGTGCTTTCGCCTGTCTTTTCCTCTTTTAGAACCTACATTCAGGGTGGCTCTTTCTTCTACCAATGTTTTCAATTTATCACTCTTCCATGGTTGAGTCTTTTTTCCCTCTGGATTTTAGGAATGCTATCCTTAATAGAGTTTAGACATTCTATGATTGACTTCTGTTGTTCCATCTTAGATGATGTTTTGAGGTGATGTTCCCCGGGAATAGTAACCTTTAGCTTTGCAAGTACAGTATTTTTGACAGTTTCATCACTTAATGCTGATATGTCTACTTTCTCTTTTCTTTCATGTAACATGCTGAAGTTATTCTAGTGCAACAATGCAATTATGCTTGAAATTTACCTTGTTAGTTATATCACAAACTAAATTTGGTACCTTATTCCTGGGAATCTCTGATTATTTGTCCAAAATATGACCCCTATTTTTGAATTCTATGTCCTAGACAGGATTTTAATTCTACCCCCTTCTCAGAGAAATAGCAGACAAGCATGAGGTCAAAAAAATAACTGAAGTGCAGGCGCAGGGGCGCAGGCAAGATCAAAGGCTAAATTTGTCTGTTTGCCGCTTTTATTCCACAGCTCTTCGCTCTTCGTCTCCAAAAAGGACGGGAAAATCTATGTGTCATCAGCATTCCATATTTAGGGGTGACCTCCTGTGAGGTATCAGCAGGGGGAAACGTATGGTATCCTCTTTCACAACGGAGCTCTCTGGGGTTTAATCACAGCATCTGGGCGAGGTCAAAGAGAGGAGAGTCAGCATGATCCTTACCTGTGATAGTCCCCATCCACTATTGGTGGCAGTCACACAACCACGCCCATACCATGGGAGATATTCTCCTCCACAGTGGTGCTCCGAGGTCATAGATAGGGACGTCAGCATGAACCTTATCTGCGATTGTCACCACCCCATTGCAGCAGTCACACGACCACACCCATATCACGTCACATATTGTCCTCCACAGTGGTGCTCTTTATAAGAATGTGATGTTGCAAATGGGTTTTTTCTCACAGGGGCTCCTTGTAAGAATATGCTACAAATAAGACTACCACAGCAAGGTCGCCGGTGAGTTGCCGGCAGGTCACCGATGGTTTGAAGCTATACGAGAGCCAGGCTTTACAGGGATGACACCAAATGAAGGGCATATAGCTTAGTTACTGAGAATGAGAAAGATGGGGGGGGGGGGGCAGTCAAGTGCTTAGCCCTTCAGCATCATCATCATCATCATCATCATCTTTATTATCACAACTTGTCGACGGAATCCTGGGAGAGGTTGTTCGAACAAAGGCTCTGAGTATATTCTGCATCATAACTATTCTATCGGTCCACTGCAGTGATTTTAAATGGATAAAGTGGAAATCATTAAATCTATTATTCGTGATATCAGAAATATAAAGAAAAAGAAACAGACCTTTTCACGGAAAGAAAAGCATGCTGGGAAAATGGGGGAGGTTTCGAGATTTCGACACCACGCAGCTTTGAATTTCGCCAGGTTTTGCGAGGCTTATTTTCGCAACAAAACCTCTCTCCTAAGCACGAACACAAATGTTAAATATCTTGTGTGCATATCGATAAAATCCTTAGACTTCAGAGATTACGAAATAGCAATATGTTTTTGAATCTGCTTCCTCCAAATCTTTTTATATGACGAGAAACACAGCGAAGAAATGCAAAACGAGGCTAGGAACGAACCTTCCGCAAAAGAAAAATTAATGGCGGACCGGTTTAGAGCCGGCGGATGCCAGTCTCTGGTTTTAGCACCCGATCACCGTGTTGGCGCCAAAATATGCGCACGATTCAAATCAAAACAGTCTCATGGGAGGTTGGTGAAGCTGCCAGAGCAGAAGATCTCCAAATATTTATCAAAGAAGCTTCAGGAAATGCATCAGTTGCTGTTACCAAAGAGGTGCAATTTTGTCCAATAACAGCGATTTATTCAAAGTGAAATAAAAGGAAAACTGGTCCTGGCCCTACGATCTAACTTGGTGGAACAAAACTTCAGGATACAACAAACATGGTGGACAAGGTAGGATATCCGGGAAAATTTGCAAACTATTTGTAAATTCCTCTTACTTTGCTCAAGTCACAATATCTCTATTTTCCCGTAACAGTACCACTCCCTCATCAAATTGGCATTTCTCCATCAGTTTTTGGAATTAAAGGCTGAGAATAGTTCGAGAAAACAGTGGAAAGACCCTTAATTTGATTTTTGTTTCTGGATTGAATATTTTCCCTCCCGTTTAAAATATTTACGGAAAAGTAGCAGATAAACATTTTTATGCCTGAAATTGCAGCCCCTCAACTGACCTCAGGGAAATTGTTGTAAATACAAATCCACTCATGGCCCTACGAAGAAACTTCGTAATTTTGAAATTAATATGTTGGTTAACATGGCAGTGCACTGCGATTATCTAGGAAAATTTGCAAAATGTGTTATTTTCGTTTTTGAAAAATTTCATTTCTGAGGGTAATTTCTCTTATAAACAATGGCCTATGGGCCTAGGCACTGCTGTGTTTTGAACAGATGCAAGTAGGCTTGTTTATGTTAACCTCAAATAAATTAAGAACAAGATGAAAGGGTGGAAACTGATTATCACTTCACATATTATGAATGAAAATAAAGTTGACTGCTAATTTTAAACAATTGTTTAACAAAAAGAAGTATTTTAATCAAAACATTGACCCAATCGTTGTTCTTGGTTGAGCACAGCTGCAAACTTCAAGTATTATATGCAGTACTTGTTCTTACATTTTTCTTGTTTTCCTGTGCATTGAACAAAATTTATTTGAGAAGTAGAGGAAGAGGATGGCAAATAAATAATCATTTTACTTTATATATTTACATACATATATTTTACCCTGTAGAATTTCCTTTATTTTGCATTATTTTTCATGAATGCATATTTGAAATGAGAAAGGAAGATCCTGCATCCCTCTCTTGAGCACACCCTCCCTTAAAAGAAATGTCAGTACAGGATTTGGAAATCAGTCATGAAAGCATTTTTAGTGCTCAGCAGTTTTTAGAAATAACTAGGATTTCCAGTTGCACGATGATATCCCCATGTAAAATTTTGGGGGACTTGCATCTTCAACTGTATATCTTCAATGCGGTTTGCATCTTTGATTTACAGACAACAACAAGGACCTGCTGCATTCTGTTGCCTGTGATTGCTGATTAAAGTTGCTGTTTTGAGAACAGATTCTGGGAGAAGATTGTGTGCAGCTTCCCTTTGAATGGATGTTCTAGATTTCAGCAGTAAAACGATCTAGAATCATCACATTTTTCTCAGACTATTTTCTCTTTGTAAAAGTCACAACCCATTAGCTTTAATTACCAACAAGAAAAGTGATACTTTGTGACTGTATTTTCTTGAATGAGCACTCTCCCTTTGCATGGCTGCCCTGTCCCCAGAATTAAGGGGTATATGCTCCCCAGGGGGTCTACTCAGGTATATTTAGGATAGGGGTACTCAAGTTACTTTTTGGGTCTAACATTTTGGTAAAGGTTATTAGTGGGTTACAGTATTCATTTGGAAAATTTTGTTTTGGGTCAATTTTTATGCCGGAGATTATTGTTTTGCATTGATTTTTTGTTCCCCAGCCTTGAGCACCCATATTCTACTCATAGCACAGCAGCAAAAATTAAGAGCAGCAACAATATCTTTGAATCTAAACTGCAGGGAGGGAAAGCGGACGTGCTAGCATAAACATGTTTCAGTGTTCCTTCATTATTATCGTCGTTGAAATTGCGAAGTGTGTGCATTGAGAGGGGATTGAGAGGCCTGAAAAAAGTGCTTTGCTCAGTTCAGTTTCATTGCTTTGCAGTTATTTCTTCTTTGTTTGGACTAACAAGTAACCAAATTTGCATGTGGCCTCCAGGACGTCCTTTCCAACTCAACCCAGCCTTTCACTATCTCATGAAAGAAGCACATCCATCCAGTATCAAAGCGCGTGTTGCGTTGTCCGCTTTAGGCCGTACCTTTCCGGTTTTGAAAGCCGAAGCTGGACGGTCAGCCATTACGGCCTCGTTTTCGTTTTGCATTTTCTCGCTGTGTTATGACGAGAAAGAAACCCGAGGCAGTTTTGAAAATCGCAGAATCATGCTTAGGCCCTTGCGACCCAACGCCACATCTGGGCGCATAATTCTGCAATCCATTGAGGAAATTAAGTGAAATTTGAAACGAAAGCACTTCATTTGTCTCTAAAGTCGGATATAAATTTTCAGACTGTTGCCTAAACGCACACGAATGCAGGGAGGTCAGATAGCCCAGATCGCATGTCGTCCTTCCCAATGAAAAGTTTCTACAAAAGAACCGTCCAGAAACCGAGTTCAATGATCCTACAAAGCAAAACGAAACCCTTTGATTGCCGATTTTTGCATCCAATTAATTGTTGACAGATATATTTTCTACCATTTCATTGATATTTCTAGTAACCACCAATTTTGAAGTATCATCTTTTCAGAAACTTATTTTAGCTCGTAAATCCAAGTCAGGCCTAGGCCTATGGCTGTTCCTAGACTAAACAATGAAAACTGTAAGCGTCTATACAAGCTATTTTGTGAGATCATTTGGGCATTATCTCTTCATCTGCTATTTGAGCTAAACAAAAAAATTTAATATAATATTTAGGGTTAACGTTCTTTGGGCTGCATGCTCTTTTGAAGAGAATAAATCAATTCTTGAATTCATTTTGATGTACTGTGGCTCGCTATTTGTGATCGTCTCGATATGTTTGAGCACTGATCCTTTGTTTCCATGTAGCATTAGCAACCAAAAGTTTACATGATTGAATTTCTACCGTCCTACGAGTCGAGTATAAATGAAGAGAATTAAAGATCTACTAACCTTGAGCAGCCTTCTTTCTTGTAGTAGTTTCTAAGCATATTTATGAGTTCTGGCACTCGAACATCATCAACATGTTGTTTATTGTCTCTGAGGAAAGCGAGACAAATCAGAAACGATGACAGAAGTATTCTGCCCGTTTTGATGAACAGTGACTTGCAGCAACAATCTATACTTTCACACAAAATAAATTTGAAGTTATTCCAGCTTTATATTCTTCGTAAAATATTTTTTTGGCTTCTTGTTGCAATCAAAATCGATTTAGAAAAAACGTGTAACAGAACTTTGGTGATGTGACAACTGCACTCCTTCCTAAACTTTTAGTCATTCACTGATTAAACAAAAATGGTTTTGATGAGAAAGCTTCTTTTTGAACATTAAATACTATCTCTATTAACTGTTTTTTAAAAAAAATAATGATATTTTTAAAGAATATCATTGTAATATTGACCAAAATTGTAGCAGAAGTATAAATTAAATATTTTTAGATGTCGCTTAAAAGAGAAAGAAAAGTGTCTCAGCTCTTCTTTGATCGGGGTGTTTCTTGGGGGGAGGGGGGGGGGGTGAAAAGCTGTCTGAAGCATACTGCAAGTACAATCCATGGAAATCCCCACAATGATGCGATGCTGGCCGAGCGTGTTGGGCTGCAAACCAAACAATATTCACCTAGCAATAGCGATCCTTGCAGTGTAAGTGTCAGGTCACAACTCAAAATGAAACTGGTTCAGGATAACAGAGATCACGATGTAAGAAATAGTTACTTTTCTTCGTGTCATCCAATGCAATATTTTTAATCCCCCTCCCACCATACAGTCTTTTTATAAGAATACTGTAAATTTTGTCCAGCCTCAATATTGTTAAGACATTTTCGTTTTGAACCTGAATATATTCTTAAAATATTTATATCAGTCATGCGGTTCTCTGTTATGAACATCGCAAAACAGGCAACTGCTGAAAATGAGACACAAATATGCGAGTTGAGGCTGACATATTCTTATAATATTCTGAAAAAGTGGATAATTCTGGAAGAAACTAAGAATTTGGGCCAGTACTGAAAGTTTATTAAAATCATCAGATTTTGAGTTATCAAAGTTTCTTACACGTTTCTTAAAATTTCCATAGCACCCAGCGATCATCATATTTACTTCCTGTGCCATCCTTAATATTTCAAAACAAATCTTTTTGGAAGCCTTTCCACTTTTAGACATTACGTACCTTTCAAGTTCTATGATACAGGAAACAAGTGAAGCTAAAGTAAACATATGCGAAGGATTTCCTTTACTAAAAAGTAGTTTCTCGAGATATCTTTCCAGTACTTGACTTGCTCGGTTTTTTTGGTGATCTGAGCGTTGAGATTCTTATAAGCAGTTTCTTACCAAAAATCTATGTGTAGTTTGAGAATTTAATTCTCGTTAAAATATTGTTATGAAATAGACAAAAATAGTAACAATAAAATAGATAATTTGAAAGGAAGATTAAAGCAGCAGGGAATTCATCATAATTTAGACTCGTGTGGTGATGAGTCACCAGTAGATGCAAGTTATACGCTTTTTGAATTATTCTTAGCACAAGACCCCTACAAGACTGCAGACCCTTCTCGTTAAGTCCTTCTAATTCATGCAGATTAGTCTGTGTTCGTGAAACAAGAACATATTTTGAGGTGTGGCAAGGTGCCCCTCACTGCCTGTGACTCCAACTTTAATTGATCCTTCAAGGTCCTTGAACCTACCGTGAAAGCTCCATTAAGCCCCATTTCTTTTAAGCCCCCCTCTCTAATAAGCCCCTCTCTTCTGAGCCAAAATTTTTTATATAAGCCCCCTTCTCTATTAAGCCCCCTCTGAAAATACATGTACTATTAATTAACATTTTCCTTTCATTGAATGAGATAGTGAATAACTAAAAGTTCAGGAAGGAGTGCAGTTGTCACATGACCTCTGTTACACGTTTTGTCTCAATCGATTTTGATTTGAGCTGGAATTTACAGTGGGGGTCGTAGGGGGGTTCCGAAAACCGTGAAACCGCCAAAATATTTGGCGAAAACCGTAAAACCGCTAAAATTTTATAGCAAAACCGAAAAACCGCCCTATTATTCCTACTAAAACCGTAATGATAAGAAATTCATAAGAAGCTATGTTATTCAGGTGAAGGTGAAGGTGAAGTTGCGGTTTTTAGCGCCAAGCACTGGGATCGCAAAAGTAGAATAGGCTTAATCGAGTCCGCGACCCCTTGTCATGACGCTCAAGTGATGGGGCTCTACTGGGTATGGAACCCTGTCCACCTGACTGTTCTGGCTGCAAAGTCAGTACACCACTGCGCCACACCACATCACTTTCATTTAGACGCAGTGGCACTCACTCAACGGCATTCAACTGTGCATTTCAGGGACGTACGATCCATAAAGCAAGTCCACCGAGCAAAGCAAATATTTGTCATTTAAACTCACGATTGCTTCACTCATCCGCCAGATATTTTCCCAAGGAAATAAAGATTTGGAGGATTTTTATCATACACGATACCTCAAAGATATCACACTGTGTCGAGGGCACTCAATAGGCCCCACCCCTATTCCTGAATTCCGCTACGTTTTCAGCCAAATTCCAGATTCTGGTCATAATTTTTCAACGAATTCCCGCTTCCCTTCCAAAAGCTAAAGTACACCTAAACTTCATGATTTTCACAACGTTTGATGGTGCCTAGAGGCATGCCAGGGGCGGGCCAGTACTGTAAAATATTTGACCCCATGTTTGTCTAGAGGAATTGGAAAAAATAACCGGTCCTTTTATCACATAGTACGACTTTCCTGCCAAAAACAACCAGTTTTTGGGACAAAGGTAAAATTTGAATATCATTCTTCCTATTCCGTCAGTTTGTCACGAAGATCAAGTTTTCTAATCTCCTTTCTAATCAAAATCCTGAAGTTTACCTTCAAGCTGGTTCTCCCTTTGTCCGCCAAATTTAAGCAGAAAAGACCAGTATTTCAAATTTCACATAACCTTTGTCCGCTAAATTTACGGAAAAAAGACCAGAAATTCCAATTTTCCATCAAAGTGGTTCTACCTTTGTCCGGAAAATTTCCGAAAAAAAGACCAGGATTTCCAATTTTTCACCAAAGCGGACTTGCCTTCGTCCGGCAACCGATTTTGGGACACTTGTACTTTCATGGCTACAATTACCACTTGCTTTCGAAAACAGTAGCTGGTCGAAATTACCGGTTTTTTGGACAAATATCGTCAGTGATACGTAATGTTATTATTGTCCTACAAATTGAAGAAAAATAACAGGGGAAATTTGCCTTAAAAAAAGACCAGTTTTTGGGACAAAGGTGGTGCAAAATCTTTTCATGAACTACCGGTTTTCGGACAAAGGTAGGACCATCGTTCCCAGTGTGACATGCCCGCCCTTGGCATGCCCTCTGCTTTTAACTAAAACTATCATTCAGTTGAACTGAACCAAGATATCATACAGAACTTTATAATATCTTGGGTTTCCTTTTTATCTTTTTTTAATATCATTTGCAAAGTCTCTTGCATCCTCTTCAAGAGCAGTTCATGATGAGAGACTTCAATGTGTGATCAAATGCATATTTTCATGCCGAAATGGGCAACTTCTGGCGATCCGCTTCTAGCGATCCAATGTCTGTGGTGTTAGAATTGAATTTGATCATTTTCTAACAGGTGATCATACAAATTATGGCATCCCCAGAAAACTTTTTGAAAAACTCAATTCTTGTTTGGCTTAGAATGCCAATTTGTAGCAGTTTTCTATGAATTACAACCTTCAGGAAAAATCTTTGTGCAAACGCATTTTTACCTTGTCTTAGAAAGATTCTCACAATCCAATTGCCTGCTCCAATAATGGAAGTATCCATAATTATGATAGTTTGCCTGGGAAAATCTTTTATAACACCAAGCTTTAGCTTTACTTTGGCTTAAAATGGCTCTCCCAATCAACATCCAGTATTTCCCAGAAAGATTCTTACCCTTCCCTACATAACCAACTACAGAGTGTCCCAAAAAATGTTCGACATTTGATTAAATATTGAAAAATAACGATAACATGAGCAGGCTCATGGGAAGGTAAGCCTGTCCCCAAGATTCTGAAATGATTTTGGAGACTAGAATTCTAGAATCGTTGCGAATTCGTTGAAAGTTTCAAAGATCAAAAACATGCGACTGCGACAGCTACCAAAGACCCCTGGATGACTTGTAACGCATGAAAGCTCCAAGATCGAGGTAAAAGAAGGTTATCCAAAGTCATACCTCTCGTTATTATCAGAGCAAACCAAATAAGACTTCGAAAGTAATTAAACCCTTATAATCATCGTGAAAATTTGCTTAAGAATGCATGTATTGAAAAACGTCATCGACGAGAGACTGAATCATTTTCAAACTTTGCTCAACAGAATTCCCCAAAACATCCATATGCTTGAAAGTTAGGTTATCAAAATTATTTTCAAATTCCATTTGGCTTCCTCTGAAATAAACGAGAAGAAAAGAAACGATAGCCCATCTATTTCTACCACAAATGCCATTTAGGGGCCTCTGGTTTCAGCTTTCGCACAACCTTGTTCTTCAAGGCGTGTAATCCCGTGTATCCCCATGAAAAATCAACGGATTTTGAAGATTCTGGTGTCTAAAATTAATTCGATATCTTGTTATGGAGCCCTTTCATTATATCATAATTTTTTAATATTTAATCGATTTCACCTCCACTGCGTGATAGCAGCTTGCCTCGATATCGTTTTCAGGTCTAGAATTTGATATGAAGAGTCTCGTATTGTGCGTGCCACTTTTCGTCTTCTCGTCGACATTTCCGATTGAATAGAATCTGAAAATCGCTGAGGAGAGACAAAAACCGTGAAAACATTGTTTTTAAGACTAAAAACCGTGAAACTGTCTCCAAAAAGGCTAGAAACCGCGAACCGTCAGCCATTGGCGAAAACCGGAAAACCGTCGTTTTTGAGGCCGAAAACCGTGAAACCGTCCCCAAAAAGGCCTAAAACCGCAATCCGTCAGCCCCTACGACCCCCACTTTACAGTTGCAACAAGAAGCCAAAAAATATTTACGAAGAATATAAAGCTGGAATAACTTCAAATTTATTTTTGTGTGGAAGTATAGATTGTTGCTGCAAGTCACTGTTCATCAAAACGGGCAGAATACTTCTGTCATCGTTTCTGATTTGTCTCGCTTTCCTCAGAGACAGTAAACAACATTTTGATGATGTTCGAGTGCCAGAACTCATAAATATGCTTAGAAACTACTACAAGAAAGAAGGCTGCTCAAGGTTAGTAGATCTTTAATTCTCTTCATTTATACTCGACTCGTAGGACGGTAGAAATTCAATCATGTAAACTTTTGGTTGCTAATGCTACATTGAAACAAAGGATCAGTGCTCAAATATATCGAGACGATCACAAATAGCGAGCCAAAAGTACATCAAAATGATTTCAAGAATTGATTTTTTCTCTTCTAAAGAGCATGCAGCCCAATGAACGTTAACCCTAAATATTATATTAAATCTTTTTGTTTAGCTCAAATAGCAGATGAAGAGATAATGCCCAAATGATCTCACAAAATATCTTGTATAGACGCTTACAGTTTTCATTGTTTAGTCTAGGAACAGCCATAGGCCTAGGCCTGACTTGGATTTACGAGCTAAAATAAGTTTCTGAAAAGATGATACTTCAAAATTGGTGGTTACTAGAAATATCAATGAAATGGTAGAAAATATATCTGTCAACAATATTTGGATGCAAAAATCGGCAATCAAAGGGTTTCGTTTTGCTTTGTAGGATCATTGAACTCGGTTTCTGGACGGTTCTTTTGTAGAAACTTTTCATTGGGAAGGACGACATGCGATCTGCGCTGTCTGACCTCCCTGCATTCGTGTGCGTTTAGGCAACAGTCTGCAAATTTATATCCGACTTCAGAGGCAAATGAAGTGCTTTCGTTTTAAATTTCACTTAATTTCCTCAATGGATGGCAGAATTATGCGCCCAGATGTGGCGTTGGGTCGCAAGGGCCTAAGCATGATTCTGCGATTTTCAAAACTGCCTCGGGTTTCTTTCTCATCATATAAAGAGATTTAGAGGAAGCAGATTCAAAAACATATTGCTATTTCGTAATCTCTGAAGTCTAAGGATTTTATCGATATGCACACAAGATATTTAACATTAGTGTTCGTGCTTAGGAGAGAGGTTTTGTTGCGAAAATAAGCCTCGCAAAACCTGGTGAAATTCGAAGCTGCGTGGTGTCGAAATCTCGAAATCTCCCCCATTTTCCCAGCATGCTTTTCTTTCCGTGAAAAGGTCTATTCACCTTGCGGGAAGCTCAATCACAGGTAACGGGGAAAAATTTGTATAAAAGTAACAAGTACCTCCATCTTTACTTCAGTGTTTACCAAATTTGCTAATTTTGTCTAGATTCGTTTAGGCCAACCACGACAATGTTTGTGATACAAACAGTTCCGGTTTCCACTCAAAATAAAAAAAGGAGTATTCTTTTTTATTTTGAGTGGAAACCGTGGTTGGCCTAAACGAATCTAGACAAAATTAGCAAATTTGGTAAACACTGAAGTAAAGATGGAGGTACTTGTTACTTTTATACAAATTTTTCCCTGTTACCTGTGGCTCACTCAATCTTCGCATGGCCTACTTGAGATTTCCCGAATTTTTTTAAAGCAATCTACTTTCCAGATGTTTGGGAGTAAAAGTTTGGATGCCGGTAAAAATATCTTCATGATTGGCGGAGTTATTGCCTCTCCAATAGACAAAATCGGCGAAGGCTTGTCGAGACCTGTTTACGCCACTTCAAGTCAGGTGATAAAGCCTCTTGATAAAACCTCTTTTGAATTTTATAAGTTATTTCGCAACGAGCAAACTTTTGCCATGAATGTAAAAAGTAGTACAATACAGAAACTTCCCTAGAGTATTGCAACATGACTTGGAATGCGCGAACAAGCCTTTGTAGACTTTTTCAATTCACATAGAAACCGTAGGGGCATTGAATCTTCAATAAAAGAAAATTTAGCGAAAAACAATAGCAAGAACAATTGAAAACACAGATTGTGGCGTTTTCGGGTCGTTCTTACAACAATCACTATTGTTATTACTATTGTCTCCCGGCCAGAATCTCTATTGTTCAAGGTTCAGTGCCTTGTCGGTTTGTTTGTGGCCATAACTCCACCAATCCTGGAGATATTTTAACGGGCATCCAAACTTTTACTCCCAAACATCTGGAGAGTAGATTGCTTTAAAAAAATTCGGGAAATTTCAAGCAGTTTTTTGTCCTGGTGGCATTTTATGAAGGTAGGTAAAATGTAGGAAAATCTTCACGGGTATGTTTTGTCTCCCTCGCTTTTTAGCCGTCTGATTGGTCCGTGAAAATGAGGCTTTCGCGGTTTCGACCATGGGCCACGAGCAATCGGCTATGTACGACGAATGATTCCTATGCTGGCCTACTCTCAAGTACCGAATAAACGGGGGGGTGAGAATAATGGGGGGGGTTGGAAATGGTTCAATATAATAATAATCGGGAGGGTTGGAACAATCGGGGGGGTTGGAAAAGTTGAGAATAGTCGTTTTTCGTTTTCTTAGTAAAACACGTATCTAACATGGGTACCACGTATGTAAAACACGTATGTAGCACGGGTCAGACAAACAAAGGAGAATAAAGTTAATAAATACAGTAAGTACATTTGCTTAGCAGGAATTATTAAAAAAATTTGTTCACTATTGCTTCTATTTTTCAAAAATTAATAAAAGGGGGGGTTGGAAAATCTTTCAAAAATTAATAAGCGGGGGGGGGGGCGATTATTCGGTACTTGAGAGTAAGTGAAAATTTTACAGAGACACTCCTGGAAACCATGGTTAAAGACTCTGTGCTGTTTATAAATGATGAGAACTCTTACTTCATCACAACTGAGTCGCGTGGCAAAGGAAAGAAAAGCATTCCAGCATCTGTTCAAAAATTAGAATTTGGTTGCCAAACTGATGAGCCCGTGAATGCTGCTGATTCGCCATGCACGAGTACAGAGTACAGCACGAGTACAGCTACCCCTGATGCAGGCATTTTTGAGGCTATGACCCAAATGGCTCGGAGCTTAACCGTCTTTTGCAAGACGAAAGAGCTAGGTCTCGTGATATGGTAAAGTGCGAGTTGCGAGTTGCAGTTGCGAGTTGCGAGTTACACTTATTTTGCGAGTTGCGAGTTGCAAGTTGCACTTATTATGCGAGTTACGAGTTGCGAGTTGCACTTAATTTGCGAGTTGCGAGTTGCGAGTTGAACGAAAGTTGCGAGTTGGAAACTCAAAAGTGCGAGTTGAAACTAAAATTACGAGTTGCCTGTTTTCTTTTGAGTGAAAGCATTTTTGCCAAATAACAGGGTTTTTTGAAGTTGCAATTGAATTTAGAACTGTTTTATGGATTTAGCGTTTTTAGGCCGTTGCAATTTTCTTGATAATAAATCAATTATAAAAAGCTGCAGGCTTATTACAATTTGTGGCTTTCATTCTCCCAAGTCGTTCACTAATATTACTTATTACTGTAATGCAGTAAACTGGGGACTTGACTTAGTGGTCTTGAAAGAAAATTAAAGGAGAATCATTAATTCGTTGTCTTTCCCTTTCAAGACGATTTGTGCAAGCCCATGTTAATTGCTGAGCTCAGAAAAGAAATTGAAGTAAATTGAGCTCTGCTGAGGGTGTGTTTTGATTTGCAATGCAAAAGCATCGTCAACAAAGGCAAATTCAAGAGGCATCACACTCCAGTAAAATCTGGTGCTATTTAGCAAAAACCCCTTGCTTTTCAAGGAATTGGTAACAGTTCCCTATACACCCTCTTGCTTTTCAAATTTCGTAGGTTTTTTCTACGGAGTGATATGTCACTCATGTTCGAAGTAGCTTCGGCATGATTTTTTTGCATATCCTTCAGTCAGGCCTGCTCTGATACACGTTTTTTCTTTCATAAGAAACTGGGAAAAGCCCACAGAACTAAATTTTTCTTATTTTCAAGTGAAAATTTCAGCTTTTTAGTTCTAAAAGTTTCTTAATGTGTTTCTTATTTTTTAGATGCATGTAGTTTCTTCCACGGCCACGTATTCGTTTCTTGACAGACAGCACACTTTTTATCAAGAAAGAGAGTTCACTGTGCAGAGCACAAATTTATCATGAATATTACTAAAAAATAAAGGCTTTACGATAATTTCCAATGACATCCTTGTATTTGGCTTTAAAAGCTTTTTAGCAATTCTCAAGCATAGTACTAGAGTTTCTTAAATTTTTCGCAATCCTAGTACCCTTTTCTTATGAACCAGTTTCTTATATAAAAAACGTGTATTTAAATTCGAAGTTAAGAAACTTTTCAGTCTTTAGTTTTGAGTTGAAAAGTGTTTTGGACATACAGCCTATTTGTATTACCAACTCAAGAAATACCAAAGAGAAGAATTTTTCTTCTCTGTAGGCCTAATTGTCCGAGCTCAAAGCAAAACCTTTATTAGTGGCTCTCTGCGAATTAAAAAATTGTTCTTTAACTCCCCTGATCTTGACAAAGGCTCTCCAAAAAATTACGGTGTTTTAGCTGCAAAAGATGGAAAATCTGAACTTTTTTTTACCGAACTCGCAACTCGCATTTTAAATGTACCAACTCGCACTTTTCACTATTTACTCGCAACTCGCAACTCGCAGAAAGCACCAACTCGCAACTCGTAACTCGTAACTCGCAACTCGCAACTCGCACTTTACTAATCCACAAATGGAACGAAGCTGCCGTACCGTCGGTGGGTGAAGATGACTATTGTACTGAACGGATCCTCAGAAGGATCGAACAAGATAATTGTACAACTGCTGATTACAAATGCTGCCTTGGACTTACCTATCATTGGGTACAATGTGTTAGAGCAACTGTTAAACGTTGCAGGTTCTGAAAATCGGGAAAGCAACCTCATGGCCCAGTTCTCTGCAAGTTTTCCAAAGGCGAATTAAGTAAATTTAGATGCTCTGGTAAACACTATTTCGACAGAGGGTGAAATTTATCTTTCTACCGGATGTTCCACAAAAAAAGTTCCGACGTCAGATTGAACGCAGAGGAAAAAGTATTGTAATTTGGACGTTTCTATTCACCCTAGTTATATGCTTGACATTTCAACTTACAGTTTGGCATATCGCAGGAAGAAACAGTAATCTGAGGAGGGAGTTATTAGTCCTAACATCGCATCTTCATGTTGAAGGCAAAACCAGAGAAATTTCTACGCCTTTCTGCATCATCGCGGTGAAGGAAGAATCTCCAGATGAGGAACACAACAATTGGGTTAACACTATCATTCATTACCTTGTCTATGAGCAAGAGTTCTGCTCATTGAGGGCCGCATACTGTATTTCTGGTAATGTTTGAAAACCGAATCGAACAGGTCTTACTCGTACTTTGCCACTCAATTCGAGCTGCACGAAGCTGGAAAATGCTTAAACTACAGGTTTCCTTTTTGAGGGTGAACCGTTGCTTTCAACAATAAGTATAACTGGCAAACGACGAGGAATGGTTTTTTGTAAGGATATTCCGGCAAGATTCCAGAAAATGACTGGGATATAAAAACAAAAACAAAAATAAACAAAAATTTTTAAATAAATGAAATATAAAAAGAAGAGGAAACAAGTACAATGACAGAGGAAAAAGAATTATCGCATTCGTAACGACGAATGTGGCGTTCTTTGGCAAGAATTATTTGTGGATTTTTAAGCATGCAACGTTAATTAACTTTTCAAATCTTTTCGTACTGCGATGTGAGAAGGAGCATTTGTCCATGAGATGGCGGCCATCTGTGATTTAACTGTTGATAAAAAAACCATATTTTCCCCTGAAACTCTTTTGAAAAGCCTGGGCTGCCGCAGCCATTTGGTTAATGGTCCAGATCCTGTGTGGCGTAGCAGGGTTTATACCGGATGCGCCAAAATAAACTATGCACATTTGGCAGGCCACAATAAATCGTACACTCGATCGATTTTGATGATTTATGACTTGATCGTTAGCAGAAAGCCTGAATTAGATACTGGGTTTTTTTTGCAAATTTTATCATTTTCAATTTTCAGAGCTAGAAGTGAGTTTCCTAAAATCTTAGTTTTCGAAAACACTGAAAACGATCAAAAAACATCGATCAAGTTTTCTAAAGAATCGACTTGAATGGAAAAAGAGAGAACTCGTTCATGGTGATTTGGGATTCATAAATTGACGAATTGTAATCTGCTATGCGAGAGTTCGTAATCCCCCTGAAACGTTTTCTCTTTGTTCATTCATGTTGAATCTTTTAAAATTTGATCGACGTTTTTTATCGTTTTTAATGTTTTCGAAAACGAACATTTTAAGAAACTCGCTTCTAGCTCTAAAAAAGAGAACGGAAAAATTTGCAAAAAGTCCTAGAATCTAATTCAGGCTTTCTGCTAAAGATTAAATCGTAAATCTTCAAAATCGGTTCAGTGTATGATTTATTATGGCCTGCCAAACGTACATAGTTTATTTTGGCGCACCCGGTAGTACTTTATTTACTGCAGGTGCAGGGTCAAATGTCGAGCTCCATACGTCGAGTGCATGGTCAACTGTCGAGCCCTCTGGTGAAGGGCCAACTGTCGCACAGTGATCCAGATTGTCAAAATCATGGAATACAATTTTATATCACAGTTAAGTCGGCAAGAGATTGTGTCATGGCTTCTCTAAAAGGAAGGGCAATCAGTTACTGTACGCCTGGGTACCTGCAAGATAACACCCCTGCCGTGCTCTGTGCCTTGCAAATGTTCTTTGGAATGACTGAATGATCAAGGCCCCTTGAGGCCTTGCAAAACGAGGTACTATAATGTTTAGAGAATTTCCGATTGTTCCCTGGATACAAGTCCGCATGCATCCAAAATTATAAAGGCATTGGCAAATCAGCGTTTTTCTCGCACTTTCATTTCAACATTGAGAATGCAAATATCTCGGGTAATCATCGATATTGTCTGGTGGCTGATTTTTTGCTTTTCCCGCCCACCGTCCTCTGTTTTGATAAAATCTTTTCATGCTGATGCTCGATTGTCTCTTTCAGAGGCACGGTTCATGGGCATGGACATTTAGTGCATTGGTTTGTGGAAAAAATATGGCTTCTTTCTTGTAACCCCCAACTGGCAAAAATTAAGGGGGCTAAACTGATGCACTAACAGCCCAAATTTAGGCCCCGATGATGAGAGAACACCACAGTTGGTTAGCGTGGGAAAAAAGCAAATCACTTTATATGTGAAAGTGTGCTAAGAAGCTCTGAGGGGCCTGTTATTATCTGGTCCCAAGAATTAATTAGAATTTACTCCAGCTGCACGAGTTTCGTCCAGGCTCTGTCAAGAAACGTGGGCACCTCGGGCACCTTGGGCAAAAAATAGAGACGATTCAACCAAAGAAAACTGGCACAACAAATATATGACTTGTCTGAAAATTCGGAATGGCTGCAATAAAGCTCGTAACAAATGGAAGAAGGATAAATGATTGAGAACTGATTGAAGAAATGTGCTTTTTCCATTCCCTCGACTAGTTTCACTTTGCTTATATGTACCTAGGCCCATTCTTCCAAACGGCCACCCCCACCTGCATGCAATATCTACGAAGGATGGAACACGAGAGAAAGACGCAAAGAGACAATTTTTACTTCGGAGAAAACGAAAAATGAGATAGCGAACGTTTAAATTCGTTATATTTGAATGGTCCATGAAATCGTTGTCCGCGTTTTAGTTTTTCCCGGTGTGAAATTCTAAAACGCGGACGAGAAAACCGGGGACTGTTGTTCTCGTTTGGTCCGCGTGTCCAAGTTGTCCGCGGGTTGGACTTGGCCCATTTCCGACCTAATTCTTGTGGCATCCATGAAAAGATATAAATTCAAATTACCAGATATTTTCAACGAGAAGGCCGATTTGTTCAAACTTTTTCTTCGAAACTTTCAAAGTGAAGTTTTCCAAAGCTTGCATATTTCTTCCATTCCTGTTAGTGGGCTACCTGCCCTTGTCTACGTTTGAAATTCTCACGGCGTCTATACCCGATATGTCGCAACTTGTTGATGATATATAAGAATTCGTTTTGAACAAAAGGAATTAAATTAATTGTTACAAGCAATCCTGTTACACTTCAATCTTGTTTGACTAATTGTAGCATTTGCAGTTCTATGTGGCCTAGATTTTAACATTTTACCAGAACCGCAAATCATTCCCTTGTTAATTTCATTGCGTTTATTTTGAAACTTTGTCTTTGTTATCAATAAACTTTACAAATATCGAAAAGCGAGACACACATTTTGAGAGAACTTACCATGACATGATGTGGGAAAGAAGTCTTTGGTCAATTTTTTCTCTTTCAATTCAAGTTGATGTTCCAACAATCTTTCTTCTGATTTCAAAGCAGCTTTGTAACTACTGGTCTCATCTTCAGCATGATTAAAATCTAGTTTACTTATCTTGATTCCATCAGCAATTACGAATTCTTTACTGCAAACGGCGTAGGGTATATGGTGAATCAAAATTAGCAAATTTAGGGATGGAATTAACGTCATTTTCCTTCAAACAACTCCTTAGGCGACCATAAATGCTGCTTTGTGATTGCACTGATTAAAACACGTACACCGGATTGATTGTAAAACTGCGCATGTTTAAACAGGCTACATGAACTATTTTATTAGTTGAATAAATAACTAAAAAGACGCGTTTTTGTTCTGAAAAGAGTTCCAATCTACAATAAACAAGATTTTCAAACTGATCGGTCATTTCAACAGTGAAGATAAATCGATCTCCTGCTGATTGGTCTCTACACTGATTGGTCTCTAATATTTTGCAGCTTTGGGGATCATTAGATAGGAGAACAAAAATTAGGGCCTGTCATGGTTATGTTGATGAAGAACCGCAGTACAATCATAACAACCAACACGTGTTTTGATTTTTTATAGTTATCGATTAAACGTGGATTGCTTGTGCCAAAAGTCTGGTATTTTTGTACAAGCAGGGGAGACCGGGGTCAATTGTAACACTTTTGGAAAATCAGCCATATTGTCTAAATAATGATTAATTGTGCTCTTGAAGGTAAATGATATTGTAGTTGTATCCCTTGGAATAGAATAAACAATAGTTTCCATCACATAGAACTAATTTTGTGACGCTGTAATAGTTTCAAAATCAGTGGTCAAGTATTACAATTGTCCCGGTGATACGGGGCAATTGTAACAGGTGGTTGGAGCAATTGTTACATATCTTTAAAATCATCACATATGATTATTGCACGACTCTGCTTTTTCCTTACACAAAATGTAGCACCAGGTGGCAGATTATTCATGGCTTTCAAAAGAAGAAATTAAAAATAAGATGTAGTTTTTATGTCTTTGTAAATTTGGGCGCATCAGTTGAAAAAATTTGAATCGATTGAGAAAAAAATTTTCTTTTTTACAAATTTCAATTCTGAACTCTTTAATACTGCATAGATGCACATTGTTCGACCAGATTAGAAAATTAATCAAAACAAATGCATCGGACAGCTTACACGGGGGTAATTGTAACAGTGTGTTGGTCAGCTATCGTTATTTTCCATTTTCACATCTCATAAGCTGTGGAGCTTAAAACTTTTAACGTAGTTTTGATTCCAAATAGATGTCGGTGATGTGAAAATGAAATTTTTTACTCAAGAGCATAATCTTCCAGGACACAAATTTACAGTGAAAGCACGTATTTACTTTCGTACTTAAAAACATGTTTTCCCCCGAAAATGTTGCAAACTTGGCTGAATATTCCTGCATCTCAAGTCGCATGTTGAGGGTTAGAATGAGCGTGTTCTGTGCAAAAATCAGATTTTTTGCACTTTTCTGCAAGGCGTGAGAGTCAGTGTTACAATTGGCCCGTGTTACAATTGTCCCCGGTCTCCTCTACTAGTTAACATCACAACAAAAATTAAGCCTTTTGCATTGACAGACATTATAAAAATACACGAGAAACCAAACCAGTGTTTTCGGCTGTTGATCACAATTATAGTGGCGATGGTAGTGAAAAAGCAAGAGCTGGCAGTGGTGGTTACTGAGGTACTGAGGTACTTGGGTTACTGAGGTAGTTTTGCGCGCTGAAAAAGATAAGATGTAAACCCCAGCTGAAAACTGCCCCAAGCTCTATTTTTAAGGCCCAAGCCCCCGAAGGTGGTTATTGTAATACTTTTGCTGCAAATTGTGATACGAGCATGAAAATGGGTAGAGATGAGCAGTTCAAATGCTGAAAAAGATAAGATGTGGACCCCAGCTGAAAAATGCTCCCAAGTTCTATTTTAGACGGGGGCAGTAGGTCCCAAACCCCCACAAGCAGTAATTGTCATAATTTTGCTTGAGAATTGGCAAAGATAGGCAGTTTGATATGCTGAAAAAGGAATGCTGACCCCAACTGAAAATTTCCTCCAAGTGCCATTTTTAGACTGGGGTAATAGGTCCCAGGCCCCAATAAGCGGCCATTCTAATAGGCATGGATTAGGTCTCAAAAAGGGTCGGGCGTTGTCCCTCAGGGGCCCTTTTTCGACGAGTCAGTTGTCGCCAGGGCAAACCAAATATCTGGGGTAAAAATGAGGGACCTGGGAGCAAAGAGCCAGGAACATTTTTGAGGACATGCACTTTACGTTAAGTCTTTTTGTAGCCTTTCTCTGAAAAATTCTTGCCTTAACCTACCCCAACTTGTTTCTTGTCATTTTTGTAAGAATCTCGAGAGTCTTATTTTGTAAGAATTTGGGGGGGGGTGGGCTGGACCCATCCCCAACAGTGGCCACGCTACTGGCCGAGTAAGTTGGGCTATCTTCTTTAAAGAATAAGGGATAACAGTACAGGAAAAAGTTCTTAGCAGCTTTCACCAACTGCATCAATGATGGTTTCAGAACATATCTTTGCTTCCAACAACTTGTTCTCGACACTTTTCAACATAAAAGGTTCTACATGTTCGTCTGTAAGCACACTATGAAACTCTGTCTTGATTATCTTCAATTTAAATTGCATGACAAAATGAGAGGCTGGGGGAAACTCCCGGAAAATTTTGAAAGGCTACGCCATTTATTCTAATAAAGAACACCTTTCTCTCTCTCTCAATGTTTGTCATTGCTAAAATGGAAATTTACAGAAATTTTACAGAAAATTAAAGTAAAGAAATGAGCACCTACATGAAAGTTTCCTAAGCACCCTTTTTATAATACTGTGGCTTAAGACGCCTCTGTTGACATGATCTGTGCCATTTCTAAAATAGTGCAGCAGATTTTTGTGCTTTTTTCACAAAAGTGTTCAAAGTTATATAAAAGCACGAAATTTGGCAAATCTGTACAGTTTTTTTAGCTGAACAATATAGGCTATGGGCCCATCCAAAAATTTCAATATTTTTCATAATGGCGGCATTTTCAAAATGGCAACCAATATTTTAGACAAATTATCATAACTTACTATTACATCGCCAGAAATGCATGAAACTTTGCAACTTTATACTATTTGTGTTGTTAACTATGTTCAACAATAAAAATAGTTAAAATTAGAGCCATTTTTCCATAATGGCGGCATTTTCAAAATGGCGGCCATTATTTCAAACAAATTATCATAACTAACTATTACATCGCCAGAAATGTATGGAACTTTGCAACTTTATACGATTTATGTTGTTAACTATGCTAAGTTAAATTTAGGCCTAAATTTTTCATAATGGCGGCATTTTCAACATGGCGGCTGGCCTTTCAAACAAATGATCAAAACTGATTTTTGGGTTAAAAGAAAGTTAGAAAATTTACAAAAATGCATATGCTAATAAAGTTGAAATGATATCTCTAAGATATCTTTAACTCGTTAATCATTTTCTGCAATTTCTTTGTCTATCAAAATGACGGCTACACATTTCCAACATGTTTTTAAAACTTGTTCTTGACAGTACTTTGTCCTGGAAAAAACCGTGGACACCAAAATGAAATTTTAAGTTGTTATCCTTGATTGCATTCACCCCCAAACTTGCATAATGCTGTGCAAACTAAGCCAGATTTGAAGAATTTACACCTGTCTCTGCAACCAAATTCGGGACTACAGCCACATCTCAAAAGTTTTTGCAAGCATCAGAAGCCTATCCACTTTGGCATCAATTTATCAAGGGGCCCTTTGGATCAACCCATTCATGTGGTGATGGAAGCATTCGGTACAGGGGACAAGCAGCGATTCCAAATGATACTCTGGAGTGTGGCTCTCCTCGTGTATCGAAACAATGCATCTAACGTTGGAGGTATCGCATCAATCGGTTTACCCTTACATACATACATAATGATGCTGATGTTTATTCACAAATCAGCTAGAACTAAATACTTACTGATTTGTACATATTTATTTGGTGAAGCAGGTTAAAATGGTTAAAATAATGGCAGCTTGCAGCTGATGGGGACCTGCTATCTACGAATAAAATAACTGTTAATACAGTTTAGGAATTTAATTAAATGTTAAAAATACGTAAAATCCGATCTGTTATTTAAAAGTTGTCCTGTGCCCTTAGCAAAGGTTATTTTCTGCCACTGTTCTCTGAACTTTCCGATCGATCTTTAAAGGAGTCAATGGTCTTTTCCTTTTGATCTTCTTTCAGGGTGTTCCACAGTAATGATCCCCTCTAGCGTATCGATTTTCTCCCGGCCTCATTTCTGTACTCAGGGAGTTTTGTACCACTCCTGAGGTGACGCTTAATGTTTTTACATGTATCGAATAGATCATAAATCCGATCAGGCACTCTCTGTAGATATGCATTTTGCATGATGATCAATAGTTTTCTTTTATAAAGATATGATATTGGGTCCCATTTTACTTTTCTTAATATATCTTCATCAGTATTGCTGCTTGTAGTGCCATGGATGATTTTTGCAGTCCGCACGTGAACTTTTTCAATGTCCCGAAAAAGACTCGCTGCATGATCCCCATACAGCTAAGCAGTAGGTAACTGATGGGATGATAGTTTTGAAGTAAATCTGTTCTAAGGAAGCCTTTGGAGATACTTCATACTCTTTGATATTTTTTACTTTTGCATTAAATGATTGGTTATATGGTTGATTTGTGGTTGCCAAGAGAGCTTTTGATCTAATTTTACACCATGCATTTGGCTATAATATGCAATAAAATGCATTTGGCTTCAGCTACATATTCTATTGGTGTTTCTTCGGGTTTAGTTCGTTCGAATGACCACTGAATTAGTAACACTTTTTTCTTGCCAGTATGTATTGTTAGTTCATGTCTGGTGCACCAACGTTGAACATCATTTAACATTTTCTCCAAGGACTCATGCACCTCATCAATGGAATTGCCTGTGCAGTAGGCTATAGTATCATCTGCAACCATCTCTGTTTTACCCTGAGGTGTGCAAGAAGGGAAATCTTCGACATATATAGAAAACAATTGTGGGCCTAGCAGCGATCCTCTTGGAACACCATGAGTGATACATTGCAGTTCTGATTTTTCCTCATTGATCACAGTAAATTGTTGTCGGTCAGATAAATAATCGTTTATCCACTCAGCGACGTCGTTTGCTAGTCCTACTCCCTGAAGCTTTAGCTGTATGATGGAATGATCCACCTTATCAAAAGCCTTACGGAATTCAATCAGTATTATGCCAACAGACTTCCCTCGATCAATTTCCATTTTCCATTTCTCAATTAAATAAACAAGTAGCAGCTCTGTTGACAGACCCTTCTTGCAACCCTATTGCTTTATATTTGGAATATACACACGATGGTCATCTGTTTCTGCGCACACGATACCTTCCAATAATATACTTGGCATTACCTTCTTGGCAAAAAGCTCTTTCCGGCACTCATTAACGTCATTGTATGAGCTGGAACGATCAAACATAATTGTAATAATACGCTGAAGCACTCGTATGCTATAACGTATCCAGGTTTGGGGCACCTGTGACATTCTCAAAAGCATTTGTCACTTCATCAAATGCTTTCCATGCACCCTTATTGTTAGATTTATTCTTGTTGTTTATGAAAAATCTGCCGAAAAAGGACCTTGTTTAGCGAATTTCGAGCGAATTTCAGGCCCAAAACCCACCCATATGGGCGGCACCTACCCGTACCTCGAACTTGTTATGCACCCCCCGTGCTTCAGCGTTTTGTTATAATTATGTATGATCGTTCCAGCTCATGCAAAGACGTTAATGAGTGCTGGAAAGAGCTTTTCGCCAAGAAGGGTAGACCGATTGATGCGATACCTCCAACGTTAGATGCATTGTTTCAACACACGAGGAGAGCCACACTCCAGAGTATCATTTGGAATCACTGCCAGCAGCTTGTCCCCTGTACCGAATGCTTCCATCACCACATGAATGGGTTGGTCCAAAGGGCCCCTTGATAAATGGATGCCAAAGTGAATAGGCTTCTGATGCTTGCAAAAAACTTTTGAGATGTGGCTGTAGTCGCGAATTTGGTTGCAGAGAGAGGTGTAAATGCTTCAAATCTGACTTAGTTTGCACAGCATTATGCAAGTGTGGGGGTGAATGCAATCAAGGATAACAATTTAGAATTGCATTTTGGCGTCCACGGTTTTTTCCAGGACAAAGTACTGTCAAGAACAAGTTTTAAAAACATGTTTGAAATGTGTAGCCGTCATTTTGATAGACAAAGAAATTGCAGAAAATGATTAACGAGTTAAAGATATCTTAGAGATATCATTTCAACTTTATTAGCATATGCATTTTTGTAAATTTTCTGACTTTCCTTCAACCCAAAAATCAGTTTTAATCATTTGTTTGAAAGGCCAGCCGCCATGTTGAAAATGCCGCCATTATGAAAAATTTGGGCCTAAATTTAACTTAGCATAGTTAACAACATAAATCGTATAAAGTTGCAAAGTTCCACACATTTCTGGCGATGTAATAGTTAGTTATGATAATTTGTTTAAAATAATGGCCGCCATTTTGAAAATGCCGCCATTATGGAAAAATGGCTCTAATTTTAACTATTTTTATTGTTGAACATATTTAACAACACAAATCGTATAAAGTTGCAAAGTTTCATACATTTCTGGCGATGTAATAGTCATTTATGATAATTTGTCTAAAATAATGGTTGCCATTTTGAAAATGCCGCCATTATGAAAAATATTGAAATTTTTGGATGGGCCCATAGCCTATATTGTTCAGCTAAAAAAACTGTACAGATTTGCCAAATTTCGTGCTTTTATATAACTTTGAACACTTTTTCAAAAATCTGCTGCACTGTTTCTTCTCATTTTTCAAAGAATCTCAGGAGAGGACTGACGAGGAGGGCAAATACCCGCTACAACCAAACCAAGATACGAAAGATTTTCGGTTTTACTTGATGCTGATAACTGCTTGTAATTGCCAGATGAATTAAATGAGATAAAGGTACTTACAGCAGTTCTTTATTGGGGCTGGTGGGCTAATCCACGCCTGCCTAATAGCTTTGAAATATCTAGTTATTTAAGCTTAACAGGGAATTTACAAAGGGATGTAGAAATTGCTCTTATTTTCCCTCAGAATATTGAGAAAGGAAAGGTTAGTGGGCAGTTTTCAGTCAGTTAAAACTGCTTCTAACTTCAAAGAGTATTTGCAGCCAATAATCCTTGCTCTGAAAGATCCGGGGGATAAAACCTTGATTTGCAGCGAATTTTGTTCGAATTTCGAACGTCGGCCCCTTTCGGCTGGACACAATGGTGGGACCAATCTTCGGCAGATTTCAAACTGCCAAAGTGATAAGTTTTGTTTCGCGTTTGTTTCAGATCATTTCGGGGAGGAAAGTGAAGACAAATGCATCGAGTACGAAGTTTAAAAGCTGGGAAGATTTTCAAGCAAAGAACTGGGCGTTTGATGCAAAATTCACGAAGATTGAGCGAGGACTAAACTGTTCTTATATTTAGGCAGGTAAATAAGCTTCATTCCTTGTTTCATAATATACATACCGCAACTATATTGTTGCGTTATTGCAGTACAACAACAGCAACAGAATAGTAGCATGTTACCATGGCGGCAGAATGCTTCAACGATTTCGGAGCACGAGAGGAAAGACACAGATACAATCGATATAGCAATCAACCATTCACCGTACGACTTTCATTTTTCTTCAATCCAAAGAACAAATACTGCTATCTTTATGCAGTTAGGAAACAGCAGCAACGTAAATTACCTCAGTTAAGCTAGGCCATCATAATACGCGATTGGGCCTCCTGTGATTAAACCAGCTTAAAACACATGTTGCATTCTAATTGGTCATAATCAAGCAAGATTGGTTGGCATGTAGCCTAGTTCAGATAAAACTAGTTTAGCTGCCATTGTGCATGGGTATTGATTGGATTTGACAAAAAATGAACAACCAGTGTGGATTCAGCTTGCTATGAAGATGCATGCTTCTCCTAATACCAGTTATAGTAATATTGCATTTGCAATAGGAAACTTGTCTAAACAGGTGCGCAAAGAGAAACAGTTTTGTTGATCAAACAGGGAAGATCAAAGACATCTAACCTGCTCATTGTTTTCAGCAGAATTTATACGCGATATGTGAAAGGGATCAAAACTGGTATCTGATCACGAAGACACCAGCACACACTCTTACTCACACTTCAACATCCAATAATAACACGCCAGATGTAAGCACGATTATTTCCATAATTGCTATCGAGAACCTTATTCATTTCACAACATATCCTAAGTTAATATTCCAACATCAAAGCTTTGTCAATATTACCAAAGATGCAGCTGATTTTCACAGCCACTGTTTTCTGCGCATTGTTTTCATCTTTATTCGCAGAGAATAATGTGATCAAAAATGACGGGGAGATGGCAAAAAATGAACCGAAACATCCGAAGATAATTGCTTTCAACAAAAATGCACATCTTAGGCCAACGAAATGCCAAGGTAAGAATGCATTACATTAACATTATCGCAGATGATTAACCGCTGGATCTTTTCCATAACTATATAAATTGGAGAAAGTTGTTCAAAAATATAGAATGTTTGCTTTGATGTTTCGCTCTCGCTGCATCAGAAATATATTTACAATTAGATTGTAAGGTTATTTTCGATGAAGCAAAAGTGAAACGTAAGAGTTCTATATTTTTGGAAATAGTTGTTAACTTTAGATTATTCAAAATACTGCCAGGTTTTGTTGATTTCGAAACCGTGCTTTTTACTGATGTTGCAGTTAATCATCGACTTTTTGGTATCTTGCTACTCGTTCTGCATTACAACGAACTGTGTAGGTAGGAACTATAATGTAGGGATTCATGTTCAGCCATAAGTTCTCTAATGTCATTACAAGGGGTCTTTTTCCAGTCCAGGGCCGTCGAGAGAGGGGCCGGGCCCCAGGGTCAGGGACATTTTTTGAACCACACCCTTTTATCCTTGGGCCACGCCCTCCTATGCACTGGTAAAGCGCTGCTTTTAGATTTCATTTGGAATCTCAGTGGGCCTGCAGGCCTGAAAAAGTTCCTGAAAGAAAACTACAACAAAGAAAAAATACATACCTTATTTTTTGCGGGCCCCCGATGGCCCCGGGCCCCCTGGTAACTACCCTGGCTAACCCCCCTCTCGACGGTCCTGATCCAGTCGGTTCACATCTAAAAAAACTTCAGGTGCTAAGTTTGTTACCAGTCGCAACTCTTATGAAGAACGTTATGGGTTTGAATCTTAGGCTACGTGATCGACTGGGGAAATATAACTTTAAGCAACACAATTTCAACGAAAAACTCTATACGAGAAAAGCTCAAGTCCAATGGATGGGATGCCAGTAGGAGTGGCTAAGACTTGCTCTTTCTTGGGCAATGAGCCGATGGGGGTTCTTCAAGCGTATACGCTATTCAGATGTATTGCTAATGATTTGAAGTTAAGATACGATCATGATCCGTGACTTTTATGAATGTTATCACGAAATTATCTTATAAATACAAAGATCACCAGAACCAAAACAATTTTTCGGCCACATTTCATTGCATCTAAAATGAATGCAATGAAAGTCAGTATGAAAATCTTGCAAGTTCATGTCTTTGTTTTTAAATGCCAACCACTATGATCCACTTTCTCAATCTACCATTGCTCAGAATCAAGTTTTTCTAAGCTTTCGCATATAATAATTTCTAAGCTTCAATAATTTCAGGAAGGCTATTTTCATTGCAAAACGTAAATCAATCTTTTCCCTAAAAATTGTAAAGATTAGCAACAAAATCAAACTTTGATGATTATCAAACGTGTATGGTTTGTATTTCCTTGCTAGAACCATCGGCTCTTATTGATGGACAAATTGTCTGGAAGGACGAGTCGTCTGACACTCATTCGTATGGCACTCGTTCGTCTGGCACTCGTTCGTCTGGCACTCGTTTGTCTGGTGTGAACTTAAGTCGGACTTCTGACAAATTTTCCTTGTGGACAAAGAAATCGTTTTCGAAATATCCTCTTAACAGACAAACAAATAAACGGACAAGGTCAGACGACTTTTACATCGAAAAGACCTGGCGATATTGTATGGTGTGCATTTTCTGCCAAAATTAATCTCATCAATTTTGTCTTGACAGCCTGGTTTTATGAGATCATCAAACAATTTCAAGTCACATTTTCGACTGTTCTCTGTGTTCTGCACCGATTCGATCCCTTTTATGCTGGAAATTATCTTCAATCTACTTCGATTTTTCATATGCTTTGATTTCCACGAGTGTCGAGTTTTCGTATGCCCAAGTTTTGATTGGTCGATTTTTTGATACCCTGGGTACCAGAGCCAAAAAATAATGAAATAACAAAAATAGAAAATGTTTTGAGTGCTTCGATTTTTTAAAAGTAGTGCTTTGATTTTTCTAATTGATGCGCGCACCTGAAGATAAATCTGTGCATAATGTTTTGGCGGTCCTTCTAATCATAAGACAAATGAATTACGCTCTTTTTATAAGAATAATTTTTATAAGAATATATCTCCTTTTTTCAAAGCGTTGTGTCTATTAAAGGGGTTCTATTTCCTTGATCGGATTTGAAAAAAAGAATACTTTAAGAATATATTCAGGCCCATGAAAATTTCTTAAGAATATCGAGGATGGACAAAATTTATAGTATTCTTATGAAAAAGAGTGCACAGAAACTCACCACCTCTGGTCCTTCTATGCAGGGACGTAGGAAGTATCTCAAACTTGAGGGGGGGGGGGACGACACTTCAAGGGCACTTTCTTCATTCAGCTAAAGGGGCACTTTCTGAAAAAAGGACATTTCTTTGTTTATTGCAAAATCTTGGGGGGGAGGGCACCTACCCCCAGTGCCATCCCCCGATTCCTACATCTCTGCTTCTACGAGAATCTGTTCTACGAATCTACGACCAATTCCGGAGGAATCTTAACGAGAATGCTCTGGATCATGCAAGTTTTGTGCTGATTTTGTATCAAGTAGCTGTCTCTCGATACGTTGGATTTATCCCAAAAGGTGGAAACCATTTCCCAGTTATTGCGGCAAGCCATTGTTTTCATCGAAGGACCAGAGGTGGTGAGTTTCTGTAATCCATTTGTCTTATTGCGCGAGCGAAGCGAGGGCTTACTATTAGGAAGCACCCGAGTTTCGTTCCTGGTCCACGCATATTTTATTGTTATTCATTGTTATTTTCCGCTGGTCAAAAGGTGTGCGTCATAAATTTGGTCCACGCATTGTTTTATCACTATATGGGATTATTCTAAAGCTAATGTACCTTTGATAAGGAACTGTGTTAACGATACTGACTGGCAAGATTTGCTAAGTGGTCTAAATCCAGGAGAAATGGCTGCACAGTTTACAGACACTTTATTAACAATTCTTTCCCTCCACATACCAAACAAAATTTTAAAAATCAATGATAAGGATGCTCCTTGGATAACCCCTGAGTTAAAATCCGCCATCAAGCGCAAACACAGGGTGTTCAGAAAATACGTTAGTCGAGGGAGAAGCCAAGAGGACTGGAAGACTGTCAAGGAAATCCAGGCCGAAAATTCCAAGAAAATTTTCGATGCAAAGAATAGTTACTACTTCAAGTTGGGAAAAAAATTCTCTCACCCTCGCATAGGAATTAAAGAATACTGGTCTGTGCTAAATAGGATGATTCAAAAGAAAAAATTTTCAAACATACCACCGCTTCTTGAAAATGGACTTTTTGTGACAAACATTGATACTAAGGCTAACATCTTTAATGATTACTTAGTAAAGCAATGTTGTGCGATTACAACTGGTAGTACACTTCCCAGTTTCTTACCGAGAAGTGCTCCGCGACTGCAGAGTCTTGTGATAGATCGGGGAAAAGTTCTCCGAGTTATCCACGCTCTCGACTCAAAAAATGCACACGGTTGTGATGACATATCGATTTCAATGATAAAAATGTATGACACCTCAATTGTGGAGCCGTTGTGTTTAATTTTTGAGAAGTGCTTGGAAACAGGAGTCTACCCTTCCATTTGGAAAAAAGCTAATGTAATACCTGTGCACAAAAAAGAATAGCAGGCAATGTAAGGAAAACTATCGTCCTATCTCGCTTCTGCCAATATTTGGCAAAATATTTGAAATATTAATTTTCCATTCAATGTATGAGCATTTCTGCAACCATGGTCTCATCACACCTAACCAATCAGGATTTTGGCCTAATGATTCTGATATTAACCAATTACTATCAATAACTCATCAGATCTACTGTGCTTTCGAAGCAAATCCAAGCAAGGAAACTAGGGCAGTATTTCTAGACTTGTCAAAGGCTTTTGATAGGGTTTGGCATGAAGGATTGATATACAAGTTAGAGTGTAAAGGTATATCTGGGAATCTTCTTAACCTTGTGAAGAATTATCTAAAAGATCGTAAACAGCGCGTGGTATTAAATGGGAGAAGTTCGGAATGGGCAGCAGTATCTGCAGGTGTTCCGCAGGGCTCGGTTCTTGGTCCCTTATTCTTTCTTATCTATATCGATGACCTCACTGAAATGTAGCTGGTGGAGTTAAATTGTTTGCTGATGACACTTCTCTCTTCTCGGTTGTTGAAAACGAAAATGAAACTGCATTGAAATTAAACAGTGATCTCGAAAAACTTCGTACTTGGGCATGGCAATGGAAAATGAAGTTTAATTCAGATAAAACAGAAGAAGTCTTGTTTTCTTGTAAGCGGAATAAGCCAGTCCACCCAACCCTTAGGCTTGGTAGCAGTGATATAATTGCAAAAATTGAACATAAGCATCTTGGTACGATACTTGATTCTAAATTGGATTTCCAAAGTCATGTTAATGAAGCTATTGTTAAAGCAAGGAGAGGAATTGGGATGATAAAGTAACTTTCCAGGTATGTTCCAGAGAGGTTCTTGATATGATATATAAGCTACATGTGAGACCACATCTCGACTACGGCGATATAATCTACCACAAATTTGACCCTGACATGCGCTTGGCCTTCACACAAAAGCTTGAACGAACGCAGTATCTTGCTGCACTAGCAGTGACTGGAACATGGAGACCCATGGAGAGGTACAGACAGGCAGAGACTGTTTAATGAGCTAGGTTGGGAAACATTGTATGATAGAAGGTGGTATCATAGATTGTGTCATTTCTTCTCCCTTATCAAATCCAAATCACCTGAATACTTGTATAGCGAACCACCCCAAGAGCGACAATTGCAGTACAGTCTGAGAAATCCCTTTTGTTTTGAGCAACCAGTCAGCAGAACGGCCCGTTTTGCTAGCACGTATTTTCATAATACATTATTCGAATGGAATTTACTCGACGATGAGACAAGAAATTCTAAATCCCTGCTTCACTTTAAAAATGAATTGCTTGCAATTGTTAGACCAATTAGAAACTCTACATACAAAATTTGCGACATTTCGGGTGTCAAGCTATTGACAAAACTCCGTGTCCAGTTCAGTGCTCTAAACGAACATCGTTTCAAACATGCTTTTGACTGCCTCAGCCCAGTTTGTTTTTGTGGTAAAGACAATGAAAATAACAAGCACTTTCTCCTGCATTGCCCCCTATACGATGTATTTCGTAGAGATCTCTTTGACCAGCTCTCTGATCAGCAAATCTTCCTTTTTAACCAGTAATCTGCCTTAGCTTTGTTGTTTTGTTGTCTGTTTTGTGTAATGTATCTTTAATTTTGTCGTTTTTGGTTTTTGTTTTGTGTATTGAAAATTAATTTGAATTGTAAGTACCATCCATAGTGAAGACCCGGTGACTTTGTCTTTCTTCACTATGGATGGTACAGTGTAATGTAATGTAATGTAATGTAATGTAATGTAATGTAATGTAATGTAATGTAATGTAATGTAATGTAATGTAATGTAATGTAATGTAATGTAATGTAATGTAATGTAATGTAATGTAATGTAAGTATAAATATTGTAGTTTTTAATCTTGATAGAAAAAAAAAGTTTGTATCACAAACATTGTCGTGGTTGGCCTAATCTAATCTAAACAAAATTGGCAAATAATTTGGTAAACGCTAAAGTAAAGACAGAGGTACTTCTTACTTTATACTAATTCTGTGGTTAGGCAACGTTCAAGAAATCCCGTACCGGGTGTCCCAGAAAAAAGGTAACAGATTTGATCGCGGCTAGCGATCAGAATTTATGTTGAATCGATCCCTAATAAGTTTTGAAGTATTCTTTGATAGTTAACTTGAAGATTAAATTAATACCTAGTTTGTTGATATTGGTGCATCGAGAGTTGGAATATTAATCTTGAAAGTCCGAATTTGCGTTCATCATCAAACCAGAGCTTTTGGGTTTTGGCCTAAGCTGTTAATGCGCTGCGTTGTGGAATCTCCTCGATCATAGCGAAGTACAGCAAGAAACCTCGTGCTTAGAAACACATTGTGAAAGAAATCTGAAACCGAACTCTACTTTAGATTCGCGAATTTAATCCCACAGAGACATCGTTCTTAATTCAACAAAACAACTTCAAATTGTATCTGCCTGATAAAAATCATTCATAAGCGAAATAATTCCCTTGGGCTTTATTGCAATCTTCATCACTCGAATCCTTGAGTGAAGTGCTTTTTGTATCATCTCTCAATATTATTACGAAAAAAGCAATCGTATATGCCCAAGGGAACATAAAAATGCTCACTCGTGCAAGATAGGCACTAAATCCTTACTGGCTAACAAAATTGACACGTGACACGCTCTAAACCAATCAAATGGAGCCAGAAACCAACCGGGAAATTTGAAATCTCAGATTTAGGCCCTTTTTGGGCGATTTACCACCCTTCGCCAAAATATCATTCGATAGAAGGGAAATGAATATTTTCAAAAAATTTCTTCACAGACCTATTCCCAATGCTCTAATGCATAGTCAATCAAGGGCGCTACGAATTATTTCAAAATTTGAAGAAATGCCAAAACTTTGAATTCGACCTCATTGTCACTGTAGTTTGTCATAGTAAACAGCTAATTGATGACTGAAACGCATACTCATGGAGACTAAATATTTTGATTCGAAGGTCTCCTTCTGTGTGTTGAAGTATCTTCAAAATTTCTTCAAAAGATGCCAAATTTAGAGCACTATCTGGATCTTTTTTCAGTTTGAAACTGATATAAATACCTCCGGAGATATTCAAGATTCAATGCTGAGGGTAGAATGAACAACGGGAAAAGTTGTACTGTACGGGCCTAAAAAACCAAACCGTCGTTATAAATAAGAGGCGAATTAAAAGGTACTTACATTTGTATCTTGCAAAAAAGGACAACTAATCAAAATCGTGAAGCAGCACAAATGATAAACGTACTTTAACTGGTTTTGATATCAAAATTCCACTTTTTGAACCGCATTCTACTGCCAGTTTCTCCAACAAATCGTTCATATTTCTTCTTCCAACAACATTGTCAAAAAGGCCCCCCAACAAAAGGAGCGTGAAAACGTCAATGTTCAGCCACATATATGCCAGCCATCGACAAATAACATACGATTCCAATGAACTTTGAACAAATCGACTGGGCTTTGCTCACTCGTGCTTGCTTGGCTTGGTGTACTTTCGTAAATGTATTCATTTTGACTGCAGGAAGATATTCCTTAGTGGCTTTATTCATTAACTCATTCGTCAGTTTTACATTCTATTGACATGAGTGCCCCAAAGGACGGATCCTTGTCCAAAAAATTTTATCACTGAGGAGATTCCCCTGGCCAGTGCGTTTAAAGTTTAGGCCAAAACCCAAAAGCTCTGGTTTGGTGATGAACGCAAATTTGGACTTTCAAGATTAATATTCCAGCTCTCGATGCACCAATATCAACAAACTAGGTATCAATCTTCAAGTTAACTATCAAAGAGTACTTCAAAAGGGATCGATTCAACATAAATTCTTATCGCTAGCCCCGATCAAATCTGCTACCTTTTTTTGGGACACCCGGTAGAATGATAAGAATTACTGGAAATCACAAGATGCTAATAATAATCTCAGCCCGCTATTTTGAAACATGATTCTTATTTCTCCCTAATAAAGGATTTCTCGCCATCAATTTCTGCATACACGTATTTCTTGCCCATAAGAAACTCAACTCTCAGATTGCCAACAAATTAAGAAACTCCAGTACTGGGAAGATATAAGTCAAAAAACTATTTGTTTTAATAAAGGAAATCCTTAATCTATTTTTCATTTATTTTCTCTTGTTTCCTGTATCATATTACTCGTAGGGTACTTGAGTAATGTCTAAACATTGGAAAGGCTTGAAAAACTTGTTTTGAAAAATTCACGAAGGCACAGGTAGTGAATATGACTACAGTACTGTATTGTTATGGAACCTTTAACCCTATTTTAACCGGGGGGGGGGGGCGTTTTTCGCCCCCTATCGGATTTTTTTTAATAGCTCCCAAACGATGCCACCTACAATGCTAAAACTCCTTGACTTTTCCTAAAATTTAGTTGGCAATCAGAAAATAGAAATTTCAATACCTATTGTTCGACCACGTGACCACCACATGCCCATATTTGGAGAGTGGTCACAAAGAAATTCTTTAAAACTGCTCTAATTTTTTCCTTCGTTACTAAATCTCAACAATATATATACCATTCGATTTATCTCGGTGAGTACTTTCATTTGATATATAATTTATTCATATTTGCTGACATCAGCAGTTTATTATTTATATGACGTCATCAATCTTTATGACGTCACATTCCTAATTAATGAGTAATTTTTTCATGCAAAACTGATGGAATTGCCTCAAATATCGATTAAGGTACTTGATTTCACCAATAATATGCGAAATTATTGGTTTTAAATCATAATTATTGAGCTAACAATTTTGCATTGAATCAAATTTTCATTATTTAATTAGTTAATTTATTAGAAACCACAAATATCCGTATGAAACTATATAAAACTACAAATTAATGATATCAAGCAGGTATTTGGATGGTTTTTTGCCAATTTTATCTTGCTATTTGCTAATAATGGGCCCTTTTCTGCAAATAGCTCGATTTTCTCAAAATTTGCATTGTTTTTGGTTGCCTAGCAACCAATCACGTTACTATTGATTGATTGATGCTATTTTTAGATTCTCCTTTGTTCAATTATGACACAGTGCAAGTTTCATTGTCATGGCTGTTATACTTGCGGAGAAAAACAGGGGGGGGGCGAAAAACGCCCCCCCGGTAGAAAATCACTTTTTTTACCCGGTTAAAATAGGGTTAAGAAAGTCGTAAGAAAATGAGTACTCAAAATCTGACAATTTTAAGATACTTTCAGTAGGGTAGGGTGGGGTAAGGTGGGTCTACGGGGTAAAGTGGGTCTATTGAGCTTTTTCGCAATTATGGATGCGCTCGTCAAACTGACTGATGATTTGGAATTTTTCTCATGATTATCAAGGTGTGAGGTACCTGTTCATAGCAAAAATTGGGTTCAGATAGAAAAGATTTCACTTTGTAAAATCATTTTGTGAAACGGCCTACTCAACCGGAAATTTACAGCACCAGTAAACTTTTCAAAATCTCTGCTCAGTTGCTTTGTTTGATCAAAACCTGAACTGGAAATGCAAGTTTGATCCTTTAGGGACGGTGTGATCGTTTATTTCAAAAGAATTGAGACATTCCTTATTTTCTGAAGAATTTATCGCGAGGTGGGGTGATGTGGGTCTATTGGGGATTTCGCCACGACGCACAGTTAGCGAAGCCTAGCATCAATTTTTCAGTCTAAGACATTCAAAAACTAAATCGAACACGTGTTACAGTTGGTGTTACAGTTTTTTGGAATGGATGTTTCTAAGGCTAAGGCACTGTCTAATCTTAACCAAAAGCAAATTGGATTTACAGAAATATCAACAGAAAAGTTGTGTTGAGAATCGGGATGCCTCGTACATATAAAAAAACAGGCAAGCATTCGAATTACAGCGAAGGAGACCTCCAGAGTGCGTTAAATTGATCCTAGAACACGGAAAATCGATATATTCCGTCAGCAAAGAAAAGGGTATACCGAAGGAAACTCTCCGCCGTTGGATAACGAACCCCCCATCAAAGGCTGGTGGAGGAAGGCGCCCAGTGTTGACTGTTAAAGATGAAGAGCAGTTAGTTGAAGCACTGACCTACTGTGCATCTAACGGCTTCCCTCAAGACCGGGACGATGTGGCAGAGATGGTGAAAACATTTCTAAAATTTACGGGGAGAAAAACGTGCTTTAAAGATGGGAGACCAGGCAAAGACTGGATGATCTCTTTTATCAGACGCCACAAAGAGCAACTGGGAACAAGGAAGGCAGAACTACTTACGAAGGCCAGGGCACAGAGCTTAACTCCGGAGGTGGTGGACAGTTTTTTCACCCTTTTGTCAGATATTGTCAATGAGAATAATCTAGGTCCAAACCAAATCTATAACCTGGATGAGACTGGGCTATCGAGTGATCCTAGATCAAAGAAAGTCCTTGTCCCTCGTGCATCCAAAGATGCTTACTTGATGTCAGCTAGTGGCGGGAAGGCCATGTATTCGGTGCTATTTTGTGCTTCTGCTGCTGGAACGTGCATGCCCCCATTTGTCGTTTATAAGGGATTGCATTTGTATGGCAACTGAACCTTTGGAGGACCCCCAGGAGCCACGTACAGTGTTACCCCAAGTGGCTGGATGCAGGACTTTGTATTTGAGAGCTGGTTTATCAATAGCTTCATTTCACATGTTGCTGCAACCCCTAAACCAATTTTACTGATATACGATGGGCATGGTAGTCATCTGACCTACAAAACTGTTTCAAAGGCCATGGAAAGTCAAGTCATAATCCTTTGTCTACCCCCAAATTGCTCTCATGCCCTACAACCCCTTGATGTTGGCGTATTCAAGAATCTTAAGTGCGAATGGCGAAAGATCTTAAAGGACTGGTTTCGAGAATCTCGTCTTGAAGCAATTGATAAATCTGTTTTTCCGACCCTCCTTTAACAGTCTTTGGGGAAAGATGTCCAGCGCAGATATCATAAATGGATTTAGAGGATCTGGCATATTTCCTGTGGATAAAAGAAAGACAGAGCACCGGATTGTAGCTGCCTCCCAGCATTCCCAAAATGAAGCAGTGTCTGGAATTAACGAGCTTCCAACCTGTCAGATGTCACCAAGGGCTGCAATGCGTTCGGCTGTATCCACCGTCCTCGCTCCAATGTTGTCACCTAAGTCAGCTGATGCGCTGTGTAATAAGAAGAGGAAAAGAACCCGAGTTCAAGCGCAATCTGGGGAAGTTCTAACGAGAGACGAAGTGATGTGCCGATTACTCGCAGAGCAGCAAAGGAGAGACGAAAAGAAAAGCAAGGCAACAGCAGGGGGAAGACGATTAAGAAGAACGTTAAAAGAAGAACAAGCGAAGAAAATGGCTCTGCAGATTTTTGTGATCAAGAGATGGAAGAGGAACAGAGATGTCATCGGTGTCATGTAGTTTATGATGTGGAAGAAGAGCCTGATTGGATCGAATGTGAAATATGCGATAACTGGTGCTGCATCGATTGTAGACCACCTTTCATTGTGCCCGATCTTGACTACTTTATCTGTGCAGAATGCGAAAGACAAGTTTAGGTTAATTGACTGATTGGAAACATTCTCCATAGTTTGTGTTAGGCCATAGATATAATTCCGGGCAGTTGCTTTTTATTTCAATTCAGGTTTTGTGTGGATATTATTTGATGAGCTAAAAAGGACCTTTTTGTTTTATTTTATTTGTTTGAGGCTTTTTTAGAGTTTTTACAACAATGATATGTGCGAAACCTAAAGTAGGCCTCCCAAGTGCAACCAGCAAGGCTAGTCCACCTGAGATCACTCCGCATACTTTGTTAATTGTTTTGTAAAAGTGAGTTTTTAAGGTGAGAAATACATCAGATATGAAGAAAGAATAGTCAAACAATAAAAGTTCAATGAAGATATGAGTTAGTCAGTCATCTGTGTCCTTTTTTAAACAAAATTTTGAAAATAGGCCCACTTTTCCCGTCCGTCGGGAAAAGTGGGCCTATTTTAGTTGCCTGAGAAAATAAATCGTTAAAAATATAAAAATATTTCTTTCAGAGTTGAGATTTTTTTAGAAGAAACAAGAAGCATTGAATGTCAATTAAACGGAAAGTTTGAAATTATTTGAGCATTTTTGTGGTTTTACCAGCGATGTCTTTTGAGATTTTGCTCAATTTAGGCCCACGTTACCCCACCCTACCCTACTGGCCCAAATTCTTAGTTTCTTATAAAAAAAATACTTGTATCTGATTTCTGGCTAACAACATCGTGAAAAACGTCTTTGCCAAAATTTAAAAACAGGATACGCGCACTTACCAACGATTTGTTACTTCTAGTGATTAGAAGTAAGCCTCAAAGGACAAGTATGGCCTCGGCGTTTTGGCGCCAAAACATTCTGCGCAGATTTATCTTCAGGTGTGCGCATCTATCAGAAAAATCGAAGCACCACTCAAAAAATCGAAGCACACGAAAAATCGAAGCACACGAAAAATTGAAGCACACGAAAAATCGAAGCACACGAAAAATTGAAGCACACGAAAAATTGAAGCACTCAAAAAATCGAAGCACACGAAAAATTGAAGCACACGAAAAATTGAAGCACTCAAAAAATCGACCAATCAAAATCAAAACATATGAAAAATCGAATTAGATTGAAGATAATTTCCAGCATAAAAGGAACAGCATAAAAGGAATCGAATCGGTGCAGAACACAGAGAATAGTCGAAAATGTGACTTGAAATTGTTTGATCTCATAAAACCAGGCTGTCAAAACAAAATTGATGACATTAATTTTGGCGGAAAATGCACACCATAATATTGTGTTCTTCTTCCTTCCAATTCTAAATCTCCGTGTGGCATTCAAAACTCATCATAGTGCACCAACACAAACAAGTGTTTTTTCTATTGCAGTATGCAGGGTACTCGTCACAGAATTAATGATAGAGTTGAACAAAACTGCAGGTGTACACGATACATTCCATTTATCCAGTATGTTAGATGATGATGATTTTACAAGCAACAGCAAAAAGATCGACTATCACAGATCGTAAGTTACGAAAACATTAATTGATCTACAAATAATTCTCTGAATGGCGTCATCTTGACGGTATTAAAGACATCGGCATCTAACATAACAAATTGTGTCTCGAAAAACAGCACTGA
The DNA here is from genome assembly GCA_039566865.1 of Aurelia coerulea. Taxonomy (NCBI): domain Eukaryota; kingdom Metazoa; phylum Cnidaria; class Scyphozoa; order Semaeostomeae; family Ulmaridae; genus Aurelia; species Aurelia coerulea. Next base: position 15,057,556 of record CM076944.1, read on the forward strand.
CAAATAGTTGAAAACACAGAAACAACTATTGATGTACAAAGTTAAAAATAAGCTAGATAGAGCTAAAGTACCTCAGCCTTTTTGAAGCCTTGGTGAAGCTCAAACCATGTCCTTTGCAGGCAAAAAATTCAGTAAAATCCCAAACTGTGTGAAATGGAAATTCGAGTCTTGTGACTTTCTACATTGCTTTAGAAAGCTGGCTCACTTTATCTTGCTGAATATTTCTTTAAAACAAGCTAGCTCAATCCTCGTAATGCCATTTCAGTGAATAACTAGTGCAACAGGGAATGCTAATTTCTTATCTAGAGGGGGGGGGGGTACTTGACTTTTAATTGTACGGGGGTGTGTGTTCCAATCCAAGAAAGGATGTTCACCCGGCTTTAGAAATCTTCCCTCGAAATGATAGCCGGCTTTAGTAAAAATCGAATTCCTGAAATAATATTGAGTAATATTTGGTATCAATGAAATCAGTAAAGTTTGGATATTTTGAAATAAGAAAAAAGTCAATGTTGAAAATTTGGCTGAATGAGGCCTTTAAGAGAAGTTCATCATCATCATCATCATTTAAAATATTTATACAGGTTGAACAAGTTTCACAATAATATCTGGTTTTCAAACTGACCTGTCATAAAATCTAAGCTACAAAAAGAAAACTAGTGACAACGAAAGAGGAAGGGTAAATCTAAAGGTTTGTCTGGCGGACTTTGCTTATTTCGGATTTTGCTGTAGTACGGGGCAATTGTTATTATTATTCTTATTATCAATATGTTGATGCCAGCCGTTTCAATAATAACGGTAAGGATTTGACTTTTGACATATTCTCCATAGGGAAATTCGATTGATAGACAGTATGGAGAAAGTATGCATGAATACGCAAAACTACAAAGCAATAGCTGGACCTGATTTTCCATATCTAAAAGGAGGTAAGCAAAAATAATCTTTCTACTGGGCAAGCAAAAGATATTTAAATCTCGAGATGAAATCCCTTTAAAAGCTCCTAAAACAGCCGAAGATGATTGATAAATTCCGTCGTTTTTGTTCGGTTCGGTTTTCCTGCCAAATTAGGACATGTCCGGGGTTGGAATAATTGTTCATAAAATGAAAGATTACGATGTTGTGAATAGTGTGTAGCACTTTTGTCCAACCTTTTCTCTCTTTTCTTTGCGAAATTGCGTATTTCAATGAGCGAAATGACGTCATTATCTATGACCTCATTTCGCTCACTTTGCCCTCAACCAGAACGAGGCTGCCAAATATGTTGATGCTCACAACTTCGAAATGGATAGAGAACACGCACATGAATGGGCCTATTGGCTACTACTTTGATAAATAATTGCGCAAGCATTAAAAAGTACAATTAAAAATTACTGCTCGCAGTTAAAGGTGCAATGAAGCCAAAAACATAGAAAAAGAGAATGATAAAAAATGGACACACAGAAAGCTCGAAGAAAAGAAAATCAATTGAGGAACAAAATATGCCCCATCTCAGGATCGTACTCACGACCTACAGATTATGAGTCTGACGCGCTGCCTACTGCGCCAAACTGTCCGTGTGATCATTGCTTGCAAAACTCTATACTATTTTCCGACGTCACAATCGAACCTCCAAACCGTGGCAAGCCTTCTTATCGCATACTCTTACAAGATGGCGACGACTTTGGGCCTAACTTACGAAAACTGTTGTACGAATTTACAACAGAAAGAGATCTCAAAACTTGGAAAGAACTCAATTTCTGTGTTCGGCAGTTGGTAAGGTTGCTTTTTGACATTAATTGTAGAAACCCCGGACTTGTCCTTTAAGCGTTTTTTCCACGAGGCGGAATTTTTCGCTCGAACTGCGAATTCCGCTCGAAATTTTTTCTGGGCATGCGCAAATGAAAAAAATATTGTGTGCTCGAACTCTGCCCATGCCCAGAAAAAAGTTCGAGCGGAATGAGGAGTTTGAGTGAAAAATTCTGCCTCGTGGGAAACAAGCTTAACAGCAGTAGTATAGTATTCTTGTATGCTCTTGGGAATGTGAAGCCCCCCCCCCCATACTAATTCCTTTATTCCTACTGAGAGGCCAAATTTCTGTCAAGTAAATAGTTTATTTTAATTGAATATATCGGCTATTGAACAAGATATTAACCCTAATGGTGATCGGGATATCTGACAAGTCCTATTTTGGTTTAGGGGGGAGGGGCAAAAAGTCCCTTACCTAACTCTTGAATGGTAATAGGTAGCAAAACCAGATTTCGCGTCCCGATAGCTCCAGGTATGTACTTTGTAAAATATAGAAATCAACTCAAATTAGCATTCATTAATGCCTATTTCAGCAATTTTTTTGTATGACAACCCCCTGGTGACCAAATATAGGGTCAACCAATATGAGTGCTTTGATATTCTTGGAACAGTGGCCTTCTAAATGGCGCACGGGTTTTTATAAACCCGGTAGTGCCCCAGTAGATTTATTCTGATAACTCTGCAAGGAGAAACATCATGGCAATACCTATTTTGCAACTACTCATGAAGTACAAAGCAATAAGAAGAAAATAAAACAAAAGGTTTCTGAAACAGAAGGTAATAAAGGGGTGCTGTCTAATTCAAGCGACGAAACGAATGAAAAACAACGCAAACAAAACAGCAAGGGAGGCCAAGATCTCAGCGAGCAAGATACCCCGAACCCTGGGTGCCAGAGCCAAAAATGTAGATTTATAAAAAATAAAAGATAAGGAAATAAGGGAAAAAGAGAGAGAACCCTCTCTTCCTTCTTCCTCTTCTATTTTTTCTTTTTTTCTCTTTTATAACTTTTTTGGCTCTGTTATCCAGGGTAGATACCCCAAAAAGCAGAAACAAAGAGAATATTTCTGGTTGGGTATTCAATAATAAATGGCATTAATGAGAACGGGAATCTGTAAAAAACCAGACTTGATGCTTATACATTTTGGCACAAATGACGTCACAAACGGCATAAATATGAAAGAGGAAATGCAGAAAGCGATAGATCATATGCGAAAAGAAATTCCCATCACATTTGTTCTTGTTGTTTTAATTTTTTGATGATGGAAATATATGTAATTGTTATTTGTTATTTGCTATTTGCTATTTGCTATTTGCTATTTGCTATTTGCTATTTGCTATTTGCTATTTGCTATTTGTAATATGCAATTTTTAATATTTAAATGTAATATTGATTTGAATCTCTATGTTAAATGTTATGGTCGCAGGGTTGCTATGTCCTCGTGGCATCGTCTTGTAACCTTTGTCTGTTGATTATAAACTTTATGGGAATATATACCGGGTGTCCCAAAATGATGTATTATCATTTGATTGCTTATATGTCCATAGCCGATGAACCAATTTTCAAAAACTGGCAAAACCACAACCAACATCTTAACATCCAATTTAGCCTTTAGGCAATCAAATAAAACAAAGTTTTTCAAAATCCATTCATTGGTTATGTACATACAAGCAATCAAACAATAATACATCCTTTTGGGACACCCGGTATATAAAAATAGAATCCCCTGAAACAGATATTGTCATCTCGTTATGCACCCCCAGAAACGACCGACGAGCCTGGCCTCAATAACAAGGTAACAAAATGCAATGAAACTTTGAGAGAAATCTATGCAAGAAATAATGTGAACTTTATTGACAATAGCAATATTGACGACTCGTGCCTGGGAATGAAGAAACTTTATCCTATCTTGCCAACAATTTCAAAAGTTTCTTAAACAGTACTTGACTTTCGGAAATCTGGAGGTAGACAATGATTTAGAAAATAGGCAGGACAGTTGCCCCAATAACGAAATAGGCCAAAAATAAACGGAAATTAAGGTTCAGAAAGGATATGATTGCAGGATCTCTTTTTTTTTATTTATTCATTTAAAGATTACAATATAAATCTACAAGCTACACTACTTTACAAAATTACCACACAGCTATACAATACTACTGGAACGATACCCCAAGGAGCAAAAGGCTATGACTACCCCGAAGCCATTTGGACATAGAGACTAAAACGGCTATCTTTAAAATGCGGAATCCGGAATTTTCATGCGGAATCCGGAATTTCCTTTGAATTTGCGGAATTTTCAAATTATGCATCAAGCAAATGTGAATGATACCCCATTTTCATGCTGATGGTCTCCTGAAACTAAATTTTTGTTGTGTATCTTAAAACCCTGCTTGGATAAACTGTAAATGGAACTTTTAAGTTTTTCATATCTTACTTTTACGAAATTGGCTTTCCAATTAAGCTTGCCTCGTTAAACAATAATTCTTATCTACATAATTTTCATGATCTGCAGTCTAGCCAGGTATTCCTTCTCTACAAATGAAATTTTTGAAAAAGTATATGGCGGTACCATGGTCATAAAAATTATGTAGATAAGAATTATTAAAGGGAATGTAAGGATATAAAAGTGGCTCATACCACTTGCGATCAAATCCTAGCCAATCATACATTAGAATTTCCTGTTGACGTAGATCAGATACCCAAATATGGTACGGCACGTGTCACGGCCTATTGTTTTGGTAAGGTTATTTTTGTCAAAGGCTTATATATGCTTAGATTCCCTTATTGGAAAGCCAACTTCGTAAAAGTAAGATATGAAAACTTAAAAGTTCCATTTACAGTTTATCCAAGCAGGATTTTAAGATACACAACAAAAAATTTTGTTGCAGGAGACCAACAGCATGAGAATGGGGTATCATTCACATTTGTATGATGCATGGTTTGAAAATTCCGCAAATTCAAAAGAAATCCGGAATTTCCGCAATTTCGTGGAATTCCGCATTTTCGCGGAAATTCCGGATTCCGCATGGAAATTCCGGATTCCGCATTTTAGAGATAGCCGATTAAAACTAAAGAATAAAACTAAAGTATGTCTCAAATTACATGCCACGGGAAATGTCTGCGATCGAAACAATTTAAGTGTTTGGATGGGTAATTAGACATTGTCGCAGATATTGCGTGGCATCTAATTCGAGACAGACGTTTAACCCTATCTGACCTGGGTGATTTGAAACACTCAATGCCTGGGGGGGGCGGATTCCGCCCCCCTGTTTATCTCTGTTGTCATAAGAGATATGGCAGCCAAACTTGGCACAAAGGTAGTTCATTATGTAAACAATGAAAATTTGAAATCATAATCCAATTAGCGATGTTGTTGTTGCTGCTAGAGCATGATGATCATTATGATGTCATATGATGTCATATAAATGAAAGGTTGCTAAAAGGTCATGAAACTTTATTTTTCATAAAGAAACGAAAGATCTAGATCAAAATATATATAAATTCTTAATTTAGACTTGATTGGACCAATTAAACATGATTAAAAGAGATACAAAGTATGTTTTTCACAGAGTGCAGTATGAAAAATTGGTAACCATGGAAACAAGGCTAAAAATAGAATGTCCAAATTGTTGCAATTTTATTGCTCTATGATACAAAGTTAAACTTACGAAGTATCAGAGGCCTGCTGCATGTGTGGAAAACGGTGTAAACAAAAATGTACTAGGGGGGGGGGCGGAATCCGCCCCCCCCAGGTCAGATAGGGTTAACATACAATGAAAACAAGAACAAAATAAAAGCAAAGAAAAGAAGAAAACATTTACTTAAATGAGACATGGTGGTTGTGATTGTGTGGCTTATAACGGAGTGTGAAGTTTTCGAATCAAATCGACCAGATTTATGGATTTAGTGTAGCCTGCGTCGCAGACCGAATTCCAAAAGGAATGCAATAGAACGTTATCTTGGAGATTTGTATATCCAAATGGTCGTAATAAAGCAAAAACTCCAGCGAGAAGACCTCTGCGTGGTACAGCAAAGGAAGGGCAAAGCAACAAAAATGTTCTGTATCCTCAATACCATCGTTCGTAGGGCACATTGGATTTATGGTATCCCTAAAATTGTGGTTGAATTTGTAAAGGTTTAATTTGCTGAGACCAACCCTGAGTTGAGTGTGATAGGATAGACCTGTTTGGTCATGAATGCCAAAAGTATATCTTACAGGGGGTCTAATTATTGACAAAAGCTTCTTCTTAAAAACAGCAACAGACGGTGCAATTCTAATCTCAGGATCAAGTTCGTTCCATTCAGATAGGCAATGAAGATAGAAACTAGATTTGAATTTTTCTGTTCTGGCCTTTATTCGTCCAATAACATCCTGGTTGCGAAGAGAGTAATGTAACTGTTGAAGTGGTGGGATTGGATCCTTAGTATAAACTGGAGTTAGATTATTAATGATCTTGTAGAACAAAGTAAGGCGTCTGCTCCATCTTCGGCAGCTTAGTGATTCCCAGCCAAGTTATATGTACAGCTTTTCTCGTGATGTTCCTCTCCATGTTCCCGTAATTGCTCGCGCAGCAGAGTACAGGACAGACTCTAATCTTTCCATCAAGCTCGGTAAAATGATGCTACCACTGAACTCGCGTACTTTCGCCGAATGAGGTCTTACATAAAGCTTATATAACTCGCTTAGAAAATGCCTGGGCAGATATTTGGAGAGATATTTCAGCAAGCCAATACCCTTACTTGATTTGGAAATAGCTGATTTGATATGGGCAGAAAAAGACAAATTTAAATCTAGTATAATTCCAAAGTGTTTATGTTTATCTACTTTCCTTACTGGTATGTTGTTAAAAAGAATTTCTGGATGATCAGCTTTAATCTTTTTCCTCGAAAATATGAGTTCCACAGCTTGTTTTTGTGGATCAGGACTAAACGACATCCACCAGTCATGAGCCCACTGACTTATCAACTCAAAGTCATGGTTCATGTCATTGGCGGCAGAATTAGAATCTTAGACGACCGTAAATAATGCCGTGTCATCAGCGAAGATCATTTATAGTCATTTATTAGGTCATTTATATACGCAAGGAAGAATAAGGGCCCTAGAATCCAGATCGTTGATGATCCAGCCCCAATCGTTTTGGATCCAGCCCCAAATCCCCTCCTTGCAGGTGACTATGAAATTAACAAACATAAGGCAACGTTCCACTTCAGGACCATTGAAGTGCAGGAGATCAGGGATGCATTTGCCACTGTTAAGACAGCAAAGAGCTTTGGGACTGACAACATCTCTAGCTACTTTCTGAAGCTTGCGCTGCCTTTTATTGAAAATTCGCTTGCTTTCTTGTTCAATACATCCAATGAAACAAGTCGTTTTCCTGACTCATGGAAAGTTGCTAGAGCTTACTCTGATTTTCAAAAAATGGCGACAAGGCTGAAAAATCTAACTATCGACCAATATCAGTCTTGCCCGTCATCTCAAGGCTCTTTGAAAAATTCGTAACAAATCAGCTGTACCAGTATATGAATGATAATGGCCACTTTTCATCAGGCCAATCCGGCTTTTTGCGCCTTCATTCAACAGTAGCATGCTTACTGAAAAATACTGGCGACTGGTATAATGGAATGGATCTTGGAAAGCTTGTGGGTCAGTGTTCATTGACCTTAAAAAGGCATTCGATACCGTCGATCATAGCATTCTCTGCAAAAAGCTTGAGCTTTACGGTGTACAACAACGTGAGCTCTCTTGGTTTAAATCCTACCTAATGAACCGGAAGTAATTTTGTAGGGTTGATGGGGTAGATTCCGAAATTGGGGACATTGAAGTTGGTATTCCACAAGGTTCATGTCTTGGCCCTCTTCTCTTCCTCGTCTATATCAACGATCTCCCACAAGCAGTTCAAGATTCCAACGTGTACATGTATGCTGATGATACCAGTTTGTGCTACCAGTCTCACGATCTGACTCGGCTGAATGAGGCTATTAACAGCGATCTTAGAAAGCTGGATGCTTGGCTACAAGGCAACAAGCTTTCCCTGAATGTTGCAAAAACTCATTCAATGCTTGTTTCCACCAAGCAGAAACACAACATTCTCAAGGGTCAAAATGAAGACTTGAAATTGAAAATACGGGATAATGAGCTTGAAGTAGTCAAAAAGACAAAATATCTCGGTTTGCAAATTGACTGCTCTTTGGATTGGAAAGAACAGATCAAGGCAGTATCTGCCAAGGTCTCCAGGGCAGTTGGATTTCTAAAACATGCCAAGTCTTTTCTTCCGAAAGAAACTTTGCAAACTCTCTATACAGGTATTGTGGAGCCCCATTTTCGATACTGCTGTTCTGTCTGGGGCTGCGCCGGTTTAACTGAAATTAATCAGTTACAAAAACTTCAAAAGCGTGCTGCTAGGATAATAACGAATAGCAGATTTGATGCCCCAAGCAGACCTCTTATCGAAGAGCTGGGATGGAAGACCGTTGACAAACTGATTACCAGTGAATCTAAGACAATGGTCTTCAAGTCCCTGAATGAGCTGGCCCCACAATACCTGTGTGACCTCTTCACCCGAAATTCGCTGTGCTCGTCATACAGTCTTCGTAACTCGGGGACCGACTTGAGGTTACGGATGAAAAGGTCAACTAATGGCCAGAAATGATTCTCTTATAGAGGCGCTAAACTATGGAATAGCCTGTCAGCCGAGTCAAAGCAGGTAGCCTCTCTGTATAGTTTCAAAAAAACCATCTAAAAACAGGCACTTTTCCTTTTGCTTTTATTGTAAATTTTGAACATTATTGTACATATGTTTTAGATATTGTAAATAAGGTTTTATAGTTTGATTTAATTAATAGCTTTTTTCCTTTTATATTATATTGTAATTAACGTTTTTATCGGAGGGCCCCTTGAAAATCAACTTGTTGAAGGGCAACCCTCCTTAAAAGAATTAAATATGAAATATATAAATATATATATAATATATGAAATATGAATATAAGAATAGAGCCCTGGGGCACTGTTGCCGAAATATCTCCCCAAGAAGAACTCTGTCCATTCAGAACAGTTCGCTGCTTTCTATCCTTGAGAAAACTATTGATAAGAGAGAGAAGATTTCCTGAGATCCCACATCGTGTGAAAATTAAAGATAAGACCATCATGCCAAACCCTGTCAAATGCTTTGGTAATGTCAAGATATACAGAACGAACATCAAGAGGAGGATTGCAATCAAATGCTTTAGAGTATTCACCTGATGAAGCCGTATGTAAAATGATGCTTGAATTAGAGTACTCATTCACCTGATGATGCCGTATGCATATACAGCGAAATATTGTGAACTTTTATCAATGGATATTGAAACATGAAGCTTCTTGTAATTCTTTTTCTTATTAAACTCTACGCCCGTTGTAACATTTTCAAAATGCTTTAAAGATTGTATGCGCTATGGTCATTAGCTGTTTGTTTGTTTCAACTTATTTCAATTCGAAATTTTCTCTAGCTATTACATATAATGAAATAACTAATTTGAATCGAATATATACATAAATAAACTTAACACTATAATAAAAGTAAACATTAAATAATTTTTTGTGTGCATATTATCATTCTATTTTGTAAAATATAGATACACATATATATGATACATTTGATACAGTGGCAATCTTTCAGTGAAAGATGCAGGGCATTGTTTAGCCATTTTCAAATCGGCAAGCATTACACTGACACTCAGGTCCATCCCAGCTTTTATCAAAACGTTTAAAAATGGTCAAATTTTCGGCTGTTTTGAAATCATTGGATAATCCATTCCAAAGTTTTGGTCCAAGCGACCTATAGCTATTTGATCCAAAAGTGACTTCATTTGGTCTGTAATGTACTAGGTCGAATTGGTTCCTGGAGGACCTGCCCTCAGATTTAAATTGAAATATATATTGCATGAAACGAGGGTTCAGATTATGCATTGTTTTATAAATCTCGATAAAAAGCGTTCTCAGGCGATTGATGTTCATTGAACATTTCTTGGACTTTGATAGCAAATCAGTATAAGAACTTACATGATCATTGTGCAGGAATTGCAATGCTCTTTTGTGCAGTTTTTCAAATTTTGCTTACGATTTTGCTGAGGAAAAATGCCAAACAAGGGAGCAATAATTGAAATTTGAAAACACAAAGCTTTCAACTAGAATCTGTTTTTCTTTGAAACCAATAAAGGACTTCAGTCTCTTCAGGACATGTAATTGTGTCGCCGCTTTTCTGCAAAGATTCGAAATATGAATGTCAAAATTCAATTTGTTGTCAATTTCAAACCCGAGAAGGCGAACTGATTTTTCGGACGCTATTTCTCTGCCCTGAATTAAGATTTTTTCTCCAGAAGTGTCCTTCCTATCTTTCCGTACTGATAAAGCGTTGCATTTGTCAGGATTAGCAATCATTTCATTCTGCCGAAGCCAGTCCAGAGCTCTATTTGATTCGTCTTGTAGTAATCCAATCAAGTCTGGCAAGTCTTAGCGTAGGCACTTATAGTGTTATCATCGGCATAATTATGCAAACTAGTTTCTCTAATGAATAAGAAGAGGTCATTAATGTAGAAATTAAAGATTATAGGTCCTTACACAGACCCCTGAGGTACTCCAGATAATACAACTTGAAAAGTACTATAAACATTGTTGATGCGAACGCATTGTTCCCTTCTTTTCAGATAGGAATAGATGAAAACCAGGGCTGGTTCATCAAATCCATAGGCGTGTAATTTTGCTACTAAAAGGTCATGGGGTATGCAGTCAAAAGATTTTGACAAGTCCATTAGAATCGCTCCAACCAAAAAGTCGTTGTCTAAGTTCTGTCTCCACTCCTCAATCATTCTGAGCAAAACGTGCTGTGTGCTATATGCGCTTCTATTTGTAGCAATGAAAATTGAAAGGCCATTGCCGATAGTTTGAGAGAGTTGATTTTTTACTGTTTTCTCAAAAATTTTCGAAAAAGAATTCAATACGCTAATGGGACGAAAGATAGGCACTAAATCATTACTGGCTAACAAAATTGACAAGTGACGCGCTCTAAACCAATCAAATGGAGCCAAAAACCAACCGGGAAATTCGAAATCTCAGATTTAGGCCCTTTTTGGACGATTTACCACCCTCCGCCAAAACATCATTCGATAGAAGGGAAATGAATATTTAAAAAAAATTTCTTCACAGACCTATTTCCATTGCCCTAATGCCTAGTCAATCAAGGGCGCTACGAATTATTTCAAAATTTGAAGAAATGCCAAAACTTTGAATTCGACCTCATTGTCACTGTAGTTTGTCATAGTAAACAGCTAATTGGTGACTGAAACGCATACTCATGGAGACTAAATATTTTGATTCGAAGGTCTCCTTCTGTGTGTTGAAGTATCTTCAAAACTTCTTCAAAAGATGCCAAAATTAGAGCACTATCTGGATCTTTTTTCAGTTTGAAACTGACAATAATACCTCCGGAGATATTCAAAATTCAATGCTGAGGGTAGAATTAACAACGGGAAAAGTTGTACTGTACGGGCCTAAAAGCCAAACCGTCGTTATAAATAAGAGGTGAATTAAAAGGTACTTACATTTCTATCTTGCAAAAAAGGACAACTAATCAAAATCGCGAAGCAACACAAATGATAAACGCACGTTAACTGGTTTTGATAGCAAAATTCCACTTTTGAACCGCATTCTACTGCCAGTTTCTCCAACAGATCGTTCATATTTCTTCTTCCAACAACATTGTCAACAAGGGCCCCCAACAAAAGGAGTGCGAAAACGTCAATGTTCAGCCACATATATGCCAGCCATCGACAAGTAACATACGATTCCAATGAACTTTGAATAAATACACAAATATATTTACTCTCCACGTTCCAAAATGGCAAGAACTGTAACATCGAACATGGTCAGAACGAACGATTTGGTGATGTCCTCCTCGATAACACTTGCCCTCATGCCTTTATCCTATTCTGCTGTCATTTTTGCGAGATTATGAGTGGGAATCGACAATTACGTCAGCCAAAAACCTCGTATAAATTCATGAATGGCGGTCCTTGCTTTCAGCAGTGCAAAAGAAATGGCTGTCGTTTCTCCTCTTACAGTACAGTACAGTACAGTACAGTACAGTACAGTACAGCACAGCACAGCACAGCACAGCACAGCACAGCACAGCACAGCACAGCACAGCACAGCACAGCACAGCACAGCACAGCACAGCACAGCACAGCACAGCACAGCACAGCACAGCACAGCACAGCACAGCACAGCACAGCACAGCACAGCACAGCACAGCACAGCACAGCACAGCACAGCACAGCACAGCACAGCACAGCACAGCACAGCACAGCACAGCACAGCACAGCACAGCACAGCACAGCACAGCACAGCACAGCACAGCACAGCACAGCACAGCACAGCACAGCACAGCACAGCACAGCACAGCACAGCACAGCACAGCACAGCACAGCACAGCACAGCACAGCACAGCACAGCACAGCACAGCACAGTACAGTACAGTACAGTACAGTACAGTACAGTACAGTACAGTACAGTACAGTACAGTACAGTACAGTACAGTACAGTACAGTACAGTACAGTACATGTAGCAGGTACATGAAATAAGTATGAAATGCTGATGTACGTAAGAAAGAATATAATAGCAACAAACAGAAGAAATGTACATTTTGTTTTTAATGTGAAAAAATAGATTGACCATTTCGACTAAATAACATTTGAAATACTATTTTTAAAGCTCTTTCATATCAGTTTCACATTCTGTGGGGATGTTGCGGAAAATATCTATCTTTGGGCTAGAGGGGTGTCGCCCTGATTGTATTTTTCATTTGACCAAATATTCCTGCTGAGCGAAAGAATTTCCAGAAAGGAACTTACCATTTTTAATGTGAAAAAATAGATTGACCATTTCGACTAAATAACATTTGAAATACTATTTTTAAAGCTCTTTCATATCAGTTTCACATTCTGTGGGGATGTTGTGGAAAATATCTATCTTTGGGCTACTTACATCAGAGCAGAGGTCATCCATTAGAAAATCACCCTTTTATGGTCAAGCAACACAGCAGCAGCGACCAAAGCTGGACATTTATATTGCACTTGTAGACTCTTGGAAGCATGCACGTATCTTCGTAAGATGGCAAAGCTTTAAGTCAGTGCATGTATCTTTTTACGAGAAACAGCTTACAAGAAACATAGTAGGTTCTTAATTTTTCGAAAGTTAAGGAGCAACCTTAACTGAATTTAAAAAGCTAAGGAACTTTTATAATTTGAAGTTATAATTTTCCCAGCGCATCAAAAATGTTTTCGCACTATACAGTTATAAGGTTATAGCAACTATTTGGACATTACTTTCAGTGCGAATTATGTTATTTATTTGTTTTGAGATCTTACTAAGTAATTTGGGAGCCCTCTTAACAAGGCTAAATTAACTCTACACTTTTGGCACTAGAAATATAAGAAACACACAAAAAGCTTATGGTAGTTGCCCAAATATTTAAGAAACTGCCTGCCACTCTGGGAACTCCTGTGTCTTTGAAACACTTTATAACAATTTCAAAGCTATGGTTATGCATTCATGCCACCATCTATATCATACAAGGAATCCTAAAAGGAGCCAAATGAAAAATGAAAAAATTCTCGAGTATTAAAGATTTTGATTATTCTGGGCCACTTGAGTGGCACGAAGCTCGTTTCAAGAAATTGAACTCTGAGATCATCAAAAATTAAAATGATATTCCTTCCCTGATCTAGATATGGCATGAATGAATAAGATTTGCTTACATTCTTACAAAGACACAGGAGATCACAGAGATCTTATGGTCGTTAAACGCACCATAACATACACTGGTGCCATCATCTGGAATAAAATTCCAAGCGAGATAAAGAATTCAAAAACAAAAGCAATGTTTAGCAAAACTTTTTCTGAACACCTGCGAAAAAAATACTAATTTTATTACATGTCTGCAAATGTCATGCATCACCAGCCCACAAAATACTGTTTCTACCATTATTAGCTTTTTTCTCTTTTTCTTTGTTCCTAATGTTTTTGTATCTTTATTGTTTGATGCTTACATTTTTGAATAGTTTCAAAAACTTTGTTTTATTTGATTGCCCAAAGACTAAATTGTAAAAAAATGTGATAATACATGATGATATTTTTGCTTAGATGTGAACGTATCATGTATGAGTGAATTGGTTTTCAAAATATGTAAGCTATCTCCTTGATCTAAAAATTTGGGGTACTTGGCTCGCCAGCCCCCCGGGGTTTCTCTAGAGAAGAACTTCTGAATTTTCAAAATATGTGTTCTCCTTGAAAAAGGGGAGTATCCAAGTATCCAAGTACCCTGAACAACTTTTTTATTCTTTATCTATTTAGATCTTTCAAACAAGTAGAAATGTAGTAGATTAAATTTGTTGTTCAAATGAAATTGAATTGAATTGAATTATTTATTTTTATAGCTGAAAACATTGAAAAAATCTGAAAAATCTCCGTTGTACCACAAAAATAAGAATTACCATAATTCTTTTTTGGGTACGATTTAGAACAAACCCTTTGGTAAAAACTTGCACAAATAGTTGCTTTAAATTTGTGATTGTTTTGGTAAATACATTTTGCCCCAATTTTTACATTTCAACTGTTGAGTTTTTAAGATGATTTTTAAAAATATGAATTTTGCAAATTTCCGCCATTATGAATCACATAAAAATGAACCAAAATATAAATATTTCCAATCATTGTCGCAATTACTTGAAAGTACATGACTAGAGGATTGAAATAAGATCAAAAAGAAAATTGTCAGACCTTTCTGAGCGGAGAAATATTGCTTTGAAAATTCAGTCCAGGCAACGATATTCCGGAAGTACTTATGCAAACAAATCAATGAATTAGGCCCAGCTTCAAAAATCATTTTCTTGGCTATCCGTTGTCCAATTTAAATTTTTTTTGTGTATCATAAATCTTCAGAGTGTGCTTCATGATATGGGTATGAAATAAATTTGAATTTTGAAACTTCATGTTTTGGTATTTCTTCCACTCCCTGGATCACTGTGCGCTTGTGTGGATGTATTGTAGAGTCAAATCGAGTATATTTCTGTTGACGTCATTTGGGAGGTCTTTATCACCATACAATAAAAGCTGCGTCAAAACTTCATTTGAAAGGTCGATATATCCGAATGGTCGTAGTAATGCAAAAACTCCAGCGAGAATAGGGATACAAATTCGGTCGGCTTGACCGTAATCGAAATGGGGGAGGTGTTGCTTTCTACTGCAAGGACACTGTTCAGTGTGATGTAAGGGATGATTCCCCAAGATCGACACTTGAGTTGATCTGCATCGAAATAACGCCACCAAACCAAAAGCCAAATCAATCGTTGTAATTTTATGGTATAGGCCGCCAATTGATGTTTACGCCGCCTACAGCAACTCCTCTCATATCTTCTTCTCTAAATATCTTCTCAGTATGTAAATTGAATAGACTTGGTGACAATATGCAGCGCTCCAACTATTACCAGTCAAGGATTAGGTACGGGTCTCCCCAACCAAAAAAGGACGCGTGAGATAGCCCAACCACTATGGGGATAATTTATCCGTTGATAGTATAAAGTATGGGTTGTACAACAGCTTTCGAACAGCTTTTGAAATGAATCAATTGGTCTTCCGTCTTCTTTTATGTGCTGTTCATATACAAATGTATTTCTTTACCATATTATTGCAAGTATCAAAGATTCTATTGCATATCCGTTTCATTCCACTTCAGTAAAAAGCATGTTTCAAACTGAGCTCGAAAATATGATGGGGAAATCTGGATTGAAAATGAAATTGGATGCACCACAAGATATTGTCGATGACCCTACATTGGAAGTTAAAAGACTGAAAGCTTTCGTAAGTACCCCTCGCTGTGTTATTTTCCCTAATTTGGGTCAGTGAAAGAAGAATGTCAAGAGATCTTAGCATGCGCCCTTTGCAGTTTCCATAATAGTTTTTTCTACACTAGTTATGCCAGCAGTTATCACCACAAGTCGGATTTTGCTTCCAGTATTGACGACAAAAATGCTCTGGGAAAAACATATCCAAGAAAAACAAAACGAAAATAGAAAACCATCAAGGAAATGAAGGATAACAATGTTCGCTTTTTACTAATTATTGTGTGAAAGATCTCATCAAGAGCTATCAAATTGAAGTATTTTCGATGATTTGCAACTATCATGGGAAAAATTAGACTCACTTCATTAGCATTCCAGCCGACGACGTGTTGAGAAGACATTGGTCACGTGATGAGTGTTTAAAATTATGAAAAATGTTTGATTTTGAAGCAGCCTACTATATTTTAGGAAAACACATAAAATCTCCGCTCTTTATCTTTCGAGCTGACGACACTACATCAGATCAAATTTGCTGCCCCCCCCCCCCCCCTCAACCGCACCATCTGGTAGCAATAGGGCTAAATGTATTCATTCGTCTTCAGTGCGATCAAATGATCGAGAATCACGAGGAAGACATTGAAGATTGGTATATGAACCACTCCGGACAAGACCCCTTGGATTACGTTTGCAGCAACAAAGTATTAAAAGGAAATGATACAGGTGAATAACCATGAAACTTTCTTTATGATGTTCTTTGAACCTTTTAAACATACACGTTCTTTTTTATAAGAAACTGCCCATAAGAAACTCAACTCTCAGATCGTCAAAAAATTAAGAAACTCCAGTACTGGGAATATATAAGTTAAGAAACTATTTATTTTGATGAAGGAAATTCTTTATATATTTTGATTCATTTTCACATGTTTCCTGTATCATAGTACTCATAAGGCGCTTGAGTAATGTCTAAACATTGGAAAGGCTTAAAAAACCTTGTTTTGAAATGTTTACGAGGGCACAGGTAGTGAACATGAAGATTGCTATGGAACCTCTAAGAAACTCGTAAGAAACACTGAGTACTCAAAATCTGATTCTTAGTTTCTTATAAAAAATATGTGTAATCTCTATATATATATATAAGCGATGAAGCACCTTGTTGTATAAATCCACAACTTCACTTTGAGGCAGCATTCTCTTTCAGTTGGTAGCTTAATTTGAAAGGTTTTTTTCCATCTTTTGTCAATAAACACAACAATCAGAGTTCAAAGATGTCAATCAAGGACTGTTTCGGTAATCTAGAGAGGCTAAATACATAATCTTGCCCACATTCCTTGACTTGCTACAAGTTAATCTCAGAATGTAGCAATTTAGGAGTCAGGAGGAAGGAACAGAAACTGAGATGGTCACCATGGCAATTCATGATTGTTCAGCATTGTTCTGATGCTACTGTGTTGTTTGGCTGTGCAGGGGTGATTTTCCAACGGAGGACCTCTAACAGATGAGATGTTTGTCTAAGAAATCCACACCAAATGTGAAAATTGATATTTCTTCAAATGTTAAATTTTCGAAATGACCAACCTTTTTTATGAACAAAAAAATCAAAATTCTTCCGTAGTTGTTATTCGTATTTGTTAATACATTAAAGCAAGCACTGAAAGACGATAGTCATTTCTCTTGCACTAAAATGAGGGATGTAACTCATAAATTTATACGACATTTTTCTCAAATGGCATCGCCGGTTTCCACTCTTATAAACTTGAAACGATGGCAGCAGTTAGGAAAGGAAATAGTAGCATTGTTGGTCGGAAAGAGCATCACGAAATAATTCTTTCTAGGCTAAACTAGACGTACACCCCTTCTTATTCTTAAGTGTGGCAACTTCATCTATAAGATATTTACTGAAGAAAGACAGATCATGTTACAATAGGATCCGCTACTGTTGATTGATTCCTAAGTAAAAAGCCACAGCGATTACAAACAAAGGTAATTCCATGAACAGTCGGCGAAGTCATGAATGTAAACAAAGAAAGCCACCAAGGCTGTGAGACCCAGGCAGCTAGCTCACTCGTTGTTCATTCCAGAAATGGTTTGTAAGAGCAGACTTGCGCATATATCATAAAACAAAGGATACATCTAAACATTTGTCTCGGACATTTTATTTGTTAGGTTCAGAAGCCGATTGGGAAGCGATTCAATTCTCGCATCTTTCGATGCAAATAAAACACTTGCTGCTTTAAGTTGTAGGCCCATACACCAAATGTAAATATGACAAATTTCAAGTTAAGTAGCTATTCACAATCTGGTGGATTGATGGATGAATTGCTTCATAAAGCAGCGTTAAGCTCCGGCCAAACGCTCTCGACTTTCCACTCGACAGCGCTCGACATTTGTGTCAAGTGAAAAGTCGAGAGTGTTTGGCCACCTGGTATAGTGATGTCGAGTGATGTTGAGCGTTGTCGAGCGTTGTCGAGTCAAATTTGATACTGGTCAAAATTGTCGAGCGAAGCCGCTCGACATTTCTATTGTTTGAGGTGTTGTCGAGTGTTTTCGAGAGCGTTTGGCCAGGTGCTCGACTTTCCGCTCGACAATGCAGAGCCTGCGCATGTGCAGTTGAAAAAATTTTCCCACCAAAATTACTGCAACAAAGGTTCTGCCAAACAAACAGCACGGAAATCGCTTGGGGGAAATTAATTCTTCGACATTCTGCAATATGTACAGAAAGTCTTCGTACGACATTCTCATCATCTCTCGGAAACCTTGAGAATCTTCGATTTTCGATTTTCAAAATAACCTCGTTGCTCTCTTCGTTTCATCCAGGCTCTTGTCTTTCCTCTCTTCACTTCACTTCTGTCTCTCTTCTCCATCTAAGACTGTTACCAAAATCAGAGCAGCAACAGCCTTGCGTTTTCTTTTTGCGAGCTTCATGTTGATTTAAGAACAGCAAGAAAATAAAATTGAAAATTTGGCGGGCTGTTGTACGAGAACGAGGACAGAAAGTAAGACATGAAGTCGAGCCTGCCGCGAAATCGAGTAAGAGTCGAGTGAAAGTCGAGAGCATTTGGCCACCCTCTGCTCGACAATGCTCAACAATGCTCGATTTTTGTCGAGCGCTGTAGAGTGAAAAGTCGAGAGCGTTTCGCCGGAGCTTTAAAGCGTAATACCATACTTTCAGTATTCCACTTTTCTCAGTTCTTCCGAAAGCAACAAAAATTGACAACAACTTTTCATTTTCCTTCAACAGACTGTCTTAGAGCGTCAATAGAAGTTCCAGACTTTGCAATGAAGCCGCTGCCAGCTGATGCACCTTCTATTGCTCGAGGAGAACTTTGAAATGCATGATACGCATGACTCATCACATTCAAACACATAAGAACACTTGCAGAAGAACAAAATCATACTGGCAGTGAAGAGTTAATATTTTACGTGAATTGCTAACTAACAATGGTGATAGTGGCAAAATACAACGTAATAAGCTGACCATTTAAAACATTTAACGGGTGTCCCAAAAAACTGTTTGGCGTTTGATTAAATGTTAAAAAATGACGATATGATGAACTGTTAAAATAATTTTTCTTGCTTGGATCCCAAAATAATTGCAGACACCAGAATCTTGCAAATCCGCTGAATATTCACTGAGTGCTAGTTTTTGAAGTTCAAGTTTATGGCTGAAACCAGAGGCTTCTTGGTAGCATTTGTAGTGTATGTAGCAGATATCGTTTGCTTTGTTTCTGGTTATTTTAGAGCAAACGAAGCGCAATTTGGAAGAGAAAAACAATTCGGTAACTTAACTTTCTCGAAAATTGATTCAAGCGCAT
The DNA here is from genome assembly GCA_039566865.1 of Aurelia coerulea. NCBI lineage: Eukaryota > Metazoa > Cnidaria > Scyphozoa > Semaeostomeae > Ulmaridae > Aurelia > Aurelia coerulea. The sequence continues at coordinate 15,077,021 of CM076944.1, forward strand.
GGATGCTTTGAGGAATTCTGTCGAGCAAAGCATGAAACTGATCCAGTCTCTCATCGATCAAGTCTTCTATGATGTGTTTTCAATGCCTGCATCCTTAAACAGATTTATATAATGGTCACAAGAATCAAAATATTTCCTTTTTGTCCTCTTGGGTTTGCTCTGATATTCACGAGAGGTACAGTAACCCGTATAAAAAATCTAGTTTTATACGGCTGAAATTGAGAGATTAGAACCTTTTCAACAAGAACTCCAAAGAGGCTGTAATTTCTAAAGGTTCTTATGTAATAGTTCAGATGATGGAATTTTTTCTTGAAAATTGCAACATCTATCATTATTGCAAAAACTTAATTGAAAAGTAATACATGAAAAGTTATTCATAAGTGATAGAAAGAATACAGTGGCATCTGCAGTTACATTACATGTAACATTACAAGAATTCTTAGGAATCGTTAAGAGGTCTTAAGAATTGTCAAGAATTTTTGCCAAAGATCATTTTGACATTTAGAAAAAGGATCTGTGGAGAACACTATTTTTCTGGTGAATGGCTGCCACAGGGCTTTCACGGACGATAAAATGAGCTCTCAAATCTATTGGCTCCAAATTCACGGTGAAGAATAAGGAAATAAATTGGCCAAAATGTTGCTGAATAGCTGTCCTATGACCCACCAGCCTTGTAACAGGAGGGAGACTCTCTCTCCAGCCCAGACCTCGACTCCAAAGGTTTTTGGCGTTGGGCGGGAAAGTATTTCTCATTCTTTCTGTTTACCAGAATAAACGAAGCGAGATGAAAAGTTGAACAAGATAAAGTTTCATGACGAAATCTTGGAGATAATCATTTTTATTTGAGTTCGGCAAGCTGGAAAGATACAAATTCAGTATTGCGAGGGAATAATGTCTCGGCCCTTGAATATATTGCTTCAAGAAGCGGTTTTGTACGCAGTTGTTTTTATCTAGAAAATATATATGACTTGGTTGGAAAAACTTTGAGTCCATTTGCGAACCCTTGTTGAGAAAAAAAAACTGCAATGACTTCTAACGGCAGGTAACTTGCATCCGCTTTATTGAATTTATTTCATATCACAATTCATTTATCAACAAAAATCCAACACTGTTTACCATCTACATTGTTCTGCTTTGCAAGTCAAATTAGACAGAGAAAAATTTTGCTCAGCAGCCATCTATAAAAGTAACTCCAACATACCGATGCCTTCTCTGCCCTGTTTACCGGAAAATATTATGTGAAAGCAGTGCCTTTGCAAAACATGAACTCTAAGTTCCAACTAACGTGTAAAAATAAAGTTCCTCTTCTTGCTTTATATTGTCTAAAATCCTTCCTCCCGTTTTGATTTGAAACCAAAATCTCCAGACACAACAAACGGGTACCAAATGATTTGATGCATTCCATAAGTGTAGTCTATGCTTTCAGTCATGCAAGATTCCTCGCAATACTGAATTCATCCTTTTAGAGACAGGGTTATCTGTCCATGGAGCCAGTACATTTAAACGTCATTCTTCAATGCCTAACAAAAGGTCGAATAATTTTTCTGGGACACCTTGTATCAACTCATAACCTTTCAAATAAGTATATTTATACGGATAAAAATTGCGTCTGACATTTTCTGCCGACGGTGACTAGTTTAATTTCAAAAGGTTACTTGTCAGTTATCTTACTCATAACGAAGAGCAATAGATGGGGCAAAGAAAGTTGCATTTTGCACCACATTAGTCAATGTGGCTTTGCAGTTATAAAAAAATCGTAACGTATGGATGTCAGAGACTCGTGTAACAATAGCAAATAGTCCCCAAGATAACAGTTAGGAGTGCCCCATTCTATGAATTATATAAAGTATATAAACAAAAGAAAAGGAACCTTTGCTGCAATCTTTAGTGCATTTCTGTTGCAATGAAATTATAAGGATCAGTGGAAGACTTTTGTCTGAAACTTTTGCTGGTACAATCTAAATTGAATTAACATTGACATACAAAAATCTTTTATTCTCTGATTCTTTTGGTTCATGATTGATCGTGGTTAGTCAGACCATGGGCGATTCGGACACGGCTAATTGTGTCTCACTGCTATTTCAAATAAAATTGAATGCTTACCTAGACATGGAGAATGTATCCAACTCGCTATTTATAAACTTCGGATGAATTTGAATGCTTTCCTTCTTGTCTATTTTGTCTGCTTTTAATGCTTTAAGTCCAGCTCCACAGCTTGTTGAAATTCGTTATTTGTTAGGCCATAGCCAAACAAGCATGCGCAGAATGTTGTTTAAATTCTTTCCTAATGTCATGGTTCTCAAGCAGGTTTTTTATTAGCAACGCTGGGTCCCCTCTAAAAACGTATAGGTACGTAACTAGCCACTTTTCCTTAGGAGAGCCATGGCAAGCACCGCATAACTTTTTTTGCCCATATGAAACCTGCCGGGGCCTTTTTTTGCTAACAACTTTAGCAAGATGGGGTGAACGTGAGAGAAGGCTTTACGATAGCAACAACAACAACATCATCAGCAAAATATGTAAAACATTAGTAACGTTTTATTATTTGGCTCCGGTACCCAGGGTACCCCGTAGGACAAATATGCTAAGTACCCCTCCCCCCCGGTAGTGCATGAAGATTGTTAGGAACCTTTAAGAAACTCGTAAGAAACTCTGAGTACTCAAAATCTGCTAATTTTGAGAAAAGTTCAGTACTGGGACAAATTCTTAGTTTCTTAAAATAAATATGTGTATTTTGCATTGACGAGGATGACGGAATGGCTGTTAACCCTTTTTCGAATGACTAAATATCTTGTATTTGTTTCAATTTCTTGTTAGCTATTTCTATCATCCATGGTATTTTATTCTTGTATTGTTTCAACAAACCGCAAAATTTCAAACTATTGTTACGTTTGAGATTCCTTGACATGAGCAGCGGAATATTTCCACTATGTAGTTACCCCCGTGATTCGAACAAAATTACCTGTTGTTCTTGGATGCTTTGGGCAAAAAAAGTTATGCGGTGAGGAAAAGTGGCTAGTTGCGTACCCATAAGTTTTTAGAGGGGACCCAGCGTTGCTAATAAAAAACCTGCTTGAGAACCATGACATTAGGAAAGAATTTAAACAACATTCTGCGCATGCTTGTTTGGCTATGGCCTAACAAATAACGAATTTCAACAAGCTGTGGAGCTGGACTTAAAGCACTAAAAGCAGACAAAATAGACAAGAAGGAAAGCATTCAAATTCATCTGAAGTTTATAAATAACAAGTTGGATATATTCTCTATGTCTAGGTAAGCATTCAATTTTATTTGAAATAGCAGTGAGACACAATTAGCCGTGTCCGAATGGCCCATGGTCAGACATCCTTTTTCTGAGCTCCATTGAGTTTCAGCAAGGTTCATCATCAACTTTTGTTCCAACAAGATCAAAGCAGAAGAACAAAGAAATGACTTCTGATAACATAAATTGAGTATGTGCACAACTGGTCAATACATTGGTTTTTCTACGCTATAAAAAGATAGTACCTTCAATGCCCGAATGCCTTTATTTCATAAAATTTTATTTGCAATTCTTCCACCAAACAGCGACCGGAACAGGTCATTTCTATAACATGGAGAAAGAAGATTCATTAGAGCTGCACATAGTTGTAAGAAAATAAAATGGCAAAAACCTCCTGAAACCTGGTATGACTAAACACCAAAAACCTCAATCAACAAACTAATGAGACTAAACGAACCATGTCAAAGGAGAAGCTTGTATGGGATACGGGACATAGCATGGCAATCAAATTAACAATCTTTGAGGTAACCTTAGAGTATGATCTGATAACGGATCTCATTCAGAATTTTCTGCTTTTATTTCAAAGACAAATACGAGCAAAATGTGTTTCTACACTGCTGATGCATCTAGAGTGCCGACGTATCTTCAGCCTATACACAAAAGAGACAAACACACACATTTTCATTTGGCTCACAGGTCCAAAAAATGATTCTTACTAAATTGTCCAAGATGGTAATTTTGTCTTCCAGGATGGTAAGGACAAACCAATATGATGTGTATTGGACCCTACAATAAAGAGCCCATTCATTCAGTGAAGAAGCCAAAATAAAGATTAGTATACCTTGCTTGATCTTGCATTGATCCAGCGCTTATGGGCGCCATGAAACTCACCAGCTTCGAATGTACTTTGTACCTAATTCAAGAAATGCATCAGATACATTTCATGCCAATCCAGGGAAAATAGTGGCCAGAGAATATTCGACTTATAAAGTGTACGATTCTACGCAGCCGTCTCAATACCTACAGGAAACTCGCCAGGTTGAAAATACAGTTCTAATAAAAATAATAAATGCAACAAAACAGTTTCTCCATATTGACGAAAAATTTGAAGAGAAACAGCTAAACAGTGAGACTTTCCAATGAAACAGGAGGATACCTTGAGAAATATTTTGCGCTAGCACTACAAGTTATAGAAAATTCGATCTTAAGCTAATGGTAAAGGAAAAATCCTACCTTATCCTTCGACCTTTGCTCGCCTTTGTGTCAACTCTCCTTTTCACTCTATTTCTGAGCTTTTGCGTTTCAAGCCATTGTCTGGAATAGATAGGAGATTAATTGATTATCTGAGCCAATGGAAGTAATTTCCACAGAGAAAATAAGGTGCAAGAATGTTGCTTGCCAACATTAAATTGTTTGCCTTAGGGGAAGCATACATTGAGGTCTGAATTCACAATGAACAAATTTCAAAAAGACTGAGAGTATTACCAACTACTTAATTTTAAGTAAGTCAGCCAGAAAGTTCCGAACTGTCGATTCAAATTTCAACAACCTTTATCCATTGTCAATGCTTTCAAATAGCATGTATCGTTTTTCTCCCAACAAGGGGTCTTAGATTTAAGGATATGTTGTAAAGTTTGTTGTAAAGTTGTACAGAAGATACTCTGAGGAATATGTATTTAAGTATTGTTTAGCCCCACTTGAGCTATTGTTGCTCAGTGTGGGGGTGTAGTGGCGATACCAAACTGAATACCTTGCAAAAATTGCAGAACAGAGCTGCAAGAATTGTCACGAGCAGCCCTTTTGATTCATCAGCTGCTCCTTTGTTACAAAGATTAGGATGGCTTTCAGTTGATTCGCTAGTCCACACAGAAACATCTACGATGGTAAAAACTTCTCTGAATGGACTTGCACCCTACAACCTTTGTCAGATTTTCTCCCGATTATCTGATGCTCACAATCTGGTCTTACGCAACACTAAGTTCGATCTAGCAATACATCGATACATCGAATGAGAACAGCTAATGGGCAAAAAAAGTCATATGCTTTCTGCGGAGCTGATACATAGAACAAACTCCATTCTGATATTAAATTAGCCCCTTCCATCTAGTCATTCAAAGCCAAGCTCAAAAGCTAATAATTGATTAAATCCAAGAAAAGCTGGTTTTACCTTTTTGTTTTTCTTTTCTATTTAAGTTTTTGATGAATATATATGTTGTACATTCATAGGTGTAGATAAATATTGTAATTAGGTTAGTTTTATTTTTAGTTGCAGGGTACTTTGTAAAATAGTTACTTAAAGGGAGTACCAAGGCCAGCATGCTTTGCGAGAAGTCGGTGACTTGCTCTGCACAGCTTCCAGAATAACGGACTGTACGAAATTCACAAAAACAAAGACAAACGATGGCAAAGGCTGCTGGTCTTTGTACTCCCTTTAAACTGAATTGTAACCTTGGGTAAAGAATTTCAAAATAAAACAAAGTAAAATAAAGTTTGATATCAGGACACCAATTTGACAAAAAATCCTTGTTACATTTTTCGTGTAGGTTCTTGACTCTACTGAGGTCATCATACTATAAACTGACAATGGAGGAAAATACAACAAATCTCTTATAGGACTTCAAACGATAGTATTTGGTTCTACAAACTATGGAGACACGGTCAGGTGAGAGCAGTGCAGCTGAGAGCCTTTTATTTTATTTTCATTTTTATTTTAAAATTGTTTACCCAGGGTTACAATTCAGTTTAAGTAACTGTTTTACAATGTACCCTGCAACAAAAAATCAAGCTAACCCTAATTACAATGAAAACTAACCTAATTACAATATTCAACTAAACCTACAAATGTACAATATATATATTCATCAAAAACTTAAATGGAAAATAAAAATAAAAATGTAAAACCAGCTTTCCTTGAATCTAATCAATTATGAGCTTTTGAGCTTGGTTTTAAATGACTGGATGGAAGGGGCTAATTTAATATCAGAATGGAGTTTGTTCCATGTATCAGCTCCGCGGAAAGCAAAAGACTTTTGGCCATAAGCTGTTCTCATTCGAGGTATGGCTAGATCCAACTTAGTGTTGCGTAACACCCGATTGTGAACATCAGATAATCGGGAGAAAATCTGACAAAGGCTGTCGGGTGCAAGTCCATTTAGGGACTTATATACCATGGTAGATGTTTCTCTGTTGACTAGCCTGTCAACTGAGAGCCATCCTAATCTTTGCAGCAAAGCAGCAGCCGATGAAACCAAAGGGCTGCTCGTGACAATTCTTGCAGCTCTGTTCTGCAATTTTTGCAAGGTATTCAGCTTGGTATTGCCACAGCATCCCCACACTGAGCAACAATAGCTCAAATGAGGCTTAACAATACTTAAATACATGTTTTTTAGGGTCTCTTCTTGGACAAATTGTTTGGCATATTTCAAAAGCCAGAGGGCTCGTGAGACTTTCTTTTGAAGAAACTTTGCCTGGCTTCCCCATTTCAAATTTTCATCAATCATTACACCAAGATATTTTGTTTCATGAACAAGATCGATATCATTCCCATTAACTTGAAAGCAAGGGGTGATTTCTGACGTTTTGTTTATCTTCCCCAGCTTTTGGGCTGAACCAATTATCATGGCTTGTGTTTTGACGACATTCAAGGAAAGCTTATTGCCTTTCAGGCTACAAGTCAATGATATGATTACAGATTTGTGATGTGTAAAAATCTATACATTGAATGAAACAATGCGTTGACACGCAACGAGAAAGAGAGAAACGAAAGGCAGATACGAACTGGCAAAATGAAACTGGCATGAAAGAGAGAAACTATTAGCACAAGACAAGAAAGCTGCGAACAAGAGAACTTGAAAAGGATTGGTTTACCTGCTCATTGCAACAGGATCATCTGTATTGGTTATATTCGATTTACGCTCAATCAGTTCTTTTAGTAGCTAAAGCAACAAGTGAAATAACGTCTACAGTCACAACAAATAAGCGCACCAGACAAAAGTAATACTGCATTTGAAATACTATTAAGAGGAGAATTATCAAAAATGAAAATTTTCACTTTCAAGAAAACCAGTCATAATAACAAACAGCAACGGAAGTGGCTCTGTGTTAGATCTAAAAATAAATGAATCTTATTTAAAACTAATCTGGGAAAAGAAACGAAAAATTCATTGCGCACTGCATGATGAATCTGTACTTAGAGTAGGTTTACAAAATAATAAATCATGATAGACAAATATATGACGCAGTACTCTGACCTTTGTGGAAAAACACGAAGATTGGAACCAAAATCAATATTTTCCCAATATGAAGGGGGTATAACATAGGCCACCAACCGAAATATTGCAAGTTCTTTTGAACAGAAGGTCAGACGTAGATGAGCTAGTCCATTTGATGCACACAGGGCGCCGCAAACAAGTATAAGTGTCTGAACACTTCCTACAGAGTAGCCTAATTTCCGAAAATCGTCATTAAAACGCAATGAGATAGATGAGATTTTAACTTACAATTTGCAACATCGCAGGACCAAATCGGATATATCAATGTCACAAGCATAAAGTCAAATCCTACACTTCTTAATCTGTTCAGTGGTATCGTTTATTACAAATGTAAGCAGCAGTGGACCCAAGATGGCTCCTTGCAGAGCTCCACTTGTGACTAAAGCAAGTTAGTAAGTAACATTTTTGTGAATAAAGCAGCTGTTCATCAATAAAAAGCTATCGCACACAGGTAGAAATGTTTCGTTTTAACAATTTCTGTTGAAAAGCATGGTGTTGCTGAAGTTCTCGTTGTTGAAAAGTTTTTGTGGAAAACAGTATTTTTCCTGTGAAAAATAATCAAATCATTTATCAATATTATTGTGAAAGCTTTTTGTGCTCATTACAGAAAAAAACGTCATATAGAGTAGCGTCGCCCATTATGGCCGGTCGCCCATTATGGCCGGCTAGCAAGAGAAACTAAATTTCAGGGGACTGACGACCAGTAATAAGATTGCAATTGCACGGAAAATCTTCGCTGACATCTGTTTTATCATGATCTGACCTTCACTGAAGTTTCAGTTCATTTGCATTGAAACCCGACGAGATTGTTTGTGCATATCTCTAATTGATTCTTTCAAGTATTGCAAATTTCATGATTCAATTTACATTCCGTTCTCCTTTTTTGTTCGCTCGGCACCTTGCGGTTTGAAATTTTTGAAATGTGCTTTGATTTTTCAGAAGTCTTGCCTCTGGAGAGGAAATATACAATGAAACCAAAGCAAAGTGACTTCTGATTCAGATTTAAGGCTATGAAGTCTCAATGCTGCTTATTGCTATTTTCGTCGCCCATTATGCCCATCAGTTTACCAGAGAAGTTTCCAATCGCTTCAAAATATTAAAGTGCAAAATTTATTTAAAAAAACACCAAATTGGGTTAAAATCTTACTTACTGACTTGGAAAATCATCGAAACCAACAAAAATGCAGCATTATATTAAGTCTATGTTCGTTTTAGAAACTATGCCAAAACCCATCCATCCAATCATAAGAAATAGGACAGGATTTAGAACAACTCGAAGCATGTATTTCAATTGCCAAAACTCAAAAATTAGGTTAATTCTTATGGACATTTTTGTGTTTAAAGTACCAAATGATAAACAAATAACATTAATTAAAACTTTTTTTCTTATCAAAACTTTTTATCGGAGAGTAGTGTTCATTGTTTCTCCTGCGGCTATAATGGGCGACGCTCGAAGAAAACGACCTTTTTACCCCCTTCTTTAAAATCTCCTAAAATCAATATAAAGAGTTTACGTAAAAAGTCAGTACTCTGTGATCCTTTTCTCCATGAGTTGGTGATATAACCTGGCTACTTGGTTTTTTCATTAATTGCTCTTTTTGGATCTAACTCAGAACATCGCGACGACATGGGCATAATGGGCGACACCACTCTATGTCAGACCTTTCGCTTGGGAGAAATTCAAATTTTTCGATTCGTAGCCTTTTTTACACACAGTAGATCAACAGTAAGAAAATCAATCTTTTTACTGCATGCAACAATTCTAGAACATGGCACATAACAGTTGCCAATTAGAAACGCCAACATAGTTCAGTAAAATGGATAAACCAGACATACTTGATGGTAAAAGTCATCATCGTCGAATATTTCTGGATCAAGGTTCTTTAGATGTGAATCTGCATCATCCTGCATCAAATTAGATGTGAATCACCAAGAGAATTGATTTAAATATACATAAATTCCACCCATTTTCTCGTGCATTAGACTCTTTAGGCTTTCTGATATCTTTTAAGAATTGTGGTTCACCTGTTTCTTTTTATAACAGTCGATCTATCTAGTGCATTAGCTGTATCAGTTATGAGTGCAGCCAATCATCAGTCTCGGATCAGTTTCTCTAGCATCGACAAAAGTTGTAATAGAATTGCTAGATCCTTCGACCACTCGTTAACAGCCTAACCAACATTTAGCATTTAACATTTAGCATTTAGCATTTAACCAACATTTTTTAGCTTAGGCTTGACCATCGTTAACAGCCTAAGCTAAAAAATGTTGGTTAAATGCTAGCTAGAATGCTGGATACAGATAGCATAGTCTGCAAATCTTCAGAAGTAACCATGTACAAAGTTACTACCCTTTTCTTTCAAATGAATGGATTCAAAGGAACTACATGTAGTTTACCATGATACTTTATGGACCATTTTCTGTACCATTATTACATTCAACATTACACAACAATTTTCGTATTTTCATTAGTTTGGGGCTGCAATGTCATCAAATTGCAAAGAGCAGACCAGAAAAGTGACAGATATGTGCTCGTAAACGCGTTGTAGACCTTTAAACTAAGGTTTTCATTCAATTTCTGTAAGGCTTTAAAATTTTCCCTTTCATAAAATGATAGCTCGGTGCAATTCTAAAATGATCCCTCTCCCTTTTAAAAAGGAGAACTATCATCATATCACAATAAAATCCCAACAGAGGATACAACATCATACCACATTTTCTGTTTCAATAGATTGTTCCTTAATAGGTTTTCCAAGAGTTCGATAGGTGCTACGTTTTAACTGTGTCCGCTTTATCAAGCGCTCTTTGTTGCTCATTATCTAAGTAAAAGAGGTAAACAGATATCACTCTCACATCAAAGGCAAATTCATTAAATAAGTAGAAAACTGAATACCCCAGTCATATGTTTCTGCTTCACGTTATTTCATTTCATTTCAATCCATTTGATTTGAACTTTTGGTACTTCATTGAAACTCATGATACTATTTCATCCAGTCAAAGCTAGCATCACATCCAGTTAAAGCAGGACCATCAAACGAGTAAAATCAGTAGTCAAATGCCACTGGGAAACAGAGAACTTATGTACCAAAATCGGAATGGGACTGCTGCATACTGCAACATATCGCAACTGCCTGCGCAACATCTATAACCAAGCATAGCTTTCTCAATTCGCAATGGCAATGCATACAAACAGTATGAATAGATACAAATATACAAATTACCTGCTTAATTTGTGACACAACAGACCCATCGAAGGAAGAGAAGCCCTACAAAAGAACAGTTTTTCTTCTCTAAATGTGCTCTTAAATAGTTTACTCTATTTTTCCATCAAGTACACTTTCAGGCTATGCAACTCATCATTAGAGGCCCTTCTCGTGAGACCCGATAGGAAACTCATGCCGGCATGGGTTTCATATCGGGTGCTGGTCTGAGCTACTGTTGTGTTTATATGATGTTTTTTTTTATATTCCCATAAAATTTACAATCAACAGACAAAGGTTACAAGACGATGCCACAAGGAGCATGGAAATACATAGCAACCCTGCGACCATAACATTTAACATAGAGATTCAAATTAATGTTACATTTAAATATTACATATTACAAAATAGCAAATGGCAAATAACAATGACATAATTCCGTCAAAAGAAATTAAAACAACAAAAAACGAATGTGAGAAAAAAAACAGATTACAAGAGAGAGGAGGTTTTTAACAACAAACTTAGGAACTTACTGAAACCGTTCTGAGGCCTGAATATATTTTAACGTTGCCTCGAGAATTTTTTATTTGAATCTAAAGATAACTTTTCGAGGCCATACAGGATGATTTGGAGTAAAGTTTTATTTGAAAGGTTTGTTAATCCATGGGGTTGCAATATCGCATTCACACTGTTGAGAAGATTGCGTCTATCTTCATCATAAGCATGGCAGAGCAGCAAAAAATGCTCCGTATCCTCAATACCATCATTTACAGGGCACAAAGGATTTAAAGTATCGCTGAAGTTATGTTTGAATTTGTGAAAAATCAGCTTGCTAAGTCCTACACGAAGCTGTGTTAAAATTGATAAACCTTTTGGGTCGTGAATGTTGTAGATCAGTTTTGAAGGTGGACGGATGAGTGATAATAGTTTTTTCTTGAAAACATTCACTGAGCAGGATTGTTGAATCTCAGGTTCAAGTTTTTCCCATTCCGACAAACAGTTTGGATAGAAACTTGATTTAAATCTCTCAGTTCTCGCACGTATTTGCCCTATTGCAGCTCTTCTGCGAAGACTGTAGTCAAATTCCTGAAGCTGAGGTACAGGAATTCTTGTGTAATCCGGAGTCAAATTATTGATAATCTTATAGAAAAGAACAAGGCGTCTACTCCATCGTCGCAGGTTGAGCGATTCCCAACCAAGTTCATCATAAATTTTCTGACGAGATGTGCCCTTCCAAGCCCAGTTACTGCCAATGCGGCAGAGTATTGAACCGATTCAAGTTTTTCCATTGAATTGGTCAAAGTGACAGTTTGACTAAATTCACAGATATTTTGCGGAATGTGATATATTATGTCACCATAATCCAGATGCGGTCGGACATAGAGTTTATATATTTCGCTTAGCGTGTGTCGCGGCAAATATTTCGAAAGGAATCTCAACATCCCTATTCCTTGTCTACATTTGGAAATAATTGATTGAATATGACTAGCAAAGGACAATTTGGAATCTAGTATGACACCAAGGTGCTTTTGCTCCTGGACCCTCATTACTGGAACGCCATTAAAAAAGATCACCTCGACTGCTTGCTTAGTTGGGTCAGGATTAAAGAACATTCGCCAATTGTGTGCCCACAGCTTAATGAGATTCAGATCATGGTTCATATCAAGAGCAGCTGTATGTGGATCATGAACAACTGTGAAAATTGATGTGTCATCGGCAAATAGTTTCACATTGCACTTTATGCGATCAGTCAAGTCATTGATATAAATGAGAAAGAAAAGAGGACCTAGGATAGAACCCTATATGATGTTGGGGCGGCATGAAACTTTAAATTCGGGGAGACATGAAAATTTCATCGCTTTTGGATGCCGGCATGAAAAGTCATACCCAGGGGTATGAAAAGTCATGCAGCATGAAAATTTCATGTAAACACATTGTCTCATATTGGGGCGATTTGAAAACCATATCAACTTTGTTTTCTTTCCAAATATTGACACTAAGCCACGTGAAAGATGCATTACATTTGTGGAAAATCTGATATCGGGTCAATATCGAGTCTCGTGTAAACAGGAGTGCATTTTCTCAAATTTTTATGCCAGCATGTCGTAATTAATTTTCATGCAGTTTATCTCGCCATTAGCTTCACGTCGGGTCTTGTGTAAAGGGCCTCTTAGTGTCATTGAGGATATTCTATAAGTGTACAGATATATAAGCGTGCAGATATAAGCGGACAGATATTAAATAGTCTGGATTTTGCCTATTTTCAGCTGTGTAGCTGGATAGCAAAACAAAAGCAATAATCTTGAGAAACAAGTAAAAACATGCTATCAAATTGCAAATCACCAAAGCCCAAAAAGGCCATGATTTAATGAGTAACCGGGTAAGTCGGATGAGTTTAATGAGTAATGAGTAATAACTACCGAGTGAGTCAAAAAAGAATCCCTGTTTGGAACTCCTGAATATCAAAACAATAATATTTAGAACTGTCTTGTTTTACTGCCAATATGCTTAATTAGGTTCAGTAATTTATCCGGGTATAATCGGCCATTCCTTCCCATGGATATTGGAAACTTTCTGCAGAAATCCCCTTCTAAAAATCTGCAAAATGAGTGAAAACAATGAGCAAATTTTCCTTGGTTTTCCTTCCTAAAATGATGACACTCGCAAGGGATTCACGTATTTTGTCCTCTTGGGAGAATGGAATCCCCTTGAATAGTTTATTGATACCAGGGGAAAGCACGTGCTAAAGCGTGCAGAAGTCATTGCTGTAAGGCTCGTGTAAGGCAGAAATCTAAGGGAAACTTGTTCGTGATTTTGGGCACATTTTGAAGGTTTCTTGAAGAGGCTTTATCGAGAAAATCCTTTATAACTTCAAAACGGAACGGTCGATTTCAGTCAGGTAAATTTTAAAATGGATTTGAACATGTTTGCCATTAAACAATATATTTAGCGATATCTTGACATCCAGGGAGCCGTTACCTTTCAAACGGGGACTCTTTCTATTGACTCACCCGGTCTTAATATACTTATAAAATGCTCTATTTTCTATGCAGTAACTACCATCGAAAAAATCGTTTCAAAGGTTACTGGAATTATAATACCTTGTGTCTCAATCGGCCTGATCCAAGCTTTGTTTTCTCGTCCCATTTTGATATCTTTGCATCTATGTAGTCTTTAAAGCAGCAATGTCTTTTGTAGATCTCTTTCTCGTACTCTCTTGTGGTCTAAAATTAAAAAGTATACTGAGCTTTCGCGTGACACAGGCAAAATAACTGGATTTTACATTAGGCGGCCGAAAGCTGATTTACAACTGTTCAGTCTAAGTCACAGAATTAACAATTTTCTTGGTTCACTCTATATCATTGAACGATTAATATGTCCTTCTTGTACTTCCAAAGGAAAGAAAACTGTGAATTTCTGACAGGGCCCTTACAAACCAGCGCCATTTTAGGTTACCTGGTTAACGACTGCTAATAAACATCACACTCACCAGTGTAGCTTTCCTCTTGCTAGGCAGCTTGAAGTGATTAGAATCATTTGCCATTGAAACTTCTTTTGCTTTTGGGCCGTTTTCGATATCATTATCCTCATCAGTATCACTAGGTATCTCTTCATCACTTTGGACATGACCTTCTTCCTTTCTTTCCCCAGTTAATAACGCATCTGTGCCTTTATTGTTCATACATAGGTTTCCTTGAAGCACCAGTATTTTGTCTAGAGCTGTTACCAGTGAAGACCGAACTATCAAGGAAGAAATAGTTTTGTTTAGCATAAAAGGAAGGTCATACTCCTGAGACTGCTCTGTTAAAAGTCCAAAATGATTTACTTGTGGCTATGGATAATCAAAGGGAAACCATTCTCGTATTACTCCAACTCTCAGCTGCTTTTGATACTGTAAATCATCGTTTGCTCCTGAAACGACTTAATGAAAGATGCGGTGTAATGGGAGATGCGTTAAGATGGTTTGAATCTGATCTAACAGATCGTTCTCAAGTTGTTAAAGTAAAAAATGTTACATCGAAGAAAATGACTCTGTCCTGTGGTGTTTCTCAAGGTTCATTATTGGGACCATTGTTGTTTCTGGTTTATACATTGCCATTAGGAGATATTATGCGTAAGAAAGGACTACAATTTCACATATATGCTGATGATACTCAAATGTACATGTCATTTACACCAAATACCGACTGCATAAGTTTCTCCATATCAAGAATAGAAGAGTGTATCAAAAAAATTGAAGCATGGATGCTGATAAACAGGCTAAAGCTTAATGAAATGTTAATTATTGGCACCCATAAACAATGCAAGAAACTATCAAACATATCCATTAATGTTGGAGGCAGTATCATTGATGCCAGTGAAAAAGCGCGGAATCTTGGCATCATTTTTCATACGAATTTCACAATGAAATCACATGTAAACGCATTGTGCAAATCAGCTAGATATCATCTATACAACATAAGCCTTGCTCGAAGATACTTAACCAAAGAGGCTGCGGAGAAAGCTATTCACGCCTTTGTCATGTCAAGACTTGACTGTAACAATTCTCTGTTATATGGGTTACAATCATGCGAATTACAAAAGCTACAGAAGATCCAGAATGCTGCTGCAAGAATGTTAACGGGCGAACGCAGACGCTGTCACATCACACCGGTGTTGAAGCGACTTCATTGGTTGCCTATTACAAGCAGAATACAATACAAAATAATTATGTTAACTTTTAAATGTTTAAAAGATCTAGCACCAAAGTATCTTAACCCTATCAGGCCTAGGGTATTTGGTATTCCAGGAAGACTAGGGGGGGGGGGCTCATTCGGCCCCCCTCCTTAATTTCTGTTCTACACAACCTAGAGCCTCGAAACTTAGCATGTGTATAGTATATCATGTGCTGAACCAAAATATGAAATCTATTTTTAGAAATATCACGTGACCTCTTGATGACGTCATCATATTTTTGTAGGTAGCTGAAGAAATCGGACATTTCATTGCCTAAATTTTCTAGAATCGCTTAGAATCACGATTTTTAGCCTGAAATAGATAAAGACACATGTTTTGAGTACAGTTGGATCATTCATGTTTTGATAATAACATTTTTTGGATAAATATAACTGATTTCCAAAGTATATGCCAATAGGCATTTATTACAATCGAATAACGATTCACTGTGTAACGTTGTTTAACCATATCAAGCCTAGGGTATTTGGTCGAATAGCTTTTGCTTTGCAAAGAAAAATTTGTAAAAAGTGATGACGTCATCACACAAGAATTCGAAGAATGTGCGCATGCGTACAGCCAATATACGCATAATCATACGTTTAAATTACAAACAAAATATGCAGTTGGATAGAGGATCAAAAGTAGCATATATTCCTCCAATTTCATTGTTTTCCTGCATTTCCTGTAGATTTTATTAGCATTTACTGAAATTTTGCACAGACATCTCTCAGAAATTGATCGCGTTTACCCCCTGGAATGCATTCAATTTTTCTAAAAAGTTCATTTTTGATTATAAGAAGGATAGAAACTAAAAGTCAGAAAGTTTCAGCGTTGTAAGTGCACTACATAAAAATCCACAGAAGAAAAGCCGCTAGGGGGGCTGATTCAGCCCCCCCCCTAGGCTTGATAGGGTTAAAGAATTATTGAAATTACGTAAGGCTTCTCGTTGCACTAGATCTGCAAGTGATGAACTATTATTAGATTTAGGAAAGACCATATTAGCAACGGCTAGTGATTATGCTTTCATAAATGTTGCCCCTTCCCTTTGGAACAGACTCCCTTGTTTGGTTAGAGCGTAGAAACACTGTAGAAACCTTTAAATCTCGTTTGAAAACCCATTTATTTAAACAGTATTTTATTGGATGACTATATTTATTTGATTCAGGAGCGGAGCAGAAGGCATTGTAAATCTCGCGTTTTTAGGGCTTAAAATGAAACGATTACAAAACAGCTCCTAAATCAAGTAAACATAATCTAAGCGACAGAACTTTAGATTTACCCTTATTCTTTCGCTATAAGCACATAACTTCCCTTAAAAACCATCTTTCGCTTGCACAAGGCGAGAGTTTGCCCTACTAGTTTCGGGGAAACTTTTGCGGCTTTGTTTGTTTTGAATTACTGGTTGAGAGAATTTCCTTTGTCTGCATCCGCTAATCGCTTTGAATTGAGGTGTCGATCAAACGCAACTGTTGCTATTGTATTACAAAATCTGCCCTTGTTGTTTATGTATCATGTATTCAATTGTAAATTATATTTTATTTTAAAGTGTATGTATTGTGATGTAAATAATTGTTTACTATAAATACTTGGCTGCCCTGTAAATAGCTCACACTGACGAAGATTTTTATCGAAACGTTTGAGGCATTTAACAGTTGTGTTTTTATTTTTTATTATCATTATTACTATTATTATTATTATTATTATTATTATTATTATTACTATTATTATTATTATCATTATTATTATTATTATTATTATTATTATTATTATTATTATTATTATTATAATAATTATTATTATTATTATCATTATTATTATTGTCAATCACGTAGATCTCAGACAAGTTTGTCTGATAAGTTGTTTTGTTCTTTTATCCTTGAGAGCAGGTAACAACAAGTCACCAAGGGTCTCAAAGTTCTTTCTCCTGTGTCTCTAAAGAGACAAAACTTTTCGCAATATCCTTTCTGTCCCAAGCAGTGCAGTTTTCTGAATGATTTCCAAAGCATTATTGTTATTATTATTATCATAATAAAAACACCACTGTTTATTTTAAAACGTTTCGATAAAAATCTTTTTCAGTTAAACCCAATAAAATTATCATTATTATTATTATTATTATTATTATTATTATTATTATTATTATTATTATTGTTATTGTTATCATTATTATTATTATTATTATTATTATTATTATTATTATAAAAACTAAACCATCATTCACAAAAAACAGAACATGAAATAAAAGAAATTAAACTGTTTTCATAAAAATACGTTTCGATTAAAAATCTTCATCAGTCTACAACTTTACTGGGCAGCCGAGAATTTATACAGAAGAAGTTGTTTACAAACAAAAAGTACATAAAAATGTTAAATTTACAATTAAAAGCAATAACATCTTTTCCGATTCCTTTGAGGCTACCTTGGCAACTCTGCAGTCACCCCAAGTGTTATTATTATTTAGTATAGTATTATTATTTAGTTAGTATTATTATTATTATTATTACTAGAAGTAACAAATCGTTAGTATGTGCGCGTATCATGTATTTTAATGTTGGCAGAGACGTGTTTCACGATGTTGTTAGCCAGAAATCAGATGTGCAGAAATTGACGGGTCCTTTCATCCTGACGAGAAATATTTTATTAGGGAGAAATGAGAATCACGTTTCAAAATAGCGGGCTGAGATTATTATTAGCTTCTTGTGATTTCCAGTAAGTTTTGTCATTCTCCGGGATTTCTTGAACGTTGCCTAACTTATTGACTCCAGTTGATTTGGAGGATCCTGTGCAAAGAAAATCGGCGATGTGTCCCTTGAGTCCCTTGCAGTGCTCACAATCGTGTGGTGTTTTATTACCTGGTGAAATTTCGTACGCTGTTGACGAATATGCCTTTGTCATCAAGAAAAATCCGCAAAAGATTCTTAAAAATCCTTGTAGTTTGAAAAATCTTGCACACTTTTTAGTGAGTGTCAAAGACCCTTGCTCACCGTTGCATAGGGCCTAAACGAAGGAACTTAACGTAAACAATTTCTATTTCAGTTCGTTTTCAGACATTGATTGATATCAAACAATAAACTATTTTGAATCTCTTTATTTGATTGAATAAAGAGTTGTAAAGCACGACATTCAAAATTGAAAGCAATGTTGCCTCAAGGAAATACCTGAAATACCGCTAATGGGCGAGTCAACTTCCTTTCAAACAAGGATCAACCAAAACAATAAGTTCACTTAAACCATTAGTAATGACGCAATAAACCATCAACTAAAATCATATGAGCACAGTGTGACTTCTTTTGTTATAT
Source organism: Aurelia coerulea (assembly GCA_039566865.1). Taxonomy (NCBI): domain Eukaryota; kingdom Metazoa; phylum Cnidaria; class Scyphozoa; order Semaeostomeae; family Ulmaridae; genus Aurelia; species Aurelia coerulea. The sequence goes on from CM076944.1 coordinate 15,095,769, forward strand.
TATGCAAATTTATGACGCAAACCTTTTGACCAGCGGAAATAACAATGAATAACAATAAAATATGCGTGGACCAGGAACGAAGCTCGGGTGCTTCCTAATAGTAATTATCATTATTATTATTATTATTATTATTATGTACATTTGTTGCTCACTAAATGTCAGTGGTAATGTGTTCTCGGGGTTTGGCATCAACAAGATTTCTCAAATCTCGAGAACCTTTCTCAGGATCCTGGCAGAATGTAAGATCACAGTTTTCTGCAACTCAGTAACCCGTGTCTCTATTCCAATGTCCTCCAATCTTTTCTTCAGTTTCTTTGGTGTTGTTCCAAGTGCTCCTATCACTATTGGGATGACTGTCACCCTCATGCCCCATAACTTTTTTATCTCTCGTGCAAGGTCTTGATATTTTTCAATCTTTTCTACCTCATTAGCGTTTACTCTCGTATCGTAGGGAACGGCAAAGTCTATGATTGTAGCGAACTTTGTTTCTTTATCTATCACAATCATATCAGGACGTCTAGCTTCAATCACATGGTCAGTTTGGATGTTAAAATCCCACAATATCTTGCATATCTCATTTTCTTGTACAGGTTCTGGCTGATGTTCGTACCACTTTGGCTTTACTTCGATTCCATTTTTACGACACACTTCCCAATGGATTCGTTTTCCAACCCAATCTTGTCGACGTTTGTACTCTTTTTGAGCCAACTTACTGCATTCACTAATGATATGGTTCACCGTTTCATCTACCTGTCCACACATTCTGCATTTACTTTCTTCTTGTGTTTTATCGATCTTTGCTTTAATGATATTGGTGCGTATTGCTTGTTCCTGCGCTGCCATTATCGTTGATTCGGTTCCTCTTTTGATTCCTGCATTTCTAAGCCAGTTCCATCTATCCTTGCCTGCTTCATTTTCTGTCTGTCTTAGGAACTGTCCATGCAAGGTCTTTTCCTTCCAAGCCTGAAGTCTTTCATTCTTTTTCCGCAACTTATACTCAGCTTCGCTTTCTCCTTCATATTCATTTGTCGCTCTTGCTGCTGTTAGTAACCTTTCCTCACTGCTGCTTACATATCGCTCAAGTCCAATAACTGCGAGATTTATAGCATCTTCCACATTAAGCAATCCTCTTCCACCTTCTTTTCTTGGGATATACAATCTGTCCACGTTACTTTTTGGGTGCAATCCCCCGTGCATTGTCAGTAGCTTTCTTGTTTTTCTATCTAACTGTTGTATCTCTTCCTTCGTCCAGCCTAGAAATGCTGCAGAGTATCTCAGCAAGGATACTGCCCAGGTGTTTATCGCATTAATAACATTTTGTCCATTCAACTTCGTTTCCAATATCTTTCTGACTCTTCGCTTGTACTCATTCCCAACCTTCTCTTTCATTTCTTTTTGTTTAATCTGCTCTGCCTGCAGTATACCGAGGTATTTATATTCTTCATTCTCTTCCAAAGATCTCATCTTTTTGTTATCTGGCAACTTTATTCCTTCTGATTTTACAACTTTTCCCCTTTTCAATACTAGTATGGCGCACTTTTCAATACCAAATTCCATTTTTATATCGTTGCTGAAGATACGCACAGTCTGGATCAAAGAATCAAGTGTTTTCTCTGTTTTGCTATACAATTTCAAGTCATCCATAAATAATAAATGGTTGATCTTTTCTTTAGAATTAGCGAATTCGTATCCTGGACTTGCTTTTCTCAATATATGGGTTAGTGGGATGAGTACAATCACAAACAACAGAGGCGACAATGAATCTCCCTGGAAGATCCCTCTTTCAATCTTCACTTCACCAAGAACGTCATTTCCATGCGTTAGCTCAACTTTCCAAGATTCCATGCTTTCTTTCATAATTCTTCTGATCTCTTCATTTACCCCTAGATTTTCCAAACACTCTAAGATCCATGAGTGGGGAACTAAATCGTACGCCTTTCGATAATCAATCCATGCCATTGCTAGATTCTTATTTCTTCTCTTAACTTCCTGTAGTAACATTCTGTCGATGTATAGCAAATCTCCAGTTCCTCGGGATCCCTTTCTGCAGCCCTTTTGCTCTTCAGGTAGTAGACATCTTTGTTCAAGAAAAGTGTATGTCTCTTCTGCAATTATTCCAGTGAGAATTTTCCATGCCAATGGTAAACATGTTATCGGCCTGTAATTGCTGGCATCATTTCCCTTAGCTGGGTCTTTCTGTATCAACACTGTTTTCCCTTTTGTCATCCATTCTGGTACTATTATTATTATTATTATTATTATTATTATTATTATTATTATTATTATTATTATTATTATTATTATTATTATTATTATTATTATTATTATTATTATTATTATTATTATTAGACAAAACAAGACAAAATTTCGGCAAAGATTTAATGTTTACAAGTCATACTTTAGGTCTTATTCACGCAAACATAACGAAGGCTCCCTTGACAGGGGGAAACCTATTCCACAGGCAAGCTTTTTTGCGCATTTTTTTGAAAACGGACACAACGGGGCATTTACGGTTGGGATAAAAATAATCGACGGGGCAGAGGATGTTTATTCACTTCGGAGAAAAGAACTTTACTGGCAGTATCGGCTTGGAACGTTCTCGCCAAATGGTCTCAATGAAAGAGCGGCAGATGTGGAATTAGACATGTTTGCGTGTGGAACAGCATAGATTTTACCATTACATCTGAAGGGTGTCAAGGGAGGCTGCGCTAACGCCAATTTTTGTGGTTCCCTCTGTAACTTCGTGCCTTTCTGCACGTGGTGGTAGGGTGGAATCCCCTATCGGGCTATCCTGGATTCAGCATTTGCTAAAATAGTTTAGCGGCTAGCGAATCCATGGAAAGTTACCTGGGGGAGCCACAGAAATAAGTTGGCACAGTCTCAAGTGGTTCATAAAGGCTCCCAGTTCCTCTTCACATTTCAATTAAACTACCAAAAGCTCAATGCACAGCTCTTAAATGGCAACATTTCTTAAGAATACAACGACAATGGTCTTTTGGGTATTGATTTTAGGCTGACTTATGTGTTTTTTTAGAACTTGTTTATGTATCATGTATTCAATTATAAATTATATTCTATTTTAAAGTGTATGTATTGTGATGTAAATAATTGTTTACTATAAATACTTGGCTGCCCTGTAAATAGCTCATACTGACGAAGATTTTTATCGAAACGTTTGAGGCATTTAACAGTTGTGTTTTTATATTTATTTTCTGTTAACACATGATGGTGGTTTAGTTTATTATTATTATTATTATTATTATTATTATTATTATTATTATTATTATTATTGTTATTATTATTATTATAATTATAGTTCAGTATCTATTTTGATTGTTATTATACAAAGTAAGGTTTTCCAGCACGCCGTTAGCTGAAAGACTTCTTTGATGCTTTTGTTGTAGAAACTGGTCGAATTCGTTCACAGAATGTAACATTGTAAAAGTGTTACTAACAGCTTCTTACTTTGGAATGAAATCCCTGTTGAATTAAGAAACTCTCACTCGAAAGCCTTATTCAAAACCAAGGTAAAGATCTACTTTTTGTGCCATAATTACACCCAGTAATTCACACTTTATTATATGTATGTACTGTGCTTTAATGAGTCTTTCTGCACCAGTTTCAAATAACATCTAGATATTAAGTCAATTTTCTCTTTAGATAGGGGGCGTTCCCTCCTCGAATAGCTTGCCTATGGAGGGAGCCCCTCCTTCCTAATCTCACTGTAGCCGTTCATACTTACCTATTTTGTCTGCCTACATTTTTTCTTTCTTTTTCTTATATCAATTTCTAAGAAACAAAACTACAATGCAAAAATCTAAGCCAATCATAGTGGGAAAAGAATACATTTAGCTGCCTACCTTTAGCTTTAAGTATCATCCTGTGTTGTTTTTTAAATATTATATGTTGTATCTAATTTCAATTTACCATTGTTGATTAGATATGTGGATATGTAATGTTGTTATTGCATAAGATAGAATTTTGAAATTAAGGAATAAACGGAACTAACGATTTTGGTTACTGTTATGGACTCCCTATGGACATTATTGTTACGGTATTCTTATGTAATTTATGCTTGGATTCAGTTCTAATTTTATGAACGTTATGTTCAGTTTAGTTGAAGACGTCTCATCTTTGCTTTTAACCTTACACCGTAGATGTGCAAGGATGTAACATGTGTCTATCGGCTTAATCAGCAAGAAGTTTAGACGTTTGAAAGCCTGTTGCTCCCAAATCATTTGTCAGATTCCTATAAAGTGATAATGCAATGTGCACCTAACATATCAACTTAGATAGACAAATTTAGTTTGTCAAAATTTATCACATCGTTCTTCATTTACAAGTGATCTTAAAAACTAATCATATCAAAATCCTTCAAACAGACCTAAGATCTATGATCAAATTTGCCAGCAATCGAGGCTCGTGATAAAAGAAAATACTGGGTGTCCCAAAAAGTATACAGATTTGGTTGGACCCAGCGACGTGAATTCATTATTAATCAATGGCTAATCACTTTCAATATTTTCATCGATAGTTAACTTGAACATAGGTACCTTGTTTGTTGATATTGGTACCTTGCTAGCAGAGATATTAATCTTGAAAGATCAAAGATGTGTCCACCTCCAAACCAGAGCTTCAGCAATTTGGACTCAACAAATTCTTGAAGCAAATCGAATAAATCAACGATGGCCTTGACAAAATTTGAACAATGTAAGATCATGCTATATTCTGCTTGCTAGAAGTCATCAATTGTGCAGTTTTTCTTGTTTTCTTTAATTTTAGTTTCTAATTTTGATGTGCGTCAAGCATTTGCCTGGGCCAAAAGGCCAACGCTCAGGTTTGGAGGTGGGCACAAATTTAAGATTTCAAGATTAATATTTCTGCTCTCAAAGCACAGATACCAACAAAAGAGGCATCTGTTTTCAAGTTAATTATAAAGAACATTTTGAGAATGATTAGCCATTCTGATTTTGAAACATGCCTAGAGTTTTCACAAGCTATAGTCTCTATGCTGATGACATAAAAATCACGATTGCATCAGATGATATAAAAAGACTAGTACAGGACACGCAGCATATGCTGACGAAATACTGACGAAATATTCCTCCCAATCAACCTAAACCAAGTAACACGAAGATCAAAGTTTAAATCAAACCTTCCATTTCGCAAAAGTAACAATGGCCAAAAATGCCTGTCGTACTTCGGGCCAAAAATCTTTGTAGTTTAGTTATTTGTTTGTAAAGTTAGGATGATAAATTGTATGTTGTGGAATTTAAATCATATGAAACTGAAACCGAAAAAAATCTCACCTTCTCCTTGCAAGACTGGAAGGCCTGAATCCCCAGTTATCTTGAACCGTGGCAGCTCTTCGAAATGTGGATATCTGTTAGATAGCTGGATGCACTTTTGAAGCTTAATTCGAACCTCTAGGAGCTTTTCATATATGCCTGTCGAATTAATAAACAGAAACATTTGCATGTTGATTTTCCGTAGCACTCTGATGATGAAAAAACTACTATGCTTACATTTACCAGGAGGATGAAAACTATATAGGCGGACAGAATATGCGGTTCTGACCCCCATAATTGTTTAATGATAACTAACTACATAAAGTATATACCCAATGCCCTAAAAACTGTATAGCAGTTTGAAAAATTCTAACGCCAAGAGTTTACGTCAAATCACCCCAAAATTATCTTTATTTAAACTGTAATAATTCTATCTTCGGTAACTTGGTTGCAGCGCTATAAATCATCAAGTGTAGAATTTCCTCATAGGCCAGAACCAGAACTGTCAGTAGAGAAGAGTTGATAATCCCAGGAAATACAGAAGCGTGTTGATGTTTATGGAGTCAGGTGCTGGACAAATTGGGTGACTTCACTTCGGGCAGTCGAAGTGCAGATTGGGGAGGCAGGATTCATAGATCGTTGGGGCATTCCCCTCTTCGTCGAGTTGCTTTTGACTTCGTCTCGGCAGTCTACTCTTCGTCGAGGGGGTGGAGCAAGCAGCAAGTCTTTTCGTCGAGGCACTTTGCTTGACAGGACTCTTCGTCGCGGCGCTGCGCTGCGATTGACATGACTCTTCGTCGAGGCAGGCGCTTTGAATGATATGACTCTTCGTCGAGGCGCTTTGATTGACAGTATTCCTGCAACATTTACTTCATTTTCATGTGTTCCAGATATAAAATTCGAGATCAAACATTCTTGAAGTTTCAAGAAAAATTTAGGACAATAATGCCCTCGGTACAAGGCTCTTTCAAAAGATTTTCGTACTCGGACCCAAGAGTAGGAGGAAAATACGAGAAGCTCAGTACTAAAGTTTGATCCCAGGGGGAGGGGGTAGAGGTTTAAATTTATTTGTTGTTTATTTCGTGATGTCTCCTATAACGAACAGACATACCGTGAAAGCTCTATTTATTGAGCCAGTTGATTTCATTTCGGACACTCCAGAGGGGGCCTTAAAAGAGAATCTTTGCTTAAGAAGAGGGGGGGGGGGTTTAGAGAGGGGCTTTTGTCCCAGTGAGTTTCCGCACGTAAACTGTTAAGAAAATTTAAATACTCAAATCTGATAGTTTCAAGAAACCCCCACTTTTCTCTATGGTCACTCTTCCACTTCTTCTAAATCCGTTGAGAAAATGTCGACGGAGGGGTTAGGTAGGTACCTCTACAGTTTGTTAGACACATAAGAGTGTTTCCTGACGGTAAGAAGGGCTTTTCCTGAGTATATGAGGAAAAAGGGCGTTTCCATGATCAGCTGTGTTGGGGCTGTGTTCCGGTCAACCGATGAGGCATGATCTTTTTATTGTAAATTTTGTAGTATATAATTCTTTAATTTTGTAAGTAATTTTTTGCAGGGCCAATTGTAAAACAGTATTTATACTGAATTTGTACCCTGGGTAAACAATTTTAAAATGAAAAAAAAAATGAAATGATCCAAATCTCTAAAAATTCGCCTTGAAACTTCAAGGATGTAGGATCTTAAATTTTCTTGTGGAGGCATTTCTGAAGAAGCCATTTTAATCTGGAGCATATAAAAATGAAGTGAATGTTGCAGCAACATTGTCAATCAATAAGCGCCTCGACGAAGAGTCGTGTGAAGCAATGCGCCTTGACGAAGAGGCAGATCATTCAAAGCGCCTCAACGAAGAGTCATGTCAATCGCAGGCTGCGACGAAGAGTAGACTGCCGAGACGAAGTAAAAGCGACTCGACGAAGCGGGGAATGCCCCAGCGATCTATGAATCCTGCCTCCCCGATCTGCAACTCGACTACCCGAAGTGAATTCACCCAATTTGTCCAGCACCTGACTCCATAGATGTTAGCCCTCGACATCCAAAGCTGATATGCCTCATGGCTAGAAACCAAGAGAACGGCATTCTCAAGCGAAAATGTTATTATAGTATCATTATCTGGTATAACGAACAGACATACCGTGAAAGCTCTATTTATTGAGCCAGTTGATTTCATTTCGGACACTCCAGAGGGGGCCTTAAAAGAGAATCTTTGCTCAGAGGGGAGGGGGAGGGGCTATTAGAGAGGGGCTTTTGTCCCAGTGAGTTTCCGCTCGTAAACTGTTAAGAAACTTTAAATACTCAAATCTGATAGTTTCAAGAAACTTCAATTTCTTAATTTCTTTCAAAATACTGCTAAACTGCCTGGTTATAACGTGGGGAATGGGGAAATGGGAGTCCCCCCCCCCCCCCACTTTTATCTATGGTCACTCTTCCACTTCTTCTAAATCCGTTGAGAAAATGTCAAAGGAGGGGTTAGGTAGGTACCTCTATCGTTATTATTATTATTATTATTATTATTATTATTATTATTATTATTATTATTATTATTATTATTATTATTATTATTATCATCCATTTATTTAAAGTTGGCTTTTCTGATTAAAATAGCTAAAAGCTAATTAAGGCCAACAAAACTAAAAGAAGTATAACCTAGAAAGTAAATTAATCTAAAAATCCCAAATCTTTAATAAAAATTTTACACAATCTGCAGGTGCATGAATCACCATTCCATTGTTTTACTTTCATTTTAAATTCTTGAATTGTGCTACAGTCTTTCAAAAAGCTGGGAAGTGAGGACCATAAAAGGCAGCCTCTATACTGAATATTTTCTGTACCATATATTGTTGTCCTTACTTTCGGCAGCTGCAAGTGATTTACATTACGCAGACTATAATAGCTGTCTTTTTCTGCAAAAATATCTTTCATAAATGTTGGGTTGAGATCTACAGTTCGATAGACACATATGAGTGTTTTCCTGACGGTAAGAACGGCTTTTCCTGAGTATATGAGGAAAAAGGGCGTTTCCATGATCAGCTGTGTCGGGGCTGTGTTCCGGTGGAGAATATAGTATCATTAGTTAAGAGATTTCTCCACTTTACCTTAGGGGACAGGTCCGGGGTTGGTATGATTGATGATAAAATTCAACTTTATACTGTTGTGAATGGTATGGTTCGTTTTCTATCAGTTTCCACCTTTTCCTTGCGAAATTACGTATTCAAATGAGCGACTTGTGCGCAGACGTCATCACATGCACAGGTTTCCTACTAGACTTTTGCGTGTGATGACGTCACTATACTGAAAGAGCTTATTTGAATGCATAATTTCGCAAGGAAAAGAAGAAAAATGGTGGAAAACAGTACCGTTCCGTTCCGTTCCGTTCCGTACCGTACAGTACCGTGCCGTGCCGTGCCGTGCCGTGCCGTGCCGTGCCGTGCCGTGCCGTGCCGTGCCGTGCCGTGCCGTGCCGTGCCGTGCCGTGCCGTGCCGTGCCGTGCCGTGCCGTGCCGTGCCGTGCCGTGCCGTACCGTACCGTACCGTACCTTACCTTACCTTCGTCGCAGGCAAAGCACGGGTATCCCCCCATTTAACAGCACAAAAATATTTCTACAAGAAGTCTGAAAAACTTCAATAAAACTGAGTTTTTGAATGACTTACTTTCAGTAGACTGGAAAGGTATTGTTTCCAATACTGACGACATTAATACAATTGTTAAGCAATGGTCCCATATCTTCTCACTCATTCTTGAGAAGCATGCTCCGATGCGTAATAAACGTGTGTCTGAGAAATTTTCCCCATGGCTGACTAAGGAGTTTCAGACTATGTCTGCCACACGTGACAGACTACGTAAACAGGCCGTAAGATCCAAATCCCAAATTTTGATGCAAGCTTATAGGCAGTTACGTAACAGAGTTAACAAGTTGAACTTGGACCTGAAGCGTGAGTTTTTCACAAAGAAGATTTCGTCTTACGCTGGTGATGTTAAGGGGTCATGAAAAATTATTAACCAAGTTCTAAACAAAAAATCCAAGACTGTCTGTTCATGTCTAAGTGTCGAGGGTGAAACAATACTTGACAATAAGGCTATCGCTGAATCCATGAATGATTTTTTCTGTGGCATTGGTAAAAAACTCAGTGACAAAATACCGGATACGGTAAATCCACTTTTGGGAAATGAATATTCTGTTAATAAAGAAAATACTAAGTTCCACTTTAAGCCCGTGGATACACGTCAGGTCGAAAAGGTCTTTGGAAAATTCAAATCATCTATGGGATCTGGGCCTGATGGCATTGCCAACTTTTTCTTGAAAGCTGGACTTCCAATCTTGGCCGATTCTCTTTGCGACATGTTTAATCTCTCTTTAGCTACTGGTGTTTTCCCGGATAGTTGGAAAATTGCAAGAGTTGCCCCTATATTTGAAAGTGGCCAACAGAATGATCGCTCAAATTACAGACCCATATCAGTTCTCCCTTTTTAATCAAGGGTGTTTGAAAAGTTGGTTTACAATCAGCTTTATGAGTATAGGGACGGAAATAAGCACCTTTTTTCGCATCAATCCGGTTTTAGGAGTTTGCACTCTGTAGCTACATCCCTTTTAAACAATACCAATGATTGGTACGTCAATATAGATAATGGAAAATACACTGCTATGGTCTTCATCGACCTTAAGAAAGCATTTGACACGGTCAATCATCAAATTCTTCTCGCGAAACTGAAGAAATATGGCATTGATGGCCTCGAATATTTATGGTTCCAATCTTACTTAGAAAACAGATGTCAGTTCTGTAAAGTTAATGGTGCATGTTCTGATTTGCACGATATTGATTGTGGTGTTCCTCAGGGATCGTGCTTAGGACCACTCCTTTTTCTAATCTACATTAATGATCTTCCTTTGGCACTCAATAAATGTAATCTGACAATGTATGCTGACGATACTAGCATCTCATATGCCTCTAAAAACGTCGAAGAGCTTAATACTACACTAAATAGGGATCTCGATTGTCTAAACAAATGGTTGCAGGGTAACAAACTGTCGTTAAATGTTGTAAAGACGCAAGCGATGGTTATAGGTTCCCAACCAAACCTGAAGAAGATTGCTGAAAAGAAAGTAGATTCTCCAACTTTTTCTATTGGAGGCTCTGACATAAATCTAGTTAACAATGTGAAATATTTAGGTGTTCAACTTGACAGTAATCTTGACTGGAATCAGCACATGAAAGTCTTATGTGGCAAAGTATCTCGTGCTTTAGGTTTTCTCAAGTATGCTAAGAAATTCGTACCGAAACCTACTCTGATACAAATGTACAGAGGCATTGTCGAGCCACACTTTCGCTACTGTTGCTCTGTATGGGGAAGCTGTGGCGAAGCTAGATTGCAAGCTCTGCAAAAATTGCAAAATCGAGCTGCAAGGATTGTCTCAAATATCAGTTATGATACATCTGCGACCCTTTTGATTAAGAACCTTAAATGGCTTACTGTCAGTGATATGATTAAAAGTGAAACAGCTACGGTTACGTATAAAGCAATAACTGGCCTTGCACCTAGCTATCTTTCTGATTTGTTCACAAATTTGTTATGATACCATCTTTAATTAGCCTCGTAATGGGTAGTTAGGTTAGGCTGGACTTTGCCCTGCCTTGGTTGTCGTTTTGAGCTTTGATGATGAGCTGAAGTTGATCAGTTTAATCTACTCGAATCTTGAGTTTATTACTGTTTGGACCACTTGATACATGGTGACAGGGGCCAAAAGGCTTTTCTGATGTCTTATGGATGTAAATGAAGCAGTGTATCAGTAATGCTTAACCCAGCAGTGGGAGAAGATGGAGGTGCAGCAGAAGACATTAGGCCCATGTCGAACGTCGTGGGGGCGAGTGTTTCTGTGCACTGCAGCCCACCACCGCAGCTAAAGTTGAAGGAAAATCCCGTTGAGGAGTGGAAGTTTTTCAAGCAAATGTACAAACATTACAGTATTTTGTGCAGAATACGTGAGCAAAACAAGGAATTTCAGATTTCGTCATTTTTGAACAGCGTCGGTCCTGTAGGCCTACGCATTTACAACACGTTGCAGTTTTTGAGTACAGAGGATCCGGAAGATGTGGAACTTGTAATGAGAAAATTTGATGGCTACATAATTGGAGAAATTAACGTAACGTACGAGAGATATGTTTTTAACAAACGTGCACAGCAAATTAGTGAGTCCATCGAAGATTATGTCTCAGTTCTGCGAACCCTGGCAAGTACTTGTGGGTTTTGTGACTGTTTAGGGGAGTCCTTGATACGGGACAGAATGATTCTTGGTATATCAGAAAATAATGTCAGGAAATTGTTATTGCAGAAGAGAAATTTATCACTGAAAGATTGTATTGATATTTGTAGGAGTGCAGAAAGTACTTCAAATCAGTTGCAGAAAATTGAACAACCTGAGAGTATCAGCAAGATCAAGGCAAGCACAAAATTGCCTGGAGTTAAAGAGAAGGGTGATTACACATCAGAGTACATGTTAAAAGAATGCATATTTTGTTGCGGATCTCATGTAAGGAGAAAAGAGTTATGCCCAGCATGGGGTAAATTGTGCAAAGTTTGTGGACAAAGGAATCATTTTAAGGCATCACGAAGATGTAAAGGCAAGAATAAAAATATCCGTGGATTACAAACAGAGTATAATGACACGTCAGAATCAGACACTGAATATGTTTTAGGAGTATCAGTAGAGCAAGAAAAGTTTGAAATAATTGCTGCTGTATCAGATAGCACTGAGGTCAATGCAGAAATGCTAATTGATGGAAAGCCTGTGAAATTTCAAATCGATTCAGGAGCTAGTACAAATGTTATACCTGTGAAGTACGTGGATGGTGAAATTTTACCAACAACAGTCAAGCTGAAAATGTGGAATCATTCTGTCATTACAGCACTTGGAAAATGTAGAGTAAAGCTGAGGAATCCTGTGAATCAGAAGAAATACTCTGTTGAATTCATAGTTGTTGAAGAAGATCTCATGCCATTGTTAGGAAAGAGAGCGTCAGAGCAGATGAATCTCATGGTTGTGAATTATCACAATATGAAGTCTGTACACAAGTTGACAACAGTTTCAAATATTGTCAGTCAGTATAAGGATGTGTTTGAGGGTGATCTAGGGACACTCCCAGGCACAGTACATCTCACAGTAGATCCAACAGTGAAACCAGTTGTATCTCCAGCACGTCGGATTCCAATTGCATTGCAAGGCAAGGTTCAATCTGAGTTAGACAGGTTAGTGAAGCTTGGAGTTTTAATCCCTGTTGACGAACCAACGGATTGGGTTAGTCAAATAGCAATACAAGAGAAGAAAAATGGTAAGATTCGTCTTTGCATTGACCCAAGGCCGTTAAATCAAGCCCTAAAGCGTGAGAGATACACACTACCTGTTATCGATGATGTTCTTCCAGAGCTAGCAAATGCTAAAGTGTTCTCTAAAGTTGATCTTACAAGTGGGTATTGGCATTGTCAATTGGACAATGAGTCTAGTATACTGACAACTTTCCAGACCCCTTTTGGGCGTTATAGAGCTACAAGATTGCCATTTGGCCTATCAGTTAGCAGTGAGATTTTCCAGAAGAGATTATGTCAAGCATTAGAGGGCCTAAATGGTGTTTCTGCAGTTGCAGATGATATCCTTGTTTATGGTGTTGGTGATACTATTGAAGAAGCTACCATCGACCATGAAGCAAAGCTAAAGGCGTTACTAGAACGTTGTATGAAAGTTGGAATAAAGCTTAACAAGGATAAGTCTAGATTTGGGTTGAAAGAAATTCAATTTTTAGGCCATACAATCACAGATCAAGGTCTCAAGGCAGATACATCTAAGGTGGACGCTTTGCTGAAAATGCAGAAACCAGAAGATAAGAAAGGTGTAGCTCGTTTACAAGCCACGGTAAATTACTTAGCTCGATTTTTACCAAAGCTTTCAGAAACGATGGCTCCAATTCGAGCATTGTTAAAAGAGGGTGCGGCTTGGGACTGGAATGCTACTCATGACAAAGCATTCGAGCAAGTCAAGCAGTTGTTAACAAAGGCACCTGTATTAGCCTATTACGATCCAAAGGTAGAGTTATCCATTGAATGTGATGCCAGCAATAGTGGCCTAGGAGCAGCTCTTTTGCAGAATGGTCAACCTATTGCATACACTAGTCGCACTCTCACAGATGCCGAAACTAGGTATGCCCCTATTGAAAAGGAAATGTTAGCTGTGGTGTTCTCCCTTGAGAAATGGCACCATTTCACATATGGCAGGCATGTTACTGTATATAGTGATCACAAGCCTCTACAGAGTATTTTTAAGAAACCTTTATTTAAAGCACCAAAGCGTCTTCAGAGCATGTTGATGAGAACCCTTGGGTATGATGCAGAGATTATATATCGCCAAGGAAAGCAGCAAGCAATATCTGATACCCTGAGCAGAGCTTGTCTACCACTGAAGCCCAATGAAAAACCAAATTCAGAGTTTGAAACTGTGAACATGGCCCAGTATTTGCCAGTCACAGAAGAGCGCCTCGAGCAAATTAGGAAGGCTACTGAGCAAGATGAGGTACTTTCTTGTTTAAAGTCAGTCATTCTTAGAGGATGGCCAGATGATAACACGCAAATTGTCCCAAAAGTGGTTCCCTACAGTAGTTACAGAGATGAACTGACTGTTCAAAATGGTGTTATCTTCAGGGGTGAAAGATTAGTAATACCAATTTCCCTCAGATCAGAAATGAAAAGATCCATCCACCAGTCTCACTTAGGAATAGAAGGTTGCCTACGTCTTGCTCGAGATCTCATATTTTGGCCGGGTATGTCCTCTGAGATACGACAATTCATATCAATGTGTGAAGTTTGCCAAACATACCAAGCCAAGAAGAATACAAGAGAAAGTCTTATGAGTCATGATTTACCAGACAGATCATGGGAGAAGATCGGAATTGATCTCTTTAGCCTAAACACGATAGAATACCTCATCACTGTGGATTACTACAGCAACTTTTGGGAGGTGGATAAGCTAACAAGTAAAAAGCCACCAGGAATCATCAAGAAATTAAAGGCACATTTTGCAAGATATGGATGCCCTGATCAAATTATCAGTGATAATGAGTTTGTGTCTCATGAATTTACAGAGTTTGCAAAAACATGGGGATTTGATCATATTCCTTGTTCTCCCCATCACAGCAATGCCAATGGAAAAGTAGAGTCTGCTGTAAAGACAGCAAAAAGATTACTTAGGAAGGCACAGGAATCTAAGCAGGATCCTTATTTAGCAATTCTCTACCACAGAAATACACCTTCCCAAGGAATAGATAGAAGCCCTGCTCAAAGAATGTTGGGGAGAAGGACAAAAACACTTATTCCAACGTCGGGTTCTCTTTTGAAGCAAAATGACAAAGAACTTGTTAAACTACAATTGAAACGTAATCAAGAAAGGCAGGGTATGTATTACAATAAGAAGAGCAAGGACTTGCCATCTTTAGTTGAGGGAGATGTAGTAAGAATGAGACCCTACAAGATAGGGGACAAATCATGGCAGAAAGGTGTTGTGCTGAGGAGACTTGACGAGAGATCTTATGATGTTGAAACAGACACTAATACATACAGGAGAAACCGAGTTGATCTAAAGAGAACGTCTGAAATACCTCCTAGAGTCGAGAATGTATCAAATGAAAGGGTACAGGAAAAAGAAATAGAGATCATACCCAAAGAAAGAAAAGAAGAAATTGAGCAGAAGGAGCCACCTGAGGAAAGTGTAGTGCTCAGACGATCACAAAGAACTGTTAAACCACCTCAACGATATGGTAGCCCTACAGAACATTAGAGGGCCTTTATTTTATTTTATTCACGTTATACCCTACAGAACATTAGAGGGGGTTTTGCGTTTTACCCTACAGAACATTAGAGGGTGTTGTGTCCCTACAGAACATTAGAGGGCCTTTATTTTATTTTTATTTCTGTTATACCCTACAGAACATTAGAGGGTGTTTTGTGCCCTACAGAACATTAGAGGGCGTTTGAGTCAATCCATATTCTTTTTATCTACTTTAATGATATGGGGATGTTATGATACCATCTTTAATTAGCCTCGTAATGGGTAGTTAGGTTAGGCTGGACTTTGCCCTGCCTTGGTTGTCGTTTTGAGCTTTGATGATGAGCTGAAGTTGATCAGTTTAATCTACTCGAATCTTGAGTTTATTACTGTTTGGACCACTTGATACATGTAAGCTTTTTAACACGGCCCCCTGTAAAGCAGTCGTTGATTGATGGGGCCACCGTGTATAAATAATTAAAAATGAAATGAAATGAAACATAGTTTCAGTTAAAAAGTAAATTAGAGTCCAATCCCCATCCATGCACTTAGAGAAATAAATTATACTTTATCAACGGCTACATATACCCATTAAAAAACCCAATGATTGTTCTCTCGGTAACAACCTTAGTTCACAAAATGATTCCTACGCAGGTATGAATAGCTCAAAGAACCTTTACAGATTACTTTTGATAGACTGGATCAGGGGGTTATTCAAAATTAGCACTCAATAGCTTCAAAATACGAAAACCAATTTTAGGGTCGTCGGAGGCGAATAACCATGGTTCTATCCTTGTTACAGGCAATTCTTACCAAATATTTTCAATTCACATGTAAATTAGAGTCCAATCCCTGCACAACAGGCCCCTAAAACTCAATGTTAATTGGAAATATCTTTAAAATGCTGTTATGTCTTGTTATTGTGCAGCAGCAATGTTATGTAATGTCCCAAGATATACTGTTTTTGTACATTATCCCAAAAAGTAGATGGATAAAAATGTTTTTGCTGTAAAGTTTGTATTTGTCATCAAAGTATGGTCAAACAGGCATCAATAGAAAGATCTCCAAGAGAAGAGTTTGAATATCGATAGGAATTTGAGTTTTGAGGTAAGAAAAGGGGGTTTAGTCCCCTGGGAATTCTAGTAACTTTTTTGTTTCATATCGTACCAACAACACCAATCATACATCATTTTTTTCCATAAATTCAATGTTAAAAATTTACAATTTACGAATTACCTAAGATTACAAACGAGCTACCATACAATACTACAGAAACGATACCAAGGGGAGCAAAAGATCATGACTACCCCAGGGCCATCACAAGAAGGAGATAAACTAAAATACAACTAAATACATAATAGGCCACCTAGCTATTCAGAAAAGAATTAGAATTGAACGATATTTTGCAAATGGAATTTTCGAATGTACGCAATAGTGATAGAAGCTTTATCGCCACTCAATCGAAAGTCGCGTATGAAATGTATAAGAAAGACGCTCAATCCAGGCTCTTTTGTAGAATAGCTAAGGGTGTGTTACGAAAAGCTACTTGAAAACAAAAGAACAAAAGAATAGAGGAACGGGACTCAGCGAACAGGAGACCTGACGAATATGGACTTGGTATGGTGGTCGAGTTGCATTTAGCTAGATTTCTGCGATCTTAATTGAATCGACCGCTTGTGTGGATGTATTGTAGAGTCAAATCGAGTATATTTCTGTTGACGTCATTTGGGAGGTCTTTATCACCATACAATAAAAGCTGTGTCAAAACTTCATTTGAAAGGTCGATATATCCGAATGGTCGTAGTAATGCAAAACTCCAGCGAGAAGGTCTCGACGCTGATCCTCAAACGAGGGGCAAAGCAACAAGAAGTGCTCCGTGATCTCAATACCATCGTTATTAGGGCACATTGGATTTATGGTATCCCTAAAATTGTGCTTAAATTTGTCAAGGCTTAATTTGATAAGACCCACTCTAAGTTGAGTAAGATAAGATAAGCCTGTTGGGTCATGGATCCCAAAGACAGATTTAGTGGGGGGCGGATTTTCGAAAGCAACTTTTTCTTGAAGATAGCAACTAATGGTGAAATTCTAATTTCCGGACATAGTTCATTCCACTCAGACAGGCAATTTGGATAAAAGCTAGATTTGAATTTTTCTGTCCTTGCCCTTATTCATCATTTGAGAGCACAGTTGCTCCTGATTTCAAATACGTAATTCAATTTCTCGTAAATTGCATCATTTTGGAAGTATTTACCAAAGATTGAATCCTAGTGTAGGCTGCTGCCCATAGCAGATCCATCTGTTACCTGTCTGTTAAGTATGACTAATGACCTCAGAAGCACAAATGATATGAGCATGCGGTTAGGAAGAAAGTGGACTCTGAGATGATATAAGATTGATGTTTGCAAGATTCGAAACAAAGAAGTTGCTAGAATTCCCCGGGGACTAAACCCCCTTTTTCTTGCCTCAAAACTCAAATTCGTCTCAATTTTCAAACTCTGCTTTTTAGATCCTTCGATATATTTGAAAAGTATGGAGTGATTGGCCTTGAACATACCTGGTTTTCGTCCTACCTGAAAAATAGGCGGCAGCTTTGTAGAGTGAATGGGGTAGCCTCAAATATGGAAGAAATAAAATGTGGAGTTCCTCAAGGCTCTTGCCTTGGGCCCCTTTTGTTCCTCATATACATAAATGATCTGCCGTTTTCTCTTAAAAACAGTGAAGTAACGATGTATGCCGATGATACAAGTATATCATATTCTTCTAAGGATATCAACGAGCTTAATGAAACCCTTAACAGTGACTTAGACTCCTTGAAACAGTGGCTTGAAGGTAATAAGCTGTCTCTGAATGTAATCAAAACACAAGCAATGGTTATAGGCTCTAGGCCTAATATCAAGAAGATATCAGACAAATCAGTACCGACCCCATCTTTCGCCATTGGCAATTCGCATATTGATGTTGTAGATAATGCGAAATACTTGGGAGTACAACTTGATAAACATCTTGTGTGGGATGAGCATACCAAGGCTTTACGTTCAAAGATATCTTGCTCTTTAGGTTTCCTAAAATATGCTAAGAAATTGCTTCCAAAGCATACCCTTAGTCAAATGTATAGAGGTATCGTTGAGCCCCATTTTCGCTACTGTTGCTCTGTGTGGGGTAGCTGTGGAGACTCTCGCCTGTTGGCGCTACAAAAGTTACAAAATCGTGCTGCGAGAATAGTTACCAACAGTAGCTATGATGCACCAGCAGCAAACTTGATAAAAGAGCTCAAATGGCCGACAGTCCACGACATGATCAAACAAGAGACGGCTACCATTGTTTTCAAATCAATAAGTGGTCTCGCGCCCACTTACCTCTCTACTCTATTCACGAGAAACTCGACAAGGGAGATTGTAAATTTGAGAAATTCTGAGACTGACTTGCTTGCTCCACGAATGAAAACAAGTAATGGCCAAAAAGCATTTTCGTTCCGTGGATCAAAGCTTTGGAATGAGTTGGAGCATGAAGTCAAGCTAGCCCCCTCTCTGTCTACTTTTAAATGTAGACTGAAATGTAAATAGCTTTTAATTTTTCATTTATTCTAATTTAACATTGTAAATATTCTTTTTATTTTTAATTTTGGTAGTATTGTAAGTAGGTTTTTGCCACGGCCCCCTGAAAAGCAGCCACTCTTGGTTGATGGGGCCACCGTGTATAAAGAATTTAAAATGAAATGAATTAAAATGAATTATAAATTACGACATAATCTTGCCACATTCCTGTTTTAAAGACTTATTTCGAAAATCTCACCTCACCTCACCTCACCCCAACCCACCGCACCACACCGCACCACACCGCACCACACCGCACCGCACCGCACCGTACCTTACCTCACCTCACCTCACCTTTCCTCACCTTACCTCACCTCACCTCACCTCACCTCACCTCACCTCACCTCTCCTCTCCTCACTTCACCTCACCTCACCTCACCTCTCCTCTCCTCTCCTCTCCTCTCCCTCCTCACCTCACCTCACCTCACCTCACCTCACCTCACCTCACCTCACCTCACCTCACCTCACCTCTCCTCTCCTCTCCTCTCCTCTCCTCTCCTCTCCTCACCTCACCTCACCTCACCTCACCTCACCTCACCTCACCTCACCTCACCTCACCTCACCTCACCTCACCTCTCCTCACCTCACCTCACCTCACCTCACCTCACCTCACCTCACCTTACCTCAGAATGGGTAGAGAATGCGTCTGATTTCAATAAACATCCGCAGAAAATTGGTTGCTGAGGACATTGAGCAGACCTGGCCGTTTAATGAGCGCGATCGTGTGCACCCACTCGAGACACGTGTTTTACGCGCCAAATGAGGATTTGTCTCAAAATCACGCACCTCCGTTTTCAACGTTGGAAGGGGTATTCGATATTCTTGGAAAATGACATCTCTTTGTGAAAAGGAAATCAATCAATTAATTTGTTATCCAAATGAAATACGATTGATATTAATGCTTAATTCTTAAGTGCTGCCAATTACACTTGCCCTCAATCTTTGTTATTTCCTGTATGTGATACAGTAAAACCCCGCAAACAAGAACATACTTTCTTAAAAAACAGACTGACTAGGTTCTTATGAATGTGGTACTTATGATATTTTCAGGGTGTGGTTCTTATTGCAAGGACAGTTACAGCTATGATGCATATAAAACTAAACAGTATGTATACAATGGACTTGAGTGTGGCGCGATTGAATTTCAAATGTTGGAGGATATGGAATTTTTTTGTTAACAAACCAATTTTCAGTCACACAATTTCATGAAACAATTTCCTTATCCCTTGGTATTGTTTCATGTGTCCAGTTATCAAAATTTTAGAAAATGTTTTGGAGTTTGTATACACTGATATGGTAAAATATTTCAAAAATACTTGGCTCCCATGTTCACAAGATTACTTTTGGTAATTTTTCGACAAATGGAAAAGTGTGACCACAATATTCACAAAATTAGATGCTCTTGTCATCCATGATATGATCTAGTCTAGCTAAATAAAAGCATCACACAAACAAAATGTTTACGTCTATTGCACGTCACTGTCAAAAGAGTAACAAGAAATGAGTTTTTTTGAATGTCTAATGTCAGAAATATCAATTTTCAGTCTTCCCCCTGCCTCCTCTGAAAATAGTCGCTTTTTAGTTTTTTGTAAGTCCTTTTGCAATGTTTTAAGAAAAGTCAAGTTTCCAATAAATCTGTAATCCATGGGGAGTTCTACCCCTTTTCCAGCACCCTTATTAATCCTGCAGCCAATACATTCTGCCTCAATTTCACCATAATCTTCAAGAAATTTGTGAAAGAGAGACGAAAGTTCTTCTGGAACATGTCCAACAATTTCACTATCCTTCGTCTTGATGGCAACTGCATTATCATCATATTCATTATCACCTTCCATTTCACAAAACATAATTTCTCCAATGCTTACTCTCCTTTCATTCATGTAGGCATGATAACCTCGCATTGTTGATTCACAAAACAACTCCATCTGCTTAGCCATTCTGATTCTCGGATTCTCGATGTTTTCTGGCTTCGTTTTATTAGGCCGCATGTAGAAGGGGCTGTGGGCTCTACCATTTTAATCTCTTTTCCACGGAATAGCCTCGAGATGAATATCTTATGGCGGGAAAGTAAGCCTCGTTCGCAGGACTGGTAGACTTGCTCCAAGTCTATTCAGTGGACCATCAGCAATAAAAGAATATAATTTCTTCTGCGGGGGCGTAAGCTACTAAGGTGACGCTGCGAAGGAGAAGTGAGAACACTTCTCCTTCGCAGCGTCACCTTAGTAGCTTACGCCCCCGCAGAAGAAATTATATTCTTTTATTGCTGATGGTCCACTGAATAGACTTGGAGCAAGTCTACAGGACTGGGGAAGGAAAACCGAAAACCACGAGGAAAACAGAATACTTGGCGGTCGTGCAAATGCAAGTATTTCTCTTCGAAACTTTTAATGATGCAGGGAACACTATTTAGATTTGGTATCACAAAGAAAGTACAAGTTGCTTCTGGTCGCACTTACGATGTCACATCATCAATGCCAATGTCTGCAAAAATGTCTGCAAATGTCAAAGAAATTCAGTGTGCGATATGCAAATGCAAATTCACTTCCCAGCAATATCTTGACATTCATGTTCATTGGAAACATAACAAATCAACTATTGCATCCGAAGAAACTGTTAACAGACTGAACATGTCAAATGCTCATCCAGTATATCCGGTAGGCACTGAGCACAGTGATTCTGTGGATCGAACAAATAGAAATGGGGACTGTCAGCTTTCCCAAGTAAGTCAAATCCAGAAGTCAAAAGGGGATAGTCAGAAAGGCTCCTCAAAGAGGAAATCCTACACTCTAGATTTCAAATGGAAAGCTCTTAAACTACTTGACCAAATGACACAAAAGCAGGTGAAGAATAAATGGCAGAAAGTTGCAAGCATCATGGGAATTCCAAACAAGTGTTTGGTTGTAAAGTGGAACAAGCAGCGTTTGAATATCAACAATGAGATGAATACAAACAAGATCAAGAAAGGGAAGGGAAATATAGTAGCAGCAAGGCAAAGGAGAAAAATAACATCAGATAAAATTGAACAAAGAGAAAAATTTCCACTTGCAGCAAAGTTAGTTGTATCTGAGTTTAAGAGAAGAAGACAACAGGGTATTAAAGTTTCAAAATTATGGTTATGCAAGAAAATGAAGTGCAAGGTTGAACAGCTATATGGGGCAAATAAAGCTTCATATTTCAAAGCAAGTAGGAGTTGGTTCCAAAGATTCAAAAAAAGACACCAAATTACCTTGCGTAACAGAACCAACAAGAAAAACATTTCATCAGAGGATTGTAGAGAAACCATTCAGATGTTTCATAGAAGTCTTAGGAAATCTCTAAAGACATGCAGACAGCGAAATACAAATGCACACATTCATCCAAAATGGGGCCGGTGGCTCCCTGAGAACAGGTATAATGTGGATCAAGTTCCACTACCTTTTGTTGTTAATCAAGGACAGACCTATGCTGATAGGGGTTCCAAGCAAGTATGGGTTAGTCAACCTTCAAGTGGCTTGGACAAAAGGCAAGCTACTTTGCAGTTGTGCATCAGAGGATCAGGCAAGCAATCAGTAAAACCAGCCATCGTGTTCAGAGGTAAAGGCAATGTAGCTCTGGATGAGAAATCACAGTATGACAGTAGAATTGATATCTACTTCCAGCAAAATGCATGGATGGATTGTAAAACAAATAGAGAATGGACAGAGAGAACACTGATGCCAGGAATAGCAGATAAGAAACATGAGAATGTAATGTATTATTTGCAGATAATGTCTCATTTCAAACAGAAAAAGTTTTTCACGAAACTTGCAGAGAGAAATGTAACACAATTGTTTATATGCTTCCAGACTCGCAGACAGATAAGGCGCAACCAATAGATGCAGGCATAGGAAGGTTGTTCAAAAAGAAAATAGAGGATCAAATGGATAAATGGCTTGATGATGAAGACAACATAGAAAAATGGCATGACAAGATAAGTGCCAGGCAGAGACGCATACTGATGACAAAATGGGCAGGAGAGGCTTGGGAAGAGCTTCAAAAGTATGAAGATATATTCAAGAAATCATTTGAGAGAACTGGATGCTTAATGACCATTGATGGCTCTGAAGATCACCTAATTAAACCACAAGGACTTGAAAACTATACTTTCTGACCAGAGACTTTCATGTTTTATTAATAAGGTATCATCTTAAAAGAACATTGAAAGAAGTCAGTCTGTTTTGGTTCTTATCTTTGGGTGTCTTTTTTGACAAAATCAGTCTGCAGGTTCTTATTTATCTATGTTCTTGTTTGCGGGGTTTTACTGTATGTGATAATATCATGATTCGGGCAAGGTCAAATCTTTACTGGAAGGTCAAATTACACTGCCAGAATAAAGCCACGAAAGTTACCGTTGGAGGACATATGTGTCCTGAATCCAAGGAATTTGCTTTCCAGCTCCTGATCATATGTTCGATGTATGACAAGTATGTGAAAGTGATTTGATTTGATGTGGAAGAATTGAAGGTATTCAGTCCTTTATTCCAGGACTGCTGAAGCGACACGGAGTAACTGGATTGAAAAGCATTCATCATCAAAGGGCCTTAAATAAAAGTGTGTAACAAAGAATGTACTGTAGCACAGAGGAAATCGCGATTTTTTTATTCCTTTTACCGTTCAAACCGCAATATCGATTCTTCTTACTTCAACTCTATTGCACTGTTCTTTGCAACACCTTCAACACTCGTTTGTTCGTCCTCGACCTCAAAAATCCCCCTTTATAGAGCGATACATTTAGTGCTCAAAATCACGCGTCTCACTAAGCAAGGTGCATGGTTTACCGCGCCACTTGAATAACTTACGGCCAGGTCTGCATTGAGGGTTCCATGCTTTGGCGTTTCTTGCCTTCTCTGGGGTCTAACAATTGTGGCTATGGTTTGGGCCTCAGAGTAAATTTAGCGTTTTTGTTTTATTTACAGTCGTGGCCAAAATTCTAAGACCACCTTTTGTCAACAACGTTTCTTAGCGTGACGAGATCGAACCCTGACCGCTCTGCCTATTTTACTCTCTTGGAATTTGTTTAAGACAACTTTCCATGTAGATTCCGAATTTTGATGATGTTTTTTAATTTCTGCGCCATTTTGTTATGACGTCACAAGAAAATCTATAGAAATTCTCGGACATTATATTAGTTCTGCCGACAAGGGGTGTGACCCAAAAATTCTGTTACTCAGTTGGATTTTACAGCAATCAATCCACAATTCATTTCTGTGATTTGTCTGCAAAGTATTGAAACTCTACGAAGAATATTGCTTCGGGTAAAAGGTTGCAGAGGGCCTTCAGTTCAAAGATATGGCCATAACTTTAAGACCAGCCCTTGATTTGTAGTTTGAAGTAACACATCATATAGCTATCCGAATTAATGTTCAAGAATTATTTTATTATTTGACCCATCAAATATCACAGGCTCTTACCTCATAAGCACATAAGTTTGTTCACGCTTTTCCAAGGTGGTCTTAAACTTATGGACATAGCTGTGGACTAAAGGCTCTCCACTACCTTTTCCCAGAAGCAATATTCTTCGTGGACTTTCGATAGTTTGCAAACAAATAATAGAAATGAATTGTGTATAGATTGCTGTAAAATCCAGCTGGGTAACACACTTTTTGGGTCACTTCCCTTGTCGGCAGAACCACTATAATTTCAGAGAATTCTATAGATTTCATTGTGACGTCATAGCAAAATGGCACAGAAATTAAAAAAAAAAACAACATCAAAATTAGGAATCTACATGGAAAGTTGACTTTAATGAACTCCAAAAGAGTAAAATAGGCAGAGCGGTAGGGTTCAATCTCGTCAACCGAAGAAAAGTTGTTGACAAAAATGTGGTCTTAAATTTTTGGCTACAACTGTATAGCTTTGCAGCCAAGTTACTGATAATCCCAAAAAAATTATCAAAATTTGATTTAGCTATCAAGGCATATGACATAAAAATTTGCTTCGGGTCATTGAACATAAAGTCTCGGCATCAACATTTTTGAAAGTTGTATCCAGTTTTTTGGAACACCAAGTAGCAAGATATCATTCACGAGAATATTAACACTCTGCTTTTAATGTTTCAGTTACCTTTTGATGTTATGGTTCACTTAATCCGACATGTTTATGTGGTCGTTTTGTTCGTCAGTTGGAATATGATTAGCATTTATCACTGCTACCAAAAAGCTGGTTCCTCTTATCGTTATTTTTCAACGTTTAACCCTATTTGGACCGGCGGGGTGTTTTTCGCCCCCCCCCCCCACCAAACTTTCTCAAATATCTCCGCCGCTGTTTTAGATATGGCGCTGCAACTCCTTGATTTTTCCTAAAATTTAATTGGCCATCAAATTTCAAAAATTTCATGGTCCATTGTTGTACCACGTGACCTCCAGATGCCCTTATTTGGAAACTGGTCACAAAGAAAATAATAAAATCCTCGCTGAATTCTTGCAAATAGGGCTAATGATAAAGTTATATATACCATTCGATTGGCCTTGAAGAGTACTTACGTTTGATATACAGGGTGTCCCAAAAAAATTGTGCCCTGTTTGCCTGAAGATTGCGACAAAACGGCACTTTATCCTCGCAAAAATGTTATATGATGTTGCTCTTCAGATGTTCAAATGAAGTTTGCTACCATCCCCGTAAAAATCAGTTGAAAAAAGATGGAGCTATGACCTTCAGAAGACCAAATTTACCTGATGACTGAAACCAGCGGTCGGCCATTTTGTCTTACTATTTTCAGTGTTAAATAGCTTTATGGATGGAAAATGAAACAGCAGCCTCCAATGTCATAGCTCTGGTGACAATTCCGATAATCCTCAGAGAGTTCCACTATCTCTGACCTCACAAAATTATTTCTTACCTCACGTGTACTTATAACTGCAAAATAGTAAGACAAAATGGCCAACCGCTGGTTTCAGTCATCGGGCAAATTTGGTCTTCTGGAGGTCAAAGCTCCATCATTTTTTAACGGATTTTGACGGGGATGGCAGCAAGCTTTATTTGAACATCTGAAGAGCAACATCATATAAAAGTTGGCGAGAATCTAATGCCATTTTGTCGCAATCTTCAGGCAAACGGGGCACAATTTTTTTGGGACACCCTGCATAGTTTGTTTATATTTGCTGACATCAGCAACTTTTGATATCCATGACGTCATTTGTATTTATTACGTCATAGAATGAATTAATTAGGGCAATATATCTCAAAACATGAAGAAAACAGTGCAAGGTTCCTTATTACTAAATATTTTCACTAATTTGAAGTCTAAAAATGGAAAATAATTCACAATAGAAATCTCAATTAGTCTATTCAATTGCTAATTGCTCTTAATTAGCAAGAGTTGCAAGGTAATTTGAAATCTTCTCGCCTGAATACATTTCTCTACTCTTATTTGCAGTGGTGGAAAAAATATTTGCCTCCTTGCGAAGGAAAGTCAAACCAGAATTCTTCCTTCCATTGTTTTATCAATTTTTTGTAGTCCCGGATTTTAGTTGAATTGCAATACTGTGTACCGTGTAGTTGATAAGCCGCAAGGAACTCGAATTTCTCTTAAAAGCTTCCTTAGATCACAAAACTGCAAATGAAAACTTCCAAACAATTATTTTCTTTTATTCTTTCCTTCATTTATTCTTTCCAGTTCTATTAATATTTTCAACCTTTGTTTTCCTTGTCGTCCGATCTTCTTTCCATCCTTTGTTATTTCTCCTCTCCTTTTTCTTACTTTTTCCCTTTAATTCTTCTTCCCTCCCTTCATCATTCTTTCTTTTCCTTCCTTCTATTCCACTTTCTCTCTTTCCTCCCCTTTTCTTCCTTCCTTCCAAAGAAGCTTCCTGTGAAGCTTCTTCGTGGCTTCACGCACTTTTTCCACCTCTGCTTATTTGCTACTTCTGGCTACAATTCTGTCTGTTATCTCATGTTAATCTGGACAAAATTTGCTTTTTAAGTCAGTAGCTCAATTTTGACCATTTTCCCATTGTTTTGGTTGCCTAGCAACGACCCACATGACCAATTAAACTTCTATTGTTGTTTTTGTAAAGCTAATTGTCCAAACAACAATTGGCTTAAGTTTCATTGTTATATCTCTTGTAGTTTTGAAGAAAAAGAGGGGGGCGAAAAACGCACCCCCCCCCGGTCAAAAATATCAAAATTTCAACCCGGTCCAAATAGGGTTAAGCACACGTTGAAAAATTTTTGGGACACCAAGTAGACCCTAACAGCATGAAGCAAATTTGATGAAATATCTTAATAAAGTGCAATACTTATAAAGTTGTTTCAAAGCAAGATGAGCAGTCTGCAAAACTTAGCCTCAAAGACTTTAAAACTACCATGAAGAGCATTCTCTTTTACACTCTTTCCTCCATGCCTTGCTTGAAAGAATTTTGCGATAAATGCATGAATAATTCATCCACTAACCTAACTGTGACTTGATAGCCTTGCCCTTGGGGACATCTTTATGAATTGATCTTGGCAGTGAACTACCCTCAATTGCACAGTATTCTTCATTTGCATCGTCCTTCTCACTTGTTTCGTTCTTCTTCATACCATCATCATAATCAGCATAGCTACCATCTTCACTGTCAAAATCCTCATCACCTTCATCAACCCTGGTCACTTTTTGTTGCTCCAGCTCTGCCCCTGAAATATAACATACTCATACTATATGAAGATTTTCAAAAACACGGCTGTAGACTCTGCTTTAGATAAACACGACAATGTAACTAAAATAGGGGACATCCATATTGACACCCAAAACCTGCAGGACATTGCATGCAGTGAGCTAATTTCCTTTTTCTCATGTGTTTGGACGATCTTGTTTAATAACTGCAAAAACTTGTTTTACAAAGAACTCATGTTTGCCTATTGGTGTCATCCTTATAAATCAGCCAAGATGCTCTCAAACAATGCTCAAACAACATCGGTGTTTGAAACTGGCTTAAGTGACTATCGCTGTCTTATCTTAACGGTTTTGAAGTGTCATATCTCTTGGTTAAAACCCAATGTAGTAAAGTATCACAGCTACAAAAATGTCAGTAAAATTCTATGTTACTGAGAATCCTAAGTTAGGGCCCATTTACATGAGAAACTCAAACCGGTTTGCAATTTCACCCTGATCTGAATATTGGTCTGCTAGCTTAGATCCTGTTGCGTTTAAATTAAATTTCGCCCCGGTCTGAGACCTGTGTTGTTGTTCATTGATGTATTGAGCGTCAATTAAAACAATAGGCCAATGTGAACTTTGAACCTGAGACAATGCATCTCAAACCGACTTGAAAATATTTTGCATTAACATGGTGTTTTCAAACTGGTGTGACATTTCAAACCAATCTGAACAGGCGAGTTAAGTTTCACCCCGGATTGAGTTAGCATCGCATTTTCCATGTAAAAACACTATAAGGGCTTTGACCAGACAACAAGTTCAACTCAGATCAGGGTGAAATTTCAAACCGGTTTGAGTTTCTCATGTAAACGGGCCCTTAGACTATAATAATCTGGCCTGGGTGTATTCTTTGTAACACCATCAGCTACATTAACAAAAATGTTATTAGAAATATTTGGCATAGCTGTTGAGTCAGTTGTTGCTGTTGTTGTTGTTGTTTCATTTATTTTAATTCGATACTTACATAGCTAGCAATATATACAATATATACAAAGTCAACTAATCTAAATGGAAATGAAATTAAAATCTACCGGGTGTCTCAAAAAAAAGTACCCCCTTTTGACTCAACAAGGCAACAAAACGATAATATTTAGGGACTTTTTGAATTCATGGCTACATTTGTTGGTCTTCAACTTAGATGCACATATCTTGCATTTGGAAATCGATCACCAAACACCGGAGATATGAGTTCACAAGGTCAAAATTTGGAGCGCACCTGAAACCAGAGGTTTTGAGGAATGGCCTAACCAAAATTTGACAGCAAACAGGCATTTTGCAAACGAATTTTCGACTTTGACTTTCTATTTTTGAAAAGATTTATACCTTGAATTACTTCAATTGTTCTTGAAGTGACTTTTCTTTTGAGGAAACGGTCCTTGCATTGCATTCGATCCCAAGTGTTTTGTATTAAAGAAGAGGAAAAGGAGCACATGCACGCTTATTTTGGAGATGTGGCACGACTTTATCATTCTTACGACATTTTTACTATATTTGTTTAGTCAGCGCCATGTCCATGCATCTTTTATTCTTTTCAAAAGCAAAACACGGAAACTTAAAGTCTGCAGGTACTTTGGAAAATGTCCACGATACAAATCATGACTAGGCCCTTTTTCAAAACCTCTGGTTTTGGGTGCACTGTAAATTTTGACTTTGCGAACCTGTATCTCCGGTGTTTGGTGGACGATTTCTAAATGCAAGGTACGTGCATCTAAGTTGAACATTGATAAATTTAGCTGTGAAGTCGGGGAGCAATGATAACTTATTGCTTGGTTCCTATTTCCAGTCAAAAGGGGGTACTTTTTCTGAGACACCCGGTATATAAAACTTAATATTGAATAAAATTAAAACTACTGCAGGCACTACATTTACATTCTGGGCCATTCCATTGCTTTATCAAAAGTTTAAAGCTTTTCAACTTTTCGGCGGATTTCATTTTGTTCGGTAGGCCATTCCATATTTGAGAGCCAACAAACTCAAGACTGTTTGAGCCAAAAGTTACTTGATTTGGTCTTACTTTTGTTTCAAGTCATAAGGATTTCTGGTAGAATAGCGCAAAGATCTGAATTTGAAAAATTTTTTCATAAATGGTGGATTTAGATTATTCGTTGTTTTGTAAATTTCAATGCAAAGAGTTGTTTGGTGCGAGACTTGCATGGTACATTTTCCTGACATTTGGAGTAAATTATTATAAGAGCTCTTATGATCATTGTAAAGAAATCTTAGTGCACGCTCTTGTAACTTTTCAATTTTATGAAGCGACTTCATGGAAGAAAGATACCAAACTAACGGACAATAATTGAAGTTAGAGTAAACAAAGCTTTGTACTAGTACCTTTTTCTGCTCCAAACCAATAAATGATCTTAGTCTTTTCAAAACGTTTAGGGGTCATTCCATAAAATTTGAACAAAGGCATGTCAAGTCATGTTCGAGAAACGCACTCAAATTTTTTTTATATAATTGTTACCTAAAGACAAGGTCAAATTTCAAATTTCAGCTTCATAACTTGAACGGTAAATTTTCTATGGCTGGTTGAACTTTTTGATGACAGCTAGATCAAAGATGAAGTAACACTTTGAATGATTTTTAATTTCAATTACAGGACTCTGTAACAAATTTTGTTGAGTGACAATCATTTCAAATGCAGCATATCATCCAGGGCCTCTTTTAACATACAAACTGGGGGCAAAAGCCCCCCCAGTCCTCATGCTTGCCCCCCCAGTTACAGTTTTTCACAATGTTTTGCCCCCCCCCCCCCCAGTTGATGGTCCCTTTTTTCTTTTTGCTGTTTTTGGCCATTTGAACTTTTCACTGTGAAAGCGAACAGTGTAACCCAAAGCAATAAATATGCTAATGTTTCTGATCCAGATCTGTGGTTGTCACCGTTATTTTTGTAAGGATGCCTAATGCTGAAAAGAGGAGGCTTTAAAGAGAGCGGAAAATATAAGGTGATGTAGCGAAATTTCGTAATAATAGAGACTTCTTCATCGTAGATAACTCATTACAAGCAGAGCCGAAGAGAGGGCTTTAGTGGGATCTAAATCTGGGGCCGGTGGCCATAGGGGCCTATAAATGATAACTCAGTGTTTTAAAAATATGTCTCAAAATTTGGGTCTCTACACCTGGGCCAGTGATCAAACAGAGGGTCCCTGGATAATTTCTCAGTTTGTCATAATATGTTAAAAATCGAAAGGATGGAGAGAAAGTGATTGTTCCAAACGTTTTCTTATAAGCAGTAACAGTTAATTACGAAATAATGTGCCGGGTGGGCTTAGAAAAAATTTCCCGCATTCAAAAATTGATAGCACCTAGATAAGGATTATTCAAATTCTTGTCAGAGCCAGAAGATTATTTTATAGCTATTTTATTGATTTTTCAAACGTTCTTATGAGCTCTGAAAATATAGATAAATTTGACTTTGCTAAATTATATTTCGTTGCAAAATGCATGAAAAAGAGCCGAAAACACCAGGAATATTCTCGCACGGAACAATGCGCAAGGGCATTTCACCTCTCTTGGGAGGTATGAGAATAGATTGTCAAACGAATAATGAAGATTTTCAATCCCATTGCAATAAATTTGCAGATGATATCTCTCACCTGTGAAAAATTGTATTTTCTTTATTGTTCTGTGCGAGAAATTTCTTTATGATTTGATCAAGCGTTTCTGGCCCATTTTCAGGCACTTCACAACCAAGAAATTTTGCAAAGTAAAATTTACCTATATTTCCGGTGCTCATAAAAACAGAAAAAAATTACAAAAATGCTTCAATTTCTCGGCTATCAAGTAACACTTGTTCCTTTCCAATCCATCAAGTACTCTTGGTGCTATGAATTTTCGAATGTGAGAACTTTTTATTGATCACACGCCGGTCTATGTTTCTATTCAAGAAATGCCTTTCTGGCCTATATGTAACTATGTATTCTTGGGCGTAGTGACTGGCTAGTTTGATGATATGATAATTGGTTCTAGAGGCAAAAATAGCTACCAGAGCGATGCTAGCAACCTTGATTTTAAAAATTTTCCCGGGAGAGCATGCCCCTGGACCCACCTTAATGGGTGCACCTCTGGCGCACTCTAAGGAGTTTACAAAGAGAAATATTTCTTGCGGCAAAAATGAGGTCCCCTTTTTGAAATTTGCCCCCCCCCCCCTAGTTATGATTCCTTAAAAGAGGCCCTGATATCATCAGCAAAACAAATTATTTGCAATATGAACCTAGCAACGTTGTGCTGATGCTTGTCAATATCCTGCCATGATAATGAAAAATTCTGAATTAAGCCACTTTGGAGGGAACTTGTATGAATTTTCCTGCTAAAACGGGAAAAGCAAATTAATTACAAATGATAATCTTGTGCTATATCGTGCTGTTAGAAGTCAGATGAAAATAAATAAAAACTTTGACGAGCTTCCACTTGAAATAGAATTAGGTATCAAAATGGCACAAAATTGTATGTTTGTGAAATTTTAGCAGATTTAAAAAATATTTTACAAATTTTGGTATGAATATTTCCGAATTGCTTTGTCACTTGTAAATATAAACCAGCTGAACTTTTCCTAGAACGAATATTTTCAATCGAATCCACTTGCTAGTCTGTGAATTTGCCTTTTGAAAATAGCTCAGACACCAAAATGGCCGATATGGGTCATGTTCAGTGGCTGCAAAATGTACCGGTCAGTAATGCCAGAGCCTTGAGAATTTTACAACCAACAGAGTCGACTCTGTTATCTTCTGCTGAGAAGAATTTCATGCTTCAAATGGAATTTTAAGGCAGTAATAAAAATATTTTTGACTGCCTGTTTATCGAGAAATTGGCAAAATAGAGTTACTCCCATGTATGTATCTATGTATGTATGTATAATTTTGCCAAAAATTATCATTAAAATTAAAATTAAAATAAGTTCATCAAAACGGAAAAATCTAATTACAGGCGTGTGATATTAAGTAAAAACAATACAAGAGTACTAGTTAAAAACATTTAATCTAAAAACACCCCTGGTTAAAATGGCAGGGGTAGCATTAAAAGGTCAGTGTGACCTTGTTTCCATAATGGTCCCTCCAAAGGTGTCAATAAAAGAAAAGTTTTCATAGAAGAAACGAAAATTCTTGAGGATGTTAAAATATAGCTAATTTGTGCATTTATGGATTTGAATAATACAATACCGAATCCAGCGTAAGAGAGGGTGTGCGGTGCCAAGTACACATATACGTCATCTTCCTCTCTTTGTATATTTTTGAAGAAATTTTCTTTGATCTTGTGTTTAAACGTGTTGATATTATTGGTGGATTTCAGGTCAGATATGAGACTGTTCCATATTTTTGGTCCTTGGTAAGATAGACATTTTTGGTCTGTGTTACTCTTACAAAATGGGACGTTTAGTCTAAACTTAGACCTTCGCGTTATTCGACTTTGGTCGGCTGGATGGAATATTTCGTTAGCATAAGCTGGAGCAGTTCCATTGAAAAATTTCATTATATTTACACAGATATTTTGATCTACTCTGTGCTTAGTGGGGAGCCAGTTTATAGCTTTGAATTCTGTAGCCCCAACGTGTGCTCTGTTTTTTAAATTAAGATAAAATCGGATGCATTTGTTTTGGGCCGACTGGATTTTTTTGGACAGCCTCTTATTTAACATTGGGTACCATGAGGAGCATTGCATAATCAAAATGAGGTTGAATTAGAGCATTTAAAAGCAACCTGCGAAGGGAGGAATCCAGAAAGTTTTGTTTTCTGTACAGGAATTTAAGCTTGCCATTTATTGTTTCAAGCATTTTGGTTGCCATCGACTCCCCAGAGAGATTCTCATCCAAAACAGATCCGAGATATGTAACCACTGAGTGCTGTTTGATTTTTATATCGCCCCTACAAATGTTCATCTTTATTAGGTTTTTGCATTTTTTCGTCCAAAAAGAATGGATTTCGTTTTATCCTGGCCAAAGTGAATACTTAGCTTGTTTTCAACAAACCAATCGCAGAGAGAGTTAAAGTTTCTATTCAAGTTGTTTTCAATACGTTCGATATCTGTGTCTCTAAAGATTAGGCAGGAATCATCTGCGTACAGAAGCAGGTCACAGTCAACAGCCCGTGCCATGTCATCCACGTAAAGGAGGAATATGAGTCGACCAAGAATTGATCCCTGGGGGACTCCACAAGAAAAATTACCAGGGTTTGAGTACTCCTTCCCAATATTCAGGCCTGGCCGTGAGCATTTTAGCAGGCGAGCGGTACATCGCTCTCCTCGGTGAAGTCAGGCGGGCGATTTTCGTTCTATTGAAAATTGTTAATAAACTGTATGAATAAATGAGGAATCCATTATTTGTCTTTAAACAGCTAACCATACATATTAAAACGGCGATTCTCTAACAGAAACAAAACTTTAGATTTATGTAGTTGCAATTCAACGACATACTAAACGAGGGTTTGAACGGAACAAAGCTTAAATCCGAGTACAATTTGTTATAACATTAGTACAAACTAGTAGTCACTCTAAACCTGGCATTTCATTTTGATGTTCAAGTACTTTAAGGTTTGTTATTTCACGTATTCCTGTATGAGAAACTAAGAAATTCACATTCACCCAATACTTGAAAGTTTCTTAGATAAAAGATTTTGAGGGCTGAACGTTTCGTAACAGCTACAAGGAGGTGCAAGTATGCTTTAGACGAAATAGGTCAATGTCTCGGCGGTCTCCGGTAATATTTCTCCGGTGCTTGAGTTCCTTAATTTTTGGCAATCTGAGAGTTTAGTTTCTCGAAAAGGCTTCTGTAAGAGACTACGGGCAAGACGTCAAAGAAAGTTAATGTAGAATGTACCATACGGTTCCGTTTTCATATTTCTCAAAAGTCCTAAGCTCAACAGCTGATCGTTTCTGATCGTTCGCCATGCTGAAATGATTCGGTTTGAACATGTCGGGAGCATATGGATACAAACCTTGTCAAATGAAGTTTTCAATTCGTCTTCGAAATAACAGTCAGGTGTAAAGGAAGCCGTTCAAAGAATTTGTTTGGCTATTGCCTTTCGAAGTGTTTCGTTTCTTTCTCGCGTGACTTGTCAAGTAGTTAACGATTTACAGAGGTAGATGACTTCCTGAGAAATTAAAGGTGAGGAGTTCTATTTTGAGGTCAAAATATATGGGATTAACTCCCTCTCAATATTTTAGTTTTACTTCAAGAGGTAATGAGATGTGATGAGTAATGGATGAAAGCCTAAGGCGGGCGGTTCCCGTGTGAACTGACATGGAGGCGAGCGATGAGTAGCTCCCCTGGCCAACTCGAGGCGAGCGTCGAGGCGGGCGCGGGCGATCGCCCGCCTTAAACGGCCAGGCCTGCATTTTGTATAGTTTGAAAAAGTATTTAGAACACTGACAGGACGATAATTTCTTTCAACAGTGTGATTCAGCTCCCCTTTGTCCAAGGGGCAAACCGCCACTTTTTCGCATTTTCTGGAAATCTAAAATTGCGTATACTGCAGTTAAAGGCATTGGTTAATGGAATTGTAAGCTCATTTGCAGCAAGACCTACTAGCTTTGGGGGTATTTGATCAGTTACTAGATTTCCATTTGTGTATTTTAGTTTGTTAATACCATTTACATGAGAGCTCTTAATACTAATAATCGACTTTATTCCAGTCCACAACAGTTTCATATTGTTACTATTGACATTGAAATAATTATGAAAGCACTTTTTCTTGCTTCCTGTGAGCTCAACTGCAACACGGTTTCTAAATTGTTTATATAAATACTTAGTTCTGCATCTGATCTTTTCCTGGTAAGGTGAAGGTGAAGTTGCGGTTTTTAGCGCCAAGCGCTGGGATCGCAGGAGTAGAATAGGCCTAATCGAGTCCACGACCCCTTGTCATGATGCTGAAGTGATGGGACTGTGATTGTTCTGGCTGCAATGTCAGAGGATTACACCACTGCGCCACAACACCTTCAACTTTCAAGGAAAAGATCAGATGCGTTGTTTCAACAACTTATCCCTATCCTTTTTAACAATTTATCTTTGAGACGCATCATTTTTTTAATCCTGTTGTAAGAGTAATTGCTGTAAGAGTAATTGCTAAAAAAGTAAGCAAGAATATTAATATTATATTGCCCACAAGACACACGTTTTTTTATTTCAATGGTTAGGATGCACAGGTAAAACATCAATGTAATCCTACACTTGTGAAATACTAAACGATGTGAAATCCAACAAGACATTTCACATTATCTGTCATTTCGTGTATCTTGTAATACCCTAGAAAGTGTAATTCTTTGTGGCATTTCAAACTTCATGTAATGGATTGTGGTATTTCAACCGTGAAATCCTAATGTGGAATTTCTTATTCATGCTGATCAGCTGATCTTGTTGTCAAGATTAAAATAGATAGACTAGATAGTCCAAAAACAAAGCTTGTAAACGATATAAGTGGAGCACCATTATGGCATCTAGCATACCTTCGTCCCTGCTGCTATCTGAAGCCACATCAACATCATTAATAAGAAGACCTCCTTCGCCATCATCACTACTACTAGGCTCTTCAAAACCTTGTCCTTGTTCCTCTTTTTCTGACTGCAATGACTTTTCATTTCCAGATATTTCGTCATCTTCATCAACATCTTCAGGCTGAATCTCGTCTCTTGATATTTTCACACCTTGATATTTTTTATCATATTCCAGCAAAGTTGATGTCTTCTTCCGGAGAGAGCCAAATGTATCACTATCATCTCGGTCTCCTCGCACCACCTGGGCCTCTGTGGTACTCCTTGAAAGCTTCGCTGCTGTCAAAGATGCTTCATCATATTCAGGATCATCGAAGCTAGGGTTTGGATTTTCAAGACCAAGGATTTGCTCTCTGATCGAGGCCATTGAAGCCAATCAACTTCTCGTTACAAATTACCACACAGAAACTCATGTGGGCATTTAGGCCGATAGCCTCGCACTGAAAAATACCAGAGTGAGGTGAGGAGGTAGACTGATTAATCCATCATCATCATCATCATTTACGCTGTTACGTCAGTCCCTGACATTGCGAGCCTGATAGTGTTTCTATTATTTGCTAGTTTCTTTAATTTGTTTGTGTCTTTTACATTCAGGCCTTGTCCTCCTAGATCTTTGTCGATGAGGCCTAACCAAGTGAGTTTTGGTTTGCCTTTGGGTTTCTTCACAGGTCTTAGTGCTTCATATAGGGCTTGTTTGGCTGGTGTTTCCTCTGGCAGTCTGAGCAAATGTCCTAGCCAGCTTAATCTTCTCCTCTTAATTTCTTTGCTCCACTTTCCTACTGTTGTTATATCATAAAGATTCTGATTTGAGATGATTCTGGGCCATCTTATCTTTATTATTCGCCTTAGTTGTTTCCTTTGAAAAATATCTATCTGTTCTTCTTGGGCTTTTGTTAAGGTCCAGAGTTCACAGTTGTAGAGAAATACACTAGTAACATATGTATCAAATACTCTAATCTTTGTATCTATGTTCAATTTCTTGGATTCTATCATGTGTTTCAGCTTGTTACAGGTGTGTATGGTCCTGTATGGCTAGTCCTTTTCTTCTGGTAATGTCTGACTGTGTTTCCAGCAGACTTACTAGGTAATTGCATTTTTTCCACTCTTCACTTCCATTCCTTGTTATTTTAAACTCCTCTGTTTTTTCTCTATTAACATTTAAATTTCTTTCCTTGAGTTTGCTTGGTATTTGATTTTTGTACTTTTCTATGATGTAATCTGAATCTGATATGTAGCTTACTGTTGGCTTAATTCAAAGTGATTATTTTTCGGTCTTGCATAAGTGTGATCTTTAAGGTGGTGTGGTAATAGTTCTTCGGCTGCTACTGTGGGTCTAGCATAACTATGATCTTCATTTCTGGGTGGTTTAAGGGCTTGCGCAAGATATAGAGTGAAAAGTACTGGGCTTAGACAGTCTCCTTGTGGTACGCCAATATTTGTTTTGAAAGTTTTACCTTTTTCCTTGTTGATCTTAACTTGCAATTCCACATCCTTTATAAGAATACTGATCATATGCAACTCATCCTCATCCAGAATTTCTTTGAGATCTTCATATAGAGTGGCTCTTTGCACTGTATCAAATGCTTTACTCATATCTAAGAGCAATAGATGTGTATTGTATGTTTTAGATGTGATTGCTTTTTCTGCTAGTGTTTTGAAACTAAATACCATCTCTGTTGTGCTTCTTCCTTCTTTGTATGCTGCCTGACTTCCTGTACAAAAATACAAGGCTAAACTTGGCCTTGTACAGGCCAAGTTTGAGCCTTGTAGAGGGGATTATGACCCGGGGGGGGTACTTGACCAGGTTTTGGTCGGGGACGTGCCATCAAAGCTTCAAAAACATACCTGTTCCTTATACCAATTTTGCGAAAAAGTATACCCGACTTTATACCAATTTTACGAAAAAGTATACCCGACCTTATACCAATTTTCCGAAAAAGTATACCA
Source organism: Aurelia coerulea (assembly GCA_039566865.1). Lineage (NCBI taxonomy): Eukaryota > Metazoa > Cnidaria > Scyphozoa > Semaeostomeae > Ulmaridae > Aurelia > Aurelia coerulea. The sequence goes on from CM076944.1 coordinate 15,133,547, forward strand.
AAATCGTTCCTTAAACCAAAATCGCGAAAATCGATACCGTTCCTTATACCAAAATCGTGAAAATCGACACCGTTCCTTATACCAAAATCGCGAAAATCGATACCCTTCCCGATGGCACGTCCCCGTACCCAAAATATGTGAAGTGCCCCCCCCGGGGATTATGACCTTGTTATGACCTTGTACTAACCTTGGAAGAAAATTACAAGGCTATCAGTAAGATTCCAAGCTGCAACCAGTCTAACACAAGGTTTCCACAAGGCTTCTACAAGGCTAATTAGCATTTTTCAAGCCATTTACAAGGTTACAGCAAGGCTATTCCAGGCTATAACAAGGTTACAAGGCCATAACTACAAGGCTTGTACATGGCTATTACATGGCCTTGTATTTTCGTACAGGTTAGTGGAATCTTTTCTTGGAAATGTTCTGATGTTCTCCTAAGTATGCATATTGCAAGTATCTTTCTCAGAGTGGAAAGTAATATGATTGGTCTTAGGTGCCCTGTTGGTCCAGGTTTCTTTCCTGGCTTAGGCAAAGGTATTAAGATGCCTTTTTTAATTTCTTTTGGGAATTTTCCGCTTTTTGCAATATTATTCAGGAGTTCTGCTATGCCTTCATATATTTTCTTTGGCCCATATTTGATTAGCTCTGCTTTTATATCATCACACCCAGGACTTTTGTTTCTTTTGAGTGATTTTTTGCTGCTCTCTCTACTTCAAGAGCACTGAAAGGTATGCGCATTTCTTTGGGTTTAACATCTGGGAATTGCTTTTCATTTTCATTGTAGAAAACATTTTGAAAGAAATCTGTTATGATCTCACACTGCATTTTTTCATCTGTGACTAGGCCTGTATGTCCTTCAACTACTACTTTTTGTTTTCTTTTTTCACTTGATATCTCTCTAATAACTTTGAACATCTTTGTAGAATCATTTTTGCATTTTTCTAGGTCTTCAATTTTTCTCTCAACTTTCTTTTTCTCTTCTTCTTGCAGCTTACATTTAATTTGTTTCAAGGTCTCATTTCTTTCCTTTCTTTTCTCTTCCCTGTCTGTTTTGTTTTTACAAGCATTAATATCATTCTTTAGTTTCTTCTGTATTTCAGATAACCTTCTCACTTCTTCATTGTCAGATCTTATTGGGGAATTTCTTTTTATCACTCCAAGGGTTTCTTTGGCTGCTTTCAAACAGGCATTTGTAATGTTATCCCATTGTTTTTGTGGGTCGCTTGTTGTCTCACTTTTGTTTATAATTTCCTCCACCTTTTGACTGTAGTCCTCGTTGCATTTGTCATCATTAAGCTTTTCTAGATTAATTTTCTCAGTTTTAGCACTCTTTTAGCAAAGACTGATTTTTAGCATTTGAGTTTTAGCAAAGACTGATTAATGAGTCCCAGTAATCGCTATTCAAAACGAGGCCATTACACCAGACCGAGACCGCTCATACTGGGACTCATATTGTTACGACACAACCTCGTTCCCAGGGTGTTCTGACGTCATACGCTGGTCACGAAGCCGAATGAACACCCTGGTACACTTGGCATCAATCTTGCCAATATATGGCAAGATGCGCCCCATTATGGATTTGCAGTTTGCTAGGCAACGATAATCGACGAAAAATGGTCGTTGCTCTAGCGCTAATTCTGAAGTATATAAATTGAGAAATTAAAAACAAACACTTTGAGGACCCTATTTTAGCCCTTTTTAAGGTATTTAATCATTAATCCGGGGTTAGCAAGTGCATTTAGTAGGAAAACGAGCACGATCCATTTGGGTGGAAAAAGGGCCTAAGTTGAAATTTTCGAGAATTTCCCCCACAGCTTTGAAAATAAATGGCTCGTTATTCGGCGAATTTTGGAGATAAATTGGAGATTAAAAGTGTTTTAGTGAAAAAATACAGTTTTCCGTCGATTTTTGACATGCTGCGGCCGTTTGCTCCTCGCAAAACGGAGTTACGGCGTAAAACGGGGTAGGCCGAAATTATTCCCCATTTTTGGGGGGCGCGCGCTCTGCTTCTGGGAGCAATTTTGAACCCCAAATTGCGTTATTAGACTCGCAGACGAATGAAAACTTTTTTGTTACGGCAATATTTTTGGACTGACTTTTTTCAATTTTGAACGCCCTTGGGAACGAGGCTGCTATACACAGTCATGTGCAAAGTATGCAACAAATACAACGCTATTAGAATTTCTGAAAATTCGATTGATTGATGTTGACTAACGGAAACTCGAAGCTCAAAGCAGAGTTTCAAGCAGCTTGGCCGGACAGAACAAAGTCTTACGGTGAAGAATGCCATGAAAACAGTTGGCGACAATATCAAATCTTGTATGTAGGTACTATTTTGCTGCTTTCGCTAAGCATTAACTGATTTATTGCGAAGTTTTCAAATCAATGTGTTTCATTTGAAAAATTTTCCGATCAAACAAGCACAAAGTGTGCAGTTTGGTCTGGATTATTTCTCCAGACCGAGAGTACAGTTCCGAGGATTCAGGTGAGATACGGAGCATGTGCCCAGTAGAACCAAGCTTTAAAGACTAACGCAATAATGGAATACCTTGTCGAAATACCATACAGTTCCGAGGAGCTGGGTGGGAAAAGGGATGGGCACCTGAATCCTCGGAACTGTACTCTCTGTCTGGAGAAATAATCCAGACCAAACTGCACACTTTGTGCTTGTTTGATCGGAAAATTATTTCCCCAAACCTCATTCCAGTCCCGAGTTCAGGTGAGGTTTTAAAGTCGACAAGATATTCCATGATAAAATGTGAAGGAAGTACGATAAAACATCACACATGTTTGATAAACGAAAGATGTCCCAAAATGTGGTAATATTTCTGTGAACAAAACAAGCTAACATATTCAACACAATGTTATATAATCACGTAGGAGCGTAAAAAATTAGTAGTTATTTGAGTACAGTGTCTCCAAAAATTTGATGCGATTCTCTTTTGGTAATAGTTTGCAAATGTTCTACCATTCGACCATCCGGCTGCTTTTATTAATTTCCTGCCCGGGGGGGCTACTTGGTATATTTTACTGACGGGATGTGCACTCCTTTCCGGGTATCGTTTTCGCCTCTTTTTTCTAACGCCGGGTATCAAAAGAGGGCAAATTTTCTAAAGCCGGTTGTCAAACGTGTTATTTCATTGTTTTTAACCAATTTTTACGTTTTAAGGGTATGCTTTTCGCCGATCTTTTCTAAAGCAGGCTATAATTTCGAGGGAAAATTTCTAAAGCCGGGTGAAAATTTTCTTTCTTGGAGTGCACACCCCCGTACAATTGAAAGTCAAGTACACCCCCCGGGATTTCCTGCAAGTTCAAGCCTTTACTATGGGCACTAGACGTGGCAGCAGATCTTGTAGAATGTGCTGAAAAAATTGTGCAGTTTATCCCTGCTAGTTTTAATGTGTCCTTGCACCATCGAGCTAACGTGCACGAGTTTACCGATTTGTGTGGTGGCTTATAACTAAGGAAAAATTTCGATTCATCTTTACGAAGGCTTGCTGTGGCTGCAATATACGTTTTAATCAGCGCGACATAAATCATAAATCATAAACATTCTTGAAAGTTGGTGTTACATAGTTTAAAGAAGAAACTAATTTATACCAACTATTTACAATATAATTTACAAATTTCTAAGAAATATACATAACGTAGTGGACAGGCTACTTACAAATTCGGCAATTACATTGTTCACCCGTCCAGGTTTTGATCTCTGTTTTAATGCTTGCAACCGTTGATAGCTCCTTTATTTCATCGTTAAGATTGTTCCACAATATGCTTCCTCTGAATGAGAGCGACTCCATGCCAAATTTTATCGTCCTCGTAATTGGCAATTTACACAGATGCTTAGTTCTGAGGTCATACTGAATCTCCTTCCTTTCATGAAGGTGCCAGATGTATGATGGATTTAGCTGGTTCATTGACTTAAAGATTTCTAGCATCAATTTTTGGAGATTTTTAATATGGATCGTTACAGTGTCACTTTTCTCCAAAAGTGTATCAAAGGAAGAGTCGTAATCATTGTGGACAGGACATAAATTTGTGTCATCTGTATAACTGTTTAGTTCCAAAGGCTTTAAATGATGTCCAGGCCTCGTAGTTTTTAAAATGGTCGGAATGTAAAAGTGGCAAAAAGAATCATTCATGTTCATGAAGTTAATATCCAATGCGGCTAAAGACTGATTTCGTTGTCCTGACAACAAACAGAGTAACGTGACAAGTTTCATTGATAACTCCTTTAGAGGCGTGAGTATGCTGGTTTGAATCGTTTTGAGGTAATCCAATACAACACTCGCAGCATTGGTCTCAGTGTATTTAGGTAAGGAATGTCGTAGTTTAAATATTCCACTCATAAATCGGCGTACCAAGGGTTGATTTCCAAACGTTAATCCATCTCTTGGGCTTAACAGCAAGGATAGCTCTGAACGTGCAGTGTTGATACAGGAGTAACCCACATTTGCCGAATGAAACATTGTTGTTAAGAATTCGATACCTGCAGTTTTAGGGGCAATGACTGGATCTATATTTTGAGATTCACAAAAGTTTATCCATTTGGAGATATACGATTTATATTGTTTTGATGTGCCTTCAGCTAAGGAGTGTTGTATGATATCAATTGCCTCTGGTGATAATTCTGTTTGTTTTAACTTTTCCCGCCAATATGACATGCCAACAGTTCTAGGCTGTTGTGTAGCGGATGCTGTACGGCCAGGTCCATAACGAGGAACTCGCGGAACCCGCGGAACTCGCGGAACTTATGTTCCGCCAAGTCGAGTTCTGCGTTTTGTCCTCGCGGTATAGAGCCGAAAACCAAAACGCGGAACTCGCGGAATTTCATCAATAAGGCCTATTCTTCCTCCCCTTGCTTACGAAAAGTTTACCTGCATTTTATCAGTTTGATTGGACTTTTTTTCCCTCTCCCTGACCTCATCCCCTCGACGAGGACGAAGTCGGTCCATCCAATTCTGTCGTGGACCGACTTTTCCCTTTTGAGACAATTTTTGGACCGACTCAGAAATTATTGGGGGGTGTCTCACCCCCACACCCCCCTAATGTGCGCCCCTGGGTTAATGTTCTTACGAATACGAATAACAGGAAGAAATGTACATTATATTTTCATAACGAGTAAAATAGATTGATCTTTTCGACATTTGAAATATTATTTATAGAAACTCCGCATGTCAATTTCACATTTTGTGTGGATATCATAAAAAATATTTTATCTTTTAGAAGTACTTCATTGGAAAATCACCCCTTCACGGTCAAGCAACACAGTTGCATCAAAGCAATGTTGGGCAGTTTGCAAACTCATTGCCCATTCATTGAAGAACAACCAAATTTTTTGTAAGATTCTACAACTTTGATCAAATAAAGAAAGTCCATAAGAATTATCATTTTCTAAGTACAAAATGTTTCGTAAAAGTTTCTTAAAAGTTCCCTCAAATCTCTATCGGTGATGTAGGATCTCTGGGATCTCCTGTGCCGTCGATAAAATTGTACAGCAAATTATGAAATCATGCCACAGAGTAGATCACGTACGAAATCTCATGTAAGAAATTACCAAGTGAAAGGTGAAATTAATTTTTTCCAGTTCCAAAGATTTTATATTCTGGGTGACCTGAGAGTTCAGTTACTTGAAAATATTTCCTATAGTATAGCAGATCCCAGCAGATCTCTATCAATGCAACTGCAACTGCACATACTTTTTCTGCAGGAAACTGCTTGAAGGAAACCGTTGTTGCCTTTTCCATAAATTAAGAAACTCTATTAGAAGCGATGAAAGGTCATTTCAAATTGAAGGAACTTTTTCAAAGTAAGTTATGAGTTACAAAAATGTTTTCATCCAGAAATTGCATTACCAACTCAACCATTACTAAAAAGTAATTATTGTTGTTATTATTTCGTTTCTTAACAATTCATTCGTTCAAAATGTGGTTCTGACTGAACGTCCACAAACTGTCAGTTGGAATTTTGAAAATTTGGGAACCTTACAAGAAACTTTTCTATTGGAATCAGGCCTAAAGTAAATATAACATTTTGGGAACTGGAAAAAATCAATTTCTCTTTTCACTTGGTAATCTCTTATATGAGATTTCGTACGTGATCTACCCTGTGGCATGATTTCATAATTTGCTGTACAATTTTATCGACGGCACAGGAGATCCCAGAGATCCTACATCACCGATAGAAATTTGAGGGAACTTTTAAGAAACTTTTACGAAACATTTTGTACTTAGAAAATGATAAATTTTTATGGGTTTTCTTTATTTGATCAAAGTTGTAGAATCTTACAAAAAATTTGGTTGTTCTTCAATGAATGGGCAATGAGTTTGCAAACTGCCCAACTTTACTCTATCGAAAAAGACATCACGAAATTGTTCTTTCTGGGCCAGATTGGACGTACAGCTTCTCCCGTAACCTCCAGCATGGCAAATTCATGTATTCGTTATTCACCGTTGATTTATCCATATTTCTGTTCATTGGAATCGGATGTTGTTCTCACTCGACGATGGCATGTAGCTGATAATTCAAGTTCTCGCGCCCATTTTTGTTGACTGTGTTAGCTATTTGCTGCTGAAAGTCGCTGTAGATCGCAGTAGAAAAGTGGATGTTTGTTATTAAATCCATTTGAGGTATGTGTATTATATGCACTAGTTCTTCTTCAGGTTTTTAGTTTTCTACTCTTCTTTTTGCTAATCATAGAGTCTGTAACCGATGAATGACTGCATTGAGCTTAAAAATGCCACAATTCTGCTATTTTTGGTGATCGCAAAGCCATACCGAAAACACTTATGGTCCAAAGCATGGAGAATCTTCTCCAATTGAAATTTTGATGACATTCGATTTATCCGATCGTGCAATGATTTTTTCAGGAGAGTGGTCAAAACGGCCGAAAATAGCCTAAGTTTTGCTGCGAAACGCGGAAGTAAATACAACGACGGCAACTGATTGGTCAATTTTAGGAGAAAATACGATCTGATCAGAGCATGGAGCAGAACCCCACGGGGCCTTGGACAAAAGGAAACATTTGACGGCTCTGTTTGCATGAATGAGATCAACCCAGGATGGATGAAGGAATTTTGTATGCCGCTGACCAAAGCGCTCCGCAGCGAAAATATAATGATGGGCTTTTTGTGCGAAATGTCCGAAGCTAGTTCAGTCAACCAAATTATGTCATGTACAATTTTTGTCTATCACCCAATTCACATGTAAGAAACAAACATAGATGGAAAGCAGAAGTCAGTTTCAAAGAAAAAGTTGAATTTGATGATATTTCCTACGATACTTCCAAGTTTACCTATCTCTTCATATGCATTCCGCTGAAGGAACACCAAACAACGAACAACTCCCGACCAAAAAACACCTTGATTAAAAATAATTCTACAAAAAAAAAGTACACCATGTAACAGTACGAAATTTTCAGAATAATACAAGACATGATCATGCTATCTCCTGGTATATTTCATTAGTTCCGGAAAATATTTCTAAGAGTAGAAAAAATATCCGTTCTGTTCTGCATTCTGCAAGGGAGATACCCAGCAACAAGGCCGCGATTCCTACCAAAAACACCTTGATTAAAAATAATTCTAACAATCTACACCATGTAACAGTACGATTTTTTCAAAATGATTCAAGGAGAGATTATGTTATCTCCTGGTAGACTTCATTACTTTCAGAAAATATTTTTAAGGGCGGAAAATTTATCTGTTCTGTTCTGTTCTGCATTCTGCAACGGAAACACCCAGCAACAACAGGGCAACATTTCGTTTTCAATAGACCAAAAACTTTGTTTTGATTTGGGGATTGACCAATCAGATCACGCTATTTTCAAAGATGGCGGCCCGCTGTAAAAAAATAAACCTCCGAAAAAAGGCTAAAACCAATCTTTGTTTTTGTTCCACGGATTTGCGGTTTTCGAATATTTTCAAGTAATAACAACGAATTTCTTAAATATAAATTCTGATGCACACTTCCAATGTGTATTTTACCGATATACAGCCTAAAACAAGAGTAACAGGGTGTTGAAACTGACGAAAAAATCGCACGGTTTCAGACCATGCTCTTGCCATTACTTGTTCAAATAATTTGCAGGAAAATTACTTGGAAATTAAAACATGCCCGAAAAGATTATTTTACAAGTCATTCCACTTTGAAATTGACAAATAAAATAGATCTTTAGTCCTAATGAGTTAAAGTCATGCCAAAGGGGTTGACTGCTTCGTCTATCAAAAGTGTAGATTTCCAGGAAGGGGGCGTGTTGCTATTTTATGTTAAGGGTCTTGCGACGAACTGAAATGGCAAGCGCTTTGCAAAAACAACGTTACATTGGAATAAACTATCGAAGCTAAACTTTAACTGAACTAAGATGGACAATTCTTACAACCATTGCTCTGGCATATCAGATTGGCACCATCTCAAGATTGTGTCCACCAGCATCAGCGCCCTTTTTTGATCGTCTGTTGCCTCCAACTCAACGAATTCATCTGGCACTGTTCCATCGTTATCGTCATCTCGTTCTCCTGTCAAGATATCATCGTCTTCAGTGAGTTGAAAGCCCGTTGGAAGCCACATTAAAAGTTGATGAGTTTGCCTTCATCGCCATTGTTTCCATCTCCCACTCAAGAATTCGAAACAACAACTAGGGGACTCGCTGATTGCTGGCAAAATGCATTCTGTGTGAAATGAGTGGCCACAACCATGAAAGATTCACTAGCAGGATTCATCACATAATATCCGGGTTTGTCGCATTTTCTGTGAGATGCAAGGTAGTATTCTTGACGTTTAGAAAGCCTTGAGAGCAGGGTTGGCTCCACAACTCCCATAATCCCATATAGCTACAACAGACATGCAATCTAATGTACAAAAACAAGGACGGGTAAGTTTTTTACATTTACTTTGATGAAAGTTTTTTCTTTATAGTTGGCAAAACTGTCCCATTCATGGTAAACAGTTTCAAAATCGCAGTTAAAAGTACACCAAATCAGCAGATTGGAGGACGCAATAGGAATTAAATTTCGTTGAATCAAAGTTGTTGAACCAATTTGACTCAATTGAAATCATGGAAGAAAATGAGGTTTTGCATTTCATGGGCCACATTCGCAACGAAATTTGTGTAACAAAAAAGGTTGAACTAAAATTTACAACTAGAATATCTAAAGGGTATACACGTATCTTTTTTATTATTTTATGCAAGAAACTGCTTGTGAGAAACTGCAGGCTTTGTTTGCTTTTTCAAACATTATGAAACCAAACTACACACTCGGATTCAAAAAGCTACGAACGTTTTTAATTTGAAGATAAAATTTTCCTAGGTCACCTGAAAGTATTTGGATACTGTGCAGTACTGAAATATTTCTGATTTTTTTAGTGCAATTTCTGTTATTACATGCTTTGATGGAATTTCATCATAAGGTACTCCCAAGACATAAAGAGACTCGTCACAAACTTTTTGAGTAAAATGGCCCAAAATTTAAGAAACTGGCTAAAAAATGTGTGTACTCACTTATAGTGTGCTGTGATCAACGATTTTAATAAGAAAAGCCACGATGATCACGATGAAATTTTACAAACCGGTTCAACCAACTTGGTCATTGCTCTCGTTGAAGTTTGACCATCTTTTGGCAATTTTTTTAACACGTTCAGTTGCTTTTGAAGGCCATTAGATTTGATATTAACAATCTCCGTTTCTGTATCATTCTTTATTCATACTTCATGTAACGGAAAGGGATTCCCACATTTCTGTGAAAATCCTCCAGGCATCTCGTAAACACAGGCATACTTCAGCCTACAACATTAGGCCAAACTTTAGCCGGCGCAAGAACTAAGATTTTCCCGCCAAAACTTTCCCGCCGAAACATTCCTATAAAATTTCGCCCACGGAGAGAGCTGAGCTGAACAGTGGAGGGCTATGTGAAGAGCGAAAAACGCACTTTGGTTCTTACAGCAAAAAGATCGAGCCCCCTTGTCAGAACATGTTTTGCAAAATGTTAGATAGGCTAGATATACCCTGTTTCTATAAGCAATAAAAAGCCACTTGACCTTTGTGGGCTCCTTCACAAGTTGGGATTAAAAAATTAATTTGAAAGTGTCAATTTCAAGGTCTTATGACTTGTAAAATGATCTTTTCGGGTCTGTTTTGACTTCCAAGTAATTTTCCTGCAAATTATTTGAACAAGTAATGGCGAGGGCATGGTCTGAAACGTGCGATTTTTTCGTTAGTTTCAACACCATGTTACTCTTGATTTAGGCCGAATATCGGGAAAATGCACATTGGAAGTGTGCATCAGAATTCATATTTAAGAAATTTGTTGTCATTGTGTGAAAATATTCGAAAACCACAAATCCGTGGAACAAAAACAAAGATAGGTTTTAGCCCTTTTTCGGAGGTTTGCTTGTTTACAGCGGGCCGCCATCTTTGAAAATAGCGTGATCTGATTGGTCAATCCCCAAATCAAAACAAAGTTCTTGGTCTATTGAAAACGAAATGTTGCCCTGTTCCTAGCAACAAGGCCGCGATTCTTACCGAAAACACCTTGATTAAAGATAATTCTACAAAAAAAAGACTACACCATGTAACAGTACGATTTTTTCAGAATGATTCAAGGAGTGATTATGCTATCTCCTGATATACTTCATTAGTTCCGGAAAATATTTCTTAGGGCAGAAAAGTTGTCTGTTATCACTCAGTACAATCTGCATTCCGAAGGGGAAACACCCAGCAACCCCGGGGGGGTACATAACATATTTAGGGTACGGGTATGTGCCGCCCATATGGGTGGGTTTTTGGGCCTAAAATTCTCTAAACAAGGGTCCTTTTTCAGCAAATTTTCCATAAACATGGGTGGGGTTTCGCTGAAATTCGCAAAAAATTGTTAAAATGGGCAGTTTTCCGCCAAAAGTCATCATAGAAGTGGGTATCAAAAGCAAGTTTCGGTAATTAGATGAGGGTAGCTTTCTGAAAACCGGACGGCAGATCCTCGTCCATCCTCAAGTCATGTACCCCCCCCCCCCCGGGCCAGCAACAAACAACTCTCGACCAAAAAACCCCTTGATTAAAAATAATTTTACAAAAACTACACCATGTAACAGTACGAAACTTTCAGGATGATTCAAGGAATGATTATGCTATCTCCTGGTATACTTCATTAGTTTCGGAAAATATTTTTAAGGACGGAAAATTTATCTGTTCTGTTCTGCATCCTGCAACGGAAACACCCAGCAACAAGGCCGCGATTCTTACCGAAAACACCTTGATTAAAAATAATTCTACAAAAAACTACACCATGTAACAGTACGAAACTTTCAGGATGATTCAAGGAATGATTATGCTATCTCCTGGTATACTTCATTAGTTTCGGAAAATATTTTTAAGGGCGGAAAATGTATCTGTTCTGTTCTGCATTCTGCAACGGAAACACCCAGCAACAAGGCCGCGATTCTTACCAAAAACACCTTGATTAAAAATAATTCTACAAAAAACTACACCATGTAACAGTACGAAACTTTCAGGATGATTCAAGGAGAGATTATGTTATCTCCTGGTAGGCTTCATTACTTTCAGAAAATATTTTTAAGGGCAGAAAATTTATCTGTTCTGTTCTGTTCTGCATTCTGCAACGGAAACACCCAGCAACAAGGCCGCGATTCTTACCGAAAACACCTTGATTAAAGATAATTCTACAAACAAAAACTACACCATGTAACAGTACGGTTTTTTCAGAATGATTCAAGGAGTGATTATGCTATCTCCTGGTATATTTCATTAGTTCCGGAAAATATTCTTAAAGGCAGAAAATTTATCTGTTCTGTTTTGCATTCTGCGAGGGAAACATCCGCAACAAGACCGCGATTCCTACTAAAAACATCTTGATTAAAAATAATTCTACAAAAAAACCACAGCATACAACAGTATCAGATTTTCAGGGAGCTTTAAAGCATAACAAAGCTAAAACACAATGTATCAAAACAGTAGGGTCAGCACTTCATCTTCCCAACAATAACTAAGCTTGCTTCCCGTAAAATCCGCCAGTAGCTAATAATTTCTGATTTAACAGAAAATAAAATGTATCTGTAATCACTGAATGCCCTCTGCAGGAGAGCTCCCTGTCATAACAATTCCTGAAGTCCCCATGGACATTGCACTGTTTTTGTGTTCCCCTTTTGTTTGAGTTGTGTTTTGATCACAAAAATACGTTGTTTATCACAAAACTTTTCTAGAGATTTCTTTTATCTACGTTTGAATGAAAATGGCATAAAGCAACACTTCTGGTACCGCCAAATTGTCGTGCAGTCTAGTATCAAAATAAGACACAATCGTGCATTTCATAACACAAGCATGAAACTTGGCAAAAATACTCAGTTTGACCTGCTGCAAACGATTTCGATGAGACACAAGTCGAAAAATGCCCCCAAAGCTATTTATAGACTGGGGGTTCTCGGTCCCAGTCTTTTCTCAAGTCTTTTCCTTCGTCGGCAAACGATATGTAGTAAACACTTGAAACTTGGTACAAATACACAATTCGACATGCTAAAAACGATGCCGATGAGAAAACATCCAAAAAAATACCCCCAAAGCTATTTATAGACTTGGGGGCACCGGTCCCAGTCTTTTGTTAGGTCCCTGCTTCTTTTGCAAACGATATGTAGTAACCATTTTAAACTTGGTACAAATACACAATTTGACATGCTGAAAACGACTCCTTTGGTTTAGAATTTACGATGATTTAAATATTTTCAAAATTTTCCATCAATTTTTCAAAAATCATTAAATTGCCGCCATTTTAAGAAAAATCAAGACATCAAAAAATTTCCACGGCAGATTTACAGCAAAGTACTACAAGTTCCTTTCAAGCCATTCAATTAAAAGAAAAATGGAATAGAATTTTACACCCACCTTTTTAAAGATTTTAAAGATTTGAGCCCTATGCTGGTCTAGGCTCTACTATAATGTCCACAGAACAAGATTCAGATTCAGCTCCAGAACAAGATTCAGATTCAGAACAAGATTCGCAATTATCTAACAAATCATCTAATAAAGTTTTAGCGCAAACACATATTAGAAAAATGAAGAAAGAAGATCATAGATTTGACTATGCTCTATTTAATGGTGACTTTTGCCAATTTTTATCGTCCGGGGGTTGGGCTGGAAAACGAGGAATAGGCCGGGCGGGCCTGGTCAAAGTCGGAAAAAGTCGATATTCACGCATAATCAAAGACAACCCTCTCTGTAGAAATCATCTAATAACCATCGAGCTACAGTTCTTTTTTATGCGAAATTACGGCCTATTCCTCGTTTTCCAGCCCAACCCCTGGACGATAAAAATTGGCAAAAATCACCATTAAATAGAGCATAGTCAAATCTATGATCTTCTTTTTTTCATTTTTCTAATATATGTTTGCGTTAAAACTTTATTAGATGATTTCTACAGAGAGGGTTGTCTTTAATTTTGCATGATTCTTGACTTTCGCCGACTTTGACCAGGCCCGCCCGGCCTATTCCTCGTTTTCCAGCCCAACCCCCGCACGATGAAAATTGGCAAAAATCACCATTAAATAGAGCATAGTCAAATCTATGATCTTCATTTTTCTAATATGTGTTTGCGTTAAAACTTTAATGTGATGTCACAAGGTGTAGCAGCCACACCCAAATTACGCTATGAGCTACAATTACCTGTTCTATAACTGTGCCAAGTTGTATTGAATTCGGATGAGTCTAAGGCAGTTTTCAGAGGGGGGGAGGGTGGAAAGCACCCCCCATAAATGGTAGCTCGAAAAAAGCCCATATGGATTAGGGTTAAAACAGCTTAGAGAAAATGCTTCCAAATAACCATTGCAGACAGGAAAGAGCACATGGCAGAGTCGTAGGAACTGGGGGGGGGCACTGGGGGCACGTGCCCCCAAGATTTTGCAATAAGCAAAGAAGTGCCCTTTTTATTTTCAGGAAGTGCCCCTTTAGTTTAAGAGAAAAGTGCCCTTGCAGTGTCGTGCCCCTCCAAGTTTCAGATGCTTCCTACGTCCCTGGCACATGGTGACCTTGAGATGGGAGCAATGAGCTTCTTCGAAGCTGTGGCAATTCCGATACTTTTCTTGTTTCATATTTCTATTTTCTACTGGAGGGGGCAGCCCTTCAGCACACAAGAGCTAGTTTTTAAGGGGTCCTCGCATCTCTTGTTCGACCAAAAAGGAAAACATGTTCCCATGGATTGATGCTTGCACAGCGGCACAGAGTCAACTCGAGTCAACTGTAACATTTGCCCCAAGAAAGTAAAATTTCAACCATATGTTCAGGCCTGACGTCAACAGTCCCGTGTCAGGTTTCAAAAGCAGTTAGAGCATCTCCGATCTACGATAGACCTTTTTGCTATTCTAGAAAAAATCTGAATCTACAATATTTTTATAGATTTTCTAGAATTTTGGAATGTGTACGATAGTGAAGCTCTAACCCAACTCGACCTTGAAAATAGCAAGTATCTTCGAGGTCCAACGCGGCGACCTCTGCGGTGGCACATGAAAGCAATTTAGCCATTGTGAGATTTGGCTTCGAAGCTGAAGTCCGGGTACCATTGAAGATATTTACTTCCAGTACCCAAAATTGTTGAATTGAAAATCTGCCAACACTTTTGTAAAGAGAGCAATGAAATATGGTTAATGGGCTGTTTGTGGTGGAATTGGACATGAATCGACTGCGTCACAACGTTTCTTCTAGAATCTTCGTTGATCACATGACATCGAAAATAATTAGTGCAAATGGTTTGTTTTTCTGGTGCTCTGCCAAAAAGTCTCAGCAAATGCAGTGATCTGATGGTGCGGAGGCGCAGCAACAATACAGCAGTTGGCAACTGATTGCATTGTTGGCATTCTTAGCTGGTTCACGGAATGCGTTCTTGGTTCGTGTACTCGTTTTACTTCGTACATAATTGAAGGGGCCCATTAGCCATGTACGAAGAACGCTGGTACGTGACAAAGTTTAAAACAGCTTAGGGAAAAAGCTTCCAAATAACCATTGCAATTAATTAAATGGTTTGTTTGCGTGGCCCAGTGCTAGCGAAATGCTTTTTTAACTGAAGTTGTGCGACGGTGTGGGGCGCAGCAATAAGTGGTTCCTTTATTACTGCGTTACAGCACCTCACAGACCTCACCCCTACATGTACTCGTTTTACTTCGTACATAAAGATGGGATCAATGAGCTTCTTCAAAGCTGTGGCAATTCCGATACTTTTCATGTTTTGATATTTTTTATTTTTACTGAAATAGGGTAGCCCTTCAGCACACAAGAGCTATTTTTGAATGGGGTCCTCGTCCTCGTGTCCGTTGTCGGACCTTCACTCTCTGCCTCAAGGAAAACATGTTTCAGTGGATTAATGGTTGCACTGCGGAACTGAGTCAACTCTAACATTTACCCGAGAAAGTAAAGTTGCAAACCAGCCATTCATTTACCCCATCAAATTATTCATTGAGGCCTAACGTCAACAGTCTAGTGTTAGGAGTCAAAGAGCGGTTCGAACATCTTGCATCTGCGATCAGCAAATCTTTCATACATCGGTTCTTGTAGAATCTTCGTGTATCACATGACCAATCGAATACGATTAACTTAAATTTGTGAATTGACAAGCGCAACTAGCGGTTTCAAGATGAACTGCAAAATTCCAATAAGTAATCAACTCAAATGGTTCATTTGCATGGATCAGTGCCACAGAGTTTCTAGTACAGTAAGTACCCGCAAATAAGAAACCCCCTTCTATAGGAAACAGGCCTCATTTCTTCAAAAGGGGCTCCTTTAATAAGAAACAATTTCAGGTCTGAAATTTAAAAGTTTCTTATTTTCAGGTTTCTCATAGTTTTTTTCCTAAATACTAAAAAATATCCCCATAAATGACTGTAATATAATGCAGCATTCTCAAAAGAGAATAAAGATTTTAAAAATTGAAGATTCACACAGCAAAAATTTAACATGGTTAAAGTGTGAAATGTACCAGTAATGTTCAATACACATGCATGTACGCTTCTGTCATATACCTTGACTTGACTTGATGGTACCAATGTATAAGGAACTTTGACCCTGATCATGAAAAGGTCTCTTCAGATAAGAAACTCTCTGAGGCCTCAATTTAAAAAGTGGTTTCTTATTTGCGGGTACCCGCTGTAACTTGCGTCATCAGCTGCGTCACACCGTTTCTTCTAGAATTATCGTTGATCACATGACATCGAAAATAATTAGTGCAAATGGTTTGTTTTCCTGGTGCTCTGCCAAAAAAGTCTCAGCAAATGCAGTGATCTGATGGTGCGGAGGCGCAGCAACAATACAGAAGTCGGCAACTGATTGCATTCTTGGCATTCTTAGCTGGTTCGCGGAATGCGTTCTTGGTTCGTGAGTGCCCGTGAGTGCGTTACACAACTCCACTCCTATATGTACTCGTTTTACTTCGTACATAAAAAGAGTATAAACTTAAACAATATAATGGGTGTCAGGATTTTGGAGAGAAAATAACTGACAACATATGCGAAATATAATTGATGCATAAAATAAGATTTCATGACAAAATACAAGTATACAGTCTTTGCTTACGACACTGATCAATGCTTCTTATCAACAGTCAGTGTTTATGTCTTCATAGTAGCTAGTTGTTCCGTCACTTTTGATGAACTCATTTGTTGCTGAATCTTTGCGTTCATTGTTTCAACGATCGCTGCAAAAGGATTTATTTAAATTATGATCAATATCAATACGATTCATCACGCCATTCAGCAGAGTAGAAGCGAATGAAATTTTCATAATCGAGTTTGACCATTCTGTTCATTCACAAAATGCAAAGCAATCGGACATTCGGTCTTTGAAGATCAACACTATATCACATCGAAGATGCATAAAACAGGAACATCTTAGCCACAAGTCCTTCAATGGTCGAAGTTACAGTTCTGCAAAATTTGGGTTAGAAAACGAAGCCTCAAGACTTCCTGTAAAATTCGCCATGATGAGATGTACATTCCAATATAAACGCTTGTCTCCTCAAAAATTCTCAGTCAGCTTTTCCTAACGAAATTTTTCCAGCAAAAAATCAAAGATGCTGAAGAATCGTCTTTGAAAGGATTTCTAAACTCTAAACTTGCTTTCTAAACTTGCTTCCACGGGGCGCCATTGGCGTCAAGATTGCCTTTCGATTTCCCTGGTCTTGCTATTCATTTAGATGATTCATGAATTGATTTATATGGTCATTTAATTAATTCCTGGTTATCTGTATTCCTTTCTTTTGTGAAGGCGTCAACATCCAAGAAATGAAGAAAGGGAAGGGTGCCTGACCAAAATCGTAAGTTCCATAAAACTGTCAACTTCCAACATCCAAAAAGCAAACTGGTGGGAGGGGGGGTATAAAAGTCTGGCGAACTATCATGCGTACTTTAAAAATGCCCCCTTAGTTTCTCGTGGTTATCGACTCCTACGTGTATCTTCTCCGTAAAAAACTAGAGATTCACTTATCAGATCACCAAAAAGCGAAGAAACTCGAGTAATATTACTCTAAGAAGACTTATGACTTATTTCGTTCGAAGCTACTTATTTGTTCATGAGAAGCTTGCATCTGAAATTTGTGCAACGGTTTCTTCTGTCAGGGCTCAATTCTTTTAGGAAAAGCAACCAAAGTCTATCTTGCATGAGATCTCCTTTTATAAAACATTTTGTAGGCAGCTTTATGAGGCAACGCCCCAATATAAATGTTACTCAAATGGTAACATATTATCACCTTCCAATTAACAAGGGCAGATTTTGTAATACAATAGCACGAGTTGCTTTTGTTGACACCTCAATTCAAAGCGATTAGCGATCACAGACAAAGGAAATTCTATCAACCAGTAAATCAAAACAAACAAAACCGCAAAATTTTCTCTGAAACCCAGGTAGCTAGCTCGCTCGCCGTGCATTCCAGAAATTATTTTTAAGGGCAAACATGAGCATAGATCGAAAGAAGAAGGATATATCTACACATCTGTCGCGGGCATTTTATTTCTTTGGTCCAGAAGCTGAGCAGTAAATGTTTTGATAACACCCTAAAAAATAAGAGAATTGAATCGCCTCCTAAACGGCTTTTGAACCGAACAAATAAAATGCCCGCGGCAGTTTCAGAGAAACTTTTGCTGCCTTGTTTGTTTTGATTTACTCGTTGAGAGAATTTCCTTTGTCTGCAATCGCTAATCGCTTTGAATTGAGGTGTCAACAAAAGTAACTCATGCTATTGTATTACAAAATCTGCCCTTGTTCTTCCAATTCGGAATTACGCAGGGGGGTGAAAAACTGCCCAAAAAGCTCTTTTCTCAAAATCAAATTTTCAGCAAACGGCTTGATGTAATTGGTTTAAATTTGGCAGACAGAGAGAAAAAGCATAGGGCGACCAAAGGGTGTCTCACTTTTGAGAAAAATTGCAAGGTCCAAATTTAATATTTGAATGAATCTCAAAACGAGGCCAAGGAGCGAGGGGCAAAATCGTTTTATTAAATATTCTGAAGCTAAGGCATGCAAAGGATATTTGAGACACAGTTTGCTAGATTAATGTGTTGAGAATGCAAAAATGTCATTGAGATTTAAATTAAACTTATCTAGTGAGACAGGGAGGCTCTAGAAGGGGCGAAGGTCCAATGTTCACGTTTTCAGATGTATAAAGGACAATTTTTTGATATTTGTATCCTTTTTGGCTTATAAATACTGCCCATTTAATGACGAATCGAATGATGTATAGTTTATACGTGTTATGTCGAGGGCGTGATAATCAAGAGAGAAAACACCGTGAGTGGTCACTAAAGGAGTACAGTAACCTCAACTCTGATGGGCGTGGGCTGGATAACGTTTTCAAGTTGGCAATAACCTTCACTGAGTCTTCACACATCAAAATCAAAGTAAGGCATCCCAGTATCTTATTATTTTGTTGCAAATATCAAATTTGTGTAACAATGTGCTGTAGACTAAAACACTACTACATTCTCCTGGAAAATAAAATACGCAACGGCAATGAATGATCTTTGACGTAATTAAAATTTCTAACACAACAACAAAACAAGTGGAAAGAAGTAGAGTATGCTGTCTCCTTCAACGGTTCTGCTGAGAAAGCAATCTTCCCAGAATTAAAGAGTTAAAAGATGTGTCAATGTAGGTGTATTGCATCGTTTCGAAATTCAAGGGAATTTTCCCATTTTGCCCAGCCACCACTTGTGTTCTCTTGTGTTTACTTATGTTCCATTTGTGTTCCCTTTTGTTCACTTGCGTTCTATCTTTGTTCTCTTGTGTTCAGTTGTGTTCATTTGTGTTCTCTTGTGTTCTCTAGTGTTCATTTACGTTCCACTTATGTGATGTTTTAGACTAGATCGTTTTTAGGGCCTTACATTCTTTTTTATTCAACTACTGCTTTTTGCAACATTAATTTGATTGCATGATTATCTAAAAGGATTCAAGGTTGATTTACTGAATTTTCAACAAGAAATTCGAGCTCTAGAAATGCACTCACTGAAAATCAAGTTTCTATGATTGGGGTGCTTGCCGTAATGACTGCTATAAAGAATGCTGACAGTATTCGCAAGGCAACGGAAGCTAACACTGCACTAACCTTGTCCTAAGGTTTGTTTTTCCATGAGAAGAGGCTGGATTTTTTCAATTTGTTTAACAATAAAATCAATTTTCCGCTTAAAATAGTTCTTTGCATCTTGAAGACTCTGAAATATGGAAAAAGAAGTAGTTATCATGAACCTTGATAGTAACCAGAAAACGATCATCTGAATCAGACTTGCTACGCAATGGGAAAAGATCAATTTCAATAGAGCAATAGCAAGAACGTGGAGAATTTTCTACCGGTATTAGGATGTTCATAAATTTCCCACCAATTTTCATCATTCATGAGTGTATTGCTTTTAGCGATAATAATAACCTTAGGGTGAAAATCTTTTTACCAAAATCGACAAGCTTAACGAAATCTCAGTTGTTACGTCTATTTCAATGACGTCAGATATCTAGAAATCAAGAAAAGTGCTACAAATGGTTGTCATGAGTGTATTGCTTTTAGCGATAATAATAACCTTAGGGTCAAAATCTTTTTACCAAAATCGACAAGCTTTACGAAATCTCAGTTGTTACGTCTATTTCAATGACGTCAGATATCTAGAAATCAAGAAAAGTGCTACAAATGGTTGTCTAACGTAATCAAGTACACCACAAATAGCTAACCAAGAAAGAACTTGAAACAAATGCCCACAATGAATGATTTATTGAAGAACCAATCGAAAAATTCTTATCATCGATCAACCAATCTTTCCAAGAGAACAAAATCAATGCTTAAAAGTGTTTAAAACTTACCTTTTCTGCGTAGTACCCAGTCCCAATTTCAACATTGACGGTTTTCAAATGTTCAATTTTGCCTCGAACATACATCTTCATTTGAGTTAAGAAAAAGATGTTAAATGCTCCTTGAATAACTCAAAAATTACCCTGAAAACATTTAAAACACGAGGAAACAGCTTCCTATAAAAATAATCAAGTAATCTACTTTCGTGTTGATCTTTTTAGAATACATTGCACTTCAGAACTTCAAGACAAAGTCTTGCATGCTTCTCCTGACAGGAAACTTAAATCAGACTCCGAATCAAGGTTTTAGAAGCAAGTGTTGACGTCTTTTTAATTTTAAAGTTAGTTGACGGAGATAGCTAGAGGTCATCCATAAATAGGACAAAGAAAACGCACATGCACAGTATTGTTCCTCTCGCTAAACAATATCCATGCCCGTGTTGAAATCACTAAATACAACATGCCAATTTTAGACATGCGTTTGCAGTTCTTTAGTAAGCAATATTTCTTCGTCAATTAATTTTAGTAAAAACGTTCTCAACCAATTCAGCTTAATTCCGCTTGTCATGCAATCTTCTGCAGCAAAAGGAAATATTTCTCGATAGGCACTCTCGATAGGCACTTGTAAGTGCTTTACACAAGATGCATTCTTGTTTCGGCCAGTGTTTTTCCAAAAAGAAAATTTTTAACTGTACAAGTTCTGGTTCAAAATGATACACAGTTTCAGTTTATGTCAGGATTTCACCTTGCAAAATTTGGTCCACACCAGCTTTTCTTTCTCCAAAGAATGTCTAACAGGTTAAATCATGTTTTCCTGCAATAAACCACACACTTGTTTTTCGATGTCGTTATCGCGTTAAAAAACGGAAACTGGGAGAACTTGCTACAATTTTTGTGCCTTTATTCTGGAGTTTCCATTATTCTGGAGCCAAATTCAAAATGAAATTCCATTGAACATCAGAACTAGTCCTACATTTATACTTCCAAAAACAAGTTGAAGAATTTCTTGCTAAGTCGGCAATGATTCCCAGAGCAGGAGGGAGAACAGCATTTTGTACATTTACATTTGTTAACTTTTTGTGTTATAGCATTTAGGGTATTATGGTTTTATTATTGTTTTTAGTAGCTGATAGGTCTTGGTGCATGAATATTATAAATTGAAAAAATTGAATTGAAAATTGCTTTAGTTAAATACAAAAATCTTTGAATTCCTTAACAAATCATCTATAGTGAAGGGATGACGCCACGTTTAATCTTCGAAGTTATCATCACTCTTCATCAGTGGCAGACACTTTGCCAAATATTGGGGGGAGGAGGCGACGCAATTGTTTCAAATAAAAGCATTATTTTTTCTACTTTGTTCGAACAAATTGCCTTTGTTCTAGCCAACTTTGGGGGGGGG
This sequence comes from Aurelia coerulea, assembly GCA_039566865.1. Lineage (NCBI taxonomy): Eukaryota > Metazoa > Cnidaria > Scyphozoa > Semaeostomeae > Ulmaridae > Aurelia > Aurelia coerulea. The sequence continues at coordinate 15,155,263 of CM076944.1, forward strand.
GGGGCGATCGCACCCCTCGCACGCTGCTCTTTATATGGTTAAGTGTCCGCCACTGCTCTTTATATGCTATCAATCATTAATAACCAACCAATCTACACCTAAATCTCGAAAGCAGGTCTTCAGTCTAGCAAATGTACTACAAACTGGTATCGATTTGAAATTTTCCTAAAAAGTCTGGATACAAAAACAGTTAACAAGTTTCTCACATGCAGCGCATTTCTGTGAAGACTGCATATTTGTTATTTGATAACAAAGGAAAGGATACCGAGCTTGTCATAGGTACTAAAATCTCTTGGCCTAGAACACAAGATGGAAGCGTCTAACCAAATTTACATCCAAACTGATCAAAATATAGATTTGTATCAGCAGAAAAGAAAAGAAGGGGGGGGGGGGGGGCTTTGACGTTTCAATGGTTCTCAGATTTGCAAATTTTAGCCCGAGTTGTAGGTCTTATGATTTAAACATACGGATTCATGTGTTTTGAGAAGTTCCACGGGTTGTGTGTTTGGCCTTTAGCTTGATTTTTTGGTATGATATGCTAAGTCGGTAAGTTTTCGAGTTTTGAAAGTCAGGAATTCTGGGTAGTTAATCAAGATCAAAGAATTGGCTTTTCAAATGTTTAAAACAACAAAGAAAGGGTCGCTGAACGTGAAAATATTGAAATTATTAATATGGGGGTGGCTTCCACCACCCCCCCCCCCTCTCGAGGTTTTATTTGCCGCGTTTTCAAACAACATAGGCTACGTCCTCCAACCTCCCTGATTTTTTACTAATTATCTATGAGCTACATTTTGATGGAAAGAATGTTGAACAATAAGGCTCACGGGTAACGTAACATACCCATATTTGGAAGGAGGTTGTAGCATTGTTTCAATGATTTCGATGGAATTATTTGATTGAATTATTAAGCATTGTATAGCAAATGAATGAGCAAACAAAGGGCTTTAATTTATTACCGGAATTTCTGGAATTTGATGATGTAAGGAATTTTTTATAATGACGTCATTTTGGCCGCCATTTTGGACTAATTTGCATTTTTCTGAAAGTTTTCAAACTATTTCAATAAAAAACACTCTAATGATATATTAATAATAGGTTATCACCATTTTGCAGGTTCTTCTAGTCTCTTTTTACACAGAGCAAATCAGTAGCACAAATGATGTCATCTGAATTGGCTAATTTCTACCAAAATATCACTCCAAAATAATTATTTTCTATGAAATAATATCTTATCACCAAAATATTTTGACAAATTGAAGCAAAAACTGTATAAAGTTTATGCAAAATCTTCTTGGCAAATAGGAAAAATGTTAATAAATAATTGAGTTAAAACATGTTTATTAATTTGGAAAGTTCTGAGCCAAGCTTGGTTCATCTGCAGCGAATAGAAAAAATAACGGTACAAGGCAAATTTATACCCTAAGAAAAACAAGTAATCTAAGGTAAACAAGCATGAGTTACATTTCCTATGCGAAAAGGAGACCCGAGGCCTAAACCCCGAGTGGACAGAATGAGAGCAAAATAAAAAAGAACAAGAAACTCGCTCATGAAGGTCAACTTCAGGTAAAATAATAATAATAATAAATTATTATTATTATTATTATTATTATTATTATTGCTATATAACATAACCCTTGTAAACCTAACCGATATAACCTCTGCGTAGCCATCATATCTAACCAATCACGTGCTATTTCTCTTTTTGAAATCGATGTGCATATTTAAAATCTTATTGTAACTGTCACATTACAGCCCTGAAGAAATCCTTCATGGCAGGACGAAATATTGGCATCCATTAAATTCAACCATTTGCTGTTGTTTTTGTTGTATTGCTATGTTTCTGCCTTTAAACTTATTCATTCGTCACCACAAGCATCTTCGGATCCGACAATCGACGCTGGTATCGTGGCCTTTTCTTTTTCAAATTAACATAAAGATAGCAGTACTTGTTCTTTGAATTGAAAAAAAAATGATATTCAAACCGTAAATGGTTGATTGTTATCCCCCGGATGTTTCTGATGTTTCCGAGCAAGGATTATTGGCTGCAAATACTTTCATTGAAGATCCGGGGGATAAAACCTTGATTTGCTACGAATTTTGTTCGAATTTCGAACGTCGGCGCCTTTTCAGCTGGACACGATGGTGGGACGAAGCTTCGGCAGATTTCAAACTGCCAAAGAGATAAGTTTTGTTTCGCATTTGTTTCAGCTCATATCGGGGAGGAATGTGAAGACAAATGCATTGAATACGAAGTTTAAAAACTGGGAAACATTTTCACGTAAAGAACTTGGCGTTTGATGCAAAATTCACCGAGATTGAGCGAGGACAAAGCTGTTATGAGATTTAGCTGTTATTTCATAATATACACGCTACGACCTGTAATGTTGCGTTGGTGCAGTTCAACAACAGCAACAGAAAAGTAACATGTTACCATGGCGGCAGAATGCTTCAATGATTTCGGAGCACAAGAGCACACAAGAGGAAAGGCACAGAGATAACCGAGACAACAATCAACCATTTACGATAAGAATGTCATTTTTCTTCAATTCAAAGAACAAATACTGCTATCTTTATGTTGCAGTTAGGAAACAGCAGCAGCGTAAATTACCTTAGTAAGCAAGGCGCCATAATACGCGATTGGGCCTCCTGTGGTAATTCTAGCTACTTTCCAGGAGTTTGGAAACTGTGTGCACCAAGTGCACCAATAATAAACAAATGAGTTATGTATCTTCAAGTTAACTACCAAGGATTACTTGAAACTTATCAGGGACCGATTAGACCAACATCATTTCTTCTTCTTTTGAATTCTAAATCCTAATCCTAAATCCTAAGAAAATCCTAAATTCCTGTCACTAGCCGCGATCAAACCTGTTTCGTTTTTTCGGGGACACCCGGTAAATGGTCTGGCAAAGGTCTTATCTGCAGCACAACTATATGCGGTATCATTCAGATTAATTCAAACATTTTCTATGAATTCATTCTGACCAACGACATTCAGATGAAGACTTAAATCCCTATTTCAAGCTTCCTGGCAAAAAATCTTGGTTCGCATCATAAGAGTATTAAAAAACTCAACCTGCTTTATTGGTTTCTAGTTTCTCAACATTATCTGCAGACTCTGCAAATTTTTGTTGGGCACCCTTTAGCCTTGACACTGATTCAGTAAGCATCTTCAGCTCCTAGAAAAGGACAGCAAAAATTATGCTCTAACAAAGCAAAAATATCTTAACAGTTGCAACAAGGAGTCCCATTCTTTAAGATATAAGATTTATGTATTTCATAAACTTTTTCATATATCTCTTTAAAAATTTTACGAGAAAAACTACTTGCTACGCTACCTACTAATTACTCTACGAAACACTACAAGGATGATAATGCCACGGGGAGCAATAGACTATGACAAACTAAGACTATGACAAATTAAAAAAAAAGTTGAGGGGGACGCCTACTAGTGAAAATGGCGGCCGAAGCCACAAGTGCTCTGTGCTCTGCCTAACGAAGTTCTCCAACCGACTGCCAAAGAGTCTCCTGTTGTCAAAATCCGCAAAATGCCGAAAAAAGATGATGTAGACATAGTGCAATGCATTTTAAATAAAATTCGACGTTTAAAGAAAGCGAGAAAACGTGCCAACTCACAGTCAGTCGTCGAACGGCTAGTTGGGCGCATGGGCCTACCTGGCAGCGTTGTGTCAATAAAAGTAAATGAATTGATACACTGTGGCAAGATCCTGGCAGGTAAGAATCGTGGCAAGGAGTCAGTCAAACTACCTGACGAAATCAACGAGGGGGATTCTGATACTTCATCCGATTCCGAATCTGAAGAATCAGAAGAAGACTCCCGTTCATCGGTAGATCTTGACCCGACATTTTCTGGAAAACGTTACCACTCGAAATCCATTGAGCCAACCACACATACGCCATCCAAGCATCCAGCCCACGCAACCGCAATGGTCACACTGCCGGTATCGATCATCAGTGATCTGACGAAAAATGCTAATTTGGCTAATGAGATGCTGGCTAATGAACGCCAATTAGTTTATGATCTGATGCGAGAGAATACTCAGCTTAAGCTCGGAATCAAAGATCTTGAAACAGCCACTGGGCCTATTCCAAAGCAAGGCCAGAAAACATCAAAACCTCCCTTGAGCACAGTACAGTCAAAAGGATCCAATAAGAACAAATATCCAGCGTCTCCTTTGGGAGAAATCAATAGCGAGAAACACAAAGATACCAGACAAGAAAACAAAAAGTGAAAGGTAAACAATCGCAATGCAAAGAATGATCCTGTAACAAAAAGAAACTATCCAAAAGCTGACAAAAATGGGAGAAGGACAACAAATGTTAATTCAAATGGAAAAAGGAATGTAAACAGTTGGGAAACGAAAGACACCGAGACAAGAAAAGTATTTATCATCGGAGATTCTCAGCTAAGAAAAATCAACGGCTAGACACCATCCAGAGATCACCATTCCGTAAATGTTATGCAACGCCTGGTGCGAAAATTGCGAAGATGAAGAACGCAAACATTGAAGATGATGCAAGTGTTGTCATCGTACACGCAGGCACCTGTAACATACAAAAACAAACGTCACTACTTAACGTAACAGATGCGTGGTTTTCTAACAATGACAAACGCAAAATTAACATAAGCGTATTTCTCGACCTTAAAAAGGCTTTCGATACAGTGGACCATGGAATTCTCCTCTCAAAGCTAACTAAGTAGGGGGTAGTAGGGACACCTCTTCGGTGGTTCACATCATACTTGACGAACAGAACACAATACTGTCAAGTGAATGGCCACAAATCTTGCCTAAAAACTGTTCACTGCGGTATTCCTCAGGGCTCGTGCTTGGGGCCCCTCCTCTTCATCCTGTATGTCAATGACTTTGAGCAGTGCCTAAAAAATGGACCTCAAACATGTATGCGGACAACACCAGCGTAACCTGCTCTGCTGAAGATATTGACGAACTCTGCAATGATCTAAGGACTGAGGTTGACAATATTGCAGAATGGTTACGGCTGAATAAGCTTAGTTTGAACACAGATAAAACAGAATACATGGTTGTCGAAAATAACTTTATTTATTAACTAAACTACAATACACATATAGAGGTGAGGTCAGTCTAGCAAGATTGTATATCGGTGTGCCAAATAGAACAAACACGGAAAGCAAATTATTCCTATCGCTCGTACGTTCATTTGATACATCTAACCTGAATCTCTGAAGACAGGGAGGGGATGGGCGGGAGGGATCCTATCTTTCATAAAAGTACTTGCTATCGACCTGTGATTCTCCACGCCTTGAAGAGCTTTTTATATTTGCCTACTAAGCACGCCTCCACGGAGATCGTGCAACAGTATCCCCTTAAGAAACTTAACAATGCTACTACAATATAGTTTCCTATTGTACTGCTAATAAATTCATATAAATGGAGGACCAATCAAACGAGTCAAAAAGTTAAATATCTTGGAGTTACAGTGGGCAAAAACCTTACATGGAATGAGCAATATAAAAATCTCAAAGGCAAAATTAAAAGTGCCCTTTCGTTCCTGCGGAAACTAAAGAACATAATAACGCAATCAAAATTGGATCAGGTGTACAAGGCACTGCTTGAGAGTCATCTGAGATACAGTGATGAACTTTGGGGCAGTTTGTCAAACACAAAGCTTGATCATCTTCAGCGTCTAGAAACTAGAGCACGATCGCTAATAGAAGGCTCTAGATTAAAGGATGGGTGGAGTTGCTACTGGCTGTCAGTCTCAAACTCAATAAAATTTGACAGGGCCCTGATGATTTACAAAATAATGAATGGTCTCTGAAAAGACGTTTTGTCGCGTTTTCGTCAGTTTCGGAACCGCGCGGACAAATCCCTGTGATAGAAGATGTTCATTTGTGGCTATTTTATGTTAGTCATATTGGACATTGTAAACTTGAGGGGTTTGTCCTTTTATTTCATTATAATCAAAGGAACCATTAAATACAGGATTACTCTGTTTACTCTTGTGGCCAGATTGAAGTTAATCATTTTCAACAGTGGAACTGTACGCTGGCATAACGGAATAACCAGACCCAGGACCAGTAGGACCGGACCCTAACGGACCAGACCCTATAGGGGAATACCCATTACTTTCCTTCCAGCGTTTGTTTGCAATGGCGGCCAACACAGAAGTTTCGCTCCAAAGTAAGATTAGGCAGTCACTGCTGAAATTAAATTCTACCTTCTGGATGCCACAACAAACGCAAAAATGCATCTTATTAAATCGTCTAACCAGCAGACAAACTTTGATCCAGCCTCAAGCCATTGCCCACTGGGCCTAAGCATTTAACTACATGACCTAAATATTCTACCTCTCTGCCTTGCTTGGTGATTCAAGTTGTAGCAATGACGTCTTGATGCCAGCCACGTTGCATTCCATCTCCACAATCTCAATTTCTGGACTTGATTCTGGCTTTTCCATGCTCTTTGCAAGTTAGTTTGGGACTGCAAAATCATTTAGCAGGCAGGTTTTTGATAACATATTTGTTCGTACTGTTTATTGTGAAGGTGGTAATTGGCAGATATATGGGGTAACGCGATGTCGAAAGAAAGAGTCATGATTTTGGGACTGTTAATAGAACCATTCTCTCAAACCACCCATTGACCCTGGCATTGACCCCACTGGTCTTTGGTAAATCCCATGATCACAATATTGCATCTCAGAACGTGCATTTGTGTGCATTTGTTTTCTCGTATCATGCATGTACACTCACCTTTTTACAGGGCCGTAGGAAGCAGCTTCTGATTGGGAGATTGTTCTTAGAACAATAGAGAACAATACATCTAATTAATACTTGTGGCGTGGCACTATTGTTGGGGGCTTAAACCCCCCTCCCCCCTGCTTCTTACGGGCCTGCACTTTTATAAGAAACAGCTCACAAGAAATGGTGGGCTAAAATTTTCGAAAAATACTACCCCACCACCTGTATCAAAATGCTAAGAAACTTTCGTAATTTTAATTGAAAAATACTATTACTGTTGCTATTACTGTACCGTGTCCAATTATTTTTGAGTGCCAATTATGTTATTACTTATTGTTTTACATCTTATCAAATAGTTTAGAAGCCCTTCTAACAAAAAGAAATTAATTCTACATTTTCAGCATTAAAAATTAAAAAAAAAAAAATTTCAAACTTTGGTAGCGAAATGTCCTAAGATTTAAGAAACTACCTTACGACCTCGGACCTCAGTTTCTTATCGAAAAAGATGAGTGTAACCCATATTTTAGAAGTTACATGTGACTAACTCCCCCTAACAAAGTCCCTACGTATTACCTGCGTGCCTGATCAATTTGAACTCTAAGCGCTGAGATGAACTTGCAGCTTGGAGGCTGGGCAGTCTGAAAGCTTCTCTTCGATGAACTCAGTTGAGTGAGCCCGAGTGTGTCACAGAACATTTGTGAATTCGAGGGTCACTCATTCGCAAGAGTGTACGAGATTTTTTTAGAACAGCAGGATTTCGTATACGAGATCTTTTGAGTGAAATTCCCCTCCTTTTGGTGACTGACTTCCTATCCAACGTCAAAGCGAGGGTAGGGCATTCCCCTAGCGGTCCTAGTGGTCCTGGGTCTGGTTATTCCGTTAATGCCATGTACGCTAAGAAACTGTTTCAGTGATTTTCTCAAAATCAATTTTTCAGCAACCAATGGGTATTCATACAGCTCCCTGTACCCAACGGCTTGATATAATTGGCTGAAATTTGGCAGACAGAGAGAAAAGGCATAGCATAAAGTATGTCTCACTTTTGAGAAAAATTGCATGTTCCAAATTTAACATTTAAATGAATCTCAAAACGAGGCCAGGGAGCGGGGGCAAAATTGCTTTATTAATTATTCTGAAGCTAAGGCATGCAAAAGAAATTTGAGACACACTTTCCTAGATTAATGTGCTGAGAACGCAAAAATCTCATTGAGATTTAAATGAAACATATCTGGGGGGACAAGGAGGTTCTAGAAGGGGGGAAGGTCCGATTTTCACGTTTTCGGATGTATAACGCCCAATTTTCGGATATTTGTATTCTTTTTGCCTCGTAAATACTATTTAATGACGAATCGAATGATGTATAGTTTATACGTGTTATGTCGCGGGCGTGATAATCAAGAGAGAAAACACCGTGAGTGGTCACTGAAGGGATACAGTAACCTTAAAGGTAAACGCTTTTTTTTTCTTTTTTGTAGTTACGTGTAGTTTTAGCAATTATTGCTCTCTCTAGTAGTTACGTGCAGTGGCATGTTCGTATTTCCTCTTTTATGTTGCCATGAGGTAGTCGTAGTTTTCGCTCCAATTGGTATTGTATTAGTAGTAGGGTATGGTATTTTGTAAGTAATGTTGAAAGTAATATGTATTGTAAGTTATTAAATGATGTATAAAAAAAGACAATTGCTAAATGATATGGTCCAAATCCGTATTTCTGAGCAAAATAAACGTTTATTGATGGCAGATTCGTAATCTGCATGGTCAAATTAGTGTAAATCAAGGAAAAGTTTGAGCTGAAATCATTCTAAAAATAGCTCCGTTATGACGTCATAGAATTGATGACGTCATATAAATTTTATTAATTTTGTCAAAATCCAAAAAGCTACAGATCATTCAAAAGCTCTAATCAAATGCAATCTAACTGCAGCATTTTCAGTCACATTAGACTTACCTGCAAAGAGTTACACCCATGGGTACCCACTTCAGTTGTAAAAAGTGTCAAGTCGAGGAAGATCCTTATAACTTAAGAAATTTCCCTGCCTATTGAGAACAATAGGGTAATTCCATATAGCTTCATCAGATGGATGTCAAGTCATATTTGAGAAATCTTCTTGACTTTTTCTATAGCAAGGTAATGAGGAGTTGATCCTAGATATTTAATTTCTGCTCGATATCTCGTTTGGTTGAGGAGCAATGATTTATTGAACTTGTGGTCCATTTGTCGGTAAGGTGTCACTTTTCATGAGGCAGCATGTTCGAGACACAATAAAACCATCATAACATTTTCTTAAAATCGTTTCCAATTTTCAGATGCTTTATATAGTTGCTAGGTTCACGAAAAAATTCAAATTTCAAGGAACTATCAAAATCGCTTGGATGTATAATTGCTTCAAAATCACACAACTGTCATTTGTTGATGTATAAGAAATGATGTACTCACTTTTTTCCGTAATTATATCTTTTGATACATAAATGCTGGCAATTTGCTAGCTAGTGCCATGAAACTGTGCCCAATGAAGAATGGAATAAAAAATGAAACTACATTGTTTCGTACATCAATGTGTCCTGGTAAGGCCAATGCAGTATTGATTAGATTGCACTAACCACATGTTTTGGGGAATTTTTTCGACTTTCAAAAAATATTTTCAAGATTTTTGTTCTAGCGAAAATTTCCGAAGTTGGTTCTTTATAATGTATGCCTGAATGTTGAAAGAATCAATTTTATACTTTCACAAGATGTATATTTAGCCCTTTCAAATGGCTCTAAATAAAAAATGGCAGATATATGCTATGTTCAGCTGCCTGAGACCATTTGGTCCCAAATAATCATCGCCTGAGGAAAAATTGTGCTGGTTTTTTTTTACCTCGAGTTCTCATTATGAGGCAATTCCAGAGGTCTAACGAGAATCGAAAGCCTGTTAATTTTGATTATGAAGTAGGCATTGTTAGCAAAAGAGAATTTTATAGCTTTATGTGTGATACATACATACATACATACATACATACATACATACATACATACATACATACATACATACATACATACATACATACATACATACATACATTGTTTATTTGTTTAAGCAGGTTTAAAAGTTGGGCGGCAAGCAATGCCGATGTGGACCTGCTATCTAAAAACGGAAAATTTACGAAATTAGAGTGAACCTATTACAATCATAATCCAATTATGTAAGTTAAAACACCTAAACTGTGAAAATTGTCTAAAAAATCTAATAATATACGTAGTTAACGTCCTTATTACTTATGGTACTGCTTTCTTTCTCATATGATATATTTTCTAAAAGTCCGGCTACTGATTTTAGTTCTTTCTTAAATACTGATGCGTTTCTATTTGACTTAATATTGTCCGGAATCGTGTTCCAAGCTAATGCAGCTCGATGTTTAAATGTCCTTCTACCAATTTCAGTTCTGGATCGATTTAGTTTAATTTTGAATGAATTTCGAAATGAATACTTGATGGTTTCTTTATGTACTAAATTATTAATTTCATCAATACTATCATTATAGTAAGCACTATGAGTTAAAGTCAGAATTCTTTTTGTATACATGTACTTCAATGTGTTCCAACCAACAAAATTTAGCACTCCCACATTGCCAATATCCTTTGGAACTTTATGGATTAATCTTGCTGCTCTTATGTGTATCCTTTCTAAGTCATTAAACAATGATACAGAGCAAGAACCCCATACTGCAATGCCATAGGTAACACTTGGAATTATTGTTCTAAAATACAATGTCTCCAACCAGGGCCGTAGGAAGGAGCTTCGGATTGGGGGGGGGGGGGGCAATTGTTCTTAAAACAATAGAGAACAATACATCTAATTAAGTCATGTGACGTAGCACCATTGTTTTAAAAAATTATTGGGGGGGCTTGAGCCCCCCCTGCCCCCCTGCCCCCCTGCCCCCCGGTTCCTACGGGCCTGTCTCCAACACTTCCTTTGGCAGGCGTAAATGTCTCATTAGTTTTATCTTCCCATTAAAGGATTTACAAGCCCTTTTTATGTGATCGTTCCATGACAATTTGCTGTCAATTCTGACTCCTAAACAATCAGAGTACGATTTATATTGGATCACAGATTGGCCCAGTTTGATTGGCAATAACGGACCTATAAAGTTCTTTGAATCCAAGATAAAGAAGGACATCTGTCTTTCCCTCGTGAATGGTCAGCTGATTAAGATTGCACCATGTCAAAACTTCATCCATTACTTCTTGGAGCACAATAGATACCTCATCAACACTTTTTCCAATGGTGAAAATGGTTGTGTCATCTGCAAACATGTACAACTCTCCTTTGGTGACAGATTCTGGGAAATCATTGACATATATGGTGTATAACCTAGGGCCAAGAAGAGAGCCCTGGGGAACACCATATCTTATGTCTCTTGCTTCAGAGAGCTTTCCATTGACTTTTGTAAAATGACTTCTGTTTGTTAAATAGTCTTCCAGCCATTGTAAGAGCCTTCCATTCATACCGACCCCCTTTAGTTTTTGATTCAATATTTTGTGGTTGACAGTGTCAAATGCTTTACGAAAATCAAGAAAAATCACCCCAACTTTAAAGCCATTGTCTAGAGCATCTTTCCATTTTTCAGTTGATCAGGCCCCATAGCCTTCTTTGGATTCAACTTCTTATATAGTCTCTCTCTTAATATTTCTTGGCTAATTTGAATTTCTTCTGTTGTTGGTGTTACTCTTACACATGTTTCATTCCCCCATTGATTAAAAATTTTCACTGTAATTTGAAGAGTGTAGATACGGTTGTTGCATCACATGCATTTCTAGATTTTGAGAGAAATCTAGCATCAATAGTGATTACCAAAGATTACTGTCTGTGCTTGATCTATCATTTCTAATGGGAGCGTACAAACAGTGGCATTTTGAATCCATTGCATCAGATGCATCTTGAGATTTTGAGCCATATAAAATATCAGTTATGATTACCAATTGGCTGCCCTTTGTGTTTCATCTACTATATTTAATGTCAGGGTACAAACAGCGGCATTTTGAATCCATTTGATGATGCATCTGATGCAAATGGATTCAAAGTGTCACCGTTTGTACCCTCCCATTAGAAATGATGGATCAAGCACCAAGGTCAACCATTTGGTAATTATAACTAATACTTTTTTATGGCTCAAAATCTCGAGATGCATCTTATGCAAATGGATTCAAAATGCCACTGTTTGTACGCTCCCATTAGAAATGATAGATCAAGCACCAAGGGCAACCATTTGGTAATCATAACTGGTGCTTTACATGGCTCAAAACCTCGAGATGCATGTGATGCAACTGGATTCAAAATTCCACTGTTTGTACGCTCCCATTAGAAATGAAAGATCAAGCACAGACGGTAATCTTTGGTAATCACTATTGATGCTAAATTTCTCTCAAAATCTAGAAATGCATGCGATGCAACAACCGTATCTACATTCTTCAAATTACAGTGACAAGTTTTAATTAACGGGGGAATGAAACATGTGTATCACACAAAAAGCTATAAAATTCTCTTTTGCTAACAATGCCTACTTCATAATCAAAATTAACAGGCTTCCGATTCTCGTTAGACCTCTGGAATTGCCTCATAATGAAAACTCAAGGTAGAAAACAAGCACAATTTTTCCTCAGGCGATGATTATTTGGGACCATATGGTCTCAGGCAGCTGAACATAGCATATATCTGCCATTTTTGATTTAGAGCCATTTGAAAGGGCTAAATATACATACATCTTGTGAAAGTATAAAATTGATTCTTTCAACATTCAGGCATACCTCCATTTGTGCACATTATAAAGAACCAACTTTGGAAATTTTCGCTAGAACAAAAATCTTGAAAATATTTTTTGAAAGTCGACAAAATTCCCCAAAACATGTGGTTAGTGCAATCTAACCAACACTGCATTGGCCTTAACAGGACACATTGATGTATGAAACAATGTACCGGGTGTCCCAAAAAAAAAAGGTAACAGATTTGATTAGGGCTAGCGAAGAGAATTTAAGTCGAATCAATCCCTGATAAGTTTTGAAGTACTCTTAGATAGTTAACTTGAAGATTGATGCCTTATTTGTTGATATTGGTGCATCAAGAGTTGGAATATTAATCTTAAAAGTCCAATTTTGCCTTGTACTCCAAACCAGAGCTTTTGGGGTTTGGCCTAAGCTGTTAACTCGCTGTGTTGTGGAATCTCCTCAATCATAGCCAAGTACAAACAAGAAACCTCGTGCTTAGAAACACATTTTAGTGGAAATCTGACTCTGAACTTTACAATCAGATTAAAGAATTTAGCCCCGAAGAGACCAGTTTCTTGATTCTACAAAAACTTCAAATTACACCTGCCTGAGAAAAGTTTTTCATCAGTGAAATAAGTCCCGTAGGTTTAACACATAAACTATCTTGCAATCTTCATTGCTTGAATGAAACTTTTTTTGCATCATCTCTCACGAAATTATTACGAAACAAGCAATGGTATATGCCCAAGGGAACATAAAAAATGCTCATTCGTGCTTTGCTTGGTGTACTTTTGTAAATGCATTTTGACTGGAGAAAAATATTCCTTGGTGACTGTATTCATTAATTTGTTTGTTAGGTTTCAGTTTTTTACATTCTTTTCAAACGGGTACCCCAAGGACCGATCCTTGTTCAAAAACGTCTTTGACTGAGGAGATTCCCCTAACAAGCGCGTTATCAGTTTAGGCCAAAACCCAAAACCTCTGGTTTGCAGATAGACGCAAATTTTGGCTTTCGAGATTAATATTTCAACTCTTGATGCACCAATATCGACAAACGAGGTATTAATCTTCAAGTTAACTATCGAAGAGTACATCAAAACTTATTTGGGATCGATTCGACTTATACTCTCATCGATATTCCCCATCAAATCTGTTACCTTTTTTTTGGGACACCCGGTAGTTTCATTTTTCATTCCATCCTTCATTGGGCACAGTTTCATGGCACTAGCTAGTAAATTGCCAACATTTATGTATTAAAAGATATAATTACCGAAAAACATGGGTACATCATTTCTTATACATCAAAAAATGATAGTTGTGTGATTTTGAAGCAATTATACATCCAAGCGATTTTGATAGTTCCGTGGAATTTGATTTTTTCGTGAACCTAGCAACTATATAAAGCACCTGAAAAGTGGAAACGGTTCTAAAAAACTGTTATTATGGTTTTATTGTGTCTCAAACATGCTGCCTCATGAAAAGTGACACCTTACTGACAAATGGGCCACAAGTTCAATTTGCTCGTCAACCAAACGGGATATCGAGCTGAAATTAAATATCTAGGATCAACTCCTCATTGCCTTGCCATAGAAAAGATTTAAGAAGATTTCTCAAACATGACTTGACATCCATCTGATGAAGTTGTATGGAATTACCCAATAGCTCTATCCAAATGGATGCACACTCAAAATGGTTAAATTCGGCCAACTTCAACAGGCTAGAAATCTTGTGTCCCAAGGAGGTATATTCCTGTAACTTTTACATGGACTCATGCACCTTATAACTGATGCTCTTGCAAATATGGAAGCTAAACGGGATCTGGAAGGGTGTTAAATATAGCAACATTTGCCAACACGGGGGGGGGGGGGGGGTGGGTAGCATTATCCAACTATTCTAAAAGGATTCCTTCTAAAAAAGGTGAATAATGCACCCTGAAAAAAAATCTGTTGCAAAAACCTAAAGTTATCATGCTAAATGTTGGTATCTGACACCCTTCCAGACCCCGTTTAGCTTTCATATTTGCAAGAGCATCAGTTCTAAAAGGTGCTGGAGTCTATGTAAAAATGGCAGGAATATACCTCCTTGGGAAACAAGATTTCTAGCTTGTTGAAGTTGGCCGAATTTAACCATTTTGAGCGTGCATCCATTATGAGAGAGCTAAATATCAGATCAAAATTTTCTTGGTTGCTACTCTTTTTAAGAACTTCTGCAGGTGCGCATTTGGATGAAATGAATAGCTATCTACAGTAGTGCAAGATTTTTGCAAGACCCTGTCTGAAAATATGGAAAAATAAGTTATTAGGCAGAAATTGAGGGACTATGCAACCCCTTGGATGAAGGCATTTTAGTGAAAAGCATTTGGTTGTTTGAAATATAGCATTAGGGGTCGTTCAACATTCAAATCCATAAAATTGAAAAGTGCCATGACATGTATATTGATCAGAAAACCAACACCAAAAATCCCTTCCCCAGATACATGTTGGGGTCAAAATCATACTTGGTTCAAACTTTGAAGCAATATTCTAGAAATACAGTATGTTGGTCTTCAATTATTCAAAATTTTAAATTTCCATAACCATTCATAGTGTACTACCCTATAACTAAATGCAGAAAGAGTTAGGATAGTAAGTTTTAATTTTCATAAGTTTGAGGTTACTGATATTGCCATCTCATGAAAAGACAAACATTTGCAACAATTGCCAAAATATTTAATTGATCATAAAACTTGAACCAAATGAGATATCTTACTGAAATTTTTTCTGAGGTTCTCTGATACTTGAGTGCTCTTGGCCAGGTGAATTCCGCGGAAGTCGCGGAAACTATTGTTTTCACGAGAACAATAGCTTCCGCTTCCGCGGAATCAATTTTCCGCGTAATTCACTTTGGCCTTACACCCATAGTGAATTCCGCGGAAAATTGATTCCGTGAAAAAAACTTGCCATCCACTCAAGCGAAATAGAATAAACCGAGGAACAAACAGGAATAAACTGGGTGTATGGCCGAAGTGAATTCCACAGAAAACCGATATCGTGGAAATTCGTCCGTATTCACCTGCATCTTCTCAAAGATAAAGAATTTGCTGAGTCATGGTTTTCAATGGCTAATGTGAAATGAAACTGATGACATGAAATGCATTGTGCTATAGCAGATCTTTCTTGTTTATAATAATAATAATAATAATAATAATAATAATAATAATAATAATAATAATAATAATAATAATAAAATAATAATAATAAATGATTTATTTACAGTTGGCAAGTAACAGAAAAAAGATAGCTAACTACAGCTAATTAAAGCCAACTATTTACCTATTTACATGATAACTTCTACAAATACAAAATCTTAAAAATCAACTATAAATACCCCAAATCTGCGATGTATATTTTACAAAGTCGACAGTTGCAGTCCAGTCCTTTCCAGCTCCTTAATTTTCGTTTGAATACTGCAAGATTTTCTGATTTTTTCAAACTTTCTGGCAATTCATGCCAAAGCAGTGAGCCTAGAAATGATACAGATTCGATTTCGTATGTTGTTGTTCTGGCTTTTGGCAACTGCAGAGTATTCCCACTTCTTAGATTATAGTTTTCCGTTCTTTCAACAAAGATATCTTTCATGAAGCTTGGATTCAGGTTTTCCTTAGTTTTAAAAATTTCGACCAACAACAACTGCAGATTTTTCTGATGAACAGACACACAATTATTCCTTTCTAAAAGGGATTCAAAGCAAGAGTGACAATCTTTGTATGCGATCCGTAGAGCTCGTTCATGAATCTTATTTACTTTATCATTGATACGTCTGTCATGAAACATCCAAATCAGGGGACAGTAGCTGAACTGTGACATGACAAACGTATTCATCATCAGAACTACTTTATCTGTTTGTTCGCAGTGGCACGTGAACTGTATCACATGATGGTTCACATGGAGCAAGTCCATTTATAACGACTCAATGAATTTTCACTTTGAAGTGTCAACTGAATGAGGACAAATGCCACATAATGGTATTTGGAGACAGGAGTAACAGTGTTTCCATAAATATCGGAAGTGTAACGATAAATGAGAGCACAGAAGAAAAGCTGCTGGGTGTGATTTTTGACAAAAAGCTCAGCTTCAAACAGCAAGTAAAATCTCTTTGTAAGAAGGCTGGTCAAAAGCTACATGCTCTTTCAAGAATTTCTGATTTCCTTGATACTGAGCAGCTGAAACGAATAATGAAGGCATTTATCTTGTCCCAATTCAACTACTGTCCTCTTGTATGGATGTTCTGTGACAGAACAGGGGCGGATCCAGGAGTTTCGGTGACAGGGTTGTATTGCGGCGAAGCCGCAAGGCAGGAAGGAGGAGGGAGTCAAGGGGCGAAGCCCCCGGAAAATTTTTTGGGCCACGCCCTTTTATTTTTGAGGGAACGCCCTATTCCTGTGCAGTTTTTGACCACACCCTTAATTTTTTTGAGGGAGCTCCATTTTTGATAAAAAGTTTCACAGTTAAAATCACTGTTACAACATCGAGCCATGCCATTATCAAAGTGAATTCTTGTCCATGTTGTTCACTCATGACTGTGTTTCAATCTTGCTCCAGAAACGTAATAATTGAATTTATCTTCCCCTTTCTGTTCAAAGCAATTTGTTTTTATTCTCTCAGGCTTCTATATTCATGAAGATTTTCAGGAATGTGTCAAGTGCTGTGCTGCTGCTCAAGCCCCGAGCTGACCCTACAAAACAGAGTTGTCTCTGCGTAGGAGAGTTTGAAGCTCTCATCTGTCTTGTGCAATCATATTTGGGTTGGAGCAGGTTGGCACCGGGTTGAGAGCTCAAAATGAATGTGCCACCGGGTTGGTTTTTCCTTCCTCCATTGTAATATTTCGCAATTCATGACTCATGGTATCTAACAGAGGCGGTATGACAATAGATAATTATGTTCTGTCTCCTGAATACATTACAACAAAGATGCGATTGAAATTCCCACGTCATCGACAAGCAAAAGCTGATATCAGTTTTGACCAGCAGAAATTCACAGTATGCTCCTCCGTATGGTAAAAGCACACATTTAGAATGAATTTCCTGGAAATCTGACCGGTTTATTCAAACCTGTCAAACCCGGCCTGGATCCGCCCCTGCAGAACAATAAAATTAACCATATTCACGAATGGGCATTGGGAATAACTTACAAAGATATGAGATCAGATTTTGATACGATGTTACTGAGAGACAATTCGGTCCCACTCCACATAAGGAACTTACAATTGCTAATGACTGAAGTCTTTAAGACAAAATTGAGCCTTAATCCCAGCTTCATGAAGGACATTTTCGTTGAAAAACAGGTTTCTTATGGGTTAAGAGGCTGCCATAACCTATCCTTGCCACAAGCACGCACTACGTGCAATGGCTTAGAGACAATATCGTTTCTTGGGTGTAGATTATGGCAGGCATTTCCCAATGACCTAAAACAGTCAGATACTCTCTCCAGTTTCAAAAGGAAAATCAAAGCCTGGAGGGGAGAGGAATGTAATTGTAGAATATGCAGACCTTTTGTGGCACAGGTTGGGTTCTTGAGCTGATATTAAATTTTCTGCTCTGTATTTACCGAGAAAAAAAATGAAAACATTGTAAATATTAAAAGCATTGTAAAAATCTTTAAAATGTATCTGTACTTAATCATTCGGAATTTTATTTATTTTTTAATTTTTTCTTACAAATTTTACTTTTTTAGATAGTAGGCTTGAATTAGCTCTTTGTTATAGCTATTGTATCTATATGTATATGTGTCTTGTATGTCTTGTATGTATATATATATATATATATATGTCGGCCTACTTTAAATAAATTGATAATAATAATAATAATAATAATAATAATAATAATAATAATAATAATAATAATAATAATAATAATAATAATAAACTGCTAGATTTAACACGTAAAGCCCTGTTTCAGGACACTTTGTTTCTTCGCAAGAGAACAAAAGTTTCCTCTTTTTCCGCGGAATTCACTTCAGCCGTACACCCAAAGTGAATTCCGCGGAAAATATTTAGTTTATCCGTAGAAATGAAATAAATAAGTTTATCGAGGAGCAATCGTTAAAAGGTAAAGGAGGAAGGAGGAAGCTAAAGAAATTCTATACGTATTTGTTTCATGCAGTTTCGCTGTAAGTTGGGGGGGGGGGGGGGCGGGCATTTAGTCGAAAGATTGTACGGGATTTTGTCAGAACTTAAAGATCTTTATGGATATTTGATGGATTTTTGCAATAGGCGTTCAAGACTCTCTGTGGAGTGAAATGCCCTTCGGCCGTAAGGTCACAGAAAGTGATCAGTTTATTCCTGTTTGTTCTTCGGTTTATTCTATTTCGCTCGAGTGGATGGCAAGTTTTTTTCGCAGAATCAATTTTCCGTGGAATTCACTATGGGTGTCAGGCCAATGTGAATTACGCGGAAAATTGATTCCGCGGAAGCTATTGTTCTCGTGAAAACAATAGTTTCCGCGTTTTCCGCGGAATTCACCTGGCCAGTGCCAGACTGATAAGTTTGCAAATTGCGCACGGAAGATGTGTGCCTGGCTATTGTTTTAAGAAGAATGGTTCTATTGTTGTTCCTTTGTTATACATGAAATTGCGCGCGGAAGATCTTCCACGCGCACGACATAAATAGCAGTCTGGGGCCAGTGCTCTTGGTTAAAATTAGAAGGATTTTTGGGTATTTGAAAGTTGTTTTGCTTGTACTTATTATTAAATTATTATACCTTAGATATGTTGCGTTCTGTTTTAGTTTCTTTCTGAGTATTCCAGAAGCATTTAGCAATTATTAGTAATAATGAATAAAAATAATATAATAATGCTGATCAAGTTGATAAAACACAAATAGACTGATAGATTAGCTACTAATCTATAATGATGGGGCCTAGGCTAGCCCTTAGTTAGGCCTAAAAACATTTCCTGAAAGAATTCATTTCCAAACGAATTTTGTGGAAACCAAACGGGCAGCCTTACGTCTTCTATTTGGGTTTTGAGGTACTCTAACTGCTGTAGAGGAAGTTGGCTAAGAGCCACGCCACTGGTCTTGTTCGCTGCCATTATTGATCAGTCGTCACATTCCTATACCTGCGTTCACTGGGGAATCCCCAAATTTGGCTTTTCTGCAGACATTCGAAAGGTTTCTTCACAAACTTCCCTTCATAAAAACACCGCTATTCGGTATTTTTGATTATTTTTTTCGTTAAAAAGTAGCAAAATAGAAATCGCACGCTTCGTTTTACCTAATCTCGTTTGTTTCATTGTTTTTTCCCCTTTTTTACATTGTTAAATTTAACGTCGGATTTCCTTACGTCAAACGCGGATCGCTAAAAACCTCTGCAGAATGGGCGAAATCGCTAAACTTTGAGCTGCAACCGGGAGATTTGCATGGGCTCAAAAATGTTGGTTTTGCTTCCAAACTCTTGAAAATTGATGAAATTCATATTATTACGATGTTAGGTGGTTGTTCCATGAAATATAAAAAATATTCGTCACGGTTTTTGTCAATTTTGCCATATTTTTGAAGAAATTCGTATTTTTTTGTTAGCAATTAAATGCTTTACTTATCCTAACATTGGAAATAGGATAGCTGAATATGCTATCAATCATTTGGTTCAATTCCCTGTTCTTTGTGTTGCGCCAAAATCTCGCGAAATGTGATTTTGTGACTGTGGGTAAATCCGAAATCTATGCGCACAAGGGAAAATCGAATGAAGAAAATTCCTTGATTCCCGTTGGTACCACCAAAACTAAAATGCTTCAAAATCAAATAAAAACATAAAGGTTATCTGATACTCACGCCTGTCGATTGAAATAAGTTGATTCTTTCTGGAAACAAACCTTTTCCTGTTCATATGCATGGGAATGGCCATTGCGACGTGGTTTCTTACGAATTTTTGGAAAATTAGAGATTATTGTCCCACGAAAATCATTGTTTTGCAGAAATCTTGGATCCTTTCCTCGGCTAACATTATTATCAAGCAAACTTGATTTATTACGAATGTTTTCCTGCAATTTGGCCGTTTCTATCACAATTAGAAATTACGCGGTTAATAATTTTGTCCATGGTAGTCAAATCTCGAAATCCCCGCCCGAGAAAGAAAATCGAATGAAGAAAATTCTTTGATTCCCGTTGGTACCACCAAAACTAAAATGCTTCAAAAATCAAATAAAAACATAAAGGTTATCTGATACTCACGCCTGTCGATTGAAATAAGTTGATTCTTTCTGGAAACAAACCTTTTCCTGTTCATATGCATAGGAATGGCCATTGCGACGTGGTTTCTTACGAATTTTTGGAAAATTAGAGATTATTGTCCCACGAAAATCATTGTTTTGCAGAAATCTTGGATCCTTTCCTCGGCTAACATTATTATCAAGCAAACTTGATTTATTACGAATGTTTTCCTGCAATTTGGCCGTTTCTATCACAATTAGAAATTACGCGGTTAATAATTTTGTCCATGGTAGTCAAATCTCGAAATCCCCGCCCGAGAAAGAAAATCGAATGAAGAAAATTCTTTGATTCCCGTCGGTACCACCAAAACTAAAATGCTTCAAAAATCAAATAAAAACCTAAAGGTTATCTAATACTCACGCCTGTCGATTGGAATAAGTTGATTCTTCAGGAAAACAAACTTTTTCATGTTCATAGGCATGGGAATGACCATTCCGACGTTGTTTCTTACGAATTTTTGAAAAATTAGAGATTATTTTCCCACGAAAATCATTGTTTTGCAGAAATCCTGGATTCTTTCCTCGGCTAACATTATTATCAAGCAAACTTGATTTATTACGAATGTTTTCCTGCAATTTGGCCGTTTCTATCACAATTAGAAATTACGCGGTTAATAATTTTGTCCATGGTAGTCAAATCTCGAAATCCCCGCCCGAGAAAGAAAATCGAATGAAGAAAATTCTTTGATTCCCGTCGGTACCACCAAAACTAAAATGCTTCAAAAATCAAATAAAAACCTAAAGGTTATCTAATACTCACGCCTGTCGATTGGAATAAGTTGATTCTTCAGGAAAACAAACTTTTTCATGTTCATAGGCATGGGAATGACCATTCCGACGTTGTTTCTTACGAATTTTTGAAAAATTAGAGATTATTTTCCCACGAAAATCATTGTTTTGCAGAAATCCTGGATTCTTTCCTCGGCTAACATTATTATCAAGCAAACTTGATTTATTACGAATGTTTTCCTGCAATTTGGCCGTTTCTATCACAATTAGAAATTACGCGGTTAATAATTTTGTCCATGGTAGTCAAATCTCGAAATCCCCGCCCGAGAAAGAGGAGAATGTAGGAAACGCCCTTTTTATCATTTTGATCAATTTCGAAATATTTGGAACAGCAACCATTTCAAGCACCATTTTCCGTAACAGTGGGCATTTTTGCACACTGAAAATCGACACAGAAAAGTACATCATATATCAACGGAATTCAGAATTCAAGAGAAAAGCCAGTTATTACGAAAGTTCCTGGTCAATAAAAATCTACCCCCCCCCCAAGTTTTTTTAACCGATTTCGACAAATTAGAAAATCAAACTCTGGGAAAACTGGAGTGGATATGTCCATATCAGCCCGTCTATTTTGGAAGATGTTCAGAAAATCTTTGAAAATAGGTAGTTTTCCGCCAAAATTCATCAAAGCAGTGGATACGATTGCAAATTCTGGTGATTAGAAGAGGACGTTATTTGAAAATAGGTGGTAGACCTCTGTCTATTCCTTACGGGTGCGCCAAAATAAACTATGCATTTTTGGCAGGCCACGATAAATCGTACACTGGACCAATCTTGAAGATTTGTAACTTAATCTTTAGCAGAAAGCCTGAATTAGATTCTAGTATTTTTTGCAAATTTTTCTGTTTTCAATTTTTAGAGCTACAAGCGAGTTTCTTAAAATTTTCGTTTCAAAAACTGCAAAAATTCTAGAATCTAAGTCAGACTTTCTGCTAAAGATTAAGTCATAAATTGTCGAAATCGGTCCAGTGTACGATTTATCGTGGCCTGCCAAAAATGCATAGTTTATTTTGGCGCACCCAGTAGGTCGTGTAACCCTCCCTCCTCCCCCATGTTCTCCCACGAAAGGACTACGGAAAGGACTAAAGGATCACGAAAGCATTGGAAATTTTTCACCAAGCCAATTTTGACAATTTTTTGCTCCAACTTTAAGTTGTACAGTGCTTTAGAATATTTGTAAATAGATTTTAGCGCTCTGTTCAAAGTGCATCGTTATTATTATTATTGTTTCTGTCATTATCTTCTTGTGTCCTTTCGCAGGGACAATCTTGCAATCAGGAGTAAAATTACCCCTCCAGCCTCCAATGTTTTAAGTATTGCGTATCATCGGGCTTAGGCCTTTCTACCCTGGGTACCAGAGCCTCAAAATTAGAAAGAAATTGAAAATTTGGAAAAGGAAGAGAGAAGGAAGAAAGGACAAGGTGTTTACAACTCATATCTCCCTCGCCTCCACTTGATCTATTGTACAGTATACTGTACGTAGGCCTAGGCCCTCTAGCGTTCATTCGCAACAAAGGTGTAACTTTAAACGGCAACGATTTTCCATGACCATTAGGCAGTATAGCAAATGTATCTTTGACTTGCACAAATAATATTTTAAACTGCTGTGGAGTTTAACTCTCGATTTTGCTGAAAAACTTTACCAGTACAACATCCACAGCTCGCCTCAAATCGTCCGCCATTGCTGTGATCAAGCAATCGATCATATGACGGACAACCGCCCGAATCATATTTTCTGATCACAATCGTAACCTTGTCATGTGACTCACGCTACCCAATCAAATCTAACCAAATCTATATACCCGTTTGGGTATAAAGGCTTCTCATTGGTCAATTCCTACAATCGATGTCACCATTTGACCAGAGCCAACTTTCTTTCCTTCTTTACTTTTTTTTTATTTTTTATTTTATCATTTTTTGGCTCTGGTACCCAGGGTAAGGCCTTTCGCACAGCGTCTGTTTTTGCACTGTGTCCTTTGGCAGGGACAATTTTGCAATCAGGAGTTAATTTACCTTTCCAATGTTTTAGGTACTGCGTATCATCCGGCTTAGACCTTTAAGAAGTAGTGAATTGAAATGAGAATCTTTGCCGATTTTCATGGCAATCGAATGTTTTCGTCACATTTCTGTCTATTTTTGCTCATAAAAATTCCCAGGGGGGGGTACTCCCTAACTTTCAATACGGGGGGGGGGGGGTCCGTGCCACTTTTTCTTTGCTGACCCCTAAATATTAAGCCTAATGATTTGGGGACCCCAAATATTGAGTCTAATGTTTTAGAGACCCCAAATATTGTTATCTATTTATGGGGCCCCTTACATGTTTTTGAATGATTTCAATTTGAGCCTCTTGATTTTTCTCAGTTTTTGAATAATACCAAAGCATTTATTTCGTGATTTGCAACTTCAGGGCCAAATTGCAGGATTCTTCCTTTCCTCAGATTTGTTGACCCCAAATATTCAATTGTTGTCCATGTTGTAATTCACAGACCCCAAATATTGATTTGATGTAAAATTTCAGACCCCAAATATTGGCACGGACCCCCCCGTACTAAAAGTCAATGAGTACCCCCCCTGGGTAAAAATTTATTCATTTGTTATCCATTTTTAAATTTGGCATCATCAGAAAGGAAATTGAATGCTGATTCAGAATATGTATGGGGTGATCAAAATCGCTTCACGCAAACATAAATAAGGCGCGATATTGTGAAGTAGTGAAATGAGAATCTTTGCTGATTTTCATCGCAATCGAATGTTTTCCCCATGTTTTCGTCACATTTCTGTATATTTTTTCTCGTAAAATTTTATTCATTTGTTATCCATATTTAAATTTGGCATCACCAGAAAGGAAATTGAATGCTGATTCAGAATATGTATGGGGTGATCAAAATCGCTTCACGCAAACAAAAATAAGGCGCGATATTGTGAAGTAGTGAAATGAGAATCTTTGCTGATTTTCATCGCAATCGAATGTTTTCCCCATGTTTTCGTCACATTTCTGTATATTTTTTCTCGTAAAATTTTATTCATTTGTTATCCATATTTAAATTTGGCATCACCAGAAAGGAAATTGAATGCTGATTCAGAATATGTATGGGGTGATCAAAATCGCTTCACGCAAACAAAAATAAGGCGCGATATTGTGAAGTAGTGAAATGAGAATCTTTGCTGATTTTCATCGCAATCGAATGTTTTCCCCATGTTTTCGTCACATTTCTGTATATTTTTTCTCGTAAAATTTTATTCATTTGTTATCCATTTTTAAATTTGGCATCATCAGAAAGGAAATTGAATGCTGATTCAGAATATGTATGGGGTGATCAAAATCGCTTCACGCAAACATAAATAAGGCGCGATATTGTGAAGTAGTGAAATGAGAATCTTTGCTGATTTTCATCGCAATCGAATGTTTTCCCCATGTTTTCGTCACATTTCTGTATATTTTTTCTCGTAAAATTTTATTCATTTGTTATCCATATTTAAATTTGGCATCACCAGAAAGGAAATTGAATGCTGATTCAGAATATGTATGGGGTGATCAAAATCGCTTCACGCAAACAAAAATAAGGCGCGATATTGTGAAGTAGTGAAATGAGAATCTTTGCTGATTTTCATCGCAATCGAATGTTTTCCCCATGTTTTCGTCACATTTCTGTATATTTTTTCTCGTAAAATTTTATTCATTTGTTATCCATATTTAAATTTGGCATCACCAGAAAGGAAATTGAATGCTGATTCAGAATATGTATGGGGTGATCAAAATCGCTTCACGCAAACAAAAATAAGGCGCGATATTGTGAAGTAGTGAAATGAGAATCTTTGCTGATTTTCATCGCAATCGAATGTTTTCCCCATGTTTTCGTCACATTTCTGTATATTTTTTCTCGTAAAATTTTATTCATTTGTTATCCATATTTAAATTTGGCATCACCAGAAAGGAAATTGAATGCTGATTCAGAATATGTATGGGGTGATCAAAATCGCTTCACGCAAACAAAAATAAGGCGCGATATTGTGAAGTAGTGAAATGAGAATCTTTGCCGATTTTCATCGCAATCAAATGTTTTCGTCACATTTCTGTATATTTTTTCTCGTAAAATTTTATTCATTTGTTATCCATATTTAAATTTGGCATCACCAGAAAGGAAATTGAATGCTGATTCAGAATATGTATGGGGTGATCAAAATCGCTTCACGCAAACATAAATAAGGCGCGATATTGTGAAGTAGTGAAATGAGAATCTTTGCTGATTTTCATCGCAATCAAATGTTTTCCCCATGTTTTCGTCACATTTCTGTATATTTTTTCTCGTAAAATTTTATTCATTTGTTATCCATATTTAAATTTGGCATCACCAGAAAGGAAATTGAATGCTGATTCAGAATATGTATGGGGTGATCAAAATCGCTTCACGCAAACAAAAATAAGGCGCGATATTGTGAAGTAGTGAAATGAGAATCTTTGCTGATTTTCATCGCAATCGAATGTTTTCCCCATGTTTTCGTCACATTTCTGTATATTTTTTCTCGTAAAATTTTATTCATTTGTTATCCATATTTAAATTTGGCATCACCAGAAAGGAAATTGAATGCTGATTCAGAATATGTATGGGGTGATCAAAATCGCTTCACGCAAACATAAATAAGGCGCGATATTGTGAAGTAGTGAAATGAGAATCTTTGCTGATTTTCATCGCAATCAAATGTTTTCCCCATGTTTTCGTCACATTTCTGTATATTTTTTCTCGTAAAATTTTATTCATTTGTTATCCATATTTAAATTTGGCATCATCAGAAAGGAAATTGAATGCTGATTCAGAATATGTATAGGTTTCTAACAATAAATCACAAACTTTGTGAATAAAATGGATTTGAAGCATTGCACTGAAAAATCGAAGAAGCCAATGCAAAGTTTGTGCGCAGTGAACGGTGTGACGGCTGTGGGGCCTAGGCCTAGGCTAACCCTTAGTTAGGCCTAAAAACATTTCCTGAAAGAATTCATTTCCAAACGAATTTTGTGGAAACCAAAAGGGCAGCCTTACGTCTTCTATTTGGGTTTTGAGGTACTCTAACTGCTGTAGAGGAAGTTGGCTAAGAGCCACGCCACTGGTCTTGTTCGCTGCCATTATTGAACTGTTCTCTGCTTTCACGTCCGCCATCTTTCAAGTCCACGCCTTTGTTGCCTCGTTTGCCTGTGTCCGGAAATTCAGCACTTTTGCTCTAAGCAAGAAGCCACTTCGGAACTCTTTTCTCCAGCAAGTCCAAAGTATATAAAGTTTTTGAAGAGGAAAGCCATGAAGATCTTGAGGTAACATAAATAAATTATGTGTTAGATTGGTGTACTAGTTTTTTTTCAGTATGTGCACATCAGGCCGCTAGGCCGACTTCTGTGAAGTTGCAACTTCACTCGAAGTATTAATAAGCATGCTTGTCGTTGTTGTTGTTGCAACAGAACTGAAGAGGCCATACAATCCTGGTCAAAAGAAGCTTGGACAAAGGAAAATTTCAGTGTCTTCATGATGTTTCCTAAAGTATAGAGGAGAAAACGTACGTTCAGAACCTCCTAATCCCCTCTTCCCCCTAATTCAATGTCGAGAAGGTGGAATTGCGTTTGATTCAAGCAATTTTGAAACGGGGGGAGAGCTGGAGGCATTATCATAATGATTATGTAATCAATCAAAAATCGAAGTAGGGTAGTGCAGTCTTGTGACTTGTCCCAAATATTTTGGCCAAGATTGTCTGAAAAATTGCTTTTGCCACCTATCATAAATGTTACTATCAATCCAAATCTACTTGTATCAGACGATCTCTTTTACTATGAATGGATAGCCACTTATTCAAATGTTAATGTTTTCATTGTCACTGGTTCATCCATTAGAACTATGACTTCATCAACTTATGCACAATTTTCCCATGATGTTTAGCAAAACTTCTCTTGTGCACGAAACCTGCCAATGATTTTGGTTTGAAAACATCATAGTTTCAAAGAGAATTGGAAAACAAAGTTCCTTTTGAATCAGTGCAAATTTTGCGCCTCCGCAGTGCAATTGTCTTATTTTCAAATGTACCATTAGCGATTCTCTAACGATTCATTCATTCTCAATGAGATTAAATCCGCTCCATCAAACTTGCATTTACCCAGGACAGCATTGCATCGTCTTGTGCCCGATGAATTGTAGTGCAGAACTTTTTGTTGAAGAAGATTGTGCTTGTTGTGTGGCAGCAAGGCGGATTTGCGATTGCTGGAATATTAAGAAAGTGACGCTTCTCCCTTACTTTAAACATTAATAACGTCGGCAACGTTTGCCCTATTCTTACAAATTTTGTCTCATTCTAATGTGCAAAATGAGCTTTTTAACCTCCCGTACAGAAAAAGCTGGGACGAAAGCTGGGTAAGCAGGGAATTCCCGGGATATTCCCGGGATACCCAGCTCTTCCCAATTTTTGGAATGAAAAGCTGGGAAGATCGATTCTGGGGAAGCTGGGAAAACTGGGGAAGCGACCCAGCTTTACTGGGGAAGCTGGGAACAGTACTTCAGGTTCACAGAATGTTGAGATTTCATGTTCTGGGGAAGCTGGGAAAACTGGGGAAGCGACCCAGCTTTACTGGGGAAGCTGGGAACAGCACTCAAGGTTTGCAGAATGTTGAGATTTCATGTTCTGGGGAAGCTGGGAAAACTGGGGAAGCGACCCAGCTTTGCTGGGGAAGCTGGGAACAGCACTCAAGGTTTGCAGAATGTTGAGATTTCATGTTCTGGGGAAGCTGGGAAAACTGGGGAAGCGACCCAGCTTTGCTGGGGAAGCTGGGAACAGCACTCAAGGTTTGCAGAATGTTGAGATTTCATGTTCTGGGGAAGCTGGGAAAACTGGGGAAGCGACCCAGCTTTGCTGGGGAAGCTGGGAACAGCACTCAAGGTTCGCAGAATGTTGAGATTTCATGTTCTGGGGAAGCTGGGAAAACTGGGGAAGCGACCCAGCTTTACTGGGGAAGCTGGGAACAGCACTCAAGGTTTGCAGAATGTTGAGATTTCATGTTCTGGGGAAGCTGGGAAAACTGGGGAAGTGGTTTTGAAAAAAAGCCCCCTGATATTTTCCCAGCTTCCCCTGCTTCCCCAGCTTCTGACATCAGCAGGTATTTCGAATTTCGACATTTCGATTTTCGAAATTTGGAATGTCTAAACATAGTGCACTTTTTGCTTTTGAGAACGTTTTTGAGTTCTTTTTCTTCAACAAACACCAACAAGGCAAGCTTTTCTGATGAGCTCCAGACTTGCACAAAGACCTGAACTGGAAATGTCAAGGTCAGGAACACCGGCACACCACAAATTGATTGGACAAACAAGGTATATGTTTCCTTAAATTTTTAATATTGAGCACAAGCTTCTTCTTGGATTGTGTTAGGACCTTTCTTTGCAAGCATAAAAAAAATCAAGAATTGAGGTGAAAAGACAAGACGCTTTCTTTGAATGTTTCCCTGACACATTTCCAACACAAAGTTTCTTCGATAACCAAGCTTAGCAACGCAAATTTCGACGGCAACAAGGAAGGCAATTGACAATATTTATATCTGTTCTTCGGATACTCTCAGCAATTCTTGCAGAATAAAAACGTAGACTCCCGTTCGTGCAAACACTGCGAACACTCCGAACCTGCTTTCTGAGATGTGGGAAACGAAGCTGCGGTTCGCTGATTCGAAACCTTTATGTTTCAGGAGTTGTAACAGCAACATTGGTGAAAGAGCAAAAAAGACGTTGTGCCTTCATGGAAAGAGGAGAAAATAGACGATGGACAATGCTAAGACATTTAACCATTCAACGTTTTGTGTTTTAAAGTGCATATGTTGACATGTTGAAAGAATATGTATTTAGTCATTGATGAATGAATATAATCACGAGGTTCTCAAGATATTTGTCTCATTTTGATGGACTGGTCGCCTTGCAAACTTGCTCATTATTTCTGACCATGAGTTTGATATTTTCTCGCACTTCCTGTGATTTCTTTCAGCACTTTTTCGAGCATCATTGTTTATAGTTATTTTGAGTTGAGAAATTGTAGAGGGTTATCAAATCAACAATGATACAAAACTTCCCCAGCTTTCCCGGGAATTTTCCTTCCTTGAGCCAAGCTTTCCCGGGATTCCTTGGATTTCTGGGATCCCTACTTTCCCAGCTTACCCGGGTTTTCCCGGGAATTTTCGACACATTTTCACCTTCAGTCTGGGCCAAGCTTTCCCGGGAATTTTACTCATTTCCCCAGCTCCAGTTTTTCCCGGGATTCCTTGGATTTCTGGGATCCCTGCTTTCCCAGCTTACCCGGGTTTTCCCGGGAATTTTCGACACATTTTCACCTTCAGTCTGGGCCAAGCTTTCCCGGGAAATTTACTCATTTCCCCAGCTCCAGTTTTTCCCGGGAAACCTGGGAATTGACCCAGAAAATTCCCAGGATTTCCCCAGCTTTTTCTGTACGGGCTATAGTGAGTATTTGCATCAATATTTTTGCGAAATACGATTTCTGACTGTTCTCCATAGAGTTTATAAGAAACTATCCATAATGGTTTATTTTAAGTTTTTTGATTTTTGAAGTGCTGTGAGATTTCCCCCTTCCAGGCAATTTCTGCTTGGTTTTTTTGCAT
Source organism: Aurelia coerulea (assembly GCA_039566865.1). Lineage (NCBI taxonomy): Eukaryota > Metazoa > Cnidaria > Scyphozoa > Semaeostomeae > Ulmaridae > Aurelia > Aurelia coerulea. The sequence goes on from CM076944.1 coordinate 15,185,406, forward strand.
GAATAGGAGGACTTTGATGTTCAAATGTGGAATCAAACCCAAAAAGCGTGACTTATCCCAAAATTATGGGGCATTTTTGTGATTTTTCTTGCCTTCTCACGAGCACTGGACAAATTAGTAAATTCAAATTTAGAAAAACTTGGTGGTTGCAAAATGACTGAAAAAGGCCTAAAATACTTGATCAAATCTCAAATCATAAAAGACTCCTAGCTCAGAACAACAGAGAGAATGCAATTTCTCATGGGTGAGCGATATTGTCTGCACATTTATTGATGGCGATCAAATGAAATTTTATCGCAGTTAATGGAACTTTGATGTCTGTGTGGTGTGGTATGAGGGGGGGGGGGGGGGGCTAAGCCCCTGCACATGTCATGTTTATTTTGAAGGAATTTAGTCATGACGTCGTATCATATGACATTCCGTTCCGCTCTTTACACCATTCGGTTAGTTCATGAGCCGTTTGTTTTGATTATTGTTTGTTATTCTCAGGAGTAACTTCCTGCTGTCTTGTGCATTGGGAGCAGAAGTTTTGCCTTTTTCTCGTGGCTGGTATAACAGTGAAAGGTGTTGGTTTATCGTTGTCTATTTTCATCAGCCAGAGACAGCAGGTGGTTCTGCGATTCAAGGTCGCTGTGTGCGGTGACGTGTCATTGAACTGCTTTGGTGAGAGCGGTTCGATTTGAATTATATTTTCTCTCGTGTTATATTTATCATGTCTGATGAAGATACTTCGATAAACTCAAATTTGACAGGTGGAGATTTAATGGGTGCAAGATTGGGGGCTCTTGAATCAGCTATATCGAATATTCAGCAGTCAGTCGGGCGTCTTTTGACTACAGGGGGGGGGGCCTGATCTTAATGTATCAAACCAAGATGCAACATCGTTCTCTGGTACAAGCTCACAGGCATCCGTTATTTCTGCGAGCTCAGGTCAATCTGCTTTTAGCCAAAACTTTGCCCCTTCTTTTTTGCCCGTGGCTTCAGTTGGCCTTAATCAATCTAATGTCTTTCAGTCTTCAAGCCTCCAGGGTCAGCCGACCACGAGCTCAGCCTCAGCTCAGTCCACCTGTGTCCCAAGCCTAGCTAATTGGAATATTCCTAAAGAACTTTTTGCGTTGAATCCTCAACTTTTTGTCACCAGCCAAATTTCACAGCCTGGTTTTTCCGTTGCTGGAAGTCTGCCGCCTGAAATAAGCCGACGTCAAATGTTGCTATAGGATCGCGGGAAACTTCTGTCTTGTATGCGCTTTATGTGCGCTTTCTTTATTTCAGTGCCAATTAGCAGAGATAAAACGTTAATCAATCGCTTTAACGAGCGTGACGGAAGTGGGTTACTTACTTTCTTCCTTTCTTTCTGACAGCCTGACATCGAAGCCCCTTCTTAGATTACAAAGTTGGACTTTGTAATCAAAAAGAAAGCAAAAATCTATTTGATAACCAAGTTTGAAATGTTGTGTTGTTTTGAGTTTATTTGCGTATTTGTTGTGTTGGTTGGTTAGTTAGTTAGTCAGTTGGCTGCGTAAATCATTAGCCGAATTTATTTACTGATGATTTTCAGTCTTTCCCTTCTTGCCGGCTTTGTAGGTTCTTTGAGCAGTCGTACGGAATCCAAAACGTTTGCGAAATTTACATCCTCTCCCCTTTTGGGTTGTTTTGGTAAGCTCAGCAGAAACTTTGAACGAATTCAAAAACTTCCCGTAGTTTCTTAATGGAAATATGAGGTAAATGAGGGCCAGGTCGAAACCGCGGTAAACGCGGAAACCGCGGAAATCGCGGAAAATATCATTTTCACTCAGAACGCGATAAAACCGAATTATGTAGTACTAAAACATCCTCTGTTTTTCTGAATAACTGATAAACAATGCAAACGACTTCGAAACGAACAATTTCCGCGTTTTCTTTTCCGCGCTTTCGAGTATGCACCAATACAAACTCGAAAACGCGGAAAGAAAAACGCGGAGATCAGCAGGCCCGTAGGAAGCGGAGGGGTAGGGCACAGTGATCCAGAGGATGGAAAAAATGCAAAAAATGAAACTTGCGATGGAGCATTGTGCTTATTTTTCCTTCAAAGAACAGATGTTCTTTAGTAAGACACAAAAAATTTCAGTTCAATTGGGTAAACCAATTTTTTGAAAAAAATCAACAAAGTTGACCAAAACTGCAAAGTTGCAACATCTAATCAATTTCAGGAAGAAACTGGCAATCAACAACAAAATTCCTAATTTTCAAAACGGCATTTCTTTGCTTAACTTTGACCGATTTCCAAAAACTTTTTTTTTACTGAAGGACAATATCCTACTCTTCCTTAAAATCGTTCTGATTATGCTATATTTCGTATTATTTTGGGCAATTTTTGCTGTTTTTGAATATATACACATTTCTTCAAAAACGTTGCTTAAACTGCCTTAATTTTTGGTTAAATGCTGAAAACATAAATTACGCATCAAAACACACCTTGATTAGATGTTGCAACTCTGCAGTTTTGGTCAACTTTGTTAATTTTTTTCAAAAAATTGGTTCACCCAATTGAACTGAAATTTTTTGTGCCTTACTAAAGAACGTCTATTCTTTGAAGGAAAAATAAGTGCAATGCATTTTCTTAAATCTTAATTTCATCAATTTTTTCCAAAATTTTCCCATTCTGGATCACTGTGTAGGGGGGCTCAAGCCCCCCCCCCAATAATTTTGAAAACTATGGTGCTACGTCACACGAATTAATTTGATGTATTGTTCTCTATTGTTTTAAGAACAATTGCCCCCCAATCCGAAGCTTCTTCCTACGGCCCTGGAGATCAGCATTTGTGTTTGTTTGCAATATGTTCCCAAATAAAACGAGAAGGCTCAACATTTTTGTTTATTTGCAATATGTTCCCAAATAAAACGAGAAGGCTCTGCAGACAAAGACATTAAACGAATGAACAAGGCAAATTACTTTGAAATGAACAATTTCCGCATTTTCTTTTCCGCGCTTTCGAGTATGCACCAATAGCTACAAACTCGAAAACGCGGAAAGAAAAACGCGGACATCAGTATTTGTGTTTATTTGCAATATATTCCCAAATAAAACGAGAAGGCTCTGCAGGCGAAGACATTAAACAAATGAACAAGGCAAATGACTTTGAAATGAACAATTTCCGCGTTTTCTTGTCCGCGCTTTTGAGTATGCACCAATACAAACTCGAAAACGCGGAAAGAAAAACGCGGAAATCAACATTTTTGTTTATTTGCAATATGTTCCCAAATAAAACGAGAAGGCTCTGCAGACAAAGACATTAAACGAATGAACAAGGCAAATTACTTTGAAATGAACAATTTCCGCGTTTTCTTTTCCGCGCTTTCGAGTATGCACCAATGCAAACTCGAAAACGCGGAAACAAAAACGCGGAAATTTTTGGTTTCGAAGTCGTTTGCCTAGTGCATCAATTCTACTTCAAAACGTTTACGATTTACCCAAATCACTCTCTAAAACGACTGCATTACGTAATTTGAAGGAAATTTAACGTGATGAAAACAGGCGTGTCTTTCTCTGCAACTTTTGGACAAAGGGAATTTAGGCCCTAACTGTACTCATAATGTCTTCATCAAGTATATTAGAAAACGTTTATGACTTACCGAAATCAATCTCGAAAAAAACAGCATTAGGTTATTTCAATAAGATTTAACTTAGAATGTAGCGGTTCTCTTACATTTGTCGAAGAGGGGAGTTTAGGCCCTAACCGTATTCATTGTTGATTTCCGCGTTTTCTTTCCGCGTTTTCGAGTTTGCATTGGTGCATACTCGAAAGCGCGGAAAAGAAAATGCGGAAATTGTTCATTTCAAAGTCATTTGCCTTGTTCATTTGTTTAATGTCTTCACCTGCAGAGCCTTCTCGTTTTATTTGGGAATATATTGCAAATAAACACAAATACTGATGTCCGCGTTTTTCTTTCCGCGTTTTCGAGTTTGTAGCTATTGGTGCATACTCGAAAGCGCGGAAAAGAAAACGCGGAAATTGTTCATTTCAAAGTAATTTGCCTTGTTCATTCGTTTAATGTCTTTGTCTGCAGAGCCTTCTCGTTTTATTTGGGAACATATTGCAAATAAACAAAAATGTTGATTTCCGCGTTTTTCTTTCCGCGTTTTCGAGTTTGTATTGGTGCATACTCGAAAGCGCGGAAAAGAAAACGCGGAAATTGTTCATTTCAAAGTCATTTGCCTTGTTCATTTGTTTAATGTCTTCACCTGCAGAGCCTTCTCGTTTTATTTGGGAACATATTGCAAACAAACACAAATGCTGATCTCCGCGTTTTTCTTTCCGCGTTTTCGAGTTTGTAGCTATTGGTGCATACTCGAAAGCGCGGAAAAGAAAACGCGGAAATTGTTCGTTTCGAAGTCGTTTGCATTGTTCATCAGTTATTCAGAAAAACAGAGGATGTTTTAGTACTATATAATTCGGTTTTATCGCGTTCTGAGTGAAAATTATATTTTCCGCGATTTCCGCCGTTATGAGAATCTAAGTCCATAATTCAATGTTCCTTTCAAGTATCTTAATATTTGCTTGATAGCTATCCAATGATCTTTGCTTGGATAAAGTTCCAACTGCTGCTGCATTCAGCCTAGGTCAGAAATATGTGGATCAAAGCTCAAATTATTATCGAGTTTTTATACCTAAGAGCTTTTGACTATCTTCTGATTCTATACTTTTTCCTTCGATATTGACACCACAAGTATCAGACAATGGGTATTGTGGACACGATTTGTGTCGATCGTGTACTCATTACCTGGCCTAAACGTTAATAAATGTATAAATTTAGTTCATTACCTTGAATGTCTTCATTTCATGAGTATCTCTGCTCTCTTGTATTGTGGACACGATCGACACAAATCGTATCCACAATACCCATGATCAGACTGATCTTTTTAACCATGAAGAAACGCGTATCGTCAACACACGGTGATCCAGATTATGAAAATTAAGGAATAGATTGCAAACAGGAGTTTTTGAGAATGCAAAGACACATTTTATAGAGGACATCCTAGAGGCGCGCGCAATCTTTTCGTTCTTATGTTTCATAAATACAAACAGGGTATGATGTTCGAAAGACTGAGATTGAATACGAAGGAATAGTGATGAAAAAACAGCACAAGAAAGACTCTAGTTCAGCCTTCTACTTTTGAGAGTTGTTGCAAGAATGTTATATTTGAACTGGCTTCATCTTTTTGCAGTCAGTCAAAGCTGAAAATAGCTATTTTGGCTGGCTGAATATCCTGTGTGCTGCTGCACTCCCAAACCTTTGCAACAGGAAGCATTGCGATTGCGTTTAGAGAAGGCTCAGCAGCCGCAAAGAACAATCTTTAATTAATCTCCTATAAATTATACTTTGTTGTCTTACCACCAATTCATAGCTCTTAGTGAGTTATATATTGGTGCCAAACTATTTTATATAGAAAGAGACATTTTGTGACGTCTCTAAAATTTTTCTTCAAAGAGAATTCTATTGCAATTTGGACAATTTAGATATGTTGTAGAGAAAAATTCTGTGTAGATCAGTGTAAGAAGAGCTTGGTGCGGTGGTTCCATTTTTGCATGGGTAGACACGGCTGCTGACTTGACTGCTAATATTTCCAAGTTTCCTATAAACATCATCGTGATAGCTCTGGCTAGTAGTTTATGGAAACAGCAATTTGTGAATTTTTTAAGTGCCACTTTGGGCACACTGTTCAGGGATATATAAATCAAGAGGTATGTCTACCAAAGTCAGTTCAGAAGCCCTACATGGCTATCATAGATATAAAGCGAAAATAAAACTGTTATTATATGTCCTTGCATATGATAATGCATTAAAAATAGTGTTTGCAGTGACACTCAAATGCATACAAATTAAGCAAAGTCTCGTGAAGAAAACGTTTCCTGAAAATCTGTCCGATGTTGAAATTTACCTGATACTGCAGGAACGATCAGATCCAAGCTTGCATTCAAGTTTCTTTAAAGTTTATTGACATTTGCTCGAACCTGTGCTACAGCCCATCGCCCTGTTCCGATCACTGAAAAAGAAACCTTGAGTTATTTGGCCTAAGTAGATTTTATCGGAAAAATTAATGCTAATGAATTATTCCTTATTTCATAGTTTAAAATATAGAAACCAGTTATTGTGCATTTAGTGACCGTTTTCTGAAACACAGCGATAAAATCGTGATATCTTCATTCTATCGCCCTGTTCCGATCACGCAAGCTCACACATGAATTTCGGACGCTACCACCGCAGAGGGCTCAAGAAAGTGCAGTTTCCAATCGACATGGATACCATACACATAACAAAAGATATTGATCTCATGTTATCATTTGATAAGTAACATTTTGCCTCTTTATTCGTTTAATGACACCACCATAAGCAATTTACAATTGAAATTTACAGTCTTCTACTTAGATGACTGTCAACACTCTAACATAGCCCCCTTCCCATATTTAAATGCCCCCCAGGCAGTAATTCAAACCCTACCTCACGCGCATCCAAAGTCAACGGAACCCCCGGGTGAGGTTTCTTTGTTTATTTCACCTTCCACTCCGTCTCTTAATTGAGAGAGAATCCCAGAATTCGAAGCCAAAGGAAATTGAATGCTGATTCAGAATATGTATGGGGTGATCAAAATCGCTTCACGCAAACATAAATAAGGCGCGATATTGTGAAGTAGTGAAATGAGAATCTTTGCTGATTTTCATCGCAATCGAATGTTTTCCCCATGTTTTCGTCACATTTCTGTATATTTTTTCTCGTAAAATTTTATTCATTTGTTATCCATATTTAAATTTGGCATCACCAGAAAGGAAATTGAATGCTGATTCAGAATATGTATGGGGTGATCAAAATCGCTTCACGCAAACAAAAATAAGGCGCGATATTGTGAAGTAGTGAAATGAGAATCTTTGCTGATTTTCATCGCAATCGAATGTTTTCCCCATGTTTTCGTCACATTTCTGTATATTTTTTCTCGTAAAATTTTATTCATTTGTTATCCATATTTAAATTTGGCATCACCAGAAAGGAAATTGAATGCTGATTCAGAATATGTATGGGGTGATCAAAATCGCTTCACGCAAACAAAAATAAGGCGCGATATTGTGAAGTAGTGAAATGAGAATCTTTGCTGATTTTCATCGCAATCGAATGTTTTCCCCATGTTTTCGTCACATTTCTGTATATTTTTTCTCGTAAAATTTTATTCATTTGTTATCCATATTTAAATTTGGCATCATCAGAAAGGAAATTGAATGCTGATTCAGAATATGTATAGGTTTCTAACAATAAATCACAAACTTTGTGAATAAAATGGATTTGAAGCATTGCACTGAAAAATCGAAGAAGCCAATGCAAAGTTTGTGCGCAGTGAACGGTGTGACGGCTGTGGGGCCTAGGCCTAGGCTAACCCTTAGTTAGGCCTAAAAACATTTCCTGAAAGAATTCATTTCCAAACGAATTTTGTGGAAACCAAAAGGGCAGCCTTACGTCTTCTATTTGGGTTTTGAGGTACTCTAACTGCTGTAGAGGAAGTTGGCTAAGAGCCACGCCACTGGTCTTGTTCGCTGCCATTATTGAACTGTTCTCTGCTTTCACGTCCGCCATCTTTCAAGTCCACGCCTTTGTTGCCTCGTTTGCCTGTGTCCGGAAATTCAGCACTTTTGCTCTAAGCAAGAAGCCACTTCGGAACTCTTTTCTCCAGCAAGTCCAAAGTATATAAAGTTTTTGAAGAGGAAAGCCATGAAGATCTTGAGGTAACATAAATAAATTATGTGTTAGATTGGTGTACTAGTTTTTTTTCAGTATGTGCACATCAGGCCGCTAGGCCGACTTCTGTGAAGTTGCAACTTCACTCGAAGTATTAATAAGCATGCTTGTCGTTGTTGTTGTTGCAACAGAACTGAAGAGGCCATACAATCCTGGTCAAAAGAAGCTTGGACAAAGGAAAATTTCAGTGTCTTCATGATGTTTCCTAAAGTATAGAGGAGAAAACGTACGTTCAGAACCTCCTAATCCCCTCTTCCCCCTAATTCAATGTCGAGAAGGTGGAATTGCGTTTGATTCAAGCAATTTTGAAACGGGGGGAGAGCTGGAGGCATTATCATAATGATTATGTAATCAATCAAAAATCGAAGTAGGGTAGTGCAGTCTTGTGACTTGTCCCAAATATTTTGGCCAAGATTGTCTGAAAAATTGCTTTTGCCACCTATCATAAATGTTACTATCAATCCAAATCTACTTGTATCAGACGATCTCTTTTACTATGAATGGATAGCCACTTATTCAAATGTTAATGTTTTCATTGTCACTGGTTCATCCATTAGAACTGTGACTTCAACAACTTATGCACAATTTTCCCATGATGTTTAGCAAAACTTCTCTTGTGCACGAAACCTGCCAATGATTTTGGTTTGAAAACATCATAGTTTCAAAGAGAATTGGAAAACAAAGTTCCTTTTGAATCAGTGCAAATTTTGCGCCTCCGCAGTGCAATTGTCTTATTTTCAAATGTACCATTAGCGATTCTCTAACGATTCATTCATTCTCAATGAGATTAAATCCGCTCCATCAAACTTGCATTTACCCAGGACAGCATTGCATCGTCTTGTGCCCGATGAATTGTAGTGCAGAACTTTTTGTTGAAGAAGATTGTGCTTGTTGTGTGGCAGCAAGGCGGATTTGCGATTGCTGGAATATTAAGAAAGTGACGCTTCTCCCTTACTTTAAACATTAATAACGTCGGCAACGTTTGCCCTATTCTTACAAATTTTGTCTCATTCTAATGTGCAAAATGAGCTTTTTAACCTCCCGTACAGAAAAAGCTGGGACGAAAGCTGGGTAAGCAGGGAATTCCCGGGATATTCCCGGGATACCCAGCTCTTCCCAATTTTTGGAATGAAAAGCTGGGAAGATCGATTCTGGGGAAGCTGGGAAAACTGGGGAAGCGACCCAGCTTTACTGGGGAAGCTGGGAACAGTACTTCAGGTTCACAGAATGTTGAGATTTCATGTTCTGGGGAAGCTGGGAAAACTGGGGAAGCGACCCAGCTTTACTGGGGAAGCTGGGAACAGCACTCAAGGTTTGCAGAATGTTGAGATTTCATGTTCTGGGGAAGCTGGGAAAACTGGGGAAGCGACCCAGCTTTGCTGGGGAAGCTGGGAACAGCACTCAAGGTTTGCAGAATGTTGAGATTTCATGTTCTGGGGAAGCTGGGAAAACTGGGGAAGCGACCCAGCTTTGCTGGGGAAGCTGGGAACAGCACTCAAGGTTTGCAGAATGTTGAGATTTCATGTTCTGGGGAAGCTGGGAAAACTGGGGAAGCGACCCAGCTTTGCTGGGGAAGCTGGGAACAGCACTCAAGGTTTGCAGAATGTTGAGATTTCATGTTCTGGGGAAGCTGGGAAAACTGGGGAAGCGACCCAGCTTTACTGGGGAAGCTGGGAACAGCACTCAAGGTTTGCAGAATGTTGAGATTTCATGTTCTGGGGAAGCTGGGAAAACTGGGGAAGTGGTTTTGAAAAAAAGCCCCCTGATATTTTCCCAGCTTCCCCTGCTTCCCCAGCTTCTGACATCAGCAGGTATTTCGAATTTCGACATTTCGATTTTCGAAATTTGGAATGTCTAAACATAGTGCACTTTTTGCTTTTGAGAACGTTTTTGAGTTCTTTTTCTTCAACAAACACCAACAAGGCAAGCTTTTCTGATGAGCTCCAGACTTGCACAAAGACCTGAACTGGAAATGTCAAGGTCAGGAACACCGGCACACCACAAATTGATTGGACAAACAAGGTATATGTTTCCTTAAATTTTTAATATTGAGCACAAGCTTCTTCTTGGATTGTGTTAGGACCTTTCTTTGCAAGCATAAAAAAAATCAAGAATTGAGGTGAAAAGACAAGACGCTTTCTTTGAATGTTTCCCTGACACATTTCCAACACAAAGTTTCTTCGATAACCAAGCTTAGCAACGCAAATTTCGACGGCAACAAGGAAGGCAATTGACAATATTTATATCTGTTCTTCGGATACTCTCAGCAATTCTTGCAGAATAAAAACGTAGACTCCCGTTCGTGCAAACACTGCGAACACTCCGAACCTGCTTTCTGAGATGTGGGAAACGAAGCTGCGGTTCGCTGATTCGAAACCTTTATGTTTCAGGAGTTGTAACAGCAACATTGGTGAAAGAGCAAAAAAGACGTTGTGCCTTCATGGAAAGAGGAGAAAATAGACGATGGACAATGCTAAGACATTTAACCATTCAACGTTTTGTGTTTTAAAGTGCATATGTTGACATGTTGAAAGAATATGTATTTAGTCATTGATGAATGAATATAATCACGAGGTTCTCAAGATATTTGTCTCATTTTGATGGACTGGTCGCCTTGCAAACTTGCTCATTATTTCTGACCATGAGTTTGATATTTTCTCGCACTTCCTGTGATTTCTTTCAGCACTTTTTCGAGCATCATTGTTTATAGTTATTTTGAGTTGAGAAATTGTAGAGGGTTATCAAATCAACAATGATACAAAACTTCCCCAGCTTTCCCGGGAATTTTCCTTCCTTGAGCCAAGCTTTCCCGGGATTCCTTGGATTTCTGGGATCCCTACTTTCCCAGCTTACCCGGGTTTTCCCGGGAATTTTCGACACATTTTCACCTTCAGTCTGGGCCAAGCTTTCCCGGGAATTTTACTCATTTCCCCAGCTCCAGTTTTTCCCGGGATTCCTTGGATTTCTGGGATCCCTGCTTTCCCAGCTTACCCGGGTTTTCCCGGGAATTTTCGACACATTTTCACCTTCAGTCTGGGCCAAGCTTTCCCGGGAAATTTACTCATTTCCCCAGCTCCAGTTTTTCCCGGGAAACCTGGGAATTGACCCAGAAAATTCCCAGGATTTCCCCAGCTTTTTCTGTACGGGCTATAGTGAGTATTTGCATCAATATTTTTGCGAAATACGATTTCTGACTGTTCTCCATAGAGTTTATAAGAAACTATCCATAATGGTTTATTTTAAGTTTTTTGATTTTTGAAGTGCTGTGAGATTTCCCCCTTCCAGGCAATTTCTGCTTGGTTTTTTTGCATGAATAGGAGGACTTTGATGTTCAAATGTGGAATCAAACCCAAAAAGCGTGACTTATCCCAAAATTATGGGGCATTTTTGTGATTTTTCTTGCCTTCTCACGAGCACTGGACAAATTAGTAAATTCAAATTTAGAAAAACTTGGTGGTTGCAAAATGACTGAAAAAGGCCTAAAATACTTGATCAAATCTCAAATCATAAAAGACTCCTAGCTCAGAACAACAGAGAGAATGCAATTTCTCATGGGTGAGCGATGTTGTCTGCACATTTATTGATGGCGATCAAATGAAATTTTATCGCGGTTAATGGAACTTTGATGTCTGTGTGGTGTGGTATGAGGGGGGGCTAGGCCCCTGCACATGTCATGTTTATTTTGAAGGAATTTAGTCATGACGTCGTATCATATGACATTCCGTTCCGCTCTTTACACCATTCGGTTAGTTCATGAGCCGTTTGTTTTGATTATTGTTTGTTATTCTCAGGAGTAACTTCCTGCTGTCTTGTGCATTGGGAGCAGAAGTTTTGCCTTTTTCTCGTGGCTGGTATAAAAGTGAAAGGTGTTGGTTTATCGTTGTCTATTTTCATCAGCCAGAGACAGCAGGTGGTTCTGCGATTCAAGGTCGCTGTGTGCGGTGACGTGTCATTGAACTGCTTTGGTGAGAGCGGTTCGATTTGAATTATATTTTCTCTCGTGTTATATTTATCATGTCTGATGAAGATACTTCGATAAACTCAAATTTGACAGGTGGAGATTTAATGGGTGCAAGATTGGGGGCTCTTGAATCAGCTATATCGAATATTCAGCAGTCAGTCGGGCGTCTTTTGACTACAGGGGGGGGGGCCTGATCTTAATGTATCAAACCAAGATGCAACATCGTTCTCTGGTACAAGCTCACAGGCATCCGTTATTTCTGCGAGCTCAGGTCAATCTGCTTTTAGCCAAAACTTTGCCCCTTCTTTTTTGCCCGTGGCTTCAGTTGGCCTTAATCAATCTAATGTCTTTCAGTCTTCAAGCCTCCAGGGTCAGCCGACCACGAGCTCAGCCTCAGCTCAGTCCACCTGTGTCCCAAGCCTAGCTAATTGGAATATTCCTAAAGAACTTTTTGCGTTGAATCCTCAACTTTTTGTCACCAGCCAAATTTCACAGCCTGGTTTTTCCGTTGCTGGAAGTCTGCCGCCTGAAATAAGCCGACGTCAAATGTTGCTATAGGATCGCGGGAAACTTCTGTCTTGTATGCGCTTTATGTGCGCTTTCTTTATTTCAGTGCCAATTAGCAGAGATAAAACGTTAATCAATCGCTTTAACGAGCGTGACGGAAGTGGGTTACTTACTTTCTTCCTTTCTTTCTGACAGCCTGACATCGAAGCCCCTTCTTAGATTACAAAGTTGGACTTTGTAATCAAAAAGAAAGCAAAAATCTATTTGATAACCAAGTTTGAAATGTTGTGTTGTTTTGAGTTTATTTGCGTATTTGTTGTGTTGGTTGGTTAGTTAGTTAGTCAGTTGGCTGCGTAAATCATTAGCCGAATTTATTTACTGATGATTTTCAGTCTTTCCCTTCTTGCCGGCTTTGTAGGTTCTTTGAGCAGTCGTACGGAATCCAAAACGTTTGCGAAATTTACATCCTCTCCCCTTTTGGGTTGTTTTGGTAAGCTCAGCAGAAACTTTGAACGAATTCAAAAACTTCCCGTAGTTTCTTAATGGAAATATGAGGTAAATGAGGGCCAGGTCGAAACCGCGGTAAACGCGGAAACCGCGGAAATCGCGGAAAATATCATTTTCACTCAGAACGCGATAAAACCGAATTATGTAGTACTAAAACATCCTCTGTTTTTCTGAATAACTGATAAACAATGCAAACGACTTCGAAACGAACAATTTCCGCGTTTTCTTTTCCGCGCTTTCGAGTATGCACCAATACAAACTCGAAAACGCGGAAAGAAAAACGCGGAGATCAGCAGGCCCGTAGGAAGCGGAGGGGTAGGGCACAGTGATCCAGAGGATGGAAAAAATGCAAAAAATGAAACTTGCGATGGAGCATTGTGCTTATTTTTCCTTCAAAGAACAGATGTTCTTTAGTAAGACACAAAAAATTTCAGTTCAATTGGGTAAACCAATTTTTTGAAAAAAATCAACAAAGTTGACCAAAACTGCAAAGTTGCAACATCTAATCAATTTCAGGAAGAAACTGGCAATCAACAACAAAATTCCTAATTTTCAAAACGGCATTTCTTTGCTTAACTTTGACCGATTTCCAAAAACTTTTTTTTTACTGAAGGACAATATCCTACTCTTCCTTAAAATCGTTCTGATTATGCTATATTTCGTATTATTTTGGGCAATTTTTGCTGTTTTTGAATATATACACATTTCTTCAAAAACGTTGCTTAAACTGCCTTAATTTTTGGTTAAATGCTGAAAACATAAATTACGCATCAAAACACACCTTGATTAGATGTTGCAACTCTGCAGTTTTGGTCAACTTTGTTAATTTTTTTCAAAAAATTGGTTCACCCAATTGAACTGAAATTTTTTGTGCCTTACTAAAGAACGTCTATTCTTTGAAGGAAAAATAAGTGCAATGCATTTTCTTAAATCTTAATTTCATCAATTTTTTCCAAAATTTTCCCATTCTGGATCACTGTGTAGGGGGGCTCAAGCCCCCCCCCAATAATTTTGAAAACTATGGTGCTACGTCACACGAATTAATTTGATGTATTGTTCTCTATTGTTTTAAGAACAATTGCCCCCCAATCCGAAGCTTCTTCCTACGGCCCTGGAGATCAGCATTTGTGTTTGTTTGCAATATGTTCCCAAATAAAACGAGAAGGCTCTGCAGGCGAAGACATTAAACAAATGAACAAGGCAAATGACTTTGAAATGAACAATTTCCTTGTTTTCTTTTCCGCGCTTTCGAGTATGCACCAATGCAAACTCGAAAACGCGGAAAGAAAACGCGGAAATCAACAATGAATACGGTTAGGGCCTAAACTCCCCTCTTCGACAAATGTAAGAGAACCGCTACATTCTAAGTTAAATCTTATTGAAATAACCTAATGCTGTTTTTTTCGAGACTGATTTCGGTAAGTCATAAACGTTTTCTAATATACTTGATGAAGACATTATGAGTACAGTTAGGGCCTAAATTCCCTTTGTCCAAAAGTTGCAGAGAAAGACACGCCTGTTTTCATCACGTTAAATTTCCTTCAAATTACGTAATGCAGTCGTTTTAGAGAGTGATTTTGGTAAATCGTAAACGTTTTGAAGTAGAATTGATGCACTAGGCAAACGACTTCGAAACCAAAAATTTCCGCGTTTTTGTTTCCGCGTTTTCGAGTTTGCATTGGTGCATACTCGAAAGCGCGGAAAAGAAAACGCGGAAATTGTTCATTTCAAAGTAATTTGCCTTGTTCATTCGTTTAATGTCTTTGTCTGCAGAGCCTTCTCGTTTTATTTGGGAACATATTGCAAATAAACAAAAATGTTGATTTCCGCGTTTTTCTTTCCGCGTTTTCGAGTTTGTATTGGTGCATACTCGAAAGCGCGGACAAGAAAACGCGGAAATTGTTCATTTCAAAGTCATTTGCCTTGTTCATTTGTTTAATGTCTTCGCCTGCAGAGCCTTCTCGTTTTATTTGGGAATATATTGCAAATAAACACAAATACTGATGTCCGCGTTTTTCTTTCCGCGTTTTCGAGTTTGTAGCTATTGGTGCATACTCGAAAGCGCGGAAAAGAAAATGCGGAAATTGTTCATTTCAAAGTAATTTGCCTTGTTCATTCGTTTAATGTCTTTGTCTGCAGAGCCTTCTCGTTTTATTTGGGAACATATTGCAAATAAACAAAAATGTTGATTTCCGCGTTTTTCTTTCCGCGTTTTCGAGTTTGCATTGGTGCATACTCGAAAGCGCGGACAAGAAAACGCGGAAATTGTTCATTTCAAAGTCATTTGCCTTGTTCATTTGTTTAATGTCTTCGCCTGCAGAGCCTTCTCGTTTTATTTGGGAATATATTGCAAAAAAATAAACACAAATACTGATGTCCGCGTTTTTCTTTCCGCGTTTTCGAGTTTGTAGCTATTGGTGCATACTCGAAAGCGCGGAAAAGAAAACGCGGAAATTGTTCATTTCAAAGTAATTTGCCTTGTTCATTCGTTTAATGTCTTTGTCTGCAGAGCCTTCTCGTTTTATTTGGGAACATATTGCAAATAAACAAAAATGTTGATTTCCGCGTTTTTCTTTCCGCGTTTTCGAGTTTGTATTGGTGCATACTCGAAAGCGCGGACAAGAAAACGCGGAAATTGTTCATTTCAAAGTCATTTGCCTTGTTCATTTGTTTAATGTCTTCGCCTGCAGAGCCTTCTCGTTTTATTTGGGAATATATTGCAAATAAACACAAATACTGATGTCCGCGTTTTTCTTTCCGCGTTTTCGAGTTTGTAGCTATTGGTGCATACTCGAAAGCGCGGAAAAGAAAATGCGGAAATTGTTCGTTTCGAAGTCGTTTGCATTGTTCATCAGTTATTCAGAAAAACAGAGGATGTTTTAGTACTATATAATTCGGTTTCATCGCGTTCTGAGTGAAAATTATATTTTCCGCGATTTCCGCCGTTATGAGAATCTAAGTCCATAATTCAATGTTCCTTTCAAGTATCTTAATATTTGCTTGATAGCTATCCAATGATCTTTGCTTGGATAAAGTTCCAACTGCTGCTGCATTCAGCCTAGGTCAGAAATATGTGGATCAAAGCTCAAATTATTATCGAGTTTTTATACCTAAGAGCTTTTGACTATCTTCTGATTCTATACTTTTTCCTTCGATATTGACACCACAAGTATCAGACAATGGGTATTGTGGACACGATTTGTGTCGATCGTGTACTCATTACCTGGCCTAAACGTTAATAAATGTATAAATTTAGTTCATTACCTTGAATGTCTTCATTTCATGAGTATCTCTGCTCTCTTGTATTGTGGACACGATCGACACAAATCGTATCCACAATACCCATGATCAGACTGATCTTTTTAACCATGAAGAAACGCGTATCGTCAACACACGGTGATCCAGATTATGAAAATTAAGGAATAGATTGCAAACAGGAGTTTTTGAGAATGCAAAGACACATTTTATAGAGGACATCCTAGAGGCGCGCGCAATCTTTTCGTTCTTATGTTTCATAAATACAAACAGGGTATGATGTTCGAAAGACTGAGATTGAATACGAAGGAATAGTGATGAAAAAACAGCACAAGAAAGACTCTAGTTCAGCCTTCTACTTTTGAGAGTTGTTGCAAGAATGTTATATTTGAACTGGCTTCATCTTTTTGCAGTCAGTCAAAGCTG
The DNA here is from genome assembly GCA_039566865.1 of Aurelia coerulea. Classification (NCBI taxonomy): domain Eukaryota; kingdom Metazoa; phylum Cnidaria; class Scyphozoa; order Semaeostomeae; family Ulmaridae; genus Aurelia; species Aurelia coerulea. The sequence goes on from CM076944.1 coordinate 15,201,826, forward strand.
AAAATAGCTATTTTGGCTGGCTGAATATCCTGTGTGCTGCTGCACTCCCAAACCTTTGCAACAGGAAGCATTGCGATTGCGTTTAGAGAAGGCTCAGCAGCCGCAAAGAACAATCTTTAATTAATCTCCTATAAATTATACTTTGTTGTCTTACCACCAATTCATAGCTCTTAGTGAGTTATATATTGGTGCCAAACTATTTTATATAGAAAGAGACATTTTGTGACGTCTCTAAAATTTTTCTTCAAAGAGAATTCTATTGCAATTTGGACAATTTAGATATGTTGTAGAGAAAAATTCTGTGTAGATCAGTGTAAGAAGAGCTTGGTGCGGTGGTTCCATTTTTGCATGGGTAGACACGGCTGCTGACTTGACTGCTAATATTTCCAAGTTTCCTATAAACATCATCGTGATAGCTCTGGCTAGTAGTTTATGGAAACAGCAATTTGTGAATTTTTTAAGTGCCACTTTGGGCACACTGTTCAGGGATATATAAATCAAGAGGTATGTCTACCAAAGTCAGTTCAGAAGCCCTACATGGCTATCATAGATATAAAGCGAAAATAAAACTGTTATTATATGTCCTTGCATATGATAATGCATTAAAAATAGTGTTTGCAGTGACACTCAAATGCATACAAATTAAGCAAAGTCTCGTGAAGAAAACGTTTCCTGAAAATCTGTCCGATGTTGAAATTTACCTGATACTGCAGGAACGATCAGATCCAAGCTTGCATTCAAGTTTCTTTAAAGTTTATTGACATTTGCTCGAACCTGTGCTACAGCCCATCGCCCTGTTCCGATCACTGAAAAAGAAACCTTGAGTTATTTGGCCTAAGTAGATTTTATCGGAAAAATTAATGCTAATGAATTATTCCTTATTTCATAGTTTAAAATATAGAAACCAGTTATTGTGCATTTAGTGACCGTTTTCTGAAACACAGCGATAAAATCGTGATATCTTCATTCTATCGCCCTGTTCCGATCACGCAAGCTCACACATGAATTTCGGACGCTACCACCGCAGAGGGCTCAAGAAAGTGCAGTTTCCAATCGACATGGATACCATACACATAACAAAAGATATTGATCTCATGTTATCATTTGATAAGTAACATTTTGCCTCTTTATTCGTTTAATGACACCACCATAAGCAATTTACAATTGAAATTTACAGTCTTCTACTTAGATGACTGTCAACACTCTAACATAGCCCCCTTCCCATATTTAAATGCCCCCCAGGCAGTAATTCAAACCCTACCTCACGCGCATCCAAAGTCAACGGAACCCCCGGGTGAGGTTTCTTTGTTTATTTCACCTTCCACTCCGTCTCTTAATTGAGAGAGAATCCCAGAATTCGAAGCCAAGCCTCGTGATCGGGAGAGGGTGATCTGTAGCCTGCCTGACTGCAGTTAGAACTTTACCCCCGGCTGGGAAGCAGGAGATATTATGATCGAAATTTTTTGTAAATATTCGCTTAGAGGGGTGGAGTAAAGTTTGAAATGTTTTGACCGCGGTTCTGGTAAACAGTAGCAGAGAAACAAGAGAAAATATAATTGCTGCAAGGACACACGAAGTGAAAAATGGCGACTACTTGCGATTCCATCACCGGTAGGCCTCTTTCATCTTCCCATATCGCTGGATTCACACGCCAGAAAAAAGCAAACCACGTCTCAACTTGAAGCTCATGGTTGAAGCTCATTTCAAAAAAAAAAAATGAAAACATTGTAAATATTAAAAGCATTGTAAAAATCTGTAAAATGTATCTGTATTTAATCATTCGGAATTTTATTTACTTTTTAATTTTTTCTTACAAATTTTACTTCTTTAGATAGTAGGCTTGAATTAGCTCTTAGTTATAGCTATTCCCTGCCTGGGATCGGACCCGGGGTCTTTGTGTCAAAAGTTTCTCCAACATTCCACTGCGCCACTCGAGCGCAATGAAATGTTGGAGAAATCTGAAGTCATTCAGATCCCTGGGTCTTACACCACGACAGAAGCCATTTTTTGTTTTTTCGTGTTTCGGCATTAAGCCTTCATCAGAGCCATGCATGCGTATATAGAATCATTCGGCATCAGCTGACACGGTGAAATATATTTATCATGAGTGGGCTACCACAATTCGAGAATTAAAATGTGCCCCTGCCTGTGATCGAACCCGGGGTCTTCGTGTCAAGAGTTTCTCCAACATTCCACTGCGCCACTCAAGCGCAATGAAATATCGGAGAACTCTGAAGTCATTCACATCCCTGGGTCTTACACCACGACATATGTATATAGGCCTACTTTAAGTAAATTGATAATAATAATAATAATAATAATGGCGTCAGAAAGTATTTTTTCGCGCAATTTTTTAATTATAGGACCCATTCCTCTTGTAAACAAACATCCTGAGATTGAACATCAAAGCTCTCGCAGCAGCCAGTGATCGGAACAGGGCGATGGGCTCTATATACCGGGTGTCCCAAAATGATGTATTATTGTTTGATTGCTGACATGTCCATAACCAATGAACCGATTTTCAAAAGCTTTGTTTTATTTGATTGCCTAAAGGCTAAATTGTATTTTAAGATGTTGGTTGTGGCTTTACCAAGGTGTTTTCATGTCGCAGAGAAGATCGATAAACCTGCTCAAATTCAAGCCTTAGATGGCATGAGAAAGAAACGGCCTATTTTTCCAGTCAACATTTTAGATGTGATACAAAAGGCTGAACTCCTATTCCTATTCTCTGAACTCAGTGTGACTGAATTCGTATTCTCTAAACGATATATATTTTTTGAACGACATATAAGTTCAGCCTTTTGCATCATGTCTAATATATTGACTGGGAAAGTAGGCCGTTTCTTTTTCATGCCATGTAAGGCTTGAATTTTAGCAGGTTTATCGATCTTCTTTTGAACATGAAGACATCGGCCTAAACCACAAACAACATCATCGAGTACAATTTAGCCTTTCGGCAATCGGATAAAACAAAGTTTTAGAAAATCGGTCAATCGGTTATGGACATATAAGCAATCAAACGATAATACATCATTTTGGGACACCCGGTATTGTTGTGAGATACATTTACCGGGTGCGCCAAAATAAACTATGCACTTTTGGCAGGCCACCATAATTCGTACACTGGACCGATTTTAAAGATTTATGACTTAATCTTTAGCAGAAAGCCTGAAGTAGATTCCAGGATTTTTTGCAAATTTTTCCGTTTCAGTTTTTAGAGTTACAAGTAATTTTCTTAAAATTTTCGTTTTCGAAAACACTGAAAACGATCAAAAAGAGTTGATCAAATTTTCTAAAGACTCAATATGAATGGACCAAGAGAAAACGTTTTCAGCGTGATTTGGGGATTTGAAAATTGATTATTGTAAACTTCTGCACGAGCGTTATTTCAACGACTGGCCTGTTGCGAAATTCTTTAGTAGTTGCAATAAAGTGCCGCCCCAAAAGCCGTCACAAAATCTAAATGCAACAAGACTCCATGCTTGCTGGCCTCATGACGCTTCCTCACTTGTCTTTTTAACCCCCTTGACACACGAACACAACCTGCACCAAAGCATAAATTCAATGAAAATACAAAAGAAAAGACATTTCTTTATATCATTGAAAATAAAATTACATTTCTCCCAAGATAGTACGAACTCTCGTACAGCATCTTACAATTAATCGATTCCTAAATCCCAAATCACCACGAAAAAGTTTTCTCTTTGTCCATTCATGTCGATTCTTTAGAAAATTTGATCAACGTTTTTTGATCGTTTTCAATGTTTTCGAAAAAGAAAATTTTAAGAAACTCGCTTGTAGCTCTAAAACATGAAAACACAAAAAATTTGCAAAAAATCCTAAAATCTTATTCCGGCTTTCTGCTAAAGATTAAGTCATAAATCTTTAAATCGGTCCAGTGTACGATTTATCGTGGCCTGCCAAAAGTGCATAGTATATTTTGGCGCACCCGGTATAAAACTTGAATTTTATTGTCTTGCAGCTCACTTCGAAGGTCTCTTGTCAATTGGAATCTCATTTCGAATGAAGCAATTCTAATGCAAAGAACTTTAGTAAGTAAATATTTGGTATGATTTGATGGCAAAATACATTTTCATGGCTTTAGATGCATATCCCAATACAACGTAAAGCTCCCGTCAAATAATTTATGGCAAGCTGCTGCAAAAAGCTGTTCCCAACAAATTAAAATCGATTTTCGCTATGGAAACATATTACCTCAAATTAGGTCATAAGTTAGTTGATCCTAGGTTAGGTATAAAGGCATACTGGGCCGCACTAAATAGACTGATAAACAAGAAAAAGCACTGACTATCCCTCCGCTACTTGAAAATGGAGTATTCGTAACGAATATGCAAGCTAAACCAAATGTATTAAATGACTACTTTGTGGAGCAATGTTGTGCGATCCCAACTCAGAGTACTCTCCCTACGTTCATTCCAAGGTGCTACCCTCTCCAAGGTGTGCCTGTTTACAAAGAAAATGTGCTTAGAATTATTTGATAATAGGATACAGGGAAAGTGCATGGGTGTGATGATTTTTCTATTTCTATGATAAAGATATGTGACGATTCAATTGTAGATTCTTTGTGTTTCATTAAACTGTAATCTATTCATCTGCATAGAAAAAACAAACAAAATACCAATAAAAAGGAAAGCAGGCAGAGCAAAAAGAGCTACCGACCAATATCATTCTTGCTGATTTTTGGAAACTATTTGGGAAAATAATATTTGATTCTATTTACTTTCACCTGTGTGAAAATTGTCTTCTGACTCCAGATCAATCTAGCTTTCGTCCTGGTGACTCAACTAGTAATCAGTTGTTGTGCATGACACATAAGATATTGGCGCTTTTCAGGAAACTCCAAGCAGGGAAACACGGTGTGTTTTCCTTGGTTTGTCCAAGGCTTCTGACAGGGTGTGGCACGAAGGCTTTTACAAGCTCGAATGCAATGGCATATCTGGCGCCCTTCTCAATCTTACGCGAAAATTTTTAGCGAATAGAAAACAACGTGTCGTACTGAATGGCCGATGCTTGGAATTGGCAACGGTATCTCCAACTGGAATTGGCAACGGTACCGCATGATGTTGAGTGAAATATTGCGTGACAAATGGGATTGTTTGATCGGGGCTTCAGTAGTTGCTAATATAGCTTTTGTTGTACCAGGTGAACAAAGAAACATTTGAAGACATTTGAAAACGTGTAGCTACTGTAGCTACCAATTATTAACTGGATTTCTATGGCCTGATAATGTTTATGCAGCTAATTGTCAAACTTGTTACAAATATTTATTTTGTCAAAATCGATCGTATTGTTTTCAAGTTACAAACGATTTTATTAAAAGGTTTTATGTCGAAATTCTTGAAAACAGGCCGTAATTTAGATGGGCAAAAAAAAGTAACCCCCAACACAAATACTTTCTGAAGAACTTTCTCAATGCACATTTTTAGTCAAATCTATACGGCACTAAATGCAACATACAATACAAATACTGGGTGAAAAGTGAAAATACTTATTTTCAGCTGTATTTGCAGAGAAATCCAATGTTGAAAGGGGATGGTGCGAAAGCCAATGTAGCGAAAAAACCAATGATCAAAACCACAACTTGACCGAATAGCGTGTCCAATATAAGAAATTTTTCCTGTGAACACAGTATTTCCACCTCTACTCGCATCTCTTTGTTAAAATAATCACCATGTTATTAGATATTACATAATAAAGTACATTGAAAAATAGGGATCAATACCATGATATTGTTTACTTACGGACCATGTTATGGTATCCTTATAAAAAGCTACATTCTCGTTTTCTCAAGATCACAATGCTCAATTCAAAAGTCCCTCTCGTTACCAAGAGAAATTTGGAAAAATGACATTTGCACAGAAATTACTCAATAATCAAAAAGGCGTCGATGGTTTTTTGTTCATGATTAATGATTTTGTTACATTGGTTTTCACGATGATTTTTTTCAAAAGCTCATTGTTCTGAAACTACAGCGAATATTGAAATGATTTTCACGTGATGGGTGCATATTTCATGTTGTATCTAGTACCGTATAAATTTTATTGAGTTCTTTCATTCACATAGTTTTCAGACATTTCTCTGCTGGAAGTTAATGCCCTTTGGTTCACCAGTTATATGTTATCATTGGTTCCACACATACTTGACTGAAAGGTAGCAATACTGTCACGTTAGTAGTGGTCACAGTTCTAGCCAGAAAATATATCCGTGTCGCATTCCCCAGCGGCTTGTGCCTTTGGTCCCCTTCTTTGCATCTTGTATGTGAATAACTTTAAGCAGTGCCACGAAGACTGTACTCCTAACATGTGTGCGGACGATACCGATGTCACCTGTTTGCAAAAGATCTGGGGGGGGGGGAGCTCAATAGGCAGATGACGTGGATGCACTATTTTGAATTGTGAAAATCACGCCCTGAAATTGTTCTTGTTCTTTTTTCAGCTAGTAGGATGGCGTCTGGAGAAATTTGACGTTTAAAGACCCATGGCTGACCAGCAGCCTTTGCGCGCCTTTGTTTTGTTTGCAACAGTTAATAGAATGATAACAATGAGCCCCACTTATCATTCATCTAAGGGAGACTCACACAAAACTGTCAATATTGATGACTATGATAGTGTAATAGTCACATTTTCAAACGACCACCAAATGGTTATTCGATATGCTGCATGTAAGCATCTTTTAACGTCCTGAACCTTGAATGCAACCACAACGCAGCCATATTTGAGGTTCAGAACGTTACAAGATGGTTACTTGCAGGGTTTTCCAGACATTGCAGGAAAGGAAGAACTCGCATGGCAGAATTGACGAAGAATTTCCTCTAGATCTCGACACAGCTCCAAGCATACATCGAAGGAATAACTATGGGGCTTTGTTTCTTGGTTCTTTTTAACAAAGAAGACCAACAGAGCAGCTTAAGTCAGTAGATTTTGACCCACAGCACAGACTCATTTTCCTCTGCAGCTCGACCAAAAGATGATGACGAGGTACAGTTCCTTCTATGTTTACTCGCCATTTAATTTTGGACAAGTCCGGGGTTTCTACAATTAATGTCAAAAAGCAACCTTACCAACTGCCAAACACCAATTGTGACTTCTTTCTAAGTTTTGAGACCTCTTTCTGTTGTAAATTCGTACAACAGTTTTCGTAAGTTAGGCCTAATATCGTCTCCATTTTGAAAGAATACGCGATAAGATGGCTAGCCTCGGTTTGGAAGTTCGATCGTGACGTCGGAAATTAGTTTAGAGTTTTGCAGGAAAACATTACATGATTACATGATTTATTTAGCGCAGTAGGTAGCGCGTCAGTCTCATAATCTGAAGGTGGTGAGTTCGATCCTCACATGGGGCACTTTTTATTCCTCATTTCATTTTATTTTCTTCGAGCTTTCTGTGTGTTTATTTTTTATCATTCTCTTTTTCTACCGGGTGTATAAAAAACGGGCCACTTTCAAAGTGCCTCTGCGGTGGCCATTTAACCGCCTTGAGCTAATGCAGCAAGTTTTTGCAATCTTTTTGAGTTGTTGTAAAAGCTGACATCCTCTGAACTGGATTTGGTGTGCTCAACAGCACAATATTGCTACCAGTAACACAGATTTCTAGAACGGGCAATGACAGAGGGTTATTTCGTGGAGAACAATGGCTACAGGAAAGGTAACGATGATCTGAGCCCTAAGGTTAATGAAATGTTACTTTATTTCCACCTAATGTGCACAACAAACCGTTAATGATTTTTGTAAAAGATTCCATTAGTTGGCCATCATTAGTTGTGCATGCTCTGCATCAGTTTCTCGTTGATTCAACGGCTCTCATACTTCTTTGCGGCGCGTTGCATCACTCTTGTTACGGCATCTTAAGCTCGTCTATGTTGTAAGGCAGACGATTTGTTGGGAAATCTCAGATTTTTGGAACCGAAAGAGAAACATAATTACAAGCATGAAACTAACTATTCCATCCCGAGGTAGATCATCAATTCCAAAATTGGGAGAGTGATGCGTATATCTTCAGGCATGGTCAAAATTAGCATTTTCATGAGCTAAAGTTTGTTATCAAGAACGCTCAATTCACTGATTTGAGGTTAGAAATCATTATTTCTAGCCTTTTAAAACATGGTTTTGAAGAATCAAACAGAAACAACCAAAGCATGTATTTTCTGGGAATTTTCAAGAATTGAAACGCATCAGAATATTGGGACCGTCTGTCGTCGACCGGTCAACAAATTTGGGTAGCTTCGAGTCAATAATATTTTTGTTGGTAATTATAGGTGAGGGGAATATATCTAAAGTTAAGTTGAAGCTTATGGATTACGAAAATCAATGCCATAAGTTTGCAAGGCTCAAGTCGTCACCGCAGAGGTACTTTCAAGTGGCCCGTTTTTTCTGATACACCTGGTATGTTTTTGGCTTTAATTGTACTTCTTAATTCTTGCGCAATGATTTATCAAAGTTATTGCCAATAGGCCCATCATGTCCGTGTTATCTGTCCATTTCGAAGTTGTGAGCATCAACATATTTGCCAGCCTTGTTCAATTCGAAGGCGAAGTGAGCAAAATGACGTCATAAATATTGACCTCATTTCGCTCATTTCGCAGATTGAAAATACGCAATTTCGCAGAAAAAAAAGAGAAAAGGTTGGAAAAAGTACTACACATCATTCACAACATCGTAATCTTTCATTTTATCAACAATTATTCCAACCCGGACTTGTCCTTTAATGCTCGTAAAACTAACTCAGTCTTCGATACCTGCTTCTCTTCAAATAAGCAAAATTTTGTCTCGTTTTCTCGGATCTCCTCTTTCCTATTGTGGCCTAAACTTATTTCGTCCAATTTGCGTAACCCTGACAATTCAGAACGATATACATGCTTAAATGCATTGTTTGTGAACTAAAGGAACCACTGATGTAATTTGTGGTCCCATTGCGTTATTATAATTGAAGATTAAAACGGATTATGAACCTTGCTATTTTCTGTATTCAGAAATGAATGGAAGCTGCGGGGAAGAGCATTCGAGAGCCGCAAAGGATGCTAGTCAGTCATGGTTCTTTGAGCTTTGAAAATTTACAGAGCATAACCGAAGCTAGTACCAATATAACAGACGATTACGCTTCAGATGGTGGAGAGGAAATTTTTACCCAGATGCACTGCGTTCTTTAATAGAATTCCTAAAAGTTCCTCGCCGCCATCTTTAGCGTAATCGTATGTTACACTTTTTTATACCAGTATTTAGTTGTCCTTTAACTGTAAGACTGATAAGAATCTACATTCAACATAATTAGAACAGTTAGGGATTGCGTTCATACAAGTCATGTTGGGACTTTTTTACACTGGCGGGAGTTGCTTGCCAGCAACTTTATACTTGCATCTGCCTTGGAACATGAGGGTTTTCATTGTGTTTCGTTCAACGTGTTCTCGTTAGCAACCTATTTCCAATCACATTCTTCCATAAGCAATGGTTTTCTTGGTCCAAAAAATGAAAAAGATCTAACTTCAATCACGCTGCCTACTGTCCCAAATAAAGGAAGGAGAATGAAGCAGAATGAATATTCATGCAGTAAAATAATTTAATTTTTCAGCAAAGTAAGATCGATTTAAGCTTCCCGATGTGTGATGCTGTGTGCCGTTCGTTTGTACCAAAATATCTTAAACATTTGATAAACCTGCAAGTTTAGTGTCAAATTAGTTCCGACGTTCTTCAAACGGGACTGTTTTAAATTCAGCCACTTTGTGTCCAACAAATGCAAAGCTAAGAAAATTTGAATCAAAGGATGACAACAGTCACGTGTTTCATCAACTAACCATCGGCGACGAGAATGGTTCCTTCACTAGATTGGTAGACTACGTAATGGCTGAGGAAAATCAAAATTGCAAGTAAGAACCGTTTTGAATAACTTTTGGATGAATTTAGTCTGTCTTAAGTTGGACTGTCAAATGATTCCGCTGTCAAATTTCTCCCGTCGTCACCCCGTGCTTTGTTTCACATTTTTTATTATGATAATTGATTTTATTTAGTTAAAGAAACCAGTTTATTTTTTTGGTTATCCAAAACGTATTTCTATTGAAAGCCAAAAGCTTCCCCTAGGGAATTTTTGTCTGGCTGTCTAATGTAGCTAAGATGTTGAAAAACTAGTTAAGTCACCTTATACGAGTCTCAAGGGTTTTGTCATGTTAATATTTTCTTTGACAATGATCTAATTCAACAATTGATTTTTCAACTGTTTCCACAAAGCTTCCACAGTTCGAAAACCCGACACGCTTGTATTTTTTGTACTTTTAAGGTCTCTAGAGGCCACCGTATTATGCTCTATATTTACTTATTATTGTGTTAAAGTTTATGTTTACCTAAATCGTCTTTTTAACTGTGTGTATTTTCGTTTAGTTTATGTCTCGTTACTTTCATTTTCCCTACTTTGCCTTGGTGGTTGCATTATGACTGGTTGCCCCCTAGGACCAGCGAGAAGATTTCTTTATGATGATGCCGGTTGAAATCAATCAATGGAGAGCAACAATAGGGTGTTTCCGTGCGTCTTTGCAAAACAAATCCCAACTGAGCAGAAATGTTAGGCCATTCTCAATTTTCTTTCAAATTGTTAAATTATTTTGGTTTTGTTATTGGTTCATCGCAGTCTCAATACTCGTTCTGCCATTCACACTGATAATATTTTTTCTTGCAGTTCACTCCGTTGCACTAGAGTTATGTTTTTGCCTTTGTTCGCCCGCATGCTTTACATTACAGTAGAGCTCGTCAAACGAATCCCGTTAGGTGTCATTGTTATTGTTCGATATAGGTATTTTCAGTCTCATTATGTCTACTTTTACACCGCGTGCGTAGAATGTTCAGCATTAAATCTTCAGTGGTTAGTGTTTAGGACCATTCTGCTGAGTGGTGATATAGAAATAAATCCAGGCCCTGAAACACTTGATTTGTACGTGGAACCTAAATAGCATTACCGCACATGATTTTTTACGTGTGTCTCTTATAGAGGCTTACAATGCGGTGTACAACTATGACATCATTGGAATTGTTGAAACCCACCTTGACAGCACCGTTGATGGCACTTGATGGATATACGTTCATTAATGATAACCATCCTCAAAATGTGAAAAGGGGTGGTGTTGGGCTATACATCAAAGATTCCCTTCCTTCAAAAAATCGTTCTGACCTGCTAACTCTCCCTGAATGTATTGTGTATGAAATTCAACTAAACAGGAAAAAGTACTTCTTTGCCGTAATGTAAAGGAGTTAAAGTCAGGGTCCGGAGGAGTTTGATAACTTTACCATAAGCTTTGAGCTGATATTATCCAAAATGCATGCTGAAAATCCATTCTGCGTTATTATTACTGGTTATTTCAACTGCAGATCAACTCAGTGGTGGGAAAGTGATATCGAATATAACGAGGAAAAAATATTTGAGCCTCTAGCGTCTGACAATGGTCTTCATCAATTAATCTCAGAACCAACTAATTTAATGGGTGAATCTAAATCCTGCATTGACTTGATATTTACTGATCAGCCCAACCTCATCATCGATTCTGGTGTCCATCCGTCGCTACATGAGCAGTGCCACCATCAAATTGTTTACGGTAAATTATCTGTTTCAAACATAGTACAACCTCCATATACCCGCAAGATTTGGTATTACGATAAGGCAGATTTTGCAGCAATCAGGAAAAGCATTGAAACGTTTGCTTGAACATCTTGCACTAATGAACATCTTGACAAAGTTAAAACATGACTTGCCTTTCTAATGAACAGTGGTAAAACTTGAACTCTGATTGAACGCTGAAGTCCTTCTCAACTGCACTAATCTTTGCTTTTCTTCCTCTCATTTCTATTCAATTTCATCCCCAACAAAGTTAAAACGATTAGGCCTCGTCAAGCTCCCTGGATAACGCAAGCCATCAAAAACTTTCTAAGGAAAAAAAATCGTGCATATTAAACTTTTGTGAGGAGTGGTCAGCCAGACGACAAGCTTGAAGGTGTGCAAAAAATGATATCAGAAGGAGCGAGACTGATTGAGGACGCTAAGCGGAATTACTTCCTTAAGGCAGGAAAAACCCTGGCTAATCATGGGACCAGCAGCAAAACCTATTGGACCTTAATAAACACTGTTTTAAACAAAGTTAAGATTCCGATGATACCACCTCTTCTAGAGTGCGGGCTGTTTGTAACGGATTTTACCGAAAAGGCACAGATATTTAATGACTGTTTCATTCTTCAATGCACGACCATTGACACAGGTAGCGAAATTCCCCAAGATACTCCGGTAACTACGACTCAAATAAGTGATTTCATCATCTCTGAGGAAAAGATTCTTAGTATCATTAGATCACTTAATCCCAATAAAGCACATGGCTGGGACGAAATATCTGTAAGGATGATAAATTTGAGCGATGTTGCATTGGTTCTGCCACTCAAGATAATTTTCACAAATTGTTTGAGGCGTGGTTTATTTCCCGAAATTTGGAAACATGCAAATGTAGTGCCGGTTCATAAGAAAAATGAGAAAATTTGAAGGGGAATTACCGTCCTATTTCTCTTTTACCAATTTTTGGGAAAATACTTGAAAAACTCATATATGATTCTCTTTACTCGCATCTTGTATCACATGAACTTCTTAACCCAAATCAATCAGGTTTTCGCCCAGGAGACTCAACCATCAACCAGTTACTCTCAATAACACACACAATATTTAAAGCTTTTGACTGTAACCCTCCCCTTGATGTTCGTTCTGTGTATCTTGACATTTCTAAGGCATTTGATAGGGTATGGCACGATGGTCTAATTTATAAATTAAAGCGATGTGGTGTCTCGGGACAACTTCTTTCTTTAATCCAAAGCTTTCTCAAGGATCGAAAGCAGAGGACAGTACTGAATGGACAGAGTTCAAATTAGGGAGATATTTCTGCAGGGGTGCCCCATGGCTCTATTCTTGGACCCTTGTTTTTCCTTGTGTATATAAATGATCTAGCTGTAGGCTTGAAGTGCAATGTTAAGTTATTTGCTGATGATACATCGTTGTTCACTGTGGTAGAAGATTCAAATATAGCTGCCAATGACATGAACCATGACTTGGGCTTGATAAGTCGGTGGGCTGAAGCTTGGGGAATGTCCTTTAATCCAGATCCGCAGAAACAAGCTGTTGAATTAACATTTTCAAGGAAACAAATCGAAATTGATCATCCAGTGATTCTCTTTAACAACACACCAGTCAAGAAAGTGAATGAACATAAACATTTAGGAATTATCCTGGACTCAAAGCTATCTTTCTCAGCTCATATCAAATCAGCGATCTCTAAAACAAGGAAAGGCATTGATTTGCTGAAATATCTCTTCAAATACCTGCCAAGGCATACCCTAAATGAATAATATAAGCTCTATGTTCGACCCCATCTAGACTATGGTGATGGTATTTACCATATTCCTGCCAAAGTATGCCAATTCAGTCAAAATATCCTTTTACCAAATTTAATGGAAAAACTAGAGTCCGTACAGTATTCTGCTGTTTTAGCTGTGTCATGTACATGGAGGGGAACATCTCGAGAGAAGCTGTACACAGAGCTTGGTTGGGAGTCACTGAGTTCTCGAAGATGGAGTAGACGCCTTACCTTGTTCTACAAGTTTGTAAATAATCTTAGTCCTGAGTATACAGTTGAACCAATTCCCCCTCTTCATCATTCGCAGTACCGTTTTCGCGACCAGGATGTCATCGGGCAATTAAAGGCAAGAACAGAAAAATTCAAGTCTAGCTTCTATCCAAACTGTTTATCCGAATGGAATAAGCTTGAGCCTGAATTGAGACTTGCGCCTTCTATTGCTGTTTTTTTAAAGAAAAAGCTGTTATAAATAATCCGCCCCCTGCCAAATCTGTTTTTGGAATTCACGATCCAATAGGATTATCCTACCTTACACAACTTAGGGTTGGTCTCAGCAAGTTAAATTTCCATAAATTCAAGCATAATTTTAGGGATACAATAAACCCAATGTGCCCAAAAAACGATGGCATTGAGGACACTGAGCACTTTTTGTTGCTCTGCCCTTCTTTTGATGTTAAACGACAACATCTTCTCGCTGGAATTGTTGAATTATTACGACCATTTGCACAAATCACCAATCTTTCAAACGATTCTTTGACACATCTTTTATTGTATGGTGATCAAGACCTTTCTGATGAGTTGAACAGAAATATACTCGAATTAACTTTACGCTTCATCCACGAAACTGGTCGCTTTGATTAATCCTTTGAGATTGCAGCTCTGTGCTAAGCAACCACCAAGTCCTTTATCGTAAATTGCTCTTTCCTTTGTAAATTCTGTTTCACATCAGATGTCGGCCATGTTTACCTTCCTAAATCAACAATTAAATAATTTGCACTCGTGACATCTTTCAACCCATTTAAACCCTGACCTGACATCTGATATGAGACAGAATCTAGTATAGTATCCATTAATCTTTAATTGTTTCGTCGTTTCGTAATGTGTCTGTATATAGTTTAATGTTTCATGTTTTTATATATTGGCCATGGGGTAGTCATTGTATTTCGCTCCCCATGGTATCGTACCTGTAGTGTTGTATAGTAATTTAAATAGGTATAGTAGAATGTAAGATTATTGTAAAATTTATATTTGAATAAAAGAGAAAAAAAAAGATGGCATTTCAGTTTCATAATTCTAATTTGGAATCTGCCAGATATAGTGCCTCCTGAACGATCTTTCTATATTATACTCACTTTCCTTAAAATACAGTATTTTTTTAAACAGGCATACTCGAAGTCGAAAGGAAGTCCTTTATCGATTCGCAAGATGAGCAGCGTAAGTCCTTTTTACTTTCTTGTCTCTTCAAAGAATGGGATCAAATAGGATCATCATTTCATTTAATATTATTATTATTTAGACACAAATTAACCCTTCAGCAAATTTAGATATAATTTACAATGACAAAAGCCTTATGAATAAAAACCTACAGCCCTATAAAACTTAATCCTTGCTGTTCTTCCAGGGAGTTGTGTCTGGCTCTTTAGATGCGTTTTAAGTTGTTGTTAAAACGATCGAGTGTCGGTAGCTCACGAATTTCGGCAGGTGTATCATTCCATGATTTAAAAGCTGCATAATGAAATCCTTTTTTTACAAATTCAGTCCTATATCTAGGGATCTGGGTATCTTTACAGTGCCTCGTATTGTAGGTCAAGTGAAAGATCTTGGTTGGTATTCAACTACTCATTTCTGCTAGTAGTTGAATTAACCAATACAACAGATGTATCACTCCCTCAAAACAATAGAAGATCTCTAGGGGAGTGAAATATTTTTTCAGATGATTCCTGGAATCCTTCGGATAGTAACGTATTTTCACTGGATTACGCACCCCTGCTACCAAAACGACTAAGATATGGAGAGCGCACCAGAGATGCTGTTTTCCGTAGCAAGGTTGCTGATAACCAGCGAACCGTCACTGCGGGAGGAGGGATGGGTCGATTTTTCGCTTTGTCGCCGAGATTGTTGCTTGGAATGCACTAGGCGTGCCTTGGGGTCTTAAATTCACGAGCGGAGAGCTATGTGAAGCACGATTAGCCACTTTGGACTTAGCCCTTTTGTTATTCGGAGTTTGTAATCTAGTAAAATAGGTCACCAATATATACCATGATAATAATAATAATAATAATAATAATAATAATATAATAATAATAATAATAATAATAATAATAATAATAATAATAATAATAATAAATGATTTATTTACAGTTGGCAAGTAACAGAAAAATGATAGCTAACTACAGCTAATTAAAGCCAACTATTTACCTATTTACATGATAACTTCTTCAAATACAAAATCTTAAAAATCAACTATAAATACCCCAAATCTGCGATGTATATTTTACAAAGTCGACAGTTGCAGTCCAGTCCTTTCCAGCTCCTTAATTTTCGTTTGAATACTGCAAGATTTTCTGATTTTTTCAAACTTTCTGGCAATGCATGCCAAAGCCGTGAGCCTAGAAATGATACAGATTCGATTCCGTATGTTGTTGTTCTGGCTTTTGGCAACTGCAGAGTATTTCCACTTCTTAGATTATAGTTTTCCGTTCTTTCAACAAAGATATCTTTCATGAAGCTTGGATTCAGGTTTTCCTTAGTTTTAAAAATTTCGACCAACAACAACTGCAGATTTTTCTGATGAACAGACACAGAATTATTCCTTTCTAAAAGGGATTCAAAACAAGAGTGAATATCTTTGTATGCGATTCGTAGAGCTCGTTCATGAATCTTATTTACTTTATTATTGATACGTCTGTGATGTAGCTGAACAGTAGCTGAACTGTGACATGACACACGTATTCATCATCAGAACTATTTTATCTGTATCCATAAACTTTGATATCCGCGCTAGTTCATGAAGTTTCTGACTGGCCTTCTTACAGAGAGAATCTAGGTGGGTTTTGAAACTAAGATCTTTATCGATGGTAAAACCAAGAAGTTTTTCTTCGATGCTCTCTCTTATCAGAGAATTGCCAACTGTCACAGAGACATCATTTGTTTTGTCACCAAATGCTAGTAAGTGGCATTTGTCATCATTGAGCTTCATGTAGTTTCCATGGAACCATCCAGACAGTTTTAAAGCATCCTTTTCTAACCGATTCTGAATGTTTTCAAGCTGATTATCGCATACATAGATAGTCGTACCATCGGCATAATTACAAACATCTGTGTCCTTTAGTAGATAAAACAGATCATTAATATAAATATTAAAGAGGAGGAGTCCTAAGACAGAGCCTTGAGGGACACCTAGTTTTGTCTTTTTGCCATTCACTAAATGCTCCATTCACTTTTACCCTTCGTTTTCTACCAGTGAGATAGCTGTGGATAAAACGCAGCGCATTTTTGCTGAAGCCATATGCGTCAAGTTTTGCTAACAGGAGTTCATAGTCTAGGCAATCAAACGCTTTTGAGAGATCCATCAAAATTGCGCCAGCGTAGCCTTTTTTGTCTAAAACCCTTTTACATTTCTCTATCAGATTTAGAAGTGCGTGCTGTGTATTATACCCCTTTCTAAATCCGCAAAGAAAATTTCACAAGATTCTTGTGACAAAAGTCATCATTTGCTCATACATCATTCTTTCAAATACCTTAGAAATAGGGGGAAGTACAGTAATAGGTA
Source organism: Aurelia coerulea (assembly GCA_039566865.1). Classification (NCBI taxonomy): domain Eukaryota; kingdom Metazoa; phylum Cnidaria; class Scyphozoa; order Semaeostomeae; family Ulmaridae; genus Aurelia; species Aurelia coerulea. Next base: position 15,218,984 of record CM076944.1, read on the forward strand.
TGTAGTTCTTCTTGCTTAATGTATCAGTGCTCTTAAAGAGAGCACTGACGTCGCCAGCCTTAAGTTCTTTAGGGAACTCTAACTTTGCCAAGCAGCTGTTCAGATTTGATTGTAAAACTTCTGAAAACCAGGGCCCAAATGTTCAAAACTGGTATAACGCTAATACCAGATTATGACTATGCAAATTACTACAGAATCATGCCTTTAATCCAAGATTAGCAATAATCGTGGTTTGAACAACCCGGCCCAGGAGACAATTTTCTTTGTTTTTTTATTTTTTGTACAATCTATTGTTAAATATGTGCTCCAAGGAAAGATTTGTTCGCAGCCGCAAAAGGCAGTTTTCTCTAAAATTCTGTCCAGCCTCTTCCGCTGCAGTAGAAAAATTGAAGAGCAAGGAGCAAACATCTTTTTATGAACAGGTGACGTTCATCTTTTGACAAAGATTGAAGAGGTATTTTTTTGTTAGTGGGATATTTTTTCCACCCTAGTTGTTCCAAAAGTGTCATAAATTAGTGTTATCGACACTAAGAGGCCCTTTACATGATAAATTTCAACCCGTGTTGAGTTTCAACACGGGTTGAGTTTTAACAGCATTGCTTATTTTGCCTTGCGTTTACATGAAATCTCAACACGGGTTGAGATTTGGTCACATAGTTGCAAACAATAGAAGAAGGAATGTGAGCCCACTCAAATATTTGAATGATTGCGGAAGTAGATTCGATCTCCTTTGTTCGCATTCTAATCTCGCCCCGAGTTGAAAAAATTTCGCGTTTACATGAGAATTTCAACCCGTGTTGAAATTTCAACACGGGTTGAGTTGCCGAGTTGAGTTGAACCCGTGTTGAGTTTCAACTCGGCCTCCTTCATGTAAACGCGATCAAGGCTTACACCGTCAACCGAGTTGAAACTCAACCCGTGTTCAAGTCAACCCGGGTTGAAATTTCTCATGTAAAGGGCCTCTAACATCATCCCTATATTGATAGATCTCCTTGGAGAAGGTAATTAACGATTTGTGGAAGGCTATTACTTCTCTGTCGGCAATTAGTAAGAATCTTTCCTCTTCCGACCAAGAGTCACGTGATTCAAGAGCATTGTTTCCTTGAGTGAGAACTCTTCCCCAGCCCGTGTTAGATGCATCTATAGAGATTTAATGTTGAAAACATTTTTCCCTTTTACAGCTCGGGATGTTTTGTTTTTGTTTTGTTTTTGTTTTTCGTTTTTGTTTTTTGCATTTGCTGATGCTTGCATTTATGTCTCTGGTGTAGAGCCTCGCTGCTGGTACTGCAAGAGTAAATAATGTTTCTTTTCCTGTAAAAGACTGAAGTGTATGAAGGCAGACGTACTTTGAACTCAAGATAGACTCTGGTAGCAACGCAAGAGCTGCTTTTTGTCTTGAGAATGCATGTTTCACAGAATAGGAGATTAGCCCCAAAACAAAATACGATGCTGTGGTTGCAGGATAGACTCTGCAAGACCTATAAAGTAGACACAGGAAACTAATGTTAATGCTGTGATGTTAAAAAAGGGGCTGATTCAGCTACTTCTAAATTTGATCATGACTCCGTTAGATACCTTGGTGGCTGCAACTGACCAATGTGCCTGTCGTCGATGTACTGCGTTAAAGGTACTCCCTGCGATCGAATAAAATGGGAGGCTCCAAGGCCGATCGTTTGATATACGTGGGAGCTTGAGTTCCACCTAAAAGGTAGCGTATTATAAATGAAATACCTTCCTTTCCAAAACAAACCAAAATATTCTCTACTATCTTGTGTAATTTTTACGTGGTCGCAGCCCGACTTAAAGTCCAATTTTGTCTAAAAATGTCCCTGGTCAATATTTTCGTCCATGAATGGAGAAAAAAGCTCATCATGGCGCATTCTTGGCTTTTCTGGTTTTTATTGTAATAGTCGTGGTGGGAGACAGTGTCCATGTTCACCCCAGATTGAAAATAAACCGTTGTGGAGGCGACCCAGAATTATCGTGGGGATAAACTCTTAAAAATTGATACAGCTAGGGTTAATTGGGAAATGACATGCTGAGGGGCTTTATCAGAATCATAAAACTTTCCTTTGAACGAATCTTGAAATGGTGCATGACATCAAAACAGAAACGCAATGGTTGATATATTTTTAGGACGTCTCCCCGTTTTTGGTAGTTGAGGAGAATAGTCTGTCATACATTATTATTATTGTTATTATTATTATTATTATTATTATCATTATTATGTTGGCCCATGTTGTTATGGAACATGAAAATTGTTATCAAACCTATAAGAAACTTAAGAAACTCTTGGTACCCAGAATCTGATAATTTCAAGAAACTTTCAGTACTGGTCCAAATTCTTAGTTTTTTTTAAATATGTGTACTGTAAGCATTGCATGAACAATATCTGAGTGTAGCCTGAAAAGTTTCTTATCTGTTTGATACAATGAATTTCTAGTGTCTGAGTTTCTGATTTGACAAGTCATTGCTTCTTATCTCTGCAGTGACAGCTGCTAGATCTTCCATGTATACATTGTTGCACAAGCTAAATGGTGATAGTTTATATCTGAAACAGCACTTTTAAGTTCTCTTCAACAAAAGCCAGATACCCCCTTATTGTGCTTTCACAAGACAATGATTGGGAATTTTGTTCAGTTGCAATGAGCATGTGGACCAATACATCAAAAGGCCAATAAGCGAACATCAATTACAGCTGCTTTCTCCTGATAATGCAGCCACCATTTTATAGATCCAAGCAGCACGTCTTCAGGATAAATTGATGTGTGATTTCTTTATTAACATAGTTCTTTGCTAAGAGTTTCCATTGATTGTTTCATTGGCTGATTATCATTTGGTAGAACAGATGTGTTCTTTTGTCGGATAACCTGAGATAAAAATAGAGATGAGTCATTATTAAAGGTTAGCCCATCTTGACATAATACTGTAATTAAATCCAGAAGAACTGAGGAAAAGCATACATAAAAATACTGCAATAGCAGAAAAAGCATACAGAAAATTTCATATGGTGCTTTGAAAAAGGCATTTAAAAATGGCGCAACCCTGTAATCCTTTAAACTTAACATATTTTCAGAGGCAAAAGTACCATGGGAAGGATACTTGTCTCTGCCCCTTGCACAAGTGCACAGTACACCAGTTTTCAACAAGATCACCTCAGGTTTGCAAATCTGTTGTTCAAAGTGTACCAAAAATGTCTTGTGTAAATTCTCTAGTGTGGAATTGCCAAAATACTCTCCATGGCAGCTTGGCCTACCTAGTCCAAATTCTGTGCCATTTGCACAAGTTACTCTTCTCTTACTGTTCAAGTTTGTGGTTGTTTTTAGATTATACAGTAGGTATATGCTCAATACTCACAGCAGCCTACATTTTAACACTTTGTATAGACAAATTGACATTGAGCACAAATACATTGGTCTACTCCATTTTTAATCCGTACATGGAAGGCAAATTTCAGGGGTGAGATTACATATAATTTCCAGGGTACTTATCCAAGACTCTAACCAACCTGGAAATCCAGGGATGTTGTACAGAAGCTCCCAGTCTCCCAGAAATCAAGGGTCACGATGAAAAACTGAAGAACCCCCCTGGCCCTGGAGTCCAGGGACTCCAGCCTGTAGCCAGTAAAACATCCCCTGGATTTCACCATCCTCATAGCAGACACCCTTCATTTTCCAGGGCTAGACTTTGTCTGTGAAAGGTGCCTTCAATCATAAACCTATATGGATTAAAAACTGGAATAGCCCATGATGATTGGGAGGTCAGTGAGTGAAGAATAACAAATCGAACTTACCTGTTTCCAGTATACTGATACAAATGTCCTTTCTATGGTGTAAATATGACTTACTGCATATTAGATGATGGGCAATAGGCTTTATTAGCATCACGGGAGCTTCGATTGAAGATGGTGGTTGTCAACTGGTCAACAGAGCAGTGAAATTTAGGCCCAACTTCGTTGCGATGATTTCAGCGGCAGCTTGAAAAAGTATCGTTGATCTTTAAATCCATGGGCAGTTTGGCAAGTCTGTCCTGTCTGTCTGTAAATGTTTAATGGCTGAACGCGTGACAGTATCGTTAAACGTATTCGCAATCCGTATTTGCAGTCAGTTGCCTTCTTCAGTCACGCAACTTCAGTGTTTTACATCGAAGCTTATCGCAAGTGGTCGCTATTGTTTCACTGTGGCCTTTTGCACTTACACAGATATGAATACTGGCTCCTGATTGGTCAATATGGCTGGTACCCAGGGTAAGGGACAAGAGATTTTTTTTAATCATTTTGGATGCTCTGAAATCGTTTATTGGGACCCTTCAGGCTCAACTACCAGACCAGATTTGTCTTGAAAAATCTTCTCGGTAAGTTGTTTGCAGCCAGTTGTATTAGATCAGAAATTATGACAAATTTTTGCTTGACAAATATACTTATTCAAAAGCTGGAATGCCAGTACCTTCAACAAGTACACGTGTCAAGGAAATACTTGTCAAGTATAAACAACTAGCGGGAACTAAACACATCAAGAACAAGTGTCTATAGTTTTTGACTTCCCCAATGCTACAATAGTTAAATGAATTTTCGTGGCAACAAGCCCCGTGTTTCCATAGATGACAAGTAAACTTGGGCAACAATCTCCCCATTTCGCGCGATTTTAGTTCTTGCCTATCATGGCTGCGGCTAGATTGAAGAAACAAGGGCAGATATTGTTTTCAAAAGATTGGCGGGTTTGTTTACATTTTGTGACATTAACCAATCACGCCACGTATTCTAACATGATGTGACTTACCGTGATTTTGCGGAAATTCAGAAGCTGTAGGGATGAATACAAAAATACCTTCCCCCCAAAACTGGCGATGTGCAAATTGATTTTTGACAAATCAGACATTTTTGATCATTATGCCCACTGGTCTAGCTGTTTCAGAGTTTCGGTCGCCTCGTTTGATCTCTTGGCCCTCGGACAGCAAACACGTCAATGTCGTCATGAAATATTTGCGAGGATGTTTTAAGTGCTGCTTCGATTGATTGATTGATTGATTGATTGATTGATTGATTGATTGATGGATTGAATGATCGATTTCATTCATTCATTCCGTTCGTTTGTTTGTTCATTTTGATCTGTGGGGATTTGCCCTGACCGCTCGATGAATATATTCGTTGTCTGCCTCAGCAAACTATTCCTGTTAATATTTGCTCAAAAATCAATAATAGGCGGATTGTTTATACGCAAAAATGTTTGATTCAGTGCTGGATTGCTATTAGTAGTAAATAAATTGAGGCAAAAAGATGGGAAGAATTCATTTTGTAATCAGGTGGTTCCAAAAAAATGTTTGTCATATTTTCACTGTTGTCCGTTTAATGTGCCCATAGCTTCAAATTACATAAGCAAGAATTAACAAACTCAAAGGTATCAAATAGGGTTAAGAACCAGGTTTGAAAGCGTAATTTCCAGCCTGTGCAGGTGGATGGCTTGACGAGCAAATCGTGGATTTAGGGCTGAAATCCTGGTCCACAAAAGGGGCAATCCTCGACATGCAAAGGATAATAGCTTCGTTCACCTGCAAGTCTCATTGTTGTGAATAGGTTGCAATGATCATTTTAAGCAATTTTCTTACAATTTGCATCCTTTCATAAACACGGTGAGCATAAATCGAAAGGTGCACATGATTCTAGCATAATAAACTCACCATAATTTCATTGCATTGCATATTTCTCCGCTTTCTGCAAGTTTCGAACCGGCAATTTTGAGTTCAAAACCCTAACTCCTCAGCAATAAAAAATTCCACATTGGGGCTAACAAAGTAGTCTTGGTGGGCCTTCTGATATGAAATTATCATTTTGCTTGGTAACCATTGCCGCTATGTTCAGTGTGAAGTTTGAAAAGTTTCTTGTCAATGTTGAGGTCTACGATAGTCGCTCTATCTCTCTCTGTCCGGCCATTCCATCTAATAACAATGTATCGCTGCCCAGTACTATTTAGGGAGCCGTAACTAACAAATGTCCAATCCCTTGAATGCTCTTTTTTGTATGCAGTTTAAGTTATAATCTTTCTTAAAGGCCTAATACCCGGTTGCGTGTACTATAATATAGGGTGAGCAAGGGACTACGTTTTCTGTTGTCAGAAGCAGAAGCAAAATTAGCCAGGTTTTCACCAGCAGGCTCGGTTGTATCGTGCAATGTGTTGCTACTAACTTGTGAAAAATGGCATCGTGTGGGTCATATGTACCCTTGCCTTTTGTATCTTGTGCTCAGCATATCATACTCATATATCTGTGTTTATTGTTATTAAGCATGTTTGTGTAAGCTTGTCAATCTAGCGATAGTTGCTCTATCGAACTGGTGAGAAACAGCATATATATTCAATGTTAATGGTAAGGCCGTCTAGGCCAGTCGCAAATATTGAAATTAGCATCTGCCTCACAAATGGGGAGCTGGTTTAACAAAGAGGAGGGATGTGCACGAGAAGGCAGTCGGGTAGCCTTCAACCTTTAGTATATTTAGCCCTGGTTCGTAAGATGCCAGGGTGTGGGTGTGCAAAGCTAAGGAAACAATCTGTTGTAAGTGCTGTGTGACGCACAAATGTACTCTAGGGACACGGGACCTGTTGTCCCCTGTGTATTAAATTTGGTTGTTTTTCATCTGTTAAGTTGTTTACGTCGTATAGTTGTTTTGTTCATTTGGTTCAGTAATATAGTGACACGTAGCGTAGTTGTAAGCCTCGGTTCGATGCTCGTAGCTATAAAAGCGAAGCGCGCCTTGCTTTCGGGGCTTCTAGAGACAGTGAAGGTGAACATGATAGAAGACCGGGACACGAAGAAACTTTGGCAGCACGCGGTGGCATTTGCTTTGGATTTTGCTGAGCCTTTATAGCTACGAGGAAATAAAGTTTGTAAGTATAATTGACCCTGTTGTATTGTATTAATTTCTTCATATTCTGTATTCTTCGTTATTCCTTGTGTATGCATTATTCGTTAGTTTCTTATTCGTTTTGATTATGCTTCGTTTATGCGTATATTTGGTCTATTTGAAGTTGATTTGAGTTTATTTTATTGTAGCAAACCGCATCATTTTAAGCCTAAAGCCAGTGGTTATTATTGCTTTGGTTCTTGGGTTTTGGGCTTTGGATGTGAGTTGGAAAATTCCCCTGTAGCGATGCTTTAGAGATTCGTGGCTACATCAGTTTGAAACTTTCATGATGGATGAGCAAGAAAACTTTGGAATATCAGATGAGTATTTGGTGATGTCAGATTCAGAGTCCCGTAACAGAAGACGAATAGATGCCGAAGAACGAAGAAGGCTGAAACAGACGAGAGCAAATGCGAAGCGTGGGTTTACGAGAGCACTGAACCGAGTGGCAGAAACCATGCTGGCCGAATCGTCCCTCTCTGAAGTGATCACGAGTGAAATCAACTTGAAAACAGCCTTTGACGAATTCTGTCGTGCATGTGAGCTCTATCGCGATTCTCTTGTCGAAGAAGACGATTTGGATGAAAGCCGTGCATATTTTCACGAAGCCGAAGTGAGATTTCTGGCGATGAAAGACCGTATAGCCCTACGTTTTGAGCAAATTCAGCAGCCTGGTCAAGCAGACAGAGAGCATGATATTACCCCTGAAGACTCGGTAAGCCAAATTCATTCTACTAATGATTCTTGTAAGTCTTCTAGATCATCGATGCGTTCCAGTGAGCGACTTCTACAGGAAACACGATTGACAAATGCTACAAGAAGGGCATCGTTGATGGCAGAGGCATCATTTTTGAAGATGAAACAGTCACTTGCAAATCGAGAGATACAGTTGCAACAACAAAGAGAGGATTTGGAAATGGAGATACAGTTGAGGAAACTTGAAGCAGAGGATGAAGTTTGCAAGGATTTTGAGACCGTGATATCACATGCTCAGTCTGCAACTCCGTATGTTGGACGTGGACCAGTGAACCCCCATGTACACTCTGCTCCTCCACAGTTGCCCATGCCTGGTGTGTCGCGCAGTGTCATCTCACGCAGTGGCGTTCAAGGTCATGTGATTGGTGCTCCTCCTCAGTTGTCAGTGAGTCAGTCCTTTGGTGAGCCAGTGAATCCCCATGTCCAGTCCGCTCCTCCACAGTTGCAGATGCCTGGTGTGTCGCGCAGTGTCATCTCACGCAATGGCGTTCAAGGTCATGTGATTGGTGCTCCTCCTCAGTTGTCAGTGAGTCAGTCCTTTGGTGAGCCAGTGAATCCCCATGTCCAGTCCGCTCCTCCACAGTTGCAGATGCCTGGTGTGTCGCCCAGTGTCATCTCACGCAGTGGCATTCAAGGTCATGTGATTGGTGCTCCTCCTCAGTTGTCAGTGAGTCAGTCCTTTGGTGAGCCAGTGAATCCCCATGTCCAGTCCGCTCCTCCACAGTTGCAGATGCCTGGTGTGTCGCGCAGTGTCATCTCACGCAGTGGCGTTCAAGGTCATGTGATTGGTGCTCCTCCTCAGTTGTCAGTGAGTCAGTCCTTTGGTGAGCCAGTGAATCCCCATGTCCAGTCCGCTCCTCCACAGTTGCAGATGCCTGGTGTGTCGCGCAGTGTCATCTCACGCAGTGGCGTTCAAGGTCATGTGATTGGTGCTCCTCCTCAGTTGTCAGTGAGTCAGTCCTTTGGTGAGCCAGTGAATCCCCATGTCCAGTCCGCTCCTCCACAGTTGCAGATGCCTGGTGTGTCGCGCAGTGTCATCTCACGCAGTGGCGTTCAAGGTCATGTGATTGGTGCTCCTCCTCAGTTGTCAGTGAGTCAGTCCTTTGGTGAGCCAGTGAATCCCCATGTCCAGTCCGCTCCTCCACAGTTGCAGATGCCTGGTGTGTCGCGCAGTGTCATCTCACGCAGTGGCGTTCAAGGTCATGTGATTGGTGCTCCTCCTCAGTTGTCAGTGAGTCAGTCCTTTGGTGAGCCAGTGAATCCCCATGTCCAGTCCGCTCCTCCACAGTTGCAGATGCCTGGTGTGTCGCGCAGTGTCATCTCACGCAGTGGCGTTCAAGGTCATGTGATTGGTGCTCCTCCTCAGTTGTCAGTGAGTCAGTCCTTTGGTGAGGCAGTGAATCCCCATGTCCAGTCCGCTCCTCCACAGTTTCCCATGCCTGGTGTGTCGCGCAGTGGTGAACCAGATCATGATTTTGGTGCTCCTTCACAGTTACCATTTCCTTGCATGCCACAAGAATCACTGCAGCACCATGACATGAATGTTTCCCCAGAAGAAAGCATCTCCATGCAAAATGAAATAAATGACTCAGGTATTGAATATCTTGAAACTATGCGTAAATTAGCTGCTGCAACATTGCTACCAAAATCTGAACTGATGACATTTGATGGTGATCCTTTAAAATATTTCTCTTTCATAAAATCCTTTGAAAATAATGTGGAAAAAGATCTTTGTGATTCTAGCAGGCAGCTTCAACTTCTCATTCAATACTGTACTGGAAAGGCAAAGAAGGTGATAGAAAATTGCATTTTGCTGAGCCCATCAGAAGGATACAAGGAGGCCAAGAAGTTGCTGGCAGAAAGATTTGGAAATGTGTACAAAGTGACTAATTCTTGGATATGCAAAGTGACGAATGGACCAATGATAAAACCTGGTGATCGAGAAGCATTGATTGATCTGGCAGATGATTTACACAATTGTGAACTTACACTCAAGGCAACAGGGAGACTGAATCAAGTCAACAATGAAGACTGCTTAGTGAAGATTCTGGAGAGATGTCCTGCTTTTGTCAAATCTCGCTGGCAATCAAGGGTTTATGAATTCCGAGAGCGTGGACACAACCCAAACATCGAAGATGTTAGAAAATTGGTGAGAATGGTAGCTGTTGAAAAGAACGACCCTGTATTTGGTGCACTCATGGAAAGGGATGGCAGTAAGCAGGCAACAAGGGACAAACGCATGAGACGACCTGGACATGTTGCTGATAAGTCAAGCCACAGCAGGCACGTGAACTTCAACATCCAGACAAATGCTGACCAGAAACCAAATGACAATGGAGGCAATGCAAGATGCTATCTTTGTGAAGGCAAGCATAAACTAGAAGTATGTGAAGATTTCAAAGGCAAAACTGGCGTGGAACAACTCCAATTCATTCGTTCTCGCAAACTGTGTGACAACTGTTTGTCTTCGAGTCACTTCTCAGCTGGCTGCAAGCGTCGAAACGAATGCAAAGTGCCTGGTTGTCCTTTGAGAAGAAAACACATGACATCGTTACATGAAGCAGTTATGGCTTTCGAGAAGAAACGTCGAGAGACAACAATATCTGGAGCAGCTACAGATCAGCAGCATTCCAGAAGAACAAATCAAAGTCAGTTTGTTGGATCGAATATGCACACTGGGGCCGGATGTAGCAAAGGATTGACAATTGTGCCAGTAAAGATCAAAGGAAATGGACAGAGCAAGGTGATATGTACATATGCTATGCTAGATACTGGCTCAACTGCTTCATTCTGCACAGAGGACATCTTGAAGAAGCTTGGAATCTCTGGAACACGATGCAAAATGTCTTTGGCTACAGTTAACAATGAAGAGCAACATGAATGTGTCATGGTCAACTTGGATGTCATGGATCTGGACGAGAATGTCATGATTGAAGTCCCAAATGCCTTCTCTGTGAAGAAACTGAATGTGTCATTGGAATCAATCACAAAGCAAGATGATGTAGACAATTGGCCCTACCTGCATGGTGTAACAGTCCCAAGGGCACTTGCGAATCAAGATGTTGGTCTCCTTATTGGTGTGGATGTGCCAGAGGCGTTGCAACCAGAAGAGATTAGAAGAGCACAAAATGGTGGACCTTATGCAGTGAAGACGAAATTCGGTTGGACGCTTAATGGACCACTTTGGAGATATGGTAAAAACCGTAAGCAATGCTATCTCATTTCTTCCTGCGAAAATGATGACACGTTAGAGAAACAATTCAAGCAGTACATCAATCGTGACTTTTGTGAATCAACTGCTGACAACAACTGCAAAGCGATGTCGATGGAAGATAAGAAGGCACTAGCAGTACTCGATGACACAGCCAAACTTGTTGATGGGCATTATCAACTTGCTATACCGTGGAGAGACATCCAACCATGTCTGCCAAACAACAAATCAGTGGCGGAACACAGACTGAAACACCTGAAGAGGAAGTTGTCAAGGGATGTTGCCCTCTGTGAGAAGTATACCAACTTTATTGATGATCTCATGGTGAAAGACCACGCAAGAAAGGTTCCTCAAGATCAGATCAGTAGAAATGATGGAGCGGTTTGGTATCTACCACATCACAATGTGCTCAATCCGAAGAAGCCCGAGAAAGTCAGAATAGTTTTCGACTGTGCAGCAACATACCGTGGGAAATCACTGAATGACAATGTACTGCAAGGCCCTGACTTCACGAATTCACTTGTTAGCGTTTTACTCCGATTCCGTCAAGAATCAGTGGCACTGATGGCAGATGTTGAATCCATGTTCCATCAGGTACGTGTTCACCCAAATGATGTTGATGCATTGCGCTTCCTTTGGTTTCCCCATGGTGATTTAAGCAAAGATCCAGAAGAGTATCAGATGCTCGTCCATTTGTTTGGTGGTGTATGGTCGCCATGCTGTGCAAGCTATGCTCTGAGGAAGACAGCTGTCGACAATGCAGACCGATATGCCTTTGAAGTCACTGAAACTGTGCGCAGAAATTTCTACGTGGATGACCTGTTGAAGTCAGTCAAGGATACACAATCTGCAATCAAAATGTACAAAGAAGTTACTGAGCTGCTATCTCATGGAGGATTCCATCTGACGAAGTGGACAAGTAACAAGCGAGAAGTATTGGAGGTCATTCCAGACTCTGAGTTATCAAAGGAACTGAAGAATGTGGATTTTGAAAAGGACACGCTCCCAACTGAAAGAGCCTTGGGTCTCCAATGGAATACAGAAAAAGATAAATTTCAATACAACATTGGTTTCAAGGACAAACCAGACACAAGACGAGGTATATTGAGCATCGTATCATCAGTGTATGACCCCCTTGGATTTGTCTCACCGTTTATCCTTCGAGCAAAGATGATTCTACATCAGTTATGTCGGAAGAAGCTTGCATGGGATGATCCTGCCCCAGAAGAAGAACGTCAATGCTGGAAGCAATGGCTTGCAGAACTACAAACACTTCAAGAATTTTCTGTTGACAGATGCTTCAAGCCAGAAACATTTGGTGAACCAAACATGACAGAGCTACACCATTTCTCAGATGCTTCTGAAGCAGGTTATGGAGCAGTCTCATACATCAGAATGACTAACAACAAAGGCGCGGTTCACTGTGCATTCGTAACTGGAAAGTCACGACTATCCCCTTTGAAGTATATGACAATTCCACGTCTTGAGTTATCAGCAGCTACAGTGGCAGTGAAATTGGACCAAATGATCAGAAAGGAGCTCGACTGCGAAATCAACAAATCATTCTTTTGGACTGATAGCCAAGCAGTTTTGAGGTACATTTACAATGAAAACAGAAGATTCCAGACATTCGTTGCAAACAGGCTGGCAATCATACACGAAGGCTCTGACCCAGAACAATGGAGGTACATCAACACCGCTTCGAATCCTGCAGACGACGCTTCAAGATTTTGGATAGTGAAGGCAAGAGTTCCAGTTCGTAAGATAATCAATGAATGCTTTGACTGCAAGAAAAGATTACAGAAGCCTGGCCTGCAAAAGATGGCAGATTTACCACCAGATCGAGTCAATCCTGGTATGCCTCCATTTACGTTTGTTGGATACGACTGTTTTGGACCGTTCATGGTGAAAAGAAGACGTTGTCAAGAAAAAAGGTATGGTGTACTTTTCACATGTTTGGCAGTTCGTGCTGTGCATATCGAAGTAATTCATGGTATGGATACAGATTCCTTCATTCATGCATTAAGACGCTTCATGTCAAGAAGAGGTCGACCACAAGAAATGAGATCTGACAATGGAACAAACTTTGTTGGTGGCAATCGTGAACTCAAGGAAGCAATAGATCAATGGAATAAAGACAAACTACATCAGCACTTTCTGCAGCAGGAAATCAAATGGATTCCAAACCCTCCAAAAGCTTCTCATATGGGTGGAGTATGGGAACGAATCATCAGATCAACAAGAAAGATATTGCAGGCACTTCTTCGAGAGCAGCTGCTGGATGACGAAGGACTTCAGACCCTCTTCTGCGAGACTGAGTCGATCATCAATGGAAGACCATTAACCAAAGTGTCCGATGACCCAAAAGATGCCAATGCCCTGACACCAAACCATCTTTTGCTTCTGAAATCAAATGAATGTTTTTCACCTGGCATTTTCGTGAAATCTGATAGCTATTCAAGAAGAAGATGGAGACAAGTGCAATATCTTGCTGACATTTTTTGGAGAAGATGGACGAGAGAGTACTTACCTATATTGCAGATGAGACAAAAATGGCAAACTGTCAAGCGAAACTTAGCCGTCGATGACATTGTTTTGGTGATGGATGAATCATTACCAAGAGGTTCTTGGCCTTTGGGAAGAGTGACTGAGGTGACAAAGGGAAGAGACGGTCTGGTTCGTTCTGTGAAGGTGAAGACAAGCAAATCAGAACTTTTGCGACCTATAGACAAGCTATGCCTTCTTGAAGCAGCGGAAGATAGAGAAAATAGATGAGAAGGATATTTGTGCTTGAGATCAAGAAAAGGAAACAGTTACCGTCTGGTCCACTGTTTGGGGCCGGATGTGACGCACAAATGTACTCTAGGGACACGGGACCTGTTGTCCCCTGTGTATTAAATTTGGTTGTTTTTCATCTGTTAAGTTGTTTACGTCGTATAGTTGTTTTGTTCATTTGGTTCAGTAATATAGTGACACGTAGCGTAGTTGTAAGCCTCGGTTCGATGCTCGTAGCTATAAAAGCGAAGCGCGCCTTGCTTTCGGGGCTTCTAGAGACAGTGAAGGTGAACATGATAGAAGACCGGGACACGAAGAAACTTTGGCAGCACGCGGTGGCATTTGCTTTGGATTTTGCTGAGCCTTTATAGCTACGAGGAAATAAAGTTTGTAAGTATAATTGACCCTGTTGTATTGTATTAATTTCTTCATATTCTGTATTCTTCGTTATTCCTTGTGTATGCATTATTCGTTAGTTTCTTATTCGTTTTGATTATGCTTCGTTTATGCGTATATTTGGTCTATTTGAAGTTGATTTGAGTTTAATTTTATTGTAGCAAACCGCATCATTTTAAGCCTAAAGCCAGTGGTTATTATTGCTTTGGTTCTTGGGTTTTGGGCTTTGGATGTGAGTTGGAAAATTCCCCTGTAGCGATGCTTTAGAGATTCGTGGCTACATGCTGCGCCCGGCGATATCGTATATCGTAGAGTTTGTTTTGCTTACTTGAGTTAAATCAATGTTACTATATTGCCATAGAAAGGGCCGAGCCCAAGCGATATCAGCTGCTTACGCTTATGCAGGGCGTGTTGGATGCATATTGCATCAGTTTAGTTGGACCATCGGGCCAGTCGGGTGCATCGCACCAAAAGCATGCCTCGTGACGGCTGGGCCGTAAGCCTAGTCGGCACACAACCTTTTATTTTGTAGGAATGCAACGCAATGAAAGCAAGAATAAGACTGACATGTTGGAAGCTCTGGTATAAACTAAGCTGCAGTCAAGGAGCCCTGCGATGTGGATGTGATGCAATATGGTGTGCCCGGGTGGCCGCGCCATCAGCCCAATGCAAATCGCTTATCGTTGTCATGTTACTGTATCGTACACAGTGTAACTTGTGTCATCGTGTGTGCAGTTTCAATGGCGTGCTTGATACAGGATCGTATCAATGCTGTGTGCCCTAATACAGGGCGTGTCGGATGAACGTTGCATCAGCTGTTTGGCCGAAAGGCCTTGTCGGGTGCTTGGGCACCGCCGGGTGCTCAAGTACCAGCTGCATCTTTGGTGACAGTTAGGCCTTAAGCCTAGCCGCCACTTTTTCGTTTTATTTACCTTTTAGGGGTCATACACGCGGGCGCGTGCCTTGACATCCCGTCTTTTTGTATATGATTGGATGGTGCCTTATCGTAGGCTTGTTTTTAGTGCCTTATCGTAGGCTTTATACGTTTTTGTTCCAGATCTGCTTTATTTAAGTTCTGCTTAGGTAGGGAGAAGTTCGTCTGAGTCTTTTACGGTTGGTGATTGGGTGGAGCACTGCGTGCTCTTGTGGCCGGAATTCGTTATTCCATGTCTATCACCGCTGGTGCACTCTCCTCCGCAGTCAGATTAACCTGTGGGGCGAGAGAGGCTGATGCACTGATAGCCCATTTTCCTGAGGTAAGTATTAACGTTGGCAAACAAGAAAAATATATGTAGCTAATAAGCTAATTAACGCCAACAAATAAGTCAAAGCTTAGCTTATGATATAATTTGCTACTTTAAAACCTACAAGAACCCTAAATCTTTAATGAAAACTTTGCACAATCTGCAGATGCAAGTATTTCCATTCCATAATTTTATTTTCCGCTTGAATTCAGAAAGTGCATTGTAATCTTTAATCTCTTCGGCAATGAGGACAACTAAAGGTGACTTCTGTACTGAATATTCTCTATTCCGTATGCTGTTGTCTTTATATTTGGCAACTGCAGATGATTTTCATTAAAAAAAAAGTGTAATGAATATTTCTTTCAGTGAAAATGTTGTTCATAATTGTTTGATTTAGATTGTTTTTTGTTTTGAATATTTCAATCATTAACAATTGCAGATTGTGCTGATGAATGGTAACGTATTTTTTCTTCAACTTTTCTAGCTCTGAGGCACTATCTTTGCATACCAATCGCAATGCTCTTTCGTGAATGCGATTTAATTTTGAATTAGTTGCCCTATCATTAAACATCCATACAAGTGGATAATAATTGAATTGTGCCCGCCTTTTTATACAAATCTTGAACATGTTTTTTGAAACTTAATTTCTTAACAAAAGTCACAACTAGCAGCTTTTCATAATCACTTTCCTTAATTCTTGAATTTCCAATTGTGACAGTTGTTTCGGTGCTTTTATCATCAGGTGGCATTTTTCATTATTTTGCTTCAAAAAGTTGTAAGAAACCCATTTTACTATCACAGAGCTGTCTTCTTCTAATTGTCTAACAATAGTATCAAGATCCGGATGGCATGCAAAGATTGTGGTATCATCAGCATAGTTACATATCTTTGTGTGATGTACATAAAAGAAGACATCATTTATAAAGATATTAAAGAACAAAGGCTCCAGGACCGACCCTTGTGGTACTCCCGCTTTAATTTCTTTCCATTCACTAAAAGAGCTGTTGGTCTTTAATTTCTGTTGTCTCTTTGATAGATAGCTTCTTATGAGCTGAAGGGCGTCCATATTCAGTCCATAGGCACTCAGTTTTGCTATTAAATGCTCACGGTTTACACAATCAAAAGCCTTTGAAAGATCCATGAACACTGCCCCTGCAAGTCCCTTGTTATCAATGCTGTTCTTACAATATTGCAAAAAGTTCAACAAAACATGCTGCGTGTTGTACCCTTTTCTAAAGCCTCCTAATAGTGTGAAATAAGCACTACCGGGTGCGCCAAAATAAACTATGCACGTTTGGCAGACCACAATAAATCGTACACTGGACCGATTTTGAAGATGTATGACTTAATCTTTAGCAGAAGGCCTGACTTAGATTCTAGGACTTTCTGCAAATTTTTCCGTTTTCAGTTTTTAGAGCTAGAAGCGAGTTTCTTGAAATTTTAGTTTTCGAAAATACTGAAAACGATCAAAAAACGTCGATCAAATTTTAAAGGACTCAACATGAATGAACAAAGAGAAAACGTTTTCAGGGTGATTTGGGGATTTAGTACGAACTCTCGTGCGGCAGATAACAATTAGTCGATTTCTAAAGCCCAAATCACCACGAACAAGTTCTCTCTTTGTCCATTTATATGGATTCTTTAGAAAGCTTGATCGATGTTTTTTTTATCGTTTTCAGTGTTTTCGAAAACTAAAATTCTAAGAAACTCGCTTCTTGCTCTTAAAAACTGAAAATGTAAAAAATTGCAAATAATTCCAGTATCTAATTCAGGCTTGCTGCCACAGATTAAGTCATAATCTTCAAAATCGGTCCAGTGTACGATTTATTGTGGCCTGCCAAACGTGCATACTTTATTTTGGCGCACCCGGTATTGTTAGACATTACCTTGACCAGGTTTTGGTCGGGGACGTGCCATCGATGCTTCAAAAACATACCCGTTCCTTATACCAATTTTCCGAAAAAGTATACCCGACCTTATACCAATTTTCCGAAAATGTATACCCGACCTCATACTTGTACCAAAATCTCGAAATTCGATACCGTTCCTTATACCAAAATCGTGAAAATCGATACCGTTCCTTGTACCTAAATCGCGAAAATCGATGCCCTTCCCGATGGCACGTACCCGTACCCAAAATATGTGTAGTGCTCCCCCCCCCCCCAGGCAGACATCCTCTTTCAAAGCATTTAAAAATGCCCTAAACTATTTACTTTGTTGCTTCTTTATCATTTATTTATTATTGCAATTAGACTAGGGTTTTACTTTTGATAGCTTGATTTTTGAGATGTTATACACAGCTCCCCGAAAAGCTGTCGTTCTTGACTGACGGGGTAACCTTGTTTAGCGAATTTAAAATGAAATGAAGTGAAATTGGTTATCCCATATCCAGCCAGCCAGCCAGGCATCGTAAATTCCGTATTTGCCCTCAGAAAAGGATCGATACCGCATCCCACCAAATCTATTGTGCACCGTGTAAGTTGGGCTGCTGCTGTCCCACTAACAAATTGCAGTTATTACCTTGCCAATAGAGTCGTTTGTTCACAAAAATTCTGTTAAGTTATACCACAAGAGTTAAATGAGGCTTATCTGTTAACTCCGCAGGCCAAAATGATTGCCCTGGCATCTTGCTGTCCATTTATGCTAGCAAATATACTTTCGAAAGAAAACCTTGTCAAGGAAAGTTCGCATTACACTGGACAACGAACTTATCAAGGAAACTTACTTGTGTAGAAAATGTAAATCATGCATAGTGCCATCAAGAACTTGTTTCTCTTTTATCCTGTTCGTTGTTTATTAGATTCTGTTCTTCCATAGATTTGTCTTGGTTTTTACATGACAATCCTGTCGTACTCTTTAGCCTCTAACTATTAGCCAAACATATGAAATTGAGCTAACAAGATACTTATTGAACTTTCAGGAGGCTGCTGAAGATGTAACTTTCCACGAAGCAAATCAAGCTAGAATAATTACGCTTAACAGGCCAAAGGCGTTAAATGCTTTGAATTTATCCATGATTAGGAAGATTCACCCGAAATTGAAGGTAGGAAGATTTGGAAGAAAAATCTACTTGCTCTTGCGTCAATATGTTGGTTTTCATCGCAAGCAGGGTAACTTCGTTTGAGGATGATACTTTTGCGATAAAGAATATTGCTTGTTTTTAATGCAGATACCATAGCAGCCAGCAGGTGCTGATATCAATGACATTGTTTACAGTTCTTCTACGGCAAGGTTCTGCCAGAACAGCACACGTTATAAGCTATATTTTTCGACCTTAGTCTTAGACCACGTTTTCATTGTGCCGGTACAGTTATGATCCGTTACAAAGTTGTTGCGGTTCAAGAACGTTTACACTGCTCCAGAACAAAGGTTTTTTTAGGCATAGACAGAATGAACAAAATTTTTACGGATTAGCAGCAGCAGTGTAAACTGGAGGCTAACCTGCTATACTCCTGTTACGGATCCAAAGTTGTACCGGCAGATCGGTTTGAAGCTCATTTTGGTTTTCGATTGAAGCCCTTGGAGTGCTCACATGTGCAGGCGAAATGAAATTCAGGTCGACCTGAAATTCATTTCGGTTTATCAGGTCGGTCTGAGTTTTCAGGTCGACCTGAAATTTTCATGTGAGCAGAAACTTTTTACGTTTTGTGGTGAAATGAATGTTCAAAACAAGTGTGAATGACATTCCTTGCGTTCCTTTGGCAATCAAAACAATCAAGATAAATCTTCAACAATGCAATCATAATTGTTCTGATTGACAGGAGAACGCACGCATTGTTTGTATTCAGGAACATTTTTGTGAAATGCGCATGTGCAGGATAAGGATTTGGACCTTGCCATTTACCCATTGTGTTGCCCCATTGGGTAAATGACCTGGTCCAAACCCTTATTTCTGAGTAAAATAATTGTTTATTGATGGCAGATTCGGAATCTGCATGGTCGAATTAGTACAAATTAAGGAAAAAATTTGAGCTAAAATCATTCTAAAAAAAGCTCAATTATGACGTCATCGAATTGATGACGTCATATAAATTTTACTAATGTCGTCAAAATCCAAAAAACTATAGATCATTCGAAAGCTCTAATCAAATGCAATCTAACTGCAGTATTTTCAATCACATTAGACTTACATGCAAAGAGTTAGACCCACTTTTGTTGTAAAAAGTGTCAATTGTTGACGTCATCAAAATAGACACTTTCGGTGAAAATAAAAAATGTTTCCAAGTCTTATTTGAATCTCCATGGTTGATTTAGTAGGAATGAAGCATAAAATCAAAGGTTAGGCAGATTCTTAGATCGCTTGAGAAATTTCCCTGCCTAAAGTGTTGTCTTGAAAGAAAAGGAGAATGACCCAATTTCCTATTTCACAGTATTACAGCAATAATTTTGAGTACGGAGAACAAAATCTGCAAATTGTAAAAGTTTCTTGATCATTTGAAGAAGAGGCCTATACTTTCCTGTAAGCGTCTTTTCACCAAGAAAACTACCTGGGCCTAAAACTTCATTTGGCAGCTGTTCCGTGCTTGCGTGTTCCTGCTGCATAGCTGCTCAACCAAAATGAATTTGACTGCATACAAGAAACTTGTAATGCGAAACTTAGGTCCCCGAATCTACTAGGTTTCTTAAATTTGAGGACATTTTTCGTACCGAAACGGTATTGTTAATTGTTTTACTTTTGATGCTATAAGATATAAGAAATCGGTTGGGTAAAAGAAATCCAACACACTTTTCTCAATTGAAATGTGACTTCAAAAGCATTTTTATTTAGCTACGAGAGTAATGTTTCAAATCAAAAGAAAAATGGTAACTCATAATCTTAGTTTCAACTCATACTTTTGAGTTTCTGACTTGCAACTTTCGTTCAACTCGCAAATGTTTAAGGAGTCAAGAATAATTCATCTTCATAACACTCGAGCTTCAGGCAGGAGGAACTTATTCATTGAAAGAGGAAATTGCTGTGAATACACGAAAATGTTTCAATTTTATGGAAGCAAATTTATGGTACTCTTTGCCAATTGAAGTAAGGCAAGCGTCCTCACTAGAACAGTTCAAAAAATGTAGTTTTAGCTACTTTATGGATATTTTCAAGTGTGAAAACTACACACAATATAAATGGTCAATATAATTTATTTTCTTTCATTGATTTTACCACTTGTATTTATAACATATGTGTACATTGAATATTTCATTGCTATCTTAAAATTTTAAGGTTTATTTTAAAGTGACTCTTTTTCAGGAAGTAAATGGACTCTTATATTTAAAAGTATTGTGGATTGCCTTTTGTAAATATATTTCTATTTTTTTTTTGTTTATTTTAGTGGACCAGGCTGTAAACAAGCTTTTGCTTAGCCCTGTAATCCACGTAAAAGAATTGATTACATACATACATACATACATACATACATACATACATACATACATACATACATACATACATACATACATACATACATACATACATACATACATACATACATACAAATTTGTGTAACTGGTAGCTCGTAACTCGCACACTAAATGGAGCTCGCAGCTCGCACCAAGCTACATGGTATCCAAAAAAATTCTGCCCCTTTTGCCTGAAAATTGCAACAAAACGACAAAAGATTCTCGCCAAACTTTTGAATGATGTTGCTCTTCAGATATTCAATTAAAGTTTGCTACCATTCCCATAATAAATCCGTTGAAAAACGATTAAGCTATGACTTTCAGGAGGCCAAATTTGCTTGATGACTGAAACTAGAGGTCGACTATTTGGTCTTACTATTTTGCAGCATTAAATAGCTTAATGGATGAAATGAAACAGCAGCCTCCAATGTCATAGCTGTCGTGAAAATTCCGATAATCATCAGATAGTTCAACTATTTCTGACGTTACAGAAACTATTTTTTACATAAAGTGAAGCTATTTATTGCTGCAAAATATTAAGACAAAATGGCCGACGGCTGGTTTCAGTCATCTGGCAAATTTGGTCTTCTGAAGGTCATAGCTGCATTATTTGTCAACGGATTTTTACGGGGATGGCGGCAAGCTTTATTTGAACATCTGAAGAGCAACATCATATAAAAGTTTCGCGAGAATCTTTTGCCGTTTTGTCGCAATCTTTAGGCAAACGGGGCACAATTTTTTGGGACACTGTGTCTATCATGTTTTTCAGATAGTAGGCAAGCAAAATCTTGCCAGGCAACTTTTCAAAGATTATCCAAGCATTTCGACTAAATTCAATTGAAATATCGTTGAAAGGCTTTGAGTTAGAAGGCTAGTCGTGATGTAGTTCCTTTGAAGTGTTTTTAACTTGTTTTGTCGACTTGTTTTGGTTTGGTTGCATAGTTATTAGTGTGGCCGGTTATAAACATCTTGCAAATTCTTTGTTCCACACATGCATTTTGGAAAGTGATTTTCATTTCAAATGCTCTTTCATCGCATATTGCTTTCAAGAATTCATGTAATATTGCAGGAATGGGATGAAGATAGTGACGTGCGACTTGTGATTATCAAGGGAACAGGAAATAAAGCTTTCTGTGCTGGAGGAGATGTACGAGGTATGAACGCTGTTGGATTATTCTTTTATCAGAATCGAGTCTTCTACTGAGTGTCCCAAAAATGTTATACATATTTGTTTGAGTCCAGTGACAAGAATTTAGCCTTATAAATGGCTAATTAATTTGAAATGTTCGTCAATAGTTAACTTGAGCATAGATACCTCGTTTGTTGATATTGGTGTTCAGAGAGCTGAAGTATTAATCCTGAAAGTTCAAATTGTCCCGCACGTCCAAACCAGAGCTTTGGCCTTTTGGCCTAAGCCAATAGATTGTTTTGCTATTCTTAAAAGGATGTGTCTGAATCGATAGATATTTTGATACTACATTTTGTAGAATTTTCGAATCTGCATAAATCTACAGAAGCTCTGACGCCACTAGATCGAAATCTTTTGTTGTAGGACAGCGAAAAGGTCTTTTCCTAAAGTGAATAGAAATTAAAAACTAAGAATAAAGAAAATGGGAAACTGCACAATGGGTGACTTATGTCAAACAGAGTTTGGGACCCTTGCTTTTCATACTGTACCGAGGCTACTTATCACTGCAAAATAGGAAGGCACATTTGGTCCTCTGAATGTCATAACTCCATCTTTTTTCAACGGATTTTTACGGGGATGGCAGCAAACTTTATTTGAGTATATGAAGCGCAACATCATATAAAAGTTTGGCGAGAATCATGAACTTCTAACAGACCTGAAAAACGAGCTGGACAAGATATCGAATTGGATGAGAATTAATAAACTTAGCTTGAATGCCAGCAAAAGTGAAGACATGGCAATAGGCCACAGGTGATAGCTTATTAGGGTAGGCATACTGTCAATAGAAAAATAACTTCTTCTTTTTCTATTGACTATAGGGTAGGCAGTGATTTGCCTGATCTTGTTCTCAATAATGAAGTTCTTAAAGGGGTTGACAAGTAAAAATATTTAGGAATCAAGATCGACGGAAGCCTTAATTGGAAAGATCAGTACAAAACTGTCAAAACAAGCTGAAACGGTGAAGCTCCTTGAGGAAACTGAAAAACATATCCTTCCGCAAAGGATACTTCACGAAAACTCGAAGCTGTTTATTATTGTAATTCAAAATCAAATCAACGCAGCGAAAAAACCAGCGATCCTTTCGCGGAACGATTGTCCTTTCTACTTAACACCATAAAGTAGAGCATTTTTGTGTAAAGCGCTAACTGCTTATTCCCGTTTCTGTTGATACAATGTTCTTGATATTTTCGTATGGATCCATTAGCATTACAAAAAAGCGTTAAATGCAAATTCCCTGCTCGTGTGCTTGATACACATCACACCTGGCATGGGACGTCTTGGGAATTTCTATCGCGTCAGGTTGGTCTCTGCTGGGTTCAGATGGGTTGCTGCTGGGTTCAGGTAGGTTCAGCTGGGTTTAACTAAAAACAAATTACGACATTCTGTCCAACACCAAACTAGCCCAACTGCAACGATTTCAAACAAGGGCAAAGAAGCTAATAGAAAATGCCAAGTATGAGGACGGATGTACGGAAACAAAGTTCATGACATTTTAAAAGAAAATTCAAAACTCCTTTTGGTAGATCATGAACACAAAGCGTTGTTCCAAAACAAGGTATTTTTGTCGTTTCGGAAGGCCAAAAGTCTTAAAGTTCAACGTGTTAGAGCAAAATTGCCGGTTGTTGGTGAGACTCCGTTGGTTATGGGTACATACAGGTGCAATGGCAGGAAGAGTTGCCAGATCTGCAATGTCATAACTGAGGGGGATAATTTTGAAAACTCGGACGAAAGTCGATCTTTTAAAAATTTTTCGGGGAGGTATAACTGCAACTCAGAGAATGTAGTGTATTTGCTACAATGTGTTGTGTGCATCAAAAAGTATGTAGGTAACACCAAAACAAAATTTAGGCAAAGATTCAATGTTTACAAATCATATTTCAGATCTTACGCACGCAAACATAACGAGGGATCACTCGGCAGGGGTAAATTAATCCCACAAGCAAACTTTTTCAGTCAGTTCTTTGAGGGGAGCCACAATGGTAAATTCACGGTTAGGGTTAAAATAATCGATGGGGCTGATGATGTCTTTTCATTGCGACGTAAGGAACTTTTCTGGAAATACAAGCTGGGAACTTTTTTACCCAAGGGTTTGAATGAACGGGCTGCAGATGTAGAACTCGATATGTTTGCGTGTGGCGTGGCCTAATTCCTGCCATTGTATCTGATGTCTCTTGGGGGGTTTTGCTGGCGGTGCTCTATGGTCTTCCTATTTGGCTTCATGTTTTTTTGCATGTGGCGTTAGGGTGGAATCCCCTATCAAGCCATTCTGGATTCAGCAATTTGCGAATCATTGAAAGGTTAGATGGGAGGGTCGTGGGGTTGCCGGCTGGATCCTTTGGAGGTTTGGTCTGTGACTATTTTGATCCTCCTGGGTGAACATTTGCTAATATGCCAACCATTTCATTTTCTTGTTTACGCTAAAAAACAGTTTGGAACAAAAGGTGATTTTCATTCCCACTTGGTTTTAATTTCGGGGGTAGTCATGTTTCCTGGGAATAGGGTTCTTTGTAGTGAAAATGTAATTTTACTTTATCTTTAGTTTTACCTTGCCTTGTTTATCACGTAGTATAAATTATCGGTTGTCCTTTAGAAAGTAGTGCTGACGAAGATTTTTAATCGAAACGTTCCCTGATTCTAACAGTTGTGTTTTTATTTATTAATTATTATTATTATTATTATTATTATTATTATTATTATTATTATTATTATTATTATTATTATTATTATTATTATTATTACAGGGTGTCCCAAAAAAAGTGTGCCCCGTTTGTCTGAAGACTGCAACAAAACGGCAAAAGATTCTCGCCAAACTTTCGCATGATGGTGCTCTTCAGATGTTCAATTAAAGTTTGCCACCATCCCCGTAAAAATCCGTTGAAAAATGATTGAGCTACGACATTCGGAAGACCAAATTTGCCTGACGACTGAAACCAGCAGTCGGCCATTTTGCCTTACTGTTTTGCAGTGATAAGTATCTTCACGTGAGGTAAGAAATAATTTCTGTGAGGTCAGAAATAGTGGAACTCTCCGAGGATTATCGGAATTTTCATGAGAGCTATGACATTGGAGGCTGCTGTTTCATTTTCATTCCATAAAGCTATTTATCGCTGCAAAATAGTAAGACAAAATGGCCGACCGCTGGTTTCAGTCATCAGGCAAATTTGGTCTTTTGAAGGTCATAGCTCCATCATTTTTCAACGGATTTTTACGGGGATGGTGGCAAACTTTAATTGAACATCTGAAGAGCACCATCATGCAAAAGTTTGGCGAGAATCTTTTGCCGTTTTGTCACAATCTTCAGACAAACGGGGCACAATTTTTTTGGGACACCTTGTATAGTTATTATTATTATTATTATTATTATTATTATTATTATTATTATTATTATTATTATTATTATTATTATTATTGATCAATATTCACTCGGCGTTGATGTTGACTGCCAGTTAACTGCTGGATAGCAAGTCAAGTCCCTTGGCTTTAGGTATCCAGTACTTTTCTCAGGATCTTTGCAGTTCCTAACAGACAAGCTTTTTGTAAAAGTTATTAAATTATTATTATTAGCAAAATGGCGGTCGGTCGTGCCTAATGGCGCTCCGTCCAACATTTCTGTTTTGATTTTAATAATCCGTCGTAACTGCCGCCGTTAATGCTGCTGGTAATGTAGTTGGATTGTTTATGTTATGATTGAGAAATTGAAACGAGCATACAAAGCAACAATTCGTAGTGGAAAGATATGCTTCGTTGGAAAGAAGTTATCTGCGGGTTTTGATTACAGCTTTGGTTGTTATCTTCGAGTCCTCAATGAAGCTGAGTGGTCAAGTTTTGAGGAAAAAGAATCCCAGTTTCGTTCACAGATTGCTTCGAGGCGTTTAAATCATGGTGATTTCATTTGTAAGGGAGACATTAGTCTCTGGATGCAGGTTCATAAGATCCTGCATGGCATATTTTACAAAAACCAAGACTTCCAATTTGTGCAACCAAATGGTTGCCAGTGGAGCGTAGCACTGCAACGCTACGCAGCACGCGTTGTCAAGACGTATCCAAGAAACGATGAATACTCTATTCAAAGTGCGAACAATACCCTTGACTACATAAAAATTCAGTTGGAGTTTATCAAGAAAACAATAGGCCCTTTCTTCAGTATTAAAAATGCTGCAGCGAATGATTCGAATAAAGTATCTAAGGAAAAGCTGGTTGATTTGTGGTTGAACGGACGTAAGAAAGCTATTGCTGTTATAAGAAACAATGGTTGTTGGCCTGCAACCGTAACTGCCTGTTCTACTGTTTCACAGAACGAAAATTATTTCAAGTCATCTCCCAAATGTGCAATTCGTAGTGAGTTTGTACCACCCGGAAATCGTTATTTTGATCGAGCTTTAGCTCGCTCTTTGGTAAATCAATCAGATCTATTTAATCTGGAGGAGGTTGCAGAAATCATAAGGCAGTGCCCCAGAGGGAAGTCATGTGGTATCGATGGAGTATATTACGAAGATCTTCGAGAATGTAATCGTGATAAAGAAATTGTGAATATTATGAATATTTGTTTGGTTAATCAACGTGTCTCGGCGTTTTGGAAACATTGCGTGATAAGTAGGATACCCAAGAAGAATTTTAACCCCGATGACCTTTTGACCCTCCGGGATATATCATTGTTGCCGGTGTCATACAAGGTATTTTCTAAAGCTTTGTGCAACAGATTGCTTCCCTTTGTCTCAGATAAAGTGGCTTTTTGGCAACGTGCATTTCTCAGTAAGCGTGACAGGCAAGATTTGATTTTCACCCTAAAAACAGCATTTGATGATTTTCGTCATAAGAGCTCGAAAATGGTATCCGTATTCATTGATTTTGCAGATGCTTTCGGCAGCGTAGAGCATGGGTTCATCTTCGAAACCCTTGAGTCATTTGACATACCCTTGATATATTGTGCATTGATTGAGGACATTTACCGTTATTCGTCCTTCTCGGTGATTTGTGGATATGAACTCAGTGAGTCGTTTTATATAATACGCGGTACAAAAACTGGGGACCCTCTCAGTGCCCTCATTTTCATTCTGGTGGTTGATGTTGTGTGTCGGCCTATGTATAGAAGAGCATTAGATGAAATGAACATTTTGAACGACGAAATCGTTAATCCGTTACCAGTACAGGCATTTGCAGACGATATTAACACTACCCATCACGACGCCAAGCTTATCCAAAATATGTTCGATGTCAGCGAAGAAGTGAGTATTCAGTCAGGACTCGAAGTTAAACCTGAGAAATGTGCTGTTCTCTACGCACGACGATCTGGTAATAATTGGTACAAAGGAAAAAATGACGTCAGTCCAGTCATTACCGTTCAGGGTAATGTTCTAGAGACGCATGATCGAAACTATTCGTACAAGTATTTGGGAAAATCTCTCTCGTTGTCAGGTGAAGAAAGTGCTCAAGTTGAGGAATTTATTGCAACATATCTCGATTTAGTAAAGGAAATCTCGGATTCCAGTTTACCATTGGCACTTAAAGCAAGCGCACTAAATAACATGGCCCTAGCCAAAGTCCTCCATCATTTTTATAATACGCGATTAACGGAAGAACAACTAGATAATATTGACAGGTCAGTTACTAAGACTGTCAGAGAAATGTATGCATTATACACTACTACAACCAATCTTGTGATTTATTTACCACGGGAGTATGGTGGTATTGGAGTGAAAAGAGTGTCTGATGTTTATCGGACTACAAGACTGGCATTTCTAGTCAAGATGCTGAATCATGATGTGCCACAGTTCAGAAATATGGCTCGTGAGTCTTTGAGGTTAGATATGGACAAAAGGGGAGTATTACTGTCAGAGAGTAGCGATAACTTTCTTGGCTATGACTTGAATTCTAATGGTTTTTTGAATACGAGAACGCGATTCGGGTGGCAGTCAGACTGGCCAGACATGTTACGATATGCTCGTAAGTTGGGCGTTAAAGTGATTTTCAGAAACGGAAAAGCAGAAATAACTTACAACGATTTAACTCTGGACGAAACCCCTAAACTTCAGAATATACTTTTTCGCATTACCATAGATAGAGATCTTCAGAAGGCCAAAGAACTTAGTATCCAAGGTCCTTTTCTTGGACTAAATGACATTCAGGTAAAAGCGTCTCATTCTATCTTTTACAACTGGAAGATAAGCGATGATTTGGTTCGTTTTGCTATCAAAGCGCGTTTAAGTTTACTCCCAACAAATTTCACAACTTATATTTGGAACAGGACAAATGATCCGTGTTGTCCGCTTTGTTTTAGCCACACAGAAAGTATTGCGCATTTGTTTAATGGATGCAAGGAATTTCATAATTTCTACAGTCGCCGGCACGATCGGATTGTTGAAAAACTTTTCGATGAAATAAAGTTGATATTATGTTCGAGCAAGAAAGTTTATACAAACAAGTTACTAGAAACTTTGTTGCCAGAATATCGAGAAGAGCTGACCTTGCTTCAACATCGGAAACCGGACATTGTTATTATTGATAAAACTTCACGAGATATCATCATAGCAGAAGTTACAGTTTGTTTTGATCTCTACTTTGGATTCTCGTTTCCAGCGAAGTGTGATCGCTACCAGGACCTGTGTGACGTTCTTCGTGAAAATGGATGGAACCCTTCTCTTCATGTTCTGTGTTTTGGTGCGCTTGGCTGTATCAAAGAGGACGTTTATGAACGATTGCGGAATATTGGCTTTGGAAAAGGAAAAGTAAAGGAACTGTTAGCTTGGTGCTCGATTTCTAATATTATTGGAGCGAACTATATCTGGAGGCACAGGGTGAAAAAATTGAGTCACTGATTTCTTTCCATTTCACCTTTCGTTTTGGTCTGCTTTTGATAAACCTGGCTTTTAAGCCCACATCAAGTATCATTCTGTTCATCTTTGATACTCAGTGATAAATTTATTCACCGTTTGTACCATGGCGTTTATTAACGGTAACTGTAAAACCAGCAAACATTCTGTATATATTAACTAAGCAGTAGGTTTTGCCATTTGCTTGGGTGCAGAATAATTTAGAATAGAATCGTATTATTGATCAATATTCACTCGGTGTTGATGTTGACTGCCTGTTGACTGCTGGATAGCAAGTCAAGTCCCTTGGCTTTAGGTATCCAGTACTTTTCTCAGGATCTTTGCAGTTCCTAACAGACAAGCTTTTTGTAAAAGTTCTGTGCTGCATTCCACTTCAATTTTCTTCAACCAATTCTCAAAGTTCTTTCCAATGGTACCCAGAGCCCCAATGATTATTCTTGACTTCCCTCACATTCCATAGCCTCTTGATCTCTCTCTTCAAGTCTTGATACACCTCGATTTTTTCCTTTTCTTTTCTTTCAATTCTTGTATCGAAGGGGCAGGATATGTCAATCAGCAAACACGATCGATCCTTTTTGCTTTCAAACGTAATGTCTGGTCGGTTATGCTCCAGTCGATGATCTGTCTGTATGGGAAAATCCCATAATAACCTAAAGTCTTCTGTCACAATCATACTCTCTACTTTATGGTTGTACCATCTATCTCCATGGTCTATTATCATTATCATTATCATCATTATTATTATTATTATTATTATTATTACTATTATTGTTATTATTATTATTATTATTGTCATTGTTTCAGCTTACGCTCTGGCTGTTGGAATTGCCGTCATTCCTCCTGTTAGGCGGGTCATAACAAATGACCAAGGGCTAACAGGAAATCTCTCTCTTACATCTCTAGCACTTTCCTCAGGATCCTTGCAGTTCCTAACAAGGCAGTCTTTTGTGCAGCTCCGACATCACCCGGTATCCCCAACTTCTCAATCCACCTGTCAAACTCTTTTGTCACACTTCCAAGGGCACCTACAACCACAGGAACAACCTGCACCTTTCTCAATTGCCACAGTCTTCCAATTTCCCTTCGCAAGTCCTGGTATTTCTCCACCTTTTCCCTTTCCTTTTCATGTACTCTTCCATCGGCGGGTACTGCAATATCCACAATTACACAGCTTTTTTCCTTTTTATCAACTATAACAATGTCTGGCCTCCTTGCCTCTATCACATTATCGCATTGTATATTTATATCCCACAACAATTTTACACTTTCATTCTCTACCGTTCCTTCTGGGTTATGTTCATACCATCTTTCCTTATGTTCTAATGCATTTTTCTTGCACAGTTCCCAATGAATTTTCTTTGCTACATTATCATGGCGTCTCTTGTATTCTTTCTGAGCTAATTTTTCACATTCACTTATTATGTGTTGCACACTTTCTCCTTTCTTTCCACACATCCTACAAAGAGGATTGTCAATACTCTTATCAATGTGGTGTTTTACAGCCCAGTTTGGATTTAATTGTCGTGCTTACTGGAGGTCACGGCATCCAAATTTCTTGTGTTCGAAACGGCATTTCTTTAGCCTATGATTATTTCGCAACCATTGCGAATTTCTGTTTGATATATTGGCCCTAGAAAGTAAAAGTCATCCCTTTTCTTGTAAATCTAGTACCACAACCCTGGCTCTTCAGGATGGGAAAATATTTAAAGTTTTTGCAGAGGACCTATTTTGATGCCTTCTCATGAAGCTCAAAGTAACCGCTCTTTTGGTCTGTACCAAAAAAAAATTCCACCTGGCCTCTCAACGAAACTTTGTAATCTTAAAATAAACATGTCATTCTTTGCTGCTCTGGTGTCCGATTATGTGGGAAAATTTGCCTGCTCCCGATATTTACATTTTTATAAATTGAAAATCTAGGCCTATGTTCTCCATTGTCGACCAGAAGTGATTGCATTCTTTACTAGGCCTAACTAAAGCCTACCAAGCTTGCACCTGTCCACAACAACACAAGTTCAAACAGAAATGAGGATTGACTGCAGAAAAACAACAGTGATGAAGGACTGAGTAATGATCATCAAGCCTGTTCCTTTTTAAGAATATTGATACATATAAATATAGCCTTTTCTATCAAATTTTTGAAGAATCAACAATTAGGCCTAAGTCCATCTATGTACCTAATAAATTTTCAAGTTTTGAATTTCCAAACATTTCTTAATACTTTGATGTTAGATGAATTATGAAATCAACCCTGCATACAGCTGACAAGTACTGTAATTCTGCATGTATCAATGCTATGATTTCTAAACTGTGCATGTGCAAAATGGAATTTTTCATCAATTCTTTGCAGATTTATCATCATCAGGATAATGGGCTCTGGCAACCAAATAGATTTGACAAAAAAAGTAAAGAAGCTCTTTGAACCATTTTGACATTATTGTGATTGAGGTTGAAAGATGAACTCTGGACTTCTCCAAAGAAGAAGTAAAAAGGAAAGTCTATGATTCAACTATACACAAGATATGTTTGTTGGGTTATTATTATCAAATGCATAGGAAATGCCTGTTGATAAAAATTTCATTCTCTTTTTATTATCTTGAAGTTTGCAGTACATGTATTTTTTATAAGAGACAGCTTTCTATAAGAAACGGTAGGCTCAATATTTCAAAAGTTAAGAAACAACCCTGCCAGAATTTAAAAAGCGAAGGCACTCTTTAGTAATTTGCAGTTTTAATTGTCCCAGTACACTCAAAAATGTTTTGACACTGTACTGTGTCGCAACTGTTTGGACATTATTTTGAGTGTGAATTATGTTTAATTATTTTGAGATCTTACCAAGTAATTTGGGAGCCCTCTTGAAAAAACTAAATTAACTCTTTACTTCTGGTGTTAAAAATATAAGAAACACACAAGAAACTTTTGCTAGCAAAATGGCCCAAAAATTTAAGAAACTGCCTACCAGCCCAGGGTCTTAATTTCTTGTGAAAAATACATGTATGTGATATTATACAATAAATTGATTTATTTAATTTTGATAAGATGTTGTTTTTATGAAATGTATAGCTAATTGATGCAAAAAATCTGTGGAGCTCCTAAGAAAAATATATCTTGTCTGTTGCTTTTGTTGTTTACTTTGAACTTGAAACAATGTCTGGAAATTGTACAGCATGAATTTTGTGAAGGGTGATACTCATAATGGATAAAGTATAGATACACATCAAAGGCATGGTTTAAAATGTCTCAAATTATGCCTTTAATTTTATTTCTCAACTTTTTGCAACTTCAAAATTCAGCTTTGAATTGAACATTTTGGGATCCAGAGACGTAGGAACTGGGAGGCACTGAGGGCACAAGATTTTGCAATAAACAAAGAAGTGCCCTCCTTATTTTCAGGTGGTGCCCCCTTAGTTTAGTGCCCTTGTTCCTAGCTTAGTGCCCCCTTAGCTTATGAAAAAATACCCTTGAGGTGTTGTGCCCCCCAAGTTTGAGATCCTTCCTACGTCCCTGTTTAGTTTGGATCACAAGTGGAATTTAGGTGCACATATAGAGCTGAATTCATGCTTGCAATGTAATTTTCAATGCTTCCTGGATAAGTTTTCATGTATCACATTACTGAGCCAAACACAAGTCTTACTGTGCAAAGGGCAATAAGAAGGGTGCGTCAGGTGCCAATTCAGCTTTTGAGGGCAAAAATGGGGATGGCTGCTGGGTCTGCAAAATTTATTACCCACTTCAGGAAGATTGTGCCCCACCACAGCTAATAATTTGTTTTGCTAGCTTTTTTCATAAATTCCTTTTGGAAGTCCCACTTCTTTTGCAGCTATTTGAACAAATGTCATCCTGCATATGGGTACTCTGATCAGGAAGTGAAAAGTCAATGGGAATTTTTGGGTCAAAAGGGTTTTTTTGAGATAGGTTAGATCACAACAAGAAATTCCAGTGCTGGTCTTTTTAAATGTCTTTCTCACATATAGATATAAATTACTAATTCAGCCTTTGTAAAATGTTCCCAAATTCAACTAAATTTTTTAGCTTTCTCAAGGTTCAATTTTTTGATAGAAGTCCTTGTTCCATCAACAGATCCCAACTGCTAACTTTGTTAAGTGAACACAGAAATTTTCCTTTCCAAATGATTAACATTTGCACAAACAAGTTTTTAAAGTAATTGGTGATTTGTTTGTAAACACTTAATATTTGCAGATTTTCAAATCTTTATGCATGAACTCTTGATTGTTAGTTTTCTTGAAAATTTAAAGTGTGCTTGGGATCTCTTCTATGCAGAAGACAAAGTTAGCAGTTTTAAAACAGATTGGAGCAAATGTTCTCTGAAATTCTGGAGGTGCTGGACTTTCATGCCAGTTCTTGACATATCCAGTCCAGATTAGGATAATCCCCTGCAATGTTCATTTCCAAAGCTCTGCTTTAAGTCTGGTTTATTGTGGCTTTAAACTTGACAAAGCTGCAGAAAGATTAGGCAATTCAGGATAATAA
Source organism: Aurelia coerulea (assembly GCA_039566865.1). Classification (NCBI taxonomy): domain Eukaryota; kingdom Metazoa; phylum Cnidaria; class Scyphozoa; order Semaeostomeae; family Ulmaridae; genus Aurelia; species Aurelia coerulea. Next base: position 15,252,153 of record CM076944.1, read on the forward strand.
AATGTCTGCTCTGTCTTCAAAAAAAATTCTTCATAATTCGAAATTTTCAGTTGAATTCTTTCCAATGTTCTTTGTTAATATTCTGGGTAAAAATCAAATCACCAGTCACCACCGGCCTAAAAAGGGATAGATTGTTCTGCTTGCAAGTATTCTTGTGGTCAGGGCATAGGAAAGAAGTGCCAGCATCTCTAACAAAGAATAGTTTCCACGATTTGCAGAAAGGCATTTGAAGTGCTCCCGAATTTATTATGGTCATCCGCTGCTCGCAGCTTTTTAGGCCATAGCCCTCCAGCCGGAAGCCGGAAATTTGATCGATTGCAAACGTGGCCTCGTTTTAGTTTTACATTTTTTGTGTTTGTTGTGTTTTACATAATTTGTTCTGATCGCCTGTTTCTGTGCAGCACATAACAACGCCTCCGTTTCAACTTTTAAATCACTTCTGACTAACCAATTCCAGGTTTTGTCCTTGTCTACCTTCTCCGGCATTTTCCTGATGAACTGTCCATACACCCTTTTCCCCTTCCACTTGTCTTTAAGCTCCTGAGCCTTCTTTCGTTTGAATTCACTCTTACTAATAGTACTTTGTGTCTCAATCGTCCCTGATGTACAAACCCCCTGAATTAACTTTTCTACATAATTCAATACATACAAGCTTAAGCTATTTTCCTCTCCTCTAACACAATGTTCTATGCCTATCAAACCTCTGCCTCCTTCATGCCTCTTCAAGTACAGTCTGTCCACATCACTCTTAGGATGAAACGCACCATACATTGTCATCGTCTTTCTTGTTGTTCTGTCTAAACTTTTCAGTTCACTTCCTTTCCAGTCCAGGATTCCAGCCCCATATCTGAAGATAGCTACTGCCCATGTGTTCATCGCTGTAATTTTGTTTCTACCATGCAACTTTGATTTAAGAATCAACCTGAGCCTTCTCTTGTATTCCCTTATGATTTTCTCTTTCATCTCATTTTCTTTGATCTTATCCAGCTCGACTATCCCCAGATATGTGTACCCTTCCTTTTCCACCTCCTTCATTACTTCGCCATTCGGAAGTTCTATCCCCTCACATCTAGCTATTTTTCCTCTCTTCAAGGTAAGAACACCACACTTTCTAAGACCAAACTCCATCCCAATATCTGTACTGAAGACGTGAACCGTGTTCACAAGTGAATCTATCTGTTCTTCATTCTTACCAAACAGCTTTAGATCATCCATGAACAGAAGATGATTTAATTTGTACTCTCTCTTTCCCCATTCATAACATGCATTGACCTTTCTGAGCACTAACGACAGTGGAATCATCCTCAAGACAAACAGCAAAGGCGATAAACTGTCACCCTGAAATTTTCCCCTCTTTACATCAACATTACCAAGTTCTTCTCCATTAGGTGTTAACAAAAGCTTCCACTAACCCATACATCTTTGCAGAAAGTTTCTTACATTCTCTGCAATCCCGAAAATTTCCATACTCTCACTAATCCAACTATGGGGGACAAAGTCATAAGCTTTCTTATCATCTATCCATGCCATAGCCAGGTTAGAATGTCTTTTCCTGCAGTCTCTCAATACAGTCTTGTCAATTAACAATTGATCTTTTGTGCCACGACTCCCACGCCTACATCCTTTTTGTTCTTCTGGCAGAAGATTCTCTCTTTCTAAATAGGTGTACATCTCTTCTGCTATCATTCCTGTCAAGAGCTTCCACATCAAAGGGAAACACGTAATAGGGCGATAGTTTTCCACTGCATTACCTTTCGCAGGGTCCTTTTGGCACAGCACTGTACGACCATATGTCATCCATGCAGGTAAATGATCTTCACCCTCCAATATCTTATTCCGTTGGCAAGCGATTCTAATATGAAGGTTATTGAGGTTTTTAATCCAATATCCTTGGACACCATCCTTCCCTGGTGCTTTCCAGTTTGGGATCTTTCGACACTGTTTCTTTACATTTCAACACTAATCCTCACCATTTCCTGAAGGTGTTCGACGTTACTCTTCTTCTTTAGATCTTTTAACCATCCAGCCTCTCTATTATGTTCCTTTTCAACGCTCCAGATGTCACCCCAAAGCTTCCTACTCTCTTCAGCATCTGGCGCATCACTTACACTATTTCCACCTCCATTCAGTTCTGTGTATATCTTCTTCTGATCAACATTAAACATCCTGTTTTGTCTGAATTGAGTGATTCTCTGTTCGCATCTTTTAACTTTTGCGCTCTTTGCTATCATTCTCTGCTTTAGCTCTTCGATCACTGTTTTAAGCCCTTGTCTTTTAACTCTGTAGTTTGCTTCCAGATCTTTCAGTTTCCTTTTCTTCTTATCCCCAAGTTCACCTTTTTTTTCTCTTTCCAGCAAGTTGACATCCTGCTTCAATCTTTTAATATCCCCCTCAATTCTACGTTTCCATCTAGGTTCATCTTTCTTCCTAAATGTGATTTTCTTCAAACCTAGCTGTTCCGCCACCCACACACTTGCGGCCCTGATTAGGTCATTCGTTTGTGTGATGTTGCCGCCTGCCATTATTTCTTTCAGTTGCTCAACAATCTGTCTCTGTTCTGGGTCAAACTCAACATCGTCGGTTTCGGTTTCAGCTTCATCTCTCTCACACCTCATTACATCAGCCTCCTCTACTTGATTATTCCTATCCACTTCTTGGTCATTTCTCACTTCAGTTTCCTCATTCACAAATTCAGTCTGAGTATCGTCTTCCAGATTACCATCCTCGTTCTGTACTTCATCTTCTATTTTCCTTTTAATCATTTCCAACTCAAGCTCTGATAGCCACCCGTTCTTTCTGATGGCCCTCGCCTGGTCACAAACACGCTGTTCCGTTGAGTGAAACATACCCCTTACTCTCCATTCTCTAAACATTCTTTGTCTGTAGCCTCTGATGGGTCTCCCCTCTTCATCAAACGGGTTACTTCTATAAAAGCATTCCATCACTACCTTATTTACTTCTTTATTCCATCTCATTCTGGCAGTATTAGGATAACGACCGGGCCCCCGCTGCTCACCCGAGGAACACCTGCCGGACGAGGAGCCTTCACGTGATGTTCCAGCCCCATTTACGTCGTTATTTGATATACTATCATTAAGGTTGACAGTGTTTTTTAGCACTCATATAGAGGTTTAGTGAATTTTAAGGTTGCACTACCACCAGTGTTTTTCGAATGTACGCAATAGTGATAGAAGCTTTATCGCCACTCAATCGAAAGTCGCATTTGAAATGTATAAGAAAGACGCTCAATCCAGGCTCAGACACCATCTCTAGGGAAGTTGCCAACCAAGGCTAAAGAGTCCCCCCTACCCATGAGACAGACTAGCCCCCGCCGGATGCCAACCCGGTATTTCTTGGTCTCGGGGAGAGCTTACAGGTGCTACACCTTGCTCAAGGGTGACCTGGAGGTAGTTGTGGCAAAAGGTAACCTCATTATCCCACGTCGAAACTCCACAACCGGATGCAGTTTTATGTCATACCCAGGACAGCAATTTCATTCTTATTATTATTATCATTATTATTGTTACTATTATTATTATTATTATTATTATTATTATTATTATTATTATTATTATTATTATTATCATAGCGCATACTGTCTAAATGTCAGTAGAGTTCTTTTTCTTGAGGTTCGGTGACAACAAGTCTCCTCAAATCTCAAGAACTTTCCTGAGGATCCTTGCAGAATACAAGATGGCACTCTTCTGCAGTTCCACTATCTTCGTTTCGATGCCAATGTCCTCCAGTCTCTTTTTTAAAAGTTTTGGAGTCGTTCCTAAAGCTCCAATTATGATAGGGATGACTTTCACTCGTTTGTTCCAAATCTTTCTTAGCTCCCTGGCTAAATCTTGATATTTTTCAATTTTTTCCATTTCCTTTGCGTCCACTCTGCTATCATAAGGCACCGCGAAGTCAATTATCTTGCATATATTTTTCTTTTTGTCTGTCACGATCATGTCAGGCCTTCTCGCTTCAATTACATGGTCTGTTTGTACTTCGAAATCCCATAGAATGTGGAAATCATTGTTCTCACTGACTGCATCTGGCTCATGTTCGTACCATTTCTCTTTAACATCAAATCCACACCGTTTACTGACTTCCCAATGCACCTTCTTCCCAACCCAGTCGTGTCGACGCTTATATTCCTTTTGTGCCATCTTACTGCACTCGCTCAAAATATGATTGACACTTTCGTCAGCTTGACCGCACATTCTGCATTTGCTTTCTTGCTGGGTCTTGTCTATCTTTGCCTTGATCAAATTAGTTCTGATTGCCTGCTCTTGAGCTGCCATTATCAATGTTTCTGTCTCCCTTTTCAAAGTGCCATCCTTTAACCACATCCATTGCTGCTCGTCCGCTAGATTTTCTGTCTGCCTGATGAACTGCCCATGTAGCATTTTTGCTTTCCAGTTGTTTTGCCTTTTGAGTTTTTTTCGTTTCTTGAACTCATTCTTACTTTCAATTGCTGCTTCCCAGTCTGTGGCTTCATCGGCACCTCTTGCAGCACTAATCAGCCTTTCTTCACTCATCTTCACGTATTCTTGCAATCCCAGTTTAGCTAAATTCACTGTATCTTCAACACTCAGGAGTCCTCTGCCCCCTTCACTTCGTGGTATGTATAGACGATCAACATTGCTCCTAGGATGCAGTGCATTATGCATAGTCATTAGCTTTCTTGTTCTTCTATCCATTTCTTGTAGATCACTAATAGTCCAGTCAAGGAAAGCAGCTGAGTATCTTAGCATTGGTATGGCCCATGTGTTGATTGCTTTGATTATGTTGCCACCATTGAGCTTGACACAATGGCACAATGACACAATTATTATTATTATGATTATTATTATTATTATTATTATTATTATTATTATCATTATTATTATTATTGTTAATAATAATGAAGATTTGACAACTGATGAAGATTTTATAATCGAAACGTATTGCTTTTAACAGTTTTGTTTTTCATATACTTTTTTCTGTTATTTTTGATGGTGGTTTTGTTTTAATATTATTATTATTATTATTATTATGTAGATTTCACACGGTATTGATGTACAAACCGGCTAATTGTCTAAATTGTGTTTCCCATCGAACCACTACCCGTGGTCTAGGATGGGAAGCATTTCTGCCTCTCCTTATTTCTGTTCTTCCGTGCTGTTCATCTTTGCTTTTTATTTCGTATCAAGGAATTTCCGGATAATCCGTGCTGTGCCAAGAAGACATGTTTTCTGCAGTACATCTACCCCCAGGTGCAGCTCTAGCTTTTCAAGGTTTTTTCTCAAATTCTTTGTCACAGTTCCCAAAGCCCCTATGATTGGTAGGATTATGACTTTGTCAACTTCTTTGTTCCAACATTTCAGAATTTCATATTTCAAGTCAGTATAGTACTCTATCTTTTCTTGCTCTTTTTTCTTGATTCTGGTGTCAAACGGGCATGTAACATTAATGACGAGGCATACTTTCTGTTTCTTATCTAGGACTGCAATATCTGGCTTGTTGTGCTCTATTCTCTTTCCAGTTTGTATGGAAAAGTCCCATAACAATTTAATTTCATCATTTTCAAGGACTTTCATCTTTGTTTCCACAAAATGCTCATAGCTTTTCTCTGTGCATGCAAACCCGAATCTCTTGCAATAGTTCCAGTGGATTATTGCAGCAATTTTATCATGTCTGCACTTCTTGTAATCATTTTGAGCTAACTGTGAGCATTCAGATACACTACAGTCTCGTCTCGTTCATCACACATTCTGCATTTGGTTGAGCAATCATGTTTGTCTATCATTTTGTTAATCCAATTTACCCTTAGTGCCTGTTCCTGTGCTGCTAGTAGTAATCCTTCAGTCTCTTTCTTTAATACCCCTTTCTGTAACCACAGCCAGCTATCCTTGTCATCCCTAACTTCTTTTGTTTCTTTGAAAAACACTGAATGGAGCTTCTTTTCTTCATAGTTTGCCTTCCGTTTTTTCCCCATTTCCACTTTTTTCCGTTTTGGCTCTACCGACTCTGTAAAAAGCCCATCTCTTACAACCTCCTTAAGCAAAGCTTCTTTCGTTTGTTCCAGGTAAAAGCCAGGACTTGCTTTCTCTAATTCTACAACCTCTTTCTGCTCTTTTCCAGTACAAACGGTCCACATCCGATTGGGGGTGCATACTTCTGTGCATTGTAAGCAACTTTCTGGTCTTCCTATCAATATCCTTCACTTCATATTTTTTCCAATCAATGATTCCTGCCCCATATCGTATTAGTGAAACTGCCCTTGAATTTATCGCTTGTATTATGTTTCCGGCATTCAGTTTGGATCTCAAAATCTTCTTAATTCTACGGAAATATTCTTGCCTGAGTATGTCCTTCATTTCTGTACTTTTGATTTTATCATTCTCCAGTTCTCCCAGATACTTATAAGCTTCTTGATCTTGCAAGGATTTTATTTCCTTGCCTTCAAGTAGATCTAATCCATCACTATTCATCAATTTTCCTCTCTTCATCTCCACCATAGCACATTTCTCGATACCGAATGTCATCCCAATGTCGCTGCTAAATTTTCGCACCGTTTGCACCAAGGAGTCCAATTGATTCTTGTCTTTTCCATATAGCTTTAAATCGTCCATGAAAAGGAGATGGTTCAATTTAGCCCTCTCCTTTCCCAGTGAATATTCTTCTTTAGCTTTATTTAATATAATAGATAAAGGGATCAACGCTAACACAAATAAGATAGGCGAGAGGCTGTCCCCTTGAAATATCCCTCTTCTTATCTGTACATCTGCTAATCTTTCTCCTCCTGGTGTTAACTCTACTCTCCAATGTTGCATTGCATTTTCTAACAGATTTCTGACCTTTCCCGAGATTTTGACCAATTCAAGACAACGCTTGATCCACGAATGTGAAACTAGGTCATATGCCTTTTTATAATCCATGCAGGCAATGCACAAGTGTGTCATCCTTATTTTGCAATTCCTCAGCACCATCTTATCGATCATCAACTGATCTTTCGTTCCCCTACTGTTTCTGCAGCAACCTTTCTGTTCATCAGGCATTAGATTTTTCTCCTGTAGATGTGGTATATCTCTTCTGCAATTATTCCTGTTAGAAGTTTCCACATAAATGGTAAACAAGTGATCGGGCGGTAGTTTGAGACTATGTTCCCTTTAGATTTGTCCTTCAGCATCAGGCAAGTTCTTCCTTTGGTCATCCACAATGGTACATTCCCCGCTGTCATACATTCATCTAGCTGCATTGCTATAATTTCATGTAAGTTTGTAAATTCTCTCAGCCAGTACCCATGTACAAGATCTGGTCCAGTTTCTTTCCACTTTCCCACCTTTTTCAAGTGTTTTTTAACTCTTTCTTTCGTGATGTTAAAATCTTTCTGTGCTTAAACATTTTCGGTGTGATTTTCCACTTGCTTTATCCACTGTGCATTATCATTGTACTTGGTTTCTTTTCCCCAAATTTCTCCGCAAAACAGTTAGCTCTCTTCAGCATTCGGTGTTATGTTATCCCTTCTCTTATTTCTCTCTAGAATATCAAATGATCCTTTCTAGTTTGTTTGGAAAAGGCAATTTTGCATGTACTGGTTGTTTTGTTCCTCATATTTTCTAATCTTTGCAGTCGTTGCTTTTACTCTTTGCTTTAGCTCTTCAATCACTGTCTCAATTCCCCTTTTCCCTTCATGATATGTTAGCTCTAGCCTACTTTTTACTTCTTCTTTCTTTAATATTATTATTATTATTATTATTATTATTATTATTATTATTATTATTATTATTATTATTATTATTATAATTATTATTATTATTATTATTATTATTATTATTATTACTATTAAAGAATTGATCGAGATGCCTTGCTTGCTGATAGTTAACAACAAATAAAAAACAAGACTGCTTGTGTGAAAATTTTTGATCTATCGTAGATCTTCTTCAATCACTAAATGATAGCATTCTATAAATCTAATAGTTAATAAACATTTAACAAGAGAGAATGTTGCGTTCTATAATGGAAAAAGAATTAAACGTTCTCCTAAATAATGGAATGTAAGTTTCTAATGATGTGGCGTCATGAAATACGCGGTTAATTCGTTTTGCTAAATAGTTTTAAATGAATACGTCCTAGTTCGTTGCAACGACTTTCTTTCTGTGCAAGGATATCAGAGTCCCCTTCAACGCTCTCTATAAGACGTGCACCCGCAGATCGCGATCAAAACTGCACAATTCACTGTCATACTATTATTATTATTGCTGCGTAGCCGAGCGTAGCGAGCGCAGCGGCATCCTATTCGGGATTGATTTCCAGATTTTGAGGACCGTTCACCGGTGGTTGGGCATTCCAAGAGAACAAAAAGAACTTTACTCGATTCACTACAGAAGTTGTTGTTGTTGCTGTTGTTGTCGCTTCAGTTGTCTGCTCGGTGGTTGTGGAAAAAAGAGACATTTATACTGAATCTAAGTAAATTCAACATGTCGTCTCCTTTCAACAACGAAAGTCGTGAGTCGAGTCGAGTTCGTCAAATCGTAGAAGGACAAGCGTACTTCCACGCGCATTGGTTAGTATCATGTCTTTTGTTTTATCCTCATTTCATTACAAATATATGAGGCTTTCTCTTTATCATCTCCAATATTGTTTTGATCTACGTTTTTATAGCTGACAGGAAGATTTCATCAGGGCCTAATAAGTCTGATATTGATAAACCAGACCTTGGCAGCGGAAGGAAGTGGATAAAGCAGCAGTGTTTAAAATTCAGACGGAGAATTTCAAGTAGGAATTGTGTAGCCTGCGTGCAGACTCTACTGATTCCCTGAAGAGAAGTGAGGTTCCTCCTCCAGTAGAGTCTGCGCATCAGCGACGGAGAGCCTGTCTGCTGACATCAGCATTTTACATTCTGATGTTCCCGGATGTTGCCGTCTGTTGTATATTCAATATGGACGCCACGCTGCACGATCGCTTGACGGTGGTTAAAAGATTTTATGCAAAATGGAGTTGGAAAGAACATTGTGCAGAATTTGCAGAATCGAAATAGTAACAAAGCACGACTTTAGTTAATTCCAGGAAAGTTGATTATGAGGAAAGCATTAAAAGTTTTCATGAGTCGATAAAAATAGAGAGGTTGGCGTTGTTGGCGAGGCCTAAAATGAAATACATTTGCAAACCAAACAATAATGTTTGACGCAACTGAAGCGATGGCATTGAAAATTACTGAGGAAATTTAAAGTTACGAATGAAGTCAGATATTCTCTTGGAGTCACGAATGAAATCCGAGTTTTTGACCTGGCGCAATCAAGTTTATCACCCCGCCCGTGTGATGCACGCATAGCCTAATATTATATGGCTCTGGAGGAAATATACCCCTTGATTTGGTGCTAGAACATTTCAACAACATTACGAAACTGTGCTTAGCCACTCTCAGAAGGCCTGCAGAGAGTGCAGAATTAAGAAGATCAGGAAAACACTAAAGCATCAATCAAAAATGACATTTATGTACTAATAACAAAGGTAGACAATACAAAGCACACACAAGGCAAAATCCAGCCATTTTAGACGACTTTGATGTTCATGACTTCTATACATGTTATGGGTTGAAACAGACAAGAAAAAAATTCAGATTCATTATTTACAGTAAACCGTTAAAAAGCATATCAACTAGTGGTTGCAGCTCTATGGCCTCATCCCACATGTCCACTACAGTGTAAAACGCTGAGTGCATTTTTTTTATAAGAAATTAAGAATTTGGGCCAGTACTGAAAGTTTCTTAATGATCAGATTTTGATTATTCTTACTTTCTTACGAATTTCTGAAAAGTTTCCTAACAAACTTCATGTTCACTACCTGTCCTTGCGAACTTTTCAAAACAATGTGTTTTGAGGGCTTCCAGTATTTAGACATTAAACAAATGAAGATAAAGTAAAAATATGTTATAAAGTTATCTTTTCCCAGTACTGGAGTTTCTTAATTTTTTGGCAATCTGAGAGTCAAGGTTCTTCTTACGGAGAAAATTTGTGCATGTGGCCATTACTATTTATCAAGACCCCTCTCTAATAAGCCCCTCACACCTATTCCCAAACCTAATTGAGACCCCCTCTCATTGTAAGGCCCCCTCCATGTATTTAAAACACAAATGCTTTTGAAAATTTTCTCTCAGAGAACTAAAACAATTAAAAGAATAATTTTTATTGTTTTGGGCTCAACACCAACTTGCATTTGTTTGTATTACTTTCAAAATGTTAAAAGTCAAACTCGGATAAATCAGTCTTGCATTTTCAGAAGCTCAGGAAAAAGTATCAGTCCCTAGATTGGACTGAATTAAAATCCCTAAATTGGACAAAATATGATGAGTTAAAATATGACAGGTTAGCCAGATTTGCTTGGATTAAGTCAAATTATTTCTCTCGGTCTGACGAAATCTGAATCATGCGAGTATGACCGTATGTTCATTTTGGGCAATACGAAATAAAAGGTTCCACTGTTGGAGTTCAGATATATTTATTTGATTCTCTAGAAGATGAGTTTTTCTGAACAAAGAGTGGCACTAAATGCTGTGTCCATATTTTGATGTTGACTTGCGTAATTAAGAGCATCCAATTCAGAATCATCAACAATGTCTTGTCATGCATTGTCTTCATTTTCTTCCACCAAAAATGAATGATCCAAATCTGAACAAGGATGTCTGGAAAGATTGAACTCAAGATCTCCAAAATTTTGATTCCATGGGTAAAAATTTCCAGATCTCCGCATGCTTTCTCAGAGTTTCATAGTTAAATGTTTTGTCAGCATGCTTCAACACTTGGTTGATATGAAAATCTCCATAGTTGATATTCACATTGGACAAAATAGATAATGTGCTCATAACTTTGTATTCCTGTAAATCTTTGGAAAGTAGTTTCATTTGTTCATTTGATATCTCTTGTGTTTTTACTATATGTTCACACCCTTCAGAATTTTCCTGAATAAAAGGATAATAGGATACAGTGCATGGATCTGCTTTACAGTCATTATTAAAATTTTCAGCACAAATGTCGAACAGCACTTGCAGCCTCGTATTACACCCATTGCATCATTGTTTTCAGAAAGATTGTTTGAAATCATCTCTCTGCGGCATTTGCTTGATGTCACATATTCTCTGATGTCGTCCCCTGCACAATTTGATCGCAAAAATCCATTGTACAGCAGGGAGCAGCGGCTTTTAGAACCATCTCTTCGCGTCCTACCACATTCTTGTATGTAGGATTCAATGGATTTTGATGGCCCTAAATGCAATATTCTACAGACACCTTTTGCAATTCATACCCATTCCAAAAGCCACAGTACATTTTAAAATTCTTATTGTGCCATCTAATTCTGAAAGATCCTTTAAAATATGCACTTTTGATCTGTTCGGTGTTCCTGCATGAAACATGTCTACTGACCTTTTCTGTGGGATCTTGAGTTTCAATGCATAAAAATCTGGACCAAGGCTTTCTTCAAATGTCTTCCATATGACAGCTGCTGGGTTTTGGGTTTTGCAAATAAATCCTTTCTGTCCTTATTTTTGACTTGCAACTCAGTTATAAGTGGGTAGAACATTTTTTGAATAACATATCATTATATATCAAATTTAAAATTCTCCTTCCCAGGTGAAAACTCCAAGATGTGTGTGTTTCTGCCAACACAAGGCCTCAAAGATTTTCAGTTTTGTAGCTTTTGTAGCAGTTGCTGTGAACCCTGAAAACTGTGTATCTCTTGGTAGCAAAGATCTTAACTTCCCAATTGATCCATACCAAATCCTGGAGTGATCCATGTTAGACCTTGATGACCCCCTGCAAAAGAATATTTTGTTACCTCAAGAACTACTGTACTGTACTTTGAAAGATGTTTGCACTTAATTTAAATCCAGCTTGAGAATAAAACATTTATTTAGAAATCTAACAAATTTTCACAGGGAGTCAGCATTTCTAATTTTACTAAATAAATGATCTATTATGAGCATTTCTTATCAAACATTGTCTTACGTGAATTAATAAGAAAATCTTTATTTCCCAAATTCATGTTTTAGAATGGCCATTTAATTTTACATCAAATACAGTTAGTGTCAGAAGTTCAGATTCTAGAATGTATGGATTCCAGGGTTATCTAATACGGCTGATCCAATCCTAGGGATGAAGAACACTGTCTGACATCATTCAACAGGCAATGATTCAAAGCTTATTTCAATGGCAGCACACTGTATTGATTTTCCAGGGCTTTGATAATATGGTATTCAAGGGGTTAAATAAACATTGCAAGAATCTGCAAATAATAATTATTATAATATGATAACAATAAAATTGCAAGAATCTGCATCCACCCTATTTTGTCTAATGAAGAGGGCACTACAAGGATTCTTTTGAGTAGGGGGTTGCCACCCCCCAACCACTGCACAAACAACCCATATTTTCAAAGTTAATTTCAAAAAATGAATGCACCACAATAACTTTTCATATCATGGATTTGGCTACCATTTATTAAATTTGAAGCATTAAATTTCCGTATCATTTTGGCAAAACCCTAACCTAAACCTACTGTCTGTATCAAAATTGATGTTGAAGGTGGTCCATTTTGCTTAGACAGCTTTGGTCCATGTCCCCCCTCTATGCACCAGTATTCCATGATGTTCCCCCAACGAGAATTTACTTTTTTGCACCATGAAAAACTTACCATAGTGTTATGCAATGGGCTTCATAAACAGCAACTCCGACAGTTATCAGCAAAGTAATTATCAGTAGGCCTAAATAGTTGCTCCATTTTGTTGGGAAGACAACATCGATTCAGGTGTGAGGAGGAAGAGTCTGTTCTTGACATCCAAGAAGGGTTGTACAGTGCTCCTGTCCACGGAATATTGCCACAGCTGAAACATAAGTCTTTAAAATCTTTGAAATAAAATTACAGTGCATTCTTTTGTTCGTTGTTAAATCTGTCGACATTCAAAGTACAGCATGCAAGCTTCCATGCTTCCTGGAAACGTTCTTCATCCCACTCCTGCCATGTTGTTGTTCCTATTGCGCCATCATGAATTGCGAGATAACAATAGAATCGCTCTCTACCAATGAGATTTGGTTCCTCGAGCCGAGGAACCGCACGTGACCGCAGACAGGCTTTCCGTCGCTGATGCGCAGACTCTACTGGAGGAGGAACCTCACTTTTCTTTAGGGAATCAGTAGAGTCTGCACGCAGGCTAGAATTGTGGGGTTAGGCCACCAAATAACACCTACATTAGTGTTGCGAGTTTCTGTGTGTTTCTTTTACTCTACTAGGGATCAGGAGATATTGAAATAAATCCTGGACCAACACCTTCATCAAGCAACAGTCCCTTCTGGCTCTGCTCTGAAAGTTAAGTCCTGGATCTGCCAAAAGTAGTTGCAAATGGAACTCTACACCAACTCACCAAGGGGATGCATATTTGAGTGAAGAATCACACGGAAGGCAGTGTGCTTTTATGGCAACCATCGTGAAATGGCAGTTGAAAGGTGAGTATATACAGATATATGATATACTAGAACTTGACCGCAAGTGGCTTGAGCCACTTTTATATGCTTACAGTCCCTTTAACTTTGTGCAATAAGCTGGATGTTTTATATTTAGAAGTTGATTGCTTAATATTGGAGCTGAAAATACTTTCACATAAATGTCAACAGATATTTTTGACAATGGGAAAACAATTGTTTATTGGCTGTTTCAAGACAAAACACTGAAATTCAAAGCACTTGCAACTGCCATATGTGCTGAGCTGTGCTGAGTTTAATTCAGTGTTATTGCAATTACACACAGCTATAAGAAACTCTAAAGCAATTTCATAGAAGATTAAGAAATTTGATACCCATTTCTCAAATCATTCACAATTTGAGTTCTAAGCTGGTGTCAAATCAGCCTTTCATTGAAACAAGTAGAAATTAAGAAGCCCAAAAAGAAAGTTGTTGGAAACTCACCCCAAAGCCATACCAAAATTCTTACAGAAAATGTGTGTGGTGTCTATCTACTTTTTTCACTTTACAATAGCTGACATCAGCTGATTACTTTTGGTATTGGTATGGTAATATTGATTCTGTTTTTCTACAGTTGTCTGCACAAAATTGTATAACATTTGGAACTAGCTAGCTGGTTTTTGTATTAGAATGATGGTTTTGCTACTGTTTTGCTGCAACTGTTCTTTCTTTCATTGTTCTCTGTTATGCAAGTTAGGACTATCTAGGCACTCCCAACATTTACCAAAACCCTGAGTTTCCAAATTTTTGATTTCATGTGATGACAATAGAACATCGTGGCTGTTTGTGTAGCAAATCAAAAATTGAATATAAGTTTGCACAAACTGTGGTCTTTCAATTTGTGGGATTTGTTATTGCTTTTCATGTGGATTATTGCTTTCCAAACTTTTTGCAATATCATCTGCCATGCTCTGTGAATTTAAACTTGGGAGTATGATACCATCTCACGCAGATTTGTATGTATTTGTGGACTTGTGTGACTTAAGCTGGACCTTATCACAGTCAATAGCAGCATTCCCTTTGACTTTGTTAACAGCTAGTTTGCCCAGGGCACCAATGACTATTGGGATAACCTTGGTTGATACATTCCAAATCTTCTTGATTTCTCTGGCTAGATCTTGTTATTTTATTATCTTTTCCTGCTCCTTGTTTCTTATGTTCACATCAACTGGTATGGCTTACGTCTATTATGATCGTTTCATTTGCATTTTTATCCACTATTATAATGTCTGGCCTTCTCGCGTGAATTTCGAGGTCGATCTGTACTGTAAAATCCCATAATACTTTGAACTGTTCATTTTCAACAACACTCTCAGGTTGATGCTGGTACCACTTTGTCATTGGTTTTAAATCCTCGCTGACGTTATATATCCCAATGGAGTGCTCTGGCTACACAGTCATGTCGGACTGTAACTGTGCAGCCATCAGCATTCCTTCGGTTTCTTTCTTTAATTCTCCTTTCTGTAGCCACGTCCACGACTCTTCTGCTCCTACTTTTTTCGTTTGTCTAAAATACTGTCTGTGAAGTTCCTTTTCCCAGATAATCCTTCCTCTCTCTTCCTTTCGTCTTTTCTTGTAAGCTTTAACACTTTCTACCTCTACCGTCACGTTTCCTCTGGCTGCAGGTATCAGTTTCTCTTTGCTTTTCATTACATATTCCTTGAGATTTGGTTCTGCAATATCAACACAATCTTCTTTTGAAATAAGTCCTCTACCACCTTCGTTTTTGGGTAGATAAAGCCTATCTACACTGTCTCTCGGGTGTAGGGCTCTGAACATGGTCATCATCTTTCTTGTCTGTCTATCTACTCGGTGTCCCAAAAAAAGGTAACAGATTTGATTGGGGCTAGAGATAAGAATTTAAGTTGAATCAACCCCTGATAAGTTTTGAAGTACTCTTAGATAGTTAACTTGAAGCTTGATACCTTATTTGTTGATATTGGTGCATCGAGAGTTGGAATATTAAGCTTGAAAGTCAAAATTTGCATCCTACTCCAAACCAGAGCTTTTGGGGTTTGGCCTAAGCTGTTAACTCGCTGTGCTGTGGAATCGCCTCAATCATAGCCAAGTACAAACAAGAAACCTCATGCTTAGGAACACATTTTAGTGGAAATCTGACTTTGACCTTCACAATCAGGTTCAAGAATTTAGCCCCAAAGGGACCCCTTTCTTGATTCTACAAAAACTTTAAATTACACCTGCCAGAGAAAAGTTATTTATCAGCGAAATAAGTCCCGTAGGCTTTAACTCATAGACTATCTTGCAATCTTCATTGCTTGAATGAAATGTTTTCTGCATCATCTCTCACGAAATTATTAAGAAAAAAAGCAATCGTTATATGCCCAAGGGAACATAAAAAATGCTCATTCGTGCTTGGCTTGGTGTACTTTTGTAAATGCATCTTGACTGGAGAAAAATATTCCTTGGTGACTATATTCATTAATTTGTTTGTTAGTTTTCAGTTGTTTACGTTCTTTTCAAACGGGTACCCAAAGGACCGATCCTTGTCAAAAAATGTCTTTGACTGAGGAGATTCCCCTAACCAGCGCGTTAGCTGTTTAGGCCAAAACCCAAAAGCTCTGGTTTGTAGATGGACACAAATTTTGGCTTTCGAGATTAATATTTCAACTCTTGATGCGCCAATATCAACAAACGAGGTATTAATCTTCAAGTTAACTATGCGAAGAGTACTCCAAAAGTTATTTGGGATCGATTCGACTTATACTCTCATCGCTAGTCCCCATCAAATCTGTTACCTTTTTTTGGGACACCCGGTACAGTTCTTAATTCTTCTCTTGTCCAATTCAAGAAAGCAGCCGAGTATCTAAGTAATGACACTGCCCATGTATTAATTGCTGTGGTGCTATTTCCACCATTCAGTTTTGATTTTAGAACTTTCTTTATCCGTCTAAAATACTCTTTTTTTACTTTTTCCTTCATCTCATTGCGTAAGACCTGTTCTGCTTCCACTATTCTCAGGTACTTGTAGCTATCTCCTTCATTCATTGCCTTGACGACTGTATCATCTGGTAGTACAACTCCTTCTGACTTCATGATTTTGCCTCGCTTCAAAACTAACATGGCACACTCTTCAATCCCATATTTCATTCCAAATTCTTCACTTACAACCCTGACTGTCTGAGCCAAAGACTTTAGTACGTTCTCGCTTCTAGCAAACAGCTTAAGATCATCCATGAAGAACAGATGATTTATTCTCTCTCCCTTTGCAAACTGATAGTAAGCATTCGCTTTTCTTAGAACTAGGGTCAAGGGAATCATGGCTACTACAAACAGTAGTGGTGATAGTGTGTCTCCTTGAATTATTATTATTATTATTATTATTATTATTATTATTATTATTATTATTATTATTATTATTATTATCAATTTCTTCAAAACCCTTCGTAGGAAAGAGCTCTTTTGGCAGTACAAATTGGGTTTGTTTGCACCAAATGGCCTAAACGAGAGGGCGGCTGATGTTGAGCTGGATATGTTTGCTTGTGGTACTGCCTAGTTCTCATACCATTGCATTGAAAACCTTGGGCAACACAATGGCAGGGATGTCGGCTTGTTGACTTCGTGTATAATTACACGTAGTGGTGGGGTGGAATTCCCTATCGAGCTATCCTGGATTTAGCAATTTAAGCAAATCTTTGGAGGGTCAATGGCCGATATCCCTTGCCTGTTGTCTCGGGTTGTAAAAGTTGTTGTCGCGGAGAGCTTTCAGTCCCTTGTCTATAAGATTTAGAGATCGCTTCTTTCTATTCAAATCCAAAAAAAGGGGGAAAACATCTTCGAGTAAGGTCATTGGGGAGTTTTGTAGAAAGAAATTCAGGCCTTGTTTTTTTGCGGCTTTGTCTATATGTAATATAAAAACAGTCTTTTATGTTTATCTTGTTGATAGTATTCTAAAATAATATTCTTTTCTTTTCTTTTATTTGTCTAGGGTATAGAAACTATTTTTATGTAAATTTTAGTATAAATACTTGGCTGTCTAGGATTGTAAATACACTGAAGAAGATTTTATATCGAAACGTCTGCTCTGAAACAGTTGTGTTTTTATCATTTCAATTTCTGTTTTACTTTGAAAGTGGTTTAGTTTATATTATTATTATTATTATTATTATTATTATTATTATTATTATTATTATTGTCATTGTTTCAGCTTACGTTCTGGCTGTTGGAATTGCCGTCATTTCTCCTGTTAGGTGGGTCATAACAAATGACCAAGGGCTAACAGGAATCTCTCTCTTACATCTCTAGCACTTTCCTCAGGATCCTTGCAGTTCCTAACAAGGCAGTCTTTTGTGCAGCTCCGACATCACCCGGTATCCCCAACTTCTCAATCCACCTGTCAAACTCTTTTGTCACGCTTCCAAGGGCACCTACAACCACAGGAACAACCTGCACCTTTCTCAATTGCCACAGTCTTCCAATTTCCCTTCGCAAGTCCTGGTATTTCTCCACCTTTTCCCTTTCCTTTTCATGTACTCTTCCATTGGCGGGTACTGCAATATCCACAATTACACAGCTTTTTTCCTTTTTATCAACTATAACAATGTCTGGCCTCCTTGCCTCTATCACATTATCGCATTGTATATTTATATCCCACAACAATTTTACACTTTCATTCTCTACCGCTCCTTCAAAGAAGAAAACAAAGAAGTTATTGTTTTGGGCGATGTAAATGTGAACTACCTTGTGAAGGAAGATAACAAGGACTTTAAAGAAATTCTTGCTCTCCTGGGACTGAAACAGTTGATAAAGGATGCTACAAGAATCTGCGAGACAACAAAAACTCTAATTGATATCATTGCAACAACAAATTGTAAAAACATTCGATCCGCAAATGTTTTCCCATCGGGTTTTAGTGATCATGATCTTATTGGCTGTGTTCGCAAAGTAAACCATCTGAGATTTAAACCGAAAGAAATCCGCTGCCGTGACTACAGCAGATATAACCCGGACCAACTGAATCGCGATCTTCTGGATGCGGATTGGTCAAAAGTTTATGGCACAAATGATGTAAATATAGCCTGGAAGGCATTCCATAAAATCACGTCAACACTCTTTGACATTCATGCCCCTATGATAAACAAACGAGTGACATCTAAACCAGCTCCATGGCTTACCGCTCAAATAAAAACCCTAATGAATGACCGGGATAAGCTCTACAGAAAGTACCGAAAGAGCAAATTAGACTGTGATAGGAGAGCATACCAGGACAAACGAAACCAAGTAAATACGACGCTCCGCAAAGCAAGAAGTAACTACAACAAGGATTTGCTAAGGGAGAGCTCCAATGATCCGGACAAATTCTGGAAGACTCTAAAGAGCATTTACCCAACATCATCAAAGGGTAACCCACAGTGCCAATCGTTCGATATAAACGGGGAGAAGTGTACTGATGCAAAACAAATTGCCAATGGTTTCGGATCGTTCTTCTCAACTGCCGTCAACAACATCAAGTCACAAGCCATGCGCCTTACCAACTTCGCATGGCGGAAACAGAGTAACATGATCTTTAAAACTTACAAAACATTTCGCTTTAAAGAAGTAACACCTGTGGAAATTTGTAGTCTCATTAAGAAGCTGAAAAAGAAGAAATCTACCGGATGTGACAATCTGCCTGTCGTGTTCCTCAAGGACGCTAAGGATGAGATTAAAGAGCCTCTCACCTACATTATCAACCTCTCAATCAGAAATGGAGTCGTACCTACAGGTTGGAAAACAGCTCGTATCACACCAGTTTATAAGTCTGGCCCCAGGTCTCAATTTAACAACTACAGGCCGATTTCAATCCTGCCGATTGTGTCTAAGATCGCTGAAAAAATTGTTCACAAACAGCTGATGAATTTTCTAGAAGAGAACAATCTACTCTACAGTCATCAATTCGGATTTCGCAACAGAGATCTCAGTAGGCTGGATAAATGGTTCCATGAAAATGAACTTATTATGAACCTCAACAAAGGAAAAACTGAAGCTCTTCTGTTTGGAACCGCTAAGAAAGTAGCGAATGGTTCATCTGATTTCAGACCAAGCGTAAACGATAAGGAGATAACAAAAACCGCAAGCTACAAGTACCTCGGAATCCCAATTGACAGTGCCCTGAATATGAACACGTTTTTTGACAAGTGCTACAAAAAGGCGTCCTCTCGACTCAGTCTCCTTGCAAAACTAAGAGGAGACCTGGATATGAAAGCAGCTAAGGCTATATACCAAAGTATGATTTTACCAACGTTCACATATTGCGGTATCCTCCTGCTCTGCAGCACAAGAACCCAGTCAGAAAAGTTGGATTCCTTCCACAATAGAGCCGAAGCCATTGTAAATAGAAACTCGGTCAACAGAATCACACTGCAGTCTGTTACCAATGCCAACAAGAAACGAGCTTGTACCCTTGTCAGATCATGCCTAGATGATAAAGTCATCGATCCTTTCAGAAATTACTTCCAGCTGATAGAACATTCAATACGGACAAGAAACAGTTCAAAAATAATACGTCTGCCAATGATTAAAACAGAGTACGCCAGAAAAAGTTTCTCATTCACCGGTGCAAAAGAGTACAATATGCTCCCATTGGAAGCTCGTGAAATGCCAACAACTGATTTTCTTACTTTTTTAAAGAAACATTTTAGCTGAAATGCGCGGACACTTTTATTGTAAAAATTGATAAGTACTTTTTTATATTGCTTTTCTTTAGGTTAGGTTTATGTTTAGGTTGCACTCTTTAATTTATACTGGACACACGTTGAAAACAGCTTTTCGTAAGTTGAAGTGTCTATCCAGTTTAAATATTCGAAATTATTATTATTATTTATTATTATTTCTGGGTTATGTTCATACCATCTTTCCTTATGTTCTAATGCATTTTTCTTGCACAGTTCCCAATGAATTTTCTTTGCTACATTATCATGGCGTCTCTTGTATTCTTTCTGAGCTAATTTTTCACATTCACTTATTATGTGTTGCACACTTTCTCCTTTCTTTCCACACATCCTACAAAGAGGATTGTCAATACTCTTATCAATGTGGTGTTTTACATAATTTGTTCTGATCGCCTGTTCCTGTGCAGCACATAACAACGCCTCCGTTTCAACTTTTAAATCACTTCTGACTAACCAATTCCAGGTTTTGTCCTTGTCTTATTATTATTATTATTATTATTATTATTATTATTATTATTATTATTATTATTATTATTATTATTATTATTATCAATTTCTTTATCGTTGGACTACAATATAGAAAGATAGCTAAAAGTAGCTAGCTAATTAATTCCAACGTTAAAAATTTGAAATACTAATATTGCATAAGAACAGTAGTAGATAAGATATTTACAGAAAGTGATTCTGAATTTCGTATCGTTGGTGATAACGTTTGCCACAGTTGCGGACCTTTGAATCGGACGCTTTCTGTGCTGTTGTTGACAGATCTCACCCTAGGTTCGAAGAATTCGTTATTGTTACCCAAATTGCAATGACTATCATTTTCGCAGAAAGTTTCCTGCATGAATGAATGGCTCAGGTCATTTTTTGTTTTGTACATCTCAGTCATAAGTAACTGCAACACTGCAAAATTCTGAATGCTTATTTTGAGAAAAAAAAACTTGTTTTGAGAAACAAATTCTCGTTTCAAGAAAAATTATCTCCTCCCGTCTGTAAGAAAATTTTTCTTGCATAGATATCTTAACAAGAACATTTTTCTTGTTTCAAGACAAACTTTCTTGATTTTAGAAAAAGTTTCTTCAATTCATCAGAAAATATTTCTTAAATTCAGATTTTTTTTTCTTGTTTTAAGACTAAACATTCTTGATTTTAGAAAAAGTTTCTTGAATTCATCAGAAAATATTTCTTAAATTCGGATTTTGTTTCTTGTTTTTAGAAAATATTTCTTAATTTTAATTTTGCTCGATTGTCTAAATCAGAAATTTTTTCTTATTTTAAGACAAACTTTCTTGATTTTAGAAAAAAGTTTCATCAGAAATTCATCAGAAAATATTTCTTAAATTCAGATTTTGTTTCTTGTTTTTAGAAAATGTTTCTTAATTTTTATTTGCTCGATTGTCTAAATCAGAAATATTTTCTTGTTTTAAGACTAACTTTCTTGATTTTAGAAAGGACTTCTTCAATTTACAAGAAAATTTTTCTTGATTTCAGATTACAGTTCTTGATTTTAGAAAACATTTCTTAAGTTTGATTTTGCTGGATTGTTCATGTCAGAAACATTTTCTTGTTTTGAGATGATCATTCCTATCATAAGACAACTTATCTTGAGATTTCTCATTGTTACATAGTTTTTGAGGGATTTGTTTCTTGTTTCGAGACGATTTGACTCAGAACGAATAAATCTATCAAACTGAAAAGTTTCGGATGAAACAAGTAAACTGAAGAGAAGCATTTACGTCATCACAAAAGTTTAAACTCTAACTGTTTTCAAAATCAAACTTAAATTACAACGAGCTGATCTATGTTTCTCATCAAATCGTATAAACTTAAAGACAGGGCCGAAGCCAGTGGGGGGGGGGGGCGGAGTGCCCCCCAGGAGGCTCTTTGTCGGAAATGTCACACAACCTGTCGGATTTTTTTGTGGTTACAGGCCCACATTTAGACGATTTAATTGGGAGAATGATGCATAGAACATGAATTTATTGATTTCGAGCATAAATTCTGGCATGAATTTTGAATCTACAGCATATTTTTGCTTTATATTCACTAATTTTGAAGGCTCCAACGTTGAAAATGGAAAATAATTTCAAAATCTAGTCATTAATGGAGCACATCAGTCTTTTCGTGCATGTTTCCGAAAATTGGGGTTGTTGTTGTTGATTTTGGTGTCAGAAAATTGTAGTTCCTAGCCCCCCCCCCCCCCCCTATGAATTCATGGCTGGTGTTGGGCCTGCTTAAAGAGGTACGTTGACTATTCAGAAAAGTGGCTTTTTGTTGCATTTCACCTGTGAAGTCCGATTTCAATCAGACTTTCGTACACTTAAAGTTTTGAACAAAGTCAAAGTACAATTGATGGGAAATTAGAATAAGGTTAGATAAAAGTAAAATAAGATATTTGAAAACAACTGTCAAAGGTCCAATGTTACTGAAGATGGCGTATAAGATTGTACATAATCACTTGATGTTCCTCGTCTAATGTAAAAATTTCCGTACCTTAGTTCTTTCAAATTTCGCCTGCCTTCAATTTTGGCTCCCTTTAATTTTCGCCCCCCCCCCCCTTGTGCAGAAGCTTCGCGAGAGTTTCGCTCCCTTTAATTTTCACCCCCCCTGGTTTGGATTGATATGACTTAATTTAGATGGATATGGCCCCGAGGAAGAGAACATGGTGGAACTAGAACAACAAAATCACCCCTCAGACACAGGGGAGGACAATATCATTGTTATCGAAGAGTAATGAATGTCTTGTATTTTGTATTACAATCAAAACTAAAGTTTTTTCATAAAAAATAGCTTTCTTCGCTCCCTCTAATTTTCGCCCCCTAAAATATTTCCACAATTCGCCCCCTTTAATTTTCG
This sequence comes from Aurelia coerulea, assembly GCA_039566865.1. NCBI lineage: Eukaryota > Metazoa > Cnidaria > Scyphozoa > Semaeostomeae > Ulmaridae > Aurelia > Aurelia coerulea. The sequence continues at coordinate 15,275,164 of CM076944.1, forward strand.
CCCCCCTCTGGGGCGAAAATTAGAGGCAGGTGAAATTTGAAAGGACCAAGGTAATCTGCAATTGCTTTCGCCACATCTTCTTTGCATTGTGGGAACACAGCTTTGTCCCCGAAAATCATCCTTCGCATCACTGTCAATGGCACCATCCAGCTTGTTGGGTAGTCCATATCAAGCAGGTAAAAGGATGCCATCAATGTGATGACAGCTGCCATCATCTCATCAGAAGGAAATTTTACGAAAATCTTCTTTCCAAACAATAAAATTGCACCAACATCTGTCATCAGCAATGAAGGCGCATAGCGTTCATTCTTTACAACAAAGTCATTTGGATTTTCGTTATTCTACAAAGAAATTTCCATAATATAGTAATTCACTCAGCACCTGTTTGAAAATTTTCCATGGCATCAAACAAGTCTTTCAAATCATCATGAGTAAAATTAATGAGGATATCTTCATCTACTCGTGCAGCATTAGTTGAAAAATATTGTGTTAAAAGATGTGACAAAAATCTATTGTGCACAAAATGTATAACAATGAAAGCAAATTAAACATTAAGTGCAAAGTTGTCAGCTTACCATATTTTTTCAAGATGTTATGAGGTAAACTTTAGCACAAAATATGACAATTTATGTTGTAAAATGTTAGGAAGATCTATTTGATAAAGTAATTGTTTTGTCGGCCAATCTTGGACTGAAACAGTAAAAAGCTTCTTCGCACTTAAATCCTACCAACAATATTATGAAGACAGCACATAACACTCATAACCTAACAGATGGACTGTGCACAACAAAGTGTAGACAGCAATATCATATCTACAAGATGAAAATAAATAATGCAGTATTCATCTGGGAAATTTTTCAAATCATCCATTGCCATTCTTCCAGAAGTGAACAAAGCACATTTTTACAAGCATGAACAAATGAAGAGTTTGATTGTGAAAAGTAACTCCATTCATATATCAAAAATTTAAGGCAGCTATCATTTTCTTGATTGATTTTCAACCCCTCCCAAACTGAGAACATTCAGCCAAAGCAAATTCCACTTAAAATGGATATCACTTTCAGCATCATGTGGTTCAGTTCAAAACCCTCAAATAATTGTTGGTTACTGAAACAATCAAGGAGTTATTTTCATGATCAAACATTGTAATTATTGACATTGTGAATTGATATGGACACAAGATATGATTTCATATACCTCAAAGGGAAGCCAATAATCAATTTGGAAAAACAAGGAAAACAAAGATAGTAGTTTCTCAGGGCTTTTCCTGAGAATTTTGGAAGGCTTTCAAATTATTGACTGCAAGACTTCTTCAAATTCTTTATGCTGTTGTAGCAGACAATCAGTCTTGTGTTTGATTGTGAAAAATAACTCCATTTACTGTATATATCAAAAATTTAAGGCAGCTATCATTTTCTTGATTGATTTTCAACCCCTCCCAAACTGAGAACATTCAGCCAAAGCAAATTCCACTTAAAATGGATATCACTTTCAGCATCATGTGGTTCAGTTCAAAACCCTCAAATAATTTTTGGTTACTGAAACAATCAAGGAGTTATTTTCATGATCAAACATTGTAATTATTGACATTGTGAATTGATATGGACACAAGATATGATTTTCATATACCTCAAAGGGAAGCCAATAATCAATTTGGAAAAACAAGGAAAACAAAGATAGTAGTTTCTAAGGGCTTTTCCTGAGAATTTTGGCAGGCTTTCAAATTATTGACTGCAAGACTTCTTCAAATTCTTTATGCTGTTGTAGTTTGATTGTGAAAAATAACTCCATTTACTGTATATATCAAAAATTTAAGGCATCTATCATTTTCTTGATTGATTTTCAACCCCTCCCAAACTGAGAACATTCAGCCAAAGCAAATTCCACTTAAAATGGATATCACTTTCAGCATCATGTGGTTCAGTTCAAAACCCTCAAATAATTGTTGGTTACTGAAACAATCAAGGAGTTATTTTCATGATCAAACATTGTAATTATTGACATTGTGAATTGATATGGACACAAGATATGATTTTCATATACCTCAAAGGGAAGCCAATAATCAATTTGAAAAACAAGGAAAACAAAGATAGTAGTTTCTAAGGGCTTTTCCTGAGAATTTTGGCAGGCTTTCAAATTATTGACTGCAAGACTTCTTCAAATTCTTTATGCTGTTGTAGTTTGATTGTGAAAAATAACTCCATTTACTGTATATATCAAAATTTAAGGCATCTATCATTTTCTTGATTGATTTTCAACCCCTCCCAAACTGAGAACATTCAGCCAAAGCAAATTCCACTTAAAATGGATATCACTTTCAGCATCATGTGGTTCAGTTCAAAACCCTCAAATGATTTTTGGTTACTGAAACAATCAAGGAGTTATTTTCATGATCAAACATTGTAAGTATTGACAAAATTTGAATTGATATGATATTCACAAGATAAGATTTTCATATAGGTCAAAGTGAAGCCAATAACCAATTTGGAAAAAACAAGGAAAACAAAGACAGTAGTTTCTAGGGCCTTTTCCTAAGAATTTTGGAAGGTTTTCAAATTATTGACTGCAAGACTTCTTCAAATTTGTTGAAAATTCTTTTCATGTTAAAGGGCACATGGCTTATGCTGTTGTGGCAGACAATAAGTGTTGTGTTTGATTGTGAAAAATAACTCCATTTACTGTATATATCAAAAATTTAAGGCATCTATCATTTTCTTGATTGACTTTCAACCCCTCCCAAACTGAGAACATTCAGCCAAAGCAAATTCCACTTAAAATGGATATCACTTTCAGCATCATGTGGTTCAGTTCAAAACCCTCTATTAATTTTTGGTATCTAAATCAATCAAGGAGTTATTTTCATAATCAAACATTGTAATTATTGACATTGTGAATTGATATTGACACAAGATATGATTTTCATATACATCAAAGGGAAGCCAATAATCAATTTGGAAAAACAAGGAAAAGAAAGACAGTTGTTTCTTAAACATAATGAATGAATGACAGACAGACAAGACTTTCTTCAGTATAGCTTTAAAAATGTTCGTAAACCTAAGGCTTTCCACTTCTGTGCTCATTATGATGTACAGAAACAGGAGCAAATGCTTTATGGTTCATGACCATTTGTGATCAAATATGTTCATTCTTGCCTCATGTTGCTTTACTGGGATCTTCCCATATCCCTTCTGTGTTACGCCAGTTCACAGTTCTGGGAAAATGAGCCGCATGCATTATTGATTTTAAGTGTGTGAAAGCAATTTTGGGAAGAAAATTAAGTAATCTTTTCTTGCAATTAATACCATACTAGTTTCCTCCCCAAAAAGCTGTGTGCACGCAGCACGGGGGAGGGGGGGGGGGGGTTCTTGGCCAAATTTTGGGTAGGGGTCTGCCGCGAGAATATCCAAAATGGTACCGTATCCGAAATGGTACCGTTGGCTAGACCAATTTGACCATTCTCTGGACCAATTTTTACGAAAATGGTACCCTTGGCTAGACCAATTTTGACCATTTCCTGGACCAATATTGTCAAATTTGTACCAAATATCATATCATGACCGTTCGCTAGACCAATATTATCAAAATGATACTCTTGGCTAGACCGTTGCTGGCCAAAACTGCAAAAAAGTATACCCTTGGCTAGACTAGAACTAGAAGTCCGAAAAAGTATAACCCTTCGTCACGGTACATCCCCAGGTACCTTTACTATGGAAGAACCCGTGGTGCGCAGATAACTTTGGAAACTGTGAACTGGTGCAATAGGTGAAAAACATTTTCTCAATTACAGCGCAAAAGCAACATTGGCGAAGAGAACAATAAATGACTTCTAAATGCAATAGCTTACCCTGGAGAGTATAAAATGCTTCGGGCTCATCTTCTTTGATTTTTTCAATAGCATCCAATGACCTCATGTTCATAGAATAATTTAAACTGCTTTCACAATCTATCAATGAAAAGAGACACAATGATGCGTAATTTTATGCTGTCCAGCTGAGTAAGGGCGCTATATCTATGCCCGGGGGGGGGGGGGGGGGGGGGGGGGTGGGGGGTACTGCACATATTTTGGGTATCGATTTTCGCAATTTTGGTATAAGGAACGGTATCGATTTTTGCGATTTTGGTATAAGTACAAGGTCGGGTGTACTTTTTCGGAAAATTGGTGTAAGGTCGGGTATTTTTTTGAAGCTTTGATGGCACGTCCCCAACCAGAACCTGGTCAAGTACCCCCCCCCCCCCGGTATCTATGCTGTATCATCTGTATGGGTCACTTTGATACATCAAGTGTAACTCAGAAAACAGTCAGTAGCCAAACTGTGAACTGGTGCAATAGGTGAAAAACATTTTCTCAATTACAGCGCAAAAGCAACATTGGCGAAGAGAACAATAAATGACTTCTAAATGCAATAGCTTACCCTGGAGAGTATAAAATGCTTCGGGCTCATCTTCTTTGATTTTTTCAATAGCATCCAATGACCTCATGTTCATAGAATAATTTAAACTGCTTTCACAATCTATCAATGAAAAGAGACACAATGATGCGTAATTTTATGCTGTCCAGCTGAGTAAGGGCGCTATATCTATGCCCGGGGGGGTGGGGGGTACTGCACATATTTTGGGTATCGATTTTCGCAATTTTGGTATAAGGAACGGTATCGATTTTTGCGATTTTGGTATAAGTACAAGGTCGGGTGTACTTTTTCGGAAAATTGGTGTAAGGTCGGGTATTTTTTGAAGCTTTGATGGCACGTCCCCAACCAGAACCTGGTCAAGTACCCCCCCCCCCCCCCGGTATCTATGCTGTATCATCTGTATGGGTCACTTTGATACATCAAGTGTAACTCAGAAAACAGTCAGTAGCCAAATAAATAGATTAATTCAAGATCCTTTTTGTAATGTAAGTAAACAGATATCAAAATTGAAATAAATTTGTTTTGCGACGAGCATGATGAACTTTAAACTTTTATCCTTTGAACTTTTTGGCGCGCAAACTTTGCTGGAAAGCAACAAGCCAACAATAAATAAGTTTACACTCAAATATATCTAAAATTTACAAGATTTACCAACTTGCGAAACGTGAACAAACTTATGTTACAACGTAAATGTAGCTTCCATGAGTTTTCCACATGATTTTCACTCGGGGTTTCACTTGTAACACTAACAGGCGCTTGTTTAGGCCAAGGCCATGCATGATGGCCAACCATATTTTCAAGCTTAACATGGCATGGCAAAACATTCCAACCGATTCTAACAACAGAAAACAAACTTTGACGACATACACAAAGGCGAATCAAATTTACCTTCACGAGCTCTTATCCACTGGACGAATTTCACCTTTAGCTTCAGTTGCAAGCGGCACAGCGACGGTTGAATTCCTCAAGCAGCGATCAAAAGACTGGAACTTATTTGCATAAAGCGCACGAAATCCCAAAATGCTCAGTAAGACAAAAATTGACAGAGGGCTTTTCTGGTGAATCTACTCAATAGTTTTTCACTCCAATGTTTCTGAAATAATCGAATGATGGCGAACAACTTGCGATGCTCGTTATGTTTGGTTTTCTTGGCTTTAACTTTGAACTTTGAAAAGAAAGGGCTGATAAGGCATATCTCTATCATGCATGGAAATCAACCAAATTTTATTGTAGTCTGTAGCGTGAACAACTGCCCACAGCCTTGGCTACCCAGAGCCGTGTCAGAAAGTGAATTCCTTTCCTTGCGATATTTGATTTGATTTGATTTGATTTGATTTGATTTGATTTTAACTTCTTTAGGCACGGTAGCCACGTCAGTCAAAGGACTGATTTACAGTGGGCCGTGCAAATACATACAATAACTAAATTAAAAGAAAAGCATACAAAATTAAATAATCTTATTTACAAAACAATCTAATAAGCAAATTAAAAGTAATGCATGAAGGAGAGAATCAGCATTCGCTGTTGGTATTGCTGATTCTTTTTTTGAATGTTTCATAAGTTTTTGATGATTTGATTTCAATGGAAAGATCGTTCCACAATTTAGCACCCTTATACGAGAAGCTCTTTTGTCCGAAGGCCGATTTGCGATGAGGAACGGCCAAATCTGTTTTGGTATTGCGCAGTTCTCTCTTGCATGAATCGGATAGCCTGACGAACATTTCTGTTAGGTAAGTGGGAGCTAGGTCATTTACCGACTTGTACACCATTTTTAAAGTTTCTGAATTGATAAGCTCGTTGATGGTGGGCCAACCAAGTTTTCTAATGATGGGTAGAGCTGAAGCATCATAAGCACTGTTTGTGACTATTCTTGCCGCCCTATTTTGGAGTTTTTGCAACCTATTTATAGCATTGATGCCAGAAACTCCCCACACCGGGCAGCTATATCTGAGGTAGGGTTCCACTAAACTTCTGTACATTTTCTGTACAATAACAATGGGTAAATACTTTTTGGAGAAACGTAGCATCCCTAATCCTCGTGAAACCTTTTTCGTCACTGCTGAAATTTGCTCGTCCCAGCTCAAATGTTTATCAACAATTACCCCAAGGTATTTTATATTTTCTACGAGGGCAACATTCTCCTCACCCACCATGAAAGTGGGCTTTGCTACTCTATCATCACTTATATCTTTCAGTCGCTTTCTGCTTCCAACAACAAGACTTTGTGTTTTAGCAACATTAAGGGATAATTTATTACCTTGTAGCCAAGATTTCAAGTTACCCAAGTCATCGTTGACGCAATCGTTAATATGTGTAACTGAATCCGACGCAAACATAAGGCTTGTGTCGTCAGCATACATACTAACGTCACAATGTTTCATATGTAGATGAAGGTCATTGATATATATGATAAATAGCAGAGGCCCTAGACAGGACCCTTGCGGTACTCCACAGGTTATAGATTCGATATTTGAAAGCTTCCCATTAACCTTACAGCACTGTTTTCTATTAGTTAAATAAGAGCGGAACCATTTCAGTTCTTTATTATGAATACCATATAGCTCTAGTTTTTGCAATAATATTTCATGATTTACGGTGTCGAAAGCCTTTTTGAGATCTACAAAGGTAACTGCTGTATATTTACCACCCTCTAAATTCAAGTACCAATCATTTGTGCATTTAAGCAAACATGACAGAACAGAATGCAACCGTCTGTATGCTGATTGTTTTCCAAAAACAAGTTTGTTGGAATCAAGGTAATTGTACAGCTGGTCATAAATTAGTTTCTCAAAGAGGCGAGAGACAACCGGTAGGACAGAAATTGGGCGATAATTAGAGCTTTCATCGGTAGGACCATTCTTAAAGACTGGTGCAACCCTTGCTATCTTCCAACTGTCAGGGAACAGGCCTGAAGATAAAGACAAGTTAAATAGTTGACTCAGGGGCTGAGCTAAGATTGGCATTCCTGCCTTGAGGAAAAAGCTGGAAATTTGATCTAGGCCAGACCCATGTGAAGTCTTAAATTTATTCATTGCTTTCATTAACTCTCGAGGCTGCATTGGTGAGAATGTGAAACGAGCAGCCGTTGGATTTATGTCAATGTCTCCTTTCAAAAGAGAATTCACCTTGTCAGGAATTTTTTTACTTAACTTGTCACGATACCATATTCGCTATCAACAATGGAATGATGTTTCTTATAAAAAATGTATTTCAAAATGTAAATACCATCCTTAAAGGAAGGCCTCGTTTGATAAGGTATGGTATGTCCATGAGATATAATTTTTCAAAGTTTAGTAACTTTTCTTGAAACAAGAAAATACTGTATCCCATGTCTTTTCTCTTGATGAGATATTTAATCTCAAAATAAGATTTTTTTCTTAAAATAAGATCTGAATCTTACAAAGAGTTCTTTGTAACGGCACAGTCCTTCTCTAACAGGTCACTATAAGTAGATCTGGCTTCCTTATAAGTAATTCTCAAAGCCCTTTGTATTTTGTTAATTTTGTTGTTAAGCTGCCTGCTGTGAAACATCCAAATTAAAGGACAGTATTGCAACTGACTGGTAATAAATGTCCTCATGAGTGTTCTTAGTTTGCTCTGATCCATGTAAAGGGATCTGCGAGCAAGTGCATAAAGTTTATTGCTAGCCTTTTGACACAATTTAGAAACATGATTATCCAAGAAAAGTTTGCTATCAATTTGAACTCCGAGTAGCTTCCTGCCCTCTGCCCAATAACCAAAAGATGGCATTTATCTGCATTTAATTTCATAAAGTTGTCGGCAAACCATTCTAAAGCTACACTACAGTCATTTTCAAGCCTATGAGCTATATTGTCCAGGTTCTTATCGCAGGCATAGATTGTAGTATTATCTTTTTTTCATATAATCAATTAAAATATACAAGCTCAAAAAGTACATCTACTGTGCCTATCATGGCGGGAATAGACACTGGGTCATCGGAGTTCCCACCATGAAAGGCACTTACGATTCAAAAGTTACAATACACTAGATAGAAAGAACAACAAACTAAAAGATAAAGTTAATGTCTGTCTCACATTTGATGTCAGGCAATGACATCAACAATTTAATGTAGTATCATCTTATCATCTTATCATCTTATCATAATTATGCAGATGTAGTTTCATCTTTATAATTACATATATCCGAGTTTTGAATGAAGAGTAGAAGATCATTAATGTATATTTTGAATAACAAGGGCCATAAGACTGACCCCCGAGGAACACCGCATGTGACGCTGTTCCAAGAACTAAATGACCCATTTACTTTGACTCTTTGTTGTCTATTTGTGAGGTAATCATTAATTAGTGTTAATGCTTCGCGAGAAAAACCGTAGGCATGTAATTTTGCCATTAAAAGATCGTGTCTGATGCAATCAAATGCCTTGGACAGATCCTTCAATACAGCCCCTGCTTTACCACCTTCATCAATGCTAATTTCGAATTTTTCTAAGAGCCATACGAGAGCATGCTGGGCACTGTAACCTTTTCGAAAACCACAGAGAAGTGACGATAAAAAAAGTGTAATATAGGCAACTATCTGTTTATCCATTATTCTTTCAAACAGCTTTGAGACTGTAGGCAAAAGGCCAATTGGCCTAAAGTTAGTCCTAGAGTTGGTTGGTCCATTCTTGGGAAGACATTTGACATCCGCGCACTTTAGTTCATCAGGAAAGGACGAATTTTCTATGCAATCATTAAACATCTTCGTCAAGGGTTCTACACATACATCAGAATTGGATTTAAAAATTTTGGGAGGAATAAGGACTTGTCTTTCCATTTCCGGCTAACTTGGATCCGAATGATTTTGTAGTTTTTTTCCAATGTTCTCAAAATCCATGAAAGTTTAAATCTTTTTGCAAAAATGAATTTTGTAGTAAGTGATTGCATGCAGTTACAGACATGAAGCTTAAATATGGACTGATAATTGAAGTGTCATCAACGAACACGCAGTTTTAGTCCCATGCCAATTCAAACTGGGAAACATTTTAACGGAACAGCCGGTGTAACATCCTGCGATCAGGAAAGAGCGACTTATGAGAGCATATGAGAGCACAAGTACCGGGTGTCCCAAAAAAATGAATTTAGAAGTTTCTATTCATCCTAGTTACATGCTTGACATTTCAACTTAAAGTTTGGCATATCTTGAGAAGAAATAGTAATCTGAAAATGGAGTTCTAACATTTCATATTCACGTTGAAGGCAAAACCAGAGAGATTTGTACGCCTTCGAGGGGGAATCTTAAGATGACCAATACAAAAACTGGGTAGACACTTTCATTCATTGCCTTGACGACGAGCAAGAGTTTTGCTCATTGAGCATATTTGTAGTAATGTATGAAAATCGAATCGAATGGGTCGCAGGGTGAAAAACTAAGCATGTACTTAGCCACTCTATTCGAGCTGCACGAATCCGGAAAATGCTCTTGCGTAATATGGCGCATGGCAGTTCAAACAAAGAATTGAAAACTATTTTTTAAATAAAGAAAGTACAGGTTGTTCCACTCCGTGAAACCTTGAAACAGAAATATTTCCCTTTATAATTCCCAGTTGGTATAATGCAGCAATAACACCAGCAAACCGTTTTCCCTGAGAGACCTTTTTGACTCAATTCTTCACACCTTAGGCCCAATTTCCAGTCCGCGGAATTTTCCGAGCAGATAAAATTTTACACAATCAAAAATAAGTCCAACCTAAATTCTATTCAATTACAAAATGACGTTTTCACTCGTAAATAAAAGAATTTCTACTCGCTGCGCTGGTCTTCACTTTGAATAAGCTCAATGACTAGAAATCTTGCTCGTCGTCAAGGTAATATCGATCAATTTTTGTGTTGCTGACCCAGGGAGTCCCCTTTCACCATCATGAAGAAGGAAGGCGTACGAACCTCTCTGGTTTTGCCTTCAACATCAAAGTGAAATGTTAGAGCTCATAGCTCCACTTTCAGATTACTAATTTATTCACACGATGTGCCAAACTGTAAGTTGAAATGTCTAGCATGTAACTAGAATGAAAAGAAATTGCCATGTTAAAAACTTGTCTCTCTGTGTTCAGTCAAACGTCGGAACTTTTTTTGTGACACCCGGTAGTTCTCTTTCAATTTTTCGATATCCACCAAGTAAAGTGTTTATTCCTCAGAAGTGTCTTGCAAACCTTCATATACATTCTTCTTGTCAGGAATAGAATGAAAAACGTGTCAATGTTAGTTATGGAAGTTTTCTTTTCACATCCCCATACAGTACCGATGGAATGCAATTGAGTTGCTTGATAACAAATTGTTCGGATAATTGCTATTGTACTTGTATTTATTAATCAGTCAGATCTTTTTGAATTCCTTGATTTGAATTTTGTATCTAGATCGCCACCAAGGTGACATGGTAAAAATTCTGATATTCTCTTTTAGCCATTGCTGAAGCTGGTAAACGAGGAGAAGATCTGACAAAGACATTTTTTGGAGAGGAGTACAGCCTTAATTACAAAATAGGTACAGTTTTTTACCCGTGCACCTTATCGAGCTTTTGCAGCTCACGCTCTAATGCTTTTGTGAGTAGCTGGCTAAGAACTTGTTAATAGAATGTTCATGTTATGGAGACAGGAGCGGTCGAAGCCCCTCTTCATGATAACGCAAAAGTTCTTGCATGTTATGTATATAGGTATGTATGCAGGAGTTCATGCATCCATGGATCCATAGCATAGGACTCAAATCTAATTAAGATGGTGGGTGTCGAATTATACTCCATTTACTTTGAGTTTCTAAGTCCGAAACCGGAAGAGCTGCAAATTTCTGCTGGCCACTGTAGATTTTCATAACTTTGGATTTCTTAAATATTTTATAGTTTTTCTTCGATTGATTTAGGATTTACGAAAACTTTATTTTTCTCAAAATTTTCCATGAATTCTTTCTACGAAATTAGAAGCACCGCCACTTTCAAAAGAATCAAAATTTAACAAAGTTTATTTGCTAGATTTACAGCAAAGTATCCACATTTCCTCTCAAGCAATTTATTTTGATGGCCTTATGCAGTCAAATTTAAGTCCTCGATTTTTCAGTATTTTCAAATTTTCAGTATTTTCAGTATGTTATAAACATTTGGTGAAAGTTTCAAGTCGAAATTATCAATTTATAAGGGCTCCGTCGCCAAAATGTAAACAAAGCGATGATTTTCGCAGTTTTTTGAAAGGTGATATCACACATAAATCATTGTACTTCACTAAGGAACAAACTTAACATTTATATCTTCTACGATTGTTCGGATATAAGTGGATTTTTAACGGTCACATTTTGGTGGCTTGGGTGAAGCCACCAAACAAACTGCGGAAAACAATGGATGAACAATTGATAATTGGTGACACGTGCGAGTTTACGGATTTGTTTACTGTTCGGCGACGGAGCCCCTTTAAAGGGGCTGGATAAGGGCATGCAGTAAAAACCAGACCCTAGGACCATAGGACCATTAAGTACCAATGTATGATAGGACCCTTAACACCGGAGGGTCGTCACTCTCAAGAGAGAACAGAATATCAATATTTCCTCATATAATACTACCATTTTCTGCTGTTTTTATTACATCAGATGACGTCAAGAGTAGATTTGAAGATTTTTTCTATGTTGTGTGAATTTATTACGTGGAAAGAAAGGCTTCATATTTTACAGTGCTGTTCATCAGTGAAACGTTTCCACCCGTTTTCATTGCTCATCATGGACAAATTTTATATCTCCATGGTGTTCATGCTGAAAAAAACAGTAAGAAAACAAATTATTCTTTACGGTGGAATGATGCCATTATTGCTCTCTGTTCTAAATTTTAATAAAATTCTATTGCCGCTTTGCTTTATTGAAAGCAGAGGTGTAGGAACCATGGTGGCATTGGGAGCACATGCCCCCCAAATTGTGCCATTATGCTGAAAAAGTGTCCTTTTTGTTTCGGGAAGTGTCTGTCCTTGTAGTGTTATGCCCCAAGTTTAAGATGCTTCCTACAGCTATGGTTTGAAAGAGTACTGTATTGCAGCACATTGGCTCCTAAAAACAATTTTATCCTATTGTTGTAAAACTGGCACCATTTCGTACGTCAGAAGCACATTGTGACAGAGTTTACCACAACAAGATGTCATTTTGCTTTTAGGGGTCAATCACCAGCGCACAAATACCAACATTCAGTCTAAATCAGTTGCTAGAATTTAAGGGGATGGGATTTGCCCCCCCCCCTTCAAGAAGAGAACTCTGCTTTCTGCTTGTTGCCCAAATTTTGGCAAGAAATACACCCAGAACTGTGATAGTAGCCATAGCCTCCATCTCCTCTTTTTATCTGCTTCACACAATATGAAAGGGAGTATGCAGTACAATGATCAACTAATTATTTTGTTATATCGAGGAAATCCAGTAAAAAATGTTCGTGCTCCATTGCCACGCTATCATTCAATGTTTGCCTCTTCGAGTTTGGTCTGCCTCCATCACTAGTCTGGATGTTTCTGGTTGAATTTGAAAGGAGCCTAGTATTGAAACTAAAATTGATTGATAACAATCTTTTGCTGGACGTTGTGAATGTGAAATAAGCTACAAATAGTCATTCTTAAGTCCGTTCTTCATTTCGATCGTCGCTGCTAGCTATGGCATCAGCTGATTCAATTTCTGCTTTCCACCGTTGTTATTGTCACGTGATCACTTCGCCTCGTTTCCAGGAGCCATGTATGCCCCTCCTGCGCGCGCATAAGAAACATTTCTGGTCTTTGCTCGTGAAATTAGAATCGCTATAATTTTTATAAAAACCTTATTGTGTGCTGAAACGCATGCATGGCACTTTAAAACAAAAAGAAATGTTGCTGTTTATCAAAGGGTGTTGTTAAAGCCCAGGACACCGGACCAAGGGAGGCTCCAAAACACCCTCCAATGATCTGCTTAAATTGCTAAATCCAGGATGGCTTGACCCTGCCACCACGTGTATTATACACGAAGTATGTCAGAGTGCACGCCCATTCGTCCGATGTCCCGGACCAAAACTTATCCAATAAATCGATAGAATTTAAGCAATACCGCAGGCAAACATATCCAGCTCAACGTCCGCTGCCCTTTTTTTGTTCAAACCATTTGGTATGAAAGTCTATTTCACAATTTCCAGCAAAATATTGATATCAATCAGTTTTAGTTTCAATCCTAGGCCCCTTTCAAACTCGACCAGAAACATCTAGGCCAGTGTGATGGATGATACGTAGACCAAACTCGAAGAGCCACAACATTGAATGACATGACAGCGTTGCAATCCAGCATGAAAATTTTTACTCTATTTAACAAAAAAAATTAGGTTTTTCTTCTAAATGATCATTGTATTGCATATTTCCTTTCATTTTGCCTGAAGCAGATCAAAAGAGGTTACTATCACAGTTCTAAGTGTATTTCTTGCCAAAATTTGAGCACCAAGCAGAATTCTCATCTTGAAGGGGGGAGGGAGGACAATCCCACCCCTTAAATCCCAGCAAATGATTTAGACTTAAAATGTTACAATTGGTTGGTATCAAAAGTATGTCACCCAGCTGAATGGCTCCTAAAAGCAATGACACCCTTTTGTTGTAGAAGTCACAATTTTCTTGTGAGGCACAACATTGTGCCTGTTTCTACAACAATAGGATACCATTGTTTTTAGGAGCCAATACGCTGCAATACAGTACTCCTTCAAACCAGAGACGTAGGAAGCAGTTAGGGAGCAGGGGGGGGGCTTGACACTTCAAGGACAAACACCTCTGAAACAAAAGGACACTTTGCTATCATAATTGCAAAATGTTGGGCGGCATGCGCTCCCAGTGCCCCTATGGCTCCTACGCCTCTGCTTCAAACTCATCTGCCTTTTTCATGAAGCACATAGATTTGATGAGCATAATTTACAATAAATGCATCTTGGTAAAAAATTCCTCCCCTCCTTCCCTCCATCTTGCGCATAATTGTCTATTCTGGACCTTTGCATCTAATGGTAAAATACAGTTTCAACAAAATTTTAAATCTTAAAGATCCCACTATTTCATGGTCAGTTGAAGAATTCAAACAAGAAGACACAACAACTATCAGTGTAGTCACAGAAAAATGCCTGAAGACTTTACAGACTTCACATCACTGACTTATTCAGAATCATTCAAACATTAGGAGCAGGAAAGAATCAATCTGAAATTCCTTAGATTTTTTTTACATACTTGGCAATATTTACGCAAGCCTAAATGGAGATATGGCAATGCCTCAGGATTTGGTAGAATCCACCCTATTCATACAGTCCAATCTTCTGTGGGAATGCGTTGAAAATCTTGTAAGGTCCAGCCAAAATTTGCATCTTGCAGGAGCTGTATCCAGACCAAACACATTTGAAGGAATACGTGATTTGATGTATCTGAAAAAAAAAACAAGGGAGAAATTAGAGATTTTTGGTCAAACTGTTCTTTCCACCAAGTGCCAAATTGCAAAAATCAGAGAATGAAAATAGAGTGATGGACGTACAGTAATAACTGAAACGTCATCGTGGAATTATTGCTAAACTTTGTAAAACAACTGAATATGCTTTCTTGCTAAGCAGCAACCAAACTTGCCATTCATAGGTCAATCAATCACAAATAAATTCTGGTATTTTGATATCAAAATATGCACTTAAAGCGCTTAACAAGTAAGTCATAAAATGACAACCAAAATTATATTGTTATTATGCATTGAAGAGGCAAATAGTTCTTGTAAAAACATGATGAAACAAGGTAATAGAGCATCAGAGCACGAGGAGACTCTGAATACAAAAAGGCAGGACTGAAAAACAAAAGGCCATCCACTGACAACAACAGCAAGAATGCTTAGACAATAGAATGGCCTAGGCATGGATGCCGTGGTTGTTCAAATGCAGTTTACAAACTAAAACACGAAAATTAACAATGTTAGCCAATTTTTCGACAAGATCGGGTTTGAGAAATTTGAAGCTGAACATCTCGCCAACACAGTGATGATAGTCTCGTTTTGCGGCAGGGACTAGATTTTGCGTAAATTGCTGTTTTCTGGGGCTACTAAAATGTCCTTCTCTCCCGTCAGAAAATGACCTGCTGCAAGAAATTAAATATTTTTGTGGACAAACAACGACAGGATGGGTGATCGGAATACGATTCATGAAATTATACATCCTAACGAAGCTGGGATAAAAATTTCCATGGCATAGTCATTGTTTAGACCTTCCTAGAAGCTGCCTGTTTACATGTAAACAAACATGAGATCTTTTTCGTCATCGGAAGCAGCCCTAACTTTATGGCAAAAAATGAAACACTTAGCCAATTTTGCAAGAATACTGACCTGTTTCAAAATGATGCTCACATCCTGCAGATAATGTCCACAAACGTTCATCTTGCGGCAGGGACCAGTTTTTCCACAAAATCCCTTTCTCTTCCTTGATTTTTTCTTGCAAAATATCGCCTTCAGCCCAAGGATAAGAAAGGCAAAAAATCCACCTTTATCGAAGCTTTCCAGGGTCGATGATTTTTTCAGCCATATTTGATCCCCTTCTCGACACATTCGGCGTGTTCTCAAACTCAAGCCGCGTCTCAAGAGGCCTGGATCACAATAGATTCCTTCGCAACTGCGTGCAGTCCCCAGAAAATCACCCCTCTCCCACCTTTCTGTTTTTGGCGGCTTGTGCAGACGCAAAAGCACTTTGCACAGCGGTCGAAACATTTCTGGTCTTTGCTATGAAAGTCCCCAATCCATACTGCCAAAACAACTCTTTACGCCTAACCAAAAAATACATCGTAAGCCCCATCTATGATTTTTACACTAACTGAAAATGTACCCGGGTGACCCTCGCCGAAAAAATGAGCAAAAAAGTTTGCCTGCGGGACTGGCTTACCTCTGTCAAGACTGCCGTCATTGTATTTGCGGGTATAAGTGCGAAATAGGACTTATACACATTGAACCTTTGTCGAAACTTCGTCTTCGTACTGCCAACATATTTTTTGTTGCAGATATTACATTGCAACAGGTAAACCACATTTTGCGAGTTGCAATTGTATGCCCCGGAAAAGTTAGTGAAATATCGAGATTCATCAGAATTGCCGAAAGTATCCCCCTCAACGACAATGGGGCAGATTTGACAGCTCCTTCTACCGTTGCATCTGAAAGTACCCTTCTCCATCTGTTCCTCTACCAACGGCTTAAGTTTTGCCTTTACCAAAGTGTCTTTTAGATTTTTTGCCCTCCGAAAAGCTATAAATATTTTAATCTCAAAGAGCTTCCGATGCTCATCATTTACAAACAATGTATTTGAACAATTACGCAAAATTTCGTGGACCTTGAAAAATGCGGGATGGTAGGTTAACACCAGAGGTATGCGAGAGTCATCGTCATGTTTTTGAGAACGATCCAAAAGGACTCTACGATCCAACCCTTTAACCCTGTTGACCTGAATATCAATTTCCCCCTTACTATACCCCCTGTCCAAAAGGTGTGTCTCCAGCTCTCTTAGACGGTTTGCAAAGAACGTTTCTTCTGAACAAATACGACGGAGGCGGAGAGCTTGCCCAACTGGTATGCCCCTCTTCGTGTGACTTGGATGGCATGAGGAATGATGGAGAAGTTGATGTGTATCAGTATTATTATTATTATTATTATTATTATTATTATTATTATTATTATTATTATTATTATTATTATGAGCGTTGCATCTTGACGATCTGGATGTGCTCTGAACCAAAGATGGGCTTTCAGAACATCACGGGTACTAAATCAGTCGTAATAGTGCGACTATAGTACCTTGAAGCACGGGTTCTCCACCATTTAGAATAGGGATCGAAGTTGCGTTTTTCGGTACCATGTTGCGATTTTACGTGCGCAGACACGGAGACAGGCAGTAACAAGAAGTTGCTATGTGACGATGATCATGATACTGAGTCAAGAATCTACATTATCAACAACTTAAATACAGATTTATTACCGGAAGTGATTACCTACAATACCATGGAAGGAAGAAGAAAGAGAAAGTCCATACATTAGAATTAACGTGATAGAGAGGCTGTTAGTGACGTTGTTGGTCCTACTACAGTACCCCCCCCCCCCCATGGGCTTGCACAAGTATGGGGACTTCATGAAGCTCTGATACATCTGTATCTTGGATTATTTTGAAGGAACCTCGAACGATCTTTGATCTTCCCGTGACCAAAATTGCGCGTTGTTTTTGTGGTCATAATTGTGACGTCACGCGTGAAGGTCAAATATCGCGTTGAGTAGCAATTTTCAAAATGGAATTTCGCACCCTAACTGCAATAATATTGAACAATATTTGGTATCAATGACATCAGTAAAGTTTGGATATTTTGAAAATAGAAACAAATCAACTTGGAAAATTTGGCTGCATAAGGCCTTCAAGGAAAATGTAAAAGAATTCTACATTCACCTTGTTAAAGGTGTGAAAGATTTGAGCCCTATTATTCTTAGTTGCATGCATGGATACCCAGGATAGAGCTGATAATCTAATTTCAAAGGTACCCCGCCAATAAGAATGGCAAGGATAGCATCGAAAGGTCAATATAACCTTGTTTCCATAATGTGGGGGTCGTAGGGGGGTTCCAAAAACCGTGAAACCGCCAAAATATTTTGCGAAAACCGTAAAACCGCTAAAATTTTATAGCAAAACCGAAAAACCGCCCTATTATTCCTACTAAAACCGTAATGATAAGAAATTCATAAGAAGCTATGTTATTCAGGTGAAGGTGAAGTTGTGGTTTTTTAGCGCCAAGCACTGGGATCGCAAAAGTAGAATAAGCTTAATCGAGTCCGCGACCCCTTGTCATGACGCTCAAGTGATGGGGCTCTACCGGGTATGGAACCCTGTCCACCTGACTGTTCTGGCTGCAAAGTCAGTGGATTACACCACTGCGCCACACCACATCACTTTCATTTAGACGCAGTGGCACACACTCAACGGCATTCAACTTTGCATTTCAGGGACATACGATCCATAAAGCAAGGCCACCGAGCAAAGCAAATATTTGTCATTTAAACTCACGATTGCTTCACTCATCCGCCAGATATTTTCCCAAGGAAATAAAGATTTGGAGGATTTTTATCATACTCGATACCTCAAAGATATCACACAGTGTCGAGAGCACCCAATAGGCCCCACCTTTGTTCCTGAATTCCGCTAAGTTTTCAGCCAAATTCCAGATTCTGGTCATAATTTTTCAACGAATTCCCGCTTCCCTTCCTAAAGCTAAAGTACACCAAAACGTCATGATTTTCACAACGTTTGAAGGGCGGGCCAGTACTGTAAAATATTTGACCCCATGTTTGTCCAGAGGAATTGGAAAAAATAACCGGTCCTTTTATCACATAGTACGACTTTCCTGCCAAAAACAACCAGTTTTTGGGACAAAGGCAGGGGCGGATCCAGCGGAAATTTTGACCGTCTTACGAGCGCGAAGCGCGAGCAGGTCGTGGGAGGCCTCGAGCGCGAAGCGCGAGGAGTTTGGGGGTCCGGGGGCGCAGCCCCCGGAAAAATTTTTCGGGCCACGCCCTTCAGATCCTCGGAAAACGCCCTATTTTCCAACGTGATCTCTAAATCATATATAGTTTCCTTGCCGGTAAAAGCCACTTCAGGGCCTCAATCTTAATGCTATCTGAATAATTTTCACTCATGTTGGACAATTTATCCACATTATAAGAGACAGAACCACTGAACATGGTCTTAAGAGGTTTCTTAGCTTGCCAAAAGATTAAGGAAATGGGGATGAGATGCATAAAAATCAGAGTGAAGGTATGATTCTGCTGATGTAAGTGCTCTCAACAGATGACACATTCTTCTTCACCATTAATTGCTAGGGAACAGGCATTGTATAAGCTGTTTCTGTTGGATGCAACCCTGTATAAATGTGAAATGAAAATCTGTTGCAAATAGTGTGGATATTTTATGGAACTTGGGATGGACAGTTAACAACCAATTACAGAAATTACAAGAACAAAATAAAAGTAATCCGGCTACCAGGAAACTGAACAGACATGCATTCATGCCCTCATTGCTGTGCAAGTATCATCATTAACTAAAATAGAAACTAAACTAAATAGAGTAGAGAACTAAAACAGAAACTAAAATTTTAAATTCTTGTGATCCAACATTGATTTATAAATGAAAGAAATCTTAAAAGAAGACCAAAAAAGAGTTTTAGCATCCTCCTAAAGTTTTTCAGCCAGCAATATGAAAAATCACAGCATAAATCAGATTATCAAAATAATGATACCAAGTTGGTGAACAGTTTTGAATATTCTATGAATAATTTTGCTATTCAATACAGCACATTAAAAATCAGTCATAACTGACAAATACTAAAGAAATTCTATTATTTGTACACTACCCTGCCCCTGCCCCCAGATTAACTTCTTGCGCACATCCATCAAGAATCACCTTTTTTGGTTTTATAGAATATTGATAACGGATGGAATGCATGGTAAAGGAGCATATCCATCCACAGAGGAATGTGGGTTGGTTTTGATATAGATTTTGGCCAAAATATTATGGAAATGGGTCTACTTACTGTGAATTTCTGGAGTTAGGGTGTAGTTTTAGCAAGAATTTCTAGCAATGTAATGCTTTTGCTTAATGTTAGGTAGCAAAGGAAATTCTGGTAATGTTCTGTTAACAGGATAAGCAATAATTGTCCAGTCAGTTGTCTTGTAGATAACAAAGCACATATATGCATGATCTATTACTGAAGTCCCCCCCCCCCCTAGGGTCCCTTCCCATATAAATATAAATAATTTTTTTCCATAATCATCTGAAAGAAAACTCAAACTGTACATCTACTGGTACTTCCCATAAATGCATATTGTAACCGTATCTTTCCAAACAATGTTTTAAATATCAGCCTGAGATACATGACACCTAACTTACTCCTATGGCTACCTAACCTTGTAGCCGTGATCCTAATAATTCTGAAGCCCAATACCAACCCTTCAAACTAATCCCCTAACCGTAAGTGAACCCTAACCCTCATACCAATTACCCTAGAAATCAGCCCCTCATATACAGTACCCCTTTCCATAATTGTCATATCTCTCCGGTTGCTGTTAAAGGGACTGATTGAACTCTCCCTCGCTACACCCCCAGCCCGACTCGATAAAACTCGATAAAGGTCATTCAAAATGATCAATATTATTCAAATGAATAAATACCTGGCTAGGAAAATGCTTCAGCCTGTTTGAAAGCCGAATCGATCATGTTGAATGTGAGGTAAGAGTGAGACAGCAGCTTCGTTTTGGCTAGGCCCTCCACAACAGCACGGCTGATAGGAACATTTCTCCCTAATTTGATGAGCTGCTATGTTGAAAAGCTTTGAATGCCAAGATCGTCACCAGATAAGATTAGATCTTCTATTTTCCAAGCCATTTCCAAGCAAATCCACCTCTAAATCGTCAAATAAATTGTTTTCAATCCTTGGCGCGAAATGTTTCGAGCAGTCAGTGCAGTCAAAGGTGAAAGGTGAAAGGAATCGCAGAGGTACACCAAGAAAGCATATGGCGAGGCGCAACCAAAAGTTCGTAAGACGGTGTTAAAGAGCCTACCATCGCCTCGACCATCTTCCAAATATTTTCCTATACGTTTTCACTGCAATTTTGCCAAGGTACCTAACATACATCTTATCTACCGTCTTACGAGAACAATACCATCACGTGACGGTTTCAATTTTGATTGTTTCAGAGTGTCCGCGCAGGTTTTAATTTATTACTACCGTCTTACCAATCATATTTGGCCTTTTGGTCTTGCGTTTTTGTTCACTAATTTATGCAGTGTGTTGCAAAAGAATAGGGGTGTGTTGGCATGGCATGGCGTTGATTTTGCATAGCAACCACTGATAAGGAAAGTGAGGCTGTTTCGAAATGGGGAATGTGTTGACAGAAATTTTAGCGAGATGTTCATTCCCTGTCTCGAGTATGACAGTTTGGGGGGGGGGGGGTGCAGGGGGGCAAGGGAAAAATTCATGTATTTATCTCATTTGGTTTACTGTGAAATAGCTGCTCGTACAAATAAAACAAATTATGAATCAGCAATATAAATCACTGTTTCTATGAAAAGTTCAGTTTCGGAATTTGACCGTCTTCCGTAAGTACCGTAAGACGGTCTGGATCCGCCCCTGAAAGGTGAAATTTGAATATCATTCTTCCTATTCCGTCAGTTTGTCACGAACATCAAGTTTTCCAATCTCCGTTCTAATCAAAATCCTGAAGTTTACCTTCAAGCTGGTTCTTCCTTTGTCCGCCAAATTTAAGCAGAAAAGACCAGTATTTCAAATTTTCACATAAGCGGTTCTACCTTTGTCCGCTAAATTTACGGAAAAAAGACCAGGATTTCCAATTTTTCACCAAAGCGGACTTGCCTTCGTCCGGCAACCGATTTTGGGACACTTGTACTTTCATGGCCACAATTACCACTTGCTTTCAAAAACAGTAGTTGGTCGAAATTACCGGTTTTTTGGACAAATATCGTCAGTGATACGTAATGTTATTATTTTCCTACAAATTGAAGAAAAATAACAGGGGAAATTTGCCATAAAAAACGACCAGTTTTTGGGACAAAGGTGGTGCAAAAAATCTTTTCATGAACTACCGGTTTTCGGACAAAGGTAGGACCATCGTTCCCAGTGTGACATGCCCGCCCTTGGCATGCCCTCTGCTTTCGACTAAAACTATCATTCAGTTGAACTGAACCAAGATATCATACAGAACTTTATAATATCTTGGGTTTCCTTTTTATCTTTCTTTAATATCATTTGCAAAGTCTCTTGCATCCTCTTCAAGAGCAGTTCATGATGAGAGACTTCAATGTGTGATCAAATGCATATTTTCATGCTGAAATGGGCAACTTCTGGCGATCCGCTTCTAGCGATCCAATGTCTGTGGTGTTAAAATTGAATTTGATCCTTTTCTGACAGGTGATCATACAAATTATGGCATCCCCAGAAAACTTTTTGAAAAACTCAATATTTTGGCTTAGAATGCCAATTTGTAGCAATTTTCTATGAATTACAACCTTCAGGAAAAATCTTTGTGCAAACGCATTTTTACCTTGTCTTAGAAAGATTCTCACAATCCAATTGCCTGCTCCAATAATGGAAGTATCCATAATTATGATAGTTTGCCTGGGAAAATCTTTTATAACACCAAGCTTTAGCTTTACTTTGGCTTAAAATGGCTCTCCCAATCAACATCCAGTATTTCCCAGAAAGATTCTTACCCTTGCCTACATAACCAACTACAGAGTATCCCAAAAAATGTTCGACACTTGATTAAATATTGAAAAATAACGATAACATGAGCAGGCTCATGGGAAGGTAAGCCTGTCCCTAAGATTCTGAAATGATTTTGGAAACTAGAATTCTAGAATCGTTCCGAATTCATTGAAAGTTTCAAAGATCAAAAATATGCGACTGCGACAGCTACCAAAGACCCCTGGATGACTTATAACGCATTAAAGCTCCAAGATCGAGGTAAAAGAAGGTTATCCAAAGTCATACCTCTCGTTATTATCAGAGCAAACCAAATAAGACTTCGAAAGTAATTCATAACCCTTATAATCATCGTGAAAATTTGCTTAAGAATGCATGTATCGAAAAACGTCATTGACGAGAGACTGAATCATTTTCAAACTTTGCTCAACAGAATTCCTCAAAACATCCATATGCTTGAAAGTTAGGTTATCAAAATTATTTTCAAATTCCATTTGATTTCCTCTGAAATAAACGAGAAGAAAGGAAACGATAGTCCATCTATTTCTACCACAAATGCCATTTAGGGGCCTCTGGTTTCAGCTTTCGCACAACCTTGTTCTTCAAGGCGGGTAATCCCGTGTATCCCAATGAAAAATCAACGGATTTTGAAGATTCTGGTGTCTAAAATTAATTAGATATCTTGTTATGGAGCCCTTTCATTATATCATAATTTTTTAATATTTAATCGAACGTCGAACAATTTTTTGAGACACCCTGTACTCCAAAATGGGTTTCCCGGGCTTTTCGGCACTTGGTGTGATTTTCACCTCCACTGCTGTTAGTTACTATATTCGGTTGAACTTTAGTTTACTGCGAAAGACTGTGACTGAATGAAAAGGATAGGCCCAAACAAAACATAAATACTACTACTGAGTCACGTGACTACTAACAGACGGGTGTTGGCAAGGGTTCCCTACATTTCCCCCTTCCTAAATAAACGAAGTCAAATCATAAACGACAACTAAATACGTAATGCACCCCAAGGAATGGTGTCAGGTAAGAATCTTTGTTGTCTCTGTCTTCTAGGTCGCTCTCTGTTTAAATCATCATTCTCGACTTCTCCATCTGCACCGGAATCCGAGTCTGAATAATCAGCGCTATCTTCTGAAAGCTCACTTTCACTTGATGTTGCATTTGGGATACGATCGTTTCGGAATCCATTGTCTATAACAGGTAAAAGGCGGTCGTGATGAACTATCTTTCGTTCTTTGCGAGAATTCTCGATCTGGAAGTTTACACCGTTAGGTAACTTTGAAATGATCTTCCACGGGCCATCTCTACGGGGGGCCAATTTTCGGTTTTCGCCTGTCTTGTAATGTTTTACCTTCAACCAAACTTTCTGACCCTCAGAGTAATCGATAAAACGAAGATTTCTATTATACTGCTGCTGCATTTTCCGCTTACTAATCTCTAAAGTTTCGGCTACACGAGAAAAGATATCTTTCATTGATGAGCTTGTCGCGTATTCGAATTCTGCCGGTAGTATCTCATCATGTTGGTCTGGAACTGAATTATCAAAGACAATGTCTTGAGGTAGGATGGCAGATCTTCCGAAGACCACATTGTACGGAACACAACGAGTTGCCTTGCTTTCGCTAGCGTTTAAAGCGAAAACTAATCCAGGCAATATGGAACGCCATTTACTTTGTTGAAGACGACGATGTAACAAAACAGCACGCAGTAAATCTTTGACCGTACGAATATTTCTCTCGGCGAACCCATTACCTTGGCTATGATATGCCGAAGATCTACGCTTTTCGATTCCGAGTTCATTACATATCTCTGCCATAACTTCTCCGTCGACATTTGAACCTTGATCAGACAAAAGATAAAAAGGACTGCCATGAATATAAATCCAATTTCTCAGTAAGGCATCAACGATTTTTGGCGCTGTCTGATCTTTCAAGGGTACGGCTTGCACGAATTTCGAAAAAATATCCCCAATGAGCAAAATATATTGATAGCCATTATTATCTTTAGGTAAGTACGCTATGTCGATGGATAGGAATTGCATAGGTGCATTCGGGATGAACATTGGTACTAGTGGCGCTTTGGGTGGAGATGTGGCGCACTTTGTTTTCTGGCAGGTTTCACAACCTTGGCTAAACGACTTGACGTAATTGTACATACTAGGCCAATAATAACGATCTTTCAATAACGAATAAACTTTGTCTGTTCCAAAATGAGCGATGTTATGAAATTCTGTCACAATGAGTTTCCGCAGCGAGGGAGGAATGACAGGGCGGCCTGATTTTGTAAGCACACCATCACAGACACGCAACTGCAACTGGACTCTTTTCAATTTGCCTTTCGAAATTTTTTCTCCATTTAGGACGCACTTGGTAGCATCTGATATTGAAGGATCTCTCGATTGTTCCTCCTTTAGCTGAACCCGAAAACGATCTTTATTTCCGAAAAGGGCATATATGTTTTCTTCAAACTCTGTTGGTGGTTGAGCCTCACTTGCCGCTTTATTTCGTGACAGGGCATCGGCTTTCATATTGAATTTACCCGGAATGTATTGGACGGAATAATCAAACTCTTCCAGCTCAGTTAACCAACGAGCAAATTTACCTCGTGGATCTTTCTGTTCACGGAGATGTGTCAAGGGATTGTGGTCAGAATTCAAAACAAACGATTTGCCTGCCAAATAAACTTGCCAATGCCTGACTGCACACACAAGAGCGAATGCTTCTTTAGCTGTTGTCGACCAGTTCTTTTGTGAAAGCTGTAAGGCTGTAGAGAAATACGCTACTGGATGCAGACTATCGTCGTTTCCAACTTGCGATAAAACTCCACCAACTGCATGGTTACTAGCATCAACCTTGACGATAAACGGTTCTCCTAATTTAGGGAAACTTAAAACTGGTTTAGATGACAGTTTCTGTTTTAAAACTGAAAAGGCAGCTTCACAGGAATCATCCCATTGAAATGGAACATTCTCGCTAGTCAGCTTGTTCAAGGGTTGGCAGATTTCGGCAAAATTCTGAATAAATGATCTGTAAAATCCTGCAAGCCCGAGAAATCCCTTCAATTCTTTTCTAGTTTCCGGGCGTTTGTAGTTATCAATTGCTTCTGTTAGCCGGGCTTGTGGTTTGATTCCTCCTTGCGAAATCTCAAAACCGAGAAAATTGACTTTGTCGCTGGCGAATACACACTTTGAAAGCTTTAGTGATATTCGCGATGATTGCAATCTTTGGAATACTTGCTCAAGATTGTGGAGGTGTTCTTGAAAATTTCCACTGAAGATTACTATGTCATCCATATAAGCCAAGAATCGATCAGAAGGAAGACCAGACAAGGTGATATCCATCATCCTCTGATAGGATGCTCCAGCATTGCATAGACCGAATGGTGTGACATTAAACTCAAATTTACCCCTCGGCACAGAGAACGCTGTTTTCTCTTTATCTTCTTCTGCTACTGGCATCGACCAATATGCCGAGGCAGCATCTAGAGTTGTCCAGAATTTCGCCCCTTGCATTTTGTCGATCACGTCACGAAGATGCGGTAGAGGATATGAATCCTTCTTGGTTACGTCATTAAGCCCTCGGAAATCACAAACGAAACGCATAGAATCGTCTTTTTTCTTCACGAGAATAACTGGGGCGTTCCACGGCGACGAAGATGGTCGAATAATGCCATTGTCAAGCATCTGTTGCACTTGAGTACTAACTTCTTCATTCCAAGCATGAGGAATGCGATATGGTTTCTTACGAACTGGTTGCGCATCGTTCGTGATTATACGGTGCGTCATATTCCGTACAGGAGTCGGTTTCTTTGGATTGGAAGCGAAAACCTCACCGTACTTGGAAATTAATGCCTTTAGCTGATCCCTTTCATTATCAGAAATATCGTTTCCATGGACTATATCAAATTGACGGCTTGTTGGATTTTCATCCTCGATCAAATCAATTTGGGAAACACCTTCGTTGACTTTGGTTAAATTCCCAACGAACTTCCTAGAATGGACTGTTACTTTGTCATTGGTCACATTCAATAACGATATTTGAAAAACACCATCAACGTCTGGAATGACTCGGCAACGCGTAGCATATACACCCATTACTCCACCTAAAGGCTTTGGCTCGAAGTCTGCAGTTATCAAGGATAATGAATTTCTGCATTTGACATTAACTATGCTTTCAGAGCGTGGGGGCAAAGATACATTATTTTGGATTCGGACTGGCTCTTTTCCTTTCGAAGAAACACACATAAACCATTCTTTACCCAGCTTAACTTTATTCGCGACCATATCAAACTCCATTGATCCGAAATTGGAAAGAAAATCTCGGCCCAATAATACGTGTTTATATGTTTTTGCATTGAGGACCCTCAAATGTTGCTTGATGAGTTCACCGCCTAAATTTATGGTGACTAGCACAGATCCAATTATATTCATTTCTCTACCAGATGCATCGACTAATTTATGTTCGGTTGCGACAATTTTTGTGTCTAAACCTAGCGTTTGTAGGCTTCCTATATCAATCAAAGAGCAACTAGCCCCTGTGTCTAATAAAGCGTTTACTTCCTTGTTATCAAATTTAACATTGAGGACAGCAGAAAATTCTTCAGCAAAATTACAAGCTTCTTTGTCGACACCGGTTAGTCATTGATATTTGGGGCAAGATGAATCCCAAGCATCATGACCTTTGTTCCCACAAGCTTGACAAAAGCGAAGGGGGCACTCGCGGAAAAAATGCTCAGGGCTTTCACAGGTACGGCATTTTCTTCCTCTTTGCGATGTGCGGTTATTTCTCTGGTTTCCGGCCCTAGGCTGATAAGACTTGTTTGGAAAATTACCTCGTTTTCCTCTTCTTTGGTACCCACGCCATTGATTGCCAACAAAATTCGCTGTTGCGGTTTCTTGTTTACCCCCGTCGTCACCCCCGTGATTGTCGATCGATGTACCTTTCAATTTTTCAATTACTTTTTCTGCAATTGCGTCAACCACTGCTGGGCTGTCAACACTCATACATTCTTTAACTTTACTTGAAACAAATGAATCGATTCCGGCCAATTGTAGTCTCAATGTCTCCGTTGCCAGCTTGTCGATATCGGCATCAGTAAAACTTGGCAGGGATTTCAACGCGATCTGCATCTTTGGGTGGACTCCTTTCAAATAGTAATCCTTTGCGATTGTCTTTCGTGTGTCATCGTTAAAAGAAGGGTATGCAAGCTTGACTAAAGCGATTATTTTATAGGCAAAAGTTTGTGCTGATTCATCTGACTTTCTTGTTCGATTGTTTAACTCAACGATTGCCGCTTCTCTGTCCAAATTTCCATTTTCAAATTCTTTTAGCAACTCGGACTTGATTTTATCGGCCTTTTTTCTGTCATCTGCAGATAATCGCATGTATACATCGAAGGCACGACCCTCAAGTTTGCTTGCCAAATTTTGGGCAGCTTTTTCCCCATCGTATCCTTTCAATGACGAATGCAGTGAAACCTTCTCGAGAAAAACATTCACGTCGCCAATTCCATCAAAGCATATAACTCTCGCATCCATTTTGAAATATTCAGTCACAGTAATGTTAGTTATTATATTCGGTTGAACTTTAGTTTACTGCGAAAGACTGTGACTGAATGAAAAGGATAGGCCCAAACAAAACATAAATACTACTACTGAGTCACGTGACTACTAACAGACGGGTGTTGGCAAGGGTTCCCTACACTGCATGATAGCAGCTTGCCTCGATATCGTTTTCAGGTCTGGAATCAACCTCGAACCCAGGGTAACAATGGGCGGCCAGCTGAAGAAGAGAGGCTGAAGACAATGATAGCCCTGGAATCGAGGTTGGTCTGGAATTTGATATGAAGAGTCTCGTATTGTGCGTGCCACTTTTCGTCTTCTCGCCCAGGGGGGGAGGGGGTACTCCCTAACTTTCAATACGGGGGGGGTCCATGCCACTATTTTTTGCTGACCCCTAAATATCAAGCCTGATGTTTTGGGAACCCCAAATATTGAGTCTAACGTTTCGGAGACCCCAAATATTGCTATCTATTTCTGGGGTCCCTGAAATGTTTTGAATGATTTCAATTTGAGCCTCTTGATCTTTCTCAGTTTTTGAATAATTCCAAGGCATTTATTTCATGATTCGCAACTTCTGGGCCAAATTGCACGATTCTTCCTTTCTTCAAATTTTTGGACCCCAAATATTGAATTTTTGTCCATGTTGTAATTCACAGACCCCAAATATTGATTGAACATAA
The DNA here is from genome assembly GCA_039566865.1 of Aurelia coerulea. Taxonomy (NCBI): domain Eukaryota; kingdom Metazoa; phylum Cnidaria; class Scyphozoa; order Semaeostomeae; family Ulmaridae; genus Aurelia; species Aurelia coerulea. The sequence continues at coordinate 15,304,063 of CM076944.1, forward strand.
AATTTCGGACCCCGAATATTGGCATGGACCCCCCGTATTGAAAGTCAATGAGTACCCCCCCCCCCCTGGGTCTTCTCGTCGACATTTCCGACTGAAGAAATATCTGAAAATCGCTGAGGAGAGACAAAAACCGTGAAAACGTTGTTTTTAAGACTAAGAACCGTGAAACTGTCTCCAAAAAGGCTAGAAACCGCGAACCGTCAGCCATTGGCGAAAACCGTAAAACCGTCGTTTTTGAGGCCGAAAACCGTGAAACCGTCCCCAAATTGGCTGAAAACCGCAATCCGTCAGCCCCTACGACCCCCACCATAATGGTCCTGCCATCGGTGTTATCAACAAGAAAATGTTTCAAAATTGGAAAAAACTCATTCTGAAGAATGTCAAGCAGTTCTGTTGGCTGCTTTTAGGTTTTTAATTATATATGTTAGGACTATCATAAAGACTTGGAGATTTTTAAAGAATTTGTCTTTGATCTTGTGTTTGAAATTGTTGATGTTCTTTTTAGATTTTAGTTCTTGGCATGGGCAATGATGCACCGTTGATTTCGTTCTTCTCTCGTTAAAACAAGGATCGAAGGCCGCCATTGCCGCCATTGCCGCCATTATTCAAATACGGTTAACGTTGGAGCTCCTACGCAGTGATACGTCTCTTTTCCAACTTCCCTTTAAGTAGCAACTGGGTAAGCAACAGAGGAATATTCCCTAAGCCGGCTTTCGTCAACATCTCCACAAATTTTTCCTGAATACTTAATCTAAATTTTCCGGGGGGGGGGGGGGAGGTAACGTAAGTTTCCATTATACGGTGTTGTGCCATTCAAAGCGTAAATCTACCACCCATAAATCCGGAAAATGTTCTCCAAAGTATACCCATAAATCCGGAGAGTTCCTAAAAAATGTACCCATAAATCCGGAAAAGCCGAAAAGGTTCACCCATAAATGAGGAAGTTTTACAAAAAATCATATCCATAAATCTGGAAAATATTAAAAATCATTGAAAACCATACCCATATATCCGGACTCTATCATGAAAAAGGTACCCTAAAAAAAGGCACAACCCGTACTATGGAGAACTTAAGTTACCCCCCCCCCCCCCCCCACCCACGGGCTAAGTCTACTTGATAAGGAATATAGACAGCTTCATTTAGCTGACCTTTGTTGGCATGCAATCGTTGGAGACTTGATGGAGCTTCTAAGAAGCCATGAAATCTTCATTACCATTACATGTCAGTATTATCAGTGATCAGGCTACTGGTATTATTAACTTAAGTATTCTCCTCTGTTATTCTTAGATTCTTAAATTTGAAATTATTAGTTATCTTTCAGTTTCGTTAAAGATCTTTTCTGTATTTCCAGGTACCATGAAAACCCCATATATTGCTCTGCTGAATGGAATTACCATGGGCGGCGTAAGTTGTTGACGTTTTGCTGTTTACTTATTTTTTCATGAAATGATTAGTTGGAAGTAGTCCAGACTTAAACACATAGAAAATCGTGCCCATAGACGATTGCGGAAAAGATGGCGGTCCTCATTTCACGCAATGCATTTAATGATAATAATCTTATTTAAAGTTGGTCTATTTACAATAGTAATATAATCACTAATTTATACCAACTATTTACAAAAACAACTTTAAAGAGCCACTGCTAACCATGATCCTTTGTGGCGCCAAAGTAGACTTTCGTATTATCTGAAAGTCGTTTCTGGCCTAAATTCTCTTTGCCTTGCTTTTCATTCGGCACACAAATGATCATGTTTGACAATGGGTTTTTAGCGTAGACAAAAGCATTGGGTGCAAAAGTTGATATTTCCCTTTCTACAATTTCAAAGGGTCCTTCGCAACGGACATACCTCGCATACCTCGCACGTGCCATCTCTAGTTGCACAGCGAAGAATGCTCGCAAAGCGTCTATGTTAGCAGAGGGTCTTTAATAGAAAATATACAAATTTACAATTCTGGCTATTTACAAATCCGGCAATTACACTTATCGCCAAGCCAGTGCTTGATCGCTCTTTTGAAAGCTGCAACTTTTGGAAGTGCTTTTATCTGGTCACTAAGTGTGTTCCAAAGGAGGCTTCCTCGAAAAGTCAATATAGAATAAAGAAGTGGAAGAAACAAGATTGTAAAAAGCACGATGGTTTGCCACATGAAGAATGTCCTTGTGAGCAGCCATTCACCTTGCGCACATTTCCTAGCATTTTGCTGAACTCGGACAAGAGACAGGAATGGATAAGGCTCAAGAATAGGACCACTCTCAATAACACAGGAAGCTGCCCTGGTAAGAGTGATGTCGTATGTTCACATAATCTAGTTGGCCAGAAGCCAACACTTGATATCCCAAATCCAGTTCTCAATCTCGGGTATGAAAAGCCTGCCATAAAGCCAAAAAGATGATCGCCGTCAGCTTTCTCCATTCAAAAGAAAGGACAGCTAACAATAAATTGAAGAACCTCCTCCCGATTGAGTTCCTGAAAAAGAACCCTCTGTGATGAATTTTTCAGAAAAGAGTTCTTTCTTGGTTTCATTAACTTTGAGTCCCCAAAGCCCGGGGGTGAAGCTACCCAAAACCGGGGTACGGGGACTTGTGGACCCCGGTTTTGGGTCATAAATTACGATCAGTCCCCATTTTTGGGTCATAAATTTCTCACATTTCCCGGTTTTTGGGTTATAAATTCATACCAACACCTTTTTTCAGGAAGATCCTATCATCCTCAGTTTTGGGTAGGAATTCTACCACTCCTTACTTGTCGGACGCAAATTAAAGTTTAAGCTCATCTCTATAAGAGGTCTGATTAGTTACTGATGCCTATTGCTTGACAACTCACGCCAATTCATTTTTTGTTCTTACTAATAAAGCAGTTTTCAAAGTCTTTTGAAGTTCATAATATCACATGGTTTGACACTACTGGTGAAGTGGAGCATATATTCCCTGTTCTCTTTGATACAAAGTCTTTGCTTTAGTAACTTCTCCTGGAGCATTTCTGCTCTTGTTAATTCACCACATTATATGCACTCTACTATAAATTAGTGACTGTTATCTGCCTGCTCTGTCTGATGCTTTGCCATCCATCGTTGTCGTTCTACCATGGCATGAAATCATATCAATGCTGGATGGGATATGTGCACGGCAAGAAAAGTTCGAATTTCGACATAGTTTTTTCGTTGTATATTAGAGGTAAACGGGCCATTTCCCTTCCGTTTCCAACAACAAATGCTTTTTACACATCGAATTTCCAACGTAGTTTCCCCACGGGTAAACTACGGGTAAAGGGAAATATACTTTTACCCACAGTTTCCCAAGTGAGATTTAGCATCTCCAACAGTTGGAAACTTAGTCTATATTGGGCATGTTTTTGGGAGACTTTGGGAAAATTCCATACTTGCTCGTGCTCCTTTAGGTAAATTGAGGTGAAACGCCAAATTTCCCCCCAAGTAAGATCCTTGATTTTAGTAGGAAATCCCAGCGAAATTATGAGTTTTTTGTCGGAAATTCTGAGGAGACCAACCATTTCCCCAGGTGAAATTAGTAGGAAATTCAGTGGAGATTCTGATTTGTTTTGTAGGAAATTTTAGGGAAACTGATAGGTGCCCTGTCCATTATACTATTTCAAGAGACGCATGATATTTTACTTATTGGATATTTTGGTGCAACATCAAATATGGTCAGCACTACGCGTCCTGGTTTGACATTTGACATTATAGGAATCATCCCAGATAAAACTTCTCCAGAGGATTCTTCTCTCTGAAGGTCTTCCAAATTTTTCTCGGATTTGCCATTCTATCTTTGCAGCACTCATATTCTGATGTAAACATGAGATGCGTCCTCTTTGAACGTAGGGAACAAAATAATAATTTTCTATTATTTTGATTAAGGTTGACTCGTATTTTAAACATCATGGCTATATATTTGGAAAAAACTAATCATCCCCTCCTTTGCCATTCTTTTTGTGCGCAATGCAAAGTATGAATTCAGAAAGAAGAATATATCACATCACTGGCACTTTGATTCATACAATGGAAAGAAGTAACTTCTAAACAGTCATGAACGCAACAGCAGATCCTCACAAGTAATTAACGATGCCAACAAATAAATACTACCAGGACCGTCGAGAGGCGGGGGGGGGGGGGGGGATTAGGAGGGATAGGAGTCCCATAGGGCCCGGGTTCCGGAGGAGCCCGTCAAAATATTGTTGCACATAAATTAACTATTGCTGTAAAATCTCTTTACAACAACTTTTTATGGCTATCTATCTACCTTAAAAACATAGTCATAAGAAAACAATTTTCTCATTTGCTATGCGTAAAAGTTTGTGCCCTCCTTTGAAACTTAGTCATCTCGTAAGAGTTGGACTTGCAACAAGTCTTCCTTTTTTCCTTTTCGTTCTTAGCAGCTAGCTCCACTGACCCGCGCCGAAGGCGCAACGAGCGCGCAGTGGAGCTAGCTACTAAGAACGAAAAGGAAGACTTGTTGCAAGTCCACGTAAGAGTGAGTCTTCAATCTCTTGATTGTTTACCGTCAATACCAATTTCTTGATAACTTTTTCACGGAATATCTGAACAATTTTTCTGACTAGTTTTCTTGAAAAGGGCGTTTCCCTTATTCTTCAAGTCTGAAGGGCCTGACCGTGTAAAAATTTTCTTGGGGATTCACCCCCAAACCCCCTTTGGGCCCGATCCTATGAATCACTCCAGGACCCGACATGGCTCTCGACGGCCCTGCATACTACATGAAACTAAATTCAAAACGTGGAGATTCTTTCCAATGACATCTTCAGCTTGTGATATAATAATGACAGAAATGTACATTGCAAAACAAGTTCGTTTGAAACGATGAGTGGCAGCGAAAAGACCTTTCCATGATGTTGAACTTTCGATGAAGAAACTTTTATCATAGCTTTTTCCAAAATGGTAAGAATTTTCTTTTTCTATAACAAATAAGATTTAAAATACATTAAACAAAACACTACAATTTCAATTTAAACTGTTGGGGTGAGAGGCAAAAAACCAAGGTTATCGTGTTGCCTCTCACACCACAACCCTATTTACAATATTTATATTTTCAAGCAAAGGAAAGTTAAACTATACACACAGAAATGAATGAAGTCAACGGACAACGTATTCAGGGCAAATAGACAGGAGAATAGTCCAACAATCCGAGAATCCGCCCAATTCCCCATGCCACAAAGACAAACATTAGGCGAATTTCCAGACCGCTGGAGCACATCCCCTGTCTAAAAGTAAAAATATGTAGTTTTAGATTCCTTATCTAAATCGATTTGTGTTTTTGATGTACCTGACAGTACATTGTAGAATCATTTTGTTGGCTATTGTGTTGTAGGTTTTGCTACCAAAAAGTAATAAATCACATAAATGATCATCAGGTAATTGAGTTACATCGTTGTTTACAATGTTAGATAGTTCTTCATGGTAAGAATGCGAGCAGCAATTTTATTTCAATTTGATACTTTGCTTTCAACAATTATAAGTTTGTTTCAAGTATGCCATGCCAGTTTCTTAATTCTTGCGATCATTCGGGTTCAGAAAGCCATATCATAGCTCTGAAATACAAATACAATTTATAGAAATAAAGGAACTCATTTCTAAGAAATTTTTACTTTATGAATTGGGTTGCCGTTGAGATGCCCAGAAATTGAGCCCGAATGAATTGTTCAAGGCTTAGAAACCGTACTTCAAAAAAGTTTAGAGCCAAGTTCCTAATTAGAAATGAATGCGAACAAACTTAGGACCTGCTACTTGGCAAGAAAAAATGCTTGTGATTTAAATTGGATATTTTCATCAAACCCTATGAAAACGCGAGTAACAGTCAACCTCTCTTAACTGAGACTTGCAAACTGTGAGGAAAATCAGGTGAAAGAAGCATATTTTCCAATGCAGTGATAAACACTTGCATAAGCTTTTTCCATGAAAACATATCTCCGTGTCAATGAGAATTATTGAATAAGAAAGTTGCATTTTCGTTCAAGTACAGACCACGCAAGATATTCTGCATGAATATGTACGATCCTGGTTGACTTACAAACTTCTGAGTAGCGGGTGTCTCAGAAAAAAGTACCCCCTTTTCACTGGAGATAGTAACAAAACAATAAGATGTCATTGCTCCCCGCCTTCACAGCTAAATCTATAAATATTCAACTTAGATGTATAAACCTTGCATTTAGAAATCGTACACCAAACACCGGAGATACAAGTTTGCAAAGTCAAAATTCCCAGCTCACCCAAAAGCAGAGGTTCTGCAAAGGGGCCTAGCCATGATTTGTGATTTAGGCATATTCCAATGCACGTGTAGCCCCTAATGTTCAGTTTTTTGTTTTGAAAAGAGTAAAAGAGACATGTGCATGGCCCTGATTAAACAAATATAACAAAATGTTACAAGAATGATAAATTCGTGCCACATCCCCAAAATAAGCATGCATGTGCTCCTTTGATACAAAACACGTGGGGTGGAACACAATTCAAGGACCGTTTCATCAAAAGAAAAGTCATTTCAAGAACATTTGAATCAATTCATGGAATTTAATGTATATAATTCTTTTCAAAATAAAAACTAACGATCAAAGTTGAGAATTCTTGTGCAAAATGTGTGATGTCAAATCATGGCTAGGCCCATTCTCAAAACCTCTGGTTTAAGGTGCACACCAAAATTTTACCTTGTGAACTCATATCTCCGGTTTAAAATGCAACGTAAGTGCATTTAAGTTGAAGATCGAAAATGTCACAGGTATGCAGTCAAAACGTCCCGATAGTCATCGTTTTGTTCCCTTGTTCGGTCAAAAGAGAGTATTTTTTTAGACATCTGGTAGAATTTGAATACGGCTACCGGGTGACCCAGAAAAAAGTGACCCAACACAATCTGTTACAGAAAATTAAGAGGCCGAATGAAATATTTCAAACGTTGTTCCGTTGCTAAAAGACTAGCTTATGCTATGAGTATTTGTCGCAATTTTTTTCAGCACGGTTAATGTCCAAAATTAAGGATTTCAAGGAAAAGGACATGTCTGAAATCCTCAAAAAGTCATCAAAAACAGGGGATCGATATGCAGCCATTTCAAATCTTCAAAACAACGAGGAGCGTGTTTCATTTCAACCTGGCAATAGGCAACCCAGTAGGAAGTCTTCAGAGCAAGTTTATAGTCCTTAGGCACTTAGAGATATTCTCAGGCAAAATGAAACACGCTCCTCGTTGTTTTGAAGACCTGAAATGGCTTTAAATCGATCCCTTGTTTTGACGACTTTTTTGATCATTTCAAGCCTGCCCTTTTCCTCAAAATCCTTAATTTGGGAACTTTACCATGCCTACAAAAAATGCAAAAAATACTCATAATTTAGGCATGTCTTTTAGTAACAGAACGAAGTTTAAAATATTTCAATCGGCCACTTGCTTTTATTTCTATAACAGATTGCGTTGGGTCACTTTTTTCTGGGTCACCCGACATGTACTTGTAACGAATGTTAGTATACCATAGTTATGAATGGCTGGCTATGCTGTTGAAAGAACATATACTTTCTACTCATCAGAGTCACTTGAGTCTCGAACAAGTGTTTCTTTAGACTTCTTTTAAGGTTTCCTTTCCATTGGTGACTCTGCAAGAAGCCTTCTCATTCGCAAAACTTGCCTTGCTTCTTCCACCATCCGTCTTTGACGCCTTTCATCCAGCTCTGCAATCAAATTGCCAAGTTAGTTCAAAGTTTATTGCATGTTAATTTTGATATGGTTTGAGAAAATAGAGATAAAACTGTATCAAATTTGTGTATTTTCACTCTTAAATAGTGTGTTGAATCCGCAAAATATGGTGTAAAAGAACTAAAATGCTATGGTATATATGCTCCCCTTCTGGAGTGCCTCAAATTAAATAAGCCCCCAGGGGCTTAGTAGAGCTTTTACATTCTCCCTTGCACCTACAAGAATTGAAATACCTTTGCTGCCCGTGGTCTGACCGTGTTTTCCACCCCTCTTTAAATGGCGGTAGACAAATCAGGGGCGTACATTCAAATTTTGTTGGGGAGGGTGTCAACATGCTTTGAACCGACTAAATTTTTCAGACCGATTGAACTTATAGGAAGCTGTTCATACCACTTAATTAGGAGCAATGCAACGAGGGACCTAACGAGGCCTGGGAGCGAGGAAATTCTTTGAGGACATGCCCTCTACTTTGGCTAAGCACACTTCTCCCGATCCCATGCTTGCCAGTTTCAAAATAGACTTTTTGACCATTTCGTAACAGGCTCTCTCTCATAAATTAGAATCCTCATGGAAAATACGTTACAAATGCAAAAACTTTCAAACATACCATAGAGAAAATGCTTTGAGCTATTCAGAACAAAAATACGTATAGAAATCGGACCAACGAGTGCAGAGAAATTGCACTTTGAAGTTCACAAAAATTACTAGGCCATGTTTTTGTTTAAATTTCCGGTGTATCACTTTTGAAATGGGCCTAAACCAAAAATTTCAAATTTTTGTTTCTCCAGTTGTATTCATCCGATTTCAATAATTTGTTTTTATTAACCCTCAATGTTTGCACAATCATACAACGTATCAGTTCTATGAATCCACGAAAATTTATTTGTTTATTTGGCACATATTTTCAAGGGGTACTTTTAGCAGTAGAACTACACGAGACCCCTAAATTTCTTCTTTCCTGGTGCAAACGAAAAAGTGAGGAAGGAAGAGTCTTAAAACTCATTTCACACTAAACTTTAGGTATCCGTGAAGGTTTCTGCCAAGGGTTCGTACAGGTTCGTACTGGTAAACATTTTATAGCTGATATAAAAGTCAAGTCATTTAGCACATGTATGCTATTTTCTGTGATTTTCCGTGATCAGAATGTATATTTTGTTTCTGGTTGGTTCCAATGCTTAATTTTCGTTTTAATTGCACAGCTGTTATAGCGAGGGTTTGAATTCTAAATAAAAACAGGAATTATTTCATTACCTAACAAGCATATTAGCATTTAAGTGGGTCAAACACGGTTTGCGAAAGTCTAGCCGACTAGCCTTTATGTCTATGACTTTGGAGACACTAGGCCTAAGTCCAAACTCCACCTTTCGATCTATTAACTACAGTTCAATTTATCATGTTTGGAAAAAGAGCTTCTTCTTGGTGTGGTGCAGATGATACCAACCGGGGGCTGGAAAAACACCCCCTTGTAGTTTTTTTTCTTTTTTTTATATTCTCATAAAATTTACAATAACAAACAATTACAGCATTACAAAACAACGGCGAAGGGAGCATGGAAATACATAACAACCCTAAAACCTACACTTAACATAGCGACAAATATTACAATACTGCAAAAATGACTACAGTGGTGTCGCCCATTATGCCCATGTCGTCGCAAATTAGGCTGATAGGATTAGGGCTAAAACACATTTTTTTAAATGTTCAATAGGATAGGGCACAGGTAATCAATGAGAAGATTTTTATGGAACCTCTAAGAAACTTGTAAGAAACTCTGGTTACTCAGAGTCCGGTAATCTTAAGAAAGTTTCAGTAGTGGCCCAAACTATTAGTTCCTTTTGAGAAAAATGTGTATTGCAAGGAATTATGTTTGTGGGGCCTGAATTAAGCATCCTAAAAAGTGATTGATGATGTACAGGGTGTCCCAAAATTGCACCCAATTTGTGGGCTGCTGTGGAGGAGCTATGTGCTTTATGGTTTTGTAATAGATGGCGGTGAGGAACTGTTTACCAAGATGAATTGTGTTCGAGTTACGAACCTCTAACAATTCTATAGGAATTCAATGAAATAACGCAATGCGTCTTGGTCAAAAAGTTCCTTTTTATAACAATAAAATTCCAAAAATAAATTTTTGACAGTTCTCATCAAGGAAAACTGATATGTATCATATCGATAACTTTAAAGTTATTTATTGATCATTTTTGTTGAAAATTTCAAGTTTTAGGTGAAGAACTAAAATCAGCAAATGTTCATTGTTTTGCGTTGCCTAGCAATAGATCATGCGACTAATTAGCATATGATGCTATTTCTATGATCATTAATTGTTGGTAATCATGTGTAGCAAGTTGCGTCCTCGTTAGGCTTTAGGGTTGCATAGAAAATCTGGGAGGGCCTTTCTTGCCCCCCTCCTTCATGAGAAAGTAGTACTTGATGTACCCATATAAAGAATAGGATACATAATTAGAAAAAGTCATTGACATCTCAGCTTAGACTTATGACATTTCATCCCTTGTTTCCCTGCGTTCTTTGATTCGCAGATATCACTTGCTCAATAGGGATTCATATCATTACTCTTGCCGGTTTAGGCCATTTTGACACAGGGGGCCCACTTTATAAGAGTAATGATACGAGTCCCTATCGAGCAAGTGATATCTGGAAATCAAGGAACGCAGGGAAACAAGGGACGAAATGAAATAAGTCTGGTCTCAGCTCGCTATCCTCTTCACTCTTGGTTTTATTTTCGAAAGTTTGGATGGGGGGGGGGGCAGTTTATAGAATCGCTTAAGATTCGTAATTCGAGCGCAATGCATCTTGGTAAAAAGTTCCTCACCGCCATGCCATCTTTAGTGCAATCGCGCAAGCATGTCCTTGTCCAACAATTTATTGAAAGCCGAATAGTGATATTTAAAGGGAAAGAAAAGTATACTTTCAATTCATACCTTGTCTTGGATCGGCCTCTTTTTTGTAATGCTGAGATACTGTACCAACTTTTGAGCTTTGAAAAAACAAAACAGAAATCAATGTACCACCTGCATTTCTAAATATAATTTTCAAATATGAGAGATGTTCTCTTGGCATTAATACGAGACATTTCCCATCTATCAAATGAAGACAACTGACCACTTGTACAAATCGTGCATTCTAGATGCAGATCGGCAGCACGCAGGTTCGATAAAAGTTGGAATGATGGCGCCAACTGATACAAACTTGCGCTGGTCGAGCCATCTAGCATTTGATATCAAGGAGGTACAGTCTCCCCTTACTTTATATTTTTGAGTAAGAGCAATAACCGCCAAGGGTAGTGTTCCTTTGGTTCCCATCTCCGTCCTCTTAGCAAAGTTTTTGCATTAGTCACGCAAAACTTTGACACATGCCTAAGCATGCAGGACTGGAGCAGTTCCAAAGCAACAGCGGGAAATTACTTATCATGAGAAAGAAACTCGGAAAACGTTTAAAGTTAGAAAAGCTTTACGAACCTGAACCTGACTCTCCTTGACAGAATGACTTTTGTTTGTTACTGGCCATCATATGGAAGATAACTGGTTGAAAATTGCAACGTTGGTGTCTTTACTCTGTCTTTGACGATGCACGAAGCAAAAGAAATAGTTGGCGCCCAAATCCGTTGTATAACGCATCGTTGGCAATCGTTCAAAACCTGCCTGTCTTCGTGCTGTCTTCATTGACTTCAGTCACGTGATTGAATGAAGTTAGTCATGATTTCCTGCGGTGGTTTCTTTGTCTAAAGCTCATTCTCTTTAATATTGAACAAATACACTCATTGTTCTTTTATAAGAAACTAAGGTCTGGTAATGGTAGGCCATAAGCGTACGGGAAGAAAAAATCTAGGGGGGCGGCCCGACACAAAGTCCATTGTTTACCAACATTTTTGCCCAACTGAGGGTAGATTTTTGCCCGATTGGGGCTGATTTTCAATGATTTCTCCAACATTGGGGGGGCTGCCGCCCCCCCCGGCCCCCCCCGCCCCGTACGCTTATGTGGTAGGCAGTTTCTTAAATTTTTGGGCCATTTTGCTGAAGTATAGGGTTCATTTTGTTTTGTCTAAAGGCCACCCAAATTTCTTAGTAAGATCTCAAAACAGGTAAATAACATAATTCGCACTCAAAATAATGTCCAAACAATTTGCTAGGATTGTATTGTGTCAAAATATTTTTCAGTGCGATAGGAAAATTAGAATTGTAAATTGTAAAAGTTTTTTAGCTTTTTCAATTTAGGTAGGGTTGCTTCTTAACTTTCGAAAACTTGACACGGTTTCTTATATATAGGCGGTTTCTTTAAAAGAAATTAGTGTATATTGTTGGTTGTCCTATTACCAATAGTAGTCTGAAAAATTGGTTATGCTTATGCTACCCTGTGCGTAATGTAGTGAAATCATAGAACTATTTCTATGATTGAAATGCTCTTACAAAAAGGAACTAACAGAACAGTGGAGAGTGATGAATCTCAAGAGAGGAAATCTCCCCAATAGAGATTAGAAATCTCTATTTCCTGTGTTGGAAACTGTAGGAAATTGATGGTGTACGTTTCACTGTGTGGAGATCAAATGGAAATTGGAAGTGTAAATTTCTATTTCGGAAACTTGTCGAACACGTTGAAATCTCGACCATCGGAGATTAGGGGAAATTTTCACTTTTCTTGCCGTGGTGTGTTTGACACATACCTACCCCAAAGGCCAAGCCAACAAGTCTCTACTGTGGTTCTCTGTGGTTTCAGGTTGATAGTATTATTAATCCATACTATTTTCAAGTTCATTGAAATATTCAAGATTACTCCATCAAATAACATCAGATGAGATGAAATCTTCAGTAAGAGCCTCCTTTAGTTGCTTTCAGACAATTGCCTCAATCAGTTGTGAAATTCTGACAAATTTTGCTCGGTCATTTTCGAATGACCTCGCTTTCGCCCTAAAGGGCGCGAAACTAAACTTGTTGTTGTTGTTGTTATGTTGTTGTAAATTTTGAAAACTTGAAAACTGGAGAGATGGCAAAATTACAAAAGACGAAAGATAGCAATGCCACACACCAGGGAGGGTATGTCTCCGCTTTTATTGTATTATAAGTTCAAATTATGCCATAACTGAACAGGATTTTTGCTGTTACACTCACACTAAAGGGGAAGTATGTAAATTATTAGGCCTCCTCTACAAGCCTATAGGCCTTGGGCGTTACCTCAACCTCAGATTTCTTTGGCTGCCAGATCTTGCCTCATTATTGATTAAGCAAACAGAGAGGCGAGAGCTCAATAATTGTTGTCAAAACAGTATAACAGATGGTTATTATCTTGATCAGCAAGCATGGTGAATCCCTCTCCATCTCATCAAGCTTATTCATGAAAGGCACACTACTGATGATGATTTCTTGTGCAGTTTTTGTACACACATGGAATAATCTTGCAGGTTGCTGTGTTTGTTGTGATATTTAGACATTTAGATATGCACTAAAGCACTAAAGTAAATATTGATCAAGCAAATAGAAAAAACGAATACAGCATAGTGTTGACCAAAGTGGCCCACTGTCACTGATTAAGCTCTGCATTTGTTCATAATTATATTATTGTATATAGATTGGGATATACCTGTTGACCCAAGAATTTGCTGTTTTGTTCTATGTATGTAGGTATTTTTTAGAATTTTGGCCTTGTGATGAATTAAAAATTTGATGTAACATGAACTTAGGAAAAAATAATCAGTTTAATTACAAGTGTACCATATAATATAAAAGTTAAAACTTGAACCTAAAAATACCCCCAATTGAAAATGGCAGGGATAAGCATTAAAAGATCAGTGCAACCTTGTTTCCATAATGGTCCCTCATAATGGTCCATAATAGTTTGGCTCCAGCACATTACTTTTTGTACAGAACACATTTGTAGAGCTTCTACACAGTTTGAATCTGTTTGAATTAGGAAGAAAGGTTTTTTCATGTGAAATATGTTGCAGGTGCGGGATTACAGGAATTCCACAATTTTTGGTATTTCATCATAAAAGTTACCCCAGTTTTGGGTGGTCTTTTCAAAATATTCTCCCCGGTTTTTGGTACTCTTGCCTAGATGACCTACTCAAGTCCCCGTCCCCGGTTTTGGGTAGCTTCACCCCCGGGCCCCAAAGACGTAAGTAGCTCTAAAGTAGCTCTTGAGATCATCTGCCTTCATTTTTGATAGTCTGTCAACATCCATAACTGCTTGCTGGTCCTTGTTACTTTGCTGTCGGCCTAACTAAGAGACGTCGGGTCGCTTTCAACCTTCAACGATTCAGATTTATGTGGCCTACCAGAGCTGAGTACTTGCTAGAACTTTTTTTAAGGTGTTCCTAAGATAACAGACCACAGAGTGAAGCGAAAGTGCGCGTACAAACTGCAAAATCGGCGATAAGAACAGTGATAGTGAAGCAGTCGGTACAGAAGCAGTGTAAACAACGTGATTTCCTAGGAAGTTTACACCAAAATTCTCGCCCCATGCCCCGCGCGGTATCGAGGCTGCGGTTAGTTGAAAAGGTGTATTTGGAAATAAGTAGTGACGCCGATGGGTCGCCGTCGGATTGAAATTATATGAGAACCAGACTTTACTGACGAGGGAGGTGTCGAAGAGACCCTGATATTCAAAAATAGAAAGAAATGTTGTAAATTCTGTTCTGTTGGCATTTGGATAATAAATGTATAATGTATTGCAACAGCTTCATTTGACTTGATAACGGGCTAAGCTCGAAACGTCGTGTTTTATCATCTCTGTTCAAGGTACAAGTATTTTATTTTAAATAGTTATATTATAGCAATATTGTACGACACGCATACAAAAAGATTGTTTCTGGCTTCATTTCACTCGGCCAACAGCATTCGAACTTTCTCACTTCCAGAATGTGCATTCTTTTTATTTTCTCTGCCAAGTTCACGCCCGACAACACCAATCTTGAAGTCTGACGTCACTTCTAGGTCTCTCTTGCAAGAAAGCTGTGGCACGAAAGTAAAATTGTCGAAAAATTAGAAACTGATTTATTCAAAAAATTTAAATTTATTGCTTCCAAATTCTGAAACAGTCTGAAACTGATTCTGAATTTGATGTGCAAAGACAATTTTTCTATTGTGGTAAAGAGAGGACCCTCATCCCATTGCATTGAGTATAATGGGGTTCTTCAACTTTGTTCTCATAAAATGTTTCTTTTTACTCGAATTTGCCAAGAAATAAGGGCACCCTTGCCAGTGTAAAAGGTGGGAGGCTCGGTTACAAAAGTACTAGCTTTCAACCATTTCTATTGGCCAAAGCTGCCTGATACATCTTGCTGGTCATTTTCAATTTTGACTTTTCTGTTGTGCTTTTCCAAAACCGTTAAAAACGGTAGAGAGTACTCAAAAATACTTTCATTTCCGAAAACATCAGATTAACTTCGAAAGTTATACATACTACCAGGGTTAACGTTTGTTTTCTGACTAAAAAGCAGACAAGTTGGTAAAAGGAAACATGTAAAGTTAACGAAGATTAAATGGTCATTGCTCTCGAGTAACAATTGCCTTTGAAAATTGTTGGAAACCGGTCAAGACTACAGAAAAACAGTCAACATTTTTAGAAACTAGATTCTTGCAGCTATTGCGTTATATCTCCAAAGTGAGAATTCCTGTCTTAATTTAGAAAATATTGGAGTTTGAAAATTGTTTGACTAAAGTTAGACCAGCAAAGTTAATTTTCTTGAAACTGCGAGCCGAAGTTCAAGACGAGAAAGATACACGTTTATTTTGTCAACAATTGAAGAAAGGTGGCAAACTAGGACAAAACAATATCGAGGAATCCAAAACATTGAATACATTAAAAGTCTGCTTAGCTGCTGTGCTGAATCTCGAGTTTGTAAACAGAGCTGTCCACGGCCTTTGCAAAATATGAAAAACCAAGAAACTTTGAGCCAAAACTCTCAAAGAAGTTGAAAGAACGAAGATACAGCTATTTCGTTATATCTCGATTTTTTTGCCTTGGGACACTTGGACGCCTGCTGACGCAATTTATCGCAAAATTTCACTTTCGCGGCACAGATTTCTTGCTAGAGAGGCCAGCAGTGACGTCAGAATTCAGGCTTGGTGTTGTCGGGCGTTCTTTTGGCAACTGGATTTTTCCCTGCGAAGTCTCACGATAAAGTTGCTACGGCCTAAATCTATCGTAGCTGCGGTCAAGACTTTATGCTGCAGTCATACATTTTGGTAGCTATGCGTTGCTAGGGGGCCTATTCCTATCATGCATTGATTGAAAGGAGGTCCACCATCTTTTCCGGAATCGCCTATTGCATGGATACATTTCTGACAGTGAAAATGATTTGAATTTACTCTAATTGTTGGAGAGAAATATGTTTGCTGCATATGATTGAGAAATGATAATTAATATATCTTCAAACTGCAATGTGTCAAGCGAAGGAAGAGAAAATGAGGAATGTAAATAGACACAAAGTTGACAAATGCTTACAGCGTCGATCAGAGACGTGCACAAACTACTTTGTCTTCTTTCAAAGCAAATTGGGGCCTTAGTGAAGGTCAAATAGCAAATATGATACATCTGCAATGCCTCTGATCAACGGTCTTGGATGGGCAACAGTCAAGCAGCTTATTTTCAAAGAATCAGCTTCGCTTATGTATAAGTCCTTAAATTCGCTAGCTCCAGATTATTTGTCCTCGTTGTTCACAAGATGCTCCGACAGTAATGAACGAAATCTGCGATCGACGGATCTGAATTTGAAAATACCATTACTTAAACAAAAACAGGTCAGAAATCTTTCTGCTACAGAGGAACCACCCTTTGGAACAGCCTGGATAAAGCTAGTAAATCAGCTCCCTCTCTTGCTGCGTTCAAAAATCTGCTCTAATATGTCGGATTACGTAGCTTTCCTTTGTATTTTACTTTGTTCACTGTATTTTGCGTAAATCATTGGCTTTTGTAAATATATAATATTCTTGTAACAAGTTTTCTTTTTGTAGCTTAGATTTTTTAACAGGTCAGTTTGAAAACCAGACATTGTTCTGAAACTTGTTAACCTGTATAATTATTTTAAATTATGAAATGATGATGAAATCATAGTAATGTGACATCAGTAAAAATTTCTCGCGCAATTGCTATTGCAGTTCCCTGGAATTTGATTTCTCAGTCTAATCATAGGGACCCCAGGAAATTGAATAACCCCCCCCCCCTCCCGAAATGATAAAGCCCCGTAGCCTCCTTTGCGATTGCGAAGCTATGATGTAATGCCTTTAATCAGAAATCGAAAGCGAGGTGCGCTAACAGAATCGAAAATGAGGCGCAGAGCGCTGAGCGCGCCTCGTTTTCGATTTCTGGTACAAGGCATTACGTCATAGCTTCGCAATCGCAAAGGAGGCTACGGGGCTTTATCATTGGGTGGGGTTATTCAATGCCCTGGGGTCCCTGTAGTGTAATCAGCCACAATTGGCGACCGGCTGTAATGGACGACACCACCCTGCGTCTGAAGTTCTTGCTTGAGATTTTGCCTTAATACTGGGTGAATCCGATAAAAGTGCTTATTTTGTGTTTGATTGCACAACAAAGAGGACACGATCATTTTACAAAATATGAATTGCTATGCAACAATGAAAGTTCAAATTCTATCTAAATTCCTTGTTTACTTTCTTCAAGGCCAAACACACTAGAAAAATGAAGGACTTTAGTAAAAATGTAGACCAAAATTTTTGAAAAATCCGTCAAATGCATGAGAAAGACTTTGAGATAAAGAATTTGCCTCTTTCTCGTTTGGCTTTGGAGTTCCAAAATCAATGCAATGTGTGTGTGCACTGTTCTCTCCTGAATTTTTTCAACTTTTTGCGCTGATTTAGCTGACGAAAAATGCCAAACCTAAGAACAATAATTGAAATTCAATATATAAAACTTTCAACTTTCTTCCTTCTAAACCAATGAAAGATTACAATCTTTTCAGGACATTTAATTGTGTTGCTGCTTTCTTACACAAATCGGCAATGTGGGGGTCAAAATCTAATCTATTGTCAAGTTTGATACCCAGTCGTTTGACATTAGTTTTTGATTGGATGTCGTGGTCCTTCAATTTGATTGGTACGCCACTTGTGTCGGATGGGTCTTTCTTTGCATTGAATTGAATTTCTCATTGAATTTCTCAGGATTTGCTATCATCTCGTTACTTTCAAGCCAATTTAAAGCGATATTTGATTCTTCTTCTAAGATTTTACAAGATCTGGCAATGTATTTGGGAAATATACTAACGTATTGTCATCTGCATAATTGTAGACTTCTGCTTTCTTAACAAATAGCAGTAGGTCATTTAAGTAAAAATTAAAAAGAATTGGGCCTAATATAGAGCCTTGAGGAACACCAGACACTATATTTTGAAAGGTGCTGTACGTATTATTGATACTAACACTTTGCTGACGTCGTTTTAGGTAGGAATAGATCAAGGCTGAAGAATTTTCATCACAACCATACGTGGAGAGCTTTGCAATTAACAAATCGTGAAGTATACAATCAAACGCTTTGGACAAGTCCATCAAAACTGCACCCACAATATAGTCATTGTCCAATTTAGATCTCCTGTCTTCAATTAGTCTTATCAAAACATGTTGTGTGCTATACCATTGCAATGCAAATTGAAAGAGACTTATCAAGGTGAAACTTTAACTGCTTTTTCATCACTCTCAAATATTTTGGAAAATGGATTTAGGACACTAACGGGGCGAAAGTTTCTTTCCATAGTTGGATTTGATTCTCCCTTACAGGTGGACATACAGCAGCTCGCTTTGCTTTGTCAGGAAATTTACAGCTGCGAATACTCATGTTTATCGCATTAGTAAGATGAATTTCAAGTTCAGTGGCAGCTAAAGACACTAACTTTGGTGGTATTTGATCTTCACCTGTTGATTTTTTTCCATCCATGGAATCAAGTAAACTCCTAACCTCTTGAAAATCTACTTCTTGAAAGAAAACACTTCGAAAGCCTCTCCCCGATCTTGGTTGCAACAACACTTGGATGATCCTTGTATTTATTGACAATTAATCTAACAATTTCCACATCCCCTTCACAATCAGCCTCTTCAGCCAAATTGCTTGGTTTCTTACCACTTGTCTTTTCTACTATGTTAACATAATGATCATTAAATATTTCAGTCAAAGCATAGTCGTCTGTTATCACTTTTCCATATTTTACAAGTGTGATGTCATTCTCTGATAGACCCCTTTATTTGAAAGAAATGGCTTACCTAAATGCCAAAAATCCCTGTTTGACACCACGCCCTTTTCAGTTGCCTTTTTTCAATTTGCTTTTATTGCCTTTTTCTGCAAGGAGACACACTTATTTCGTTGCTTTTTGTATTTCAGCTCATTTTCTCTTGTGCGAAACTTGTTGAACTTCTTTTTCAAATTAGATCTTATATAGATTGCCTTTTGGAGATCTTTATTCATAAAGGGAGCCGTATTTCCCCTCAAGATTTCAGTTTTCAAAGGAGCATGTTTGTCTGCAAGAGACCGAAAACTGTTTGTAAGACAATAGAAGAAATTATCGGGATCATTTTCACATGGCTGTAAGTTTATATCGCGTACATCATTAAGAAAAGCATCAGTTTGGAAGTTTTTGTAACTTCGGTACTTAATTTGCTTGGGTTTAAGTCGAGGAACGTGTGCTTTCATAGTTGTAGCAACTAAGCAGTGGCAGTCGCTTAGACCAGTTTCAAAAGCAGAGGTTGCCTGAAAGAAACCAGGCCTGTTTGTGAGAATGATATCATCGGAAGACTGTCGAAGCTTAGTAAAACAAGTTTTGACGAAACTAAGTTAGAAAGCCGAAATACATTACAAAAAGACATCAGCTTGTTATGTCCAGGTTGTTAGGGGTACGCGAGTGTCAATATTGATATCGCCCATGATTGTCACATTTTCAGATCTATCTAAGGCAGAATTCAGGGAATTTGACAAAGCTTCAAAGAAAGCTTCGAGATTTGAATCCGGAGGACGATAAAAGCTGAAAACTATCCATTTCCTTTTACTTACAGTAAGTTCGGAACATAACAGCTCGATGGAAGGGACCTCAAAAACCGGAACTTTGTTACTAACAACTCCCTTTCTAACATATAACATGATACCACCGCCATATTTTGTTCTATCAAGACGGATAGGTTCCTTATAACCGTTGACCAGCAATGTTTCGGTTTTAAATGTTTCGTTGAGCTTCGTCTCTATCACTCCTAGTAAATCGGGTAGGCACCTTTCCATAACTGTTCGTAAATCAACGATTTTGTTTCTGACACTGTTTATGTTTAAAAAACAAACAAGAGGATTGTTTGGGTATTTTATCCTCAATTCAAAAAAATGTTCTGTCCCTCTAAATTTCAGAGTCAGTTCTCAGGGTCAAAACTCAATGCAAGCTTTCAGAGTGTACATACTATTCTCTTGCAACAATAACATTTTATTTATTTGAGAATGTAAGGCAATACACGATATTTTCAGGGTAACTAGCCAGATAACTTTTTATTTGTAATGTGGATCCTCACCAAAACATCTAACTGGTAAAAAACACACTCAATACCAACACATGCCAAACAAACATCTATAGTGGCAAAGCAACGCTTTATCCACTCTGAGATCAATTTTGTTTAAATGTTTGAGCTGAAGCCAACATCAAGCCCTGTTTTTCATGATTTGTAACACATGTTCAATCTCGTAATTATTCAGTAATTCCTTTATCTTCCTGATGTTTTATCGTATCAAATGAGCTAAGTTGATGTCTCATTGTTGCACGGGAATTCAAATCTTTGGAAAAGATGGCGTCCTCTTTGGCCAGCATTAAATATCAAATACTTTTTTCCTGGCTCACCCTGTAGATCTTGCACCTGTTCAACTCCTACAAAGATCAGATCAGATCCTACAAAACGAGAGCATCATTAAAAAGGTCCGTCCCATTTTCGTTGAAATAGAAGCCAGCTAATGATCTTACGTATTCAAAGTGCAAGTTGAACCGAAACCTTGACAGATCTGCTTACTTATTTTCTACTGTAATGTTGAAAGAATGTTCTTTACATCAACGGCAGTACATGCCTCTTGATAATCAATTAGATAGTTCTCGGGAGGATACTATATCAGAATTTGATACTGTGCCCATATTTCAAAGGGTGTTGGACTTTCCGTGCACGGGAGGTACCGTGTGGCAACTGAGAAGACGCTGTTTGCGATGCCAGAGACATCCATCGGTAAGTATTACGCACGTCGGTAATAAATATCGGTAAGTTTTATCTAAAATATATTGCAATTCAAAATCCTTGTTGATTTCGTATGTCATAGTCACCCACAAATCCTGAAATTTCTAGAAAATTGCATTTTTCTGCTGCTTCTAAATGATTTAAAAGCTACTCTTTTATCTATGCCCGTCCTTTGATAATACATTTTTTGAGCGTGACGTCTTTCCTTTTAAACGATTAATATTTCAAAAATAGCATTTCTGAGATCAAATTTTTCGAGTTCTCATATCTCAGCTCAGTTTATGGTATTTGCCCTACTTGCCCTAAAATTGTGGAGAAAGAATCAAGCGATAAAGCGCATGACCCTTGCTGTAACTTACTCGATGTATCAAACCTTTCCGTTTTAATTATTTTGTAAATACCTGACAACTTTTTTTCAGTTGTCATAATTGCCTTCACCATTTCCTTCTTCTCCGAGCTTACCTCCAGTGAATCATGCAGAAGAAAATGCTAGGTCAATGCTCCTTTCTTATACACCCCCGTCACGAAAGTATCCGGACAGCCGAAACAAAATGGCGTCGAATTTGACCGTTGGCCCTTCGACCCCCAAACGGTTCAGCCGTTATGCGGCCATTTCAGAGAGTGGAAACACACGATTTTACCGCCAAAATTGTGTTTATCGATCACACAATCAAGGAAGAAATGAAAAATTGAAAAATAAAGCAAGATAAACGTGTTTTGATAATAAAACATGAAGTTAGCTGCGAGGAGAAAATGTAATCGATAACAAACGAGCCTCCCAACTTAGAACTGATATTTAAGATACTCTTCCAAATAATCCGTTCACTGGAATAGCATCACTTGGTGCAGAAAAGTCTGAAATTTGCAAATATGAAAGAAAATTAAAGTAAAATCCCGATATAATTAAGTTATAAATGAAAAAAGGAACAGTTGCTGCGATCGAAGTAAGGTTTTTTAACAACAGAATTGTTGCAATCAAACTCAAAACCAAATTTTTGCAAAGAAAATTCTTCAGGGACTGTATGATTTTTCTCAGATTGATTCTCCTGTGAAAGATGTACAAAATGACACCAACTTTAGGCCAACCTTTGGCATTAATTATATTTTTGAGGCTTTGATACAAATTTAAACTTACCTTGGCAAAGATGATATCTCAACCCCACAGTCATGGGAGACTCAAATTTAATTTTGCCATTTTATAGCCAAGTGTCTTTTCGATATCATTCACATGATTCCTAAAACTGCGATTACTTCTGCTTCATTTGACATAAAAACAATCTTCTCCTGTCATGTAGCAGCCTCCAAGACTGGAAATTTGTTGGATATATTGTCTTGTTTTCGATTGCTTTTCCTTCTCACAGCTAAATTCATATTTTCTATCAAAACACTTCATTTTGCTTTGTTTTTCAATTTTTATTTTCTTCCTTGCTTGCGTGATCAATAAACAAAGTTTTTGGCGATAAGATAATTGGATACCAGTCCCAAAAATGGCCGCATAACGGCTGAACTGTTTTGGGGTCCAAGGGCTAACGGTCAAATTTGACGCCATTTTGTTTCGGCTGTCCGTATACTTTCGTGACGGGAGTGTACTGTAGACAATCAATTCGGCCCTCCCATAGCCCGCGTTCCCTTAAAATACTTGAAGATACACCTCTTGAGCTCAGCTCTGCAGGGTTACAGACACTAGCGCATTTTCCACAATCTTCTTTCCTGGTGATCTTCACAATTTCATTCACTTCATGCTGGACAAATTGCTGCCACTCGCCCTGATTATTTATCCTCAATAGAGTGGTTTTACTGTCCAACCAATAATTGCAACCACCAATATTGATCTACGGAATCAAAGCATTATAAACAGTTTTCACGAGAATAGACAAATCCTAGCTGAGAGGAGCTCAAGCCTGGCTGTATTTAATTGTTAGTGTGTGACAACTCTAATTCTGGCACAGATTTGCCTAGAATGCATACCTTCGTCGGTATCGAGATCAAATAGCCCATTGCACAGTGGGCCTTCTTGTTAGCATCAAGAAAGCCATGCAAGCGATAGAGTGATAGAGCTACCGGGTGAGTCAGTAAAAGGCCCTGCGTTTGAAACAATGCTGCTCTCTCAAGCAATAATATTGACAACTGTCTTGTTTATTCCCGATATGTCCAGTTAGGTTTTGTAATTTTCCCTGCCTTAATAGCCCATTCCTTCCCGTCGATATGGGAGATTTGCTGCAGAAGGCCCCTTTCGAAAACCTGCAAAAACAATTGAAAACGACAAGCAAAATTCACCTTTGTTTTCCTTCCTAGCAATTATGACACATAAATTAGTTCATGTATGTGGTCCAGAATGGAATTCCGCTGGATAATTTTTTTTTAAATACAGGGTGTCCCAAAAAAGTATCCGACGTTTAAACTTGAATAAATCAGGAAATATTTGATCTATATGAACCGCTCTGGTATTATTTGAGACATGTAATTTTATTTTGAGCGTATTGCACTTCAAATTTGACAAATACAAAGAAACCAGGGGGTTCTCAAAGTTATGGCCAATTTTTACAAGTTTTCTTGACCTTTGCTCTACTATTGTCTAACTTTACTGTGATATTTACTGTTGGAAAACCAAACTAGCCCTATTCTTAGTGGAAAAGAAGGCTACAGATTTCTTTCCTTAAACCTGAGTTACTCGAATTAAAAGAAATCTAATCGCTACCACTGGTAAGGAGATATGTTTCCCCAGATAACGCAGCGATGCATTATGTCAAAATTGACCTCAACATGTTCAGAGTTGGAGAAAAGAAGATCATTGCCGGGTTTTGAAAGAATGATTGAACAAATTTGCAACTGCCATTAAAGAAACTGCCCAACTGTGCAAGATCCATTCAATTTCAAAGCGGAATGTTTGCATGACGGGCCAAAAATTGACGAAGCTGACATGTTCACTACCAACGGGCTAGAAAAACGGTGTCCTTCATAACTAAGTTTTAGGTTAGTAAATCGCGTTCTCAGGTTTCTTCAAGCACTTAAATTGTTTTTTTTTTCTGGACTATCAAGACAGTCTTTTTCGAAAAAAGAATAACATTGGAGATACTCATACTACACCTAACTACTATTACAAAAAAGAACTTTTCAAATGCAAGCAGAAAACGAAGGTACATGTGAAGGTAGCTCGCAACCAAATACATTAATTGCATGTGTACGTTTAAAGCTTAGAGCCAAGCATGGTAATTTGCAAATTCGATTATTTGGTTGCTAGCTTCCTTCAGACATATTTAAAAACAAAGGGAACTACTAAAACAAACATATACAGAAGGGGTTTGGATGTTCTAACTCAGGTGGCGGAGAATGGTTCAGTACTTTTAAAATGGAATTTTTCAGTTTTGAAATTGATAAAGCTAACCTTTCTTGCCAGTTAAATGTGTCTGATGTCTCTTTGAGTCTGCTCCCCTCGAACTGCCATTTGCTTTTTGTTAGGCCAACGACTGTTTCTGTTGTTGCTGTTGTCTCAGAAAAACTTTTTTTTATCAATTAAAAACAACAATGATTAAAGCTACAAACTACGAATACATTAAACTGTGACAGTCACCGAGTCCTCACCATGAATGCCACTTACATTGCACGCTAAAGGTTACACCATGATAGAAAATTAAGTAGAAAGGAATAAGGAGGAGGTGCTGCTGTTTGTATTTCAACATTAATTTTACCTTGCCTAGGCTTTGATGAAGGAAATGATTGCTTCTAATATGATTCTGTTTGCAACTGTACACAAATTTTCATCACCAAACATGAGTAAAGGACAAAGTTCTTTCGGATTTACATCAGCAACATTGAAACCATCAATATCTGAGAGCTGGTCAAAGAGATCTTGGCGCAATATGCTGTATAGAGGGCAGTGCATGAGAAAATGCTCATTGTCCTCTTTACCAGTGCCGCAGATACACATTGGACTTAAACATGCGAAGTTTTGTTTAAATAGATACCCATTCCAAGCAGGAAGGTAGGATTATTTCTTGGCCTTATGTTGTTAGCAAGGAGATTCTTTGTTGCTGCGCAGGAGAGCGAACAAGACTCATTGTTCATTCGATTTTGTTTATATGAAAGAACACCTTTGTATTTTTATCAAAAGACATTGTTTATTGAGTTGCGGAACACAAAGGACGAATTAGTGCATTGAACTGAGACGTTTCACGCGTTAGATTTGTTTTGCTAGCATTTTTTTAAAAGTTGTTTACGACCCAGAGAAATGGCGCTTACAGTAAAGGGTTTAAAGTTTCACGAATATTGTAAATATGGTTTATTTGAGTTTATCGTTTGTTTTTTTCACTTTATTCGTAGGCAGGCATTATTTATATTCTTGGTTGTTTATTTTTTTTATTGTAGCGAAAGCCACACATTACACACATATGTACACACACAGATTGTTCAGTAGCCGTACATTGCTGAATTAAGGCTAATTTCCAGTCAGTGTTTTCCGAGCGGGCGGAATTTTAGACAATAAAAGGTCGCTCAACCGTAACTTTCTATTCAATGCCAGAGCGACATTTTCTCTCGAATACAATAGAAATTCCGCCCGCTCGGAAAATTCCACTGACTGGAAATCAGCCTTTAGTGGATGAAATTGTGCGTATTCGAATCGACTCCCTTTTTACTGAAAATTCACATAGGCGCCACCTCATCGTTTTCGAATATTCTGGCTGGGAGAATTACGACGAAAATATTGGTTTATCCAAATTGCTTTCGCAGTTTGCACGAAAATAAACGTTATCACGGAGTTTATTCAAATTTGAATGGCCTAAAAATGTCGCGTGGTGAAAAGGATAAATGTGAGGGCGTAACCTCGCAAGCCGAAGATAGCAGAACAGAAATCGTACTCGAAAATGAATTCAATGATGTCGCAGGTTTACTTGCAGAGTCGCGCCCACAGAGAACTCAAGGGTTAACGGAAAAGGGTCTTTCATACCGGATGGAGATGAGGGATCTAAGACGGAAAAATCAAGATCGGTACAGGGAAATGATTGAAGGGCATATCGAAAGAATTTATGATATTTTTAAAACGGGAGATGCCACAGACTTTATTGACGAATTACTTGCAAAGGCTACGCGATCTTATCTACACACGTCAGTTTAACTCGGAGGAGGAACAAATGAGTGACCCCTTGTTTCTTCAGACATTTAATAAAGTCAAAGCCGTACAACAAGAAGCTGGGTCTTGGAAGATTAATTAGCAAGCTGCTTCATTTTCTAGAAGGAAGCCTAGCTCCATTATATCAGAGGGCTCTAAATATACTAGAAAGTCTAAATCGTCCAAGTCTTCTCATGGTTCAAGCAGAACAATGGATGACGTCATCAGAAATCGAGCGAAATTAGTAGAATTACAAACAAGAGCGCAATACTTTGAGAAAGAAAGGCAAGTAGAGCTGGAGTTAGATCGTACACGATTGGAAAAAGAAATAGCGATTGCTAAGGCAACAGAAAAGGTTCATCGAGAATATTTAAATGATGACTATGAGTTGAATTCTTTGAATGACAAGGATTTTCTTATTCCAAAAATCAGCCACAATGCTATGACATACAGTCACGAGCGAAAGCCGACTGTGTCTCATTTGCCTGATGCCTATGCAAAGTCGGAGAAGCAAAGTTTTTTGACTGTAAATGATCAACGTTCTCATATGGCACCAATCTTTAGTACGCAAGCACGCCATAACCTTGGGAAAAGCAACTTGCAGCCACAAGCTACGCCTTTCTATCCTGGTGTTGTTCCTGGTGTTGCAACCACTTCTGTTCCTGACCCAATCCCCCCTTCTGGCCTAATCCCTGGTCCTGCCCCTACATCACTTCCTGTCTCTTCGAGCAATCATGGGAACCAGATGCTATATCACTTGCTAGAAAAACAAGAAGAATATCTTCGTCGACAAGGTTTACCTAACGTTACTCCTGAAATATTTACTGGAGACGCTTTGAAGTACAAGATTTTCACGACTTTATTTGATATGGCTGTTGATTGGAGGATTTCAGACTCAAGAGGGAAGCTTGCTTTATTAATAGAGTTCACAAGTGGAGAGCCAAATAATTTGATTGAAACTTGCTTGTATCAAACACCAGGATCTGGTTACCGAAGAGCAAGAGAATTGTTGGGAAAGCATTATTGAAATCCTATACAAGTTGCTAATGCACATATGGAAAAGTTGACTTCATGGCCTAAAGTTTATGATGGCGATAGCAAGAAAATGCGAGAATTCTATGTTTATTTGGTTAAATGCCAAGGCTGCTTAACTGATGAGGAATATGTTCACGAGTTAAACACAAGTTCATTGCTGCAAGTATTATGTTTAAAGCTGCAAGAGAGACTGCAGCGACACTGGGCTACGCAGGTGTACATCATCAAGTCAAGAGAATCAAGAAGAGCAAACTTTAGTGAATTTGTGGAATTTATTGGCAAAGAAAGTGAAGTTGCAAGTGATCCCACCTTTAGCAAAGAAGCTATGTCAAAGATTCTACCAAAGAAACCATCGAATAGTTTCAGACCACAACGAGATTCAGGAAGGCCAAGAATGACCAATCTTTTGTGACAAAATCAAATGCAACTGGCCAGGCAACGATTCAGTCACGAATACCAAAAACACTGATCCAGAATGCCCTTTTTGTTCAGAGAAGCATTGTCTAGATAATTGCCGGACCTTTATGAATAAATCACCATTTGCAAGAAAGATGTTTGTAATCTCACATAAATTGTGCTTTGGCTGCTATTCTCCTGCGCATAGTGTTACAAATTGTACACAAAAGCTGGTATGCAGAGAGAAAGACTGCGGATTTGGACATCCAACAGGAATGCATGGTACACACAAGTACAAAGGAAAGGCAAAGTCTAATACAGAAGCTGCACCTCACATAAGCAATGGCTGTACGAAATGTGACAAAGACAGTGAAGATTCCATTGAAGTTCTTTCCCTAAGCATTCTGCCAATGTTGTTGTGGCACAAGTCTAATCCGAATCACGTGATCAAAGTTTATGGAATGCTGGATAACTGTAGTCAAGGAACATTCATAAAGACAGATATCTTAAGAAGTTTAGATGCACCAAAGGTCATCACTAAGATTACCATCAAAACAATTACAGGAACGACCACAGAAGATACAGATATCGTTAATGATCTAATTGTATCAAGCATTGATGGGAGCAACCAAATTGATCTGCCAAAAGTTTTCAGTCGTCGTGATCTTCCAGTTGACCAAGATGAGATACCTACTGCAGAAAGAGTGAGGAGATGGTCGCATTTACAAGACATAGCAGATGATATTCCGGATCTTGACTGCGACGTCCCGATTGGTCTTTTGATTGGAGTTAATTGCCCAGCTGCTTTGCGACCAATAGAGGTTATCAAAGAAGAGACTGGCGGCCCGTTTGCACAATGGACTGCGTTTGGATGCTGCATTGTTGGTCCCTTATCGAGTGGACAGTCTGCAGTGAATAGTTTGAGATGCAATCGAATTGCTGTTACCGATGCAACTACGAATCAATATTCACAACATTATTTTGCTGTCCAAGATGAAGTGAAAGATGTGAATGCAGCAACAGTTTTGATGGATATGTATAGAAAGGAATTTAACGAGCCAACTCCTAAAGAAATGAAGAAGCAATAGACCATTTTGACATTTAGAAAAAGGATCTGGGGAGAGCAATATTTTTCTGGTAAATGGCTGCCACAGGGCTTTTCACCAACGATAAATTGAACTGTGGAAGCCATTTACCAGAAAAATGTTGCTCTCCCCAGGCCCTTTTCTAAATGTCAAAATGGTCTATTGCAGAAAGGTTCAATGCATCCTCCACAATCTACAACTGAAAAAGTGTTGACGAGAAATTCCCTGCGGCATGACGAAAAATCGATTTCGAGAGAAGATGAAAAATTCTTGGCAAATATTGAAAAGGAGATTACCTTGGCTGATGGTCATTATCAGTTACCTTTACCCCCGGGGGGGGTACTCCCATTATGGCCTAACAGGGGGGTCCAGTCGGTTTGAGGGTCTTACGAAGTGGCTACCAAATGGCCCTATTTGTCAAACACATACTACCAATTGGGGTAATTCCAAGATTCCTGCCCAGTTACAAGATTTTAACTCAGTAGCCTCCTCCGCATGGCAATATGGTCGTCGCAGCAATAATTATCAATGAATTTTGAAGTTTTCTTGCTTTGTTCAATCAGTTTTTACAATAGAAAATTTTGAAAAACTGCAGAAAATTTTTCACTACTAGATGCTACCAAATGGCCTAATTTTAGATTCAGGAACTACCATTTGAGGGTTACTGTAAAAATATACTACCATTTCAGGGTATTCTTCAAAATTTTTGCTTTGGCCCTCTTTAACCCTGACTGGACCCCCCTGTCAGGCCACAATGGGAGTACCCCCCCTTGCCTTTACCTTTCCGTGAAGACAATGTGAAAATGCCTAACAATCGTCAGCAAGCTGAGCAGAAGGCTCTTTGGATAAAGACAAAATTTGCAGATGAACAATACAGACTAGATTATGTGACATTCATGAACGATATTATCAGTAAATGATATGCTAGAAAGGTATCCGAGTCAAGAATGAAAGTAGAAGAGGGTAAAACATGGTACCTACCACACCATGGCGTATATCACCCTAAAAAACCAGGCAAGATTCGCGTAGTGTTTGATTGCAGTTGCAGCTACAAAGGAACATCACTGAAAAAAAAATGAAGAACTCCTGCAAGGTCCAAACTTGACAAATTCTTTAGTTGGAGTTTTAACAAGATTTCGATTGGAACCAGTCGCTTTCATGGCAGACATCGAGGCTATTTTCTACCAGGTTCATGTTCCGGAAAAGTAAACAAAGCTTTCTACGTTTCTTGTTGTGGCCCAATGGTAACACAGATGAATGTCTGGTTGATTATGAGATGTGTGTTCATACATTTGGAGCAATTAGTTCTCCGGCTTGCGCTAACTTTGCACTTCAAAAGACAGCTGAAGACAACAAGGAACAATTTGGATGTGAAGCATCAAAGAGTGTAAAAGAAGATTTCTACGTCGATGATTTCCTGAAGTCAAAGGATAGTACTGAATCTGCAATTGATCTCATTTCCCAAACCATGAAGATTTTTGCTTCAGGAGGTTTCAATCTGACCAAGTTTGTATCTAATGACAGAACTGTAATAGAATCTGTCCCAGACAAAGATCGTTCGAAGAATATCAAGAATCTCAACTTGGAACTAGATTTGCTGCCAGTCGAGAGAGCACTTGGAATGTCATGGAATATTGAGAATGACACATTGAACTTTCAAATTACACTCAAAGATCTACCGCTTACTCGAAGAGGTATTCTAGCCACTGAGCTCAATTTACGATCCACTTGGATTGGTGAGTCCACTTCTATTGCACGTAAAGCGAATTCTACAACAAATAGTGGCTGACAACAAGAGTTGGGTCGAAGGGTCTCCCAGGAGCAACGATCTGCTTGGGAAAAATGGAGAAAGGACTTACAAGTCTTGGATGAAATCGAAATCAAAAGAAGTTTCAAGCCATCACACTTAAGAAAGATTGTGTCTGCCCAGATTCATCATTTTTCAGATGCAAGTGAGGTTGGATACGGTGAAGCAAGCTATTTACGATTACTAGACGATCATGGCCAAATTTCAAACACCCTTGTCATGGCAAAATCAAGAGTTGCACCATTGAAAACATTCACGATACCACGCCTAGAACTGACAGCTGCAACGGTGGCAGTCAAACTTGGTTACATGCTATTTAATGAGCTACAAATTGGCAATTTGCTAGAATATTATTGGACAGATTCGCAATTGGTTTGGCAGTATTTGAGCAATGAGAAGAGAAGATTCCATGTTTTTGTCGCTAATAGAATCAAGTTGATACATGATTACACTGACGTAGACCAGTGGAGGCACGTGGAATCAAAGAACAATCCTGCAGATCATGCGTCACGAGGGCTTACAGGAAAGAAATTTATCGAATGCAGTGAATGGTTTAGTGGGCCAAACTTTTTGAAACAATCTGAAGATGATTGGCCAAGCAGTTCAATCGAGAGAGAAGTAGATGACAGCGATCCTGAATTAAAGAGAGATGTAAAGGTCAATGCTACTGATGTCCAAGAGAGAAATCATGTTTTATCACAGCTAGAGAAATGTTCATCTAGCTGGTATCGGATGAAAAGAGTGCTAGCAATCATCATGAAGATAATCAAACAAATGAGTTTCAGTCGCGTTGACGTTGCAGTTGAAGATTTGCAAGAAGCCGAGAAGTTACTTTTCAAGTGGGTACAGAACGAAGCCTTTGAAGAACAGCTCAAAGTTTTGACAGGTTCAGATTTTGATGAAGATACACGCGTTCTTACGAAAGAACGATGTCCTCGTGCAGTTAGATCCTTTCGTAGACCAATCTGGAATTTTGCGAGTCGGTGGA
Source organism: Aurelia coerulea (assembly GCA_039566865.1). Classification (NCBI taxonomy): domain Eukaryota; kingdom Metazoa; phylum Cnidaria; class Scyphozoa; order Semaeostomeae; family Ulmaridae; genus Aurelia; species Aurelia coerulea. Next base: position 15,335,392 of record CM076944.1, read on the forward strand.
CGTTTGAAAAAGTCTGACTTGGAAGTAAATATCAAGCATCCCATTATTCTTCCAAACAAAGTAAAGACATCAAGGCTTATAGTAGAGAGCTGTCACAGAAGAGTACGTCATCAAGGTCGCGGGATAACAACGAATGAGATTAGGAACTCTGGATATTGGATATTACAATGTAACGCACCGGTACGCAAAGCTATATCTGACTGTGTTCAATGTCGATTTCTCAGAGGTCGTCAAAGAGAGCAAAGGATGGCAGATTTGCCGGGCGATCGAATGCAACAAGCCCCACCATTCACCTACTGTGCAGTTGACTACTTTGGCCCATTTTACATAAAGGAGAAGCGGAAAGAACTAAAACGGTATGGTTGTCTTTTCACGTGTTTAACGAGTCGTGCAGTTCATATCGAGGTATCACACACCCTTAAAACAGATTCGTTCATCATGGCCCTACGTAGATTCATCAACATCAGAGGCAGCATTCGACAGCTACGTTCTGACTGGGGAACCAATTTCGTTGGCGCAGAAAGAGCGCTCCGCGATGCTGTTAAGGACATGGATCATGACAGGATTAAGCGAGAGCTACTTAGCGAAGGAGCTGATTATCTTCTCATCAAATGGAAAAGAAACCCACCATCAGCTAGCCATATGGGTGGCATCTGGGAGAGACAAATACGATCGGTACGGGCAATTTTGTCTGCTCTCTTTCAAGTTCATGGAACATCTCTCAATGATGAAGCTTTACGTACCTTCATGGCAGAAGCAACAGGTATCCTGAATTCAAGACCCTTGACAGTTGACAACTTGAACAGTCTGGACTGCTTGCCTCTTTCTCCGAACAACTTATTGACGATGAAGACGAAGGTTATACTACCTCCACCGGGTAATTTCTCGCGGGTTGACATATATTCAAGGAAGTACTGGCACAGAGTTCAACATTTAGCTGTCGAGTTTTGGAAAAGATGGTGCAAAGAATATTTGCAGAATCAGCAGACGAGAACCAAGTGGTACAATCAAAGAGTTAATTTCAAAGTTGGAGACATCGTACTTATCGTTCAAGAGAATGTTCCAAGAAACGAATGGAAAAGAGGGAGGATCGTTGATGTACGAGAAGATAGCGAGGGACTTGTTCGTAGCGTTAACGTGAAAATTGGAAGCAAAACTGGTCACTCAGAACAAGTTTTATAGCGCCCAGTCGACAAGCTTGTTTTTCTTTGCTCCACTGAAGACAATGAAGAAACTGTAGTATAGTGGTTCAGTTCCTGCTGAGGAGCCAAACATATTGAAGAGAAAATGCTCTATAATTAAAGACATACCACATTTTGGGGAGCCAGATGTTGCTGCGCAGGAGAGCGAACAAGACTCATTGTTCATTCGATTTTGTTTATATGAAAGAACACCTTTGTATTTTTATCAAAATACATTGTTTATTGAGTTGCGGAATACAAAGGACGAATTAGTGCATTGAACTGAGACGTTTCACGCGTTAGATTTGTTTTGCTAGCATGTTTTTGAAAGTTTTTTTACGACCCAGAGAAATGGCGCTTACAGTAAAGGGTTTAAAGTTTCACGAATATTGTAAGTATGGTTTATTTGAGTTTATCGTTTGTTTTTTTCGCTTTATTCGTAGGCAGGCATTATTTATATTCTTGGTTGTTTATTTTTTTTTTTGTAGCGAAAACCACACATTACACACATATGTACACACACAGATTGCTCAGTAGCCGTACATTGCTGAATTAGTGGATGAAATTGTGCGTATTCGAAGCGACTCCCTTTTTACTGACAATTCACAGAGGCGCCACCTCATTCTTTTTGAACTGAGAAATCAGAAAAACTCAGCATGAAAAGAAAAAGAGAAAGGTCTTTTAGGTTCACAAATGGCCTCGCGGCTGGGCACACCTTCTTCGCCTTTTCCCGTAGCCTGCGCGCAGACCCAATATTCTGAAGAAGAAAGGGTCTGCGCAACAACGAGCAAAAGCTTGCTACCGAACAATTCTGGGTTTCATGGAAAATAATTTATGCAATCATGAATAATTAATTCATGCGTATCGTTTTGTTGCTGTCACAATATGCTGTCACACATTTATCTTCAGTCGTGTATTGTGTTGTTTGTTCTCGTCACTTTCATGTTTTGGATTGTATTGTGGCTTTTTTTAATTGTTTATTCGTAAAAGGACCCCAAAAGGACTGGAAAAGGTGTGATTGTTAACGATGTGTTGTTTAGCGTGTCGAAAAACATGTCGTTCGCTATTATCATAGTCATAAGAGAAAAATTAAGTTGTCTCTTATGACTATTCAGATTTGACGGCGAAGCCGTCAAATACAGTTAATAACTTCACGAAGCGCCTAAAACTCGTACCCAGCCCCCACTGTGCAGGTCAAATTTATAGTTGTAAAGATTTATATTTACTATGGCGAAGGAAGCCTCGAGGTAGACGGCAATCTGCCAAACATGAACTCCGTTCTCAATAGGGATTAGAGTCGTTACTCAACACATGACGAAAATAAATCGAACAATTTCGGCTCGGAAACAAATGCCAATTAAGGCAATTAACGCTAGGAATGCGGCATCTAGCTGCCGTGGGAAGAAAAGATGCTTGCCAAAAAGGAGTTAGAGGTAAAACACGAATTCAGCACGGCAATATAATAAGATCAAAATATATCTCAACCAATGATATCCTAGTTCGTGTCCTCGTGACCGAAATGTAACAAAGATTTGGTCACGTGTGATATCTGGGCCAATCATCTTGTCTTTATTCAATTACAGTTGACTAAAATCATGTCACAAGTTCAATTTTATTCATTCCTCTGCCAACCAAGCAATAACTAGCACAAAGTTAATTCCCACCCTTTCCCACCCTCGTAAGTAATAGGTAATATGGTGCATAGATACAAGTCTTGCGACTCTTTCCAGTAGCCGGCAGAATTTATTCGATATATTTTATAACGAGTCATGCTACATTTGCTGACTTGAATATTCATTATGGCCAATCATTTGAAAAAACATTTATGAGAACATTTAGATATTGTATTCGCAAATGTGTAAACGATTTCTACAAAATGTTGTAGCGTGAGATGTCCTATCTTGCGGCGCATGTGTCCTTCGTAACACATTATTCCCATAGACCTCTTCAAAAACACAGAGAAATAAGAAAATCGTTCAAATTATGACAAAATGTTTGCCCGCTGCTCGTGGGGGATTGCTTACTGAGACCAGTGCGAATCACTAGTGCACGTCGTGACTTACGTGTCAAACCGCCAATCACCAGTATGCGACCCCCCACAGTAGTTGGAGTAGGTAGGATTTCTATGGTTTAGATCACTGGGACCGGTGCGAATCACTGGTGCACGTCGTGACTTACGTTTTATCAGTGATCTAAACTCCCCGATAAAAAACTTTACTTCTATTATAATTTTCACTGGGTATTAACCTTCTGTCCACGCAGGGGGTGGATCGATAGAAGGGGCGTACACAGTCACGGCTCCTTTCCGCGGAGGAGCTGTTTTTCAAAATACAAAGAGGACATTTGCGCCACAAGATACATCTCCATACCCCATTTATCGTTGTTTATTATTTGTAGATCGTAGTCTGTAGTTGGTTTTGATTAATAGGCCCATCGAAAGAAAATGATTGCACTTTGGCTAAGCAAGGTTTTATTCTCTAGATTTCAATCTTTACAAGAAATCACCAACTTTCGTATGCTATTCCTGAAATAAAGAGACTCCTCTCCTCAGCAAAAAGAACGAACGTAAATTACGGAGCTGAAGAGATTAATGCTATACTTTATCCGTAGTCCGTGTAAAATGAATGGCCTAAAGGGATTTGCACTGTGTAGCAAGCGTTTGGTAGTTGTTGCGCAGACCCTTTCTTCTTCGGAATATAGGGTCTGCGCGCAGGCTACTTTTCCCGCTGCTCTGTGCCCACTGACTGGCTACCAAAGCACATCTGACCAATCCTCAGCAACCCCTTTATCTTCTCATGACCCTCTTATTTCCACTCGCACCACGCAAAAAGTGTTAAGTGAGGAAATGTGAACGCAGGTCTGCTCTATTTGCGAGCTATTTGTAATCTTGCAAGGATCGAGGAAAAGCAACGGAGCGCGACTGGCGCACAGCAGAGTTGCGCAAATCAAATCTTATTGGGAAGGGGCAGGCATGCCAGATGCTGATATGTGCAAGCGCAGTAGGGAGAATGCGCAAGGCGTGCTCCGTTGCTTTTCTTCCATCCTCAAGAGATTGAAAATGAAGCAGACCGACGTTCAAATTCCTCGCTTAGCACCTTTTGCGTGGTGCGAGTGGAAATAAGAGGGTCATGAGAAGATAAAGGGGTTGCTTAGGTTTGGTCAGATGTGCTTTGGTAGCCAGTCAGTGGCCGAAGAGCAGCTGGGAAAGGCGAAGAAGATGTGCCCAGCCTCTAGCCCATTTGTGAACCTATATACCGTTCTCTTTTTCTTTTCGTGCTGAGTTTTTCTGAGACAACAGCAGCAACACAAACAGTCGTTGGCCTAACGAAGAGCCAATGGCAGTTCGAGGGGAGCAGACTCAAAGAGACATCAGACACATTTAACTGGCAAGAGAGATTAGTTTTTATTAATTTTAAAATTGAACAATCCCATTTTAAAAGTACTGAACCATTCTCCGCCACCTGTGGTTCTAGTTCTGGATATGAGTAATTTTCAAGCAAATCGTTCTGTTTCGAAAATACAGTTCATTGTTGCAACCAAGATTTAATTTGCTAGCTTTCAAGGGGAACTTTTTATTTCCATATAGAAGAAGATGCAAAACATTGTTCTGTGGAACCTCAGAGTAAGCGTATGCTTCGAGTACATTATTGACACCAGCGAGAATATTGCGTTTATGCTCTTTGAAAGAATTGAAAAACAGCAAAAGGTGTTCCATATCTTCTATGCCATTGTTAATTGGACACATTGGGTTGATTGTATCTTTAAAATTATGCTTGAATTTATGGAAATTGAGTTTGCTTAGCCCCATCCTTAATTGAGTTTTGAGTTAAATACGCACTCCCTTTTGCATTATGAATACCATATACGGAGTTAGCAGGACGCTTAATTTGCGAAAATAATTTCCTCTTGAGGACGCTGACAGAAGGGGACTCTCTTATTTTGGGATCAAGCTTATTCATTTCAACAAAGAGTCGGGTAGGGACTAGATCTGAATCTTTCTGTTCTTGCCCGTATCTGCCCTACTACTGGTTGATTTCGAAAATGATACATAGTTTCATGCAGTGGGGGAATGGGGACCCTTGTATAATCAGGGGTCAAGTTATTGATGAATTTATAAAAATGAATAAGGCGTCTACTCCATCTCCTATAGCTCGACGATTCACATCCAAGTTCATTGTACAACCTTTCCCTAGATGTTCCTCTCCAAGTTCCTGTCAATGCTAGGGCAGCAGAATATTGCACAGATTCGAGTTTTTCCATCAAGTAATTTCCAGAGCAAGCATCTCTTTGAGGCACAATATAAATTTCATCGCCGTAATCTAGGTGGGGTCGAACGTACAATTTACACAACCAATTTAACTTACTCCTAGATTGATATTTGGACATGAACTTCAGCACCCCCGATCGCTTTTCTTAGTTTTTACCGCTTCTATATCAGCAGAGAACGAAATTTTAAAATGTTGATCACTGTGGATACGGGTGCAGTATAAAAGAGGATCAAAGGATGACCAATGTTCATATTTTTCTTGAAAAGACTAATTCAGCAGCTTGCTTTCGGGGGTCCGGATTAAAGGACATTTTGCATAGTTCAGCCAATTATGACGTACTGCAGCATTGCGTTCTCGACATTGTCAGAGACAAATGAATCGAGGTTCAAGAAGATCGAAAAAAGAACACTTAAGATCGTCTTTGGAACATAGCATAATAACCACCGCGTATGGTGATCATTTGCTTCCATGAGATCAATAGACCTTTTAGCTATTCTACAAAAGAGCCTGGATCGAGCATTATTTTTACACACGAGGCTCGATAGAGTGGTGTTAAGAGCTTCTACCACTATTGTGCAAATTCGAAAATTCTACAAAGTGCACTTTGTAGAATTTTCGAATATGCAAAATATTGATAGAAGCTCTAACGCCACTCTATCGAACCTCGTGTATAAAAATAACGCTCGATCCAGGCTCTTTTGTAGAATAGCTAAAAGGTCTATTCAATGTGCAGATTTCGTTGTCAGGTGCTTAAATGGAACAGCTCCTGATGTCTTTCATAACTATTTTACGAAACTAGAACAAGGAAAAGCAACAAGACGTAATGGTATGGACTTAAGGATGCCAAAAGTTAGAACGAAAAATGCAAAAAGAGGGATCTATTACAGCGGAACAAAGATCTCCAACCCTTTGCCATTACATCTAAAAACTGAGAAGTATTATATTAATTTAAGAAAGCATCGTAGGAACATTTTATGGAAAAAACTTTTTGTAATTGGATTGAGGATGTATTTTTAATAGATATGCCATTTGATAGGATATTGACAATTTTTAACGCTTTTGAATTAATGGTTTGTAACTTCCTCTTTAAGTATTACACATTTGTTTCCTTAATTTTAGACAGGGCTTCTCTTGATAACAGCTTACGTTATAGCTGATTGAATTACCCTGTAAAAATAGAGTATTATTATTATCCTAAAGTTTCCATTATTATTATTCAAGTTTTCAAGCACGCGAGCGGCTTAATAGGTCAAAAAACAAGGATTAACGTTTGAACCACATCGGAAATCTTTGTGTGAAAAATTGTAGTGTCTTTCTTTCAATCAAGATTTCTCCCTTTTTAGCATTTCTGTTACTTCCAAACATGGTATCTTTGTATTTCTCAAAAGTTGGGCTGTTGAGATTTGAGGAAGTCCAAAAATCGACATTTTTGGCCTACAAATGTTTACCGTAACCTTGAATTCTTCTTAATCTAGATATGGACAAATGTTGTATTTCGGACGTAGTAGCTGTCTATTTTTAAACTTATTTTAAGAAACATTTTTTCTTTTGTAATCATGCTTTCAGAGCTAACTTGTAAATCTCCCCATCATGCCTAAATTGAAATTGATGGGTGTCATCATGCTGAGTTGTTTTGTAGGGAATAAAAAGTTTCCATTATTATTCATTTATGTTAAGAAAAACAAGGGGCCCAAAATCGAACCTTGCGGAACGGCAGCAGAAATACTTTGGAAGCCTGACCATTCAAGACAGTTCTCTGTTTCCTATTTGGCAGGAAACTTGGAAGGAGTAACAGTAGATTTTCCGACACACCACATCTTTTAAGCTTATAGATAAGACCGTCATGCCAGACCTTGTCACAGGCTTCAGAAATGTCTAGATAAACTAAATTGTTCGTACCAGTTGGAAAACTTTTTCATTCACCCAATAGGATAGCACGTGCTAAAGCGCGCTGAAGTCATTGCTGCAAGGTAAACATATTAGGGAAACTTGCTCACGATTTTGGCACGTTTTTTAAGGTTTCTCGAAGGGATTTTTTAGAAAAGCCCTTCTAAAATCTGAACAGAGTGACCGATTTCAGCCAGGAAAATTTCTAAAAATAATTGAACATGTTAGCCATTCAATTAGATATTGCAAAATATCATTGCTGATGTATTAAGGGAGCATTAGCCTCTCAAATGCTGGGCCTTTTCACTCACCTGGTAGAATGCACTCCTTTTAACTGTGGGCATACAGGAGATTTTTAAGCATCATCTAGACGCAAAGGATGCTTCAAACAGAAGTGTGCTTGATGAGATAGGGGAAGTTAAAGGAGTTATCAATGCGATAGAATAATTAATTCACGAAGGGTTCCACTATATCTGCTACGTCACTGTACCGGATGTCTCAAAAAAAAGTACCCCCTTTTGACTCAACAAGGCAACAAAACGATAATATTTCGGGACTTTTTGAATTCATGGCTACATTTGTTGGTCTTCAACTTAAATGCACATACCTTGCATTTGGAAATCGACCACCAAACACCGAAGATATGAGTTCACAAGGTCAAAATTTGGATTGCACCTGAAACCAGAGGTTTTGAGAAATGGCCTAGCCGTAATTTGACAACAAACAGGCATTTTGCAAACGAATTTTCAACTTTGACCTTTACTTTTTATTTTTGAAAAGATTACTTCAATTGTTCTTCAAGTGACTTTTCTTTTGAGGAAACGGTCATTGCATTGCATTCGATCCCAAGTGTTTTGTATTACAGAAGAGGAAAAGAGCACATGCACGCTTATTTTGGAGCTGTGGCACGACTTTATCACTCTTACCACATTTCTACTATATTTGTTTAATCAGCGACATGTCCATGCATCTTTTATTCTTTTCAAAAGCAAAAAAATGGAAACTTAAAGTCTACAGGTACTTTGGAAAATGTCCACGATACAAATCATGACCAGGTGCTTTTTCAAAACCTCTGGTTTTGGGTGCACTGTAAATTTTGACTTTGCGAACCTGTATCTCCGGTGTTTGGTGGACGATTTCTAAATGAATTTATTAAGGGAACAAAGGACTAGAAGTGTTTGGCTTTCAAATCGCAAGTACTGCATGCTTTGAAAAAGCGTGCAAGCAGTCATAAAGTTTCTTATTAGTATATAAAGCGTAAGAATAACAGTTTTGGTCACACGTCGATAGCAAGTTCTCAACGTGGTATTGAGCAATGACTTCTGAGCGAGATAATTTAGGCCAACTCCAGAGCCAAGATGAAGGGCTTATCGAAACTTCACACGCTGGTGAAAGTCAAACTACAGAGAGCACGAATCTTTCAAATGCAGAGTCAATGAGTCTAATGTGCAATTATTTTGACAAGAAATTCTTATCACTAAAAAGAGAGCTTTCAACGGACGCTGCAGAAATTGCCCACAAGAAGTTGAAAGTTGAAGAGAATCGCGAATTCAAATACAAATCCAATAAAATGCAGTATGAATTCAACCAATCCATTTGTGACAAAGCTGATAGAGCTCTCGAATTGCTGGAGGATCGGTCAATGAAAAAGGCCAAGAAGAAAATACAACAACTAAAAGAGGAGCTCGAAAAGAGAAACAAAATGATCCAGATCGTAGACAGGTCGCCAGCGGGATGGGCAACAGTCGACGAATACATGTCGGATGATCTTGCCAGCAATAGTGAAGACGAGAAGCTTTCAGTTTCAGTTTCAGTTTCATATATATTTTAAATTCCACTTCATACAATGTTTTGAAATAACTAAACAGTCAAATGACTAAACTACAAGAATATAAGATACAGAAAATTGATACATCAGTAAGCAAAATTAAAAAAACTATATATTCAACAAAACAAAGAGAAAAGATAAATTGTATGGAGGGAATTACTAAAGGAGGAGCTCTCTCAGTAGTCAGACTAATCGAGGAGAGAGCACCCCCTGTTTTAATAGAATTTCATATACATTTGATTGAGATTATATACTTTCAGCGAGATTAAATGACTAGGGTGGATGGTGACCTTCTTGTGCCTACTATTCAAAGATCAATTTTGATAATTATTTTCAAAGAGGAAAGCTTTGAGTTTACAACGAAAACTAATAGCAGAGGGTGATTTTTTTATATCCATGGGAATGTCATTCCAGCACTTAGCTCCAAAGTAACGAACTGATCGAAGACCATATTGAGCAGTATTTTTCTGAGTTAGAAAAATATCATTTTTAGAGGCTTGCCGTGTACCATGTTGATGAACAGATTGAACTAAATCAAAAAAAGAATGAAAACAAGAAGGAGAGATCTTATTTACACAATCGTATACGAAAGAAAGCAGTTTCACTTGAAATAGATCACGCAGCTTTAAAATCTTTAAATCAGAAAAGAGAGGTGTAGTGGGAGAAGTAAAGTGTTCAAACACAATAGCCCTTATGACCCTTTTCTGCAACAAAAATATTGGATTGATATGAGTTTCATGGGTAAGACCCCAAACTAAAATGCCATATTGTAGAAACGGTGAAAATAAAGAGTTATAAAGACAGACTAAAATATTGATGGGTAAGAAGTGTCTTACTTTGAAAAACATACCACAAGTTCTAGCCAGTTTTTTGGATAGTTCTGTTAAGTGATACTTCCATGAAAGATTTTCATCCAGAAGAACACCAAGAAATTTCACATAACAAGTTTGCTTGATAGGAAACTTTCCAATTTTGATGCTGACAGTTTCAGGTGAAGAATGTTGAGGCGACTTAAAAATTATGAAATTAGTTTTATCAACATTGAGTGACAATTTATTAACGTCAAGCCACATTTTCACTCTTTTTAATTCCTTGTTAACCACACTTTGAAGCTGATCAAGACTTTCAGATTCACAATAGATATTAGTATCATCTGCAAATAAGTAAAAGGCTAGTTTTGAGGATGAGAGAGGTAAATCATTAATGTAAATTAAGAAAAGAAGAGGACCAAGAACAGAGCCCTGTGGAACCCCACAGGTAACATTGAGATAACAAGAGTAAGATCCATTCACTGAGACACATTGTTTCCTATCTAAGAGATAGGATTCAAACCAATCTAAGGTAGTTCCTCTAATTCCATAATGTTCAAGCTTCATCAAAAGAATATGATGATTCACTGTATCAAACGCCTTCTGCAAATCAATAAATATTCCACAGCCAAATTTTCTATTGTCTAGTGAACTTTTAATGGCTTCTGTTAAACTAACCAGGGCATGGTTAATGGAATGGCTGGCACGAAAACCAAATTGTAAAGAATACAAGATTTCATGTTTTTCAAGGAATTTATAGAGACGTTCATACATGACTTTTTCTGTGATTTTGCTGAAACAGAAAGAAGGGAAATAGGCCTATAATTTGATGCTGTTAGTGGACAACCTTTCTTGAAAAGTGGGATTACTTTGGCAAACTTCATCTTGTCTGGGAATATCCCAGATTGAAATGATTCATTTATGATTTGAGAAAGTGGAGAAGATATCAACGGTGAAAGAAATTTTAAAATTTTCATGGGAATGCTATTAGGCCCGAGAGACTTTCCAGATTTTAGGACTGAGATTATATCAGATATTTCGAAAGGAACTGAAGGTGCAATGAAAAATGAATTTCCAACTCTGTCACCCATAAAATCCACAGGTGACTTATTGGATCTTGGTATATTTTTAGTAATGTCATGAGAAACATTAACAAAGAATTTATTAAAAATGTTTGCAATAACCGCTGGGTCTGATGTAATGTTACCATTCGAGTCCTTAAGCTTGTTAATCACATTCACGTTGCTTGATTTTCTAATACTTATAACTGATTTAATACCTGACCATAGTTGTTTCATATTGTTGCTGTTCTGTTGAAAGTAATTATAGAAATAGCTGGCTTTACTTTCTTTCAAGGAAACTGAAACTCGATTTCTAAACTGTTTATAAAGATCAATAAGAGACTGATTGCTGTTCTTTTTTAGCTTTATAAGTATCCGATCTCTGATGCGCATCATTTTTTAGATTTTGCCATTGACCCAAGGTTTATTCCTGAACTTAATATCCCTTTTAGTAAGTTTTTTCAATGGAGCATGTGCTTTCACTAATTCATCAAGGCTAGATAGGAGTCTGTTAAACTTAGCATTCACATCTAAAGCACTATCATTCAAGAAAGTAAGGTCAAGGTTTGCAAAATCATTTAGGAGATTTTCTTCACTGAGGTTTGAAAAATCATGTTGAAAATATGACAAATTCTTATAAGTCATTCCTGCATGCTTGACAATTAGAAACTGAGGGAAATGATCTGTTATTTGAGTCAAAATGTTACCACTTATGGTTTCATTATCTGTGATATTTGAAAAAATATTATCAATAAGAGTAGAAGAATGTGCAGATACCCTAGATGGGTGGATGATGTAAGGCAAGAATTGCTTAGAGAAGAGGAAATTAACATAATTAGTGATAGGTATACTAGAGTTATAATTCAGAAGGTTGATATTGAAATCTCCAAGGATAAAGACTTGTTTATTAAACACAGCTGGATTGGACAGAACTTCTTGCAGATATTCACTAAAGGTATCAAAGGATGTGCTTGGATGGCGATAGGCGCAGCAAAACAGATAATTTTTGCCATTTTTCTTTTCAACTTCAACCCAAACCGACTCAAAATCAGTGCTATCCTTGCTTAAATCTGGTCTAGGAATCAGAGTGAGAAGCGACTGCGAGAAGCCGAAAAAAGAGCCTTGGCAAAGAAGAAAACAAACAGAAACCAGTATTCCACAGGCAGAAAACTCCCAGCAAGTGCCACTTTTTCCAGACCTCCGCCATTTCAGCCCTTTCAGAGTGTCCAGCACTTCACAAATACTCAGCCCTTTCCTGCCCAAATCACCACGAGGCCAGCCTTCTCAAAGCAAAGCCCCCAATTTGGAAGGATGCCAAAGCCAACCGACATCTGCCTTTCGTGTGGAGCAGCGGGTCACTGGCGCAGAAATTGCCCAAATGCAACCACGCCTCAGACCTTTGGTCGCAGCCAAGACAACCTGCCTAAACCCAGATAAGTTAAATTATACATTTATTTCTCTTTTTTCGAGTTGTTTTGTAAGTAACAGTGAGATAAACTCAGAACATGCATCTGATAGTGCTCTAGATAATTGTGTTAAAGGAAATTTAAAGCGTAGTATTCAATTTTGGAGATATATTAATGCAAATGAAAAAGTTTGCAATATTATTGAAAATGGTTACAAAATTCCTTTTGTTGAAACTCCAAAAAGCGTTATATTTGAAAATAATACGTCTGCTATTGAAAACAGTGATTTTGTAATCAAAAGCATCCAGGACTTGGTAAAATTAGGAACAGCCGTTGAAAAGGATGATGTTCCTTCGGTTGTCAGCCCCTTATCTGTTTCAGTTCGTGCGTCAGGGAAAAAAACGCTTGATTTTGGACTTAAGATATATAAATTCTGATTTGTATAAGGAATATATTAAGTATGATGATTGGTCTGCGATGGAGAATTATTTAAAGAAGGCTCTTTTGCGTATAAATTTGATTTAAAGCAGGGCTATCATCATGTTGACATTTTTCACGATCATCAAAAATATTTGGGTTTTTCATATTTTATTGACGGAAAGCGGAAATATTTTGTTTTTACTGTCCTTCCTTTTGGACTGTCTACCGCACCTTTTATCTTTACGAAAGTGATCCGACCCCCGAGGGGGTAAAGTCATGCAATGAACTTCACACTCATACGGAACCTGAGGAGCCTGACCCTTCCAGCTTCGGTATTTCTATCCCCCAGCAGTGGAGGTTACCCCTGGATCCATTGTTTTCGATTCACATGACACCCCTGATGACAGTGATGCAAAATCTGCATTGAAAAAGTTGCATTTGAAGAATATAGGTCGTATGACTATCGGTTATCTAAATATAAATTCCATTAGAAATAAATTTGATGAGATAGTTTCACAGAATCTTGATATTCTAATGGTCGCGGAAACAAAAATTGATGATTCTTTTCCAATCCAACAGTTCTATATTGAAGGGTACGCTGATCCGCTGCGACTTGATAGAAATAGTGAAGGTAGGGGTCTGTTGGTTTACGTGAAAAATGATGAAAAAGAAATACGCAAGGGCTAATGATGGTCCCTTCATAAATCGAGTTCTCCGTAAAGCTACTATGTTGCGTGCTCGGTTGAAAAATAGATATAATAAAAGCCGCACTGCTGAACACTGGGAAGCGTTCCGCCGGCAACGCAACTTGTGTGTTAAATTATTTAGAAAGGAAAAACGAAATTTTTACAAAAACTTGAATATTACTGATATTACTGACAATAAAAAGTTTTGGAAAACTGTGAAACCTATCCTTTCCGATAAAGGTCGATCGAATTCAAAAATTACCCTTATTGAAAATGACACGATAATTTCGAATGATAAGGAAGTTGCTGAAACCCTGAATGATTATTTCGTAACTATTACTGACTCACTAGGTCTTACGGAGAATAGTGAGATTAAAAAGGTTTATTTGGAACAGATGCATTCTGAAATTGGGAGACTTAATCCTAAGAAGGCAACAACCTATAAAAATATACCTGCAAAAGTGCTGAAAAGCAACTCTGACATTTGCTCCGAATCGTTACAGCTTATCTTCAATGATTGCGTAGAAAATGGTTTGTTTCTGGACTTATTGAAACTAGCAGATGTCACCTCTCTTAATAAGATGGATGAGAAAACCAGGAAGAAAAATTACAGACCTGTGAGCGTTTTGCCAACTGTTTCTAAGGTTTTTGAAAGACTGCTGGACAAACAGATTATTAATTATATGGGACCTTATTTATCGTCACTTCTTTGCGGTTTTCGTAAGGGGTATAATGCGCAGCACGCGTTAGTTCGAATGCTTGAAAAGTGGAAAACAAGCTTACACAATGGAGAAAATATTGGCGCAATCCTGATGGACTTATCCAAAGCGTTCGATTGTATTAAACATGACCTCCTTTTAGCAAAACTAGATGCTTACGGTTTCAGCCGTGAAGCACTGTGTCTCGTCAACAGCTTCTTGGAAAATAGGCACCAGAGAGTTAAGATTAATAGGTCTTTTAGTGACTACAAACAACTGTCCCTTGGAGTTCCACAAGGATCGGTTCTTGGTCCCCTGTTCTTTAACATCTACATAAATGATTTGTTGCTCTCCATACACGATACTGATATCTGCAATTACGCGGATGATACAAGAATCTTGATAACGTAATTGCAAGGCTGGAGAATGATTCAAAGCACAATTATTCAATGGTTCGCTGATAACTTTATGAAATTGAATACAGATAAATGTCATTTACTCTTACTTGGTAGAAATTCTAATCAACAGGTCACAGTTAATGTAGGAGATTCTGTCATAGCAAATACGGACGAGGAAAAGCTACTAGGCGTTGTGATCGACAAAAAACTCAATTATTCAATGGTTCGCTGATAACTTTATGAAATTGAATACAGATAAATGTCATTTACTCTTACTTGGTAGAAATTCTAATCAACAGGTCACAGTTAATGTAGGAGATTCTGTCATAGCAAATACGGACGAGGAAAGGCGTTGTGATCGACAAAAAACTCAATTTTGAGACGCATTTCAATAAGTTGTGTAAGAAGGCTGGTAGCAAACTCTTCGCCCTCGCGCGCATATCTGGATACATGGACTCTAATAAACTAAGAATCTTAATGAGAGCCTTTGTAATTAGCCAGTTTCAATACTGTCCATTAGTCTGGATGTTTCACAGTAGGCACATGAATAATGAGATTTATAGAATACACGAGAGAGCCTTGAGAATCGCATACAAGGATTATGAATCAAGCTTCAACACCCTGCTAGGAAAAGATGACTCTTTAATATTCATGCAAGGAACCTGCACACGCTTATGATCGAAATGTTTAAAACTAAGGAGAACATCAACCCCCCTTTTATGAGGGAAATTTTCTGCGAGCGTCGTGTTAATTATAATCTGAGAAACAATAATGAATTTGTGCTACCAAGGGTAAGAACTACAAGTTATGGATCCGAGACTATCAAATATAGAGGGCAACGTCTTTGGCTATCTCTTCCTCCTCGCATAAGGAATGCTCAATCTATCAATGAGTTTAAGAAAAAAATGAAAAGTTGGAATGGCGCTGACTGCTCATGCAGATTATGTAGGACGTTTATACCACAACTTGGATTTTTGTGATACCATGATTTGATACAGCTTCCATTTCATATTTCGGACATTCGCATTTTTAACAGCTCGGATTTTTATATTACTACGTTTTTAATTCTGTTTTGAAATTTTATACCTTGTATTTGAAATCTTATTTATTTAATCATGTATATATTTCTTGGACTTGTATTAGTTTTTAGCAGTTGGCTTGGATTAGCTAGTTTAGTAATTATTTTTAATTTTTACTGTACATAGCTATGTAGCGCCAACTTTAGATAAATTGATAAAAAATAAAAAAAAAATATAAAAAACCCTTGGTAAAATATTGGCGTTCTAATGGAATAAAAATTTGCGTCTATCTTGATGACGGCCTAGGCATCGAAAAAAGTCACAACAAAGCTATTGAGAGCTCTTCATTTGTTCGTACGTCGTTAGAAATGTCAGGATTTGTAGCAAACAGTACAAAATCCATTTGGGACCCCACGAAAGCCCTGACCTGGCTTGGAATTTCGTTGAATTTGGATAAAAATTTCCTCTTTAAAGACCCATGACTGACCAGCAGCCTCAGCGCGCCTTTGTTTTTGTTTACAACAGTTAATAGACTGATAACAATGAGTCCCACTTATCATTCATCAAAGCGAGACTCTCACTGAACTGTCATTATTGATATATACGATGGTGTAATAAGTCAAATTTTAAACGACCGCCAAACGGTCATTGGCTGTGCTGCATGTAAGCATCTTTAACATCCTGAACCTTCAGTACAACAACAA
Source organism: Aurelia coerulea (assembly GCA_039566865.1). NCBI lineage: Eukaryota > Metazoa > Cnidaria > Scyphozoa > Semaeostomeae > Ulmaridae > Aurelia > Aurelia coerulea. The sequence continues at coordinate 15,351,757 of CM076944.1, forward strand.
CGCAGCTACCATACTTGAGGTTCAGGATGTTAGAAGATGCTTACATGCAGGGTTTTCAAGACTGTAGGAAAGCACGAAATCGCAGAGAAATCGCATGGCAGAATTGACGAAGAATTGCCTCTAGATCTCGACACAGCTCCAAGTGGACATCGGGAAAATAACTATTGATCTGTTATTTCAAGGTTCTTTCGACGAAGGAGACCAACAGACCAGGTTATGTCTGTAAATTTTTGCCCAACGGCTCGCGTCTTGCTGTGCTTGTCGACTGCCCGACCAAAAATGATGAGGTACAGTTCCTTCTTTATTTACTTGTAATTTGATGTTTGGCATTTCCAATGCAATTCTTCGTTGAGTTCAATGCTTGATGGTGAAGCTAATTCAGTTTCCAATGCCTGTTTGTCTGCAAATAAGCAAAATTTCCTCTGCTTTCCTCGGGTTTCCTCCTTCCTATTGTGGCCTAAGATTATTTCGTCCAATTTGCGTAGCCCTGATTATTTAGAACGAAAATACATCCCTAAATGAATTGTTTATGGACTAAAGAAACCATTGATGTAATTTGTTTTCCATTTACGCTATTTTGGTTGAAGATTGAAGCGGATTACGAACGTTGCTATTTTCTGTATACAGAAATTAATGGAAGCTGTGGGGAAGAAGATTGGAGGGCCGCAAAGGATGCTGGTCAGTCATGGGTCTTTATAACTGATGAGCGTGTCTATGCAGTAACAGAAGGAATTCAAACTTTGTTGAAATCACCTTACACCTCCGCCAGAAAAATAGCACAAATAGTTGGGAAGATTGTTTCTACAAAATATGTAGTGGGTGATATTGTAAGGTTAAAAACGAGATATCTTCACTCGCTTATTGAAAATAGGACCTCTTGGGATGCAACTCTCAATATCTTAAACTTCCCAAAGGCGCATTGGGAAATATTATTTTGGGAAAGTCACAACAAAGCTATTGAGAGCTCTTCATTTGTTCGTACGTTGTTAGAAATGTCAGGATTTGTAGCAAACAGTACAAAATCCATTTGGGACCCCACGAAAGCTAGTAAAGCTAGTAAATCAGCTTCTTTCAAAAATCTGATCTAATAAGTCGGATTACGTGCTTTCCTTTCGTATTTTAATTTATTCACCGTTTATTAACTGTATTAAACTGTAAATGATTGGCTATTGTAAATATATAAAATTATTGTAACTAGTTTTCCTTTTGCAGCTTAGGTTTTTTTAACAGCTCAGTTTGAAAACCAGTTATTATTCTGAAACTTTTTTAACCTGTATAAATATTTTAAATGATGATAATGATGATGACGTTAAAACCAGTTTGGGTACCTAGGACGCGAAACAAAGAAGCAGACCAAATCTCCATATTAATTGATGTTGATGATTGGGAAATAACCTCCACATTTTTTAATTATTTGAATTCACTCTGGGGGCCTTTGACAGTAGACAGATTCACCAATTCTCAAAACAAGAAACTTCAGAGAATTAATTCAGAATATTCCTGCCCAGGCACCGAAGCAGTTGACGCACTGTCCCAGGAATGGGAAGGTGAAAATAATCTACTGATACCACCTATCAATTTAATTCCAGCGGTGATTCAATACATAAGGGGTCATAAGGTTACATGTGTTTTAGTTGTGCCCTTTTGGGAGTCAGCGACATTTTGGCCTTTGATATGCAAAACAAAAGGTCAGTTTTATTATTTTGTCAAGGATTTCTTAATTTTTGACGATTTAGACTCCTTCATTGTACCTGGTCATTGCCCATTAAATTTGGTGGGTTCAAACAATTTTCGAGGAGCTCTGATAGCTATGCAGATTATTTCATGACGAAAAGAAAAGGAAGCTTCAGAAGCTAGGTACGCTGCAAGGATGCAAGGGTAGGCGCTTGATGCCAATAGAATCTTGAACTTGCATGCAACTGAATTATGCAGTAAACATATAGTTATGTTCCTGTGAATATGCAAGGCAGGCGCTTGAGGTAAAATTAGAGCAAGTGTAGAGCACAGTTTATTTTCCAATATTTTAATTTTTGTTTTTCCTCTCTCTCCCTTACGACTAGCATTAATTGAAGAAACGATGCAAAAACAGGTAACAAACGATACACTAAAAGAGCTATGCACTAAACTCCAAGCCATTATTGGTCACTGTAGATCAGAAACACTAAAAAGAGATATGAAGTTGGATTTAATAACTGGTTTAAATGGACCACAAAGTTTCCTGAAGTGTTTGCTTTTCCAGCGTCTTCTTCGTACTTTGCGTTATTTATGGTAAATTTGATCCAAGAAAATTGTTCACTGTCTGTTATTGAGAGCTCTTTCTATGCAGTAAAATGGTATCATAAGAGCGCTGGTCTTGAAGACCCAACAGAATCTTTTTGTGTATTAACATTCTGGAAGCGGCAAAACGCGTGTGTAAGAAGCCTGCACAGAGAAAAGAACCAATTACCACTGAATCTATCCAAAAAGTTTATACGTTGATCGGTAGAGATAAAGCAAATCTGTTGGATTTACGAAATTATGTCATTATTTTACTTGGTTTTGCTGGATTTTTACGTTTTAACGAGATTGCAAATATTAGAAGAAGCAACGTAGAATTCTCTGCAACATTCATGAAAATTTGCTTAAGCAAAAGTAAGACAGATTTGTACAGGGATGGTAAATGGTCCTATATTGCAAAATCAAATTCAAGTTTATGTCCAGTATCTACCCTTCGATCTTATTTGCAGAGAACGAATATACCAGATGACTCGGACGAATTTTTATTCCGATCAATGACATACTTCAAGAAATCAAACCAATACAAATTGAGAAACGCGGACCAGCCAGCGTCATACACAATGATTAGAGAGAGTGTACTTAAGCTGCTGGAGAGAATTGGATTGAACCGAAAAGAATTTGGCTTGCACAGTATAAGATCAGGTGGGGCATCAGCAGCAGCGAACAATGGCGTGAAAGATAGACTTTTCAAAAGGCATGGTCGATGGAAGACCGAAAACATCAAAGACACTTATGTTAAAGATGATATTGATCAGCTCCTTTCTGTATCTTTAAGCCTTGGACTTTTAAATTCAGAGTAAATTGTGTTGATTGTTGTGTTTCTTAAGTTTCCACATAATCCTGAATGATTTTGCCCTCTCTTTACGAGCACAAAACTTGCTAGACTGACGCATACTACAACAGGGGAATAAGAGGCTCATACAGTTTCTTATTCGCCTCTCTTGTATAAGTAACTTTAGATCTTTGTATCAGTAATAAATAAAGTTATTTTCGATTGAATTACATGAATTAGAAAATAAATGAATTTATTAAGGGAACAAAGGACTAAAAGTGTTTGGCTTTCAAATCGCAAGTACTGCACGCTTTGAAAAAGCGTGCAAGGAGTCATAAAGTTTCTTATTAGTATATAAAGCGTAAGAATAACAGGTGTGGTCACACGTCGATAGCAAGTTCTCAACGTGGTATCCCACCCCCCCCCCCCCCTCCCAGTGTCAAGTAATATTTGCAGACCTTACTGCAAATTGTATTTAAGAGCACGATGAATCCAGTCCTTCCTTGCTCGCATAGAAATGGAGAGCATCTTCAAATTAGCCTCCTTAGAGGTGTGTATCCTTAGCAGTTACAATTTTGTATTTCAACTACAGAAGGTCACAATTTCAACTGTGTACTGAGTGTACAAGAAATATCATTCAAAATTTTGCCCTCACAATTTTCAGCAACCCTATTATTTTATGTTAACTTCTCCCAAGTTAAGAATGTGCTTCTGTTCTCGCTCTTGTTGCTCAAAGTGTCGCACAAAAAACTTGCTAGACTGACGCATACTACAGCAGGGGAATAAGAGGCTCATACAGTTTCTTATTCGCCTGTCTTGTATAAGTAACTTTAGATCTTTGTATCAGGAATAATTAAAGTTATTTTCGATTGAATTACATGAATTAGAAAATAAATGCAAGGTACGTGCATGTAAGTTGAACATTGATGCTTTTTGCTCTGAAGTCGAGGAGCAATGATATCTTATTGCTTGGTTCCTATTTCCAGTCAAAAGGGGTACTTTTTTCTGAGACACCCGGTATATAATCAGCGAATCATTAAACAACACAATAGTCACTGTATTCTTCAGGAGTCTGAATAGCGAGAGCAAGTCATAAACATAATTCAACACCACTCATCAAGCTCGGTATCAAATGTCAGAATTCAGCAGAATGAAGCATAGATTTTGTGGAGCAAAAACTTTTGAAACGATTTTAAATTGTAGCAGTCCCATTTATAAGTGTATTTTATCTGATTAAATGATTTTGTTTGGCATATATACGTTGTTAGTAAATTTTATTATCTCCACAATTTCAGACGCCGAATGTGATATACATTTTACAATTAGATATAACTTAACTTTGACAATTTCCGAGGGGTAGCGTCCCCCTTTGCCCGGCTATATACGATCTTGTAACTCTCGAAAGTTTAATTTCTCCCTAACTAACTTCATCATCGCTGTAAAGGTGAATTTGAATTACTTCTTAGGGTTTTTTCCTGATGTTGGCGGAGGATATTTCCTACCAAAGCTAGAAGGAAATCTTGGTAAATTCTTCGCTATTACAGGTAACAATCTTTCATATATTTTTTAATTTACATCTTAAGTTATGCAGAAGTAATTTTGAAGTGCAATCTGATTGAGTCGCTTTGATGTTTTGACCTCCTGGTCATTATCTAATACTGGTGGGTGTTTCAAAAAGTAACCCCCCCCCCTTGAATTGATAAAGAAATGAAACGACGAGATATCGGGACTTTCCGAGTACGAAACTGTATTTATTGACTCCGTCAATAAGGGGCTCCGTTGCCAAACAATAAACAAATCCGTAATACTCGCACTTGTCACCATTTATCCATTGTTCATCCATTGTTTTCTGCAGTTTGTTTGGTGGCTTCACCCAAGCCACCAAAAAAATGAGCGTTAAAAATCCACTTATATCGGAGCAATCGTAGAAGATATGAATGTTAGGTTTGTTTCTTTTTCAAGTGCAATGATTTATATCCAAACAGCAACTTTCATTTTGAAAAAGATATGAAAATCCTATGTGATATCACCTTTCAAAAAACTGCAAAAACCATCGTTTTGTTTACATTTTGACGACGGAGCCCCTTTAAATGCACATACCTTACTTTCAAAAATCTTCCACCAAACATTGGAGATACGAGTTCTCAAAGTCAAATTTTTGAATGCACCTGAAACTAGATGCTTCGAAAGAGGGCCTAGCGAGCAAGGGCAAGTAATCTTTCAATAGAGCCGAACTGGATGTTTACATTTGCATGTTAGCCAATTAGATGTGACCATGACGTCATATTAACAAAAGAATCGACAGGAGAAAGTACCCCTCACATTTGATGGATCGTGCAAGCGACTATAAGGTAAATTCAGGAACAATTTCTATTTTTCAACTCAGTACTAATGTCTTTAAGTTTTCTTGCGAGTTTTTCTAAAAGAAGGCGTACATTCGGAGAAAACAAGCAACTGTAGATTTCGTTGATGAATGGAGACTGAATGGTCTCTAATTGACAGTTCTAGAAAACTTGAGGTCCGATCATGATACGCTATTCCGTGAATGGAGTAAATTTTTGCGTTAATGCGTCTATCATGAAACATCCATATTATCGGAAATTAGCTGTGACATTACGAAAGCTCTCATGGCATTCCTAATTTTTTCTTCAGGCATATACGTTGAGGCCCTTGCAAGAGATGTAGCTTCTGGCTTGCTTTCGTACACACCATGTTCACGTTTTGCTAACAAGGGCAAATTTTGTAGCAATTGAAGCTTTGGTTTGTTTACATAGGACGTAATCTTGGTTGACCAGCCAATCAGAGAGCTCTATTTCTTTGGCGTCATCGATGATAATCGGCTAATTGGCTATTTTAGCAAGAAGACGTGAGCCGAGAAGACGCCAGCAGAATTATTTTGTTTGAGAATGTAATTTACAAATCGAAATCAACTTCAAAACTTATGTGAATCTCCAGAGGGGCTTTGTGTAAGTTCTGTTATGGTGAAGGTGAAGGTGAAGTCGCGTTTTTCAGTGCCAAGCGCTGGGATCGCAGAAATAGACCAGACCTAATCGAGTCCGCGACCCCTTGTCATGACGCTCAAGTGGTGGGGTCCTACCGGGTATCGAACCCACTCCGCCTGACTGTTCTGGCTGCAAAGTCAGAGGATTACACAACTGTGCCACAACACCTTCATGAAATCGACTACCTGAAAAGTGTACTTTTGAAGGCCACCCACCAAAAATAGAACGTCGATATGGAAAGTAAAACTATCTCAGCATATTCATAACCAAAAATATGGTATTAAAATGGCAGATTCAAGAAATGAAAGAAGTCTAAGTAATTGGGATCTGAGGCCTTTCAAACTTATGTTATCATCACAGAGTGTGACTAACTAAACCATTGCAAACCTTTATATGATCAATGGAGACACGAGAACACAAACAATTTCAAGGATTGTTCCTCTTTATTAGCAGCTTTTTGGGATAAAAAGGCTGGAAAATTGGAATGCTCCAAAAACCACTAAGAGTTCGCGTTTTCGAAGAAGTCCGCGCCTTGTCGCTAAAACAGCGTAATGCCGAAGGGAGGGGTTTGCTGTGGAGAAAAGCACACCCTCGTTTTTTCCTCGCCACGAAAATATACTTTTGCAAAAACTCTAAATTGTTTGCACCCGTATCGAATGAGAAATTTTACATACTTGGTTGATTTCACTTAGGTCTGCGCCTTCTGCTCTTCATCCGATAGTTCTCTGTAGATTCCCCTTTTTGCTAGCCTGCGTGCAGACTCAACTATCATAAAGTTTCTTATGTTCTGCTTGTGGCATTTGGAGCTTTTTCAACATTTTCTCAAAATCAATGGACACAAATGAATACACTTTTCAAAGAGGTTTGAACATAAATTGAACATTGAACATTATTATTGCTCATGAAATAAAATCAACTACAGGATGTAATCAGCCTCTTGGTTCAATGCAGGACGTAGGATGCATTATATAAAAAACTTTGGACCAAATGTGGTTGTGACTCATTTTGTAGCCAAGAAAATGTAGGCCTAGGTTGCCCTTACTGATGGTGTTTTATCAAATTTGGTGCCAAAATGCCAGAGAATCATCAGTCTTTAAATACAAAAACCAGGGCCATCGTGCCCCCCTCCCACTTTTTTGCAAATTACGCACTTCTGAAAGGCAAATCATCATGTTGTGCTGTGGTAATTTTTTTGTATTAAGTCCCCCCCCCCCCACATTTCTGATTTCCTCGGAGGCCCTGAAGGCTTTTTATTGCATTTTTCAAAAGTTTATTTTTTCGCTGTAAGTGCCTGCTAGTAAATGTTGGATGCTTGATCCTCCAAAACTTTCTGCTTTTTGACCTGCAGACTGGATGCGTTGCAATAGTCTGAGACATTCTCCACAAATATACTTTGCCGTGGGCCTAGGCCGGATCTCCCTTTTCCATCGAGCAAATTAAAGTCTTTGCGACCATCCTTCAACGAAATATGAAATATTGCTTGAAGCAAAGAATGTACGAAGAAATATTTGATGCAGTGGTTAAAATGATTGCTTTTTCACACGATATTTGCTTGCAGGCTTGTCGACGATGAAGGGATGGTTATCGTGTGATCGTGGCATATCAACGCGGTTTTCAATCGAACACTGCGCAAACAGGCTGCAGAACCGCAGAGCCGCTAGCGGCATTTTTTGTCCAATCAAAATCTGAGTTGCTCACCAAACTTTCTTTGTGAATTGATTGATCAATCACGTTCATCCAAATGAGGCTGGACAAGCGTTTCGACTTTGTTGCGCAGACTCTACACTTTAGGATAGTTGAGTCTGCACGCAGGCTACTTTTTGCACATCCTCCACGAACCCTCAAACGGCTAGGTCCAAACCGTCAGAACATTATTGCAGTACATACACCTTACCTTACCTCGACTTGAAAGTGTCTCTTTAAAATATTTGGTCTTATAAAATCAAGATTCAGGAATTACTGGCTTTGTCGTTGAGAATTCAGCTTGACCTGGTGACCTCATCGTCTCAACAGACTGGCCTTAGTTAGAAAATCCGAAAGCTAAAGTAATTTTGAAGATGTAGTAATTAAGAAAGAACTTACCCAACTTTCATTCACTGGGACCAAGCAATACTTAATAAACAAAAGTCCACTTGTTCAATTCTGAACAAACCGTTCTCCCAGTTATAACATGAAACTGTTTTAACAACACAAGTTTGACTAACACAGCCTTGATAGGCGTTTCATGATGGACGAGTTAATGCAAAAATTAACTCCTTTCACGAAAGAGCGTCACGAATAGCGTATCATGATCGGACCTCAAGTTTTGAAGAACTGTTAATTACAGACCATTCAGTCTCCATTCATCAACGAAATCTACAGTTGCTTGTCACTGAAATTTAACGAACAAGGATGAATTTAAACCCTTGTTTTATGAAAGAAATTTTCGCAGAGAGAGAAATGCATTACAACTTAAGGGTTACGAGCAACAGCTATGCACGCAAACCTTGGACTACCGCCTATGGGTTATAAACTGTGAGTTTTCGGGGGCAGAATCTCTGGCGAGATTTGCCATTGCATATAAAAGAGTCCCGACCTATAGAGTATTTTAAAAGAGAAATTAAGTTTTAGAATATTTCATGCAGCTGTAGATTATATAAAGATTTTATTGTAAATTTTGGTTACATTTAGGTTACATTTTGGTTTGTATTGATAATGGTTGGCATTAATTAGCCTAGTGCTTGGACTTGCTCCAAGTCTCGCTCTTAATCAATAAATACAGGAGGGGAAAGGAGGAAAGGGGGGAGGACACGGAGAAAGGAAGAAAAAAAGAAAGAAAGGGAAGAGAAAGGGGGACGAGAGCCAGACTTGTGAACTACGTGTCCCGAAAACGAGGCTCTATTGTCTGATCTGCCCACCGGTCAAGATCTTGACCGGCGGCTTTCCTTTCATGTTAACGAGATGAGCCAATCAAAATTGATTTTATCAATGCTCTGTTTCCATGGCTTCAAAACGCGGGGGTAGTATTCACCTCATAGAAATATGACTTCTGTTGACAGAATTTATTGCATTGACGATAATCGAACAATAGGCTCGCTGTATCTGGAATGTTGTTGACGATTTGGGTTTTGAGATAAAGGTCTGCAAAGATCGACGGTCTGCAAAGATCGACAGAAAATAATCGGGCAATACACCTTTACCTTCTACGTTTTTGAGAAAAAGATCAATCATGGGTTCGAGTTTTCACCCGCTTTACGTTACTCCAAAAAAGGGAACGCGTGACAACAAACGATAAACTGCAAGAAAGGACATGCTGTAGGCCCTTCCATGCATGGTCCTTTGTCTTGGCTGCAGTAAACCCTCTCAAAATTGCTTTCATGGCTTTAACACTGTAAAACATACAAAATTAGCATCCTCCTTGTCCAGTTCTTTCGCAGAACACGCTCCCTTGTGAAATTGTGACTGTCTATGCAGGGATGGTATCACTGGAGCCAGTAAGAATATCAAGCCTTGTTGCCTTGTTGCGAAATGTCTTTTCACTAAAATATTTTTGCTGTTGTGCTCGTGTCAATCCTGCCGGAATTTTCTTCATCCGCCATTACTGCGCCAATACTAACGTATGACCTACAGTTGTTTGGTTGTATTTTCTATTGTTTTTGCCTCCGTTTCTCCGTACTGGTACCCCCGTCCAGATCTGTCAAACGCGGACAATATGGCCTCGTTTTCGGAACGCGTTGTACACAAGTCTCGCTCTCCTTCCCTTTCTTTCTTTCTTTCTTCCTTTCCCCCTCTTTCCTCCTTTCCCCTCTCGTATTTATTGATCAAGAGCGAGACTTCTGCGATTTAAACGAGACTTACTTCCAAAAACATGGGTGCCTATATATGTTAGCAAAGGAGCAGAGAGCCATGACTCTTATTAGGCCTTTGTTTTCCGCATCGGTGTGGGTGAACAAAGGAGCGCAGAGAGCCCATGACTCTTAGGCCTTTGTTTTCTGCATCGGTTATGCTAACTCCACGCCTGCCTGCCATCTTCCACCCGCCTTCGAATTTTGAAAAGGAAGTTGGCTACATTGCTCTGCAAGTTGAGAAGAAGAAGGGACTTCACACACTTAGGTACGTATCAAAATTTGCCTCTATATCATTGCCAATTTGAGAGACGTTCTTTTTATTCTCTCTGTTGTTTTGATAATTCATAGAATTGGTTGTCCAGCTGAAATGTTTCAGAGATGGGAAGCTGCAGCGGGTCTCGGCCTACAATCACTTACAAAATTGTTGAGCCACCCTCAGATTTTCAGTTTTTTGCCTCTGCTTTCCCCCCTACCCCCTAGTCAATGTTGAAAAACCACTAAAAAGTTGCCAAACCACGTCTGTCAGCATGACCAAGTACTTTTTTCCAAACAACATTGACATGGGGGAAAGGGGGGGGGGCCAAAAAACTCATTTTTTTCAGGGTGGCTCAACAATTTTGTAAGTGATTGTCTGAAAATGTAGTACCTTTAAGGCGTCATAACTTTAAGGTCTTTCCTTCAAATACTTTCAAATTAACAGGGATGGCAATAATTGCATAAAGGCAGTCCTCTAATTTTTTTTGAATTTTTAAACGCTAGTGCGGCCTCGCAGCGTCCCTTAGAAAATATGCTCATTTTGGCTATTTTTTACACCATTGGCCTAGTTGGTTTCATTTCTTAATAAGCAGCTGAGGCGTTAGCACATGACAAGATATTTACTGTTATTGCATTAGTAGAATTCGAATCAACGTTTTGAATTACTAACTTATGTTTTTTAAATGAAAATGGCGAAGCAGCACAACTTCCCATTTTCTGCGTGCTTTTCAAAAAAATTGGTAATTCATCGGAATCTGCCTGTTTTTTCATAAAGACTGATGCATGGGAAAACGATAATTCGAAGTTGGAAAATTTATTTTGTTAAACATGGCAATATACATGTTTAAATACAGACTCTTTTAAACAGATAACGTGTCTACCATTACTTCCCTCTGCCTGAAGACTTGTAGGCCTGCAGCCGTCCTAAATTTACCATTGCTACGCCTCGCATTTAAAGAAGGAATTTAATTTCCAAACGACTTTACAACATCTATAGTCTCTGTTAGTTGTATCTTCGAGTTATAAAACATATCGTTCTACAATTACCTCCATAATCGACAAAATATATCCCATATTGTTGTATTTAGAAGGGAATTTATGCACTTGAGTGAGCGCGGGAAATTTGAAAATTCGACAGTTCGACTTCAAAAAGTTCACCACAGCGCACCATCTTTCTCCTCACGTACAGTCAAGGTGACTTAGACAAGTTTCCAAGTCGTCAAAGTTTTCCAGATGTTGTGGTTGAGTGTTTTGCAGTAAGGATTATCCGCATTTCAATTTGGGAAACTTCACTTGAACGGCACAGGAATGGGGGTTTTCATTACCATCGGTATTACTTTCATATGATGACAACTCGCTGCCCTTTGTTTACGGAGAAACACAGGCCTTTGTCTAAATTCTTTCATTGCCGTCATGGTCGAGAAATTTCACCTTAAAACATGTGACAACTGAGAAAATTGTTTAACCTTGTTTGTTCGGTTCGCAAAGTAATGTTCCTACCAGTATTTGTCATGCTGCTTGAGGGAGTGACAATAACGGCTCCATGCTTTATTGGCCAATATTCCTCTATTCTTTAAATGCCAAATGAATGAAAAGGGTATAGGTTTCCCCTTTGAAACCAGCATTAGTTCTTTTGGAACCACTTATAAAAGATAACAAACAATTTATCATCGGACCACTGAACTGCAATTGTTCAAGATGTCAAATCACTAAATGATAGACTGAGTGAGTGATCTTGAACATTGCTCGCCAACAATTCTCACTTTTTAAAGTTTCTTGTGCGTCCAAGAAGGTTGACGAACAAATAAACGAACCCGTGTGTACACATAGGCTAGCTTTTTACTCAAAAATTCGACAGTGATTAGATGCAAAATGACTAAAACTTCAACATTTCTCACTTTTATAGCTACTAAAAAGGATTTCAAATATATTTTTGAAGGTACTAAAAACGAGCAATGTTGGTAAATTGGTTCAATTTCAACTCACCGTGGATATTTTTTATTTTTATTGGTCTGCAATGAGAGTGTCTGCTCATACTCAGGGGCGGATCTAGGCCGGGTTGACAGGTTTGAATAAACCGGTCAGATTTCCAGAAAACTCATTTCAATACAATTCTATTTGTGTGCTTTTACCATACGGAGGAGCATACTCTGAATTTCTGTTGTTGAAAACTGATATCAGCTTTTGCTTGTCGATGACGTGGGGATTTTAATCGCTTCTCTGTTGTACTGTATTCAGGAGACAGAACATAATTATCTGTTGTCATACTGCATTTGTTAGATACCATGAGTCATGAATTGCGAAATATTACAATGGAGGAAGGAAAAACCAACCCGGTGGCACATTCATTTTGAGCTCTCAACCCGGTGCCAACCCGCTCCAACCCGAATTTGATTGCGCAAGACAAATGAGAGGTTCAAACTCTCCTACGCAGAGACAACTCTGTTTTGTAGGGTCAGCCCTGTCAGCTTGAGGGCCTTGAGCAGTAGCACAGCACTTCAATACATTCCTGAAAACCTTCATGAACATAGAAGCTGGAGAGAATAAAGACAACTTGCTTTTGAACAGAAAGGGGAAGATAAATTCAATGATGAAGTTTCTGGAGCAAGATTGAAACACAGTCATGACTGAACAAACCGGTCAGATTTCACTGCGATGGTATTTATCGACCTAAAAAAAGCTTTTGATACCGTTGATCATCAAATTTTACTTGCGAAACTAAAAAAATATGGCATAGATGGTCATGAGCATTCTTGGTTTAAGTCCTATCTGCAAAACAGACGTCAATTCTGCAAGGTCAATGGCACACCCTCAAGTTTACAAAAGGTTGATTGCGGAGTGCCACAGGGTTCATGTCTTGGTCCACTCCTTTTTCTAATTTATATTAACGATCTCCCTATGTCTCTCCGTAAATGCAATGTGACAATGTATGCTGATGACACAAGTATTTCACATTCTGCGAAAAATATCAACAAGTTGAATGACACACTGAATAGTGATCTCGATCGGCTAAAGGAATGGTTACAAGGGAACAAACTGTCACTAAATGTCGTAAAGACACAGGCGATGGTTGTAGGTTCTCGACCAAACCTAAAAAAGATTGCTGACAATAAAGTAGAGACCCCATCATTTGTTATTGATGGCGCTGAAATTGACATCGTTAAAAATGTAAAATATTTAGGAGTCCAACTTGATGATAGCCTCGTTTGGGATCGGAACACGAAATTATTATGTAGCAAACTGTCTCGTGCTCTAGGATTTTTGAAATATGCCAAAAAATTCGTACCTAAGGATACCTTAATCAAATAGCAGCTATGATGTATCCGCCTCAAATTTGATCAAGGAACTAAATTGGCCAACGCTTACGGAAATGATAAAATGCGAGACAGCTACTATTACATACAAAGCATTGTCAGGTCTTGCACCCGGCTATCTTTCAAACCTTTTCAAGAAAAACTCTGCGCGTGATATCAGTATGAATTTGCGGAATGCCATTGCCGATGTCCTTGTTCCAAGGATGAAAACTTGCAATGGGCAGAAAGCGATATCTTTCCGGGGTGCAAAGACTTGGAATGAATTGCCTTTGGATGTCAAACAAGCACCCTCTCTTAGCATTTTTAAAAGTATGCTGAAAAGTGATTTGCCTCTCTCAGGCTAACTCCATTGTTTTTCATTTATTTTTTTGTTTTATATTGTAAATATAGGTAATTTGTTAGTAATTTTTAGTAATATTGTAAAGTTTGGCACGGCCCCCTGTAAAGCAATCCTCTCGATTGACGGGGCCACCGTGTAAAAATAATGAAAATGAATGAAAAATGAACAACATGGAAAAGATTTCACTTCGCTAATGGCTTGGTGCTGTGACAGTGACACTAACTATGAAACTTTTATCAAACATGGAACTCCCTTAAAATCATTAAGGATGTGGTCAAAAACTGCTCAGAAAAAGAGCGTTTCCTCACAAATAAAAGGGCGTGGCCCCAAAAATTTTCCGGGGCCTTCGCCCCCAGACCCCCTCTCCTCCCTTCATTCATTGCGGCTTCGCCGCAATACAACCCTGTCACCAAAACTCCTGGATCCGCCCCTTACTCACAAGATAATATGCGTTTTGCGCAAAGTTTTTTCGTTTTTCTTCGTTAGAAACAAGGAATACAAACGAGCAATGTTGGTGAGCATTGTAGTGAGCCTTGTGGCAAGCACTGATGACGTAATTCACCATGAACACACACGAAACAGATGGCGATGTTACAGTTGTATATCGTTTATAATTGTAAATAGAACAGTTTATTCATTTGTATCACTCAAACATATAGAATATCATCACTATAAAATTCTGTTGTAAAAATGACGTTTATGAACAGCGTTTAAGACAATATAGCCAGTCAAAGGGAAAATTCCATAAAAATAGGCCAAACGAAAATACCCTCTCCCACCCTAGTTGCATCGCAGTTGTCAGAGTATGATTGAAGGCAAATGAAACTAAGAATCATATCAATATCTTACAAGATTTAAGCTAAAGGGAAAGTACGTCAAAAAAATGAAAATTTTGAGAAAACTATGCAGTTATGCCATTTTCTTGCAAAATGGCGAAAAAGTGCCTTTTTCAAAAATCTCGTAAATTATTCACAGTTGGTAAAAAATTTTAAAAACAACACGTTTTGAAACTATGTGTCAATAACATGCCAAGTACAAAATTTCATGCAGTTGGCCTCGGTACTCTTCGTGTAAACTGAAGTCGAAGTTGCGAGCATTTCAGACAATCACTTACAAAATTGTTGAGCCACCCTCAGATTTTCAGTTTTTTGCCTCTGCTTTCCCCCCTCCCCCCTAGTCAATGTTGAAAAACCACTAAAAAGTTGCCAAACCACGTCTGTCAGCATGACCAAGTACTTTTTTCCAAACAACATTGACATGGGGGAAAGGGGGGCCAAAAAACTCATTTTTTTCAGTGTGGCTCAACAATTTTGTAAGTGATTGTAGGCGTTGTTGGCGCTGCTTGTCCTTGCACAAACAGAAATATGTTGGGTATGTTGGGTACAACCGGCAAGGAATGGATAAAGGAACAATGTTCGAAACTGAGACGAAGAATCGCAAGGAATGATGGGGTTAGGCCAGATAACATATACGTTAGTGTAACAAGATTCTCGGTGTTTTTCCTCTTGCTCTTATCAGGAGATGTTGAAGTGAACCCTGGACCTACAGCTACATCAAGTGATGGCCCTTCTGAGAATTCAATCGTTGAGTTACCAACATTAATTGCAACAGGAATCCCAAACTGAGGAAAACTGCACCAAGGGGATGCATATTTTAACGAAAAATCTCGTGGAAGACAGTGTGCTTATATGGCATTATCATCGCTGGCCTACAACCATCATGAAATGGCAGTTACTAATTGGAATTCTGAGAAAGTTGATGACATTCTTCACATTGGTGATTCACAATTCTTGCATGCTGTGCAAAATGGATTGATACCTGATGCCCCAAATTTGTCAATAGAGCAGCTGCCCACAACAGTGTGTTTTGTAAGATCAAATGAAGTAAACATTGACTCGCCCCTTGTGGCAGTGCCCTTTGTGGCATCAAATAAAATATCTAAACCCATTGTGGTATTGCCCCTTGTGGCAACAAAAGCAAATACATCAGAAACGCCCATTGAGGCACCCATCAATAGTGACTTTCCCATTGTTGAAAGAAATAGTGAATCACCCATTGTGGTGATAAACAATGAATCACCCATTGTGGCCACACAGGCAACTTCTACAGAAACCTCTATTGAGGCAAACATTAAATTGCATAGTCAATCTAATCAACCAGGAAGTTCTATTGCTTTTGGAAATATTTGCCAAGGCTCTTCATTTAGTGATACCCAAGAGAACAGGGATTCCCCATTCCTTTCTTTGCTTGAAGCACTTGGAAATATGTTCATAGAAAACAAAAATGCAATGTTTATTGCAGCGAGTGTAGCGAAGCGGACATTTAGATGCGACAAGTTGCAAATCGTGGATTATATATCTATCTATCTGGCTATGTGGCTAACTGTAATGCGTCATTCGAATTTCGAAAGGAATTTATACCTGCGTTCCTTGGCAATTAAAACAATAATGACTACACTCAAATTCAATCAGCTTGTTTTCATTGCTTCAAAATTTAACAATGCTCAAATGTTGTCGTTGAATGAACGACATACTCACAACTGTTTTGAAAGCCAAAGGAACAGAAGGATTGCTCCGAACGCCTCATTCAATTCTTCAGAGGTCCAAACTCACATGAAAAATATTGATTTCCTCTGTTACTCTATGCCAAATGTCATAAGAAAGTTCTTCACGACAGAAATGAACAAATGACACCACAGCTGCTTGGCCTGCTCAAATTTAAGCTGTCAGCATTTGAGTGGCACTTTACAAGGAGATTTTGCTCGTACAACATCAATTTCAATTTAATTCTCCAATATCCTGATACAACACTATGGTATATAGAGGTCCAAACTTGACCCCAGGGAGACACTCAGCACATACGCATACGGGGGGGGGGGGGTCAGTCCGAGAAATTTTGAGGAGACCCAAAAATATCAGTTTAGCTTCATTGCAACCCAAAAAGATCAGCTCATTTTATACCTTGACATCTTTAAATGAACATGAAGGATGATGAAACAATGCAAATTGAGGCCTGGATTGCCTCTAAAGAACCAAGAAATTTCATTTTGACAGTATTTGATGCCCAAAAATATAAAAAAAATAATTTCAATTTATTTTGACCCAAAAATATCACTTTCGGGAATATTCTAACCCAAAAATATTGGACTTACCTCCCCGTATGTGAATGTGCTGAGTGCCCCCCCCCCCCTGGGAACTTGACTCTGTCTGTAGAAACAACAGGCAGCGGTCCGGTCAACTGTCAACAGCAGGACCAAAGCCAATGGGGGGAGGGGGACGCAGCACCACCCAGTAGGCCATTTTGTTAGGGAAATGAGATACGGTTTGTCTGAGAAAAATTGTGTGTCCTCCCATGCAGTAGGTTAAGCTCGTGGAAGTGAGCCCCCCCCCCCCCCCTCCCTCAACGTTGAGAAACAACTGTCTTATAGCTACTACTCTTCTGAGCTGCACTCACCTGACTTCGTTAACAGCTATTTATTATTTATTATTGATGATCGGGATCGCACTCTCAAACTAAATTGACGAAGCTGAAATGTACATCCATTCCAAAATCTAAGAAGAAAGGGGCGAACATACATAATCTTGCCTCCAGTCTCCAAAAATAGAAAGTGTTTCAATAACAAATTTCATTGTTGTTTTTTGGGGCAGTAATTTTCAGTTTATTGTGAGGAAATTAATGAGAGCATGTATTTTGATCTTCGAATTAGACATGCACCCATAAGAAACTGTAAGCTCGGTTTTTCGAACATTAAAACTTTTGCAATCCACAGCTTGATTTTCTCAGGTCACTCAAGGGGTTGTTGAAACTGCAAATTAATAGGTTAATGTTTTGAGTAGATCTTACCAAGTAATTTGGAAGCTCTTCTAACGTAAATAGATTAGTACCAGACAGCTCCAAACTTCTCGCATTAAGATCTAAGAATCTACCTACCAGCCCCGATCGACGTTTCTGATAAATTATTTCGCAATCAGAGACCTTTTGAAGTGTTGGGATTGATTTTTTGAGAACTTAGTTAGCCTTGAATCAATTAATCGTCGAGATTTGCCCCTCTGAAAAGCTGCTCCTTAGATAATGTTCCAACATTCAAGTTTCTTAATTTTGTGTGATCTGAGAGAGTTTGGTTTCTTATGAAGCCAAATTATTACTTTCATTAAGGAAATATGTGTAGCTAATTCATTTAACTATGGTTTAAGTTTATTTCTTAGTCAATTTCTTCACAATAAACTGAAAATGACTGCCCCAAAAAACAAAAATGAAGCTTGTTATGGAGACACTTTCTATTTTTGGAGACTGGAGGCAAGATTTTTTTCGCGCCCTTTCTTCTTAGATTTTGGAATGGATGTACATTTCAGCTTCGTCAACTGATTTTGAGAGTGCATTCTCGATCAGGGCTATTTTGGTCAAACTTGTGTTGTGAAAACAGTTTCCTGTTATCATTGGGAAAACGTTTTATTCAGGATTGAACAAGTGGACTTGTGTTTATTAAGTATTGCTTAGTCTCAGTGAATGAAAGTTGGGTAAGTTCTTTCTTATTCACATCTTCAAAATTACTTAGCTTTCGGATTTTCTAACTAATGCCAGTCTGATGAGACGATGAGGTCAACCAGGTCAAGCTGAATTCTCAACGCCAAAGCCAGTAATTCCTGAACATTGATTTTATAGAGATACTTTCAAGTCATAGTAAGGTAAGGTGTATGTACTGCAATAATGTTTTGACGATTTGGGCCTAGCCGTTTGAGGGTTCGTGGAGGATGTGCAAAAAGGGGAGTCAACAACAAACTATCGTACAAAGAGCAGAGGGCGCAGACCTTAGTGAAAGCAACCAAATATGTAAAATTTCTCATTCTATGCGGGTGCAAATATTTTTGAATTTTTGTAAAAGTATATTTTCGTGGCGAGGAATAAACGAGGGTGTGGTTTTCTCTACAGCAAACCCCTCCCTCCGCCATTATCATCAGATGACGCCATAGAAATATAGCTCTCTGATTGGCTGGTCAACAAAGATTACATCAAATGTAAACAAACCAGAGCTTCTATTGTTACAAAATTTGCCCTTGTTCGTGTTGCTTGAAATTTAGCTTTTGGTCAATTACAACGCACAACATTCTTTTCTTATTTACTCTAATCTTCTTTACTTTAATCAAATATGCAGTACTTAAATAAAACAAAATAGATATTTTTCTCAATCATATGTTAATTAAGTTGGTAGTCGTTTGCACCACTGCAAGTGCAATTGGGGCCGTCCCATTGTTTTATAAAACATTGAAACTTTTTAAATCTTCTATTGAATTTAGTTCGTTTGGTAACCCATTCCAGATCTTTGGTTCAATAGACTTGGGAGTCTTGGACCCGTATGTTAAACGTTCAACGTAGCTAAAGACAGAGCGAAAGAAAATCAAAACATTTTCGAGAAGTTTTGGAAAAAATCAACCAAAAATTTGAATATGATTTGCAAACCCAGCGTGGAAGGAAACTTTGCGATTTATATAGCTGTCGATTGCCTAGACTATGCTGAACGCCATCCTTTTTACGTGTTTTTGATAGTCAGAATAGCATTTGAGAAATTAACTGATTTCTGAGGAAGATTTTTTTGCAAAACGGCAACTTGCTGCTCATTGGAGCCGAAAGCAGAGTTACCTTGTACTCCGTCTACCATTGAAACACAAACTTGAAAATGATCTTGTATGTGCTATATTTCTAATATGCTTCTTTGCAATGATGTGCATTGGTCCCTTTTTAACCCCAAAGTCGTTATATAGCCTTTCACATAACGGGAATCTAATTGAAGTTTTATTGGTACTTTATTGGCCATTATTTTTAGATTACTTATTACTATTTGCAGGTCACAGACTTAAAGGTCAAGATGTATTTCACGCAGGCATAGCGACACATTTCGTACTTTCTAGTCAGGTGAGACAATGATAAATTACTTGAAGAATTGTTGCTAGATACTAGGTGGAAAACAGAAGTTCACATGTCTGAAAATTCGTTATGCAGAGAATACTCGATACATTGAAATCAATCAAAGTTTTGTTGATACCCGAAAGGCTGAAGTATTTGTGTGATATTTCTTCTTTTTTGCCGAGCATTGTAAATGTAAGTAAGAATGAAAGACTGATGCTGTCGCAAATTTTACCCTTCATAAGGCCCAGTCTTTCAGATCTACTGTGCGGGTTCAGAGAAGGCTACAGTACCCATCATGCATTGATAAAGCTGATCGAAAACTGTCGTGCAGGACTAGATGATAACCATATAGTGGGCATGGTGCTTATGGATCTTTCAAAAGCATAGGATTGCTTGCTACGAAAACGTTCATCACGAAAACGTTCTCTCTTTGTTCATTCATGTTGAGTGTTTAGTAGAAAATTTGATCGACGTTTTTTGACCGATTTCAGTGTTTTCGAAAATTTTATAAAACTCGCTTATAGCTCCATAAATAGATGACCAAAAAATGTACAAAAATACAAGCATCTAATTCAGGATATTAGCTAAAGATTATCTCATAGATCTTCAAAACCAGTCCAGTATACGATTCATCATCGCCTGTCAAAAGTGCATAGTTTATTTTGGCGCACCCGGTAGCTCCTGTGGAGGGCTGGTTCGCCTACGGCGGTCATTTGCGCGCTTAATACTTTCAATACTTTTAATACCTTCAAGAGCACAATTAATCATTATTTAGACGATATGGCTGATTTTCCTAACATTTTTACAATGGACCCCGGTCTCCCCTACTCCTGATACAATTTCTTGAAAAGAACTGCAGACATTATTCGTTCGGACACTCTGCTTGAAAAGCTTGAAAAAGTCCCTCAGTACCTAGAGAATGAAAATAAGGAGATAAATTCTAATCGGTGACACCAACTGTAATCTGATGCACGAAGACGACCTTCGTTCTCAGAATGATGACCCTTTACCTCCTTCTGGTTCAACGGGTACTGTCGATGCTGACAATGGTAGTAGTATATGTAAGCACATGATCGATTTTTATGAAGCGTATGGCCTAAAACAGCTAATTAAAGAGCCTACTAGGGAAACTCTTCATACGTCTACCTTAATTGACCACGTGGCAGTTAGTGATTCCAGGAATATTGTTAATTCTGCGGTTCTAAAAATTGCCATGAGCGATCACTACATGGTTTATTGCGTTCGGAAGCTCCGTGGAGCATTGATAAGGCAACGTAAGAAAATTACGACCCGTCAGATGAAAAATTTTAATGAAACTAGTGAAAAATTTTAATGAAACTAGTTTCCTTGCTGACATCTATTCTATAGATTGGAATTTAGATATTCAGAGCAGTGCAGATCTGGATTCAGCTGTGGAGAACTGGACAAATATGCTCTCGCTGATAATAGAAAAGCATGCACCTATGCGTCAACGCAGGGTCTCTGATAGATTTTGCCGGTGGATTATCTCCGAGCTAAAAGCCACTAGTTCCAGCGACAAACTTAGGAAGTCTGCGATAAAAAATGGGTCTTCTCTGGTAATGCAAGCGTACCGACACGCTAGAAACAGGGTAAATAGTTTAAACACTAAACTGAAAAGGCGTATTTTTCACAAAAAATTGCCAATTGTCAAGGTAACATGAAAATAACTTGGAAAACCATTAACCAACTAATTAATAAACGTTCCAAAACGACCAATATTTCTTCCCCAGTGCTTGATGAGACATGCCTGACAAAAAGCTGTGAAATCGCAGATTCTATGAACGACTATTTTTGCAAGATTTAAGACCACATCCATAAAAACATTTCCACCTAAGATCACACCACCAAAACCACATCCACCAAAAACCTCATCCACAAAAACATCTCCACCAAAGACCACATCCACAAAATCAGCTCCACCTAAGATCACACCACCAAAGCCACATCCACCAAAGACCACACCCACAAAACCATGTCCACCAAAGACCACATCTACACAACCATCTCTGCCGAAGACCACGTCTACAAACCATCTCCACCAAAGACCACATCTACACAACCATCTCTGCCGAAGACCACGTCTACAAAGCCATCTCTGCCGAAGACCACATCTACACAACCATCTCTGCCGAAGACCACGTCTACAAAACCATCTCTGCCGAAGACCACATCTACACAACCATCTCTGCCGAAGACCACGTCTACAAAACCATCTCCACCAAAGACCACATCTACACAACCATCTCTGCCGAAGACCACGTCTACAAAACCATCTCCACCAAAGACCACATCTACACAACCATCTCCACCAAAGACCACATCTACACAACCATCTCCACCAAAGACCACATCTACAAAACCATCTCTGCCGAAGACCACATCTACACAACCATCTCCACCAAAGACCACATCTACACTTTAATGACATACAAGTCTCTTCAGTTAATGAGCATAAACATCTTGGCCTTATTCTTGATAAAAAGCTAACTTTCTCCTCCCACATAAAAGATCTTCTTGGTAAAGCTAACAAAGGAATAGGTATGATTAAACTTCTTTCCCGCTACCTGCCACGCCCTTCACTTGATCAAATCTATAAGTTGCATGTCAGATCACATTTTGACTACTGTGACATAATTTACCATGTTCCACCAGTGGATAATCCATACTCACATGAACGCACACAAAGTCTCCTTATGAATCGACTCGAATCGATGCAATACAATGCCGCCCTTGCTGTCACTGGTGCATGGAGAGGTACTTCTCGGGAAAAACTCTATAAAGAATTAGGATGGGAATCGCTCAGTAATAGGAGATGGTACAGAAGATTGGTTCTTTTCTTCAAAATCGTCAAGGGCCTCGCCCCTGCTTACCTTTCCTCGTTACTTCCAGAGATGAGAGAACAAAGCTATGCCCTTAGAAACACCAACAGCATCGCAGTACCAAAACGACGAACTGACGCTTTCAAAAACAGTTTTTTTCCGCATTGTATCAGCGAATGGAATAATCTAAGCCTAGAGTTTCGTGAATTAAGGTCACTTTCACTTTTTAAAACCAGATTGATTAGTTTAGTAAGACCTGTGAAAAATCAAATCTTTGGTATCCATGACCCCTCAGGTGTGCGTAGATTAACTCAACTGAGAGTAGGTTTAAGTCCTCTGCGAGAACACAGGTTCAGACACAACTTCCTTGATACCACCGATCCAATGTGCTTAACAAACGACGGTATTGAAATTACCACCCATTTTATGCTGCTCTGCCAAGAATACGCTATCCACAGAACTGTGCTCCTTGACAGAGTAACCTCCATTTGTGCATCCCATGGAGTGAACTGCAATATGTTGAACGATGTAGAACTGCTCACACTCCTACTCTATGGCAATGATCTCTTTAGTGAATCTTCGAATAAGAACATTCTCTTGGCAACAATCATTTACATTAATACTACAAACAGATTTAATTAAGCTGCACCCCTTTTTCTCCGTCTTCTTTGTTTGTGTCCTTCGTGTAACATGTGATCCCTGTGTGCCGGAGGTATTCCAATAGGGATCACACGATATATATCAGCCCGCCTTGTTCTATACAGCGCCAAAACTTTAAAGCGCCCTTGGCGGCATCTGAATATCCCTTACCAAAGGGATTTATTTCATAAGTAAGCACTAAGGGTTCCAATTGGAATAGAAACGGCTTCTGTGTTTTGTTAGATTGTCGGTGTTTGTTTGTTCATCGTTGCTCGTTGGCTGCAGGAGAGATGTGCTTGATCACACCTCTTGTGGTATAGTTGTGTAAATCGTCTTGTGAATCGTCTCGTATTATGTTGTAATCATTTTCGTATTTCGTATTATGTTGTAATCGTATTGTTAATTCAATTTGTGCTGTATCTATTAGAAGTTTCTTTTGAATTATGAAAAAATTGTATTAACTTTACTTAGTTGTTGTTAGATTATCTGTAGTTTTGTAAATTTTTCACTGATATAAAAAAAAAAAAAAAAAAACATCTACACAACCATCTCTGCCGAAGACCACGTCTACACAACCATCTCTGCCGAAGACCACATCTACACAACCATCTCTGCCGAAGACCACGTCTACAAAACCATCTCCACCAAAGACCACATCTACACAACCATCTCCACCAAAGACCACATCTACACAACCATCTCTGCCAAAGACCACGTCTACAAAACCATCTCTGCTGAAGACCACGTCTACACAACCATCTCTGCCGAAGACCACGTCTACAAAACCATCTCCACCAAAGACCACATCTACACAACCATCTCTGCCGAAGACCACATCTACACAACCATCTCTGCCGAAGACCACGTCTACAAAACCATCTCCACCAAAGACCACATCTACACAACCATCTCTGCCGAAGACCACATCTACGCAACCATCTCTGCCGAAGACCACATCTACACAACCATCTCCACCAAAGACCACATCTACACAACCATCTCTGCCGAAGACCACATCTACACAACCATCTCTGCCGAAGACCATGTCTACAAAACCATCTCCACCAAAGACCACATCTACACAACCATCTCTGCCGAAGACCACATCTACACAACCATCTCTGCCGAAGACCACATCTACACAACCATCTCTGCCGAAGACCACGTCTACAAAACCATCTCCACCAAAGACCACATCTACACAACCATGCCCACCAAAGACCACATCTACACAACCATCTCTGCCGAAGACCACGTCTACAAAACCATCTCCACCAAAGACCACATCTACACAACCATTTCTGCCGAAGACCACGTCTACAAAACCATCTCCACCAAAGACCACATCTACACAACCATCTCTGCCGAAGACCACATCTACACAACCATCTCTGCCGAAGACCACGTCTACAAAACCATCTCCACCAAAGACCACATCTACACAACCATCTCCACCAAAGACCACATCTACAAAACCATCTCTGCCGAAGACCACATCTACACAACCATCTCCACCAAAGACCACATCTACACAACCATCTCTGCCAAAGACCACGTCTACAAAACCATCTCCACCAAAGACCACATCTACACAACCATCTCCACCAAAGACCACATCTACACAACCATCTCTGCCGAAGACCACGTCTACAAAACCATCTCCACCAAAGACCACATCTACACAACCATGCCCACCAAAGACCACATCTACACAACCATCTCTGCCGAAGACCACATCTACAAAACCATCACCACCAAAGACCACACTCACAAAACCATCTCCAAACTCATCCACATTCACAAAACCATCTCCACCAAAGCCCACACACATAAAATCACCTCCACGAAAGAAGCAAACATCAACACATGCACCAGCCTCATACATATTACATAGATTGTCATTTGGTTTTAGATTAATTCAGTTGCTTTCAATTTTTTGGTTCTTGATAGAAAATTTTAATTTTGATTTAGGAAATGGGGGCTTAGTTATTAGAATTGGGTGGTTGGGGGGTTCTGAAACTTGTTTCAAATTGCCAGGGATAGCTTCCCACATTGCAAACAGCTTTTTATTGCCATTTATTTCAATAGGCATTTTTATTCTTGGCCACTGGCTCTCAAAAGAGATACTGACTAAATGCAAATTAAAAAATAGTTTCCGCAACCAGTTCCTAAAGAAAATATTAGGGTTACAGAAGCCAGGGCGCAGGTTGGGCTGCTTTATGTCATGTCTGACACTGTCCCTCCTTGTCATCCTCACCTACAATGAGGAAGGAAATGCAAAAATCAACCCTTTCCGCACCCTTGAGCATCAACAAAACCAAGAACTTTTTACAAATGATTGCCTCTCCATAATTGAAGAAATTAGAGCTGAATGCCTAAAACAACAGCTATCAGCTAGTGCCTTGAAACACTTGAAATGCAGAAATCACAGACTATTTTTCAGGTTTCTGCTGCTACTCTCTGGTGATATTCATCTCCACCCTGGACCTACCTATTACCCATGCTCTCTTTGCAATAAATCAGTTAGGAAAGGATTACCCTGCAACCAATGTGGACTTTGGGTGCACAAAAGATGTGATAAAATTTCAGATGTAGACTATGATATATACTCTAGGGTTCCTAAAAGTGAAGTAACATATATTTGTCTATCTTGTAAACGTAGATCAGGGGAAAATTATTTAGATCAACTGCCCTTTGCGGAAGTCTCCTTTACAGAAAACCCCTCTGAAGAATTGAATACCCCTAATTTGGATGTAAATATTGAGGAACATTTAACAGACACAGATATATGGGCAAATTTTAGGCAAAGAGGTTTACATTTTCTCCATTTAAACATAAATAGCCTGTTATCCAAAATTGACGAACTTCGTGTGATTGCCCATAAAACCAAATGCAGCAGTCATTGGAATTTCAGAAACTAAGCCAGATAATTCTATCCTAGATGGTGAGGTAAGCATTGATGGGTATGAGATAAAAAGATGTGACAGAAATAGACATGGCTGAGGAGTAGCTTGCTTCATCAGGACAGATTTGGTATTCAATCCAAGAGAAAATTTTTCAACAGACATTGAGAATATATTTTTTGATATGCAGCTACCAAAATCAAAACCAATCCTCGTTGGAATCCTTTACAGGCCTCCAACAACAACTGGTTTTTTAGATAAACTAACACTGGCTATTTCCAAAACAAATAACTTTGACAACCAAGAGGTTTACATTCTTGGAGATCTAAACATCAACTTGAACAATGAAAATGATATATCAAACGGAATTAAAAGATATAAAGAGTTTTGCTCCCTCCATGGATTGAAGCAAATAATTAAAACACCTACTCGTACCACTGATAGATCGACCTCCCTCCTTGACCACATACTTACAGACTCATTTCCTAAAATTTCTCAACAAGGGGTTCTTGATTTGGGTCTGTCCGATCATCAACTGATTTATTGCACAAGAAAGACAACCCGCACCAAAATACATCATCATACTTAGATCAAGATACGTACATTAAAGAATTACACAAAACAGCTCTTTCTTGAAAAGCAAAGTCAAATCACATTTCCAAAATACCTTGATTTTGATAATATTAATATTGCCTATTCCCATTTTGTTGAACTTGTCACAAATATCATTCATGAAATTGCCCCTGTGAAGGAGATTCGTATCGAAAGGACACACAGGAGTGGGTGGACCAGGAGGTCCTTGAGGGGATTAGAATTCGTGACAGATTACTGACAAAGTTTAGGTCATCTAAAGTTCATGTTGATTATGTAACTTTCAAGAAAGCTCGCGATCACGTCCAAAACTTGATTAAAAAGAAGAAAAAATCCTATATTGTTGGAAAACTAAATGAGAACATAGGAAAACCGAAAAATTTATGGAAGTGTCTAAAATCTCTCAGATTGTCATCAGGAAACAACTCGCTCTCTAACATTTCTCTAAATGATAAAAGCAAACCATCTTTTGACGATAAAACAAATGCCGAAATTTTCAAGGACATCTTTTCAAATCTAGCTGCAAATTTAGTAAAGAAACTTAACCCATTCCCACATAGACTGGACAATGTGCGACAGTATTACCAGCGCATGAACCTTTCTGAACCATTTGCATTGCTTCCCACATCCTCGGAAAATGTTCTCAGTTTCTTAGAAGAGATAAACCCCTCAAAAGCGACAGGTTTGGATAATATAGCAGGGAAATTCCTCAAAGATGGTGCAACCGCCTTAGCTGAGCCGATAACCGAACTATGGAATCTCTCAATCTTACAATCTAAGTTTCCTGACGGTTGCAAACAAGCAAAACTAAAACCACTTTTCATAAAAGGATCGAAGGATGATCCTAAAAACTATCGACCAATTTCTTTGCTTCCTCAACTCTCAAAAATTATTGAACAAATAATTCATGGTCAAGTACAAAAGTACCTTGATGATAAGAAAACATTTTACAGATACCAATCTGGCTTTCGTGCTCATTACTCTACAGATACCTGCTTATCTTACTTGAGTGATAATATCCTTCAAGGATTTGAAACTGGAATGTTTACAGGCATGATCTTAATTGACCTTCAAAAAGCATTTGATACAATTGACCATAACATCTTTCTGGATAAAATGGCATGCCTTGGCACAAATCCGCCATTTTGTGGTTTAAATCTTACCTTCAGGACCGTTCTTTTACCGTCAATATTGGCAAGGAATACTCAAATCATGGTAGTCTGTCATGTGGGGTCCCTCAGGGGTCAATTCTTGGCCCACTCATATTCCTTCTTTACGTGAATGACATGGCACGAGCGGTCGACTGCGACCTACTTCTGTATGCAGATGATTCTTGTTTAATTGTTAGAGACAAAAACATTGAACTAATAGAGAGTAGTTTAAATAGAAATTTCAATTCCCTCTGTGATTGGTTTGTAGAAAACAAACTAAGCATTCACTTTGGAGAGGACAAAACCAAATCCATTCTCTTTGGACAAAAAACAAAAAGGAAGAACTTGAAAAGTTGGACATTAGGAGAGGTGATATAAGGATTAAACAGCATTCAACAGTCACATATCTGGGATGTGTCCTAGATGAAAATCTCTCTGTGGAGTCGATGGTGACTAAGATGCTTGGAAAAATAAATGGCAAGCTAAAATTCCTATACAGGAAACAAAACTTCCTAGATAAATCCCTGCGCAGGTTGCTTTTAAATGCTCTTATTCAACCTCATTTTGATTATGCATGCACCTCTTGGTATCCAGGGTTGAATAAGAGGCTGTCCAAAAAAATTCAGATGGCACAAAACAAATGCATTCGTTTTTTCATTGATTTAAAAAACACAGCACATATTGGGGTCACAGAATTCAAGTCTATAGATTGGCTCCTTACAAAGAACGGGATGGATCAATGTGTCTGTGTCAACATAATGAAGTTTTTCAGAGAAAGTGCCCCAGCATACAGTGCTGAGATATTCCGTCCAGTCAACCAGGGCCGAACAACACGAAGGTCCAAGCTCAAATTGGATATTCCATTTCGCAAAACTACTGCTGGACAAAAATGTCTATCTTATCTAGGGCCCAAAACATGGAATAGTCTTTCATCAGAGATTAAATCAACAAACAACAACACATTCAAACATAAGATCAAAGAGAACTTTTTCCAAAACATGCAAAAAGAGGAAGATGACATATATGTCTTCTATTAAGACTTGTCATCATCTCTCCCGATCATGGTATGGTCTTATAAACCATGTTTTATACCGAAAACAACCTACAGTTTTGTATATTTTTTTCTTACGTTTTTCGTTGTACCAGCACCTCTAAGGGGACCATTATGGAATTAAGGTCATCTTGACCTTTTAATGCTATCCGTGCCACTGTAATTAGGGGTGTTTTTCCTTTACGTTTTTAACATTATATATTGTATTGTATCTATTTTTATATTATATAACTTGTAAATACTTGTAATTGTGGCAAATGATACATATACATACATACAAGATTGGTGGCAAACTTATTTTTTTTGCTAAAATTATTTTTCTGAGAATGAATTTTTCTACTCAGAGCAGTCGGGTTTCAGGCTTTTGCACTCCGTATTGATATGCTTACTAAAGTGTACCAATGATTGGTATCTAAATTTCGACAAAGGGCTTTTTACTGGAGTCACTTTTATCGACTTGAAGAAAGCCTTTGACACTGTCGACCACGATATTCTCGTGTCTAAGTTGCATTTCTATCGAGTTGAAGGCGTGAAGCTTAACTGGTTCATTTCATACCTAAGTAACAAGAAGCAATGCTGTAAGGTAAATGGCAACATATCTGAAGAACAGGACATCCAATTTGGGGCTTCTCAGGGCTCCTGCCTTGGTCCACTCCTATTTTTGATCTATATCAATGACTTGCCGTTTGCCTTACACAGAACTAAGGTCACAATGTATGCAGATGACACAAGAATTTTGTATTCCTCGAAATCTATCTGCGACCTGAGCAATGCTATCAACTCAGATCTTCCGAATCTTTGTTCGTGGCTACTAGGAAATAAACTGTCTCTTAATGTCGCAACGACACAGAGCATGGTCCTTGGTACTGCACCCAACCTCAGAAGAGTAGATTGCAATGATTCAACCAATTTTCCCATTTTTCAAATAAATGACGAAAAGATTGAATCCACGGGCAATATCAAATACCTAAACGATAAGACCTCGCCAAGCACCCTGGGTAACACAAACTATTAAGAACTTTCATAGGAAGAAGAATCGTGCTTATAGAAACTTCGTGAGGAGTGGTCAGTCTGATGACAAGCTCCAAGGAATACAAAATATGATATCTGAAGGTTCGTGACTGATCGAAGATGCTCAACGGAATTACTTCCTTAAGGCAGAGAGAACTCTGGAGGATCCTGGAATTGGCAGCAAATAATATTGGTCCCTGATTAACACTGTTCTAAACAAGGCAAACATTCATATAATACCGCCTCTTCTAGAAAATGGAATCTTTATTACGAACTTTGCTGAAAAGGCACAAATATTCAACCATTTTTTCATACTGCAGTGCACAACGATTAGCCTTGCGTGCAGACTCAACTCCTCGAAAGTATAGAGTCTGCGCAACAAAGTCCATTTAGCCTTTCCATGACTCAGCAGAAATGAAAGCCTCGTTTTCGTTTGTCTTCGCGAGCGGTGACTTCGCGCGTTGCATTCAGAAGACACAAAGAAGGAGATGGAGGGGTGAGATGTCTTGTCATTCTTCCAGCATTTCACTTCTTTTGAGAACAAGATAAAGGGTCGGTTGTAAATTTATTGTAAATAGTTGTAGATAAATTATTTATGGTTGTAATTAGTTTCCTTTTCCCGTTATTAATTTTAGTAGATTTTTTAATTTGTAAAGTTTTTGGCACGGCCCCCTGAAGATCAGTCATACTGACTGACGGGGCTACCGTGCATAAATAATTTTAAAATGAAAAAATGAAATGAAGCTGCAATCTTTATTACAGCCACAGGGCTGCCAGATGCCTGAACAAGCAATTACTGTATTGCCGTTGAAAATGTTAGAGTGACAGATTCTTACTTGTGGAACATATTTTTGGGAACATACTTGCAACACAATATCCCAATTGGGGCAATTGATACCAGAATGTATTAGGTGTGGCGCTGGCCTGGGGGGAGGCAGAGTGACTTAAGGATGGAATTGCCCAAATTTTCTTTCAGACCCAATTTTCATGATGATGATGCTTGATGGAAAACTACCAATTTTAACAATTGTTCTGTCAATTTCAGCCAATAATCCTACCCATGTTTCAGCAAAATCTTCTAAAAAAGATCCTTGTAGGAGAATGTTGGGTCAGAAAACCCACCTGAATGAGTTGTACATACCTGTACCCTCAACAGGTTAATATGTACCTCCCTCCATACAGGGCTCTTGGAAAAAGAAATCCCTAACTTGTTTCAGAGAAATTTCTATTCAACCCTCTTTCTGTGAACATTTAGCAAAATAAGAATTTCAGCCTTCTGAACATCTGGTATGAGAATAATTATATATCACAAGATCTTGTACATACTCTTTTTGAAAAATTTTCAATAAAAAAACATTGCCCCCAAAGCAGAATATTCTAATCACAAAAATCATTGGAGCTCCCACCCAGGGGGCCTGACTGGAATCATTACGAAATGCACAACAAAGTCTATTGTATATAAAACAAGGGCTATTCGTTTTTCTACTCTTGTCCCTGAAATCTTGCACTGAGGCTCTTTGGTGCACAGAACAAAGTTTCCAACCAAGCACGGGGGCAGATTCTTTGGGTTAGGGATGCCTCAGACTGTTACCATTCTGGCATTCTGTTAGCAAAAAGTTAAATTATATGCTCCAATTACAGTGCAATCATTTTTATAAAAAACCTTGGTAAGAAAGTCTAGTGAGAAACTTTCAACTTTTGGTACAGGAAAAATCACTGCTTTATACCGAGTGAGTCGAGAAAAGAATCCCCATTTGGAAGGTCATGACTGCTCCCTTGAATATCAAAGCAATAATAATGAAAACTGTCTTGTTTTATTGCCAATATGTTCAATTAGGCTCCGCAATTTGCCGGGCTTTTATCGGTCATTCATTCCCGTGGATGTGGGAGATTTTGTGCAGAGAGCCCCTTCCAAAGACCTTCAAAAGAGTGACAAAAAATGAGCAAATTTTCCTTGGTTTTCCTTCTTAAAAATGATGACATTCACATGTATTAATGTATTTTGTCCTCTTGGGAGGATGGAATCCCCCTGAATAGGTTATTGATACCAGGGGGAGACTCGTTCATCCTCCCAAGAGGATAGCACATGTGCTAAAGTGTGCAGAGGCCATTGCTGTAAGGCCCATGCAAGGCAGAGATGTTAGGGAAATTTGCTCATGATTTTGGGCATGTTTTGAAAGTTTCTTGAAGAGTTTCCCCTGGGTATTGTTTTGCGCATAAGTAAAAGGTTGAGAAGTCCCATTTCAGAATTAACATATTCAAAATGTGAAGAATATCCCAGCAAAGCAGGATGTATATTATTTACAGAAGAAACTTTTCAAAACCATTGTATACAGTCAGAGTCTGTAAATAGGTGGCATTTAAAGCTGCATCAAAATAACTAAAACTGCTTCCTGTTGTTTGTTCAGGGTACTGTGGCCTTTTCTATTCTGAATGTTATGTACTGCACCTGTGCTTTTATCATTGTATCCTAAGCAGCTGATTGAAGCAAAAAGTAATATGACAATGTCCAAAGTTTATTGAAATTAATAACTCTTGCTAATATCTACTGATTTTACGACAACTGCGAACATTTAAAAACTGGTGCTTCTTCAACATCCAGGAACAATTTTTTTGGTTGATCTACAGTAGTTTCTGTTACACTATAGCAAATGGCTATGTAGTGCAGCAGTAAGGAAGCCTGAACCCTGCAGAATTTTTTCAAGGATAGTGACCCTTGCACACTAGCAACACTTCTTCTAATTACCAAAATGCAAGTTAATGAGGGGAGCTTTTTATAATGCCATGGTGATTAAGTTGATGGTTTGTATTATATTTGGGAATACAACAACAATCTCACAAAACTATCATTAGGAAATTTTTGTGTACATATAATGCTAATAGATGCTAATAAAATGAAGAAACAGATTATTTGCCAACTGAACATGTTTTCCTGTTCCTTGGCCTTTCAATCCATATATTTTTGTGAATGAGTTGTTGTGTGTATGAAAGAAGCTGTTGCTGTTGCTGCTTTAATTTTGATAGTGTTTGGATGAACATAATTAAATAATTTTAGACAACAAAACTTAAGACAAGTTTTTCAAGCAAACAAAACAGTGTCAAAAGCAAATTTCAATCAGCTTTTTGCAATAAGGTATAAAAATGAAATAAATGGATGCTGGGGTCAGGCTTAACAGAAATAACTTTCAAATTACCAAAACACTAGAAATAACTTTGTGCATTGTAGAAAATATTTTCTGCCTTGTCTATGTTAAGACAAGAACCCTTTTTGACTAGCACCTCCTTTTCTGCCTGTAATGAGCTAGTGCCTCTCAAAAGTCTTGGAACACCTTTCTAATTTTGCCCTGTTTTGCGATTTCCCCCTCCCCCCTCAAAACAATGTGTTGCTCTGTCATGATAAAACGGGGATAACAGGACGATTCACCACTCTGATGGAATCCTGCAACAATAATCTTGCAAATCAACATTGTTTTGTGGGTGAGGGGTGCTGAAACTATTCGCTGATAGAAATGTGGATTATCAAGAAATGGCCTTTAGTGTTCCAAGGACTTTTAGCAGGCATTATACCATGAAACGGCACCAAAATAAAGCTGGGAGCAGGTGCTTAAAAATTAATTTGCATATAATTGGCAATTTCTAGCCAAGCAAGAAATGTTCTTTTTAACACACAAAAACACCTGGGCAAATAAGGTCTTTGCAGTAAAATTCTTTATAAAAATCCCTTCACACTGCTTGGATGCCTTTCAGCTTGTTTATGGCAATCAAAACATGCAGACCCATTTCAGTGAACTTCATCGAATGTAACACAACAACTGTCACTTGAAAATGCAAAGGAATTTTGTCATTGTCAAATCTGTCTTTAGCAAGCATTGACCAGCTAAAGCATTCCTGCTTTGCTTCCGAGGACCGAGCGATGTGTGAATTTTAGCTACTCTGACTGATGCTGATCTCTTTGAGATTCAACACATTACTGCCTCATATCGAAGTATGCAGCTAAGAACCAAAAAGTTATCAGGTCAAGCAATGCGGTCCGTAATAAATCAGCAATCAAGATAGGAAGGCACGGCCTAAAAGAAAACGAACAGCGACTATTTTTGGCCTGTTTTTCACTTCTCGCAACTCTCGTCTTGTCTGTGCAGTGCAAGGACTTGAAGAAGTTCTTCCATTGAAAAAACATATCAGA
Source organism: Aurelia coerulea (assembly GCA_039566865.1). Taxonomy (NCBI): domain Eukaryota; kingdom Metazoa; phylum Cnidaria; class Scyphozoa; order Semaeostomeae; family Ulmaridae; genus Aurelia; species Aurelia coerulea. The sequence goes on from CM076944.1 coordinate 15,385,817, forward strand.
ATCTTGAATCAATCTTCAAAGCAAGCTTGTAATGCCATGATGAAAGCTGACACACTCTTGCCCTTCCTTGAATATTGGAAGGAAGATCTCCCCTGTCTCTCCACAGCTTCGTACTTCGCCATCTTTAGAGAACTATCGACCGCGCGGCATAATCCGCATTAGGCCACTTTATCGAACAATGAGCTCATTTTTCAACCAATCAAAATGCTCATTCACTTCTCAAACTTTCTTGAGAAGTTAGCTTGATTGGTCCAAAAACAATGAGGTTAACAAAAGAAATATCGCGCGGTCGTTCATCATATCGAGGCGGGAAAGGCTAAATGGACTTTGCTGCGCAGACTCTATACGTTCGAGGAGTTGAGTCTGCACGCAGGCTAACAACGATTGATACAGGGAGTGAACTTCCACACCGTACCCCAGCAACTACTACTGTACTAAATGATTTTATTATCTCTGAGGAGAAATTATTGAATATCATTAGATCACTCAACCCTAATAAAGCACATGGCTGGGATGAAATTTCTGTGAGAATGATCAAATTAAGCGACATTGCATTGGTTATCCCTTTAAAGATAATATTTGACAACTGCCTGAGACAAGGAATCTTTCCCTAAATATGGAAGTATGCAAATGTAGTGCTGGTGCATAAAGAAAAATGAGAAAATTTGAAGGGGAACTACCGTCCCATTTCTCTCCTTCCAATTTTTGGGAAAATCCTCGAAAAACTCATATATGACCCTTTATACTCACATCTCGCCTCATGTGATCTTCTTAACCCAAATCAATCATGTTTTCGACATGGCGACTCCACAATCAATCAGTTAATTTAGATAACGCGCACCATCTTTGACATGATGGTCTCCTGTATAAGCTAGAGCGATGTGGTATTTCAGGAAAACTTCTTTTTCTGGTCAAAAGTTTTCTTTAGGATCGAAACTAACGAACTGTTTTGAATGGGCAGTGTTATTCTTGGGGAGATATTTCAGCTGGAGTACCCCAGGGCTCTATGTTAGGACCCTTATTTTTGTTCGTGTACATAAATGATCGCACTAAAGATTTAAGGCGCATTGTTAAGCATTTTGCTGATGATACGTCGTTGTTCACTGTAGTTGAAGACTCCGATACTGCGGCTAGTGACATGAATCATGATTTAGAATTGATAAGTCAATGTGCTCATAACAAGCTGATTTACGATTTGTGACTCGATTTGAAGACTCGGACTTTTGTCCACAATGTGACTCCATAGTATAGCTTGATTTTCGCACGAGGGACACAAACTCAACTTTGAACGCAGACGTGTGACATTGCAAAAGTGGCACGTCCGCGGCTATCTACCAGGTTGTTGTTGATTATTCTTCGTTTTACACGATAAAATATTGTACAGTTATGTCTATGACAAAGTTTAAGCATTATTTTGCTTGCCTAGAGTTCGTTGTGTTTTGCTTTCTCAAACTAGGTTGCGTCAGTTTTTTCAACATGCTTTTGTTTTTTGTTTGCTTTTTTTATTCAATATATAAATTCACAAAACGAGGGACTTAAGGCTATACTTACAAATTACTTAACTACGTAACTAAGATGATAACCCAGGAAGCAATAACCCATGACTATCCCAGTATCATTACATAGAACATTAAACCAAATTGCATCTAAATATACAATTACAAAGGGCTAGATATAAACGATGTTTACTTAAAAATGCAAACAAACGAAAATGGAAACAAAAATGGAAGGACATTGTGGCTGCTTGGTGGCTGTATGGCGTGAAACAAATGTTTGATCTATTTTAAACAAACCGACCTGTTTTGTGGATGAAATCTAAAGTCAGTTCGAGTATACTTTTATTAGCGTCACTTGCAAGGTCTTTATCACCATATAACAAAAGTTGTACAAAAACGTTGTTAGAAAGGCTGTTGATTTCAACAAATGGTCGTAATGCAACTGAAACTACAGCGAGAAGATCTCGTCGTTGAATATCAAACGAAGGGCAAAGCAACAGAAAGTGCTTCTTGTCTTCAATACCGTCATTTTTTTGGCACATCTGGTTTACGGTGTCCCTGAAATTGTGCTTGAATTCGTGAAAATTTAGTTTACTGAGACCGACCCTTATTTGGGAAAGATACGATAGGCCTATTGGGTTATGAATACCAAAGACAGATCTTGCAGGGGGGCGAATTATTGATAGAAGCTTTGTCTTAAAAACAGTAACGGATGGGGCAAGCCTGATTTCAGGATCAAGTTTATTCCATTCAGATATGCAGTCTGGATAGAAGCTAGATTTATATTTTTCTTTTCTTGCCCTTATTCGCCCAATAGCACCCTGGTTGCGAAGGGAGTAGTTCAACTGATGAAATTGTGGGATGGGCTCCTTTGTGTACAAGGGGGTGATATCATTCAGAATCTTATTGAACAAAGGCAGGCATCTACTCCACCTGCGAGAACTTAGTGATTCCCAGCCAAGCTCTGCGTACAGCTTTCACGCGATGTTCCCCGCCAAGTTCCTGTTATAGCAAGAGCAGCAGAATACTGGGCAGACTCTAGTTTTCCCATTAGATTTTGTATGCTTTTGTTCGTTGTTACTTTGAGAACAAAAGCTGAGGGACCTGTTCTAATGATTTTGTTGCTGGGCTACAAAGGATATCAGAAATTTAATTGTCTTTATATTAGGAGCGACACATTAGGAGCGACGTATAATTCAGTGTCGCTCTACCGTCACTCTACAGTCGCTCCTAATTATATTAGGTTAGGCGCATGAGAAGAGCGTTGTTTAACCTAGGCCTAAATGAAAATAATTGTTTGATAGTGAGTTTGAAAAAATTTGCAATTGAATTTTCAAATCTGTTACATTTGTTGGGACACTCGGTCACCGGGTGGGGGGGGGGGGGTTTCTTCCATAGTAAAGATACCTGGGGATGTGCCGCGACGAAGGGTATACTTTTTCGGACTTCTAGTTTAGCCAAGGGTATACTTTTGGGCAATTTTGGTCTAGCAGCTGTCTAGCCAAGGGTGCCATTTTCGTAAAAATTTGTCCAGGAAATTGTCAAATTGGTCTAGCCAAGGGTACCATTTTCGTAAAAATTAGTCTAGCCAACGGTACCATTTTGAATATGCTCGCGGCAGACCCTTAACAAAATTTAGCGAAGAACCCCCCCCCCCCCCCGTGCACCCGGTACAATTTTACGACACTACCGAGATGATACCATAATAGGTGGTAAAAGACAACGACTACCCCCATGGACATTAACATAAAGAATTGCAAATAGATAAAAATTATGAAAACAACTACAAAATGCTACACTTACAAACAAAATGGGTAAAGAAGTGCATAGTGGTTGTGTGGCGGAAAAACGAAAGTTTGAAATTATTCAAGCCGACCTGCTTTATGGATGAAATTTAGAGTAAGTTGGAAGATATTTTCATTTATGTCATTAGAAAATGAGTTATTACCATTTCATACATTTCAAGTATTGTATCAGAATGTTCTTTGGAAGGACAAATTTGGATTTGGACAAATGGTTGATTTGGACAAATGGTCGTAACAATTCCGCCACTGCAGCGAAAAGATCTCGTCGTTGAATGTCGAATTAAGGGCAGAGCAACAAGAACTGTTCTGTATCCCCAATGCCACCATTCGTTGCGCACATTGGGTTCACTGTATCCCAATTTATAGATTACTGCCTTGGCTCCATTCATTCACTTGGACACCACATTTAGGATTGATCGTCGTTTTTTCAGCTTGATGAACTGGAACATCGTCTGGTCAGCAAAGGCATCGACAATCCAAGCGAAGTTTTATCGGAATTTCATAATTTGGTATGTTGACAGGCTGCAGATTGTCTTTCGCTTAATCTTTTGATATAGATTTAGGATAACAACCCCTTTTGATATAGAATAATACGAGGGGTGGCTGAAAAGTTCTGATTCTGACTGAGAAGAAGTTGATGTGTATCATTATAGCTCAGTAACTTTATATCCCAAACCTCTATTGTATGACATTTATATTTTATTTGATATGCCAAATTAATTTCACAAAAATGGACGAGGTCGGTCATAATCATGTGTATATAGATGACTGTTAGCTTTAGAGCTCTCAAATGGATACATCTATTAAAGATGTGCCAGCAACATTGTCCTTGTTTATGAAATCTTGTTACCCCAAACGTCCAGAAGATGCAACTAATTCATTTCGCATATTTGATAAAGCAACTGTTATGCACCAGAGGCTTGGAGTTTCTCTTTATTGAGTTATAGTAGTATACATCCTCTCCTTCCCAGCCAGGCTCAGAACTGTTCAGCCACTCCTTGTATAAAGTAGAAATGTGTCTTCTAAATTACAATATCATCTCTGAGTTATTCAACAACTGTTACGGGGTACGCCAAGATAACATTTGCTTCTTGCCCAAAGCCTCAAATAACTTTGGATACTGCTTTTCGACTCATTAAAGGTAGGATAAAAAAGTTTTGTTTGGTCGTTTGTCTTTTGGGAACGCAAGTAAGTTGAGCAGATCTTTGCAGTTGACTGATGAAAATATGAACATTTGTTGGCGCACCTGGAATGGCTCCTCTCAATCCTAATGAAATTCCTTGCTTGGTTTAGAATTCGCGTGGTAGAGGGGCTGCGCCCTAAATAGTTGGCCTTCGAACAAAATTGATTTTAAACTAAGGATATGCCCTAGGCATGGACACATCACTATACAAATGTTCATTAACTCTTTCTCAAAGCTGAACTTAAATGTAACAATTGGCATCTTGTTTGTATTGGTAAATTTTCAGCTCATACGAAAGTCGGTCTGAACGGCCTAATCTTTGGCATGACGTCTAATTTGGACGTACCCTAAATTCATAATGAAACCGTCGCAGTCACCTTGTTGAACTTATCTCGTCGCAGCAAACCTAAGCAGGATTATGACACTGTAAGTGCCGGGGGAAGGAATAAGGAGGTATACGAGATATTTTTTGACAATCTAGCAAGTGGAGGAGGGGTTTGCAAGAAGTATGAAATGAGTTGGCTACATTTCAACATATTGATAGTGCACAAATGAACTCAACAACGCAGTAACTAACAAAGAAGTCAAGATTTACTATTTACCATTATCTAGAGGCTTGTTATTTTAATCGTATGACTTCTAACAATGTGTTTGACAGGGAAGTCAGTAAGAGAATTCAGAATCCACAGGCCGACCAACAGGGGCGCAGGTAGGCCAGTCTGACCGCTACCGAGATAAAACGCCCGACTTCTACATTCATGGCAAATTTCTGTGATTTTTCTTCAAAAATATCCTCTTGAGGATCGGAGTTGCCTGTAAACCAACTGTAGTTGTACTTCATACAAAATCCCGAGGCAACAAGAAGAAAACAAATATTGGGCTTGGAAAGCATCAAGGACATCAAATGCTCTTACCCACTCTCACCTTTATCCATTTAATTCTAGTGTTTTTAGAACATCCTTCGCGGATAGGCGGTACAAAATGAAAACAACAAGACAAAATCTCAGAAATGGCATCAGCAAATAATTTTCACGCACTTTCCTGCAAAATCCAGACCCGAACTCCTTTTGAAACGAATTTTTTGCAGAGTGGTCAGATATGATGAAAAACGTTATCCGACCACTTTGGGCGATGCTCCTTTATTCAGTTTCGCTCAGCTTTAAGTTTGCGTGATCGAATTTCGCTCACCATAAGCATGATATATTCGCTCAGTTTTAAATTGCGCACTTATGCGACCCATATAGACTCCTGCGGCTAGAATTATCTCAAATAGCAGCTACAACCCTCCTGATGGTTTTATTAAAGAGGTTAACATGGCCATCTGTGAAAGATATGATTAGAAGCAATTGCTTCCAAGTCTGTTAATAATCTCGTGCCTGATTATCTCTCACATTCATTTATCAAAATTTTTGCTCTCGATGCTGTCAGTCTAAGAAATGCCGAAACTGACTTGCAAGGACATTTTATGAAAACTGGTATTGGGCAGAAAGCATTTGGATTTCGTGAAACGAACATCTGGGATGAACTTTTCTGCGAGGCCAAGCAAGGTCCCTCAGAATTGTGAATACATTTTCATTGTAATTAATTTCTTCTTTAAATAAGTAGATTCTTATTTTGTAAAGCCTTTGGCACGACCCCCTGAATATCGATCTTGCTGACTTAAGGGTTTGTCTTGCATAAAGAATTCTAAATGAAAAATGAAATTAAATGTGCCATCGATGTTTATACCAAAATTGATACTGAAAGGAAAAATTGATACTTTGCCCTTAATAGGTCATTTACCAAGAGAAGCCTCAAGGTTTTGTAAGTTGTTCATAGAATATATGACGTGAAAATAACAGTAGAAGTCAGAGACGAAAAGGTTAGATGACCTACTTTGTCAAAAGGAGGCCTGGAAATTGCGGTCATCTTAACAATGATGCATGACAAAGCCAGCTTGGAAATATTCTAAGATGAAATACCGGGTGTCCCAAAAAAAGGTTCCGACTTTTGATTGAGCACAGAGAGACAAGTTTTTAATATGGCAATTTCTATTCATTCGAGTTACATGCTAGACATTTCAACTTACAGTTTGGCACATCGTGTGAATGAATTAGGAATCTGAAAGTGGAGCTATGAGCTCTAACATTTCACTTTGATGTTGAAGGCACAACCAGTGAGGTTTGTACACCTTCCTGCTTCATGATGGTGAAAGGGGACTCCCTGGGTGATCAACACAAAAATTGATAGATATTTCCTTGAAGACGAGGAAGATTTCTAGTCATTGAGCATATGACGACGAGGGATTCTGTTCAATGAAAATCTCAGCCATAAAGCTTGGGGCGATATTCGATTTTGTTCTGCAGATCTCTGTCATCAGCAACTGCAGATTCCGTTTGTTGACAGATACAGAATTATCTCTCGTCAAAGTGCATTAAAGTCAGAAACACCATCCTTGTATGCGATGCTCAGTGCCTTTTTGTGAATGTGGTTGATCTTGCTATCAAGGTGTCTGTCACATAACATCCACACTAAGGGGCAGTAGCTGAATTGGGATAAGATAAAAGCCCGCATGATATGCTTGAGTTTCTCAGTGTCTAGTAAGTAGGCAATACGTGATAGAGCGTGAAGCTTTTTACCTGCTTTCTTGCATAGCAATTGCACGTGTGTCTTGAAAGAAAGAGCAATCGTTATGCAATCGTTTACCTGTAACTATCGGTTTTGAAATAGGATCCAGCCATGATTTGATATCATGGGCATTTGCCAAAGGAATTTTAAGCTTTAATTCTCTTCCATTTGCTTTGCAAAGATTCGGCCTCAGAAAGCAGAATATTTGTCCAGCTCTGTTTGCTTTTGCACATTCATTTATTTAACGATGCATGTTTTTGTATATCTTATTGCTTTGTTTTTTTTTTCATCGATCAGAGCATTGACGGAAGCCATGTTTTCTCTCTCAGAGAGGTACAGGAGAAGATAGATACGTAAGTTTTGTTGCTGAGATTTTTTTCCTGAACAGTTTAATGTAGAGTTGATCAGAAATTTCAATCTGTGCTTGGCTGCTGATTAGCTTATGACTTCCCTTTTTTCAAAAGAATAGCATACGCCCTCACTTTAGTATTGGTCATGGTACAAATGAATCTCTTTTCTTGGCATTCTAGCTTTGAACAGGGTATGTGTGTTATGAAAGTTAAACTCACCTGAAGTCACCTGAAACCATCTGTAAATCACCTGAATTCATGTAAAATCACCTGCTGTAACAGTTTGCTTGAAATTTGCCAGAATTCCTAAATTCATAATCTGCCAAAGATTATCTCACCTTGGTCGTGAACCAACACCTTGAAAAAATCTAGTTTTGATGGAATTGTGCTCATACTATAGTTTATAAATATTGTGCATTTGTTGTAACACAAAGCATTGCTCCATTGTCTGTAAAAAATTAAGCAACAACCTTTGTTTGCACACTTGTTCATATCATTTATCCTCTCTGGATTGTGTCTAGATCAGCCAATCATATCGCTTTAAAATTCTGTTCCTATGGTAACCTTCAAAAGCATATCTTCAAAAGCAGCCAATCAATGAACTTTAATGTTCCTTTCCATTTATTTGCCTTTCCTAAAACAACCAATCGTATGGCTTTGATTACTAGAGTTTCATTTGTAATTTGATTAAGGTTAGATTACAGATTAACGGTAGCACATCGTTATCATTTGATCGATTTGATGACACATGACATAAAAACCACTTGCTCTATTTTTGACTCCAACCTGGCATTTCAAAAGATACAGGTGGATTCCTATAATTCAACTCCTTTCTTATCAATTGATGCAAACATTTTTTTACTTGTTTCAAGATTTAAAGCATAGCAGACAGAACAAAACCTGCTTAAGATGACGTCATCGAGCAATCTTATATCATGACGTGTTTGGATATATAAGCTTTTTGAAATGATAAATCAAGATTTTAATTTTTCGGGATCTGTTGCAGCGAGCTAGGGGGCGCAAAGTTGCAAGTTTTCACGCATGCGTGTTATGTTCTGTCGGCTCAGTCTGCTCTGTCGGCGTAGGAATATAGATTAAATTTTCCACTTCTGCTCTAAACAATAGATTAGTATGTTGCCATGTTTTGTGATTTGAAAATGCTGGGAAAATGCCCTGTCGCTTTAGCCTTGGACTTGATATGAAGATAATACAGATGGTTCCGATTTGCCATTGTCTGATCTAGCAAAAAACAGCATAGGTTTCAAATCTTCAAATCAAGGAAAAAAGGTGGGTTTAAAATCCTATGTGCTATTTCTTCCAACTGAATGGCTTAAAAGAAACTTTAGCTACCTATCTACATGTAGCTACCTATCTATAATTGATTACATGTAGCTGCCTATCTATAATTCTACCGTTGGACTTTTGAAAATTCTGAATTTTTTTTTAAATTACAGCATATTTTATATTTCAGCTCATTTAAGGATGTGACGTCATCAAATTTCCAAATCATAAACCACAAATTTGACAGACTTTTGCTTGATACTATATTGTAGACATTCATAAACTGAGCCTTTCTTGAAAATTATTTCATGTTACATGACACAATTTAGAAATTACGACGGTTTCAAGTTTTTTTGAACATTTTTCTTGAGTTCTCGAAAAAGAAGATAAACCCTCAAATTCTGAAAATATTGAAGATTTCACAAAAGTCCAACGGCAGAATGATAGCAAAATAGCAAAAAATTATTTGAAGCCATTCAGCTCAAAGCAATAGGTCGTTTAATTTTCACCAACCTTTTTAAAGATTTGAAACCTATGCTGCAAAAACAAATATTCAATCGCTCTAAAAATTCGAAGCTTGAAAATACGCATTTCACCAGCATCATATCATGCTCCACAATGCCGTAGCCACCATATCAGGCATAATAAACCATTACCTCAGTATGATAAGCCACTACACCAGCATAATATCCCGTTCCAGTATTTTGTAGGTACCACATCACACATGATAAACCACCACATTAGCATAACAAGATATTACGGCAGTATGATATCCTGCTCCAGTATGCCGTAGCCACCATATCAAGCATAATAAACCACCACCTCAGTATGATAAGCCACTTCACCAGCTTAATATCCTACTCCAGTATGTTTTAGCCAACAACATCAAGCACAATAAGCAACCACAGCTGTATGATAATACCGTACTCCAGTATGTCGTAGCCACCACACCATTATCATATCCTACTTCAGTATGCCGTAGCCAACATATCAAGCTTATTATACCATCACATCAGTATGATAAGCCACAACGGCAGCATGATATCTTACTCCAGTATGTCGTAGCCACCACACCATCATCATATTCTGCGTCAGTATGCCGTAGCCACCATATCAAGCTTATTATACCATCACATCAGTATGATAAGCCACAACGGCAGCATGATATCCTACTCCAGTATGTTGTAGCCAACAACATCAAGCACGATAAGCCACCACAGCTGTATGATAAGCCACTACGACAGCATAATACCGTACTCCAGTATGTCGTAGCCACCACACCATCATCATATTCTGCGTCAGTATGCCGTAGCCACCATATCAAGCTTATTATACCATCACATCAGTATGATAAGCCACAACGGCAGCATGATATCCTACTCCAGTATGTTGTAGCCAACAACATCAAGCATGATAAGCCACCACAGCTGTATGATAAGTCACTACGGCAGCATGATATCCTACTCCAGTATGTTGTAGCCAACAACATCAAGCATGATAAGCCACCACAGCTGTATGATAAGCCACAACGGCAGCATGATATCCTACTCCAGTATGTTGTAGCCAACAACATCAAGCATGATAAGCCACCACAGCTGTATGATAAGCCACAACGGCAGCATGATATCCTACTCCAGTATGTTTTAGCCAACAACATCAAGCACAATAAGCAACCACAGCTGTATGATAAGCCACTACGGCAGCATAATACCCTACTCCAGTATGTCGTAGCCACCACACCATTATCATATCCTACTTCAGTATGCCGTAGCCACCATATCAAGCTTATTATACCATCACATCAGTATGATAAGCCACAACGGCAGCATGATATCCTACTCCAGTATGTTGTAGCCAACAACATCAAGCACGATAAGCCACCACAGCTGTATGATAAGCCACTACGGCAGCATAATAACCTACTCCAGTATGTCGTAGCCACCACACCATCATCATATCCTACTTCAGTATGCCGTAGCCACCATATCAAGCTTATTATACCATCACATCAGTATGATAAGCCACAACTGCAGCATGATATCTTACTCCAGTATGTCGTAGCCACCACACCATCATCATATTCTGCGTCAGTATGCCGTAGCCACCATATCAAGCTTATTATACCATCACATCAGTATGATAAGCCACAACGGCAGCATGATATCCTACTCCAGTATGTTGTAGCCAACAACATCAAGCACGATAAGCCACCACAGCTGTATGATAAGCCACTACGGCAGCATAATAACCTACTCCAGTATGTCGTAGCCACCACACCATCATCATATTCTGCGTCAGTATGCCGTAGCCACCATATCAAGCTTATTATACCATCACATCAGTATGATAAGCCACAACGGCAGCATGATATCCTACTCCAGTATGTTGTAGCCAACAACATCAAGCACGATAAGCCACCACAGCTGTATGATAAGCCACTACGGCAGCATAATAACCTACTCCAGTATGTCGTAGCCACCACACCATCATCATATCCTACTTCAGTATGCCGTAGCCACCATATCAAGCTTATTATACCTTCACATCAGTATGATAAGCCACAACGGCAGCATGATATCATACTCCAGTATGTTGTAGCCAACAACATCAAGCACGATAAGCCACCACAGCTGTATGATAAGCCACTACGGCAGCATAATAACCTACTCCAGTATGTCGTAGCCACCACACCATCATCATATCCTACTTCAGTATGCCGTAGCCACCATATCAAGCTTATTATACCATCACATCAGTATGATAAGCCACAACTGCAGCATGATATCTTACTCCAGTATGTCGTAGCCACCACACCATCATCATATTCTGCGTCAGTATACCGTAGCCACCACACCATCATAATATCCATTTCCAGTATGTCGTAGCCTTCGCATCAAGCACAATAGACCACCACATCTGTATGATAAGCCACAATGACAGCACAATATCCTACTCCAGGTACACAGTGTGCCCAGGGTGGGAAAAAATTAATTTTCGAGTTTTTGATTTTGAAGCTTTAAGGGATGTTTTTCAATTGCATATAACCTGTACTAAAAGGTGCAAAAAACCAGACTTCAAAATATTCATCCGTTCCAGAGATACATCACTTCAAAGTTGCCAGTTTCACAAAACTTAACTGAACGAATTCTTCAAGCAGCATTTCGTCTCAAATAGTATGCATCAAACATTTTATCATTGATTGACTTCCCCTAAAGTTACAGCGATTGCAATAGGCTTATTCAAAAGCTGGGGAAATAAGCTTTCTAACTATGATCAATAGAATTTTATATTGGCAATGAAACGTTTTCAATTTTGGGAGCAAACTTGTGACTTAGAGAGTTTTTATTTCTCTTCTCGCCGTCTGTAACATCTTGTTACATTTTATAGATTTCAAAAAATGCGGGTCATTGCGGGGATATGCCGTTGCTTCCTTGTTATAGCATGCACTTTGAGGGAGTAGAAAATGCTAATTTCGCTTAAGGGGGGATTAGGGCAAAGGGTGGGGAATTGTTTCAAAACGGTGCTTCCGGCGTCAAAATTACAAAAGTTCTTGCCCTTATATGTTCTGTTTATGTTGCACTACCTGTAGGAAAACATTTCGTTTAATACGATGATGCTTCCCTCAATATAATACCAGCCTTAGCTCATCCCAAACTTAAATTTGAAGAAGGAGGTTAATGGGCAGGGGGTCAAAGGAGCGGAAGGGGGGTGGTAAAGTGCGACGTTTTTTTCAAAAATAGAATAGGAGCTTATCACCATATTATCAATTTCGATATTGCATTCTTCCATATACAGTATTGAATAACAAACACTGTATGCATTTTAGGGGAAACCAATCACATGTACATTGATGCTATCTTCATCTCTTCAGTCTCAAAATTGTGGTGCACGTTTTTGTGCGTCATCTCCTACTTCTCCGCACACTAAACAACATGGACATGGCCGTTTTGAGGCAACGTAGGGATTTAACACAATAAGCACACGTCGGAATATGCCATGAATGTTCTTTTTTACTGAAGTTTGCCCTGCCCGTGCACATTGCCCACTTTGAATTGACCTTACATGTTTGTTCCAGCTTTCTAATGGATTCTAACTCCACTTTGCAATTGATTTTGCCATTCAAGAAATCTATTTTTCTCCTGTATATTTTACAACTAATATTGAATTTTCAAATTTACTAATTACGTTAAAAGAAAGGTGCAAGAAATATAGTAATTATTTGCAGTAAACAAATAAAACCTCACTTTTTGTCGAAAACAACTCAGTTCTTGGTAGTAAACAACTCGAATTCATACAAACCAGTTCACAAGTTTTTCTTTATTCCTTGAGATATATATCGAATTATATATAATATCGGTTATAGTGAAACACCCTAGTCTTCAAAAACTTTACGTAATAAAGAATACATTTTTGCAACATAAAGAAATCTAGTACAGAAAGATGGACATGAAACCACTTCATATTCCCATGGGAATATTGGGTCCCAGGTAAATAGTAGTTATTTCACTCAAGCTCGTTGTCTTTACCATTGCTGTGCACTCTTGAAACCTTCTCAGAAAATACCAGCAATAAATTCAATATAGTGCTATTTTGTCAAAATCGCCCAAATAAGGAAATTTGCCCCAGCATCCCCCTATTTCGGAAAATTTTAAGATATCCTTCATGTCGTATTCTCCTTTAGAAAACCTTTCTAATGAGCCCTCAACCATATTTTTATCAGTTTTCTTTCTCGCGCTATAAATTTATTCTCGAAATCGGAGATCTGGGCACACTGAGGTATGCCGTCTAAGAAGGAGTCAGGTTTATAAAAACACGGTCCAGTCACTTGCTAAATTTCAAATTACCTTGAAACTAAATTCAAGAGTAACGGTTTTGTTGAATACATCAAAATCCATATATTTAAGTTTTGACCACTTGCCTGAAGTCTTCCAGGAAGCGAATTTAATTTTAATCTGATAAAAGTGATATCAAGGATATTCTTACCTTGGAATTGTTTGTTTCCGTTTCCCCTTTGTGTTTATCCTTTTTGCATTCCTCACGTTAAACTTTTGTCCTAGCGATGAATGTTGCAGAATCCAGATTTGAAAACTATAAAATGTTGTTTTCTTTGCTCTAAGATATCTATCCGTTTCTCATTTTGTTTTGGCCCTTTTCCTCCAGCTATGATGCCAAAATCTTGTTGAATGCTGTTCGGAGGTTTTTGCTAATTTATCAAAGAAACCAACGAGATAACGTTTCATTTTACTTATGAATGAAAAGCAAACAAATAAACAATTATTTTCCCGCCAAAACACCCGGTAGAGAAACCCTTAAATGCTGATGCTTTTGTTATGCAAATTTTGTTGATTGGACTGAAAGACACTTTTGGGCGCCATTTTGGGGAAGGTGGTGCAATACTTATGTGAGGTAAGTGTAGAATGAAAACATCGAACGACACTTACCTGAAAGGGAACTTGAAGTTCGATTGTAATTCTACCAGTGATTGGTCAGGAACTATTCACAATTGATAGTCAAGGGAGCGTTTACAATCTCCCATCCCATTGGGGTTTTTTTTGGTGCTTCACAAAATTTAAAGACTTATGCTTGGGAACTTGCGCGTGCGCTCTTGCGTGACTTCTCCGTTCCTGACCAATTACTGGTAGAATTACAATCGAACTTCAACTTCCCTTTCAGGTAAGTCTCGTTCAATTTTTTCATTCTCCCCTTCCAGTTTACCGCCATTGCAACGTCAATTTATCTTCAGTGACATTATAATTGATACAAATATCATAAAGATTGTTTTTTATTGTCACTTACGTTGCAGCATTTTCTCAGCAACATCACTACAGGAAATAATCACGAGGATGCAAGATGACGGTTCACATTGGTCTAAAAGGCAACTTGAGGTAATAAGCCAAATCCGTAAATCTTGCAAAACACTTTCACATCCTTGCAATAAACAATCATCTGGAGGTATCTCGATCGCACCATTCATTCGTAAATCATAAGTCTCCTCTTTATATCTTTCGAATAGTCTGTATCACAATGTCGGAAAAAAGAGGTCCCGTGCAATTTTCGTGTTAAAATTTATTTTTCAGCGGATTCCTATGTAACTTTTGATGCTGAATCCGAAAATCAATGTTCCCAAGCCGAAAAATGCCTGGAAACATCATTTTTTGGCATGCGTAAATGCATTTGATGCCATATTGGTATTAAAATCATAAGATCCATTGTGTTTACTTTAAGATGTAGTTCTTAGAGCGTAAATACTATATTTGAGGTGCTGAATCCAAAAAACAATGTTACAGAGGCAAAACATTTCAGGAAGCATCAAATTTCTGGCATGCATCGTTGCCTTTGGATGCTATAATGGTGTAAATATCACAAAATTTACTACGTTTATCAAAAGATGCAGCTTTCAAAGCGTAAATGCAATATTCGAGGTGCTGAATCCGAAGATCGATTTCCCAGAGCCAAAAAATTCCAGGAAGCATCAATTTCCGGCATGCATCGATGCCTTTGGATGCTATAATGGTGTAAATATCACAAAATTTACTACGTGTGTCAAAAGATGCAGCTTTAAGAGCGTAAATGCTATTTTTGAGGTGCTGAATCCGAAAATCAATGTTCCAGAGCCATAAAATTCCAGGAAGCATCAATTTCTGGTATGCATCAATGCCTTTGATGCTACAATAGTATCAAATCATAAAACCTTTCATTTTTCTTTTAACATGCAGCTTGCACAGCAAAAATACTATATTTGAGGTGCTGAATCCGAAAATCGATGTTGCAGAGCAAATAGATTCCAGGAAAGATCAATTTCCGGCATGCATCGATGCCTGTGTTGCCATAATAGTGTCAAAATCATAAAAATCTTCTATGTTTACTTTGTAGCGTTGTTTAGAGAGCGTAAATGCTATATTTGAGGTGTTGAATCCGAAAAACAATGTTCCAGAGCCAAAAAAAATTCCAGGAAGCATCAATTTCCGGCATGCATCGATGCCTTTGATGCTATGATGGGGTAAATATCACAAAATGTTCTACGTTCATTAAAAGATGCAGCTTTTATAGCGTAAATGCTATATTCGAGGTGCTGAATCCGAACATCGATGTTCCAGAGCCAAAAAATTCCAGGAATCATCAATTTCTGGCATGCATCGATGCCTTTGATGCCATAATAGGATCAAAATCATAAAATCTTTTATGTTTACTTTAAAATTTCAGTCTTTACAGCAAATGTATTATTTTTGAGAAACTGAAACAAAAAATCAGCATTTCAGATGGAAAATTTTCTAGAAAATGCAAATAGCTGGCTTTTTGTTTTTGCCATTGCTAGCGTCATACCTGTTTCTCAAAAAGCAACCGTTTTGCACTTATTGCTACCTGGTGTCGCAAAAAATGTGTACGGATTTCGTTGATTCCAGCGCTGTGAATTTAGCTTCAATCAATGGATAATCACTCTAAAGATATTCCTCAATAGTTAGCTTGAACATAGATACCTTGTTTGTTGGTATTAGAGCTTTGAGAGCAGACAAGTTAATCTTGAAAGCTCAAAGTTGCCTCTTCCTACAAACCAGAGCTTTAGCCTTTTGGCCTAAGCAAATTCTTAAGGCACAGCATATAATTCAACGATAGCCTTGATAAAATTTGAACAATATTAGATCTTGTGTTGTGTTATTCTGTTTTCCAGAAGTCACCCTCTAGTCACCCATTGGGAGGTTTCTTTATTTTTCATTAATTTCAGTTCTTAATTTCGATATGCGTTAGGAATTTGCTGAGGTCAAAAGGACAAAGTTCTAGTTTGCAAGTGGACGCAAATCTGAGCATTCAAGATTGATATTTCTGCTCTCAAAGCACCAATACCAGCTGCCGAGGTATCAATGTTCAAGTTAACTATCGAGGACTGTTTTGAGAGTGATAGGCCATTGATTAAATTGAATCAACGGAAATAAAAGCCTTTCTTTAAATTTGGACAACCCAAAATTTATTCACAAAAGCGAAACGGTGCGCAGGCGTGTGCAGTCCAAAACATGAGTGTGGAAATAGACAAAATTCGCGGACTCTGATGAAGATATTGAGGAAAAAGAGCAGCAATAAACTCAAAGTAATCGATTGAGGCTTTATTTTGATTGTAAAAATCTATTTAGATTCCTTAAGCTACGTCTTTCTCATTCAAATGTACTGCAACAAGGAAGCTGGTTAAATTGGGCTATGGCGTAATCGGTGGCCTTCAATAATGCCAAGGAAGTTTTTTCCTGCAATTTATCATCCTCGTTGTATTTTTTTATCCAGAAGGAAAATTCACCTTTATTCAAGCATCAAAAGCATCGATGCATGCCGGAAATCGATGCTTCCTGGAATTTTTTGGCTCTGAAACATTGTTTTTCGGTTTCAGCACCTCAATTATAGCATTTACGCTCTCTAAACTACCTTATAAGGTAAACATAGAAGATTTTTAGAATTTTAATACTATTATATGGCATCAAAGGCATCGATATATGCCGGAAATTGATGCTTCCTGGAATTTTTTGCTCTGGAGCATTGTTTTTTCGGATTCAGCACCTCAAATATAGCATTTACGCTCTCTAAACAGCGCTACAAAGTAAACATTGAATATGTTTATGATTTGGATACTATTGTGGCATCAAAGGCATTGAAACATGCCAACAATTGATGTTTCCGGGCCTTTTTTGGCTCTGGAACATTGTTTTTCGGATTCAGCACCTCAAATATGGTACTTACCCTGTGAAACCTACATTATAAAGTCAAAATAAAAGATTTTTATGACTTTGATACAATAATGTCATCAACGGCGTCAATGCATGCCGGAAATGGATGCTTCCTGGAATTTTTTTGGCTTCGCAACATTTTTTTCGGATTCAGCACCTCAAATATAGTATTAACGCTTTAAAAACTGCATCTTAAAGTAAAGACAATAGATTTTATGATTTTAATACCAATATGGCATCAAATGCATTTACGCATGCCAAACAACGATGTTTCCTGGCATTCTTTGGCTTGGGAACATTGATTTTCGGATTCAGCATCAAAAGTTACATAGGAATCCGTTGAAAAATCAATTTTAACACGAAAATTGCACGGGATGACATAGCGACCCAGACTAGAAGTTATCATAGTTCCTTTTCCACTAGGAATAATATCTGTGTTCTTCACATTAGACCATCTCACTTCCCTGCTGGCAAGAGTGTTTATTTGAGACGCCTTAAGCTCGTCTAAAGATTTTCCAATTCCCATGCCTTTCCTGTCCATATCTCAATACAAGTCAATTTCGTTGCTTTTTTTTTTTTATATATACAAGCAAATCATAACTAACTACACAACAATATACATTACTCTTATGCCATTCACAGGGGGAAAAGACACGGAGTCATCTAGTTCCCACTGTGAATGGCATTTACATTTCTCTAATAATTCAACAGTTAAAAAAACAATAAAAAGGGAAAGGGGAGTCGCTGCGACGGTATTATTAGCATGCGCACGGATGCGCAGGCAATATTTACAACATTGTTATCCGAACCGCTTCGTCTTTTCAATGAACGAAATTGTAGCTTCAGTTAACATTCTGTTTGTTATGATATTCAGATCAGCATTTCCATACAAAAGTAAATCGCACAAAAATTTTGATTCCATGTCTGTAATATCTACCGGGTGTCCCAAAAAAATGTATACGGATTTGGTTGACTCCAGCGCTGTGAATTTAGCTTCAATCAATGTCTAATCACTCTAAAAATGTTCCTCGATAGTTAACTTGAACATAGGTACCTCGTTTGTTGGTATTGGTGCTTTGAGAGCAGACATGTTAATCTTGAAAGCTCAAATTTGCCTCTTCCTGCAAACCAGAGCTTTAGCCTTTTGGCCTAAGCAAATTCTTAAGGCACAGCGTATAAATCAACGATAGCCTTGATAAAATTTGAGCAATATTAGATCTTGTGTTATTCTGTTTTCCAGAAGTCACCCCCCAGTCACCCATTGGGAAGTTTCTTAATTTTTCATTAATTTCAGTTCTTAATTTTGATGTGCTTCAGGAACTTTCTTAGGACAAAAGGCCAAAGCTCTGGTTTGCAGGTGGACGCAAATTTGAGCTTTCAAGATTGATATTTCTGCTCTCAAAGCACCAATACCAACAAACAAGGTATCTATGTTCAAGTTAACTATCGAGGAACATTTTGAGAGTGATTAGTCATTGATTAAGGCTAAATTCAAATCGCTAGAGTCAACCAAATCTGTATACATTTTTTTGGGACACCCGGTAAATCTGGTACTTCTGCAAGCTGACGGAAGAGATCTATGCGTTCCAGCAAATTGGGGGCAGTGCAGGAGAAAGTGCTCATTATCTTCATCTCCTGTTCCACATAGACAACGGGGGCTAAAGCAGTCAAAATGGTGCCGAAATCTGTGCTCATTCAGTGGACTAAATTGTAGGCGCAGTTTTGTTAAATTCTTGATTCCTATTCTGTCTGTTAGAGAACCTCAGTCTCTTCTCGCTAATTCTACTGATAGTGAACCGAAGAAATGTAACAATAACGGAGACATTTTAACGTAAAAACATCTTTCATAACTCGAATCGTCTCAACTCTAAAAACTCATGATACTCAACTGTTTTCGATGACTAAGCACAGAACTTTCTAGAACGAATACAATAATTTTCCTTATAAGGTTCGATCATCCTCTACCGGGTTTCACAAAGGATCCGTCTACCAATCAGATTCTAGATAGTTTGATTTATTTCGTCGTGTGCTAAGTGATAACATATATTGAGCATTAGTTGTTTCCGTGTCTCGTTTCTATGTAGAGGTTCTGACGCAACTTTTTTACTAGTACGTGCACTACAAGATGAATCTACTTTTTTACTGTCCGTGAGTGGTTACACAATATACTAAATACAGGTAACTTCTAAACTATGCGCGGATTGTGAAGGATTTCCCAACACACCCCCCTCCTTGACCTCCTAGGCGTCAAGCATAAGTTTGGACTTCCATCGGGAATCCTTAGCAGCAGCGCGGGGTGGCTGGTTTCTCATACAATTTGCATCTTCAATCCTATTGTTATTTGTACCTTCACTCCTCTCCATACTTACCTCTTTGTCTTTTGATTCACTCGCGTCCTTTCCCTCTTTTTTATCATAACCTGTGGAGGCAATTTCAAGAGGAAATAATTTCAATACTGAACGGTTTAAAGTTTCATTCTTACCACCTGCCTTGCGAACCTTTGCACCTCGTATTATCCCATCTTTTCCCTTGATCAGATCTTCTACAACTCCCATTTTCCACTGTCCTCGTTTTACATTGTCTTCCTGGATTAATACCAAGTCTCCTTTGGAAATATTTGCCACTCTTGCATCTGTCTGCTTGTGGAACTCTCTCAGATCAACCAAATATTCCTTTCTCCAACGATTCCAGAAGTGGTTCAGTTTCCTAGAAAGATAAGAAAATCTTTTAGTCATGTTACTTTGCAGTTCATTGTCTGATTCATCAAAAGAAGTATCAATATTCTCAGAGAGTGGTGATATCCTTCTCCCACACAAAAGATGAGATGGGGTTAGTGCTTCAACAAGGTCATCGTACTGATAGGTTAGTGGCCTGGAATTTATTGTACACTCTATTTCTGTGAGTACAGTTGTCAATTCTTCAAAGTTCAACTTTGCATTTCCCAGGACTTTCCTCAAACACCTCTTAACGGTCCCTATCATTCTTTCAAACACCCCTCCAAACCAGGCCGCACGCTCTAAATTGAATCTCCAAATTATCCCCTTTGTACTCAGATGGCTCTGTACTAACTTGTTCTTAAAGAGTTTCTTGATGAACTTTGCAGAGGCTTTAAAAGTTTTTGCATTGTCTGTCACAAGGAGAGATGGTGTACCCCTTCTGGCTGCAAAACGTCTCAGGCAATTGATAAAAGTTGAGGCATTTAGATTTTCAACTAGTTCAAGATGAATTGCCCTTGTTACGCAGCATGTAAATAGTGCAATATATGCTTTTACCATCCCATTCTGACTCTTGACATACACAGGTCCAGCAAAATCTACCCCTACTTTCCCAAAGGGAGGAGCTTCTCTGACTCGAAATTCTGGAAGAGGTGCAGTAGCTGGGGATTCATAGGGCTGTCCTTCTAGTTTCTTGCAAATGAAACATTTTCTGATGATTTTCTTCACATATTGTCTGCCTTGTGTGACCCAGAATCTTGATCTTAATTCTGCTAAGGTGCTTCTGACCTTAGAATGATGTACTCTACTGTGGCAATCTAGAATAATAAGGTCAGTGAGTCTATGATTCTTTGGGAGAATTATTGGAAATTTGCATTCTTCATTCAATTCTGAGTTTTCAAGTCTCCCCTTGCACACAAGGATCTCATTTTGCTCGATCACATTCAAGCTTTCTCTTGTCTTCTCAAAGTTTTGATTTAACCTAAGGTCTTGCTGTGCATTTTTTATCCAAATACTCTCAGCATTCCTCAATTCTTCTGCTGTGAGTTCACCTAAGCACAACTCTCTTCTCTCTCTTTTGAGTCTAATGTTCCCTAAGAATCTTTGAACATAAGCAGTTACTCTAAGCAATTTACCCAGTGTGGAAAATCTATCCAAATCAATCACTTTCCTAACCTGCTTACTCTCTTGGGCAACATTCAACATTACACTTGTCTTCTTTCTCTCTTCTTTTACTTCTGTGGAATCCTCTAGATTAAAGTCTTTTGGCCATGCTTCTTTCCCTTGTTTCAACCAAGAAGGGCCTTCCCACCACAATATGCTTTGCCTTAAACTACTAGCTGTCATCCCTCTTGACCCAATATCAGCTGGATTTTCCTTACCTGGTACATGCCCCCATTGTTCCTTTTTGGATACCTTCAAAATCTCATTTACGCGATGCTGGACAAATGTTTTCCACTCTCCTTGATTAAAAATCCAAAAAAGAGCAGTTTTGCTGTCCAACCAAAATCTTATGTCATCGATCTCCAATTTTGAGCTCATGGAATTCTTCACTGTTTCCATCAGGGTCACTAGAATACGTGCTGACATCAATTCTAATTTGGGAATAGACAACTCTTTCAAGGGAGCTACCCTGGTCTTAGCACAGAGCAATTTGGTGTAAGTTCCTGTGGTAGTCTTGCAAACAAGATAGACCATGGCACAATATGCATGCTTGCTGGCATCTCCAAAACCGTGAAGAGTGGTACTTATGATCTCACCATCAATGTCCCCCAGTGTGCATCTTGGGAGGGAAATAGTGTCACTACTCTTTAAATCTTCAAGCCATGCTTCCCACCTTCTTACCTTATCTTCTGGGAGGGGATCATCCCAACTTAGCTTTTCAAGACACAGCTCCTGAAAAAGGACCTTTGCTGCTACTGCAATGGGACTAATGAGCCCTAACGGATCAAATATTGCAGCAAGAGTGCTCAAAATACCTCGTTTGGTGGCAACAGTAGTAGGGGTATTTCCAACCTTTCTCATATCAAATTCAAGTCTGTCTTTTTCTGTGTCCCAATGGATTCCTAGAACCTTAGTTTTGCCCCCAACATCCTTTGACAATCCTAAAGTTTCCTTAGCATAACTGCAGTCATCCTGAGCATTTTCTCTCACTCTTCTTTCTACTTCCTTCTCATTCCTTTCAATTTTCTTCCTTAATTCCTCATCATTTGTCTTCCACTTTCTGAGTCGTAGACCAGCCTCTAACATTCTCTGTTTTGCTTTCTCATACAGTAGATAAGCTTCGGATGTACTCTTGCAACTTGTTACTAGATCATCTACGAAAAATCCTTGAATCATGTCTCTAGTAAACTCTGGATCTACTTCCTGGTATTTGTTCAAATGATGCCTTATTACAGCATTCAAAAGGAAAGGTGAGCTCGAAATTCCAAATACCACAGTTCTATAGCGATAGATCTTAATTTGGGGCTCCTTGTCATGGATGTTACTTACCCATAAAAAACGTAGAGAGTCTCGGTCTTCGGGATGAATTTCAATGTTTAGAAATGCCTTTTCAATGTCTCCTACAAGAACTACCTTGTCTGTTCTAAACCTTAAAAGGATGTCAAAAATCAAGGGTGTCAAGGATGGACCTTTGTGCAAGCAACTGTTCAATGATACACCTGTATTCTTATCTTTACATGATGCATCAAAAACTACCCGCACTTTGGTTGTCTCCACATTCTCCCTTATAACTGCTTGATGGGGAAGATAAGATACTCTAGAGCCTGTGGATTCAAGGTCAGAGACTTCTTCAATGATACCTTCCTTGAGTTGCTCTGAAATGATTTGGTCATACTGCTCAAGAATCTCCGGTGTTTGCTTCAACTTCTTCAGTTGACTTTTCAATCTAGCTTGGCTATTTGCAAAGTTAAGTGGAACTGGATTATGACCAACTCTCCATGGCAAACCAACTGAGTATTTAGACCCTGTAAAATAAATGTTGTCAATTACAGTTTCATGAACTTGATCTCCTTCTCTGATCCCAATGGAATCAAGGTCCCACAATTTGTGCAAATTCAATTCTGCTTCCTGTTTCTTAGAATGAATGTTGTCAGTGCAAAGATTAACATTTGTAGGTTCAGTAAAATTTATTGTCTCACCTTTGAGCGGTCCTGAGAGTACCCAACCAAGAGAAGTTCTGACGGCAATTGGTTCTCCTGGCCCCCCTCGTATGCATTCACCATCTTGGAAACTCCACAAAAAATTTGAGCCACACAGAATGTCAATTTCCAAAATTTCTTCATTCCTACTAACATCTGAAAAGAAAACGTTAGTCAAATGTGCAAAATTATGTTTAATATGCTCGACATGAATGTTTGCAACATTAGATATCTGATCCACTTCAAAGGCTTCTACTTCTACAGGGTTACCAGTAAACAAAGGGCTCAAAGAACATTTGAAGACTCTCCTCACTGCCATGTCTGCTTCTTTTCTTCCAAATGTTTTTATACCAAGCTCTTCATTTCTCTCAGGCTCTAAACCTAATCGTTTGACAGCCTTGGCACTAATAAAAGTTTTCTGACTCCCACTATCGAACAGTACTCTCACTTTTTTCTCTTTCTCACCATCTAAGCAAGCTAAGGCTGTCTGAAGTGCAACTTGTACTCCGCAACCAGCAGTGTTTCCCACCCAGGTAGCAGCATGGGCATTTAGGGTCGTAGCTGATGGTGGTGCACTAGGTCTAGGCTGCGCGCTGTTCTTACTTATGGCTCCTGCTGGGGCTTGGGGTTCCCTGTCAGAGATCTTCGCGCCATTCGCCTTGCAAATCGCAGAGTGATGCTTACCCTTACAATACTTACACCTACTTCTAGACTTGCACTGAAATGAACGATGCCCTGAACGCAAACAATTAAAGCACTTAGCTGATTTCATTAATACGTTCTTTCTTTCTTCAAGTGTCAATTCATTACAGTCTTCACTCCCATGACTCTTCTGCTTGCAAAATGTGCATGTCGTTTCTTCATTGCTGAACAATGCGGCTGCTGTTCCTCCATGTTGTTTTTGCTGCTTTGGTTGTTGTGGTTGTTGCTGTTGCTGTTGCTGCAACCCAAAAATTGGTACATGTGATTCTCGTACTTCTAATTCTTTCTCAAAGGTTTGAATCAACTCATCAACGTTCCAGTCAAGGTGGTTGCTTACGCTTGAAAAACGTATCATATTATACCTTAACGATTCTGGAATTTTTTCCATCAGCACTGGAACTACTATTGCCGAATATGACTCTTGTGCTACTCCCAGTGCCTCCAAGCTGCGAAAATGGCTCTCTATTTGATCAAACAGTGATCTTAATCTGACCACGTTTCTTTCACTAAACACTGGCGACAAGTTTAGTAGTTCATTTATGTGGGCTTTCTTGATTACACTTGGTTTGGCAAATCTTTTGTGCAATACCTCTACTGCCCCTTCATAATCAGCCTCTGTGAGAGGGAATCCGGCAATGACACTACGAGCTGGCTCTTCAAGAAAGCTTCGCAAGTATTTGAATTTATCAACACTGGCAAGTTCTTCGTCGTCGTGTATTGCACTTTTGAAGGCGTCCCAGAATTCTTGCCACTGCGAAACCTTGCCTGAGAACTTTTTCAATTCAAGCTTCGGTAATTTTGCCTTCACCCGTCGTCTAATTTGATCACTTTTCTCGCTTGTACCCGATGCTGTTGAGGCGATACTCTCTCTAGATTCGCTTCTGGGGATTTGTGATTTGGTGTCGTTTTCCTTGAAAAAGTCTTCGAGGCAAATCTTTGCGTAAGTCATCTTTTCTTTTATCTCATTTGCATCCTCGGCTTCTTTTTCGATATCTTCGTCTTCGGCGTCATTTTCAATCAACTTCTCCAAAATGTCAGAGTCCAGCTTCTTGAGCACTTCAAAGTTTTCATCTAGGCTCAGCAACCATT
Organism: Aurelia coerulea; assembly: GCA_039566865.1. Classification (NCBI taxonomy): domain Eukaryota; kingdom Metazoa; phylum Cnidaria; class Scyphozoa; order Semaeostomeae; family Ulmaridae; genus Aurelia; species Aurelia coerulea. The sequence goes on from CM076944.1 coordinate 15,410,895, forward strand.
GTCGTAGCTGTCTCAAGTCGATTTCTTCTGGATCTTTCTTCTCGACATCCAAAATCTTGTTCACTAATTTTGTGACAATTCCTCTTGTCGTTTTTCGTTTCTTCTTCAACCTGTCTACCTCCATTTCAACGATAAACTATCTCCAGCTCTGGTGGACCAGTATGTTAGAGAACCTCAGTCTCTTCTCGCTAATTCTACTGATAGTGAACCGAAGAAATGTAACAATAACGGAGACATTTTAACGTAAAAACATCTTTCATAACTCGAATCGTCTCAACTCTAAAAACTCATGATACTCAACTGTTTTCGATGACTAAGCACAGAACTTTCTAGAACGAATACAATAATTTTCCTTATAAGGTTCGATCATCCTCTACCGGGTTTCACAAAGGATCCGTCTACCAATCAGATTCTAGATAGTTTGATTTATTTCGTCGTGTGCTAAGTGATAACATATATTGAGCATTAGTTGTTTCCGTGTCTCGTTTCTATGTAGAGGTTCTGACGCAACTTTTTTACTAGTACGTGCACTACAAGATGAATCTACTTTTTTACTGTCCGTGAGTGGTTACACAATATACTAAATACAGGTAACTTCTAAACTATGCGCGGATTGTGAAGGATTTCCCAACACTGTCATAAACATTGTAAACTGATCTTTGCTTTGTTCTTATTACTGCTAGTAGTTTACGCTTGAATTCAGAAATTGTTTGAGATTCTTTGATATTCTTGTCCAACGAGTGCCATTCAGAAAGGACGTTTTGAAAATATGTATTTGAGAAGCGAACTGTACGCGCAGCAATTGGTTCATATTCACGCTGATGTCTTAAATTGTATGTAATAGGACGTTCGCGAGGAATTTCATCAAATAGATATATTGGCGCTTGCGTCTGCCTCAGTTTGAAGAAATGACATAATCGCCTGTACCACCTTCTCTGATAAAGACAAGAAGATTCGTTGATAAAGATTCGTTGCTTTACATAATCCAGCCGGCTGTTGTATCAGATTCTGGATACTCATTCTTCAAATAATTGCGTTTCCCCTCTACCAAGTCATTTGAAAATTTCCAAAATATTTCACTTTCTATATCGTGCCCAGACCCCTAAAATCGAATTATAGCGTAACAATTTTCTGCCAGGTGAGTCAATAAATCCCATGCCTTTTGAAAAATCACTGGTCTCTGAATACCAAAGCAATGTTATTGGCAAATGTTTTGTTTTTAGTAGCTGATATGTTGAATCAGACATCAGAATTTACTGGACTGAAATCGGCCACTCTGTACTGTTTTGAAATTGTGAGGGATCTTCTCAAAAAGGGTCTTTCAAAAGTGTCAGAAATGGCCACAAATGCTGGTCAGATTTTATCAGTTTTCCTGCTTCACAGCAGTGCCTTGTGCACATTTTAGCACGTGCTATCCTCTTGGGAGGACGAGATCCCTTTGAGGGAATTTGTTACACCAATGGGAATGACTTTTTCATTCTCCCAAATGGATAACACTTGCTGAAGCCAAATCACAGCTGTACAGCAGAAATATTAGGGAAATTCTATCGTGATTTAAGGCTATTTTTGAGGTTTTACCATTGGCATCGGGAAACGTGGTCTGTTTTTAATGGGATTATATATCGTTGTAAAGAATCAGAACTGTCAGGCCTACCTTTGTGTACTTTTTCTGTCTCGATATTCTCCATTGTCATGTCCATACAGAACAACATACAACAACTTTAAAAACATTGCGGTTTGAGATGTGAAGTGGAGCGACTGACAGCGGCCTGAAAATGCAAAATGGACAGGAAAACGGAGAATATCGAGACAGAAAGAGTACACAAAGGTAGGTCTGACAGTTCTGATTCTTTAGAACGATATGCAATCCCATAACACATTCCACGTTTCCCAATACATGTTTTTACGAAGAGAAAAAAATCCCCATTTAATTTGAAATGAAAGAAAAATTTCCAGTCATTGAACGTGTCGGCTATTAAATTAGATAATGATATCTGCTATTGCTTTGATAGTCCGGAAATGATACCCTTTCAAACGGCTTCCGTTTTTTCTGACTTACCCCGTAGAATTATATATAAAGGCATCTTAGGAATTATGTACGTACATGAGCGGCTGATATTTGCTCCCTTTTAAGGTTACTGTACCCCTTAAAGTAAGTGAACGGAGATATAGCGACATTATCTAAACATAGCACAAAAGAACGGCAGGCGCCACTTTTCTTCCTATTGTTTTCATCGATCAAGAGCATCAAATACAATAGGTTTTATTTAGATTGACCCAGTCCCCCTAGCTAAGCTGCTTTTAACTACGTTGAATTACTTTAAGTGACCATTCGGTGGGCACAAAAAACGTGAAATTTGAGCCAATTCAAGGTCTCATTGAGTTTTGAGTTATGGCTGAAATTTGAGTAGGCCTACAGCACCCCACTTGGCAAACAATATGCAGAAAGAACAATCGCGTCAATGAATTTGAATTAAAGGCTATTTCATTCGTAAACCATAAAAATTTTCACTTCATGTTCATTTGGCAGGAAGCAAAATAACGTTGATTGAAGAGTTTTTTCTTGGCTATGAAACTCTTCAACTGTAGGCCGTCGAATGCAGATACATTTATGAATTAGTTGTAGAAAAAGGCAGCCTATTATGTAGATCTTATAAGCAAGATAACCAAACTTTCTTGGATGTGATGATGAAGGATAGTTCAGATCAAAAAGCTTGCTAGACCTGCTTTATCCCAAATATCCACTTTACCCCAATCCTGCCCTATCCTAAGGCAAGGCATTCTCTTCTTCAGGGAACTCTGCTTTCAGCTCTAATAAACACGGAAAGCCAGTCTTCAGAAATTGTCATCTCCATAAACTTATTAATTAGTCAGGAACTAATCAGTCAATCGATTTTTTGGAAAAGGTGCGAAATTAACAAGATTCTTGACAGTCGAAAAACCTTGTTCGAATTAATCGGACAAAAGGCACTCTAATGACGTTTTTTGGCAATACAATGCTACGTACAGCTGCTCTGCTGATTGTGTGATATTTGCTTGTTTTAGATCCATTTTTCATGTAGATTTCGAATCTTTGAGTTATTTTTTTTAATCAATCAATGTCTTGTGACACCACAAAAAAGTTTATAGGAACCCTTTGAAGCAACAGCGGTCTCGTCAACAAGTAAACTATGCCGGAATATTGGTGCGAAGCTGATTGACATCAATCGATAGGGAATTTCTTCCTCTACAACGTATCAAAAACTCTCTTGTAGCTGCGTACCATTTTCTTCTAGGATAATTCAGTTGTCGTTGATGAAACTAATATTTTTCAAGGTTACCTGTGATTTAATTGATATGAACAAGGGTGTATATTAAGTGAAATTGTTTTCTTTTCAAGGTGTGAAGACATTTTTTCAAATGTTTGGTTTGGAAGATTACATTTGCTTCCTACACCCACAAGATTCGGTATTATGCAAATGCTGATTTTGTCACCACTATGAACAGAATTGAAATCTTTTGTTGGCACGAACAGGCTGACATCGTTGCGTTCCAACATGACATCATAGCATTTTAAAAAGGTCAAAGGTCAAAATTAAGTACGGCCACTAAACCAACTGAGGCCAGTTAGACAACTAACGGAACTAAGAGAGCTAAGGCAGCGAAGTCTTAAAGGCAAGAAACGCAACTTGATCTATATAGCGTCCTTGTAGCCGAATTGTATAACGAATTGGAATGAGCCTAGCTGTTAGCCATCTTGGTTTCCAACGCATGCGGTCCACGTCACGTGACGCACCTAAATATACAATCCTACATACGTCACTACACTACATCACCCCCTTAAACGAAGTTCTGTTAATCAAACTGAAATTAAAACTAAACTTGAAACTGTTTTTTTAGAACGAACAAAAGTTTTTGTTTAAACATAACAATTGGTTAAAACTATGAAATATCAAAACTGAATTTGAAAAATGTTTTGGAATGAGTAAAGTCTTTTTTGTTAACATAATACCTGATTAAGAATAAAAAGGAAATAAATTTGTCACTTACATTTCCATGATGACTTACTGTCCAGTTTGAAATGTCAAACACTTGTTTCATGGTAGTAGCTTGGTCGAGCAGTGATCCTTCTGAGATATCTTCTTTCTTGATCATTCGGCTCCTCTTCTTCTTCTTCTCTTTGATCATGAAATCTATTACCAATGACACCATTATCATTATTGCCACCTTCATCTTCTGATTGAATAAAACTGTCCTTTATTCTTACTCTTTTAAAGAATGATACATTCCTTGTAATACTCTTTCTATCTCTACTTGCAGTAACCATTTGGATCATATGGAGACATAGCCTTGTTTCTTTGTCTTTGTTTTACAATTATTTTATCACCCTCCTTTAAATCTGATTCTGAAGCATGATTCTTTCTATCTGCATATTCTTTCATCTTTCTCTTCTTCATTTTATCTCTATCTTTTAAATCTTTGTTGACTTGAGTATCTGTGTGCTCTGGTAATTTTGTTCTAATATTTCTACCCATTAAGAGCTTTGCAGGTGGAAACCCTGTAGTGGCATGGGGAGAGGCTCTGTAATTTCTCACAAAATTAAAAATCTCTTGTTGCCAACTTTTTCCTTCAATATGAGCTGTTTGAATGACTTTGTTCAAATTTCTCATAAACCTTTCACACTCTCCATTTGCTCTTGGCCATTCTGGTGTAATTCTCCTGTGAGTATATCCACTTTGTTTTGCAAACTCTTTCATCTTTGAGCCATTGAAAGGAGGCCCATTGTCAGACTTCATTGTGACTGGTATTCCATGTGTGCTAAAAATCTTTTCTAACTTTGGTATAACATACTTCTCACTAGTAGAAGGTACAATTTCAATCTCTGGATATCTGGAATATTCATCCATGCACACCAAGATATACTTGTGATTCTCTCCTATGGGTCCCTTGAAATCTACTGCTACCACTTCCCATGGACCATCTGGCAGCTCTTACATTCTGAGTGGCTCTAGCTTGTTCTCTTTAAGAGTGGCTTGGCAGGCAATACATGATTTTGTTTTGTTTTCAACTAACTTATCTATTCCAGGGAACCAAACTTTTTCTCTTATTAGACCTTTTGTCTTCACTATACCCAAATGTCCTTCATGTGCTATGTCTACAGCCTTTTCTCTAAGAACTTTTGGCATCACTATTCTAGTTCCCCTTAGAACTATACCATCTTCTGCAACAGAGAGTTCTTTCTCTACTTGTTTGAATGCTTGTAGATCACTGATACAGTAATTTCCTTGAAATTCCCTTTTGTTTTGATTTAGTATGGACCACTGTCCACTGTGTAGGCATTCTTTTAGCTTCTGCATAGTTGAATCTTTGTTAGTTTCATCTCTAACTTCATCTCTTGTCATTGCTTTTGGAACTGCATTGGAGGCAATGAAATTAACATACTCCTCAGCAATTGATTTAGATTTTGCAAACTGTGGGTGTCTTGAAAGATAGTCTGCTGGATTGTGAGCTCCTGGCTTGTAACATACAGTGAAGTCATACTCTTGGAGTCTCATTATCCATCTTTCTATCCTAGCTTGTGATCTACTACCCGGCTTGTTAAAGAAGAATTATAGTGGCTTATGATCAGTGACTAAAGTGAAATTTTCCCCATAGATGTATAAATGAAACTTTTCACAAGCCTATACCAAGGCAAGGGCTTCCTTCTCAATTTGGCTATACCGCTGTTCAACATCTGTCAGGGCTTTGCTTGCATACGCAATTGCTGAAATTGTCTCTGTTCCATCTTTTAGCATTTCCTTTCGACATAATAAAGCACCTAGTCCTACAGGACTGGCATCTGCAATGATCTCTCTATCTTTGCAAGGGTCAAAATATGACATTACATGACTGCTCATAATAGCTTCTTTAACCTTAATAAAAGAGCTCTGTTGATCATCTGCCCATGTCCACTTGACATCTTTCTTTGTTAGTTGTCTAAGAGGCTCTGTTAGTGTGGCATAATTTGGAATAAAACGTGATAGGTAATTTGTCATACCTAGAAAGCTTCTGATTGCCTGAACATTCTCTGGCTGAGGTGCATTCTGAATGGCTTGTATCTTGTGTTGACTTGGTGCAATTCCATCCTGACTAAAATGTTAATCAAAGAAATTAAGATTTTTCTTGTTAAATGCACACTTGCTCAAATTTGCTCTCAGGTTTTTCTTTCTGAACATTTCCAATACATTGTGGAGGGCTGCATCATGACTTTCTTGATCTTTTCCAAAAATTAAAATATCATCGCTTATGTTCAGTGTTCCTGATATACCCTCAAGACACTGCTGGATTTCATGCTGAAAAATTTCTGAACTGGAAGATAAACCAAAAATTAATCTTATATAGCGGAAGAGTCCTTTGTGAGTGGCAAATGTAGTCAGATAGCTGCTGTCTTCATCAAGTTCAAGCTGATGATAGCCTGATGTAAGATCCAATTTGAAAAGACTGCTGCTCCACTGAGCTTCTCAACTATTTCTTCAACGGTTGGAGAAGGATGTCGTACCCTCTCTACAGCTGTGTTCACTTTGCGCATATCAACACAAATCCGCAGTTCTTGGGGATTTTTGGGCTTTGGAAAAACAACCAAGGGACTAACCCATGGCGTACTGACATTCTCTGGTACTCTTTCAATTATTTGCCACTCCTCAAGTTCTCTGAGCTTCTTTGACAATGATTTCCGAATATGGAATGGAATTCTCCTCGCTGATTGTGCCACTGATGGAACAGTTTTGTCAACCGTAATCTTGACTTTTACTCCTTTTAGCTTCCCAATGCCCTTAAAGGCATCTTGATAATCATTGACAACTTGTGGACAATCTCTTGATTTTCCCTCCTTTCGACATGGCTCGTGATTGACAGACTTCTGCTCTTTGATTGCATCAACTTTTAAGATAATAAGCCCTAAATCACTGGCTGTATCATAGCTGAGTAGACATCCACTTGAACCTTGTATAACATAAAATGTTGCTGTGGCATATCTCCTTCTTGTTTCAACTACTGCTGTAAATTTTCCTTTAACTGAAAGACTGTGTACGTTTCCATAAGCATGATTTTTTGTAGAAGATCTTTGAAGATGAATTGCTGGAGATAGTGTGTTGAATGTGTCCATATCCATGATATTTACACTTGCACCTGAATCAATGAGCATACTAATCTTGGATTTTCCAATACTGATGGTTGCTTCTGGTTTTGGTCTTGCATTAGATTGGTTGTGTCTGGTAACTGTGTAAACAAATTCATCATCAGAGCTTAAGTCAACTGTATTCTCTTTAGTAGAACTTGCTATATGATGAACTTTGGATTCATCATAATCACTCTTTCGTTTGCTTCTGCAGACTTTACTAAAATGATCATACTTCTCACAATTATGGCATTTCTTTCCTTTGGCAGGGCACATTCTGCCTCCTGAATGGGGATATGACCCTCCACAGTTGTAGCATGATTTTGTGGGCTTTTCATGTTCTCCTTTCCTTGGATACGTGGCTCTTTTCCAAATTTTATTGACTGATTCTGCAGTATTACTTTCAATTTCAGATGCTTGTCTATTTGATGATTCCATAGCTCTACCAAGATCCAGAGTATCAGACAATTTCATTGTAGGCTCTCTCAAAATTCTTCTCCTCAGGGCTCCTGATGAACAACCTTGAATTATTTGGGTTATGATTTCTGAATCTGCCTCTGGAAACTGGCATGTCAGTGATAAATTCCTCAGACGTGTATGAAAAGCATCTAAGCTTTCTGCAGAACTTTGCTGGGCCTGCCTAAACATGTAACGTTCATACTCTTTGTTCTGTTTTGGTGCAAAATAACCAGTAAGTTTCTCGACCGCTGTTTCAAAATCTTTGGGCTCTCCAGTGTCGGGAAGTGTTTTGAAGATTCTGTAAACCCCTTCACCTGCAAAATGTAACAGCATGGCTCACTTGCGTGTGTCATCTTTGATATTTAACGCGAGTAAGAAGTTCTGAAACCGTTCAAGGTATTCATGCCATCGTAAGTTCAATCCATGTGGATCCCCGTCCACATCAAAGCTGGAAAGGCGGGCAGAGCATGTGCCATCGTTGCACAAATGATTGGTAAGCAGACAAATATGGTTCGTATGGATCCTCGTCGCCAGATATAGCGTCCTTGTAGCCGAATTGTATAACGAATTGGAATGAGCCTAGCTGTTAGCCATCTTGGTTTCCAACGCATGCGGTCCACGTCACGTGACGCACCTAAATATACAATCCTACATACGTCACTACACTACAATCTACTCAACTGAAACAACTGAAACAACCAAGGCTCCCACAACAACGACGGCAACTAACTTTTCAACACAATCATCTCTTTCACGGTCCAAACTTCCACGGAAGAAGCAAATCCCAAAGTACACTTATATACAGGGTGTCCCAGAAAAATTGGTTGACGTTTGATTAAATGTCAAAAAATAACGATAAAATGTACAGGCTCCTGTTTAGATAATCCTGTTGTTTTCCTAAAAGGCATTGATTTAGTATTAACGAATCGTAAACATTCTTTCATGCACTCCAAGTCATTTGAGACAGGATTTAGTGACCATCATCATATGATATACACCATTCTAAAATCGACATTCGACAAGGTAGCCCCCAAAAAGATTACATACAGAGATTACAAAGATTGGTCCCTAGAAAAATTCAAACAAGAACTAACCATAAATATGGTCATTTCACATCCAACAGAATACGCACAGTTTGAAAATGTATTTATGAAAACTCTCGAGGAAAATGCCCCCGAGAAAACGAAGATTGTTAGGGCCAATCACAAGCCCCATGTAAACAAAGAGCTACGAAAAGCTATAATGAAAAGAACCAGGCTAAAAAATATTGCCAACGAAACTAAGAGAGAAGAGGATATGAAAAGATACCGAGAACAGAGGAACCTTGTTGTGAAAGTAAACACCAATGCAAAACGTGCATATTATAAATCCATCCAAGCTAAATCGATAGAAAACGATAAACAGTTTTGGAAAACGGTGAAACCCCTTTTCTCTAACACGAACCCAATGAGTGAAAAAATAACGCTGATCGAAAATGGTAAGATCCTATCAAATGACGAGGAAGTTGCAGAATGTTTTAACGAGTATTTCATTAACATTACTGATGGGATGGCTATTGATCCATCTCTCAAAGAAGTATACGAAAATATGACCGTAGATGAAATGGTAGTGAGAGCAGTAAAAAAATACGAACACCATCCAAGTATCAAACGAATTAAGGCTATAAATCAAGATACTGAAAAATTTAGATTTTCTCACGTAAACCCAAACGAGGTCATGAGACAGATTGAGGCATTAGATAAGAGTAAATCGAACAGTGGGAAAATTCCAACAAGCGTATTAAAGGCAACAAAAGAGGCTGTTTGCCCCTTCCTCACTGATTGCATCAATTGTGCAATATATAACTGTAGGTTCCCAGATGAATTAAAAGAAGCAAATGTCTCCCCTAAATTTAAAAGCAAAGATGCCACTGCGAAACCAAATTTCAGGCCAATCAGTATACTACCATCTGTCTCGAAAATCTACGAGAGAGTCCTCAAGAATCAAATAACACCATTTTTCCAAGACAAACTCTCAGTAATATTGTCTGGCTTTCGAGAGTCTTATAGTACGCAACATGCACTGATTAGGGTATTGGAATTATGGAGAAGATGCTTAGACTCATCAGGAATCGTAGGAACGATACTAATGGACCTATCTAAAGCCTATGACTGTCTGCCTCATGACCTCCTTATAGCGAAATTAGAGGCATATGGATTTGATAATGACAGCCTTCAGCTCATATGTAGTTACCTAGAAAGCCGATATCAGAGGGTAAAGATTGGTTCATGTAAGAGTACACGACGAAAAATAAAGATTGGTGTCCCACAAGGTTCTGTCTTGGGTCCATTATTTTTCAACATCTTTATAAACGACTTATTTCTCATGAGCCTAGAATCTGAGATATGCAATTTTGCTGATGACAATACCATATTTGCATGTGGTAATACTATACAAGAAATTGTGATCAAATTGGAAAATGACCTAGGTCTTCTATTAGACTGGTTCTCAAAAAATGGAATGATAGCAAATCCTGAAAAATTCCAGATTATGTTCCTTGGTCTAAGTGATCAAAGGTGCCTGCGCCTCAACATAGAAGGAAAAAAATTACCTGCTACAGACACGGTGAAACTCCTAGGGATACAGATTGATAACAAGCTAAAGTTGAATAAACACATACACGAACTTTGTTCAAAGGTTAATCAGAAAGTCAGCGATTTTGCAAGGTTAAATACATATCTCTCTCCGGATCAAGCAACAAAAATCTGTGACACCATAATCCTTTCGAATTTCAATTACTGCCCCCTGGTGTGGCTTTTCTGTAGTGATGCTGCAAACGATGAAATAAACAGAGCACATAAACGTTGTCTGCGGGTACTCTACCAGGACTTTGAATCCTCTTTCCAGCTACTATTAAGCAGAGATAACAGCCAAACTATCCATGTTAAAAATCTCCAGAAATTAATGACTGAAATCTACAAGTCAGTCAAAAAACTGAACCCCTCATATTTATGGGAATTTCATGAAAGGAAAGAAGTAACGTACGACCTAAGGACTAAAGATCTTTGTAAACTTCCAAAGATCAAAAAACGTTATGGCTCGGAGTCACTTTCCTTCAGAGGAAGTCTCCTCTGGAACACTCTTAGTGACAACATCAAGCAAAGTCCAACTCTTGCAGCATTTAAAAATCAAATAAAATCATGGACTGGTGACAAGTGTACCTGCAGGCTATGCTTATAATGTATTTTTTGTGTAGAAATATATCAATACATTTGTTATATTACTAGGTAGTTTACTTTTAGTTGGAATGAATTAGTACTCTGTACTAGGTTAAAGCCAACTCTAAATAATGTTTATGATGATATGATGATGAAAGGCGTCCCAAAATCGAGGTAAAAGAAGACTGTCCAATGTGTTATGCCTCGTCGATGTCAGAGCAAACCAAATAGGACTTCCAAAGCTATTTAATTCTTATAGCTGTTGTCAAAATCTAGTTAACAATGCAAGTATCTAAAAACATGGAATGAAAACTTAATCAATGAAAGACGGGGCAATTCCAAATTGTGCTGAACAGGATTCCCCCAAGCATCCATAACCTTGATTCAATGATATAAAAAGCTGATTTATCGAAAGTGCTTTTGAAATTCCATTTGATTTGCTTTGAATAAACGAGATTCTATTTTCACAAAATATCCAATTTAGGGGCGTCTGGTTTCAGGTTTTGCACAAACTTGATCTTCGAAAGCTCGTAGCTCCGTGAATATTTTGCCGATTTGTTAGCTTCTGGTGTCTAAAATTCTTGTTAGCTTCTGGTGTCTTATCGTACCGTGGAGCCAATTCAGTTTGTTGTTATTTTTTAATATTTAATCAAACATGGAACAATTTTTTTGAGACACCCTGTACATTTCCTTGAATTTCCACTTAAGTACTGCTTTATTGAATGAACTAACGAAGAAAATTTTTCCACTTAAGTACTCCCACTTAGATGAACCACAGCGAGGCTAAAAGGAACGCAGAGGCGCGGCGAAGCCGCGCCGAGCGGGCCTTGCTACTCAATAAAGTCCTTTGAATAGTTATTCCAATTTCATGCCAAGTAAGACTAGAAGTAGTGAGTGCAGCGAAAAAAAGGCTGAACCAACATATGGAAAAAGTTTATAAAGGCCTCCTCCCTGTCCGTAGAACCATTATTCCAAAAGAATAATGAGTTTGCGCGTAGGTTAATTTTGCACCCACTCGTTCTTGCATTCAGTAGTCAGTTTTATTTTCTTGACAATCAGTGAACACCAGTAATTTCCGTCTCTCCCGTCTCAAAGTCAATTCAGCTTCTACTTTCATTATTGTTCATCAGGAATTGATAACTTCAATCACCCATGACAGTTGCTCTTGACGACAATTGAAATCAGATAAGTCCACATTCCAGAAAACACGAGAGAGATTAAGATGGCCTTCCTTTTATGTTTCATGATTGTGTGATCAGAATAAGTCGTTCGCAGCAAATTTCAATTTACCCCCTGCAGTAGCCTCCTTTTGAAACAGACCGAGGCTGGTGAATCTTGACATCGAAAGATCTAATTGAACCAATCTGATTTTTTGCGGCTTCGCTGCAATTACAGTGATTAGCCTCGCAGAGCACCTGGAATACCGCAAATCGTTAAAAAGTTTGCAAGGAACAAGAATCCTGCTGATCATAATATTTTAACCCTATCTGGACTGGGCCCCACTACCAATTTTAACTGGGTAACTTTTTTCTGAGAATTTCTAAGCTAATCATTTTATGTGACTTTTCCAAACCATCCATTTTACATCTTCTACCCAAATGTTTTCAAGACATCTCATGTATTATTTATAACGAAAAATGAAAAAAGAGTTAGTTAAAAGATCTGTTTCATCCAACATGCCTAGCACGTGCCGTCTCTTGGTTTGCCTTTGTTGTCGTCATTTTCATGGCCCATAAAAATGGCGACAACAAAGGACAACCAAGAGACGGCACGTGCAAAGCATGTTGGATCAAACAGATCCTTTAAGCTCTATCCGCTCTTTTTTTGTTGGTAATCACTGAGAGACAGAATCCTCTAAACTTATGCCTTTTCGCCCCTTGTTTCCCTGCGTTCTTTGATTTGCTTATTTCGCTTGGTCAATGGGGTAGCGATATATCAGTTTAGGCAAATAGTGAAACTATGACTCTCATAAGTTTAGGCAATAGGGACTCATGACATTACCCTTCTGGAAACAAGGCTGCACTGACCTTTTAATGATATCACTGCCATTTCAAGCTAGGGGTGTTTTTAGATTAAGTTTATCTTTTATATTTATATTGTATTGTACGCTTGAAATTAGATTTCTTCTTTCTAAATTTATGTTACATTTAATTTCTAATTTTATAATGGCGAAATGTACATACATACATTCGTACATTACTATGGAAGGATGGGCACACTTTTTTCAAATAGCCTAAACTAGCAGGGGTTCTCCTACACTCATACGTACTGCCACAAAGCTCACTTAACCCTATTCCAAGATAGGCACTAAATCCTAACTGGCTAACGAGCTTGACACGTGACAATCTCTAAAACCAATCAATGGAATGGAAAACTGACCAGGAAATTTGAAAAGTAAAATTTAGGTCGTTTTGGACGATTTTACCACCCTTCACCAAAAAAATGATTGTACGGATGGAAAATGAACATTTTCAAAAAATTTCTTCACAGAACTGTTCCCAATACTTGAATACATACCTGTTCACGGGGAAGAATTATCTCAAAATCTGATGAAATGCCAAAGTTTTGAATTTGACCTCACTAACCTCACTGTAGTGTGTCATAGTAAAAACCTCAGTAAACACAGAAACGTATTCACATGCATCTAGAGACTAAATAATTTGCTTCGAATGTCTTATTCTGTGAGTTTAAGAATCTTCAGAACATCTTTAAAGATGCCAAACTCAGAGCACTAAAGTTTATGAATCTTTTTTAGTTTGAAGCTAACATGAATACCACACGCGATTTTCAATATTTAATGCTGAGGGGTAGGTGCAAAACGGGAAGATTGCAATGCACTGGCCTAACAAAACAGCACACTGTCGTTATAAATAAGGACGAATTAACAGATACTTACATTTCTATCTTGCAAATTGAGGACCACAAACTGAAAATATGAAGCAGCACAAGTGCCAAAAGTATTTCAACTGGTTTTGATAGCAAAAATCCACTTTTTTGACCGTAATCTGCAGTCAGTTTCTCCAACAAATCTTTCAGATGGAGTAGACGTCTTGTTCTCTTTTAAAAGATTATCAACCATTTAACTCCAGATTACACAAGAGGTCCGGTGCCTGAACGACAGGAATCAAACTACAATCTTCGCAGGCGAGCAGCAACTGGTCAAATACGTGCGAGAACAGAGAGATTCAAATCATGTTTCTACCCAAACTGTTTGTCGGAATGGGAAAAACTTGACCCTGAAATTCAACAATCCTGCTCACGGAATGTGTTCAAAAAGCAACTTTTAGGTCTCATCCGTCCACCCTCTAAACCAGTCTACGGAATCCATAACCCAAAACTCTTATCTGTTTTAACACATCTACGTGTTGGGCTCAGTAAGTTAAGTTTTCACAAATTCAAACATAATTTTAGGGATACTTTAAATCCTTTGTGCCCAGTAAATGATGGTATTGAGGATACGGAGCACTTCTTGCTGCTCTGCCATGCTTATGATATGCACAGACGTGATCTTCTCGACAGTGTTAATGCAATATTGCGGCCTCACGGCCTATCAAACTTTTCAAACCAAGAACTAGACTACTGCAAATACTCCTTTATGGCCACGGACAAGTACCTCTTGATTCAAATACAAAAATTCTTGAGGCGACATTGAAATATATTAAGGCCTCAGAACGTTTCCAATAAATTGCTAAAACCAGCATGTGTGTTGGGTCTTTGGGGGGATTGCGCAGTTTCGTGTGGTCTTTTTGGGGATATGATGCTTATGCTCCAACTCTCTCGTGTAAACCTTTCCTCCTTTATGTTTAGAGTGGCGTCGTCTGTTATGCCCGGTCGCCCATTACGGCCGATTAGCAAGTATACTAGCTAGTTGGCTTTTTGATTATACTTTTTGAGGACAAATTCAAATTTGCGACAACATGGACATAATGGGCGACACCACTGTAGTCATTTTCGTATTTGTCTCCATGTTAATTGTAGGTTTTAGGGTTGTTATGTATTTCCATGCTCCCTTTGCCGTTGTTTCGTAATGTTGTAATTGTTTGTTATTGTAAATTTTATGAGAATATAAAAAAAGATCTATAAATTTAGTTTTAATTGTATGAGTCATGTGACCATTTAATGCCCTTATTTGCGGAGGTGTCACAAAAGAAAACATCAAATTGCTTCTAGTTTGGCCAATCCTTGGCTCGATTTTGTTTAAAGGGAATAGACATAGCTATATCACGTAGCCGTATAAATAGGCAAAAGAAACGCTCACAAACCCATTGTTTCTTTACCTACACAATGAAACCGGATGCGTCAAAGTCGTCGAGTACAATAGATTATATTTTTGACCTGGCCCGGGCCAGCTTTTAACTATGTCGATTTCCTTTAATTAGTGAGTCTGTTAATTTTCATTTATGTTTATAGTTTTTAAGACATATGACGTCATAAATATTCATGACGTCATTGTTTGAATAGGTGTGAAAAAATGAAAATTAATATGTTATTTTGTGAGGAAATATGATGCTGTACAAGAGTTTGTACCGTTTATAACAATAAACTTTGTTTTCGCTAAAATATAGGACATTGATGCAGTTACCATAAATTACCTTATTGCAAACTGGCCACAACATATCTAATTGCCTAGTGACAAGTCATGTGACTAATTAAACTTTAATTACCTAATAAGAATCACAATAGGTAGATAATACTGTGTACCAAGTTACAACTTCATAACTCGATCGGTTTTGGAAATAATTAGGGGGTTCATAATGCCCCCCCCCCAGGTGAGGAGTGAATCAACAGAGCCCTAGTGGAATAGGGTTACAAGTTTGGTCTAAAGAGCTTGAACTTTGAAAGCAAACTTCTCGTACAAAGAATGATGTTTTCATCACTTACTAATCGCAAAATATACATCTTTAAAGCAATAACGTTCTTTTGTAGAAATAAATTAGATCCATCGCAACTCTAGGCTATATCAATTAATTGAGACTAAGCACTTCTGAATAAGCAAAATTCCACTTGTTCAACCCTGAACAAAACGAATTCCAGCGATAAAATGAAACTCTTTGCACAACGCACGTTTTGAATAACACAGCCTTGACCGCATTTTCTAAATAAGTTGACGAATATGAAATGTACATCCATTCCAAAATCTAACAGGAAATGGCGCGAAAATAATCTTGTCGCCAGTCTCCAATAACTAGAAAATGTTTCTATAACAAACTTCATTCTTGCTTTTTGAGTTTATTGTTAGAAAGATGACCAAGAAATAGACTTCAGCCGTAATTACACATACTCTCTTTATGGAAATAAGAAAATTTGGTTTTATAAGAAACCAAATTCTCATATCACAAAAATTAAGAAACTTGAATTTTGAAACATTACCAAAGGAACAGCTTTCAGGGGGGGGGGGGGAATTTCAACAATTATTTGATTCAATACTAACTACATTCTCAGAAAATCAGTCCCATATCAAGAAGTATCTCGCTGCAAATTACTTTATCAGAAGTGTTGGTCCGAGGCTTGCAGGAAGTTTCTTAAATTTTTGAACTGTACATGAATTTCTCATATTTTGATTTGCAAAGTTTATAGCTGTCAAGAGCTAATCTATTTTTCATAGAAGAGCTATTCCAAAATACTTAGTAAGATCTACTCAAAACATTCACCTATAGGCGCATTGTTTATACGAAACTAAGGTCCGGGGCTGGTAGGCTGTTTCTTAAATTTTTGGGCCATTTTGCTAATTAATTTTGCTTCGACAAGAGGGCTAAGTAAATAGTATAATTCGCACTCAAAATGATGCTCAAACAGCTCCAAACAGTTGCTATAACTGTACAGTGTCAAAACATTTTGAAGTGCACTTGGAAAATTAAAATTGTAAGTTACAAAAGTTTCTTAGCTTTTTAAATTCAGGTAGGGTTGCTTCTTAACTTTCGAAAATTCAGCGGAAAGTTCTTATGAACGGTTTCTTATAAAGAATACGTGTACATGTGCGGTGCCAAAAATGTCTTGAATGACCTAGAAAAATCAATCTGCGGATTACGAAAGTTTCTTAATTCTCAAAAAACTGAGCTTACAGTTTCTAATGGGTTTTTCTTTTCTTGTTTAAAAAGAATGATTGTACTTCGTCTGATTCGACGATTAAGATACAATTTCTCATCAATTTCCGAGCTAGAAACTGAAAATGATTGCCACAAAGAAAGAAGAATGAAGTTTGTTATGGAAACATTTTTTATTTTTGGAGATTGGAGACAAGACTATTTTCGCGCCATTTCTTCTTAGATTTTGGAATGGATGAACAAGGGCAGATTTTGTAACGATAGAGCCTTTGGTTTGTTTACATATGACGCCATCTTGGTTGACTAGCCAATCAGAGAGCTCTATTTCTATGGCGTCATCCGATGATAATGGCGGAAGGAGGGGTTTGCTGTGGAGAAAACCACACCCTCGTTTTTTCCTCGCGACGAAAATATACTTTCGCAAAAACTCAAAACTTTTTTGCACACGTATAGAACGATAAATTTTACATACTTTTTTATTGGCACTAAGCTCTGCGTCTTCTGCTCTTCGCGCAATCGTTCGCTCTTGACACCCCTTTTTGCACGTCTTCCACGCCCCTCCGACGGCTATGCCCAAAACCCAACAAATCACATTTCTGATACCAAAAACAACAGTGTAACTTTAATTTGTCCTGCTATTAGATGAAAGAAAATTTCAGAGAAGGGTTTTAAAATGTTTGAAAATCAATTTCATCATCAACTTTCCGAATCTGTGGACATTGCAGCCCCCTTCTCCCCACCCCCGCGACCACCAATCTTTTCAGGGCGAGAGAGCGAGACGAGCCGGGGACGAGCAGGGACGAGACGGTTCATGTTCTGAACAAATGTAAATTACAAACCAAAAATCTTTGAAAATGGTAAGATACCAACCTTCCATAAAACGTACGTTATATGCAAAGTATTAATTCTCCAAAAGTAGGTGACTTCCTGCTCCAATCGTCAAGTATCGTCATGAATTGTCACGAATCGTCTTTCGGTTTCCTTCCCTGCTCATTTTTTTTACGGTGAGCCTGATCTCGTGCTACTTGGTAAGATAAGTTAGTTGAGCACGGAGGACTTCTTCTCAGGCCCGATCTCTCTTCTGTTTGACTACTGTTTGACATTTCCAGTGTTGAAAATTTGCAATGCTTCATGAACAAATTGCAGAAATCACACTCAGAAATATACTAATGTAAACTCCACCCACCTCTATCAAAATCCAGAAATGATTCTCCTTTCCGAAGTTGGAGTCAAAACAAACCTTTTTAAATGGAAACAATTTGAGCGTGCTGTTTACTGAAAGTGACTGCAATCTGCAAGTGAAGAGTGGCCAAAGAGTGGCAGAACCAAATGGTTTCAATGTCAAAACTGTTTAGACGCATTTTTGATAAAAACTCAAGTCTCAGATCGTCAAAAAATAAAGAAGCTCGAGTACTGAGGAACTATAAAGTTGAGAAACCATTCATTCTAATAAGTTTTGAAGGAAATCTTGATCATAATTACACTATTGTTCACTTGTTTCCGACGAGATCATATTACTCAAAAACTAAAAAAATACTTGAGCAATGTCTAAACATCGGAAAGGTTTCAAAAAATGTACTTTTGAAATGTTCATGATGGCAAAAGTAGTGACCTTGAAGTTTGTTATGAAACCTTTAATAAGAAACGCATAAGAAATAATTTTGAGAAACTTTGCCCCAAATTCTTAATTTCTTATTAAGAAATTAGGTTTTTGTTACTGTGGAAATGGAAACTGTAAATAACAAAAGTTTCTTTGCTTTTTTAATTCAGGTAGGGTAGTTTCTTAAGTTTCTTAAGAGCATACCACTTGCTCGCTGTTTCTTACAAACTTGAGTGTATATATTTGAAGATGACAGTAATTTCACCCCGTTTAGCTGCAACTTAAAGAAACAAAGAATGTTCCACTTATTTACTGCTATGACTTATGACTTACTTGGTCAACTCCGGATCTCTGTCAATAATTGATTCTTCTTTCCTACTGGGGCACTCATCGTCGTAACAGGATTAAATTTCTGAGGTTCTTCTCTCGACTCCGGCTTGTCCACCGATTCGGAAGATTGCTGTTGAAAATTGATTTTATGACATTTTAAAACTCTCTCTTAAATATTTGTTTCATCTGCTGGTTTCGCAATTGAAGTCACATTGCTGTTTTTGATTGAGAAATGTGATTTGTTGGGTTTGGACATTGCTGTCGGAGGGGCGTGGAAGACGTGCAAAAGGGGTGTCAAGAGCGAACGATCGCGCGAAGAGCAGAAGACGCAGAGCTTAGTGCCAATAGAAAAGTATGTGAAATTTATCGTTCTATAGGTACGTGTGCAAAACAGTTTGAGTTTTTGCGAAAGTATATTTTCGTTGCGAGGAAAAAGCGAGGGTGTGGTTTTCTCCACAGCAAACCCCTCCTTCCGCCATTATCATCAGATGACGCCATAGAAATAGAGCTCTCTGATTGGCTAGTCAACCAAGATGGCGTCATATGTAAACAAACCAAAGGCTCTCCCGGGGGAGGTACATAACATGTTCAGGGTACGGGTATGTGCCGCCCATATGGGTGGGTTTTTGGGCCCAAAATTCTCTAAACAAAGGTCCTTTTTCGGCAAATTTTCCATAAACATGGGTTGGGTTTCGCTGAAATTCGCAAAAAATAGTTAAATGGGCAGTTTGCCGCCAAAATTCATCATAAAAATGGATATCAAAAGCAAGTTTCGGTATTTAGAAGAGGGTAGCTTTCTGAAAACCGGGCGGCAGACCCCCGTCCATCCACAAGTCATGTACCCCCCCGGGAAGGCTCTATTGTTACAAAATCTGCCCTTGTTGAATGGATGTACATTTCATCTTCGTCAACTTTTACTTCGAGAACGCAGTCTAGGCTGTGTTGGTCAAAACGTGCGTTGTGCAAAGAGTTTCATTTTATCGTTGCGGATTCGTTTTGTTCAGGGTTGAACAAGTGGAATTTTGCTTATTCAGAAGTGCTTTGTCTCAATGGATGAAAGTTGGGTAAGTTTTTACTTATTTACCTCTGCAAAATTACTTTAGCTTTGGGATTTTCTGACCAAGTGGCACCTGGCCAGTCTGATGAGGTCACCCAGGTCAGGCTGGTTGCTCAACGCCAAGTCAGTAATTCCTGAATACATTTGATTTTTCAGAGAAACGTTCAAGTCGAAGGAAGGTCTATGTTGTACCGTAATCTTTGGCGCGTTGAAGCTGTTTTATTTCTCTTCCATCGCATCGGATTATTTACGAATAAACTGGATAAAAATAAAACTCAAAACGACGAAGAATCATAACGAATCTCAATTATTTCAGCAACGGTCTATGATATGATCTAGAATCTAACAGTTGAGATAACTTTCATCCTCCCACTACAATTCTGCAGTGCTGTTCAATCAAGAAACAATTGATTGAAAACATTTTCAAAGTACTAGTCTTCCTTTTGTTGAAAACTGTGCAGTAGAAATAAATATTTATCAAGCAAACACGGCATCATCTTTCAAGAAGGCCTTCTAATGTTAGGCAGAGCAGAATGGAGGGTTGCGAAAATCGATAAAAAGCGAAATGCGATATTTTCAAGTTTTCAAATGTTATCATTTTTGCCCTTGGCAAAAATTTAGAAAAAGTCCTTTTCTTTCATTTATAATTTAAAGTTTGTGAAAATTCAAGAAAATTCATGTGCTTCCGGCGCTGAATAGGGAGAGTGGTTTCGCTCTAAACGCCCCGCAGCTTCTGTGTTTACACGACGTCATTATCACAAACCCAAAACAAAGTCACTTGCAAAATCTGAAAAATGTAAACAAACACGCAAAAAATGTAAACAAACACGCAAAAGCCAAAACATTTTTCGTCCTTGCTGCTGGGTTAACATAGTATTCGGCTCCATGTAGTATCGTCTCTGTAGTATTGTAGCGTAACTTGCAGGTATTGTGATCAGTAATTTGTCTTTAAATTTGTAATGGAATATAAAAAGAATCTTAAGATATTCTATAGGTTTCAGAAGAACTTCATTTTCCACTCTGCTAATCTAAAGATTTTAATCAAACATTTTGCCATTGCTAACACTACACGTTCACGGAGACACGTGGCAAATTTGAAGATAAAAGGTTGGCTATATGAGAAATGGATCATCCTTTCAACTCTTTACATTTTGAAATAAGCTTTCCCCAAACCTGGAAAATCAAGCGCACCTTTCGATTGCCAATGATATTATTATTTATTAATATTTTACTTTTTACAGAATTCGATAGACCGGTTAGTTTCCAAGTAATTAATGAATTTCTGGAGAGAAGGATTTCTGAAACTGGTTTTTCATTCTCATCAGTGAAGAAAGCACAATTACCTTTATGTCACACGAGACTTATGGCTAGAAACGAGAGTTTCTTGCGAAGAAATGCATGTGATCCTTTTGAATTCGCTTGAGCTATTTAACCTTCGCTGGGCTTACTTCGATTGTATGTTTGACTCAATCCATTTATGCTGGTAATTTTTTATGGGGATTACATGAAAAATGTATTGTTTCCTTGTGTCTCATGAGAAATTGCATTTCTTTTTCAGGTAATCCAGAAAATGGTAAGGATTCTACTTCTAGTTCAAGTCTGAGCCAGAAAATAGCATGGACTAAATCCGTATATCAGATGTCTCAGTCCGAGTATCAGATGCCTAAAAGCGCACAACAACGCTTTTGCTGTAATAGGTCTGAACTCTAGGCCCTGAACTGCCTTTTGAACTACCTACCTAAACTACCTGAACTACTGTTTTGCTGCATGAGGACCAGAAAATTGACTCTAAAAATGCCACTTCTCACTGAGGCATGTGAAACAACTTGGGTCTGTCGGACTTGGGAGAAGAAACCTTTGTTCATTTCCTTCTGTTGCACATCAACTTGTGTTTTCTCCTGCAATGGAATTATTCCTAACAATTTTCACATTTCATTGTGAATCATGGAGTAAAATTAGAGGCTGAAATTTTCCTTTACAAGAACTGCTGCCAAATTAAGCAAAGTTTCTAAATGTAATAAAGGAGCTATTTCAGATTATGGATCCATCTGCAACACCAAACGGAAACTCTCTCCTATCAAGGCTGCTGATATGAACTGACATTTCGATGCACCCATGACAGAAAATGGTATCGACAACGTAAAAAATCAATCCGATTTCCAAAAGCGATTAGATGATAAGAGGTAGATCTCCCACGATTATATGCAGTGCCAACTAATTTTTCAAGTTTTGGAGCCGGAGAGAGATTTTCTAGTAAAAAATGCCATCGCCATTCCCACATCATCACTTATGTAGCTAAATCGACGTTAAACCTGAATAGGCCCTAGAATCCTCAAAGTGCCGTGAAACTGCTTTCTGCACGAAACTGTACGAATCCTTTGGCGAAGATGCTCCAAACACATCAGAATTAATTGTGGTTTTTTTCGCTAAGAGTCAGATTTAGTCAGATTTGTTGTTTTCACCATAAAAGACGACATATTGATATTTTCCACTGTTTTCGTGCTTAAAAATGCCGTACACCATTTTGGGAAAAAACTCTGTTTCAGCCTGACGTTTTAAAATGAATTGATGTTCTCATCGTCTACACAAACATTAGGCCGGAAATGGTAAGGTAAACAAAGCTTGGCATCATAGGCCAGCTTTAGAAAATCATATCTTTGGACTTAACAACTCCGATTTGAAAATGTTTCTTTTTTTCAATAGTATCGTGTTTCCTTGTGATGAAATCACAAAATAACTTATACTCGTATTTTTATTTTTTGGTATTAATCCCATGATTTCTAGAGAGTTGGATCACAGTGCGCTCGTGGGATTCTGCTGACTGGAAAATAGCCTTTATCCTATTTATTTTAAAATTGAATATATTTTATGGTGCATGAAACCTCTAACCCATCTTAAGTTTTTTGAATCGTTAAACCATAACTATTGTATTCCTTATTATTTATTTCTACGTTGTGTTGTTTATCAATGTGCTGTGGAAATATTCTGCTGGCGTTCCGCAAGGTTCGATTTTGGCCCCCTTGTGTTTCTTAACATATATAAACGATCCGACACATAATTTGAAGTGCAATGTTAAACTTTTTGCAGATATGACACATCACTCTTTACGACTGTACAACATCCTAACGTAGTTGCTAGCGACATGAACCATGACCTGGATCTTATTACATTATGGTCACATGACTGGAGAATGTCCTTTAATCCGGACCCCTGAAAGCAAGCTGTTGAATTTTTTTTTTATATAATGTCTTCCAAATAAAATTTACAATACAGATTACGAACTACATTACTTACAAAATTACTCTACAATACTACTAGGACGATCAACCCCAGGGAGCAAAAGGCTATGTCTACCCCGAGGCCATTAAATAAAGATAATAAAGGAAAAGAAACTACTTTAACTATGGGACAAAATCGGGTGGCTTATGAAGGGATGGGTAAGTGGCTACAGCAATTCACTCGAAGCGACCAGTTTCATGGATAAAATGTAGCGTTAGCTCAAGAATATGTCTATTTAGTGAAATAGGAAAATCTTTATTGCCATACAATAAAAGTTGTAGTAAGGCTTCATTTGCAAGATTTACATATCCAAGTGGTCGTATTACTGCATAGATTCCAGCGAGGAGGTCTTGTCTTTGTACATCAAAACAAGGGCAGAGCAACAAGAAGTGTTCCGTATCTTCAATACCATCATTTGTCAGACACATAGGATTTGTGGTATCTTTAAAATTGTGTTTAAATTTATGAAAATTTAACTTGCTAAGACCGACTCTAAGTTGAGTTAGATAGGATAGACCTTTTGGGTCATGAATCCCATATACAGGTGTTCCAGGGGGGCGGATTTTTTATAGCATTTTCAATTTGAAAACGGCAACAGTTTGTGCCAGCCTAGTTTCAGGTTCAAGTTCATTCCATTCGGACAGACAATGAGGATAAAAAGTAGATTTGAACTTTGCAGTTCTTGCCCTTATTGAATGAGCTGTTGAATTGGTCTTTTAAAGGAAAAATATGAAAATTGATCATCCTGTGATCCTCTTTAATGATGCACCCCTATCGACAGTGGATCAACATAAACATTTAGGCAATATTTAGAAGAAGAAATTTTTCCCCAATTAGGCCTCCTGCCAATTCCGTATATGGTAGTTATGATCCAAAAGGGATTGCGTATTTAACTCAATTAAGCAAACTCAATGTCCATGCATTCAAGCATACTTTTAAAGATACAATCAATCCAATGCGTCCAACTAACGATGGCATAGAAGATACGGAACACTTCTTGCTGTTTTGCAATTCTTTCAGAGAGCCTAGACGAATATTCTCGCTGGTGTCAATGATGTACTAGAAGCATACGGTCACTCGGAGGTTCCAGACAACAACACTTTGCAACTTCTTCTATATGGAAATAGAAATTTGCCCTTGGAAGCCAACAGGTTAATCTTGAATGCAACAATTAACTATATTTTCGAAACAGAACGCTTTGATTGAAACGCTAGAAACGAATTGATAAAGAAAGACAAAGGCGACAAAAATTATACATTATTTAAATCCTACTGACATTTTTTTTCAACATCATACTATATTCTGCAATGGTCATATGCTGGTAAGCAGCCAACCTTTGAGTGTCCCTGAACTATTAGTAGTCCTTTTGTTGTTTCTTTTTTATATTTACTTATTTATATTTATTTATTTTATATAGCCAGAAAATTGATGTTGCCTTCAGCAAAAAAAGTCGATCAAATCATTGAACAAATCAATCCTGAATTAGAGCCTAACTCGTGTGAAACCACTTGCCATAACGATAGCAAAATATGTACCATCTGCCAAAAACGTGTTCATAAAAATCAAAAAGCCACTACTTGCAGTCAATGCAAACACGAAATCGATATTAAATGCAATGACATCTCACCATCTTCATATGCGTCTCTTGAGGAAAAAACTCTTGACTGCCTAGCCTGTACAGTTCTTACTAACTCACAAATGTTTCCATTCACCCTAGTAACTGATGAGATTCTGTTTGGAACAAATGTTACTGATCTACCTTCCATAGTTGATTCACTTCCAACTCTAGAAATCCTCTCAAAGCTTCAAAACCTTCCTAACCTTTCTGATTATGATATTGATGCCTGACATCAACTGTAATTACTACAATGTTTAATTAAAACATTATTGAAACCATATTGAAAACTATATCGAGAATCTCGTCGCACTACAAATTTGCAGAGCTCACTTTCACGTGCACAGTTAGAATGCAACTGCTATGCTCATGCTCTGGTGTATCTATTTATAGAAAGCGCCTGATATATGCTTATATTCCCTTTAAGGTAAGTCTAATTATATTTGATTTGCAACTCTGGGAACACCATATCTATTATTTATTGAGAGAGCTCCTCCTTAAGAAATACCTTTGTGTCTTATTTGTTGCACTTCTCTATGGCCGTATTGTGTTTCCTTTGTTGACTTCTGTACTGCGTAAATGTTCGAATACGAGAGTTCGAAGTGAAGCATAACGCAGTACTATATAATAGTTCCATATCAAAATGTTCCTCAATCATCGAACTATACTTTCCAATAATTTGTTTCTTCGTCTGCAATGGTTTAAAATGCAAAAATTTGCCACTTTTTCGATGCAAGTCTAGTCAAATTCACTCTCTCCCTATGCTTGCACCATCGAATGGTAACAGAGCGATCGAATTTCGAATGTTTTCGTCAGCCAGCGTCGCATTGCTTTACACAGGGACCTCCCGTTTCTCAGTTCATGAAACAAAGCCGAAGCATTCCATTTTGTGACATGACAGGGGGACCCTGCGTATATTCTGTGCAAAGCAATGCGACGCTAGTCGACGAAAACATTCGAAATACGATCGCTCTGTTACCGTTCGATGGTGCACGCAGGCTACCAAAGGCGAGATAATATTTTGCTTTTCCTTAGACACTGATCTGCGCTTAGACTGGCCCTAAGTCTGTTTCATCAACTGTAATAAGTCTATCTGATGACAAAACAGACTTGGGGCAAGTCTAATCTGCGCTATACTCTTCGTAAAATCTCAATATCGCTTTATTTGGGAGGGTTTTCCCTCAAATTATGGCGGAGGTGTCGGATATAAACTGCGGCGGGAAAAGTAACCCTACGAAAGTTTCACTTTAGTGCTGTATTATCGTTCAGTCATCCGCCTGGGCTTCCTGTGGTTGTACCATTGCTCTTACTCGCCCCCATATAAGACTAACTATACTGCGCGAAGAGAACTACCCCGTTCACTAATTTTCCTTGATTAATAGTTACTTGGCTTGCTGCTATATGTGGTCTTTATTTTTACCTACCACTTTATTTTGGCTTCCTTTATTTCGTACCAAACAACGCATGCAGAATCTGGATGTATTTCTTCAAACTTCATACGATCAGAAGATGCCAGAATTTCTTTTTAATAGATAAAGTCTCAAAATCAAGAATCTTTGCTGGAACTCAAAATGCGAATATGGTATGGTCCATGTGCAACCAATTGTTGTTGCAGCAAGGTGTCATTCATTGTATGCATTGGATGAATAAACTAGTTGTTTTAATGTTTTACATCTATTTTTTATGTCTGTGAACCATTTTACATGAAACACAAAACCAAAGATACATACCCGAAATTGTTATTTTTGTAAAACCATGCCCCAAAATGTATGATCGTGCTAAAATTAAAAATGATACCAAAGTTTATGACAATGTATGATCTTACCAAAAATGACACCCCAACATTTATTCTCTACCTGAAACAGGCACTCAAACATGGCACACTCCGTACCAGTATATATAAAAGTTATTAGGAACCTTCCCTCGGGTCCAAAAGAATTAAAATTTGTTTGAGTATTCGAAAAGAAAATATGATTGCTAGCTTAATTCTACATTAGCGATAATCGACTGACCATTTTTCTATTGTTTGTTGTAAATTAGGCTGCCGAATTTTAGAATTTTATTGCGGAAAATCTAGGCAACCTCATTCCTATTGAATTTGGCGTTGGCTCCGTGAGCATATAATGCCAGTGGCAAAACTTTTCCTTAAAATCTTTAGATAGCAGAGGGATAGTGAAGTTCTTCGAAACCTATAAGATATTTCTAAATGAGGTTTCTCCAAACCTGGAAAAGCAAGCGATTGCACACAATACGTCTTTCGATTGCCGATGATATTGTTAGTATCATACTTTCTTTTACAAAATTTCAATATGGACAGAAGGATTTCTGAAAACCGGCTTTCCGTATTCATTAGAGCGGACAGCAGAGTTACTTAAAATTAAATGAAGTGAGTTACTTTTCCAACATAGCTACCCCTAAACAGAATGGTTTGAATCTTAATGGTTCTTTCTTATTTTCATGCAGTCACCACTTTCGATGTGCATTGCAATGCGTCAATTAGCGTATGGTGCTAAAATGTCATTGGAAGATGTACTGAAGATGGAATATAGAATCAGTCAGCGTTTCATGGTAATTTGCTAAGGACTATTCTTAAGTCATGCCTTGTCAAATTAAATGAAATTTAATCAGATTTACTTGTATTAACCGATTTTGCTTCACGGCTCCGGCAGTAGAACCATATAAAACCATCTGGGCAGTGCTCTTAGTTTGGGTCGACCGTGAGCGATGTTTGAAACGAAATTTAGTTGTTGTTGGGGAAACGAACTCGAAAAAGGATTTTCTTAAACAATAGTATCTGGGCCTATCACCGACTACCAAAAGAGTTGTCGATGCTAGGCATGACAAATAGGCAAAACCATTAACCCTATCTCACCTGTGACTTTTGAAGTTGTCAATACCTGGAGAAGGGTGGATTCCACCCCCCCCCCCCCCCTCTTTTTCTTCGCTGTTATAGTAGCTATAATCTTTAAACTTGGTAAATAGATGGACTTTGATGCAAACAATCAAAATCACGTAATTAAATCAAATTATCTGTATTGTTCTTGTTGATATGACAATAAGAAGTTATTAAAGACTCTTTACTGACCGGCACCCTTTGCACGCCTTTATTATTGTTTACAAAAGTTAAGGTGGCTACATATAGACTGATTACAACGAGTCCAAGCTATCGTTCGTCATAACGAGACTGCCACCATTTTGTCAATAGTGATGGATACGATGATGTAATGAATCTAGTGTTCATTCGATGGCACACAAATTATATGGCGGCAAGTCAGTACTGATGAAGGATTACTTCCTGATCTCGGCGCAAGGCTAAGTGGATATTGGAAAAATAACTGCAGTTATGTTTCCTAAGAGGAAGAAGACAAAATTGAATCGATAAACTCTCACCTACCTGTTCTCATTCTGGCATATTTTCCCGTTGTTGCTCGAACAAGAAGGAGTCCAATCCAATGGGGTACCGTACAACAGTTCATTGCATTTCTTTATTTTAATCCTTGCGTTTTGAATGCATTTATTTTATGAGTTTATTACCCGTGGGGGTCACTGCCATATGTACCAGTACGTGATGTACCATTTTTGGGGTACCTTTTTCAGGCTGAAAATAAATGTTAGGGTGTCATTTTTGGTAACATCACAAATGAACATAAATGTTAGGGTGTCATTTTGGAAGAAAAACGCTTCAGGGTATTGAATTTGATCTAATTTCAGATACTTGGTTAGAATTTGGAATTTTGGTCACAAATTTAGGGTATCTATTTTGAATGGTCCGTAAATTTTGGGGTATGGTTTTTGAAAAATTCATAAATTTTAGGGTATGATTTTACAATTTAAATGGCACACCCCCGTCATCCGCCTATTGAAGTGACCCCCCCCCCCCCGGGGTTTATTGCTTGATCATAAGCAACGATATAAATATATTTGATCTCAGATGCAATCTACCGGTAAATAAGATAATTTTCTCTCCACTTCCTGAACATTCTCTCAGTCATTGTGACCCAAAATTCGTTCGTCTAATTCCCACAACTCTGATTATGCAGTACGAAAATACATGCTTAAATACATTGTTTATGAACCAAAGGAACTATTGATATAAGTTGTTGACCATTTACGCGATTTCAGTTGAAGATTAAGATGGATTACAAATGTGATGTGACGTGACGTGATGTGACAAATGTGACAAACGGGTCGAAGCTGTGGGGAACAGCAATCGAAGGCCGCAAAGGATGCTGGTCAATAAAGGGTCTTTAAGTTATGATTATCATGATTATTACCAACATGATTGAAGCAATGAAATGAGGCATTAAATTGAAATTTTTGAATTGAGATGGATATCATTAAATACATGTGTAGACATAGTTTGGCATATATTTTAGATTAATATCTGCAACAATTAAAAAAAAGTATACAAATTTTGTTGACTACACAGAAAAACATTTGTTGCCATGGTTACAGTGCTATATTTAGAATCTTGAAATGTTCATCATTCGATGCAGTATAGATGTAAATTCAAAGTAGCGGAATCGTCGCATCCTGCTTTGCATATTTTAGCATTGGTGAATAAAAGTTTCGTTGGGGGGGGGTGGAATCCAACCCCCCTCAGGTGAGATAGGGTTAAACTGCATTGCTGCGTCATTAACCAATCAGCGCAGCGATTGATATTAGTGCTTCTGTGCAAGGTTCTGTGCAGCGGCAACAACAATGTCTTGATAATGGGTTTAAGCCCGAAACGTCGTACAAAATAAAACTCTGTTCAAAGCTCGATTATTTATACTGTTATTTGTTTGTATTTAGTGAAACCTCGTGCAACACGCG
Organism: Aurelia coerulea; assembly: GCA_039566865.1. Taxonomy (NCBI): domain Eukaryota; kingdom Metazoa; phylum Cnidaria; class Scyphozoa; order Semaeostomeae; family Ulmaridae; genus Aurelia; species Aurelia coerulea. The sequence continues at coordinate 15,440,426 of CM076944.1, forward strand.
TACAAGAAGTTTGTTTCGGCAACAACAATGTTCGGGAAAACTCTTCCACGACTTACTTTTATGGAAGATTCAAGGCTGTCAACGTTTTCTGTTCCAATCCGGGTGTAGTTTTGTTTGGATTTTCAATCAGCATTTGACAGCAGTTCTCTGTAATACTGGCCACGACATAGTTAAAGTGAATGAACGGAGCTAAGGAGAGCAATCTATAAATAGGACAAAGGAAACTCCTATGCACGTTATTGTTCTGCTTGCTAAACAATATCTACGAACATCTCTAACGCATCAAATTCAATAGGCTAATAATAGAATACCCAGACTCCTTCCGCGCGGGGCTTTCATCTCCGTTGATTCTCTTTAAAAGGGCTAAAACGATTTTCCTTGAGATATCTGGGGTTTTCAGTTAGGCCTATTTGCAGCAGATTAGGCTATTGCAAGAACTGAGTTGGATGTAGATTCCCTTCACATTCATGTAAATTCATGTTTTTTTGTAAGAAACTTAGGTCCAGGGCTGGTTGGTAGTATTTCAAATGTTAGAAAAGTTCTATTACCAAATAAAACTTCTCACGAGGTTCTCATATTTTTTAATCCATGCCGCAGGGTTTCTTCATTTTGTAAATTGAGCCTAGAGTTTCTCATAGCAGTTTCTTATAACATCATTGTATGTTTATGTTTGTTCAGGTACCGTAAATTAGTCCAGGGCTGACTGAGTTGTAGAATTGGAAAATTAAACGAGCACTTACCGAAGGGAAGTGTGAAGTTTGATTGAAATTCTGCGTCATCTTCAATGGAGGAGCAAGGAATTACATGAAATATGCGGTGCATGCGCGTCAAGGTCAGTCTTCAAAGCAGGGTAGCTTTCCTGATAATCCAACAAGGCATATTTATTATCCAATTAGCGAATTACTATGAAGTTAAATAGTAGCTTGGGTGAGGTCATAATATGGGAGGGCATGTAATTCCTTGCTCCTCCATTGAAGATGACGCAGAATTCCAATCAAACTTCACACTTCCCTTCGGTAAGTGCTCGTTTAATTTTCCAATTCTACGTCATCTCCAATTACGTCACCAGTAATTACATGAGACTTCAAAGACAGGAAAGCTACTCTGTCATTTTATAACATATTTTCATGCCATATATGTTTATATATCTAAACACAACATTTCGTTGGACAAAACACAATATTCAATATGTTTATATTTGAAAACGCAAATTTCTTTGGATACAACATAATTTTAAATTATGTTAACATCATCTCAGAATAATTTAATGTTTCTTCAACGTTTTTGGAGTAGAATTTTTTAAATGTTGCAGCATTACTCCACCCTGCAGCTGTCACAATAGTGGCTAATGGCACGCCCTTGTTTCTTGCTGATGATGTAGATGCAGCTCTAATACTATGAGGTCCAAATCTTTTCACGTTAATGCCTGCATCAGACATGATCTGTTTGCACCATCTAGACAATGAAACTGCTTTGTGTGGCTTTTGATAGCTGATAAATAGTTTTTCTTCTTTTTTCCTTATATTCTTAGTCACTTTAATATATTGTTTCATATTTTCAACAACACACAGTTTGTCATTATGACTGTAAGGCTTGAATTCCATTGGTTTCAAATGGTGTCCAGATCTAGATTGTTTGAGTAACGAAGGTATCACAATCCTGCATGTGTCTCCAAATGATATTCCACCAAGTTCTATTGCATGAATCGTCTGACAACGTTGTCCTGTTAAAATACACAAGAGCATGACTAGTCGTAAGGTAAGTGTCTTCAAATTAAGTTGTGTTGTAATACCTTGGGAATCTAGGTATGTTAAAACACGTGAAATATCCCATACATCAGTGTATTTTGGTAACGCAGGTCTGGATTCAAAAACCCCTTTCATGAATCGCTTTACTAAACGATCTTCTCCAAATGTTTGCTTATCTGATACATCTATTATGGCAGATAATGCAGATCTAGCAGTATTGATGGCACTATATCCTAACCCCTGTTTAAATAAATCGGTTAGAAATTCAATACCATCATAACAAGACACTTTGCTTGAATCAAGTCCATGCTTCTTGCAAAATTCTTTAAATTTCTTTACATAAACATTGTATTGTTTTAATGTACCTGGCCTCCAAGATGCCATTATGATTTCTGTTGCTTCATTTGATAAATTTTTTGCAATCTTTTGTTCCCTGACTAAAATCCCGCCATCAGGTTCAATTTCTTTTGAAATGGATGAATCTCCTGCCTCCCTGGCATTTTCAGCAATCCTTTGGAATGATACAGCATCACTGGCCGCGTAGGCAGAAGAGACATTAATTTTGGGTACCAAACTTGATTTGGCCAATCTGGTACTATGGCAATCCCCGTTGCTTCTTCTTTTATGATCTTTTGCATCACTTTGTTTATCAGACTGAAAGGGGGAAAAGCATAGAAATCAAATAAACTCCAATCTAATGAGAAAGCATCTATTGCAAAGGCTTCTGGGTCTGATTTATATGATACATATTTTGAAATTTGACAATTCAGCCTGGAGGCAAATAAATCAATTTTTGGGTCAACTTTTAGATGTTTTATAACTTGCAAATAGTTCTTCCTATTTAACATCCATTCTGCTGATGAAACCTTCCTTCTAGATTCAGCATCAGCTATTATATTCTGTTCACCAGGTATATGGGCAGCTGATAACCAAATTCCTTTTTGAATTGCCCAGTTCCAAAGATCTTTTACTAAATCATTACAAATCTTTGATTTAATAGTACCCATGTTGTTAATATTATGGACTGCAGTGGTGTTGTCAATCATGAGCCTGACATGCTTATGTTTGCATTTTTCACAAAGAGCCCTTAATCCAAAATAAACTGCTTTCAGTTCCAGATAGTTTATATGTCGCTCTTTTTCAATTTCATTCCAACCTCCAAAGGTTTTTCTGTCATGTAATACAGCTCCCCAACCTGTTTTGGAAGCATCTGTATACAGTGTAGCACCAATCTTATTGCAAGAAATATTACTAGATGAAGAGGTGACATTGTTTATCCACCATTCTATATCAACAATTGCTAAATCTGATAAAATCATAGAAGTTTCATAGTTTCCTTTAGAATTTTTGAGAGCCAATATCTTATCATGTTCTAGAGATCTATAAAATAGTGGTCCATATTGCATTCCTGGGAAACTAGAAACCATCATGCCAAGTACTCTGGCAACCTCCCTTATCTTTGGGGTTTTCCTTGTCAATAGATCTCTACATGCCTGTAACAGTTTTAATGCTTTTTCATTTGTTAGTTTAACTGTCATATTTTTTGAATTCAGATGAAAACCAAGAAACACAATTTCTTGTTTTGGTAGCAACTGTGACTTATCAGGATGTGTAACAAAACCTAATTTGTCCATCATCTTCACTGTCTCAAGGACATTTTGGAAGCATCCATCAAAATTGGAGCCTTGCAAATATATATCATCAATATATGGAGAGTTTATAAAACCTCTCTTTCTCAATTCTGCTAGGGGAGGCTTCAACAATTTTGTGAAAATTCTGGGCGCACTTGATAAACAATTAGGAACACAGGAAAAGGTAAATAATTGGTTATTCTTTTTGAATTTCAAAAAATTTTGATATTGCTTATCAACACTGACAGTGTAATATGCATCTTTTAAATCAATAGATGCCATATAACAACCCTGTTCCATGAGGTTCATAACTGTAGCTAGTGTATCCATTTTAAAATGATGGTAACTAACATACTGATTTAGATTTTTTAGATTAAGAATCAATCGAAGTGAGCCATCACTTTTTGGTCTGGTGAAAATTCTAGAAATATATTCTGGTTCACTTTTTTCACATTTTTTGATTATACCCTTAGCAAGCATTAATTCAATTTGTGCATCAATCTGCTTACTTTGAGTTTCATTAAAAATTGCTTCAGTGAAACTGGAGCCTGAATGAGGCATTTCTATAAAATCAATTTGAACTCCTGACACATATGAAAGAATTTCTGGATCTGAGGTAATTGTTTCCCAATTTCTAATATTATACCTCAAAGAACCAGCCTCAAATTTTTTGACTCTATCTTTAAGATACAATTTTATATCAGTAATAATTTGAGATTCGTTTCTCACCTTGTTCCTTGGATTCGCAGTCAACATTGTCACTGCTTCCTCCCTTTGTTGTAGCCTCTGTAATGTGTTTTCTTTTTGAAGTTGGTGTTCCTGCCTCTGTACAAAAAAGGCTGGTTTTGGTTGTGATAGTTGTTGTTATGACTTCTACTGTAATTTGAGTAGCTTCGTCTGTATTCATCATTTCTACCTCTGTATGGATATCTGCTGTCATTGCCTCTCATGGGATTGTTGGTGATACTACTAGACTTTTTCAAATCTGCTATTTGCTGATTGAATTCATCTCCAAATATTAGCTTTGTTATCTGAGTTTCCTCAGAACAAAGATCTTTGTATTCCTGCTTAAGATAGGGCTTTATCATGGCCCGTCTTCTTTCACTTAACTCTCTGTTTACATGTCCAAGCAATGCTGAACTGTCTACCAATTTCTTGGCTATTGGCTTCATATCCTCTTCTTTGATTTTTGAATCTTTTTCTGCTTTCAAGAGCAGCTCTGTCCCCTGGACTAATGCACTTGTAGCTGCAATTACATTTTCTTGGATGTGTGCTATTCTCCTGTCACTATCTTTCTGTTCTTTTCTCATTCTCATCCAAACAGGCCTATTCACTCTGGGTACAATGAGTTGAGAGCAGTTTGATGGCCTCTTGTATGAGGCATGCAATGTCTTCAATTTTTCACCTGGAATCAATTTTTTCCAGCGTTTATCTACAATAGTTGCTAACTTCTCAGACACTGGGTCATCCACTTCTTCATCTTTTTCATTAAGTTCTTCGTTTAAATCATCGAGAAATTCACCTCTATCTTTGTTTGCAACTTGCCCTGCATCCTCGCCTTCTGGCGCTTTCGGGTTCTCCTGGTCACTTTTCTGTGACAGATGCGAGGAAGACGAAGTTTTACGACGTCTCTTCCTGTGTGAGCGCTTACTTCCATCATCAGAAGAGGAAGATGACTCGCTGCTGCTGGAATTTGTGTCATTCCATGAGCGTTTCTTTCCTGTGCTGCCTGACTTAGGCCTATGAATTTGGGCTTCGTTGTGGCCATGGAATCCTTTAATTCATTCATATTTTGCAGTTCGTTCTGCGTTGTTTTACTAGTTTGTGGTACGTTCCACTCATGTCTTGACATTATCTTGTGTGGGTTTGAAGTTGACATGTGGTTTGACCTTCCGGTTTCTTCTGTTTCTTCTTCGCACGAGGTCGAGGAGGCAAACCCGTCTTGCTTCTGAGTTTCCTCTGAATTATCTTCCATACTTCTCTCCCACACGAAAGATTTTATTTCCTTGGTATTTCTAAAGTTCGTATCTACAGCATATAAAAAGTAGAGGGTATCTACAACTGTATTAGACACAAAATCACGACGAGCAAAATCAAAAAACCAAGAGCTCGAATTGGGTCGACTGACTCAAAGACGCACGCTTCGCAACTGACCTTGACGCGCATGCACCGCATATCTCATGTAATTACTGGTGACGTAATTGGAGATGACGTAGAATTTGAATTTGCTGAGGGAAGGGCACAAGAAGTGCTTATGCGCAAAGCTTAACAGCTTAGTTTATAATTTTTGCAAGTTGCCATGGGAGCTGCTATTCTGGAAAGTATGGTGCAGTTCATTTGCACTTCCTACTTTTGAAGTGTCATATCACACATGAACCAAGGCATGACGCTGGGCAATGTTTGACCATTCATCCTAGCAATTCGTTCTATTTAGGTATCAATATAAATCAATTTAAATGGCCAACATAAAGCTGTGAATTCTCTTATTGAATGAATGTTTTTTTTCTTATATCTCAGTTAAAACTCGACAAAATACAAAATACAATATTCTGTGCCGTCCATAGCCGAAATAGACATGACGTCATCTGGTTCTGGCTATGAACGGCACAATGAATGTTGCTTATTACTGCAACGCTTGTGTGATTTTGTGAACCATAACATCCAGAAGAGAAGAGTACATGTATAGCAGAGCATAACAAAGCATAGCAGAAGAGATTTGCCCTTCACTTTCATATAAAACACAAATTGTTAACAAAAAAAGAGAACTACATTAGGTGATCAGTATTTTATCAACACTACTTCTACTTTATCAACAATACTTCTACTTTATCAACACTACTTCTACTTTATCAACACTACTTCTACTAGTCCCACGCAGCTACACTATGATGCTGAAATTTCAGAATTTTAGCCCTTCTTGGCAGTCATTCATTGAAAAAAGTAACGTATGCTCCAAGGCTGAGCATGTTTTATTCAGAATTCAGCAATCTGGCAGGTATTTACTGCAGTTCCTTTGACGCATACAGGATCATACATCATCTTTAGCATAGGGCATCCTTGCCAATTTCTTTTCTGTCACGATGGCAGTGGTAATTTTAGAAAGTTCAATTGTTGCTAGTTAGCTTTTATAGGAAACTGCTATATATCCTTCTTGACCTTCTTGGTATATTCCTTCTCCATACAGCCACGTTTCATATTTGCTTTACGGCGGGGCATTAAAGTTGCGTGTCAACTGGAGTCAGTAAAGAAACAATCTGTGAGATCCAGTTTTACAATTTTCGAGCAGTAAAGCAGTGCTCCACATCCTCTCACCATTAACCAATTCATGGCGTAAAAATGGCAGCAAGAATTATCTTGTTGAATGAATGTTGGCCATGGATTCTAAGACACAATAAACCTGAACCTGAATCTGGAACAAGGGCAGGGCAATCTTACAGCCAGGATCGAATGAAAAGTTCCTTCAACATTTCTTTGCGTCCATAAGATGATGATCCCTTAACCCTATTCTACATGGGTAAATCAAGGACCACTTTCTCATTGGGGGGGGGCAAAAAAGGCTCCCCAGATTATCTAAGCAACCTGAAATTCTATAACTTGATACACATGATTACCAAGCAATTATGAGTGTAAAAATAGTATCATATGCTAATTAGTAACATGATATGTTGCTAGGCAACGCAAAAACAATGGACATTGGCTGATTTTGACTCTTCTCTTAAAAACTTCATATTTTCAACAAAAAGTGATTAATAAATAACTTTAAAGTTATAGATATGATACATACTGATTCTTCTTTATGAAAATTCTCAACAATTTTATTTTGGAATTCTTTGTTATAAAAACTGTCAATCAAAGTCATGCTCGATACCTAAATAAATTAGCTGATGCCTTATTGGCATTTTAAATCAGTCTTTAGTCATAAAAACGATATGAAATTGATCTTCAATTCTTAATTGGTCAATTTTGATCATAATGCAATAATTATTTCATATATAAGTTGTTAGTTTGTACGTGCGGCTACAATAGCCTATGCTTTCTTAGCGGGTTTCCCTGTGCCCTATTGAAAGATTTGACTTGTATGCTTGCTACAATAAATGATAAATACGCAAAATATCTTTAAATGAGTTAATAGCCTAGAGCTTAATGTACTAAACGTTTTGGGCTTAACCAACCTCGTCCCCAGGGCCTTTTTGTCATATTGGGACGGAGACGAAAAGGCCCTGGGATCGGCTGGTCACATAAGCAATCTGATTGGCTATTGCTTTTCACATGAATTATATTCAATTCAATTCAACTTGAACCACTTTCGTGTTGTTATAATCGTTTGTGTCCAATTTTACAAATGGAAATAAACTCGATAAAGATCTCCATGGTATATTCCAGAAGTTTGCGCTAATTTGCTTTATCCTGAGAAATCAGGGCCATAGTGGCTCCCTGATGCATGAATTTCATGACTACGTAACTAAGCAGTAACTTATGATAGGCCCTCAGAACAACAGGGGGCCTATCCCAGTTTAGAATAACAAGCTGAATACCTTCGGGAAAGCGGAATTAGGCGGAACCACTGGTGGGCGGAGCTGACTAACCTCAGAAATAATCGTAGACATTCTCGAATTTGAAGCTGGTTTAGATTGGTACTTTCCTTAGATTTTGTTCATGAAGTCACTCTTACCAACGTTTATAAGTGATATACTATAAAAGTAATTCGTTTTGTAGACAATGTGAAAGTGTGACAACACCAAAGCGAATGAAAAATATATCTATTCAAATTGAAAGAGAAAAGTTTCAGGAACAAATACAACAACAACTTGCGGATTATCTATTTTTCGACAGCACAATGTTGCTTGTAGACTTCGATGGGCGAATTATCCGGGAGCAACTGGCACAGGACGGACTTTCCATAACCGGTTGGCAAAGTGGCGAATCCCATCGGAGCCATGCGATAAGACATTGAAAAGCAGTTAAAAACACTTCACCAGCTTTCGATTTGCGAAAAAACTTTGATAAGTCGATGAAAACCAGTCGCAAATCTTTGAACGCCTGAGCCCTCAGCTTGTTTGCTTGTTTGGTTTTGGTCACTCAACTCCACTGCAACTGCAACCCGTACGCGGCAGCCATAGCCTGACGTAAAATTACTGCATACATTATGATTTCTATAATTTATGACACCCACGGAGAGAGGCCTGTTTTGATAGTCATGCGACCAGCTGATCCCACGGCCTTTTCGTCTCGGTCCCAATATGACAAAAAAAGGCCATAGGGACGAGGTTGGGGCTTAACCCTTCATCGGTAGTAACGAGAAAAGGTATAAAGCAAGGAAAACCTAACTGAAGATGATTTCCTTTTCGAATCGCACGCTCTTTCTTTTATGTCGCATTCTTGCGCCGCATTCTTTTTCATTCAATTAATACACTATTCTATCGATCGTTCTTTTTCTGCTTCTTACGCTCTAACGTACCGTTTTCTTGTTACCACTGATGAAGGGTTAAGCCCGAGACGTTTAGTACATTAAGCTCTAGGCTATTAACTCATTTAAAATTATTTCATATGTTTATTATAGATATGACGTCATATATGAGTATGACGTCATATATCTTAGATTTTGCTGATGTCAGCAAAATACACAAAATTACCGGGTGTCCCAAAATCGGATTTGATCGGGACTAGCGACAAAAATTTAGGTCCAATCAATCCACAATACTTTTTTATATAATCCTCGATAGCTAACTTGAAGATAAATACCTTGTTTGTTGATATTGGTGCATGGAGAGTTGTAATATCAATCTTGAAAGTCCCAATTTCCTAACTGAAAACGTGCTTGAGGAATCTCCTCAGTCATATGCATAGTGTAGTAGTGTGAGCATGCTAAGGCACACATTTTTAGGCACACATTTCAATTGAAATTTGAAAGCTAAAAATTTACAAACGTAGCCATGTCGAAGGAAAAATTCACAAAGGAATATATTTCTTCAATCATAGTGCACCTGCACAAGAGCCAAGCACAAATGAGCAATTTTAAGAATCTTATCCATGGATCATTTTCCCTTGGGTATATTTGATTTCTTGTTCGTAATAATTCGAAGAAAGATGAAACAAAATGCATTTCATTTAATTCATGAAGATTGCAAGAACTAATTCATTTTTCACACCCAAGCAAACTATTTTGCGGATTACTTTCTTTTTTGAGACAGATGCAATGCTAACTCTTCGAAACTTTTGAAGCGTAAAAAAAGATGTCTTTTCAGGACAAAATTGATGAATTTGATTGAATTTCTATTCAAATATTTTCCTCAGTATGAGGCTTCGTTCTCTTATTTCACGGTAATTCAGAAGATTCCCCAAAATAGCGCGTTTGCAGTTTAGGCTAAAAGCCACAAGCTCTGGTTTGGAGGTTCAGGCAAATTTCAACTTTGAACATTAATATTCCAACTCTCCATGCACCAATATCAACAAACAAGGTATCTATCTTCAAGTTAGCTATCAAGGATTATACAGGGTGTCCCAAAAAACATGTGCGCTGTTTGAGTGGCTTCTGCGGAGCAGCCATTAAACCAAATTTTCTGTTTTTAAGATTCTTGACAGAAGAGACTTCAAACTAAAGGTTGACACCAAGTTTGAGTAAATCTGATCACTAGTTGCTGAATTATGGAGCAAGAAAGCCAAAATTCTTGGCTGCCTCAAAACCAGAGGATTCATTATTCTCCATTGCGTTAAAATCAACGAAATTGATTGAAAAAAACATACCTAGCCCTGTTTTCTGATGGTCATAACTGAGACAGATAGTCATACATTGAATTTTGTGACAACCAAAAATTTGGACATATCTAGGGTTGCTAGGAATGGTAATGTGCAACACAAGTGATCCAGGCCATGTCATGCGTCCATCCGATATTATGCTTCTCAAAAGTGATAAAGTCGTTTTAAACCAACATTATTGCGTTCAGCAGGCTGTTCGGTCAATATTCTTGAGTTATATGGTCATTAATTACTCCTAAATGCGTTTCCTGGCATAACTGTAAAGTTTAAGTTCATTTAATATTAAAACTTCCCCGACTGCTTGCTGTCACTGCAACTTTCTTCGCAACGGAACGGCTGCAAATATTTGAATGATTGAATTATGTCCATAGCGCATGCGTTCATAGTCCCCGTGATGATTGGCTGTCAAGATAACCCAAAAACAAAGCTGAAAAACAATACGGGGAGTACCATGTATCCCCAACAAGAGTGATTGTGACTTTCTTTCTCAATAAATCAGCAACCACTTTTCAGATTTACATAAACTCGGTGCCAAACTCTGACTTGAAATCTCTTCTATTCACAAATCTGAAAAACAGGAAAGTTAAAGTTATGGCTCCTCCACAGTAGCCATTCAAACGGCGCACATGTTTTTTGGGACACCCTGTATAAAGAATTATTATGGATTGATTGGACCTAAATTCTTGTCGCTAGTCCCGATCAAATCCGTTGCGTTTTTTTTTTGGGACACCCGGTATAAAACTATAGATAGAGGTTGATCTTTAAAAATTAATCAGTTGCTCTGAAGATGCCATAGTGGGCGAGACTAGTTAGCACTTGAAGAAAAATAAATGCGCAAAAGATCCATTTGATGCCTGCTTTCTCATGTTGTTCAATCGTACACTATATATGCTGTTTTAAGCATACTGACCAGCCTCGAGCAAAAGAAAAAATTAGTCCTGGTAATATTGTTGGTTGTTGCCAAATAAGCCCTCCCCCCTAATATTTCTTGCGAAATAAGCCCCCGAGGGCTTATTCGAGGACTTACGGTATTTTGTATCGCAAAACCTATCAATGCGACCTTTGAGGAGGAGATTACTGGTTCCTGCAGAGAAAAGACGGAACGAAACAATTAAGATTGGATGTTGTTAAACGCAATTTGGAGACATTTTCAAAAACGGAAAAGGAAGTCAAATTGATGCTGGAGTTTTTAGTCAGGGGTGGAAAAACTAGTTGAATTTCTGGGACCAAAATAACTCTTGAAAAAATTTCTGTGAGAACCAGATGTGCCAAAAAGGTCCACTTTGTGAGAGGTTATGATATGTAATACATTGACAAGATTTTGAATATTGATTATCAATTTTTAGTCACAAAATTTAAAAGTTTAGTAATTTTTAGTGTACTTTGGCAAATTTTGTTACATTTTTAGCTGATTATTTTCTGAGTTATAAAGAGTGACTTCCTTTGTCTGGAAACAGTGTTGATTGGTTGAACAAGATCAAATTTTCCAAAGACTTGGTTTGAAATGCAAAGAGAAAATTTGGGATGTTTACATTATGTTAGAAAATTAATTTCCCATTTTTCTTATTTTTTTCTTTTAGGATTCCTTTTCCTTCTTCTTTTATTGTTCTTTCATTTCTTTCTGGTGACCTGCAAAAACTTTCTGGGACCATTGGTGCTGTGGTCCGCTACTCTTTCCAACCCTTTTTTTAGTAAGTGTATCGTTTAGCTGAGGAATATATAAACCAAACCTTTTGAATCGCTGAAAATCGTCTACGATTCTGAGACGAAACTGTTTCTGTATATCTTATTTGTAGTTACTTTTATGGATGTTTCAACAAAGGTCAATATTCTTCGACCTGAAAATGCACTCAATTTTGGCTCCAAATGAGGTCTTTGTCTGAGCATCCAACAACTGTAGAGGAAAATCACTTCCACCGATTTATCAAAACAAATTCCAGGTGGTTGAACAACTTAGTAGCCATTTCAATTTTCCTGAGGGCATGCAAGGATTCACTTCGAACGACCGATTTGGTATGGGGGGGGGGGGGGTTAGAAAGGAGCGATTTGATTGGCTGAATGCCGTAGAGGATTCGAACGGTATGTATTGAAATGCTTTTGTGTTGGACACTCACCGGAGTATGGAAAGTCAGATGAAGAACTGTTACCCAGCTCAAGATAAGGCTCAAATCATCACTGGTTGCCAGATCATGCGGAAATCATCAAATTTCACGCTGATCAGCCAATGACATCACCGCTTTCTAAATCCTTGAGACAAAATTGGTCGTTTGAGGTGAATTAAATAAATCATGCATGTTAAAACTCTTCCATTGTTTGGATGTCACTCAAGTACCTTTCGAGTAATATCATACAGAAATAAGGTAAATTTATTCTCGGGATTTCCTTTACTAAGACAAATAGTTAGTTGAGTTTCTTACAAAGAAATATACATGTAGTTTTTTATGATGAGGCCACAGGATATAGCTTATTCAGCTAAGCTTAAGAAAGCTTCATTTTGACTCATTTGGTATTTGATCGTTTTTGGAATTTGTCTCCTTTACTGTTTTGTAGAGGAAAGCTTTTCTACAATTTTTTGTCTCATATACTCATATTTTCTTTATTCCAAAACAGGAAGGGACTGACTTCTACGAAGGAATTAGAGCAGGTACGGGATCTGTTATTGTTGCTCTGTAAAATTTGTTTGTATTCATTTAGTCTTGTTCACGTTTCTAAATCTAATGGAATTTTACTAGGAAGAAACGAGAAATTGTCTTCTGTTCTGGTGCAAGTTGAACCGCCATTTAACGGTGACAGGTATGTATGTATGTTATGTATGTTAAAATTTGCCACAAAAGTAAAGATTTACAAAGTTTAAACTAGAAATAATTTTCATTAGTGAGTGCTGCGTACTGGTCGTTGGCTTTAGGCTGTGTTAAAAATTGTTGTTGGTGGAGCGTGCATGAAGAATTTGAATCTATTACTCTACCAGGGGAGTCAGAATGAGGCCGACTCTGCATAAAAGGTTGGGTCTGGGGCATAGCCCCAGAAAATTCCTTGTTAACTACGCCCTTGAGACGGTGGAAAAATGAGGGGACGCCGTTTTGATTTGTGAAGCTGAATCAATAAGGTTGTATTAGGGAAAATTTTGTGTGATCAGTGGTGTGATCCAACTTAGCCTCGTTTTCTATTTCCATCAACCATAATGCTTTGCAGGTGTTTGTTTAATTTGACCTGCAGGGATTTACCCTCATTGCATAATGTCTGGATCCTTCGTCTACGGCTGGTGCCCATTGTCAACTATAGACTGGCTACACAATCTCTGTATGCTTCTCAGAACTGATTTGTCGCTAAAACAGAGACTTGTTGCCAAACAGTGTCTGAAATCGGACTGAGTTGATAGCCTCGTTTTCAAAAGCGCTATTTGCCTTTCTGAACAAAAATTTTCAATTTTCGTCAGCAATCTTCGCTTATTTCCAACATTATCTTTTTCACTGACTCTGTGTGCACTGTTTTAAGCATTCGAAAGCTGGTTTTTCGATATCAATTAACTGCATGGAGTGTATGACTTCGGAAACCCGAAAACATTGGGAGCTTCTAAGGCCAAATTGATTCTGTTGCTCATCTCTCAGAGCCTGCGAATACAATACAACAAAAACGTACTACTCAGTCTCTCACAAGCACTGATAGTCCTCGAAGAATCTAACTCCAAAATATGCATATGCGATCTCAATATCACTACAGCTGCCTAGCTAGGGCTTCAAACGGCTTCCAATACAAAACACAACATGGACACAACACAAGTACTTTCGCAAGCTACTTGCTCCAAGGAAAACTAAACTATTCGTCCGACCTTAGCCTTACTTATCCGTGACACATCTAATTGGCCAAACTCGCAACCAGTGAAACTGCAAAGCCTCCCTCAGTTTCTCCACCCCCTTACCCAGTTTTTGCATCAAAATGAATACGTAAAGTATTATTTGTTACAGAGCTGCCTCTGCATGCGCTGGTTGAAGCAAAGAATCACACACAAAACTCCATCTTTTTGTGCATGCAGAATCTCAATCTCAAATCTCATCCACAACCGTCAATCTATCAATCTCCCCATAATTTCTTAAAGTTCAAATTTCCCTTCATTAGGCCAAAGTAGAACTAGAAATAACTATAAGTTATCAACTGCGCGCATTAAATGGGGAAGAATACTACAATAAAGAGAATTACACTTCTCAGATGACATTTGTTATCCCTGGTAAAGCCGGCGAAAAGAATTGGTAGATGAAGTTTTGCTACTCTCTTATGCATGTAACAGTTAAATTGATCATTGCTATTTTTACCCATCTTAAATAAAGTAATTGCTGAGACTGGCCTTAGAATACATGGTTGGAAGAGATTTCGATGGGGGCTGGATCTTGTTCCTTTATTCCGTATTCTTGCAGAAGAGGGATCTGCAATGTTTTAACCTTGCAGAAGAGGGAACGGGCACAGGTCGGGAAATCAAGGGGAAATCGAATTCTTACAGAATTATAATTTTTGCCAAATTTTCTGCAAGCTGAATAGATTCTGAACTAACAGAAAAACCAACATGTTATTATGTTGATATGTTATGCAATAAACAACCACATTAGGGATATCTAAAATGCCCCCTTTGAGCTTAAATCAGGTGAAGTTGAAAAACTTTGGTGAGGGGTGCATCACTCTTCCAAAAAAGTGCACGAGATCTTTCAGGAGAAAAGGATTTTAAGGAATTTTTACAGATTTTTCTTGACAAAGGTGTACGAGATATTTACAAAGTGATATACGCCCCTCGAACTTTGGGTGACTCTCAAAATCTGGTCATTGTAATTTCTCAACTGTATTTCATTATAAAGGAGGTTTAGGCACTCTTTAAAGTAACAAACGTAGATTTTATGAGTCTTTCAAATATGAAAGAAAATACAGCCGAATCGTGGCTTGTCTTTCTCTCCTTGCCAACAATGCAGAGTTCAATTCTGAGTCTTTGTAGGAATTCTTGAGAAAGTCAACATATTTCAAATCGAAATCCTACTTCCTCGTGAACCGCAATTCACGATTCCCCTTATTCGCGCCGCGCGCAATGCATTGTGGTTTTGGTAGTCAAACCGCACGTGGGCCTAATCAAAACAAACATAGATCACTACGAATTAAGCTCGCAAGTATGGCAACGAAACACCATTTAAATAAAACATTCCAAGTTCTGTCTCTTCAACCTGACCCTAGTTTTTCTCAAAACTCATGCAAGGGTACTGGGAGCAACGTGGAAGGCGATAAGGCTGGAGAAACTGATGTGCAGGCAGAAAAAACGAAGGCATTTTCATCGGAGAAAGGAGGGCCTAATGTAAGTGGTGGCTTCACATGTTGTGTTCCGTTGTGCTTCAACAACTCGAAGAGAAACAGAAATTTAAAGTTTTACAGATTTCCAAGTGGGAGTAAGCCTGAGAAGATTCAATTGAGAAAGAAATGGCTTTCACTTATAAGCCGTAAAGGGTTTAACCCAACGGAAGGTCACAGAGTTTGTTCAGAACATTTCCCAGATGGTAACAAGACCTACATGAACAATCTTCCGATCATCGTTCCCAAATCAACACGTCCTACTATTCCAAAGCCAAGGACAACAACAAAAGCAAGGAACAGGGATGCAGAAACAATATTTTACGAATCAGAAAGAAGAAACGATGCAACTGAAGTTGATGAAGTTGAGGGTGACCTTGATGAACTTGCATCTCTGAGGGCAGAAATTAATGCTATGAAAATGAAGCATGAGGATGAAATGAAAAGGGCTCGAGACGAAGTAAACTCTCTGAGGCTAGAGAAGGATGACCTCAGAGCTAAGAACTTAAAGAATTCACTTTCTGTCACCGCTTTGAAGAACAATGAGAAAATGTTCAAGTTTTATTCAGGAATTAAAGACTATGAGACATTTAAAATTCTGTTTGACTCATTTGGAACCTCTGCTGAGAAGCTGATTTACTATGATTCACATACAAATCCTGACAAGGTAACTGCAATGGCCAAGAAGCACGGACCTAAAAGATCACTGTCAGCAGAGCAAGAGTTTTTTCTTGTGCTAGTTCGACCACAGTCTTCTGGAAAAAGATATCGCCTTCAGAGCTGGAATATCAGTGTCTCATTTTTTCCAGAATTTGCATCACATGGATAGATTTCTTGCATTCAAGATTCCGAGCTCTCCCAATCTGGGCAACAAGGGAAACTGTTGATAAGACCATGCCAAAGTCATTCAAAGAAACATATCCAACAACACGTGTCATATTAGATGCCACTGAAATATTCATTGAGATGCCTGTTCGCTAAGATCTCAAAGTGAATCGTACTCGAACTATAGGCACCATAACACTGCAAAAGGATTGGTTGGTATTGCACCATCTGGAGCTATTACATTTGTGTCAGATTTGTATGCAGGAAGATGCAGTGACAAAGCCATTACAAAGGATTCTGGTTTATATGACTTACTTGAAGAATGGGATTCTGTCATGGCTGATAAAGGGTTTACCATTCAGGATGATCTTCCTCCAAGGACACACCTCAACATTCCACCATTTTTGGGTGCTAAAGCATCATTGACTTTACATGAAGAGACAGAAACCCGGCGTATTGCCTCTGTCAGGGTTCATGTAGAGCGTGCAATTCGTCGCATCAAAACATTCAAGATCTTGCAGTCTGTTTTCCCAATAAGGATGGCTGCAGACATGAATAAAATATGGATTGTCTGTGCA
This sequence comes from Aurelia coerulea, assembly GCA_039566865.1. Classification (NCBI taxonomy): domain Eukaryota; kingdom Metazoa; phylum Cnidaria; class Scyphozoa; order Semaeostomeae; family Ulmaridae; genus Aurelia; species Aurelia coerulea. The sequence continues at coordinate 15,457,286 of CM076944.1, forward strand.
TATTTAACAAACTTGTTACCACCACTGATTGCCACAGATTAATTTTTTATGTTCTTTGGGAGTAACAATGTTTGCAATTCAAACATGGGTCTTATTCTAGGTCTAATGGCTTTTCCTTTGTGATGCTATTAAATTTTGTTTCTTATGAAGAGGGATGAAAATAGATAATGAAATATTTTTCATGTTTAACTTAGTTTCTTATTTTCCTATGACATGATGGGCACAGAATGAATCAGAGCAGGGCACAAAGTGGATCAGACACACTTATGTCTTATAAAATCTGTAACATCCTCAAGAAAATTAAGGGACTTTGCCAGAAGCAATCAGATTTCAATTCAGGGCTAGGAAACTTTTAAATTGGTTATGGGCTGGAATGCGGTTTAAAGAAAAAGTGTAACTAACCTTAACAATACTAAAAAGTAAAATCTTTGTCTCCATACTTTGGCACTTTAGTGTAATTCTCTCCTGTACTTGCTCCAAGTTTATTCTATGTCTAATTTGCAGTTCTAAATATATAAACAACTTATTTTGGCTCATCGACGATGAAGAAGGGGAAAAAAGGCTGCTTCTTTGTAAAAATTTAGTTGTCGTAAAGTGCAGATTAGGCACAGAGTAAACTTAGAGCAAGTCTACAGAAACAGAACCATTGGCTGGATGGTTTCATATGACCAAAATAGCTGGCATCTGGTTCCTTTGCATTTTCATTTCAAAAATGCTCAGGTAGTCAAGTCTGAGCAAATAACAGTATAACTTGTGTCTAAAAAAAGAGATTGACAATGCCAAATCAATCAAAGTCAATACAATTTCAGTTCATATGTGGTGTGGCTGTATAGTAGCAAAGATGTACAAACATTTTGTTCCAGATTTATGAATCATTTTACAAAAGATATTCAACATAAAATTGTGTTAGTTCTGGAAGCATCTTATCGTTCCAAAGTCTCTCATCACACATTATTTTCTCCACAAACATTTCCTTTTCAGTATAAACAACAAAGTCAATAGACTGAAGTCCAACAATGTTCATAATTCCTTGACATTGATAGAAGTAAGCATGAGAGCTCTTCAGTTTTGGTCCACGTGGGCTCATTTCCAAGAAAAAAATTCTTCTCTTTGCATGCATCTGCTATGTTCATTTCTTTCTTTGAGAAGGGGCATTTGATCTCAATCCCACCTGCCACTTTGCCTGCATCAATCAAAACACCATCAGGACTTGCTCCAAGCCATGGCCACCTTGGATTGATTATCAATCCACATTCCATCACTTTCATCCTGGGGTCACAATGTGATTCCAAGTATTGCTGCAGAGCTATCTTTTCCTTATCTCTTCCCCATTTCAGGGCAGGTGTACACATTGTTTGTCCAGTCTTTTGAATGGTGTCCAGGAGGGATTTTGGTTGCACAGTTTTCTTTCTTTTTATGATGCGGCCAAATAATGAAGATGTAAGTCTCTTTGACCGTTCTAGGTGCCAAATTTTGCTGTTACTTTGCCCCTGTGTTTGCTTCTCAATTGTGCGGCATTCATCTAGAGTGACACCCACCCTTTCCTTGATGTGCATTCTCGTATGCTCTTCACCTACCATATCAATCCTATCAGGGAAACTTGCAAATATATCAATTCTGGTAAACTTGGTGGAGGTACTGTCAAAATTGCCATCAATAGACTTTTCTGCATTGATCACATTGCATGATGTCTCAAACAGTTTGCATGGCTTGTGTTCATTTCCTTTCAATGTTTCCACAAACAGGGTAGCCTTTCCTGCCCTCTCAAGTGCAGCTGAAAGTTTTGCTATGTCATCTGACATTGTTTCTCTTGCAAAAGGAGGAGTGGCACAGTAACGTTCTCTGCTACCAGTCACAACTGGTCTCTTGCGCTTTTTTGATTGGTCTCTGTCATAGTCTGCCCTTTCAAACTCAAGTTCTGTGAATTTCACAGCTGTGCTTCATGTCAGTTTTCTTCCTGGAGCATTCCATTTCTGAAGGACTTGGGTGCAGCTGACATCTTCAGGAACATACTGAAGTCCAAGATTGCAATAGTCCAGGAGTGTATACAGCATGGCAGCAACGTGCTTGCAACAGCCACCCTGTCCTGCTTTGCAGCTACATTTGGCAAGATTTACCTTTCCAGTTTCATGTTCAAGATGCACATAAACATCATACGTCTGACTTTTCATTGCTGCAGAAACCTTTGATTTCACTAAAAATAGTTCCAGGCTGCCAGCAGAAACGTTTGGCTTCACCATCACATTGGATACATAGCCCTCCTTCCAAAGCTTGTATCCTTGCAACTTGTTGCGGTAGGCTTTTGGGGCAATATTGTCAGGCATGGTTGAACTGTTTTCGATTAGTTTTTCGTTCAACTGAATTTCGGAGAACCTTGGCATGTTCTTCAAACTGACGCTCCAGTCACACTGTATTTTACCAAGTTGGTTAGGCCTAGCATCAGTGCCTTCCACTTCTCTGCTGTCGTGTTTCTCTGCCTGTACATCGATTTATCCGGCCTTATCGCCTTCCACGTTGCTCCCAGTACCCTTGCATGAGTTTTGAGAAAAACTAGGGTCGGTGTTTCGTTGTCATAAGGCAGTGTGAACAGTTTATTGTGTCGAGTCAATGCCAATTGAAAATGCGATTGTATGCAAGCATTGAATGACGTAAATTCCAGTATTGTGCAGTTAAAGAAATGACCATTCATAATGTTGACTTTTGAAGGCTTCGTTGGTTTACATGGAATTCAGCCACTCGATCTCGCAGCTATTATCGCGATGTTTAGTCTCTTCTCCTTTTCAAGGCGAAACAAACTAATGAATATATCGATGGAAAGAACTAAAACAAGTATGGAGCTGCACAAACTACTACTTTTCACATTTCATAAAGAAAACCATCCACAAAATGTGAAAAGAGGGGGTGTTGGGCTTTACGTAAGAGATTCTCTCCCTTCAAAAAATCGTCCTGACCTGGTTACTCTCCCAGAATGCGTTGTTTGTGAGATCCAATTAAACAAGAAAAAGTACTTTTTTGTTGTAATTTATAGAAGTCCAAGTCAAAATCAGAATGAATTTGATCATTTCACGATTAATTTTGAGATGTTGCTGTCAAAACTGCATGCTGAGAATCCTTTTTGCGTTGTTATCACCGGTGACTTCAACTGCCGCTCGACCCAATGGTGGGAACATGATATTGAGAATAACGAAGGAAAGCTGTTTGAGCCGTTAACGTCTGACCTTGGTCTTCATCAGCTGATTTCAGAACCAACGCACTTGATGGGAGATTCTAAATCCTGCATTGATTTAATTCTAACTGATCAGCCTAACCTCGTCATAGAATCTGGTGTCCATCCGTCTCTACACGAGCATTGTCATCATCAAATTGTTTATGGAAAATTATCTGTCTCGAACATAGCACGACCTCCTTATACCCGCAGGATTTGGTACTATGATAAGGCTGATTTTGTCGCCATTATGAAAAGTATAGAGATGTTTAATTGGCACGAGCATCTCTACAAAATTGAATGCCCCAATGAGCAGGTGAAATTGCTAAACGAAGTGCTGTTAAACATTTATTCAAATTTCATTCCAAATCAAACTAAAACTATTCAGCCTCGCCAATTGCCCTGGATAACACCAGCTGTCAAAAGATTTTTAAGGAAAAAGAATCATGCTTACAAAACCTTTGTGAGAAACGGTCAGCCAGAAGACAAGCTCGAAGGAATACTAAATATGGTAGCTGAAGGTGCAAAAATGATTGATGATGCAAATCAAAATTACCTCCGTAATACAGGGCAAACCCTAGCAAATCCAGGGACATCGAGCAAAACCTACTGGTCTTTAATCAATACTGTTCTAAATAAGGCAAAGATTCCTATAATACCACCCCTTTTAGAGAATGGGTTATTCATTACGGATTTTACTGAAAAGGCACAGGTATTTAATGACTATTTCATCCTCCAATGCACGACCATCGACACTGGCAGTGAGATTCCACAAGATATCCAAGGAATTTCAACCCTGATTGGAGATTTTGACATCTCAGAGGAAAAGATACTGAAAATCATAAGATCACTTAATCCTAACAAAGCCCATGGCTGGGTTGGTATTTCTATAAGAAGGATAAAACTAAGCGATGCTTCATTAGTTACTCCTCTTAAAATAATATTCACGAACTGTTTGAAACATGGTGTATTTCCTGAAATATGGAAGTGTGCAAATGTAGTCCAGGTTCATAAGAAAAACGAAAAAAATTTAAAGAGTAACTACCGTCCTATTTCTCTTCTACCAATTTTTGGGAAGATGCTTGAAAAACTTGTGTACGATTCTTTATACACACATCTTGTTTCGTGTGATTTACTTAACCCCAATCAGTCTGGCTTTCGTCCCGGTGACTCGACAGTCAACCAATTGATTTCCATAACGCATACAATTTTTGAGGCATTTGACTGTAATCCCCCACTCGATGTTCGTTCTGTGTACCTCGACATTTCGAAAGCATTTGACAGAGTATGGCACGATGGTCTTATTCATAAACTGAAACGATGTGGTGTCTCGGGACAACTTCTCTCTCTTATCCAAAGTTTCCTTAAGGATCGAAAACAGCGAACTGTTCTGAATGGGCATTGTTCTAATTGGGGGGATATTTTAGCAGGAGTGCCCCAGGGTTCTATCTTAGGACCATTATTCTTTCTTGTGTATATAAATGATCTCACTGCAGATTTAAAATGTAATGTTAAACTTTTTGCCGATGATACGTCCTTGTTTACGGTTGCCCGAGAAGCTAATGAAGCTGCACAACACATGAACCATGACCTACAACTGATAAGCCAGTGGGCCCATGATTGGAGGATGTCTTTCAATCCCGATCCGCAAAAGCAAGCTGTTGAAGTACTATTTTCAAGGAAAAGAAATGAAATAGATCATCCAGTGATCCTCTTCAACAACATACCCGTAAAAAAAGTAGATGAACATAAACACCTAGGTATTATCTTGGACTCAAAACTTTCTTTCTCAGCTCATATTAAAGCTGCTATCTCTAAAACGAGAAAGGGCATTGGTTTGCTAAAGTATCTCTCCAAATATTTGCCCAGGAATACCCTAAACGAATTGTATAAACTTTATGTACGACCCCACCTGGACTACGGGGATGTTATTTATCATATTCCAGCTAAAGTATGTGAATTCAGTCAAAACATTATTTTACCAAATTTAATGGAAAAATTAGAATCTGTCCAATATTCTGCTGCACTTGCTGTAACAGGAACATGGAGAGGATCATCACGAGAAAAACTGTATGCAGAGCTTGGCTGGGAGTCACTAAGTTCCCGTAGATGGAGTAGACGCCTTACTTTATTCTATAAGATCATAAATAACCTCACTCCATTGTATACAAAGGAGCCAATCCCACTTCTTCAACAGTCAAACTACTCTCTTCGCAACCAGGATGTTATTGGGCGAATAAGGGCAAGAACAGAGAAATTTCTATCAAGTTTCTATCCCAATTGCATCTCTGAATGGAATAAACTTGATCCAGCAATCAGACTTGCACCTTCTGTCGCTGTCTTTAAAACAAAGCTTCTGTCAATAATTCGTCCCCGTGCAAAGTCGGTTTCGCTATTCATGACCCAATGGGCTTAGGTTATCTTTTACAAATCAGGGTCGGTCTCAGCAAATTGAATTTTCACAAATTCAAGCACAATTTTAGGGATACAGTGAACCCAATGTGCCCAACGAATGATGGCATTGAGGATACGGAGCACTTCTTGTTGCTTTGCCCTGCATTCGACATTCAACGACAAGATCTTCTCGCTGGAGTTTCAGAATTGTTGCGACCATTTGTCCAAATCGACGCGCTTCCAAACAATGTTCTGGTTCAATACTTATTGTATGGTCATGAAGAACTTTCTGACCAAGTGAATAAAAATACACTCGAAAAGACTCTAAGTTTCATCCACAAAACAGGTCGGCTTGGATAACTTCAAACAATCGTTTTACGCCACGCAACCACTATGTACACTTTTCCCCGTATATTTTGTAAGTCTGTTTCACATTTGATGTTAGGCACATCAAGGGTGAATGAAAATTCATCCACACAAAATCGACAGTATGTCGGACCATTGATATTGCGAATCAGAAACCCAGAGCTGACAGCATATGCGCAATGTGTTGAGAGTTGGGGACTCTGGAGGGGGATCAGTAGCGGTAGCAACTGCTGTCGTTGTTGTTCTCTCGTCCGGGGTTCTTATTGCTCAGCATCATACCATGCTGGCCTGACATCCAATGTGAAACGGATTCTAGTATTCATCAGTAATTTATCGTATTTGTAGCTTTTTGTAGTTGTTTATTTAGTTGCTATTTTTTGCTTGTCTTTATGTTAATGTCCACGGGGTAGTCATTGTCTTTTGCTCCTTGTGGTCCCGTCCCTGTAGTGTTGTACCGGGTGCGCCAAAATAAACTATGCATTTTTGGCAGGCCACGATAAATCGTACACTGGACCGATTTTGAAGATTTATGACTTAATCTATAGCAGAAAGCCTGAATTGGATTCTAGGATTTTTTACAAATTTTTCCGTTTTCACTTTTTAGAGCTACAAGCGAGTTTCTTAAAATTTTCGTTTTCGAAAACACTGAAAACCATCAAAAAACGTTGATCAAATTTTCTAAAGAATCAACATGAATCGACAAAGGGAAAACATTTTCAGCGTGATTTGGAGATTTGGAAATTGATTATTGTAAACTTCTGCACGAGCGTTGTTTCAACGATTGGCCTGTTGCGAAATTCTGTTGTAGTTACAATAAAGTACCGCCCCAAAAGCAGTTACAAAATCAAAAATGTAACAAGAATCCATGCTTGCTGGCCCCATGACGCTTTCTCGCTTGTCTTTTTAACCCCCTTGACACAGGCACACAACCTGCACCAAAGCATAAATTCAATGACATTACAAAGGAAAAGATATTCCTTTATACCCATGAAATATTATTACATTTCTCCCAATATAGTACGAACTCTCATAAAGCAGCTAACAATTAGTCGATTTCTAAATCCCAAATCACCACGAAAAAGTTTTCTCTTTGTCCATTCATATCGATTCTTTAGAAAGCTTGATCGATGTTTTTTTATCGTTTTCAGTGTTTTCGAAAACGAAAATTTTAAGAAACTCGCTTGTAGCTCTAAAAACTGAAAACAGAAAAATTTGCAAAAAATCCTAGAATCTAATTCAGGCTTTCTGCTAACTATTAAGTCATAAATCTTCAATATCGGTCTTGTTTACGATTTATCGTGGCCTGTCAAACGTGCATAGTTTATTTTGGCGCACCCGGTATAGTCTGTAAAGTAATTAGAAAGTATGGTAGGATGTAGATGTAACACGTATTGTAACATTTTAAATGATTATATAAAAAAAAAACTACTACTTCTACTGCTTGATTTTCATGAATCGTGTGGAGAAGGGTCGATTATTGACTGCCACTACTCGAACTTAGGCCGTTCGCCATCATACGATATCTGCATGTTACGTAATTTGCTCCGCTAAGCCGCTGACCGCAGTGACTGGGCAAAAATTGTTGAAAACAGACAGACAGACATACAAGCATCGAGAATCGATCACGCCTAGCGAAGCCACTGTGCAGGAAATAGGTGGCTGCTTCGCAGCAATTATAATAAAATAAGTACAATACAATTTACATAATACAGCGTTAATAAATACAAGTTAAAATCCCCCCTAATTATAGTGGCAGGGATAGCATTAAAAGGTCGAGTTGACCTTATCTCCACAATGATCCTCTTAGAGGTGGTTGCAAAAAATATATAATCAATAGATGTTAGTGTGCTTTTGGATAAAGCATAATTTAGTAAGGCCGAAATCATGAATGTGAGGGAGGACGCGTAGTTTTAGTACAGGGTGTCCCAAAAAAAATGTGCGCAGTTTGAACGGCTTCTGTGGAGGAGCCATAAATCTAACTTTCCTGTTTTTCAGATTTGTGAATAGAAGAGATTTTAACTTAGAGTTTGGCACCGAGTCTATGTAAATCTGACAAGTGGTGGCTGATTTATTGAGAACGAAAGTCACAATCATTCGTTGCTTCAAAACCAGAGGATTTTATCTCCGTACTTAACCTTATAACTTACATTTTAATACTAGCTGTTAACGCAGTTAAGTAAGTGCTGCCCATAGCATTATCCATAATAACATTCCGCAGATTCTCAAAGAATAAATGTCGAGTGGATATTTTGGAGCATGTGCTCGAAACCAAGTTACATTGCAGCTTTTTGAGGTAAAACAATTAAAAACTACGAGAACTGTTTGTAAATTTCAAGACTGCATTACACGACTACAATACTCATTAAAACTCAATGTGATAATAATCTCAATTCAAGTCTTCAATTGCAATTTTAAGACTCATTTAATCAATGTCAGTTCATGTCGTACTTTCTTATACTGCAACGCTTTCTTTTCCCCAAATGGTACCTCAAATAGTATATGATTTTCTCATTTGGCCATAGATCAACACTGGTATTTTGAAGTAAAAATATTTTTGATATTTTAGAAGTAATACAGTAGCTTTGATCACTTCTTTGTAATTAGCTCAGAATGTCCAATTATCTGCTTCCATCCGCATTAATCAGCCTCTTCAATAATATTCCAACAACTTGATAAATGATGGTAACACAGAAAGTGTTCCCCTTTTCAATTCTGTGTCAAATAACAGGTTTTTGTATTATGCCTCAAATTAAAACAAGTCTTGAGGGTATATGCTGCACGACAATTCTTCAAAAGTTCATCTGGTAACAGTTTGTATCAAAGCTAAAAGGTCACAAGGTGTGAAGAGTGGTCACAGAAGCAATGCTGATCCAATGCTTTTTGGTCTTTGTAAGAATGTGCATCCAGCAATTATCTTATGCTGCGTTGGTCTTTGAATGTCAATGGTTAAAGAAGCAAATATTGATCCAATGCTGTGCAAACAGTTACCGGAATATGAAGTGTTGATACGTAGTTAAAGGCCTTATGCAGCCAAATTTTCGACATTGATTTTTTTCGAAATATCCAAGCTTTACTGATTTCATTGATACCAAATTTTACTCAACATTATTGCGGTTAGGGTGTGAAATTCCGTTTTGAAAATTGTTACTCAGCGCGACATTTGACCTTCGCGCGTGACGTCACAATTATGACCACCAAAACAACGCACAAGTTTTGTCACGTAAACCCCAATGCGGAGATCGCGAGAAGATCAAAGAGCGTTTAAGGTTTCTTCAAAATAATTTAAGATACAGATGTATCAGAGCTTCACGAAGTCCCCGTACAAGTGAAGCCTAGCTGAAAGCCTGGAAAAACAAGAATATACCTTTTAGCTATTCTGAAAGGAATCAGAATCGAACGATATTTTGCTACATTTTGTAGAATTTTCGAATGTGCACAATAGTGATAGAAGCTCTAACGCCACTCGATCGAACGTCGCATATGAAAATGTATAAAAATAACGCTCGATCCAGGCTCTTTTGTAGAATAGCTAAAAGGTCTATTGTCTGGAAGGTCAAGCCTTAAGCCTAAGTCTTCCCTGTAACATCTCAGTAACTGGAACCAAGCTTTAGGAATGCTTGTACTAAAGTTATTGTTGATTTTATCGTAGATTGAGTCATTCTAATATTCTCACGGGAGTGTTTAATGGTGTGAGCTCCTTTTATTGCGGAGAGTGAAAGGAATATCTTTCTGTTTTACATGAGAAAAGAGTTTTCCCAATGCGCAAACAAATTTATTTTGTTGGCTAGATTTCAAATGTGGTGCGAGCCACCAGAAAGTTTGACTTGGTGTTTATCTTGAATGGCTGTTTCATAAAAGTTCTCAGTTATTACTACGATTGTCTCTGCTCTGCGATTCCTGGTCGTTGCTTGGAGAAAGGTCAAGAAATTAGAGAGCTTGGACATTGAATGCAAAATGATAACGAATTACAAGGGACATATACTCTAGTCAAACATAGGCCTAATTTATGACCCTGAAGTGGGCAGAGGCAATCGAGGAGGCAGTGAAAGACATCGAGGCATAATTACAAAACAAAAGAGAGGGTCATTCGGTAAGTCTGATATGTAAACAAAAAGCTATGTAGTGTCTTGAAAACATTCCGTTGCTTGGCTTTAACAAAAGTTCTATTTGAAAGCAAGAACGCATGGCGGGGAAGCTTTCGATAGCAACCGGGTCCCTTCAAAGAAACAACTACAGTGGATCGTAGGGTAGTAACTTCATTGAGCGCTTCAGCGTTAACCGAGGACAGGATTCGGCCCTGAAATTTTTGATTCATCCAAGAGGAGTGAAGCAAACACTTAAAAAGGTATCGTCACTCCAAAACATCGTGATAGAAGAGTTTAATTTAGATGACCAGGCAATTTGATATATGAACCAATTGAACTTCATTAGGCCGCACTGTAGAGCATCACAACATCGCCTTTAATAACGGTGACGTTACGGTTTTTTCACCCTGATTCCAAGCTCCTTGATTTCATGGATATCATGGTAAAAATACCAGCCTTTTCTTCAAGAACTCCCAAGATTTGTAAAGCTTCTTTCGTACGGGTCCCTCCCTTTCTCGTTGATGCAATCGCCATGCTCGTACTATGTGTTCAATGCACGCAGTTTCGCGCGTCATAATTGTGACGTCACATTGGCCAAGTCAATGTCGCGCTAAATTTAGTAGATAAAAAAAATAGATATTAGGAATTGAGTTGTGTTCGAGTTGTGAAAGCAAGATGACGTTCTCTTTCCTCGTGTCACCCTCGTTACAGGAATATTATACTATTGTGCTCCAGCAATGACAAAATCAAGAAAATTATAAAAAAGGGTTCAATTGCATGGTGCATTTTAGCCATATGAGCCGTAACTTTCCATTCCATTTCAAAGCAACCCTTTTCCTCGTGTAAATAATGACATGTTCCTCCTCTAGGAAAATTACGCTGACTTGAAATCAGCCCATACTTTCTTCCTTTCCGGATGATTTGGAATTATTTCTGAAGACATACCGGGCGTCCAAAAAACGCAACAGATTCAAAAAATTCTGACGCAAGCTGTTTCAGATAAATAATAAAATGATTATTTTTATCTGAATCTGCAATGATCAGATTAGATTTTGATATAGTTTTCATAATTTTTGATGACTTGATTGAAGAGTTAAAAATCACCAAACTTCAAATTTGCTGTCAGGGCAAAACCAGAGCTGCCAGCATTAGTGCAAAGTATACTGTAAAATTAATTGACGTTTCGCATAATTATGAACAATTACACAACTTCATTAAGAAACTGAACAAAGATATCCCTTACTGATCCATGAGTTATCCATTCTCAACGGAGCTCTCATTGTTAATTTGCAATTAAAAGTATGAATCTAATAATGGCCTAGTCATTTTAGAAAAACTAAGCAACCATCATGCACACTTAATAAGCACGACTGTGTTTTGACAGAAATCTTTATGAAAGTGTCTGTTCAATGTTCAACTAAATTGTGTGTTTGCGTGTTTCTCAGCAATGCTTTGCAATTGCAGGGACTGTCATATTTTACAATTTGACATTATGATTCACCATTGTTAATGCAGCAGCTTTGGTTTTGACCTGAGGGCAATTTTGAATTTTGCTGATTTTTAACTCTGCAACCAAATCACCAAAAATACTGGAAAATATATCAAAATTTTAATCTAATTATTGCAGATCTGAATGAAAATAATCGTTGGATAATGAGTATGAAACAGTTTGCATTAGAATTTTTCAGATCTGTTGCTTTTTTTGGGGGGGGGCACCCGGTATATAATGTTTTCCCAAATTTGCACTCAAATAGATCACTTTATTAATACAATGTTCAAATCCTTGAAATGATAAGACTGACCTTGTGTTGTTTTTTTGAACTGAGAATTGATTATAGCATTTCATTTTGTAGTGCTGGTCGACAAAGATCACAATCCATCTTGGCTTCCACAAAAAGTTGCTAACATCAATGATAATGAAATCGACTCTTATTTTCAAAATCTGACGCCAGATCGTGAACTTATGCTAACGTAACAAAATTGAAATTGACATGACATTGTATCTTTTATTGAAAGCGGTATTTAGAATAGTAATTTTATGAAAGACTTCCTTTCGTTGTTTTCTTCAATTGTTTCTCTATCTGTCCATGCACGTGACACCCATTTCTCTACTTTTATCTCCTATTTTGCAAGAACCGATTTCAATTGTTGAGGTCAATATGCTAATTTTGAAACGGCGGGTAAAACAGAAAGCAAGGAAATGAATTGGACGCGCTTTTATTCTCTTCCTTTGTCTTTTTTCATGAATTTATTTTCAGTGGGCTGCAGGGATTTCTAGCTATTTAAAGCTAATTTAAGCCCACTATGCATGCCGCGTCCAGGCATGGGACACCTAGTTAAACGTCCCTTCTGAAGGACGGCGAGGTGAGTTGCGAGGTCAGGCCTCCGAGACGTCACCCATCCGGAGTTTGACCTCACTCAACAACCTTCACTTCAGTCACCTGATGGAAACTGTATAAGCCGCATGGCCACTCACCCGGTCTTGGCTGAACCACGCAGCTACGTTGCTGCGTATATTCTACCATCAACATATCAAAGTAAGCATTGAACTGAAAGAGTCTCGTGTAAACAGAACGCCTATTTGAACCAATTTGGAATCGGTCTCTTTAGACACAAAATGTGCACTCAAGTGGAATCAAATTTTGTTGGAGCCATACTCGTGCAAACATAGTCTGAAGGCGACATAAAGGACGATATTTCGTAATAAATATTTGTTGGTATATGTATATTTAATAAAGCTCTAAGCTAAGGATATTTTTTGCGCAACTACTTTTTACTTTTACCCAAGTAAGCATCCATTCCTAATCCAAGAAATACTAATGCAACTCCGATCCATTGCCTGGGAATGATCGCGTTTCCAAAGAACAATACTGAAAATAAAATTGTGAAAAACTTCCTTGTTGTTGTTACGATAGAGCATGGCAGTGGTCCAAAGTTTGACACCGTCATGAAGATGAAGTTCTGAAAGAAAATAAAGAGACAATCAAAGAGCAAGTCTTCATTGCTAACACGAACACTGGATTTGATAAATACATACAGGGTGTCCCAAACAAATTGTACCCCTTTTTGCGTGAAGACTGCGCCAAAACGGCAAAAGATTCTCGAAAAATCGTATATGTTGTTGCTCTTCAGATGTTCAAATAAAGTTTGGTGCCACCCCCATAAAAATCCGTTGAAAAATGATTGAGCTATGAACTTAACAAGACAAATTTGCCTAATGACTGAAACCAGCGGTCGGCCATTTTGTCTTACTATCTTGCAGTAATAAATAGATTCTGTGAGGTAAGAAATAGTTGGAAATTCTCTGATGATTATCAATATTTTCACGAGAGCTAAGACATGGGAGGCTGCTGTTTCATTTCATCCATGCTATTTATCGCTGCAAAATAGTAAGATAAATTGGCCGACCGCTGGTTTCAGTCGTCAGGTAAATTTGATCTCCTGAAAGTCATAGCTCCTTCATTTTTCAACGGATTTTTACGGGGATGGTAGCAACCTTCGATTGAATATCTGAAGTGCAACATCATTTAACATTTTGGCGAGAATCTTTTGCCGCTTTGTTGCCATCTTCAGGCAAACGGGGCACATTTTTTTTGGGGCACCCTGTAGCTCTGAATTGACGGATTAAGTTCAAAACAAGCCAATTACTACCTTGGAAAAACTTTGATTGACATCTAGGTCTGGGAAAAGTCGATTAGTTCCAATGTTCTATAACCAATTCTTGATTTTTTGTATACTATTTTTCCATTTGAGGGCATTGTCTTCTCCCTTCATATCAAATAGAATGAACAGAGAATTCACACAGATTTCTGCTGTAAAATACTCCACAGCTTGCGCAAGCGAAGCAGATTAAAAAAAAAAACCAAAATAAACGATCACACTGGACCGCGGCGAGGAACTTTTAACGCGATGCATTGCATACTTGTTAAGTCTGTTAATAATCTGTCACACTTGTTTATCAGAAATTCTGATCGCAATACTATTAGTCTAAGAAATGTCGATACTGACTTGTCAGTACCATTCATGACGGAAACTAGAAAGCGTTTGCATTTCGTGGAGTGAAAATCTGAAACGAAATTAGCCTCGAGGCCAAGCAAGCTCCCATTTTGTCTTCTTCTAAGAACAAGATAAATAGTTAATTGCATAATTTTTTAATTAGTTTACAAATAGATTAGTTTACAAAATAAAGTATTATTGTAATTAGTTTCCTTTTTTCATATATCTGAAAAATTTACAGATAATCTAACAACAGCTAAGTAAAGCTAATAAAATTTTTTCATAATTCAAAAGAAACTTCTAATAGATACAACACAAATTGCATTAACAATACGATTACAACATAATACGAAATACGAAAACGATTACAACATAATACGAGACGATTCATAAGACGATTTACACAACTATACCACAAGAGGTGTGATCAAGCACATCTCTCCTGCAGCCAACAAGCAACGATGAACAAACAAACACCGACAATCTAACAAAACACAGAAGCCGTTTCTATTCCAATTGGAACCCTTAGTGCTTACTTATGAAATAAATCCCTTTGGTAAGGGATATTCGATGCCACCAGGGGCGCTTATAAAGTTTTGGCGCTGTATAGAACAAGGCGGGCTGATATATATCGTGTGATCCCTATTGGAATAACTCCGGCACACAAAGATCACATGTTACACGAAGGACACAAACAAAGAAGACGGAGAAAAAGGGTGCAGCTTAATTAAATCTGTTTTTAGTATTAATGTAAGTGATTGTTGCCAAGAGAATGTTCTTATTCGAAGATTCACTAAAGCGATCATTGCCATAGAGTAGGAGTGTGAGCAGTTCTACATCGTTCAACATATTACAGTTCACTCCATGGGATGCACAAATGGAGGTTACTCTGTCAAGGAGCACGGTTCTGTGGATAGCGTATTCTTGGCAGAGCAGCATAAAATGGGTGGTAGTTTCAATACTGTCATTTGTTAGACACATTGGATCGGTGGTATCAAGGAAGTTGTGTCTGAACCTGTGTTCTCGCAGAGGACTTAAACCTACTCTCAGTTGAGTTAATCTACGCACACCCGAGGGGTCATGGATACCAAAGATTTGATTTTTCACTGGTCTTACTAAACTAATCAATCCGGTTTTAAAAAGTGAAAGTGACCTTAATTCACGAATCTCTAGGCTTAGATTATTCCATTCGTTTCATATATATTTCATATATTTCATATTTCATTCTTTTAAGGAGGGTTGCCCTTCAGCAGAAGCTGTTTTTCAAGGGGCCCTCCAATAAAAACTAAAAAATCACTAAAAAACCATAACTTTAAAACCCTATTTACAATTATGCAATATTTACAATGCGTTTACAATATTTACAATGCAATATTTACAATTCGTTGATACAATGCGGGAAAAAACTGTTTTTGAAAGCGTCAGTTCGTCGTTTGGTACTGCGATGCTGTTGGTGTTTCTAAGGGCATAGCTTTGTTCTCTCATCTCTGGAAGTAACGAGGAAAGGTAAGCAGGGGCGAGGCCCTTGACGATTTTAAAGAAAAGAACCAATCTTCTGTACCATCTCCTATTACTGACCGATTCCCATCCTGATTCTTTATAGAGTTTTTCCCGAGAAGTACCTCTCCATGCACCAGTGAAAGCAAGGGCGGCATTGTATTGCATCGATTCGAGTCGATTCATAAGGAGACTTTGTGTGCATTCATGTGAGTATGGATTATCCACTGGTGGAACATGGTAAATCATGTCACAGTAGTCAAAATGTGATCTGACATGCAACTTATAGATTTGATCAAGTGAAGGGCGTGGCAGGTATAAGGCCAAGGTGTTTATGCTCATTAACTGAAGAGACTTGTATGTCATTAAAGTGGATTTGGGGGTGGTTCAGAGGTCCTCTCTCCCGAGCTTGCTTCGATGGGTCAGGATTAAAGGACATCTTCCACTGATGCGCCCATGATTTAATCAGGTTAAGGTCAAAATTAAGAACAGAAGAAGAAGAAAGAGGATCTAGAACAACTGAGAATAAGGACGTATCATCTGCAAATATGTGAACATTCGATTTCAATCCATCTGGTAGATCATTGATATAAACGAGAAATAAAAGAGGACCTAAGATCGATCCTTGTGGCACACCAGCTGATACATCCTCCCAACTTGAGCATTTACCATTTACAACAGTCCTTTGTTGACGCTCGGATAAGAAACTATTATTTATTTATTATATTATTTATTATCAATTTATTTTCACGTTGGCAACTTACATAACTACAAAAGCTAATTCAAGTCAACAAATTAAATACAGAAATATATATATATACCGGGCGTCCCAAAAAAAAGTTCCGGCGTTTGATTGAACGCAGACAAAAAAGTTCGTTATCTGGCAATTTCTATTCATTCTAGGTACATGCTGGACATTTCAACTTACAGTTTGGCATATCGTAGGAAGAAATCAGTGTTCTGAAGGTGGAGTTATTAGTTCTAACATCGCATCTTCATGTTGAAGGCAAAACCAGAGAGATTAGTACGCCTTTCTGCATCATCGTGGTGGAGGGGGAATCTCCGGATGAGCAACACAAAAATTGGGTTGACATTTTGTTTCATTGCCTTGACGACGTGCAAGAGTTCCGCTCATTGAGCATATTTGAAGTAAAGGTCTGAAAATCGAAATACTACATTCATACCTTGCCACTCAATTCGGACTGGACGAACACACAAAAATACATTATTGCATAATATTGTAGGTCGAAAAAGCAATTGAAACTATTCTTTAGTTAAGAAAAGACAGTCTATTCTACTCCGTGTTGTGAAACCGTGAAACAGTAAAAATTCCCTTTTGAAATTCCCAGTTGGCACAAGGCAACAATAGCAGCAGCAAACAGTTTTCCAGAGACCAATTTGTTTCTATTCTTCACACCTTAGGCTAATTCACACAATCAAAAATGATTTAAATCTAAATTCCGTTCAATTACAAAGCAACGGTTTCTCTTGTGAATAAAATTTCTGCCCGCTCGGGACGTCAAGGTAATGAACGAATTGTCAACTCAATTTTTGTGTTGCTCGTCGAGGGAGTCCCCACCATCACGAAGCAGGAAGGCGTAATAATCTCTCTGGTTTTGCCTTGAACATGAAAGTGAAATGTTAGAGCTCATAACTCAATTTTCAGATTACTAATTTCTTCCTACGATATGCCAAACTGTAAGTTGAAATATCTAGCACGTAGCTAGAATGAAAAGAAATTGCCAGATTAAAAAGATTTTTCTCTGTGCTCAATCAAACGTCGGAACTTTGTTTTGGGACACCCGGTATAAAAGTAAAACTAGTCAATAAAATTACAAAGTTCAAATCAAATTACAATGTTCAAATCAAATTACAAAGTTCATATTAAAAAAGGTGTAAAATCATAGAAAGCAGAGTTGAGGAATGTACTGCCTGCAAAGTCTGCAGTCGCAGCCTTCATTGGTCCAATGTTTGATTTTATTCTTAAATTGATGCACAGGATTTGAATCCTTAATTTCCTGAGGAAGAGAGTGCCAAATACGCAGCCCTCTGTATCGGATTGTTTCAGTACCATTGTTAACTGTATGTACCATAGGAAGTAAGAATGTATTGGTATTTCTCAAATTATATGTGAGACTTCTTTGCAGGCAAATTTCGTCCATAAAACTAAGGTTTAAATTATTAGTGTTTTGAACATTTCAGTCATTAGCAATTGTACATTTTTCTGATGTATTGTTACAGATCTATATTTTCTTTAATAAGGTTTCAAAGCTGGAAGTATAGTCTTTGTACGCAATTCATAAAGCTCTCTCATGCAGCCTATTGATTTTGTTATTCATCTTTCTGCTATGGAACATCCATACACCAAAGGGCAGTATTGGAACTGGCTAGTTACAAATGCTCTCATCAAAAGTTTTAATTTATCAGTTCCTAGATATGCGGACATGCGTGACAAAGTAAATAGTTTGTTACCAGCCTTTTTACAAATATTGCTTACATGCTTTTCAAAACTGAGATTTGCATCAATCAAAACCCCTAAAAGTTTCTCCTCTTGTGAATTATTGACGGTACAGTTGCCAATATTTATGCCGACATCTTGATCTGTTTTTTCACCAAAAATCATAAAGTGGCATTTGCCTTTGTTAAGTTTCATGTAATTGTTTGCGAACCATTCGATTATAATTTTAGAGTCATGTTCTAACCTGGAGATTACATTTTCGAGACGCACATCGCACGTATAAATGGTTGTATCATCGGCATAGTTACATATATCTGTCTCTTGAATCGATAACAGAAGGTCATTGACGTAGATATTGAAAAAGAGAGGTCCAAGAACGGATCCTTGGGGAACACCAAGCTGAATATGTTTATAGTTACTGAAAGCTCCATTAATTTTTACTCTTTGTTGCCGATTTTCCAGATAACTGTGGACAAGCAATAAAGCTTCACGGCTAAAGCCATATGCATGTAACTTAGCAATCAGTAAGTCATGTCGAATACAGTCAAAGGCCATTGAAAGGTCCATGAAGATAGCTCCAACTTTCCCACCATTGTCGATGCACGTTCGCCATTTTTCGATTGCCCGCATCAATGCATGTTGAGCATTATAGCCCTTGCGAAAACCACAAAGCAGAGATGATAAATACTGAGACATATGTGCAGAAATTTGAGCAACCATAAGCCTTTCAAATACCTTCGACACTGTAGGGAGAACACTAATGGGTCTATAATTACCCTTGAAGGTTTTGACCTCCTTTTTAAAGAGAGAAGATACATCGGCTAATTTCAATTCATCCGGAAAGGAAGAATGTTGTACTGAGTTATTGAATATGATTTGCAAAGGTGTAGAAACTAGTTCTGACTCAGATTTTAAAAATTTTGGAGGGATACTCTTGAAAGTGGTTGCTTTAGAGGGGTTTAGTTCATTAATTCCATTTTTGATATTTCCAATTGAAACCTTTTCAAATGAGAAAGAACCAATGCTCTCACCGAGGGAACGAATTTTTTGAATACTTGGGTGCCTCGGAAATTTAAACAATATTTGATCGATAGGATCACTAACATCTTTAGAATCAAGAATAATATTTTCATTTTCGACAATTCCAAGAGAATCGGTGATTGTGACAAAAAAGTTATTAAACGTTTCAGCTACATCAGACTCGTTCGACACAATTTTTCCTTCTTCAAGCAACGTTATTCGTGATTTTGATGAGCTCTTATCCGAAATAAAAGGTTTGACTGTTTTCCAAAATTTTTGTTGTCTGTAACTGCTGAGATGTCAAGTTGGTTATAAAAATCTCGTTTTGCTTTACGGGAAATTTTAACGCAAAGATTACGCCGTCTGCGGAAAGCATCCCAGTTATCAGCTGTTCTGTTCTTATTATATTTATTCTTTAGTCTTGTGCGTAGCATAAACGCCTTGTGAAGAGCTCGGTTCATTAATGGACTGTCATTAGCACGAATATATCTCTTTTTCATTGGTGCATGCTTATCTAAGACATGTCCAAAGGCATCCTGAAAAGATGTGTAAGTCAAGCTTCGCGCATCAAGGTCAGCAAGTTTCGTCTGAAGATCCTGTCGAAATAATTCTTCTCGAAAGTTTCTATAGTCTCTGTAGTTAACGACGTTTGGTTTTTGCTTGTCAAAGGAAGCTTTCAAAACGGTAATGATCATTTTGTGAAAATCTGATAATCCAGTTTCCACAGCCGAGTTACAACTAGCGAGGAGTTGTAACAGTTTACCACTAATTCCACATCTTTGGATCTTGAAAATGAGGCCATCATGCCACACTCTATCAAAAGCTTTGGAAATGCCCAGATAAACAGATCTTACATCTAAGGGAGGATTACAGTCAAAGGCAGTAAAGATTTCATGGGTAATTGCTAGTAGCTGGTTTATTGTCGAGTCACCTGGTCTATAACCAGATTGTTTAGCTGAAAGTTTCCTTTTGTCACAACGGCCCCCTGAAAATTAGTCTTACTGACTTCTAAATAATTTCAAAAAGAAAATAAAATAAATACGAATCATTAACCGTCTTTGGCGTAATCGCGTATTGCCTGCTCAACGGTTTTTGATTAAAGTAAGATAGTCAACCCACCAAGCAACAAATGTAACGCGATGCGAAAAATGTCTAGATAAGCTACCTTGGGAAAATGTGTTTGTTTGCTGAGGAAATTTTGTTCTGTCGAAATGTAGTTGGAATCAATCCTACTTTTCTGACCCAGACTCTTGTCGACAGTTTTCGAGTGACGTTTGTCGCGTCGCATTTCATTTGTTGCCAGTGGAAAACGGGCTTCAGAAAGAAAGAAAGAAAGAAACTCAGTTACAACAATTAGCACAATAGAATAATGCTTTATCTCTGCTGATGAGCATTTGAATAAAGAAAGCGCACATAATGCAAACATTTCCTGTGCTCTTTGCCTTGATGATGGCGCTTCGGTTAACAGAGAGACTCATTTCCCTACGCTTGTAGAAACGGGATATCTCCGTACTGATTCTACTAATAGACCTTTTCGCTATTGTACACAAGGTTTGATTACTGTATGTGGCGTTGGAGCTTCTATCACTATTGTATACATTCGAACATTTTACAAATGCATCATCGTTTGATTCGGATTCTTTTTTCGAATCTTAGCTAAAAGATCTATTGGGCCTAAACCACCTGCTACTTTTTTCTCAAAACCACTGATCTTAAAAAACGCCACAAAAACAGTTTTCCAGAACTGTTGTACCATAAAATTTGCTATCAGAACTTCGATAAATGTTCATTCTAGTTATCAATGCAAAAAGCACCTTCCTCTAAGCCATACTCTAATCAGCACATGACTTTGCGACAAAAATTTGTCGCAGATTGTCATTTTTGCCGGTTTTACAGCTCTAGGGAAATCCCGGGGGAGGTACTTCACATATTTTGGGTACGGGGACGTGCCATCGGGAAGGGTATCGATTTTTGCGATTTTGGTATAAGGAACGGCATCGATTTTCACGATTTTGGTGTAAGGAACGGTATCGATTTTCACGATTTTGGTTAAAGTATATGATCGGATATACATTTTCGGAAAATTGGTATAAGGTCGGGTGTACTTTTTTGGAAAATTGGTATAAAGTCGGGTATGCTTTTTCGGAAAATTGGTATAAGGAACGGGTATGTTTTTGAAGCTTCGATGGCACGTCCCCGACCAAAACCTGGTCAAGTAACCCCCCCCCCCCCCCCGGGAGGGAAATAAGACCCTCAACAAGTGGAGCCACAACAACAACAACAATTCACAACTCAATAAGATGAGCGTAAGGGTCCTTATGAAGTGAGGTTACATTTTATCCAGAATGCGGGTTATGAAAAAAGGGGCTGAGATCATCGTGTTATTGACACAACGCTTAGAACATTGTAATTTCAAAAATTTACTTGTGCGAAAATGGTATCTTTAGTGATCCTTATCGATCGAGACAGAGGGCAGTGGTTTTTAAGAGAAGGTATGTGCTTATAACGAAAAAAGAAGGGTAAATCTAAAGATCTGCCTGGCGGATTTTGTTTATTTGATTCAGAAGCCCAGCAGAAGGCAGTGCAATTCTCGTGTATTTAGGGTTTAAATGAAACAATTAGCACAAAGCTCCTGCATTAAATAAACAAAAATCTGCCAGGCATAGCTTTACATTTGCCATTCTTCTTTCGTTATAAGCACATTGTTTGCTCCGAGGTCTCGTCCATAGCCAAGAGAAGAGTCTAGTTTTTGATTTATTAATCTCAACGATAATCAAACGAATAAATCATACGAATCCGCGCTTGTATTTATATAAATCAACAGTTCAAAGTCCAGTAAACTTTAGTTCAGACGCTTTGTCCAGGAAACGAACGATTACTCCTATTCCGTTAAAATAATGTCTCCTGAGAGTTTCTTATTCGTGGTTGTCTGAAAAGTGTCTCCAGAGAGAGTTTGACCCTTGAACTCATCATCGTTCATAACACTCCCCCACAGTCCAGCAAGCTGGACTTCATCTCGTCTTCTCATTATGTGGGATTTTCAGACTTAAAGGCACTGTGTCCATGTAAGAAGACGACTTTGAGGGGGGTATCTCGAAATCATGTGATCTTCCGTCGTTTTTTCATGTGAGCGTTGTTTCTTGCAGAGTCTTTTCTTGCAAAGCGTTGTTTGTTAGTCAAACGATTGTTTCAAGTTCTTTTGAATTTGTCAGCAGGGATTCAGCAATCTCGCCTTTTGAAATAGTGTTCTAGAATTTTCAAAAGTCCTTGTTTTCTTCTTTTGTGTGATTGTTATCAGGCAGATTAAAGGGAAGATCTCATAGATTTATAAATAGCCTATTGTATTTGATAATCCAATCCAGCTCGTGGCGAATGAAAGCAATGCAAAAGAAAACAATAGTGTGATTAGGAGTTTCTTTGTCCTATTTATAGACAAGCGCTATATATCTCAGGTCATTCACTTTAATGAACTTAAAGCACTAATGAACACAAGTTCTTTTGAATTCGTCAGAGGGACTTAGCAATCTCGCCTTTTGAAATGATGTTCTAGAATTTTCAATGGTCCTTGTTTTCTTCTTTTGTGTGATTGTTATCAGACAGAATAGGTTTCCTTTCCTTTCGACAACGAGGCTTTTATTTTCATGTGATCAATCTAAAACAGCCTGCCCTAAACCAATCAAATTCTCGAACAGTTGCACAAATGCACAAATGCAATTTATTGATATATGGACACAGTGCCTAATCCATAATGGCTTTTTTCAAGCTACCATTTATGGGGGGGGGGGCTTAGACACACCAGAATTCAATACAACTTGGCACAATTACAGAACAAGTAATTTCTAGCAATTTGGTAGTGGCTGTCACGCACTATGACGTCACAGTGACGTCATGAAGTTGAAAATCTGTGAAAATCAGGCTTCCAAGCTAAATTAGAGTTAAATGCTAATTAACTGAATATTTAATGAGAGTTAATTACGAGGGAAGGCATGTTTCATGATATTAGGTGTGGCACACCCCTTTTCTCCTTTGTACACTTCGACAACAACAACAACTGTAGGTTCTAGAGGAGACGTAGCAAATAAAACTATTCTCGTCGTTTTTCTTTCTCATGAGAGTTCATTTTCAATAGATTCGCCCAATGTCTTTGCCAAAAGCTTTTTTCACGAAGAGGAATTGGGTACGTACGTATAAAATTTTAACAGAAGCTTGATAGGCACTCCGTTCAGGTATCCTGAGCGACGCAACCGTTTCGTTGGCAAGGCCATCATCATCGAAGCTGTGCACGATGTAAAGCGCTGTTTCTGACGCATTGGGTGAGATAATTCTGATTATGTGCTTCCTTGTATTTGTCTTTTCCATTTGATGTCAGGTCATTTTTATCAAGGAATCGATATTTTGGGCTACGTTTTAATATTGTGGTAAGAGTTTTTGGGTCTAGGCCTAGGAGCTATATCTTCTCCGTCGGTATTCGCTAAGTCAAAGTATACTAAGGACTGAAATAACCCATGATCTTGGGGATATCTCCCCGTGGGGGGGGGGGGGTAGTTCATTGTTAAGTTGTACTGGACGTGCCGCTCATATGGATGGGTTTTTTCATCCGAAATTCTCTACATATGGGTCTGTTTTTAACCACAGTTCTGGTAGATGGTTAGTTCTTTGAGAATTTTCTTATCAATCGGTTCCATAATGATACTCCACGCCAAAAAACTGAAATTTTCCTTTGTTTCAAATCGACAAATTCATACACATGGGTCAAAAATTTCCTGATATTCATGCAAATGAGCTCGAAATTTTTGAATATTCCGTCATACGAATGGGTCCTTTTCTCAAAGTCCAGATTCAGGTCGAATCATGTTGACAATGAAGTACCCCGTACCCCCGGGGATATTTCTTGATAGTTTCTCAGTGAAAGCATGTTTTAAAGTTTCGACAAGTCCTATATTCTTCAGCTGGCTCTACCATCACTGCTTAGACAGGGAACGATGGCTTATTTTTCTGTTTCCCTTAAACTCCCCCTGGGTTAAAATTACCTGCGATTTTTACGTTAAGCACTATTTTACGATATGCCAGAATCTAATGGCCTTTTGTTCCACCAAGAAAGGAATTGTCGCTCAATTTATAGAGGCTTCATTCTTCCTCGTGTTTATTCTAACTTGCTGCTAATGCTGCTAACGGCAATTGTCATTTTCCAGGTTTGGGTCACAAATCTATGAAGTTTTTCAAAAATTTGCAGATACCAAAAACGTCTTTACCGATAATAATAAAGTTACATGTTATTTTTCATCTAAGGCGACTTGATTTCATAGGTTAGGCCCGAGGACTCGTGCGATGGTAGCAGAGTCAAGAAAGGTTTTCTAATTTTCTCCGACAGAGAGTACATCTCGGTGGGAGCCGTCCTCACTCTGTGTACATGGGATATGAAAAGAATGTTGCCGTTAGAAATAAGTGAAAGTTTTTTTGCTTGGTTTCCTTTCTCCTAAGTTTTCTGGAAACGTTCCTTCGGTCATGCCCTTCGGGAATCCAATTTTGCTGTTGTTTGCACGTGTTGGATTGGATTTGTTTCGACTTAACAACGATAGCTGCATGTATCTTTATTTATTTCTTGTGGGCTACGGGATAGGCCTATCATTTTGGGAACTAATGCTCCTCTTCATTTAAAACTTTCGTTTGTCAAACAATTTGTTAAGCCTTTCCAATGTTAGACATTACTCAAGTACCATAACAGTATTATGATACAGGATACAAGTGAAAATAAATTGTAAATATGTTAAGGATTTCCTTATCAAAATAAATAGTTTCTTAACTTATTTTTCCAAGTACTAGAGTTTCTTAATTTTCTGGCGATCTGAGAGTTGAGTTTCTGATGGGCAGTTTCTTATAAAAAAAATACGTGTATTTTCCCACCTTTCATGGAGAAATATGGAGAAACACGTCTCATCTCATTAGTTGATCTCATTTGGTACAAATTCGATGGGTGGAATGCAAGCTGTCTCCTTAGTTAGGATGCTTTATATACCTTTTTCTTCTCCGAAGACATTCCATGTTCCCTTGAAATCGTTATACTTCTTCTAGCACCGGGTTCATTTTTATTGTCATTTGCAGGTATGTCATTGGACTGGGAATCAAACATTTGCAATCTTTTCGCCTTTTACGTGTTAAAGATTTAAAGATCTTTTAGAGAAAAAAAAGAGCTCCGCACGACGCTTCTTTCAATGTTTCAACAAAATCTTGTTGCAGTCACAAGCTATAATGCCTGTTTCGTCACCAGCTCCTTTACTGGTCTGTGAAATGTCTAGGGCTGAGGCAGGCACAACCTAAAATCCGCATTGATCACTTGTTATGAGATCTTATTGACAGAGTGACACGTTCTCTGCATGGTTCTCTGCTCCTGGTATTTAACTCCAACAGAAAAAGCAACAAAGAGTTGAATTTGCTCTTTTCTTTATGCAAAATAGAAACGAGAGATCTTTTTTTTATTCAATACAAATTTTTTTTACAAACAAACTACTTAACGCAGACTGGGCACCTTTTGCCAAGAAATGAGTGCAAGAAGCAAATCGTGCTCATTTGTGGCAACTGGTGCATTCGCACAAATTTTGGACCGCTGAATTCGAAAATCACTGTTGCCAAGCTAAATTTCGCGTTTTTCGTGCCTAATTTGCATAATTTAAACATGGCGGAATTTTGGAACATAGATTTCTGTGGTCTTTGTTTACTATTTGTTATAAACGAGTTTGACCTGTCTTATTTGGGGTATTTTATCATTCTGGATCCTTTGAAATCGAAAATATTTCATAATTGATCTTCTAATCTCCATAAAATCAAGATGGCAGACTTTTCACTAATGACGTCATGACCCTTTTAAATCTGAGATACATATCATAAATTTTCAATTTCAGCAGAAATCTACAATGCTTACAATTTATATTTTGTTCAACTAAAGTAGCTCATTTTCAGTCTGCCAGGACACTTCATTTAAATATCTGTCAAATGGATGATGTCATGATACATACGAAATCTTCTATTTTTGTATCAAATTGTATTCAAACTGTCAACATATCGTTTTGTTAGCAGGACGATTTCAAGTCTATCTATGCCATATCTTTTTAGTTTCGCAAGTAAAATTTGATGATCAGCGGTATCAAAAGCTTTTTTTAGGTCGATAAATACTATCGCAGTGTATTTCCCGTTATCCATATTTACATACCAATCGTCAGTGCTATTTAAGAAACAAGTAACCACAGAGTGCGAAGACCTGAAGCCAGACGGTTGTGAGAAAAGGAGCTTGTTTTTATCCAAGTATTCGTAAACCTGGTTATAAACCAGCTTTTCGAATACTTTAGACGAGAAAGGGAGAACCGATATTGGTCTATAGTTAGAGCGATCATCTTTTTGGCCACTTTTGAAAATAGGGGCAACTATTGCACTCTTCCTACCTTGGGTGTCAGAGCCAAAAATTTCGCTTTATGAAAAAATAGAGAAAGAAAATAAGGCAAAAAAGAGAGGCTCTGGTTCCATCAATCGACAATCTCCTTCTGGTGTGAAATTTCAGCAAATCAGCAACCGTGATGCAAGACATGGAATCTTTCGCCGATTGTTAAGAATGACAAAAATGACGTCATCCAAACGATCGGTGATCGAATGAAGATTCACATCCACAAGAATTGTTCTGTAATGGCGCATATGTGAGTTGCCGTTTACAAAGCTGTGCGAATTTTTCCTTGAAAGTCAAGAAGCTGTCATTTCAACAGTTTGATATAATTAAATCAGATTTCATTCGCTTTGCTGTGTTACTGATGGGACATGGAAAGTCATTGCCGATCCAAATCGCCCCATTTGTTGTGAAGCAATTAGGCCCATATTGAAAGAATTTGACTGTGTAAGAAACAGAGACATTATTCCTAGTCATTTCACCTCTATTGGTATGGATTTACTGATATGGTATGGATTTCAGATTGACAGAACTGTTTCTAAATGATTCTGATTTGGCTGCTTTCCTTATCTCATTGGAATTCATCAGGAGAGACAGGAGACAGGTATGCTTTTGAACGACTTCTTTACGCCACATGCATGGTTGTGAGCAGTGGGGAGCCTACCTTATCAAGAAGGAGCTGGAGTGGCTTTGCTTTCAGATATTATGATATGGGACACTTTGCGATAAACATTTGATTGCCAAATTAAGTCAACACATGTTTGCCAGCATTGGAATTATTTACTAAGCCAGCTGAAGGCTTGCATCAAATGAGAAATCAATCTGTTATCATTCTTAGGCCCGTTGGGCTTCAATTCATGTACAATTTTTCAAGATACCAAACATCCCAACTACCCAAAACTATTTGGGGGCCAACATAAACACTGTAAAAACCATTCCACATAAAAAACTAAAAACTCGGATTTCTCCTTTTTTGGTGCAACCAGAAACATTTTTGAATTAAATGTTTAAATTATGCAAATTAGGCACGAAAAACGCGAAATTTAGCTTGGCAACAGTGATTTTCGAATTCAGCGGTCCAAAATTTGTGCGAATGCACCAGTTGCCACAAATGAGCACGATTTGCTTCTTGCACTCATTTCTTGGCAAAAGGTGCCCAGTCTGCGTTAAGTAGTTTGTTTGTAAAAAAAATTTGTATTGAATAAAAAAAGATCTCTCGTTTCTATTTTGCATAAAGAAAAGAGCAAATTCAACTCTTTGTTGCTTTTTGTGTTGGAGTTAAATACCAGGAGCAGAGAACCATGCAGAGAACGTGTCACTTTATCAATAAGATCTCATAACAAGTGATCAATGCGGATTTTAAATTGTGCCTGCCTCAGCCCTAGACATTTCACAGACCAGTAAAGGAGCTGGTGACGAAACAGGCATTATAGCTTGTGACTGCAACAAGATTTTGTTGAAACATTGAAAGAAGCGTCGTGCGGAGCTCTTTTTTTTCTCTAAAAGATCTTTAAATCTTTAACACGTAAAAGGCGAAAAGATTGCAAATGTTTGATTCCCAGTCCAATGAAATACCTGCAAATGACAATAAAAATGAACCCGGTGCTAAAAGAAGTATAACGATTTCAAGGGAACATGGAATGTCTTCGGAGAAGAAAAAGGTATATAAAGCATCCTAACTAAGGAGACAGCTTGCATTCCACCCGTCGAATTTGTACCAAATGGATCATTCAAAATTGTCTGTTGTGATGAATTTGCCTGCCAGGCATCTTTATTTCACATGAATGCTGGTTTAAGTTTCCTGCTGTGAACTCTCAGGTCTTTCCTAAAAACTGTAAAGTTTCCTATTTACAAATCATGTTTTGTTTTCATAACACTGTCTGTCCCTTCTTCCTTATTCTTCATAAAAGTACAACACAAGGATTCTTCTTGTCTAGACTTGGTCTAGACATAGTCTAGATTTCATAGACAACTGAAAGACTGTGAATCTCTTTTCTGTAGATTTAGCTTGAAGAAACGAAGAAATATACAGTTCTAACTGGACAATAAGTACATTCAATGCAGGATCACTTGCCTCAATGCTGAGGTCCCCAAAGATCAAAAGGTTGTCCCCGGCTCTGGAATAGAAATCAACCAGTTAACCCATTTGCTCAACAAAATATTTCTTTCATTTTGAGATAGAGGCCTGCATGAAGGTACCAATAACCATTTCATTTTTCTGAGATTTAGTTCGATAAACTTTGCTTGGATATCGTGAGGCACTTCAATCCCTGATAGCTCCTTAGAAATTATTTGCTCATTCACATAAACAAGAAGCCCATCAGAATGGGCTGATACGTCTAATCTAGAAGGCTTTTTGTAACCTGGGATGATGAATTATGATGTAGGGAACGAGCTATCTAGTTTGGTCTCTGTTATAATTAAGGCATCCAAAGAGCCCTCTAAAAGGGCTGCAAAATCATGGAACTTGTTCCTGATCAAGTTTATGTTGATATAACTTATGATAATCTTTTTCGGATTTGCAATGCGCAGTGTTTTCATTTTTGGAAAGCATTACCATAGCTTTGATCAAGTTCATAGCAAGCACAGATTTACCTTTCTTGTTCAGATGTAATTTGTGAATACCAAGACAGGAATCATCAATGTTTGAATTATCCAGGGTCTTGACTTTTTCTTCAACACACAGTGCCTTCAGTTTTCGATTTAACTGGTCCACTTTCTTTTTCCCTTCCTGTATGTCATTTCTCGGTGTTAACAGGGAAACAGCAATTCTTGCGTGTGGAGTTCCATTCCTTATTGACTTGATAGTGCTCTTAAGGCCTGGGTTACACGATACCGGATTGCTTTTCGCACCGGATTGGTTTCAACCCATCTGCGTCAAAATCGCACCGTTTTCATTGCAGTTACACGACACCGGATTGCCATGAACCCATTTTTGATTGCAGTTACACGACACCGAGTCACCCTGCACTGCGAAGTCTAAATCTATTGTCTTTGACAACTGCGAAGCCCAAATGGAGTGGGGTCACATCGGATTGGTGCAGTTACACGAGCAAACGGAGTAGGGTCACACCGGATTGGTGCAGTTACACGAGATGGAATGCGGAGCGGAGTGCATCGGATTCATTTTCATCTCACCTCCAGAGCAGAGTGGTTTCACTCCGCGAAAACGGAGTGGACTGACACCGGATTGCCTCGGTGTCGTGTAACTGCACCCCCCTATCCGATGCGAAAAGTAATCCGGTCTGTGATGAATCCGGTATCGTGTAACTGGGGCCTAAGTTGTTTAACCGAATCGATGTTGCTTGTGAGGTAGACTTGCCCCAAGTCTATCTCTTCAGTCTTTAGACCATTCCCTTCGATCCGCCATTCCAACATTAGATAGCAGTTATGATAGCAGTTATGATACATCTGCGACCCTTTTGATTAAGAACCTTAAATGGCTTACTGTCAGTGATATGATTAAAAGTGAAACAGCTACGGTTACGTATAAAGCAATAACTGGCCTTGCACCTAGCTATCTTTCTGATTTGTTCACAAAAAATTCTGACCGAAATATTGATATTAGCTTGCGAAATGCAGCCACTTCTCTATATCCCAAGGATGACAACCTGCAAAGGACAAAAAGCGATATCTTTTCGTGGCGCTAGAACTTGGAATCAGCTTCCGTTGGATATAAAACAAGCAAATTCGCTTAATTCGTTTAGATGCCAACTAAAAACCATCTGCAGCCTTCTGCTTGAACATTTGATTGTGATTTTTCGTTCCATTCACTAGTTTTGATTTTACTCTTTTTAATTTTTTATCAAAAGTATTCTAGTTAGATTTTTTAGATTTTATCACTTGTAATTAGGTTATTTTAGAAAAGTATTGTTAATTTTGTAAGCTTTTTAACACGGCCCCCTGTAAGCAGTCGTTGATTGATGGGGCCACCGTGTATAAATAATTAAAAATGAAATGGATGAAATGAAAGAATGGCGGATCCAGGAACTACCGAAAGGGAACAACGGTAAGACAGACTGAAGAGATAGACTTGGGGCAAGTCCACTCGTGAGGTCGTTCGTACCGATGTGTATAATCAGAGCATCAGGTTGTCTCCTTGTGATTGGTTTTATGTGATCTGTAAGATCTTCCGAGTTCGCTCCTAAATGTGGTCGAACGCGAACTGTGTCTTTTGTTCAAAACTTCCTCTTCGATACCATTTAAGATCGAATTTCCTACAACAGTTATGTTTAGCCTTCGCGGGCCTTCTATGTTTTCATTTTTATTTTTATTTTCATTTTCATTTTCGTTTTCGTTTTCGTTTTCGTTTTGGTTAACAACATTGCTGGCACCATTTCGATTGGGTCTGTATGGTCGTTTGGGACTCTTTAATCGGTAGATTCTTCTGCGTCGGGTAACTTTTTATTTCTCTTCTTTTTGTTCTTTTTCTTTTTGATCTTCTTTTCGATGATGCCATTGTTCGGATTTCTTTTGTTTGCATTTTTTGGCTTAGCTTTGTTTTCCTCCTCATAACTTAGGCCCGATTCCTGTCCGAATTTTCTCCCCGAATGACAAAAAACTGGAGATTGCTTTCGATTAAAGCTGAGATGATTTGCTGTTTAGCATCCAGCTGTCTCTCTAGCGACGAGATTCTCTCATAGAGACAGCGGATAAGGGGCGAATCATCCGTCGGATATGGGATTGGTTGGGCAGCTGCCACATTATTTAGCGGCGATTTGAGGAGCACCAGATACAGGGCCGTCGTTGATAACAGCACTTAGTGTGTTGAAGAGGTTACCCTGTATAAACATTGTTATTATTATTATTATGTTCCAAACAGTTCTCTTAAATCAAAAAAATCATCTGATGCATCTTCTTGTTCGGTCTGTTTATCAATAGCTTCGATTTCACTCCGTTTTTAATCATCTTCCCGCCATACGTAGCCTCTTTGATTACATTTGCTTCATTGCCGTCCACCAACACATAATATAATAATCTTCATAAATTGGAAGATCGAAGAACTATTTATTCTTTAGATGACTTGACTTAAAAAGGCTTGCCCCGCTAGCTTCAGCCTCGGAAGAGGTATGAATCTCTGTTTGTTTCTCGACGGTTTTTGACATGAATGACTGCTAGTAGTTCTGCAATTTATGGGGAATAAGCTACACTCATAAACGTCAGAAATCAAAAATTCATCTGACAAAATCCGAGGCCTTACTCATCTATGTAATGATCATGAAGTACAAACTTCGCGGATACAATTCAATAAATAAACATCTCCTCCTCGTAAAAAGTGCTAAATATTGTGTTAATGTGGTAGGGAAGTATTTTTTCATGCTGAAGCCTTTCAGGTCTTTTATGAAGCATGTAACGGGGGTCAAATTCCATATTTTGTCTGCAACTTCTTCCAGTTCAACTCCAGTTCAGCATCGCGGAGGAGATTTCCTCGTATTCGCCATCTTCCAGAAAAGTAGTGCGTTGTCCCAGAACTCTGTGAAAAGGTCTATTGCAGGGGCATACAAATCCCAATAAATAATATTGAATACTTCGATTAGGCTCGGAACGATATTTCCACTAATATCAGAGGGCTTCCTACACTTTGTTGATTCAAAAACCATCAAAAGGTTATTTTACGAGCTGAATCAACTTAGAATAAAACTCCCTAAAAGAACAGCTGTTATGTAGATAGATTAATGTGAAAAATTTTAGCATTAATGGTATATAATGTATGAAAACAAAAACTGTTGGATATAACTTTATTATTACTATTATTATTATTATTATTATAAGCTGTTCTGCAAATCCTTGGAGGGCTATTGGGCGGGTGTCTTTTCTCAAAGGTCTTGGCTCCAATAACAGAAGAGTTTCCAGTCCCAGGTGTGCTAATTAATGGTGCCACGCATATATCTCAAAATGGTTGTTTACTGGGAGTCATCTAAAACTTAAAAACTTTCTTTTAACAGTGGTGGCGGTAAATGCTATTTCATTGTTTGTAATATAATTTGGCATGATTTTTGTTTTGGTTGTGTAAATATATTGTCATGTAAATAAGATTTTTAAAATGTATAAATACTCGGCTGTCCTCTGGTTTAGTTTAACTGAAGAAGATTTTTATCGAAACGTATTCAAATAAACAGTGGTGTTTTTATATTATTATTATTATTATTATTATTATTAATTCTTTCATTTAAAGTTGGCTAGAAAATATAGCTACAATTGCTAATTAAGGCCAACAATTTACAAAAAATACATATAATGTTACAAGTGAAGGTATAATTTACAATAAAAAACCTAAATTGGGATAAAATATTTTACATAATCTGCAGTTGCAGGCTTGGCATTGATGGGCTTTGATAAGCCTTTTGAAAATCTGAAGGGAATCTGAATTTTTCATTTCTGGTGGTAGTGTCTCCCATACTTTTTTCCCCATAAATCTGACTGTATCGATTCCAAGGCAAGTTGTTTTCGCCTTTGGTAGTTGTAGTTTATCAGAACACCTTAGGTTGTAAGGCATTTCTTTTTCCTCAAAAATTTGCTTCATAAAGCTGGGATTTAGATCATATTTTGTTTTGTAGATCTCTACCATGAGCAACTGCAGGCTCCTCTGATGAACGGTTACCGAATTATCCATTTCTAACAATTTTTCAAAGCTAGAAACATTGTCATTGTATGCGATTCTTAGGGCCCTTTCATGTCTCCTGTTTATCTTATCATTCAAATTTCTATCGTGAAACATCCAAATCAGCGAGCAATAGCTAAACTGGGACATAATGAATGTTTTCATCAACAGTTTTAGTTTCTCGGGCTCCATGAAGATTGAAATGCGAGTAAGAGCATGAAGCTTCTGACTAGCTTTTTTACATAGCGTTTGAAACGCTTCAATGGTATGTTTGAAACGTTTCGTTGATATATCATGTATTAATGCAACTATGATATTCATTTTCTTATTTAGCATTGAGTTTGTAAGCTGAAGGGATTTTTGTGTAACGAATTTAAAATGAAATGAAAATCAAATTGCTGTCTTTCCAATGACTTTTAGAAAATAGTTGATCGCACATACCATCCACACACGGTAGATATGATGGTAGGGGAGACCGGCGACAATTGTAACACAGGGCAATTGTAACACTGACTCTCACGACTTGCAGCAAAGTGCAAAAAATCTGATTTTTCCAGCTTGGAGCTTGGTTGGAGGATCCTAGCTGAAATCAACTTGGAGCTTGATTTGGAACTAAGCTTGGAGGAGCCTAGCAGGCCTATGCTTTGGCAAATATATCCTACCGTTATGAGGGTAGATTTCCGTCAACTTCTATCACTTACCCAAAACTAACCATCGTTCTATTCACGGAAAGTGTTGGCCTGAAGTGTAATGCGAGAAAAGCTATTGATTTCTTTTCTGTAGTAACGCTATTTTTTTCGATGGGATTGATTAAAAAATAGGTTTTCTCTTGTAATCTATCCGACAACGTATTTGTATTAGATGTTTATTTAATTATTTTTTCTTTCTGTTTTAAAGGGGCACCTTTATAACGAATTTAAGATAGATAAATAAATAAAATAAATAATAAATAATTTTGAATCACGTCCTGCAAAAATGCTTTCGAAGTACGTTTATAGCGGTCTATACATCATCTGAATTTTGTAATTTCATCAATAATATCGACAGAATGTCTTTTTTCATTTCAATATCAAGTCAACTGTTTACCGGGTGAAGCATCTGTGGAGCAGGACAGCTGTTGCTTGTCATCTTGAACTTGCTCAACCAACTGAACTGATTAAGTTTAGCTTCTCAGCGTCCTAAAACTATCTTTGAATGCTAAGTAGAACAATAGCAACATAGAAACCCAAATGAACCAGCTTCAGTTGATTATTTACCGTTTTTACCTGACGTCACACTGAGGGAATCAAACTGAGGGAAACCTATGAAATTTGATCATTATCTTACGTCATTTTGAAAATTTCTACGGGGGCTTCCCAAGAAAATCTCCTATATACCGGGTGTCCCAAAAACGCAACAGATTTGAAGAACTATGACGCAAGCTGTTTCCAATTAATGATCAAATGATTATTTTCATCTAAATTTGCAATGATTAGATTAAATTTTGATATATTTTTCAGAAGTTTTGGTCGCAGAGTTAAAAATCCACAAACTTCAAATTAGCTATCAGGGTAAAAGCAGAGTTACCAGCAATAGTGCACAGTATACTGCAAAATTAAAAGCAAGGCAATGTCTGCAGCTTCGCAGGATTAAGGATAAGCACATAACTAGATTAAGAAACTGTAACTAAGGCACTGTGTGCCCAGACCTGGAAACAATTAAAAAATCGATTTTTTCAAAAACGATTCCTTTAATTTTTCTCTTATTAACTATGCTCTGAACTCCCTGAAACTGAAAACCGTTTTTTTCTATGTCTTAAGGTTTTTTTTCTGTGAATTTACAAAGTTGTGAAAATCTTCAGCTTTGAATCCAATATGGGATCCAGCTGCTTCTGAAAAACTGCTCATTTCTATTAAATCAATTGAAACTGTCATATTTGTCCAAACCATTTATACTATGGCTTATCTGAAAGAAAATAGCTTCTTTTACTTGAAAGGAACTTAAGACGAGGTAAAGGAATTAAATGTGATTTTTTACAATATTAAGATTATTTCATAAAAACACAACTTTCGATTTTCATGTTTTAATTGATGCATCTAAAATACTGTTTTTAAAAAGTTCACAGTGTTTCACACCGAAGCCAATAGACTTTCCTCTAAGTATAACCATTCAAGAATAGAAAAATCAATGAGTTTCATCTGCGAAAACGTGCGAAAACGTGGATTATATGATTTACTACCCTAAATCATATGGGCTTTTTCGAGCTACCAATTATGGGGGATGCTTTCCACCCCCTCTGAAAACTGTCTTAGACTCACCAGAACTCAATACAACTTGGCACAGTTACAGAACGAGTAATTTGTAGCTGGCAGCGTAATTTGAGTGTGGTTGCCACGCCTTGTGACGTCACAGTGACATCACAAAGTTGAAAATCTCTGAAAATCAGGCTTCCAAGTTAAATTGGTGTTGAAAGAAGATTTTGCATGAACTATAAGCAGTTTTTGGCTCAATTTTTCAACATACTTGGTGCTAGAATATTATTTTATAGAAAATGAAGATTTTGGACTGATATTTTAGCAGAAATTAACCAATTCTGATGACGTCATTTGTGCTGCTAATTTGTGCTATGTAATAAGAGACCAAAAAGAACCTGCAAAATGGTGATAACCTATTACAAATGCATCATTACAGTATTTGCTTGAAAAATTTTGAAGAAATTAAAAACCTAGCTAATTAGTTCAAAATGGCAGCCAAAATGATGTCATTATAGAAAATGCTGATGTCATCAAATTCCAGAAATTCCGGTATCAAATTGAAGCCCTCTGTTTGCTGATTCATTTGCCATATAATACTTCATAATTCAATCAAATAATTCCATTGAAATCATTGAAAATAATGATTTTGCTGCTACCTCCTTCCGAGATTAGGTCTCAGTCCCCCAAGATCGCATCAAAACTAAAATTTTAGAACACAGCTGAATCGGGCATGCAATTGCGCATCTAATGATTCCTTCCCTGGATATATATATATGACAATTTTTGAAAAATTTATGAATTGTTTCCCGAAAATGAGATCCTGGGCACATAGTGTAAGGGATCCCTTGCTAATTCATGAGGTATCCAGTCTCGAGGAAGCTCTCAGTGTTCATTCTCCATTGAAAGTATAACTCTAATAATGGCCTAGTCATTTTAGAAAAAGTAAAGAACCCATCATCGGCACTTAAGAAGCACAACTGTGTTTGGACAAAAGTGTATGTTTAATGTTTAATTAACTTGTGTCTTTGGTTTTTGTTAGCAATGCTGATGGATTGCACAGATTTTCATACTTTATAATTTTACATTATAATTCATCAATGTTATTAATGCAGCAGCTCTTGTTTTGACCTAGGGTCAATTTTGCTATTTGCTGATTTTTAATTCTTCAACCAAGTCACCAAAAATACTGAAAAATATATCAAAATTTAATTTGATAACTGCAGATTTGAATGAAAAGAATTGTTTGATAATGAATATGAAACTGTTTGCATTAGGAGTTTTCAAATCCATTTCGTTTTGTTTGGGACACCCGGTATTTGGAGAGAGAAACAGCAAGGTAATTTGCAATCTGAGTGAATTTGTCTGCTACTAAACTGCAAAGGTTCCAAATCTTTAAAAAGGATATTGTAAAATTCAATGACTTATTTCTTTGAACTGAATGACTTAAGAGAAAATTTAACTATTTCACTATAATTCTACCGTGCGACTTTTCTGAAATCTTCAATTTAAAAAAGAGTGTTTTCTTCTTTTTCAAGAATCTAAGAAAAAATATGAAAAAAACTC
Organism: Aurelia coerulea; assembly: GCA_039566865.1. Classification (NCBI taxonomy): domain Eukaryota; kingdom Metazoa; phylum Cnidaria; class Scyphozoa; order Semaeostomeae; family Ulmaridae; genus Aurelia; species Aurelia coerulea. The sequence goes on from CM076944.1 coordinate 15,494,137, forward strand.
AAAACGATCGTAACTTCTAAAATGTTTCACGTAACATGAAATGCTTTCCAACAAAAAACTACATTTTATGGATGTCTACAATATAGTGTCAAGCAAAAGTATTTGACTCTTTTTGGTTTATGATTTGGAAATTTAATCACTTCACATCCCCAAGAGAGTTGAAATATAAAATACACTGTAATTTAAAAAAATATTCAAAATTGTTGAAAAGTCCAACAGTAGAATTATAGGTACGTAGCAAAAGATCCTTTCAAGCCAATCAATCAGACGAAATAGGTCATAACATTTTATATCCACCTTTTTACGCCGATTTAAAGATTTTTTATTAAACAAGACATTTGCCAGCGACATTATTTCTTATACACAGAGTATTTGCCATGTTTTGATATACAGGGAGCTGCAACTATTATAACTCCAGATTTCGATTGAACAGTTTAGAGACTTTTCAAAATGTTTGCAAGGAAGCAAATGAATATACATACCTGCCCAAGTGCACTCATTAATGAAAATCCAACAATATTCTTGATGATAAAGGGATATTTGAGACAAAAATCGATAAATTTCCATAGTTCTCCAGTGAAAATAATGGCTAGAAGGAAAGGGAATATTTTTCACACGACAATAATAATTTCCATGATAACAATTAAATGATTAGCAAAATCTACTCTTCGGACATCTTAATGTGAGATGGCTAAATATGACAAAGCTAGTATATAATTCAATGACTAAAATTTTTGTCAATTCAGTGACCAAAGTTTTCAAGACTTTGAATAATTAAATCACCATGCCACAGAGATAGGGTTGGAAAAAGTACCCAAATTTAGATTTAAAATTAAATTTTAATATTATTTTCTGTGGTTCAGAAGGAGTTTTTCACCAAGATGCAAGAAATTTGAAACGAATTGAGCCATCCGTTGCGGAGAAAATATTTGTCAAAATTTCAAGAAATTCTATTGCATCGTGTTTAATCAATTTCAGTAAGAAATTGACCATTGTTGACAAAACATATCCAACTTAAAAACGCTGCTGTATCACACTTAGTACTCCGATTTGCAAAATCCTTTTTTAAAGTCAGTGGAGTCCATCTATACTCTCCTTGAAAAAGCATCTGTTAATTTTTGCAAACATCCGGGTAAATTTTTGAAAAAATTCAGACTATAACTATTTTTGCAAATGTCATTCCATTCATTTCATTTCAACTTTTTTATCCATGGTAATCCACTCAATATTTACATACTGCTTTACAGGGAGCCATGTTACAGTAATATTACAAGTAGATAATAACTAAATATATAACATAATCCTATTTAAAATAATCTTTGACAAAAAAAAGAAAGAAAAACGAAAAGAGTCATAGTTTGGCTTTATATTTGCTTCGAAAAGTGCGGAGCGATGAGGACGCCTTAACACCACTATCTAGGTCACTCCAGACCTTAGCCCTTCTGTAAGCAAACGATTTCTGACCAGTTGATGTTCTTAGTAATGGTTATCTAAGGCCCGTTTTAGAGTTCCTCAGCTGACGGTTAGTAGCTTCAGATACACTTTGAAATATGTTTCTCAAGTTATCAGGGACAAGGGCGTTAAGAGATTTATAGACCATCTTGCTAGTCTCAAAATCGATCAGTTCTCTGATAGTAAGCCAACCGAAATTCCTTATAAAAGGCAAAACTGAAGTTTCATAGGGCCTAAAGGGTCATGTAGGTTTAAAAGTCGTTGATTTTCAACTTTAACGCTGAAAATAAAAGAATAGATGTCAACAGATGTCTTAGATATTGGTTTAGCCATTAAATTTGAAGTATTTTGTACATATTGACCAAAGATCTCGTGCAGAAGCGTACCAAAAATTTTCACAGAATTTTCACATTTTTAACTCTTTTTCAGTACTTTCTCTCAATTTTGAATTCATGGAAAATTAGAAAAACTTAAAATCATCATAAATCCTAAATCAGTAGAGAAAAGTGATACATTCTTCAAGAAAACGCAAGTCTGATATATCAAGAGATGCTGTAAATTGCTTGTAGGGAACATGAACGTATTTAGCTGATTATCTGACAAAAATAAATTATTGTAGAATGCTTAAAAAAACTTTAACAAATTTCCTTGGGAAGCTCCAGATCTAATTCTTTATTGTATCAAAATTTTACCAGCATATCTTTGGAGTAATTTTGATCTAAAAAGTGTTTCAATATTTTCTATTGCACCGTCAACAAAAATAAAATATTCTATTTCATGGTATCACAAACGAATGCGCATTAAACAAGGGTTGAAATAAAACAAGTGGATTGAAATAAGAGTTCCATCAATTTATAAAATAAAATAGATCCTTCTCAAACCACTCGTTTCCACTTAGAATCTTTGAAACTTTGTCAAAAAATTTTATTTCCGCATTCCACTTTCCGTATTCCGCTTTTCGTATGCCGCTTTCCGGATTCCGCTTTCTCGATTCCGCTTCCAGATTCTGCACTTTAAAGATAGCCCTAAGCGAATGTATTTATTAAAATGTCATTATAGATGCTCTTAACTGTATTGGTTGCCAATATTCACTGGGTAAATGGCTCCCGAGACACAAGAAAGAGCGGGCTTTGGGCCTATTTGCATACACGAATTTCTTTTATAAGAAACTAAGGTTCTTATAAAAACTGGTACGCAGTTTCTTAAATTTTTGGGCCATTTTACTACCAAAAGTTGCTTACGTGTTAGTTATATTTTTAATAATGGAAGTGCAGAGTTAATTTAGTTTTGCCAAAAAAAGGCTCACAAATTACTTAGTAAGATTTCAAAATAAGTAAATAACATAATTCGCACTCAAAATAATGTCCAAATAGTTTCTATAACTGTACGGTGTCAAAAAATTTTGAGTTCGCTGGGAAAATTAAAACTGCAAATTAAAAAAGTTTCTTAGCTTTTTAATTCAGGTACGGTTTGCTTCTTAACTTTCGAAAAACTGAGCCTCCTGTTTCTATTGTTAGCTGTTTATTGTAAAAAATACTGATGTCTTTAATAGAACAACCCTTTTTATAAAGAAGGTTGTGATGTCATGTTTCAGATGTTTCATATTGTAACTAAAATCAGTATAAACTGTAAATCTGATTAGATGATCTATATTGCTCTGGAACAGTGCCATGTTGATATTCGACTTGGAGTAAGTCTATGTTCATATCAACTGATAACAATGATTCCGAGTTATCATTTATCAAAGTGAGACACCAAACTGTCAATAGTGAAAACTACGACGAAATGGTAAGTCTAGTGTTCTCATGAAAGCACAACGATTACTTGTGCATAATTAAATATTTTGATTTAAATCAGTCAACAAAATTTTTACCAGATATTGGCACTGAATGCTTCTAATTGAAGCAACATGAGCAACAATATAAAAAGCGAAACGATTTTGAAGACAATTCCAGCATAGAAGATTTGGATACATTTTCCCCGAAACTGTAAATATCTAAAATATTTTGATTTCGATGTAACCTACCACAAGCGTACCCTTGTCGAAGAATGCCCGCTTTGTAAGCGAGAGACCGTGGATTCAAATCCCGGCAGAGTCAGACCAAAGGTTTGAAAGATGGTGCACGGCTTCTCTCTGCTTAGCACTCATAATGAAGAGTTTTCAGACCAGGGACTGGACTCGCGCCCACCCCTCCCTTCGGACTGGAGCGAAAGACAGAGGAGCCATCGGGTCGTCTCCTACGGCTGTCAACCAATTTACCACCATTTACTTTCACCTAAGAATCCTTCAAAACATGGTTTAAGTTCACCACATCTGCGAATCTTTTCTCCTTAAGATAATGAAAGTATGAGGGAAAACGTGGAAGTCAATCTTAATTGTCTGAAATTAAAGCAGAAAGATTTAGTCAACAAAACAAAATTTTAGACAATAACATACTTGAGCAGTGCTTAATCGCAACAACTGCGCAAAAAATAGTCACAAAATCTGATCAGGAGCTTCAAGACTATCTCGATGATGATGATGATGATGATGATGATGATGATGATGATGATGATGATGATGATGATGATGATGATGATGATGATGATGATGATGATGATGATGATGATGATGGTGATGATGAGCATTGTCTCAAATTCATATTCCCTTGATCATTTGTTCACAATAACACACGATTTTCTGTTCCCAAGTTCATTCTTGAAGGAGAAGCCGTCTGATGTCAATTTCGTGTTCCATTGATCATTAGTTCACAATAACACATGTTCCTGAATTCCGGTAGTCCCAAATATCATTATCTCAACTTCGTGTTCCCTTGATCATTAGTTCACAACAACACATGTTCCTGAATTCCGGTAGTCCCAAATATCATTATCTCAAATTCGTATTCCCTTGATCATTTGTTCACAATAACACACAATTTTTTGTCCCAAGATCATTCTTGGAGGAGAAGCCAATTTCGTTAGTGATGGTAGGAACCATGTTCCATTGTTCCTCTTTCCTTTGGGCATCATCATAGCTTTAAAGGGAAGCCAAACATGTTTGTCTTCTCAGTTGATCGGTTTCTCAATAAAGTCAACATGCTACGAAATCCAGGCGAGCTTTCCTTGCTAAATCGATTACCGGCAAAGCGGCTGTCATCGAAGAGGATATGCAATTCACTCAGAGTGAACATTTTGCCTCTGGTGAGTACTACAAAAAGCTTATTTTTGCTTTTGCTATTCTTTTAGTCTTTAGTCTGACGATTTGCTGTGGCCAATTTAGCTGTAGCTCCTGGACTGGATTTCTTTTTCAAAGCCTTACATTTCCTTTCATCTTTTTATGAAAATAGGTGATGAACAACACTGCTGCTATGAGTTGCCGTGCGATATGGCGGGCAGATGATAGAAACCTTGCGAAAGACCTCATCGTATCCAAACGCATGTCCATGGATGATGCACTGGCACAAAAAAAGGGATCCATTTCTTTATATCTGCACTAACTGGCACGAACACCAATGCTAGAGAATCAAGACAGGGCGAACAAAATCCGGAAGCGACCGAAAAAGAAGAGCTAACACAAGCTGGGCAGTCGATTGAAGCTACAGAGAACAGCGAAAAAGAAATTCTGTCTGACAAGTCAGAAGCTGAAGATGAAGAAGAGAAACCGCTGATAGTTACCTCATTTTTTAACCCTGGAGTGGCATACTTTGTGGCTTACAGTCCCTTAGAAGACTGCAGCGTTGAGTCGATAGTACGATTGCTTCACAACGAAGACACCGAAGCAAATGTTAAAAGCATCAACACACGTGTGTCATTTGCAGAGGAAGAAAAGGCCACAGCAAGATTGGCAAAAGAACTTTCCGTGGTTGTGAAAGATCACAAGAACTTTGCTGTGCGACAACTGGCATCTGATTCAGCACGCTTCTGCTATACTAAGAAAATAGCCTCCATTGCAACTCATTGGACAAGAGATAAAGTGGAACGGGCATTTGAGAATGGTGAGACACCAACCCAAATGGCAAAGAAGTATCAAACACATGTGCGGATAGTTGTTGTCAACCCAAATGTATTAGAAGACGTGAGGCGAGCAGCTCTCCAGTTGGACAAAGATGGTCTTCAATTTCGGCTGGTAGAACTTGTAAAAGAGAATGCAACAGCGCCTATGGTCGCCCAGCCAAGTTCTGACCTATTTATGACGATTGAAAGGCTAAACCATGCCATGCAGAAATTCCAGCATATCCTGTACAAAGGCAGCGTATATGGCATGCCGAAAGCAGCCAGATTTACCTATGTTGAGATGATGACAGTGGAGAAATACCTAAACAAGATGCTTGCAAGTAAAGTCATGAGGGAAGGTATTGGAAAGCACATGGGAAATCTGATAAAGATGATGTCAACAGATGCATGCGAGATCTTCAAGCAGATGACAATTGATTTCAATTTGATTGAGGTTAAGGATGGTATGTTCTTTGACATTCGTAAGCGTAAATTCATCGAATGTCCATTGGGGCCGGAGCAGAAAGGCACCATTTCTCCACGCATGTTCATAGATTTCGATAGCAAATTGGAAAGTGATGCAAAGTATTTCAAGGAGGGAATCATGAATTCATTTGAGGAGGATCAGGAACGTGCAATGTTTCTCAACAAATTTTACCAGTGCCTAATGGCACACAAGATGCCCCATAAAATCAGGAAGCTGGTGGTCTTTGGACCAAAAGATTCTGGCAAAACCAGCTGGCTGAATGTTTTGTTGGGAGTCATCCCTTCAAAAAGGGTAGCAGCAATCACCAGCGAGAAGCAAATTGCTGCGTCTATGATTGACGAGAACACGGAGCTAGTCTTCATGGATGAATGGTCAGAAAATACCCTAAATTCTGACATGGCAAAAACTGTGCTGCAAGGCGGAATGATGGTGAAGTCAATAAAACACCAATCTCCGTCAATTGTCGACAACTCCAGTCCCTTCTACATAACAACAAATTGCGTACCACATTTCGGAATCGAGGAGGAGAACGTTCGAAGACGTATCACTTGTTTCGAAACAGAGTCCTTGCCATCTACTGTAGTCGGGGCAGACAAATGGATGCGCAAAAACTCCATGGCGTGCATTCGCTGGATGGCCAGTGAGATTACGAAGTATCGGGACTTCATAGAACCGGAAGAGCTGTGGTACGAGGAACAAATTCAAAAAGAGAGTGAAGATCCCGACTTTGCAAACGGTGGAGGTAAAGACCTCCTCGATATAAAGACACTAGAAGACCTACAAGAAGCAGATGTGTCATCAGGTGTAAGAATCATGGCTGCTGAAGAGCCGAATTACATCGCTCCGGTATGCTTCATTCATCCGGACCTGCAAGCAGACGCAGTGGAAATTTCAAATCAGGCATCAACTGAGCTGGAAGAGGAGGATCGTCTCCTTGGTCTGCTTGACAATTTGCAAGAAACGTCTGTCACAGACAACAGCAATACAGCAATCCACCAAGTACAGTCAAATTTGTTGCAGCAAACAAATGATTTACCGACGACATCCAATGAGGAAGTTGCAACAAGGTATGTAAGTAGCTGCCAGTATCAACCATTAAACGAAGGAGAAGAATCTGATGATGAGATACCATGTGCACAGCCAGAACAAACTGCAGAGTTAAACAGCTACAGTTTTTACCGGCAAGTAAAATGCCAGCTCGACAATTCCTTCTTTGAAAAACGTCCCCTCACCTATACACACAAATGTATAGCAAAAGCAAGACTGGAACGAGAAGAGATGCCATCACACATTGCAGAAAGTTGGCACCTCGCTATGGGTGAGTTCGGCAACATCAACAGTGAAGAGCTCTTTGATAAATATCCCCACATAATCGATGTGATACAGAATCTTCGGGAAAAAATAGGTATACGTTTAGTAAGGAGTAGCCCTGCCAGCCAAGGTGAGCCGGTGTTTGTTGCTGCAAGAAGATTAAGGGAAACAAAACGCTCGCTAGAAGACATAGCAGAAACCTCCCAGCCAAAGAAGACAAAGCACAAAAATTGACTCTTTTGAGTAAACACCGATGAGTGACAACAAAATTAAACATTTGTTGCGTTAAATATACATATGATTGTATTCCGTCCATAATTGTTATGATTGTATTCGTATTTCTGAAAGAATTCAGAAAAACAGCTGTCTACAGTTCATGATGTGTGAATTCTCCTCCATGTCACATAATTTAACGGCAAAGGCAAATGACCAAGTATTTTGGCGCGCAATTTGAAATAGTTTTGAACACCTCCATGCTGTCCATGAAATCGTTGGCTTTGGTTGGGCTCATTCCAGTTGAAGCCAATGGTGAGCCAATGGTAGAACAATAGAGAACAAAAGAAGCCCACTGAGCCCACGGTTTTATGGATGAAAGTTATTCTAAATGCGGGGTAACATTCCTGCACTTCCTATTAATCAACTGCGGAGGCAGATCATTACGTCATATGGCACTGGTGTCAAAGGCATGCTAAAATGACCAAGTGTTTTGGCGCGCAATTTGAAATAATTTTGAATACTTCTATGCTGTCCATGAAATCGTTGGCTTGGGTTGGGCTCATTCCAGTTGAAGCCAATGGTGAGCCAATGGTAGAACAATAGAGAACAAAAGAAGCCCACTGAGCCCACTGAGCCCACGGTTTTATGGATGAAAGTAATTTTAGAACTTCAAAAGAATTCTCCCTGCAAAATCACATCGGAACAGGGCATTGCATATAAACAAGAGTCAGATTTGAAATTGCTTTCAATTCATCAATGTTCAACTTTTAAAATTTCCAATTGTCAACAGCAATTATCTAAATAATTAGAAAAGATTTCGTCCAGTATCTCTTTTATATAAGTCCTGAAACTGGGTTGTCCTTGCTCTTCGCAATAGGGCGTTTCTTGTACGTCCTTCCGCAAAATTCAAGCTTGTATCTGAAAGAATCTTTACCCATTTTCCAAGACCATGCTTCTTGATTCCTTTTAGTAACTGATTATCCTCGAATGCACTAAACAAGACCATGCAGTCGGTAGCTGATTTAGCACCTGACTTTGGTATTTTAGGATTTCTCGACCTCGTGCTGCTGCAGATGCCTTGTGCATCCACACCATTCTGCTCAGTCTCTTTGTCCAAAAGTGCGGTATGTGCAGTGTGGATGTCTTCCGTGTCCAAATTTCCCTCTGTCTCGTAGCTTGTGGCCAAAGTTTCCAAAGATTTATCCATGCTCCTTCCTTGCTCACCACGCAGTTTCTTTAGGCAGTCGTTACCTCTCTCAGCCACGTCGCGAGAGCGCTTTTTCCGGTAATGGATCTTTGCAACGTTTGATGTGTGTTTCTGGTCCTGGGATACGATGTCTCGTTCTTCTGCATCCAAAACATCAGTGCTCTCTGTTTCTATGATTTGTCTGTAGCGTGTTGGGTGCACATACTTTCCAATAGCGTCATGAACGAGAATTCCCATAGCTTGGTCTAATTTGAGGAACTGCCCACCGCTTCTGTTTACAAGAAGAAAGTCGCAATGGGGCTTTAGGTGTGGCCAGACGTACTCAATGTAGTCACTCAGTATTTTCATGCTTATGTCATCTATGACAAGGGAGTCAAACGTATGCTTCCCGGCTGTTTTGAACGTCTTCTGATCTACGAAACCTCCATTTGCGGCAGCTGATGTAACCATGGATACTGTGAGGAACTGATACGTCATGGGCCGGGTTCCTTTCACCCTCAAGAAAAGATACGTTGCAATGAATCTCGTTGCAAATGTCAATTGTGACGGGGTAATATTGATCGATCCCTCCTTGCAGTCTTTCAATAGGTTCTTGTACCGTTCAATATGAAATGGTATCACTTGTTGCAGTTCCGTCATCGTCGCCCAGTGCCCTTTTCTCCGCAAGGTATCTATATCAAGCTCTTCACTCCAGCGAACTCTCATTTTCTTTGCAACACATTTACGAGCTCTTTTTAGCAGCGCCACTGCCACAATGAAATTATTGAGGCTATTGCTGTCGATGCCTTTGAATTTCCGATATTCTACCATTTCCAGTAAAGCGTTTATGTAGCTGACATGTCCGGCGTGTCCGATACTTTCATCTTTCGTTATGTGATCTAAGAAGTTAGCAAGAAATTCCATTGAGCCTAGATAAATGAATTTATTAACAGTACAATAGGAAACTATTTTGTAGCAGCATTGTTAAGCTCTTAAGGGAATACTGTTGCACGCTCTCCGTGAGGCGTGCTTAGTAGGCAAATATAAAAAGCTCTTCAAGGCGTGGAGAATCACAGGTCGATAGCAAGTACTTTTATGTAAGATATAGGATCCCTCCCGCCCATCCCCTCCCTGTTTGCAGAGATTCAGGTTAGTTTCAGGCTACATGTATCAAATGAATGTACGAGTGATAGGAATAATGTGCTTTCCGTGTTTGCTCTATTTTGGCACACCTATATACAATCTTGCTAGACTGACCTCACTACTATCTGTGTATTGTAGTTTAGTTAATAAATAAAGTTATTTTCGGTTGAATGCAATGAATTAGAAAATAATAGTCAATTTTTTCACTTGTAAGTCTATCGGTAGGATTCTCCGACAGACAATAACGTAGGAATTTTAGGGCACGTGATGATATCTGATTTGCATGCGCCTCGGTGCGTCCTCCACCACTGCAACTACACATCCAGCGTATGAAATGCTCAGAAAATGCAATATCCTCGCAGACAGCTCCATTACTGCTCAACTGACTTGAGTTGCCATTTACCAGACTGTCTTCCTGGTCTTTGCCTTTTTCACAAACCACATCACTTGGGTATTTATCGAAGTAATAGAACCAAGGGTGGATTGTCTGAATATGTTTTCTGCATCCTCTCTCGCTACGGAATCTTTCATGATCACACTCGCTGACTGGGCAAGGACACACCCCATCCTTATCCTTTTTCAAGTGCAATCGCCTCTTTATCTTTGCAGCGCCTTGTAAGGCTTTCCAGTTCTTAGTCGTCTTGTCGGCCATCTGCCATCGCTGATATTTAGGCACAACTAGGTCATTCATGGATCAAACCCATTCCTTTTATACATTATTCAGCCCCAAGGGGTACAGAATATTAGAACAGCGTGAATGTTGGAACTTGAGAACGAATCTGATTCCTTCCCACGAGAGTAGCTTGTTGAAAAACAAAGACTCCCTTGAGCATACTACAAATACTACTTCAAAAGTATCTCATCTCCCGTGGGTATTGAATAGGAATGCTTCCAATCAGACATGACCATTCACACGATCGAATACATTCTCTTATAAAATACTTTGGCATTTTAGCATGCCTAAGTGACGTATGATTTGCCTCCGCAGTTAATACGAAATGTAGGAATGCTACCCCGTATCTAAAATTACTTTTATCCCTACAACCGTGGGCTCAGTGGGCTTCTTTTGTTCTCTATTGTTCTACCATTGGCTCACTGTTGGCTTCCATTGTAATGAGCCCATGCAAAGCCAACCAGTTCATGGACTGTATACATATGTTCAAAATGATTTGAAACTACGCGCCAAAATACTTTGTCATTTTAGCATGCCTAAGTGACGTATGATTTGCCTCCGCAGTTCATGTATTCTCACCGGATATGTCTCTCCGAGTTTCAATAAAAGTAAGAATATGCCCATGCCTTCTCGCCCCTTGGGACCATAACCTATTTAAACAAATTCAACGAGGCTATTCAGTCATTCTTTATGAGCTACAAGCAACGAAACATCAAAATCTGTAGGCTGCTCATAATATTCACCGTCGCTGACAGATCAAATGGCTGAGGCCCAAGTCCCATGAAATTTGCCTCAAGCAGATTTCTTGGATATTCTCCAAGCGGCAGTCCCAGAGATACAACAGCCAGACCAGAACGCCGCTCAGAATGCTGTGCAACAGGCCGATTTTGGCCCAGTGGTACGTTGTTATTACTTTTGCTACCTGTTTGTTTTTCCTATGCCTTGAGTTGATCTGGCCATGCATATTTTCAGTCTTTGTTGCAAATTTGTTTTTCAACCTTTTTAGGGGCCGATTCGTTTTAATTCTTATTCGGTGACCCAGAAAATTTAACAAGTATTGTGCACGTGCTAGGGGTCTCGCAGAGTGAAAACACATGGCTTTTGACTGATTTTTAGGGGTCTTTTAGTGGCAACTCTAGGCTAATATGCCTCTTTAGATCTTAGGAATAAATGCTTCAATTTTGCAGAATTTAGGGTTTTTGTTAGGGGCCGAATTTCTATTCGGCGACCCAAAAACATTGAACTGTTTCTGTGCACTTGCTAGGGGTCACGCAGAGTGATAACCCATGGCTTTTGACTGATTTTTAGGGGCCTTTTCGTGGCAACCCTAGGCTAATATGCCTCTTTAGATCTTAGGAATAAATGTTTCAATTTTGCAGAATTTAGGGATTCTGTTAGGGGCCGAATTTCTATTCGGCGACCCAAAAACATTGAACTGCTTCTGCGCACTTGCTAGGGGTCACGCAGAGTGATAACCCATGGCTTTTGACTGATTTTTAGGGGTCTTTTTCGTGGCAACCCTAGGCTAATATGCCTCTTTAGATCTTAGGAATAAATGTTTCAATTTTGCAGAATTTAGGGATTTTGTTAGGGGCCGATTCGATTTAATTTTTTACTCGGCGACCCAAATAATTGAACTGTTTTTGTGCAAGTGCTAGGGGTCACGCAGAGTGATAACCCATGGCTTTTGACTGATTTTTAGGGGCCTTTTCGTGGCAACCCTAGGCTAATATGCCTCTTTAGATCTTAGAAATAAATGTTTCAGTTTTGCAGAATTTAGGGATTTTGTTAGGGGCCGATTCGTTTTAATTTTTTACTCGGCGACCCAAATAATTGAACTGTTTCTGTGCAAGTGCTAGGGGTCACGCAGAGTGATAACCCATGGCTTTTGACTGATTTTTGGGGGCCTTTTCGTGGCAACCCTAGGCTAATATGCCTCTTTAGATCTTAGAAATAAATGTTAAATTTTTCCAGCATTTAGGGATTTGTTAGGGGCCGATTCGTTTAATTTTTATTCGGCAACCCAAATAATTGAACTGTTTTTGTGCAAGTGCTAGGGGTCACGCAGAGTGATAACCCATGGCTTTTGACTGATTTTTAGGGGCCTTTTTCGTGGCAACCCAAGGCTAATATGCCTCTTTAGATCTTAGGAATCAATTTTTCAATTTTGCAGAATTTAGGGTTTTTGTTAGGGGCCGATTCGTTTTAATTTTTATTCGGCGACCCAAATAATTGAACTGTTTTTGTGCAAGTGCTAGGGGTCACGCGGAATGATAACCCATGGCTTTTGACTGATTTATAAGTGCTTTTTTGTGGCAACCCTAGGCTAATATGCCTTTTTAGATCTTAGGAATAAGTTTTTCAATTTTGCAAAAATTGGGGATTTGTTAGGGGCCGATTCGTTTTAATTCTTATTCGGCGACCCAAAAAATTGAACAGTTTTTGTGCACATGCTAGGAGTCACGCAGAGTGATAACCCATGATTTTTGACTGATTTTTGGGGGTCTTTTTTCGTGGCAATCCCTAGGCTAATGCATTTTACATCAAAAAGGAAAAATTTCTTCTACCTTGCAAAAGATAGTTGAATATATTCCGATCGGCTACCCTTCTAAGAATTCTAGAAAAAAGAAACAATGCCACCTTGGCTTTCCTCAAGCAATACGGTCTGACATGCTCGATATTTAGACACTTTTTACATTCTTCCTAGCCCATTATTGCCTCTAAAACTAAGTCTTTTGACCATACATACATTGTTGCCTTTGCTATACATCAATCAAATATACTATCATACTTCCATATTGCGCATGTGTTAATGTTTGTGGTATCCACAGAGATACAGCAATTATTATAGTCAGAGAATACTGCAACTGGGTCCACTTTATCTCCTCCGCGAGGTTTCTTTAGTTTTCCTTTTCTTTTTCTGCAGTTCCATGGTCCCCGATTCTGTGGTCCGTAATTCTCTCTTTTTTAAAAAAACTATCTGTGTAGGCAAAATAGCTAAGTTATTGCTCAATAATATCATGCTGCTTCGCAGCAATTACTACGGTTACCTCTCTTTCTCTCTACCCTGTAGCATCGAGTAACATTTATCTTTCTCTACTTAATTTTTTCCCTTCGCTGCATCCTCTCCAGACCAGCCAATGTCTCGGGGGTTTAGCTAAGAACCTTTATGCGCGGCTTCAAGTTGTGCTCCGAGTGGCTGGGTTGGAGGACTCCTTTATCAGATACCATGATCCTGCTCCTCTCTTTCGCTTGGCCTTTTCTTTTTTCAGTGTCTTCCTGCTGATTGCCTTTTCAATTTGGAAATTAAAAAATTACAGCAAGGAATTGGAGTAAGATCTCATCACAATATAATTTGGTGCAATCTGAGGGGGGAGTCCACCAATCCAGCCACTCAAAAAGCACTCGACTGTGTATCTAGAGTTAGAGACGGCAACTTCTATGCCTCTGCCAATGATGTTGTTTTCCGAGATCCAAAATCCTTTGTGGCCGGCAAAATTCACTACCATTATGATGCCTAGAATCTTGTCTCACAAGGGTACCACAAAAAGAGGGAAATTCTGCGCTACATCGCTGAGGGGGTCTCTGTCCACGATTTTTTCACACCTTTTAAAGGAGACTTCAAGGGGCAGCATTACAATTCAAAATTTCCCCCACGCATTAAAATTTACTAACAACAAGTCATGTGGGTCATTTGACCAATTCATTACGGAGACAATTCTCGAAAGAATTCGGAATGGCTCAATTTCTATCTGGGGGAAATGTGGACAGTGTACTCCTCCGCATATAGTCATGCCACTAACTGTAGAACCTACAAAACAGGGCTTGAAAATGTCCGGCAGCACCGGCAGCGTGTGGCCGAGTGGTTAAGGCGACTGACTCGTAAACCAAAGGTCAGAACGGCCGAGGTTCGAATCCCGCTCTGGACAGTTTGGTCGCTGTCCGTAACTCTAGCCCGGGTCGACCAGAGCCATGCGAGGGAAATCTGGTAGCTGCGGCGGGTTGATGGTAAAACATCCGTGGCCCCTGCTGGAAATAAGTCTCTCTCAGACTTTCGCAGGGTAGCCACGTTAAATATGATACCTACCTACCTAGCGGCGCTGCCAGGAAATTGTTAACGAAAATGACTCGCAGGAAATTTATCACTATTTCGCAGGAAATTTCTGGCATGTTCTGGCATATTCCTAATTATCAAGTCATTTTCCTGTTCTATATTCCTTTGATATGTAACTAATTTTCGCGACAGTCCTTGTTTGAATGACGTCGTTCCACTTGTTCTCACTATTTGTACAATACAAATACCGGGTGACCTCAAAAAACTTCCCAAGCTAGATCATAGGTAGCTTTCTGAAAACAAAAGTTATTGAAAATGGTTTGTACCACCGTTTATTCAAAAGGCCTAGCTATCTTTTGAGTTGCTGCATAGGCACTCCAAGCCATGATTACTGCTCGAAAAACGAGATCGAAAGGGATTTCGAATCCATTCTTTCTCATTATTACAACCAGACTTCTTTCCAGTCAACATTTTGTGAAAACTTAACGTAAGAGGTGGACTGGAAGTCATCTGGGGAAATTTGTTGTTTGAAAAACGATTGATATCTGTTCCTCTTTCAAAAATTGTGCTACCATGCAAAATTTGGAATTCGGCTTTGTTCCCTCTTCCAAAATATGAACGGTAGAAGGAGGACAGATTCCATGAAATGACTGACTGAACTATCATATTTTAGGACTGGCTTTTCAGAGGGTAGTCTTAAACTAACCAGGCAATATAAAAAAAAATGTTCGCCTTTCAGCTCCAGCTACATGCTGATACCTTCTTTGTGTTCATAACATTTGCTTTAAAAAACCTAGGGGTGATCCAGTTTGTGAAGCTTATGTCTGGGTCAGCCGATCAGCCGGTGCCTTTTTTGATACTCGAATTTAAGTTTTGAACCCTTAATATGATGAAAATAGAAAGTATCATTTTATTGATTAAAAACCTTTTCTGTCCATCAAAATATAAAGTTAAGCTTTTATCCAACTTATTACTGAGTCATTTTTGAGATCGTCAAATGGAACAGCAACCATAAAATCCAAAGCTTACAGATAGATGGTTCACTAAACATCAGCTGGGTTTGTAATTATGTAAAATTAAGTTTACCCGTCAAAGAACTGAAAGTGTGGTCCAAAAACTTTCCATGACCACCTAATTCAATGTAAATAATAACATTGTTTCCATTAACATCTAAATTCGATGGGCTTTTCTTCGAGTACAAGTTAGTTCTTTAGTTAGAATGCAAGTTCATTCTGGACAGAATTCGGGGATCCTGTTTGAACCATTGAAATATCTTATAATCCTACTTGCAGGAAATTTCGGCTAGATTTCGCAGAAAATTCTGATTTTTTAATTTTGTTGCCAGGAAGAAAAACCTTTTTTCCAGCCCTGCTACAAAACCCAGGTTATGCCACGATGAAAGATATTTAAAACTATGGATGAGCTGCCGAAAAGTAATTTGACCCCATCACTGATTTGTCCCACTATGTTGGTAAAGATCATTACCAGGCTAAACTTGATGACAAATCTGGGTATGATCACATAAAATTAACCCAAGAAAGTAAAACCTTCTTTGGCCTCCGCTGGAAGAATTGGTACTTCGTTTATAACACCATCCCATTTGGTTGGAGCCCCAGTGCTTATATTTACCAAACTGTGGGTTTGGCTGCTTCTCATTTCATCCGATCAAATGGCGTCCCTGTTACCCAGTATATAGATGATCGTCATATTGGGCAACTTCTTCCTGCTAAAACCGTCATTACCAACTGGTCTGATCTCGAACTTGCAGACGCAGCGGTTTTTATCTCTTCTCTCTCCTTCGTTTCTGGTGGCTACTTTATTGGCTTACAAAAGTCCGTCCTCTGCCAGGCCCAGAGCATTTTGTTCCTCGGTTTGATATCAAATTCCCAGGATCAGTCATTTTCAATTCCCCAAGACAAAAAAAAAAAAAAAAAAAAAAAAAAAAAAATCAAAGAATGCTGAAAGAATGTTTCTGTTAAAACGTTACAGCGATTTGGAGGAAAAGCTATATCTTTCTCCTTGGCTCTCCCTGCCGCACGTCTGTACACACGTGAAGTTAACGCGGGTATAAGCTCAGGAATCAAGAATACAAGACATATTCTGGTAACTGGGAGACTGAGAAATTAGTTGGAACGCTGGCGTTATGAATGATGCAAGTTCAATCTTAGCCTCCTCGATGACAAAGCCCACATCCTCGGCTATTTCAACTGCAGAGACTCTGGGAAGGGAATACAGAGAGAGAAACTTCTTGGACGGTTTTAAAAATTATTTGACAACTAAAGTGTCAGCATTATGTTTTTGTTGTGAAAAAAGGATGATTTAGACCCACCAGCCTGATCTTGTTTTGTTTGTCTCGTTCCTAATTTTCTTTTGAGTATTGGAAGCAGTGACTGGTCCATACTGTTCTCGTGTGTTTTGTGATGTTTTCATGAGTCTGTTCAGTTCTTAGGGGTGACCTAAGTCGCTTTCAGTAGCAACTCCGAAGCACTCTCCATATCTTAGTAGTTTGAAAGGAAGAGAGTCAGATCCGGTGAAAATACGTTGGTATTCTCACCGGATATGTCTCTCCGAGTTTCAATAAAAGTAAGAATATGCCCATGCCTTCTCGCCCCTTGGGACCATAACCTATTTAAACAAATTCAACGAGGCTATTCAGTCATTCTTTATGAGCTACAAGCAACGAAACTCAGAATCTACCCACCGCTCCTCCCTCAGCGACGGATCTGCTTTCTTCCTTTCAAACGCAACTCCTCGCACTCTCCATATCTTAGTAGTTTGAAAGGAAGAGAGTCAGATCCGGTGAAAATACGTTGGTAATGATGCCTAAGTGACGTATGATTTGCCTCCGCAGTTCATACGAAATGTAGGAATGCTACCCCGTATCTAAAATTACTTTTATCCCTACAACCGTGGGCTCAGTGGGCTTCTTTTGTTCTCTATTGTTCTACCATTGGCTCACTGTTGGCTTCCATTGTAATGAGCCCATGCAAAGCCAACCAGTTCATGGTCTGTATACATGTGTTCAAAATGATTTGAAACTACGCGTCAAAATACTTTGTCATTTTAGCATGCCTAAGTGACGTATGATTTGCCTCCGCAGTTCATACGAAATGTAGGAATGCTACCCCGTATCTAAAATTACTTTTATCCCTACAACCGTGGGCTCAGTGGGCTTCTTTTGTTCTCTACTGTTCTACAATTGGCTCACTGTTGGCTTCCATTGTAATGAGCCCATGCTAAGTCAACCAGTTCATGGACTGTATACATGTGTTCAAAATGATTTGAAACTACGCGCCAAAATACTTTGTCATTTTAGCATGCCTAAGTGACGTATGATTTGCCTCCGCAGTTCATACGAAATGTAGGAATGCTACCCCGTATCTAAAATTACCTTCATCCTTACAACCGTGGGCTCAGTGGGCTTCTTTTGTTCTCTATTGTTCTACCATTGGCTCACTGTTGGCTTCCATTGTAATGAGCCCACGCAAAGCCAACGATTGATATGGGTGTTTCCTGTGAAATTATGATTAGCCAGCACAATGATTAAGAACAATAGGAAATAAAGGAATTTTTGAACAGCAGCATGTTTGGACTTAAATCCATTGATGAAGTATGTGTACATATGTCATCTGCATTGTTCCCATGTTCCCTTGTGAATATGTATGATGGAGAATGATTGTATTTGGTGACCAGTTCCCCTTTTATAGAACTTTGGAATATTTTTTTGGCCCATGGTTCACTTTTCCGGAACAATGGTTCTATGTTATGAATTCTCTTGTGAGTTCTATAAGCATTCAGGGCGGACCAATTTTAATGCAATAAATTGCAAAACTGGTTTCGACCAGAGGGGTCATGAATATCAACAGGTTTTTTATGCTGAACCAAGATTTCAAATCTTAAATAAAGGGTAATACAAACAAAAACAACTAAAATCACATTTCAACAAATCATCGATAATGTTGATGATCATCATCATCTCATCAGATCAGATCAGATCAGATCAGATCAGATCAGATCAGATCAGATCAGATCAGATCAGATCAGATCAGATCAGATCAGATCAGATCAGATCAGATCAGATCAGATCATCATCAGATCAGATCAGATCAGATCAGATCAGATCAGATCAGATCAGATCAGATCAGATCAGATCAGATCAGATCAGATCAGATCAGATCAGATCACATCAGATCAGATCAGATCAGATCATCATCATCAGATCGGATCAGATCATCATCATCAGATCAGATCATCATCAGATCAGATCATCATCATCAGATCAGATCATCATCAGATCATCATCAGATCATCATCATCATCAATCATCATCATCATCATCATCATCATCATCATCATCATCATCATCATCATCATCATCATCATCATCATCATCATCATCATCATCATCATCATCATCATCATCATCATCATCATCATCATCATCATCATCATCATCATCATCATCATCATCATCATCACCACCAGTTCCTGAACAGTTCCACAACAGTTCCTGAAGGAAAAAGGTGCAACAACAAGAATTGAGTCAATCCAGAAATCAACTCTACTAGGCACGGCGAGAATCATCAGACAGGTTCTTGATATCTAAGGAAAACTAGATGTTACCCGATATCTTGGACATTAATCCCAAATGTTAATTCATTTGTGTGTAACATTAATAATCATAATAATAATAATAATAATAATAATAATTATAATAATAATAGAGTCAATAAAAACAAGAACTTTTCAGTGAAATAGTTCGATCTTATGTACAATCACTTACAAAATTGTTGAGCCACCCTGAAAAAATGAGTTTTTTAGCCCCCCCCTTTCCCCCATGTCAATGTTGTTTGGAAAAAAGTACTTGGTCATGCTGACAGACGTGGTTTGGCAACTTTTTAGTGGTTTCTCAACATTGACTAGGGGAAAGGGGGGAAAGCAGAGGCAAAAAACAGACAATCTGAGGGTGGCTCAACAATTTTGTAAGTGATTGTCTGAAATGCTTGCAACTTCGACTTCAGTTTACGCGAAGAGTACCGAGGCCAACTGCATGAAATTTTGTACTTGGCATGTTATTGACACATAGTTTCGAATGTGTTGTTTTTAAAATTTTTTACCAACTGTAAATAATTTACGAGATTTTTTAAAAAAGGCCCTTTTTCGCCATTTTGCAAGAAAATGGCATAATTGCATAGTTTTCTCAAAATTTTCATTGTTTTGACGTACTTTCCCTTTAGCTTCAATCTTGTAAGATATTGATATGATTCTTATTTTCATTTGCCTTCAATCATACTCTGGCAACTGCGATGCAACTAGGGTGGGAGAGGGTATTTTCGTTTGGCCTATTTGTATGGAATTCTCCCTTTGACTGGCTATATTGTTCTTAAACGCTGTTCATAAACGTCACTTTTACAACAGAATTTTATAGTGATGATATTCTATATGTTTGAGTGATACAATTGAATAAAATGTTCTATTTACAATTATAATCGATATACGACTGTAACATTGCCATCTGGTTCGTGTGTGTTCATGGTGAATTACGTCATCAGTGCTCGCCACAAGGCTCACTACAATGCTCACCAACATTGCTCGTTTGTATTCCTTGTTTCTAACGAAGAAAAACGAAAAAACTTTGCGCAAAACGCATATTATCTTGTGAGTATGAGCAGACACTCTCATTACAGACCAATGAAAATAAAAAATCTCCGCGGTGAGTTGAAATTGAACCAATTTACCAACATTGCTCGTTTTTAGTACATTTAAAATATTTTTGAAATCCTTTTTAGTAGCTATAAAAGTGGGAATTGTTGAAGTTTTAGTCATTTTGCATCTAATCAGT
Source organism: Aurelia coerulea (assembly GCA_039566865.1). NCBI lineage: Eukaryota > Metazoa > Cnidaria > Scyphozoa > Semaeostomeae > Ulmaridae > Aurelia > Aurelia coerulea. The sequence goes on from CM076944.1 coordinate 15,514,476, forward strand.
GTAGAATTTTTGAGTAAAAAGCTAGCCTATGTGTACACATGGGCTTTTGCTACATCTTGGGTGGCTTCGTTTATTTGTTCGTCAACTTTCTTGGACGCACAAGAAACTTTAAAAAGTGAGAATTGTTGGCGAGCAATGTTCAAGATCACTCACTCAGTCTATCATTTAGTGATTTGACCTCTTGAACAATTGCAGTTCAGTGGTCCGATGATAAATTGTTTGTTATCCTTTATAAGCGGTTCCAAAAGAACTAATGCTGGTTTCAAAGGGGAAACATATACCCTTTTCATTCATTTGGCATTTAAAGAATAGAGGAATATTGGCCAATAAAGCATTGAGCCGTTATTGTCACTCCCTCAAGCAGCATGACAAATACTGGTAGCAACATTACTTTGCGAACCGAAAAAAAAGGTTAAACAATTTTCTCAGTTGCCATATGTTTTAAGGTGAAATTTCTCAATCATGACAGCAATGAAAGAATTTAGACAAAGGCCTGTGTTTCTCCGTAAACACAGGGCAGCGAGTTGTCATCGTATGAAAGTAATACCGATGGTAATGAAAACCCCCATTCTTATGCCGTTCAAGTGAAGTTTCCCACATTGAAATGCGGATAATCCTTACTGCAAAACACTCAACCACAACATCTGGAAAGCTTTGACGACTTGGAAACTTGTCTAAGTCACCTTGACTGTTCGTGAGGAGAAAGATGGTGCGCTGTGGTGAACTTGCTGCCATTTTGAAGTCGAACTGTCGAATTTTCAAATTTCCCGCGCTCACTCAAGTGTATAAATTCCCTTCTAAATACAACAATATGGGATATATTTTGTCGATTATGGAGGTAATTGTAGAACAATATGTTTTCTAACTCGAAGATACAACTAACAGAGACTATAGATGTTGTAAAGTCGTTTGGAAATGAAATTCCTTCTTTAAATGCGAGGCGTAGCAATGGTAAATTTAGGACGGCTGCAGGCCTACAAGTCTTCAGGCAGAGGGAAGTAATGGTAGACACGTTATCTGTTTAAAAGAGTCTGAATGTACGTGTATATTGCCATGTTCAACAAAATAAATTTTCCAACTTCGAATTATCGTTTCCCCATGCAACAGTCTTTATGAAAAAAACAGGCAGATTCCGATGAATTACCCAATTTTTTGAAAAGCACGCAGAAAATGGGAAGTTGTGCTGCTTCGCCATTTTCATTTAAAAAATATAAGTCAAAACGTTGATTCAAATTCTACTAATGCAATAACAGTAAATATCTTGTCATGTGCCAACGCCTCAGCTGCTTATTAAGAGATGTAACCAACTAGGCCAATGGTGTAAAAATAGCCAAAATGAGCATATTTTCTAAGGGACGCTGCGAGGCTGCACTAGCGTTCAAAAATTCAAAAAAAATTAGAGGACTGCCTTTATGCAATTATTGCTAGTCCTGTTAATTTGAAAGTATTTGAATGAAAGACCTTAAAGTTATGACGCCTTAAATGTACAACATTTTCAGACAATCACTTACAAAATTGTTGAGCCACCCTGAAAAAAATGAGTTTTTTGGACCCCCTTTCCCCCATTTCAATGTTGTTTGGAAAAAAGTACTTGGTCATGCTGACAGACATGGTTTGGCAACTTTTTAGTGGATTTTCAACATTGACTAGGGGAAAGGGGGGGAAAGCAGAGGCAAAAAACAGAAAATCTGAGGGTGGCTCAACAATTTTGTAAGTGATTGTCTGAAATGCTTGCAACTTCGACTTCAGTTTACGCGAAGAGTACCGAGGCCAACTGCATGAAATTTTGTACTTGGCATGTTATTGACACATAGTTTCAAAATGTGTTGCTTTTAAAATTTTTTACCAACTCTATATAATATACGAGATTTTTGAAAAAGGCACTTTTTCGCCATTTTGCAAGAAAATGGCATAATTGCATAGTTTTCTCAAAATTTTCATTTTTTTGACGTACTTTCCCTTTAGCTTCAATCTTGTAAGATATTGATATGATTCTTATTTTCATTTGCCTTCAATCATACTCTGGCAACTGCGATGCAACTAGGGTGGGAGAGGGTATTTTCGTTTGGCCTATTTGTATGGAATTCTCCCTTTGACTGGCTATATTGTTCTTAAACGCTGTTCATAAACGTCACTTTTACAACAGAATTTTATAGTGATGATATTCTATATGTTTGAGTGATACAATTGAATAAAATGTTCTATTTACAATTATAATCGATATACGACTGTAACATTGCCATCTGGTTCGTGTGTGTTCATGGTGAATTACGTCATCAGTGCTCGCCACAAGGCTCACTACAATGCTCACCAACATTGCTCGTTTGTATTCCTTGTTTCTAACGAAGAAAAACGAAAAAACTTTGCGCAAAACGCATATTATCTTGTGAGTATGAGCAGACACTCTCATTACAGACCAATGAAAATAAAAAATCTCCGCGGTGAGTTGAAATTGAACCAATTTACCAACATTGCTCGTTTTTAGTACCTTTAAAATATTTTTGAAATCCTTTTTAGTAGCTATAAAAATGGGAATTGTTGAAGTTTTAGTCATTTTGCATCTAATCAGTGTAGAATTTTTGAGTAAAAAGCTAGCCTATGTGTACACACGGGCTTTTGCTACATCTTGGGTGGCTTCGTTTATTTGTTCGTCAACTTTCTTGGACGCACAAGAAACTTTAAAAAGTGAGAATTGTTGGCGAGCAATGTTCAAGATCACTCACTCAGTCTATCATTTAGTGATTTGACCTCTTGAACAATTGCAGTTCAGTGGTCCGATGATAAATTGTTTGTTATCCTTTATAAGCGGTTCCAAAAGAACTAATGCTGGTTTCAAAGGGGAAACATATACCCTTTTCATTCATTTGGCATTTAAAGAATAGAGGAATATTGGCCAATAAAGCATGGAGCCGTTATTGTCACTCCCTCAAGCAGCATGACAAATACTGGTAGGAACATTACTTTGCGAACCGAACAAACAAGGTTAAACAATTTTCTCAGTTGTCATATGTTTTAAGGTGAAATTTCTCGATCATGACGGCAATGAAAGAATTTAGACAAAGGCCTGTGTTTCTCCGTAAACACAGGGCAGCGAGTTGTCATCGTATGAAAGTAATACCGATGGTAATGAAAACCCCCATTCTTATGCCGTTCAAGTGAAGTTTCCCACATTGAAATGCGGATAATCCTTACTGCAAAACACTCAACCACAACATCTGGAAAACTTTGACGACTTGGAAACTTGTCTAAGTCACCTTGACTGTACGTGAGGAGAAAGATGGTGCGCTGTGGTGAACTTGCTGCCATTTTGAAGTCGAACTGTCGCATTTTCAAATTTCCCGCGCTCACTCAAGTGCATAGATTCCCTTCTAAATACAACAATATGGGATATATTTTGTCGATTATGGAGGTAATTGTAGAACAATATGTTTTCTAACTCGAAGATACAACTAACAGAGACTATAGATGTTGTAAAGTCGTTTGGAAATTAAATTCCTTCTTTAAATGCGAAGCAATGGTAAATTTAGGACGGCTGCAGGCCTACAAGACTTCAGGCAGAGGGAAGTAATGGTAGACACGTTATCTGTTTAAAAGAGTCTGTATTTAAACGTGTATATTGCCATGTTCAACAAAATAAATTTTCCAACTTCGAATTATCGTTTCCCCATGCAACAGTCTTTATGAAAAAACAGCCAGATTCCGATGAATTACCCAATTTTTTGAAAAGCACGCAGAAAATGGGAAGTTGTGCTGCTTCGCCATTTTCCTTTAAAAAACATAAGTTAGTAATTCAAAACGTTGATTTGAATTCTACTAATGCAATAACAGTAAATATCTTGTCATGTGCCAACGCCTCAGCTGCTTATTAAGAGATGTAACCAACTAGGCCAATGGTGTAAAAATAGCCAAAATGAGCATATTTTCTAAGGGACGCTGCGAGGCCGCACTAGCGTTCAAAAATTCAAAAAAAATTAGAGGACTGCCTTTATGCAATTATTGCTAGCCCTGTTAATTTGAAAGTATTTGAAGTAAAGACCTTAAAGTTATGACGCCTTAAAGGTACAACATTTTCAGACAATCACTTACAAAATTGTTGAGCCACCCTGAAAAAAATGAGTTTTTTGGCCCCCCTTTCCCCCATGTCAATGTTGTTTGGAAAAAAGTACTTGGTCATGCTGACAGACGTGGTTTGGCAACTTTCTAGTGGTTTTTCAACATTGACTAGGGGAAAGGGGGGGAAAGCAGAGGCAAAAAACAGAAAATCTGAGGGTGGCTCAACAATTTTGTAAGTGATTGTCTGAAATGCTTGCAACTTCGACTTCAGTTTACGCGAAGAGTACCGAGGCCAACTGCATGAAATTTTGTACTTGGCATGTTATTGACACATAGTTTCAAAATGTGTTGCTTTTAAAATTTTTTACCAACTCTATATAATATACGAGATTTTTGAAAAAGGCACTTTTTCGCCATTTTGCAAGAAAATGGCATAATTGCATAGTTTTCTCAAAATTTTCATTTTTTTGACGTACTTTCCCTTTAGCTTCAATCTTGTAAGATATTGATATGATTCTTATTTTCATTTGCCTTCAATCATACTCTGGCAACTGCGATGCAACTAGGGTGGGAGAGGGTATTTTCGTTTGGCCTATTTGTATGGAATTCTCCCTTTGACTGGCTATATTGTTCTTAAACGCTGTTCATAAACGTCACTTTTACAACAGAATTTTATAGTGATGATATTCTATATGTTTGAGTGATACAATTGAATAAAATGTTCTATTTACAATTATAATCGATATACGACTGTAACATTGCCATCTGGTTCGTGTGTGTTCATGGTGAATTACGTCATCAGTGCTCGCCACAAGGCTCACTACAATGCTCACCAACATTGCTCGTTTGTATTCCTTGTTTCTAACGAAGAAAAACGAAAAAACTTTGCGCAAAACGCATATTATCTTGTGAGTATGAGCAGACACTCTCATTACAGACCAATGAAAATAAAAAATCTCCGCGGTGAGTTGAAATTGAACCAATTTACCAACATTGCTCGTTTTTAGTACCTTTAAAATATTTTTGAAATCCTTTTTAGTAGCTATAAAAGTGGGAATTGTTGAAGTTTTAGTCATTTTGCATCTAATCAGTGTAGAATTTTTGAGTAAAAAGCTAGCCTATGTGTACACACGGGCTTTTGCTACATCTTGGGTGGCTTCGTTTATTTGTTCGTCAACTTTCTTGGACGCACAAGAAACTTTAAAAAGTGAGAATTGTTGGCGAGCAATGTTCAAGATCACTCACTCAGTCTATCATTTAGTGATTTGACCTCTTGAACAATTGCAGTTCAGTGGTCCGATGATAAATTGTTTGTTATCCTTTATAAGCGGTTCCAAAAGAACTAATGCTGGTTTCAAAGGGGAAACATATACCCTTTTCATTCATTTGGCATTTAAAGAATAGAGGAATATTGGCCAATAAAGCATGGAGCCGTTATTGTCACTCCCTCAAGCAGCATGACAAATACTGGTAGCAACATTACTTTGCGAACCGAACAAACAAGGTTAAACAATTTTCTCAGTTGTCATATGTTTTAAGGTGAAATTTCTCGATCATGACGGCAATGAAAGAATTTAGACAAAGGCCTGTGTTTCTCCGTAAACACAGGGCAGCGAGTTGTCATCGTATGAAAGTAATACCGATGGTAATGAAAACCCCCATTCTTATGCCGTTCAAGTGAAGTTTCCCACATTGAAATGCGGATAATCCTTACTGCAAAACACTCAACCACAACATCTGGAAAACTTTGACGACTTGGAAACTTGTCTAAGTCACCTTGACTGTACGTGAGGAGAAAGATGGTGCGCTGTGGTGAACTTGCTGCCATTTTGAAGTCGAACTGTCGCATTTTCAAATTTCCCGCGCTCACTCAAGTGCATAGATTCCCTTCTAAATACAACAATATGGGATATATTTTGTCGATTATGGAGGTAATTGTAGAACAATATGTTTTCTAACTCGAAGATACAACTAACAGAGACTATAGATGTTGTAAAGTCGTTTGGAAATTAAATTCCTTCTTTAAATGCGAAGCAATGGTAAATTTAGGACGGCTGCAGGCCTACAAGACTTCAGGCAGAGGGAAGTAATGGTAGACACGTTATCTGTTTAAAAGAGTCTGTATTTAAACGTGTATATTGCCATGTTCAACAAAATAAATTTTCCAACTTCGAATTATCGTTTCCCCATGCAACAGTCTTTATGAAAAAACAGCCAGATTCCGATGAATTACCCAATTTTTTGAAAAGCACGCAGAAAATGGGAAGTTGTGCTGCTTCGCCATTTTCATTTAAAAAACATAAGTTAGTAATTCAAAACGTTGATTCGAATTCTACTAATGCAATAACAGTAAATATCTTGTCATGTGCCAACGCCTCAGCTGCTTATTAAGAGATGTAACCAACTAGGCCAATGGTGTAAAAATAGCCAAAATGAGCATATTTTCTAAGGGACGCTGCGAGGCCGCACTAGCGTTCAAAAATTCAAAAAAAATTAGAGGACTGCCTTTATGCAATTATTGCTAGCCCTGTTAATTTGAAAGTATTTGAAGTAAAGACCTTAAAGTTATGACGCCTTAAAGGTACAACATTTTCAGACAATCACTTACAAAATTGTTGAGCCACCCTGAAAAAAATGAGTTTTTTGGCCCCCCTTTCCCCCATGTCAATGTTGTTTGGAAAAAAGTACTTGGTCATGCTGACAGACGTGGTTTGGCAACTTTCTAGTGGTTTTTCAACATTGACTAGGGGAAAGGGGGGGAAAGCAGAGGCAAAAAACAGAAAATCTGAGGGTGGCTCAACAATTTTGTAAGTGATTGTCTGAAATGCTTGCAACTTCGACTTCAGTTTACGCGAAGAGTACCGAGGCCAACTGCATGAAATTTTGTACTTGGCATGTTATTGACACATAGTTTCAAAATGTGTTGCTTTTAAAATTTTTTACCAACTCTATATAATATACGAGATTTTTGAAAAAGGCACTTTTTCGCCATTTTGCAAGAAAATGGCATAATTGCATAGTTTTCTCAAAATTTTCATTTTTTTGACGTACTTTCCCTTTAGCTTCAATCTTGTAAGATATTGATATGATTCTTATTTTCATTTGCCTTCAATCATACTCTGGCAACTGCGATGCAACTAGGGTGGGAGAGGGTATTTTCGTTTGGCCTATTTGTATGGAATTCTCCCTTTGACTGGCTATATTGTTCTTAAACGCTGTTCATAAACGTCACTTTTACAACAGAATTTTATAGTGATGATATTCTATATGTTTGAGTGATACAATTGAATAAAATGTTCTATTTACAATTATAATCGATATACGACTGTAACATTGCCATCTGGTTCGTGTGTGTTCATGGTGAATTACGTCATCAGTGCTCGCCACAAGGCTCACTACAATGCTCACCAACATTGCTCGTTTGTATTCCTTGTTTCTAACGAAGAAAAACGAAAAAACTTTGCGCAAAACGCATATTATCTTGTGAGTATGAGCAGACACTCTCATTACAGACCAATGAAAATAAAAAATCTCCGCGGTGAGTTGAAATTGAACCAATTTACCAACATTGCTCGTTTTTAGTACCTTTAAAATATTTTTGAAATCCTTTTTAGTAGCTATAAAAGTGGGAATTGTTGAAGTTTTAGTCATTTTGCATCTAATCAGTGTAGAATTTTTGAGTAAAAAGCTAGCCTATGTGTACACACGGGCTTTTGCTACATCTTGGGTGGCTTCGTTTATTTGTTCGTCAACTTTCTTGGACGCACAAGAAACTTTAAAAAGTGAGAATTGTTGGCGAGCAATGTTCAAGATCACTCACTCAGTCTATCATTTAGTGATTTGACCTCTTGAACAATTGCAGTTCAGTGGTCCGATGATAAATTGTTTGTTATCCTTTATAAGCGGTTCCAAAAGAACTAATGCTGGTTTCAAAGGGGAAACATATACCCTTTTCATTCATTTGGCATTTAAAGAATAGAGGAATATTGGCCAATAAAGCATGGAGCCGTTATTGTCACTCCCTCAAGCAGCATGACAAATACTGGTAGCAACATTACTTTGCGAACCGAACAAACAAGGTTAAACAATTTTCTCAGTTGTCATATGTTTTAAGGTGAAATTTCTCGATCATGACGGCAATGAAAGAATTTAGACAAAGGCCTGTGTTTCTCCGTAAACACAGGGCAGCGAGTTGTCATCGTATGAAAGTAATACCGATGGTAATGAAAACCCCCATTCTTATGCCGTTCAAGTGAAGTTTCCCACATTGAAATGCGGATAATCCTTACTGCAAAACACTCAACCACAACATCTGGAAAACTTTGACGACTTGGAAACTTGTCTAAGTCACCTTGACTGTACGTGAGGAGAAAGATGGTGCGCTGTGGTGAACTTGCTGCCATTTTGAAGTCGAACTGTCGCATTTTCAAATTTCCCGCGCTCACTCAAGTGCATAGATTCCCTTCTAAATACAACAATATGGGATATATTTTGTCGATTATGGAGGTAATTGTAGAACAATATGTTTTCTAACTCGAAGATACAACTAACAGAGACTATAGATGTTGTAAAGTCGTTTGGAAATTAAATTCCTTCTTTAAATGCGAAGCAATGGTAAATTTAGGACGGCTGCAGGCCTACAAGACTTCAGGCAGAGGGAAGTAATGGTAGACACGTTATCTGTTTAAAAGAGTCTGTATTTAAACGTGTATATTGCCATGTTCAACAAAATAAATTTTCCAACTTCGAATTATCGTTTCCCCAATAATAATAATAATAATAATAATAATAATAATAATAATAATAATAATAATAATAATAACACGAATCTTTATACAGGATTAACACTTCAACGTTACTGCTGTTATCAATGTGTGTCCTGATTAACGTAAAAAGATATTATAAAAAATAAATGAAAAATGAAAAAAAATTTACAGCAATTGTATTAATACCATATGTTACATATTTAAAATAAGGAGCCTAAATCATATATTACATATCTAAAATAAGAAGCCTAGGTAAAATGTTGCTTAAGATGCTGTTCATAGGCATTGAATGATTCAGTTTTCCGTATGTTGATAGGCAGTTCATTGTAAATTTTTGCTGCCATGAAGCGAAACGATTTGCGTGCATATTCAGTTTTAATTTTTGGAAGCTTGACAAGACATTGATTGTTTCTTGTTCTCATATTGTGGTCATTGATTTCGAAGTAGCCTTGAAAAGTGTCACAAATGTCCTTGTCAATACACTTGCGTACAAGCTTACATGCACGGATCTTATTTGCACTGACAACTGACTGAATTCTTCCGCTAGTGTTCAAATTTCCTTGTATTGTTCTTACCGAGCGATTATGAAACGAAGCTAGTCTTCTTAATTGGGTGTCAGTTAGCTTCAGCAGTAGTATTCCAGAGTAGGTAAAAGTAGGCAGAATCAGTGAGCGATAAATCGTCTCCGCAGCGGTGAGATCAAGATAATCTCTAAGCTTTCCCAGCAGCCTCAGCCTGCTTGATGCGCGTTTAAAACATTTGTCAAAATGGCTATTGAGATTCAAAGAGCTGTCGATTTCAATGCCAAGATATTTGTAATGGCTTGTATTCAATACATTTGCGCCTCGGTACATGACAGTGAGTGTCTCATTTTGCTTTGCAATCCTCTGTGATGTTCCGAAAAGAAGCGACTCAGTTTTTCCTTTTTTAAGATTTATTATCAGCGCATTTTCGTCCAGCCACTTGGCAATAGCATCCATATCTTTGGTGAGCTTAGAATTAATAACTGCTACATCTTTATCAGCTACATATATCACTGTATCATCAGCATACTTCACAATTTTTGCACTTTTGATCACATTGGTTATGTCATTGAAAAATATTATGAAAAGTAGGGGACCCAGAATTGATCCTTGGGGCACTCCTGTTTGAATATCTTGCTTGTTAGACAAACAGCCGCCATAGCTAACAGCCATTGATCGATGAAAAAGATAATCTGTAAACCAACCAAGTTCTTCATCACAGATTCCGTACTGAGGTAATTTCTGAAGCAGGTTCGAATGACTGATGGTATCAAATGCCTTACTTAAGTCAATGAACGTTGCACCAACTACTTTCCCTTCATCTACATGTTGCCGAATTTCATCAAATAAGAGAGTTGCTGCTAACTCCCTGCTTCGCCATTTTCATTTAAAAAACATAAGTTAGTAATTCAAAACGTTGATTTGAATTCTACTAATGCAATAACAGTAAATATCTTGTCATGTGCCAACGCCTCAGCTGCTTATTAAGAGATGTAACCAACTAGGCCAATGGTGTAAAAATAGCCAAAATGAGCATATTTTCTAAGGGACGCTGCGAGGCCGCACTAGCGTTCAAAAATTCAAAAAAAATTAGAGGACTGCCTTTATGCAATTATTGCTAGCCCTGTTAATTTGAAAGTATTTGAAGTAAAGACCTTAAAGTTATGACGCCTTAAAGGTACAACATTTTCAGACAATCACTTACAAAATTGTTGAGCCACCCTGAAAAAAATGAGTTTTTTGGCCCCCCTTTCCCCCATGTCAATGTTGTTTGGAAAAAAGTACTTGGTCATGCTGACAGACGTGGTTTGGCAACTTTCTAGTGGTTTTTCAACATTGACTAGGGGAAAGGGGGGGAAAGCAGAGGCAAAAAACAGAAAATCTGAGGGTGGCTCAACAATTTTGTAAGTGATTGTCTGAAATGCTTGCAACTTCGACTTCAGTTTACGCGAAGAGTACCGAGGCCAACTGCATGAAATTTTGTACTTGGCATGTTATTGACACATAGTTTCAAAATGTGTTGCTTTTAAAATTTTTTACCAACTCTATATAATATACGAGATTTTTGAAAAAGGCACTTTTTCGCCATTTTGCAAGAAAATGGCATAATTGCATAGTTTTCTCAAAATTTTCATTTTTTTGACGTACTTTCCCTTTAGCTTCAATCTTGTAAGATATTGATATGATTCTTATTTTCATTTGCCTTCAATCATACTCTGGCAACTGCGATGCAACTAGGGTGGGAGAGGGTATTTTCGTTTGGCCTATTTGTATGGAATTCTCCCTTTGACTGGCTATATTGTTCTTAAACGCTGTTCATAAACGTCACTTTTACAACAGAATTTTATAGTGATGATATTCTATATGTTTGAGTGATACAATTGAATAAAATGTTCTATTTACAATTATAATCGATATACGACTGTAACATTGCCATCTGGTTCGTGTGTGTTCATGGTGAATTACGTCATCAGTGCTCGCCACAAGGCTCACTACAATGCTCACCAACATTGCTCGTTTGTATTCCTTGTTTCTAACGAAGAAAAACGAAAAAACTTTGCGCAAAACGCATATTATCTTGTGAGTATGAGCAGACACTCTCATTACAGACCAATGAAAATAAAAAATCTCCGCGGTGAGTTGAAATTGAACCAATTTACCAACATTGCTCGTTTTTAGTACCTTTAAAATATTTTTGAAATCCTTTTTAGTAGCTATAAAAGTGGGAATTGTTGAAGTTTTAGTCATTTTGCATCTAATCAGTGTAGAATTTTTGAGTAAAAAGCTAGCCTATGTGTACACACGGGCTTTTGCTACATCTTGGGTGGCTTCGTTTATTTGTTCGTCAACTTTCTTGGACGCACAAGAAACTTTAAAAAGTGAGAATTGTTGGCGAGCAATGTTCAAGATCACTCACTCAGTCTATCATTTAGTGATTTGACCTCTTGAACAATTGCAGTTCAGTGGTCCGATGATAAATTGTTTGTTATCCTTTATAAGCGGTTCCAAAAGAACTAATGCTGGTTTCAAAGGGGAAACATATACCCTTTTCATTCATTTGGCATTTAAAGAATAGAGGAATATTGGCCAATAAAGCATGGAGCCGTTATTGTCACTCCCTCAAGCAGCATGACAAATACTGGTAGCAACATTACTTTGCGAACCGAACAAACAAGGTTAAACAATTTTCTCAGTTGTCATATGTTTTAAGGTGAAATTTCTCGATCATGACGGCAATGAAAGAATTTAGACAAAGGCCTGTGTTTCTCCGTAAACACAGGGCAGCGAGTTGTCATCGTATGAAAGTAATACCGATGGTAATGAAAACCCCCATTCTTATGCCGTTCAAGTGAAGTTTCCCACATTGAAATGCGGATAATCCTTACTGCAAAACACTCAACCACAACATCTGGAAAACTTTGACGACTTGGAAACTTGTCTAAGTCACCTTGACTGTACGTGAGGAGAAAGATGGTGCGCTGTGGTGAACTTGCTGCCATTTTGAAGTCGAACTGTCGCATTTTCAAATTTCCCGCGCTCACTCAAGTGCATAGATTCCCTTCTAAATACAACAATATGGGATATATTTTGTCGATTATGGAGGTAATTGTAGAACAATATGTTTTATAACTCGAAGATACAACTAACAGAGACTATAGATGTTGTAAAGTCGTTTGGAAATTAAATTCCTTCTTTAAATGCGAGGCGTAGCAATGGTAAATTTAGGACGGCTGCAGGCCTACAAGTCTTCAGGCAGAGGGAAGTAATGGTAGACACGTTATCTGTTTAAAAGAGTCTGTATTTAAACGTGTATATTGCCATGTTTAACAAAATAAATTTTCCAACTTCGAATTATCGTTTCCCCATGCATCAGTCTTTATTAAAAAACAGGCAGATTCCGATGAATTACCCAATTTTTTTGAAAAGCACGCAGAAAATGGGAAGTTGTGCTGCTTCGCCATTTTCATTTAAAAAATATAAGTTAGTAATTCAAAACGTTGATTTGAATTCTACTAATGCAATAACAGTAAATATCTTGTCATGTGCCAACGCCTCAGCTGCTTATTAAGAGATGTAACCAACTAGGCCAATGGTGTAAAAATAGCCAAAATGAGCATATTTTCTAAGGGACGCTGCGAGGCCGCACTAGCGTTCAAAAATTCAAAAAAAATTAGAGGACTGCCTTTATGCAATTATTGCCAGCCCTGTTAATTTGAAAGTATTTGAAGGAAAGACCTTAAAGTTATGACGCCTTAAAGGTACAACATTTTCAGACAATCACTTACAAAATTGTTGAGCCACCCTGAAAAAAATGAGTTTTTTGGCCCCCCTTTCCCCCATGTCAATGTTGTTTGGAAAAAAGTACTTGGTCATGCTGACAGACGTGGTTTGGCAACTTTTTAGTGGTTTTTCAACATTGACTAGGGGGGAGGGGGGGAAAGCAGAGGCAAAAAACTGAAAATCTGAGGGTGGCTCAACAATTTTGTAAGTGATTGTCTGAAATGCTTGCAACTTCGACTTCAGTTTACGCGAAGAGTACCGAGGCCAACTGCATGAAATTTTGTACTTGGCATGTTATTGACACATAGTTTCAAAATGTGTTGCTTTTAAAATTTTTTACCAACTCTATATAATATACGAGATTTTTGAAAAAGGCACTTTTTCGCCATTTTGCAAGAAAATGGCATAATTGCATAGTTTTCTCAAAATTTTCATTTTTTTGACGTACTTTCCCTTTAGCTTCAATCTTGTAAGATATTGATATGATTCTTATTTTCATTTGCCTTCAATCATACTCTGGCAACTGCGATGCAACTAGGGTGGGAGAGGGTATTTTCGTTTGGCCTATTTGTATGGAATTCTCCCTTTGACTGGCTATATTGTTCTTAAACGCTGTTCATAAACGTCACTTTTACAACAGAATTTTATAGTGATGATATTCTATATGTTTGAGTGATACAATTGAATAAAATGTTCTATTTACAATTATAATCGATATACGACTGTAACATTGCCATCTGGTTCGTGTGTGTTCATGGTGAATTACGTCATCAGTGCTCGCCACAAGGCTCACTACAATGCTCACCAACATTGCTCGTTTGTATTCCTTGTTTCTAACGAAGAAAAACGAAAAAACTTTGCGCAAAACGCATATTATCTTGTGAGTATGAGCAGACACTCTCATTACAGACCAATGAAAATAAAAAATCTCCGCGGTGAGTTGAAATTGAACCAATTTACCAACATTGCTCGTTTTTAGTACCTTTAAAATATTTTTGAAATCCTTTTTAGTAGCTATAAAAGTGGGAATTGTTGAAGTTTTAGTCATTTTGCATCTAATCAGTGTAGAATTTTTGAGTAAAAAGCTAGCCTATGTGTACACACGGGCTTTTGCTACATCTTGGGTGGCTTCGTTTATTTGTTCGTCAACTTTCTTGGACGCACAAGAAACTTTAAAAAGTGAGAATTGTTGGCGAGCAATGTTCAAGATCACTCACTCAGTCTATCATTTAGTGATTTGACCTCTTGAACAATTGCAGTTCAGTGGTCCGATGATAAATTGTTTGTTATCCTTTATAAGCGGTTCCAAAAGAACTAATGCTGGTTTCAAAGGGGAAACATATACCCTTTTCATTCATTTGGCATTTAAAGAATAGAGGAATATTGGCCAATAAAGCATGGAGCCGTTATTGTCACTCCCTCAAGCAGCATGACAAATACTGGTAGGAACATTACTTTGCGAACCGAACAAACAAGGTTAAAAAATTTTCTCAGTTGTCATATGTTTTAAGGTGAAATTTCTCGATCATGACGGCAATGAAAGAATTTAGACAAAGGCCTGTGTTTCTCCGTAAACACAGGGCAGCGAGTTGTCATCGTATGAAAGTAATACCGATGGTAATGAAAACCCCCATTCTTATGCCGTTCAAGTGAAGTTTCCCACATTGAAATGCGGATAATCCTTACTGCAAAACACTCAACCACAACATCTGGAAAACTTTGACGACTTGGAAACTTGTCTAAGTCACCTTGACTGTACGTGAGGAGAAAGATGGTGCGCTGTGGTGAACTTGCTGTCATTTTGAAGTCGAACTGTCGCATTTTCAAATTTCCCGCGCTCACTCAAGTGCATAGATTCCCTTCTAAATACAACAATATGGGATATATTTTGTCGATTATGGAGGTAATTGTAGAACAATATGTTTTCTAACTCGAAGATACAACTAACAGAGACTATAGATGTTGTAAAGTCGTTTGGAAATTAAATTCCTTCTTTAAATGCGAAGCAATGGTAAATTTAGGACGGCTGCAGGCCTACAAGACTTCAGGCAGAGGGAAGTAATGGTAGACACGTTATCTGTTTAAAAGAGTCTGTATTTAAACGTGTATATTGCCATGTTCAACAAAATAAATTTTCCAACTTCGAATTATCGTTTCCCCATGCAACAGTCTTTATGAAAAAACAGCCAGATTCCGATGAATTACCCAATTTTTTGAAAAGCACGCAGAAAATGGGAAGTTGTGCTGCTTCGCCATTTTCCTTTAAAAAACATAAGTTAGTAATTCAAAACGTTGATTCGAATTCTACTAATGCAATAACAGTAAATATCTTGTCATGTGCCAACGCCTCAGCTGCTTATTAAGAGATGTAACCAACTAGGCCAATGGTGTAAAAATAGCCAAAATGAGCATATTTTCTAAGGGACGCTGCGAGGCCGCACTAGCGTTCAAAGATTCAAAAAAAATTAGAGGACTGCCTTTATGCAATTATTGCTAGCCCTGTTAATTTGAAAGTATTTGAAGTAAAGACCTTAAAGTTATGACGCCTTAAAGGTACAACATTTTCAGACAATCACTTACAAAATTGTTGAGCCACCCTGAAAAAAATGAGTTTTTTGGCCCCCCTTTCCCCCATGTCAATGTTGTTTGGAAAAAAGTACTTGGTCATGCTGACAGACGTGGTTTGGCAACTTTCTAGTGGTTTTTCAACATTGACTAGGGGAAAGGGGGGGAAAGCAGAGGCAAAAAACAGAAAATCTGAGGGTGGCTCAACAATTTTGTAAGTGATTGTCTGAAATGCTTGCAACTTCGACTTCAGTTTACGCGAAGAGTACCGAGGCCAACTGCATGAAATTTTGTACTTGGCATGTTATTGACACATAGTTTCAAAATGTGTTGCTTTTAAAATTTTTTACCAACTCTATATAATATACGAGATTTTTGAAAAAGGCACTTTTTCGCCATTTTGCAAGAAAATGGCATAATTGCATAGTTTTCTCAAAATTTTCATTTTTTTGACGTACTTTCCCTTTAGCTTCAATCTTGTAAGATATTGATATGATTCTTATTTTCATTTGCCTTCAATCATACTCTGGCAACTGCGATGCAACTAGGGTGGGAGAGGGTATTTTCGTTTGGCCTATTTGTATGGAATTCTCCCTTTGACTGGCTATATTGTTCTTAAACGCTGTTCATAAACGTCACTTTTACAACAGAATTTTATAGTGATGATATTCTATATGTTTGAGTGATACAATTGAATAAAATGTTCTATTTACAATTATAATCGATATACGACTGTAACATTGCCATCTGGTTCGTGTGTGTTCATGGTGAATTACGTCATCAGTGCTCGCCACAAGGCTCACTACAATGCTCACCAACATTGCTCGTTTGTATTCCTTGTTTCTAACGAAGAAAAACGAAAAAACTTTGCGCAAAACGCATATTATCTTGTGAGTATGAGCAGACACTCTCATTACAGACCAATGAAAATAAAAAATCTCCGCGGTGAGTTGAAATTGAACCAATTTACCAACATTGCTCGTTTTTAGTACCTTTAAAATATTTTTGAAATCCTTTTTAGTAGCTATAAAAGTGGGAATTGTTGAAGTTTTAGTCATTTTGCATCTAATCAGTGTAGAATTTTTGAGTAAAAAGCTAGCCTATGTGTACACACGGGCTTTTGCTACATCTTGGGTGGCTTCGTTTATTTGTTCGTCAACTTTCTTGGACGCACAAGAAACTTTAAAAAGTGAGAATTGTTGGCGAGCAATGTTCAAGATCACTCACTCAGTCTATCATTTAGTGATTTGACCTCTTGAACAATTGCAGTTCAGTGGTCCGATGATAAATTGTTTGTTATCCTTTATAAGCGGTTCCAAAAGAACTAATGCTGGTTTCAAAGGGGAAACATATACCCTTTTCATTCATTTGGCATTTAAAGAATAGAGGAATATTGGCCAATAAAGCATGGAGCCGTTATTGTCACTCCCTCAAGCAGCATGACAAATACTGGTAGCAACATTACTTTGCGAACCGAACAAACAAGGTTAAACAATTTTCTCAGTTGTCATATGTTTTAAGGTGAAATTTCTCGATCATGACGGCAATGAAAGAATTTAGACAAAGGCCTGTGTTTCTCCGTAAACACAGGGCAGCGAGTTGTCATCGTATGAAAGTAATACCGATGGTAATGAAAACCCCCATTCTTATGCCGTTCAAGTGAAGTTTCCCACATTGAAATGCGGATAATCCTTACTGCAAAACACTCAACCACAACATCTGGAAAACTTTGACGACTTGGAAACTTGTCTAAGTCACCTTGACTGTACGTGAGGAGAAAGATGGTGCGCTGTGGTGAACTTGCTGTCATTTTGAAGTCGAACTGTCGCATTTTCAAATTTCCCGCGCTCACTCAAGTGCATAGATTCCCTTCTAAATACAACAATATGGGATATATTTTGTCGATTATGGAGGTAATTGTAGAACAATATGTTTTCTAACTCGAAGATACAACTAACAGAGACTATAGATGTTGTAAAGTCGTTTGGAAATTAAATTCCTTCTTTAAATGCGAAGCAATGGTAAATTTAGGACGGCTGCAGGCCTACAAGACTTCAGGCAGAGGGAAGTAATGGTAGACACGTTATCTGTTTAAAAGAGTCTGTATTTAAACGTGTATATTGCCATGTTCAACAAAATAAATTTTCCAACTTCGAATTATCGTTTCCCCATGCAACAGTCTTTATGAAAAAACAGCCAGATTCCGATGAATTACCCAATTTTTTGAAAAGCACGCAGAAAATGGGAAGTTGTGCTGCTTCGCCATTTTCATTTAAAAAACATAAGTTAGTAATTCAAAACGTTGATTTGAATTCTACTAATGCAATAACAGTAAATATCTTGTCATGTGCCAACGCCTCAGCTGCTTATTAAGAGATGTAACCAACTAGGCCAATGGTGTAAAAATAGCCAAAATGAGCATATTTTCTAAGGGACGCTGCGAGGCCGCACTAGCGTTCAAAGATTCAAAAAAAATTAGAGGACTGCCTTTATGCAATTATTGCTAGCCCTGTTAATTTGAAAGTATTTGAAGTAAAGACCTTAAAGTTATGACGCCTTAAAGGTACAACATTTTCAGACAATCACTTACAAAATTGTTGAGCCACCCTGAAAAAAATGAGTTTTTTGGCCCCCCTTTCCCCCATGTCAATGTTGTTTGGAAAAAAGTACTTGGTCATGCTGACAGACGTGGTTTGGCAACTTTCTAGTGGTTTTTCAACATTGACTAGGGGAAAGGGGGGGAAAGCAGAGGCAAAAAACAGAAAATCTGAGGGTGGCTCAACAATTTTGTAAGTGATTGTCTGAAATGCTTGCAACTTCGACTTCAGTTTACGCGAAGAGTACCGAGGCCAACTGCATGAAATTTTGTACTTGGCATGTTATTGACACATAGTTTCAAAATGTGTTGCTTTTAAAATTTTTTACCAACTCTATATAATATACGAGATTTTTGAAAAAGGCACTTTTTCGCCATTTTGCAAGAAAATGGCATAATTGCATAGTTTTCTCAAAATTTTCATTTTTTTGACGTACTTTCCCTTTAGCTTCAATCTTGTAAGATATTGATATGATTCTTATTTTCATTTGCCTTCAATCATACTCTGGCAACTGCGATGCAACTAGGGTGGGAGAGGGTATTTTCGTTTGGCCTATTTGTATGGAATTCTCCCTTTGACTGGCTATATTGTTCTTAAACGCTGTTCATAAACGTCACTTTTACAACAGAATTTTATAGTGATGATATTCTATATGTTTGAGTGATACAATTGAATAAAATGTTCTATTTACAATTATAATCGATATACGACTGTAACATTGCCATCTGGTTCGTGTGTGTTCATGGTGAATTACGTCATCAGTGCTCGCCACAAGGCTCACTACAATGCTCACCAACATTGCTCGTTTGTATTCCTTGTTTCTAACGAAGAAAAACGAAAAAACTTTGCGCAAAACGCATATTATCTTGTGAGTATGAGCAGACACTCTCATTACAGACCAATGAAAATAAAAAATCTCCGCGGTGAGTTGAAATTGAACCAATTTACCAACATTGCTCGTTTTTAGTACCTTTAAAATATTTTTGAAATCCTTTTTAGTAGCTATAAAAGTGGGAATTGTTGAAGTTTTAGTCATTTTGCATCTAATCAGTGTAGAATTTTTGAGTAAAAAGCTAGCCTATGTGTACACACGGGCTTTTGCTACATCTTGGGTGGCTTCGTTTATTTGTTCGTCAACTTTCTTGGACGCACAAGAAACTTTAAAAAGTGAGAATTGTTGGCGAGCAATGTTCAAGATCACTCACTCAGTCTATCATTTAGTGATTTGACCTCTTGAACAATTGCAGTTCAGTGGTCCGATGATAAATTGTTTGTTATCCTTTATAAGCGGTTCCAAAAGAACTAATGCTGGTTTCAAAGGGGAAACATATACCCTTTTCATTCATTTGGCATTTAAAGAATAGAGGAATATTGGCCAATAAAGCATGGAGCCGTTATTGTCACTCCCTCAAGCAGCATGACAAATACTGGTAGCAACATTACTTTGCGAACCGAACAAACAAGGTTAAACAATTTTCTCAGTTGTCATATGTTTTAAGGTGAAATTTCTCGATCATGACGGCAATGAAAGAATTTAGACAAAGGCCTGTGTTTCTCCGTAAACACAGGGCAGCGAGTTGTCATCGTATGAAAGTAATACCGATGGTAATGAAAACCCCCATTCTTATGCCGTTCAAGTGAAGTTTCCCACATTGAAATGCGGATAATCCTTACTGCAAAACACTCAACCACAACATCTGGAAAACTTTGACGACTTGGAAACTTGTCTAAGTCACCTTGACTGTACGTGAGGAGAAAGATGGTGCGCTGTGGTGAACTTGCTGCCATTTTGAAGTCGAACTGTCGCATTTTCAAATTTCCCGCGCTCACTCAAGTGCATAGATTCCCTTCTAAATACAACAATATGGGATATATTTTGTCGATTATGGAGGTAATTGTAGAACAATATGTTTTCTAACTCGAAGATACAACTAACAGAGACTATAGATGTTGTAAAGTCGTTTGGAAATTAAATTCCTTCTTTAAATGCGAAGCAATGGTAAATTTAGGACGGCTGCAGGCCTACAAGACTTCAGGCAGAGGGAAGTAATGGTAGACACGTTATCTGTTTAAAAGAGTCTGTATTTAAACGTGTATATTGCCATGTTCAACAAAATAAATTTTCCAACTTCGAATTATCGTTTCCCCATGCAACAGTCTTTATGAAAAAACAGCCAGATTCCGATGAATTACCCAATTTTTTGAAAAGCACGCAGAAAATGGGAAGTTGTGCTGCTTCGCCATTTTCATTTAAAAAACATAAGTTAGTAATTCAAAACGTTGATTTGAATTCTACTAATGCAATAACAGTAAATATCTTGTCATGTGCCAACGCCTCAGCTGCTTATTAAGAGATGTAACCAACTAGGCCAATGGTGTAAAAATAGCCAAAATGAGCATATTTTCTAAGGGATGCTGCGAGGCCGCACTAGCGTTCAAAAATTCAAAAAAAATTAGAGGACTGCCTTTATGCAATTATTGCTAGCCCTGTTAATTTGAAAGTATTTGAAGTAAAGACCTTAAAGTTATGACGCCTTAAAGGTACAACATTTTCAGACAATCACTTACAAAATTGTTGAGCCACCCTGAAAAAAATGAGTTTTTTGGCCCCCCTTTCCCCCATGTCAATGTTGTTTGGAAAAAAGTACTTGGTCATGCTGACAGACGTGGTTTGGCAACTTTCTAGTGGTTTTTCAACATTGACTAGGGGAAAGGGGGGGAAAGCAGAGGCAAAAAACAGAAAATCTGAGGGTGGCTCAACAATTTTGTAAGTGATTGTCTGAAATGCTTGCAACTTCGACTTCAGTTTACGCGAAGAGTACCGAGGCCAACTGCATGAAATTTTGTACTTGGCATGTTATTGACACATAGTTTCAAAATGTGTTGCTTTTAAAATTTTTTACCAACTCTATATAATATACGAGATTTTTGAAAAAGGCACTTTTTCGCCATTTTGCAAGAAAATGGCATAATTGCATAGTTTTCTCAAAATTTTCATTTTTTTGACGTACTTTCCCTTTAGCTTCAATCTTGTAAGATATTGATATGATTCTTATTTTCATTTGCCTTCAATCATACTCTGGCAACTGCGATGCAACTAGGGTGGGAGAGGGTATTTTCGTTTGGCCTATTTGTATGGAATTCTCCCTTTGACTGGCTATATTGTTCTTAAACGCTGTTCATAAACGTCACTTTTACAACAGAATTTTATAGTGATGATATTCTATATGTTTGAGTGATACAATTGAATAAAATGTTCTATTTACAATTATAATCGATATACGACTGTAACATTGCCATCTGGTTCGTGTGTGTTCATGGTGAATTACGTCATCAGTGCTCGCCACAAGGCTCACTACAATGCTCACAAACATTGCTCGTTTGTATTCCTTGTTTCTAACGAAGAAAAACGAAAAAACTTTGCGCAAAACGCATGTTATCTTGTGAGTATGAGCAGACACTCTCATTACAGACCAATGAAAATAAAAAATCTCCGCGGTGAGTTGAAATTGAACCAATTTACCAACATTGCTCGTTTTTAGTACCTTTAAAATATTTTTGAAATCCTTTTTAGTAGCTATAAAAGTGGGAATTGTTGAAGTTTTAGTCATTTTGCATCTAATCAGTGTAGAATTTTTGAGTAAAAAGCTAGCCTATGTGTACACACGGGCTTTTGCTACATCTTGGGTGGCTTCGTTTATTTGTTCGTCAACTTTCTTGGACGCACAAGAAACTTTAAAAAGTGAGAATTGTTGGCGAGCAATGTTCAAGATCACTCACTCAGTCTATCATTTAGTGATTTGACCTCTTGAACAATTGCAGTTCAGTGGTCCGATGATAAATTGTTTGTTATCCTTTATAAGCGGTTCCAAAAGAACTAATGCTGGTTTCAAAGGGGAAACATATACCCTTTTCATTCATTTGGCATTTAAAGAATAGAGGAATATTGGCCAATAAAGCATGGAGCCGTTATTGTCACTCCCTCAAGCAGCATGACAAATACTGGTAGCAACATTACTTTGCGAACCGAACAAACAAGGTTAAACAATTTTCTCAGTTGTCATATGTTTTAAGGTGAAATTTCTCGATCATGACGGCAATGAAAGAATTTAGACAAAGGCCTGTGTTTCTCCGTAAACACAGGGCAGCGAGTTGTCATCGTATGAAAGTAATACCGATGGTAATGAAAACCCCCATTCTTATGCCGTTCAAGTGAAGTTTCCCACATTGAAATGAGGATAATCCTTACTGCAAAACACTCAACCACAACATCTGGAAAACTTTGACGACTTGGAAACTTGTCTAAGTCACCTTGACTGTACGTGAGGAGAAAGATGGTGCGCTGTGGTGAACTTGCTGCCATTTTGAAGTCGAACTGTCGCATTTTCAAATTTCCCGCGCTCACTCAAGTGCATAGATTCCCTTCTAAATACAACAATATGGGATATATTTTGTCGATTATGGAGGTAATTGTAGAACAATATGTTTTCTAACTCGAAGATACAACTAACAGAGACTATAGATGTTGTAAAGTCGTTTGGAAATTAAATTCCTTCTTTAAATGCGAAGCAATGGTAAATTTAGGACGGCTGCAGGCCTACAAGACTTCAGGCAGAGGGAAGTAATGGTAGACACGTTATCTGTTTAAAAGAGTCTGTATTTAAACGTGTATATTGCCATGTTCAACAAAATAAATTTTCCAACTTCGAATTATCGTTTCCCCATGCAACAGTCTTTATGAAAAAACAGCCAGATTCCGATGAATTACCCAATTTTTTGAAAAGCACGCAGAAAATGGGAAGTTGTGCTGCTTCGCCATTTTCCTTTAAAAAACATAAGTTAGTAATTCAAAACGTTGATTCGAATTCTACTAATGCAATAACAGTAAATATCTTGTCATGTGCCAACGCCTCAGCTGCTTATTAAGAGATGTAACCAACTAGGCCAATGGTGTAAAAATAGCCAAAATGAGCATATTTTCTAAGGGACGCTGCGAGGCCGCACTAGCGTTCAAAGATTCAAAAAAAATTAGAGGACTGCCTTCATGCAATTATTGCTAGCCCTGTTAATTTGAAAGTATTTGAAGTAAAGACCTTAAAGTTATGACGCCTTAAAGGTACAACATTTTCAGACAATCACTTACAAAATTGTTGAGCCACCCTGAAAAAAATGAGTTTTTTGGCCCCCCTTTCCCCCATGTCAATGTTGTTTGGAAAAAAGTACTTGGTCATGCTGACAGACGTGGTTTGGCAACTTTCTAGTGGTTTTTCAACATTGACTAGGGGAAAGGGGGGGAAAGCAGAGGCAAAAAACAGAAAATCTGAGGGTGGCTCAACAATTTTGTAAGTGATTGTCTGAAATGCTTGCAACTTCGACTTCAGTTTACGCGAAGAGTACCGAGGCCAACTGCATGAAATTTTGTACTTGGCATGTTATTGACACATAGTTTCAAAATGTGTTGCTTTTAAAATTTTTTACCAACTCTATATAATATACGAGATTTTTGAAAAAGGCACTTTTTCGCCATTTTGCAAGAAAATGGCATAATTGCATAGTTTTCTCAAAATTTTCATTTTTTTGACGTACTTTCCCTTTAGCTTCAATCTTGTAAGATATTGATATGATTCTTATTTTCATTTGCCTTCAATCATACTCTGGCAACTGCGATGCAACTAGGGTGGGAGAGGGTATTTTCGTTTGGCCTATTTGTATGGAATTCTCCCTTTGACTGGCTATATTGTTCTTAAACGCTGTTCATAAACGTCACTTTTACAACAGAATTTTATAGTGATGATATTCTATATGTTTGAGTGATACAATTGAATAAAATGTTCTATTTACAATTATAATCGATATACGACTGTAACATTGCCATCTGGTTCGTGTGTGTTCATGGTGAATTACGTCATCAGTGCTCGCCACAAGGCTCACTACAATGCTCACCAACATTGCTCGTTTGTATTCCTTGTTTCTAACGAAGAAAAACGAAAAAACTTTGCGCAAAACGCATATTATCTTGTGAGTATGAGCAGACACTCTCATTACAGACCAATGAAAATAAAAAATCTCCGCGGTGAGTTGAAATTGAACCAATTTACCAACATTGCTCGTTTTTAGTACCTTTAAAATATTTTTGAAATCCTTTTTAGTAGCTATAAAAGTGGGAATTGTTGAAGTTTTAGTCATTTTGCATCTAATCAGTGTAGAATTTTTGAGTAAAAAGCTAGCCTATGTGTACACACGGGCTTTTGCTACATCTTGGGTGGCTTCGTTTATTTGTTCGTCAACTTTCTTGGACGCACAAGAAACTTTAAAAAGTGAGAATTGTTGGCGAGCAATGTTCAAGATCACTCACTCAGTCTATCATTTAGTGATTTGACCTCTTGAACAATTGCAGTTCAGTGGTCCGATGATAAATTGTTTGTTATCCTTTATAAGCGGTTCCAAAAGAACTAATGCTGGTTTCAAAGGGGAAACATATACCCTTTTCATTCATTTGGCATTTAAAGAATAGAGGAATATTGGCCAATAAAGCATGGAGCCGTTATTGTCACTCCCTCAAGCAGCATGACAAATACTGGTAGCAACATTACTTTGCGAACCGAACAAACAAGGTTAAACAATTTTCTCAGTTGTCATATGTTTTAAGGTGAAATTTCTCGATCATGACGGCAATGAAAGAATTTAGACAAAGGCCTGTGTTTCTCCGTAAACACAGGGCAGCGAGTTGTCATCGTATGAAAGTAATACCGATGGTAATGAAAACCCCCATTCTTATGCCGTTCAAGTGAAGTTTCCCACATTGAAATGCGGATAATCCTTACTGCAAAACACTCAACCACAACATCTGGAAAACTTTGACGACTTGGAAACTTGTCTAAGTCACCTTGACTGTACGTGAGGAGAAAGATGGTGCGCTGTGGTGAACTTGCTGCCATTTTGAAGTCGAACTGTCGCATTTTCAAATTTCCCGCGCTCACTCAAGTGCATAGATTCCCTTCTAAATACAACAATATGGGATATATTTTGTCGATTATGGAGGTAATTGTAGAACAATATGTTTTCTAACTCGAAGATACAACTAACAGAGACTATAGATGTTGTAAAGTCGTTTGGAAATTAAATTCCTTCTTTAAATGCGAAGCAATGGTAAATTTAGGACGGCTGCAGGCCTACAAGACTTCAGGCAGAGGGAAGTAATGGTAGACACGTTATCTGTTTAAAAGAGTCTGTATTTAAACGTGTATATTGCCATGTTCAACAAAATAAATTTTCCAACTTCGAATTATCGTTTCCCCATGCAACAGTCTTTATGAAAAAACAGCCAGATTCCGATGAATTACCCAATTTTTTGAAAAGCACGCAGAAAATGGGAAGTTGTGCTGCTTCGCCATTTTCATTTAAAAAACATAAGTTAGTAATTCAAAACGTTGATTCGAATTCTACTAATGCAATAACAGTAAATATCTTGTCATGTGCCAACGCCTCAGCTGCTTATTAAGAGATGTAACCAACTAGGCCAATGGTGTAAAAATAGCCAAAATGAGCATATTTTCTAAGGGACGCTGCGAGGCCGCACTAGCGTTCAAAAATTCAAAAAAAATTAGAGGACTGCCTTTATGCAATTATTGCTAGCCCTGTTAATTTGAAAGTATTTGAAGTAAAGACCTTAAAGTTATGACGCCTTAAAGGTACAACATTTTCAGACAATCACTTACAAAATTGTTGAGCCACCCTGAAAAAAATGAGTTTTTTGGCCCCCCTTTCCCCCATGTCAATGTTGTTTGGAAAAAAGTACTTGGTCATGCTGACAGACGTGGTTTGGCAACTTTCTAGTGGTTTTTCAACATTGACTAGGGGAAAGGGGGGGAAAGCAGAGGCAAAAAACAGAAAATCTGAGGGTGGCTCAACAATTTTGTAAGTGATTGTCTGAAATGCTTGCAACTTCGACTTCAGTTTACGCGAAGAGTACCGAGGCCAACTGCATGAAATTTTGTACTTGGCATGTTATTGACACATAGTTTCAAAATGTGTTGCTTTTAAAATTTTTTACCAACTCTATATAATATACGAGATTTTTGAAAAAGGCACTTTTTCGCCATTTTGCAAGAAAATGGCATAATTGCATAGTTTTCTCAAAATTTTCATTTTTTTGACGTACTTT
This sequence comes from Aurelia coerulea, assembly GCA_039566865.1. Taxonomy (NCBI): domain Eukaryota; kingdom Metazoa; phylum Cnidaria; class Scyphozoa; order Semaeostomeae; family Ulmaridae; genus Aurelia; species Aurelia coerulea. Next base: position 15,540,925 of record CM076944.1, read on the forward strand.
CCCTTTAGCTTCAATCTTGTAAGATATTGATATGATTCTTATTTTCATTTGCCTTCAATCATACTCTGGCAACTGCGATGCAACTAGGGTGGGAGAGGGTATTTTCGTTTGGCCTATTTGTATGGAATTCTCCCTTTGACTGGCTATATTGTTCTTAAACGCTGTTCATAAACGTCACTTTTACAACAGAATTTTATAGTGATGATATTCTATATGTTTGAGTGATACAATTGAATAAAATGTTCTATTTACAATTATAATCGATATACGACTGTAACATTGCCATCTGGTTCGTGTGTGTTCATGGTGAATTACGTCATCAGTGCTCGCCACAAGGCTCACTACAATGCTCACCAACATTGCTCGTTTGTATTCCTTGTTTCTAACGAAGAAAAACGAAAAAACTTTGCGCAAAACGCATATTATCTTGTGAGTATGAGCAGACACTCTCATTACAGACCAATGAAAATAAAAAATCTCCGCGGTGAGTTGAAATTGAACCAATTTACCAACATTGCTCGTTTTTAGTACCTTTAAAATATTTTTGAAATCCTTTTTAGTAGCTATAAAAGTGGGAATTGTTGAAGTTTTAGTCATTTTGCATCTAATCAGTGTAGAATTTTTGAGTAAAAAGCTAGCCTATGTGTACACACGGGCTTTTGCTACATCTTGGGTGGCTTCGTTTATTTGTTCGTCAACTTTCTTGGACGCACAAGAAACTTTAAAAAGTGAGAATTGTTGGCGAGCAATGTTCAAGATCACTCACTCAGTCTATCATTTAGTGATTTGACCTCTTGAACAATTGCAGTTCAGTGGTCCGATGATAAATTGTTTGTTATCCTTTATAAGCGGTTCCAAAAGAACTAATGCTGGTTTCAAAGGGGAAACATATACCCTTTTCATTCATTTGGCATTTAAAGAATAGAGGAATATTGGCCAATAAAGCATGGAGCCGTTATTGTCACTCCCTCAAGCAGCATGACAAATACTGGTAGCAACATTACTTTGCGAACCGAACAAACAAGGTTAAACAATTTTCTCAGTTGTCATATGTTTTAAGGTGAAATTTCTCGATCATGACGGCAATGAAAGAATTTAGACAAAGGCCTGTGTTTCTCCGTAAACACAGGGCAGCGAGTTGTCATCGTATGAAAGTAATACCGATGGTAATGAAAACCCCCATTCTTATGCCGTTCAAGTGAAGTTTCCCACATTGAAATGCGGATAATCCTTACTGCAAAACACTCAACCACAACATCTGGAAAACTTTGACGACTTGGAAACTTGTCTAAGTCACCTTGACTGTACGTGAGGAGAAAGATGGTGCGCTGTGGTGAACTTGCTGCCATTTTGAAGTCGAACTGTCGCATTTTCAAATTTCCCGCGCTCACTCAAGTGCATAGATTCCCTTCTAAATACAACAATATGGGATATATTTTGTCGATTATGGAGGTAATTGTAGAACAATATGTTTTCTAACTCGAAGATACAACTAACAGAGACTATAGATGTTGTAAAGTCGTTTGGAAATTAAATTCCTTCTTTAAATGCGAAGCAATGGTAAATTTAGGACGGCTGCAGGCCTACAAGACTTCAGGCAGAGGGAAGTAATGGTAGACACGTTATCTGTTTAAAAGAGTCTGTATTTAAACGTGTATATTGCCATGTTCAACAAAATAAATTTTCCAACTTCGAATTATCGTTTCCCCATGCAACAGTCTTTATGAAAAAACAGCCAGATTCCGATGAATTACCCAATTTTTTGAAAAGCACGCAGAAAATGGGAAGTTGTGCTGCTTCGCCATTTTCATTTAAAAAACATAAGTTAGTAATTCAAAACGTTGATTTGAATTCTACTAATGCAATAACAGTAAATATCTTGTCATGTGCCAACGCCTCAGCTGCTTATTAAGAGATGTAACCAACTAGGCCAATGGTGTAAAAATAGCCAAAATGAGCATATTTTCTAAGGGACGCTGCGAGGCCGCACTAGCGTTCAAAAATTCAAAAAAAATTAGAGGACTGCCTTTATGCAATTATTGCTAGCCCTGTTAATTTGAAAGTATTTGAAGTAAAGACCTTAAAGTTATGACGCCTTAAAGGTACAACATTTTCAGACAATCACTTACAAAATTGTTGAGCCACCCTGAAAAAAATGAGTTTTTTGGCCCCCCTTTCCCCCATGTCAATGTTGTTTGGAAAAAAGTACTTGGTCATGCTGACAGACGTGGTTTGGCAACTTTCTAGTGGTTTTTCAACATTGACTAGGGGAAAGGGGGGGGAAAGCAGAGGCAAAAAACAGAAAATCTGAGGGTGGCTCAACAATTTTGTAAGTGATTGTCTGAAATGCTTGCAACTTCGACTTCAGTTTACGCGAAGAGTACCGAGGCCAACTGCATGAAATTTTGTACTTGGCATGTTATTGACACATAGTTTCAAAATGTGTTGCTTTTAAAATTTTTTACCAACTCTATATAATATACGAGATTTTTGAAAAAGGCACTTTTTCGCCATTTTGCAAGAAAATGGCATAATTGCATAGTTTTCTCAAAATTTTCATTTTTTTGACGTACTTTCCCTTTAGCTTCAATCTTGTAAGATATTGATATGATTCTTATTTTCATTTGCCTTCAATCATACTCTGGCAACTGCGATGCAACTAGGGTGGGAGAGGGTATTTTCGTTTGGCCTATTTGTATGGAATTCTCCCTTTGACTGGCTATATTGTTCTTAAACGCTGTTCATAAACGTCACTTTTACAACAGAATTTTATAGTGATGATATTCTATATGTTTGAGTGATACAATTGAATAAAATGTTCTATTTACAATTATAATCGATATACGACTGTAACATTGCCATCTGGTTCGTGTGTGTTCATGGTGAATTACGTCATCAGTGCTCGCCACAAGGCTCACTACAATGCTCACCAACATTGCTCGTTTGTATTCCTTGTTTCTAACGAAGAAAAACGAAAAAACTTTGCGCAAAACGCATATTATCTTGTGAGTATGAGCAGACACTCTCATTACAGACCAATGAAAATAAAAAATCTCCGCGGTGAGTTGAAATTGAACCAATTTACCAACATTGCTCGTTTTTAGTACCTTTAAAATATTTTTGAAATCCTTTTTAGTAGCTATAAAAGTGGGAATTGTTGAAGTTTTAGTCATTTTGCATCTAATCAGTGTAGAATTTTTGAGTAAAAAGCTAGCCTATGTGTACACACGGGCTTTTGCTACATCTTGGGTGGCTTCGTTTATTTGTTCGTCAACTTTCTTGGACGCACAAGAAACTTTAAAAAGTGAGAATTGTTGGCGAGCAATGTTCAAGATCACTCACTCAGTCTATCATTTAGTGATTTGACCTCTTGAACAATTGCAGTTCAGTGGTCCGATGATAAATTGTTTGTTATCCTTTATAAGCGGTTCCAAAAGAACTAATGCTGGTTTCAAAGGGGAAACATATACCCTTTTCATTCATTTGGCATTTAAAGAATAGAGGAATATTGGCCAATAAAGCATGGAGCCGTTATTGTCACTCCCTCAAGCAGCATGACAAATACTGGTAGCAACATTACTTTGCGAACCGAACAAACAAGGTTAAACAATTTTCTCAGTTGTCATATGTTTTAAGGTGAAATTTCTCGATCATGACGGCAATGAAAGAATTTAGACAAAGGCCTGTGTTTCTCCGTAAACACAGGGCAGCGAGTTGTCATCGTATGAAAGTAATACCGATGGTAATGAAAACCCCCATTCTTATGCCGTTCAAGTGAAGTTTCCCACATTGAAATGCGGATAATCCTTACTGCAAAACACTCAACCACAACATCTGGAAAACTTTGACGACTTGGAAACTTGTCTAAGTCACCTTGACTGTACGTGAGGAGAAAGATGGTGCGCTGTGGTGAACTTGCTGCCATTTTGAAGTCGAACTGTCGCATTTTCAAATTTCCCGCGCTCACTCAAGTGCATAGATTCCCTTCTAAATACAACAATATGGGATATATTTTGTCGATTATGGAGGTAATTGTAGAACAATATGTTTTCTAACTCGAAGATACAACTAACAGAGACTATAGATGTTGTAAAGTCGTTTGGAAATTAAATTCCTTCTTTAAATGCGAAGCAATGGTAAATTTAGGACGGCTGCAGGCCTACAAGACTTCAGGCAGAGGGAAGTAATGGTAGACACGTTATCTGTTTAAAAGAGTCTGTATTTAAACGTGTATATTGCCATGTTCAACAAAATAAATTTTCCAACTTCGAATTATCGTTTCCCCATGCAACAGTCTTTATGAAAAAACAGCCAGATTCCGATGAATTACCCAATTTTTTGAAAAGCACGCAGAAAATGGGAAGTTGTGCTGCTTCGCCATTTTCCTTTAAAAAACATAAGTTAGTAATTCAAAACGTTGATTCGAATTCTACTAATGCAATAACAGTAAATATCTTGTCATGTGCCAACGCCTCAGCTGCTTATTAAGAGATGTAACCAACTAGGCCAATGGTGTAAAAATAGCCAAAATGAGCATATTTTCTAAGGGACGCTGCGAGGCCGCACTAGCGTTCAAAAATTCAAAAAAAATTAGAGGACTGCCTTTATGCAATTATTGCTAGCCCTGTTAATTTGAAAGTATTTGAAGTAAAGACCTTAAAGTTATGACGCCTTAAAGGTACAACATTTTCAGACAATCACTTACAAAATTGTTGAGCCACCCTGAAAAAAATGAGTTTTTTGGCCCCCCTTTCCCCCATGTCAATGTTGTTTGGAAAAAAGTACTTGGTCATGCTGACAGACGTGGTTTGGCAACTTTCTAGTGGTTTTTCAACATTGACTAGGGGAAAGGGGGGGAAAGCAGAGGCAAAAAACAGAAAATCTGAGGGTGGCTCAACAATTTTGTAAGTGATTGTCTGAAATGCTTGCAACTTCGACTTCAGTTTACGCGAAGAGTACCGAGGCCAACTGCATGAAATTTTGTACTTGGCATGTTATTGACACATAGTTTCAAAATGTGTTGCTTTTAAAATTTTTTACCAACTCTATATAATATACGAGATTTTTGAAAAAGGCACTTTTTCGCCATTTTGCAAGAAAATGGCATAATTGCATAGTTTTCTCAAAATTTTCATTTTTTTGACGTACTTTCCCTTTAGCTTCAATCTTGTAAGATATTGATATGATTCTTATTTTCATTTGCCTTCAATCATACTCTGGCAACTGCGATGCAACTAGGGTGGGAGAGGGTATTTTCGTTTGGCCTATTTGTATGGAATTCTCCCTTTGACTGGCTATATTGTTCTTAAACGCTGTTCATAAACGTCACTTTTACAACAGAATTTTATAGTGATGATATTCTATATGTTTGAGTGATACAATTGAATAAAATGTTCTATTTACAATTATAATCGATATACGACTGTAACATTGCCATCTGGTTCGTGTGTGTTCATGGTGAATTACGTCATCAGTGCTCGCCACAAGGCTCACTACAATGCTCACCAACATTGCTCGTTTGTATTCCTTGTTTCTAACGAAGAAAAACGAAAAAACTTTGCGCAAAACGCATATTATCTTGTGAGTATGAGCAGACACTCTCATTACAGACCAATGAAAATAAAAAATCTCCGCGGTGAGTTGAAATTGAACCAATTTACCAACATTGCTCGTTTTTAGTACCTTTAAAATATTTTTGAAATCCTTTTTAGTAGCTATAAAAGTGGGAATTGTTGAAGTTTTAGTCATTTTGCATCTAATCAGTGTAGAATTTTTGAGTAAAAAGCTAGCCTATGTGTACACACGGGCTTTTGCTACATCTTGGGTGGCTTCGTTTATTTGTTCGTCAACTTTCTTGGACGCACAAGAAACTTTAAAAAGTGAGAATTGTTGGCGAGCAATGTTCAAGATCACTCACTCAGTCTATCATTTAGTGATTTGACCTCTTGAACAATTGCAGTTCAGTGGTCCGATGATAAATTGTTTGTTATCCTTTATAAGCGGTTCCAAAAGAACTAATGCTGGTTTCAAAGGGGAAACATATACCCTTTTCATTCATTTGGCATTTAAAGAATAGAGGAATATTGGCCAATAAAGCATGGAGCCGTTATTGTCACTCCCTCAAGCAGCATGACAAATACTGGTAGCAACATTACTTTGCGAACCGAACAAACAAGGTTAAACAATTTTCTCAGTTGTCATATGTTTTAAGGTGAAATTTCTCGATCATGACGGCAATGAAAGAATTTAGACAAAGGCCTGTGTTTCTCCGTAAACACAGGGCAGCGAGTTGTCATCGTATGAAAGTAATACCGATGGTAATGAAAACCCCCATTCTTATGCCGTTCAAGTGAAGTTTCCCACATTGAAATGCGGATAATCCTTACTGCAAAACACTCAACCACAACATCTGGAAAACTTTGACGACTTGGAAACTTGTCTAAGTCACCTTGACTGTACGTGAGGAGAAAGATGGTGCGCTGTGGTGAACTTGCTGCCATTTTGAAGTCGAACTGTCGCATTTTCAAATTTCCCGCGCTCACTCAAGTGCATAGATTCCCTTCTAAATACAACAATATGGGATATATTTTGTCGATTATGGAGGTAATTGTAGAACAATATGTTTTCTAACTCGAAGATACAACTAACAGAGACTATAGATGTTGTAAAGTCGTTTGGAAATTAAATTCCTTCTTTAAATGCGAAGCAATGGTAAATTTAGGACGGCTGCAGGCCTACAAGACTTCAGGCAGAGGGAAGTAATGGTAGACACGTTATCTGTTTAAAAGAGTCTGTATTTAAACGTGTATATTGCCATGTTCAACAAAATAAATTTTCCAACTTCGAATTATCGTTTCCCCATGCAACAGTCTTTATGAAAAAACAGCCAGATTCCGATGAATTACCCAATTTTTTGAAAAGCACGCAGAAAATGGGAAGTTGTGCTGCTTCGCCATTTTCCTTTAAAAAACATAAGTTAGTAATTCAAAACGTTGATTCGAATTCTACTAATGCAATAACAGTAAATATCTTGTCATGTGCCAACGCCTCAGCTGCTTATTAAGAGATGTAACCAACTAGGCCAATGGTGTAAAAATAGCCAAAATGAGCATATTTTCTAAGGGACGCTGCGAGGCCGCACTAGCGTTCAAAAATTCAAAAAAAATTAGAGGACTGCCTTTATGCAATTATTGCTAGCCCTGTTAATTTGAAAGTATTTGAAGTAAAGACCTTAAAGTTATGACGCCTTAAAGGTACAACATTTTCAGACAATCACTTACAAAATTGTTGAGCCACCCTGAAAAAAATGAGTTTTTTGGCCCCCCTTTCCCCCATGTCAATGTTGTTTGGAAAAAAGTACTTGGTCATGCTGACAGACGTGGTTTGGCAACTTTCTAGTGGTTTTTCAACATTGACTAGGGGAAAGGGGGGGAAAGCAGAGGCAAAAAACAGAAAATCTGAGGGTGGCTCAACAATTTTGTAAGTGATTGTCTGAAATGCTTGCAACTTCGACTTCAGTTTACGCGAAGAGTACCGAGGCCAACTGCATGAAATTTTGTACTTGGCATGTTATTGACACATAGTTTCAAAATGTGTTGCTTTTAAAATTTTTTACCAACTCTATATAATATACGAGATTTTTGAAAAAGGCACTTTTTCGCCATTTTGCAAGAAAATGGCATAATTGCATAGTTTTCTCAAAATTTTCATTTTTTTGACGTACTTTCCCTTTAGCTTCAATCTTGTAAGATATTGATATGATTCTTATTTTCATTTGCCTTCAATCATACTCTGGCAACTGCGATGCAACTAGGGTGGGAGAGGGTATTTTCGTTTGGCCTATTTGTATGGAATTCTCCCTTTGACTGGCTATATTGTTCTTAAACGCTGTTCATAAACGTCACTTTTACAACAGAATTTTATAGTGATGATATTCTATATGTTTGAGTGATACAATTGAATAAAATGTTCTATTTACAATTATAATCGATATACGACTGTAACATTGCCATCTGGTTCGTGTGTGTTCATGGTGAATTACGTCATCAGTGCTCGCCACAAGGCTCACTACAATGCTCACCAACATTGCTCGTTTGTATTCCTTGTTTCTAACGAAGAAAAACGAAAAAACTTTGCGCAAAACGCATATTATCTTGTGAGTATGAGCAGACACTCTCATTACAGACCAATGAAAATAAAAAATCTCCGCGGTGAGTTGAAATTGAACCAATTTACCAACATTGCTCGTTTTTAGTACCTTTAAAATATTTTTGAAATCCTTTTTAGTAGCTATAAAAGTGGGAATTGTTGAAGTTTTAGTCATTTTGCATCTAATCAGTGTAGAATTTTTGAGTAAAAAGCTAGCCTATGTGTACACACGGGCTTTTGCTACATCTTGGGTGGCTTCGTTTATTTGTTCGTCAACTTTCTTGGACGCACAAGAAACTTTAAAAAGTGAGAATTGTTGGCGAGCAATGTTCAAGATCACTCACTCAGTCTATCATTTAGTGATTTGACCTCTTGAACAATTGCAGTTCAGTGGTCCGATGATAAATTGTTTGTTATCCTTTATAAGCGGTTCCAAAAGAACTAATGCTGGTTTCAAAGGGGAAACATATACCCTTTTCATTCATTTGGCATTTAAAGAATAGAGGAATATTGGCCAATAAAGCATGGAGCCGTTATTGTCACTCCCTCAAGCAGCATGACAAATACTGGTAGCAACATTACTTTGCGAACCGAACAAACAAGGTTAAACAATTTTCTCAGTTGTCATATGTTTTAAGGTGAAATTTCTCGATCATGACGGCAATGAAAGAATTTAGACAAAGGCCTGTGTTTCTCCGTAAACACAGGGCAGCGAGTTGTCATCGTATGAAAGTAATACCGATGGTAATGAAAACCCCCATTCTTATGCCGTTCAAGTGAAGTTTCCCACATTGAAATGCGGATAATCCTTACTGCAAAACACTCAACCACAACATCTGGAAAACTTTGACGACTTGGAAACTTGTCTAAGTCACCTTGACTGTACGTGAGGAGAAAGATGGTGCGCTGTGGTGAACTTGCTGCCATTTTGAAGTCGAACTGTCGCATTTTCAAATTTCCCGCGCTCACTCAAGTGCATAGATTCCCTTCTAAATACAACAATATGGGATATATTTTGTCGATTATGGAGGTAATTGTAGAACAATATGTTTTCTAACTCGAAGATACAACTAACAGAGACTATAGATGTTGTAAAGTCGTTTGGAAATTAAATTCCTTCTTTAAATGCGAAGCAATGGTAAATTTAGGACGGCTGCAGGCCTACAAGACTTCAGGCAGAGGGAAGTAATGGTAGACACGTTATCTGTTTAAAAGAGTCTGTATTTAAACGTGTATATTGCCATGTTCAACAAAATAAATTTTCCAACTTCGAATTATCGTTTCCCCATGCAACAGTCTTTATGAAAAAACAGCCAGATTCCGATGAATTACCCAATTTTTTGAAAAGCACGCAGAAAATGGGAAGTTGTGCTGCTTCGCCATTTTCCTTTAAAAAACATAAGTTAGTAATTCAAAACGTTGATTCGAATTCTACTAATGCAATAACAGTAAATATCTTGTCATGTGCCAACGCCTCAGCTGCTTATTAAGAGATGTAACCAACTAGGCCAATGGTGTAAAAATAGCCAAAATGAGCATATTTTCTAAGGGACGCTGCGAGGCCGCACTAGCGTTCAAAGATTCAAAAAAAATTAGAGGACTGCCTTTATGCAATTATTGCTAGCCCTGTTAATTTGAAAGTATTTGAAGTAAAGACCTTAAAGTTATGACGCCTTAAAGGTACAACATTTTCAGACAATCACTTACAAAATTGTTGAGCCACCCTGAAAAAAATGAGTTTTTTGGCCCCCCTTTCCCCCATGTCAATGTTGTTTGGAAAAAAGTACTTGGTCATGCTGACAGACGTGGTTTGGCAACTTTCTAGTGGTTTTTCAACATTGACTAGGGGAAAGGGGGGGGAAAGCAGAGGCAAAAAACAGAAAATCTGAGGGTGGCTCAACAATTTTGTAAGTGATTGTCTGAAATGCTTGCAACTTCGACTTCAGTTTACGCGAAGAGTACCGAGGCCAACTGCATGAAATTTTGTACTTGGCATGTTATTGACACATAGTTTCAAAATGTGTTGCTTTTAAAATTTTTTACCAACTCTATATAATATACGAGATTTTTGAAAAAGGCACTTTTTCGCCATTTTGCAAGAAAATGGCATAATTGCATAGTTTTCTCAAAATTTTCATTTTTTTGACGTACTTTCCCTTTAGCTTCAATCTTGTAAGATATTGATATGATTCTTATTTTCATTTGCCTTCAATCATACTCTGGCAACTGCGATGCAACTAGGGTGGGAGAGGGTATTTTCGTTTGGCCTATTTGTATGGAATTCTCCCTTTGACTGGCTATATTGTTCTTAAACGCTGTTCATAAACGTCACTTTTACAACAGAATTTTATAGTGATGATATTCTATATGTTTGAGTGATACAATTGAATAAAATGTTCTATTTACAATTATAATCGATATACGACTGTAACATTGCCATCTGGTTCGTGTGTGTTCATGGTGAATTACGTCATCAGTGCTCGCCACAAGGCTCACTACAATGCTCACCAACATTGCTCGTTTGTATTCCTTGTTTCTAACGAAGAAAAACGAAAAAACTTTGCGCAAAACGCATATTATCTTGTGAGTATGAGCAGACACTCTCATTACAGACCAATGAAAATAAAAAATCTCCGCGGTGAGTTGAAATTGAACCAATTTACCAACATTGCTCGTTTTTAGTACCTTTAAAATATTTTTGAAATCCTTTTTAGTAGCTATAAAAGTGGGAATTGTTGAAGTTTTAGTCATTTTGCATCTAATCAGTGTAGAATTTTTGAGTAAAAAGCTAGCCTATGTGTACACACGGGCTTTTGCTACATCTTGGGTGGCTTCGTTTATTTGTTCGTCAACTTTCTTGGACGCACAAGAAACTTTAAAAAGTGAGAATTGTTGGCGAGCAATGTTCAAGATCACTCACTCAGTCTATCATTTAGTGATTTGACCTCTTGAACAATTGCAGTTCAGTGGTCCGATGATAAATTGTTTGTTATCCTTTATAAGCGGTTCCAAAAGAACTAATGCTGGTTTCAAAGGGGAAACATATACCCTTTTCATTCATTTGGCATTTAAAGAATAGAGGAATATTGGCCAATAAAGCATGGAGCCGTTATTGTCACTCCCTCAAGCAGCATGACAAATACTGGTAGCAACATTACTTTGCGAACCGAACAAACAAGGTTAAACAATTTTCTCAGTTGTCATATGTTTTAAGGTGAAATTTCTCGATCATGACGGCAATGAAAGAATTTAGACAAAGGCCTGTGTTTCTCCGTAAACACAGGGCAGCGAGTTGTCATCGTATGAAAGTAATACCGATGGTAATGAAAACCCCCATTCTTATGCCGTTCAAGTGAAGTTTCCCACATTGAAATGCGGATAATCCTTACTGCAAAACACTCAACCACAACATCTGGAAAACTTTGACGACTTGGAAACTTGTCTAAGTCACCTTGACTGTACGTGAGGAGAAAGATGGTGCGCTGTGGTGAACTTGCTGCCATTTTGAAGTCGAACTGTCGCATTTTCAAATTTCCCGCGCTCACTCAAGTGCATAGATTCCCTTCTAAATACAACAATATGGGATATATTTTGTCGATTATGGAGGTAATTGTAGAACAATATGTTTTCTAACTCGAAGATACAACTAACAGAGACTATAGATGTTGTAAAGTCGTTTGGAAATTAAATTCCTTCTTTAAATGCGAAGCAATGGTAAATTTAGGACGGCTGCAGGCCTACAAGACTTCAGGCAGAGGGAAGTAATGGTAGACACGTTATCTGTTTAAAAGAGTCTGTATTTAAACGTGTATATTGCCATGTTCAACAAAATAAATTTTCCAACTTCGAATTATCGTTTCCCCATGCAACAGTCTTTATGAAAAAACAGCCAGATTCCGATGAATTACCCAATTTTTTGAAAAGCACGCAGAAAATGGGAAGTTGTGCTGCTTCGCCATTTTCCTTTAAAAAACATAAGTTAGTAATTCAAAACGTTGATTCGAATTCTACTAATGCAATAACAGTAAATATCTTGTCATGTGCCAACGCCTCAGCTGCTTATTAAGAGATGTAACCAACTAGGCCAATGGTGTAAAAATAGCCAAAATGAGCATATTTTCTAAGGGACGCTGCGAGGCCGCACTAGCGTTCAAAAATTCAAAAAAAATTAGAGGACTGCCTTTATGCAATTATTGCTAGCCCTGTTAATTTGAAAGTATTTGAAGTAAAGACCTTAAAGTTATGACGCCTTAAAGGTACAACATTTTCAGACAATCACTTACAAAATTGTTGAGCCACCCTGAAAAAAATGAGTTTTTTGGCCCCCCTTTCCCCCATGTCAATGTTGTTTGGAAAAAAGTACTTGGTCATGCTGACAGACGTGGTTTGGCAACTTTTTAGTGGTTTTTCAACATTGACTAGGGGGGAGGGGAGAAAGCAGAGGCAATAAACAGAAAATCTGAGGGTGGCTCAACAATTTTGTAAGTGATTGTAGATCTTCTTCAGTCACAGTGTTAATAGATTATAAGAGTGTACCATAACGATAAAGGAAAGAATTATAAATTCGATTTAAAGTTCTTCAAATGTCCGTGGAATTTCTGATTCTGATAATGCGGTGTAGATTGCTAATTACGAAAAGAATAAGTCATAAGAACATAAAACTCGAAATAAGGACTACATACATAAGATGCTGTTAATAGACCTTTTAGCTATTCTACAAAAGAGCCTGGATCGAGCGTTATTTTTATACACGAGGTTCGATAGAGTGGCGTCAGAGCTTCTATCGATATTGTGCATGTTCGAAAATTCTACAAAGTGCACTTCGTAGAATTTTCGAATTTGCACAATAGTGATAGAAGCTCTTAACACCACTCTATCGAGCCTCGCGTATAAAAATAACGCTCGATCCAGGCTCTTTCGTAGAATAGCTAAAAGGTCTATTCGGGAAAAGTTTATAGTGTGTTTTTGCGAGTTCACCTATTGCGCTGTTCATTCCATTGGGTTCTTTTGTGTCCAATCTAGCAATCCATTTGTCCTCAAAGTTGCCTAGATGTGCTTCGTTTCCTTCCATTTGCTGCAAAATATGCACTTTAAAGTTCTTATCGAATGGGCAATCTTGGCTATTAAAGAAATGCCTTCCGAGTTCCGTTGCTGTTGGATCATTCCTAGAATCACTTCTATGTTTGTTAAATCTTTGGCTTTCTGATGTAGAAGTGTAGCCGACGTAAAGAGTGTTATGTTTGTTGCATTCGTCCGCGTAAATTACATTCTTGCTTTGACAAGTACCTCCAGAAATGTTTGAGACTTTTCCTGACATTTCATTTTTTAACTTATTTGTTTGTCCCATATGTGGACATAGCTTGCAAGGATGTCCTCGTTTTTTTGGTATTCTTCCGGGTGCATCTTATGCTTTCTCCGTATGCTTTTGGCTGTTTTGTTTCAGATTTAACTAATTTAGAGCGGATATTTAAGGGTTCCGACGATATGCGATCATGGGAGCATTTGAAAATATATTCCTCATATTTGGGTCTCCATGAATCATTAACTCGTAATTTCTATGGAGTATCTTAGCTAGTCCTTTCCTAGTCCTAGTCTTGGTCTTAGGGTGTAATAATAATAATAATAATAACTATCTTTTTCAGTCATTTCTTTGAGGGGAGCCACAATGGTAAATTCACGGTTAGGGTTAAAATGATCGATGGGGCTGATGATGTCTTTTCATTGCGACGTAAGGAACTTTTTTGGCAATACAGGCTGGGAAATTTTTTACCCAAGGGTTTGAATGAACGGGCTGCAGATGTAGAACTCGATATGTTTGCGTGTGGCGTGGCCTAATTCCTGCCATTGTATCTGATGTCTCTGGGGGGTTTTGCTGGCGATGCTCTATGGTCTTCCTATTTGGCTTCATGTTTTTTTGCATGTGGCGTTAGGGTGGAATCCCCTATCAAGCCATTCAGGATTCAGCAATTTGCGAATCATTGAAAGGTTAGATGGGAAGGTCGTGGGGTTGCCGGCTGGATCCCTTGGAGGTTTGGTCTGTGACTATTTTGATCCTCCAGGGTGAACATTTGCTAATGTGCCAACCATTTCATTTTCTTGTTTACACTAAAAAACAGTTTGGAACAAAACGTGATTTTCATTCCCACTTGGTTTTAATTTTGGGGGTAGTCATGTTTCCTGGGAATAGGGTTCTTTGTAGTAAAAATATAATTTTACTTTATCTTTAGTTTTACCTTGCCTTGTTTATCACGTAGTATAAATTCTCGATTGTCCTTTAGAAAGTAGTGCTGACGAAGATTTTCAATCGAAACGTTTCAAGATTTTAACAGTTGTGTTTTTATTCATCTTATTTCTGTTAATTTTTGATGGTGGTTTAGTTCAATTTAATAATAATAATAATAATAATAATAATAATAATAATAATAATAATAATAATAATAATAATAATAAAAACACAACTGTTAGAATCTTGGAACGTTTCGATTAAAAATCTTCGTCAGCCCTCTATTAACTATGATTTGAGGTAAGAAAAAAATTTATTCTAGCCTTATAAAAATACTTGTGAAGAATCAAAACAAAAACAACCAAAGCATTTATTTTCTGGGAATTTTAAAGAATTGAGACGCATCAGAAAATTGCGACCGTCTGTCATCGACCGGTCAACAAATTTGGGTACCTTTGAGAAACAAATCTTTTTATTTAGCAAATATAGGTAAAGGGTACATCTAAATTTAAGTTAAGGCATATGGATTACGAAAATCGATGCAATAAATTTGCAAGGTTCAAGTTGCCATAACAGCGGCACTTTTGAAGTGGCCTGTTTTTTCCGATACACCCGGTATAATTTTTTGCTCTACTGTTATGTTTTATTCACATCTGTATTACTGGCTTGCCATCCTCTGCAAATGGTTTGAATTGTAAATGAGATTCTCAAAAATCCGGTAGCTGGCCAGAACCGGATTTCCGAAAAATCAGTGATCCGGGCGGAATTATCCGGTACATCCCTTGTTGGGAAACATCATCATGGGTTTTGGATTTGGAATTTTACTTAGTCTAAAATTAACTTGAAAGGGTTTTAATCTTTCCTGTCACCAGAACACCCAGTGAGTACCCGTGAAAAGAAAATGTATATAATTAGGCTGTTGAAGACCAAATGTCAAACACTTGTTTACAAAGTATGTAGTGACACACGCAAGTTCGAACCAATCAGCGTGTAGAAAATGTTGCAAAGCAGTATGGTATTCATGAGGGTATAAAAATCATGTATGAGAATAGATTGTTTGCAGGCATTCAAAGGCAGGGACCTCAGGGTCTCCAGCCGAACCCCGCCAAAGATATCGATAAAGACCATGAATATATATTAAATATAAAACGTCAAGATGGCAGTGTATATGGACACCGCCGTCTCCGAACCCCGCCAACCAGGTGTTACATACAATCAACATACTGACGCACTTAGTATGCCCATCTCTTAAATTCAGATATAAGATCAAAAGAGATTCCAGAGTTACTTACACGAGCCTAGAACAAGCAAAGACCACGCGTTAACAGCTTGCATCATATGATGAGGACTCGTTTTTGCTTTTGCTCTCATGGTTTCTTGGCAAGCACCAGTTAAGCCATCCAGTGTTAGTGATACAATCTGTAAATGAACAAAAATCAATACTACAATCAAATTCATTCGTGATACAGCTGCTGAAGTTGGTTTTAAAACCATAAGGAGAGGAGCAAATATACGGAGAGGAGCGTTTACGTTTTAGATCAAGAATGTATTAAAAATGTATCAAGGGAGAGATCGATGGAAAGCTGACGTTGGCCTTAATCTCAATATCATAAATTTGCTAATGCTTTTTTACTCACGAAGTGAGGTCAATGGTATAGCTATTGAATCATGCTATGGAACCTTTGCGCCTAAATGGGTGGATAATCCTATACTGGGTGGGTTATTAACTTACACTGGGTGGGTTATGATCGTATACTGGATGGGTTATTAACTGAAATGGATGGGTTACCATCCTGAATGGGTGGGTAACCTTATACTGGGTGGGTTATGATGTTGTACTGGGTGGGTTATTATCCTAAATGCGATGGGTCATTTTCCTAGGATAATAACCTGCCCAGTATAATGTCATAACCCACCCAATATAAGATAATAACTCATCCAGTATAAGATTATCTACCTCATTTAGGATGATAACCCACCCAGTATAGCATCATAGCCCACCCAGTATAAGGTTATCCACTGCATTTTGTTTTCCTTTTCTTATCAACCTAAAATCTAAAAAGCAACAAGCAAATACAAGATACTGTGGCATTTGTAGCGAGGAAAGACGCAAGGTCACCGGGTCCTCGCTACAAATGCCACTTACAATTTTCTAAGAAATATCAACGATAAATCAACATATGAATAAAAATGAAAACAAGAACAAAAACAAGAACAAAACAAAAACAAAAATAGTACCGGGTGAGCCAGAAAAAGTTTCCACTTTCGCCAGGCCACAATAAATCATAAACTGGACCAATTTCAAACAGTTTCTATTTAATCTTTTGTCAGTATCCTACATTATTCTTGGTTATTTGCTGTAGATTTTTCGAATACCTACTCATCGATATCTTTACGATTTCTTCAATTTTTTTCCTGTGGACTGCCCAAAAAGGTCGGAAAACAGTGATCAAATTTTCTGTAGACTGAATTTGGCAGAATAAAAGAAATGCTCCTCGAAATGACTAGGGAATTTGGAATGGATGATCCCGCACGAGCAGGCTTTTGATGATTGCACAACATTAGTAAGTATTTGTAACGCTAAAAGTAGTTGTATTGATAAAAGTGAAACTAATGTTGTGCAATCATTAAATGACCGCTCGTGCGACATAATGCATTCCCGATTCCCTTGTCATTTCGAGGAGCACTTTCTTTATTCTCGCAAGGTCATGCTTTAGAAAATTTGATCACTGTTTTCGATCTTTTTGGGCAGGCAGCAGCCAAAAAAAATTTCAAGAAATCGTAAATATATCAATGAGCAGGCATCCGAAAAATCGACAAAAAATAATCAAGAATAATATAGAACATTGACAAAAGATTAAATAAAAAATATCTGAAATTGGTCCAATGTATGATTTATCCTGGCCTGTCGGAAATGGGAACTTTATTCTGGCTTACCCGGTATGCACACTAAAGCAAGACAAAGTAAAGACTGAAGAACCCCCAAAATCCACGCAAACAGCCCACAACCCCCCAGACCACAACCACCGTGGCAGCAGTCCGATGAGCAGAGACCGCCAACGCAAAACTCCGGGAGCACCTCAGTCAAGATAAAAGGGTTTGGGTGCTGTTTTTCCGGAAAAGTTTATTTGAACCGTCCAGAAGTTTTGATGAAAGAAATAGTTGCTTCCAGGATGATTCTGTTTGCAAAAGCGCTTTCATTTGGGTTCCCATATAGTAACAAATAACAAAGATCCTTTGAGCTAATGTTAGCAACATCATAACCGACATCGGAGACTTGACCAAGGAGATGCTGGCACTGCGCTGTAAACTGGGGGCAATGCAGGAAGTAATGCTCTGCTCATTATCTTCCCTTCCTGTACCACAAATACAAATTGGACTCAAGCAGTAAAAATTAAGCCTAAATCTATGTTCATTCAGAGGACTGAAGTTAACTCGAAGCCTTGTTAGTAGCTTGATACCAAAAATATCATAGATGTTATAAACTGGATTCTTCTCAGGTATGATGAGCAATTTACTCTTGAAAACCGCGAGAGAACAAGAATCTCGTACAGTTTTGTCTGAAAGGTTCCACTCACATATTGTGTTATGAAGATAAGAGCTAGAATAGCGCATTGTTCTTCCTACGTTTGTTCATAACAACGCTGGTTTCTTAAGTTATGCTCGACGGAGCGCTGTACAGGTATTTCATAGAAAAGGTAATCTGGAGATATGGATGTGGTTAAGGAAAAGAAATGACATAATCTTCGGCACCACCATCGGTCATTAGTGTTTCCCATCCGAGCTCTTCAAGAAGCCTTTGCCTACTTGTACCTTTCCACGCACCAGTAGCAGCTAGTGCCGCTTTATATCGAGTCTGTTCTAATTGCTGTGTGAAGTTCAGCTACATATCAGGGTCATATTTATGGTAAATTATGTCTCCATAGACTAAGTGAGGTCTCATGTAAAGCTTAAAAGTTTGAACAAGAACTTCCCTTGATACATATTTAGAAAGGTATTTCAACAAGCCAATGTCTCCCCGTGCTTTCAAGATAGCCTCTCGAATATGACTTTTGAAATTTAGCTTTGAGGCAAGAATAACGCCAAGGTGCTTGTGTTCTAATTTTGAGGCAATTACGTTGTCTCCTAATTCAAGAGCGGGGTGGATTGGCTTATTTTTTTACATGAAAATATAACCTCCTCTGTCTTGTCAGCGTTAAACTGCATTTTCCATTGCCATGCCCATAAGCTAATTTTTGCCAAATCACTGTTTAAGTCAAAGGCAGCTACATTTTCATTCTCAACGGCAGTAAACAATGATGTGTCATCAGCAAATAACTTAATACCGCATTTGGTAGTGTGGGTAATATCAATTAATATAGATCAGGAACAACAACGGTACAAGAACTGATCTGTAGTACACCTGCGAATATTGACCCCACTTTGAGCATCGTCCATTTAACACAACCCGTTGCTGAAGATCTGACAAAATATGTTTAATAATCCGAAGAACATTTCCATGTAAGCCATTGAATTTCAGCTTGTAAATGAGTCCTTCATGCCGACCCTGTGAAAAGCCTATGAAAGGTCAAGGAAAATGGCATGTGTTTCTTTACTAGGAGTTTCATCAAAGGCTCTATAAATATTTTGTGTGAGTAGCAGTAACTGATTAATAGTCGAATCACCTGGACGAAACCTAGACTCACGAAATAGTCCCAGTTATCGCAACAACAGCAACAACGATGTCAACTACAACAACAACATTTTTTTTACCCAAACTGGGACTTATAGACTTTCACATCAAAAAGTGGGACGAAAATAAACAATGGGGGCACAGATTTCTCTATTAACGTCGAAATGAGGTTATTTTCAAACGAGGCAACCTTCCGAAGTAGGAAATTTTCATTCAGCTGTGATGAGCGTACAGGAAATTCCTCGCCTTCAAAGTGCAGAAATTCTTGTTGAAACTGAAAGGTTCGTTGATTCTTGGATTGAAGAAACATTCATGTGAATACTTGTGGCTTTTGTTCATTGCTAACGTCACTCAAATCTTAAATTTTGAAGCGTTTTATTATCTGAGGATTGAACCAACAAGTTAGGCCCATCCGCTATTGCCGGGAGCACAAGGCTTTTCGTACCGTGTTGCTATGGTTTCCATATCGGACGCGACGTCAAGGGAAACACTTTCCTCCCAATTTTCAATGTGAAAGTCCATGAGTCGTAGTCATAGCCTCCATCAGCCTATCAATAGCAATAACTACGAACTTGTGATCAGTCTAGACGAAGCCCTGATTGACGAGGTGATATAAGACCAATTATACAGAGGTGCTCGATGATGTCATCAAATAATAGCTTTTCAAAAAAACTTTCCAAAAATTGGAAGTGGGGAAATTAGGCGGTAGTTCTTCTTGCTCTATTTGCAGCCCTTTTTATGCACATGAATTATGTTTGCTTTCTTCCATAGGAAAGGGAAAATACCTGTTTCAAGGCATCTTTCGAAAATGCAAAAGAGAGGATCTGGTATCGAATCGTCGCATATTTTAATCGTGGCAACAGAAATTCCATCACACCCATGTGCCTTTTTAGTATCTAGAGAACGAATGAGTCGAAGCATTTTTTCCCCTTCCAATATCTATATTTAAAATGCCACTAAACGTTTGAGGAACTTTTTGTTATCTGATAGAATGATGCCTGTAGAATCTGATAAAATTAAAATCTTTGATCAATTCGAATTCCTTCCGTGGAAACGGGGGCAATTTCTACGCAATTTCTGGTGTCAATGACGGGTCATGCGGGGAACTGGGAACGAATCTCCCTCTGATGTCATACCGGGAACCGGGAATGCACGTTTCCTTTCAATCAGGGAAAGCCCACTGATCAGTGGGAAAGCCGCATTGAACGACACGAGAGCGCAGAGCGACGTCGAACCCAACAAAGAAGATCGCTTTTACTTTCGAATTACTTATTAGTAATACTTCTACTTTAACTGATACTTCAATCACATTTTTGGAAGACGACTAGGACATGGAGATAGCGGAAGAAGAGCCTTCAGAAGCTGTCGTTGAGCTTCGTGACTGGCAAGAAGAGGCATAGGCCTACTACAGTTCTGTTATGATGATGGCGGACCGATTGAGACAAACCATTTGCTCACTTGCTGTTGTCTCCAATCTTGAATAATGTCTTCGAGTTTGCAGTCGAGAGCCTTCCAAAATAGCTGATCGTAGCTACCAGATGCTGAGGTTTGTTTGTTTTACTTTCAGAATGAAAATTTTCAAGATTGTGGTGTTATATGAATCAGCAATTGTCAAATGATTCATGACATGACCAAACTGGCATAATTTAGCCTATTTGCCCCAGCATCGGGCTACCCGATGACATTTGCACACCGGGGGAAGTGACTAGCTGATGATAGAGTGGTAGTAAACGTTCTTGTGAATATATCTCATTGAAAATGGGATCTGAAACAAGAGAATTTCCACAATCAATCATCAGAGCCTAGTTTTTTGTAAACATAAAGAGTCAAATTTGCCCTTCCTTGGACGAAAATTGTCAGAGAGTGTACCCTTGCTTAAGCAAGAATGCCAAAAAGTAAACCTTTGGCTGTACTAGGAATCCTAAAAAATATATCTAGGAGCCACTAAGGTACCTTTAGCAGCGAAGAACCTCACCCCCTCTATGATGAAAACCCTCATGACTGCTTGCCTTAGTTTCATAGCAATGGCTGTTCATTTTCTTTCAGCCAGTCAGGTTAATTGTGACGAAGTGTAAGACCATTTTCTTCCCTTTTGCAGGTGAGTCTGAAGAAAACAAAAGTCAATATGTCTAAAGCTGAAACAATGTCAATTGCTGTCCACGTAACTGGTTCCTGCCCATTATTGGCTGCTCATTCGGAATTATTGAACTGGACAAACTAGCCCTGGATGCTTTATGGACTACCTTTCGCATAGATTACTTATACTGATGTGACATTGATAACATACAGTGCAAAGTTTAAAATTCCCTGAAAATGATGCAGATGTATTTTTGGAACCAAAATGATCCAGAAAATTATGTTGCATAAATCCAATAATGTGTCTTTTCCAAAAGTTTCTTAAGTTTTTGGGGATCTGAGAGTTGAGTTTCTTATGGACCATTTCTGTTTCTCACATTAGAAAAATATGTGTATTTGAATAGTAAAGAAATTACCATAGACTTGGGTTTCTTTGTATTACTGTATAGTACTTTCTGAATTCATGGCACAAGTTTTCATGCCACAAAATTGTTTAAAGTAATCAAAAGATGTTTCATTATAAGACTGATCATTTGACTTGAAATGGGTGTAAACAAACCTTTGCTGATCTTGTAAGGTTTACAGATAGGAACACAAATAACCCTAAGCATTGGTCTGAAGTATGAACAACATTTGTACTGTTTCATTTTAATATCTTAAATAGTAAATATTCACAGTATGATTATTAACTTTTCTTAAAAACCAGTTAAATATTGCATGTGCATCAAAAAGACAAAGTCAAGTAAGGTAGCTTGTAGTGGTGGTAGTGTATTTTCTTCTTTTTTCCACAGAGGAAACTGGTGCCAAGTGATAAATTCCACAGCTCCTTTCCTAAGGGGGGGGGGGGGGCTGCCCAAAATATTTATTGATGATGAACATTTTGCCCAACTTAAATAGACGATTGCGCTAAAGATGGCGGCAAGGAATTTTTTACCAAGATGCACTGTGTTCTTTAATCGAATTCCTATAGAATGGTTAAAGAGTCTTAATTAGAACGCAATGCCTCTTGGTAAAAATTCCTTGCCGCCATCTTTAGTGCAATCGTCTATTGGCTTTTTTGCCTGAATATGGCAGATTTTACACATTTTCCAGTGTTAGGGCTGGGTGTGATCCCTCTTGCTCATGCGCTTATGTCATCAAAGACATGCTACTGTTCCTGTCTGGAGTATGGGTCAAATCCTAGGAAAAAAAGAAATGTAAGGATTTAAGAATTGCATTGTTGCAACTTTCAAGTGTTCAAAATGAGTGTCCAAAATTTTACGGTAAAAAAAAGGCCTTCTTGATGCATCCAGCAATATATGTTGCCCTGCTGTTGATCCTTTTTGGGAGCACAATAACATCCTCAAGAGGTTCAAAAAAGGGAAATTTGTGAGCTTCTTTGAAGAGTTTTCAAGCAGTCAAAGAAATCAAGTGATGTGCCTGAATCCTGGTTCTTCTCATAAACATACTGAACTGAAATTTAACTCATCATAGAAGTCCGTAAATTATCTCCTTCTCCATGTAGCTTGATCAGCATCATCTGGTATAAACATTCGAAATGAGGATTTTTTTAAATTCTCCTATCACCAACAAACCAAACGCATGATAAACTCAATATTCAATGCCTATTCTATTGCTAGCTAAATAAACGTATTTTTTTCTAAGAAACTAAGGATTTGGGCCAGTACTGGAAGTTTCTTGAAATTATCAGATTTTGAGTACTCAGAGTTTCTTACGAGTTTCTTAGAGGTTCCATAACAATCTTCATGTTCACTACCTGTGCCCTCGTGAACATTTCAAACAAGGTTTTTTATCCTTTCCAATGTTTAGACATGCCTCAAGTACCATACGAGTAATATGATGATACAGGAAACAAGTGAAAGTAAAGAGATGTCAAGGATTTCCTTTCTCAAAGTGAATAGTTTCTTAACTTATCTTCTCCCAGTACTGGAGTTTCTTAATTTTTTGTCGATCTGAGAGAGTTGGGTTCCTCATGGGCAGTTTCTTATAAAAAAATACGCGTAAAGTCACGTACTGTACCTTTCTTATTGCTTCTTGTTTAACCAACTTCCATTTCTTCTCGAATGGTTTTGTATATCATTAGGACGACAGGAACTCCAAAATATTGAAAGTGAACGATATTTGCTCCCAAGAACGAAAACTTTATCCGGAAAAACGTAGGTCAAACATATTTCAGTAGGCCGAGGGCATAAACACGCTATTGTACTTGTACGACCGAAACCTTTCTGGCTGCTTCAAGTCTGTCGTATATCTTCGCCTTGCTGCAGTGCAGGTCTTCATCATGATGAAATGGAATTGGAGGAGAAAGTGCTGATCCTTCGAATTACCTGCAACCTTTTATCTGGCACGAAATTGCTAGTGCTGATGTAAAGCGACAAATCCACTGCAGCACGGTCACTGTCACTTCAATGTGTACTCTCTCTCGTTTTGCATTCCCGGTATGACGTCAAGACCTCTCGGTCCAGACCTCTTCATGGAATGATTTTACGCGAACCTGACACCAAAATTTGCCAAAATTGGCACTTTGAAAAGCCATAGAAAAAGAACGGAACGTCATATCGAAAAATTGTTTTCGGTTTCAAGCCATGAAAACTAAACTCTATCAGATAACAAAAAGTTCCCCAAAGGTTTAGAAGCTGCGGAATAAATGTAGGGATAGTACTACCAGTTTCTATCTCTCTTCATTGGGCAACGAAGAACCCATTGAAAAGATTTGCTTTTGCTAACACCCCACCCATTTAGGGTGATAACCCACCCAACCCAATATAAGATCATAACCCACCCAGTATAAAATGATAACCCATCCAGTATAACCTTTATATAATATAACTAGCTGTTAATAGAATTAAGTGAGTGCAGCTCAGAAGAGTAGGTAGTATAAGACCAGTTATGTGCCCCCATAGGGGCGGTTTTGCACGGGAAGTTTCGAGTTTGAGAACAATCCAACTGTTTGCATATCTCAAGACAGCTTAGCATGACTCAAACTCCAGTGCAAGTTAATATGATATCACTCTCAGTTCAAATATTAAATCTTGTGCTCCGACCATGCATGCAGCAACATTTTTGTTCACCTGCTCTGCATCCCACATATTTAGCTCCTGTTCAAAGGCTAGAATGTTGATGCGTGGCTAAGTGGCTACATCTAATGTTTTGCTTTGATCCTGAATGTATCCATGAAGCTACAAAAGATTTGATTGGTTCACAGAAGTTGTTATTGTCTTTGATAGAGTGAAATAACAATAGAAAATTGTAGCCTACACATTACTGATTCAAATTATGTAGTTTGATTATGCAAGTGCAGTGAGGCATGCAGGAGTATCCTTGCATTCCTTTGCCAATCAAAACAATGGCGAGTCTGTCGTTCAAGATTCGAGCATTGTTTAATGATAATTGTTTTGATTGCCAAAACGACGCTGCAGGTATAAATACCTGTCCAATGACGCACTGCAATTGTTGTGTTTTATCCCATCACAAACAGCTCCGCTCTGTCAAATCCATCTTTGTTGTTCCATCCAATCACAAGCACCAACGAGTCTACATATTGTCTGCGATTGTCTGCTTGTTCTTTTGTTTGGATCTGCCACACATCGCCCAAATTTCAGATTCAAACTCGTCTAAATGGCTGCTAATCGCAGCAATAACCCGACACTGATACAAAAATCTTATCGAAGAGAAAATTTTCAGAAGAAACTTAGCCGATCGAAGTAAGAATTCGTATCAGCCACTTCTCACTTGTGGTGACTTCGTAATTTGGATTTTTGAAAGACTGCAGTGGTTAAAAGATTATAAGAATAAGACTTTGCTACATTACATGAGGAATAACTGTGTGTTGTAAATCTATCCAAAAACTATCGGCACTGGCCTTCGTTCGAACAAGTTCGACCAGATGTGGCAGGGCAGAAGGCATATTCGAGATACTTCAAGATTCAATCTGAGACGAAAGAAAAAAGACGAAGAAATACATTCGAGGTATTCGAGCAACACATGAACGATCAATCGATGGACTAGATAGCAGCAAGAGTAAGACACAAGTTGGTAGCTAAACTTTCAATGTAATGTCAAATGATGGACTTGTTACTTGGAGCTCAATGGGTCTTGTCAGTGTATGGAGTGTGATGTGGCAATAACTTACAATCGTTCGCAGAAATCGAAATGAACGCTACGTGTTTGTCTCATTATATCTTATATTGCTATTATGTGCCTAAATTCGAAGAGCGTTAGCAAAATTCGTACAGCGTTGGCCAATATCCGTTTGTTTCAAGAAATATGCGTAAAATGCCTTCAAATCCTTTTGTTCTAAGAAATCTCGTACACATTTTCAGAAGACTGATAAAGCCCTCGCCTGGATTATCGAACAATCAGCTTTGTTAAATTTGATTAGAGAGCACCATTATTTCTTACTACCCTTTGGAGGTTGCGAAATCTGAAAAGAGGAAACAATTTTATCTAACCCTGCTTCAAGGCAACTTGTCCCTCGGGTAAAGAAATGATCGGGTAAAGAAATAATCAATAAAAGTATAAAATTAAGGACTGTAAAGCCATTTGTTGTTTATCTCATTCGAGCATATAAAACCAACCATATCCGCAGAGCATACCTCAATTTACATCAGACTTGCAACTTACTTAGAGCCACGGCATGATATTTTTACGTTGCAGGGGCGGATCTAGAGGGTTGCAAAGGTCACTCAAGCCACGGTCAGATTTTCAAAGATTTAATCATTCTCAAAAATTCTATCAAAAATCGCTAAAATATATTCTAATTCATCGCAACACAAAATCAAAATCGCCGTCAAAACTGTCTCGACCATTAGTCTCCAAAGCGCTCTACAAAGAATACTTGTCTCGTTCAACACATTGAACAAGGGTCACTCAGTCCAAAATCGTAACTGATCACCAATCACTGAATGACTTTTAAATTGACTCAGAAATTGGAATTGAAACTGGAATTGACTCAGAAATTGACAATATCGAAGTTGGTGTACCGCAAGGCTCATGCCTTGGTCCCCTTCTGTTCCTTGTTTACATCAATGACCTATCATGTGGTATTCAAAGCTCAACGGTGTCCATGTATGCTGACGATACCAGCCTTTCTTATCGATCTAAGGATTTGACTCGGCTGAATGAGGCCATGAATAATGATGTCAAGAGTCTTGAATCTTGGTTAAAGGGAAACAAAATATCGCTAAATGTCGCGAAAACTCACTCCATGCTGATTTGCTCCAAATCTAAACAGAATTTCCTAAAAAAATCCAATGGAAAATTGGATCTTAAATTTCAGGAAGATAGTTTAGAGGTGGTGGACAAGACAAAATACCTTGGCGTACAAATTGATCAAAGCCTGGATTGGAAGGAACACATTAAATAGGTCGCGTCGAAAGTTTCGATGGCTATCGGTTTTCTGAAACATGCGAGGAGATGGAGGGCCCCGTGTAAATCAGCCTTTGCTGAAGGGTTACCCTCCTATAAATAAATGAAATGAAATGAAAAAAAATTGAAAATTGGCGGGAGCCACATTTGGCAGATCTGAGGGACGGTGTTCAGGATTCACCCAATCATCGTGCGGCAAAATCAAGTGAAAAATGGCGGGAGCCACGGACAGCAACTATTCATTCTGAAAAAAGAGCAGGTACATAGAAGTTAAGATGAGCCAACCATCTACCAATCAAGTGAAACTGTCTACCAGTCTTCACTTGTTCTACACAATCTAGTAGAATTATGACCTCTCGTGTCCTGCATAATGGCGGCCCACAGTGACGGCGTCTTGTCAAAAAGTTGTTGAATATTTGAGAGATAACGCACAAGGAGAGCTCTAATGTTTACAACGACAATAATTGGAGAGCATGGATGATGCTAACAGCTGCCGGAAATATACAAATTCGGTAAAATACAGTTTCTAATGGCTCAAAGCTGGACGATGTTGTACGCAACCGGATTGGAACTATGGCCTAGTTCAGTTGGGCAAGTTCATAGTTAAGTAGGTTGGTATATCATCAGATATCATCAAGGGCGAAATTGCGGTTAGAACTGCATTTCAGTTGATGGCTTTTTCAAAACGTGGGACTTTCTGTAAGCTTTATGCTTTTAACAAGACTCAAACTAGCATCATCACGTTATGTAGTCAGCTCGATCTTGCTAAAAGCAGTCACCAGGTATCTCTATATTGTTTTCTACATTTCGAGAATTCTATACTTTTAAACAGAATTTTGCTTCTATGCCTTAAACAAACATCCATAGTCTTAAGGTATTCTTAGAAAACAGGTAAGAGTTTCAAAGACAGTAATTATTGAATTGAAAGAAATTATTGAAAAAAATACAAACATTACAATGGAGGAAAAGAATAAAGACGCTGAACGAAAGCCTAAAAGGAGACAAGATCCTGTCTATAACAGTAAGGAAAAGTTACAGAAGAGGAAAAGAAATGCAAATATTACAATGGAGGAAAAGAATAAAGACGCTAAACGAGAGCGCAAAAGGAGACAAGATCCTGTCTATAACAGTAAGGAAAAGTTACAGAAGAGGAAAAGAAATGCAAACATTACAATAAGTTAATACTTGGAAATGAACTGAGGGATGTAGTCCAGTCTTCTTTCTCCGTTTGCGCTCGCTTATTTGCTGTGCCGTTTATATATGCAAGTATAATGTTATGAGAGTCAAGGTACTAAACTATCCTTGAACGTCGTCAAAACACAGGCTATGATAGTTGGGTCAATGCAAAATGTAAATAAAATGGCGGTGCAGCCTGCTTTTTTACCTGTGTTTAATATTGGTGGTACTGATATTGATTTAGTGAGCAAAGTAAAATACCTTGGTCTCCAAATAGACAACAGTCTAACGTGGAGGTGCCAAATTGAGAGCATAAAAGGGGAAGTTTCTCGAGCAATTGGCCTTGTGAAATACTGTAAAAACTTTGTATCTATGGAGACATTGAAGGACATTTATCGTAGTATTGTAGAGCCACATGTAAACTATTGCTGCTCCGTTTGGAGTTGTAGTGGTATTACTAGAATAAAGTCTCTACAAAAACTACAAAACAGGGCTGCCCGAATCGTTACGGGTAGTCCTTGAGATGCACCTTCTGTGCCGTTACGCAAAGAACTAGGCTGGTTATCCATCAAAGAAATGATTTTGAAAGAGAAATCTACTATGATGTACAAATCTTCAAACGATCTAGCACCACAGTACCTCAGTGATCTTTTCGTAAGACTATCAGATTTCCACACTCGTGAGCTAAGAAACACTAAAAATAATCTTGCAGTACCGTTAATGAGAACAGTAAGTGACCAAAAGGCATTCTCTTAAGGCTGAGATACACGATCCATTTAAACTGATCAGTTTAAACTGTCAGTCTTTTCATCAGTTTTAACTGATCAGTTTCACCCGACTACACGATCAGTTTAAACTGATGAGCTGGGACAGTTTTTCCGCATTTTCGCAATGGACAGTGACTCAGAATGTGCTGCTGCAGCTATAGTTGTTGCTGCACTTTTAAGATGAAGGAAGAAAATTATAAAACGCAACAAGAGATCTGCATGGGTTAAACCTTGGCACCGAAAGTTCCAAAAGTTAAAAAGTTCCTTGTCAATGAATGAGCACAGAAACATTCGATGAATTATTGCAGTTGGTTTCGATTCGAATGATATACGGAAACAAGAGACAATGGCTCTACTTCGAAAAACACTGATGAAATACTCCATTCGTTTGCTTTAAAATCCAAGGACAATGCGTCTATTTGCAGAGCTTAGCGGCGCTATTGATTTTAATCATGACTGACATTCAGTTTAAACTGAAAAGTTGAACACATCCAACTTTTAAAAAGACTGATCAGTCTAAACTGATGGTGATAGAAACATCAGTTTTTTGCTGACTACACGATCAGTTTTCTGATCTTCAGTTAAAACTGTCAGTTTAAATGGATCGTGTATTTCAGCCTTTACCGTGGTACAAAAGTGTGGAATATGCTAAACGACGATATCAAAGAGGCTCCCTAAGTCTACTCTTTAAATCAAGGTTGAGACAGTTGGAGTACAAAAATCTTTAATTTTGTACAGATACTTTTTGTATTCAGGTGTAACTTTTTATCTAATTTGTTTATATGTATTATATTAGGAACTTTACTTTTGACAGGGCCAAATTGTAAAACAATATGTATTGAATTTTGTACCCTGTATAAATATGTTTAAAATATGAAATATTAAAATATGAAATATGAAGAGCTTGGTGAATCCTCTTACGAATATATACAATATATCTTTTCTTACTGGTGTTTTTCTAGATATCTGTAAGATTGCAAGAGTGATCCCTGTTTTTAAAAATGTTGACCGATCAAATGTTGATAACTATCGTCCGATCTCCCTGCTCTCCTGCTTTCAGAAAATTCTTGAACGACTCGTGTGCAAAACGAAGACTGACTTTTTGAAAAAGCACAAGATATAGTACAAGTTACAGTTTGGATTTAGAGAAAACGATTCAACTACACTAGCACTTATTGAAGTTTTGAACGAAATCTACTCCAATCTCGATTCTGGAAAATTCGTACTAGGGGTTTTCCTTGACCTCAAAAAAGCTTTTCATAGCATTGACCATAAAATCCTTATACACAAACTTGAACATTATGGCTTTCGCGGGCTAGTGAGGAAATGGTTCACTAGTTATCTCTCTAATAGAAAGCAATTTACTTCTATTAATAGTGAAAACTCCGAACTTGATATTATTAACACTGGTGTCCCACGGGGATCAGGACCAGGACCTTTACTCTTTTCAATTTATGTTAATGATATGCAACATGCATCTAATATGCAGTCACGGCTCTTTGCTGATGATACCAATATTTTCACGGCTGATTCAAGTATTGACCATTTAATACAAAACACAAATCATGAGCTCCTTAACTTAGACACTTGGTTCAAAGCAAACCGCTTGAAACTAAGCCTGGACAAAACAACATACTGCATTTATTCTCCTGAAAAGGAATTATTAACATACGATCACGAAGTTCGAATCGGTGATGTGATAAAAAGTCTGATCACATCAAATATATAGGTTTAATTATTGATGAGTAACTAACTTGGGAAAAGCACATAGATGAGCTAGGGAGCAAAATAGTCAAATATACCTCCATTTCCCGCAAAGTCCGCGACTTGCTTCCCACCAATTGTTTGCAATCCTTATTCAATGCATTTATTCAGTCCAGAATAGACTATGCCATTGAAATATATGGAGATGCGAATAAGAAAGCAATCCAACGTGCTCAGGTGCACCAAAACAGGATACTAAAGATCTTACAGTACAAAAGGAAGCCAGCATCTACTAACGAAATACATAAAACATTTCAACGTGTTAAAAATTTCTGATCAGTATGAATTTAAAATCCTAAAATTAATGCATTCTCATGTTAATAACAAGGAAAATCTGCCAAATGTATACCAGAATCCATTTCAAACAAGGTCATCCTTTCATAGCTATCGAACAAGGAAAAAAATTTATTTTAAGTTCCAAAAACAAGAAATCGTGTCGGTAATTGTGCAATTTCTGTAAAAGGAGCAAATATATGGAGCTGCCAACCCGCTGAACTGAGGATCATCGCAGGAAAAAGGAAGTATCTAAATGATCTCAAAAACTTAAGCTAGGCTCCTACGAATAACGTTGGTGAAATCTTTTTGCTTTAGATTATTTTGTGGTATATTAGCCTCGTTTTAGTGCTGTTCTTTTTCATTGCATTAATTTCATTGTCAAATTATATTGTTATTGAACTGTTGTTGTTTTTGCACTAATAGTTAGCTTTATAATAACTTTAGTATTTAGATATTGTAGTCACATCGTTCTGTTTTATTGTAAGCGCCACAGACTCGATACGCTTTGCTTCTCTGGGGCGTATGAAAAAGTTTGTAGTTAACTTTAGACATGCTTTTTTCAAGAATCAATATCATCATTTCTACTTCCCTTTTTTTCACTTGGGCTAATAGTGAATATTGGACAAGTGCATTGGATTTTCTTTGTTCATGTGATCAAACAATTTCAATTTATAATATTTATCCACAAAACCCTATCAGCTATTAACAAAACAACAACAAAACCATAATACTCTAAGTCCTATAATACAAAATTTAAAAAACAAATCTACAGAATGCTGTTCTTCCTAGGGATCGTGCTTTGGGAATCATTGCTGACTTAGCAAGAAATCCTTCAATTTCTTTTTGAAAGTGTAAATTGTAGGACTAGTTCTGATGTTCAATGAAATTTCATTCCAAACTTTGGCTCCTGAATAATGGAAACTCCTCTTTGAAAATTCCAAATTTTGCCTTGGCACGTCGATATCTAATGAGTTTCTTAACGTATAGTTAGATAGCTGTGACCTTGTTAAGAACCTTCCTTTCAAGCTGTCAGGGTACAAATCATTAGTTATCTTATAAATCATGATAGCCCTGTCATATTTAATCAAGCTTGAAACAGACAGCCAAGTGCATCTCCAGCCATCTTTTAGTCTGGAGTTCTCTATAAGCGTGCAAGCTCTGTTCTGCAGACGCTGAAGGTGATCAAGTTTGGTGTCAGACAAACTGCCCCATATTTCATCACAGTATCGTAAATGACTCTCAAGCAGTGCCCTGTAAACCTGATCCAGCTTTGTCTGTGGGAGGATATTCTTTAGCTTTCGGATAGAGGAAAGTCCACTTTTTATTTTACTTTTGACTTTCTGATACTGTGCAGTCCACGACAGATTTTCATCCACAGTAACCCCAAGGCATTTTACTTCATGGGTCCTTTTGATTTCTTCTCCGCCTATATCCTGATGAACAGGATTTTGGATACGGTTTAACTGCCGCTCATGGCCTATAAGCATGAATTCAGATTTTTTGATATTTAAACTCATCTTGTTTTGACGCATCCATTCTGAGATATCAGTTAGCTCGTTTTGTAAATCGCTGCAGAGTTCTTCCATATCTTCAGCAAAACAGGTTACACTGGTATCGTCCGCATACATATTCGGAGTACAGTTTTCAAGGCACTGCTCAAAGTCATTCACATACAAGATGAAAAGAAGGGGACCAAGGCACGAGCCCTGGGGAATGCCACACTGAATATATTTTTGGCTAGAGCTGTGGCCACTAACATGACAGCATTGCTGCCTTTCAGCCAAATATGTACGGAACCATTGATAAGGTACTCCAACTACCCCGTACGCGGATAACTTCGCCAAAAGAACGTCATGATCTACTGTGTCGAAAGCTTTTTTAAGATCCAAAAACACACTTGCGTTGACTTTATGCCTGTCTACATGAGAAAACCACGAGAAAGTAACATTAATCAGTGATGTTAGTGTACTGTGCAATTTTTGGAAGGCAGTGCAAACAGTTTGAGAAGAGTAAGATATTGCACAACTTTCGCACTTCTAACCAGTTCTCATTCTATTTACTGTGGATATTGTTCTATCCTACCGGTTGTCTCAAATAAAGTATCCCCCTTTGACCAGACAAAGGAACAAAACAATAAGATATTGGGACTTTCCAACTACACAGCTATATCTATCAATCTTCAACTTAAACGCACATACCTTGCATTTACAAATCGTCCACCAAGCACCAGAAAGCAAAAGCTGAAAATTAAAATTCAAAGGTGCTTTCGAAAATGCTAGTGATATCAAATCATGGCAGGACCCTCGTCCAAAACCTCTGGTTTCAGATGCACTGTAAATTTGACTTTGCGAACTCCTATCTCAGGGGTAAGGTAATCGATTTTCAAAGTCAAGTTGCGTGCATTTAAGTTGAAAATTAAAGAATTTTGCTGTGAACTCGGAAAGTCCCGAAATCTTATCGTTTTGTTCATCACTGCGATAAGATGTCGCTTTGTTTTACTCAAAAGGGGTATTTTTTTGAGACACCACACCAGTATATTGCAATTAGGACAGTTTCAGTGAAATGTTGGGCACAAGCAATATTCGGAAACGCGTATGTGATCATGAGCGATAGGACACCAAATGTGTATCACTTTGAAGGTTTTATCAGTAGTGAGCCACCTTAACCAATTGTTAAGCCAAAAACACACATACACACACAAATTTGTTAAGATGGCTCGCTACTGATAAAACATTCACAGAGATACACACTTGGTGTCCTATCGCTCATGATGTCATCAGTAGCTTCTACTTGCTTAGCTTGCATTGTTTTCTGGTTTTAACTATTTGTAAGAAGTTCGATGTGCTAACGATTGGAAAACACCATCAATCACAAAACACCTTCAATCACAAAATACCTTCAATCACAAAACACCTTCAATTACAAAATACCTTCAATTACAAGATATCAAAAATAAAACAAACCAGGAGCAGCTCTCCAATTCCAAACCCTTGACTTGCTGACATCTTTTTTTTCTGCAAAGAGGAAGACATGCGATAGAGATAAACCCATGCTAGTAAGGAAATGTTTCATGGTAATTTTGCTTTCAGCACATTCATATGTTTCATGATTTTTGTGGAGTTGTTGTTGTGCATTTATTTTAATTCGATATTTTACATAGCTAAACAATATATACAATATATACAAAGTTAACTAATCTAAATCGAATGAAATTAAAATGTGTATGAAACTTAATGTTGAATAAAATTAAACTACTGCAGAGGCACTACATTTACATTCTGGGCCATTCCGCTGCTTAGTCAAAAAGGAGGTATTTGGTACATGCCAAACCAGCTTTTTCATTGTCGCTTATCAGCATCGTTAATACGCAATTTGAATAGTGCAAATCAGTGGATTCAAAGAGTCATTGAACCCAAGGTACTCTCTTTAACTAATGATACCACAATCATATGAACAATCGTACAAATAGTCAAAAATACCAAAATCTCATTAATTACCCTGTTCAATTGACGTATGAAAATCCTGTTTTGGGGAGAGAAGTGCGCAATGTTAATTCTGGGTTCGAGTCAGGTTATGACGTAGATGTCGGGATGAACCATTCGTGATCTATTCTTAAAGGTATGATTGATGATAAAATACAAGATAATACTGCTATGAATGATGCATGATACTTTTTTCCACTATTTTTCACCTTCTCCTTGTGAAATTACGTATTTAAATAAGTAATTTGAGCAAAGTGACGTCATATCGCGCAAACGAAAACGAAGCTGTGATTTTTTTTCGCCTCTTAATCGCTGCTAGCCTCTTTATTGTGTACTCATGCATTGAAAATGGCACAAGAACACGATAAAGAGGCTTGCAACGATAAAGAGGCGAAAAAAC
Source organism: Aurelia coerulea (assembly GCA_039566865.1). NCBI lineage: Eukaryota > Metazoa > Cnidaria > Scyphozoa > Semaeostomeae > Ulmaridae > Aurelia > Aurelia coerulea. Next base: position 15,575,276 of record CM076944.1, read on the forward strand.
AATCACACAGCCTCGTTTTCGTTTGTGCGATATGACGTAACTTCACTCAAATTGCTTATTTGAATACGTAAACAGAAACATAAAATTCGATTATAAGAAATCTAGCCTAGCTTTTTCAATCAAACTGGGCAAAGTTGTAAATCAACTACCTAGCTAAAGATGGAACGAAAAAAATCGAACATTTTTCGAGTAGTTTTGGAGATAACTCCACTTTTCTGAAATCAACAAAAAGATTTGAACTAGGATTTGCGAAGCCAGCATTAACGGAAACATTGCGATTTATGCATCTTTCGGTTGCCCAGACTATACAGAACAACATCCTTTTTACCGCTTTTTGATAGGCCGAATAATATGGGAGAAATTAACTGTTTTCTGAGGAGAGTGGTTTGGTAAAACTGCATCTCGCTGTTCACTAGAGCGGGAAGCAGAGTTACCTTAAATCAGTTTTGGTAATGAAAACGTTAATCAATATTCATAATTAAAATTGATCTTGAAATGTCAATTAGTCAATATTTATCATTATTCACATTTTAATTATGAATATGACGTCATATATAAGTATGACATCATACATCTTAAATTTTGCTGATGTCATCAAAATACAAAAAATGATATAGAAAATGAAAGAACACTTCAACACAAACACATTGGTGAAAAGTTATGGATGTTTTAGTGATCTTCTTAAAAACCTGTTGCCAAATATGGAATGTCATAGTCATGTGGCAATTATATGATAATGATCTATTGTTAATTTGATGCAATATTAAAGGGGCATGTGCAAGATAGATCCTTTGCGCGCCGACGTCGACTTTCTGATAATCAGAAAGTAAGATGGCTGTCGCCTGCAGCTTTTACGCCGTTATCAGCTTTTATGTGTAGATATTACGATGTCTGGCAGAGGCTGTAAGCTTGGGAGACCGCAGCGAGGAGAAGATCGACATGTTCTCTACTTTTCAGAGTCGACTTATCAATTTTGGATGCAGGCAAAGCAGCAAACTTGTCAGAAAAGGTCATTCACACACAATGACTTTGCAATTTGCTTGCTGGAATTTTATGCAAAAGAACGACCAGTGACAATAGTAGCGTCCACCAAGATTTTGCCTGAATCTAGCCGATCTAGCGATGGCGTTCCAGCTGCAGAAAGCTCAACGTGAGTCTATTTTCTTCTAGTATTTTGTAGCAGAAAATTGTGAGGCTATTAATTAGAGTTGTTTCATCATCTCCATCGGTGCCCCCTTTATTTTAAGCGCTCTTACAGTATTATGCTTAACCTTTTTATTGAGATGAGATCTGCATCTTTCTTATTACATAGCAAGATTCTTATTACATAGTAGGTTGGCCTAATTTTATTTTGTACAATCAAAAGTGTAATGTATGTAATCTTGTGTAAAGTCTGCAATCTGCAAAGAATCCTGGAACGTTTTTTCGTTTGTCTTATGTGTATTTATTGTTTTTTTTTAGATTTTCCAAAGATGGACAACGTGACATCAGTGATCAAGGCAATGCTAGCTCTGTAAATCATGGAGGAGGAATATCTGGTAAGTACAGCAGGATATTATTGAATACTTTTCGGCAGAAACATGTAATAAATAGGTGCAGTACCCCTCTTTCTTACTTTGAAAGGTAAACCTGCTTTTAATGTTTGAACGAAACATATTTACTTTCAAAGTACTCACTTCAAAATTGCCCCTGCACCATCGTTTTTGTTTTTAATGGGGTGTGATGGTGATTGGCTGATTGTTTATACTCATTCCGTAGGGTTTATTGCTACCTCTACCCCAGCTACATCCAAGAGACCAAGATTGCAACTCAGATTTACTGATGATGGCAGACATGAATACATAGAAGATACTTCGAAACAGCAATCAGATGCTTCAGGAAACAAGAGTTTGACTGCAACTTTGCATGCTTTGACATTGAACAAAAGTTTTGCCACTCTTGAGGGTGACCCCTTGGAAAGCCTTACATCAGGCAGCAGTACAGAAACCAGTTCAGACTCAGAATCATATTCTACTGATGATAGTACCAGGTGAGACATCGCACATTCGTGCAGTACTGTTTGTTTCTATTTTACGTGATTGCTGCAAGAGCAATCAGGGAGTGCCACACTGTAAATGTTTCACTTATTTGAAAATATGCATCAAATTTGCTGTATGTTTTGGACACAAAGATTGAAAAAACTGGTAATTGACAGAAAGCTCTACTGACACCTTGCATTAAGGGGGTTTTCAACCAAGATATTGCAAGAATTTGTCTGTGGTACTGTATTATTGACGTATCACACTCAGGGGCGGCTCGGAGGGGAAAAAAGTACTTGGTAATCAAATGGGTAATTTGGCGGAAAATTTTTCGGGACCACGCCCATTTATCACCAGGAAACGCCTATATTTTACAAATGGCAAGACCATGCCCACTACCATGTCACACCAGATCTTATAAAATTAAAACAGTAAGGAGAACTTTTGTATCTGAAAGAATATGTTTATTCTCTTTCTTTTGATACTTTACTGTGTGTATGTATTTATTATTGCAAGATCTATCTTTTGCAGTGTATCATCATCATCATCATCATTTTCAAGTTATCACACAGATACCAGTGGTGATGAGCATTGTCTGGAAGATTTTCATACCTTGCAAGATGCAAGTGAATATGATGATCAAATAGAAACAACAACCTGTATTGAAGAAGACATGGAGATTAGCCTGCAATCTTTTGGCACCTCTATTCATGCTCCTATTGTGTCCAATTTAACAGCTTTTAAAACATCACTTAAATCTGAGCTACAGAAGTTTAATGACCAGGACTCTTTGATGCATCAGGATCCTGCATGTGATACACGTCAACCAAAGACTGTAGTATCTGTTGAGAAATTGCAGGTGTTGAAAGGTTTTATATGTTTGGAGTTGTTGGGCCCTGGTACCTCATGCAGCCAAGATCGGACATTCAATTATACAGCTCGTGGATCAGTGCTTGAGCTGACATGGACCTGCAGTAATGGACATAAAGGTATGTGGAAATCATCAGAAATAGTTACGAAGTCACACAATACAGACATTTATCTACATGATGTGCTCATACCTGCCTGTGTATTTATTTCTGGCAACAGTTACACAAAAATTTGCTCTATTTTAGAAACTTTTTTGGTTTAATCATCCCTGATCAGTCAACCTTCACTCGTGTACAAAGGCATTTTTGTGTTGCCATCAGTTTTAGAAATGTGGAGTGACATGAAAGAAAGTGTGATTGAACGCGGAGGAAAAACTATTGAATTTAGAAGCTTCTATTGATCCTAGTTACATGCTTGACATTTCAGCTTACAGTTTGGCATACCTTGGGAAGAAATTAGTAATCTGAAAATGGAGTGCTAACATTTCATATTCACGTTGAAGGCAAAACCAAAGAGATTTGTACGCCTTCCTGCATCATCGCGGTGAAGGGGGGATCTTCAGATGACCAATACAAAAACTGGGTAGACACTTTCATTCATTGCCTTGACGACGAGCAAGATTTTTGCTCATTGAGCATATTTGTAGTAAGAAATCCAATCGAATGGAGCATAGGTTCCAAATCTTTAAAAAGGCTGGTGTAAAATTGAGTGACCTATTTCTTTGAACTGAATGACTTCAAAGAAACTATAGCTATTTCTCTATAATTCTACCGTTGGACTTTTCTGAAATCTTTAATATTTTCAGAATTAGAGTGTTTTTCTTCTTTTTCAAGAATTCAAGAACAATTTTCAAAAAAACTTAAAACCATCGTAATTTCTAAACCATTTGACGCAACATAAAATAATTTCGAAGAAAACCATAGTTTATGAATGTCTACAATATGGTATCAAGCAAAAGTCTGTCACTCATCTGGTTTATGATTTAGAAAATTGATGACGTCACATCCTAAAATGAGGTGAAATATAAAATACGCTGTAATTTTGAAAAATATTCAAAATTTCTGGAAAGTCCAACGGTAGAATTATAGATAAGTATCTAAAGTTTCCTTCAAGCTATTCAATCAGAAGAAATAGGTCATTGAATTTTACACCCACCTTTTTACGCCGAGTTAAAGATTTGAAACATATGCTATCGAATGGGTCTCAGGGGAAAAAACTAAGCATGTACTTTGCCACTCAATTCGAGCTGCATGAATCCGGAAAATGCTCTTGCGTACTATGGCACATGGCAGTTCAAAAAAAGAATTGAAAACTATCTTTTTAGATAGAGAAAATACAGGCTGTTCCACTACGTGAAACCTTGAAACAGAAATATTACCATTTAAAATTCCAAGTTGGTATAATGCAACGATAACACCAGCAAACCGTTTTCCCTGCAAGACCTTTTTGACTCAATTCTTCACACCTCAGGGCCAATTTCCAGTCCGCGGAATTTTCCGAGCAGATGAAATTTCACACAATCAAAAATAAGTCAAACCTAAATTCTATTCAATTACAAAATGACGTTTTCACTTGTAAATAAAAGAATTTCCACTCGCTGCGCTGGTTTTCACTTTGAATATGTTCAATGACTAGAAATCTTGCTCGTCGTCAAGGTAATATCTATCAATTTTTGTTTTGCTCACCCAGGAAGTCCCCTTTCACCATCATGAAGCAGGAAGGCCTACAAACCTCTCTGGTTTTGCCATCAACATCAAAGTGAAATGATAGAGCTTATAGCTCCACTTTCAGATTGTACAGCATAAACAACTAATCCTACCGATACAATGAAGCATGCTTGACACTCAGACATAAACGATCGAGTAAAGGAGGACTGTGTTTACCTCTCCTCGATCACGTAGCTTTGCAAAAGCGCCGTTTTATCCCCACACCTTGTCGAGCGCAGCGGGGTGGATTGGGGCTGGTTGGCATTCATGAGGAAGGTACTACTCTTACTTAACTCATTGGCTTTATATTTATTTTCTTTTATCACATTATCTTTAAATTTCATTTTCATACTCCTTCTGCCCTGTCCAAAAATTTATACAAGATAAAATCCCCTCAGCAAAACTTAAAACATACAAGCATACGAAAAATAAAAAAGGAATTTAATAACACAAGGGTGCTGCTAATCTTCCAGGAAGTCGTGTTTTAGTTAAATTTAGCTCCTCAAATGTTTTTGAGATATTTTTTAAATTTTTGCAACAAAGAGAATTCCCTGATAGTGGTAGGGATGTCGTTCCAAGCTTTTAAACCCAAATAGTGAAAGCTTTTTTTTCGAGTACTCAAGATTATACCTCAGAATTTAAATATCCATGCAATTTCTTGTTCTGTATTTAGAGTACGAGTATGTCTTACTTTATATATATTCCAAAGGCTTTCAGGGCAAATCTTATTCATCATCTTATAGGTCATCATCGATCGATCAAAGTTCATTTGTTGCTCAACCGTCAACCAGTTACTTGACCACTGATCTGTGATTTTTGCCTTCCCAATAATAGAATGGGCTCTGTTTTAAAGACGCTGAAGGGCTTCTACTTTCGTATTGGAGAGAGACCCCATACGACGTTTGCATATCTTAAGTGACTCTCCACAAGGGCGTAGTAGATGTTAACCAGCTGGGATTGAGGCTCGGATTGAGGAACGATTTTCATTAGCTTTTTCAGAGACCACCCTTGAACTTTCTTGAACTGTTCGCTCCAATTCAATCCCTCGTCAACTATTATACCTAGTGATTTTGTCTCCTTTGCCCGCTTAATGTCTGAGCCATTCAATGTAAGTGGCCCATGGGATGATATTTTGTTTATTTTTAGTGGGTGCCCAATTATTATGAATTCGGTTTTTGTGGGTTAATGCTTATTTGATAATTCTCGTCCATGCCAAAAAAATTTCAAAACATTGCCCACAAGGCAAATGTATTGATCTTATGTTAACTAATAGCAAACACAGCTTTTTTGGGAGCCAAACATTCGAAACGGGAATCAGTGATTTCCATCATATGATTTATACTATACCAAAAACAACTTATACCAAGCTTCCACCAATGATTATAAATATCGGGACTACAGAAACTTTTCCGAGACAGATTTCCTTACAGACCTCTTGAGTGCTTTTTGTTCAAAGATTCCTGAGAATTATAATGAATTTGATGGGCTACAATCCTGGACATAATATGTGGAGAAAAAACTGCGCCCTCCCCCCTCCCCCCGCTCAATGTTGGTTACTATGAGCTACCGTTTGCTGCTTTTTGCTCCAAAATGATCCAACATTGATTGGGGGAGGGGGGGGGCTGATAGCGGGGCCTGATTTCTATGTACTATCACAAATCATTTGCTCTCCATGAAAATGGTTATTTTTCTCACCAAGTTTGTCCAGGATTTTCTGAAAATTGTGAAAAAAATTTGAGAGAGGGAAAAGAAGGATGGCGTGTTACATTTTTTAAACAACGTAATTTCTATGTAGTGGGATTAATTTCTTAACGAGAGTGTGAAACAATGACTTTTGACTCTCTTTTGATTCAGTAATTACCATTTATAACTCGCAGAGGCTATGACGTATGTGACGTCATGAACTGAGTATTATTCTCATGTCTGTTTGCTTTAGAAATGACAATACAAATAATTTCGAGTTTGGTCATTGAATAGAGGGCATGAAACGGTAGTTCAATCATCTTATTATGTTACATAGTGATTATTTGCTGCAACAACCCATTCATTATATATGACGTCACAAATCAAAGGAAGCAAAAGTGGGAGACCATGCCTATTTCTGTCCCCTTGGCAATACGTGTAGCATCAACGCAATGATTTAAGCAAACCGATAAGACTTCCTTAGACTGACTGCTTAGTTAGTATGGATTTCATTAAGACATTTTACCGACATTTTACCGTCATTTTACCCAACATTCTACCGCACATTTTACCGGTCATAAATAGTAATTTTTCAAAGGATTTGACTAAGTCCTTTAAAATCTCTTGACATTTCATGAACAGTGCTACAATGTCCACTTCACGAAATGGTGATGTACTCAAAATGTTATCCCTTCTTGAAATTGTGACAGTCTACCGCCACAAATATATAAGTAAAAAGATCTAATACTGAACTTCCTTATTAATACTCCTGGTGGTAAACTGTTCAAAAATGTTTAGTGTGATATATTTCAAAATGTTTAGGTTCGATAGTAGATTGATACAGATTAGATGCATGTAAATACACTAAAAGTTTTCTGGAAATGCTCTTGTGTCCATTGGAAATCTCTGTTATTGTGTCGGTAAAATGTGCCGTAAAATGTGCGGTAAAATGAGTGGTAAAATGAGTGGTAATATGTTCAGTACAATGACGATACAAAGTCGTGACAGAAAATTCAGGATACCTCGTAATGATTTCGTTTCATGGAATACTCTTCTCTACATGCAAGTACCTCCAGTATATCGAGAACTGTTCAGGGACAGTTCTTTTAAACGCCATTTTGGCCTAACTGTCAACAATTCAAAGTGCGCAATGTAATTGTACTTCATGTATGCTGTTTTTATCTTGATTTAGTTTTAGAAAATAGCCGCCCCAGCTCCCATCTACAAATGTGACAGTGCAGACATATTCTTAGGAAAGGATTATCAGTTGCGGCAACAGGTTCATAGGAAATACAATATATCATTGTAGGTTTCATATTGTTTTTCAATGCCAGGAAATGATGGGAGACATAAAGCCCCCAACCATATCCCATCCCCCTATGCCAATTGCAACCCCAACTATAACAGCATTCCCTGAAAGTACTGCACATACAAAGAAACTTGAAAACTAGACTCTAGGGGATCTTCTTATGATATTGCCATATTGCACACATTCAACTCTAAAAGTATTCATGCCTTATGATCGTCACTGTGGATATATCAAGTAAATTAATAACCATGAAAATGTAGAATGGGGTGTCAATTATCAAATTTGTATTTTAAAACACTGCTCTATAAGAATTAAAAAGTTTCGTTTGCAGCAGATTGTGTCTGCTTCCCCTACATCACTAGTGTTGAAAATTACCTGCTAAAAACGTTAAGTCTCCTTTATGAAAGGTTCAGACAATCCTGGACATAATATGTTGAGAAAAAACTGCCCCCCCCCCCCTTCCCCCCGCTCAATGTTGGTTACCATGAGCTACAGTTTGCTGCTTTTTGCTCCAAAATGATCCAACATTGATTGGGGGAGGGGGGGGGGGCTGATAGCGGGGCCTGATTTCTATGTACTATCACAAATCATTTGCTCTCCATGAAAATGGTTATTTTTCTCACCAAGTTTGTCCAGGATTTTCTGAAAATTGTGAAAAAAATTTGAGAGAGGGAAAAGAAGGATGGCGTGTTACATTTTTTAAACAACGTAATTTCTATGTAGTGGGATTAATTTCTTAACGAGAGTGTGAAACAATGACTTTTGACTCTCTTTTGATTCAGTAATTACCATTTATAACTCGCAGAGGCTATGACGTATGTGACGTCATGAACTGAGTATTATTCTCATGTCTGTTTGCTTTAGAAATGACAATACAAATAATTTCGAGTTTGGTCATTGAATAGAGGGCATGAAACGGTAGTTCAATCATCTTATTATGTTACATAGTGATTATTTGCTGCAACAACCCATTCATTATATATGACGTCACAAATCAAAGGAAGCAAAAGTGGGAGACCATGCCTATTTCTGTCCCCTTGGCAATACGTGTAGCATCAACGCAATGATTTAAGCAAACCGATAAGACTTCCTTAGACTGACTGCTTAGTTAGTATGGATTTCATTAAGACATTTTACCGACATTTTACCGTCATTTTACCCAACATTCTACCGCACATTTTACCGGTCATAAATAGTAATTTTTCAAAGGATTTGACTAAGTCCTTTAAAATCTCTTGACATTTCATGAACAGTGCTACAATGTCCACTTCACGAAATGGTGATGTACTCAAAATGTTATCCCTTCTTGAAATTGTGACAGTCTACCGCCACAAATATATAAGTAAAAAGATCTAATACTGAACTTCCTTATTAATACTCCTGGTGGTAAACTGTTCAAAAATGTTTAGTGTGATATATTTCAAAATGTTTAGGTTCGATAGTAGATTGATACAGATTAGATGCATGTAAATACACTAAAAGTTTTCTGGAAATGCTCTTGTGTCCATTGGAAATCTCTGTTATTGTGTCGGTAAAATGTGCCGTAAAATGTGCGGTAAAATGAGTGGTAAAATGAGTGGTAATATGTTCAGTACAATGACGATACAAAGTCGTGACAGAAAATTCAGGATACCTCGTAATGATTTCGTTTCATGGAATACTCTTCTCTACATGCAAGTACCTCCAGTATATCGAGAACTGTTCAGGGACAGTTCTTTTAAACGCCATTTTGGCCTAACTGTCAACAATTCAAAGTGCGCAATGTAATTGTACTTCATGTATGCTGTTTTTATCTTGATTTAGTTTTAGAAAATAGCCGCCCCAGCTCCCATCTACAAATGTGACAGTGCAGACATATTCTTAGGAAAGGATTATCAGTTGCGGCAACAGGTTCATAGGAAATACAATATATCATTGTAGGTTTCATATTGTTTTTCAATGCCAGGAAATGATGGGAGACATAAAGCCCCCAACCATATCCCATCCCCCTATGCCAATTGCAACCCCAACTATAACAGCATTCCCTGAAAGTACTGCACATACAAAGAAACTTGAAAACTAGACTCTAGGGGATCTTCTTATGATATTGCCATATTGCACACATTCAACTCTAAAAGTATTCATGCCTTATGATCGTCACTGTGGATATATCAAGTAAATTAATAACCATGAAAATGTAGAATGGGGTGTCAATTATCAAATTTGTATTTTAAAACACTGCTCTATAAGAATTAAAAAGTTTCGTTTGCAGCAGATTGTGTCTGCTTCCCCTACATCACTAGTGTTGAAAATTACCTGCTAAAAACGTTAAGTCTCCTTTATGAAAGGTTCAGACAATCCTGGACATAATATGTTGAGAAAAAACTGCCCCCCCCCCCTTCCCCCCGCTCAATGTTGGTTACCATGAGCTACAGTTTGCTGCTTTTTGCTCCAAAATGATCCAACATTGATTGGGGGAGGGGGGGGGGCTGATAGCGGGGCCTGATTTCTATGTACTATCACAAATCATTTGCTCTCCATGAAAATGGTTATTTTTCTCACCAAGTTTGTCCAGGATTTTCTGAAAATTGTGAAAAAAATTTGAGAGAGGGAAAAGAAGGATGGCGTGTTACATTTTTTAAACAACGTAATTTCTATGTAGTGGGATTAATTTCTTAACGAGAGTGTGAAACAATGACTTTTGACTCTCTTTTGATTCAGTAATTACCATTTATAACTCGCAGAGGCTATGACGTATGTGACGTCATGAACTGAGTATTATTCTCATGTCTGTTTGCTTTAGAAATGACAATACAAATAATTTCGAGTTTGGTCATTGAATAGAGGGCATGAAACGGTAGTTCAATCATCTTATTATGTTACATAGTGATTATTTGCTGCAACAACCCATTCATTATATATGACGTCACAAATCAAAGGAAGCAAAAGTGGGAGACCATGCCTATTTCTGTCCCCTTGGCAATACGTGTAGCATCAACGCAATGATTTAAGCAAACCGATAAGACTTCCTTAGACTGACTGCTTAGTTAGTATGGATTTCATTAAGACATTTTACCGACATTTTACCGTCATTTTACCCAACATTCTACCGCACATTTTACCGGTCATAAATAGTAATTTTTCAAAGGATTTGACTAAGTCCTTTAAAATCTCTTGACATTTCATGAACAGTGCTACAATGTCCACTTCACGAAATGGTGATGTACTCAAAATGTTATCCCTTCTTGAAATTGTGACAGTCTACCGCCACAAATATATAAGTAAAAAGATCTAATACTGAACTTCCTTATTAATACTCCTGGTGGTAAACTGTTCAAAAATGTTTAGTGTGATATATTTCAAAATGTTTAGGTTCGATAGTAGATTGATACAGATTAGATGCATGTAAATACACTAAAAGTTTTCTGGAAATGCTCTTGTGTCCATTGGAAATCTCTGTTATTGTGTCGGTAAAATGTGCCGTAAAATGTGCGGTAAAATGAGTGGTAAAATGAGTGGTAATATGTTCAGTACAATGACGATACAAAGTCGTGACAGAAAATTCAGGATACCTCGTAATGATTTCGTTTCATGGAATACTCTTCTCTACATGCAAGTACCTCCAGTATATCGAGAACTGTTCAGGGACAGTTCTTTTAAACGCCATTTTGGCCTAACTGTCAACAATTCAAAGTGCGCAATGTAATTGTACTTCATGTATGCTGTTTTTATCTTGATTTAGTTTTAGAAAATAGCCGCCCCAGCTCCCATCTACAAATGTGACAGTGCAGACATATTCTTAGGAAAGGATTATCAGTTGCGGCAACAGGTTCATAGGAAATACAATATATCATTGTAGGTTTCATATTGTTTTTCAATGCCAGGAAATGATGGGAGACATAAAGCCCCCAACCATATCCCATCCCCCTATGCCAATTGCAACCCCAACTATAACAGCATTCCCTGAAAGTACTGCACATACAAAGAAACTTGAAAACTAGACTCTAGGGGATCTTCTTATGATATTGCCATATTGCACACATTCAACTCTAAAAGTATTCATGCCTTATGATCGTCACTGTGGATATATCAAGTAAATTAATAACCATGAAAATGTAGAATGGGGTGTCAATTATCAAATTTGTATTTTAAAACACTGCTCTATAAGAATTAAAAAGTTTCGTTTGCAGCAGATTGTGTCTGCTTCCCCTACATCACTAGTGTTGAAAATTACCTGCTAAAAACGTTAAGTCTCCTTTATGAAAGGTTCAGACAATCCTGGACATAATATGTTGAGAAAAAACTGCCCCCCCCCCCCTTCCCCCCGCTCAATGTTGGTTACCATGAGCTACAGTTTGCTGCTTTTTGCTCCAAAATGATCCAACATTGATTGGGGGAGGGGGGGGGGGGGGCTGATAGCGGGGCCTGATTTCTATGTACTATCACAAATCATTTGCTCTCCATGAAAATGGTTATTTTTCTCACCAAGTTTGTCCAGGATTTTCTGAAAATTGTGAAAAAAATTTGAGAGAGGGAAAAGAAGGATGGCGTGTTACATTTTTTAAACAACGTAATTTCTATGTAGTGGGATTAATTTCTTAACGAGAGTGTGAAACAATGACTTTTGACTCTCTTTTGATTCAGTAATTACCATTTATAACTCGCAGAGGCTATGACGTATGTGACGTCATGAACTGAGTATTATTCTCATGTCTGTTTGCTTTAGAAATGACAATACAAATAATTTCGAGTTTGGTCATTGAATAGAGGGCATGAAACGGTAGTTCAATCATCTTATTATGTTACATAGTGATTATTTGCTGCAACAACCCATTCATTATATATGACGTCACAAATCAAAGGAAGCAAAAGTGGGAGACCATGCCTATTTCTGTCCCCTTGGCAATACGTGTAGCATCAACGCAATGATTTAAGCAAACCGATAAGACTTCCTTAGACTGACTGCTTAGTTAGTATGGATTTCATTAAGACATTTTACCGACATTTTACCGTCATTTTACCCAACATTCTACCGCACATTTTACCGGTCATAGATAGTAATTTTTCAAAGGATTTGACTAAGTCCTTTAAAATCTCTTGACATTTCATGAACAGTGCTACAATGTCCACTTCACGAAATGGTGATGTACTCAAAATGTTATCCCTTCTTGAAATTGTGACAGTCTACCGCCACAAATATATAAGTAAAAAGATCTAATACTGAACTTCCTTATTAATACTCCTGGTGGTAAACTGTTCAAAAATGTTTAGTGTGATATATTTCAAAATGTTTAGGTTCGATAGTAGATTGATACAGATTAGATGCATGTAAATACACTAAAAGTTTTCTGGAAATGCTCTTGTGTCCATTGGAAATCTCTGTTATTGTGTCGGTAAAATGTGCCGTAAAATGTGCGGTAAAATGAGTGGTAAAATGAGTGGTAATATGTTCAGTACAATGACGATACAAAGTCGTGACAGAAAATTCAGGATACCTCGTAATGATTTCGTTTCATGGAATACTCTTCTCTACATGCAAGTACCTCCAGTATATCGAGAACTGTTCAGGGACAGTTCTTTTAAACGCCATTTTGGCCTAACTGTCAACAATTCAAAGTGCGCAATGTAATTGTACTTCATGTATGCTGTTTTTATCTTGATTTAGTTTTAGAAAATAGCCGCCCCAGCTCCCATCTACAAATGTGACAGTGCAGACATATTCTTAGGAAAGGATTATCAGTTGCGGCAACAGGTTCATAGGAAATACAATATATCATTGTAGGTTTCATATTGTTTTTCAATGCCAGGAAATGATGGGAGACATAAAGCCCCCAACCATATCCCATCCCCCTATGCCAATTGCAACCCCAACTATAACAGCATTCCCTGAAAGTACTGCACATACAAAGAAACTTGAAAACTAGACTCTAGGGGATCTTCTTATGATATTGCCATATTGCACACATTCAACTCTAAAAGTATTCATGCCTTATGATCGTCACTGTGGATATATCAAGTAAATTAATAACCATGAAAATGTAGAATGGGGTGTCAATTATCAAATTTGTATTTTAAAACACTGCTCTATAAGAATTAAAAAGTTTCGTTTGCAGCAGATTGTGTCTGCTTCCCCTACATCACTAGTGTTGAAAATTACCTGCTAAAAACGTTAAGTCTCCTTTATGAAAGGTTCAGACAATCCTGGACATAATATGTTGAGAAAAAACTGCCCCCCCCCCTTCCCCCCGCTCAATGTTGGTTACTATGAGCTACAGTTTGCTGCTTTTTGCTCCAAAATGATCCAACATTGATTGGGGGAGGGGGGGGGCTGATAGCGGGGCCTGATTTCTATGTACTATCACAAATCATTTGCTCTCCATGAAAATGGTTATTTTTCTCACCAAGTTTGTCCAGGATTTTCTGAAAATTGTGAAAAAAATTTGAGAGAGGGAAAAGAAGGATGGCGTGTTACATTTTTTAAACAACGTAATTTCTATGTAGTGGGATTAATTTCTTAACGAGAGTGTGAAACAATGACTTTTGACTCTCTTTTGATTCAGTAATTACCATTTATAACTCGCAGAGGCTATGACGTATGTGACGTCATGAACTGAGTATTATTCTCATGTCTGTTTGCTTTAGAAATGACAATACAAATAATTTCGAGTTTGGTCATTGAATAGAGGGCATGAAACGGTAGTTCAATCATCTTATTATGTTACATAGTGATTATTTGCTGCAACAACCCATTCATTATATATGACGTCACAAATCAAAGGAAGCAAAAGTGGGAGACCATGCCTATTTCTGTCCCCTTGGCAATACGTGTAGCATCAACGCAATGATTTAAGCAAACCGATAAGACTTCCTTAGACTGACTGCTTAGTTAGTATGGATTTCATTAAGACATTTTACCGACATTTTACCGTCATTTTACCCAACATTCTACCGCACATTTTACCGGTCATAAATAGTAATTTTTCAAAGGATTTGACTAAGTCCTTTAAAATCTCTTGACATTTCATGAACAGTGCTACAATGTCCACTTCACGAAATGGTGATGTACTCAAAATGTTATCCCTTCTTGAAATTGTGACAGTCTACCGCCACAAATATATAAGTAAAAAGATCTAATACTGAACTTCCTTATTAATACTCCTGGTGGTAAACTGTTCAAAAATGTTTAGTGTGATATATTTCAAAATGTTTAGGTTCGATAGTAGATTGATACAGATTAGATGCATGTAAATACACTAAAAGTTTTCTGGAAATGCTCTTGTGTCCATTGGAAATCTCTGTTATTGTGTCGGTAAAATGTGCCGTAAAATGTGCGGTAAAATGAGTGGTAAAATGAGTGGTAAAATGAGTGGTAATATGTTCAGTACAATGACGATACAAAGTCGTGACAGAAAATTCAGGATACCTCGTAATGATTTCGTTTCATGGAATACTCTTCTCTACATGCAAGTACCTCCAGTATATCGAGAACTGTTCAGGGACAGTTCTTTTAAACGCCATTTTGGCCTAACTGTCAACAATTCAAAGTGCGCAATGCAATTGTACTTCATGTATGCTGTTTTTATCTTGATTTAGTTTTAGAAAATAGCCGCCCCAGCTCCCATCTACAAATGTGACAGTGCAGACATATTCTTAGGAAAGGATTATCAGTTGCGGCAACAGGTTCATAGGAAATACAATATATCATTGTAGGTTTCATATTGTTTTTCAATGCCAGGAAATGATGGGAGACATAAAGCCCCCAACCATATCCCATCCCCCTATGCCAATTGCAACCCCAACTATAACAGCATTCCCTGAAAGTACTGCACATACAAAGAAACTTGAAAACTAGATTCTAGGGGATCTTCTTATGATATTGCCATGTTGCACACATTCAACTCTAAAAGTATTCATGCCTTATGATCGTCACTGTGGATATATCAAGTAAATTAATAACCATGAAAATGTAGAATGGGGTGTCAATTATCAAATTTGTATTTTAAAACACTGCTCTATAAGAATTAAAAAGTTTCGTTTGCAGCAGATTGTGTCTGCTTCCCCTACATCACTAGTGTTGAAAATTACCTGCTAAAAACGTTAAGTCTCCTTTATGAAAGATTCAGACAATCCTGGACATAGTATGTTGAGAAAAAACTGCCCCCCCCCTTCCCCCCGCTCAATGTTGGTTACTATGAGCTACAGTTTGCTGCTTTTTGCTCCAAAATGATCCAACATTGATTGGGGGAGGGGGGGGGGGCTGATAGCGGGGCCTGATTTCTATGTACTATCACAAATCATTTGCTCTCCATGAAAATGGTTATTTTTCTCACCAAGTTTGTCCAGGATTTTCTGAAAATTGTGAAAAAAATTTGAGAGAGGGAAAAGAAGGATGGCGTGTTACATTTTTTAAACAACGTAATTTCTATGTAGTGGGATTAATTTCTTAACGAGAGTGTGAAACAATGACTTTTGACTCTCTTTTGATTCAGTAATTACCATTTATAACTCGCAGAGGCTATGACGTATGTGACGTCATGAACTGAGTATTATTCTCATGTCTGTTTGCTTTAGAAATGACAATACAAATAATTTCGAGTTTGGTCATTGAATAGAGGGCATGAAACGGTAGTTCAATCATCTTATTATGTTACATAGTGATTATTTGCTGCAACAACCCATTCATTATATATGACGTCACAAATCAAAGGAAGCAAAAGTGGGAGACCATGCCTATTTCTGTCCCCTTGGCAATACGTGTAGCATCAACGCAATGATTTAAGCAAACCGATAAGACTTCCTTAGACTGACTGCTTAGTTAGTATGGATTTCATTAAGACATTTTACCGACATTTTACCGTCATTTTACCCAACATTCTACCGCACATTTTACCGGTCATAAATAGTAATTTTTCAAAGGATTTGACTAAGTCCTTTAAAATCTCTTGACATTTCATGAACAGTGCTACAATGTCCACTTCACGAAATGGTGATGTACTCAAAATGTTATCCCTTCTTGAAATTGTGACAGTCTACCGCCACAAATATATAAGTAAAAAGATCTAATACTGAACTTCCTTATTAATACTCCTGGTGGTAAACTGTTCAAAAATGTTTAGTGTGATATATTTCAAAATGTTTAGGTTCGATAGTAGATTGATACAGATTAGATGCATGTAAATACACTAAAAGTTTTCTGGAAATGCTCTTGTGTCCATTGGAAATCTCTGTTATTGTGTCGGTAAAATGTGCCGTAAAATGTGCGGTAAAATGAGTGGTAAAATGAGTGGTAATATGTTCAGTACAATGACGATACAAAGTCGTGACAGAAAATTCAGGATACCTCGTAATGATTTCGTTTCATGGAATACTCTTCTCTACATGCAAGTACCTCCAGTATATCGAGAACTGTTCAGGGACAGTTCTTTTAAACGCCATTTTGGCCTAACTGTCAACAATTCAAAGTGCGCAATGCAATTGTACTTCATGTATGCTGTTTTTATCTTGATTTAGTTTTAGAAAATAGCCGCCCCAGCTCCCATCTACAAATGTGACAGTGCAGACATATTCTTAGGAAAGGATTATCAGTTGCGGCAACAGGTTCATAGGAAATACAATATATCATTGTAGGTTTCATATTGTTTTTCAATGCCAGGAAATGATGGGAGACATAAAGCCCCCAACCATATCCCATCCCCCTATGCCAATTGCAACCCCAACTATAACAGCATTCCCTGAAAGTACTGCACATACAAAGAAACTTGAAAACTAGATTCTAGGGGATCTTCTTATGATATTGCCATGTTGCACACATTCAACTCTAAAAGTATTCATGCCTTATGATCGTCACTGTGGATATATCAAGTAAATTAATAACCATGAAAATGTAGAATGGGGTGTCAATTATCAAATTTGTATTTTAAAACACTGCTCTATAAGAATTAAAAAGTTTCGTTTGCAGCAGATTGTGTCTGCTTCCCCTACATCACTAGTGTTGAAAATTACCTGCTAAAAACGTTAAGTCTCCTTTATGAAAGATTCAGACAATCCTGGACATAGTATGTTGAGAAAAAACTGCCCCCCCCCCCTTCCCCCCGCTCAATGTTGGTTACTATGAGCTACAGTTTGCTGCTTTTTGCTCCAAAATGATCCAACATTGATTGGGGGAGGGGGGGGGGGGCTGATAGCGGGGCCTGATTTCTATGTACTATCACAAATCATTTGCTCTCCATGAAAATGGTTATTTTTCTCACCAAGTTTGTCCAGGATTTTCTGAAAATTGTGAAAAAAATTTGAGAGAGGGAAAAGAAGGATGGCGTGTTACATTTTTTAAACAACGTAATTTCTATGTAGTGGGATTAATTTCTTAACGAGAGTGTGAAACAATGACTTTTGACTCTCTTTTGATTCAGTAATTACCATTTATAACTCGCAGAGGCTATGACGTATGTGACGTCATGAACTGAGTATTATTCTCATGTCTGTTTGCTTTAGAAATGACAATACAAATAATTTCGAGTTTGGTCATTGAATAGAGGGCATGAAACGGTAGTTCAATCATCTTATTATGTTACATAGTGATTATTTGCTGCAACAACCCATTCATTATATATGACGTCACAAATCAAAGGAAGCAAAAGTGGGAGACCATGCCTATTTCTGTCCCCTTGGCAATACGTGTAGCATCAACGCAATGATTTAAGCAAACCGATAAGACTTCCTTAGACTGACTGCTTAGTTAGTATGGATTTCATTAAGACATTTTACCGACATTTTACCGTCATTTTACCCAACATTCTACCGCACATTTTACCGGTCATAAATAGTAATTTTTCAAAGGATTTGACTAAGTCCTTTAAAATCTCTTGACATTTCATGAACAGTGCTACAATGTCCACTTCACGAAATGGTGATGTACTCAAAATGTTATCCCTTCTTGAAATTGTGACAGTCTACCGCCACAAATATATAAGTAAAAAGATCTAATACTGAACTTCCTTATTAATACTCCTGGTGGTAAACTGTTCAAAAATGTTTAGTGTGATATATTTCAAAATGTTTAGGTTCGATAGTAGATTGATACAGATTAGATGCATGTAAATACACTAAAAGTTTTCTGGAAATGCTCTTGTGTCCATTGGAAATCTCTGTTATTGTGTCGGTAAAATGTGCCGTAAAATGTGCGGTAAAATGAGTGGTAAAATGAGTGGTAATATGTTCAGTACAATGACGATACAAAGTCGTGACAGAAAATTCAGGATACCTCGTAATGATTTCGTTTCATGGAATACTCTTCTCTACATGCAAGTACCTCCAGTATATCGAGAACTGTTCAGGGACAGTTCTTTTAAACGCCATTTTGGCCTAACTGTCAACAATTCAAAGTGCGCAATGCAATTGTACTTCATGTATGCTGTTTTTATCTTGATTTAGTTTTAGAAAATAGCCGCCCCAGCTCCCATCTACAAATGTGACAGTGCAGACATATTCTTAGGAAAGGATTATCAGTTGCGGCAACAGGTTCATAGGAAATACAATATATCATTGTAGGTTTCATATTGTTTTTCAATGCCAGGAAATGATGGGAGACATAAAGCCCCCAACCATATCCCATCCCCCTATGCCAATTGCAACCCCAACTATAACAGCATTCCCTGAAAGTACTGCACATACAAAGAAACTTGAAAACTAGATTCTAGGGGATCTTCTTATGATATTGCCATGTTGCACACATTCAACTCTAAAAGTATTCATGCCTTATGATCGTCACTGTGGATATATCAAGTAAATTAATAACCATGAAAATGTAGAATGGGGTGTCAATTATCAAATTTGTATTTTAAAACACTGCTCTATAAGAATTAAAAAGTTTCGTTTGCAGCAGATTGTGTCTGCTTCCCCTACATCACTAGTGTTGAAAATTACCTGCTAAAAACGTTAAGTCTCCTTTATGAAAGATTCAGACAATCCTGGACATAGTATGTTGAGAAAAAACTGCCCCCCCCTTCCCCCCGCTCAATGTTGGTTACTATGAGCTACAGTTTGCTGCTTTTTGCTCCAAAATGATCCAACATTGATTGGGGGAGGGGGGGGGCTGATAGCGGGGCCTGATTTCTATGTACTATCACAAATCATTTGCTCTCCATGAAAATGGTTATTTTTCTCACCAAGTTTGTCCAGGATTTTCTGAAAATTGTGAAAAAAATTTGAGAGAGGGAAAAGAAGGATGGCGTGTTACATTTTTTAAACAACGTAATTTCTATGTAGTGGGATTAATTTCTTAACGAGAGTGTGAAACAATGACTTTTGACTCTCTTTTGATTCAGTAATTACCATTTATAACTCGCAGAGGCTATGACGTATGTGACGTCATGAACTGAGTATTATTCTCATGTCTGTTTGCTTTAGAAATGACAATACAAATAATTTCGAGTTTGGTCATTGAATAGAGGGCATGAAACGGTAGTTCAATCATCTTATTATGTTACATAGTGATTATTTGCTGCAACAACCCATTCATTATATATGACGTCACAAATCAAAGGAAGCAAAAGTGGGAGACCATGCCTATTTCTGTCCCCTTGGCAATACGTGTAGCATCAACGCAATGATTTAAGCAAACCGATAAGACTTCCTTAGACTGACTGCTTAGTTAGTATGGATTTCATTAAGACATTTTACCGACATTTTACCGTCATTTTACCCAACATTCTACCGCACATTTTACCGGTCATAAATAGTAATTTTTCAAAGGATTTGACTAAGTCCTTTAAAATCTCTTGACATTTCATGAACAGTGCTACAATGTCCACTTCACGAAATGGTGATGTACTCAAAATGTTATCCCTTCTTGAAATTGTGACAGTCTACCGCCACAAATATATAAGTAAAAAGATCTAATACTGAACTTCCTTATTAATACTCCTGGTGGTAAACTGTTCAAAAATGTTTAGTGTGATATATTTCAAAATGTTTAGGTTCGATAGTAGATTGATACAGATTAGATGCATGTAAATACACTAAAAGTTTTCTGGAAATGCTCTTGTGTCCATTGGAAATCTCTGTTATTGTGTCGGTAAAATGTGCCGTAAAATGTGCGGTAAAATGAGTGGTAAAATGAGTGGTAAAATGAGTGGTAATATGTTCAGTACAATGACGATACAAAGTCGTGACAGAAAATTCAGGATACCTCGTAATGATTTCGTTTCATGGAATACTCTTCTCTACATGCAAGTACCTCCAGTATATCGAGAACTGTTCAGGGACAGTTCTTTTAAACGCCATTTTGGCCTAACTGTCAACAATTCAAAGTGCGCAATGCAATTGTACTTCATGTATGCTGTTTTTATCTTGATTTAGTTTTAGAAAATAGCCGCCCCAGCTCCCATCTACAAATGTGACAGTGCAGACATATTCTTAGGAAAGGATTATCAGTTGCGGCAACAGGTTCATAGGAAATACAATATATCATTGTAGGTTTCATATTGTTTTTCAATGCCAGGAAATGATGGGAGACATAAAGCCCCCAACCATATCCCATCCCCCTATGCCAATTGCAACCCCAACTATAACAGCATTCCCTGAAAGTACTGCACATACAAAGAAACTTGAAAACTAGATTCTAGGGGATCTTCTTATGATATTGCCATGTTGCACACATTCAACTCTAAAAGTATTCATGCCTTATGATCGTCACTGTGGATATATCAAGTAAATTAATAACCATGAAAATGTAGAATGGGGTGTCAATTATCAAATTTGTATTTTAAAACACTGCTCTATAAGAATTAAAAAGTTTCGTTTGCAGCAGATTGTGTCTGCTTCCCCTACATCACTAGTGTTGAAAATTACCTGCTAAAAACGTTAAGTCTCCTTTATGAAAGATTCAGACAATCCTGGACATAGTATGTTGAGAAAAAACTGCCCCCCCCCCCCTTCCCCCCGCTCAATGTTGGTTACTATGAGCTACAGTTTGCTGCTTTTTGCTCCAAAATGATCCAACATTGATTGGGGGAGGGGGGGGGGGCTGATAGCGGGGCCTGATTTCTATGTACTATCACAAATCATTTGCTCTCCATGAAAATGGTTATTTTTCTCACCAAGTTTGTCCAGGATTTTCTGAAAATTGTGAAAAAAATTTGAGAGAGGGAAAAGAAGGATGGCGTGTTACATTTTTTAAACAACGTAATTTCTATGTAGTGGGATTAATTTCTTAACGAGAGTGTGAAACAATGACTTTTGACTCTCTTTTGATTCAGTAATTACCATTTATAACTCGCAGAGGCTATGACGTATGTGACGTCATGAACTGAGTATTATTCTCATGTCTGTTTGCTTTAGAAATGACAATACAAATAATTTCGAGTTTGGTCATTGAATAGAGGGCATGAAACGGTAGTTCAATCATCTTATTATGTTACATAGTGATTATTTGCTGCAACAACCCATTCATTATATATGACGTCACAAATCAAAGGAAGCAAAAGTGGGAGACCATGCCTATTTCTGTCCCCTTGGCAATACGTGTAGCATCAACGCAATGATTTAAGCAAACCGATAAGACTTCCTTAGACTGACTGCTTAGTTAGTATGGATTTCATTAAGACATTTTACCGACATTTTACCGTCATTTTACCCAACATTCTACCGCACATTTTACCGGTCATAGATAGTAATTTTTCAAAGGATTTGACTAAGTCCTTTAAAATCTCTTGACATTTCATGAACAGTGCTACAATGTCCACTTCACGAAATGGTGATGTACTCAAAATGTTATCCCTTCTTGAAATTGTGACAGTCTACCGCCACAAATATATAAGTAAAAAGATCTAATACTGAACTTCCTTATTAATACTCCTGGTGGTAAACTGTTCAAAAATGTTTAGTGTGATATATTTCAAAATGTTTAGGTTCGATAGTAGATTGATACAGATTAGATGCATGTAAATACACTAAAAGTTTTCTGGAAATGCTCTTGTGTCCATTGGAAATCTCTGTTATTGTGTCGGTAAAATGTGCCGTAAAATGTGCGGTAAAATGAGTGGTAAAATGAGTGGTAATATGTTCAGTACAATGACGATACAAAGTCGTGACAGAAAATTCAGGATACCTCGTAATGATTTCGTTTCATGGAATACTCTTCTCTGCATGCAAGTACCTCCAGTATATCGAGAACTGTTCAGGGACAGTTCTTTTAAACGCCATTTTGGCCTAACTGTCAACAATTCAAAGTGCGCAATGCAATTGTACTTCATGTATGCTGTTTTTATCTTGATTTAGTTTTAGAAAATAGCCGCCCCAGCTCCCATCTACAAATGTGACAGTGCAGACATATTCTTAGGAAAGGATTATCAGTTGCGGCAACAGGTTCATAGGAAATACAATATATCATTGTAGGTTTCATATTGTTTTTCAATGCCAGGAAATGATGGGAGACATAAAGCCCCCAACCATATCCCATCCCCCTATGCCAATTGCAACCCCAACTATAACAGCATTCCCTGAAAGTACTGCACATACAAAGAAACTTGAAAACTAGATTCTAGGGGATCTTCTTATGATATTGCCATGTTGCACACATTCAACTCTAAAAGTATTCATGCCTTATGATCGTCACTGTGGATATATCAAGTAAATTAATAACCATGAAAATGTAGAATGGGGTGTCAATTATCAAATTTGTATTTTAAAACACTGCTCTATAAGAATTAAAAAGTTTCGTTTGCAGCAGATTGTGTCTGCTTCCCCTACATCACTAGTGTTGAAAATTACCTGCTAAAAACGTTAAGTCTCCTTTATGAAAGATTCAGACAATCCTGGACATAGTATGTTGAGAAAAAACTGCCCCCCCCTTCCCCCCGCTCAATGTTGGTTACTATGAGCTACAGTTTGCTGCTTTTTGCTCCAAAATGATCCAACATTGATTGGGGGAGGGGGGGGGCTGATAGCGGGGCCTGATTTCTATGTACTATCACAAATCATTTGCTCTCCATGAAAATGGTTATTTTTCTCACCAAGTTTGTCCAGGATTTTCTGAAAATTGTGAAAAAAATTTGAGAGAGGGAAAAGAAGGATGGCGTGTTACATTTTTTAAACAACGTAATTTCTATGTAGTGGGATTAATTTCTTAACGAGAGTGTGAAACAATGACTTTTGACTCTCTTTTGATTCAGTAATTACCATTTATAACTCGCAGAGGCTATGACGTATGTGACGTCATGAACTGAGTATTATTCTCATGTCTGTTTGCTTTAGAAATGACAATACAAATAATTTCGAGTTTGGTCATTGAATAGAGGGCATGAAACGGTAGTTCAATCATCTTATTATGTTACATAGTGATTATTTGCTGCAACAACCCATTCATTATATATGACGTCACAAATCAAAGGAAGCAAAAGTGGGAGACCATGCCTATTTCTGTCCCCTTGGCAATACGTGTAGCATCAACGCAATGATTTAAGCAAACCGATAAGACTTCCTTAGACTGACTGCTTAGTTAGTATGGATTTCATTAAGACATTTTACCGACATTTTACCGTCATTTTACCCAACATTCTACCGCACATTTTACCGGTCATAAATAGTAATTTTTCAAAGGATTTGACTAAGTCCTTTAAAATCTCTTGACATTTCATGAACAGTGCTACAATGTCCACTTCACGAAATGGTGATGTACTCAAAATGTTATCCCTTCTTGAAATTGTGACAGTCTACCGCCACAAATATATAAGTAAAAAGATCTAATACTGAACTTCCTTATTAATACTCCTGGTGGTAAACTGTTCAAAAATGTTTAGTGTGATATATTTCAAAATGTTTAGGTTCGATAGTAGATTGATACAGATTAGATGCATGTAAATACACTAAAAGTTTTCTGGAAATGCTCTTGTGTCCATTGGAAATCTCTGTTATTGTGTCGGTAAAATGTGCCGTAAAATGTGCGGTAAAATGAGTGGTAAAATGAGTGGTAAAATGAGTGGTAATATGTTCAGTACAATGACGATACAAAGTCGTGACAGAAAATTCAGGATACCTCGTAATGATTTCGTTTCATGGAATACTCTTCTCTACATGCAAGTACCTCCAGTATATCGAGAACTGTTCAGGGACAGTTCTTTTAAACGCCATTTTGGCCTAACTGTCAACAATTCAAAGTGCGCAATGCAATTGTACTTCATGTATGCTGTTTTTATCTTGATTTAGTTTTAGAAAATAGCCGCCCCAGCTCCCATCTACAAATGTGACAGTGCAGACATATTCTTAGGAAAGGATTATCAGTTGCGGCAACAGGTTCATAGGAAATACAATATATCATTGTAGGTTTCATATTGTTTTTCAATGCCAGGAAATGATGGGAGACATAAAGCCCCCAACCATATCCCATCCCCCTATGCCAATTGCAACCCCAACTATAACAGCATTCCCTGAAAGTACTGCACATACAAAGAAACTTGAAAACTAGATTCTAGGGGATCTTCTTATGATATTGCCATGTTGCACACATTCAACTCTAAAAGTATTCATGCCTTATGATCGTCACTGTGGATATATCAAGTAAATTAATAACCATGAAAATGTAGAATGGGGTGTCAATTATCAAATTTGTATTTTAAAACACTGCTCTATAAGAATTAAAAAGTTTCGTTTGCAGCAGATTGTGTCTGCTTCCCCTACATCACTAGTGTTGAAAATTACCTGCTAAAAACGTTAAGTCTCCTTTATGAAAGATTCAGACAATCCTGGACATAATATGTTGAGAAAAAACTGCCCCCCCCCTTCCCCCCGCTCAATGTTGGTTACTATGAGCTACAGTTTGCTGCTTTTTGCTCCAAAATGATCCAACATTGATTGGGGGAGGGGGGGGGCTGATAGCGGGGCCTGATTTCTATGTACTATCACAAATCATTTGCTCTCCATGAAAATGGTTATTTTTCTCACCAAGTTTGTCCAGGATTTTCTGAAAATTGTGAAAAAAATTTGAGAGAGGGAAAAGAAGGATGGCGTGTTACATTTTTTAAACAACGTAATTTCTATGTAGTGGGATTAATTTCTTAACGAGAGTGTGAAACAATGACTTTTGACTCTCTTTTGATTCAGTAATTACCATTTATAACTCGCAGAGGCTATGACGTATGTGACGTCATGAACTGAGTATTATTCTCATGTCTGTTTGCTTTAGAAATGACAATACAAATAATTTCGAGTTTGGTCATTGAATAGAGGGCATGAAACGGTAGTTCAATCATCTTATTATGTTACATAGTGATTATTTGCTGCAACAACCCATTCATTATATATGACGTCACAAATCAAAGGAAGCAAAAGTGGGAGACCATGCCTATTTCTGTCCCCTTGGCAATACGTGTAGCATCAACGCAATGATTTAAGCAAACCGATAAGACTTCCTTAGACTGACTGCTTAGTTAGTATGGATTTCATTAAGACATTTTACCGACATTTTACCGTCATTTTACCCAACATTCTACCGCACATTTTACCGGTCATAAATAGTAATTTTTCAAAGGATTTGACTAAGTCCTTTAAAATCTCTTGACATTTCATGAACAGTGCTACAATGTCCACTTCACGAAATGGTGATGTACTCAAAATGTTATCCCTTCTTGAAATTGTGACAGTCTACCGCCACAAATATATAAGTAAAAAGATCTAATACTGAACTTCCTTATTAATACTCCTGGTGGTAAACTGTTCAAAAATGTTTAGTGTGATATATTTCAAAATGTTTAGGTTCGATAGTAGATTGATACAGATTAGATGCATGTAAATACACTAAAAGTTTTCTGGAAATGCTCTTGTGTCCATTGGAAATCTCTGTTATTGTGTCGGTAAAATGTGCCGTAAAATGTGCGGTAAAATGAGTGGTAAAATGAGTGGTAATATGTTCAGTACAATGACGATACAAAGTCGTGACAGAAAATTCAGGATACCTCGTAATGATTTCGTTTCATGGAATACTCTTCTCTACATGCAAGTACCTCCAGTATATCGAGAACTGTTCAGGGACAGTTCTTTTAAACGCCATTTTGGCCTAACTGTCAACAATTCAAAGTGCGCAATGCAATTGTACTTCATGTATGCTGTTTTTATCTTGATTTAGTTTTAGAAAATAGCCGCCCCAGCTCCCATCTACAAATGTGACAGTGCAGACATATTCTTAGGAAAGGATTATCAGTTGCGGCAACAGGTTCATAGGAAATACAATATATCATTGTAGGTTTCATATTGTTTTTCAATGCCAGGAAATGATGGGAGACATAAAGCCCCCCACCATATCCCATCCCCCTATGCCAATTGCAACCCCAACTATAACAGCATTCCCTGAAAGTACTGCACATACAAAGAAACTTGAAAACTAGATTCTAGGGGATCTTCTTATGATATTGCCATGTTGCACACATTCAACTCTAAAAGTATTCATGCCTTATGATCGTCACTGTGGATATATCAAGTAAATTAATAACCATGAAAATGTAGAATGGGGTGTCAATTATCAAATTTGTATTTGAAAACACTGCTCTATAAGAATTAAAAAGTTTCGTTTGCAGCAGATTGTGTCTGCTTCCCCTACATCACTAGTGTTGAAAATTACCTGCTAAAAACGTTAAGTCTCCTTTATGAAAGATTCAGACAATCCTGGACATAATATGTTGAGAAAAAACTGCCCCCCCCCCTTCCCCCCGCTCAAGGTTGGTTACTATGAGCTACAGTTTGCTGCTTTTTGCTCCAAAATGATCCAACATTGATTGGGGGAGGGGGGGGCTGATAGCGGGGCCTGATTTCTATGTACTATCACAAATCATTTGCTCTCCATGAAAATGGTTATTTTTCTCACCAAGTTTGTCCAGGATTTTCTGAAAATTGTGAAAAAAATTTGAGAGAGGGAAAAGAAGGATGGCGTGTTACATTTTTTAAACAACGTAATTTCTATGTAGTGGGATTAATTTCTTAACGAGAGTGTGAAACAATGACTTTTGACTCTCTTTTGATTCAGTAATTACCATTTATAACTCGCAGAGGCTATGACGTATGTGACGTCATGAACTGAGTATTATTCTCATGTCTGTTTGCTTTAGAAATGACAATACAAATAATTTCGAGTTTGGTCATTGAATAGAGGGCATGAAACGGTAGTTCAATCATCTTATTATGTTACATAGTGATTATTTGCTGCAACAACCCATTCATTATATATGACGTCACAAATCAAAGGAAGCAAAAGTGGGAGACCATGCCTATTTCTGTCCCCTTGGCAATACGTGTAGCATCAACGCAATGATTTAAGCAAACCGATAAGACTTCCTTAGACTGACTGCTTAGTTAGTATGGATTTCATTAAGACATTTTACCGACATTTTACCGTCATTTTACCCAACATTCTACCGCACATTTTACCGGTCATAAATAGTAATTTTTCAAAGGATTTGACTAAGTCCTTTAAAATCTCTTGACATTTCATGAACAGTGCTACAATGTCCACTTCACGAAATGGTGATGTACTCAAAATGTTATCCCTTCTTGAAATTGTGACAGTCTACCGCCACAAATATATAAGTAAAAAGATCTAATACTGAACTTCCTTATTAATACTCCTGGTGGTAAACTGTTCAAAAATGTTTAGTGTGATATATTTCAAAATGTTTAGGTTCGATAGTAGATTGATACAGATTAGATGCATGTAAATACACTAAAAGTTTTCTGGAAATGCTCTTGTGTCCATTGGAATCTCTGTTATTGTGTCGGTAAAATGTGCCGTAAAATGTGCGGTAAAATGAGTGGTAAAATGAGTGGTAATATGTTCAGTACAATGACGATACAAAGTCGTGACAGAAAATTCAGGATACCTCGTAATGATTTCGTTTCATGGAATACTCTTCTCTACATGCAAGTACCTCCAGTATATCGAGAACTGTTCAGGGACAGTTCTTTTAAACGCCATTTTGGCCTAACTGTCAACAATTCAAAGTGCGCAATGCAATTGTACTTCATGTATGCTGTTTTTATCTTGATTTAGTTTTAGAAAATAGCCGCCCCAGCTCCCATCTACAAATGTGACAGTGCAGACATATTCTTAGGAAAGGATTATCAGTTGCGGCAACAGGTTCATAGGAAATACAATATATCATTGTAGGTTTCATATTGTTTTTCAATGCCAGGAAATGATGGGAGACATAAAGCCCCCCACCATATCCCATCCCCCTATGCCAATTGCAACCCCAACTATAACAGCATTCCCTGAAAGTACTGCACATACAAAGAAACTTGAAAACTAGATTCTAGGGGATCTTCTTATGATATTGCCATGTTGCACACATTCAACTCTAAAAGTATTCATGCCTTATGATCGTCACTGTGGATATATCAAGTAAATTAATAACCATGAAAATGTAGAATGGGGTGTCAATTATCAAATTTGTATTTTAAAACACTGCTCTATAAGAATTAAAAAGTTTCGTTTGCAGCAGATTGTGTCTGCTTCCCCTACATCACTAGTGTTGAAAATTACCTGCTAAAAACGTTAAGTCTCCTTTATGAAAGATTCAGACAATCCTGGACATAATATGTTGAGAAAAAACTGCCCCCCCCCCCTTCCCCCCGCTCAAGGTTGGTTACTATGAGCTACAGTTTGCTGCTTTTTGCTCCAAAATGATCCAACATTGATTGGGGGAGGGGGGGGCTGATAGCGGGGCCTGATTTCTATGTACTATCACAAATCATTTGCTCTCCATGAAAATGGTTATTTTTCTCACCAAGTTTGTCCAGGATTTTCTGAAAATTGTGAAAAAAATTTGAGAGAGGGAAAAGAAGGATGGCGTGTTACATTTTTTAAACAACGTAATTTCTATGTAGTGGGATTAATTTCTTAACGAGAGTGTGAAACAATGACTTTTGACTCTCTTTTGATTCAGTAATTACCATTTATAACTCGCAGAGGCTATGACGTATGTGACGTCATGAACTGAGTATTATTCTCATGTCTGTTTGCTTTAGAAATGACAATACAAATAATTTCGAGTTTGGTCATTGAATAGAGGGCATGAAACGGTAGTTCAATCATCTTATTATGTTACATAGTGATTATTTGCTGCAACAACCCATTCATTATATATGACGTCACAAATCAAAGGAAGCAAAAGTGGGAGACCATGCCTATTTCTGTCCCCTTGGCAATACGTGTAGCATCAACGCAATGATTTAAGCAAACCGATAAGACTTCCTTAGACTGACTGCTTAGTTAGTATGGATTTCATTAAGACATTTTACCGACATTTTACCGTCATTTTACCCAACATTCTACCGCACATTTTACCGGTCATAAATAGTAATTTTTCAAAGGATTTGACTAAGTCCTTTAAAATCTCTTGACATTTCATGAACAGTGCTACAATGTCCACTTCACGAAATGGTGATGTACTCAAAATGTTATCCCTTCTTGAAATTGTGACAGTCTACCGCCACAAATATATAAGTAAAAAGATCTAATACTGAACTT
Organism: Aurelia coerulea; assembly: GCA_039566865.1. Taxonomy (NCBI): domain Eukaryota; kingdom Metazoa; phylum Cnidaria; class Scyphozoa; order Semaeostomeae; family Ulmaridae; genus Aurelia; species Aurelia coerulea. The sequence continues at coordinate 15,605,351 of CM076944.1, forward strand.
CCTTATTAATACTCCTGGTGGTAAACTGTTCAAAAATGTTTAGTGTGATATATTTCAAAATGTTTAGGTTCGATAGTAGATTGATACAGATTAGATGCATGTAAATACACTAAAAGTTTTCTGGAAATGCTCTTGTGTCCATTGGAAATCTCTGTTATTGTGTCGGTAAAATGTGCCGTAAAATGTGCGGTAAAATGAGTGGTAAAATGAGTGGTAAAATGAGTGGTAATATGTTCAGTACAATGACGATACAAAGTCGTGACAGAAAATTCAGGATACCTCGTAATGATTTCGTTTCATGGAATACTCTTCTCTACATGCAAGTACCTCCAGTATATTGAGAACTGTTCAGGGACAGTTCTTTTAAACGCCATTTTGGCCTAACTGTCAACAATTCAAAGTGCGCAATGCAATTGTACTTCATGTATGCTGTTTTTATCTTGATTTAGTTTTAGAAAATAGCCGCCCCAGCTCCCATCTACAAATGTGACAGTGCAGACATATTCTTAGGAAAGGATTATCAGTTGCGGCAACAGGTTCATAGGAAATACAATATATCATTGTAGGTTTCATATTGTTTTTCAATGCCAGGAAATGATGGGAGACATAAAGCCCCCCACCATATCCCATCCCCCTATGCCAATTGCAACCCCAACTATAACAGCATTCCCTGAAAGTACTGCACATACAAAGAAACTTGAAAACTAGATTCTAGGGGATCTTCTTATGATATTGCCATGTTGCACACATTCAACTCTAAAAGTATTCATGCCTTATGATCGTCACTGTGGATATATCAAGTAAATTAATAACCATGAAAATGTAGAATGGGGTGTCAATTATCAAATTTGTATTTTAAAACACTGCTCTATAAGAATTAAAAAGTTTCGTTTGCAGCAGATTGTGTCTGCTTCCCCTACATCACTAGTGTTGAAAATTACCTGCTAAAAACGTTAAGTCTCCTTTATGAAAGATTCAGACAATCCTGGACATAATATGTTGAGAAAAAACTGCCCCCCCCCCCTTCCCCCCGCTCAAGGTTGGTTACTATGAGCTACAGTTTGCTGCTTTTTGCTCCAAAATGATCCAACATTGATTGGGGGAGGGGGGGGCTGATAGCGGGGCCTGATTTCTATGTACTATCACAAATCATTTGCTCTCCATGAAAATGGTTATTTTTCTCACCAAGTTTGTCCAGGATTTTCTGAAAATTGTGAAAAAAATTTGAGAGAGGGAAAAGAAGGATGGCGTGTTACATTTTTTAAACAACGTAATTTCTATGTAGTGGGATTAATTTCTTAACGAGAGTGTGAAACAATGACTTTTGACTCTCTTTTGATTCAGTAATTACCATTTATAACTCGCAGAGGCTATGACGTATGTGACGTCATGAACTGAGTATTATTCTCATGTCTGTTTGCTTTAGAAATGACAATACAAATAATTTCGAGTTTGGTCATTGAATAGAGGGCATGAAACGGTAGTTCAATCATCTTATTATGTTACATAGTGATTATTTGCTGCAACAACCCATTCATTATATATGACGTCACAAATCAAAGGAAGCAAAAGTGGGAGACCATGCCTATTTCTGTCCCCTTGGCAATACGTGTAGCATCAACGCAATGATTTAAGCAAACCGATAAGACTTCCTTAGACTGACTGCTTAGTTAGTATGGATTTCATTAAGACATTTTACCGACATTTTACCGTCATTTTACCCAACATTCTACCGCACATTTTACCGGTCATAAATAGTAATTTTTCAAAGGATTTGACTAAGTCCTTTAAAATCTCTTGACATTTCATGAACAGTGCTACAATGTCCACTTCACGAAATGGTGATGTACTCAAAATGTTATCCCTTCTTGAAATTGTGACAGTCTACCGCCACAAATATATAAGTAAAAAGATCTAATACTGAACTTCCTTATTAATACTCCTGGTGGTAAACTGTTCAAAAATGTTTAGTGTGATATATTTCAAAATGTTTAGGTTCGATAGTAGATTGATACAGATTAGATGCATGTAAATACACTAAAAGTTTTCTGGAAATGCTCTTGTGTCCATTGGAAATCTCTGTTATTGTGTCGGTAAAATGTGCCGTAAAATGTGCGGTAAAATGAGTGGTAAAATGAGTGGTAATATGTTCAGTACAATGACGATACAAAGTCGTGACAGAAAATTCAGGATACCTCGTAATGATTTCGTTTCATGGAATACTCTTCTCTGCATGCAAGTACCTCCAGTATATTGAGAACTGTTCAGGGACAGTTCTTTTAAACGCCATTTTGGCCTAACTGTCAACAATTCAAAGTGCGCAATGCAATTGTACTTCATGTATGCTGTTTTTATCTTGATTTAGTTTTAGAAAATAGCCGCCCCAGCTCCCATCTACAAATGTGACAGTGCAGACATATTCTTAGGAAAGGATTATCAGTTGCGGCAACAGGTTCATAGGAAATACAATATATCATTGTAGGTTTCATATTGTTTTTCAATGCCAGGAAATGATGGGAGACATAAAGCCCCCCACCATATCCCATCCCCCTATGCCAATTGCAACCCCAACTATAACAGCATTCCCTGAAAGTACTGCACATACAAAGAAACTTGAAAACTAGATTCTAGGGGATCTTCTTATGATATTGCCATGTTGCACACATTCAACTCTAAAAGTATTCATGCCTTATGATCGTCACTGTGGATATATCAAGTAAATTAATAACCATGAAAATGTAGAATGGGGTGTCAATTATCAAATTTGTATTTTAAAACACTGCTCTATAAGAATTAAAAAGTTTCGTTTGCAGCAGATTGTGTCTGCTTCCCCTACATCACTAGTGTTGAAAATTACCTGCTAAAAACGTTAAGTCTCCTTTATGAAAGATTCAGACAATCCTGGACATAATATGTTGAGAAAAAACTGCCCCCCCCCCTTCCCCCCGCTCAAGGTTGGTTACTATGAGCTACAGTTTGCTGCTTTTTGCTCCAAAATGATCCAACATTGATTGGGGGAGGGGGGGGCTGATAGCGGGGCCTGATTTCTATGTACTATCACAAATCATTTGCTCTCCATGAAAATGGTTATTTTTCTCACCAAGTTTGTCCAGGATTTTCTGAAAATTGTGAAAAAAATTTGAGAGAGGGAAAAGAAGGATGGCGTGTTACATTTTTTAAACAACGTAATTTCTATGTAGTGGGATTAATTTCTTAACGAGAGTGTGAAACAATGACTTTTGACTCTCTTTTGATTCAGTAATTACCATTTATAACTCGCAGAGGCTATGACGTATGTGACGTCATGAACTGAGTATTATTCTCATGTCTGTTTGCTTTAGAAATGACAATACAAATAATTTCGAGTTTGGTCATTGAATAGAGGGCATGAAACGGTAGTTCAATCATCTTATTATGTTACATAGTGATTATTTGCTGCAACAACCCATTCATTATATATGACGTCACAAATCAAAGGAAGCAAAAGTGGGAGACCATGCCTATTTCTGTCCCCTTGGCAATACGTGTAGCATCAACGCAATGATTTAAGCAAACCGATAAGACTTCCTTAGACTGACTGCTTAGTTAGTATGGATTTCATTAAGACATTTTACCGACATTTTACCGTCATTTTACCCAACATTCTACCGCACATTTTACCGGTCATAAATAGTAATTTTTCAAAGGATTTGACTAAGTCCTTTAAAATCTCTTGACATTTCATGAACAGTGCTACAATGTCCACTTCACGAAATGGTGATGTACTCAAAATGTTATCCCTTCTTGAAATTGTGACAGTCTACCGCCACAAATATATAAGTAAAAAGATCTAATACTGAACTTCCTTATTAATACTCCTGGTGGTAAACTGTTCAAAAATGTTTAGTGTGATATATTTCAAAATGTTTAGGTTCGATAGTAGATTGATACAGATTAGATGCATGTAAATACACTAAAAGTTTTCTGGAAATGCTCTTGTGTCCATTGGAAATCTCTGTTATTGTGTCGGTAAAATGTGCCGTAAAATGTGCGGTAAAATGAGTGGTAAAATGAGTGGTAATATGTTCAGTACAATGACGATACAAAGTCGTGACAGAAAATTCAGGATACCTCGTAATGATTTCGTTTCATGGAATACTCTTCTCTACATGCAAGTACCTCCAGTATATCGAGAACTGTTCAGGGACAGTTCTTTTAAACGCCATTTTGGCCTAACTGTCAACAATTCAAAGTGCGCAATGCAATTGTACTTCATGTATGCTGTTTTTATCTTGATTTAGTTTTAGAAAATAGCCGCCCCAGCTCCCATCTACAAATGTGACAGTGCAGACATATTCTTAGGAAAGGATTATCAGTTGCGGCAACAGGTTCATAGGAAATACAATATATCATTGTAGGTTTCATATTGTTTTTCAATGCCAGGAAATGATGGGAGACATAAAGCCCCCCACCATATCCCATCCCCCTATGCCAATTGCAACCCCAACTATAACAGCATTCCCTGAAAGTACTGCACATACAAAGAAACTTGAAAACTAGATTCTAGGGGATCTTCTTATGATATTGCCATGTTGCACACATTCAACTCTAAAAGTATTCATGCCTTATGATCGTCACTGTGGATATATCAAGTAAATTAATAACCATGAAAATGTAGAATGGGGTGTCAATTATCAAATTTGTATTTTAAAACACTGCTCTATAAGAATTAAAAAGTTTCGTTTGCAGCAGATTGTGTCTGCTTCCCCTACATCACTAGTGTTGAAAATTACCTGCTAAAAACGTTAAGTCTCCTTTATGAAAGATTCAGACAATCCTGGACATAATATGTTGAGAAAAAACTGCCCCCCCCCCCTTCCCCCCGCTCAAGGTTGGTTACTATGAGCTACAGTTTGCTGCTTTTTGCTCCAAAATGATCCAACATTGATTGGGGGAGGGGGGGGCTGATAGCGGGGCCTGATTTCTATGTACTATCACAAATCATTTGCTCTCCATGAAAATGGTTATTTTTCTCACCAAGTTTGTCCAGGATTTTCTGAAAATTGTGAAAAAAATTTGAGAGAGGGAAAAGAAGGATGGCGTGTTACATTTTTTAAACAACGTAATTTCTATGTAGTGGGATTAATTTCTTAACGAGAGTGTGAAACAATGACTTTTGACTCTCTTTTGATTCAGTAATTACCATTTATAACTCGCAGAGGCTATGACGTATGTGACGTCATGAACTGAGTATTATTCTCATGTCTGTTTGCTTTAGAAATGACAATACAAATAATTTCGAGTTTGGTCATTGAATAGAGGGCATGAAACGGTAGTTCAATCATCTTATTATGTTACATAGTGATTATTTGCTGCAACAACCCATTCATTATATATGACGTCACAAATCAAAGGAAGCAAAAGTGGGAGACCATGCCTATTTCTGTCCCCTTGGCAATACGTGTAGCATCAACGCAATGATTTAAGCAAACCGATAAGACTTCCTTAGACTGACTGCTTAGTTAGTATGGATTTCATTAAGACATTTTACCGACATTTTACCGTCATTTTACCCAACATTCTACCGCACATTTTACCGGTCATAAATAGTAATTTTTCAAAGGATTTGACTAAGTCCTTTAAAATCTCTTGACATTTCATGAACAGTGCTACAATGTCCACTTCACGAAATGGTGATGTACTCAAAATGTTATCCCTTCTTGAAATTGTGACAGTCTACCGCCACAAAAATATAAGTAAAAAGATCTAATACTGAACTTCCTTATTAATACTCCTGGTGGTAAACTGTTCAAAAATGTTTAGTGTGATATATTTCAAAATGTTTAGGTTCGATAGTAGATTGATACAGATTAGATGCATGTAAATACACTAAAAGTTTTCTGGAAATGCTCTTGTGTCCATTGGAAATCTCTGTTATTGTGTCGGTAAAATGTGCCGTAAAATGTGCGGTAAAATGAGTGGTAAAATGAGTGGTAATATGTTCAGTACAATGACGATACAAAGTCGTGACAGAAAATTCAGGATACCTCGTAATGATTTCGTTTCATGGAATACTCTTCTCTACATGCAAGTACCTCCAGTATATCGAGAACTGTTCAGGGACAGTTCTTTTAAACGCCATTTTGGCCTAACTGTCAACAATTCAAAGTGCGCAATGCAATTGTACTTCATGTATGCTGTTTTTATCTTGATTTAGTTTTAGAAAATAGCCGCCCCAGCTCCCATCTACAAATGTGACAGTGCAGACATATTCTTAGGAAAGGATTATCAGTTGCGGCAACAGGTTCATAGGAAATACAATATATCATTGTAGGTTTCATATTGTTTTTCAATGCCAGGAAATGATGGGAGACATAAAGCCCCCCACCATATCCCATCCCCCTATGCCAATTGCAACCCCAACTATAACAGCATTCCCTGAAAGTACTGCACATACAAAGAAACTTGAAAACTAGATTCTAGGGGATCTTCTTATGATATTGCCATGTTGCACACATTCAACTCTAAAAGTATTCATGCCTTATGATCGTCACTGTGGATATATCAAGTAAATTAATAACCATGAAAATGTAGAATGGGGTGTCAATTATCAAATTTGTATTTTAAAACACTGCTCTATAAGAATTAAAAAGTTTCGTTTGCAGCAGATTGTGTCTGCTTCCCCTACATCACTAGTGTTGAAAATTACCTGCTAAAAACGTTAAGTCTCCTTTATGAAAGATTCAGACAATCCTGGACATAATATGTTGAGAAAAAACTGCCCCCCCCCTTCCCCCCGCTCAATGTTGGTTACTATGAGCTAGTTTGCTGCTTATTGCTCCAAAATGATCCAACATTGATTGGGGGAGGGGGGGGCTGATAGCGGGGCCTGATTTCTATGTACTATCACAAATCATTTGCTCTCCATGAAAATGGTTATTTTTCTCACCAAGTTTGTCCAGGATTTTCTGAAAATTGTGAAAAAAATTTGAGAGAGGGAAAAGAAGGATGGCGTGTTACATTTTTTAAACAACGTAATTTCTATGTAGTGGGATTAATTTCTTAACGAGAGTGTGAAACAATGACTTTTGACTCTCTTTTGATTCAGTAATTACCATTTATAACTCGCAGAGGCTATGACGTATGTGACGTCATGAACTGAGTATTATTCTCATGTCTGTTTGCTTTAGAAATGACAATACAAATAATTTCGAGTTTGGTCATTGAATAGAGGGCATGAAACGGTAGTTCAATCATCTTATTATGTTACATAGTGATTATTTGCTGCAACAACCCATTCATTATATATGACGTCACAAATCAAAGGAAGCAAAAGTGGGAGACCATGCCTATTTCTGTCCCCTTGGCAATACGTGTAGCATCAACGCAATGATTTAAGCAAACCGATAAGACTTCCTTAGACTGACTGCTTAGTTAGTATGGATTTCATTAAGACATTTTACCGACATTTTACCGTCATTTTACCCAACATTCTACCGCACATTTTACCGGTCATAAATAGTAATTTTTCAAAGGATTTGACTAAGTCCTTTAAAATCTCTTGACATTTCATGAACAGTGCTACAATGTCCACTTCACGAAATGGTGATGTACTCAAAATGTTATCCCTTCTTGAAATTGTGACAGTCTACCGCCACAAATATATAAGTAAAAAGATCTAATACTGAACTTCCTTATTAATACTCCTGGTGGTAAACTGTTCAAAAATGTTTAGTGTGATATATTTCAAAATGTTTAGGTTCGATAGTAGATTGATACAGATTAGATGCATGTAAATACACTAAAAGTTTTCTGGAAATGCTCTTGTGTCCATTGGAAATCTCTGTTATTGTGTCGGTAAAATGTGCCGTAAAATGTGCGGTAAAATGAGTGGTAAAATGAGTGGTAATATGTTCAGTACAATGACGATACAAAGTCGTGACAGAAAATTCAGGATACCTCGTAATGATTTCGTTTCATGGAATACTCTTCTCTACATGCAAGTACCTCCAGTATATCGAGAACTGTTCAGGGACAGTTCTTTTAAACGCCATTTTGGCCTAACTGTCAACAATTCAAAGTGCGCAATGCAATTGTACTTCATGTATGCTGTTTTTATCTTGATTTAGTTTTAGAAAATAGCCGCCCCAGCTCCCATCTACAAATGTGACAGTGCAGACATATTCTTAGGAAAGGATTATCAGTTGCGGCAACAGGTTCATAGGAAATACAATATATCATTGTAGGTTTCATATTGTTTTTCAATGCCAGGAAATGATGGGAGACATAAAGCCCCCCACCATATCCCATCCCCCTATGCCAATTGCAACCCCAACTATAACAGCATTCCCTGAAAACCCATTCATTATATATGACGTCACAAATCAAAGGAAGCAAAAGTGGGAGACCATGCCTATTTCTGTCCCCTTGGCAATACGTGTAGCATCAACGCAATGATTTAAGCAAACCGATAAGACTTCCTTAGACTGACTGCTTAGTTAGTATGGATTTCATTAAGACATTTTACCGACATTTTACCGTCATTTTACCCAACATTCTACCGCACATTTTACCGGTCATAAATAGTAATTTTTCAAAGGATTTGACTAAGTCCTTTAAAATCTCTTGACATTTCATGAACAGTGCTACAATGTCCACTTCACGAAATGGTGATGTACTCAAAATGTTATCCCTTCTTGAAATTGTGACAGTCTACCGCCACAAATATATAAGTAAAAAGATCTAATACTGAACTTCCTTATTAATACTCCTGGTGGTAAACTGTTCAAAAATGTTTAGTGTGATATATTTCAAAATGTTTAGGTTCGATAGTAGATTGATACAGATTAGATGCATGTAAATACACTAAAAGTTTTCTGGAAATGCTCTTGTGTCCATTGGAAATCTCTGTTATTGTGTCGGTAAAATGTGCCGTCAAATGTGCGGTAAAATGAGTGGTAAAATGAGTGGTAATATGTTCAGTACAATGACGATACAAAGTCGTGACAGAAAATTCAGGATACCTCGTAATGATTTCGTTTCATGGAATACTCTTCTCTACATGCAAGTACCTCCAGTATATTGAGAACTGTTCAGGGACAGTTCTTTTAAACGCCATTTTGGCCTAACTGTCAACAATTCAAAGTGCGCAATGCAATTGTACTTCATGTATGCTGTTTTTATCTTGATTTAGTTTTAGAAAATAGCCGCCCCAGCTCCCATCTACAAATGTGACAGTGCAGACATATTCTTAGGAAAGGATTATCAGTTGCGGCAACAGGTTCATAGGAAATACAATATATCATTGTAGGTTTCATATTGTTTTTCAATGCCAGGAAATGATGGGAGACATAAAGCCCCCCACCATATCCCATCCCCCTATGCCAATTGCAACCCCAACTATAACAGCATTCCCTGAAAGTACTGCACATACAAAGAAACTTGAAAACTAGATTCTAGGGGATCTTCTTATGATATTGCCATGTTGCACACATTCAACTCTAAAAGTATTCATGCCTTATGATCGTCACTGTGGATATATCAAGTAAATTAATAACCATGAAAATGTAGAATGGGGTGTCAATTATCAAATTTGTATTTTAAAACACTGCTCTATAAGAATTAAAAAGTTTCGTTTGCAGCAGATTGTGTCTGCTTCCCCTACATCACTAGTGTTGAAAATTACCTGCTAAAAACGTTAAGTCTCCTTTATGAAAGATTCAGACAATCCTGGACATAATATGTTGAGAAAAAACTGCCCCCCCCCCCTTCCCCCCGCTCAATGTTGGTTACTATGAGCTAGTTTGCTGCTTATTGCTCCAAAATGATCCAACATTGATTGGGGGAGGGGGGGGGCTGATAGCGGGGCCTGATTTCTATGTACTATCACAAATCATTTGCTCTCCATGAAAATGGTTATTTTTCTCACCAAGTTTGTCCAGGATTTTCTGAAAATTGTGAAAAAAATTTGAGAGAGGGAAAAGAAGGATGGCGTGTTACATTTTTTAAACAACGTAATTTCTATGTAGTGGGATTAATTTCTTAACGAGAGTGTGAAACAATGACTTTTGACTCTCTTTTGATTCAGTAATTACCATTTATAACTCGCAGAGGCTATGACGTATGTGACGTCATGAACTGAGTATTATTCTCATGTCTGTTTGCTTTAGAAATGACAATACAAATAATTTCGAGTTTGGTCATTGAATAGAGGGCATGAAACGGTAGTTCAATCATCTTATTATGTTACATAGTGATTATTTGCTGCAACAACCCATTCATTATATATGACGTCACAAATCAAAGGAAGCAAAAGTGGGAGACCATGCCTATTTCTGTCCCCTTGGCAATACGTGTAGCATCAACGCAATGATTTAAGCAAACCGATAAGACTTCCTTAGACTGACTGCTTAGTTAGTATGGATTTCATTAAGACATTTTACCGACATTTTACCGTCATTTTACCCAACATTCTACCGCACATTTTACCGGTCATAAATAGTAATTTTTCAAAGGATTTGACTAAGTCCTTTAAAATCTCTTGACATTTCATGAACAGTGCTACAATGTCCACTTCACGAAATGGTGATGTACTCAAAATGTTATCCCTTCTTGAAATTGTGACAGTCTACCGCCACAAATATATAAGTAAAAAGATCTAATACTGAACTTCCTTATTAATACTCCTGGTGGTAAACTGTTCAAAAATGTTTAGTGTGATATATTTCAAAATGTTTAGGTTCGATAGTAGATTGATACAGATTAGATGCATGTAAATACACTAAAAGTTTTCTGGAAATGCTCTTGTGTCCATTGGAAATCTCTGTTATTGTGTCGGTAAAATGTGCCGTAAAATGTGCGGTAAAATGAGTGGTAAAATGAGTGGTAATATGTTCAGTACAATGACGATACAAAGTCGTGACAGAAAATTCAGGATACCTCGTAATGATTTCGTTTCATGGAATACTCTTCTCTACATGCAAGTACCTCCAGTATATCGAGAACTGTTCAGGGACAGTTCTTTTAAACGCCATTTTGGCCTAACTGTCAACAATTCAAAGTGCGCAATGCAATTGTACTTCATGTATGCTGTTTTTATCTTGATTTAGTTTTAGAAAATAGCCGCCCCAGCTCCCATCTACAAATGTGACAGTGCAGACATATTCTTAGGAAAGGATTATCAGTTGCGGCAACAGGTTCATAGGAAATACAATATATCATTGTAGGTTTCATATTGTTTTTCAATGCCAGGAAATGATGGGAGACATAAAGCCCCCAACCATATCCCATCCCCCTATGCCAATTGCAACCCCAACTATAACAGCATTCCCTGAAAGTACTGCACATACAAAGAAACTTGAAAACTAGATTCTAGGGGATCTTCTTATGATATTGCCATGTTGCACACATTCAACTCTAAAAGTATTCATGCCTTATGATCGTCACTGTGGATATATCAAGTAAATTAATAACCATGAAAATGTAGAATGGGGTGTCAATTATCAAATTTGTATTTTAAAACACTGCTCTATAAGAATTAAAAAGTTTCGTTTGCAGCAGATTGTGTCTGCTTCCCCTACATCACTAGTGTTGAAAATTACCTGCTAAAAACGTTAAGTCTCCTTTATGAAAGATTCAGACAATCCTGGACATAATATGTTGAGAAAAAACTGCCCCCCCCCCTTCCCCCCGCTCAATGTTGGTTACTATGAGCTACAGTTTGCTGCTTTTTGCTCCAAAATGATCCAACATTGATTGGGGGAGGGGGGGGGCTGATAGCGGGGCCTGATTTCTATGTACTATCACAAATCATTTGCTCTCCATGAAAATGGTTATTTTTCTCACCAAGTTTGTCCAGGATTTTCTGAAAATTGTGAAAAAAATTTGAGAGAGGGAAAAGAAGGATGGCGTGTTACATTTTTTAAACAACGTAATTTCTATGTAGTGGGATTAATTTCTTAACGAGAGTGTGAAACAATGACTTTTGACTCTCTTTTGATTCAGTAATTACCATTTATAACTCGCAGAGGCTATGACGTATGTGACGTCATGAACTGAGTATTATTCTCATGTCTGTTTGCTTTAGAAATGACAATACAAATAATTTCGAGTTTGGTCATTGAATAGAGGGCATGAAACGGTAGTTCAATCATCTTATTATGTTACATAGTGATTATTTGCTGCAACAACCCATTCATTATATATGACGTCACAAATCAAAGGAAGCAAAAGTGGGAGACCATGCCTATTTCTGTCCCCTTGGCAATACGTGTAGCATCAACGCAATGATTTAAGCAAACCGATAAGACTTCCTTAGACTGACTGCTTAGTTAGTATGGATTTCATTAAGACATTTTACCGACATTTTACCGTCATTTTACCCAACATTCTACCGCACATTTTACCGGTCATAAATAGTAATTTTTCAAAGGATTTGACTAAGTCCTTTAAAATCTCTTGACATTTCATGAACAGTGCTACAATGTCCACTTCACGAAATGGTGATGTACTCAAAATGTTATCCCTTCTTGAAATTGTGACAGTCTACCGCCACAAATATATAAGTAAAAAGATCTAATACTGAACTTCCTTATTAATACTCCTGGTGGTAAACTGTTCAAAAATGTTTAGTGTGATATATTTCAAAATGTTTAGGTTCGATAGTAGATTGATACAGATTAGATGCATGTAAATACACTAAAAGTTTTCTGGAAATGCTCTTGTGTCCATTGGAAATCTCTGTTATTGTGTCGGTAAAATGTGCCGTAAAATGTGCGGTAAAATGAGTGGTAAAATGAGTGGTAATATGTTCAGTACAATGACGATACAAAGTCGTGACAGAAAATTCAGGATACCTCGTAATGATTTCGTTTCATGGAATACTCTTCTCTACATGCAAGTACCTCCAGTATATCGAGAACTGTTCAGGGACAGTTCTTTTAAACGCCATTTTGGCCTAACTGTCAACAATTCAAAGTGCGCAATGCAATTGTACTTCATGTATGCTGTTTTTATCTTGATTTAGTTTTAGAAAATAGCCGCCCCAGCTCCCATCTACAAATGTGACAGTGCAGACATATTCTTAGGAAAGGATTATCAGTTGCGGCAACAGGTTCATAGGAAATACAATATATCATTGTAGGTTTCATATTGTTTTTCAATGCCAGGAAATGATGGGAGACATAAAGCCCCCAACCATATCCCATCCCCCTATGCCAATTGCAACCCCAACTATAACAGCATTCCCTGAAAGTACTGCACATACAAAGAAACTTGAAAACTAGATTCTAGGGGATCTTCTTATGATATTGCCATGTTGCACACATTCAACTCTAAAAGTATTCATGCCTTATGATCGTCACTGTGGATATATCAAGTAAATTAATAACCATGAAAATGTAGAATGGGGTGTCAATTATCAAATTTGTATTTTAAAACACTGCTCTATAAGAATTAAAAAGTTTCGTTTGCAGCAGATTGTGTCTGCTTCCCCTACATCACTAGTGTTGAAAATTACCTGCTAAAAACGTTAAGTCTCCTTTATGAAAGATTCAGACAATCCTGGACATAGTATGTTGAGAAAAAACTGCCCCCCCCCCCTTCCCCCCGCTCAATGTTGGTTACTATGAGCTACAGTTTGCTGCTTTTTGCTCCAAAATGATCCAACATTGATTGGGGGAGGGGGGGGGGCTGATAGCGGGGCCTGATTTCTATGTACTATCACAAATCATTTGCTCTCCATGAAAATGGTTATTTTTCTCACCAAGTTTGTCCAGGATTTTCTGAAAATTGTGAAAAAAATTTGAGAGAGGGAAAAGAAGGATGGCGTGTTACATTTTTTAAACAACGTAATTTCTATGTAGTGGGATTAATTTCTTAACGAGAGTGTGAAACAATGACTTTTGACTCTCTTTTGATTCAGTAATTACCATTTATAACTCGCAGAGGCTATGACGTATGTGACGTCATGAACTGAGTATTATTCTCATGTCTGTTTGCTTTAGAAATGACAATACAAATAATTTCGAGTTTGGTCATTGAATAGAGGGCATGAAACGGTAGTTCAATCATCTTATTATGTTACATAGTGATTATTTGCTGCAACAACCCATTCATTATATATGACGTCACAAATCAAAGGAAGCAAAAGTGGGAGACCATGCCTATTTCTGTCCCCTTGGCAATACGTGTAGCATCAACGCAATGATTTAAGCAAACCGATAAGACTTCCTTAGACTGACTGCTTAGTTAGTATGGATTTCATTAAGACATTTTACCGACATTTTACCGTCATTTTACCCAACATTCTACCGCACATTTTACCGGTCATAAATAGTAATTTTTCAAAGGATTTGACTAAGTCCTTTAAAATCTCTTGACATTTCATGAACAGTGCTACAATGTCCACTTCACGAAATGGTGATGTACTCAAAATGTTATCCCTTCTTGAAATTGTGACAGTCTACCGCCACAAATATATAAGTAAAAAGATCTAATACTGAACTTCCTTATTAATACTCCTGGTGGTAAACTGTTCAAAAATGTTTAGTGTGATATATTTCAAAATGTTTAGGTTCGATAGTAGATTGATACAGATTAGATGCATGTAAATACACTAAAAGTTTTCTGGAAATGCTCTTGTGTCCATTGGAAATCTCTGTTATTGTGTCGGTAAAATGTGCCGTAAAATGTGCGGTAAAATGAGTGGTAAAATGAGTGGTAATATGTTCAGTACAATGACGATACAAAGTCGTGACAGAAAATTCAGGATACCTCGTAATGATTTCGTTTCATGGAATACTCTTCTCTGCATGCAAGTACCTCCAGTATATCGAGAACTGTTCAGGGACAGTTCTTTTAAACGCCATTTTGGCCTAACTGTCAACAATTCAAAGTGCGCAATGCAATTGTACTTCATGTATGCTGTTTTTATCTTGATTTAGTTTTAGAAAATAGCCGCCCCAGCTCCCATCTACAAATGTGACAGTGCAGACATATTCTTAGGAAAGGATTATCAGTTGCGGCAACAGGTTCATAGGAAATACAATATATCATTGTAGGTTTCATATTGTTTTTCAATGCCAGGAAATGATGGGAGACATAAAGCCCCCAACCATATCCCATCCCCCTATGCCAATTGCAACCCCAACTATAACAGCATTCCCTGAAAGTACTGCACATACAAAGAAACTTGAAAACTAGATTCTAGGGGATCTTCTTATGATATTGCCATGTTGCACACATTCAACTCTAAAAGTATTCATGCCTTATGATCGTCACTGTGGATATATCAAGTAAATTAATAACCATGAAAATGTAGAATGGGGTGTCAATTATCAAATTTGTATTTTAAAACACTGCTCTATAAGAATTAAAAAGTTTCGTTTGCAGCAGATTGTGTCTGCTTCCCCTACATCACTAGTGTTGAAAATTACCTGCTAAAAACGTTAAGTCTCCTTTATGAAAGATTCAGACAATCCTGGACATAGTATGTTGAGAAAAAACTGCCCCCCCCCCTTCCCCCCGCTCAATGTTGGTTACTATGAGCTACAGTTTGCTGCTTTTTGCTCCAAAATGATCCAACATTGATTGGGGGAGGGGGGGGGGGCTGATAGCGGGGCCTGATTTCTATGTACTATCACAAATCATTTGCTCTCCATGAAAATGGTTATTTTTCTCACCAAGTTTGTCCAGGATTTTCTGAAAATTGTGAAAAAAATTTGAGAGAGGGAAAAGAAGGATGGCGTGTTACATTTTTTAAACAACGTAATTTCTATGTAGTGGGATTAATTTCTTAACGAGAGTGTGAAACAATGACTTTTGACTCTCTTTTGATTCAGTAATTACCATTTATAACTCGCAGAGGCTATGACGTATGTGACGTCATGAACTGAGTATTATTCTCATGTCTGTTTGCTTTAGAAATGACAATACAAATAATTTCGAGTTTGGTCATTGAATAGAGGGCATGAAACGGTAGTTCAATCATCTTATTATGTTACATAGTGATTATTTGCTGCAACAACCCATTCATTATATATGACGTCACAAATCAAAGGAAGCAAAAGTGGGAGACCATGCCTATTTCTGTCCCCTTGGCAATACGTGTAGCATCAACGCAATGATTTAAGCAAACCGATAAGACTTCCTTAGACTGACTGCTTAGTTAGTATGGATTTCATTAAGACATTTTACCGACATTTTACCGTCATTTTACCCAACATTCTACCGCACATTTTACCGGTCATAAATAGTAATTTTTCAAAGGATTTGACTAAGTCCTTTAAAATCTCTTGACATTTCATGAACAGTGCTACAATGTCCACTTCACGAAATGGTGATGTACTCAAAATGTTATCCCTTCTTGAAATTGTGACAGTCTACCGCCACAAATATATAAGTAAAAAGATCTAATACTGAACTTCCTTATTAATACTCCTGGTGGTAAACTGTTCAAAAATGTTTAGTGTGATATATTTCAAAATGTTTAGGTTCGATAGTAGATTGATACAGATTAGATGCATGTAAATACACTAAAAGTTTTCTGGAAATGCTCTTGTGTCCATTGGAAATCTCTGTTATTGTGTCGGTAAAATGTGCCGTAAAATGTGCGGTAAAATGAGTGGTAAAATGAGTGGTAATATGTTCAGTACAATGACGATACAAAGTCGTGACAGAAAATTCAGGATACCTCGTAATGATTTCGTTTCATGGAATACTCTTCTCTGCATGCAAGTACCTCCAGTATATTGAGAACTGTTCAGGGACAGTTCTTTTAAACGCCATTTTGGCCTAACTGTCAACAATTCAAAGTGCGCAATGCAATTGTACTTCATGTATGCTGTTTTTATCTTGATTTAGTTTTAGAAAATAGCCGCCCCAGCTCCCATCTACAAATGTGACAGTGCAGACATATTCTTAGGAAAGGATTATCAGTTGCGGCAACAGGTTCATAGGAAATACAATATATCATTGTAGGTTTCATATTGTTTTTCAATGCCAGGAAATGATGGGAGACATAAAGCCCCCAACCATATCCCATCCCCCTATGCCAATTGCAACCCCAACTATAACAGCATTCCCTGAAAGTACTGCACATACAAAGAAACTTGAAAACTAGATTCTAGGGGATCTTCTTATGATATTGCCATGTTGCACACATTCAACTCTAAAAGTATTCATGCCTTATGATCGTCACTGTGGATATATCAAGTAAATTAATAACCATGAAAATGTAGAATGGGGTGTCAATTATCAAATTTGTATTTTAAAACACTGCTCTATAAGAATTAAAAAGTTTCGTTTGCAGCAGATTGTGTCTGCTTCCCCTACATCACTAGTGTTGAAAATTACCTGCTAAAAACGTTAAGTCTCCTTTATGAAAGATTCAGACAATCCTGGACATAGTATGTTGAGAAAAAACTGCCCCCCCCCCTTCCCCCCGCTCAATGTTGGTTACTATGAGCTACAGTTTGCTGCTTTTTGCTCCAAAATGATCCAACATTGATTGGGGGAGGGGGGGGGGGCTGATAGCGGGGCCTGATTTCTATGTACTATCACAAATCATTTGCTCTCCATGAAAATGGTTATTTTTCTCACCAAGTTTGTCCAGGATTTTCTGAAAATTGTGAAAAAAATTTGAGAGAGGGAAAAGAAGGATGGCGTGTTACATTTTTTAAACAACGTAATTTCTATGTAGTGGGATTAATTTCTTAACGAGAGTGTGAAACAATGACTTTTGACTCTCTTTTGATTCAGTAATTACCATTTATAACTCGCAGAGGCTATGACGTATGTGACGTCATGAACTGAGTATTATTCTCATGTCTGTTTGCTTTAGAAATGACAATACAAATAATTTCGAGTTTGGTCATTGAATAGAGGGCATGAAACGGTAGTTCAATCATCTTATTATGTTACATAGTGATTATTTGCTGCAACAACCCATTCATTATATATGACGTCACAAATCAAAGGAAGCAAAAGTGGGAGACCATGCCTATTTCTGTCCCCTTGGCAATACGTGTAGCATCAACGCAATGATTTAAGCAAACCGATAAGACTTCCTTAGACTGACTGCTTAGTTAGTATGGATTTCATTAAGACATTTTACCGACATTTTACCGTCATTTTACCCAACATTCTACCGCACATTTTACCGGTCATAAATAGTAATTTTTCAAAGGATTTGACTAAGTCCTTTAAAATCTCTTGACATTTCATGAACAGTGCTACAATGTCCACTTCACGAAATGGTGATGTACTCAAAATGTTATCCCTTCTTGAAATTGTGACAGTCTACCGCCACAAATATATAAGTAAAAAGATCTAATACTGAACTTCCTTATTAATACTCCTGGTGGTAAACTGTTCAAAAATGTTTAGTGTGATATATTTCAAAATGTTTAGGTTCGATAGTAGATTGATACAGATTAGATGCATGTAAATACACTAAAAGTTTTCTGGAAATGCTCTTGTGTCCATTGGAAATCTCTGTTATTGTGTCGGTAAAATGTGCCGTAAAATGTGCGGTAAAATGAGTGGTAAAATGAGTGGTAATATGTTCAGTACAATGACGATACAAAGTCGTGACAGAAAATTCAGGATACCTCGTAATGATTTCGTTTCATGGAATACTCTTCTCTGCATGCAAGTACCTCCAGTATATCGAGAACTGTTCAGGGACAGTTCTTTTAAACGCCATTTTGGCCTAACTGTCAACAATTCAAAGTGCGCAATGCAATTGTACTTCATGTATGCTGTTTTTATCTTGATTTAGTTTTAGAAAATAGCCGCCCCAGCTCCCATCTACAAATGTGACAGTGCAGACATATTCTTAGGAAAGGATTATCAGTTGCGGCAACAGGTTCATAGGAAATACAATATATCATTGTAGGTTTCATATTGTTTTTCAATGCCAGGAAATGATGGGAGACATAAAGCCCCCAACCATATCCCATCCCCCTATGCCAATTGCAACCCCAACTATAACAGCATTCCCTGAAAGTACTGCACATACAAAGAAACTTGAAAACTAGATTCTAGGGGATCTTCTTATGATATTGCCATGTTGCACACATTCAACTCTAAAAGTATTCATGCCTTATGATCGTCACTGTGGATATATCAAGTAAATTAATAACCATGAAAATGTAGAATGGGGTGTCAATTATCAAATTTGTATTTTAAAACACTGCTCTATAAGAATTAAAAAGTTTCGTTTGCAGCAGATTGTGTCTGCTTCCCCTACATCACTAGTGTTGAAAATTACCTGCTAAAAACGTTAAGTCTCCTTTATGAAAGATTCAGACAATCCTGGACATAGTATGTTGAGAAAAAACTGCCCCCCCCCCTTCCCCCCGCTCAATGTTGGTTACTATGAGCTACAGTTTGCTGCTTTTTGCTCCAAAATGATCCAACATTGATTGGGGGAGGGGGGGGGGGCTGATAGCGGGGCCTGATTTCTATGTACTATCACAAATCATTTGCTCTCCATGAAAATGGTTATTTTTCTCACCAAGTTTGTCCAGGATTTTCTGAAAATTGTGAAAAAAATTTGAGAGAGGGAAAAGAAGGATGGCGTGTTACATTTTTTAAACAACGTAATTTCTATGTAGTGGGATTAATTTCTTAACGAGAGTGTGAAACAATGACTTTTGACTCTCTTTTGATTCAGTAATTACCATTTATAACTCGCAGAGGCTATGACGTATGTGACGTCATGAACTGAGTATTATTCTCATGTCTGTTTGCTTTAGAAATGACAATACAAATAATTTCGAGTTTGGTCATTGAATAGAGGGCATGAAACGGTAGTTCAATCATCTTATTATGTTACATAGTGATTATTTGCTGCAACAACCCATTCATTATATATGACGTCACAAATCAAAGGAAGCAAAAGTGGGAGACCATGCCTATTTCTGTCCCCTTGGCAATACGTGTAGCATCAACGCAATGATTTAAGCAAACCGATAAGACTTCCTTAGACTGACTGCTTAGTTAGTATGGATTTCATTAAGACATTTTACCGACATTTTACCGTCATTTTACCCAACATTCTACCGCACATTTTACCGGTCATAAATAGTAATTTTTCAAAGGATTTGACTAAGTCCTTTAAAATCTCTTGACATTTCATGAACAGTGCTACAATGTCCACTTCACGAAATGGTGATGTACTCAAAATGTTATCCCTTCTTGAAATTGTGACAGTCTACCGCCACAAATATATAAGTAAAAAGATCTAATACTGAACTTCCTTATTAATACTCCTGGTGGTAAACTGTTCAAAAATGTTTAGTGTGATATATTTCAAAATGTTTAGGTTCGATAGTAGATTGATACAGATTAGATGCATGTAAATACACTAAAAGTTTTCTGGAAATGCTCTTGTGTCCATTGGAAATCTCTGTTATTGTGTCGGTAAAATGTGCCGTAAAATGTGCGGTAAAATGAGTGGTAAAATGAGTGGTAATATGTTCAGTACAATGACGATACAAAGTCGTGACAGAAAATTCAGGATACCTCGTAATGATTTCGTTTCATGGAATACTCTTCTCTGCATGCAAGTACCTCCAGTATATCGAGAACTGTTCAGGGACAGTTCTTTTAAACGCCATTTTGGCCTAACTGTCAACAATTCAAAGTGCGCAATGCAATTGTACTTCATGTATGCTGTTTTTATCTTGATTTAGTTTTAGAAAATAGCCGCCCCAGCTCCCATCTACAAATGTGACAGTGCAGACATATTCTTAGGAAAGGATTATCAGTTGCGGCAACAGGTTCATAGGAAATACAATATATCATTGTAGGTTTCATATTGTTTTTCAATGCCAGGAAATGATGGGAGACATAAAGCCCCCAACCATATCCCATCCCCCTATGCCAATTGCAACCCCAACTATAACAGCATTCCCTGAAAGTACTGCACATACAAAGAAACTTGAAAACTAGATTCTAGGGGATCTTCTTATGATATTGCCATGTTGCACACATTCAACTCTAAAAGTATTCATGCCTTATGATCGTCACTGTGGATATATCAAGTAAATTAATAACCATGAAAATGTAGAATGGGGTGTCAATTATCAAATTTGTATTTTAAAACACTGCTCTATAAGAATTAAAAAGTTTCGTTTGCAGCAGATTGTGTCTGCTTCCCCTACATCACTAGTGTTGAAAATTACCTGCTAAAAACGTTAAGTCTCCTTTATGAAAGATTCAGACAATCCTGGACATAGTATGTTGAGAAAAAACTGCCCCCCCCCCCCTTCCCCCCGCTCAATGTTGGTTACTATGAGCTACAGTTTGCTGCTTTTTGCTCCAAAATGATCCAACATTGATTGGGGGAGGGGGGGGGGGGGCTGATAGCGGGGCCTGATTTCTATGTACTATCACAAATCATTTGCTCTCCATGAAAATGGTTATTTTTCTCACCAAGTTTGTCCAGGATTTTCTGAAAATTGTGAAAAAAATTTGCGAGAGGGAAAAGAAGGGTGGCGTGTTACATTTTTTAAACAACGTTATTTCTATGTAGTGCGATTAATTTCTTAACGAGAGTGTGAAACAATGACTTTTGACTCTCTTTTGATTCAGTAATTACCATTTATAACTCGCAGAGGCTATGACGTATGTGACGTCATGAACTGAGTATTATTCTCATGTCTGTTTGCTTTAGAAATGACAATACAAATAATTTCGAGTTTGGTCATTGAATAGAGGGCATGAAACGGTAGTTCAATCATCTTATTATGTTACATAGTGATTATTTGCTGCAACAACCCATTCATTATATATGACGTCACAAATCAAAGGAAGCAAAAGTGGGAGACCATGCCTATTTCTGTCCCCTTGGCAATACGTGTAGCATCAACGCAATGATTTAAGCAAACCGATAAGACTTCCTTAGACTGACTGCTTAGTTAGTATGGATTTCATTAAGACATTTTACCGACATTTTACCGTCATTTTACCCAACATTCTACCGCACATTTTACCGGTCATAAATAGTAATTTTTCAAAGGATTTGACTAAGTCCTTTAAAATCTCTTGACATTTCATGAACAGTGCTACAATGTCCACTTCACGAAATGGTGATGTACTCAAAATGTTATCCCTTCTTGAAATTGTGACAGTCTACCGCCACAAATATATAAGTAAAAAGATCTAATACTGAACTTCCTTATTAATACTCCTGGTGGTAAACTGTTCAAAAATGTTTAGTGTGATATATTTCAAAATGTTTAGGTTCGATAGTAGATTGATACAGATTAGATGCATGTAAATACACTAAAAGTTTTCTGGAAATGCTCTTGTGTCCATTGGAAATCTCTGTTATTGTGTCGGTAAAATGTGCCGTAAAATGTGCGGTAAAATGAGTGGTAAAATGAGTGGTAATATGTTCAGTACAATGACGATACAAAGTCGTGACAGAAAATTCAGGATACCTCGTAATGATTTCGTTTCATGGAATACTCTTCTCTACATGCAAGTACCTCCAGTATATCGAGAACTGTTCAGGGACAGTTCTTTTAAACGCCATTTTGGCCTAACTGTCAACAATTCAAAGTGCGCAATGCAATTGTACTTCATGTATGCTGTTTTTATCTTGATTTAGTTTTAGAAAATAGCCGCCCCAGCTCCCATCTACAAATGTGACAGTGCAGACATATTCTTAGGAAAGGATTATCAGTTGCGGCAACAGGTTCATAGGAAATACAATATATCATTGTAGGTTTCATATTGTTTTTCAATGCCAGGAAATGATGGGAGACATAAAGCCCCCAACCATATCCCATCCCCCTATGCCAATTGCAACCCCAACTATAACAGCATTCCCTGAAAGTACTGCACATACAAAGAAACTTGAAAACTAGATTCTAGGGGATCTTCTTATGATATTGCCATGTTGCACACATTCAACTCTAAAAGTATTCATGCCTTATGATCGTCACTGTGGATATATCAAGTAAATTAATAACCATGAAAATGTAGAATGGGGTGTCAATTATCAAATTTGTATTTTAAAACACTGCTCTATAAGAATTAAAAAGTTTCGTTTGCAGCAGATTGTGTCTGCTTCCCCTACATCACTAGTGTTGAAAATTACCTGCTAAAAACGTTAAGTCTCCTTTATGAAAGATTCAGACAATCCTGGACATAGTATGTTGAGAAAAAACTGCCCCCCCCCCCTTCCCCCCGCTCAATGTTGGTTACTATGAGCTACAGTTTGCTGCTTTTTGCTCCAAAATGATCCAACATTGATTGGGGGAGGGGGGGGGGGGCTGATAGCGGGGCCTGATTTCTATGTACTATCACAAATCATTTGCTCTCCATGAAAATGGTTATTTTTCTCACCAAGTTTGTCCAGGATTTTCTGAAAATTGTGAAAAAAATTTGAGAGAGGGAAAAGAAGGATGGCGTGTTACATTTTTTAAACAACGTAATTTCTATGTAGTGGGATTAATTTCTTAACGAGAGTGTGAAACAATGACTTTTGACTCTCTTTTGATTCAGTAATTACCATTTATAACTCGCAGAGGCTATGACGTATGTGACGTCATGAACTGAGTATTATTCTCATGTCTGTTTGCTTTAGAAATGACAATACAAATAATTTCGAGTTTGGTCATTGAATAGAGGGCATGAAACGGTAGTTCAATCATCTTATTATGTTACATAGTGATTATTTGCTGCAACAACCCATTCATTATATATGACGTCACAAATCAAAGGAAGCAAAAGTGGGAGACCATGCCTATTTCTGTCCCCTTGGCAATACGTGTAGCATCAACGCAATGATTTAAGCAAACCGATAAGACTTCCTTAGACTGACTGCTTAGTTAGTATGGATTTCATTAAGACATTTTACCGACATTTTACCGTCATTTTACCCAACATTCTACCGCACATTTTACCGGTCATAAATAGTAATTTTTCAAAGGATTTGACTAAGTCCTTTAAAATCTCTTGACATTTCATGAACAGTGCTACAATGTCCACTTCACGAAATGGTGATGTACTCAAAATGTTATCCCTTCTTGAAATTGTGACAGTCTACCGCCACAAATATATAAGTAAAAAGATCTAATACTGAACTTCCTTATTAATACTCCTGGTGGTAAACTGTTCAAAAATGTTTAGTGTGATATATTTCAAAATGTTTAGGTTCGATAGTAGATTGATACAGATTAGATGCATGTAAATACACTAAAAGTTTTCTGGAAATGCTCTTGTGTCCATTGGAAATCTCTGTTATTGTGTCGGTAAAATGTGCCGTAAAATGTGCGGTAAAATGAGTGGTAAAATGAGTGGTAATATGTTCAGTACAATGACGATACAAAGTCGTGACAGAAAATTCAGGATACCTCGTAATGATTTCGTTTCATGGAATACTCTTCTCTGCATGCAAGTACCTCCAGTATATCGAGAACTGTTCAGGGACAGTTCTTTTAAACGCCATTTTGGCCTAACTGTCAACAATTCAAAGTGCGCAATGCAATTGTACTTCATGTATGCTGTTTTTATCTTGATTTAGTTTTAGAAAATAGCCGCCCCAGCTCCCATCTACAAATGTGACAGTGCAGACATATTCTTAGGAAAGGATTATCAGTTGCGGCAACAGGTTCATAGGAAATACAATATATCATTGTAGGTTTCATATTGTTTTTCAATGCCAGGAAATGATGGGAGACATAAAGCCCCCAACCATATCCCATCCCCCTATGCCAATTGCAACCCCAACTATAACAGCATTCCCTGAAAGTACTGCACATACAAAGAAACTTGAAAACTAGATTCTAGGGGATCTTCTTATGATATTGCCATGTTGCACACATTCAACTCTAAAAGTATTCATGCCTTATGATCGTCACTGTGGATATATCAAGTAAATTAATAACCATGAAAATGTAGAATGGGGTGTCAATTATCAAATTTGTATTTTAAAACACTGCTCTATAAGAATTAAAAAGTTTCGTTTGCAGCAGATTGTGTCTGCTTCCCCTACATCACTAGTGTTGAAAATTACCTGCTAAAAACGTTAAGTCTCCTTTATGAAAGATTCAGACAATCCTGGACATAATATGTTGAGAAAAAACTGCCCCCCCCCCCCTTCCCCCCGCTCAATGTTGGTTACTATGAGCTACAGTTTGCTGCTTATTGCTCCAAAATGATCCAACATCGATTGGGGGAGGGGGGGGGGCTGATAGCGGGGCCTGATTTCTATGTACTATCACAAATCATTTGCTCTCCATGAAAATGGTTATTTTTCTCACCAAGTTTGTCCAGGATTTTCTGAAAATTGTGAAAAAAATTTGAGAGAGGGAAAAGAAGGATGGCGTGTTACATTTTTTAAACAACGTAATTTCTATGTAGTGGGATTAATTTCTTAACGAGAGTGTGAAACAATGACTTTTGACTCTCTTTTGATTCAGTAATTACCATTTATAACTCGCAGAGGCTATGACGTATGTGACGTCATGAACTGAGTATTATTCTCATGTCTGTTTGCTTTAGAAATGACAATACAAATAATTTCGAGTTTGGTCATTGAATAGAGGGCATGAAACGGTAGTTCAATCATCTTATTATGTTACATAGTGATTATTTGCTGCAACAACCCATTCATTATATATGACGTCACAAATCAAAGGAAGCAAAAGTGGGAGACCATGCCTATTTCTGTCCCCTTGGCAATACGTGTAGCATCAACGCAATGATTTAAGCAAACCGATAAGACTTCCTTAGACTGACTGCTTAGTTAGTATGGATTTCATTAAGACATTTTACCGACATTTTACCGTCATTTTACCCAACATTCTACCGCACATTTTACCGGTCATAAATAGTAATTTTTCAAAGGATTTGACTAAGTCCTTTAAAATCTCTTGACATTTCATGAACAGTGCTACAATGTCCACTTCACGAAATGGTGATGTACTCAAAATGTTATCCCTTCTTGAAATTGTGACAGTCTACCGCCACAAATATATAAGTAAAAAGATCTAATACTGAACTTCCTTATTAATACTCCTGGTGGTAAACTGTTCAAAAATGTTTAGTGTGATATATTTCAAAATGTTTAGGTTCGATAGTAGATTGATACAGATTAGATGCATGTAAATACACTAAAAGTTTTCTGGAAATGCTCTTGTGTCCATTGGAAATCTCTGTTATTGTGTCGGTAAAATGTGCCGTAAAATGTGCGGTAAAATGAGTGGTAAAATGAGTGGTAATATGTTCAGTACAATGACGATACAAAGTCGTGACAGAAAATTCAGGATACCTCGTAATGATTTCGTTTCATGGAATACTCTTCTCTGCATGCAAGTACCTCCAGTATATCGAGAACTGTTCAGGGACAGTTCTTTTAAACGCCATTTTGGCCTAACTGTCAACAATTCAAAGTGCGCAATGCAATTGTACTTCATGTATGCTGTTTTTATCTTGATTTAGTTTTAGAAAATAGCCGCCCCAGCTCCCATCTACAAATGTGACAGTGCAGACATATTCTTAGGAAAGGATTATCAGTTGCGGCAACAGGTTCATAGGAAATACAATATATCATTGTAGGTTTCATATTGTTTTTCAATGCCAGGAAATGATGGGAGACATAAAGCCCCCAACCATATCCCATCCCCCTATGCCAATTGCAACCCCAACTATAACAGCATTCCCTGAAAGTACTGCACATACAAAGAAACTTGAAAACTAGATTCTAGGGGATCTTCTTATGATATTGCCATGTTGCACACATTCAACTCTAAAAGTATTCATGCCTTATGATCGTCACTGTGGATATATCAAGTAAATTAATAACCATGAAAATGTAGAATGGGGTGTCAATTATCAAATTTGTATTTTAAAACACTGCTCTATAAGAATTAAAAAGTTTCGTTTGCAGCAGATTGTGTCTGCTTCCCCTACATCACTAGTGTTGAAAATTACCTGCTAAAAACGTTAAGTCTCCTTTATGAAAGATTCAGACAATCCTGGACATAATATGTTGAGAAAAAACTGCCCCCCCCCCCTTCCCCCCGCTCAATGTTGGTTACTATGAGCTACAGTTTGCTGCTTTTTGCTCCAAAATGATCCAACATTGATTGGGGGAGGGGGGGGGGGCTGATAGCGGGGCCTGATTTCTATGTACTATCACAAATCATTTGCTCTCCATGAAAATGGTTATTTTTCTCACCAAGTTTGTCCAGGATTTTCTGAAAATTGTGAAAAAAATTTGAGAGAGGGAAAAGAAGGATGGCGTGTTACATTTTTTAAACAACGTAATTTCTATGTAGTGGGATTAATTTCTTAACGAGAGTGTGAAACAATGACTTTTGACTCTCTTTTGATTCAGTAATTACCATTTATAACTCGCAGAGGCTATGACGTATGTGACGTCATGAACTGAGTATTATTCTCATGTCTGTTTGCTTTAGAAATGACAATACAAATAATTTCGAGTTTGGTCATTGAATAGAGGGCATGAAACGGTAGTTCAATCATCTTATTATGTTACATAGTGATTATTTGCTGCAACAACCCATTCATTATATATGACGTCACAAATCAAAGGAAGCAAAAGTGGGAGACCATGCCTATTTCTGTCCCCTTGGCAATACGTGTAGCATCAACGCAATGATTTAAGCAAACCGATAAGACTTCCTTAGACTGACTGCTTAGTTAGTATGGATTTCATTAAGACATTTTACCGACATTTTACCGTCATTTTACCCAACATTCTACCGCACATTTTACCGGTCATAAATAGTAATTTTTCAAAGGATTTGACTAAGTCCTTTAAAATCTCTTGACATTTCATGAACAGTGCTACAATGTCCACTTCACGAAATGGTGATGTACTCAAAATGTTATCCCTTCTTGAAATTGTGACAGTCTACCGCCACAAATATATAAGTAAAAAGATCTAATACTGAACTTCCTTATTAATACTCCTGGTGGTAAACTGTTCAAAAATGTTTAGTGTGATATATTTCAAAATGTTTAGGTTCGATAGTAGATTGATACAGATTAGATGCATGTAAATACACTAAAAGTTTTCTGGAAATGCTCTTGTGTCCATTGGAAATCTCTGTTATTGTGTCGGTAAAATGTGCCGTAAAATGTGCGGTAAAATGAGTGGTAAAATGAGTGGTAATATGTTCAGTACAATGACGATACAAAGTCGTGACAGAAAATTCAGGATACCTCGTAATGATTTCGTTTCATGGAATACTCTTCTCTACATGCAAGTACCTCCAGTATATCGAGAACTGTTCAGGGACAGTTCTTTTAAACGCCATTTTGGCCTAACTGTCAACAATTCAAAGTGCGCAATGCAATTGTACTTCATGTATGCTGTTTTTATCTTGATTTAGTTTTAGAAAATAGCCGCCCCAGCTCCCATCTACAAATGTGACAGTGCAGACATATTCTTAGGAAAGGATTATCAGTTGCGGCAACAGGTTCATAGGAAATACAATATATCATTGTAGGTTTCATATTGTTTTTCAATGCCAGGAAATGATGGGAGACATAAAGCCCCCCACCATATCCCATCCCCCTATGCCAATTGCAACCCCAACTATAACAGCATTCCCTGAAAGTACTGCACATACAAAGAAACTTGAAAACTAGATTCTAGGGGATCTTCTTATGATATTGCCATGTTGCACACATTCAACTCTAAAAGTATTCATGCCTTATGATCGTCACTGTGGATATATCAAGTAAATTAATAACCATGAAAATGTAGAATGGGGTGTCAATTATCAAATTTGTATTTTAAAACACTGCTCTATAAGAATTAAAAAGTTTCGTTTGCAGCAGATTGTGTCTGCTTCCCCTACATCACTAGTGTTGAAAATTACCTGCTAAAAACGTTAAGTCTCCTTTATGAAAGATTCAGACAATCCTGGACATAATATGTTGAGAAAAAACTGCCCCCCCCCCCCTTCCCCCCGCTCAAGGTTGGTTACTATGAGCTACAGTTTGCTGCTTTTTGCTCCAAAATGATCCAACATTGATTGGGGGAGGGGGGGGCTGATAGCGGGGCCTGATTTCTATGTACTATCACAAATCATTTGCTCTCCATGAAAATGGTTATTTTTCTCACCAAGTTTGTCCAGGATTTTCTGAAAATTGTGAAAAAAATTTGAGAGAGGGAAAAGAAGGATGGCGTGTTACATTTTTTAAACAACGTAATTTCTATGTAGTGGGATTAATTTCTTAACGAGAGTGTGAAACAATGACTTTTGACTCTCTTTTGATTCAGTAATTACCATTTATAACTCGCAGAGGCTATGACGTATGTGACGTCATGAACTGAGTATTATTCTCATGTCTGTTTGCTTTAGAAATGACAATACAAATAATTTCGAGTTTGGTCATTGAATAGAGGGCATGAAACGGTAGTTCAATCATCTTATTATGTTACATAGTGATTATTTGCTGCAACAACCCATTCATTATATATGACGTCACAAATCAAAGGAAGCAAAAGTGGGAGACCATGCCTATTTCTGTCCCCTTGGCAATACGTGTAGCATCAACGCAATGATTTAAGCAAACCGATAAGACTTCCTTAGACTGACTGCTTAGTTAGTATGGATTTCATTAAGACATTTTACCGACATTTTACCGTCATTTTACCCAACATTCTACCGCACATTTTAACGGTCATAAATAGTAATTTTTCAAAGGATTTGACTAAGTCCTTTAAAATCTCTTGACATTTCATGAACAGTGCTACAATGTCCACTTCACGAAATGGTGATGTACTCAAAATGTTATCCCTTCTTGAAATTGTGACAGTCTACCGCCACAAATATATAAGTAAAAAGATCTAATACTGAACTTCCTTATTAATACTCCTGGTGGTAAACTGTTCAAAAATGTTTAGTGTGATATATTTCAAAATGTTTAGGTTCGATAGTAGATTGATACAGATTAGATGCATGTAAATACACTAAAAGTTTTCTGGAAATGCTCTTGTGTCCATTGGAAATCTCTGTTATTGTGTCGGTAAAATGTGCCGTAAAATGTGCGGTAAAATGAGTGGTAAAATGAGTGGTAATATGTTCAGTACAATGACGATACAAAGTCGTGACAGAAAATTCAGGATACCTCGTAATGATTTCGTTTCATGGAATACTCTTCTCTACATGCAAGTACCTCCAGTATATTGAGAACTGTTCAGGGACAGTTCTTTTAAACGCCATTTTGGCCTAACTGTCAACAATTCAAAGTGCGCAATGCAATTGTACTTCATGTATGCTGTTTTTATCTTGATTTAGTTTTAGAAAATAGCCGCCCCAGCTCCCATCTACAAATGTGACAGTGCAGACATATTCTTAGGAAAGGATTATCAGTTGCGGCAACAGGTTCATAGGAAATACAATATATCATTGTAGGTTTCATATTGTTTTTCAATGCCAGGAAATGATGGGAGACATAAAGCCCCCCACCATATCCCATCCCCCTATGCCAATTGCAACCCCAACTATAACAGCATTCCCTGAAAGTACTGCACATACAAAGAAACTTGAAAACTAGATTCTAGGGGATCTTCTTATGATATTGCCATGTTGCACACATTCAACTCTAAAAGTATTCATGCCTTATGATCGTCACTGTGGATATATCAAGTAAATTAATAACCATGAAAATGTAGAATGGGGTGTCAATTATCAAATTTGTATTTTAAAACACTGCTCTATAAGAATTAAAAAGTTTCGTTTGCAGCAGATTGTGTCTGCTTCCCCTACATCACTAGTGTTGAAAATTACCTGCTAAAAACGTTAAGTCTCCTTTATGAAAGATTCAGACAATCCTGGACATAATATGTTGAGAAAAAACTGCCCCCCCCCCCCTTCCCCCCGCTCAATGTTGGTTACTATGAGCTAGTTTGCTGCTTATTGCTCCAAAATGATCCAACATTGATTGGGGGAGGGGGGGGCTGATAGCGGGGCCTGATTTCTATGTACTATCACAAATCATTTGCTCTCCATGAAAATGGTTATTTTTCTCACCAAGTTTGTCCAGGATTTTCTGAAAATTGTGAAAAAAATTTGAGAGAGGGAAAAGAAGGATGGCGTGTTACATTTTTTAAACAACGTAATTTCTATGTAGTGGGATTAATTTCTTAACGAGAGTGTGAAACAATGACTTTTGACTCTCTTTTGATTCAGTAATTACCATTTATAACTCGCAGAGGCTATGACGTATGTGACGTCATGAACTGAGTATTATTCTCATGTCTGTTTGCTTTAGAAATGACAATACAAATAATTTCGAGTTTGGTCATTGAATAGAGGGCATGAAACGGTAGTTCAATCATCTTATTATGTTACATAGTGATTATTTGCTGCAACAACCCATTCATTATATATGACGTCACAAATCAAAGGAAGCAAAAGTGGGAGACCATGCCTATTTCTGTCCCCTTGGCAATACGTGTAGCATCAACGCAATGATTTAAGCAAACCGATAAGACTTCCTTAGACTGACTGCTTAGTTAGTATGGATTTCATTAAGACATTTTACCGACATTTTACCGTCATTTTACCCAACATTCTACCGCACATTTTACCGGTCATAAATAGTAATTTTTCAAAGGATTTGACTAAGTCCTTTAAAATCTCTTGACATTTCATGAACAGTGCTACAATGTCCACTTCACGAAATGGTGATGTACTCAAAATGTTATCCCTTCTTGAAATTGTGACAGTCTACCGCCACAAATATATAAGTAAAAAGATCTAATACTGAACTTCCTTATTAATACTCCTGGTGGTAAACTGTTCAAAAATGTTTAGTGTGATATATTTCAAAATGTTTAGGTTCGATAGTAGATTGATACAGATTAGATGCATGTAAATACACTAAAAGTTTTCTGGAAATGCTCTTGTGTCCATTGGAAATCTCTGTTATTGTGTCGGTAAAATGTGCCGTAAAATGTGCGGTAAAATGAGTGGTAAAATGAGTGGTAATATGTTCAGTACAATGACGATACAAAGTCGTGACAGAAAATTCAGGATACCTCGTAATGATTTCGTTTCATGGAATACTCTTCTCTGCATGCAAGTACCTCCAGTATATCGAGAACTGTTCAGGGACAGTTCTTTTAAACGCCATTTTGGCCTAACTGTCAACAATTCAAAGTGCGCAATGCAATTGTACTTCATGTATGCTGTTTTTATCTTGATTTAGTTTTAGAAAATAGCCGCCCCAGCTCCCATCTACAAATGTGACAGTGCAGACATATTCTTAGGAAAGGATTATCAGTTGCGGCAACAGGTTCATAGGAAATACAATATATCATTGTAGGTTTCATATTGTTTTTCAATGCCAGGAAATGATGGGAGACATAAAGCCCCCCACCATATCCCATCCCCCTATGCCAATTGCAACCCCAACTATAACAGCATTCCCTGAAAGTACTGCACATACAAAGAAACTTGAAAACTAGATTCTAGGGGATCTTCTTATGATATTGCCATGTTGCACACATTCAACTCTAAAAGTATTCATGCCTTATGATCGTCACTGTGGATATATCAAGTAAATTAATAACCATGAAAATGTAGAATGGGGTGTCAATTATCAAATTTGTATTTTAAAACACTGCTCTATAAGAATTAAAAAGTTTCGTTTGCAGCAGATTGTGTCTGCTTCCCCTACATCACTAGTGTTGAAAATTACCTGCTAAAAACGTTAAGTCTCCTTTATGAAAGATTCAGACAATCCTGGACATAATATGTTGAGAAAAAACTGCCCCCCCCCCCCCTTCCCCCCGCTCAAGGTTGGTTACTATGAGCTACAGTTTGCTGCTTTTTGCTCCAAAATGATCCAACATTGATTGGGGGAGGGGGGGGGGGCTGATAGCGGGGCCTGATTTCTATGTACTATCACAAATCATTTGCTCTCCATGAAAATGGTTATTTTTCTCACCAAGTTTGTCCAGGATTTTCTGAAAATTGTGAAAAAAATTTGAGAGAGGGAAAAGAAGGATGGCGTGTTACATTTTTTAAACAACGTAATTTCTATGTAGTGGGATTAATTTCTTAACGAGAGTGTGAAACAATGACTTTTGACTCTCTTTTGATTCAGTAATTACCATTTATAACTCGCAGAGGCTATGACGTATGTGACGTCATGAACTGAGTATTATTCTCATGTCTGTTTGCTTTAGAAATGACAATACAAATAATTTCGAGTTTGGTCATTGAATAGAGGGCATGAAACGGTAGTTCAATCATCTTATTATGTTACATAGTGATTATTTGCTGCAACAACCCATTCATTATATATGACGTCACAAATCAAAGGAAGCAAAAGTGGGAGACCATGCCTATTTCTGTCCCCTTGGCAATACGTGTAGCATCAACGCAATGATTTAAGCAAACCGATAAGACTTCCTTAGACTGACTGCTTAGTTAGTATGGATTTCATTAAGACATTTTACCGACATTTTACCGTCATTTTACCCAACATTCTACCGCACATTTTACCGGTCATAGATAGTAATTTTTCAAAGGATTTGACTAAGTCCTTTAAAATCTCTTGACATTTCATGAACAGTGCTACAATGTCCACTTCACGAAATGGTGATGTACTCAAAATGTTATCCCTTCTTGAAATTGTGACAGTCTACCGCCACAAATATATAAGTAAAAAGATCTAATACTGAACTTCCTTATTAATACTCCTGGTGGTAAACTGTTCAAAAATGTTTAGTGTGATATATTTCAAAATGTTTAGGTTCGATAGTAGATTGATACAGATTAGATGCATGTAAATACACTAAAAGTTTTCTGGAAATGCTCTTGTGTCCATTGGAAATCTCTGTTATTGTGTCGGTAAAATGTGCCGTAAAATGTGCGGTAAAATGAGTGGTAAAATGAGTGGTAATATGTTCAGTACAATGACGATACAAAGTCGTGACAGAAAATTCAGGATACCTCGTAATGATTTCGTTTCATGGAATACTCTTCTCTGCATGCAAGTACCTCCAGTATATTGAGAACTGTTCAGGGACAGTTCTTTTAAACGCCATTTTGGCCTAACTGTCAACAATTCAAAGTGCGCAATGCAATTGTACTTCATGTATGCTGTTTTTATCTTGATTTAGTTTTAGAAAATAGCCGCCCCAGCTCCCATCTACAAATGTGACAGTGCAGACATATTCTTAGGAAAGGATTATCAGTTGCGGCAACAGGTTCATAGGAAATACAATATATCATTGTAGGTTTCATATTGTTTTTCAATGCCAGGAAATGATGGGAGACATAAAGCCCCCCACCATATCCCATCCCCCTATGCCAATTGCAACCCCAACTATAACAGCATTCCCTGAAAGTACTGCACATACAAAGAAACTTGAAAACTAGATTCTAGGGGATCTTCTTATGATATTGCCATGTTGCACACATTCAACTCTAAAAGTATTCATGCCTTATGATCGTCACTGTGGATATATCAAGTAAATTAATAACCATGAAAATGTAGAATGGGGTGTCAATTATCAAATTTGTATTTTAAAACACTGCTCTATAAGAATTAAAAAGTTTCGTTTGCAGCAGATTGTGTCTGCTTCCCCTACATCACTAGTGTTGAAAATTACCTGCTAAAAACGTTAAGTCTCCTTTATGAAAGATTCAGACAATCCTGGACATAATATGTTGAGAAAAAACTGCCCCCCCCCCTTCCCCCCGCTCAATGTTGGTTACTATGAGCTACAGTTTGCTGCTTTTTGCTCCAAAATGATCCAACATTGATTGGGGGAGGGGGGGGGCTGATAGCGGGGCCTGATTTCTATGTACTATCACAA
This sequence comes from Aurelia coerulea, assembly GCA_039566865.1. Lineage (NCBI taxonomy): Eukaryota > Metazoa > Cnidaria > Scyphozoa > Semaeostomeae > Ulmaridae > Aurelia > Aurelia coerulea. The sequence goes on from CM076944.1 coordinate 15,640,158, forward strand.
ATCATTTGCTCTCCATGAAAATGGTTATTTTCCTCAACAATTTTGTCCTGGATTGTAGTTGAAACAAGATAAGGCTCAATTCCTTACTGGTTCCCAGAACACGCGGAAATCATCCAACCTCACGAAAATCAGCCAATAACATCGCCGCTTTCTAACCCCTTGAGATAAAATCCGTCGTTCGCGATGAATTTCTAGTACCCTTACGAAAAATGAAATGGATACTAGATGATTGCAGTTATTTAACATAGTTTTTGATAAATCGGTTACAGAGATATCCGTCCAGAGTTGTTTACATGTTTAGGCAAATATGTTATTTGGAGCCGGAGCTACGAGTATTTACCGGCCAAGAAAAGTTGACCTTTCTTCAAAACTTCATATAAATTGCTAGAAAGGAGATATAGCGATGAAAATTTCACAGAATATGTATATGGCCCTTGGCAACAACCCACATGCATTTGCTTTCCTTAGATCTCCAAAAATGTGTCACATTTTAGTGATTTCCAACTGGAAAGGTAGATGAGCCTAAACTTATCCTGTGTAAAAACCGTTTCTTGGACTCGGAATCAGCCAAATATACATCCTCGAGCTAGATAATTCACTCACCGTTGACTCCAGCACCAATTTATGCTCATTTCTCCATTAAATTGGGGCTAACTTCGACAGAAAGCAAACAGTTCTGTGCAAATTTGAAGAAACTTCCATGTTCCATTTTTTCTTGACAAACGTGATATCTCTCGACTGTTGACAAACACACGAGGCAGCCTAGTGTCATGACTCAGGGGTAGCTATGGTGTCATGGTCCTCCTGACTCCTAAATGTTGTTTTCAAAATATTTACAACTTTTTGAAAAACTGCTTTCCGCAAACAAATCTCGGTGTTTCTTGTAGAAAATTACAAAAGTTTCTTAGCTCTTTAAATGTAGGTAGGGTCATTTCTCAACTTTCGAAAAATTGAGCCTACCATTTCTTATAAGATGTTTCATATGAAAATATTACGTGCATATGAACATTATTGAAAACAACATTCAAAAGTCAGGAGGAGGACCATGACACCATAGCTACCCCTGAGTCATGACACTAGGCTGCCTCGTGTGTTTGTCAACAGGTGAGAGATATCACGTTTGTCAAGAAAAAATGGAGCATGGAAGTTTCTTCAAATTTGCACAGAACTGTTTGCTTTCTGTCGAAGTTAGCCCCAATTTAATGGTGAAATGAGCATAAATTGGTGCTGGAGTCAACAGTTAGTGAATTATCTAGCTCGATGATGTATATTTGGCTGATTCCGAGTCCAAGAAAAGGTTTTTACCCAGGATAAGTTTAGGCCCATTTGCCTTTCCAGTTGGAAATCACTAAAATGTGACACATTTTTGGAGATCTAAGGAAAGCAAATGCATGTGGGTTGTTGCCAAGGGCCATATACATATTCTGTGAAATTTCCATCGCTATATCTCTTTTCTAGCAATTTATATAAAGTTTTGAAGAAAGATCAAGTTTTCTTGGCCTTTCTTCAAAACGCTCGTAGCTTCGGCTTCAAATATGATATTTGCCTAAACATGTAAACAACTCTGGACGGATATCTCTGCAACCGATTTATCAAAAAATATCTTAAATAACTGCAATAATCTAGTATCCATTTCATTTTTCGTAAGGGTACTAGAAATTCATCGCGAACGACGGATTTTGTCTCAAGGGGTTAGAAAGCGGCGATGTCATTGGCTGATTTTCGTGAGGTTGGATGATTTCCGCGTGTTCTGGGAACCAGTAAGGATTTGAGCTTTATCTTAGTTGAAACATTATTAGACAAACACGCACCATACAAAAAGGCAACCATTAGAAGCAATAATAAACCACATGTCTCGAAAGGGATGAAAAAAGAAATCATGTGTAGAGCTCGGTTTAAAAAGATCGCCAACAAAACGCATAAGGAGGAAGATGTTCGTAGGTATAAGAGGCAAAGGAATAAAATTGTTAAATTTAACAAAGTTGCAAAGAAGAGATATTTTCGAAGTTTAGATCCCGCAGCTATTGGTAATGGTAAACGTTTCTGGAAAACTTATAAGCCGTTATTTTCCAGCAAATCATCAAATATTCAAGAGAAGATCATCCTCGTTGAAAATGGTTCAAGAATCACCTGTGACAAACAAATAGCAGAATGTTTTAACGAGTACTATGTCAATATCACGGCTACACTACCTATTGAGGCTCCTGTGACCCCACCATCATATGTCCCTTTGCAGGATCCTGTTTTGAATGCAATCAAGAAATACGACAACCACCCTAGTGTATTGTTGATTAGAAACAATGTTGTAAATAACGAGACGTTTGAGTTTCATCCTGTTAGACCTAATGATGTCTGGAATGAAATTAGGCAGCTAGATAAATCGAAGAAAACGAGTGGATGTATTTCAGTTGACATTCTCAAATTAATATCCGGACTGTGTCACATCGAGATAACTAAAAATTTCAACACGATGCTATTCACTAGTGAGTTCCCTGACCCCCTTAAGGCAGTAGATGTATCATCGTTATACAAAAGTTCTGAATCCACCTGTAAAGTTAATTATAGACCAATTAGTGTAGCAACAGCGATGTCAAAAGTCTTTGAGCGTTTGATAGCTAAACAGATCAATTCTTTTGTGACTGCAAAAGATATCAAATCTATTATGTGCTTATAGAAAAGGACATAGTGCACAACATGCCCTGATTCCGCTTCTTGAAACTATTCGCAAGACATTAGATAAGAAAGGTGTTGCTGGTATGATTTTGATGGACTTATCAAAGGCATTTGATTGCATGCCACATGATTTACTTATTGCTAAATTAAATGCGTATGGGATTGGTCTGCAGGGTCTCAGATTGATAGCAAATTACCTCTCAGATAGAAAGCAGAGAGCAAAGGTTGGCTCAACATAGAGTGACTGGTTACAAACAAAAACTGGTGTCCCCCAGGGCTCCATGCTAGGGCTCCTACTATTCAATACTTTTCTCAATGATTCAATCTACATCGTCGAACATTCAGAGGTGTGCAATTTTGCTGATGATAATACCATTTTTTCTTGTGATGACACTTAATCAAATGGTAGCCAATCCATCAAAATTCCAAGTTATGCTACTCGGTTTGAAGACAAATGATACGATAGTTCTCGATATTGGAAATGTATCTATTGATATTGTCAGTAGTGTTAAATTATTGGGGATTACCATAGACTCGAGACTAAAATTTGACCAACATGTGGCAAAATTATGTCAAAAAGCAAACAAAAAGATCAGTGCCTTCTCTAGAGTCTCAAATGATTTAAATGAGAAACAAGCTCTTTTACTGTACAAGTCATTCATAATGTCTCAGTCTATTTATTGTCCGTTAATATGGATGTTTTGCGGAAAGGTTGCTAATAATGATCTCAATCGCACCCATAAGAGAGCGCTTCGAATTCTCTTCAACGATTTTACATCTTCTTTTGATGAGTTGTTACAGAGAGGAAAGGAGTGCACTATTCATCAAAAGAACTTGCAAAAGTTAATGCTCGAGGTTTATAGCAGTTTAACACAACAAAACCCTTCCTTTTGTGGGATATCTTACATGAACAGGACAATAATTACAATCTAAAATCAAAGAATCTTTGATGTTGCCTCAACTAAAACAACTAGTTCTGGCAACGATAGTTTATCTTTTCGTGGTAGCATATTATGGAATTTCCTACATAATGGTACAAAAATTGCCGCCTCCATCTGTTCTTTCAAGTCATGCGTAAAAAAATGGATTGGAGAGACTTGACGTTGCAAAATTTGTAAATAGGGTATTTAGGGTATTTTCGATTCTTATCATGAACTGTAGTTTATTTTGTTTTTGTAAATAGTTGGTCTTCATTAGTTTTTGAAGTAGAGCTATTTTTAACAACCGACTTTAAAGAATGTTATAATAATAATAATAATAATAATTGCAACTCGGAGAATGTAGTCTACTTGTTGCAATGTGATTGCTGCAATAAAAAATATGTGGGCAGCACAAAAACCAAATTTCGGCAAAGATTTAATGTGTACAAATCATATTTTCGAACATATGCACGTAAATACAATGATGGCAGTCTTGACAGGGGTAAGGCGGTACCACAGGCGGGTTTCTTTGGGCATTTTTTTAGTGAAGGCCATCAGGGTGCTTTTTCGGTCAGCATAAAAATCATTGATGGGGCTTCAGATGTTTACTCACTTCGTAGAAAAGAATTATTTTGGCAATACAAATTGGGAACCTTTGCACCCAACGGTCTCAATGAAAGAGCGGCTGATGTTGAATTGGATATGTTCGCCTGTGGGGTCGCCTGAATACAGTCATTCCATTTGAATAAGTCTTAGGCTTTATCTTGGGGCATGCTTCCTTTCGTATTTCGTGTCAGTGTGCACGTGGTGTCAGGGTGGAATTCCCTGTCTTGCCATCTAGGGATTTAGCAATTTAAGAAAATCCCAGGAGGGTCGTTGGGAGGCGTGCTTCTTCGTTTGCTTGAGACTTTATATACGCAGAGCTTCCATTCCGATGTCGAGAACTAAAGGATTAGGGAATTTACTATGAACTTTTATTTGAATTGGAAGTTTTGGCTGGCTAAGAAAACTTGAAATAGTCTAGGTGTGTTGTTTGGCATTGTTTTTAAGGGGGGCCTCGGGGGGATTTTATCACGATTTTATGTTAATGTTATTTTGTCCTATAAATACTTGGCTGTCCTGTGGTTGTAAACAACTGATGAAGATTTTATAATCGAAACGTTTTGCTTTTAACAGTTTTGTTTTTCATAATAATAATAATAATAATAATAATAATAATAATAATAATAATAATAATAATAATAATAAAATTAAATTAAACTAAAAGCACCATCAAAAAACAACAGAAAATAAAATATATGAAAAACACTGTTATTTTAAAAAACTAATAAAATTTAATAATAATAATAATAATAATAATATATAGACAAATGATGATAAATAATAATAATAATAATTTCTCATTTCTGTTTGCGCGTTTTCGAAGAGTTCTTCCGTGTTAGCCGATGTTAAAGTAACATGAGTGTCGTCTGCGTACATACCCGCTTTAGCAAGCCGAAGGCAACTTTCAAAATCAACAATTGAGCAGCACCTACGAGGGTTCCAACAAATTTGTTTTCTGAAGATAACCTACACAAATGTGAGTTTACGATCAGTCACAAATCCAACTTCGGTAATTCATTTCCAAATGCCGAAAATCTAGCTATTCATATAAACTAAGCTGCTACTGAAGCTATTTGCCTGTTTTCCTTTTTCCAGTACAATAGTTATCTCTTCATACTCTCTATCCCCATCTCAGGAATATGTTCACGTCAAATACCTAAAACAATCGCAAAGAATAAAGAAGAACAATCGCAAAGAATAAAGAAGAATCGGAATACCGGATGGATCTTAAACCATTTAGGTATTTGAAAAAAGCATACCAGCACAGCAAAGCTCGATACTTACGTCTTTGTATAGGAAAACTGCTACTCCTGAGACAATCAACAAAACACATAAGTATTTTACTAATGGATATCTTTTCTTTGCAAACAGTGCTCCAAGAACCATAACTAAAAAAAATATTGCACATTTTTATGCTGCTGTTTAACTTTCTGCATAAAGGAGCAATGAGCAACGAAGAAACTGATTATAAGCCAGTTTTTCCTTGAGCCCCCTAATAGACCTTATACAGTCGTGGCCAAAAGTTTAAGACCACATTTTGTCAACAACGTGGCCTAACGATATGGAACCCTGCCACTCTGCCTATTTTACGCTCTTGCAGTTCATTTAGATCAACTTTCCACGTAGATTCCAAATTTTGATGTCGTTTTTTTAAATTCCGGCGCCATTTTGCTATGACGTCAAAAAGAAATATATAGAAGTTTTCGGAAATTGCAATGGTTCTGCCGACAGGGGTGTGACCCAAAAATTGTGTTACTCAGCTGGATCTTACATCAATCTATGCAAAATTCATTTCTATAGTTTGTTTGCAAAATATCGAAACTCCACGAAGAATATCGCTTCAGGGAAAAAGGTAGTAGAGGGCATTCAGTCCACAGCTATGGCCATAAGTTTAAGACCAGCCCTTGGATTTTTAGTTTGAAGTTACAAATCACATAGTTATTCGAATTAATGTTCAAGAATCATTTCATTATTTGAATTATCGAGCATCACAGGCTCTTACCTCATAAGCACAGATTGTTTTTCACGCTTTTCCAAGGGTGGTCTTAAACTTATGGCCAAAGCTGAAGACATAAGGCCTTCCACTACCTTTTGCCCTGAAGCAATATTCTGCGTGGAGTGTCGATATTTTGCAAACAAATCATAGAAATGAACTGTCCATAGATTGATGTAAAATCCAGCTGAGTAACACAATTTTTGGGTCACACCCCTTGTCGGTAGAACCACTGTGATTTCCGAGAATTTCTATATATTTCATTGTGACGTCATAGCAAAATGGCGCCGAAATTTAAAAAACAACATCAACATTTGGAATCTACGTGGAAAGCTGATCTAAATAAACTCCAAGAGAGTAAAATAGGCAGAGTGGTAGGATTCCATATCGTTAGGCCAAGAAACGTTGTTGACAAAAATGTGGTCTTAAACTTTTGGCCACGACTGTAGTTATTCTGAACAGAATCCGAATCGAACGATAGTTTGCTACATTTTGTAGAATTTTCGAATGTGCACAATGGAGATAGAAGCTCTATCGCCACTCGATCGAACGTTGAATATAAAAATTTTAAAAATAACGCTCGAACGAGGCTCTTTTGTAGAATAGCTAAAAAGTATATGAGATGCTGTAGAAGAGAGATTACAAATCATGTAAACGAAAGGCACAGGCAGACAGTTTTCATGAAAAGGTCCATCATAGAAGTGATTAAATCAGAAAATATCATATCTAATTACTGACCAGGTATTGGCTTGCAAGACTTCCCTAGTACCTGAAACAGAAGAAAGGATTTTCGTCACCTTGAATTTTGCTACTGACAAAATTTACAAAGAGAAAAAAGAGAGGGAAAAGATTAATCGAATAACCACAAAGTCATCGTATGTCAGAATAACTACAGAGTGACTTGCTGGGGGCTTGTTGTTCAAATTCAATAATGATAAAAATAATAGTTAATAATAATAATAATAATAATAATAATAATAATAATAATAATAAAAACGCAACTGTTTCAAAGCAGAATAATAACAAAAATAATAGTAAGTAAAAATAATAGTAATAATAATGATAATATAATAATGATAATGATAGGATATAAACTAAACCACCATGTCAATTCAAAAAAAATAAAAGGATAAAAACAACACTGTTAAAAGTTTCGTACGTTTCGATAAAAATCTTCTTCAGCTAAATTTTACAATAGAGTAACCGAGCATTTATATATCCTACGGTAAACGACCTAGATTAAGATTGAAATTAAAAAGAGCCAAAAGCAATAAAATCCATCCTTAGTAAGCATGACTTCCATTGGAATTAAAACCCAAATGGGGATAAAAATAATGCTGAAGCTTTAGAGTAAACATGCATAGGAATCATTCGTCGTACATAGCTAATTGCTCGTGGCCCATGGGCGAAACCGCCAAAGCCTCATGTTCACGGACCAATCAAACGGCGAATAAGCAAAGAAAACAAAAGAAACCTGTGAAGATTTTCAAAATTTTTCCTACCTTCATAAAACGCAACCAGTACAAAAAACTGCTTGAGATTTCCCGAATTTTTTTAAAAAGCAATCTACTCTCCAGAAGTTTGGGTGTACAAGTTTGGATGCCGGTTAAAATATCCCCAGGATTGGCGGAGTTATGGCCAGAAACAAACCAATAAGGCACTGAACCGTGAACGATAGAAATTCTGGCCGGGAGACAGTAGTATTAACAATAGTGATTGTTGTAAGAACGACCCGAAAACGCCAAAATCTGCGTTTCCAATGCCAAGGACTGTGACAAATGGCCAATTTCAGCAATCTAAATTATATAACTGATTTATTGTTTCTTCTGCATTACAAAACTGTACATAAACACAAGCTGAGTTATCGTTTCTCAAACTATTACCTTTTACCAAACACACCACACAATGATAAACAGTATAGTAATATGAATCCTTCTTAAATTTCATTCCTTAACTTCGTGCAAAAACATTGGAAACGTATTTAGCTTCAAAATTGTTAGCTGGTATAATAGTAATAGCACCCTCCGGGTTGGAATTTTGAGAAATTGGCGATCCAGCACAATACCAGGCCTACCAGATATCCAGTACATCCCTATAAAATCTCCCCAACAATAACATCTGTTGACAAGGAATTTACATGTCTATATGTAAAGTACCTGAGTTGGGTAGTTGATATACTGAAGTGCTGTATTGCTTGCAAGCATTGCACCAAGATAACAAAGGGCACACAGAAAATACATCACTCTTGAAGTTTCATCTGTAGTATCTTTATGATACAGCTTTATCACTGAAAAGAAATTGTAGATTCAATTGCAATTATAGATAAATGATATAATAATTGCTTTTTAAAAACCGATAAATTAAGACAACAGGGTTATCTATATTAATATTTTCCGAAGCAAATTTCGTGCCCTGTAAAACTCGAGCACCAGTGCACTGATCCTCGCGAAACTTTCCAAGTATCTTCGTCTTCTCTGTACAAGGTGCAATGGAGATTTTTTTCTCAAATTCGCCCCTAAATCAGGGTAAGGGGCAAATTCGGTGAAATCAAAGGATTGGCGGAATCCCCTTTTAGTTTTCTATGTACAAGGGAATGATCTTTAGACATATCACAATTGCCGGACCATTAGTACATTGGAGCTTTGTCTTCGTACCACTTTCTTTCTTTTGAAAGGGCAAGGAGGATAGGGCAGAGTTCCATAGATCGGAAACCTCGTCCCCAGGGCCTTTTGTCATGTTGGGACGGAGACGAAAAGGCCTTGGGATCAGCTGGTCACATAAGCAATCTGACTGGCTATTGCTTTTCCCATAAACTATTTTCAATTCAATACAACGTGTGACCACTTTCATGTTGTTATAATTTTTGTGTCCCTTTTGAAGAATGGAAATAAATTCGATAAAGATCCCCATTGTATACTTCAGAAGTTTGCGCTAATTTGCTTTATCCTGAGAAATCAGCAGGGCCATAGAGGCTCGCTGATGAATGAATTTCATGGTTACGAAACTGAGCAGTAACTAAGCTCAGAACAATAGGGGGCCTATCCCAGGTTAGAATAACAAGCTGAATACCTTCGGGAAAGCAGAATCAGGCGGAACCACTGGTGGGCGGAACTGAATAACCTCAGAAATAATCGTAGACATTCTCAATTTTGAAGCTGGTTTATATTGGTACTCTCCTTGGATTTCGCTCATGCAGTCCGTGAATGTTAAGTCACTCATACCAAAGTTTATAAGTGATATACTATAAATGTAATTCGTTTTGTAGACTATGTGAAAGTGTGACCACACCAAAGGGAATGAAAAATATATCTATTCAAATTGAAAGAGAAAAGTTTCAGGAACAAATTAAATAACAACTTGCAGATTATCTGTTTTTCACGGCACAATGTTGCTTGTAGACTTGGATGGGAGAATATCCGGGAGCAACTGACACAGGACGGACTTTCCATAACCGGTTGGCAAACTGGTGAATCACATCGGAGCCATTCGATAAGACATTGAAAAGCAGTTAAAAACACTTCACCAGCTTTCGATTTGCGAAAAACTTGATAATTCAATGAAAAAAACCAGTCGCAACCACCTTGAATGAGATAAGATCATTCAAGGATTTGAAACTGGGATGTTTACAGGCATGATCTTGATTGACCTTCAAAACGCATTTGATACAATTAACCATAATATTTTCCTGGACAAAATGGCAAACCTTAGCTTTAGTAAATATGCAACTTTGTGGTTTAAATCTTACCTTCAGGGTCGATCATTTACTGTCGACATAGGAAAGGAATACTCAAATCATGGTAATCTGTCATGCGGGGTCTCTCAGGGGTTAATTCTTGGTCCACTCATATTCCTTCTTTACGTGAATGATATGGAACGAGCGGTCGGTCGACTGTGAACTGGTTATATATGCAGATGATTCTTGCTTAATTTTTAGAGACAAAAACATTGAGCAAACCGAGAGCAACTTGAATAGAATTTCAATTCTCTCTGTGATTGGTTCGTAAAAAAAACTAAGCATTCATTTGGAGAGGACAAAACTAAATCCACTCTCTTTGGCCGAAAAATATGCAAGAACCTACAAAAATTGGACATCAGGAGGGGCGATATAAAGATTAAACAACAGTAGATGGTTACATATCTGGGATGTGTTCCAGATGGAAATCTCTCTGGGGAATCAATGGCAACTAAGATGCTTGGATAAATAAATGGCAAACAAAAATTTCAGTACAGGAAGCAAACTATCTGGATAGGTCCATTCGCAGGTTGCTTTTAAATTCTCTTACTCAACATCATATTGATTATGCATGCATTTCATGGCATCCAGGGTTGAATAAGATGCCGCCCAAAAAAGTCCAGTCGGCACAAAACAAATGCATTCGTTTTCACCTGAATTCAAAAAACACAGCACATAATGGGGACACAGAATTCAAGGCTATAAATTGGCTTCCCACAAAGAGCAGGATAGATCAATGTGTCTGTGTCAACATAATGAAAGTTTTCACAGGAACTGCCCCAGCGTACAGTGTTGAGATATTTCGTCCTGTCAACCAGGGCCAAACAATGCGAAGGTCCAAGTTCAAATTGGAATTTCCATCTCGTAGAAGTAATACTGGGCAAAAATGCCGGTCTTATCTAGGGCCCAAAACATGGAAAAGTCTTCCATCTGAGTTGAAATCAACAAACAATATTAATACGTTCAAACATAAGATCTAAGAGAAATTTTTCCAAAATATACAGAAAAAGGAAGCTGACATATAATGTCTTCTACTAAGGACCGCTTTGGCATTGAAAACACACCTGCAGTTCTATATTTCCTTTTTCCTGCGCATTTCCGTTATACCTCTAAGGGGACCATTATGGATATAAGGTCAACTTCACCTTTTAGTGCTATCCCTGCCACAGTAATTAGGGGTGTTTATCTTTAAGTTTAACATTAAATATTATATTGCATCTATTTTTATCTTATAAAACATATAAATATTTGTAAATATTGTGAAAAATGATACATACATACATACATTCTTGACATCATTACATTTTGTTGAAGGAATTTGATTCAAATTTACAAGTGTACAAACATTTTACACCAATTTCTGCCACTTGCACAGATACTGACATTATTTTGCCTCTGTACACACAAGATCTTGCAGATCTATACCTCTACGATAAGCTAGTCCTCCCTACGGAGAAACCAACAGAACTTTGGTATAGCCTTTATTATCTGTATTATTTGTTAAAGATCATTTAGGGTAGCCATGCCTATCATGCTCCCAGTGGTATCGCCTTTGTAACTATGTTTTTGTTAAATTGTACACTTTTATATTGTGTCAATAAAAAAAAAAGATCTTGAAGAGACCTGCCATATGCTTTGCAGACTCTTTGCCTTTAAATATGACAAAATTGGGAAATGAGAATTTGAAACAAGGAGGCAAAATACAGCCTTGCATATTGTTCATTTTACAATAACACTTTGACAAACAAGGCTACCCATATGAAGCCAAAATGAAAACTGTTACGTTTTGTCGCCCATGCAATATTAAAAACAGTCTATGCTGCAATCATATCTCTCATTTACCTGCTTTGTAACTAAAATCAATTGATTACTAATTACCTGCTGAAGCAAATACAGCATTGACAATGCACTGAAAGCATACCAAAGTCATGGGATATGAGAATCTTTCTTTGTCTGGGCCATATGGCACCCTTGTTCTATGGAGAAAGAAACAGACACAGAATTACTTGAATCCTATTTACCAAAATCTGTCAGCAAAGGTAAATTAGGGTCGTTGAAAGACCATTGGTGGAACCTGTGCGATGGATCATGTTTGAAGATGCTTGCAGCGAAGAGTAGTGTAAAATATTGGAAGGCATGAACACCACAAAACGATACCAGAGAAAAGACAACTACTTGTTAAAGATTAAAAATTAATAAACATATGTCTATATAGAACAGCAACATGACAAATCAAAACAAAGATTCATAGCACATGGCTACTCTCTAACTTTACCAGATAAAAAAATGTATTGCTGTACCAAGAAAAATGCCTTAAAAACTAACAACAAAAGAGATGTCTAAGTGCATCCCCTTGTCATAACATTTAACAATACCTTCCCTTCCGATGGCTCAAATAATAGAAACACTGGGACATTTTTTCAAACAATACCAAATTTTAAAGATATTTTTCAAGAACCTGGTATGCTTATCCTCGGCCAAGGAACGTTCAAGAAATGTAGGAAGCAACAACATTTTAAATAACAAGGTTACAAGTATAAAACCAACTATAAAAATTTGTCAGCCATATAATGTTAAAAAACAGTCTATGCGGCAATCACATCTGCCTACTCATTCACTTGCTTTCCTGTTCGAAAATACAAGGCCATGTAATAGCCATGTACAAGCCTTGTAGTTATGTCCTTGTAACCTTGTTCTAGCCTAGAACATCCTTAGCCTTGTGGAAGCCTTGTGGCGTGGAAACCTTGCGTCAGACTGGTTGTAACTTGGAATCTTACTGATAGCCTCGTAATTTTCTTCAAAGGTTAGCACAAGGTCATAACAAGGTCATAATCTCCGCTACAAAGCTAATACTTGGCCTGTACAAGGCCAAGTTAGCATTGTATTTTTGTACAGGTTGTAACTAAAAGCAACTTATAAAATCTACCACAAATCTAATGGATAATTTGAGGCTGCGTAATTCATATAAAGTAAACCCAAATGAACCCACCTTGTCCCACCTGAATCCACCTGAACCCCGTTGAACCCACAAATCAACATTCACTGTCAAGGAGGTTAGTTCAAGTAGTTCTATAGCTGGAGGAAAAATCTTCAAAAAGATTTTTGCAAAATTTATCCAAATTTTTCACCCCCATTTTACCCCCAAACTTATCCATTTTACCCCCAATACACCTTACAGGATAAATATTTCAATGTTTCTGCTGTTATCAATGTGTGTCCTGATTAACGTAAAAGAAATTAATGCTATTAGAACCCTACAAAGTATGCATATATTTTATAAAGAATTTACAGCAACTGTATTTATCATATATTACACAGAGGTGGAAAAAGTGCGTGAAGCTGCGAAGCAGCTTCGCAGGAAGCTGGTTTATCTGGAAGGAAGAAAAGGGAAGGAAAGAGAGAAAGCAAAAATTGAAAACATAAAGAGACAGGAAGGACTAAAGGAAGGAAAGAATAGAAGAGAATCCCAAGAGAATCAATGTTTGGATTATGCTCTATTCATTTACAGTTTGTTATCCAAGGAAGCTTTAACAGTAATGTCAGTTCCTACTGGATTATCGACTACACTGAAATCTAGGACTACAGAAAATTGATAAAACAATGGAAGGAAGAATTCTGAATTGACGTCCCTTCACAGGAAGGCAAATATTTTTTCCACCTCTGATATTACATATCATTTAAATTAAGAAGCTTTTAGGTAAAATGTTGCTGAAGATGTTGTACTGGTTGCTTGAAACAATAATAGGACTGTTGAATGCAATCAAAGACCAGCAGTCGAAGATCAATATTCTTGAATCAAGGATTGTCCTCATGGAAAAGTATGTTAGCCATCTGCAGAAGACTGCAGATGAACAAGAACAGTATCAGAGACGACTCTATATACGGATAAATAATGTTGATCAAGGCAGGGGAACCTGAGACTGGCAAAGATTGTTTGAAAAAAGTCGAGAAACCCTTCAATGAATTATCTGTGAAAATCCCTGATTCTGTAATTGATAGAGCGCACCGGACAGGGCAAATAAAGGAAAGCCAAGGCAAACAATTTCGTCAGATAATAATCAGATTTACAACGTGGCGTCACCGTACAATGGTGTGTAAGGCGAGAAAGAACTCTGAAAAGTATAGAGTTCGACTGGATTTAACCAAGAAGAGATTGAAGTTGCTTGGAAAAACGAATGAAATTTTAAATGGCAGAAATTTGAATGGCTATACGTTTGCACATATAAACTGCAGACTGCGTGCAAAACTCGATGATGGTTTCTCTTACTTTGATGACGAATCAGAGTTCAAAGACCTTATCAAGCAGAAATTCGGCGAGGAGCAAGAGGAAGGGAGTATTCCTGGAGAAGATTCTGACACAGCTTCGGAAATGAACGAATGAGTATTATTTAACTGATTTTTTTACCTTTTCCCTTGTTGTTGTTTATTTTCAAACAGCATTCGAATAAATTTTTGTGCTGTGTTTTATAAATATCTATGTGGGTATGGGAGTATAGTAACGAGAAAGTACTTTCTGTTAAAAATGACTCCTCCCTCCCCCCCATTGGTTTACCATCAAGATTTCTACCAAAGGATCTTTTGGGATATTTTAAGGGATGCTTTTCTTAAATGCGACTGGAAATTTCGAGTAAGTCGATATATCTGTGATATATCTGTTCGTATGATTAAAATATGTGATGATAGCCTAGTCTTTCCTAGCCTGCGCGCAGACCCAATATTCCGAAGAAGAAAGGGTCTGCGCAGCAACGACCAAAAGCTTGCTACACAGTGCAAATCCCTTTAGGGCATTCATTTTACTCGGACTACGGATAAATTGTAGCATAGTCATAAGAGAAAACTTAATTTTTCTCTTATGACTATGATAATAGCGAACGACATGTTTTTCAACACGCTAAACAACACATCGTTAACAATCACACCTTTTCCAGTCCTCTTGGGGTCCTTTTACGAATAAACAATTAAACGTTCAAAACAAAAGCCACAATACAATCCAAAACATACAAGTGACGAGAACAAACAACAAAATACACGACTGAACACAAATGTGTGACAGCATATTGTGACAGCAACAAAACAACACGCATGAATTAATCAACTCATGATTGCATAAATTATTTTCCCTGAAACCCAGAATAGGCCTTTCCCATAATTACGTCATCACCCGTGCGGCGCGCATTGCATTGCGGGACTAGTAGTTAAAAATCTGATCTCGTGTTGTGATTTGTATAGAGTTGTAAGGAAGTTCGCGGAAGTAAGTAGATTAACGTTGTCAATATTGAAGAAAATCATGGAAAGATCATCTGAATTCACCAATGAGCAGATCCCTAGTTTTTTTCAAAACTCTAGTCCGGGGATCTGTGCAACAGAATTGCAGATTAAAGAAGTTTTGGCGAAGGAAGAAGACGAATGTTCTACAAGGCCTAAGGTCAACATGGTCAAAGGCGATGAGGTTATAGAGGAAGCAAGAACAAATAGAGAGGGCTGGACAAGGTCCCTTGAACTCTTACCGAACTTTGATAACGAGAAATTGGACAACAAATTGATAAAGAATTCAGTTACGATGCCCAATACTGGTACTGCACCAAAGGCATTTCGAAACAAGAAACATGGCTATAGACTGTGGAAAGAGGGATATGTTCGTGGCATCTTAGTTAAACCTAACATAAAGACAAGCCAGACATTGTTCCTTGTCAAAGCGAAAGTACATGCCTCTATGAAGAATGTACAGTATCATGTTTATGTTCATTTGAATCAATGTGATGGGGAGGTGCTGTTTGCAAAGTGCACATGTAAAGCTGGTCAAGGTGGTTGCTGCAAGCATGTTGCTGCTCTCCTCTACACCATTATTGACTTCATCAACATGGATGTCAAAGAAGTTCCTATGGATCTTACCTGCACCCAAACAGGACAGAAATGGCATGTTCCCTCTGCAACAAATAGCCAGGCAGTCAAGGCTTTTAAATTTAAAGATCTTGTTTTTGAAAAAGCAGAGGAAAGCAAAAAGAGGAAAAGGCCATTCGTGACTGGGAACAGGGATGCCTACTGTGCTACACCATCATTTGCGCAAGAGACTACCAGTGAAGAACTTGAAGAGTTAGTTAGCAAATTGAGGCTAGCAGGGAAGGCATCCCTGTTTTGTGAATCATTGGAATCAAATGAATTTAAGCCTTGCACTGATTTTGAGACATCATGTCAAAAAGCTATTGACCGAAGAAACTGCCAATCTGATGATGGTAGTGTTGACGAGAGTAAAGCCTTCATGAGTCAACTGTATGAGACTATACCCAAAGAATGTAGTGCTGTTAATCTCAACAAGGATGTTCACAATGCCATCTTGAGCAAGGTAGGAATCACAGTTGAAGAATCAATCAACATTTGTCGTGAAACTTTAACTCAGAGTGAACAGCCAATTTGGTACCTGGAACGTTCAAAGCGGATTACAGCATCTCTCTTTGGAAAAGTGATGAATAGGAGACCAAATATCCATCCAAAGTCACTGATAGACGCAATCATGCACAAGAAACAAAATGCGAGGGGCTCTATGCCTGCAGCCTTGAGATGGGGCATTGATAATGAAGATGTTGCCATTGAGAAATACATGGAAATTGTCAATGATGCTGAAGTAAAAAAATGTGGGCTAGTTGTTAGCCCTCAATGGCCATGGTTAGGGTGTAGCCCAGATGGAATTATTTTGAAGAATTCCATCCCTGTTGGATGTATTGAAGTAAAATGTCCATATTCAAAGAGAGACATGAAACTTGAAGAAGCCAGTGCCAGTGACAAAACCTTTTTCTTGAAGTCTTTTGAAGGCAAGCTCAAACTCAAAAGGAATCACATGTATTTTTACCAGTGCCAGGGAGTATTGAATATTCTAGGACTTAACTGGATTGATTTCATCGTTTACACTCCAAAGGACATTCATATTGAAAGAATTCAAGTGGACAAAAACTTGTGGCAATCAAGAATTCTTCCAGAATTAACAAAATTTTATGCAGCCTATATACTGCCAAAAGTGTAATTTTAGTATAAACTGGTCATCAAAGTGGTGTTTTGTAAAAAGTTTGATTTTATTGTCCAATCTACAAATTCTGTGTTGATCTCATTATAGGCTTGATTTTGATGTTTTCAGTGAAACGCTTGTATAGAATGAGTTTCTTACAATCATGCACAACAAGAAGTGAAACAATTATGAAGCTTGGACAGAGAAAGAAAGCTTGTAGGGGTAAAATGGGAGGCTAGGGCAAAATGGGTATTGTTCTTTTCCAAAGAATGGGGGATCATTGACCACAATCAACATTAATATAGCCTGCACGCAACCTCAACTCCTCCAAGTTGAGGCTGCACACAGGCTACATAAATAACCATATTCAATATTCAGTACTTCAAGGAGAGTAGAGTCAAGTTACTGTATCTGAAGATTTCCATAAAATCATTCTCAGTTTTTGCCTTTACCCATTTTGAGGTCAGAAGACCTTACATGGGCTTTGTGAAAATTAACATGGTTTTCCTGCTAATTCCTTGAGAATTTTTTTAGTTCCTCAGGAATTCTGGCTTGTTTAAAATTTACAATCTCACATCACTAAAGAATTCCTATTAGAATTTGAAGAAAAAAAGAAAATTCCCAAGTCTTTTTGAGGATTCTGGATCATACTGGAAAGTCAGGCTTATCCATTAATAAAAAGCACTTTAAACTCAGATGTCACTAATAGCATGTTCAAAAGTTTATGCATTGTTTTCTACAATAAGAGGTGGAAGAAAATTAGTTAGATAAGAACATATTATCCAGATTTTGTTAAGTTCTGCACCCATATTGATGGGGAAAACTGACTTCAAAATTCGAAAAGTTTTTATTCTTGAAATAGCACGCTCAACATGAATACGCACAGCTGCAATTTGCCGAGTCTCAACTTCCTCCTTGATGGACAAATGTTCTTTACCCCTCAGAAAGGGGGGGATGTTCAAGCTGACACCTTTTGGGAGGTCTACTTCTACGTCAAAGCCCTTGTCAGCCATAACTGAGTCTCCTTCTTCAAGTAGCTGGTAAATTCCACATTCAGAAGTTGCTCTCTTATCACTTGTTCTTCCCGTAAATAGGTCTGAGACATATGAGACAGCACCAGCAGGTGTTATACCAACAAGCCCTTTTGCTGTATTGTAATGTTTATAGTTCGAGTAAGTTGCAGCTTGAGACCTCACTGAGCTCGGCTTCTCAATGTATATTTCTGTGCAATCTATGATAACTCTGGTGGTTGGGTACATCTCCTTGAAAGAATTTGGCATTGTTTTCATTATTGCTGATTTGGAAGGCCAGATTGGGTAAGTTCTGAACTTGCTGTGTAGAAAGTCCAGCCAGGTTATCCAGATCCTTGAAAACTGAGAGCAAGAAATTCCAGCTCTGAAGGCTATGTCTTCTTCCAGCAGACCAAGGCGTAGTCTCACAAGTACATAGAAAAACTCTTGTTCTGCTGTCAAAGCTCTCTTTGGTCCTCGTTTCATGTACCCTGGTGAGTTTATATTTTCAGGGTTAGCCTTTGTTCCATGATAAACGAGGTTATTTACAGCTGGACCAAAGGAATCAAAAATGATCTTGAAAGTTTCATAATCTGTAAATCCAGTATAAAATCTGAATGCCTTCGGATTGGATTTGATATCATCCAATGAAAAACTATTTTTTTGTTTGCTGTCCACTTCAGTTAATCTTTGGATCTTATCTTTCAAACGCACATTTTCACGTTCAAGCTCTACTATTCTGGCAGTAAGATTGTCCTCTTGACTTTTCATTGGTCCTTGCTGTTGGTTACTCTCATTGTCCTCTTCTAGTTGAACCTCACTTATTCCCTGGCTCACTTCGTCATCGACATTCAACCCACTCAATTGCTGGTCAAGTTCTGTTGCATCTTGCACCTCAGCTTGGCTTAATGTCCCGTTTTGGTTTAAGGGCTTTTTACAACATTTTGGCACAAATTCTCTGTTCCTTGATTTAAGTGTGGCCCTCTCTTTCTGCTCTTTCTTGTGTTTTGTTTTTGGGACAATAGTGGGGATATTATTCATGTATGTTTTTTGCCCCCCAACAAAATGTTTTGAGCACACTCTGTGTCCCAACCCTGGGTCCTTGAAATCCTTTCTCGAAATCATGTGTAACCATTTCCTTCGCAGTTCTTGTTTTTCTGCACTCTTTCCGTTCGGAAAATTATAAAATGAGAGTTCTGGATTCCGTTTGCTATTGCTGAAGCAGTCAGGAACACAGCATGTAAATCCTCCAACGAGAGCTTTCCCTTCTCTTCGCCTGTTTTCCTTCCCGTTGCCCATGTTGACCTTAGGCCTTGTAGAACATTCGTCTTCCTCCTTCGCCAAAACTTCTTTAATCTGCAATTCTGTTGCACAGATCCCCGGACTAGAGTTTTGAAAAAAACTAGGGATCTGCTCATTGGTGAATTCAGATGATCTTTCCATGATTTTCTTCAATATTGACAACGTTAATCTACTTACTTCCGCGAACTTCCTTACAACTCTATACAAATCACAACACGAGATCAGATTTTTAACTACTAGTCCCGCAATGCAATGCACGCCGCACGGGTGATGACGTAATTATGGGAAAGGCCTATTGTGCGGTAGCAAGCTTTTGGTCGTTGTTGCGCAGACCCTTCCTTCTTCAGAATATTGGGTCTGCACGCAGGCTAAGTCTTTCCTCTAAAGTTGATCTTCGAAGCATGCCTAAGACAAGGTGTTTTCCCGGAAGTATGGAAAAGAGCTAATGTCGTCCCAGTTCACAAAAAGAACAGTAAAAACCTTAAGCAGAACTATCGTCCCATCTCCCTCCTTCCACTTCTTGGTAAAATATTAGAAAAGTTAATGTTTGATTCTTTGTACGAACACCTTTCCGTTCATGAACTGCTAAATCCTAACCAATCTGGTTTTCGCCCTGGAGATTCTACTATTAATCAGTTGATCTCAATAGTTCATTCTATCTTTGTTGCATTTGACTGCAACCCTCCTTCAGTACGTTCGATGTACGTTCAGTTTATCTAGACATTTCAAAGGCTTTTGATAGAGTGTGGCACGATGGCTTAATCTACAAATTACGGCGTAATGGTGTATCTGGGCAGTTCTTGACACTGATTCATAGTTTTTGAGCGGATCGTATGCAACGTACGGTATTAAATGGTAAAACATCACAATGGGGTAACATTTCTGCCGGAGTTCCACAGGGATCGATTTTAGGTCCCCTCTTCTTCCTTGTTTACATTAATGATCTGACAACAGATCTCAAATGCAATGTTAAGTTATTTGCCGATGATACATCAATTTTCTCAGTTGTTCACAACCCAAATGAATGCGCTGCGGATCTGAATCATGACTTAGATCTTATCAAACGCTGGGCGCATGACTGGAGGATGTCTTTCAATCCTGACCCTGCAAAACAAGCAGTCGAAGTGACATTTTCTAAGAAAAAGATCCCTGTTGACCATCCGTCTATCTTCTTCAATGATGTAACCGTTATGAAAGTTAACGAACATAAACATCTAGGTGTTGTGCTTGATAGTCGACTGACGTTTTCTAGTCATATTCAATCTGCTATCAATAAAGCGAGACGTGGGATTGGCATGCTACGGTTTTTATCAAACTACTTGCCAAGACAAACTCTAAACGAACTTTATAAACTCTATGTTCGTCCACACCTCGACTATGGTGATGTCATTTATCATATCCCGTAGAAAGTGTGTGACTTCAGCCATGAAATCACCTTACATCGTCAGATGGAACGACTTGAATCCGTCCAGTATTCTGCTGGCTTAGCCATAATTGGCGCGTGGAAAGGTACTCCAAGAAACAAAATATACGAGGAACTTGGCTGGGAATCATTAAATGACAGAAGGTGGAGCAGGCGTCTCGTTCTTTTCTTTAAGTTCATCAATAAACTTGCTCCGGAATATACAAGATATCCTATTCCACAACTTCGTTGGTCAAATTATGCTCTTAGAAATCAGGCTGTTGTTGGGCGAATAAATGCAAGAACAGAGCGCTTTGAGTCAAGCTTCTATCCCAATTGTTTGAAAGAATGGAACAGTCTTGCTTCTGAGATCAGGGAATCACCTACAGTAAGCTCATTCAAAAACAGACTCTCTTCTCTTATCCGCCCTACCCAGAAACCTGTTTATGGAATTTATGATCCAAAAGGTGTTGCCATCCTCACCCAGCTACGCGTAGGCCTCAGTAAGCTAAGTTGTCACAAATTCAATCATAACTTTCGAGACACAGTTGACCCAATGTGTCTAATTAATGATGGAATTGAGGATACTGAACACTTCTTGCTGCAATGCCATGCATATGATGATCAAAGGCGTGATCTCCTAGGAGCGGTTAACGAAGTATTGCAACTACACAACATCTTAAACCTGCCAAATCAAACCCTTTTGCAAATAATGTTGTATGGTGATAAAAGATTTTCTCATAACCAAAATAAAGAAATTTTGGAATCAACGCTAAAATTCATTCATACATCAGAGCGTTTCTTGTAGCACCAGCAATTACAAACCTAGGTAGATTAATCTTCTGTCTCATCCTTCTCTATTAATCTTTAACTTCTTACAAAATAATATATGTATAGTAGATGTATCTATGTTACTAAAGACTATACCAAAATCTGTCAATCTTCAATTTTGATTCAAGCAGTAGTGTCGCCATATCTTTCGATTAAGCCGGTTTCTCCCTTAGGAGAGACCGACAGAAACTTTGGTATAGCCTTTAGTATCTGTATTGTTATTTGTTAAGATCATTTAGGGTAACCATGCCTATCATGCTCCCAATGGTATCGTCTTTTGTAACTATGTCTTTGTTAAATTGTATATTTTTAGATTGTGTATATATAAAAAAATACTTTCTTTGACAATGACCTAATTCAACAATTGATTTTTCAACTGTTTCCACAAAGTTTCCACAGTTCGAAAACCCGACACGGTTTTGTTTTTTGTGCTTTTAAGGTCTCTAGAGGCCACCGTATTATGCTCCATATTTACTTATCATTGTGTTAAGGTTTATGTTTACCTAAATCGTCTTTTTAACTATGTGTATTTTCGTTTAGTTTATGTCTCGTTACTATTATTTTCCCTATTTTGCCTTGGTGGTTGCATTATGACTGGTCGCCTCCTAGGACCAGCGAGAAGATTTCTTTATGATGATGCCGGTTGATATCAAACAATGGAGAGCAACAATAGGGTGTTTCCGTGTGTCTATGCAAAATAAATCCCAACTGAGCAGAAATGTTAGGCCACTCTCAAATTCTCTTTCAAATTGTTAAATTATTTTGGTTTTGTTATTGGTTCATCGCAGTCTCAATACTCGTTCTGCCATTCACACTGATAATATTTTTTCTTGCAGTTCACTCCGTTGCACTAGAGTTATGTTTTTGCCTTTGTTCGCCCGCATGCATCGGTGTGCGAAGATAGTACTTTACATTACAGTAGAGCTCGTCAAACGAATCCCGTTAGGTGTCATTGTTATTGTTCGATATAGGTATTTTCAGTCTCATTATGTCTACTTTTACACCGCGTGCGTAGAATGTTCAGCATTAAATCTTCAGTGGTTAGTGTTTAGGACCATTCTGCTGAGTGGTGATATAGAAATAAATCCAGGCCCTGAAACACTTGATTTGTACGTGGAACCTAAATGGCATTACTGCACATGACTTTTTACGCGTGTCTCTTATAAAGGCTTACAATTCGGTGTATAATCATGATATCATTGGAATTGTTGAAACCCACCTTGACAGCACCGTTGATAAAGATAGACTGGCACTTGATGGATATACCTTTATTAATGAATGATAACCATCCTCAAAATGTAAAAAGGGGTGGTGTTGGGCTATATATCAAAGATTCCCTGCCTTCAAAAACTCGTTCTGACCTAGTAACTCACCCTGAATGTATTGTGTATGAAAGTCAATTAAAAAGGAAAAAGTACTTCTTTGCCGTAATCTATAGGAGTCCAAGTCAGGGTGCGGAGGAGTTTGATAACTTTACCATAAACTTTGAGTTGATGTTATCCAAAATGCATGCTGAAAATCCATTCTGCGTTATTATTACTGGTGATTTCAACTGCAGATCAACTCAGTGGTGGGAAAGTGATATCGAAAATAACGAGGAAAAAATATTTGAGCCTCTAGCGTCTGACAATGGTCTTCATCAATTAATCTCAGAACCAACTAATTTAATGGGTGAATCTAAATCCTGCATTGACTTGATATTTACTGATCAGCCTAACCTCATCATCGATTCTGGTGTCCATCCGTCACTACATGAGCAGTGCCACCATCAAATTGTTTACGGTAAATTATCTGTTTCAAACATAGTACAACGTCCATATACCCGTAAGATTTGGTATTACGATAAGGCAAACTTTATACCGGGTGTCCCAAAAAAATGTATACGGATTTGGTTGACTCCATCGATGTAAATTTAGCTTCAATCAATGTCTAATCACTCTAAAAATGTTCCTTGATAGTTAACTTGAACATAGGTACCTCGTTTGTTGGTATTTGTGCTTTGAGAGCAGACCTGTTAATCTTGAAAGCTCAAATTTGCCTCTTTCTGCAAACCAGAGCTTTAGCCTTTTGGCCTAAGAAAATTCTTAAGGCACAGCGTATAAATGAACGATAGCCTTGATGAAATTTGAGCAATATTAAATCTTGAGTTATTTTGCTGTCTACAAGTCACCTTTATAGTCACCCACTGGGCAGTTTCTTAATTTTTCATAAATTTTAGTTCTTAATTTCGATGTGCTACAGGAATTTGCTTAGGCCAAAAGGCCAAAGCTCTGGTTTGCAGAAGGAGGCAAATTTGAGCTTTCAAGATTGATATTTCTACTCTCAAAGCACCAATACCAACAAACGAGGTATTTATGTTCAAGTTAACTATCGAGGAACATTTTGAGAATGATTAGCCATTGATTAAAGCTAAATTCACATTGCTGGAGTCAACCAAATATGTATACATTTTTTTGGGACACCCGGTAGCAATCAGGAAAAGCATTGAAACGTTTGCTTGGCACGAATATCTTGACAACATGACTTGCCCTAATAAACAGGTAAAACTACTCAATGAAGGCCTTTTCAACATTTTTTCAAATTTCATCCCCAACAAAGTTAAAACAATTAGGCCTCGTCAAGCTCCCTGGATAACGCAAGCCACCAAAAACTTTCTAAGGAAAAAAATCGTGCATATAAAACTTTTGTGAGGAGTGGTCAGCCAGACGACAAGCTTGAAGGTATGCAGAAAATGATATCTGAAGGAGCAAGACTGACGGAGGACGCTAAGCGGAATTACTTCCTTAAGGCAGGAAAAAACACTGGCTAATCCTGGGACCAGCAGCAAAACCTATTGGACCTTAATAAACACTGTCTTAAACAAAGTTAAGATTCCGATGATACCACCTCTTCTAGAGAGCGGGCTGTTTCTAACGGATTTTACCGCAAAGCACAGATATTTAATGACCATTTCATTCTTCAATGCACGACCATTGACACAGGTAGTGAAATTCCCCAAGATACACCGGTAACTACGACTCTGATAAGTGATTTCGTCATCTCTGAGGAAAAGATACTTAATATCCTTAGATCGCTTAATCCCAATAAAGCACATGGCTGGGACGAAATATCTGTAAGGATGATAAAGTTGAGCGATGTTGCATTGGTTCTGCCACTCAAGATAATTTTCACAAATTGTTTAAGGCGTGTTTTATTTCCCGAAATTTGGAAATATGCAAATGTAGTGCCAGTTCATAAGAAAAATGAGAAAAATTTGAAGGGGAATTACCGTCCTATTTCTCTTTTACCAATTTTTGGGAAAATACTAGAAAAACTCATATATGATTCTCTTTACTCACATCTTGTATGACATGAACTACTCAACCCAAATCAATCAGGTTTTCGCCCAGGAGACTCAACCATCAACCAGTTACTCTCAATAACACACAAAATATTTAAAGCTTTTGACTGTAACCCTCCCCTTGATGCTCGTTCTGTGTATCTTGACATTTCTAAGGCATTTGATAGGGTAAGGCACGATGGTCTAATTTATAAAGTAAAACGATGTGGTGTCTCGGGACAACTTCTTTTTTTAATCCAAAGCTTTCTCAAGGATCGAAAGCAGAGGACAGTACTGAATGGACAGAGTTCAAATTGGGGAGATATTTCTGCAGGGGTGCCCCATGGCTCTATTCTTGGACCCTTGTTTTTCCTTGTGTATATAAATGATCTAGCTGTAGGCTTGAAGTGCAATGTTAAGTTATTTGCTGATGATACATCGTTGTTCTCAGTGGTCGAAGATTCAAATACAGCTGCCAATGACATGAACCATGACTTGGACTTGATAAGTCGGTGGGCTCAAGCTTGGAGAATGTCCTTTAATCCTGATCCGCAAAAAAGCTGTTGAATTAACATTTTCAAGGAAAAAAATCAAAATTGATCATCCAGTGATTCTTTTTAACAACATACCAGTCAAGAAAGTAAATGAACATAAACATTTAGGAATTATCCTGGACTCAAAGCTATCTTTCTCAGCTCATATCAAATCGGCGATCTCTAAAACAAGGAAGGGCATTAGTTTGCTGAAATATCTCTCCAAATACCTGCCAAGGCATACCCTAAACGAATTATCTAAGCTCTATGTTCGACCCCACCTAGACTATGGTGCTGCCATTTACCATATTCCTGCCAAAGTAAATGAATTCAGTCAAAATATCCTTTTACCAAATTTAATGGAAAAACTAGAGTCCGTACAGCATTCTCCTGCCTTGGCTGTGTCAGGTACATGGAGGGGAACATCTCGAGAGAAGCTGTACACAGAGCTTGGATGAGAGTCACTAAGTTCCCGAAGATGGAGTAGACGCCTTACCTTGTTCTACAAGTTTGTAAATAATTTTAGTCCTGAGTATACAGTTGAACCAATTCCCCCTCTTCATCATTTGCAGTACCGTCTTCACGACCAGGATGTCATTGGGCGATTAAAGGCAAGAACAGAAAAGTTCAAGTCTAGCTTCTATCCAAACTGTTTATCCGAATGGAATAAGCTTGAGCCTGAATTGAGACATGCGCCTTCTATTGCCGTTTTTAAGAAAAAGCTGTTATCAATAATCCGCCTCCCTGCAAAATCTGTTTTTGGAATTCACGATCGAATAGGATTATCCTACCTGACACAACTTATAGTTCGTCTCAGCAAGTTAAATTTCCATAAATTTTAGCATAATTCTAGGGATACCATAAACCCAATGTGCCCAACAAACGATGGCATTGAGGACACTGAGCACTTTTTGTTGCTCTGCCCTTCTTTTGATGCTCAACGACAAAATCGTCTCGCTGGGATTGTTGAATTATTACGACCATTTGTACAAATCACCAATCTTTCAAACGATTTTTTCACGCATCTTTTATTGTATGGTGATCAAGACCTTCCTGATGAGTTGAACAGAAATCTACTCGAATTAACTTTACGCTTCATCCACGAAACTGGTCGCTTTGATTAATCTATTGAGACAACAGCTATGTACTAAGCAACCACCAAGTCCTTTATCGTAAATAGCTCTTTCCTTGTAAATTCTGTTTCACATCAGATGTCAGCCATTTTACTTTACTAAATCAACAATTAATTGATTTGCACTCGTGACATATTTCAACCCATTGAAACCCTGACCTGACATCTGATATGAGACAAAATCTAGTATAGTATCCATTAATCTTTAATTGTATCGTAATGTGTCTGTATACAGTTTAACGTTTCATGTTTTATATACTGGCCATTGGGTAGTCATTGTATTTCGCTCCCCATGGTATCGTACCTGTAGTGTTGTATAGTAATTTATATAGGTATAGTAGAATGTAAGATTATTGTAAAATTTATATTTGAATAAAAAACAAAAATACATAAAGTTGCGGCACCAAAACTGATGAACGAATTAAAAGGGAAATAAAAGATAGGTGTGAGACATTGAAGTCCAAGCAAGCCCTTGTGATACAGCATTTGCGCTGCGCGCGAACTGCAGCAAGCGTGTTTTGGTATTTTTGTGCGTTTTGGAGATACAATTATCAACTGATCCTACCGTGATAATGTTTCGGGATTTAAGGTCAGTACACTATTTTGCTCACAGCTTATCCATAGCAACCTTGGCCAAAGGACACCTTGTATCTCATATGCAACCAAAAAGGTAAAATGTATCGCACCTTTCATTCGTTCTTCAGGTTGTGTACGAGTATGTCCACAAGGTTTTTGTTCCTTTGTAGTGCCAGGAAAGGCTGATTTTGTAAAATAGATTTCAGGCTTTTGTTTTCATGGATTACTTTCCAGCGCTTTTTTAGTATTTTGTTGATCTGTGAGGTGTTTTTGTTGAATGGTACTATGAAGGGGAGTATTCTACCTTGTTTCTTGTGTTTGGAGTTTCCAAAGAGGGCATTTATTTGTGAAAGTTGTTATACCTTTACAAATTGCTGATCAAGTTCCTGTATAGGGTAACCTCTTTTGATGAGGTTAGTTTTTAGTTGTTCTAACTTGATTCTTAGCGTTTCGTTGTTTGTTATTATGCGTCGATATCTGAGCGCTTAGCTGTATATTATGCTTTGTTTGCAAGGATCTAGATGAAATGATTGTTTGTGTAGCAAGGAGCAAATGTATGTGGGTTTCACATAGAGTGCTCTCTAGTTTTTGTTCTTTGTTTCTGAATACTGTTGTGTCAAGGAAATTCACTTTGTTTTGTGAGTATTCCATCTCAAATTTGATGATTTAAGAATTGTAGTAATTCGTTCTATGTACTCGCAGGTAGAATTTGTTATCAAATGTAAAGTAGTTGTTTTCAAGAATGAATTTAAGCATTTGATGTATGTGCTTTGGTGGGAGCGGTGCTTTGGGTTTGTAGTGATTTTCAATTGCCTCGAGGCAGTATTGTATCTTCCTGGTGTGGTATGTTGGTGGATAGAGATTTGACATCCAGTGTTGCTAGAATCGTATTTTCTGGCATTTGTTCTAGTCTGTGTATGACTTTCAGGAAGTGTGTTGTATCTTTATGCATAAGGGAGAAGTGTCCACAATTTTTTACCAGGCACTGATTGTTTCTTGTTCCCATTTTGTGGTCATTGATTCATTCATTGGTAGATCGGGCTAATTTAGTACTAAAAATTTCTTAATTCAACATGAAACTTTTTGCATTTTAGTATGGAGTGGCATT
Organism: Aurelia coerulea; assembly: GCA_039566865.1. Classification (NCBI taxonomy): domain Eukaryota; kingdom Metazoa; phylum Cnidaria; class Scyphozoa; order Semaeostomeae; family Ulmaridae; genus Aurelia; species Aurelia coerulea. The sequence continues at coordinate 15,668,293 of CM076944.1, forward strand.
TCTGTCTGAATGGTAATGGATTACTTCTTTATGGTCTTTGTCAATTTATGTGCTGTTTCTTCATTCCCTTTTGGTTTTATTCGGTATTCCCTTTATGTTTGTTCCATTCCCTTTATGTCCAATTACAGCATTTTTTCTTATTCCCTTTGTCAGTAATCTTTCCCTTTGCCTGGTTCTACTGGTCTTCTTATGTCTTTCATCTTCCCTTTACCTTTTGCTTAAATGCCTTTCTTCTGCACATTTCTCATTCGATTGGCCTTTATGCCGTTTTCTTTTATCTTTTCCTTCTGTTTGTATTCATGGCGGTTCTCTGTTATCAGTACATGATGCATTGTGATGGTATGGTGCGTTGCAAAAATGTGGCAAAAAAGCATGGGGTAAACAATGAAAAACCACAAGTGACAGCTCATGGTGACAGCAAAGTATTTTTTGCGTGCTTTTTTTAATTGTGGGGCCTATTCCCTTTGTAAACAAACATTGCAAGATTGTACACAGCCAGTGATCGGAACAGGGCGATGGGGCTCTCTATCAAATTCCAGAGGTTATCAAAGATTTTCCATTTATTGAGTTAAATAAGTTTGCATGTTAATTTAGATATGGTTTGAGATAAAAGTGTATCGGATTTATGCATTTGAGTTGTAACATTGTATGTTGAATCCGCAAAATATGTTACAAAAGAACTAAAAACCTATTGTATATATCCTTGCCATTTGATTTTGTGAATAAGCCGCCCCCCCCCCCTCTAATAGGTCCCCCTCTCTTCTGAGGTAACTGTACCCCTTCAGTGACCACTCTCAGTGCTTTCTCTCTTGATTTTCATAAGTGCGACATAACACGTATAAACTAAACATCATTTGATTCAACATTAAATGGGGAGTATTTATGAGCCAAAAAGAATACCAAATATCAAAGAACTGTGCGCCAACGTCGAGAAACGCCAAAATTTGACCTTCCCCCTTCTACAACCTCTCTGTACCCCCAGATCTGTTTCATATAAACCTCAATGAGATTTTTGCTTTCCCAACATATTAATTTAGCAACTTATGTCTCAGATTTCCTTTGCCTGTCTTAGTTTCAGAATAACTAAATGAAAAATTTCACCCTTTCCCCGCAGGCCTCGTTTTGAGATTAATTCAAATGTTGAATATTCCTGTACAAAATACAAGGCTAAACTTGGCCTTGTACAGGCCAAGCTTTATCTTTGTAGCAGGGATTATGACCTTGTGATGACCTTCTACTAACCTTTGAAGAAAATCACAAGGCAATCACTATGTATGTATGTATAATTTCGCCAAAAATCAACATTAAAATAAAAATAAGTTTATCAAAACGGAAAAATCTAGTTACAGGCATGTGATATTAAGTAAAAACAAGAGTTAAAAACATTTAATCTAAAAACACCCCTTGTTAAAATGGCAGGGATAGCATTAAAAGGTCAGTGTGACCATGTTTCCATAATGGTCCCTAAGATTCTAAGCTACAACCAGTCTAACACAAGGTTTCCACAAGGTTTCCACAAGGCTAATAAGCATTTTTCGAGCCATTTACAAGGTTACAGCAAGGCTTTTCTAGCCTAGAACAAGGTTACAAGGCCATAAAGGCATGTACATGGCTACTACATGGCCTTGTATTTTCATACAGGATGGACCATGCATTTTTCTCATGTGAGACACTCTTCGGTCCCCCTACGCCTTTTCTCGCTGGCATTTGATATTAAGTAAAAACAAGAGTTAAAAACATTTAATCTAAAAACACCCCTGGTTAAAATGGCAGGGATAGCATTAAAAGGTCAGTGTGACCTTGTTTCCATAATGGTCCTAAGATTCTAAGTTACAACCAGTCTAACACAAGGTTTCCACAAGGTTTCCACAAGGCTAATAAGCATTTTTCAAGCCATTTACAAGGTTACAGCAAGGCTTTTCTAGGCTAGAACAAGGTTACAAGGCCATAAAGGCTTGTACATGGCTACTACATGGCCTTGTATTTTCATACAGGATGGACCATGCAATTTTTCTCATGTGAGACACTCTTCGGTCCCCCTATGTCTTTTCCCGTAGTCTGCCATATCTTAGCCACTTACGTTAAGCTGTTGGGTACAGGGAACCGCATGAATCTCACTGGTTGCGTAAAATTTAATGTTGAGCAAAGTGCTGAAATAGTTTCTGAGCATAAAAATCCACTGTTGCTGTCAATGATTGATTTTAATCTGACCACAAGGTTCAACAAAGTAATCCTTCATTATGTATTTAGCATAGAGCTCATAATGTACTGGATATCAAACAGCAAAACCTATTTGACAGGAAATCAAGGGCACTTGAAACCTTGGTCATAAAATTTTCCTCCTAATGTAAGCAGCAGTTTCCTAACTAGGAATACATCACTCGCTTTAAATTGCTTATAATTCATTAAAAAACAAAGGAAAATTCCTTGAAATTGTCAGAAATTGCAGGTAGATGTGTGTATGCTATCCAAATATAAAAAAATCCCAAAATTGATTGGATAAAACATTTCATCGCCCTGAGCCTGAGGGGGACAGTAACCTTTAGTGGGGGGGGGGCAGTAACCTGCAGTGTTCAAAATTAAAAAAGCCTCCCGCAGACTTCATAGAGCTTTTACGGTAAGATAATTTACAATCTAATTTTAAAAATATGTCTCACTCAAAAATGACTGTGACTGAATAACTTATTCTTCACAAGACAGTGAACAATTGCCAAAATTTGATTTGTTTGAAGTGGACCCACCCTTGGATCCATCACTGGGTTAAAGAACTGAACAGCTAAAAAGTGTGTTCTTGTGTGATTTCATGTGATTTTGTGAAGCCCCCTCTCATATGAGATGCCTATTAATAAGGCCCCCTTGTGGGGCCCCTCTTCTGGAGCGTCTGAAATCAAGTAAGCCGCCTGGGGCTTAATATAGCGCTTTTATGGCACTGCTTGAGTTTCTAAAGACTTTGGCCATCTTGGCACCCAGTCCTGGTGATATTAGGCGTGCGATCGCACGCGCACGCCTCCACACACGCCTGAAATTTCCAAGGCGTGCGTTTTATCGCGCGCCCAAACATACTTTTCCTAGCTGGACTTTCATAGTTTCAATGTGGTTTTTGGCGAATAATGATATGTTTTTACGTTGGTTTGTTTTCCTTCAAAAAGTTTCCAAAATTTTGTAGCGTTTTTTTAATCGCCACGTCATCCTTATTGGTCCCTACTACCAAAATTACGAAGCGGCAGATGGGAGAGATCAAGGAGTTGGGCAATCCATTTTTCCTGTTGTCCTATTTGATGAAATGTGAAGATGAATTCAAAATGAATATAGATTCCACAAAGTCATTAGCAGATTAAAGAAAGGAATTAGAGCACAGAACTCGTAAGCACTTGAAAGAAAACAACCAAACCTTTCCATGTTATGTTAGTAAAACTACTCGTTGGCCTACACTTGTGAAGCCTTCAGAAACTACCATCGCAAAAATGTGAGCATCATGAGTTTTGTTCATTGGTCTAAAATTTGGAAACTTGATCATGAAGGTAGAATGGGAAAGATAGTTACGCTGACAGAATGATTGTGTTCCCCCTTGCTTTTAGCAATTCTTTCGCACGGTTTCTTGCTGGGATCATTTTGCTAAGATATGAAGTTTTCAGGTTTCCTTTGGATCTCCAGCGCATTGAATTCCTCGCCTAACTCAAAACGTTTACCACGTAAGGCGGATTTCATTCTTTCGAAACAGCATGCAAGATTTTTCGGAAAAAACGGATTTTTGATGTGTTTTTCTTGAAAACAAACGGGCTTGCCGAGAGTGTACGAGATTTTTGGGAGCGAAATACCCCTCGAGACAAACAGTTTCAAGTTGTAAATTGATCAACAGTTCTGGCCTCTCTGAGCACCATTGCCGTTACATCATAATAGCGATTTTATCTTGGGGGCTGGGGCAATATGCTTTTTCTGGATGGTGATCAACAAGTTATCAACAATTCTGCACAGCTCTTTCAAGAACAAGATTCTATGCTCAAGACGAAATGTCATGGAAGACCACGAAGGAAACCATATACAGTTTTAAAATCGAAATAACGAGCCCCCGATGTAACTTCTGTGGTTCCCTTTGGATTTAATTGCTCCAAGATTGAACTATATCCAGCTTTAGGCAAGAGGGTGCATTGACCGTAGGAGTACATTACGCTTGGTATTCTCAATTTATTTCTAATTTAATCGAAATAATGATGTAATCGTTTTCGTTGAATTGGAGAATGTCTGTCTTCTTTCACTTAATCTGTTTTGACAAAGATGAGCTGTTCCAGCATCGAATGACATTTAGAAGGCTATTAAGTGCCCTAAACAACGATAAAACACTTTTTTTGGATCGCACGCCATCGCACGCCTAAATATCTAAGGCGTGCGAATAGCAGCACGCCACCAAATTTCATATTACCAGGACTGGGCACCCAGGGTGCATTCCAAGGAACTCCCGCCAGAGAAATCCAGCGGAGAGCTAATCTTCTGATTTTTTCACGCCAAGGCTTTTGGCAGAGAAATTATGTTTTTTGTGGTTTGGTATGGGTACACGTTTTTTCTTTTATAAGAAACTTGGATAAGCCCATAGTACTAAAAGTTTCTTAATTTCACGTGAAAATTTCATCTTTTTAGTACTAAAAGTTTCTTAATGTGTTTCTTATTTCAAAATGCATTTAGGATGCATGTAGTTTCTACCCACTGCCATGTATTCGTTTCTTGACAGACAGCACAATTTTTAGCGAGAAGGAGAGTTCTATTTGATTCAAAACATAAATCTATCATGAATATTACTAAAATATAAAGGCTCAACGACAATTATCCCATGATTTCCTCGTATTTGGCTTTAAAAGTTTCTTAGCAATTCTCAAGCATAGTAGTAGAGTTTCTTAATTTTTTCGCCATCCTAGTACTAGTTTCTTATAAACCAGTTTCTTATAAAAGAAAAAACGTGTAGTTGGTGTACAGCGCCAAATTGCCACTGGCAGGGAATCCTGCAGTGCCTGTGGCGAGAACATCCGGTGAAGAGAAAATTTGGAATGCACTATGGCTTGGCATTACTTTCTGTAAATCTAGGCCTATTACAGTCCTGCTATTGCTAACCAGACAGCTAGGACAAAACACGTGGGGGGGGGGGAGTTCTTAGCTAAATTTTGAGTAGGGGTCTGCCGCAAGCATATTCAAAATGGTACCGTACTACCGTTGGCTAGACCAATATTTGCGAAAATGGCACCCTTGGCTAGAACAATTTTGACCATTTTGGGACCAATATTGCCAAATTTGTACCAAATATGATATCACACACGACCGTACACTAGCTAGACCAATATTGTGAAAAATGATACCCTTGCCTAGACCGTTGCGTTGCTAGGCCAACATTGCAAAAAAGTATACCCTTGGCTAGACTAGAAGTCCGAAAAAGTATACACTTTGTCGCGGCACATCCCCAGGTACCTTCCATTTCAGATTTCAACTCAACCCGAGTTGAAATTTCTCATGTAAAAAAGGGCCTCAAATAATTTAGCTTACATTTTCTCTTGCAGAATGCCATAGTAGAAATAGCAAACAAAGATGCCTACACAGCAAATCATAAGCTTTACACTGTCAGACATGATCGGCAACCTTCCTCGCGGCCTTTTTGAATGCAATTCTTCAATGTTCACGTCAACAGCCACTTCCATTAGACATTACGCTCAAGCCTTGTGACAAAATAAAGTTTAAAACACCTTTTGTTATCTGATTGGCCAAAGTAAGTAGGCCAATTTGAATACGGCCTCGTCTTGATGGGAAACCTCCACTTTTTTTAGACTGATTAGACTGATCAGCAGCAAGACTGAATTATGTTTTTGCCGCTGACCGACAGGACCTTGCGCCCCTGCATTTGGTTGGAATCTAAAATTGTTGGAGAGACGAACTAGACTGATTACGATTGAGTCCTAGTAATCGCTACCACCCACCCACCCTACTCGCTCATACTAGTATGAGCGAGTAGGGTGGGTGGGTGGTAGCGATTACTAGGACTCAATCGTAATCAGTATAGAGACGAACTGGCTGCTGACTTGGGCCGCGTGTGGGTTTTAGAAAGAAGATTGGGTGCTAACCTTTTTTTGCGCAAGCGCACTACAACTGTTGCATCTAGGTTGTTGCTGTTGCCCATTTGTTTTGATTTGATTCAGATTGCGGGAGAACTGGTGTAATGGCCGGTATTTTGCGTGTGCTATGATGGTTGGTATTCTATTTAAAGACAGAACTATATGTAAAGAAAGTGTTCCTAAACAGTGCAGAGGTGAGAAAAAATTGTCTGATAACGAATACGATCTTTTAGGCTCTACTAGTACACAGAGAGAGTGTTAGGCGCTCTGACTCATCTGTACTCGCTGCATATTTTTTATAAAGAAACTGGTTTATAAGAAACCAAAAGCTACTTCAAAACTAACTGTGCTAGAAATGGAATTTTTTTAAAGTATTGATTTTGAATCTACAGTATAACATATTTCCTACTACTATTTGAAACAAATTTGGAGAAAATCAGTTGTCAGCAAATCAAATGGAATTTTCATGATAAGAAGGTATAAATTTGCCAATTTTCCTTTATTTTTTTTATTGCCTGGCAATGAATCGCATGATTAATTAACTGCCATTGTTAGAATAGTAACAATAGGGGTATGTCTCATTGTTATATCTCTTGTAATTTTGGAGAAAAGAGGGGAAAGTTTTCAACATGATGAGAACACTGTTTATTCATCTATTATATGATGTTTTGAGTGGCAAGAATCATAGAATATCTGATCTGCATCAGTGTTACTTATCATATTGATAATTCATGCATTCAGAAAAATAAAAAAATTGTTGGTACTGTGCCCATGGAGGGGGGGGGACACTCAGCACATACGCATATGGGGGGTCAGACCCAAAAATATCAGTTTAGCTTCATTACAACCCAAAAATATCAGCTCATTTTATACTTTGACATCTGTAAAGGAACATAAAAGATCCTGAAACAATGCAAATTGAGACCAGGATTGCCACTAGAGAACCCAGAAATATCATTGTGACTATATTTTATGCCCAAAAATATCAAAAACATAATTTCAGTTTATTTTGACCCAAATATACCACTTTCAGCAATATTCTGACCCAAAAATATTGGATTTACCTCCCCGTATGTGCAATGTGCTAAGTGCCCCCCTGGGGTACTATGGCCCGATCAGAGTTTCTTATGAAAAAAGCCAATAAGGGAACTTTTAGCAATCTAATGCTTAAATTGACACATGGTGCAAATGTTTGCGTTCCTTCTTCCAAAATACAATATGGCCTTCATCAAAATGTTTTTTTTCAGGTGGCTGTGCAACAGAATACACCAACATTTCCAGTGGTGATGGATCCCTGTCATGTCCAAACTGTTTTTAAACTTCACAAAGTTCATTTGAACCATGTTTGATGGTTTCTAAAGGTGTTATCAGACTGTGTCTGCATTTATATCAATCGTATCTTGTTTGTAGGGCATTTGCTAAGATAACTTTAAATTCTTGTGTCAGATTCCATGTAGGTCATGCATGCAAAAAGCATGTCAACAAATTGAGTGTTGATCATAAGCTGTTTCAAGTTTGTCTTATTTAGATATTTATTGGCTTTCTTGTGGAAAAATTTGTATGTCTGAGACAGCATGATCAGGGAATGAAGATCTAAATACTGAAAGATTGCTTGGTTCTCTTTATCTAGCTTGCAAAACAAAGTCTGGAGGCAACAACTTGAGATCATTATGATCAAAATCTGGAATTTTATCAATCATTGTACAAAATATTAGTCATTTGTCTGCTTCATGTTTCTTCAGACATGCTCTCAAATAATCAAAATTGTACCAATTTTTCCACTGTCTTTGACAATTCAGTAATTTCTAAAATCAGCACATTTATAAACCCTAAGAAATGTACACAGTAGCTGTAGCCATTCACAAGTACCGTTTCAGGTCTCAGCCATTTTATCTCATGGCAATCAGAAGTAAAACAACACCTAGAACAGACTCAGATTAACTCAGATTGCATATGCCTACTTATTTCTTTGTAAAACAAGGGGGAAATAGGCAGTTGAGCAAGAATTGTATGCTCAGGCTTTGCAGATGATGTTTGATGGTGTTGAGATTTTACTTTTGTTAATAGCAGAAGATCTTCAAGGACTGAATTCCTGATTATCTGAGCCAAATTCAGAATTTTTTGTAGACAGGTGAAAAGAGGAGAATTTGAGGTTGAATAGCAATGCTCATTTCTGACTTCAAAAGTAGGGTTAACAGCAACAAGTGATGATATGGCAGTTGCAGCACTGTTTGATGTTTCATTTTTGTTTCTTTTGGCTTCGTTTACGTCTGAATGGTCTGAATATTGATTGCTTTGAGCCTGCATTCTCTTTTAACTGATGTGAAATCGCACAATTTGCAGTGATATTGGCTGATATTCTTTGCATTTGTTGACGACTTCGCATAAAGTGTGAAAGTTATTGGAACGGCTCATCATTTGCAGTGCTGGAACTTGCCATATCATCAGGTACTGTTGGGTATGTATCATTACAACAACTCTCAAACAAACTGATATGTTTCGAACTCAGTATGACAATATAATCCTAGCCCGAACGACGAAAAAGAGAAAGATGTGTCCTCAGCCGTCCACCGCTCATCCTGCCTAACAAAATGGCAGTTTTTAAAAATCGTTTCAACCTCAAAGAAAGACATATCTCGCCGCAGTTGGCTGACTGTAGCATGCCTTAAGCACCAATCAGTATATATAATCTGATCTTTTAAACGAAGTATGGAAAGCGACATCTCAAAGCAATCAAGCACTTGTGAAGGCGTCGTCGAAGCTACGAATTTAGGCCCTTCTGGCCTATCTCATTTAGGTAAAGATGATAACCAAAGCAAATTTTATGATGTAATTCACGCTGACAGTGTCGTTCACTTGTTAACATGGTCAGAAAAATGCATGCAAGACCCTTACAAGAGCGTAAAGAAGTCAGTAAAAGATAAATATATCTTTCAAAACAAAGGAATCCTGATCCTAGATAGAAAGTTAGCAACAAGTGATGGTGTTGCTCAACCAAAAGAGTCATTCGTACCTTTGGATGGCCTAATGATTCTTGCTGAAAACAATTCGATTGAAGATTTTAAAACCAAGGTTGTATCGTATTTCGGAGCCCATAACTTCACACTCGATTTCAGTTCCATCAGTGGTGGTGAATCGATTTCCATTGAACATGAACCAATTTTGACAGACAGCAAACCATTGCCAGTAAAAGTACATCTGAAGCTCTATTACAAACACAAAAAAATAATGATTCAAGGTAATCCAAGTGCCCTCGACCTATGGTTAAAACATTATTATGCTCTAAATCAAGAGACAAGGAAAGACTCTTTGCCTCAGAATGAGATCACTGTGGTTAACAAAGGTGAATCCAAAATCATTGAAGAAATACAAGAGCCAGAGATGGAGAATAAAGACCCACCCAGCACACCCTCTCACAAATCATCCCTAAACATACATCTCACACCAAGAAGACAGAATATGGTATCTGAACTCAAGGTCTCCGTGTGTAATCTTGAGTCAAGGGTCATTAAAAGTGAGCATGAAATGAGAGATAGAATTGATTCACTATCAAAAAAGCTACAGTTAGTAGATGAGCTTAGCTTCCTGAAAGACAAAATTAATCAAATAGAGAACATCAATAAAACTGAAATCAAATATCTGAAGGAGCAAATTCACACCCTTCAAATTACAAATGATTTACTGGAAGGAAAAATTTGTAAACTAGAATCTGAAAATGGCAATCTTAAACAATCCATAAAATCGCTAAACACCAGCATTCCAAAGCAGTTCGATGTTTTTAAGAAGGAAATTGTCTCTACAACAAAACCAAGCTGCAACGATCCACAAGACTCAGGCAGTGAATGTGAGTCAGAGCTAGATTGCAACGGCAACAGCCCTCCTCACCCTATCAACAAATTTGGTCTACTCTCTGGCAACAATTCGTTGATACAAGAGAGTATAGAAGACCCTAGTACCAAAGTAAAAGAGTGTTGTGATGCTGACAAAGCAAGTACTAGCCACCAAAGAAATCAACATGACACATCCTCAGCTGAAAAGTCAGTCTCAATTAGCGTCCCAGAGGAACTCCCAGTCTCTAATCCTTGGATAACAGTGGATTCAAACCGGAGAAACCCACAACAGAAAACTGAAAGGGCACAAATTGACAACCCGGAAACAATTGTTCTGATTGACTCAAATGGGAAATTTATCAGATTGCGAAAACTGTTTCCACGCTCAACATCCATAAAAATTGGCTGCCCCCTAATTCAAAATGCAAAAGACTTCATTTCATCACATTCCCAAAAGATAGCCCCAAAAAACATAATTTGTCACTTTGGCACAAATGACTTGGACCACAGTCATTTCCATACAGTTGCTGACAACTTCCATAACACCGTTTTAGATATTGCCACTAAATTTCCACACTCAAAGATTTACATCTCCCTACTCCTACCAAGAGGAGATCCAGTTGATGCTTCAATCCCAAAGTTGAATGATCTGGTAACAAAGAAATGTTCTCAAATTCCCAATGCCCATTTCATTCACCATCACAATATCAATGATAACAAAGGTCAATACTTAAGGGACAACAAGCACTTGAACAGAGATGGCTTCATGCTTTTCATAGGAAACCTCAAGTCTGCAATATTTGGTAGATCCACTTACACCAAACCAGGCACCACAGGAGCCAATAGACTGAGCATTCCAAAACATTCCCCCAACTTTCCAAGTAACCAGCCACAGCAGCTTTTCCCAACTTTCAACACTCAGGAAAGGACCCCCCATTATATCCCGCATCAAAATTTGCCATTTCCTCAACCACATGCCATGATGCAAGGAAACCCTTTCCAAATGCCTAGCCCATCTGTGCATCAATTCTATCCAAGACAAAAGAGTTTCCAAGAGATCCCTAATTACATGCCATACCAGAATAATACACCTGGAACCCTGTGTGTTGACCGAAACAATACCAGGATGGACAATGTGCAAAAGCAGGAGCTTTCAGACATGAAAGTAAAAGACCTCAAGGGAAAGGACCTAATCAAAACTCTCTACAACTTGTGGTGTCAAGAATAGGTTTTGCAAACGTCAGCCGTTGCATTAATTGTAAGTAATACTCTTTAGTCTATGAGTCTGTTTTCAGTCTCATATTGGAACATTGGAGGGCTGAACTCCTCTCTTTTTGGTAATAAACTTAACACTTTAGACTTTATAGATAATGCTAACTCTGACATTAACATAGTTTCTGAGACATGGGGGTGCAACCCAAATTTTGATATATTACCAGGATATACTATGGTTAAGATAGATCCAAACAAGCATGATAATACCTCAAGAGGCCGTGCCTCTGGAGGAATTGCTGTCTTGCACAAATCAAATTTGAAAATTAACATTCTGAAAAAACATACAAACTACTTATGGTTCCAGGTTTTTAACTATCATATCTGTGCTACATATTTCCCCCCCTGTAGCTCAAAGTACTTTGATGAAAATCTCTTTGAAGATCTTGGTAATGATATTGCTAATTTTTCTGGAAGCAATGCCCAAGTTCTCATTATGGGAGATTTTAATGCCAGGACATCTACTCTTGATGATTTTATTCAAAATGCAGACAGTCATTTCACAAATACAGGATTCTTGTCCTCAGAAATCACCACATCACGAAATAATTGTGATGGTGAAGTGAACAGTAGTGGTCACGCTCTCTTGGATTTATGCAAGTCCCACAATTTAAGAATAATAAATGGCAGGAAAATTGGAGATACTTTTGGAAATCTTACCAGCTTTAACATCAGCGGCGGATGTAGTACCGTTGACTATGCTATGATCTCTGACCATTCATTCAACAAAGTTGATTCTTTCATTGTTAAACCACCCAAAGCTATCAGTGATCATAGCCAAATAGTTGTTTGGCTCCCAGCAGAATGTAAGCCACAACACTCCAATTCATCAAAGTATAAATGGAATAAGATTTCAGCAAAATTTAGATGGTTGAGTAACAGTAATACGAAATTCACACATGCATTACAGTCAACCGAAATAAAGAAAAAAATTGATAATTTCATCTCATCCCCATATGGAACAAGCGACAGAGACATGGAATATGCTAACAATGATTTTACTGACATCCTAATTAGTACAGCAAAGTTATGTCTCCCCCAAACATCTCGTAAAAGAGCAAAGAAAGCATCTAAAAGTTCGACAAAAATGGTTTGATAAAGAAGTGAATTCATATACAAAAACTTTCAGGAACTTGTGCAAGTACAAGAAAAAGCAATTTTGGGCTGACAAAATTGATCAATTAAATAAGACAGAAAACTCAGACTTTTGGGACCTGTGGAGAGAATTTGATGAAAATCACAGGCAAGGGTCTGCTATAAACATACAAGATGGGTCCGTTTGGGAAAACTTTTACAGCAACTTATTTAACGATAATACAACCAAAGATATAACCTATCCCCCTGTTGCTACCCATACTACGAGAAGGAATTTTCCTAACCAAATGCTCAATGAAAAATTTTCACAAAAGGAATTACAAAGAGTAGTAAAGAAGCTAAAAAATGGTAAAGCATCTGGCACGGACAAAATCTCAAACGAAATGATCAAGACCAGCTTCCCATACATGCAACAGGCCTACTTGAAATTATTCAATATGATTTTAAGCGCTCAATGTATTCCTAGTATCTGGTGCAAAAGTATCATAACCCCAATCCACAAAGCAGGGAGCAAAAATGATCCTGAAAATTTCAGACCAATATGCGTAACCAGTTGCCTCTCCAAGTTATTCTGCTTGATACTAAATGAAAGACTTACCCTCTTTATCAACAAATATGAAATCATGAATCTTAACCAAATTGGTTTCAAAGAAAAATGCAGGACGGCCGATCACCTTTTTACATTAAAAACTCTTATTAATAAGCATGTTCATAATACGAGAAACGGAAAAATTTATGCATGCTTCGTTGATTTTAGAAAAGCTTTCGACTCAGTTTGGCACAAGGGTTTGTTCCTCAAGCTCGAAAATCTAAATATAAGCGGAAATTTTTTAGAAATAATCAAAGACATCTATTCCAAAACTACATGTTCCGTTAAGGTAAACGATAAAATGACTCAATTTTTCAGCTACTCAAAGGGCGTCAGACAAGGTTGCCCCTTAAGCCCGACTCTTTTCAACCTTTATATAAATGACCTCATCAACGAGGTCGAGGAAATCAACCCTTCCCCCCTACACCTACATCATGATACTAACGTAAGCTGTCTTCTCTATGCTGACGATCTTATTTTGATGTCAAGAACCCAGCAAGGACTCCAAAAAATGCTCGATAGGCTAACCGATTTCTGTGCTACATGGAATCTTTCGGTGAATACGAAGAAAACAAAATGCATTACCTTTCAGAAAAAAAGTAGGCTAAACAGAAAAGATTCTTTTTATGTGAACAAAAATAAGATAGACAACGTCACTCAATACAGTTATTTAGGAATGGCCATAAACGCGGCGGGTTCCTTCCATATTGCCATCGAAACACTTAGTGGAAAAGCCAGGAGAGCCATTTATGCCCTAAACGGCAGGTACCAAATAAAACGACTCCCAATTAAGGCTGCACTTAAATTGTTTGACTCTGTGATATCTCCTATCCTCCTCTATTGCTGTGAGGTTTGGGGAGCATTTCATTATACAGACTACGACAGGTGGGACAACAATATCATAGAAAAAATACACCTATCTTTCTGCAAACATCTACTTGGGGTAAACAGGTCAACTACAAATATTCTGGTTCGTGGTGAATTAGGCCGCTTCCCTTTAAAAAACACGATAGACAGCAGATGTATCTCTTTTCTGCGACACATAGAGCAATCTCCGCAAAATAGTCTGGTGCATCTATCCTTACTTGCAAACAAGGACCTACCCTCTTATCTCAACTTTAAAACTCACATTGATAACATAAAAATTTTTACAAATACACCTAACATTCTTGAAATGAATAAGAATAAGGTTTAAATTAGCCTACAAACGTCATACAAAAAATTATGGAAGTCACAACTTCAGTGCTCCAAAAAGGGGAAATTCCTACGTGATATGGACAAAGAATTTAAATGCGAACCATATCTCCTATTACATGATTATAATTTCAGGCAAGAACGAGTTTTTACAGCAAAATTGCGCACAAGTGACCACGTTCTGGCAGTTAAATCCGGTAGACGAACCACACCAAAGATTAAATTTGAAAATAGATTGTGTAAACTTTGCAGTGCAGGAATTGTTGAAGATGAAATGCACTTTATCTCAGAATGCCCCCTTTACAACCACTCCAGAAGAGATTTCTTAGAAAAGTGTTACAACTTATTCCCAAATATAAGGCTTCTGAACATGAATGACAAGTTTAGATTTCTTTTCTCCATCCCAGAACCGGTTGTCATGAAAGAAATAATTTCGTATTTATATAACCTGTCAAAAATTCGATCGGAAAAGCTAATTGTTGCACCCCCTTTGTAAATTAGTTACCTTTAACAGTATTTGATTTGTTTCTATTATGCTCGTTTTGTTTTGTTACTCTTCTTAAACTTTGTTAGTAGGTTTTTACCTTTATATACATGTATGTTTAGAAGATTTATAAAAAAAAAAAAAAAAAAAAAAGATTGCGCGGAAGAACGGTGGTCACATGGGGATTAGCGTTGTTGTTGCTGCACGTAGCTGTGCAGGAGCAAGAAAGCTCCACTCTGATTGGTCAAAATTATCTACGCAGTCCGCATGCGCTCCCAAAGGATGGCTGCTGATTGGGGAAGTCGGTATTGTTTTTAAACAAAAGAATCTGAAGTTCATCTCTCCAACAAAAAAGTAGATTTTCGAAGATTCCCGACCACTGGGAATCGGTCCATTGTCTTCAGTACTTGGCCAAATGCACAGGTTGGAAGTTGCAGATTACTTGGACGAGAGCTGAAGTTAATCAAACATTTTAAAAGGCTCCAAAAACGATGAATAGATATCGTGGTGATTGTCACAAAATACGAAGAATTCAAGGATTTAATGTTTTGGAAGATGCTCCAAAACTGGCCGCAGCCTTTTCACCATCATCTCTGAAATCCTTCTCCAAGATCTGAGCAACATTTTGAGCCAGGTGAGCTATTCGGAAAAATAGGGCATCATACTTCAATTTTTCGTCGAAGTACCGGTGATCTTCACATGGTTATCGGCAGTGGCGGAAATTCAGCTTTTTGAGTGGGGGGGCAAGCTGTAATTTTTCCGAGTCGGAGGAAATGCTTTTGTTCTCAGGCATTTCGCTGGAAGACTTAGACTTGACATAAATAGGGTCCTTAAATGTGCTAAGGTCATTGTATATCAGATTTCAAAACTATTTATATTCAGCAGTTGATAGAAAAAGGCAAGAATGTATTATGAACGTACTGTCGGCAGGCCCAATAGCTACGAGGACGGGGGCGAAGCCCCCAGGAAAATTTTTGAGGACACTCCCTCTATTTTTGCTTAAAATGCCTTTCATGACCCTATGTTTTCCAGTACTGAATTGGGATTTTGACAATGTTGTAACATTTTTTTCAGAGTAGCATCCCCAGGAAATTTTTTGGGTAAACATCTAGTTTACTTGGGCTTAGGAGAGCACTTGGATCCATTGTTTGCCAGTGCCAAATTAGAATATTTGAATAACCAGTTCGCAAAACAGTTTTGCGTGAAGAACCTCTCCTTCAGGTTTTGCCTGCCCCCACCCCCAACATGGAAACTTTGAAAATTCGCTGAAAGGTTGTGTTAATGTCGCGTCCAGGAAAATTTTGGAGAACTCCAACCTTTACATTGGCTTAGAATGCGTATCCCAAAGCTCCAACATCTCGCGGAGGTACTGTTACTCTCTAACTGACCTATACCCAAGAACTTTCTTCTCGTTTATGAAATAAATGAAAGTGAATAAAAACTTTAGAATGTGCTTTTTGAGCTTGTGCATTTCGTTTGCTTTTTCCAGTGGCGTGGCCACGGGGGGGTATGGGGGGGGGGCAATTGCCCTCCCACTTTTGTGGAAAGATGGTCCTCGAGATTCCTCTAAAACCGAAGAGAAAATAGCTGGGTATAGGTTGGGTAAGAATTTTCCGAGAAATTTCAAGCCTTCCATTTTAGCACTGGCAAGCATGATATTGGGAGACGCATTCTAAGCCAAAGTAAAGGATCCTTCTTCAAAAATTTTCCTCGTGCTTTAATTCATAGGATAACTGTCACAAAACGATCAAAATTTTCTTGTCGCTAAGGCAAGCATAATATTGGGAGATGCATTTTAAGCCAAAGTAAAGGATCTTTCTTCAAAAATTTTCCTCGTGCTTTGATTCATAGGATAACTGTCACAAAACGATCAAAGTGTTCCCAAATTTTCTTGTCGCTAAAGGTAAGCATGATATTGGGAGATGCATTTTAAGCCAAAGTAAAGGATTTTTCTTCAAAAAATGTCCTTGTGCTCTGATTCATAGGATAACTGTCACAAAACGATGAAGTTTTCCTTGTCGCTAAAGGTAAGCA
The DNA here is from genome assembly GCA_039566865.1 of Aurelia coerulea. Classification (NCBI taxonomy): domain Eukaryota; kingdom Metazoa; phylum Cnidaria; class Scyphozoa; order Semaeostomeae; family Ulmaridae; genus Aurelia; species Aurelia coerulea. Next base: position 15,684,883 of record CM076944.1, read on the forward strand.
TGATATCGGGAGATGCATTCCAAGCCAAAGTAAAGGGCGTGGCCCCAAAAATTTTCCTGGGGGCTTCGCCCCCAGACCCCCTCATTCTAATACCCCCCACTTAATTTACCCTGGCCACGCCGCTGGCTTTTTCTATATAAAAACTCGTCCAGTCCTTGACGTTGACTCGTTTCTTCATCACAGTTTCAATCCCACCTACGGAATGACCGACTTTTAAGAAAATTTCCGAGTCTTATCGAATTGGGGGGGGGGGGCAATTGCCCCTCCAACTCCCCCATAATTTCCGCCACTGGTTATCGGCCTAAGTATTTTGGTCTGCCAAAGTAAACCCTCCTAGTGCTCAAAATCCTTGAAATGAACAAGCAGTCAAATTATTTTTGAAGAGATAGATACTTTGCTCTTTATCTCATTGTATTGCAAGCCTATTTGACTCGTCTGAGCCTCACAAGCCAAGAAATTTCAAGGTTAATAGGTTTTGGTACAAAAATAGTGAGGAACAATTGATCAACTTTCTATGTAATTTGCAAAAGATCTGGCCGCAGCCTTTTCATAAAACTTTTTGTATCGATCGAAACTTTATTTGGCTGTCAGAAAATTGTATCTGTACTGCCGGGAAAATAGGGGATGACATCGTAAAAATTAGATATCTACGTATTGGTTTTAATAGGGATAAGAATGAAATTTTATATCCCAGTTAATTCGCGGAAGATGCTGCGAGCGTTTGCTTATAAAAGGTGTCCCACAACCTTGATTATGATTCATTTTGTTTATGACATGGGTAACTACAAGTATCACTCAATTATCAGCAGATTGTCTTATTCACTTTTGTAATAATTTAGCACGCTGCATGCATTGCGTCTTGTTGTTTTTTGCAAACGAAAACTGTTTTCAGCAATCAGTCTTTGTGTTCGGTGTGATTCGTAAATTTGTTCGTTGTTACATGCGTAAAAAACACGTATCACCCAATTCCCAGAAGATTGTTTATTAATTTTTTGAATTATTTGGAACACTGCTTGCCTCGCATTTGGCTGGTTTTCAAAAGAACACTCTTATTAGCAGCGTAGAAATAGGTTGACCAACAAAGCAGTCAATCTTTCGTAGTATGCGTTTCATAGACAATAGATTTGGAAATCTTTCGATTTGGTTTTCGCATTCAGTTTAAAAGCCAAAATTGTGACAAGTTGCCTTCGCTTTTGGACATAGAAGGCAAAGCAGAAAGGCGTGGTAAAGATCTGGCATTTCGTAAGGTTTTGCGATTTCTTTCACAAGACTACGGTGAGACCTGTCCTGTTTTTTCTATCTCTAACGGCCTGAAGCAATGTCTGTTAATTCCAGTAGAACGTTTTAGCACACTATGATTGGGAAAACGTCCCGGGGGGGGGAATACTTTCCGGGTACCGTTTTCGCCTCTTTTCTCTAACGCCAGGTATCAAAAGAAGGCAATTTTTCTAAAGCCGGTTGTCAAACGTGTTATTTCATTGTTTTTCGACGAAGTTTTACGTTTAGGAGTATGCTTTTCGCCGATTTTTACGTTTTGGGATATACTTTTCGCCGATTTTTTCTAAAGCCGGCTATTATTTCGAGGGAAAATTTCTAAAGCCGGGTGAAAAATTTTTTTCTTGGAGTGCACCCCACCCCGTACAATTGAAAGTCAAGTACCCCCCCCCCCCCCCGGGGGAAACGTGGCTTTAGGATCCAAGACTTCCATGATGTGTATTCGATATGGCCTAAGCCACACGCAATTTATGCAATCAAAAGACTTAGCATTTAGCCTACAAATTCTTATTTCAGGTAAACCAGCACCCAGTGTTTCTTCAAACCGCTCCTTTGATTTGAATTGCATTTCAATTGGTCATGTCTTCGTCAATTTGCCTACTAAGGGTGCTCAGCCTTGCTTGCTTTCAACCAGCTCATACTAGCCTCTTCAGTTTACTACAATTTCTTATTATCCCAGAATTTTTTCTCTGACCAGTCTGTTTCCGGTGTTTTTGTAGTATGTTCCAGGCTATATTAATGTTATATTCATTTGATATGTGAACAGGCTCGAAAAGTCGCGTTTTTTGGCACCTCAGCTACTTCTATGATGCTAAGATCATTTATTTATCATTTGGTCGTTTAATTGTTAAAGAACCACATGCAACATATTTTTGCATGTTCCAGGCTACCTCTATTTTGTTGATTTACTTGCCAACGTGGATCTTTTGGGATCGTTTTGCTCCTGTTTGTTTTAGCTGAAGAAATAGTCATTGGAATGCAATAAACTATGAGGTGTCATCAACAAAGTTTCGATAAAGTACTTTTTTCCAAACAACATTGACATGGGGGAAAGGGGGGCCAAAAAAACTCATTTTTTCAGGGTGGCTCAACAATTTTGTAATTGATTGTCTGAAAATGTAGTACCTTTAAGGCGTCATAACTTTAAGGTCTTTCTTTCAAATACTTTCAAATTAACAAGGCTGGCAATAATTGCATAAAGGCAGTCCTCTAATTTTTTTGAATTTTTGAACGCTAGTGCGGCCTCGCAGCGTCCCTTAGAAATTATGCTCATTTTGGCTATTTTTACACCATTGGCCTAGTTGGTTACATCTCTTAATAAGCAGCTGAGGCGATGGCACATTTTTTTTCTTTATTCATTTAAAAACAACAACTATTTACAAAAACAACAAGGCTAATTAACTACGTGCCATCCATAGTGGGAAAGGACTTACAGTCAGCGAGTTCCCACTATGTATGGCACTTACAATTTAAATCTAAATCGTTCCAAGAATAGTCGTAAGAGAGGGACAGCCCAAGAGCACACAATTCGCCATTGTGATTGGCATGGCGCTTTAAGGTATGACGAGCAACATGAACAACTCAGAGATTCTTCTGAGGTCCAGGCTCGAGGAATCTATCAAGAGTTAGGAATTTAGTGCCTCCAGGCCGTCTCTCTCTTACGACTATATTCCAACAAAAGAGGAAAAAGCAAAATTAACAGAAGTACACACAGACACAGACATACGACAAGAACACTACAGGCGTTGGCACATGACAAGATATTTACTGTTATTGCATTAGTAGAATTCGAATCAACGGTTTGAATTACTAACTTATATTTTTTAAATTAAAATGGCGAAGCAGCACAACTTCCCATTTTCTGCGTGCTTTTCAAAAAAATTGGGTAATTCATAGGAATCTGCCTGTTTTTTTTTCCATAAAGATTGATGCATGGGGAAACGATAATTCGAAGTTGGAAAATTTATTATGTTAAACATGGCAATATACACGTTTAAATACATACTCTTTTAAACAGATAACGTGTCTACCATTACTTCCCTCTGCCTGAAGACTTGTAGGCCTGCAGCCGTCCTAAATTTACCATTGCTACGCCTCGCATTTAAAGAAGGAATTTAATTTCCAAACGACTTTACAACATCTATAGTCTCTGTTAGTTGTATCTTCGAGTTATAAAACATATCGTTCTACAATTACCTCCATAATCGACAAAATATATCCCATATTGTTGTATTTAGAAGGGAATTTATGCACTTGAGTGAGCGCGGGAAATTTGAAAATTCGACAGTTCGACTTCAAAATGGCAGCAAGTTCACCACAGCGCACCATCTTTCTCCTCACGTACAGTCAAGGTGACTTAGACAAGTTTCCTAGTCGTCAAAGTTTTCCAGATGTTGTGGTTGAGTGTTTTGCAGTAAGGATTATCCGCATTTCAATGTGGGAAACTTCACTTGAACGGCATAAGAATGGGGGTCTTCATTACCATCGGTATTACTTTCATACGATGACAACTCGCTGCCCTGTGTTTACGGAGAAACACAGGCCTTTGTCTAAATTCTTTCATTGCCGTCATGATCGAGAAATTTCACCTTAAAACATATGACAACTGAGAAAATTGTTTAACCTTGTTTGTTCGGTTCGCAAAGTAATGTTGCTACCAGTACCAGTATTTGTCATGCTGCTTGAGGGAGTGACAATAACGGCTCCATGCTTTATTGGCCAATATTCCTCTATTCTTTAAATGCCAAATGAATGAAAAGGGTATATTTTTCCCCTTTGAAACCAGCATTAGTTCTTTTGGAACCACTTATAAACGATAACAAACTTGTTCAAGAGGTCAAATCACTAAATGATAGACTGAGTGAGTGATCTTGAACATTGCTCGCCAACAATTCTCACTTTTTAAAGTTTCTTGTGCGTCCAAGAAAGTTGACGAACAAATAAACAGAGCCACCCAAGATGTAGCAAAAGCCCGTGTGTACACATAGGCTAGCTTTTTACTCAAAAATTCGACACTGATTAGATGCAAAATGACTAAAACTTTAACAATTCTCACTTTTATAGCTACAAAAAAGGATTTTAGAAATATTTTGAAGGTACTAAAAACGAGCAATGTTGGTAAATTGGTTCCATTTCAACTCACCGCGGAGATTTTTAATTTTTATTGGTCTGCAATGAGAGTGTCTGCTCATACTCACAAGATAATATGCGTTTTGCGCAAAGTCTTTTTCGTTTTTCTTCGCTAGAAACAAGGAATACAAACGAGCAATGTTGGTGAGCATTGTAGTGAGCCTTGTGGCGAGCACTGATGACGTAATTCACCATGAACACACACGAAACAGATGGCAATGTTACAGTTGTATGTCGTTTATAATTGTAAATAGAACATTTTATTCAATTGTATCACTCAAACATATAGAATATCATCACTATAAAATTCTGTTGTAAAAATGACGTTAAAATCCTATTCTTCTGAAAGATCTCGTGCACTTTTTTGGAAGAGTGATACACCCCTCACCAAAGTTTTTCAACTTCACTAAACTCAAAGGGGGCATGTTAGATATCCCTAATGTGGCTGTTTCCATGCATAATATATCAACATCATAACATGTTGGTTTTTCTCTTAGTCCAGAATCTATTCAGCTTACAGGAAATTTGGCAAAAGTTATAATTCTGTAAGAATTCGATTTCCCCTTGATTTCCCTACCTGTGCCCGTTTCCTCTTCTGCAAGGTTAAAACATGGAATACCGAATAAAGGAACAATCAAGATCCAGCCCCCAATGATCAATTTAACTGTTACATGCATAAGAGAGTAGCAAAACTTCATCTACCAATTCTTTTCGCCGGCTTTACCAGAGATAACAAATGTCATCTGAGAAGTGTAATTCTTTCCCCATTTAATGCGTGCAGTTGATAACTTATAGTTATTTCTAGAGTAGCGTCGCCCATTATGGCCGGTCGCCCATTATGGCCGGCTAGCAAGAGAAATTAAATTTCAGGGGACTGACGACTGGTAATAAAATTGCAATTGCGCGGAAAATCTTCGATTACATCTGTTTTATCACGATTTGACCTTCACTGAAGTTTCAGTTCATTTGCATTGAAACCCGACGAGATGGTCTGTGCATATCTCTAACTGATTCTTTCGAGTATTGCAAATTTCAGGATTCTATTTACATTCATTCCTTCTTTTTCGTTCGCTCGGCACCTTGAGGTTTGAAACTTTTCAAATATACTTTGATTTTTCAGAAGTCCTGTCTCTTGAGAGGAAATCTACAATGAAACCAAAGCAAAGTGACTTCTGATTCAGATTTAAGGTTATGAAGTCTCAGTGCTGCTAATTGCTATTTTCGTCGCCCATTATGCCCATCAGAGTTTACCAGAGAAGTTTTCAATCGCTTCAAAATATTAGAATGCAACATTTATTTAAAAAAAACACCAATTTGGGTTAAAATCTTACTTACTGACTTGGAAAATCATCGAAACCCAAAAAAACGCAGCATTGTATTGATTATATCAAGTCTATTTTCATTTTAGAAACTATGCCAAAACTCATCCATCCAATCACAAGAGATAAGGCAGGATTTAGAACAACTCGAAGCATGTATTTCAATTGCCAAAACTCGAAGTTTAGGTTAATTCTTATTGATATTTTTGGGTTTAAAGTGCCAAATGATAAACAAAGAACAGTAATCAAAACTGTTTTTCTTATTAAAACTTTTTACCGGAAAGTATTGTTCATTGTTTCTCCTGCGGCCATAATGGGCGACGCTAGATGAAGACGACGTTTTTACCCCCTTCTTTAAAATCTTCTAAAATCAGTGTAAAGAGTTTACGAAAAAATCAATACTCTGTGATCTTTTTCTCCATTAGTTGGTGATATAATCTGGCTATTTGGTTTTTTCATTAATTGCTCTTTTTGGATCTAACTCAGAACTTCGCGACGACATGGGCATAATGGGCGACACCACTCTAGTAATATGAACTTATTCTTTTAAATGGTGTTATCTCCTTGAGAAAAGGTATAATTGCTGCCACTCCAACAAACTTGATTGAGAGTAATTGCTTGATAAGGCAGCAAAAGAAATAGCAATCAAGAAGGAAAAGATGTCTAGGAATTAAGTATTCCATGGAATATCAAGTAAGAATTCCATGGAATATCAATTAGTATTCCATGGAATATCAATTGGTATTCCATGGAATATCAATTAGTATTCTATGGAATTCCAGTACTCCAGTATTCCATGTCGTTCCAGTATTCTACATTCCATGTTTTCAAGATAGCCTATTTGATATGATGTACACAATATTATATCTTGTACTTATCCGTAAAGTAAGTATGTGTAAACATAAGAGATAAGGCCGGTTCAACCGAAAAGAACATGCATAACTATCAACTGCCTCATGGCACGGATTACATAAGAATACTAGAATATATAGTGTCCATAGGGAGTCCATAACACACAGTACAACTGCTACTGGCGGGAACAATGGAAAAGAGGCGGGAAACAAAGCATGATTGGAAATCTTTATTGTGTTGTGTTTTGTATGTCTTGTGTATTGTTTTTTGTCCCGTATTGTGTTTTGTGTTGTGTTCATGTATTGTGTTTTGTGTTCGTGTGTTGCGTTTTCTATCTCTTGTGTTGTGTGTTTGAGTGTCCTGTGTTGTGTTTTGTGTTCTTGTGTTGTGTTTTTGGGTGTCTTGTGTTGTATTTTGTGCTCTTGTATTGTGTTTTTGTGTTGTGTTGTGTTTTATGTTTATGTTGTGTTTTGCACTTTTGGGTCACCGTAACAACCAGAGACAAATATTCGCGAGGGAAAGGGAGGTCATGGGGTGGTTCAGGGGAGGGTTAGACCTCAAAACCTCCGTCAAATAATTAATCCGCCAATTAGATATGGAGATGCTATTACTCATTAGAAAAAATGTGCACCTTGTATTCCACCACACATTTATTAGGGAAGGGAAGGTGTAACGGTATGTAATGCATGAGGTGAAGACTTTTCGTCAGTTGCCAATGACCTATCCGTTAATGTTAATTGGTATCCATAAATGTATCCATAAATAAGCTTGTTTACGGTCGAATCATAAGCGTACGCGGTGGGGGGGGGGTTGGGGGCGGCAGCCCCCCAATTTTAGAAAAATTATTGAAAATGAGCCCCAATCGGGCAAAAAATGCCATCAGTCCGGCAAAAATGGTAAACAATGGACTTTGTGTTGGGCAGCCTCTCTATATTTTTCTTCCCGTACGCTTATGGGTCGAATCGTGGAAATAGATTTTGGAACGCAAACGATCGAACGTGTGTATTTTCTGTGTGCCTTCTCTCTGCACCTTGAACTGCTAAAAACGCTACAATTGTATAATTGTAAATAGGCTTTTGAATTTATGGTTGTTGACATTCTAGTGATATGCTATTTCTAACTGCATATTGTAATTAACCCTATTCGTACTGGGGGGGGCCTTTTTCGCCCCCCCCCCTACCAGACTTTGCTGCGTTACGCTATAACCACCAATTTTGGTGACTTTTACTCAAATTTCATAGGCAATTAAATTCTTAACATTTCATTGTTCTACCTCTGATCAAGTGACCACAGTAATACCATATTTGGAGAGTAGTCAACAAAAAAAAAGCTTAAAATGTTTGTAGTTTTCGTGTCGTTTGCTTGATCGATCTCAAACATGCACCATTCAATTGCATTTGATGAGTACTTTCATTTGATATATAAATTTTTTAATATTTGCTGATGTCAGCAAAATTTAATATCTATGACGTCATTCACATTTACGACGTCATTTACCTAATAAAGAAGTGTCAACTATCAATTTTTTTTAATAGGGATAAGAATGAAATTTTTATCCCAGTTAATTCGCGGAAGATGCTGCGAGCGTTCGTTTATAAAGGTGTCCCACAACCTTGTTACGATTCATTTGGCTATGATGTGCGTAACTACACGTATCCCTCAATTATCAGCAGATCGTTTTATTCACTTTTCTAATAATTTAGCACGCTGCATGCATTGCGTCTTGTTGTTTTTGCAAACGAAAACTTTTCAGCAATCAGTCTTTGTGCTCGGTGATTCGTAATTTTGTTCGTTGTTACATGCGTAAAAACACGTATCACTCAATTCCCAGAAGATTGTTTATTCACTTTTTGAATTATTTGGAACACTGCTTGCCTCGCATTTGGCTGGTTTTTAAAAGAATACTTTTACCAGAAGCGTAGAAATAGGTTGACCAACAAAGCAGTCAATCTTTCGCAGTATGCGTTTTGTAGACAATAGATTTGGAAATCTTTCGATTTGGTTTTCGCATTCAGTTTAAAAGCCAAAATTGTGTCAAGTTGCCTTCGCATTTGGACGTTGGAGGCAAAGCAGAAAGGCGTGGTAAAGATCTGGCATTTCGTAAGGTTTTGCGATTTCTTTCACCCGCCCACCCACAACCTAAGCTAAAATCGTACCATGCTCCTTTATTTCATGACAGGGATGTCTGTCTCTGCCATGGACATTGAGTGCACTGGTTTGTGGAGAAAAAATCTAAACATTTTTCTCTAACCCCCAACTATTTCGGTTGCTGCGGGAGTGCACATTTGACCAGTGCATTTGAAATCCCAAACTTTGGCCCCGGTGATGAGAGAACACTGCCATTGGTATCTGGCAACTGGCAAATTTTATATTTGTGATTGTTCTCAGCTCTGAGGGGCCACGTTATTTTTTCTCTGAAGCAAGAATTAAGTCTAATTTGCTTCATCTTATTAATTTGATTCATTTTGAGTCTATATTTACCAGATAAAAGGGCAGGACTGGCAAAAACCTGCGATGAAAGTAAATGCATGCAACAAAAGGCTAATTTAAGGCTGATTGTGCTAAAAATAGAGACTACAAAATTTTGCAAAGTATGTATTTTTAAACTATGACACTTTTCCTACTATTTGAAACAAATTTGAAGAAAATCGGTTGAGTGGTTGATTAAATAGAATTTTTCTGGTTAAGAAGGTGTAAATTTGCCAATTTTCGTCAGTTTTTCGGTTGCCTAGCAACGATTCACGTGACTTATTAATTGTAATTGTTATATTTGAATAGCCCATTGTCTAAAGAACAAAAGGGGTAAGTCTTATTGTTATATCTTTTGTAGTTTTGGAGAAAAAGAGGGGGGGGCGAAAAACGAGTATTTTACGAGTATTTTTACTTTTTACGAGTATCACTCATTGAAGCATATAACTCGGTCTTCAACTATGATTTAATTGGCATTGTCGAAACTCACCTTGACAGTACAGTTGATGAAGATAGGCTTACACTAGATGGCTATTCATTTATTAAAGCAAACCATCCACAAAATGTAAAAAGAGGTGGTGATGGGCTTTACATCAAAGATTCTCTTCCTTCAAAAAACCGATCTGACTTAGTGACCCTCCCCGAGTGCATTGTGTATGAGATCCAATTGAATAAGAAAAAGTACTTTTTCGCCGTTGTTTACAGAAGTCCAAGCCAGAATCAGACTGAATTTGATAACTTCACAATAAATTTTGAGCTGATGATATCCAAAATGCATGCTGAAAATCCATTTTGCGTTATTATTACTGGTGATTTCAACTGCCGATCAACTCAATGGTGGGAAAACGATATAGAGAATAATGAGGGAAAGCTGTTTGAGCCATTAACATCTGACCTAGGCCTACACCAGTTGATTTCTGAACCAACACATTTGATGGGTATTTCAAAATCCTGCATTGATTTGATTTTCACTGATCAACCAAACCTCGTTATCGAGTCTGGTGTTCATCCCTCGCTACATGAACAGTGTCATCATCAAATAGTCTATGGAAAATTATCTGTTTCAAATATAAAACTACCTCCCTACTCACGCAGGATTTGGTACTATGACAAGGCAGATTTCGCTGCGATTATGAAAAGCATCCAACTTTTTCGCTGGCAAGAGCACCTTAGCAAACTGACATGTCCCAATGAGCAAGTTCAGTTACTTAATGAAGTTCTGTTAAACATTTACTCTAATTTCATACCTAACAAAGTCAAGACGATTAGACCCCACCAAGCACCCTGGATAACAGAAAAGGTTAAAAACTTTCTGAGAAAAAAGAATCGTGCCTACAGAAATTTCATAAGGAGTGGCCAACCAAATGACAAGCTAGAGGGAATACAAAAGTTGATATCCGAAGGTTCGAAAATGATTGAGGATGCCAAACGAAATTACTTTCTCAAGGCAGGAAACACATTGGCTAACCCTGGGCCTTCTAATAAAGCTTATTGGTCTTTAATCAACACCGTCCTAAATAAGGCCAAGATTCCAATAATACCACCTCTTCTAGAAAACGGGTTGTTTATAACGGATTTCACTGAAAAGGCACAGATATTCAATGATTATTTCGTACTCCAGTGTACAACAATCAATACAGGTAGCGTAATTCCACCTAATATGCCAGCTCCTTCTTCCCTCATAAGCGATTTTCCTACCGGGTGTCCCAAAATGATGTATTATTGTTTGATTGCTTGTATGTCCATAACCAATGAACGGATTTTCAAAAACTTTTATTACTTTATTGCCTAAAGGCTAAATTGGATGTTAAGATGTTGGTTGTGGTTTTACCAGTTTTTGAAAATCGGTTCATCGGTTATGGACATATAAGCAATCAAACGATAATACATCATTTTGGGACACCCGGTATATCTAACGAAAAGATACTGAACATTATAAGGTCTCTAAATCCTAATAAAGCACATGGTTGGGATGGAATATCAATCAGAATGATAAAATTAAGTGATACTTCACTAGTTACTCCACTAAAAATAATATTTGAAAACTGTTTGAGACGTGGTTTATTTCCCGAAATATGGAAATATGCAAATGTTGTGCCGGTTCATAAGAAAAATGAGAAAAATTTGAAGGGAAACTATCGACCAATTTCTCTCCTACCAGTCTTTGGGAAAATACTTGAAAAACTTATGTACGATTCTTTATACTCGCATCTCGTTTCATGCAATTTACTCAATCCGAATCAATCAGGCTTTAGTCCCGGTGACTCAACGGTTAATCAGCTGATTTCCATAACGCACACGATCTTTAAAGCCTTCGATTGTAACCCACCTCTTGATGTTCGCTCTGTGTATCTTGACATTTCTAAAGCATTTGATAGGGTATGGCACGACGGTTTGATTTATAAACTAAAACGATGTGGCGTTTCTGGAGAGCTCCTTATACTTATCCAAAGTTTTCTTAAGGATAGAAAACAGCGAACAGTTCTAAATGGACAGAATTCTGATTGGAGAGATAGTTCAGCAGGAGTACCCCAGGGTTCTATTCTAGGACCCTTGTTTTTCCTTGTATATATCAACGATCTAGCTGCTGACGTGAAGTGCAATGTTAAGCTTTTTGCTGATGATACATCGTTGTTTACCGTAGTAGAAGACTCTAACTCGGCTGCCAGTGATATGAACTATGACCTAGAGTTGATAAGACAGTGGGCCTACGATTGGAAAATGTCCTTCAATCCTGATCCGCGAAAACAAGCTGTTGAACTGATATTTTCTACGAAAAGAATTGAAATCAATCATCCAGAAATTCGTTTTAATAATATTCCAGTGATGAAAGAAGATAAGGCTCAAATCCTTACTGGTGGTCAGAGCATGCGGAAATCATCCAATTTCATGCTTGTCAGATCACCGCTTTCTAGCCCCTGGAGACAAAATCGGTCGTTTGAGGTAAATTTTCTTGTACCCTCACTAAAACTGAAATGGATGCTAAAATACTTCAGTTATTTGCAATATTTTTTGATAAATCAGTTGTGGGGATGTCCGTCCAGAGTTGTTTACATGTTTAGGCACACAGCTTGTTTAGGGCCGGAGCTGCGTTCATTTTCCGGTCGAAGAATATTGACCTTCGTTGAAATATCTATAGAAATCGCTACAAATGAGATATACAGATAAGAATTTCAGCAATTATGCATACTGACCTCAGCAATAACCCAAACTCCTTTACTGCTATCATATCTCAAAATTGGAGGCAATTTCTAATGATTTCTGGTAGAGATATCATTTGGGCCTAAGCTTGTCCTCGCTTAAAACTCATTCCATTGCACTTAAAAAGTAATGGTAAAATTCTAGAGCTGAATAATGCACTTACCCATGACTCAGGCACCAGGTTGACTTCGTTTGCCTTTTTTACATTAGCAAATTTTTATAAGAAACGACCAGTTGTGGGTGAATTGCAAACTCTCTCCTCGGTCCATATTTTTATCTGCACAGTCTATCCGCTTCAAACAACAAACAGTGAACTTTGTATCATAAAAGTCTTGCATCACAAAACATTCCTATAGAACGATTCCATGCGCCTTAGCGAGGCACTGGTCAATTTTTTTCACGCATTTGGTTCAATCAGTCAATGCAAACAAACAAAAGTGCAAAACCGGGTATCTTTTTTAGCGAACCCAAAACAATGTTTTATTCTTTTTATGTTTTGCATTGATTGAAATAAGAACGAAAAGAACGAAATGCGTGAATACAATTCACGAGTGCCTCGCTACAGCGGTAAGCGCATGGAATCATTCAAAAGGAATGTTCTGTGATGCAAGACTTTTATGATACAATGTCAAAGTTCACTGTTTGTTGTTTGAAGCGGAGAATCTGTGTAGAGAAAAATATGGACCGAGGAAAGTTTTTGCAATTCGCCCACAACTGGCTGTTTCTTACAAAAATTTGGCAAATTAAAGAAGGCAAACGAAGTCAAACTGGTGTCTGAGTCATGGGTAAGCGCATTATCTAGCTCAAGAACTTTACCATTACTTTTTAAGTGCAATGGAATGAGTTTTAAGCGAGGACAAGCTTAGGCCCAAATGATGTCTCTACCAGAAATCGTTAGAAATTGCCTCCAATTTTGAGATATGATAGCAGTGAAAGAGTTTAGGTTATTGCTCAGGTCAGTATGCGTAATCGCTGAAATTCTTATCTGTATATCTCATTTGTAGCGATTTCTATAGATATTTCAACGAAGGTCAATATTCTTCGACCGGAAAATGAACGCAGCTCCGGCCCCAAACGAGCTGTGTTCCTAAACATGTAAACAACTCTGGACGGACATCCCCACAACTGATTTATTAAAAAAAATTGCAAATAACTGAGGTATTTTAGCATCCATTTCAGTTTTAGTGAGGGTACTAGAAAATTTACCTCAAACGACCGATTTTGTCTCCAGGGGCTAGAAAGCGGTGATCTCATTGGCTGACAAGCATGAAATTGGATGATTTCCGCATGCTCTGACAACCAGTAAGGATTTGATCCTTATCTTTGATGAAAGTGGATAAACATAAACATTTAGGAATTATCCTGGACTCAAAGCTTTCTTTTTCGGCTCATATCCAGGCAGCTATCTCTAAGACAGGGAAGGGTGTCGGTTTGCTGAAATATCTCTCCAAGTACCTACCCAGACATACCTTAAACGAATTATTCAAGCTCTATGTGCGACCCCACCTGGAATACGGAGATGTTATCTATCATATTCCGGCCAAAGTATGTGAATTTAGCGGTAACACTACTTTGTCAAGTTTGATGGAAAAGTTGGAGTCATTTCAGTATTCTGCTGCTCTAGCCGTTACAGGAACGTGGAGGGGGACATCGCGAAAGAAGTTGTACGCAGAACTTGGTTGGGAATCGGGAATCATTGAGTTCCCGAAGATGGAGTTGACGCCTTACGTTGTTTTACAAATGATACATAATCTGATGCCTGAATATACAGCTCATCCAATCCCTCAACTTCAGCAGTCGCATTACTCTCTTCGCAATCAGGATGTCATTGGGCGAATAAGGGCCAGGACAGAAAAATTCAAATCTAGCTTTTATCCCAATTGCCTGTCAGAATGGAATGAACTAGATCCGGAGGTTAGACTTGCACCATCGGTCGTCATCTTTAAGAGAAAGCTGATTTCAATCATCCTCCCCCTGCTAAATCTGTCTTTGGGATTCATGATCCAATAGGATTATCCTATCTGACTCAACTTAGAGTGGGTCTTAGTAAGTTATGCTTTCACAAATTCAAGCACAATTTTAGGGATTCCATATATCCAATGTGTCCTACAAACGATGGTATTGAGACTACGGAACACTTTTTGTTGCTCTGCCCCTCCTTTGAGGTTGAACGTCGAAATCTTCTCGCTAGAGTGCTTGATTTGCTGCGACCATTTGGACATATCGATCTTTCAAATGAGGTTTTGATGCAACTTTTATTATATGGTGATAAAGACCTTCCAAACGACCTCAACGAAATATACTCGAGCTGACTCTACATTACATCCACGCAACTGGTCGCTTCAGTTGAGATCACCGTAAATCTAGTTAAACGTCACCAAACCACTAAGTCCATTTTCGTAAAGTTTCTTGTCGTAGAGTCCTGTCCATATATTCCTTTGCAAGCCTGTTTCACATTGGATGTTAGGCTTATATTAGAAATCCAGACCCGATAGCGGTGTCTCGAGCCATGGGGACCTTGGGTGGGGAGCAGTGACGGGGACGGTTGTTGTCGTTGTTGTTTCCTCGGCCGGCGTTCCGATTGTTCACTATTATATTTTGGCCTGACATCTAATGTGAAACGGGCTCAAATATTTATTTGTAAAATGTTTTTATAATTAGCATTTCTATCTGTATTAGTTGTAGCGTATGTATAGTAGTTTGTAGTAGTTGTATTTTAGTTTATATTAATTCCAGGGGGTAGACATGACATTTTGCTCCTCCTGGTCCCCGTCCTTGTAGTGTGGTATAGTAGATTGTAGGTAGTGTTTAGGAAATTTTGTTGTAAATTTTTATATTGGATATAAAAAAAAAAACGCCCCCCCCCCAGTACAAAATACCTACAAAATCGCCCAGTACGGATAGGGTTAAGTTTTTATTGGAGGATCCCTTGGAAAACAGCTTCTGCTGAAGGGCAACCATCCTTAAAAGAATTAAATATGAAAATATGAATATGAACTCATGACATTTGTCAAGGAATCTCCAGGTTTAATAATTATATCATTGTCACAATGGTTATTTGTTGGACATCAGCAAAATGCTCAATATTGGCACAACGATGTGTTCGTTTATTTTGGTATAGCTGATATCAGGAGGACTTAGTTAGCAATAGAACTCTCCACATACCCGCAACAGAGTTTGCCTTTAATTTCAATTGGTATTGGTATGTTTTGACCCATGCCTCTATGTTTGAAGATTTCATGCAATTTTCCTCATATTTTTCAAAATAATCCTGATCTTCCTTGAAACCTCCTTGCAAGCATGTTTGCATATGTATAAGTCTAATGACAAGCATTTGTATTTTTTATTTATCTATTTTATATTTCAAAATATTTATACAGGCTACAAAGCTTCCTATGGATATCTTTTTCAAACTGACCTGTTTAAAGTAAAGTAAAATTGAAGGAAACACTAAACTAAACTAAAGACAAAAGAAATTAACACTCTTAAAGTTAGTTGACGGAGATAAATAGCCACCTCCAGGCCTGCATATGCAGGTAGCTGGGCAAGCTAAAAATATATCTTGTTTCTTAGCCAATGAAAATTGAGAACTCTTGTGGTGATCACCACTTTCACGTGATCAGGTTTTCTCGAGATCAAACAAATTCAAAATGGCTAAACCGGATTTAGAGTTGTGTTCTCCTGCAAGAAACTAGCGAACTCAACGAGCTGGAAAGTTGTACACTTTGTTTTTGGGGTACGGGGAAACGGAAGAGGAGTTGTTGGACGAGCACGACGATATCCAGTTGTTATTAGGCTTCGAGACTTCAGCAGGGACAACACTAACAGAATGGATTTTGGAAACAGTTGAGTTAGGCGCCTAGGCCGATCGTTGCCGAAGACGTACGAAGCTCCCCCCAAACTCAGTCCGTGCATGACAAAATTTGAAAAGCTGGACGATGGATATGTTCACATGCTGGAAAATATTCGTATGCAAGAAAGTTCCACGAAAAGGAGGCAAGTGTGATTATTGAGGATGATACTATTTTGTTGTATTATAGTTGTACGGCCTTCTGCGTTTTCCATGCAGGGGTTTCCCCTCTTCCTCATTTCAGTGGCGTGACGAAAGGCAATCGCTGATTGGTCAGTTCATTTTAATTAGGTTGAATTGAAGTTATTTTTAAAAAGCCGTTGGCTTTAGCTCCGTCAACTAACTTTAATTTACAATATGATACAATAGAAAGTCAAGTAGTCTGGGGCCAGCGAATTCAGACATTTGTATATTAGCGTGGTGGTCTCTTTTCTTACAAGATTACTGATGCTTGACCAGCCAAGATTCTGAATTAGTGGAGCAGCAGAAGCATCGTATGGGCTGTTTGTTACAATTCTTGCAGCTCAATTTTGGATTTTTTGCAAGACCTTTATTTTTGTTTCACTACAGCAGCCCCAAATGGAGCAACATTAACTCAAATGGGGCTCAACAATTCCTCTATGCATTTTATTGAGTACGTCAGATGACAGATGTTTCTTGGAATACTTAATAAGTCCAAGGATTTGATCAGCCGTGGTCTTGATAGTATAGATATGTTTGTCCCAGTTTAGTTGACTGTCTATCTGAACACATAAGTATTTTGTATTGTCAATCATTTGAATTTCCTCATCACCTATTGAAAAAGATGATTGAGCATCAGGTTGGCATTCGATCTTACGGATGTTTGGACCAGAACCTATAATAAGTGACTGCTTTTTTACAACGTTCAGAGATGGTTTGTTTGCATACAGCCAACCCTGTAGCTTCAAAAGATCTAAGTTAAGTTTAGGTCATTCTGTAGATTAATGGGTCTTTCAGTACTTGGCACACCCAAGTACGATGAAAGAAGCGACACCCGAAGTGACACCCGAAGTGAAACCCAACATGATACCCCAAATGATACTCGAAGTGAAACCCAAAATGATACTCGAAGTGAAACAGATGGTCAGCAAGACGAGGATGATGCTGATGACAATGCCGATGATGATGCCGCCAGTGAGACTAACTCTGGATAAGTACTTTTTACAGACCCTTTATTTGAACCCTTTATTTCTTGTTATTCTTAAAACTACCGATGGCGATTATGGATAAATTTCCCAGAAGTTTATAATAGTCATGATAGATCTAAGTGTGTGGGTGTAGGGGGTTTTGAGTGGTGGGCAAGGGGTAAAATGGGTGACATACCATTATAGCTACGAAACTTATGCACATCCGTCTGTTTTTGTTTTTGCCTCACCCATTTTGCCCCAGGCCTGCTATTTTGTTACCCATCTTAGAGCCCTACCTTTAAAGGTAGCTTACCGACAAATATTAGAATTCTTGCGAAAGTTTCAATTTATCTTTCATTTTTTTTATTTTTTTTTATCGATATTCAGAGGCAAATTTATGAAAGATTTCGAATTAGAGCTGTTGTTTACCTGTCAGTCCCAGATATCCAGTTTTTTTCAGAAATGTTTGGAATATCCTATATTTGCTACTTGTTCTTTGGCTATGATAATATGGAGCACAAAGGGAGCCCAAACATCGCTCTTTTGTTGGTGAGCTACCTTAAACTTTAATAGACTCTCAATGTGTTTTTGTTATTCCGCACTTTGTTGGTTCGCTTTGCAGATTCAAGTCTTAAAAAAAACATGACACTTGTTTATTTTGAGCTTCATGATCCCTGTTAGCCTATCTATTTTGGATGATTCTTTTTTTTCTTCGGCCCTTTCCAAAATGATCAAAGAATATTGTCGATTTGCCTCAAAAAGTCCTCTGCAGTTTCTTTTTCACGTGTGCTTGGTCCAGGATCACTGTCCGTACGGAAAATTTGACTTGTCGTTTGTTTTTGATGTTTCTTACTTTTTCGTGTTGTTTTTCAAGAAATTATTTTACTTTAGCTGCTGCTTATTGTGCCCAATGCTTAATATCTATTTTTTTTACAATTAAACTGGACCTTGGGAGCTGTCAAAAGAGATCATGCAGACATCATATGCCCATAGGAATCAACTTCTTTTGGCTTTGGATCGGACGGTATCGCTAGCCATTTTCTCAAAGTCGCATTTCCGGTCATCTCCAGTTCTCTTTGTAGGATTTATAATCTTTCCATAGAGACTGGGGTATTTCCGGACAGTTGGAAGGAAGCACGTGTAGCTCCTATCTTCAAAAGTGGCAAGGCCGATGATCGTTCGAACTATAGGCCAATATCTGTCTTACCTGTTGTCTCCAGGTTGATTGAAAAACTCATTTATGATCAACTTTACAAGTACCTCGATTCTAATAAACATCTGTACTCAGATCAGTATGGCTTTCGACATTTACATTCGGTTGTTTCCTGTTTGCTTAAATGTACCAATGATTGGTACTTCAATATAGACCGGGGTAAATATACTGCGATGATTTTCATTGATTTAAAGAAAGCATTTGACACAGTAGACCATCAAATTCTCCTTGAAAAAATGCACCATTACGGGATTGATGGTCTCGAACATCAATGGTTCAGCTCTTATCTCGACAATCGCAGGCAGTGCTGCAAAGTCAACGGTGTCACATCCGATACAGTAGAAATTAATATAGGGGTACCACAAGGATCTTGCCTTGGACCTCTCTTATTTTTACTTTATATAAATGACCTTCCTTTCGCTTTAAAAAAGACACAAGCGACAATGTAAGCAGACGATACAGCGATCTCCTTCTCTTCGGATAGAATTGAAGAGATTGACGTTGTTGTCAATGCAGAACTTGCCTGCCTTGAGAAATGGTTGCAGGGCAATAAGCTTTCCTTGAATGTCGTCAAAACACAAGCCATGATAATTGGTTCAGCCCAAAAGCTGGGGAAGATAAACAAAACGTCAGAAATCACCCCTTGCTTTCAAGTTAATGGGAATGATATCGATCTTGTTCATGAAACGAAATATCTTGGTGTAATGATTGATGAAAATTTGAAATGAGGAAGCCAGGCAAAGTTTCTTCAAAAGAAAGTCTCACGAGCCCTCGGGCTTTTGAAATATGCCAAACAATTTGTCCAAGAAGAGACCCTAAGAAACATGTATTCAAGTATTGTTGAGCCTCATTTGAGCTATTGTTGCTCAGTGTGGGGATGCTGTGGTAATACCAAGCTGAATACCTTGCAAAAATTGCAGAACAGAGCTGCAAGAATTGTCACGAGCAGCCCTTTGGTTTCATCGGCTGCTCCTTTGCTGCAAAGATTAGGATGGCTTTCAGTTGACAGGCTAGTCAACAGAGAAACATCTACCATGGTATATAAGTCCCTAAATGGACTTGCACCCGACATCCTTTTTCAGATATTCTCCCGATTATCTGATGTTCACAATCGGGTGTTACGCAACACTAAGTTGGATCTAGCCATACCTCGAATGAGAACAGCTTATGGCCAAAAGTCTTTTGCTTTCCGCGGAGCTGATACATGGAACAAACTCCATTCTGATATTAAATTAGCCCCTTCCATCCAGTCATTTGAAACCAAGCTCAAAAGCTCATAATTGATTAGATTCAAGGAAAGCTGGTTTTACATTTTTATTTTTATTTTCCATTTAAGTTTTTGATGAATATATATATTGTACATTTGTAGGTTTAGTTGAATATTGTAATTAGGTTAGTTTTCATTGTAATTAGGTTAGCTTTATTTTTAGTTGCAGGGTACATTGTAAAACAGTTACTTAAACTGAATTGTAACCATGGGTAAACAATTTTAAAATAAAATAAAATAAAAATGAATGGCGTGCGGGGATTGCGCTTAGTCTCAAACTGGTCCCAGTGGTCTCTAAATTCATTCCTGTTGAGAGTATACTTGTTTCAATGCTTTGTTCCTTTGCCTATTTGTACCTGCTCATGTGTTTATCAGTGGTAACTCTTCCGCTGTCACTGATGATCGACTATTTGCTAAATATTGCTCCTAGGTCTCTTTCTATAGGGCTGGGTACCCAGGGAATATGTCATGTTTACTTTAAGATAACCAGTTATGCAATAACTACTGTGTATTTTGCCATCTACCTGTTCACTGTGATCCAGACAGGGAATTAATCCCAAAAAATGAAAATACAGGTATACACTATTTGAGGGTTTCATCATGTCGAAGAGACATTGAGCTATTCGATAAAACAAAAATTGCTTAAATCCGTTTTATAAATCCAGAGATATGATTTTTTAAAGTTTGACTAAATTGCGAACTGTTGTTTACATTGCAATTTCCGGCCTTTTGTTTGTGTCATCGTTGAAAACCCATACATTCAAGTTCTTGTAACTCTTCAACAAATGCACCGATTTTTCGAAACTTTTTTTTGTCTTACAGATAAACACCTAAGCTATCTAAAAATACAAAGCTATTTGCAAAATCTCAAGTTGGTATATCAATATTTGTCAAAATGGTGTATGACCTTTTTAAGCACAAAAACCAGGCAAATTATCAAAATTCCGTCTGTTATAGTGAAAACAAAAAATCTAACCAAATCTAACTCTTCGAAAAAAGTATCAAAATTGAATATGATGTCTTGAGAGAACTTCTGCCAAAGGATTCGTACAGCTTCGTACAGGAAAAAAAGTTATCACACATTTGGTATGATAGGCCCTTTTGGTTTAACGTTGATTTTTTAGCAATGATTTTTGGCTTTGTACATGATTGAACTGTTCCGCATACGAACAGTGTTTATGCAAACTACTTTCAACTATCTTAGCTTTACGTAAGTAAAGCTTGTGTCTCTAAAGTGTTCAGTTTTTGGTCGATAATCTAATTCTCATTGTACATGTCCTTGATAAGGACTTCTTCTCAGTTTAGTGTGTCGAACACCTCACTTTAATGATAATTGACTGCCTTATCTTGGTCGGCTACATTTTTTAACTTCTTCATCTTCTTCATCACTGAACACTCTTTCTTTTACACGCCAGGCTTCATCCTTGACTTTAATTTGATACAATTTTTGGAGTACTAATTGAATTTTATATGCGTCTTCCTTCAGCCCCCTTTCCTCTATCAGTTTATCAGCTAGATCCTTAAATTTCGCAGTATATTTTTCATGTTCTACTTCGTACTTTTTTCCTTTAAATCACCGTTTTCAACTATGAAATCATGGGTAGTTAGACACTGCTGGTGTGCTTCTATGGAGGAGTGCTGGATAATATGTATCTGCGGGGGGAATTTTTTATAGTACTGCGGAGGAGATATCGGAAGCGAAGAGAGAAGGAGAGAGAAGATTCATATTAATAGTTTAATATTTTCGTTCTTTCGATATCTCCTCCCCAGTACTATAAAAATTTCCCCCGCAGATACATATTATCCAGCGCTCCTCCATAGAGGCACACCAGCAGTGTCTAACTACCCATGATGAAATCATAAAGCTCGCCATTCGTTGTGATAAACATGATTGAATTTGTGACACATAGCTATTGGAATGGTTTAAAGACTACAGGCCAGCAGTTTTGTGTTTTAAAAGTCATTGTTTTATTTTGTGGTAGGAACTGACTTGGAAATTAACATAGAAAAAATTCTGCTTCTCAATGAGGCATGTGAAACATATAGGCTTGGCTTGGGTCGGTCATAGTTACGAGAGAACATTTTTTTTATTGTTTTGCAGTTTCATATCAGTTTATGTAAAGTTGCGTCATCCTCTAATTTTGAGCACTCCCTGCATCCCATATACAGTATGGTGAGCTGTAGACCCCCGGGGGGGGGGGGCCACTTGGTACCTGATGTGTCATCATGCTCGTACAAAAAACGCGAGAAAGGGTGCCTTTCTTCAAAGTAGGCACGGGCCCGCGCGGGCCCGTGTTTAGGGGTGCCAAATCGACCATAATTTAAAAAAAGGGTCTCTTATTTTGCATTTCATTTGCATTGCAACTCCTGTGCAATGATATTCTAATCAAAATTTCTAAAATACAATTAGTAACAAGTCAAAGAACTTGAAAAAGCAGACCAGCACAAGATGGGGTAGGAATTTTAAGAGTGAGTTTCTTCCTCTTCTACCCTGGGTACCAGACTCTATGAAATAGCATCTGTAACATCATCTTAACATTATTAACATCATGGGGGTATGGGTATGGGGGGTCATTGCCCCCACCACTTTTTTCGAAAGATGGTTCTCGAGATTGCTTTAAAACCGAAGAGAAAATGGCTTGGCATAGGTTGGGTAAGAATTTTCTGATAAATGCCAAAGCTTCCATTTTAGCACTGGCAAAAATGGAATCAGGGGATGCATTCTATGCCAAAGTAAAGGATGCATCTTCAAAAATTTTCCTCGTGCTCCGATGTATAGGATAAATGTCACAAAACTACAAAGGTTTTCTTGCCACAAATGGCAAGCATGATATTGGGAGATGCTTTCTAAGCCAAAGTAAAAGATGTTTCTACAAAAATTTTCCTCGTGCTCTATACTTTATAGAACAACTGTCATCACCAAACTAACAAAGTTTCCTTGTTGCTGTTGGCAAGCATGATATTAGGAGATGCATTCTCAGCCAAAGTAAAGGGAGCGTCCCAAAAAATTTCTTGAGGCCTTCGCCGCCAGACCCTCTCATTTCAATACCCCCACTTAATTTACCTTGGCCAAGCCACTGTGGTAGCATCTATAAAATTATATTTTAGAGAATCTGGTACCCAGGGTACTTCTCTTCAAATCACACCGGCAATATTAGCAATTTTAATAACTGACTTATCAGCAATTAGGGTACCTGAAATTGAGAAGCTCTATTTTGACGCGGGAAAGGATATGTTCTGAAGAAAATTTTCCGCGATTAGGGTATGTATTTCGCTAAAACAGGTCGGCGTTTAGGGTGCATATGTTAAACCTTTGTACGAGCATGATACTATAGGAAAGTATAGAAGTGCCCCCCCCCCCCGGGCTGTAGACATTCTCTATGCATACTATCAAAATTTAAAAGTTGAATTTATATTTTGAAATAACGAGGTAAAGTTGCCTTGCCTTTTAAACAAAGCATTTAAGGCGAATAAGTGAATGGAAAGTAATGATAGGGGAATGTAGGCAGTAGTAATGTTTCAATAAAATTCGCCACAAGCATATACAGACTATTGACGCCTCTTCCCTACCATCGAGGCCCTTGAAGACAATCAGTTAGCATTTTCATTGACTATGGAATCAAGATAAAAACCGAGTCGACAGACAAGAAGCATGAAGATATTATACCAGAACAAGATCTTTATCAACAGTTGGTCGTCAAGATTTCAGTGAGTACAACCATAACCAAACACAAACTGAAAAGGACCTACCATACCATATGTGTGATAACTTTTTTTCCTGTACGAAGCTGGACATCATATTCAATTTTTAAATTTTTTTCGAAGAGTTAGATTTAGTTAGATTTTTTGTTTTAACTATAACAGACGGAATTTTGATAACTTACCTGGTTTTCGTGCTTAAAAAGGTCATACGCCATTTTGACAAATATTGATATACCAACTTGAGATTTTACAAAAAGGTTTGTATTTTTAGATAGCTTAGGTGTTTATCGGTAAGAAAAAAAAAGTTTCAAAAAATCGGTGCATTTATTGAAGAGATACAAGAATTTGAATTTCTGGGTTTTCAACGATACAACAAACAAAAGGCCAGAAATTGCAATGTAAACAACAGTTTGCAATTTAGTCAAACTTTAAAAAATCATACTTCTCGATCTATAAGACGGATTTAAGAAATTTTTGTTTCATCGAATAGCTCAATGTCTCTTCGCCATGATGAAACCCTTAAATAGTGTATACTCGTATTTTCATTTTTTGGGATTCATTCCACGATTTCTAAAGAGCTGGATCACAGTGCTGTTGCTGCACTTTTTTGACACGAGATTTATATCACTTTTGAAATGTCACTGTTTTACACAGTTTCAGCAATTTTCCCTCATGTGTTGTATGCACTTCTGATAGGTGCAGTAATTGATTCAATCTACCTATTCCCTCTAGACATACTTTTACTCCTCTTGGGAGATATTGAATTGAATCCTGGTTTCCAAACTGAAAACTGCATACGTTTTTTTCATTGGAATTTAAACAGCATATGCGCTAGAAATGGTATAAAAATTCCACTTATTGAGGCCTATAATTCTCTGTACAAATATGATATTATTGCTATGTCGGAATCCATGCTGGACAGTAAAGTGCGAGATGAAGAGATCTCCATTGAAGGGTTTAGTAGAGAGATATTTCGCAACGATCATCCAAGCAATTCCAAAACTGGGGCTGTCTGCATGTACTTTCGAGAGGGGCTACCAATTAAACGTAGGAAAGATCTTGAATTATTACAGGAAATAATTGTTGCTGATATAACTTATAGGGCGAAAGAAGATATTCATGGTTACTGTTTACCGCATCCCTAGCCAAAACAGTGAACAATTTGAAGTGTTCATGAATAAACTGCAGATGACATTAACTCGCCTTAGACAGGAGAAACTAACTGCATTGATTATAACAGGAGATTTTAACTGTAGATCACTCAGTGGTGGGAGGGGGATGATGAATATCCAGAAGGAACTGCCTCAGACGAGTTTATAGAGACAAATAACTTACACCAATTAATCAATGAGCCCACAAACATACGCGGTGAAAGCATGTCTTGTATTGATCTCATTTAGCACAGCCATTGGAAAAAGCCAATAGCTAATCTTAAGTTTCAAGAAAGGAAGCTACAACACTAATACAGACCTTTGAAAGAACTTAAAAGTTGGAAAGAAGTATTAAAGACAGGTAAGTGCAACACTCATTAAACTCTAAAATGCAGCTACTAAGATAGTTCTTTCTTCATTTGTTATGCGAAAATTGTGTTTTTCCAAAGAATAGAGACTTATAATTAGTAGATTTCTGTAAAATGCCGTAAAGCTAGCACAGCCATTGGAAAAAGCTAATAGCTAATCTTAAGTTTCAAGAAAGGAAGCTACAACACTAATACAGACCTTTGAAAGAACTTAAAAGCTGGAAAGAAGTATTAAAGAAAGGTAAGTGCAACACTCATTAAACTCTAAAATGCAGCTACTAAGATAGTTCTTTCTTCATTTGTTATGCGAAAATTGTGTTTTTCCAAAGAATAGAGACTTATAATTAGTAGATTTCTGTAAAATGCCGTAAAGCTAGCACAGCCATTGGAAAAAGCTAATAGCTAATCTTAACTTTCAAGAAAGGAAGCTACAACACTAATACAGACCTTTGAAAGAACTGAAAAGCTTAAAAAGAAGTATTAAAGAAAGGTAAGTGCAACACTCATTAAACTCTAAAATGCAGCTACTAAATAGTTCTTTCTTCATTTGTTATGCGAAAATTGTGTTTTTCCAAAGAATAGAGACTTATAATTAGTAGATTTCTGTAAAATGCCGTAAAGCTAGCACAGCCATTGGAAAAAGCTAATAGCTAATCTTAAGTTTCAAGAAAGGAAGCTACAACACTAATACAGACCTTTGAAAGAACTTAAAAGCTGGAAAGAAGTATTAAAGAAAGGTAAGTGCAACACTCATTAAACTCTAAAATGCAGCTACTAAGATAGTTCTTTCTTCATTTGTTATGCGAAAATTGTGTTTTTCCAAAGAATAGAGACTTATAATTAGTAGATTTCTGTAAAATGCCGTAAAGCTAGCACAGCCATTGGAAAAAGCTAATAGCTAATCTTAAGTTTCAAGAAAGGAAGCTACAACACTAATACAGACCTTTGAAAGAACTTAAAAGCTGGAAAGAAGTATTAAAGAAAGGTAAGTGCAACACTCATTAAACTGTAAAATGCAGCTACTAAGATAGTTCTTTCTTCATTTGTTATGCAAAAATTGTGTTTTTCCAAAGAATAGAGACTTATAATTAGTAGATTTCTGTAAAATGCCGTAAAGCTAGCACAGCCATTGGAAAAAGCTAATAGCTAATCTTAAGTTTCAAGAAAGGAAGCTACAACACTAATACAGACCTTTGAAAGAACTTAATATACCGAGGAAAGAAGTATTAAAGAAAGGTAAGTGCAACACTCATTAAACTCTAAAATGCAGCTACTAAGATAGTTCTTTCTTCATTTGTTATGCGAAAATTGTGTTTTTCCAAAGAATAGAGACTTATAATTAGTAGATTTCTGTAAAATGCCGTAAAGCTAGCACAGCCATTGGAAAAAGCTAATAGCTAATCTTAAGTTTCAAGAAAGGAAGCTACAACACTAATACAGACCTTTGAAAGAACTTAAAAGCTTAAAAAGAAGTATTAAAGAAAGGTAAGTGCAACACTCATTAAACTGTAAAATGCAGCTACTAAGATAGTTCTTTCTTCATTTGTTATGCGAAAATT
Source organism: Aurelia coerulea (assembly GCA_039566865.1). Taxonomy (NCBI): domain Eukaryota; kingdom Metazoa; phylum Cnidaria; class Scyphozoa; order Semaeostomeae; family Ulmaridae; genus Aurelia; species Aurelia coerulea. The sequence goes on from CM076944.1 coordinate 15,711,386, forward strand.
GTGTTTTTCCAAAGAATAGAGACTTATAATTAGTAGATTTCTGTAAAATGCCGTAAAGCTAGCACAGCCATTGGAAAAAGCTAATAGCTAATCTTAAGTTTCAAGAAAGGAAGCTACAACACTAATACAGACCTTTGAAAGAACTTAAAAGCTGGAAAGAAGTATTAAAGAAAGGTAAGTGCAACACTCATTAAACTCTAAAATGCAGCTACTAAGATAGTTCTTTCTTCATTTGTTATGCGAAAATTGTGTTTTTCCAAAGAATAGAGACTTATAATTAGTAGATTTCTGTAAAATGCCGTAAAGCTAGCACAGCCATTGGAAAAAGCTAATAGCTAATCTTAAGTTTCAAGAAAGGAAGCTACAACACTAATACAGACCTTTGAAAGAACTTAAAAGCTGGAAAGAAGTATTAAAGAAAGGTAAGTGCAACACTCATTAAACTGTAAAATGCAGCTACTAAGATAGCTCTTTCTTCATTTGTTATGCGAAAAAATGTGTTTTCCAAAGAATAGAGACTTATAATTAGTAGATTTCTGTAATATGCCGTAAAGCTAGCACAGCCATTGGAAAAAGCTAATAGCTAATCTTAAGTTTCAAGAAAGGAAGCTACAACACTAATACAGACCTTTGAAAGAACTTAAAAGCTGGAAAGAAGTATTAAAGAAAGGTAAGTGCAACACTCATTAAACTGTAAAATGCAGCTACTAAGATAGTTCTTTCTTCATTTGTTATGCGAAAATTGTGTTTTTCCAAAGAATAGAGACTTATAATTAGTAGATTTCTGTAAAATGCCGTAAAGCTAGCACAGCCATTGGAAAAAGCTAATAGCTAATCTTCTTTCAAAAAGGAAGCTACAACACTAATACAAGCCTCTAAAATGGAATAGTTCCCTCCTCAATTGTTATTCAAAAAAGTAAGGTTTTAAGTATTAAATTAAACTTCAAAAAAGGAAGCTACAAGAGGTAAGTGCAACACTCATTAAACTCTAAAATGCAGCTAGTTCTTTCTTCATTTGTTATGCGAAAATTGTGTTTTTAATTTCTGTTCGTAAAGCTAGCACAGCCATTGGAAAAAGCTAATAGCTAATCTTAAGTTTCAAAAGGAAGCTACAACACTAATACAGACCTTTGAAAGAACTTAAAAGTTGGAAAGAAGTATTAAAGAAAGGTAAGTGCAACACTCATTAAACTCTAAAATGCAGCTACTAAGATAGTTCTTTCTTCATTTGTTATGCGAAAATTGTGTTTTTCCAAAGAATAGAGACTTATAATTAGTAGATTTCTGTAAAATGCCGTAAAGCTAGCACAGCCATTGGAAAAAGCTAATAGCTAATCTTAAGTTTCAAGAAAGGAAGCTACAACACTAATACAGACCTTTGAAAGAACTTAAAAGTTGGAAAGAAGTATTAAAGAAAGGTAAGTGCAACACTCATTAAACTCTAAAATGCAGCTACTAAGATAGTTCTTTCTTCATTTGTTATGCGAAAATTGTGTTTTTCCAAAGAATAGAGACTTATAATTAGTAGATTTCTGTAAAATGCCGTAAAGCTAGCACAGCCATTGGAAAAAGCTAATAGCTAATCTTAAGTTTCAAGAAAGGAAGCTACAACACTAATACAGACCTTTGAAAGAACTTAAAAGCTGGAAAGAAGTATTAAAGAAAGGTAAGTGCAACACTCATTAAACTCTAAAATGCAGCTACTAAGATAGTTCTTTCTTCATTTGTTATGCGAAAATTGTGTTTTTCCAAAGAATAGAGACTTATAATTAGTAGATTTCTGTAAAATGCCGTAAAGCTAGCACAGCCATTGGAAAAAGCTAATAGCTAATCTTAAGTTTCAAGAAAGGAAGCTACAACACTAATACAGACCTTTGAAAGAACTTAAAAGCTGGAAAGAAGTATTAAAGAAAGGTAAGTGCAACACTCATTAAACTGTAAAATGCAGCTACTAAAGATAGTTCTTTCTTCATTTGTTATGCGAAAATTGTGTTTTTCCAAAGAATAGAGACTTAAAAGTAGTAGATTTCTGTAAAATGCCTTTAAGTTAGCACAGCCATTAGAAAAAGCTAATAGCTAATCTTAAGTTTCAAGAAAGGAAGCTGCATCACTAATACAGACCTTTGAAAGAACTTAAAAGCTAAAAAGAAGTATTAAAGAAAGGTAAGTGCAACACTCATTAAACTGTAAAATGCAGCTACTAAGATAGTTCTTTCTTCATTTGTTATGCGAAAATTTTGTTTTTCCAAAGAATAGAGACTTATAATTAGTAGATTTCTGTAAAATGCCGTAAAGCTAGCACAGCCATTGGAAAAAGCTAATAGCTAATCTTAAGTTTCAAGAAAGGAAGCTACAACACTAATACAGACCTTTGAAAGAACTTAAAAGTTGGAAAGATGTATTAAAGAAAGGTACATGCAACACTCATTAAACTGTAAAATGCAGCTACTAAGATAGTTCTTTCTTCATTTGTTATGCGAAAATTGTGTTTTTCCAAAGAATAGAGACTTATAATTAGTAGATTTCTGTAAAATGCCGTAAAGCTAGCACAGCCATTGGAAAAAGCTAATAGCTAATCTTAAGTTTCAAGAAAGGAAGCTACAACACTAATACAGACCTTTGAAAGAACTTAAAAGTTAAAAAGAAGTATTAAAGAAAGGTAAGTGCAACACTCATTAAACTCTAAAATGCAGCTACTAAGATAGTTCTTTCTTCATTTGTTATGCGAAAATTGTGTTTTTCCAAAGAATAGAGACTTATAATTAGTAGATTTCTGTAAAATGCCGTAAAGCTAGCACAGCCATTGGAAAAAGCTAATAGCTAATCTTAAGTTTCAAGAAAGGAAGCTACAACACTAATACAGACCTTTGAAAGAACTTAAAAGTTGGAAAGAAGTATTAAAGAAAGGTAAGTGCAACACTCATTAAACTGTAAACTGCAGCTACTAAGATAGTTCTTTCTTCATTTGTTATGCGAAATTGTGTTTTTCCAAAGAATAGAGACTTATAATTAGTAGATTTCTGTAAAATGCCGTAAAGCTAGCACAGCCATTGGAAAAAGCTAATAGCTAATCTTAAGTTTCAAGAAAGGAAGCTACAACACTAATACAGACCTTTGAAAGAACTTAAAAGCTGGAAAGAAGTATTAAAGAAAGGTAAGTGCAACACTCATTAAACTCTAAAATGCAGCTACTAAGATAGTTCTTTCTTCATTTGTTATGCGAAAATTGTGTTTTTCCAAAGAATAGAGACTTATAATTAGTAGATTTCTGTAAAATGCCGTAAAGCTAGCACAGCCATTGGAAAAAGCTAATAGCTAATCTTAACTTTCAAGAAAGGAAGCTACAACACTAATACAGACCTTTGAAAGAACTTAAAAGTTAAAAAGAAGTATTAAAGAAAGGTAAGTGCAACACTCATTAAACTCTAAAATGCAGCTACTAAGATAGTTCTTTCTTCATTTGTTATGCGAAAAATGTGTTTTTCCAAAGAATAGAGACTTATAATTAGTAGATTTCTGTAAAATGCCGTAAAGCTAGCACAGCCATTGGAAAAAGCTAATAGCTAATCTTAAGTTTCAAGAAAGGAAGCTACAACACTAATACAGACCTTTGAAAGAACTTAAAAGCTGGAAAGAAGTATTAAAGAAAGGTAAGTGCAACACTCATTAAACTCTAAAATGCAGCTACTAAGATAGTTCTTTCTTCATTTGTTATGCGAAAATTGTGTTTTTCCAAAGAATAGAGACTTATAATTAGTAGATTTCTGTAAAATGCCGTAAAGCTAGCACAGCCATTGGAAAAAGCTAATAGCTAATCTTAAGTTTCAAGAAAGGAAGCTACAACACTAATACAGACCTTTGAAAGAACTTAAAAGCTTAAAAAGAAGTATTAAAGAAAGGTAAGTGCAACACTCATTAAACTCTAAAATGCAGCTACTAAGATAGTTCTTTCTTCATTTGTTATGCGAAAATTGTGTTTTTCCAAAGAATAGAGACTTATAATTAGTAGATTTCTGTAAAATGCCGTAAAGCTAGCACAGCCATTGGAAAAAGCTAATAGCTAATCTTAAGTTTCAAGAAAGGAAGCTACAACACTAATACAGACCTTTGAAAGAACTTAAAAGCTGGAAAGAAGTATTAAAGAAAGGTAAGTGCAACACTCATTAAACTCTAAAATGCAGCTACTAAGATAGTTCTTTCTTCATTTGTTATGCGAAAATTGTGTTTTTCCAAAGAATAGAGACTTATAATTAGTAGATTTCTGTAAAATGCCGTAAAGCTAGCACAGCCATTGGAAAAAGCTAATAGCTAATATTAAGTTTCAAGAAAGGAAGCTACAACACTAATACAGACCTTTGAAAGAACTTAAAAGCTGGAAAGAAGTATTAAAAAAAGGTAAGTGCAACACTCATTAAACTGTAAAATGCAGCTACTAAGATAGTTCTTTCTTCATTTGTTATGCGAAAATTGTGTTTTTCCAAAGAATAGAGACTTATAATTAGTAGATTTCTGTAAAATGCCGTAAAGCTAGCACAGCCATTGGAAAAAGCTAATAGCTAATCTTAAGTTTCAAGAAAGGAAGCTACAACACTAATACAGACCTTTGAAAGAACTTAAAAGTTAAAAAGAAGTATTAAAGAAAGGTAAGTGCAACACTCATTAAACTCTAAAATGCAGCTACTAAGATAGTTCTTTCTTCATTTGTTATGCGAAAATTGTGTTTTTCCAAAGAATAGAGACTTATAATTAGTAGATTTCTGTAAAATGCCGTAAAGCTAGCACAGCCATTGGAAAAAGCTAATAGCTAATCTTAAGTTTCAAGAAAGGAAGCTACAACACTAATACAGACCTTTGAAAGAACTTAAAAGTTAAAAAGAAGTATTAAAGAAAGGTAAGTGCAACACTCATTAAACTCTAAAATGCAGCTACTAAGATAGTTCTTTCTTCATTTGTTATGCGAAAATTGTGTTTTTCCAAAGAATAGAGACTTATAATTAGTAGATTTCTGTAAAATGCCGTAAAGCTAGCACAGCCATTGGAAAAAGCTAATAGCTAATCTTAAGTTTCAAGAAAGGAAGCTACAACACTAATACAGACCTTTGAAAGAACTTAAAAGCTGGAAAGAAGTATTAAAGAAAGGTAAGTGCAACACTCATTAAACTGTAAAATGCAGCTACTAAAATAGTTCTTTCTTCATTTGTTATGCGAAAATTGTGTTTTTCCAAAGAATAGAGACTTATAATTAGTAGATTTCTGTAAAATGCCGTAAAGCTAGCACAGCCATTGGAAAAAGCTAATAGCTAATCTTAACTTTCAAGAAAGGAAGCTACAACACTAATACAGACCTTTGAAAGAACTTAAAAGTTAAAAAGAAGTATTAAAGAAAGGTAAGTGCAACACTCATTAAACTCTAAAATGCAGCTACTAAGATAGTTCTTTCTTCATTTGTTATGCGAAAATTGTGTTTTTCCAAAGAATAGAGACTTATAATTAGTAGATTTCTGTAAAATGCCGTAAAGCTAGCACAGCCATTGGAAAAAGCTAATAGCTAATCTTAAGTTTCAAGAAAGGAAGCTACAACACTAATACAGACCTTTGAAAGAAACTTAAAAGCTGGAAAGAAGTATTAAAGAAAGGTAAGTGCAAGACTCATTGAACTCTAAAATGCAGCTACTAAGATAGTTCTTTCTTCATTTATTATGCGAAAAATTGTGTTTTTTCCAAAGAATAGAGACTTTTAATTAGCAGATTTCTTGAAAATGCCGTAAAGCTATCATAGCCATTTGAAAAAGCTAATAGCTAATCTAAAGTTTCAAGAAAGGAAGCTACAACACTAATACAGACCTTTGAAAGAACTTAAAAGCTGGAAAGAAGTATTAAAGAAAGGTAAGTGCAACACTCATTAAACTGTAAAATGCAGCTACTAAGATAGTTCTTTCTTCATTTGTTATGCGAAAATTGTGTTTTTCCAAAGAATAGAGACTTATAATTAGTAGATTTCTGTAAAATGCCGTAAAGCTAGCACAGCCATTGGAAAAAGCTAATAGCTAATCTTAAGTTTCAAGAAAGGAAGCTACAACACTAATAAAGACCTTTGAAAGAACTTAAAAGCTGGAAAGAAGTATTAAAGAAAGGTAAGTGCAACACTCATTAAACTCTAAAATGCAGCTACTAAGGTTGTTTTTTCTTCATTTGTTATGCGAAAATTGTGTTTTTCCAAAGAATAGAGACTTATAATTAGTAGATTTCTGTAAAATGCCGTAAAGCTAGCACAGCCATTGGAAAAAGCTAATAGCTAATCTTAAGTTTCAAGAAAGGAAGCTACAACACTAATACAGACCTTTTGAAAGAACTTAAAAGTTAAAAAGAAGTATTAAAGACAGGTAAGTGCAACACTCATTAAACTGTAAAATGAAGCTACTAGGATAGTTCTTTCTTAATTTGTTATGTGAAAATTGTGTTTTTCCAAAGAATAGAGACTTATAATTAGTAGATTTCTGTAAAATGCCGTAAAGCTAGCACAGCCATTGGAAAAAGCTAATAGCTAATCTTAAGTTTCAAGAAAGGAAGCTACAACACTAATACAGACCTTTGAAAGAACTTAAAAGCTGGAAAGAAGTATTAAAGAAAGGTAAGTGCAACACTCATTAAACTGTAAAATGCAGCTACTAAGATAGTTCTTTCTTCATTTGTTATGCGAAAATTGTGTTTTTCCAAAGAATAGAGACTTATAATTAGTAGATTTCTGTAAAATGCCGTAAAGCTAGCACAGCCATTGGAAAAAGCTAATAGCTAATCTTAACTTTCAAGAAAGGAAGCTACAACACTAATACAGACCTTTGAAAGAACTTAAAAGTTGGAAAGAAGTATTAAAGAAAGGTAAGTGCAACACTCATTAAACTGTAAAATGCCGCTACTAAGATAGTTCTTTCTTCATTTATTATGCGAAAAATTGTGTTTTTCCAAAGAATAGAGACTTATAATTAGTAGATTTCTGTAAAATGCCGTAAAGCTAGCACAGCCATTGGAAAAAGCTAATAGCTAATCTTAAGTTTCAAGAAAGGAAGCTACAACACTAATACAGACCTTTGAAAGAACTTAAAAGCTGGAAAGAAGTATTAAAGAAAGGTAAGTGCAACACTCATTAAACTCTAAAATGCAGCTACTAAGATAGTTCTTTCTTCATTTGTTATGCGAAAATTGTGTTTTTCCAAAGAATAGAGACTTATAATTAGTAGATTTCTGTAAAATGCCGTAAAGCTAGCACAGCCATTGGAAAAAGCTAATAGCTAATCTTAAGTTTCAAGAAAGGAAGCTACAACACTAATACAGACCTTTGAAAGAACTGAAAAGTTAAAAAGAAGTATTAAAGAAAGGTAAGTGCAACACTCATTAAACTCTAAAATGCAGCTACTAAGATAGTTCTTTCTTCATTTGTTATGCGAAAATTGTGTTTTTCCAAAGAATAGAGACTTATAATTAGTAGATTTCTGTAAAATGCCGTAAAGCTAGCACAGCCATTGGAAAAAGCTAATAGCTAATCTTAAGTTTCAAGAAAGGAAGCTACAACACTAATACAGACCTTTGAAAGAACTTAAAAGCTGGAAAGAAGTATTAAAGAAAGGTAAGTGCAACACTCATTAAACTCTAAAATGCAGCTACTAAGATAGTTCTTTCTTCATTTGTTATGCAAAAATTGTGTTTTTCCAAAGAATAGAGACTTATAATTAGTAGATTTCTGTAAAATGCCGTAAAGCTAGCACAGCCATTGGAAAAAGCTAATAGCTAATCTTAAGTTTCAAGAAAGGAAGCTACAACACTAATACAGACCTTTGAAAGAACTTAAAAGCTGGAAAGAAGTATTAAAGAAAGGTAAGTGCAACACTCATTAAACTGTAAAATGCAGCTACTAAGATAGTTCTTTCTTCATTTGTTATGCGAAAATTGTGTTTTTCCAAAGAATAGAGACTTATAATTAGTAGATTTCTGTAAAATGCCGTAAAGCTAGCACAGCCATTGGAAAAAGCTAATAGCTAATCTTAAGTTTCAAGAAAGGAAGCTACAACACTAATACAGACCTTTGAAAGAACTTAAAAGTTGGAAAGAAGTATTAAAGAAAGGTAAGTGCAACACTCATTAAACTCTAAAATGCAGCTACTAAGATAGTTCTTTCTTCATTTGTTATGCGAAAATTGTGTTTTTCCAAAGAATAGAGACTTATAATTAGTAGATTTCTGTAAAATGCCGTAAAGCTAGCACAGCCATTGGAAAAAGCTAATAGCTAATCTTAAGTTTCACCCCCCCAAACTGTCATACTCGAGACAGGGAATGAACATCTCGCTAAAATTTTTGTCAACACATTCCCCATTTCGAAACAGCCTCACTTTCCTTATCAGTGGTTGCTATGCAAAATCAACGCCATGCCATGCCAACACACCCCTATTCTTTTGCAACACACTGCATAAATTAGTGAACAAAAACGCAAGACCAAAAGGCCAAATATGATTGGTAAGACGGTAGTAATAAATTAAAACCTGCGCGGACACTCTGAAACAATCAAAATTGAAACCGTCACGTGATGGTATTGTTCTCGTAAGACGGTAGATAAGATGTATGTTAGGTACCTTGGCAAAATTGCAGTGAAAACGTATAGGAAAATATTTGGAAGATGGTCGAGGCGATGGTAGGCTCTTTAACACCGTCTTACGAACTTTTGGTTGCGCCTCGCCATATGCTTTCTTGGTGTACCTCTGCGATTCCTTTCACCTTTCACCTTTGACTGCACTGACTGCTCGAAACATTTCGCGCCAAGGATTGAAAACAATTTATTTGACGATTTAGAGGTGGATTTGCTTGGAAATGGCTTGGAAAATAGAAGATCTAATCTTATCTGGTGACGATCTTGGCATTCAAAGCTTTTCAACATAGCAGCTCATCAAATTAGGGAGAAATGTTCCTATCAGCCGTGCTGTTGTGGAGGGCCTAGCCAAAACGAAGCTGCTGTCTCACTCTTACCTCACATTCAACATGATCGATTCGGCTTTCAAACAGGCTGAAGCATTTTCCTAGCCAGGTATTTATTCATTTGAATAATATTGATCATTTTGAATGACCTTTATCGAGTTTTATCGAGTCGGGCTGGGGGTGTAGCGAGGGAGAGTTCAATCAGTCCCTTTAACAGCAACCGGAGAGATATGACAATTATGGAAAGGGGTACTGTATATGAGGGGCTGATTTCTAGGGTAATTGGTATGAGGGTTAGTGTTCACTTACGGTTAGGGGATTTGTTTGAAGGGTTGGTATTGGGCTTCAGAATTATTAGGATCACGGCTACAAGGTTAGGTAGCCATAGGAGTAAGTTAGGTGTCATGTATCTCAGGCTGATATTTAAAACATTGTTTGGAAAGATACGGTTACAATATGCATTTATGGGAAGTACCAGTAAATGTACAGTTTGAGTTTTCTTTCAGATGATTATGGAAAAAAATTATTTATATTTATATGGGAAGGGACCCTAGGGGGGGGGGGGACTTCAGTAATAGATCATGCATATATGTGCTTTGTTATCTACAAGACAACTGACTGGACAATTATTGCTTATCCTGTTAACAGAACATTACCAGAATTTCCTTTGCTACCTAACATTAAGCAAAAGCATTACATTGCTAGAAATTCTTGCTAAAACTACACCCTAACTCCAGAAATTCACAGTAAGTAGACCCATTTCCATAATATTTTGGCCAAAATCTATATCAAAACCAACCCACATTCCTCTGTGGATGGATATGCTCCTTTACCATGCATTCCATCCGTTATCAATATTCTATAAAACCAAAAAAGGTGATTCTTGATGGATGTGCGCAAGAAGTTAATCTGGGGGCAGGGGCAGGGTAGTGTACAAATAATAGAATTTCTTTAGTATTTGTCAGTTATGACTGATTTTTAATGTGCTGTATTGAATAGCAAAATTATTCATAGAATATTCAAAACTGTTCACCAACTTGGTATCATTATTTTGATAATCTGATTTATGCTGTGATTTTTCATATTGCTGGCTGAAAAACTTTAGGAGGATGCTAAAACTCTTTTTTGGTCTTCTTTTAAGATTTCTTTCATTTATAAATCAATGTTGGATCACAAGAATTTAAAATTTTAGTTTCTGTTTTAGTTCTCTACTCTATTTAGTTTAGTTTCTATTTTAGTTAATGATGATACTTGCACAGCAATGAGGGCTTGAATGCATGTCTGTTCAGTTTCCTGGTAGCCGGATTACTTTTATTTTGTTCTTGTAATTTCTGTAATTGGTTGTTAACTGTCCATCCCAAGTTCCATAAAATATCCACACTATTTGCAACAGATTTTCATTTCACATTTATACAGGGTTGCATCCAACAGAAACAGCTTATACAATGCCTGTTCCCTAGCAATTAATGGTGAAGAAGAATGTGTCATCTGTTGAGAGCACTTACATCAGCAGAATCATACCTTCACTCTGATTTTTATGCATCTCATCCCCATTTCCTTAATCTTTTGGCAAGTTAAGAAACCTCTTAAGACCATGTTCAGTGGTTCTGTCTCTTATAATGTGGATAAATTGTCCAACATGAGTGAAAATTATTCAGATAGCATTAAGATTGAGGCCCTGAAGTGGCTTTTACCGGCAAGGAAACTATATATGATTTAGAGATCACGTTGGAAAATAGGGCGTTTTCCGAGGATCTGAAGGGCGTGGCCCGAAAAATTTTTCCGGGGGCTGCGCCCCCGGACCCCCAAACTCCTCGCGCTTCGCGCTCGATGAGTTTCAAGAAAGGAAGCTACAACACTAATACAGACCTTTGAAAGAACTTAAAAGCTTAAAAAGAAGTATTAAAGAAAGGTAAGTGCAACACTCATTAAACTGTAAAATGCAGCTACTAAGATAGTTCTTTCTTCATTTGTTATGCGAAAATTGTGTTTTTCCAAAGAATAGAGACTTATAATTAGTAGATTTCTGTAAAATGCCGTAAAGCTAGCACAGCCATTGGAAAAAGCTAATAGCTAATCTTAAGTTTCAAGAAAGGAAGCTACAACACTAATACAGACCTTTGAAAGAACTTAAAAGCCGGATAGAAGTATTAAAGAAAGGTAAGTGCAACACTCATTAAACTGTAAAATGCAGCTACTAAGATAGTTCTTTCTTCATTTGTTATGCGAAAATTGTGTTTTTCCAAAGAATAGAGACTTATAATTAGTAGATTTCTGTAAAATGCCGTAAAGCTAGCACAGCCATTGGAAAAAGCTAATAGCTAATCTTAACTTTCAAGAAAGGAAGCTACAACACTAATACAGACCTTTGAAAGAACTTAAAAGTTAAAAAGAAGTATTAAAGACAGGTAAGTGCAACACTCATTAAACTGTAAAATGCAGCTACTAGGATAGTTCTTTCTTAATTTGTTATGTGAAAATTGTGTTTTTCCAAAGAATAGAGACTTATAATTAGTAGATTTCTGTAAAATGCCGTAAAGCTAGCACAGCCATTGGAAAAAGCTAATAGCTAATCTTAAGTTTCAAGAAAGGAAGCTACAACACTAATACAGACCTTTGAAAGAACTTAAAAGCTGGAAAGAAGTATTAAAGAAAGGTAAGTGCAACACTCATTAAACTCTAAAATGCAGCTACTAAGATAGTTCTTTCTTCATTTGTTATGCAAAAATTGTGTTTTTCCAAAGAATAGAGACTTATAATTAGTAGATTTCTGTAAAATGCCGTAAAGCTAGCACAGCCATTGGAAAAAGCTAATAGCTAATCTTAAGTTTCAAGAAAGGAAGCTACAACACTAATACAGACCTTTGAAAGAACTTAAAAGTTAAAAAGAAGTATTAAAGAAAGGTAAGTGCAACACTCATTAAACTCTAAAATGCAGCTACTAAGATAGTTCTTTCTTCATTTGTTATGCGAAAATTGTGTTTTTCCAAAGAATAGAGACTTATAATTAGTAGATTTCTGTAAAATGCCGTAAAGCTAGCACAGCCATTGGAAAAAGCTAATAGCTAATCTTAAGTTTCAAGAAAGGAAGCTACAACACTAATACAGACCTTTGAAAGAACTTAAAAGCTGGAAAGAAGTATTAAAGAAAGGTAAGTGCAACACTCATTAAACTGTAAAATGCAGCTACTAAGATAGTTCTTTCTTCATTTGTTATGCGAACATTTTTTTTCCAAAGAATAGAGACTTATAATTAGTAGATTTCTGTAAAATGCCGTAAAGCTAGCACAGCCATTGGAAAAAGCTAATAGCTAATCTTAAGTTTCAAGAAAGGAAGCTACAACACTAATACAGACCTTTGAAAGAACTGAAAAGTTGAAAGAAGTATTAAAGAAAGGTAAGTGTAACACTCATTAAACTCTAAAATGCAGCTACTAAGATAGTTCTTTCTTCATTTGTTATGCGAAAATTGTGTTTTTCCAAAGAATAGAGACTTATAATTAGTAGATTTCTGTAAAATGCCGTAAAGCTAGCACAGCCATTGGAAAAAGCTAATAGCTAATCTTAAGTTTCAAGAAAGGAAGCTACAACACTAATACAGACCTTTGAAAGAACTGAAAAGTTAAAAAGAAGTATTAAAGAAAGGTAAGTGCAACACTCATTAAACTGTAAAATGCAGCTACTAAGATAGTTCTTTCTTCATTTGTTATGCGAAAATTGTGTTTTTCCAAAGAATAGAGACTTATAATTAGTAGATTTCTGTAAAATGCCGTAAAGCTAGCACAGCCATTGGAAAAAGCTAATAGCTAATCTTAAGTTTCAAGAAAGGAAGCTACAACACTAATACAGACCTTTGAAAGAACTTAAAAGCTGGAAAGAAGTATTAAAGAAAGGTAAGTGCAACACTCATTAAACTGTAAAATGCAGCTACTAAGATAGTTCTTTCTTCATTTGTTATGCGAAAATTGTGTTTTTCCAAAGAATAGAGACTTATAATTAGTAGATTTCTGTAAAATGCCGTAAAGCTAGCACAGCCATTGGAAAAAGCTAATAGCTAATCTTAACTTTCAAGAAAGGAAGCTACAACACTAATACAGACCATTGAAAGAACTTAAAAGCTGGAAAGAAGTATTAAAGAAAGGTAAGTGCAACACTCATTAAACTGTAAAATGCCGCTACTAAGATAGTTCTTTTCTTCATTTGTTATGCTAAAATTGTGTTTTTCCAAAGAATAGAGACTTATAATTAGTAGATTATCTTTCGGTCGGTATGAAAGGCAACACTGGAAAATTCATTTATGCAACAGGAACATATTATAACAGCAATTCGATATACTAGATTAAAGCAAACTCATCGATTAATAAAGATGTAGACTAAAGTTCGTACATTATAAATTTCATTGCCTAATACATTATAAGTCTCTTTTTTAACATACGTAAAATAAGTTCTAGCGTTGTTTTTGTGGGGTATTGGAAGCGCTTCGTGGCAGGGAGTGCCTACTACTAAATATATAGTAAACTCTAGAAGCAGAGCAGACCAGTAAACCTAACTCCGGAGGAGCAGACTCCATCGTTAGGGATTCCTAACTTAACTAACTTAATCAACTAACAGAACGTGATGGCCTAATCGGGAGCAGACCTCATAGGCAACCTGCCAGCGTGCACACCGGCAGGGATTCCTAGGTGGACCGAAATTCTGCGGAGGAACAGTCTCCGACTTGGAAAAATGCGGAGGAACAGACTCCGACGTGGAAATTGCGGAGGAACAGACTCCGACTTGGAACTTGCGGAGGAACAGACTCCGACTTGGAAATTGCGGGGTAGTAGACCCCGATTATAAAAGTTTTGTGGGGATGGGCCCCACGAAAAGGCAATAAGAACTGGTAATTTTTTAGATTTTCGAGTTTGTGTTTTGAAGTGAGTTTTTTCTATGTTTTTTAACTGGATAAAAGGCACTTCCTGCACGAGTGAATGAAGCGTTTCAGTTTGTACTAACATGTAGCGTTACAAAATACCTGCTCTAAATTTCATTGATACAATAAGAACGCTACCAACAACAACAGAGAAATACAGCAGACAAGACAAAGAGCGGAAACTGACAACGGGATAACGCTGAAGATCCGAAGACTTAACCCCCGGCTTTCCAAGGGAGGGTGGGTTGGGAAATGAAATTTCGTGTGCTCGATATAGCGCAAAAACCGAAAAGATGCCTAAGAAAGGGGGTTATTGGTTTAAATACCATTACGAAATCACGTGCTTGCTGTATATTAATAGGTGGCTGATTTGTGTGCGTAGAAACGCGAGATTCCAGAAGAAAACATGATGTTATCAGAAATACCTCAGATGTGGGGAGGGGCTTCCTTTGTACCGTTGCGAGTAGACTTTGAAAGGTTGAGATGCATTTAGTTGATAAGCAAGCGCGGAAACGTAAGAAATAAGTGACTATTAGGAAATCTAAAAGGACCATCTAACGGGATTATCGAGTATAGAATATGGTTCAAAGGGCATCTCTGCTTTGCACGTCAGATATTAGGTCAATTTATTTCCAGCAAAAGAAGCACAAAGTAAGTGCTCTTGTGCATCAGCCCACCTTGAGGTGGGACCTGGGACCGAGGAAGGAAGGAACTTTGTTAAACATTTCAAGTTGAAAATTAACCTACGTAAAAGGTGCCCTTTTACTGCAGCATTAATTGTTCCCCCCTGAAATGGATCTTTCGGTCGGTATGAAAGGCAACACTGGAAAACTCATTTATGCAACAGGAACATATTATAACAGCAATTCGATATACTAGATTAAAGCAAACTCATCGATTAATAAAGATGTAGACTAAAGTTCGTACATTATAAATTTCATTGCCTAATACATTATAAGTCTCTTTTTTAACATACGTAAAATAAGTTCTAGTGTTGTTTTTTGTGGGGTATTGGAAGCGCTTCGTGGCAGGGAGTGCCTACTACTAAATATATAGTAAACTCTAGAAGCAGAGCAGACCAGTAAACCTAACTCCGGAGGAGCAGACTCCATCGTTAGGGATTCCTAACTTAACTAACTTAATCAACTAACCGAACGTGATGGCCTAATCGGGAGCAGACCTCATAGGCAACCTGCCAGCGTGCACACCGGCAGGGATTCCTAGGTGGACCGAAATTCTGCGGAGGAACAGTCTCCGACTTGGAAAAATGCGGAGGAACAGACTCCGACGTGGAAATTGCGGAGGAACAGACTCCGACTTGGAACTTGCGGAGGAACAGACTCCGACTTGGAAATTGCGGGGTAGTAGACCCCGATTATAAAAGTTTTGTGGGGATGGGCCCCACGAAAAGGCAATAAGAACTGGTAATTTTTTAGATTTTCGAGTTTGTGTTTTGAAGTGAGTTTTTTCTATGTTTTTTAACTGGATAAAAGGCACTTCACCGCCACAAATTGCAACGCAATTCCCCACAAACGAGAAGGAGAAAAAAAAAACTGGTTTTGTTGTTGTTGTTGTTGTAAAGTAGACAAAATGTTTGTTTTGTTCTTTGTATTATGTTGACATTAGTTAGAGAATGGTATCAAGATCTTTTGCTTTTGTGTTCTTAGGTATAAATAACAGCAAACCAACAGGCGGTATCCCAAGAAATGTTAGAAGGTCGGGTAAAAACTATGAAAAACCGGTGCAGGGAACAGCTCCCAGTCACCAGGGTGGATAGAAATTAGGCGAAATGCAGATTCAATATCTGTCTTGGCCAAAATTGCCCCTTCTCCTAGTCGATGTATTACTTGTACTGCATGATCGATCGTACGGTACTTGTTTGAATGCTTCTTTAGAACAAGGCCAATAGGAGAAACTTGAAAATATTTAAAATGCGGTTCAGAAAAAGGCCCTGCGGAGCGACCTAGGCTTACTTCCCTACCCAAGTTCTCCTGAAATTTGCCAGGAGGGGCTGAAGCAATGAACAAATTTCTCGAAAATCTAGCAGTTCTGGGACAATTGTAACCTATTTTGGCCCCTTCTTGCAGATCTGTGCAAAGTTTTGTAACAGAAGGCCTATCTGGGTGATTAGAAAGATTCTGCTCTAATAAATCAACATTGACTGGGGTTATGGATGCTCCTAGTCCTGCAAAAACTGCAACTCTGTGATAACACAAGATAATGAAAACTTTAAAAGCACACGTAAGCCCAATTATTCAGCGTTCTAAAGCTGCATAACAACTAGCGAGTAAGAGAACTTCCAAATTTTTGAATGTGTAGTCCACTGTGCGGAGTGTGCGGAGGTGACTCAAACTTTGGAAAAACAGGGGAACAGACTCAGACTATGAATATGTGAAGGAATATGAATATGAATATGTATATAAATAGGAACATGCAACACTTAATTAGTCAAAACTTAGAAAACATTTTTTCAGGAAATTGTTAATCCATCTGTTAATTGAATCACAGTATATGTATACCCATAACGTAACTTTAGAATCACTTTAGTTTTGTAAGTCACACTCTGATGAAGACACAAGTCAGAAAGGCCTCAGTGTGCTAAATATCTTGTCTTTTTTGCATCCGAACTTCCTTTATACAGTTTATTCGTACAACTTTCTACCAATATAATATGAATAGGAATATACAAGCCCTGAGAGAAAATACCAACCACTGTTTTGTTGGGTGAATCTCGAACACTTTGTGATACAGACCTTTTGTTTTGGTGCTGCACCGAGCAGAGGTTGGCAGAATTATAATACACAGCAACAATAACATGTTTAGACGGTATGATATGAGAAAAAGGATGTGGCCCCAACTAGCAACCTTCTAAATAAACAATTTGCTGCAGCAGTCTGTACATACGGTCAAGTTCCTTCCAAACCTTGCCGAACACAGTTCTAAATACCTTTGCAATACGGACGGGTATTGCACCCTCGACCTTCTATTCCTTGCCTTGCTAATGCTATAATATAGAGTGCACCATTGGTGGCCGGTCGCATCAGGTCACATCCTGCTCTTGTCTCGCATGTTTTCATGTGTGCGGCTCTGAAACCATGCTTCATTCTCAGATGCTATTTGTGAGGAAATGACATGTCGGTGACAACTCAGTTTCTACCCTGCAAGAGAAAACTAAGAGGGGAGTACGCTATATACTCAGATTGAGCTATTTTAGGAAGCAGCGAAGCAATGGTTCTTGGGAAACTACTGAATATCTCATAGCATCAAAACTTTATACGTGCAACAGATGAAAATTGACTATCTCACAAGGAGACTTAGTATTTGGTTCCACAGGACTATGCGAGTGACGTGAGTGATCGTCATGCGTTTGAGCATGTTTTATCAAATATAAGTTCGAAATATCACCCCATTGTGGGACTGTAGAGTGGATCTCACCATTTAGGCTAGGTCAACTGAGTGGTGTGGTGTCAATTCTTTCTCGTGGATGTAATTCATCTTACCTCTTCTGTGGACCCACATAAACAACTGTTAGAGGAACAGCATGATCGCAAATATCAATAATTGGTTCGGTTTGGTAAAATAGAAGAAATGCAGTGGAAATACTCAACTCTTGACCATATTATGCACGATGGAAAGATTCTGCATTTTCAACCACGGAGGCATCTTGCCTGTCTTCATGATCATCATTTGACAACTGATTGGTTCGATTGTCCTTTTCGGTATCATCTGTAAGTCTCAGCAAGAAAGTGGAAAGTGCGAAATTGTTCTTTTTATCCTTGCGTCCCGCTCTGTTGCAGAAATGGCTGTCAGCATGTGTCCAAATTTGTGTCGCTGGCATTACTGTTTGGGCAATCCGAAATGACGAAAAAACAGCTGAAAATTCAAATCAACCAAGTTATTGGTAATCTAGGCCGCCTTCACATCTATCCTTCATTCCATAATTATCATACATGAACTTCCACTACCATTGATATCTGCTGCCGGAATGATGGGCGGTGTTTCGATTGCTCTTGCAGGCCAGGAGCTTGCTGTGGTAAACCTTGTGTTTGCTCTAACTGCTCTCGTCAAAGCGGCCTGTTTCGTAGTCGCACTTCTCTTCGGCGTTGCAAAAAATGAAATTTCGTGTGCTCGATATAGCGCAAAAACCGAAAAGATGCCTAAGAAAGGGGGTTATTGGTTTAAATACCATTACGAAATCACGTGCTTGCTGTATATTATTAGGTGGCTGATTTGTGTGCGTAGAAACACGAGATTCCAGAAGAAAACATGATGTTATCAGAAATACCTCAGATGTGAGGAGGGGCTTCCTTTGTACCGTTGCGAGTAGACTTTGAAAGGTTGAGATGCATTTAGTTGATAAGCAAGCGCGGAAACGTAAGAAATAAGTGACTATTAGGAAATCTAAAAGGACCATCTAACGGGATTATCGAGTATAGAATATGGTTCAAAGGGCATCTCTGCTTTGCACGTCAGATATTAGGTCAATTTATTTCCAGCAAAAGAAGCACAAAGTAAGTGCTCTTGTGCATCAGCCCACCTTGAGGTGGGACCTGGGACCGAGGAAGGAAGGAACTTTGTTAAACATTTCAAGTTGAAAATTAACCTACGTAAAAGGTGCCCTTTTACTGCAGCATTAAATTTGTCTTTTTTCAAGGAAAAGAGACTCATAATTGGTAGATTTCTGTAAAATGCAGAAAAGTTAGCACAGCCATTGGAAAAAGATTACAGCAAATCTGAAGTTTCAAGAAAGGAAGCTGCAACACTAATACAGACCTTTTAAAGAACTTAAAAGCTGGAAGGATGTATTAAAGAAAGGTAAGTGCAACACTCCTTAAACTGTAAAATGCAGCTACTTAAATAGTTCTTTCCTCAATTGTTATGCAAAAATTGTGTTTTTCCAAAGAATAGAGACTTATAATTAGTAGATTTCCGTAAAATGCTGTAAAGCTAGAACAACCATTTGAAAAAGCTAATATCTAATCTTAACTTTCAAGAAAGGAAGCTGCAACACTAATACAAACCTTTGAAAGAAGTGAAAAGTTAAAAGGAATTACCGGGAAGACAGGGAAGTGCAACACTCCTTAAACTCTAAAAATGCAGCTACTAAGACAGTTCTTTTTTCATTTGTTATGCGAAAATTGATTGTGTTTTTCCAAAGAATAGAGACTTAAAATTAGTAGATTTCAGTAAAATGCCTTTAAGTTAAGCACAGCCATTGGAAAAAGCTAATAGCTAATCTTAAGTTTCAAGAAAGGAAGCTACAACACTAATACAGACCTTTGAAAGAACTTAAAAGCTGGAAAGAAGTATTAAAGACAGGTAAGTGCAACATTCATTAAACAGTTCAATACCGCTATTAAGATTGTTCTTTCCTCAATTGTTATGCGAAAATTGTGTTTTTCCAAAGAATAGAGACTTATAATTAGTAGATTTCCGTAAAATGCTGTAAAGCTAGAACAGCCATTTGAAAAAGCTAATATCTAATCCTAACTGTCAAGAAAGGAAGCTGCAACACTAATACAGACGTTTGTAAGAAGTGAAAAGTTAAAAAGAAGTATTAAAAACAGGTAAGTGCAACATTATATAAACTCTAAAATGGCGCTACTAAGATAGTTCTTCTTTCATTTGTTATGCGAAAATTGATTGTGTTTTTCCAAAGAATAGAGACTTAAAATTAGTAGATTTCTGTAAAATGTCTTTAAGTTAGCACAGCCATTGGAAAAAGCTTATAGCTAATCTTAAGTTTCAAGAAAGGAAGCTACAACACTAATACAGACCTTTGAAAGAACTTAAAAGTTGGAAAGAAGTATTAAAGAAAGGTAAGTGCAACACTAATTAAACTCTAAAATGCAGCTACTAAGATAGTTCTTTCTTAATTTGTTTGCAAAAATTTTGTTTTTCCAAAGAAAAGAGACTTATAATTTGTAGATTTCTATAAAGTGCCGTAAAGCTAGCACAGCCATTGGAAAAAGATTACAGCAAATCTTAAGTTTCAAGAAAGGAAGCTGCAACACTAATACAGACCTTTGAAAGAACTGAAAAGTTAAAAAGAAGTATTAAAGATAGGAAGTGCAACACTCCTTAAACTCTAAAATGCAGCTACTAAGTAGTTCTTTCTTCATTTGTTATGCGAAATTTGTCTTTTTTCAAAGAAAAGAGACTTATAATTGGTAGATTTCTATAAAATGCCGTAAAGCTAGCACAGCCATTGGAAAAAGCTAATAGCTAATCTTAAGTTTAAAGAAAGGAAGCTACAACACTAATGCAGACCTTTGAAAGAACTGAAAAGTTAAAAAGAAGTATTAAAGACAGGAAGTGCAACACTCCTTAAACTCTAAAATGCAGCTACTAAGTAGTTCTTTCTTCATTTGTTATGCGAAATTTGTCTTTTTTTAAGGAAAAGAGACTTATAATTGGTAGATTTCTGTAAAATGCAGAAAAGTTAGCACAGCCATTGGAAAAAGCTAATAGCTAATCTTTAGTTTCAAGAAAGGAAGCTGCAACAAAGATAAGGCTCAAATCCTTACTGGTTGCCAGAGCATGCGGAATTCATCCAATTTCATGCTTGTCAGCCAATGAGATCACCGCTTTCTAGCCCCTGGAGACAAAATCGGTCGTTTGAGGTAAATTTTCTAGTACCCTCACTAAAACTGAAATGGATGCTAGAATACTTCAGTTATTCGCAATTTTTTTTGATAAATCAGTTGTGGGGATGTCCGTCCAGAGTTGTTTACATGTTTAGGCACATAGCTTGTTTGGGGCCGGAGCTGCGTTCATTTTCCGGTCGAAGAATATTGACCTTCGTTGAAATATCTATAGAAATCGCTACAAATGAGATATACAGATAAGAATTTCAGCAATTATGCATACTGACCTCAGCAATAACCCAAACTCCTTTACTGCTATCATATCTCAAAATTGGAGGCAATTTCTAATGATTTCTGGTAGAGATATAATTTGGGCCTAAGCTTGTCCTCGCTTAAAACTCATTCCATTGCACTTAAAAAGTAATGGTAAAATTCTAGAGCTGAATAATGCACTTACCCATGACTCAGGCACCAGTTTGACTTCGTTTGCCTCTTTACATTAGCAAATTTTTATAAGAAACGACAAGTTGTGGGTGATTTGCAAAAACTTTCCACGGTCCATATTTTTATCTGCACAGTCTATCCGCTTCAAACAACAAACAGTGAACTTTGTATCATAAAAGTCTTGCATCACAAAACATTCCTATAGAACGATTCCATGCGCCTTAGCGAGGCACTCGTGAATTGTTTTCACGCATTTGGTTGAATCAGTCAATGCAAACAAACAAAAGTTCGAAACCGGGTATCTTTTTTAGCGAACCCAAAACAATGTTTTGTTCTTTTTATGTTTTGCATTGATTGAAATAAGAACGAAAAGAACGAAATGCGCGAATACAATTCACGATTTCCTCGCTACAGCGGTAAGCGCATGGAATCGTTCAAAAGGAATGTTCTGTGATGCAAGACTTTTATGATACAATGTCAAAGTTCACTGTTTGTTGTTTGAAGCGGAGAATCTGTGTAGAGAAAAATATGGACGGAGGAAAGTTTTTGCAATTCGCCCACAACTGGCTGTTTCTTACAAAAATTTGGCAAATTAAAGAAGGCAAACGAAGTCAAACTGGTGTCTGAGTCATGGGTAAGTGCATTATTCAGCTCTAGAATTTTACCATTACTTTTTAAGTGCAATGGAATGAGTTTTAAGCGAGGACAAGCTTAGGCCCAAATTATATCTCTACCAGAAATCGTTAGAAATTGCCTCCAATTTTGAGATATGATAGCAGTGAAAGAGTTTAGGTTATTGCTCAGGTCAGTATGCGTAATCGCTGAAATTCTTATCTGTATATCTCATTTGTAGCGATTTCTATAGATATTTCAACGAAGGTCAATATTCTTCGAACGGAAAATGAACGCAGCTCCGGCCCCAAACGAGCTGTGTGCCTAAACATGTAAACAACTCTGGACGGACATCCCCACAACTGATTTATTAAAAAAAATTGCAAATAACTGAAGTATTTTAGCATCCCTTTCAGTTTTAGTAAGGGTACTAGAAAATTTACCTCAAACGACCGATTTTGTCTCCAGGGGCTAGAAAGCGGTGACCTCATTGGCTGACAAGCATGAAATTGGATGATTTCCGCATGCTCTGGCAACCAGTAAGGATTTGAGCCTTATCTTGCTGCAACACTAATACAGACGTTTGAAATAAGTGAAAAGTTAAAAAGAGGTATTAAAGACAGGTAAGTGCAACACTAATTAAACTCTAAAATGCAGCTACTAAGATAGTTCTTTCTTAATTTGTTATGCGAAAAATTTGTTTTTCCAAAGAAAAGAGACTTATAATTGGTAGATTTCTATAAAATGCCGTAAAGCTAGCACAGCAATTGGAAAAAGCTAATAGCTAATCTTAAGTTTAAAGAAAGGAAGCTACAACACTAATACAGACCTTTGAAAGAACTGAAAAGTTAAAAAGAAGTATTAAAGACAGGTAAGTGCAACACTCCTTAAACTGTAAAATGCAGCTACTTAAATAGTTCTTTCCTCAATTGTTATGCGAAAATTGTGTTTTTCCAAAGAATAGAGACTTATAATTAGTAGATTTCCGAAAAATGCTGTAAAGCTAGAACATCTCTTTGAAAAAGCTAATATCTAATCTTAACTTTCAAGAAAGGAAGCTAGAACACTAATGCAGACCTTTGAATGAACTTAAAAGCTGGAAAGAAGTATTAAAGACAGGTAAATGCAACACTCATTAAACAGTAAAATACCGCTATTAGGATAGTTCTTACTTCATTTGTTATGCAAAAATTGTGTTTTAACAAAGAATAGAGACTTATAATTAGTAGATTTCTGTAAAATGCAGTAAAGCTAGCACAGCCATTGGAAAAAGCTAATAGCTACTCTTATCTTTCAAGAAAGGAAGCTACAACACTAATGCAGACCCTTGAAAGAAGTGAAAAGTTAAAAGGAATTACAGGGAAGACAGAAACTCAAAAATGCAGCTACTAAGATAGTTCTTTCTACATTTGTTATGCGAAATTTGTCTTTTTTCAAGGAAAAGAGACTTATAATTGGTAGATTTCTGTAAAATGCCGTAATGTTAGCACAGCCATTGGAAAAAGCTAATAGCTAATCTTAAGTTTCAAGAAAGGAAGCTACAACACTAATACAGACCTTTGAAAGAACTTAAAAGATGGAAAGAAGTATTAAAGACAGGTAAGTGCAACATTCATTAAACAGTTCAATACCGCTATTAAGATTGTTATTTCCTCAATTGTTATGCGAAAACTGTGTTTTTCCAAAGAAAAGAGACTTATAATTAGTAGATTTCCGTAAAATGCTGTAAAGACCTAGACTTATGGCGTGATTCCTTTAATTCGTTCTATGTTTTGTAACTGCGCGAAGCGAAGCGTAGCGTCCATTTAGACGGGATGATGTTATAAGTCTTATCAGATGTCAACTGTGAAAGGCCTGATGTTGTCTTGGGACAGAACAAAAGCTCTGCAATGCGTCATTCGAATTCATACTACACTCAAATTCAATCAGCTTGTTCTAATTGCTTCAAAATTTAACAATGCTCAATTGTTATGGTTGAATAAACGACAGACTCACGACTGTAATCACACAAACAACAGGATATGACTGCTGCTTCGTTATTGAAAGTGTATAATCCGGAGCAGTGGAACAATAGGAACCTTTGAATGTCAGTCCCTTGCACCTTAGCATGATCTCCCTTTCTCATTGGAAGCCCCCATTAAAATTCCCCTGTTCTCTCCTCTCAAGCCAATGATATTTTAGCTGGAAAAAGAAGCCGATCTATGAAACTTTGCCCTTGCCCTTTCAAAAGAAAAAGTGGGAGTACGACACAGCTCCAATGTATCATTGGTCCGCCAATTATGATATGTCTAAAGATCATTCCCTTGTACACAGAAAACTGAAAGGGATTCCGCCAATCCTTTCCTTGATGTTACCGAATTCGCCCCTTACCCTAATTTGGGGGCGAATTTGAGAAAACAAAATCTCTATTGCACCCCGTAGAGGGAAGACGAAGATATTTGGAAAGTTTCGCGAGGATCAGCGCAACGGTGCTCGAGTTTTACGCCACACAAAATTCGCTTCACGTTTTAATAATATAGATAGATGCAGCGAAATGTCGTAATAATCTTCATCGTAGATAACTCATTACAAGCAGAGCCGATGAGAGGGCTTTAATGGGATCTAAATCCGGGGCCGGTGGCCATAGGGGCCTATAAATGATAACTCAGTGTTTTAAAAATATGTCTCAAAATGTGGGTCTCTACACCAGGGCCAGTGATCAAACAGGGTCCCTCGATAATTTCTCAGTTTATCATAATATGTTAAAAATCAAAAGGATGGAGAGAAAGTGTTTTCTTATAAGCAGTAACAGTTAATTACGAAATAATGTTCCGGGTGAGCTTAGAAAAAATTTCCCGCATTCAAAAATTGATAGCACCTAGATAAGCATTATTCAAATTCTTGTCAGAGCCAGAAGATCGTTTTATAGCTATTTTATTGATTTTCAAACGTTCTATTAGAGAAGGACTGTGCCGTTACGATTCATGCAAAGAACTTGCAGTTACTTATGACTGAGATGTACAAAACAAAAAATAACCTGAGCCCTTCATTCATGCACGAAATTTTCTGCGAAAATGAAAGTCATTACAATTTGCGTAACAATAACGAATTCTTCCAACCTAGGGTGAGATCTGTCAACAACGGGACAGAAAGCATCCGATCTAAAGGTCCACAGCTGTGGGAAACGTTACCACCAACTATACGAAATTCAGAATCTCTTTGTCAGTTTAAAACAAAAATAAAAAATTGGAACGGAGAAAATTGCCCATGTAAATTATGCCGCGTTTTTATTCCGAACTTGGGCTTTTTATGATGATAATATTTGAATATCTGCTTTTATACACTTTTATGCTTTTATACTGTATACTTTTGATGAATTGTAAATATCTTATCCCCTTTTTTCTGATGTAACATTTGTATTTTGAAATTTTAACTAACGTTGGAATTAATTAGCTGATTATTTTTAGCTATATTTTTATGTATCCAACGGTAAAGAAATTGATAATAATAATAATAATAATCTTATGAGCTCTGAAAATATAGATAAATTTGACTTTACTAAATTATATTTCGTTGCAAAATGCATGAAAAAGAGCCTAAAACATCAGGAATATTCTCGCACGGAACAATGCGCAAGGGCATTTCACCTCTCTTGGGAGATATGAGAATAGATTGTCAAACGAATAATGAAGATTTTCAATCCCATGGCAATAAATGTGCAGATGATATCTCTCACCTGTAAAAGATTGTATTCTCTTTATTGTTCTGTGCGAGAAATTTCTTTATGATTTGATCAAGTGTTTCTGGCCCATTTTCAGGCACTTCGCAACCAAGAAATTTTGCAAAGTAAAATTTACCTATATTTCCGGTGCTCATAAAAACAGAAAAAAATTACAAAAATGTTTCAATTTCTCGGCTATCAAGTAACACTTGTTCCTTTCCAATCCATCAAGTACACTTGGTGCTATGAATTTTCGAATGTGAGAGCTTTTTCTGCATCACCCGCCGAGTCTATGTTTCTACTCAAGACATGCCTTTCTGGCCCATATGTAACTATGTATATTCTTGTGCGTAATGACTGGCTAGTTTGATGATATGATAATTGGTTCTAGAGGCAAAAATAGCTACCAGAGCGATGCTAGCAACCTTGATTTTAAAAATTTTCCCGGGAGAGCATGCCCCTGGACGCACCTTAATGGGTGCACCTCTGGCGCACTCTAAGGAGTTTACAAAGAGAAATATTTCTTGCGGCAAAAATGAGGTCCCCTTTCTGAAATTTGCCCCCCTAGTTATGATTCCTTAAAAGAGGCCCTGGCCTGCGCAGGTTATGCACTGCGTCATCGGTGAATGATAACGATGAAGATACTACAGAGATAGATTGGTCGTATAAAATCACGAGCGAAAAACTCTACGAAATAACGAACACAGTCAATATAGCCACCTATTATGAAAAAATACAAACAATGGATGGCACATGTCATCCGGAGAGAGACCGACCACCCCTGCAAGATGTTGACCTACCTTCCACACAAACATGATCAAAAGAAGAGGCCGAAAAGTGCCTTCTATACTAGAAGGAACGATATCGTCAAGCAAAATAAGCAAAGGTCAATTCCTGTCTGACTACTTCAAGAAAACAGATGCAAAAAGTGACTCTTGATGAAAGATCAACTGTAACAGTCACACTGTAACAGTCAATGATTGCCAATTGCTTCCAAATTTGGAAGCGGCTAACCCTAATTATTATTATAAAAAAAAAACGAAAAAAAGATACTTAAACCTATCTATAAGATATACCCGGAGGTTGAAAAAGAGGCTGTCCAAAAAAATCCAGACGGCACAAAACAAAACCATTTGTTTTTACCTGACTTTAAAAAACACAGCACATATTGGGGTCACAGAATTCAAGACTATAAATTGGCTTCCCACAAAGAGCAGGATAGATCAAAGTGTCTTTGTCAACATAATGAAATTTTTCAAAGGAACTGCCTGAGATATTAGGTCCAGTGATGCAGGGCCGAACAATGCGAAGGTCAAAATTCAGATTGGATATTCCATTTCGCAAAGTAATGCTGGACAAAAATGCCTTTCTTATCTAGGGCCCAGAACATTGAATAGTCTTTCGTCTGAGATGAAGTCAACAAACGACATCAACACGTTCAAACATAAGATCAAAGAGAATTTTTATAAACCGTGTTTTATACCAAAAACAACTACAGTTTTGTCTATTTTCTCTCGCGTTTTTCGTTGTACCAGCACCTCTAAGGGGACTATTATGGAATTAAGGCCATATTGACCTTTTAATGCTATCCCTGCCACTGTAATTAAGGGTATTTTCCTTTACGTTTTAACCTTATATATTGTATTGTATCTATTTTTATATTATGAAACTTGTAAATATTTGTAATTAACGTGGCAAATGATACATACACACATGCATACATACATACATACATACATACATACATACATACATCGCCCCCCGGGGAGGGGTACTCTTCCGTACGGGGACGTGCCGCTGAACAGGGTATAATTTTCAGGATTCTTATTCCGGGATAGGGTATCACCTTAGTATAGCTGGCTCCATGACAGAGTCCATATGCTCTATAATTGACTCCGCAACGTCGTGGTAAATCATTGCACTCCACGAATGTGATTTGAATCGTTTGAATGGCAACATTTCCGCATTTCCTGATAAATTTCTATCAAATTTCCGGGGGCGGGGGGGGGGGTAGCAGCCTACAATTTTGTATGAAGAAACTCAAGAACAGGGTATTGTTTTCAAATTTTACTCTGGGACAGGGTATCATTTTTGGGAAT
Source organism: Aurelia coerulea (assembly GCA_039566865.1). Taxonomy (NCBI): domain Eukaryota; kingdom Metazoa; phylum Cnidaria; class Scyphozoa; order Semaeostomeae; family Ulmaridae; genus Aurelia; species Aurelia coerulea. Next base: position 15,738,704 of record CM076944.1, read on the forward strand.
TTTACTCAGGGACAGGGGTGCCTTTTCAGATTTTTCAGCGGCACCTCCCCGTATTTTCGTAGACCAAATGCCCCCCCGGCCCCAGGGACATCCCCTCTGAAGGTCCAAGGCGGAAATAATTAGAACCAAATCACAAGTATGTTTCAAAATTCAAAAAGATTTGTGAACTCTCAGAGATGAATATACAAAATACGCTCTTGGCTGTAAAGTTTGCATTTCTCAACAAAGGAATGTCGAAGAGGCATCAATCGAAAGGTGTCAAAGATCGGAATTTGAAACTTGAGAGGAATTTGAGTTTACAGCTAGGAAAGGGGATTTCGTCCCCTGTTATTTCTTTCAAGTTTTTCTCCTACACACCCTCATCAAAACTCAACAAATATATCTGTTATCTGTCTGTCTTTCTACTTGAAACGTTGATAGCGTATTTGACATGAACATGCAGTCTTCAAAATTGAAATCAGGAAGCGCAAAAGGATGTCTGCACGGTTTCTAAGGGACCAAGTTTCCTTTCCTGAGATCAAAACTCAAATTCATCTCATTTGTACATCTCTGCGACATTTGGATGGGACGGTCTAATTTATGATCCAAGATCCCAAGATCCAAAGATTTAAGATGCAAAGATTCAAGATCCACAGATTCAAAATCCAAAGATCCAAACTTGGAATTTGAGATCCAAGCTTGGAATTTAAGATCCAACTTTCGGAATGTAAGATCCAAGTTTGGAATTTAAGATCCAGCTTTCGGAATTTAACATCCAACTTTCAGAATTTAAGATCGAAGTTTGAGAATTTAAGATCCAAGTCTGGAATTTAAGATCCAAGTTTGGAAGATAATTACGACCAGAATCGAAAAAGGACATTCCGTGGAGAGTGACACCTCCATATAATGGTATAATGTGAAGATACACTCATTTTTTATGAGAAACTAAGGTCTGGAGCTGTTAGGTAGTTTCTTAAATTTTAGGCCCATTAGGCATCAGGATGAGGAATCTTTTCAGAAGAAACTCCGCTTGCAATTCTCGTAGCCTTCGCAATACGGCAAGGTTACCAAAGAAAATATCCGCACATGGGCAGAAATGTTTTTTGCACCGAGGTGCAATATTGTGGAATAGCCTCCCAGCTGAGACCAAGCAAGCATCCACCATTAAGGCTTTCAAACATAGTTTATAATAGACTGGGGGTTTTTTCTGGCGGTCGGGTGGCTGCCGCACCCGTATTTTCTGTGCTGTGCTTGACTTCTGCTAGGTCGACGACGGAGATTTGCTTTTGGATCTCCGTTATCGTTTTGGTGGAGGTCGAGCATGGGAGCAGGGGCTGCACTGGTTGCTGGATCGATGGAGAAATTCCCCGTTTATTGGTTTTATCCACTTTTCTTTTACTTTTCATAGTTAGGATTGACGGTTTAGTTGCATATATCTATTGTAAGCAATTCTTTTCTAGGCTGTATATTTTCTAAGTTTTTATGCGGAGGGCACCTTGAAAATCAATAAATTGAAATGTGAAAATATGAAAAATGAAATGAAATACTTTTTGGAAGAAACTAATAAGGTAGGAAAAAGGCGCTAAAATCCCTCTGGCCTGGCCTAAAATTAAGAAAATGGCTACCACCCTCAGACCCAAGTTAAGTTTGTTATGAAAATGAGTGCAACTGTTAAATCCAAAACCTGGATCTTAAATTCCGAAAGTTGGATCTTAAATTCCGAAAGTTGGATCTTAAATTCTGAAAGTTGGATCTTAAATTCCAAACTTGGATCTTAAATTCCAAGCCTGCATTTTAAATTCCAAGCTTGGATCTTTGGATCTTGAATCTTTGGATCTTAACCGTCCCCATTTGGATTGCTTCCTGTATGACAGCAACCTCGTTCCCAAGGGTATCTGTTGTTTTCAATAGGAGGCTAGACCTCAACAGACCCTTGGGACCGGTTTACAAATTTTGTCAATTTTGATCGGAATAATTAGAATAATTTGGCCCACAGCAGGTCCTTTCGAATCCCATATTCGACATTTTCGAAATGTATATTCCATGGTTCGAACACCACTCATTGTATCCAGAGCCATTCGAATGTTCTTTATTTCGACTGAACGCCAGGGCTTCAAAGGAGAGAAACTTCTTTTGTTTCGAAAAGAGCCAATCAAATTGCAGAATAGCCTAACAGGCTCCAGGGTCAATGTAGGAGTTGAAGTTTACGGAAAACCTTCATTGTCACTGGGTACGAGGTTGGTATGACAGTGCTTTGATGAGAAATGCAAACTTTAAAGCTAAAAATAATCTTTGTCCATCCGGTTTTATGGAGTATGTTAGGGAATGGTGAACACTTTTCAGCATATCTTGGCAAAATTCTCTAAAGTTGGAAACATTGATAATATGAGTGAGCAAGCTATAATTGCTCATGCATTAGGTTGACAGTACTAGTTTGAAGAAGATGGTTACATGACATTTCAAACTATACCAGCCGCTTTTGAGAAAATCTTTAAATGCAATTTATATCTAAATAAGTTCAAGGATGTGTTTTGAAAGCAAACAGCCATATTCAATGAAATTCAATATGAAAACTCACATATTATTTTACAATTTCATATTTACAACTTAGTAACGACAATCTTTCCTCTCAGAACGATACACACATCTTTTCGGCTATCGACAGAGCGGAAACGATGCGCGCCTGCGCACTAATGTTGCCTAAATCGAAGGATGGAAGGCAAAAACTCACGCCGTCGAAATTCTGATCGAGCAGTGAAAATGAAATGTTTTCGATCGTAAAATGCTTCTTTGCGGCAGTTTATAGAGGGAAAATATTGATTACATGGAACACATTTCGTTCAGTTTTCTTTCGTCTTTCTGTTAAAGGTAAAAACATTTATGTAAGCGGAATATATTTCTGTCAAAATAGCTCAATGAAATTGCAAGTGAAAGCTAGGACTGGCAATTTCTCAAGTGTCGCCCCTATGAAAGTCCCAAACATAAGGCCGTTTCTTAACACATAAGGGATTTTATGCTTTTAATCTAAGAGGTGGGGATGCCTCCACCATATATCAAGAGTTCTCGTGAATCCAAGGTTGTTCTTGCTCGCAACACCGAAAGAAAGTCGAGGTTTGATTAATTTCGAAAATTTTCAACGCCCTCGAAATTTCACAACAGTGTTGATTCACGGCAGGGACCTTATTTGGTGGAAATTGCTTGAAATCACTTACCAATGAATGAATTCTTGTTAAAACCAGTTGCAAAATTTGTGTATCCTCCAAATACAAGAATTTTAGTCACAAATTGACAATTATTTGCGATGGATACCGGCAATGTTTCAAATAAATCCAGAAGTCTTGCCTAAAATGGGCTCCTTCCATGTTTCTAGTCGCTGGAGATGCTTCAAGTCGTCACTAAAACTCGACTGACGCGTAAAAGATATACTCTGAGTATTTAAAAATCAAAGGCATGCCTTTTCTAGAAAAAAATAAGCTTCTCCACAACTTCTTCTTGCCAAAACAATGCCAAACAAGTTATAAGAATTTCGCAAGGAGAACATGCTATTTCTCTGACGCGACAGTGTATTCGAATTTCGAATAACAGAGGGGTAAATATAAAGTTTTACAAAGTTTTCATCATAATTTTGAAAAATGTTTTTCAAAGAAGCCAAATAGACCAATGTTTTCGAAATGAATCAAGTAAATAGCAGTTGAAATAACAAACAGAAGTCAAGATCAGAAAGGAAAGAATTCACTCAAAAAGTAAGGAAACATTAAAAAAAATCAAGAAACTTTCTACCAATGATCATTCAAGTTTTCCCGAAAAAGTAGTGAAAGTCTGCCTGGCTGTACGACCTTTTACACCTTTTATATTTTTCCGGCCAAACTAATATTTCTTTTGCACTTTAGGCACTATTTTGAACAAAATGTTTTTAGCGTAAAATGAATAGCTTTCTCGCAGTTAATTTTTAGTAGGCTTTGGTACGTGCCCTTTTGTTGCAGAAACTTGCTTAGACAATCTGAAAAATATGCCTGAAACACGGGCGGTTATAATTAAAGAATCGAAAGCATTTGACAAACATTAATATGATAATCTTTTCCCTTGCCAAGACACCTCAGTTACAGTTGTAGTCTTAACCATTTTAAGTTTTATTTCCCTGGGTACCAGAACCAAAAGAATTGAGAGGCAAAGAAAAGGAACAAAAGTCCGAGCAACGAAAGACAGAAAGAGGGAGGGATAAGAACCCTTGACATGCTCTGAACAAATAAAATCAAAATTCCTATTTTAGGAGCAGGATGAAAAGATGTCACAGACAACTTTCTGTCGTGTTTATTTATGATCACACCTCACAGGAACGAAGCATTGTATCAACTGTCCCAGAGGCTATCTCTCTTTTCCTATCTCTCCTTTCCTCCGCATATTCCGCCCCGTCACTCGCCGTTGCTTGAGTCCCGTTACTGAACAATCCGGAACGATCTTCAAGCATGCGAGATTTCTATTGCTCATTCCAAAACTGCAGCTGGGTAGATTTCAAATACTTTTTGAAGAAATTTGATATGTCAGTTTAGTGGCCTTTTTCTCCATTTTTCTGAAAACCGTTCTAAATTCAAAGCAGAGTGTAATCAAAAACACATTGCACGTATTTTTTCATAGGAAACTAAGAATATGGGCCAGTACTGAAAGCTTCTTAACATTATCAGATTTTGAGTACTCAGAATTTCTTACGGCTTTCTTTAGAGGCTCCATAACACGAGCCATAACTGTTCACTACATGTGCCCTCGTGAATATTTCAAAACAAGGCTTTTTTAAGCCTTTTCTTAATACGAGTAATATGATATAGGAAACAAAGGAAAGTAATTTAAAAATATGTCAAGGATTACCTTCATCAAAATAAATAGTATATTTTCCCAGTACTGGAGTTTCTTAATTTTTTGGCGCTCCGAGAGTTGAGTTTCTTATACTATGGGCAATTTCTTATGAAAAAAATACGTGTATGGATGAAAATCAATTTCCATCCTGATCTTGAATTTCGAAAATATTTGTCTATTTGGCTTCTTTGAAAAATATTTTTCAAAATTATGATGAAACCTTTGTAAAACTTTATATTTGCCCCTCTGTTATTCGAAATTCGAATACACTGTCGCGTAAGAGAAATAGCATGTTCTCCTTGCGAAATTCTTATAACTTTTTTGGCATTGTTTTGGCAAGAAGAAGTTGTGGAGAAGCTTATTATTTTCTAGAAAAGGCATGCCTTTGATTTTTAAATACTCAGAGTATATCTTTTACGCGTCAGTCGAGTTTCAGTGACGACTTGAAGCATCTCCAGCGACTAGAAACATGGAAGGAGCCCATTTTAGGCAAGACTTCTGGATTTATTTGAAACATTGCCGGTATCCATCGCAAATAATTGTCAATTTGTGACTAAAATTCTTGTATTTGGAGGATACACAAATTTTGCAACTGGTTTTAACAAGAATTCATTCATTGGTAAGTGATTTCAAGCAATTTCCACCAAATAAGGTCCCTGCCGTGAATCAACACTGTTGTGAAATTTCGAGGGCGTTGAAAATTTTCGAAATTAATCAAACCTCGACTTTCTTTCGGTGTTGCGAGCAAGAACAACCTTGGATTCACGAGAACTCTTGATATATGGTGGAGGCATCCCCACCTCTTAGATTAAAAGCATAAAATCCCTTATGTGTTAAGAAACGGCCTTATGTTTGGGACTTTCATAGGGGCGACACTTGAGAAATTGCCAGTCCTAGCTTTCACTTGCAATTTCATTGAGCTATTTTGACAGAAATATATTCCGCTTACATAAATGTTTTTACCTTTAACAGAAAGACGAAAGAAAACTGAACGAGATGTGTTCCATGTAATCAATATTTTCCCTCTATAAACTGCCGCAAAGAAGCATTTTACGATCGAAAACATTTCATTTTCACTGCTCGATCAGAATTTCGACGGCGTGAGTTTTTGCCTTCCATCCTTCGATTTAGGCAACATTAGTGCGCAGGCGCGCATCGTTTCCGCTCTGTCCGTGACGCGGGGGGGGGGTGTCATTGCAATACTTTATGTTTGTTTGTATGCATGCATGCATGCATGCATGTATGTATGTATGTATGTATGTATGTATGTATGTATGTATGTATGTATGTATGTATGTATGTACGTACGTACGTACGTACGTATGTATGTATGTATGTATGCATGTATGTATGTATGTATGTATGTATGTATGTATGTATGTATGTATGATAGTAATGACTTGAAAGGCCTTAGTGTGCTAAAAACATCAATTTTTTGTCTATTTCTCGTTCGTTCTTCATCCGCACTTATAGTATCCATTGTATGTATGTATGTATGTATGTATGCATGTATGTATGTATGATGTATGTACATACCATCAGAGGAATCTTTGCGCTGAATCAACTTCTGCAAAAAATAGTAAACAGAATGATGTGACGATTCAGTGGTTTGCGAGCAGACAATAATAAAAGAGTAAATTTGGGAGGAAATATCAAGCGACATCCTCTTAAAAATTCTAGATACTCAATAAATTTCTACCAGCAAGACGAGGCTCAAATCCTTGCTGCATGCTATAGAATGCGGAAAGCATAGCATAGGTTTCAAATTTCCAAATCAGTGTAAACAGGTGGGTTTAAAAAATTCTATGACCTATTTCTTTGAATTGAATAGACCCATTCACAGTAAATCGAACGGGGGATTCGAATCGAGCTTTCGGGCGCATGCCGTGTGAAATTGTCGATTTCAGATTTGTTTGGTTATCGTTATATTTTGAAGATTTCTTTGCGTAAACAAATTGGAACGCAATGAAAACTTAACTGGACCTACCTGAGGATCCAGGGTACGTATCTTTGTTTCCACTCTTTCTAAAATTTCTCAGAAGTGACGAGAAACCTTGGCAAACACCAACGACTCTTTGCTCCTTTCACAAAACCGTTGCCTAGGCCCAGCGACCGCCCCAAACCCTATCGGCCATAAATTCCGTCCAGAGGTAGCCACCCACTCGATTTTCAAAATGAAGAGTCTTTATACATCAATGATGATCCTCTGAAATGTCCACACTTCTATCTCTCTTTATTTCTTATAGAATTTCCCCTTGATTTAACTCTTTCCGTGTTTCCGTGTGAGCTCGTGGTCAGAAGCCGTTGATAGAGAAGTTGGCTTGTAGGAAAGGTTGGTAAAATCCCGTTGAACAGAGACGGGGGAAACAAATAGGGGTCACTATGTTACTCAATGAATTTAGCTGAACATTGAAATGAAAAAAGGGCCTCGGCAGCGGTTTTGTGAAAGGAGAAAAGAGTCGTTAGTGTTTGCGTTCCTCCATTCCTCCATACAGATTGGGTGATTTGAAGGGCCTAAGCTACTCTCATCGTGATTTGACAACGTAATTGTTCAGTTTGCAATTAATATGTAATCACAACTTACTTGTGTTCTTCTTTGCTGTTTTATTTGTCAAATTATTTTACATCGATTATGTACATCATCTAGCTTACTATATACAAATGTACAAAGTAAACTAATCTAAATCGATGAATATATGATTACATAACTAAATATTTTTACAGTATTTTGATAATCTAACTAAATAAAGAAAACTAGCTCATAGATACATTCTGGAAGGCACTACATTTACAGTGTGGGCCATCCCACTTTCTTATCAAATTTTAAAAACTGTTTAGGTTTTCGGCCGATTTAATTTCATTTGGCAGTGCATTCCAGATTTGAGGTCCCAGTGATCGAAGGCTATTGGAACCAAAGGTGACTTGATTTGGTCTATAATGCTGTAAGTCATTGGAGTTGCACAATGAGTACTTAGAAGATTTTATTTTGAAAATATCATGCATGAAAGAGGGGTTTAAATTGTTTTAAAATCTTAAAAACCTTTACACAGAGAACTCTTAGATGGGAAACATGCATAGTACACCTTTCTGATTTGGAAAGTAATTCGCAATATGAACTAATGAGAAGTACCATACCAGAGGACAATGATCAAAATTTGAATATACAAAGCTTTGGACAAGGATCTTCTTTTCATTAAAGCCAATATACTGTTTCAGTCTTTTTAAAACATTGAGTTGTGATGCAGCTTTTCTGCAAAATTCAGAGAGAGGCTTTTCAAAGTTCAGTTTATAATCTAGTTGAACACCTAGCAACTTAACCGTTTCTTCGGATTCGATTCTTCTCCTTGGATGTTGAAAATTTCTCCACTTGTATTCGTTTGATCCTTTCTAATAACAAATGCATTGAATATTTCTGCATTAGCTATCATTTGATTTTGTTCTTGCCAAGTCATAGCAATTCCAGCTTCTTCTTCCAGCACCTCAATCAAATTTGATAGAGTCTTGGAAAAATAACTTAGAGTGGTCGCTCGTTTAATAAACAGAAAAAGATCGTTTATGTAAAAATTGAATAAAGTGGGGCCCAAAATAGAGCCTTGAGGTACACCTGATAAAATTGTTTGAAAAGAGCTATACGCATTATTGATTATCGCAGACTGCTTCCGCCGTTTCAGGTAAGAATAAATAAGGACGAGAGCATTTTCACCCAAGCCATAGGCAAATAGTTTGGCAATAACTAAATCATGTGGAATGCTTCTGATAAATCCATAAGGACAGCTCCTACAATGATATCGTTATCAAGCTTAAATCTAAATTCTTCAAGAATTCTTATTAGGACATGTTGTGTGCCATATGATTTTCTGTAAGCAGCAATGAAAAGGGAAAGCGTTTCATCTAGGTATGGAATAAGTCGATTTTTCAAAATTTTTTCATAGATTTTGGAGAAAATATTGAGAATACTGACTGGACGAAAGTTTCGTTCAACGGTACGATTTGCCTCTCCTTTATCTAAAGGACAGACAGCGGCACATTTTCCATTATTTGGAAACCTATAGTTTCGTAGGCTGCAATTAATAGCATCTGTTAAAGGGAGTGCGAGCTCGTCTGCAGCTAACAGCACCAGTTTTGGTGGTATTTGATCTTCACCCGTCGATTTCCTACCGTCTAAAGACCTTAGTTGTTCCCTGACTAATCTTCTACTTCGTGAAAGGAAAATGAATTGAAATTTATTTCAAGATTTTGAATGATAGCTAAAATACTTGGATGGCTTTTGTATTTTTTCAAGAATCAACTTAAGGATTTGCCGATCATCATCAGTTGCAACCGTATCTCAGCTCAGCTCAGCTCAGCTCAGCTCAGCTCAGCTCAGCTCAGCTCAGCTCAGCTCAGCTCAGCTCAGCTCAGCTCAGCTCAGCTCAGCTCAGCTCAGCTCAGCTCAGCTCAGCTCAGCTCAGCTCAGCTCAGCTCAGCTCAGCTCAGCTCAGCTCAGCTCAGTTCAATTTCACTTCAAAATCCATCTAATACATTTATGATTCTACATACCTACCTATCTAATTAACAAAGATAAATTTAAAATCAAATACAACATATGACATTAAAGAAAACAAAAGATGGTACTTAAAGCTAAATGTAAACAGACTAAATAGGTAAGTATGAAGAGCTATAATGAGATTAGGGGAATTTCTTACAAGCTAATCGAAGAAAATTGACTTATCTAGATGTTATTTGAAACTGGTGCAAAACGACACATATAATAAAATGTGAATTATGGCACAGAAAGTAGATCTTTACGTTGGTTCTGAATGAAGCTTTCGAGTGAGAGTTTCTTAATTCAACAGGGATTTTATTCCAAAGCTTAGCTCCTTTGTATTGAATGGAGTTGCGCCCATATTGAAGGGTGTTCTTTCGTGCAAGAAACAAATCACCTTTACAAGCCGGTGTAGTGTTGTACTGATGCATGGATGAATTCAATAGGAAAAAGTCATGGAAGTAACTAGATGATGATCTTTTTTCAGTTTCAAAGACAAAAGTGAGAAGTTTAAGCTGAAAGAGATCAGATAGTCTCAGAAGTTTTAAAGACTTAAAGATTGGAGCAGAAGGAGAAAGAGCAGGCTGAGAAGAAATCATTCGGATTTGTCTCTTCTGAAGTTTGTATAAGACGCAGAAGTATTACACTCACACGATAATACCATACTGGGCAAAAGACATAAACAATGAATAAGCAGAGTAACACATCTGGAGACAGGAAGCTCTAACATTTGAAATAACACCACGAGTTCTAGCTAGTTTTTTGGAAAATTCCTTCAGATGGAATTTCCAACTAAGATTTTCATCTAAAAGTAGTCCTAAAAATTTAACAAAGGTTGCTCTTTGAATGGTCTTCATTTTCATCTACTTTATTGTGTATTGAATGGAATATCATGAAGTTTGTTTTGTCTACAGGGTGTCCCAAAAGAATTGTGCCCCGTTTGCCTGAAGATTGCGACAAAACGCAAAAAGATTCTCGCCAAATTTCTGCATGATGTTGCTCTTCGGATATTCAATTAAAGTTTGTTACCATCCCCGTAAAAATCCATTGAAAAATGATGGAGCTATGACCTTCAGAAGAACAAATTTCCCTGATGACTGAAACCAGCGGTCGGCCATTTTGTCTTACTATTTTGCAGTGGTAAGTATCTTCACGTGAGGTAAGAAATAATTTCTGCGAGGTCAGAAATAGTGGAACTCTCTGAGGATTATCAGAATTTTCACGAGAGCTACAGTATTACCCCGCCACTAAGAAACTGGCTTATAAGAAACTGCAGCCTGCCGGATGGCACCATGGTCTTTGTCATTTTTGGTTTGATATAACATTTATGTTATGTTTAAAAAAAATGAGTTTCTTAGTGGCGGGGTAATACTGTATGATATTGGAGACAGCTGTTTCATTTTCAATCCATGAAGCTATTTATCGCTGCACAATAGTAAGACAAAATGGCCGAGCGCTGGTTTCAGTCATCAGGCAAATTTGGGAGAAATTTGGTCTTCTGAAGGTCATAGCTCCATCATTTTTCAACGGATTTTTACGGGGATGGTAGCAAACTTTAATTGAACATCTGAAGAGCACCATCATGCAAAAGTTTGGCGAGAATCTGTGCCGTTTTGTCGCAATCTTCAGACAAACGGGCCACAATTTTTTTGGGACACCCTGTACATTAAGAGATAACTTATTGGCATCAAGCCACTTTTTAACCTGTCTGAGTTCAGTATTTACAACTTTACTAATTCATTTATATCATTACTCTCATAATTTATGTTAGTGTCATCAGCAAATAGGACGAATTTAAGCCTTTTAGATACGTTAGGCAAGTCATTTATATACAATAGGAAGAGAAGAGGACCTACTACAGACCCATGTGGAGCCCAACAAGAGATTTTGAGTTAAAACCATTTATGCTTACACACTGTTCACAGTCTGAAAGGTATGATTTAAACCAATCTCTAATTCCATCACAACCTAATTCCATCACAACCTCTAATTCCATAGTGCTTCATCTTAGAAAGTAGGATTTGATGATTGACAGTGTCAAAGGCTTTTTGAAGGTCGATAAATATGCATCAACCATATCTTTTATTATCTAAGCTATGTCTTATAGTTTCAGTCAAGCTAATTAGAGCATGGTCAATTGAATGATTTTCCTGGAAACCAAATTAAAGGTCATACAAAATCTTGTGAACTTCTAGAAATCTAAAAAGACGTTTATACATTGCTCTTTCAAATATCTTACTGAAAATAGAAAGTAAAGATATTGGGCGGTGCTGGTAATCACCCTTTTTGAATGTGGTAATAACTTTAGCAATTTTGAGCTTGTCTGGAAAAACACCTGACACAAATGACTGATTAACCATTTGAGCTAGGAAAGGCGATAAAGAGGGGCCAAGAATTTTGAGCAGTTTAATTGGTATACTGTTTGGCCCAGCAGGCTTAGCTGGATTCAAGGCCGCAATAAGGTCTTCAATTTCATAATGTGTGACTGAGGAATGAAAGATTGACTTTGCATTTCTGTCTGACATATGGGCAAGAAGTGATTTCAAGGTTTTGGGGATTCTATCAGTAATGTTTTCAACTACGTTAACAAAGTAATCACTAAAGATATTTGACATCTGCGTTGGATCAGAGGTGATATTCCCATCGCTATCTTTGATCTTTTTAACAGAAGAAGAGAAAGAACTTTTCATACTTATAATAGATTTAATACCTGACCATAAAGTTTCATGTTTTGCTTATTGGTAAGAAAACAATTTTGGAAATAGGCAATTTCATCGTTTTTCAATTTGAATACTACACGATTGCGAAACTTTCTATTTTATAATGATTTCTTGATATCAGTGTGATCCTTTTTTAATTTTACCTTCCATCAAAAGCTTACAAAACGAATTACTAATTACACTACTTATAAAATACTATACCTTACTACTAAAACAATACCATTAGGAGCGAAAAACAATGTCTACCTCATGGCAACATGAAACAGAAGATACGAACATAACACTATACGAAACAACTAGAGAAAGAAAAAATAGCACTTGCCACTTACTAAAAGAGAGATGGTGGTTGTGTGATTTACGGACTTGCTAATCAAATCGGCCAGTTTTTATGGATAAAACGTAGAGTTAAAAGAAGTATATTTTTATTAAGATCATCTGGAAGATCGTTATCACCATACAATAAAATCTTTAGTAGAACATCATTTGAAAGATTGGTATATCCATGTGGTCGTAATATTGGTAAAAATTTGTTTTTTTAAAGATAGATACTATAAGAGGCAGATGCAAAAAACGGAAACTTCTCTTAGCACACTGAGGCCTTTCAATCTTATGTTATCATCAGACAGTCACACTCTGGTGATAACATAAGATTGAAAGGCCTCAGTGTGCTAAGAAAAGTTTCCGTTTTTTGCATCTGTTTACCTGTATAAATAAGGTTATTATTATTGCTAGGCCAACTAGTTCATCAAGACAAAGGGAAAGGCTCCGTATATTTGAATGAAAAATAGAAAGCTCATCATGTGAAGAAGATATGGAAAAAGATTTGGAAAACTCTTGCAAAGAAAAGTAGCGAGAGTCAATATTTTGCGGCATCTACTCTCAAGTACCGAAAAATCGTCCCCCCCGCATATTAATTTTTGAAAAATTTTCCACCCCCCCCCCACTTTTATTCCAATTGTTGAAAAATAGAAATAATAATGAACATGATTTTTTTAATAATTCCTGCTAAGCAAATGTACTTACTGTATTTATTAACTCTATTCTCCTTTGTTTGTCTGACCCGCACGCGAGAAAGATACATAAAATATAAAGTATAAAAAAGATACGTGTTTTACTAAGAAAACGAAAAACGACTATTCTCAATTTTTCCACCCCCCCGATTGTTCCAACCCCCCCGATTATTATTATATTGAACCATTTCCAACCCCCCATTTATTCTCACCCCCCCCGTTTATTTGGTACTTGAGAGTACCCATCAATAGCATAGTTACCTAGATTTGGCAGATTGGTAAGCCTTGAACATACATCAAACGTTGGTATTGCGTCATTAAAAGAGGTGGTATCCAAAAGGAAGATATTTACGAAAACATCATCACACACTACAAAAAGGGAACATTTCTTCACGTTCCTTTGCTGAGCATTTAGCACATAGCCATGGGCTGTCCTTACCCTCCTTAAGTAAGGTGTTACATTCATTTACACTTGTCCCATTGCATTTAATATGATTCCAAAGGTTGCATCTCATGCAGAATAACCGTCTGAAATTCACTTTCGCATTTTTATGACAAAAACCACATGGATCCTTAGGGGCTTTTGGTTGAGTGAAGAAGATTACTTCCCTCGTCAGTCCTTGTCACTGGAAACTGTGTTAAAAAAAATTCATTTTCTGCGGAAGAATAATAATAATAATATACATGTTTATACAGGGTAAATACCTTATCAATACTAGAAAGTATTGTTATCAACAAGGGACCTGTTAAATTAAAATGTAATAAAAAATAATGATAGTAATCCTAATACAATATAAAACTGATCAAGGTGTTTACAAGAATATTTACGAGAAACCGTTTCCACAAGAATGTCCTATTTAAAGGGAATCAGGTTTAATCATAGTACTCCTCCAGTCTTGATCTAAATAGAACAATAGAGTTCAAGGAACGAATCTCCAAGGGAAGTTCGTTGTAACAGCGAGGTCCTTGAAACCAAAACGATTTTCTTTCAGCTTCAGTTCTCAGTAGTGGCAGACGAAGAGACGCGTCATTATTTCTTGTCTCATGGTTGTGACTTATTTGCTCCGCGTATGATGAAAACGCTGGGATACTTGTTCCTTGTAGGCATTTGAAGATTAGACATGCAGCTTTCAATTTCTTTTGGTTGAGGATACTGCAGAATCTGTTCTCTCTATTTTGATTTGCTTGATAGTAAATAATCTTTTGTGCCTTTTCCTGGAGCTTTTCAAACTTCTGCGTCATTGTATCCGATATCTTAAGCACTGGTGTTGAACAGTATAGTATTGTTGGCAATACATGTGCACTGTACACCGATTTTGCAGCTAACATCGGCAGCATTACCAGGCTCTTCATTGGGAGTGGAATTCCATATCCCAGCGCGGTGACCATGCCATTCGCTTCTTTTGTATCTGAAAGGTTGCAAGGTTTTACACCGCTAGACTTTTCTACAATATTGATATAATGATCGTTAAAGATCTCCGTCAGCTCTCTGTCTTCGGTGATGATTGCATTATTTTTAACTAAGGAGATATCACTACCCGCCAAGCCTCCTTTGTTAGAGAGGAAATGTTTGACAAGGTTCCAGAAAGCATTTTTCGATACCAGTGCATTTTCTGTTGCTTCTTTTAAATGCTGTTTAATTGCCTTTTTTCTCAAGGAAACACCTTTGTTTCTCTGTCTTTTAAACTTTAGTTTATTTTCTTCTGTAGGATTTTGGTTACGTTTCTTCTTCAGTCTCGTTCTGGTATAAATTCCCTTTTTTAGCTCTCGAGTCATGAACAGAGCTGGATTCTGGGGGCCGATAGATACTGTAGACAATATTTTTGCTCACTATCAGTTCAGAGCACAAGAGTTCAAGAGAAGGAGTCTCTAAAACTGGAACTCGATTGCAGACAACATCCTTCCTACCATACAGCATAAATCCCCCACCAAATTCGTTCCTATCACGACGTACACGTTTTTGGTAGTTATTCACAAGAAAAGTTTCAGTTTTGAAATCAGAATTTTTTTGGTTTCCTCTATAACCAAAACATCAGGTAAGCATCTCTCCACAAGTATCCTCAAATCAATAATCTTATTTCTAAAACTATTGATATTCAAGAAAACTATGAGTGGGTGGTTATGATACTCTGGTCTGAGGCTAAAGAGTTTGTCGATATCGCATGGATCATTTGATTCCGAAGAAATATCTGTATAAGTAGGCGATTTAGACTACGATCTGGTCTACTTCTTCATTTAGCATCGGCAATTGTGATTTGCGTTCATAAGGAGGCCCACGACTATCGAATCTAATTCATCCACATTATGTATCTCTCTACTTTCTAGTCAACCCGTTGAATTTAAGAAATCGATAAAGTTTCCTGCTAATAAGTTGTTTCCATTGTAATTTGGGTGAAGACCCTATTTATTCAAATGTTGCGCTTTAAAGGGTCTGTTTCATCCAGCATGCCTTGCACGTGCCATCTCTTGGTTGGCCTTTGTTGCCGCCATTTTCATGGCCCATGAAAATGGCGGACAACAAAGGAACATCAACAGACGGCACGTGCAAGGAATGCTGGATGAAACAGACCCTTTAATGTTGTCGTGTGTTGTCACAAAATCTATTCCATGATTTTCAAGAGATTCTCTCGCAAGGCGATTGACTTCCTTTCTTTTAACTGCAAGGTTTTGTGAGTCGGCTCTATGGACTATGCTCGATACTGCAACCTTTGCAGCTCTTTCATTTACAGTCAATGCTAGATCTACGAGTTTGCTTGCAATTCGGTCTGCCTCCTCGTCGCGAAGGTTATTCGTTCCACACATAAGAACAACCATACTTGGCATACTTGGTTTCATATTTACTGTAGGCTCGACATAAGAAAACATATCATCTACTCTTGCACCAGGAAAGCTATTGACGTATGATTTATATGAAGGACATTCGTTGTTTATGTCTTGACTTCGTATCTTTTGACCATGGAGTCACCAATTATTGTTAAGGTTGGTTTCCTCTGTGATTGGTTGCCTCTATTATCTTGACTTAATACTCTTCCCTCTGCCTCGATACATGATATTGGTTCTTGTGGGTATTTACTTACTTTGAGTATTCACGCACTTTTAGGATGTTTTAGGCAGAAATATGCAGAGGTTTGCTATGCTGTTTGGTAGTCCTGAGACAGAATTTTTCGGCCCAAGGAAAGACATTTCGTAATACTGGACATGGGAAAAAGTGTGCTGCGAAGGACACTTACGCCACAAAATGAAAGCATCTCACGCTACATACTGTGGTATGTAGGAACGACATTACATTAATAGTTATTTCGAATAGTTTCTAATGATACCAACATGCTCGCCAACATGTCCAAGTGTCCTGTAAATAAGAGTCTGTTTCTGAGTCAGCAGATGAAACATGACTATTTAAATACACGCTGCAATTATAATACGTCCTGAAGCATCAGTGTTACCGATGGATCGATGTAGGTTACTTGTCCTCGGTAAGCCATTGGGGGAGGGTTGGGTGGGACTTCAAAATGCTGACTTATTTCATGTGTGTCGTGAAAGAATGAAGAAATTTCTAGCTATTAGATGCACTTTTGTTAATATTTTCCATCTCCCTTGATTGGCTGAAAATGCTCAACGGGCTTGTCTCTTATTGGCTGATTTTAAATCACGTTTGTATAGACGTTGATCGTATTGGTCGTCTCGCCTTCTATTCTCCTTGGCTCGCTTGGGTCACCTGACTTTTCTTGGCAATATTCTCCCACGGCCTCTTTCTTTACAATCACTTTTATCAGCATTCCTAATCTCACCTATATGTTTGTCTCCAGGTACCATGAGAGATGGTCCTCGAATCCCTTTATTTTCTTCACTATACGAAATTACGCCGCCTTGACTTCAAAGGAAATTGCGCTAATCTTAAGGGATCTTCGCTTTTACAACCGTGCTAATTGCGATAACAAAAAACGGCCCTTTTGGGCTCATTCATTTATCATCTGTTGATTTGGTCCTTTAATCCCTACTGAGAGTGATCCATGTTTTAGGAGTCTATCCTTGGAGATTTTTATCAAGGATTTGTAAACTTCCGAGGAGAGATGTAACCTTTTTAAGAGACTGCAGATCTCGGTAAAATTCCGTATGGCTGGGGCCTGGGTATGAGTTTTAAGATTTTGCACGGTGGCTTCGGGAGATCATTAACCGCATTTGAGGATATTTCTTCAAATGTTAAATCTCTCGGGCATTGCCACACACTGTCTTCCTCGATGTTACGTCACTCCTTGGAGGGGCTGCTCGTACCTGCGTTGGTCTCATCTTGACTACTTCACTATAGTCGTAAATTTCAGGCATGATGCTTCTTCCTGTGGCAACAAAACGTTCCTCATTTGAATCTATTACACATATGTCTTCTTCTTTTCTTTTTCGATGCTGTCTTGGGATTTCTTTCGGTGCTGGATTGATCTCTCTTGGTATTCTATCTCCCCACTTTTGATTTCTCTGTTTGTGGCATTGGTAACTCATTGGATGTGTTCCAACGATAATTACTGGATGTGTCTTCCTTTTGTTTTGTTTTGTTTTTTTATTTTCTAATCAATTAAAAGGAGAAGAAAACTCAAAAATAGAACTACTGTGCCGATCATGGCGGGAATAGACACTAGGTCATCGGAGTTCCCACCATGAAAGGCATTTACAACTCGGAATTTCAATACACTAGGAAAAAACAACAACACTACAAAGAACAAAATAATGTCTGTCTCACATCTGATGTCAAGCAACAATATATGCGAGTATTGGAAATTTGGGAGAACACAAGTGCAAGGTAATGAATAGAGGGCCCCCACGCACCGACGGACAGCCGCCGCCCAATGCCATATGCGCCACCCCAATCGGGATAGCACACCAAACCAGAGGGCAGCAGCCACCCATCCACACAGCAGGAATCCCATCCACCCACTATCCGGCATCCGCACCCACACAGTAAGATAAACAATATAAAATTCTTGAAATATCACCTGACATCAAGTGCGAGACAGAAATTATCTACAAAAATGACCACAAAAGTTACAAAAGAGATGTTGGGAAGGGATACTGCTTTGTTTACTTTTGAAGCGCGCCTCAAAAACTACTGAGACCGAATCCACTCCCAAAGCACGCCCGCGTTGGTTGATCACCCTCCAGATCAGCGGTAAACCCCAAAGCAAACACGCCACGAGAAGAGAAGAGAACCCAGCCCCACCAGCTTAAAAAACGCGCTTCAGTCGAGTCTCTTCGTTGCCTTGATATAGTTAATCGTTGCTTCCATTATCATTCTGTTTGCAATTATCCTTTTGTAAGACTTGATTTCGATTTCTTATTGATTGCCACTTGGGATGCCTGTGGATCAAAATTTCGGGCATGTTTTCTTGGTATATCCCATCGTCAATTTCTAGACGTTTCCGTCAAATCCCTTGGTACGACTACCTGTTCTGCTGTCTCGATGTTATTGTAAATAGTTGCGAGACGATTTCCAGAAGTAAACTCGTTGTCTGTCATCTTTCTATTGGTCACCCGAGACATCCTTGGCACGACAGTTCGTTGAACTTTCGTTGGTACTCCCAATAATGTGTTTTCGTCTGTCTCCAGCAAATCCCTTGGCATCCCTGCTGTATTTTGATTATTATCATTATTATTATTAACAATTTCTTTATCGCTGGATTATATAAAATATGGCTAAAAGTAATCAGCTAATTAATTCCAACGTTAGCTAAAATTTTAAAATACAAATATTACATCAGAAAAAGGGGATAAAATATATACAATTCATCAAAAGTATACAGTATAAAGAATAAAAGCGTATAAAAGCAGATATCCAAATATTATTATCATAAAAAGCCCAAGTTCGGAATAAAAACGCGGAATAATTTACATGGACAATTTTCTCTGTTCCAATTTTTAATTTTTGTTTTAAACTGACAAAGGGATTCTGAATTTCGTATAGTTGGTGGTAACGTTTGCCACAGCTGCGGACCTTTTAATCGGATGCTTTCTGTCCAGTTGTTGACATATCTCACCCTAGGTTGGAAGAATTCGTTATTGTTACGCAAATTGTAATGACTTTCATTTTCGCAGAAAAT
Organism: Aurelia coerulea; assembly: GCA_039566865.1. Classification (NCBI taxonomy): domain Eukaryota; kingdom Metazoa; phylum Cnidaria; class Scyphozoa; order Semaeostomeae; family Ulmaridae; genus Aurelia; species Aurelia coerulea. The sequence continues at coordinate 15,757,875 of CM076944.1, forward strand.
TTCGTGCATGAATGAAGGGCTCAGGTTATTTTTTGTTTTGTACATCTCAGTCATAAGTAACTGCAAGTTGTTTATATGAATCGTAACGGCACATTCCTTCTCTAATAGATTCGGTATCCTTATAAGTAATTCTCAGAGCCCTTTCCTGTATTTTGTTAATTTTTTTGTTGAGCTGCCGGCTGTGGAACATCCAAATTAAAGGACAGTATTGAAACTGATTGGTAATAAATGCCCTCATGAGTGTTCTTAGTTTGCTCTGATCCATGTAAGGGGATATGCGAGCAAGTGCATAAAGTTTATTGCTAGCCTTTTGACACAATTTGGAAAAAATGATTACCGAAGGAAAGTTTGCTATCAATTTGAACTCCGAGAAGCTTCTCTTCGGAGCTATTTACAACATCAGCATTTCCAATCCTAACAGTAACAGGATGATCACACCTCTGCCCAAGGACCAAAAGATGGCATTTATCTGCATTTATTTTCATAAAGTTTTCGGCAGACCACCAGATGACAGAGAATTTCTTCCCCGGTTTGAAAAGCATATACAGTATCTGAAAACGAAAAAGGAAAATATTTTGATCATGGGAGACATAAACAGTGATTTACTGTCAAAAAAATGCGTATGGAAAAAAGCTAAAAGAATTAATGAAGAGTAACCGACTCGAGAATGCCACAAAAGAACCAACTAGGATCACAGACTCAACTAAGACACTAATTGATGTAATGATCGTGAGCAACAAAGATAAAGTTATTTCGTCAGGAATAATAGATATTGGCCTAGCCGATCATAGAATGACATACTGCATCCTAAGATACCAAAGGAAAAACGCAGCTCCTTGTATAAAACGGGTGACAGACTACAAAAAGTTTGATCAGGTGACGTTTAAAGAGATGATAAACAGAGTATTCTTGGCATTCTTTTAACATATTTTATGATGTTAATGACAACCTTTGGATTGTAGAGGAACTGTATAAAGAAGTAGTGAGAGAGGCTATAAAAAAAAGGAAGGCAAAGATCCGGGCAAAGTCTCTCCCCTGGATGAATAGTAAAATAAGGAAGCTGATGAATCAGCGATATGCATTACTCAGGAAGGCAAACAGGACTCAAGATTCAAAGGAAAGGGATGAGTACAAGAAGATGAGGAATAGAGTCAGCAAAGAACTGAAGTTGGCTGAGGCAAATTACTGGAAAGAAAAGCTAGCAGAAGTAGACAAGGGCAGCTCTGATTTTTGGAAAACAGTCAAAGTCATAACAGGTACCGAAAAGTCAAAGGAAAATCGAATAGGACCAATAAAGAGTGACACAGGTGAAATACTATCAAGTGACCAGCAGATAGCAGAAGGTATGAATACGTTTTTTGCCAACACAGGAGAGCAACTTGCTAGCAAATTTGAGGAAACCAGCAAAGACGAAGCACGATACATCTGCAAAGTAACACCATCAATGTCTGAGATGTATCTCACAACTGAGAAGTTCAAAGAAAAACTAAAGGTGCTGAATCCTAAGAAAGCAGCTGGCCATGATAATATCACTACGAGAGAACTGAAGTTGCTCTCTGAGGACATAAGTCCATGCTTGTTTAGTATTTGCAGACAAGGTTACCTTAAGGGAAAATTCCCAACCAAATGGCAAGCTGAAAGCAGCCTACAAAGCTGGGGAGAGAATGGAGAGACGGAATTACCGACCACTTACCATGCTATCCATCCCAAGTAAGGTATTTGAAGCAGTAATATGTGACCAACTCGATGATCAAGTAGATCTCAGCAGACAAAGAAACCAATCGGCATACAGGAAAAACACATCAACAGAATCGATGTTACTGTATCTATCAGAAGTTTGGAAGAAAGCTATCAACAGTGGACAAACAGTTGGAGTTGTATTCATCGACTGGAGCAAAGCGTTTGATTCGATCGATCACCAAATTTGGAAACAAAAATAAAAGGAATTGGAATTACTGGCCAACTATACGAATTAATAGAAAGTTATTTGGAGGAGAGACAGCAGTATAGAGCCCCATCGCCCTGTTCCGATCACTGGCTCCTGTGAGCGCTTTGGTGTACAATCTCGGGATGTTTGTTTACAAGAGGAATGGGTCCTATAATTAAAAAAGCGCGCGAAAAAATACTTTGCTGACGCCATGAGCTTCAAGTTGAGACGTGGTTTACTTTTTTCTGGCGTGTGAATCCAGCGATATGGGAAGATGAACGAGGCCTGCCTGTGATGGAATCGCAAGTAGTCGCCATATTTCACTTCGTATTTCCTTGCAGCAATTATATTTTCCCTATATTTTTAAAATATTTTCCTCTATTTGTGTTTTCCTCTTAAGTTGTTAGGGGTGTCTATAGATAGACAATTGAAATGGAAAACACAAATAGAGAAAGTTCGAAAGAAATATACACTTACCTCACATAAGTATTGCACCACCTAGCACAAAATGGCACCCAAAAGTGTCTTTGAGCCAAACCAACAAAATTTGCATAACAAAAGCATCAGCATTGAACGTTTTCTCTACCGGATGTTTTGGTGGGAAAAGAATTGTTAATTCGTTTGCTTTTCATTCATAAATAAAATGAAACGTTATTTTGTTGGTTTCTTTGATAAATTAGCAAAAACCTCCGGACAACACTGCACAAGATTTTGGCAGTATAGCTGGAGGAGTAGGCCAAAACAAAATGAGAAACGGATAGATATCTGGGGGCAAAGAAAACAAAATTTAGTGTTTTCAAATTAGGATTCTACAAACTTTATCCTCATGATGAAATTTTTCCACTTTGAATGTGATAAAAGAAGAAATTTCAAATAAATAACAAGGCCGTCATTCAATGTAGCTGAACTTGAATTTCTCTAAGAAGGAGTCACGTTAAAAAATACATGCTCCAGTCACTTGTTAAATTTCAAAATTATCTTCAAACTAAATTAAACCGTAGCGATTTCGTTAAGCACATCAAAATCCATATATTTAAGTGTCAACCACCTGCCTAAAGTCTTCCAGGAAGCAAAATTAATGTTAATGTGATAAAAGTGATATCAAGGATATTCTTACCTTGGAAGGGTTTCTTTCCGTTTTCCCTTCGTGTTTATCCTTCTTGCATTCCTCGCGGAAAACTTTTGTCATAGCGATAAAGTTTGTAGAATCCTAATTTGAAAACGCTAAAATGTTGTTATCTTTGCCCCCAGATATCTATCCGTTTCTCATTTTGTTTTGGCCTACTCCTCCAACTACGCTCCCAAAATCTTGTACAGTGTTGTCCGGAGGTTTTTGCTAATTTATCAAAGAAACCAACAAAATAACTTTTCATTTTACTTATGAATGGAAAGCAAACGAATTAACAATCATTTTCCGGCCAAAACACCCGGTAGAGAAACCCTTAAATGCTGATGCTTTTGTTATGTAAATTTTGTTGGTTGGGCTAAAAGACACTTTTGGGCGCCATTTTGGGTAAGGTGGTGCAATACTTATGTGAGGTAAGTGTACTATATATAATGCAATGTTAAGAAAAACTAGCTTTTTGCCATCTGAAACATTAGAAAAGATATATTACAGCACGATCATACCAAAGATAACTTATGGCTTGCTAATATGGGGAACATTGTCAAAAAACCTTATGCAAAAGATTGAAATTCAGCATGTAAAAGCAACGAGAATAGTGAAGAAAATAGGCATTAAAGTAAATGATACTGATGTTCTACAAAGTGTAAACTGGAATAGAATCGATTATATTTATAAAAGAAAGGTTGCCACAGAAATGCATAAAATAGTCAAAGGAACAGAGGATCACAGACTTAGAAACATGTATGAAACGAAAGTAAGCAAAAGAAGAGGTCTGCAGTTACAGGTTAGGAGATTGAATACAGAAAGTGAACGGAACACGCTGAAATACAGAGGAAATATTGTTTGGAACAGCTTCACAAAAGACGTAAAGAATGCTAGCAGCAAAGAAGTCTTAAAAAAAACTCCTGACCAAGGAACGAAATAGTATTGAGAAAATAACATTTGAGAAAGGAACAGTATCAATTAAAACAAAGATCTTGAAACCTATTATACTTTTAGGCACAGGGACTTGATTTAAAATTTTAAATAGGATAAAATCATTAGCTTATCATTAACATTACTACTACCTTTTAATACTTTAATTTGCAGGTCCACATCAGCCAACTTGAGGCTGACATATTATTAACCTGCATTGTTAAGTAAAGAATGTATGTACAAGGTGTCCCAAAAAATGTGCCCCGTTTGCTTAAAGATTGCAACAAAAGGGTAAAAGATTCTAACCAAAATTTTATATTGAATTGCTCTTTAGGTGCTCAAATAAAGTTTGCTGCCATCCCCGTAAAAATCCGTTGAAAAATGATGGAGCTATGACCTTCAGAAGACCAAATTTGCCTGATGACTGAAACCAGCAGTCGGCCATTTTGTCTTACTATTTTGCAGTGATAAGTATCTTCACGTGATGTAAGAAATAATTTCTGAGAGGTCAGAAATAATGGAACTCTCCGAGGATTATCGCAATGTTCACGAAAGCTATGAAATTGGAGGCTGCTGTTTCATTTTCAATCCATGAAGCTATTGATCGCTTCAAAATAGTAAGACAAAATAACCGACCGCTGGTTTCAGTGATCGGGCAAAAAAATTTGGTCTCCTGAAGGTCATAGCTCCATCATTTCTCAACGGATTTTACGGGGATGGCTGCAATCTTTAATTGAAGATCTGAAGAGCAGCATCATGCAAAAGTTTTGCGAGAATCTTTTGCCGTTTTGCCGCAGTCTTCAGACAAACAGGGCACAATTCTTTTGGGACACCCTGTATGTTTGTATGTTTATATGTATGTATGTATGAAAACCATTCTAAAGCTACACTACAGTCAGTTTCAAGCCTATGAGCTATATTGTCCAGGTTCTTATCGCAGGCATAGATTGTAGTATCATCTGCATAATTACACATATTCGAGTTTTGAATGAAGAGTAGAAGATCATTAATGTATATGTTGAATAACAGAGGCCCTAAAGCTCCGGCCAAACGCTCTCGACTTTCCACTCACATCTTAGGAGCACTGGACAATTTTTCTACTATTGTGATACCTACCGATACTCCACAGCTTCATGGAAAGTCTCCACCGCACATTCCTGTTTCTGAAACAATCCCAGATACTCAAATCCCATCAAGACCTTTATCCTTAGCTAATACAATAGCAAAATTGGCAGACACAGTCTCTAAACTAAACGAATTATTGCAAAAAGAAAGAGATAAAAACGAAAGGCTCCTTTGTGAGAATTGCACACTAAAAACAAAGAATTTAGAGTTACAACACACTGAAAATAATGCCAAAGGAAACAATTACACAGGGACCAGGAAGGCTATGGAAATCCGCACAAGCTTAATAAGTGATGCAGAAAGATTCCTTAGAGAAGAAAACAATGCTCTCCAGTCTGCTATTGAAACATCAAACAATGAACATAGTAAAAATAGAAAAAAACAGATTGCAACAGAAGTCAAAACAAACCAAAAATCAAGACCTGCCGAAAAAGATGGAAATCAGATGCAAAATGCCACGGGTGGTAACAACAAAAAGAACAGCAACGGCCAGAACAGGTCAGAACAGCATCAAAAACAAGACTTCCGGCGAGGTAAACAAACCTGTAACAAAACCGGCAACCAAGGCACGAACATAACAGGAAAAAATCAACATCCAAGCGAACCAAACAGCAATAAGAAGAAATTCAAAGTCCTTATCGTCGGTGATTCTCAACTCCGTCGCGTAGATGAATCGAAGCTTTCAAATAGCCACCGCGATGTGGAGAAAAGATTTCAACCTGGCATGAGGATTGGGCAGGCAGTCGACAAAGCCGGTAAAAGTAACAGTGACGTTATAATTGTACACGCAGCAACAAACAATGTGGCTTCAAGCACACCGGAAAAGCTTTGCGAGGAAACAGTAAGAACATTGAAGCAAATACAAGCAAACAACCCCAAAGCTAAAGTGGTGTTTTCGTCGATTTTCAAGAGGAAGGATAACATGGCCCAGAACAATAAAGTGAAAAAGGTAAATGAACTTCTCGAAAATGAACTAGCTCTCAACGGCTTAGATATGATTGATAATTCGAACATTATGTTCAGTAATTTATGGGACGATGGCCTCCACATCAACGATGGAGGTATCAGAAAGTTCTCTGGTAACATTAGTAGCTTTATAAAATATTGTTAGGGGTGTCACAGTTCTGATAACGAGAAATTGAAATGTAGAACAGAGCAACCAAGAAAGAGAAATGGTCTAAAAATAGCGTTTCTAAATATAGTCTCCCTTAGAAAACATAGGCATGAGCTAGAAATTGTGCTAAATGACCATGATATAGATATCATTGGCCTAAGTGAGACGCGGCTTGACAAAACAATTTGTGACTCCGAAGTCAGCATAAGTGGTTATAACATCTTTAGAAATGACCGTGACGTAAATGGTGGAGGTGTTGCATTCTATGTCAAGGCAAGCTTACCTGAACCAACCGTGAGAATCAAAAGTGAAAATCTGGAATTAATATCCCTTGATATCGCACCTAAGCATGCAAAACCGTTTCTCGTTGTTTGTTGGTATAGACCTCCAACAGCAGAAGATGCCGCATTCGAAAACCTTAGGGAAGTTTTGAAAGATCTAGATCGAGATGGCAAAGAAATTATCTTTGTCGGGGATACAAACTGCGATTTCAAAAATAGCCAAAGCTCAAACGCGAACAAATTGAAAGCAATCTACTCAGAGTACCAGCATGAACAACTGATTAAAGGCTATACTCGAGTAGCTGTAACAACAAATGAGCGCAACGAACAAAATATCAGTAAAACGCTAATAGACCATTTCTCAACAACGAGCTCCAAATATATATTGAAGGCAGAAGTTCTAGAGTTGGGGATGGTTGACCACTATCTGGTGTACGGAATAAGGAAAGTGAATGCCTGGCGAGTCAAAAATAAATAACCAAAAGTTTTGGAGACTCGAAGACTGAGCAATTATGACAGGGCATCGTTTCGCAACGACTTGCAGAAGATAGATTGGGAAACCATCCTAAGCTCTTATGCTGATAATCCGGATAATATGGCTACCACTTTTCAGGAGATCTTTGAGTCGATTTTAGATATCCATGCACCCCTGAAAAAGAGGAGAGTAGGTAACACTTCTACTCCTTGGATAACCCCAGACATTAGGAAACTAATGAAAGAGAGGGATGCAGCTAAGAAAGCGACGAAAACATCTCCTGAAAAGTGGAACACATATAAGCATCTCCGTAACAAAGTAACACAAAAAATTCGAGATGCAGTACAATTGCATTATCTTGGGTTAATTGAAGAAAACAAGGGAGATCCAAAAAGAATGTGGCAGGATATTAATAAGGTACTAGACAAAGCAGCTCCTTCAGCAGAAATTTCCAGCTTAGATGTTGAGGGGAAAACAATTACTAAAGAAAAGGATATAGCTGAAGCACTTAATCATCATTTTACCACCATAGGACCGAAACTTGCTAGCAAGTTAGAGTCTAGGCCTGATGATGATTCTGTCAAGCATATCAACGTTCAACAGAACAAAATGACATTTGTACCCATTGATGAAGCATATGTGCTGAACGCCATAAAGCAACTGAAATATGGCAAAGCACCAGGCCCAGACAAGATCTCCACTATGCTAATTAAAGATGCAGCAGACTTCATTTGGAAGCCTCTAACAATGGTTCTCAACTCGTCATTGAAGTATGGTGTCTTCCCAGATATCTGGAAATTAGCAAGAGTCACACCAATTTTTAAAGCAGGTTCAAAGAGGGATGGAAACAATTATAGGCCGATCTCGGTCATCTCAGTTTTTTCTAGGATGTTGGAAAAAATAGTTCACGATCAGCTCATTGATTATCTCATAACTAACAAAGTATTGACACCAAATCAATATGCTTTTCGAAAACTGTATTCCACTGTAACATCCCTGATAAACGGTACTGATTGTTGGTATGACAATATGGATAAAAAAAGCTCAACTTGGCCATATTTCTTGATTTAAAAAAGGCGTTTGATACCGTGGATCATACAATACTGATAAAAAAAGTTAGGTGCACTCGGTATCAGGGGAAGTTCAGGAGAATGGTTCACATCCTTCTTAAGTGGTAGAAAACAATTCTGTTCAGTTAATGGACAACAGTCGGGGGCTAGATTGGTAACATGTGGTATACCTCAAGGATCCTGCTTGGGACCACTCCTATTTATAATCTACCTAAATGACTTTGAAAAATGCTTAGAATTCTCTAGGGCTAGTATGTGTGCAGATGACACACATGTTACATTAACATCTAGTAACGTCGATGATCTAATTACAAATGCCCACAAAGAATTAAGAAACATCTCGGAATGGATGCGGATAAACAAGTTAAGTGCAAACCCGAAAAAAACTGAATACATGATCATTGGCCATCCACGGAGGACAAATAAGGTTGAAATCTCAGAACCACTGAATCTTAACAATTCAGAAATTAAGCGTGTGGTGAAGACCAAATCATTGGGGGTTATTGTGGATGAAGGGCTAAACTGGGATGAACAATTCAACAAAGTGAAAGGGAAGATTAGTGGCGGTCTTAAGTCACTAAAAAAATTGAAAAATCTTATTTCCCAATCCCAGCTGGACCATGTGTACCGTGCACTTGTCGAAAGCCATCTGCGATACGCCAATGTTATTTGGGGGAGTCTTCCTAAATCAAAATTGAATACCCTCCAACGTCTGCAGGACAGAGCCCGTTCGATTATTGATAAGGCCAGACTAAAAGACAATTGGTCTCATAATTGGTAGACAGTTGAACAACTAATAAACTTTGATAGATCAGTTATGTCTCGTTCAATTCCTACCCTGACCATCCCCCCCCCGGGCAGCCCGGGGGTCAACAAAAATTCCTTGCTCAAATGCCCGGGGGCCGGGGAAAAATTGATGGTCAAATGCCCGGGGGCCGGGCACTGGAAAAATGCTATATTCCCAGTTACTGTATAAGGAAAAGCTCTCGTTCTTGCCAAATGCTACTCAAATGCCCGGGGGCCGGGGAAAAATGTAGGGTCAAATGCTCGGGGGCCGGGAAAATTTTTTGTGCAAATGCCCGGGGGTGTGCCGGGGGGGGGAATGGTCAGGGCAGGAATTGAACGAGACATTATGACATACAAAATAATCAACAGGCAATGTCCCGAAAGCCTTTGGGGTAAATACCATCATAGGACCCAGCATTCCAACTACAGAACAAGGAATTGCAGGGACCTACAAATCCCAAGAAATAATCTTGAATATGTCAAGAAAGGCTTTCACTATTCGGCTCTGAAAGCTTGGAACGATATACCCATCAATATCAGAGAGCTCCCTACACTTAGTAGATTCAAAAAACAATTGAGAAGCTATTATATGAGCTGAAAAACCTAAAACACGACGCCCTGGAAGAGCAGCTGCTATTAGATAGATTACTGTACATAATTTTGCTTTAACTGTACATTGATTATATTAATGTAATTAGGGTATTTATTTTCTTATTTAAGTATTGTGTTAATAAGCTGCAGGGGTTTTGTGTGTAAATAATTTAAAATGAAAATGAAAAAATGACTCGACAGCGCTCGACATTTGTGTCGAGTGAAAAGTCGAGCGCGTTTGGCCACCTTGTATAGTGATGTCGAGTGATGTCGAGTGATGTTGAGCGTTGTCGAGCTTTGTCGAGTCAAATTTGATACAGGTCAAAATTGTCGAGCGAAGCCGCTCGACATTTCTATTGTTTGAGGTGTTGTCGAGAGCGTTTGGCCAAGTGCTCGACTTTCCGCTCGACAATGCAGAGCCTGCACGTGTGCAGTTGAAAAAATTTTCCCGCCAAAATTACTGCAACAAAGGTTCTGCCAAGCAACCAGCACTGAAATCAAAGTGAACGGACGTGAATCGCAGCATAGATCGAAATAAATGAGCTAAAAATATGGAGAGCGAAGCATTTATGGATCAATTTCAGGCGAGCCAAGTATGGCAGGATGACAACAGTTCTGGCAGCAGCGGCGAAGAGTGTGACGATGGCCTAGATGACCTTGCCCCTGCCGCGAAAAAGGTTTTGATGAAGCTGGTTGCTAAAAGCAAAAACAAGAGCGACTCAGTTATCAAATCAGAGCAGCAACAGCCTTGCGTTTTCTTTTTGTGAGCTTCATATTGATTTGAGAACAGCAAGGAAATAAAATTGAAAATTTGGCGGGCTGTTGTACGAGAACGAGGACAGGAAGTAAAACATGAATTCGAGGATGCCGCAAAGTTGAGTGAAAGTCGAGAGCATTTGGCCACCCTCCACTCGACAATGCTCAACAATGCTCGACATTGCTCGATTTTTGTCGAGCGCTGTAGAGTGAAAAGTCGAGAGCGTTTGGCCGGAGCTTAAGACTGACCCCTGAGGAACACCGCGTGTGACACTTTTCCAAGAACTAAATGACCCATTTACTTTGACTCTTTGTTGTCTATTTGTTAGGTAATCATTAATTAGTGCTAATGCTTCGGAAGAGAAACCGTAGGCGTGCAATTTTGCAATCAAAAGATCGCGTCTGATGCAATCAAATGCCTTGGACAGATCCATCAATACAGTCCCTGCTTTACCACCTTATTGCCACCTTATTACCACCTGCTTTACCAGATTAAAAACATTGGGCCTAGCATGCCCTGACTCTCTACAACCAGTATTAGGAATACAAGTTTTATTTTCTTTTGGAATATCATATTTACCAACATCGCTTATTTTTCTCAAATCAGAAAGTTCAATTTTCAATTTTGATTCAAGCAGTAGTGTCGCCATATCTTTCGATTAAGCCGGTTTCTCCCTTAGGAGAGACCAACAGAAACTTTGGTATAGCCTTTAGTATCTGTATTGTTATGTGTTAAGATCATTTAGGGTAGCCATGCCTATCATGCTCCCAATGGTATCGTCTTTTGTAACTATGTCTTTGTTAAATTGTATATTTTTAGATTGTGTATATATATAAAAAAAAAGAAGTCCTTTTGTAAGGGCCAAATTTTCCAGTGAAAGGTCTTTTTTCATTTTCTAAAATTTGGATCCTGGCCAGCAAACCATGATATCCTGCTCTATTTTGTAAACTTTTTTCTTCGCTTTCTTTTTCATCCATCTTGTTTATGACATAGCTTAGCTTTCTCTGCATATCATCAATTCTCTGCTTCATGTCATCTCTTGCTTGTTCACCTATTTTCTTATCTATCTTATCTCCTGTTCGTTCCTTTGACGTACTTTCTCAAGTTGATTTTCTCGGAGTGCTTCTCGTGATTTCTTCGGTTCCGAGACTATGTTCATGCCTGGAAGCCGTTTCAACCAATTCACTTCTATACTTTGACAATCTACTTTCATTTTTATTGTCATTCTCCTATCCATTTTCATTTTCATTTTCATTTTCATTGTCATTCTCCTCTCCGTTTTAATTTTCATTGCCATTCTCTTCTTCATCGGTGCTATCCAGAGACGAATCGTTATCTTCCCTAACTGTTGACTCATTTATCCGGAGGGATTCACGTCCACCATGGGAACCTTTCGTTATGTATCCCTTCATGATCATGAAATCCAGTTGTGCGATAACCACGCTTTTGGCTAGGCCATGTTTCTTAAGGAGCTCTTTTCCTATCAAATTCGTATCTGCTCTACCATTCCTCTCGTGAATTCGTCTAATCTCTGTTACAATAAGCCTATTTATATAACAGTTTGATAACAATATTCCAGATTCAAAGATAATTGCAATATCATCTTCGCTAGGTCTTGTGGCGTCTTCCATAACATCGGCACCACACCATGCGGCCGCCATTTTCTAATCTCATATTACTGTCTGGATCAAAATTTTCAAGCCAAATACAGAGAGCACCGGAGCTTGAATCTCTTCCGCCCGCCATTAATGTCTCCAACTGCCACCTGCCTGAAGTGAATTTTTGCGCTCCTCCGCAAGAACCCTTTCAAAAAACGCGCGCTGCCGGGGAGAAAGTATGGGTAACTAGCCAGAAGGCTGGGGACAATAAGTTTATTGTTTTTTATCAGCACACTTTCGCGTAGGGCTAGTGATTTGTCACAATGCGAACACAGGGAGAGTACGCTAAATGTATGGCTCGTAATACAACCGATGAACGGGAGAAGAATAAGAATATTTCTGTACAAGGAATAATGGCGGACTTAGTGACATCGGTCCAGTGCTGAACAAGAATAGATGCTGATCATCATATAAGAGATGATATAGAAAATCCCCGCATTAATCAAGAATGCCAATGTCGATAAACGATCTAGATGGTTGAATCGATCGATTTGTCGAAACGGTAATTTGTGCTTCAGCCAATTGAGCCGTTATCTTAGTTACGCCGGAAGAATGCGAGGGAAGCAGGAGCGAAGAAGATGGAAAATGAGAAAATTTTATCTTGTTGAACAACTGTCATTGGATTAAGAGGACGCTTCAGTGAAGAAGGTTATTCAGAATGTTAAATTAGGCTTTTACGAACCAAACAAAACAAACGTTTCAGAGCCCAAATAAATATATCAAGACTGTCGTGCAAAACGACCCAGGCCAAATGGAAACCTTCATCGGTTCGGTTGTTCATGATCGTTTGCTTTGCATGGGATGTTTGCACAGTTCGACACAACTGCTTACAAGTCGATAAACTGGGATTAATCTTACTGTTGTGTAAGTGAACAGAATTAGAACCAGAGATGCAGATGAGTCTGGACTTTATCAAACTAGCTACGTGATTATTGAGGTTGATTGTATACTGCATTGCAATCATTGACTGAGTTGATATTGACAGAAGAAATAACAGATATTAATCCAAGATCGAAAGATGCAATGAAATTGGCTGGCTCAACGAACTTTTTTTAGCACTACCGTAAAAGCTCTGTTTAGCCCACTCTCTATTAAGCCTCATTCTCTAATAAGCCCCTCCCATCTGAGCCAAATTTTAAATAAGCCCCCCTCAACTTATATCAAATTACAGAGGCTACCAAATAGTTTCCATTAATTTAGCTAAACAATTTTGCATGTTGATTTTGATAAGTTTTGGGATAAAACTATATCAAATTTAAGTATTTCTCTTGAAAAGTTCTATGTTGAATCCACAAAATATTTGGTAAAAGAACTGAAAAGCCACCACATATATCCTTGCTATTTGATTTTGTGAATGAACCCCCCTCTTTAATAAGGCCCCTCCTTTTTTAAACCCCCACTGGAGCGTCTAAAATTAGATAAGCCCTTGGGAGCTTAATAGAGCTTTTAAAGTACTATGCTAAGATAGTTTCTTAAATTATATCCTCCCATTACTGGATTTTCTTGTGGTCTGAAAGAAATATATGTACAGCCATTGTTGCAATGGGTAGTTTGGCAAACTGCAGAGTACCCAAATCTTATAAAAGAAACTAAGAATGTAACTTGGTACTGAAATTCTTGAAATTCCTCGAATTTGAGTACCCAGGTTATAGGGTTCCCTATTGGATTTCTGTGCATTCTTCATGTTTTATCCCTCTGCCCATTTAAACATTTCACAATGCAATTTCATGAAGACAATCCACTTTCTATGAAGTACTTTAGAACATTGCAATTAATACAATACAATAAACAAACTAGAATTAAGTGAAAAGAAGCTTGGGATTTCTTATCAAATGAAAGAAGGTTTTTTAGACAACTTTGTTCCAGTACTGGAGTCCCTTGTTTATTTAGCAAATCATTGATTTGAATTTCTAATCAACAGCTTATATGAATAGATATGAATAGAACATGATGAATAGAATAGATAACGTATGTTAAAAATATGGTTTCTAGATTTGAGGAAACGAACATCAAAGCAAACCCTAAAACTAAAATTCCTATGCCTATCAAGAAATTAACTAAAGCCAGACGGAGATTGAATCTTACTTCACATAAATATAATTAGAAATCTTACATCATATGAATAAGAATTAGAACCATAAACATAAACTCTGTTGCCACTGTAAATGTATCATTTTAGCCTGAAGAGTCTGCATGAACAGATGAAACTAAAACGCCAATGAAATGAGAGTTGTTTTTGTTAATGCCTTCTTATAGTTTCGACATATATTTTACTTGCGTACTGTACTACCTTTAGTTTCGACATATATTTCTTCTTACGCATAAGGGTCAGCTGATGCCGAATGATTCTATATACATATACAGGGTGTCCCAAAAAAAAGTGTCCGACTTTTAAATTTGAATATATCCGAGACTATTTGATGTATATCAACCATTTAGAGATTTTTTGAAAGCTTAAACATATAATTTTCTGTTGAGTCTATTCCTGTTTCAATTTGGGAATTTTTAGGAAACCAGGGGATGCCTTAAAATTGACGTTAATCTTTAAGTGTTTTCGCTCATTTCTCCACTATTCTCCAATGTTATTCTTATTTCTAAATAGATTGCCTAGATAGTCCAGAAAAACAATTAAAGTGCTTGTAGAAACCTGAGAACGTAATTTATTAACTTGAAAAATTTCCAAATCTTAGATGTTGAAGACGGGGGGACACCTAAAAATTAGCTATGAAGGACACAATCCTTCTAGCCCCTTGGTAGTGGAGATGTCAGATTTTTCAAGTTTTGGTCAGTTATGTTAACATTCCGCTTTGAAATTGAATGCATCTCGGACAGTTGGGCAGTTTCTTGAATGGCAGTTGCAAATTTGTTCAGTTATTCTTTCAAAACCAGGCACTTATCTTCTTTTCTCCAAATCTGTACATGTTGAGGTCAATTTTGACATAATGCATCGCTGCGTTATCTGGGGTAACACACCTCCTTACCAGTGGTAGCACATAATTTCTGGTAATTCGAGTAACTCAGGTTCAAAGAAAGAAACCTGTAGCCTTCTTTTACACTAAGAATAGAGCTAGTTGGTTTTCCAACAGTAAATATCACTGTAAAGTTAGACAATAGTAGAGCAAAGGTCAAGAAAACTTGTAAAAATTGGCCGTAACTTTGAGAACCCCCTGGTTTCTTTGTATTCGTCAAATTTGACGTGCAATAGGCTCAAAAGAAAATTACATGTCTCAGCTCTCAAATAATACCAGAACGGTTCATATAGACCAAATATTTCCTGATTTATTAAAAATTAAAAGTCGGACACTTTTTTTGGGACACCCTGTATACAGTAAAGTTAATGTGTAAGTAATGGAGCCTGAAGAGTCTGCGTGAACAGACGAAACTAGTCGCGTGAAAATATATCATATTAGTGTTACATCTCAACGAGTTTGTTGTCATTTCTGTGTTTCGACTTATATCTTACCGTACCTGGATAACTTCGTGTTTGGCTGTATATACTTCTCTAGTGTACTAAGATGGCGTCAAACCCGAGGAGACGTGCACGCACTGATAGCTCAGCAGAAGAGAACGTTGAAGAATCTCAGAGCAATAACAACAATGAAGTACTGTTAAAAATATTGGGTAAAATGTCAACAGTTATTGACAAATTAGATAGAATTGCGGCACTCATTATGCAGGCAAATCAAAATGATGTCATAAAGTCTGAATTTAAAGAAACGAGGGACGTAATGGCAAAGGGCTTCTCTACAATAGCTGAGCAAGCAGAAACAGCAACCAACCTACTTCAACAGCAAGACCATGAAAAATTGAAAGCAAAAATCAAACAATGGAAGAACACCCTCAACGACCGAAAGAAGATTTACTGGTTGTACTTAAAAAAACATCAAACTTGCAAATAAATACGATGAATGGTACAATGCAGCACCAACAAACTCCCGAACAAGTTCCTCCCAAAGACAATACCCGGTGAAGCAGAAGAGCAAAAAGAGATAAGGGATGCGGCATGCCAAAGAAACAATGAAATGGATATGATGAAAGCAAAGGTAAACAATTTTAAGTGCAAGTACGAAGCCATAGATCAGACGCTATTTTCAGAAATAGAAACATCATCCAACAATGATTTAACAAAAGCCATACTACGACAAATCTGGATGAATGACTGCAAATCCGAGGAGGTAATTTCAGAGGAAGCGTGGAAGGAAAAGGAAGAATGGATTTTCAACCAGGAATTTCAGCTCGAGCAGGCAGAGCATAGGTTCCAAATCTTTAAAAAGGCTGGTGTAAAATTCAGTTACTTACTTTTTTGAACTGAATGACTTCAAAGAAACTTTAGCTACTTCTCTATAATTCTACCGTTGGACTTTCCTGAAATCTTCAATATTTTCAGAATTAGAGTGTTTTTCTAATTTTTCAAGAATTCAAGAAAAATTTTCAAAAAAACTTAAAACTATCGTAATTTCTAAACTGTTTGAAGCAACATGAAATAATTTCGAAGAAAACCATAGTTTATGGATGTCTACAATATGGTATCAAGCAAAAGTCTGTCACTTTTCTGGTTTATGATTTAGAAATTTGATGACGTCACACCCTCAAATGAGTTGAAATGTAACATACGCTGAAATTTCGAAAAATATTGAAAACTTCTGAAAAGTCCAACGGTAGGATTAAAGATAAGTAACTGAAGTTTGTTTCAAGCCACTCAGTCAGAAGAAATAGATCACAGAATTTTACACCCACCTTTTTACGCCGAGTTAAAGATTTGGAAGCTATGCTAGCAGGCAGACAGTAACAATAGTCGACAGTCCCCTCGGGAAATAGGATAGAACAACAACTTCAATAACCCCCCAAACCAACAAAGAGGAAACAGACAGAATGAAAATGGCCAATTTAGACGCCCGATCTATGCACCAAAAGGCAGCAGAGGCAATGGCCGAATCGACAGGGGAAGAGGGAGATATAAGTACAACGGGAGTAACCAAAACAATTTCCCACAATATGGTAATGAAGAAGGAAGAGAAATGGAACAAAGTTTACAGAGAAGTAACTCTTTTTGTCCAAGGGCCGGAACCAGGGCTCGAAATTTAAGCAGCATCTGAAGCAATAAAGCCGAAGCTCATAATACTAACAGACAGCTATCGGCAATAAGGCAAAGGAGACACTAATTAAATGTGGCCTTGAAATTACTCCTATTCCAGAAAAGACACAACTGAATTAAAAACTGATGTAAAAAAATTTTGTAGAAAATTAAGATTAATAGAATGTTTCGCAGATGACCAAAGTACTGATAATAATTTTGACCCCAGATTGGTAAAGAATCCAAGCAAATTTAACCAACCAGCACATAGATATTTGGTCTTAGATACCTACCGGGTGTCCCAAAATGATGTATTATTGAGTGATTGCTTATATGACCATAACTGATGAACCGATTTTCAAAAACTGGGAAAAACAACAACCAACATCTTACAATACAATTTAGCCTTTAGGCAATCAAATAAAACAAATTGTTTGAAAATCTGTTCATTGGTTATGGACATGTAAGCAATAAAACAATAATACATCATTTTGGGACACCCGGTATATTGACTACTTAACAAAATATCCCCTAAGGAAATATCAGAAAACCAGGGGAGACCTAAATTTAATTTGAATAAAGAAGAATGGAGTGCTATATTACAAATAAAAAAAGACAAAAGTCTAATTATAAAGGAGGGAGATAAAGGTGGAGCGTGTGTAGTAATGGATAGCGACTATCATAGAGAAAAAATAACGTTGCTACTAAGTGATGAAATGACTTACAAGGAAAGAAATAATGCAAATATACATAGAAAAGGAAATTCTAATTAAACTTAAAAGGTTAACACGAACATATGAAGATGATCTTACAAAAAAAGAGGTTGATTACCTAACAAATTTTGACTACAAACCAAGCAACATATATGGTCTTCCTAAAGTACATAGATGCAAGGAAGTACTAGATAAAGTTCAAAATACCCCTAACAAATGCGTCATAGTAAATTGCCCAAAAAGTTTAAAAATGCGACCTATTATTGCAGGTCCAAAATGTGTGACAAGAAGACTAAGTGATTTTATTGACAAAATACTACGACCATTATTAAAACAGGTTGATAGCTATGTTAGAGACGATATCGATTTTCTTACTAAAATGCCCCGTAGCGCACATAAAAGCAAGGTGCTCGCAACTTTTGATATTTCAAGCCTATACACCAACATCGACAATAACTCGGGACAAGACTCAATAAACTTTTGGCTCGAAAAATATCCAGAGAGCAAAACAAGAAATATTCCAAATGATTTTTATCTTAGAAGCCCTAAAAATTGTTCTTGAATACAACACATTCAATTTTGACAGGAAAACATTTCTGAAAATCAGAGTTACAGCAATGGGGACAAAATGCGCCCCTGTTTATGCCACATTGGTGATAGCCTTTTTAGAAATAAAGCTGTACGATAAATTTCAGGAGTGCTATAGATTAGAAGCACGTAATAAATTCCAAAGCGAATGGATGAGATGTTTAGATGATTGCTTCATTTATTGGGACACTACCGGGTGAGTCAGAAAAAAGAATCCCCGCTTGGAAGGCCACTACTCCATGAATATCAAAGCAATAGTATTGAAAACTGTCTTGTTTTATTGCCAATATGTTCAATTAGGTTCAGTAATTTACCCGGCCTTAATCGGCCATTCCTTCCCGTCGACATGGATGATTTTCTGCAGAAAGCCCCTTCCAAAAACCTGCAAAAACGAATGAAAACAATAAGCAAATTTTCCTTCCTAAAATTGATGACACTCAAATAAATTCATGTATTTTGTCCTCTTGGGAGAATGGAATCCCCTTGAATAGATCATCGATACCAGGGGGAGGATTTGTTCATCCTCCCCAAGAGCATAGTACGTGCTAAAGCTAAAGCGTCCACAAGTCATTGCTGTAAGGCTATTGTAAGGCAGAAATGCAAGGGAAATTTGTTCATGATTTTGGGCACGTTTGAAGGTTTTTTGAAGAGGCTTTCTCGAGAAAATCCTTCATAATTTCAGAATGGAGTGGCCGATTTCAGTCAGGTAAATTTTATAGTATAGTTGAACATTTCTACCATAAAACTATACCTTTGCTGATATCATTGTCTTGATATCCAGGGAGCCATGACCTTTCAAATGGGGATTCTTTTTCTGACTCACCCAGTAGAATAGGTCCAATTAAGGAACTTCATAATATTCTTAATAGTTTGCATGACAGTATCAAATTCACTGTAGAAACAAACTATGAGAAAATGAACTTTTTAGACATACAAATGATAGTACAAAACGATAAAATTATTACGGACATTTATTTTAAGCCAACAGACACTCAAAATTATGTCCCATTCAAATCAGCTCACCCCACACATACCCTAATAAACATTCCTTACAACCTAGCGAGAAGACACTGCACCATGGTCGATGAAAAAGCAACTCTGAATATAAGATTAAAGGAGTTAAAAGAAATTTTAAGGCATCTTGGGTACCCAAAAACGTTGATAGATAACGGTTTTAAAAAAGCCAGAGAAATTCCACAAGCGTTGTTAGGCCCTGGTTGACTGGATGGAATATCTCACCACTGTATACCGGGGCAGTTTCTTTGAAAAAAAATGACAGCTCCCTATATGGTAGCATATGACATTATATAAAGTTCATTATTTTCTTTCCAAAAGCTTGTTAAAATTTCTAATAAGAATTTACTTCCACCTGCTTGCAAATCAATCGTCGAAAATGGCGAAATTCAACAACAGAGAAAATACACTTCCATCTAAGTGGCGCATGCTGAGATCCATTGCAGTCTCTCTTACATGTCTCATGTTCACACAGATGTCTCTGGTGTAATTTCTCCTTTTTCAAAATCCAGTATAGAATCCTGTTTTGTCAGCTCTGATTAGTTCTCTTCCCTGATTTAATTTCTACTGTCTTTACATTTCACATGTAGCTACTTGTCTTTCTTTATACTCGCATGATATTCGCACAATGATTCTCTTCACTCCATCTAAGCCATAGTTTTGATTATTTTCCAAGTTACTTCTTTTCTGTCTTTAATGCTGGTAATGCCATATCGTTTAATATCTCTTTAATGTAGCCACTCTTTGCACCAGCCTTTCACTAAATTCCATTCTACTCCGTCTCTCCTGTCTACTCCGAGACCTTTTTGCATTGTTAGTTGATTCATCTGCATTTGCTATATGCACCCTGTATCTTAAAAATACCACCGTTTTGTTTCTCGCAGCCGTCTCTATTCTTGTCCTTCCTTCTGCATAGCTATTCCCTTTTTGAAACACAAACTCTTACCACATATAGGCACGGTTTAATCGGTGTTCATTTCCCTCGATGCTTGCCAGCGTTTTTCATAATTCCAAAGATAGAGGCAAGATGAACCGGCTCTTTCTTGTTCCTCTATTTCTCGTTCTCCCCATTGCCTCCTCTGTTCACTGTTTATATATCCTTTTTGTGCTAAATGTTCATGCAATTTAAAGTCCCTTAAGATTTACCCAATCTATCATGCTAGCTCGCGCTGCCTAATTTCCCACATTTCCCACAGTTGCAGTCATTGCTCTTGTTCCGTTAGGGAGCAGTCATTTTGATCATGGGTACCAAGGCGGAGAATTTTTGACAGGGGTATAAGAATTTTTCCCATTACTTTGTGGGGGTATCCAAATATCAAGGGAAATTGGTATGAGGTGCAAAACTATTTTGCTTGAAAAATATTTATATGAAGTCATCAGTTAACATTTAAAAAATAAAATTGAACGACAACTGGAAATGATGATCACTTGACCTGTATGAAAATCACCTGGGACAAATTGGCATGTGTGCATATATATATTTTACGTCACGTCCTCGAAGACTTCTGGATGGGGTACCAAACCATTTCGCTGAAAGGTGGTGGGGTATAAAACTTTTTCCTATATTCAAGATGGGGTATGAAATGCTGTCTAAATCTGTTGAAGCATCCTCCGCCCTGGTACCCAGGATTAAAATGACCGCTTCCTTACTTTCCATCGTTTGCCTTCTTTGCTCTTCTGAAATTAACATACTAATGCTCCTCCGTAGTACCCAAATTCACTATATATATCATCTGTATAAGTGAGGAAATATTTGGATAATCTGTGATTTGGATAAGCCTAGGCTACTGTCGTTACGTGCAAATACGACATTGAATAAGAAACTCCTAGCAAAACCCCCAGGGGGGAAGGTTACTTATCACATTTGTCCGACAGGGATGTTCCGTTTTTCAGGGTATCGTTTTCACCAATTGTTTCTAGCACGGGGTATCAAAATAAGGAAATAAGGCAATCTTTCTAGAGCAGGTTGTCAAAACATAAACATGCCAAAAGGGGATAATTTGCCAGACCCCTCCGGGGCAAAACGTAAGTTTCATTGAAAAGAATAGCTTCTGATTGATTAACGAACGAACGAAACAGTCAATCGTTATCACACCCCTCGACCCTTTCAGCAGATTCCTTGTTCAATTCACTAACTGTTCAGAATAAACTTCTCCTCTCATTCAAACTCCCCTTCCCCCAAAGGACTCCTATGCAGCGAGCATATTTATTTCCTCTCCTCTAGAATGTGCGAAAGTAAGAGAAACTCTGAGTAAGACATATCTATCATTGCCCATTTATCTCCCGTACTCTTTTTTTAGCTCTATGCCCCTCAGAATAAATCTCCACTTTCATTCGAGCCTCCCTACTTCTCCGAAGCCTTCCTTTGTAAGGATGAACTCATGATCTTATTTATGACGTGATAATAATAATAATAATAATAATAATAATGATGATGATAATAATAATAATAATAAAACACATAGTTGGCAAAGAAATTGACAGCAGATGCAGGATGTGTTACAAGCAGTCTGAAACAATTGACCATATAACATCAGGATGTGAAGTATTAGCAAAGTCAGATTACATCGAAAGACACAACAAAGCTGCAGCATATGTACACTGGAATATTTGTAATGATCTAGGAATCAAAACCTCAGACAAGTGGTATGAGCACCAACCGAACACAGTAACTAACACTGAAACACATACAGTGCTATGGGACATGGCAGTGCATACAGACAGACATATAGGTGCGAACAGACCTGATATCATAATCAAGGACAAAGTGAATTCAACTTGCAAGCTGATAGACATGACTGTGCCATGTGATAAAAATGTTTCAATCAAAGAAATGGAAAAGAAAAGCAAATATCAAGATCTGGAAATTGAGATACAAAGGATGTGGAAAATGAAAACAGAAGTAATACCCATTGTGATAGGAGCCCTCGGTACCATCAGAAAAGGAATGGAAGATAATATCAGAAGCGTCTCAGAAAATATGAATCTTCAGACGGTCCAAAAGACATGCTTACTAGGAACTGCAAGGATCCTTCGTAAAGTACTTAGCATCTGAACTTCAGGACATGACATGCCTTAGGTGTATTGTTTACACCCGGCCAAAGAAAAAGCAACCAGTATGAACTGTGACATTTAGCACCACGTATAATAATAATAATAATAGTATTAATATAAACTAAACCACTTTTAAAGTAAAACAGAAATAAAATGATAAAAACACAACTGTTTCAGGGCAGACGTTTCGATATAAAATCTTCTTCAGTGTATTTACAATCCTAGACAGCCAAGTATTTATACTAAAATTTACATAAAAATAGTTTCTATACCCTAGACAAATAAAAGAAAAGAATATTATTTTAGAATACTATCAACAAGATCAACATAGAATAATGTTTTTATATTACATATAGACAAAGCCGCAAAAAACAAGGCATGAATTTCTTTCTACAAAACTCCCCAATGACCTTACTCGAAGATGTTTTCCCCCTTTTTTGGATTTGAATAGAAAGAAGCGATCTCTAAATCTTATAGACAAGGGACTGAAAGCTCTTCGCGACAACAACTTTTACAACCCGAGACAACAGGCAAGGGATATTGGCCATTGACCCTCCAAAGATTTCCTTAAATTGCTAAATCCAGGATAGCTCGATAGGGAATTCCACCCACCACTACGTGTAATTATACACGAAGTCAACAAGCCGACATCCCTGCCATTGTGTTGCCCAAGGTTTTCAATGCAATGATATGAGAACTAGGCAGTGCCACAAGCAAACATATCCAGCTCAACATCAGCCGCCCTCTCGTTTAGGCCATTTGGTGCAAACAAACCCAATTTGTATTGCCAAAAGAGCTCTTTCCTACGAAGCGAGTACACATCCTGTGCTCCGTCAATGATACGAATAACGACGGAGAAGTCACCCTGATGGCCTTCCTCGAAAAAATGAGCGAAAAAACTTGCCTGTGGGACTGCCTTTCCCGTATCAAGAGCACCAGTATTGCGTTTCTGTTTGTACGTCCGAAAATATGATTTGTAGACATTAAATCTTTGACGACATTTAGTTTTTGTGCTGCCAACATACTTTTTGTTACAACATGTACATTGCAACATATAAACTACGTTTATCGAATTGCAATAGTACGCCCCCGAAAAATTCT
This sequence comes from Aurelia coerulea, assembly GCA_039566865.1. Classification (NCBI taxonomy): domain Eukaryota; kingdom Metazoa; phylum Cnidaria; class Scyphozoa; order Semaeostomeae; family Ulmaridae; genus Aurelia; species Aurelia coerulea. The sequence goes on from CM076944.1 coordinate 15,781,244, forward strand.
TAAAAGATCGCGAATCATTCGCATTAGAAAAACTGGAGCCCTCTTTGATGATAGGGCAGATTAGACATCTCCTACCATTGCATTTAAAAGGAGCGAGGGGAAATTGACGACAAAACATTAGAATATTTGATGGTCAATAATCCCAAGCTTGGAAGATTTTACTTGCTGCCAAAGATCCACAAAAGGCTAAATAGTGTTCCCGGAAGGCCTGTCATTTCTAACTCTGGTTTTTACACAGAGAACGTTTCGGAATTTTTGGATTACCATTTACAACCCCTTGCTAAAAGTGTCCGTTCATACATTAAAGACACGAACCACTTTTTGCAAAAAATTGCGTCATTAGACGGGCTTCCAGAGGACGCTATTCTTTGTACCATTGATGTTGTTGGGCTTTACCCAAGTATACCGCATGACGAGGGATTGAAAGCTCTACGTGACATTTTAAACTCTAGAAATAATCAGTCTGTTTCTACGGAATCCCTTGTAGAACTTGCAGAGGTAGTACTTAAGAATAACTTTTTTGAGTTTAATGGGGCGTTTTATCATCAGCTGAGGGGTACAGCAATAGGCACCAAATGTGCGCCATCATATGCGATTTTGTTCTTAGCAGACCTGGAGGAAAAACTTCTGAGTGGCTCCAGCTGCAAACCTTGGCTGTGGTGGCGGTACATTGACGACGTTTTCTTAATTTGGACCCATGGGGAAGAGAAGCTTTCGGAATTTGTAGAATACCTCAACACTGCACACCATTCCATTAAATTTACAGCTGAATGGTCTAAGGAGAGCATCAACTTTCTTGACACTAAGGTCATCAGAAAAGGTAGTAAGTTGGTTACAGATCTCTACACGAAACCGACTGATACGCATCAGCTCCTGCATCGTTCCTCTTGTCATCCTTACCACACCAAAAAGGGCATCCCATATGGTCAGGCCCTTCGCATTAGGCGCATTTGTTCTGAAGACTCATTTTTTAACGAACGGATGGGAAATTTAAAGTCATGGCTTATTGGGCGGCGGTATCAAGAAGGGGAAATCGACAGTCAACTAGACAAAGTTAGAAGCTTGGATAGAGAAAACCTGTTAAATAGAAATTCCAAGCAGAAGGATGACACGAGGATACCGTTGGTTCTAACTTACCATCCGGCACTTCAGGGGGTCAGCAATATTTTGCAAAATTGCGCAAATATTCTTCTTATCGATGACGAACATCGCAAACTATTTGCCGGAAAAATTTTCGTTTCATTCAGAAGGGCAAAAAACCTTAAAGATACTTTGGTTCGCGCTAAATTGCAAACTCAAGATCAGGAGCTGGTGCCAAAGGGAACTTTTAAATGCAATGGTAGGAGATGTCTAATCTGCCCTATCATCAAAGAGGGCTCCAGTTTTTCTAATGCGAATGATTCGCGATCTTTTAAGAATTTTTCGGGGGCGTACGATTGCAATTCGATAAACGTAGTTTATATGTTGCAATGTACATGTTGTAACAAAAAGTATGTTGGCAGCACAAAAACTAAATTTCGTCAAAGATTTAATGTCTACAAATCATATTTTCGGACGTACAAACAGAAACGCAATACTGGTGCTCTTGATACGGGAAAGGCAGTCCCACAGGCAAGTTTTTTCGCTCATTTTTTCGAGGAAGGCCATCAGGGTGACTTCTCCGTCGTTATTCGTATCATTGACGGAGCACAGGATGTGTACTCGCTTCGTAGGAAAGAGCTCTTTTGGCAATACAAATTGGGTTTGTTTGCACCAAATGGCCTAAACGAGAGGGCGGCTGATGTTGAGCTGGATATGTTTGCTTGTGGCACTGCCTAGTTCTCATATCATTGCATTGAAAACCTTGGGCAACACAATGGCAGGGATGTCGGCTTGTTGACTTCGTGTATAATTACACGTAGTGGTGGGGTGGAATTCCCTATCGAGCTATCCTGGATTTAGCAATTTAAGCAAATCTTTGGAGGGTCAATGGCCAATATCCCTTGCCTGTTGTCTCGGGTTGTAAAAGTTGTTGTCGCGAAGAGCTTTCAGTCCCTTGTCTATAAGATTTAGAGATCGCTTCTTTCTATTCAAATCCAAAAAAGGGGGAAAACATCTTCGAGTAAGGTCATTGGGGAGTTTTGTAGAAAGAAATTCATGCCTTGTTTTTTTGCGGCTTTGTCTATATGTAATATAAAAACATTGTTTTATGTTGATCTTGTTGATAGTATTCTAAAATAATATTCTTTTCTTTTCTTTTATTTGTCTAGGGTATAGAAACTATTTTTATGTAAATTTTAGTATAAATACTTGGCTGTCTAGGATTGTAAATACACTGAAGAAGATTTTATATCGAAACGTCTGCCCTGAAACAGTTGTGTTTTTATAATAGTAATAATAATAATAATAATAATAATAATAATAATGGGCATTGCAACATGGGCAGTAGCTATCTTCAGATATGGGGCTGGAATACTGGACTGGAAAGGAAGTGAACTGAAAAGCTTAGGCAGAACAACAAGAAAGACGATGACAATGTATGGTGCGTTTCATCCTAAGAGTGATGTGGACAGACTGTACTTGAAGAGGCATGACGGAGGCAGAGGTTTGATAGGCATAGAACATTGTGTTAGAGGAGAGGAAAATAGCTTAGGCTTGTATGTATTGAATTCTGCAGAAAAGTTAATTCAGGGGGTTTGTACATCAGGGACGATTGAGACAGAAAGTACCATCAGTAAGAGTGAATTCAAACGAAAGAAGGCTCAGGAGCTTAAAGACAAGTGGAAGGGGAAAAGGATGTATGGCCAGTTCATCAGGGAAATGCCGGAGAAGGTAGACATGGAAAAAACCTGGAATTGGTTAGTCAGAAGCGATTTAAAAGTTGAAACGGAGGAGTTGTTATGTGCTGCACAGGAACAGGCGATCAGAACAAATTATGTAAAACACCACATTGATAAGAGTATTGACAATCCTCTTTGTAGGATGTGTGGAAAGAAAGGAGAAAGTGTGCAACACATAATAAGTGAATGTGAGAAATTAGCTCAGAAAGAATACAAGAGACGCCATGATAATGTAGCAAAGAAAATTCATTAGGAACTGTGGAAGAAAAATGCATTAGAACATAAGGAAAGATGGTATGAACATAACCTAGAAGGAGCGGTAGAGAATGAAAGTGTAAAACTGTTGTGGGATATAAATATACAATGCGATAATGTGATAGAGGCAAGGAGGCCAGACATTGTTATAATTGATAAAAAGGAAAAAAGCTGTATAACTGTGGATATTGCAGTACCCGCCGATGGAAGAGTACACGAAAAGGAAAGAGAAAAGGTGGAGAAATACCAGGACTTGCGAAGGGAAATTGGAAGACTGTGGCAATTGAGAAAGGTGCAGGTTGTTCCTGTGGTTGTAGGTACCCTTGGAAGTGTGACAATAGAATTTGACAAGTGGATTGAGAAGTTGGGGATACCGGGTGATGTCGGAGCTGCACAAAAGACTGCCTTGTTAGGAACTGCAAGGATCCTGAGGAAGGTGCTAGAGATGTAAGAGAGAGATTTCCTGTTATCCCTTGGTCATTTGTTATGACCCGCCTAACAGGAGAAATGACGGCAATTCCAACAGCCAGAGCGTAAGCTGAAACAATGACAATAATAATTGCAGCGCAGCGGTAGCGGAGCTGCGATTTAAATGAAACTTACTTCCAAAAACACGGGTGCCTATATATGTGAACAAAGGAGTAGAGAGCCATGACTCTTATTAGGCCTTTGTTTTCCGCATCGGTGTGTGTGAACAAAGGAGCGCAGAAAGCCATGACTCTTAGGCCTTTTTTTTCCACATCGGTTAGCTAACTCCAACATAGGTCCACAAGTGTTCATGTAACCCCTTTGCCATCACCTAGGATTGAAAAATTACGGCGATTTGAATGTTTGTCTTTGGTATTTTTTCAAACAGGTAGTGGCATCCTGCTCGCCCTCCCCCCCAAAATTAGTTTTTTAGCAAAATTATCAAAAATATACACATTTCCATGAATAATTCTTCCGAAATTTCCGAAATTTGCGCTTTACTTCGCCTTGACTTGCGAATTTGCGACACCTAAAAACTCTGTCCTTCTTCCGTGTATGGTAACTTATGCCTCTCTCTGGTCTGGACCCAACATAACAGGAAAAGGCGGGAAAATAAGTCTTTAACGGTGGCGGTGTCGTCATGTTTTTGTTGGTAAATCATTTATCGTCTCAAATGTTTCTTTAAAAATGGGGAAAGGAAAAGAATAATCTCGTTTAAATGCAATGCATATTGACTGGAAGAGCTTGACAACAGTTTTATTAAAATCTGAAAGCGCGTCTTAGACTTGGCAACATCTTCTTCAAAGCATTCACATCATTGAAAGAAACACTCCATAAACGAATTTTTTGCATTGACTGCCTGATGATATGTCTCAACAAGAGAGAATATACAAGAATCTTGCCAACTAAAATCAAAAGTCTACCTTTGTATCAAAAGGTTTGTTGGAGTTGTAAAAACAAAATATATTTCACAGATAACAATTACCAACAATTGCATTACTGTACATGTATTCTTTTTGTAAGAAGCTGCTTTTAAGAAACGCAAGCCTCAAATCGCCAAATATTATTAGAAACTGTTGTACACATACTTTTTTATAAGAAACTAAGAATTGGGTCAGTGCTGAAAGCTCCTTAAAAGAATTTCAGTACTCTGAGTTTGTTAGAGGTTCCATAACAATCTTCAAACATTTCAAAACAAGGTTTTTGAAGCCTTTCCAATGCTAAGCATTACAGGAAACAAGTGAAAATAAAATAAAGATATGTCAAGGATTTCCTTAATCTTTATGAAAATAGATTGTTTCTTAAGTTATATTTTCCCAGTGCTGGAGTTTTGCAATTTTTTAGCGATCTGAGAGTTGAGTTTTTTACCCATTCTAATAAAAAATACGTGTTCTGGGAAGAAACTATTTATTATGATAGAGGAAGTCCTTGGGATATTTTACTTTATTTTCACTTGGTTATTGTATCATGTTGCTCGGAAGGGGCTCGGAAGGTACTTGAGAAAAGTCTAAATAAACATTAGAAAGGCTACAAAAACATTGTCTCGAAATGTTCACGGGGCACAGGTAGTAAACATGAAGATTGTTATATGTCTAAACATTGGAAAGGCTTCAAAAACCTTTGTTTTGAAATGTTCACGGGGGCACAGGTAAACTTTGAGTAGCTACTCAAAATCTGATAATCTTAAGAAACATTTATTACTTTCACAACTGGCCCAAATTTTTACAACAAACTTGACCCCAGTTCTTCCCGGGGTAAAAGTTTCTCCAAGATTTCTTAATTTTATACAAAATTGAATTTACAATTTCACACAGCACATGCGGCTTCTTTCTTGTAAAAATTGAGCGGAAATCGTTGTCAAAATCGTCTTTTGATAAGAATTTAAAAATTTGAACTGCCCTCATTGCAAGACGAAGTAGAAGGAAAACTTACTTCATCGTGATCTTGATCGCTCCTGATGCAATACCGTCGTCTTCTTTGAGAATTGTTTGCAATGCTGTCAGGGTTTCACTCACACTCCATCCCAAGCGCGGGAATTAAAAATATTGGCAGTTGTTTCGATACTTTGCTTCAACTTCAATGGTAATCGACAATCTTCTTATAGAATTGTGAACAAACATTTGAGACGATAAATGATTTTACCAACAAAAACATGACGACACCGCCACCGTTTAAGACTTATTTTCCCGCCTTTTCCTGTTATGTTGGGTCCAGACCAGAGAGAGGCATAAGTTGTCATCCAGGGAAGGACAGGGTTTGGAGGTGTCGCAAATTCGCAAGTCAAGGCGAAGTAAAGCGCAAATTTCGGAAATTTCGGAAGAATTATTCATGGAAATATGTATATGTTTGATAATTTTGCTAAAAAACTAATTTTTGGGGGGAGGGCGAGCAGGATGCCGCTACCTGTTTGAAAAAATACCAAAAACAAACATTCAAATCGCCGTAATTTTTCAACGTTATGTGATGGCAAAGGGGGTTACATGAACACTTGTGGTCCTATGTATAAGCATCCTTTTCCTATTGAAATTTTCAAAAAATTCGATTTATTCGAGCGTGCAATATTTTTTTAATGGGGGTTACCCAAAAACGGCCTAAATCTAGCTGCGAAACGCGGAAGTAATGAAATGACGGCACCTGATTGGTCAATTTTAGGAGAAAACGCAATCTGATCAGAGGATGAGTCAGCGTCCCAGGGGAACTACGGACAAAAGAAAAGATTTGGAGGCTATGCTGGCTACATTGCACTGCAAGTTGAGAAGAAGAAGGGACTTCACACACTTAGGTATGTATCAAAATTTGCCTCTATATCATTGCAAATATGAGAGACTTTCTTTTTATTCTCTCTGTTGTTTTGATAATTCATAGAATTGGTTGTCCAGCTGAAATGTTTCAGAGACGGGAAGCTGCACTGCAGCGGGCCTCGGCGTAGTTGGCGCTGCTTGTAGGTAACGATAGTAAAAAATGCAATACAGATGGTGTACAGTTATCTAGCAGGTAGAAGGCAACGAGTCAAAATAAATGGTTCATTCAGCTCTTGGAAAGAAATGAAATTAGGTGTTCCCCAAGGATCAGTTCTGGGGCCTCTCCTCTTTAATATATTTATCAATGATATTTTCCTTTTGTTGAATGAGACTGAAATCTGTAATTATGCAGACGATACGACAATTTACTGTTCTCATCAAGAGTTACGGGAAGTTATTTTAAGGCTAGAAAAGGATACTACTGAACTAAGCAAATGGTTTGAACAAAACTGTATGAAATTAAACGAGGAGAAATGCCATCTCCTTGTACTTGGCGAGAAAGAAACTGAAATGTCAATAAAAGTTGGTTCCTCTGTCATTAAAGAGAGTAAAGAAGAAAAATTGCTGGGCGTTGTAATTGACCAAAAGCTAAATTTTAAGCAACACGTGAAAATGGTGTGCACAAAAGCAAGCCAGAAGCTACATGCTCTTGCAAGGGCCTCAACGTATATGCCAGAAGAAAAAATTAAGATTGTCATGAGGGCTTTCGTAATGTCACAGTTTAGCTACTGTCCATTGATATGGATGTTTCACGATAGACGAGTTAACGCAAAAATTAACTCTATTCACGAAAGAGCATTGCGAATAGCGTATCATGATCGGACCTCCAGTTTTGAAGAACTGTTAATTACAGACCATTCAGTCTCCATTCATCAACGAAATCTACAGTTGCTTGTCACTGAAATTTACCGAACAAGAATGTATTTAAATCCTTGTTTTATGAGAGAAATTTTCGCGGAGAGAGAAATACATTACAACTTAAGAGTTACGAGCAACATCTATGCACGCAAACCTAGGACTACAGCCTATGGGCTAGAAACTGTGAGCTTCCTGGGGCAAAATCTCTGGCGAGATTTGCCATTGCATATAAAAAAGTCCCGATCTGTAGGGAATTTTAAAAGGGAAATTAAGTTTTGGAATTTTTTCATGCAACTGTAGATTATGTAAGGATTTTATTGTAAATTTAGGTTATATTTAGGTTGATTATAATTATTACACATCTTTTGTATCGATAATGGTTGGCATTAATTAGCCTAGTGCTATATACCACGCCAACCTTAAAGAAATTAATTATTATTATAATTATTATAGTAAAAGGGTACGGTGTGTTTAAGAATAAAATCTCTTCATATTCCCTTCGAGATCACAACAAACTTCTGGAACAACTCGGATAATTCGACACTTCCACTTCTACGTTCTCTTATCTTAGACGGGGATAATGTCTTTACTGACACCGGTTATTATTTATACAATAAAAGAATTATCGTGGTTAGGCCAAGTAACATCTACATTTAAAATGTAAAAAAAATGATATCTTCATGACACAATATGTCGTTCAGAATCTTTTACATTAAATATGCCCTTATAGTGGGGGAGCTTATTACATGCATCGTGCAAAATGTGATACCAGCATGAAATTTGGTGGAGATGGGCAGTTTGATACTCTGAAAAAGATGGGATGTGGACACAAGCTGAAAAATGCCCCCTTGTACTATTTTTAGACTGGGGTACTAGGCTCCAGGCCTCTAAAATGGAAATCGTAATAATTTTGTTGCAAATTATGATACCAGCATGAAACTTGGTGGAGATGGGCAATTTGATACGCTGAAAAAGATGGGATGTGGACACAAGCTGAAAAATGCCCCCTAGTGCTATTTTTAGACTTGGGTACTAGGATCCAGGCCTCTAAAATGGAAATCGTAATCATTTTGCGATACCACCATGAAATTTGGTGGAGATGGGCAGTTTGATACGCTGAAAAAAATGGGATGTAGACACAAGCTGAAAAATGCTCTCCTTGTGCTATTCTTAGTCTGGGGTGGTACTCTGTTCCAGTCTTCAAAAAAGACTGTCGTAAGAATTTTGCTGCTAATTGTGATACCAGCATGACATTTGGTAGGGATGGGCAGTTTTGATACGCTGAAAAAAAAAATGGAATGTGGACACAAGTGTAAAAATGACCCCAAATTTTCTTTTTAGACTTGCTTATTTGGTCCAGTACTTCTAGCTGAAATTTGAAATTGATGTTGCTAAACTAGCTGATCGCCAAAATGATTTTACTGCATGCTGCTGTTGAGCGGTGTGATCCATCTATTTATCTAGTGGGGTAGTGGGGTGACCCTATCTTCACTCCTGATTTTCTGCCATCATTGACGCACCATGCTAAGTTGTTAGTAGACACACTTTGCACACTTACATCTACACTTACAATTCAATGGACAGTTAAAAAACGAGCCATGCAAATCTTCATGCAGACAAAAATAGCTAAAAAGACAAGAAGAACCAATGCAAATAACGCAAATGGTTTGTTCATACTTTATACACAGCCTGTAGTTCGTTGATTAATTTGATGGTACCTTTTCCCCCAAACCTCGCATAAAACCAACGTAGGCAATTCCCTTTCCCCAACCACCTATGCTTTCCCTTTCCAGTGCTTCATGTACAATTCGCTCTCCATCCCATCATTCATAAATAATTTTTCATAACACGACATAAACTGATACAACCAATAATTACAACTACAAGACCTAAATTCAGCACAATATCCAATATCTCAATCTAAACTCAATTCATCTCCCTTCAAACGCAGCGCAACAAAAATCACAACCAAAACTAACTATATATAGCAGCCAACTGACAGTGTCCCACTGGCCAGGGATCACTAAGGGTACCCCCATCCACCTTCGGGGGGCAATGTTCCGATCTTAATACCTTAGAAAAATTTACAGGACAACAGCTGAAGATCAAATGATTGTAAAGAATAAGCAACAATATACAAAAACAACAACTAGAAAGTGATTTTAACAAATGACTCCACCAGTCAAATTGCCTTGCTTAGCACAACCCCCCGCCCTCCAACCGTCACTCAGCATTTCCTTTGGTTAGCTTAGCTCCTCCCTTAAAAATTGCGAGCCTATTCTCACACCCTACCCTTTACAAACTTGACACAGAAGCTTAACATCACATAAAATACATGACAGAACCTTTAACAACCAAATTCAAAAAAGGCGTTGGAGTATTCTAGCCCCCCACTCTCATGCCCCATTCCCTATTTCCTCCAAACCACAACATGACACACATTATACCAATCCCACCAGGCAACATGATAAGTATAAGAGGCCTCTGTATACGGAGATTCTTGGGGGGGGGCACGTGCCCCCAATGCCCCCCCGGTTCCTACGTCTCTGCCTGTGCCAAACCTAACTCAGTCCCATTTTTCGCATCCTTCTCAGCGTTTTCACCATGTAGCTTCTTTGATTCTCTTTCAAAACAAACACCAGTACACACAAGAACAATAAACCTGATATCGAAGGAAATGTATTCCAGAAAATATAACAAAATAACAACCTAAATTGTGAAGACATTTGGTGAAATCCACCCCCGTCCCTTTACGAACCAAGACACTGTAAAACACTGGTAAAACACCCACAAAACATTACCAAAAGGTCCCCTTTCAATTGTGATCCTACAATACAACAAACTCTGCCTCAGTCCTCGAGAGCACTGCTGGGGGAGCAGCCGGTTGGGTAATACCTCATATATTTCTTACTTAACTTCATTATCGTTCCTTCAAACAAAATAGCCATTTATAGGCTCACATCTAACTCTTGGGTTTCGGCGCGATATTACGAGGTGGAAAAAGGGGCATGGAACCTAGTATCTAGTATCCAAGTCGGAAAAAAGCAAGGGGCATTTTAAGCTTGTGTCCACATCCCATGTTTTTCAGCGTATCAAACTGCCCATCTCTACCAAGTTTCGTGCTGGTATCATAATTTGCAGCAAAAAATTGCGATTTCTATTTTAGAGGTTTGGAACCGAGTACCCCTGTCTACAAATAGCACAAGGGGGCAATTTTCAGCTTGTGTCCACATCCCATCTTCTTCAGCGTATCAAATTGCCCATCTCCACCAAGTTTCATGCTAGTATCATAGTTTGCAGCAAAATGATTACGATTTCCATTTTATAGGTTTGGAACAGAGTACCCCCAGTCTAAAAATAGCACAAGGGGCATTTTTCAGCTTGTGTCCACATCCCATCTTTTTCAGCGTATCAAATTGCCCATGTCCACCAAGTTTAATGCTGGTATCATAATTTGCAGCAAAATGATTATGATTTCCATTTTAGAGGTTTGGAACCGAGTACCCCCAGTCTAAAAATAGCACAAGGGGGCATTTTTCAGCTTGTGTCCACATCCCATCTTTTTCAGCGTATCAAATTGCCCATCTCCACCAAATTTCATGCTGGTATCATAATTTGCAGCAAAATGATTACGATTTCCATTGTAGAGGTTTGGAGCCTAGTACCCAGTCTAAAAATAGCACAAGGGGGCATTTGTCAGCTTGTGTCCACATCCCATCTTTTTCAGCGTATCAAACTGCCCATCTCCACCAAGTTTCATGCTGGTATCATAATTTGCAGCAAAATGATTACAATTTCCTCTTTAGAGGCCTGGAGCCTAGTACCCAAGTCTAAAAATAGCACAAGGGGGCATTTTTCAGCTTGCGTCCACATCCCATCTTTTTCAGCGTATCAAATTGCCTATCTCCACCAAGTTTCATGCTGGTATCATAATTTGCGGCAAAATGATTACAATTTCCTTTTTAGAGGCCTAGAGCCTAGTACCTCAGTCTAAAAATAGTACAAGGGGGCATTTTTCAGCTTGTGTCCACATCCCATCTTTTTCAGCGTATCAAACTGCCCATCTCTACCAAGTTTCATGCTGGTATCACAATTTGCACGATTCACCTATTTTTTGTGCAAACAGCCCTCACTATTATTCAGTTATTGTTTTTGTTGCAGGACCAAAGAATTGCCTGTTCTAATTCCTGTAATGAATTTGTTCAGGTCTGATTTGCATTCATACAAAGTAAAACACAGTGGGATGGAAAGCCATTAATTAAAACAATGTGCTGCAGGATGGACAATTACAGTTGTCGAGATTAAACATTGCGCATTATGAACTATTTCCATCAAGATTGTTTTTCACTCATACAAAACCTGTTTTCCTACATTGTTGGAATTAGACATTGAACAATGTGTTGTGATGATACAGCTGTTTGGTTATTCCCGATAATGCTTATCAATGCAGTTGGGTGGAGCAACAATGGACGAAAAGAGAAAGCTAATCAGAAAAGAAAGGATCAAAGCCAGTGATGCGAATATGACTGTGAAGTGCCATTCATAGAAGTTTAAAAGAATAAAGTTCACAGGAACTTTTGAACGATTAACATTTACTACAGTACCTGTAGCTGACAATCTGCAATTTATTGAGACCAGAATTACATTTGGCTGTAATGGATTTTGTAATTGTGGTAACCTGTCTTGAAATGAGGAAACTGTTGTCATGTTTATGTTTGGAATATTTCGACTTCAGAACATTGGAGACAGCTCCCTGAGAGGGCCCTAGAATGTAAAATTTCATTTTTGGCAAGACATATTAGCTATTCTAAAAAAGCATCTGTATCGAAAGATATTTTGATACATTTTGTGTGCACAATAGTGATAGAAGCTCTGACACTATTCAATCGAACGTCTTGTATAAAAATGATGCTCGATCCCGATTCTTTTGAAGGTCTATTTGAAAAAACTTATTTTTCTCAAACAATAGGCTATTGTTTCAAATAGATTGCGCGCAAGACAGATTTTTCAATCTTGCTTGAAGCTGCAGTCACTTAACTACGTTAACAGCTAGTAATAATACTTTATTTCTACAGGGTAATTCAGTCAGCTATAACGTAAGCTGCTATCAATGGAATCCCTGTAAATCAATAGAAGCCCTGTCTATCAATAGAAGCCCTGTTTCTATGCATATTTATAATCTGACTTGTTAGTTCAAGCGATAACCATTCACTTCAATGAATGATACTGAGGCCTATGTGATGAACCTATCCCTGGCCTTTGATTTTCGTGACAACGTCAAAATCACACAAACAGGAGATCTATGACAGCATTTATCTGCTTTGTATCAGTATAATCCAGTGTATAATCTGATGTAGGTGTATAATCCGGAGCAGTGGAACCAGAGTGTGGAAGAATAGGGGCCTTGGATTGATGCTAAGGATGATCTCCCTTTCTCATATAAAGCCCCTATTAAAACTCTCCTATACTCCCCCCTTTGGGCCAACGATATTTTTGCTTGAAAAAAAAGTTGATCTATGTAACTCTGCCCTCTGCTCCTTCTAAAAAGAAAGTCGGAATGAGACAAAGCTCCAATGCAATAATGGTCCAGCAATTGTGATATGTCTAAAGATCATTCCCTTGTACACAGAAAACTGAAAGAGGATTCCGTGGATCCTTTGGTTTCACCAAATTTGCTCCTTTTTCTGCTTTGGGGGCCGAATTTGAGAAAAAGAAATCTTTATTGCATCAAGTACAGGGAAGACGAAGATATTTGGAAAGTTTCGCGAGGATCAGTGCAACGGTGCTCGAGTTTTACGTGCAACAACATTTGCTTCAGAAAATATTAATATGGTAATCATAATTTAAATATGGTAATCATAATTTAATTTCTTGTCAATCATTTGATTTTGATTGTTTGCATCAAAGTCCATCTTCTAGTCACCAAGTTTAAAGATCATAGCTACTATAACAGCGGAGAGAAAGAGGGTGACCCCCCAGGTATTGACCGGATTTGTTACAATTTCCTTTGACGTTTCACAATTGTTTGACTACAATAGGTTGTCTACAAAAAAAAAATTCAATTTACCGACACTATAGCCTGGAATCATTGACGGGAGTGCGCTTGAAACATAAAATTAAGGTTTGATCAAACATCTCGACATCTTGACATAGCAACTGTTTAAGTCAATTCGAAATATGATGCGGCTTTGCCGCAACAAAGTCAGACATTGTAAAAGTCAAGAAACATTTGGGCAGGGGTCACACCGTCAATGACATATCAAATCCTTCAATCTTTTGTTTTCCAGTAAAGCAAGACAGTACTTTAATTCTATCCATTACGGGCAATTCTACAAAATTAAAACTGGGCAGCAAAAACAACGTACCATTAAGGGACCATCAGCTACCTGCAAGGCCTCTGTAATTGCTTTTTCTAGACTCTCCGATGTCTTCTTAGAGCTCCTGAAACAAATAAAGAATCATGTTTTCGGTCACTCGTGCTTTGAGCCAATGATTTGACGAGATCCCGTGTGTTACATATAACTGCTTCTTTGTACAAATTGATAATTATAATAATAACATTGAATTTCTTTAATTTTGCAGCAAGCTGGATAAATTACCGTGAGATAACATTATTTTGGCTCAAAATGAGCAACAGAGCAAGAAATTTGATGACCCTAACATGCCAAAAGTAATAGAAAAAGTCAAAAATACATGTGATGATGCAATATACATACAAGTACCTGTTTTTCCTTCTTTTGCTGTTGTTTCTATATTCGTTCAAGCCTTCGTCTAATCTCTTAAGAGATCCTGTTTCCATTTGGCTATGGGTATGTTCGCCAAACCATCTTATCCATACCTGTCAAATTACATAGCAATTTCGTTAAGATTGTAATCTCAAACTAGCCTCACTCCATAAGGACCCTCAAGTTACGCTCATCTCATAGAGTTGAATTGGTGTTGTTGTTGTTGTTGTTGTTGTAGCTCCATTTAGGGCCATATTTCCCTGGAACCGTAAAACTGGACAAAAATGTCAATCGGCGACAGTTTTTCGTCGCCCTCGTTTGGAGATCAGAATATGACCTGGAGGGCCTAGAGGAAGGAGGTTTTTGCAATTATGGCCAGAATGAACAGAAAGTTTTATGCTATTAAAGTTCTGGAACACTGCTTTTTGGTGCCTTTTAGGCCCAGCGGTCGTGAGAAACAAGTAGCAGGTGATTTAGGCCTAATAGATCTTTTAGCCATTCTAAAAAAGAGTCCGAATCGAACGATATCTTGATACATTTTGTAGAATGTTCGAATGTACACCATAGTGATAAGTCCATACGCTGGGGTATCCCGTGGACATTTTTTGTGCCCGAATTAACTCTTCATAATCGTTAACTACATCATTAGGCAAGTCAGAAAAACGAGGGTGGACGTCTGGGCGCGTGGTGGGTTTTCTGGAAATTGCGTCGAAAGATTGGACCCGTTTTGGTGATAATTCAATGGTAAAACATCCCATAAACGGGCTTTATGTGAGCAAATCTCACGATTTTCAACGCAAGTAAGCATCAGAATGGAGTTATTTGAAGAACTAAACTATTCGAGACAAAAATAGACCCTGCTCATGAATAAATTGCTACTGCGCATGCACAGAAACGTGGAATTATCCAAAAAGTGGTGTCCTACGAAGGCACTAAAGTATTTTCCTCGAACGAAGCGGTGCTCTTAGTTTAAAGTCACGCTACACACAGAACATGTACTTTTGATAGAATGTCAATGAATAGAACACAAGGAACAGATGTAGCTTCTGAATTTAGATGTTAAAATAAGAATGAACTTGGTCTAATTGAGAAATCCTGCAGAAATGCTCAGATGAGGGATTCATTTTGATCAATACAAAGCATTTAAAACGAGAAACCAAAAAAGAAGGAGAAGAAAGAGGATCCTCCTGTCCATTTGTCGATGATAAATTCCGTCATTAAACCCTTGCCAGTAGAGGTGAAGTCGCTCTGAGTGTCAAGCAAAAGCAAGAAAAAGCTGCAGGCATTTGTACAAAGAGATGATTAACGGGCCCACAAGCAATGTTACTTTGACATCCAGAAAGTGGTCAGTTATTTTTCATGAGATCCTCATTTTCGGTGGTGTTGTCGTATGATACCTCGCAGCTATTGCGCTAAAGGAGGCCGTACGCCTCCCCCGTCATCAATTTAGAAATTGTTTCCATGAATTTCCAAAGAAGATTACAAGGTTCGAATGAGAAGGCATTGATCCCAAAGACAAATCGTTAGTCTGTGTCAATTCCTGCGTGTAAAACCGGCAACCAATGCATCGTTGGAGAACGCACGCTCAGTTACTAGACAAATAACTCCTTAAGTCCAAATGAGGCAAGCCAGAAAAAGGTCTCACTGGCCACATAAGAATAAACATTTTTCTGCATTAAATCATTAAATGCAATAACACCACGGGGAGGGGGGGGGGGGGTTCTTGACTATATTTCAGATAAGGGTATGCCACCAGCATCTTCAAAATGATACCGTTGGCAACATAGAGAAAATAGAGAAAAGGACTAATCAATTTGTAAAATTCGTGAAAACGAGGCCAGGTTTGGAACCGGTCAACGTTCAGCTTCCGCTTCTAAGAAGGCCGGGAGAAAAGGACTAATCAATGTGGAGCTCGACTTGGAGAAGCCCTTTGCAGATTCGTGAAATCCATTCTAACTGACTTGGAGGAAAACAAAATGGCCAAAAAGCATTTTCTTTCCGTTCAAAAAAGTTTATCAACTGGCACTAACTGAAATTTCTTCATCCTGATATTCTTTTTATTTTTAATTTTGGTAGTATTGTAAGTAGGTTTTTGCCACGGCCCCCTGAAAAGCAGCCACTCTTGGTTGATGGGGCCACCGTGTATAAAGAATTTAAGATGAAAATGAAATTGAAATTTAATTTCCTTTTTTCGTTTGGATAGGAATAATTAAACTTAGGTTTTTTTTAGGGAATTTATCTGACAATGTATTAAGTAGAATTTGGAGTTTATTGAGTAATTAATTTTTTCTTTTTCTTTTTGTTTTTCTTTTCTGTTTTAACAGGGCACATTGTAAAGCAGTTTCTTTTTCCGTATGAACTGAATGTTTTTTACCCTGTATAAATAATTTAAAATGAATGAATGAAAAATTATTGCTTGTGCTTGTGATGCTGTGATGTTTGCGTGTTGTTGCCAAGAAAATCTACAGTCGGTCCTCATTGGAATGATTTCTCTATGCCCCCATTTGCAATGTGCATTGCAAAGAATTCATTGCAAAGAATTCTGCTGATAAATTTGCAATATGAAGCTATTTTTGCAGACAAAGAAACCTTTTGATTTCCGAATTGGAATCGTTTCGAATGGTAGAGGGCAAGGCTAACATATGGTTCAACGAACCTATGGTTCAACGAAATCATGTTAAAACTGCCAAACCCTCTGCATGGGATGTATCAAGTTTTTCAGCACCTCCAGAATTTCAGAGAACATTTGCTTTGATCTATTGATCCAACGATAACACCATATCTAGAACTTTAGCCTTTACTAAAAGACAATGTAGCTGAATTTGGGTAAACTTTTACAAAAGGCTAAATGTGTAATATACACCTGTGAGCAAGACATTTAAAAAGAACCCACAATATAAATTCTTGTTGTTCTTAATCTTGCTACCAAATCTTCATTAAACATTGGAAATCATCATCATCATCATCATCAAATTACGCTATTACGTCAGTCCCTGACATTGCGAGCCTGATAATTCCACTCCAAGTGTTTCTATTATTTGCTAGTTTCTTTAATTTGTTTGTGTCTTTTACATTCAGGCCTTGTCCTCCTAGATCTTTATCGATGAGGCCTAACCAGGTGAGTTTTGGTTTGCCTTTGGGTTTCTTCACAGGTCTTAGTGCTTCATATAGGGCTTGTTTGGCTGGTGTTTCCTCTGGCAGTCTGAGCCAAATGTCATAGCCAGCTTAATCTTCTCCTCTTAATTTCTTTGCTCCACTTTTCTACTTTTGTTATATCATAAAGATTCTGATTTGAGATGACTCTGGGCCATCTTATCTTTATTATTCGCCTTAGTTGTTTCCTTTGAAAAATATCTATCTGTTCTTCTTGGGCTTTTGTTAAGGTCCAGAGTTCACAGTTGTAGAGAAATACACTAGTAACATATGTATCAAATACTCTAATCTTTGTATCTATGTTCAACTTCTCGGATTCTATCATGTGTTTCAGCTTGTTACAGGTGTGTATGGCTAGTCCTTTTCTTCTGGTAATGTCTGACTGTGTTTCCAGCAGACTTCCTAGGTATTTGCATTTTTTCCACTCTTCACTTCCATTCCTTGTTATTTTATACTCCTCTGTTTTTTCTCTATTAACATTTAAATTTCTTTCCTTGAGTTTGTTTGGTATTTGATTTTTGTACTTTTCTATGATGTAATCTGAATCTGATATGTAGCTTATATCATCTGCGTACTGTTGGCTTAATTCAAAGTGATTATTTTTCGGTCTTACATAAGTGTGATCTTTAAGGTGGTGTGGTAATAGTTCTTCGGCTGCTACTACGGGTCTAGCATAACTATGATCTTCATTTCTGGGTGGTTTAAGGGCTTGCGCAAGATATAGAGTGAAAAGTACTGGGCTTAGACAGTCTCCTTGTGGTACGCCAATATTTGTTTTGAAAGTTTTACCTTTTTCCTTATTGATCTTAACTTGCAATTCCACATCTTTTATAAGAATACTCATCATGTGCAACTCATCCTCATCCAGAATTTCTTTGAGATCTTCATACAGAGTGGCTCTTTGCACTGTATCAAATGCTTTACTCATATCTAAGAGCAATAGATGTGTAGTGTATGTTTTAGATGTGATTGCTTTTTCTGCTAGTGTTTTGAAACTAAATACCATCTCTGTTGTGCTTCTTCCTTCTTTGTATGCTGCCTGACTTAGTGGAATATTTTCTTGGAAATGTTCTGATGTTCTCCTAAGTATGCATATTGCAAGTATCTTTCTCAGAGTGGAAAGTAATATGATTGGTCTTAGGTGCCCTGTTGGTCCAGGTTTCTTTCCTGGCTTAGGCAAAGGTATTAAGATGCCTTTTCTAATTTCTTTTGGGAATTTTCGGCTTTTTTGCAATATTATTCAGGAGTTCTGCTATGCCTTCATATATTTTCTTTGGCCCATATTTGATTAGCTCAGCTTTTATATCATCACACCCAGGACTTTTGTTTCTTTTGAGTGATTTTGCTGCTCTCTCTACTTCAAGAGCACTGAAAGGTATGCGCATTTCTTTGGGTTTAACATCTGGGAATTGCTTTTCATTTTCATTGTAGAAAACATTTTGAAAGAAATCTGTTATGATCTCACACTACATTTTTTCATCTGTGACTAGGCCTGTATGTCCTTCAACTACTACTTTTTGTTTTCTTTTTTCACTTGATATCTCTCTAATAACTTTGAACATCTTTGTAGAATCATTTCATAGAAATATTGGAAAGGAAAGTGATATAAGTAAGAAAATATTTGATTGATCTGACAAGTGCCAAAAAGGATTTGTGAAAGGGCTACCACTGGCAAGTTATCAGCTGTAATGGGGCACAATCTTGATGAAACTAGTTAATAATTTATGCAGACCAGCTGCTCTGCTATTCCATTCTTTTGTCCTGAAGCACATTCTTACTTCCCAAGTACGACTCATGTTTGCCCCAGTAAGGATAATCTATCATATAAATATGAAACTGGAACATTAAATGATGTGAAACTTATGCTGGGAAGTGTAGGGAGAAATACTGTATTGCAAGCAAAACTCTTCGTAAAGAGTGTTGCTGAATTTCACTGATGATTCTGAGTGTAGAATTAGCTGAATTTTGGAGTTTTGAAAATTGAATGCATAATGTACTTGGCAAAAAGTAAAATCAAAGGCATCATTTGAAATGTCTAAAGACTGTCTGTGGGGGAGGGCGTACTTCATTGTTAAATGATACCGGATGTGCTGCATATTTGAGTGGGGTTTTCATCTGAAATTCCCTACACATTGGTCTGTTTTTATCATAATTCTGGTAGATGGGTAGTTTTTTGAGAATTTTCTCATCAATGGGGTCCATAATGATGATTCGCATCAAACAACTGAAAATTTCCTTTGTATTTTGCTCGAGAAATTCATACATGGGTCAGAAAATTCCGGATATATTTATGCAAATTGGTTTTAAATTCTTGAATATTCCGTCATACAATTGGGTCCTTTTCTCAAAGTTCAGATACAGATCCAACCATGTTCACAATGAAGTACCCCCCTGGGGTACTGCTCTATCCGTCATAAGTATTACTTTTCACAAAATTCATACTGTATCTAAAATTTCCGGCCTTTCTTGAAAAATCAAGGTAAACAAAGTAAAAAGCAGTCATAAAATAGCTTGTTTTCTTTGAAAAGCTCAAGTTTCTTGCATCGATTAGCTCTTGCATCAATTAGTCATTTGACCAAAAGGAATATGTGAAGTAATTCTTTAATCATTTTGAACTGTTGATATTTGTGAAGAACAAACAAAAGTGTTATTCTGATAAACAGGTTTCAATCAATGTGTATAAATTTCATGAAAAACAACATTTTATGAACAACAACTGGATTCATTGATTTAAGACCACATAAGCTTCAATGTAACAAAAGAGAAAGTGCAATTCTAGCCAATGGGCATGGCATGTGCTTGTCAATCATAAATTCAACACTACACAATTGATTTTCCTTTATACTTCTTCTTGGGAAAATGTCTCAAGTTCACTTTGAAACCTCAATCACATCACAACAATTTCCAAATGGTTCAAAGAGGAGGCTGTTTACTTGCAAAATCTACTGGGTTCAGAAAACCTCCTGTGGTCCATTGAAAGAGGCAGAAAATCCCAATATTCTCACATGAACCAGATGATGATAAACCTGCAAAAAAGTGATAAAAATTGGATTGTGCAGCTGGTAACAAATGTCTCACAGAGGACTGGAGGTTGTCAGAATTAAATTCAAATTTTCAACAAATTCCTGAGAAATAAAATTATCATTTAATTGGCAAGTATCACGTTGGTTGATTTCACTTAAATTTCTGACACAAAATCAGAAGAAAATGCAGAAAATTAAAGATCAAGTTAATCTTATCCCCATTAGCTCAAGTGTGCATTTGGCTTAGCAATAAATCCTTTACAAGCTGTGGTTCTTTGAATTATAATATTTGTTTCATATCAGACACTCAGTTGACATTTTCAATCCATTTCATCTGTATAAAAATTAATACCAGGTGGCCTATTCAAAACACACAGGCCTACCATATAAACAGTAGGAGGTGTACAGTAAAAATGACCATCAGATACCAAGTTTTCAAAGCGAAAATAAAGAAGTTTGCAAATTTTCCTGGAGAATCACAAAACACTGTCGTGTAAAGAAACATGTTGACTACCATTTTACGAAGTTTCATTGAGTGGACAGGTGGGGATTTGTTTCTGGAAATATTTTTATGAAGGGTAGTTGAGGGGCCACCATTTTCGGCCTAAACGTGCTTGCTTGCAAATCTTCTGAAAAAATTTCTTGCTGGGATAAAAGTCTTGAATCAATTACAAAAACCCAAAAGCAGGGTGTTTATGCTGTCTCTTGAACAATTCTGAGCCTCAAATTCCAAGAACTGTCACGTCAGTGTTCATTTGATTAGGAAGAGGTCTTTTTGCCGGTAAGTCGAGATACTATGACTTGAGCAAAGTAACAGGTTTTCACAAGTATTTTGCAAATTTTCCCAGATATCCTACCTTGTCCGCCATGTTCGTTGTATCTTCAAGTTTTGTTTTCACGAAGTTTGATTGAGTGGACAGGACCAGTTTTTGGACAATATTGATTTGAAGAAATCTCCATTTTGTGCGAAAACTCCATGAATTTGGTCACAGCAACTGAGACATTTTCCGAAGCTTCTTTGATGTATATTTGGAGATCTTCTGCTTTGGCAGCTTCGCCAACCTCCCACGAGACTGTTTTGATTTGAATCGGGCGAAAATTTTGGCGCGCAGACGGCGATCGGGTGCTAAAACCAGAGTCTGGCATCCGCCAGCTTCAATCCGGCCCGCCATGTTTTTCCTTGGGAGGAAGTTTGCGGCCAGCCTCGTTTTGCATTTCTTCACTGTGTTACCGTTGGCTAGACCAATTTTTGTGAAACTGATACCCTTGACCAGACTAAATTCTACATAAAAAATACCACGAGATGTCGTTTCCTACACAAAAATTGCCAAATTATTGCCTTCTCTTGTCCAAAATCGCAAAAGTGTCAGATTTCAAGAAACGAATTACGAAAATTTGACATTGCCTTAACCAAACTTGCCAAAGAATACTAAAGTTGCCAAAAAGTATACCCTTGGCCAGAGTTGGAGTTCGAAAAAGTATATCCTTGTGAACGGCAGATCCCCAAGTACCTTTAATATGGAAGAAACCCCTCCCCTCCCCCCTCAACGAATAAAGGGAATAATCACACGGGCAAGTGAAACGAAGCAAGCAGTGGATTAAATACTAAAGTATGTGTCAACGGGTTTGGAATGATTGCAAACTAGTTAGATTAGAAAATAATTCTGAAGATAGCGTCAGAAAGGAGAAGCATGCTATAGCGGCCTTTTGTGACCAAATGAGCATAGAAAAGTGATTTTATAGATATTCATGATAAAATTAGCCCTTAACTGGAGACAAATTTGTACGGTGTTTCCCAAACTGTAAATCTCAACTTATGTGACAATTTTTTTGACGATTTTATGTCGAAAAGACAAATGGCATTTCTTCCTAATATATAGTGGATTCCTTCACAGGGATAAGCCAATTGAAAGTACAAGATCTGCTATTCATTCTAATTTGCAAGCTTCTCTCTCTCTTCATCGGTTTACACGCATGCGTGCGTCCGTGTTAGCCATCAGACTTCTCCACTGTTCTCTGTTGGTCGTCGTTCTTCTGAATACATTTCTGCTCTGCTCAGTCCATTTCTCCATGTCACTTAGCCACGATATCTGTGGCCTTCCTTGCTTCCTTTGCCCGTTGTCGTTTCCTTCAATAATTAACTTTTCCAAGCTGCCTTCCTTCCTTATCATGTGCCCAAACAGTCTCATCTTTCTTTTCATGATGTTTTTACGTAGCTGGAGTTGTCTTTTACATTTCTGTAGCACACACGCGTTTGCTTTCTTTTCACGCCAAAAATATTCTCAAAATTCTTCTATAGGCCCAAATTTCAAAAGCATCTATTTTTTCATCATTTTTTCTTCAAAGCCCAAGATTCACTTCCATAGCTCATAACAGGAAACACAATTGTGTCAATCAATCTTAACTTTAGTCTTGTACTCACGGCTTTGCTCTTCCAGATTTTTTCCATTTTCATTGTAGCGCCCTTTGCCATTCCTATTCTTCGTTTAATCTCTTCAGTGCTGTCTCCTTTGAAATTAATGGTTCATCCTAAATAAACAAAACTGCTTACTTCCTCCAACTCATCATCGTCTAACTTAAAACCTTCTCTTGTTTCTCTGTTTTCATCTACCACCATAATCTTTGTCTTTTTTGCATTCAACAACAACTCTATCTCTTCATTTTCTCTCTTTAAATCGCTTAACAGCTTTAACAATTCTTCTTTGCTGTTACATATCACAACCGTGTCATATGCAAATCTTAGATTTGTTATCTTTTCGCCTCCAATCGTTATTCCACCTTCAAAACCTTCCAATGTTTTCCTCATGATATTTTCGGCATACCGGGTGAGCCATAAAAAAGTTCCCACTTTTGAAAATTCATAGCATCAAGAGTACTTCACAGATTTAAATGATTCAAATTCTAATTGAAAGCCGAAAGATCAAAGTAGTTTTGTGATTTTTCTCGCTGTCTTTCGAGCACTAGAAATGCAGGTAAATTCAACTTTACAAAAATTTCATGGTTGCAAAATGACTAAAAAAGGGCTTAAAACATTGATCAAATCATAAGGCACTCCTCACACACAACAATAAAGAAAATGAGAGATATCCTCTGCACATTTATTGCCATGGGATTTAAAATCTTTAGTATTTGTTTGAAAATCAATGTATTATAACACATGAGAGAGATGAAATGCCCATTGCGTATTGTTCTGCGCGAGGAGAGTATTAACGATTTGATCAATGTTTTAGGCCCTTTTTCAGTCATTCTGTAACCATGAAATTTTTATAAAGTTGAATTTACTTATACTTCTAGTGCTGGTAAGACGGCGAGAGAAATCACAAAAATATTTCGATTTTTCGTCTTTTAACTAGGATTTGAATCCTTCAAATCTGTGAAGTACTCTTGGTGCTGTGAATTTTCAGGAGTGGGAACTTTTTTCTGGCTCACCCGGTATATGTTACACAAGGATTGTGACATTATGCAGCCTTGTCTCACCCCTCTCTTCATGTTGAACCATTCTGAATTAACATAGGTAGCTCTGACTGGAGATTCCTGATCCTTGTATAATTTAGCAATAAGAGTTATTAGATGCGCAGGAAAACCCATTTCCTGCATTGTCTTCAACAACTTTATGTGATTTACATAGTCAAATGCCTTTGCATAATCTATGAAGCACATGTAAAGAAGTTTTTTGTGATTTCCACACTGTTCTATGATGTTTCAGATCCTGACTATCTGCTCACGTGTTCCCTTCCCCTCGTTAAAACCACCTTGCTCTTCGGCTATCTCAAATTTATAATTTGGTCTAATTTTTAATGTTATCACTTTCAAAAGTATCTTGCCAGCATGGTTGATCAAGCTAATCGTTCGATGATTTGCATATTCCTTCAGATTTCCTTTCTTCGGCTATGGATAAATACTGCTCTGCACCGATCCATTGGCCACTCTCCACTTTTCCAGATTTTTGTACATAAGCTCCACGTTATGTCAATGCTAAATTCACCTAATTCTTTCCACAATTCAATTGGAATGTCATCTGCACCTGGTGCTTTTCCTTTCTTCAAAACTTTCATTGCTTCCTCGATCTCTGATCTTAGAGGCGTTGATTCTATCTAATCCAGATTCAGGTCAATTTTAGCTTCTTGTTGGTCAGTTTTGTCGTATAATTTACTGCAGTATTCTCTCCATGGATCTTTAATTGCTTCTGCTTCTGTGAGCGTGTTGCCGTTCCTGTCGTTGATAACATCTAATTTTGTTGTCCCTTTCCCAGTGATCTCTTTTAGTACCTTATAGACTTTCTTTGGATCACAGTTCGCTTGTTCTAATTCTTGACACTTTCCCTCTAGATCTTCCTTTATTGTCTTTAAGGTTACGGTAAACGCTTGTGTAGGTCAAAAATGTCGATTTTCAGATTTCCTCAAATCTCAACAGCCCAACTTTTGAGAAACACAAAGATAGCATCTCTGGAAAGGAACTACAATTTTTCACACAAAGTTTTCCGATGTGGCTCAACTGTTAATCCTAGTTTTTGACCTATTAAGCCGCTCGCATGCTTGAAAACAAATATGAAACCACATTATTTGTATCAATCCCTTTGTTTAAATGGGTGAATTGCTTTTAAAGCCTAAATGGCTTGACCCGGACTACGATGTGGCTTACGTGTTCCAGATGTGTACATTGCGAGTGCCATGGCTAAAATCCTGTTTTCTCACGACTCACAGATCCATGCGGTACAGGTACGAAAAAACTATTTTGTACTCTTTGAAAAAATCGAATGGCTCGAAATTTGCACAAGGCCAGGGCAGACTTGCCGCTAGCAAAAGGTGTCCCAAAATCTGTGTATGTCCTCTGGTCCGTCTTTTATAGCCAAAGACAACTGTGGGAGGGCACAAATATTATTTGCCCAATTCTCGAAAGCGGATAGTTTTGAGGGAAGGAAGAATTAAAAAAATCCCAGACACTGTTTGGAAGCTTAGAATCTGCACATCCTGCTGATATAAGTCAGAGTTTGGTACATCAAACGCAAGGGTACAAAATAGCTTTTGAAGGTGGTACACTCTTTTAAGCAATACATTTGCCTGGACAACGTAATTTTACAATATTTCCCAAATATTTTGCTATGACTAGAATCCCCACATTGTTGTGCATCGAATGATGTAAGTTTAACTATGTTCCATTGATAGTTTGGCTTTTTGGGAGAGAAAACCAAATCTCGTGTTACAAACGTTTACCGTAACCTTAATCGATTTTTTCTAACTTTTTATTCAACTGTCTCCATCCCTGATCTTTGCCTTCTACTTTAGCTGCTTTTTTCACTCGTTATTGACATTATTTACTGAGAAATCTATTTTTGTTTTACATGTTTTGTTTCTTTGCAGCCCTATCTACGGTTTCCTTCATCAATGCAACAGAACCATAAACCTATTTTGCACTTCTACCGTGTAACTTTCTGGAATCTCTTGGAGATCATATCATATCGTATTGAGCATACAGCTCAAATCCTTATTGGGTGCTGAAGCACGCGGACATCATCCAATTTCACGGTGCTCAGCCAATCGAATCGCCGCTTTCTAACCCCCCGATATCAAATTGGTCGTTGGAAGGGAATTCTTGAGTACCCTCACGAAAATTGAAATGGCTACTAAGTTACAATAATTACATGTAATTATTTTTTGAAAAATCGGTAGAAGAGATGCCCCTTTGCAGTTTGTAGCGTGCGTGGACAAATATCTCATTTGGAGCCGAAATTGTATTCACTTTCCGGTCGACGAATATTGACCTTCGAACTAACCCAAACACTTTCCCTTCTTTTATATTAAAAGGCGATTGATAAAATTCGCTACAAATAAGATATAAGGATAAAATCTTAGCAATTATGGATAATTTGTTTCGTTCCGTCTTTCTCTGCCCTAAGAACTAATACAAAGTAAAAACACTTTGCACTCCTTCTTTTATATATGAAAATCTTTTTGGCTGCTTGGTAATTTGATGAATAGATTTTACACAAAACAGCAAAGCAAGAAACAGTTTTGAAAGCAGCTTTGTCGTATCTATTCTTGAATCAATCCAATCAAACAAAAGGAACAAAGCTTTAAACGTTTAGCGCAGAAAACAAATTGCATTTTCAGATGTATCTTGATGTTTGCTACTAAAAACTGGCAAGCTAGAGGAGAAAGATAATCAGCCACAAGAGATCTCAAGATACTCACTGCACAAAAAGGCCCCAAGTTGGCTGCTTGCATTTACATGCGGAAGAACTTGGCAAGACGGAATTTGTCATCGGCAAATGAACAGGAGGATCCTCTTTCTTCTCTTTCTTTTTTGGTTTCTCGTTTTAAATGCTTTGTATTGATCGAAATGAATCACTCATCTGAGCATTTCTGCAGGATTTCTCAATTAGACCAAGTTCATTCTTATTATAACATCTAAATTCAGAACCTACATCTGTTCCTTGTGTTCTATTCTATCAAAAGTACATGTTCTGTGTGTAGCGTGACTTTAAACTAAGAGCACCGCTTCGTTCGAGGAAAATACTTTTAAGCATTCGTAGTACACCACTTTTAGAATAATTCCACGTTTCTGAGCATGCGCAGTAGCAATTTATCCATGACCAGGGCTTTTTTGTCTCGAATAATTTAGTTCTTCAAATAACTCCATTCTGATGCTAACCTGCGTTGAAAATCGTGAGATTTGCTCACATAAAGCCCGTTTATGGGATGTTTTACCATTGAATTAACGCCAAAACGGGTCCATCTTTCGACGCAATTTCCAGAAAACTTACCACGCGCCCAGACGTCCACCCTTGTCTTCTGACTTGCCTAATGATGCAGTTAACGATTACGAAGAGTGAATTCCGGGCACAAAAAAATGTCTACAGGATCGACTGGATGATTACAAAGTCCATCCTGAGCTAAGCAAGCATAAGAAAATCTGAAAATTGATTTTTTCATAACCCCAAATGATCGTTGATGCTGTTTTTAGCTACAGTCAGAGAGATGAGTGTTGCTGCTAAAGTCCAGAAGCGCCGGGAGGGGGGGGGCA
Source organism: Aurelia coerulea (assembly GCA_039566865.1). Taxonomy (NCBI): domain Eukaryota; kingdom Metazoa; phylum Cnidaria; class Scyphozoa; order Semaeostomeae; family Ulmaridae; genus Aurelia; species Aurelia coerulea. The sequence continues at coordinate 15,808,369 of CM076944.1, forward strand.
AGGGGGGGCGGTCGCCCCCCAAATATTCTCCAGGACCACTTTTCTAATTCGTCTAATTCCGGTGTAAAATTATTGGGGGGGGGGGGGTAAGGCCGATGATCTTTGGCAATTATAATGTGAGTATCGGTTTGTACAATCTTGCTGTATTATTACATTTTCCAACGATCTGTAGGGCACTGACTCAGAATTTTTTTTCTGGTCGCGAAGGCCCTAGACCCCCGTTTTATGTGCCCTCCGAACTTGCACATCTCAACAACATAGCTTGTGAAAGATCCAAGTCAACATCTTTTTCACAAACCAAATGAGGAGAAAGTAGTTCTGTATAGGATGGGTAGTAGGGTAAGATTCTTTCGGAGAAATGATGGAAAGTGAATGGTAGAGTCGTTCTAAGCCAATGTATAGGTTGGATTTTTGAAAAATTTCCGAGACAAACTATCACAGAACTGTCAAAATTTCCATTTTGAGGCCAGGCAAATTGGATTGTTAGAACGGTTCTGGGACAAATTATAGTGTGTTTGGGCAAAAATTTTTCTGTGGTGGTAATTCATAAAAATACTGTTACCTAATTATGAAAGTTTTCAATTGGGCACTGGTAAAGATGGGATGCATTCTGAACCAAAGAATATCATATTTTTACAAAAATAGTTTCGAGGGGATGCTAATTTAAACAACTGTTACGAAATGATCAACAATTCTATTTCACCACCAGGTAACATGTGATCGGTAGAAGTGTTCTAAGCCAAAGTAAAGGGCGTGTCCCCGAAAATTTTCCTGGGGGCTTTGCCCCCAGACCCCCTCATCCAGTGGCGGATTTGACGTGAGTGCCATGAGTTTGGGAACTTAGTCAAGATTTCATAGATAGATTTGTCTCTGAGAATAGAATTACGATAATTATGAAATGAGATCCGCGATGAAAATAACAAACGATTTCAAAATCTGTTCAATTGCGCTTATATAAGGGGCTACAAACTAGGCCCCTTATATGTGTCAATAAGGCAAAATTTGGCTGGCTGAAGGAGAAACATTTGAGGTAAACTTAGGCCTTATGATCAGACAAAGGTCCAAAATTGGTTTCGTGGGATGCTTCTCATTTCAAATTTTATCAGTTATTAATAAGTTAAGAAAAATTTGACAGCATTTTAAGGCAATCTAAAGGACGTGGCTGCAAAAATTTTTTCGTGGGAGTACCCCCGCACCCCCTAGCTTCGCTCACCTTCGATCTCATCATGGGAACGCATTAAAATATCCGGCTAGATCCGCCCCTGAATATATACTGAACTGGAAGCTTCTGCTGGTCCCGATGCCCTCTTTTTCACAAACCATATACTTCAGATTTCTGAATCTGAGAGAACTTGACATCCCTTCGATAATTCCATTACGGAGTGACGTTTTAGATTCGTTGCGGAAATTTTTGGAAATTCGAAGTTCGTCGTTCGGTCGCCGGTAGGACGTCATTTTCTAACTGTGGTACCCTACTTGTGTTATTTCAACAGACTCATTTATCTTTATGTCAACTTAAAAAGGGGTGTTGGCCGCATTTACAGCCAAAGTAGAGGGCGTGGTCCAAGAAAATTTTTCTGGGGCTCCGCCCCAGACCCCGTTATCTTTCGCCCCCCCAATAAAAAATCCTGGCGGCGCCACTGCTAAAGTCACCTTCAATAGAAAATCAAGCGCCTTGTATGTCTCAAATTAGATGTCATGTGAGATTTACGATAATGCAAAATTACTTATGTTTATGCAGAACCCTGCAGAACGTTTCTATTCGCGGGCATCTAGTTTGAGACAAGCAGTCACGAAAATAACCTCTGTGCAGAATCATATGCATGAAGATGTTTTGGTTCAGTGTGAGCCTCCAAGGTTGAATTATTTGCATTATGAATACTATCAATAAGTGGCTAATGATGCGTTCGTTATAGAAAACGATTGTTGTAACATCATTAAGCTGCCAATGAAGTCAAGAACGTGCCAATTCTGAGTAATTTTGTTGTTGTGCCAGGGTAAACATCATGGTGATTTATCCATCTTACGGTGTCAAATCTGTCTAACATGAAATAACCCGACGTCAAACTTTGTTATATGATCGCGGGAAACTTCTGTCTTGTATGCGCTTTCTGTGCGCTTTCTTTATTTCAGTGCTAATTAGGGGAGATAAAACGTTAATCAATTGTTTTAACGAGCGTGACGGACTTTCTTTCTTTCTTTCTCTCTTTGTTTCTGACTTTCTTTCTGACTGACCTGGAGCCCCCTTAAAAAATTACAAAGTTGGACTTTGTAATCAAAAACCATTTTGTAATATGTCTAATGGTTGTTTTTCTGTGAACTAACAAAGTTGCGAGAATCTTCAGTTTTGAATCCAATGTTTGATCAAGCTGCTTTTGAGAAACCACTCATTCCTATTAAAACGATTGAAAGTGATATAGTTGTCCAAAACATTTAAGCTATGGCTCATTTGAAAGGAAATAGCTTCTTCTACTGGAAAGGAATTTAGAACAAGTTTAAGGAATTGAATATAATTTTTCAGAATATTAAGATTATTTCATGAAAGACAACTTTGAATTATATATTTTTATTGATACATCTAAGATACGTTTTTAAAAAGTGCATAGTGTTGCACACTAAAGCCGATAGCTTTTCTTCTAAGTAGAACCATATTAGAATAGAAAAATCAATGAATTACAAGTGGGAAAATATGGATTATACGGTTTGCTGCAATTTTAAATAATCATGTCTGATTTTCGTGACTGGGTTTGAAGATAACTACGTTTAACAAAATAACGCGAATTTACAACATAGGGCTCAAATCTTTCACATATTTAAACAGGTCGGTGCAAAATTCTACTGCATTTTTCTTTGCATTGGATGGCTTGAAAGGAACTCATGTTACTTTGTTGTAAATCTGCCGTGGAAATTTTTTGATATCTTGATTTTTTTCAAAATGGCGGCAATTTGATTAGTTTGGAAAAAATTGACGGACAATTTTGAAAAACTTTAAATCATCGCAAATTCTAATTTGATAGAGAAAACATCATATAACCTTCAAGAAAATCATAGTTTATGAAGGTCTACAATATGGTGGCAAGCAGAAATCTGTAGCTTTTCTAGTTTGGGACTTAGAAATTTGATGACACCATAGCCTCAAATTTGATAAATGCCGCCATATTGAAACTAATGAAGATATCAATAAATTGCCACGGCAGATTTACAGAAAAAAACCTAAGTTCCATCCAAGCAATTTATTTCAAGGAAAACTGCGATATAATTCTAAACCGACCTTTTTAAAGATTTGAGCCCAATGTTCGAATTTACTCTTTCTCCAATTTCTCGTCTTTATTCGAAAACTCTATAATTTACAGTGATCTCGTCGATGAGCCCGAATATGGCTCTCTCTAGCTCTAGTTCGCAAGTTTGTGTAACTGTTTGCTCTTTACCTTTAACTTTTAACTCGCTAAGTCGCTCAATCACTAGACTTCCAAATTGCTAAATCGTTAAATAAATGTTAGCCGTATCCGTTTATATAGGTTTCTGTGTGGCAGTTTCTAGATCTACTGTGTCACGCTTACTACTTAATATTTCTAAATTACTGAGCTATACGTGAGAACGCTCTCGAAAACTATTACGTCATCTATTGAAACGAATTACACGAAAACGAGGCTAAATGGCCGAAGCGACAATTGCGATGTTCCAGAATGTGGATCTGGAAAGTTCCAAAGCTACCACTAATAATTACGCAGCGATAAATGTTGCATCAGCGTGTGAAATTCCTATTATCACAATCAGGAGGTATGGCCAACGAAATCTACTATCGATGGTTTTGGTAAGGAAAAGTCTTCAACTACAATCAAGCATGCTTTCTAAATAACCAAGACTCTAATCATATGATCAAAATTGGATACTGCCAGTGAGACTAAATGCAGCAGATTTTGTCCATACGACATGTCCAAAATTAATAATTGTTTTGTTTGCATTAAGCTAGCCTGTTATTAGGGAGAACCTTTCAAATGTTTCCAACCTAGAATTCTTGAAAGTACATCTATAATTACGCTTGTGTCTAACGTTTTGAAGTAAAACATATCGAGATTAGGTCCCAGTTCCGAGAAACTGTTTTCAGCAATCGGTCTTTGTGCTCGGTGAGTCGTAAATTTGTTCCTTGTTACATGCGTAAAAACACGTATCACTTAATAACTAGTGTCACGACGAACAGTATCATTTTGACCTCGACGACGACTTCGTGAAAAACAACGCTGATGTGGTCTTAAGTTGACAAATCGATTAGTAATATAGTGACTATCCGGTTAAGTAAATAGACAAGTCCATGTTAGTGACAAAGTAGGGTAAGACGGGGTAAAGTGAACTATTTTGGAGGTTTTTCAAGGATATCCTAAAGATATTGTAGCTGAGGGCAAACCTCTTTATGTTGCTTTGACATTATGTCTTTGGGTCAGTTTATCCAGAAAAAATATTTTTCAAATCTTTTTCCATTGTCTCACAAGAGAGCTTTCTTTGGCGACCGCTCTGCCTAGTTCACTTTACCTCGGACCGGGGTAAAGTGAACTACTTAGCAATTGTTCGATAAAACCAAAATAATGCTGGTAATACCCGAAAACATGGTTTATTTTGCAACTCTAAGGAGTTCTTCGCATGCCAAAACGAAACAAACCCTGAAATTTCACAAGACTGATATCTAAAAAAAATTAAATTGTGACCTATGTTGAGAACGATCTTTGCAGATGAAATATTAACCAAAAACTATTGTCTAAGTCACAAATTCGAGTCAGATTGCGAGACCTGAATACAAGTCGATGAACAATATTGGGAATATTCTTCGAAAATACTCTATTGCATAGAAATACCAAATTACCACGAAGAGAAACAATATTTTCAAAGTAGCTCACTTTGCCCTGAAACATCCGCCCAGAAATAAAACCAAACATAGTTGTAAATCTATAAAAATTATCAATATTCTAATTTCACAGTGATGGCCATTTATCCTTTTCATGTCGATAGGTATGCTTGCTTCATCAAATCCCAACAAAATTCTTGGATCAGTGACCGCATTTTTGAATGAAGGTCAAACTTCGGCTGTCAAATGTTTGGAGGTTTTTCAGGGAGCTGGTGTCAGAATATATTTCTGTGTCAGCAGAGCGAAAAATTATCCTGCAAATTATGATTTTCTGAAGGCAGAATTATGAAACAAATGAGATTGAAAGGTCTTCTTCATCTGACTTCATGTTCACATGAGAAAATGAAAAATCATGGGTAGTTCACTTTACCCCGGTCGAAGCAAAATATCGACTGGACGGTAGATCTTTTAAAATATTATGTTAGCGTACAAAAAAGTCTTTCTTGGCCCTTTCCTTTTGGAAAATGTAAACACATGGTATGTGCTTCAAATCGATCAAAACAATTTTAGAAATGAATTTCATCTAGGGGTCAAAAATTAAGACCAAAGATATGAGCCCACACCTAACAACCATGATTTCCCGAGGTTGTTTTTACTGCCTCGGGTAAAGGAATTTTTTGCAACAACAGGAAGAACTATTTTGCAAAAATGATTTCATTTTCTGTGAGCACATGTAATAAAGCAGTTGGCATAAATCATGTTTTATCATTGCATGTTTGCTTTTGGAGAGAAGCGCGAATGTTCTGAGTAGTTCACTTTACCCCGTAGTTCACTTTACCCCGTCTTACCCTAACAGATCAAACTCATTTCTAGCCTTCTCTAGGATTGTAAAATCTTCCAAATTAACACAATGGCCTGTTTGTTTGACATGTTCCCTAATGGCCGAAGGTGATGACTTAATAGGCTGACCTTTTTTCCTATTCCTAAATGTTCCCTACTTCTAATTAGCAAGTGGCGAGATGTTTTACCTATATAACAGGCCTGGCAACCTGAACACGAGTACTTATATACAACATGGGAGCAAATATTCTTAGGAATGCGATCCTTAAAGGGGAAATAGTTTTCAATACGTCTACCTGAACGAAAAACAACACGAAATTCGACGCATGGGTAAGCCCTACGCAGTAAACTGGATATATTGCGTTTAAGTTGAAGGCTAATTTGGCCTAAGTAAGGCATATAAAAGCACAAGGGCATTTTCTGGACCGTGGTAGGCTTAAGTCTGGGATCAAACTGGTTATTCAAAACCCCCTAACAAAACGGTCAACTAAATGTTTAGGATAACAATTATCGTGCAATACTTTCTTAATAAATAGTACTTGCTTATGAAAGCCAATATAAGTAGAGCATATATGAAGAGCACGATACAGTAAGACTGTAATAAGATTGGTTTTGTAGTTAATAGGAATCAAGCTGCTAAAGTCCGTATAAAGCCCAGTGAATGTTTTTTTACGAAACAAATTAGTAACAAAAGTTGAACCATCCCAAGTACAAAACCAAGACATCCAAAAAGGATAACGAGTTGTTTTCCTCCATGTCATACGTAAATCTTATATTCTGATGTTGTCCGTATCACTTAATTCCCAGAAGATTGTTTATTCACTTTTCGAATTATTTGAAACACTTGCCTGCCTCGCATTTTGTTGGTTTACAAAAGAATACTTTTTACTAGCAGCGTTGAAATAGGTTGTCCAGCAAAGCAGTTGTTCTTTTGCAGTTTGCGTTTCGTAGACAATAGGTCTTGAAATCTTCTGATTTGGTTTTCGCATTCAGTTTAAAAGCCAAAATTCTGACACGTTGCATTCGCATTTGGATGCAGAAAGCAAAGCAAAGCAGACGGGCGTGGTAAGGATCTGGCATTTCGTTGGGTTTTGCGATTTCTTTCACAAGACGACGGTAAGACCTGTCCTATTTTTTCTATCTGTAACGGCCTGTAACAATGTCTGATAATGCCAGTAGAACGTTTTAACACACTACGATTGGGCAAAGCGTTGGTTTAAGGGTTCAAGATCATGTGTATTCGATAGGGCCTTAGCCAAACGCAATTTATGCAAGCAAAAAACGTAGCCATCAGCCTGCAACTTCTTACTTCAGGTATACCAGCATCCAGTGTTTCTGAAAACCGCTCCTTTGATTTGAATAACAATTGAATTTGTCATGCCTTGTGTCATTTTGCCTACTCAGGGCGCTCAGCCTGCCTTGCTTTCAACCAGCTAATACAAGCCACTTCATTTTACTACAATTTCTTATTATCCGATAATTTTTTCTCTAACCAAGATGTCTGTTTCCAGTGTGATTTGGGTTATGTTCCAGGCTATATTTATGTTATATTCACTTGATACCAGAACAGGCTCGAAACATCGCGTTTTTTAGGATCTCAGCTACTTCTGGTACGAAAATCATTCATGTGTCATATTGTCGTTTAATTGTTATAGAAACATGCAAGAAACACATTTTTGTATATTCCAGGCTGCCTATATTTTGTTGATTTATGATTTACTTGCCAATGTAAATCTTTTGGGACCGGTAGCTCCTGCTTGTTTCAGCTGAAGAAATAAGTCATTGGAATGCGATAAACTATGAGGTGTCACGAATAAAGTTCCGAGTTTTGGGCGGGTTTTGATATTTTCATAGATCCTCCCAGTCATGTTTGCATTTATTCGCTTTTTGTGTTTTGTTTTTTGGGAATAACCCCCAAATCAGCACGGCTATCTTCAACGGGGAACGGGGAACGGGGAACGGGGAACGGGGAACGGGGAACGGGGAGAGGGGAGAGGGGAGAGGGGAGAGGGGAGAGGGGAGAGGGGAGAGGGGAGAGGGGAGAGGGGAGAGGGGAGAGGGGAGAGGGGAGAGGGGAGAGGGGAGAGGGGAAGAGGGGAAAGGGGGAAAGGGGAGAGGGGAAAGGGGAAAGGGGAAAGGGGAAAGGGGAAATCCACGAGCGAGCCCTTTGATTTCTTTACAATGATTCTACAAGCTCTTATGACGACTTACTTTCTAAAGCTGGGAAATGCACTATGAGAATCAGTCGTCTTTAGAACTCTTTGTATTGAAATCTATAAAACTGTCTCAAAACTAAATTCCCCTTTTATGCAGGTTCTTTTCAAACTAAAACAAACAACAACGTCAGCAAGGAACCCAAACGAATTAATTCATCATAGACCAAACCAAGTTACTTTTGGTTCAAATAGTCTCTTATCGTTAGGACCACAAATTTGGTATGCTTTGCCGAAAAATATTAAATTAGCCGAGAACATTCAAACATTTAAGAGACTAATAAAACAATGGGTTGGTCCAACTTTGCAGCTGCAGTATTTGTAGCTAGCAAACGAAATACGTACATTTATTTACTGCTAGTAGCGAGATATTCGATTTAGATTAGTTTCAATTAGACGCTAGAATATAATTGAATTAAACTAAGATAACAAACAAAACAAAGCCCTACAATGTGCAGACGTCACGAGGCGCACAACAGCAACAACAACAGAAACTGATAGGCAGTTTCTTAAATTTTTGGGCCATTTTGCCACCAAAAGTTTCTGATGTGTTTCTTATATTTTTAATGCCGGAAGTGTAGAGTTAATTTTGTTTTGTCTAAAGGCTCCCAAATTACTTAGTAAGATCTCAAAACAAGTAACTAACATTAATTCGCACTCAAAATATTGTCCAAACAGCTGCTATAACTGTACATTGTCAAAATATTTTGAGTGCGATAGGAAAATTAAAATTGTCAATTACAAAAGTTTCTTAGCTTTTTCAATTCAGATAGGGTTGTTCTTAACTTTCGAAAAATTGAGCCTACCGTTTCTCATAAGTGGTTTCTTATAAAAAATGAGTGTATGTAATATCTAAACATTGGAAAAACTTCAGGAAAAATTTTGTTTTGAAATTTTCGCGAGGGCACAGGTTGCGAACATGACGATTGTAAAAGAAGATTCAAAAAACTCGCAAGAAACTCTGAGTACTCAAAATCTGATCATTTTAAGAAACATTCAGTACTGGCCCAAATTCTTAGTTTCCTATAAAAAAATACATGTATACGGTCTGCTATCTGTTGCTTATTTTGTTTTTATCAGAAGCTAGTTTTTTTTAGAGTTTTGTTCAGTTCCATAGCCTGTGTAGGCAACAGTTTCATAGCATTAGACAACATCTTCCAACATTCTAGAGTCTTTCTCTTAATCCAAAGTTCATACCCAGGACAGATTTCATTCTGCTAGCTACGGGCGGAAAATTGAAATAGTTGCAAATGTGCACTTGCAAGCAGTTGGTAGATACCTGATGGTAATGGGGGTGCCCCTCGCAGCAATTTTATCTCCATAATACATGTATTTTATAAAAGAAACTGCCTATAAGAAACTCAAATCTCAGATGGCCTAAAAAGTAAGAAACTCCAGTACTGAGAAAATGTAATTTAAGAAACTATTTATTTTGAAGAAGGGAATCCTTAACATCTTTTATTTTATTTTCACTCGTTTCCTGTTTCATACTACTCGGGTGGTACTTGAGTAAGTCTAAACATTGGAAAGGCTTCAAAAACTCTATTTTGAAACGTTCAGGGGGGCACATGTGGTGAACATGAAGGTTGTTATGGAACTTTTAAGAAAACGGTAAGAAACTTCTAGCACTCAAAATCTGATAATTTTAAGCAACTATTAGTACTGGCCAAAATTCTTAGTTTCTTATAAAAAATACGTGTATGCCTGTGCCGCGAGGAAAAGGTACATGAATGTCGTAACTCTCAGTATTGCATGTTCTGAATGTTCTGAATTTACATCTGTTCTGAACGTTGTGCTGAACAGTTGCTTATACAACGGTAGAGAGAGAGACAAAACACTATTTTGGAGTACATTTTGCCATTTCGGCTCGAGTATTTTTCATGTTTGAAATAGATTCGTGTGGGCCATGCCTTGTGGATGAAGTAAGTTTCATGACTGAAAATTCGTACACAACAGGCCGAGAACTGTGCCGCAATGAAGTCATGACATCTGAAGACCAAACCAAATGATGTGAGAATTTAATTGAAAGGGAAGGTATAGGAATATCTACAGCTGAGAAAGGTATGCATTCCCCAAGGAAAGTTAAAAAGTTCAAATAAAACAAATTGCCTTTAAAATGTACCGTTCTCCGTTTTTCGTTCTCCGTTTTTCGTTCTCCGTTTTTCGTTCTCCGTTTTTCGTTCTCCGTTTTTCGTTCTCCGTTTTTCGTTCTCCGTTTTTCGTTCTCCGTTTTTCGTTCTCCGTTTTTCGTTCTCCGTTTTTCGTTCTCCGTTTTTCGTTCTCCGTTTTTCGTTCTCCGTTTTTCGTTCTCCGTTTTTCGTTCCCTGTTTTAAAAATAGCCAATCAGCAATCAGTAAACAGAGATTTATTACCGGTCATTATTTCCAACTGATGTAATAGCGTTTGAAACTGCTCCAGATTCTAACATGATGTTCTTTTATTGCTTCAGAATAATACTTGCAACTTTGTTAAAGGCAACGTTCAGCCGCGTAAACATTCTTATCAAAATATGCTGACGTGATGCTGGCGGGGGGCCTCGAGGGGCGCGCGGTGATTGGCAGAATTTAACAGATCACATGCAAACCAAAGTTTCAGCTCCGAAAGCGCAATCGCAAGTAGGTCAACAGTCTGCTTAGATCGCTTCCTTGCCCGTGTCACGTAGGGTTGGCATGGCCCCCGCAGAGCCGCGGTACTCATTAACTTTTCTCATTTTATCAATATTTATACACGAAAAAAAACCTTTCAGCGTATTTACAAATTATTTCAAAGAAAAAATTTTAAAAAAAATTTGTAAATAATTTAGATATGCTGCTCTACCAAGGGGTCGTGTTCGGGTCGTGTAGGTTCAAAGATACTTTCTAAAACCTGTTTTAAAACGAGCGATTGATTCTTGTTCTCGAATGTTGTCCGGGATATCATTCCAATTTTTGACACCAGAGAAGTAGAAACTTCGCTTTGCATATTCTAACCTAACTTTGGGAATTTGCAGATCTCCATGATTTCTGGTTCTATGCTCTGAAATCATGGATCTTTCAGTGAACTTATGGCGAAGATTTTCGGGACAAAGGTCATGCAGAATTTTATATGTCATGACTCCTTTGTCAAATGAGAGCAAAGACTTTACATTGAGCCATTTACAGTTTCAACCGTCCTTATATTTGGCGTCCAGTATTAGCTTCTTTGCCCTTGTCTGTAGTCGTTGCAGTTGGGATAGTTTGGTGTTGGAAAGAGTACTCCAAACAATGTCGCCATAGCGAAGGTGGCTTTCAAAGAGAGCTTTGTAGACCTGGTCAAGTTTCCTTTGCGGGAAGGATGTCTTTCAGCTTTCTCAGGGAGCTCAAGCCCCCTTTCAGCTTGTTTTTTGATAGTTTTGTACTGCTCTTTCCAAGTAAGGCTTTCATCGATGTTGATTCCTAAATATTTTGTCTTGTCAACCCTTTTGATAACTTCATTATTGAGGACAAGATCTGGCAAATCATCACCTACCCTATTCAGTTGTCGCCTATGGCTTATAACCATATATTTACTTTTGCTGGCATTCAAACTAAGTTTATTGATCCTCATTCAGTTCGATATATTTTCTAGCTCGTTTTTCAAATCTGTTAGAAGTTCATTCAGGTTTTCCGACGCGATATTCACACCTGTATCATCGGCATACATATTTGGGTTCATGCTTTCCAGACAGTTCTCAAAGTCATTAATGTATAGTATGAAAAGCAAGGGTCCCAAACACGAGCCCTGCGGAATACCACACTTTATGCTGCTTATGCTGGAGCTAGATCCATCAAAATAACAGAACTGCTCCCTATTGGTCAGATAAGAACTGAACCAGTCGTGGGAAGTACCGTCGGCACCATACTCTCGTAACTTTGACAATAAGATTTTATGGTCAACGGTATCGAATGATTTTTGAAGATCAAGAAATATACTCAAGTTTATTTTATCCTCATCAGAGTTCTTGAACCATGGGTCTATAACATTCAATAGACATGTCAGTGTACTGTGCAGTTTTTGAAATGCAAATTGGTTCAAACAAAGTTTGTTTTGCTCTTTCAGATACTCCATTAATTGGTCGTGTGCAATTTTTTCTAATATCCTCGACACAACTGACCATCCTGTTCAAAATGCATCAGAAAGAACCAGAGTAGTGCTGTTTGCTTCAACTGCAAGCTGAAGTCTCACTTGAAATGTATGACAGATCGTTTTGCTGATAACTCAGAAGAGCTTTATTGCAGAACTTGCAGTGTCGACAAATTTCCCAATTTAGAGAGTGAAACCCCCGAAGAATGGGTACACGAAGAGCTAGATAGTTTCTGCAGTAAGAACAGGGGTCTTAAATTTTTCCATCAAAACATAAATGGGTTACTTTGTAAAATAGAGAAAGTCAGGTTGCTACTAACGGGGACTCACCGAAACATCCATGCATATGGCCTAACGGAAACCCACTTGCACCGTTCAGTACTAGATGAGGAGCTATACATAGACGGCTACACTCTTGAGCGGGCAGACAGAGGTAAAGGTCATTACGGGGGCGTTCTCTGTTATATTCGCAATGACATTCAGTATCATAGAAGGAGAGACCTTGAGTCCCCTGGTCTGGAAGCCATCTTCATTGAAATTTTCATCGTAAAATCAAAATCCATCTTGCTGTGTTTTGCCTATAGACCCCCTGATAACTCGGCCTACAGCGACAGAAACTTCACAGCGAAATTCCAAGAAATGCTTGAATTAGCAACAAATGAAAATAAAGAAACCATTCTTGCTGGCGACTTAAATTGCAATTACTTGGTCCCTAATGATCATAAAGAAATAAAAGATGCCCTACGAATCAATGGATTCAAGCAACTTATCCAGTCACCAACAAGGACAACAAGGAAAACAAAAACGCTGATCGACATTATTGCAACAACAGATAAAACTAAGATTTGCAACTCTATTGTCCATGCAAATTCATTTAGTGATCATGATCTCTCAGGAATTGTTAGAAAAATGCACGTGCAAAAGTTCGTCCCAAAGACAATTTTAACGCGAGATTTTTCAAAATACAATAAAGAAGCTTTCAAAGATGACTTGCAGAACGTTGATTGGATAGAAGTCTTACAGACTGGACAAATCAACGAGAGAATAAACGCAGGTTGGGATTTATTCAAGCAGAAATTAACAGCAGTGATTGATCGCCACGCTCCTTTCATTGAAAGACGTAAACGAGGGCGTAGCTGCACGTGGTTAACCAAAGAAATAAAGCAAAAAAATGCACGAGAGGGATTACCATCTTAGGAAAGCAAGGCAGACTGGTTGTGAACGTGAATGGTCAGCTTACAAAAGGCTACGTAATGCAGTAACGAAAGAAATCCGGCAAAGCAAAGCCAATAGCTGCCGAAAGATGTTCCGAGACAACATAGAGAAGCCAAAAGACTTTTGGAAACAAATTAAGCGATCATATCCTTCAAATAAGAAAAGTCCAACATCTAATGTGCTTCGTGTTGAAGGTGAACTTGTTTCTGATAAAAAGAAGATATCAAACGGATTCTGTTCCTTTTTCACCAACATTGGGTCTTCCCTTCAAAGAGATGCCTCTACGTTGAATAGTAAAACTTGGCAATTTTTCAATGGAAAACCAATTTCTACACAGATCAACCCGAAATGTAACGTATTCAAGTTCAGGACTATAGAACTGAATGAGATAACAACAGCCTTAAGATCAATAAAGGTTTCCAAATCTGCTGGTCCAGATAACCTACCTGCACAACTTATAAGGGATGGTGCTGAACAGATCGCGGCAATTTTATACTTTCTAGCAAATCAAAGTCTACGATCAGGATCTTTTCCGAACAGCGAGAAATGTGCAAGACTGACTCCGATTTACAAATCTGGTGAAAGGTCCAACTTTGATAACTACAGGCCTATTTCTGTATTAAACATCCTATCTAAAGTGCTAGAGAGACTTGTTCATCGACAACTCTCAGAGTACCTAGAACGTAACAACCTCCTTTCTTGCAGTCAGTTTGGGTTTCGACGAGAACGATCAACGCAGCATGCAGTAACTCTTTTCACTGAACACATCCGAAATAACATGGAACAGAGTCGCTGCACAGGCGCATTATTTATGGACTTACGCAAAGCTTTCGATACTGTCCATCATGGAACACTGCTTGAAAAGTTAAGATGTTATGGCATACAAAATACAGAGCTTGATTGGTTTGAGGACTATTTATTCAACAGAAAGCAGTTTGTCTGCTAAGATCAATCAACATCACAAACTGAGCAAATAACATATGGGGTACCTCAAGGATCAATCCTTGGGCCTCTCCTATTCATCATTTTGATCAATGATGTTCATTTGGTATTGGACAAATGCAAAATTCTTATGTATGCAGATGACACAGTGATATTCTTCTCGGAAAAATTGGTAGAGGCTGTTGAAGAAGTCCTGAATCAAGAGGCAAACTTAGTTGGTAAATGGTTTGCGAACAATAATCTAATACTGAATCTCAAAAAAGGCAAAACTGAACTCGTTATCTACGGTACAAGTCAAAAACTAGCGAAACAACCGTCATGTAATGTCTCTCTGAATGGCACTCCGATAAACCAAACTACGAGCTATGAATATTTGGGAATCACCCTTGACAATCACCTAACAATGAGTATGCAAATTGACAAGATCTACAAGCGAGCCTTAAGTCGAGTAAAACTCCTGCAAAGAATTCGTCCCAACATCTCTCCACTTGTTGCGGAGAAAATATATAGCGTTATGATAAGGCCTGTGCTACTCTACCGCTATCCCATTTATCTAAGCGTAGGTGAAAGTGCCAAGAAAAGGCTGCAGTCAATCCAAGACAGAGCCCATAAGATCATAGCTCCTACTAAGTACACGACCCTGAAGATGGACACATTGGATCAAATCCGGAAAAAACGAGTATCGATCGACGTGTTTAAGTCTTTAAATGATTCTTGCCCTCCACCACTGCGAAACATGTTTCAGCGTTTTAATCATGGCAAGGATACACGAGGAAACGGCTCACGTCTTATATTGCCAAGAGTTAAAACAGAAGCAGGAAGAAAAACATTTGCCTTTCAAGGTGCACTAATTTTTAATGGATTGTCATCCGACCTTCAGAACGAATCTTTCTTTGTAAACTTTAAACGCAAAATAGATAATCTAAGCTTTGCATGATAATCGTATAGTATTTTAGCTTTTAAATTTTTTACTTTGTCAACAGTTTCTTTAAACAGGACCCTTATTGATAGCAGTACTTTACTTTGTACTGAAAAGGTGTATCCTGTATAAATATGTATTATTATTATTATTATTATTATTATTATTATTATTATTATTATGTACTGAAATAGGCCGGTAATTGTTTACATCTGTTTTAGCGCCCGCCTTAAAAATTGGTGTTACTCTGGCTAATTTCCAGGTATGGGGGAAAATACCCCTTTCTAAAGATGCATTGTGGATTAGTGTCAGTGGTTTTGACACAAAGTCTACAGCATCTTTCAATATTTTGACGGGGATTCTGTTAGCACCAGGAGATTTGGAGTTATTCAGGGCTCTTATAGCGCGTTCTACATACCCTATGCTTACTGGCTGTAATTTAAATTTGGTACCATTGGAGTTGTTTCTAATGTATTTAAGAGGGTCATCAGAAGGGTGACTTTTAATTTTCTCCGCTAACTTAGGTCCAACCGTTGTAAAATGTTTGTAGAAAGCTTCTGAAATTTGCGAGGATGATTTAAGCTCTGTACCTTCAAAAAGGATGTTTTGAGTAACAGTGTGACTTGAGTTCTTATGCAAAACCTTATTTATTGCTTTCCACATAGCCTTCGGATTGTTTTGCGTTTCGTCAATAAGGTTATGGTAATATTCCTGTATCCTTGTACGAAGTTGATTAGTGACTTTGTTCCGCAATTTCTTATAGTCTGACCAATAGGAAGCATCTTTCTCAGATCTCTTTTTAGCTAAATCACGTTCCTTCGTCAGGCTTTTTAATTCGGCTGTAATCCAAGGAGCATGATGGCTAGTTGCCTTTCAACGCTTTAGTGGTGCATGCACCTCTAGAAGAGACGAAATAACACTATTAAAAACGGAGGCCATGAGATCAGGGTCACCATCAGTCGGAGCAAGAATCTCGTTCCAGTCAATGGCTGACAATTCGTCTAGGAATAGCTGCTTATCGCAGTTTCTAAGGCTACGCGTTTCGACTAGTTTTACTTGCTTATCTATGAGTCGCTTTGCATTTATTTTCCTTATTGCAAAGATAAGGTAGTGATCCACCATCCCTAGCTTTAGCACATTCGCTCTCAGAATGTAATTTGGGCGATTTGTGGCAAAGTGATCTATGAGAGTCTTGGAAGTATGGGGAGCACCATCTTTCTCTAGAACAGCTACCCTAGTATATTCATTTATTTGCTGTTCAAATTGGAACTCGGAGTAAATTGACTTTATGCTTTTGGTGCACCTATCGTTGCGATTTTTGAGATCACAGTTAGTGTCACCGATCAAGATGATCTTTTTACCCTCTGCATCTACAGCTGAGAGTAGGTTCCTTAATGCCGCAAAACTCTCCTGGTCATTGCCCTGCGAGGGGGGTCCGTACCAACAAATGACTAAAGACTTGACACTGACAGAATATTTCTGAGGATTGGCCAACAAAAAATAAAAGATCAGAGTTTTGAAGATACTTCAGAGGCAAGGTTTTGAAGAGCAAAATGAAAACTATCGCGCTTCACACGGTTTTACCCACATTTAGAAGATCCAATGTTGTTCGCAATCAAAGACGAAAAGTTTGGCGTGACCCCTGCCTCAGTAATAAAAGTTCGGCACTGTTTAAGAACAAGCTACTGTCGCTTTGCTAATTTATTTGCAATGATAGTTAAGAAATAGAAATACAATGATGACACAATGACTTGAAATTAAGACGTTAGCGTATTTGGCAAGGATCAAGATCCCAAATAATGGGCCTTATTCAAAATCAGTTTTCTTCGAATTTGAGCGCTCTTTTAGAAAAAGCCGAGAGGACATTTAAAGATATTAGTACTGAGTTCAAAAACATAAATTTTTCCTGAATTTACCTTATAGTCGTTTCCACGATCCGTCCAATGTGAGGGGTACTGTCTCCCGTCGATTCCTTTGTTTATTTGACGTCATGGTCACATCTAATTGGCTAACGTGCAATTGTAAAGTTGTAAAGATCCGGTTCGGCTCTACCAAAAAATTATTTGCCCTTGTTTATCTTTGTAGCTTTCAAAATTTCAATAATATATTTAGGGGCTGTTTTCCTGATTTTTGAGGTCTTCAAAGACCCATTGCTAACCATGATCATTCCTGGCACCCACGTCGACGTTTGTGTTATCTAAAAGTTGTGTTTGGCTCGTGTTATCTAAAAGTCATAATGGGTAGTGCTACTTACCTTGCCTTCTCCAGCGTGAGGTTCGTTGATATCTGACTCCTGAACAATTTTTCCTGGCCATGCACTGTACCCCTTCTGATGTCCCCATATCAGGTCCCCAATTCGAAAACTACTGATGTCTGGCTTGGAAGAGCGAGACGATTTATCATTCATTTCAGGAGTGGGGGCACGGCTGTCCTCACTGGCAGCGTTGCAATCCTCGTTACATCTTAAATTCATCTCCTCTTGATCTGCACTGTCAGGTGACCCGGTACCAGACCCTTTTGGCATACCTGTTGGTCAGTACATGTAAAGAAAGTCTCAAAAACAAAAGTAAAAATCCTGGTCATATCTAAAACCTATAAAAAGAATAAGACACTAAATACATTTTAAATAGCGAAATGTAAAAAGTACAGGCCACTACATCAACGGCGTATGTGGGATTGGGATCCAATAAAAAAGAATGCTTGCGATGGTGTGAACAACACAACACGAAAAAAGAAATGAATATCTACAACTGATGATGAAGAATATACAATAAAACCCCAACAAAAGAAATTGCGGCTTAACTCTTTCCGCCTCTGCGTCTCAATCGGTCCCTACATCAAAAATAAGACCAAAATATGAAAGTCACAAAATCAGCTCCAAATTCGGCACAAAACTGCATTTCAATTCTGGCAACAATTCTTAAAAATTTTGTCACAAAAGTGGCACAAGTGCACAGTGATCCACTGAAGCAATGGGGCATTTAGAGCAAAACCACTCTCCCTATTTAAGGATCGGAAGCACATTAGTGTTCTGGAATTTTCAAAAACGTTAACTTATACATGAAAGAATAGGAGTATTTCTAAATTTTTACCGAGGACCGATTTTTATCGATTTTTGTAACCCTCCATTCTGCCTATCAAGGCCAATTTGACAGATGAGATGCAGTGTTTGCTTGATAAAGATTTGTTCTACAAAACACTTTTCAACACAAGGGAAACTATTAAAATGATTTTCAATAGAACTGTTTTCTTGGTTTAACAGCATTGCACAATTGTACTGCGAGGCTGAAAGTTATTTCAACTTTTAGATTCTAGATCATATCATAGACCATTATTGAAATATATTAGATTCCTTATGATTCTTTGTCGTTTTAAGTTTTATTTTCAAAAGTTTTCTTGATCATGAATAATTCAATGAAAGAAGAATATGCAGCTTCAAGGCACTTGAAATTAATGCAGAACATATACCTTCCCTCGCCTTAAAAGTATCTCTAAAAAATCAAAGGTATTCAGGAATTCCTGTAACAAGAAATGGCGCGAAAATAATCTTGGCTCCAGTCTCCAAAAATAGAAAATATTTCAGGACTTTGTGAATTCATGGCTAAATATGTTGGTCTTCAACTTAAATGCACATACCTTGCATTTCGAAATCGATCCCCAAACACCGGAGATATGAGTTCACAAGGTCAAAATTTGGAGTGCACCTGAACCAGAGGTTTTGAGAAATGGCCTAGCCATAATTTGACAATAAACAGGCATTTTGCAAACGAATTTTTGGACTTTGACCTTTACTTTTTATTTTTGAAAATATTTATACCTTGAATTACTTCAATTGTTCTTGAAATGATTTTTCTTTTGAGGAAACGGTCCTTGCATTGCATTCGATCCCCAAGTGTTTTGTATTATAGAAGAGGAAATGGAGCACATGCACGCTTATTTTGGAGATGTGGCACGACTTTATCACTCTTACCACATTTTTACTATATTTGTTTAATGAGGGGCATGTCCATGCATCTATCATTCTATTCAAAAGCAAAACACAGAAACTTAAAGTCTAAAGGTACTTTGGAAAATGTCCACGATACAAATCATGACTAGGCCCTTTTTCAAAACCTCTGGCTTTGGGTGCACTGCAAATTTCGACTTTGCGAGCCTGTATCTACGGTGTTTGGTGGACGATTTCAAAATGCAAGGTACGTGCATCTAAGTTGAACATTGATAAATTTAGCTGTGAAGTCGGGGAGCAATGATAACTTGGTTCCTATTTCCAGTCAAAAGGGGGTACTTTTTTCTGAGACACCCGGTACATCAAATTACAAAAAAGAACGAGAACAGCACAGGCGTCTCAGAAAGAAGAACTCCCTCGACCTTACAGCAGTTGCTCGACTCTCAAACGAGCACAGATAGATGAAACACCTAATGATACTGCGAGAATTATGTAGTATATCAGATCTGCTATTCGTGATACAAATGGGAGCACTTCTTCACAAGACACCCGCTACAAATACCACAAATAAAACGAAAATGTTCCAGCTGTTTAAATGACAAGGAGATTTTGTAAACAAGAACCCCCATTCAATTGGTAAATAATATTTTTCAGCCGATTTGTTGTTATCAATAAAGAGAGGTCCAAGGACGGATCCTTGGGGAACACCAAGCTGAATATGTTAATAGTTACTGAAAGCTCCATTGATTTTTACTCTTTGTCGCTGATTTTTCAGATAACTATGGACAAGCAATAAAGCATCACAGCTAAAGCCATATGCATGTAACTTAGCAATCAGTAAGTCATGACGAATACAATCAAAGGCCTTTGAAAGGTCCATGAAGATAGCTCCAACTTTCCCACCATTGTCGAGGCACGTTCTCCATTTTTCGATTGCCCACAGCAATGCATGTTGAGTATTGTAGCCCTTGCAAAAACTACAAAGCAGAGATGATAAATACTGAGACATATGTGCAGAAATGTGAGCACCCATAAACCTTTCCAATACCTTTGACACTGTAGGGAGAACACTAATAGGTCTGTAATTACCCTTGAAGGTTTTGACCCCATTTTTAAAGACAGAAGATACATCGGCTAATTTCAATTCAACCGGAAAGGAAGAATGTTCTACTGAGTTATTGAATATGACTTGCAAAGGTGTACAAACTAGTTCTAACTCAGATTTTAACAACTTTGGAGGGATGCTCTTGAAATTGGTTGCTTTAGAGGGGTTTAGTCAACTAATTCAATTTTAGATATTTTCAATTGAAACCTTTTCAAATGAGAAAGAACCAATGCTCTCATAGAGGGAACGAATTTTTGAATACTTGGGTGCCTCAAAAATTTAAACAATATTTGATCGATAGGATAACTAACACCTTTAGAATCAAGAATAATATTTTCGTTTTCGACAATTCCAAGAGAATCGGTGATTGTGACAAAAAAGTTATTAAACGTTTCAGCCATGGATAAATAGTAGGGATGCGAAACGCAATGGTTTTGCGCGAGCGAGCATAAATACAGCCTCGTTTTAATGATGCAATTAGCAACCGATGTGAAGTTGGAAAAGCATTTGCAGCTAAAGTGAAGACAATAAGATCTATGTCTAATCTCCCAAAAGACATGCTAGAAGAGATATACTTCAGAACAGTCATTCCAGTAGTGCTATACATCATTGTTGTATGGGGAAATTGTTCCATAGGAGCTATGACTGGAATTGAAAGAATCCACAGAACTGCAGCTAGAGTAATTCATAAACTTGACACAAATACAACATCAGACCAAGTGTAAAATGAGATCAGAATAATTTGTCACCTTCATTGATGATTACTCAAGATACACTCATGTATATTTCATCAAACACAAGTATGAAGTGCTGGATAAGTTCAAAGAATTTGTCAATTTCACAACAAACGTCACAGGAAAGCAAATGAAAACACTGGTGACAGAAAACCATGTGAAAACATTGCGTTCTGATAATGGCGGTGAATATGGGTCAAAGATATTTGATGCTTACATGAAAGAGAAAAGGATTGTACACCAAACCACAGTTCCATACAACCCAGCTCAAAATGGTGTTTCTGAAAGAATAAGCTGCACTATTATTGAAACAGCTCTGTCAATGATGTCACAGTCAAAGATGCCAATGGAATTTTGGGCAGAGGCTGTCAACATTGCTGTATATTTGAGAAATCGAAGTCCTTCCACATCTCTGAAAGGAATCACACCTATTGAAGCCTTATTTGATCGAAAGCCTGATGTTTCGCATCTGAAAGTATTTGGATGTTTAGCATTTGCTCACATTCCAAAGCAGCAGCGCAAGAAGTTTGAAGAAAAGTCTCGTAAAGCAGTATTTGTTGGCTATCCAGATGGAACGAAAGGTTACAAGTTGTATGATGTGAAGTCTCGTCGTTTTATTCGTAGCAGAGACGTTATATTTGCAGCGAAAGAGTTTCATGATTTTGATAATGGACAATCATTGAAATTGGATCCAATTTATGATGCTCCAAATGTACCAGATGTAATTGCTGAAGAAGATCAAATTGCCGAAGAAGATAAAGAAAATGTTGATCCAGCTGAGCCAGAAATTGATGAACCTGCTGTACCTGATAATCAGCCAGTGGGAGTTACGTGTGAAGATAACTTTATCAGAAAAGTCAAACATTTGCCTCCACGAGGACAACGCAAACCTCCAGTTAAATTTACTGAGGAAGGGAGTTATAAAGTTGTATATGCTCTTAGTGCTGTTAGTTATGCTGCTAGATGTAATGCACATTGCGTTGCATTAAGATATTTGCCCTCAAAATGAGTTACTTGAACAGAAAGGAATATGAACAGTATATACTGAAGTATTGAGGAGATTAATTGACTCACGGATCATCAAGTGAGAGTGTTAAGAACTCATTATTATTATGTTAGATGATGACCACTGTTACTGTTATAGACCTCTGCGTAGGAGCATCGAACGATCCTAGCGTGCTCGTGTTTCTTAGAGTTGTTGTTGCATTATTCACTTTGGCTGCTATGTTCGTTCAGATTTAGATGGCCTACTTCTTGTGTTCGTCTAGCTTCATATTTTAACAGCAAAAAGGTAACATGTGGCAAACATACTGATTGAAACAGACTCTTTAAAGCTGCAACAATTATGTAATGATAGGGAAAATTTGAACTTATACATCAGTTGGCTGAAAATTTCTGACGCTAATGCCTTACAAACTATATGTGCACATTGGTGTTAGGGTCACAAACAGTATGTTGTTGCAAGGATAGAATACTTCTTCAAGAGGCCTGCAGTCATTACGGATTCTGTTTTGTTGTATGCACCTACTGTATAATATACTGTACCTTTCACTTTACCAGATTAGAGCTTCAAAATGAATGATTTGATCTGGTAAATCCATGGATATGTAAAGTCTAAACAATAAACATTAAATTTGATTTGAAACTATACCAGAAAGAATCATTCATCCAGATCTCATTTTTATGATATGTAGTACAAGACATGCAGTCAAAGAGAGAAAACACATTTGGACTTAACTGGCTGATAGGATCAAACAACAAACAATGATACAGCATCTTTGCAACATATATCCACAGTTTTTAAAAGATTCACATGTAGTGCATACAAAATCCAATTTTAAATCATACAGTGCTTACAATATACTGCAGCCTTTTGAAGTGAAATGTCCTAATTACAACTTAATTACACACTTCTATTACTATTTTAGCTTCAAAAGTGAAAGGAACAAATGTGCATGGAATGGATTCCTGGATTGACAAAATCAAACAGAAAATCTACATGTCAGAATCAAACATTTATGTCATCAAACATCTATTTACCTTATTTACTTTTTAATGCGTATTCAGACAAGTATGTTATGTTATGGAACTCATCTGGCAAGTTCTTTATAGTTAAACGGGGCTCCGTCATTAAACTGTAAACAAATCTGTAAACACCGCATGTGGCCATTGTTCTCCATCGTTTTCTGAAGTTTGTTTGGTGGCTGCGCCCAAGCCACCAAAGAATGCTCATTAAAAATCCATTTATACCCAAGCAATTGTAAAAGACATGAATGATTGGTTTTTTCCTCTGTAACATACAAAGATTTATCTTCAAAATGATGCTTTCATTTGGAAAAACAGGTAAACATCTGATTGATATTGCCCATAAAAAAACTTCAAAATCACCGTTTCGACCAACATTTGGAGACGGAGCTCCTTTAAGTAAGCCAGTATACACAGTAATTGGTTACATGTTAGTACTGTACTGTGTATTATTTCAGAGTGTTGAAAGAAGATGGAAATTGCAGCAAGTAGATATTATTTCTTCCTTTGTTTTGTTTCTCTCTTGAAGCTGCATGTCCAATTCAGATATTTTCTTCCTATCAAATCAAGTTTTAATGCCAAAAATACCATGGACATGAAATAATGGATTCCTACTAAACATTGCACCAAAAAGAGTATACCAATACTGCAAAAGGTGTTCCAGTCCCAAATTTTCAATTTCAAAAAGATCTTGAAACAAATAGTGACAATTTAGTGTCTTGTTTCACAGAATCTTTTGCTATTTGTTTTGGTTCTGATTCAACAGCAAGAGAGTCTACATTATGTCACAAGCACTAATAAGGCATCATGTACGCTTTTTGAAGGAGTGGGGTGCCCGTCGGCCGTGGCTTCCCTAGTCACCTGGTCAGTTTTTGTTTTTGTTTTGTTCTTGCTTCGGTATCAATATCGGGTTGTTCTTGAATCTGTCTCACCGAATGGCAGCTAAAAGTAATGATGGTGCAAGATTACGCATGTGAAATTTCAAAATGATTCTAGTGCGGCATATTTTTTCTTTTTCTTTCACTTTGATATATATGTTCTTTTTGCCTGGCATTTGATGTGATAGAGACAGTATTGGTAGATTGATTTGCATTTGCCAAGCAGGGGCAAATTTTGTGAAGCAAGGGATAGAGATCTTATCGGGGGGGCGGAGCGATTCGCCAACCTGGTGAATGGATTTCGCGCATTTTGTGCAGTCAATCATAATGCTCCTCCTTCCTTGTTTGTTTTGATTTGATCGGGTGCACTCGGGGGTGAGGGGTCTGTTCTTCTGGGGGGCGGGTCGTTTTGTTTTCTTGTGGTCCTAGGTCTTTTGTTTCACAGAATTTGCCCTTGCTCATTTGCCACCATCTTTGTGTGGTATTGCTAAAAATGGTGTATGACTAATTCCATTTGGTTAACATTTCCCGAAAACCTGTCAAATGATAGGGTAAGACGGGGTAACGTGAACTACGGGGTTAAGTGAACTACTCAGAACATTCGCGCTTCTTTCCAAAAGTAAACATGCAATGATAAAACATGATTTATGTCCAATGCTTTGTTACATGTGCTCACAGAAAATGAAAACATTTCCACAAAATAGTCCTTCCAGTTGTTGCAAAAAATCGGTTTACCCAAGGCAGTAAAAACAACCTCGGGAAATTATGGTTGTTAGGTCTGGGCCCCTATCTTTGGTCTTAATTTTTGACCCCAAGACGAAATTCATTTCCATAATTGTTTTGATCCATTTGAAGCACATACCATGTGTTTACTCTTTCCAAAAGGAAAGGGCCAAGAAAGACGTTTTTGTCAGCTAACATAATATTGTAAAAGATCTACCTTTCAGTCGATATTCTGCTTCCACCGGGGTAAAGTGAAATACCCACGATTTTTCATTTTCTCATGTGAACACGAAGTCGGATGAAGAAGACCTTTTTAATCTCATTTGCTTCATAATTCTGCCTTCAGAAAATCATGATTTGCAGGAAAATTTTTCGCTCTGATGACACAGAAATATATTCTCATACCAGCTCCCTGAAAAACCTCTACAAATTTGACAGCCTAATTTTGACCTTCATTCAAAAAGGCGGTTACTGATCCAAGAATTTTATGGGGATTTCATGAAACAAGTATAACTATCGACATGGAAAGGATAAATTGCCATCACTGCGAAACTATAATATTGATATTTGTTACAGATTTATAACTATTTTTTGTTGTATTTCTGGGCGGAGGTTTCAGGGCAAAGTGAACTTCTTTGAAGATGGTGTTTCTCTTTGCGGTTATTTGGAATTTATATGCAATATAGTATCTTCCAAGTATATTCCCATTATTGTTCATCGAATTGAGTTCAGGTCTCGCAATCTGACTCGCATTTGTGACTTTGACAATAATTTTTGGTCAATATTTGACCTGCAAAGATCGTTCTCAACATTAGGTCACCATTTAATTTTTTTCGATACCACTCTTGTCAAAGTTTTGGGTTTGTTTCGTGTTGGCATGCAAAGAACTCCTCAGAGTTGCAAAATAAATCATGTTTTCGGGTATTACCAGCATCATTTTGGTTTTATCAAACAATTGCTAAGTAGTTCACTTTACCCCGACCTGGGGTAAAGTGAACTAGGCAGAGCGGTCGCCAAAGAAAGCTCTTTTGTGAGACAATGGAAAAAGAATTGAAAAATATTTTTGCTGGAAAAACTGACCCAAAAAGACAATGTCAAAACAATGTTAAAAAGTTTGCCCTCAGCTACTGTCTCTTTAAGGTAACTCTGCTTTCCGCTCTAGTGCACAGCGAAATGCCGTTTCTCAAAACCACTCTCCTCAGAAAACAGTTCATTTCTCCAATATTATTCGGCCTATCGAAAAGCGGTAAAAAGGATGTTGTTCTGTATAATCTGGGCAATCGAAAGATGTATAAATCGCAATGTTTCCGTCAACCCTGGTTTCGCAAATCCTAGTTCAAATCCTTCTGCTAATTTCAGGAAAGTGGATTTATCTCCAAAACTACTCGAAAAATGTTCTATTTTTTTTCGTTTCATCTTTAGCTAGGTTGTTGATCTACAACTTTGCCTAGTCTGATTGAAAAAGCTAGGCTAGATTTCCTGCAATCGAATTTCGTATTTCTGTTTACTTTTCGACAGCAAAATGGAGAAACCTTGGTCAACAGATTGCCATGCTATGAAGCACGCTTGCTAAAGCTCAGGCTTGAAATAAATTTCAGAAGTTTTTCCATTGGAAAACAAATGAACGTCATCTTTTGGGAATACCATACGCAGGTCTCAAAAGAAATCCTTAGTGCGCTTGTAAAAGTAACATTTGCATCTATCGATTAAAAATTACTGATTTTTACCAGCAACTTCACGAAACCATGCTTTGGGTGTCTTTCGAGACTTTCGTAAGCATTCACAGATTATCATTTTCTTTTTAGAGTCCACAATGAGCGTAGATCTTAGATCAAGAACAAATTTTTTTTGCAAAAGCATTCTACGGGCGTTCAAATCGTTCTGCATGGGCTAAACTGTTGACCAACGCTTTTCCCCTTCGATGTCGAAAAGTAAACAGAAATGTAAAATTCGATTGCAGGAAATCTAGCCTAGCTTTTTCAATCAGACTTGGCAAAGTTGTAGATCAACTACTTAGCTAATGATGGAGCGAAAAAAAATCGAAACTTTTTCGAGTAGTTTTGGAGGTAAATCCACTTTTCTGAAATCAGCAAAAAGATTTGAGCAAGGATTTGCGAAGCCAGAGTTGACGGAAACATTGTGATTTATACATCTTTCGATTGCCCAGATTATACAGAACAACATCCTTTTTACCGCTTTTCGATAGACCGAATAATATTGGAGAAATTAACTGTTTTCTGAGGAGAGTGGTTTTGCGAAACGGCATCTCGCTGTGCACTAGAGCGGAAAGCAGAGTTACCTTAAGATATCCTTGAAAAACCTCCAAAATAGTTCACTTTACCCCGTCTTACCCTATGTTTTTTGCCCATCGTTTTGATAAACATTTGTTTGGCGTAATTCTCATTCCCAGTGGGCAAAGCCTTTCAGAGCGGACGGATGAAAAAGATTTCTTTTTTTCTCCTGGGTGATCGTAGATTGATAAACTTTGCTCTCTCGGGGGCTCCTCTTGTTAGACATCACCGTTTCAACGCCTGGCATCCTTTTTATATTGTGCGTTTTTCATCAAAATGACAACGTGTTATTTGCAGCCACGAAAAAAAAACTACTGCCTTTATAGCTTTATAGCTTTTCTGGAGAATTCTTATAAAGTGCCAAGGCTTTGTCAACTATTCGTTTCTTGAATGCTGTGCATTCTCCAAGGCAAAGAATTAGGTTATATTTTGTTTTAATTGTTTTCTGTCGTTGTACGTTCGTGGGTTTTATCTGCCTGAATCGCTGCGCTTTTGAAATACTAATTTGTTCTCATGGGAGCCTTGGGACATGGACAATTCCGTTAGTAACTGAGAATGACCGGGGAGAGACTGTACAAACTCGATGCCTGTAGGAATTGAAGGGTGGCGTGCGGGAATAGCAACATGTGCTTTGAAATTTCTTTCAAAAGCTTCAAGCCAATCGCATTTTTCCATTTGCTGCTTGTATCTACTTGTACCTATTCATATTGGTGGCATTAGTTTCTATCCCTGTTTCCTTGCTTTTGTCTTCATTTCATTTCATTCCATTTTTCATTTTCATTCTATCTTTTTTACCCATGGTAGCCCCTCAATAATAATAATTGATTTACAGGGGGCCATGCTAAAAACTTACAAATAACTACTAATTTACAATAAAAACGAAATTTGCTAGAAAACCTAAACCTAAACTAAATACAATTTGCCATAAATAAACGAAAGACAACAGAAAAGAATTGGTGAGTGAAATTCATGGTTGCACCTTCTTTTTAAACAATCTCAGGGTTGAAGTTTTTCTGATCTCAGGGCCAAGACTGTTCCAAAGCTTGGCCCCGGGGGGGGTACATAACATATTTAGGGTACGGGTATGTGCCGCCCATATGGGTGGGTTTTTGGGCCTAAAATTCTCTAAACAAGGGTCCTTTTTCAGCAAATTTTCCATAAACATGGGTGGGGTTTCGCTGAAATTCGCAAAAAATGGTTAAAATAGGCAGTTTTCCGCCAAAATTCATCATAGAAGTGGGTATCAAAAGCAAGTTTCGGTAATTAGAAGAGGGTAGCTTTCTGAAAACCGGGCGGCAGACCCCCGTCCATCCCCAAGTCATGTACCCCCCCCGGGAGCTTGGCGCCTCGGTACGCGAAACATCTCTGCCCCCCTGCTGATTTTAATAATGGCAACCTGAGATTGACTTCAGCGTTTCTAAGAGAACAAATGGTAGAGTTGTTGACTCTCGTGAACATGTCTTTCATGTAAGAAGGCACGTCCCCATTAAGGGATTTAAAGACCATTTTCTGAGCTTCAAAATCAATAAGTTCCATGACAGTGGGCCATTTAAGCGCTCGAATAACTGGTAAAGCAGTAGCATCAAATGGACTGTTGGTGACGAGTTTTTGCAGCCCGATTTTGAAGTATCTGCAATTTTTCAATGGCAGTCACCCCAGCATTTCCCCAGACAGGACAGCAATATCTAAAGTAAGGCTACACTACACTCTAATACATTGTCTCGACAGTTGAAATAGGAAGGTACTGCTTGGCAAAACAAAGCACACCAATACCTCTAGAGATCTTATTAGTTGTTAGGGCCAATTGAGATGTCCATTTAAGTTGATGGTCAACCTGAACACCAAGGTATTTGACCTCCTTTACCAACTTGATATCCTCGGAACCAATCTTAAGGTATGGTTTAGTTGAATCAACAGAGTCAATTTTTCGCAGTACCATTACTCCCTATAATCATTGCTTCTGTCTTTGCAAAGTTTAAAGACAACTTATTCCCTTCAAGCCATCCTTTCAAAGCTTCTAAGTCAGCATTAACTGCTTGATTAATTTCCGAAACAGATTCAGAGGCATAGTAAATGCTTGTGTCATCTGCATACATGGACACAAGGGAATTTTTCAAACAACAAGGAAGATCGCTAATATAGACTAGAAAGAGAAGTTGTCCAAGACATGAACCTTGTGGTATACCACAAGTTATACTGTCTGTAGCGGAAATTCGCCCATTCACCTTACAACATTGTCGTCTACAGGTGAGATATGAGCGAAACCAGCCAAGTTCTTTTCCTTTCAAGCCACAGAAGTTAAGCTTCCTTAATAGAATATCGTGGTCAACTGTGTCAAAAACTTTCTTGAGGTCTATGTAAACGACAGCTGTGTATTTACCTTTATCAATGTTTAAGTACCAGTCGTCCGTGCACTTTAACAGAGACGTGAGAACCGAATTAAGGGCCCGAAAACCTGACTGATCAGAGAAAATTAGCTTGTTTTTGTCAAGGTAATCGTAGAGCTGGTTATAGAGAAGCTTCTCAAATAAAAGAGAGACAACAGGTAGCACCGATATAGGCCTATAATTTGACCTATCATCTGTTGAGCCTTGCTTAAAAATTGGAGCTACGTTAGCAGTTTTCCAGTTGTCAGGGAAGCAGCCGACGGACAGAGACAATGCGAAGAGTTGGGCAAACGAAGGAGCCAAAATCTAAACACCTACTCTATTAAGAAAGTGACTAGAAATGCGATCAGTGCCAGATCCATTTGATGTTTTGATCTTGGAACATGCTTTTATAACCTCTTCAGAATCAGTCTTTCCTTTACCATAATCACCATCTAGAAGAGGGTTTTCTTTGCTAGGTATATTTTCGCTAAGGTTCTACCCCACATTGCAGGAAAAATTATTCATAGTGTCAGCTATTTCTTGGGGGTTAGTAATTTTATCCCCGCCATTTTAAATAGACAAGATTTCTGTAGTTTTGGACCTTTTATTCACCAAATGGTTTATAGTCTTCCATGTTTCCTTAGTGTCCCCAGCACAAGACTGAATCTTGTTTGAAAAATATTCTCTTTTCATTCTAGAGTTCAAATTATTGGCCTTGCATCGCATTTGTCTGTAGGCACTCATAAGTAGCGCAGAGCAGCGCAAAGTAGCGCAAAGCAGATGAAAATACTGTCTATGTTTCCGGAATCATTAAGCGAGATGATGGTAAAATGAATGCACGAATATCAAATGTCAACAGAGTTTTAAAGGAGCTTTGCGGAGAAGCTAATTTTCCCTTCATCGACAACAGTAATATCGAAGTTAGTCATCATCTCAATCGCAGTGGACTACATTTAAATCGCTTTGGGGATACAAAATTAGCGTTTAACATTACATCAGCCTTGAAGAATTGACATATCAATTGCAGAAGCAGGGAACAAAACGAAATATGTGTTGATAATGAGGTGAATATTTCGCATGAATTTTTGTATGATAATATATGTGAAGATGATGTGAGAGGGGATGTAGATGCCAAATTGTTATTAAAGAAAATGAGACTTAATTGTAAAAACAATCTGATAATCGGGCACCTGAATATAAATTCAATCAGAAACAAATTCGATTCATTGAAAGAACTGGTTTCAAACAATATCGATATACTAGTGATATCAGAAACCAAGCTAGATCCCAGTTTCCTTCCTGGCCAGTTTCAAATTGATGGCTACATGCCACCCATCAGGGCTGACAGAAATCGGCATGGGGGAGGATTACTGATTTATATTAAAGAAGGTGTGCCTGCCAAAGAGGTTTCACTAAAAACCTCAACAGCAAAAGAAATTGAAGCAAAAGCTATTGAAATAAATCTACATAAGATAAAATGGTTGCTTATTGGCATCTACCGTCCTCCCTCGCAATCTAAAGATTTTTTTCTAGAAGAAATGCGAAAAAACATTGAACACTTTTGTACTCAATATGACAATTTAATGATGATTGATGACTTTAATCTTAGTGAAGATGATAATTCCTTGTATCAGTTTATGCATGAATTCAGCCTGGAAAATGTCGTCAAAAAGCCTACTTGCTTTAAATCGGATAACCAACTTGCATAGACTTAATACTAACTAGTGACAAGAGAAAACTATCTAATATTAAAGCAATTGAAACTGGTTTATCGGATTTTCATGCAATGGTAGTAGCCGCATTGAAAGGCAGTTTTCATAAAAAAGGCCCTAAGATTATCACCTACCGAGATTACAGTAAATTTGATAACTCCGTTTTCAGAGAGAAGTTTGGGGAAGAGCTCAACTCAAAACCTCTAATCAAGCAGGATTTCAAAACTTTCAATTCTACTGTTAAGAGCATACTAGATAAGCATGCACCTCTAAAGAAAAAATACCTTAGAGCGAATGATGGACCTTTTATGACCAAAGAACTTAGAAAGGCTAACATGAAGCGCACACGACTAAAAAACAGTTTCAATAGAATTCGAACAAATGAAAATTGGACTGCATATAAGAGGCAAAGAAACCTGTGTGTTAAAATCCTTCGTCAAAATGAGAAGTCTTACTATGCTCAACTTGATCCTAAAGTTGTCAGTGACAACAAGAGGTTCTGGAAAGCTGTAAAACCCTTGTTTTCAAATAAGATTCAAAGTAGCTCTTGTATCACCCTTCTAGAAAATGGTGTTGTTGAATCAGATGATGGTAGAGTTGCTGAAATTTTAAATGACTATTTTGTAAATATAACGGAAACTTTGTGTATAGCTAATGAAGACGATCAAGAGCCTTTGAATGTTCACGAAGAAGATCCCTGCTTAACAATGATAAAACGTTTTCAGGCTTTGAATGTATCCTTAAAATAAATTCGTCTGTCAAAAGCACCATAAATTTCTCCTTCAGGAAGATCACAGTCGAAGAAATGCAAGAACAGTTGCAAAATTTAGATCCCAAGAAGGCTTCCCCACAGGAAGCAATCCCTGCAAGAATATTAAAGTCTAACGCAGATCTGTTTTGTTTTCCACTTGCAGAGCTTTTCAATAAACTTGTTGAGGAAAGCCGCTTCCCAGATGATCTAAAAAATGCTGATGTTTCTTCGCTCTTCAAAAAAGATGATAATATGAGCAAAAAGAATTATAGACCAATTAGTCTCCTTCCTACAATCACGAAAATATTTGAGCGACTAATGCATAGACAATTGTCTGAATTTACTGCACGCTTTTTTTCACCACTATTAGGAGGGTTTAGACAAGGGTACAACACGCAGCATGTTTTGTTAAACTTTTTGCAATATTGTAAGAACAGCAATGATAACAAGGGACTTGCAGGGGCAGTGTTCATGGATCTTTCAAAGGCTTTTGATTGTGTAAACCACGAGCCTTTAATAGCAAAACTGAGTGCCTATGGACTTGATCTGGACGCCCTTCAACTCATAAGAAGCTATTTATCAAAAAGACAACAGAGAGTAAAGAACAACAGCTATTTTAGTGACTGGAAAGAAATTAAAGTTGGAGTACCGCAAGGGTCGGTCCTGGGGCCTTTGCTATTTAACATATTCATAAATGATATCTTCTTTTTTGCATATCACACAAAGATATGTAACTATGCTGATGATACCACAATCTTTGCATGCCATGCGGATCTTGATACTATTGTTAGACAATTAGAAGCAGACAGCTCTGTGATAGTAAAATGGTTTTCTGACAACTTTTTGAAGCTAAATAATGATAAGTGCCACCTGATGATATTTGGTGATAAAAGCACCAAAACAACGGTCACAATTGGAAATTCAAGAATTAAGGAAAGTGATAATGAAAAGCTGCTAGGTGTGACTTTTGATAAGAAATTAAGTTTCAAAAAACATGTTGAAGATTTATATAAAAAGGCCAACCAAAAGCTTCACGCACTGGCTCGCTTGTCTAATTACATTGATCCTATCAAATCAGAAATTTTAATGAATTCCTTCATCAGGGCACAATTCAATTATTGCCCACTTGTATGGATGTTTAATGATAGGGCAACTAATTCAAAATTAAATCGCATTCACGAAAGAGCACTGCGATTGGTATGCAGAGATAGTATATCAGAGCTAGAAAAGTTGAAGAAAAAATATGTTACCATTCATCAGCACAATCTGCAATTGCTAATGCTTGAAATATTCAAAACAAAAAACA
This sequence comes from Aurelia coerulea, assembly GCA_039566865.1. NCBI lineage: Eukaryota > Metazoa > Cnidaria > Scyphozoa > Semaeostomeae > Ulmaridae > Aurelia > Aurelia coerulea. The sequence goes on from CM076944.1 coordinate 15,841,258, forward strand.
ATCTAAATCCAACATTTATGAAAAACATTTTTACTGAGAGAAATATTCACTACAGTTTGAGAAGTGAGAATCATTTGCAGTTGCCGAATATAAAGACAACAACATACGGAATAGAAAATATTCAGTACAGAGGTCACCTTTTGTGGTCCTCGTTGCCAAAGGAAATTAAAGATTCCAACATATTATTTGAATTCAAGCGAAAAATAAAATTATGGCATGGAAATACTTGCATCTGCAGATTGTGCAAAGTTTTCATTAAAGATTTAGGGTTTTTGTAGGTTTTAAAGTAGAAAATTGTAAATTAAGTTTTAACTTATTTGTTGGCGTTAATTAGCTTATTAGCTATATATATTTTTTTTATCTTGCCAACGTAAAAGAAATTGTTAATAATAATAATAATAATAATAGCGCAGATTTTGCCCTTACTGTAACAACCTTCAATTTGTCCCGTGTCCTGAAGAGCTGCTTCAGATCGGGGGTGATCCAAGGACTGAAATGCTCAGTGACTCTACGCTCTCTTAAGGGGGCATGCTTCTCAATGATGGAAGACAATTGATTTGACAACAAACGAACCGCATTGTCTAACCCATCGCTGTTGTGTACAATAGCAGACCAGTCAGTTTCGGCAAGGTCAATTAAAAAAAGGTCCTTGTCAAAATTTTTCATCTGTCGAGACGTTATTACTTTATGGTTGGCTTTGATACATCCCCGAAACTTACGAGTCACATATACCAAATAATGATCGCTAATGCATGTTTCTACAACGCCAGATTCGACAATATTTGAAGGGTTGCTATGCTGATTGCGACATGATCAATTATAGTGGCAGTATCGACTGTCTCTCTGGTATGTTCGGTAATAAGTTGCTTCAGTCCAAAGGAGTTCTAGAAATCCAACATGTATTTAGCGCAACTTGGAACATCAGAATTTAGGCATTCTAAGGGATTCAAAGCAGAGCTAAGGTCACAATTTGTGTTACCTAATAAGATGATCTCTTTTCCCTCAAGATTCTAGATAATTGAAAACGTCTTCTAACTTTTCAAAGACTTCTACCGGATCAGAAGGAGGTCGGTACCAAGAAACCACAAGAAAAGGCTTAGCTTGGAGTGGCTTCACCTCTATGCATTTAAGCTCGAGATTAGAGACGGGAATGTCATCCCGTGCATCTACTACAAAAGTGTCTCTCATACAAAAATCTATACCACCCCCTCTACGGTTTCGGTCAAGTCTGTCAAACCTGTATCCTTCAATCTTTAGAAGCTCACTCGAGTAGTCAGAATCTATTTTAGTTTCATTTAGCGCTAATATATGGATATTTTTCTCGTGAAGAAGAAGTCTTATTTCATCAATTTGAGCAGGAAGGCTGTTTACATTGAGAGAGGCTATAACCATACCCTTCCTAAACCCTAGCTTTGTACCAACAGGTCAGAATGTCGAATCATCTGCCGGGTGTGAGGCAGTTCAGTCCCTTGCCGGTAAAGATGTGCTGGTGGTTGAGTGGTGATTAATGGTTACGCCTACCCTTGCTTCTACAAATCCGTAACGGCATTTAAAAGATTGTTTGCAAACATCTTACTACCATATTTGTTTAAGTGCAACTTGCTTCTGTTAAGATGATTTGCTGGATCGATGTTCGAATGGTCAAAATAGGTAAAATCGTTCTCTGAGCAAAGGTCTCTTAGGATTAGTTCAACTTAACTCGTTTCGGTTTGAGCTTGTCATACATTGGAACCAATCCTGATACTTTCACTTCGATGTTGTTCTCGCGGATCTTTTTTGCAAGTTCGATAATACCTTGGGCAATGTTTACTTCGGATTTTTTGGCATCGGGAAGGTCATTTGTTCCAACATGTAAAATGATGCAATCTGGCCCCTTTTCAATCGATAATACCGGGTGAGCCAGAAAAAAGTTCCCACTTTTGAAAATTCATAGCACCAAGAGTACTTAATGGATTGGAATGAATCAATATTTGCTTGACAGCCAAAAGATTGAAGTATTTTGTGAATTTTCTCACCTTTTTACGAGCACTGGAAAAAGTGGTAAATTCAAGTTTATAAAAACTTGATGGTTGCAAAATGGCTGAAAAGGGCCTAAAATGCTTGATCAAATCCTAAAGGACTCCTCGCTCAGAACAACAGAGAAAATGCCATTTCGCATGGGTGAGAGACATCGTCTGCACATCTATTACCATGGGATTGAAAATCTTTAGTATCTGTTTGCAAATCTATGTCTTATAACTCTTGAGAGAGGGGAACTGCCTGTGCCGCACAGGCTGTGCGTATTGTTCTACGTGAGGAGCGTCCTGATGATTTGATCAAGTGTTTGAGGCCTTTTTCAGTCATTTTGCAAATATGAAATTTCTTTAAAGTTGATTTTACCTATACTTGCAGTGCTCGTAAGAAGAGGAGAAAAATGACAATAACACTTTGATCTTTTTGCTTTTAACTAGAATTTGATTCATTTAAATCCACGAAGTACTTTTGGTGCTACGAATTTTCGAAAGTGGGAACTTTTTTCTGGCTCACCCGGTAGTACATACGAGGGCATATCTTTAGTGGTCGAGCCACTGAAAGACTTCACGATAACCTTTTCACCAGAGAGGCAATCGTTGTTAAAATTCCAGCTGTTTAGATTTTTCAACATTGAGTCTCCCAGTATGTGTATGGATCGAGACTTGTTTTTTCCATCAGATTTTCTGGCTCCATTTGCTGCATTTGTCGTTGTGCTAAGTGCAATAACGGCTTTGTCATCATTGGTGGCTACCTCTTCAGTGTTGTTTGTCGAAGCTTCGGCTCTGTTTTTCTTTCGTTGCCTTTTGTTTGGACGCGATTTGCTTAGGTGATTTGGTTTGCTTGGTTGAATGGCATTGTCATCGATGTCTTCAAATACAATGTAATCATTGTTCACTTCATCAAAGCACCTTTTGTCACGGCTATTGCTATTGGCAACAGCCTTTTGTTTACCATTAATCTCAACCCTGGATGAACTTTGACCTTCAGCATCCATGCTGACTTTTCGGGTGACCCTTGATTTTTGTTAGTTATTTTATCGGGAACTTTGTCCAAAAATACCATCTGTACAATTTTGTCCTTGTTCCGTAGCCAATATTCCTGGATTGCTCCGAGGAAGATGGACTTTTTGTGGACTCCAAGAGATGTTGCCAACCTTTAGCGGTGTTATAGAAGGATTCGCTACCATCACTTCCCTTGCCTTCGATTAGGCCATTGTTTACCATGTTATCGACTGCATCCTTGACTCTGGCAATGTCGCATTTTTCCATTTTCTTTGCAATGCAACTGAAAATTGCATCGCTGTCAGGTTTCCTATTATTCATGTACCTGATTTCAGTAATTGCAGCCACTATTTCAAGTTCCATATCGCATAAAATCGGAAATTATAATGAATGGATTCAAAAGCACCACCGACACGCAGCATAGGAATCATTAAAAAAACAACAACAAAAACAACCTGTTCAACCTGTTCGTTCCTTGCCGATGGTCTTGCGGTATTTGGTGTTGATGTACATTTTCCTGTAACATGGTTTGATCCAATCGCTCTTTTTTGTAAGACTGTCTCTTACATCCCTTTTCCTATCCACTCTATTTTCCAAGTCTTAACAAAGCTGTTCACTTTCTTCCTGGTTACTTGGCATAGAAGACGAAGGAAAGGTCATAATGTCCTTAAACATATTTTGTATTTTCTGCTTCTTAGTAGATATTTAGAGATTATTTATCTTGGAATAGATGTTCTGGTAGATGATATTTCACTACGCTGTGGAGATATCGAGTTGAACCCTGGTCCAAACATTGAAAAAAGTTTAAAGTGCTTCCATTGGAATTTAAACAGTATTTGTGCAAGGGGGAGCATTAAGATTCCATTGATTGAGGCTTATAATGCGCTACATCGTTTTTATATCATGGCCTTTTCTGAGTCGATGCTGGATAAATCTATTAGTGATTCTGATATCTTCATTGAAGGCTTCAGTCGGGAAACTTTTTGCAGCAATCATCCTAGTAATACTAAAGTTGGAGGTGCCTGTATATATGTTCGTGAGGGACTTCCCATCAAGCTACGAACGGATCTTGAACTTTTGCAGGAAACAGTAGTCATTGAATAAATAGTTGCTAGGAAAAAAGTCTTTTTGTTGCTAGTTATCGTAGTCCCTCTCAAAGTAGTGATCAGTTTGAAAAATACATTGACTCGCTTCAATCGATGCTTGACCTATTTCGAAATGAAAGACCTCATGCTATTGTTTTAACGGGCGACTTCAATTGTCGATCATCACAATGGTGGGATTTGGATACGGAGAGTCCTGAAGGATCTGCCCTAGATGAGTTTATAGAAATCAAATAGCTTGCACCAGTTGATTGAAGAACCTACCAACATTCGCGATAATAGCATGTCATGTATCGATCTCATAATCATAGACCAACCAAATCTTTTTGTCAACTCTGGGGTACACCCTTCTCTAGACGAACACGGTCAGCACCAGACTATCTTTGGTAAATTGCACATCAATTTGCCCTCTCCCCCTCCTCATAAACGACTCGTCTGGGATTAAGGTAAGGCAGATGTTAAGGAGATTTGTAACCAACTTGACTTAAAGGCAAACTATCATGGCGCTGATTGGGTAAATAAGACAATCCAAAAGAAAGGAATTAGGCAAGCTTCAGTTATTTCAGTTACCACAGAAATAAATTCGGTGATAAAGATATGAATCTTTTTATTTGGGAATGAATCCATGACTCCAGCGCACAAAGGATTGATGAATACAAACCCATAAGATCTTTTGTTATTTATTTTATCTGAAGATCTGGCCAATCACATCCATGACAGTGTGCCTTTAATAGATTGGAATGCCAGATTTTCTGACTTAGATGTAGAAGGAATGACAGAAGTTTTTACTAACATATTGTACTCATTATTTTTTAATCATATTCCGAACAAAGTCTTGACAATTAACGACAAAGACCCACCTTGGATAAATCAAGGCATTGAGACTGCAATCAAACGTAAACATAGGGTTTACAGAAAATTTCTAGACCATGGCCGTAGACAGGAGGATTGGGGCCTTGTTAAGGAGGCTCGTTATGAGGTATCAAAAATGATCATGGATGCAAAAGACAAGTATTTCGGAATTTAGGTCGCAAGTTGGCAGATCCTAACTGAGGATCTAAGACGTACTGGTCAACATTAAATAGATTAATAAATATAAAGAGTACAGTGAACATTCCACCGCTACTTGAAAATGGCTTACTAGTGACGAATTTTGAAAGTAAAGCCACTATCTTTAATAAGAATTTTGTTTCTCAGTGCTCTGAAACAACTACTAGAAGCACCCTTCCTACTTTCTTACCAAGGGGTAGCTCACTTTTAGGAAGCATTGATATTGACGCTGGAAAAGTATTAACGTTGATTCGATCCCTTGATTCTAAGAAAGCTCATGGTTGTGATGCAATATTGGTATCTATGATAAAGATTTGCGATAGCTCTGTTGTAGTACCTCTGTGTACCATATTTAAAAGAAGCCTCGAAACTGGTGTCTACCCATCCATCTGGAAAAAGGTGAATATAATTCCGATTCACAAGAAAAATAATAGACAATACAAAAATAATTATAGACCTATCTCTCTGCTTCCAATATTTAGCAAAATCTTCGAGAAACTAGTATTTGATGCAATCTATGAGCATCTTTCAATAAACGGACTGCTAACTGACAAGCAATCTGGTTTCCGACCTGGAGATTCTACAATAAACCAATTAATTTCAATAACGCACCAAATATATAAAGCCTTTGATGAAGTACCAAGCAAAGAGACAAGAGCTGTTTTTCTAGATTTGTCAAAAGCTTTCGACAGGGTATGGCACGAAGGACTGATGTACAAACTCCAATGTAATGGAATATCTGGCGACCTTCTAATTTTGCTAAAAGATTTTTTAAATAACCGTAAGCAACGAGTCGTATTGAACGCAAATCGTCTGATTGGCTAACTGTCTCATCTGGTGTTCCACAAGGTTCTGTATTGGGTCCTCTTTTCTTTCTTATCTATATCAGCGATCTTGTTGAAAATGTGAGTTGCGATGTAAGACTTTTTGCTGATGACACGTCCTTGTTTTCCGTTGTACATGACGTTGCTAATACTGCACTTGAACTAAATCGTGACCTTGAGAAAATAAAACTATGGGCCTGGCAATGGAAAATGCAGTTCAACACAGATAAAACGGAAGAAGTTACATTCTCTACAAAAAGACTCAAACCCAATCATCCTCCCTTGAAGCTGGGCGATGATGTAATTTCCCAAACATTGGAACACAAACATCTTGGCATGGTGTTAGATTCGAAACTAGACTGTAAGAGTCATTTAAGAGAAGCAATTTTGAAAGCAAGGCGTGGCATTGGAATGATGAAGCATCTGTCTAGATATGTCTCCAGAGATGTTCTAATCCAACTCTACAAACTTTATGTTAGGCCTCACCTTGACTATGGCGATATAATTTATCACAAATACGACCCTAGTATGCGCCTTGATTTCACGAACAAACTCGAACAAACTCAGTATGATGCTGCGTTAGCTGCTACCGGTGCTTGGAAAGGTACAAGTAGAGACAAACTTTACAAAGAACTTGGGTGGGAAACTTTGTATCATAGAAGATGGTACAGAAGGTTGTGTCATTTCTTCAAACTACGAAAACTTCAATCTCCTTACTTCCTGTTTGCTGAGGTACCACCTGTTAGGCCAGTGTCACACAACTTAAGACACTCGCGCACATATGCCCAAAGTGTAGCTAGAACTGCGCGCTTTTCAAACACATACTTCTATAATACCTTATTTGAATGGAACTCCCTTAACGAAGAACTGAAAAATTCTTCAACGCTCACAGAGTTTAAGCGCATGTTACTCGCACGTGTAAGACCAGAGGGAAATCAAATTTATGGCGTTGCTAACTTGCACGGAATCCGATTATTAACGAAATGTCGTCTCGAATTTAGCTCCCTTAATGAACACACATTTCGGCATAACTTTGATTGTCTTAACCCGTTTTGTAATAGACCATTTGCCAATTAGGAAAAAGGGATTGAGGCGAGCGCGGCCAATTCCGACAGCCCTAGTAACATCGGGGAATCCTCTCCACTTCAGAATATCTTATTCGATGTATTTCCCACGATCGATTTGTAGAGTAGGGCACATAAACAAACGATCAGCTGATTTGACACCTTACTTCAAATGTAATAAGTCCAAAACTTGGGAGAAAATTTTGAAAAATCAACGAAAACTGGCCGATCGTCTTGGGCTGATTCTGAAGTAGATAAATCGAGAAACTGAAAACAAACTTTTGGAGGACCTTATTTCAACCCTTTTTAAGGTATTTCATCATTAATCTGGAGTTAGTAAGTGCATTTAGTAGGAAAACGAGCACGATCCATTTGGGAGGAAAAAGGGCCTAAGTAGAAATTTTCGGGATTTTCGCCACAGCTTTGAAAAAAGAAAGGCTCGTTATTCTGCGAATTTTAGAGATAAATTCGAGATTAAGAGTGTGTTAGTGAAAGAATACGGTTTCTCGTCGATTTTTGACATGCCGAGGCCGTTTACCCCTCGCAAAACGGAGTTACGGTCCAAAATGGGGTTGGCCAAAATTTTTCCCAATTTTCGCGGCCCCAGCGCTCCGCCCCTGGGGGCAATATTGAACCCCAAATTCGTGATAAGACTCACAAACGAATTATCTCTTGTACATTTTTTTCTGTTTTAAAATTAGTTGAGTAACCATCGAGCATCAGCTCCAAATGCAGCTTCGGGTCAGAAAATCGGACCGGGTCGGCTTGCCGATTATACTGTAATAGAGAGGACTCCCCGGATTTCCGACTGTTACTAGGGCTGTCGGAATTTTTTCTTAATTGGCAAATGATCTATTGTGGCATCGCTAAAGAAAACAACGAGCACTTCTTCCTGCACTGCCCACTCTTTAACGAGTTGCGTAAAGATCTCCTCGGTCAGCTCTCTCAAATATTAAATAAAAATGCACTGAATATTGATTCCAAGGAACAATGTCATCTGATGTTGTATGGAAGCCCTTCCCTTCCAGTGATAGATAATAGAATGATAATAGAAGCAACCATCCAATATATTGAGAAATCCAAACGTTCTATATAGTAGAGGCTGTTTGAGGAATGGTTGATCGATGGTCTGTCCGACTTGGAGGAGTGATATTTAATAATTACGAAATGTATCGATTGGGTAGTTGGTCCTGCTGGACAACCATGTCCATTCAACCAGACGTTGCTATTTGGCAACTGTAGGATATATAGGACCTTCTCTTCATTTCAAGGGATCCATGTCGGACCGGCTTCCGGTCAGCCGTTTTCTCAGGCAGCCTCAGTTCTGCTCAGCGATCAGGCTTTCGTTTTTTTGTTCCTTTCAATGGTAATTTTTCTTTTGCGTTGAATTCTTTAGTTAATTGTAAGTGTCACTCATTGTGGGAACTCGCTGACTACGTGTCCTTTCCTGCAATGAGTGGCACAGTAGTTGTATTGTTGCAAGTTTCTGTTTTAATTGATATGAAAAAAATAAATAAGGCATCTCACCTTATTTCAGGTATTCAGGCAAGTTATGATCATAGGCGTAGGAGACAGAATGCTGGGGGGGGGGGCTGTAGCCCTCCCAACGCTGGAAAAATTTGCAAAAATTGGCCAAAATCGGGCAGAAATCCAGCTTAAGTCAGGCCAATTTTTGTCAACAATGGATTTTTTGTAGGGAAGCCCCCCCCCCAAATTTTATCTTCCCCTACGCCCATGGTTATGATAAATCATAACTTGTCTGAATACCTGAAACGCGGTGCGATGCCTTTAGGGGTAAAATGCCATTTAAATTATAACCAGAACTATGAGCAGTCATATTTTTGCTGCCATCACACGTCTGCCACTGAACTAATGAAAACAATGACTTCATACAGTATTGGCTAATTCACTTTGGAATGATGTAGCTTGCCATTTCTCTCACAAAGTCATTGGAGCTGATATGCATTTTCAACTCTGTGAATCCATTTACTCTGTGCATCTATAAAGGAAATAAATAAATCTAGTGAGGAGACCAAGTTGCATTCTTTGATTTTGGAGCGGGGAAGCTCATTCTAAAATAAATTCTGGTGCATCTCTCTGAAGGTTGGGAGTACTAAGACTGCGTTAGGAAATAATGAACCAGTGATTTATCGGTCATATAGACAAACTATCGCGGGTAGCACTTTTACAAAAGTTATGGGTCATGTGCGGCTGGAAGCAGTCAAAGTGGCGCGGGGAAGATGTTCCCAGCGCACTACAAAGAATGCAAACTGGCAAGGGGAGCATCATTCAAAGATAAGGGTTGTGATAAAATGCCTGAAAGATTAGTGGTTTCTGTCAACAATAAACTGTTTATAGTTGTCATGTTCAGCATTGACAGTACATATGGCACAGACTACTCTATCAACACAACACATATGGTAGTAAATCCAAAATAAGATGCACATGTGATCTGATGTAACCTGTGTGTCAAAAATGCAGCTTTTTCTCAATGTAGATTTATCCCATGCAATCTCTTTATTCCCTCTCTCTCTCTCTCTCTAAATTCTAACGATGATTGGGGTATCTTCTTCACCTTCCATCCTTACATATCTTTTCACTTACAGCTCAAAATATTGAATGTTGTTCTTCCACTTGCAAGTAAGTTTCTTGGCCTGAAAACATTTTATAAGGGCTTGTAAAGCCTGATTCTAGAACTCAACCAAACACATCCTATATCGTCTCTTTTAGCATTTTCTATGGCTGAGGTAAAGTTGATTTCATAAAAAAGGTCTGAGGCAGTTGCACTGCGATGGGATGCTATTCATTACTCGTCCCAGACCGCCAAACAATGAAACATGCTTTGGATCGGCTGCCGATTTGTATTTTGGATTACAGTAGAAGGTAGGCCCTCCAGAAAAAGCGATCGCACACACACAGCTCAAGGTAGCTCAAAATATTTTGCAATAAAAATACTTATAAGGACATCCCCAATGTAAATATCAAACACTGAAAGACGGGATCACACGGTGAAGTCGACTTTTTTAGCAAAGCATGTATTCTTTGGCCTAAAATGATGCAAACAAAATAGTTCCACAAAACAGCAATCTGGGCATCAAAACATGTCAAAAAGTATGCAACAACAAAAAACAAGCTCTACAGCACTTAAACAACAGAAAAGTTGAACAATTCCTTACCTTATATACGAATCCGCGATCATTTACTGCCAGCGCTGCTACTCCAGCTTTCGGATCCGTCCATCTTGATCTTCACTGTCAACACCACAGGGGACCAAAGGTCGCGCATTCATGATCGCACTTTGCAGCTCAATGCGCGTTTCGCATCCCTACTATCTATCCCTGGTTTCAGCTACATCAGATTCGTTCGACACAATTTTGCCTTCTTCAACCAACGTTATTCGTGAATTTGATGAGCTCTTATCCGAAATAAAAGGTTTTTACTGTTTTCCAAAATTTTTCGTTGTCTGTAACTGCTGAGATGTCAAGTTGGTTATAAAAATCTTGTTTTGCTTTACGGGAAATATTAAAGCAAAGATTACGCTGTCTACGGAAAGCATCCCAGTTATCAGCTGTTCTATTCTTATTATATCTATTCTTTAGTCTTGTGCGTAGCATAAACGCCTTGTGAAGACCTCGGTTTATGAATGAACTGTCATCAGCACGAATATATCTCCTTTTCATTGGTGCATGCTAGCCACCCTGAAAAGATGTGTAAGCCAAGCTTCGCACATCAAGGTCGGCAAGTTTCGTTTGAAGATCCTTTCGAAATACTTCTTCTCGAAAGTTTCTAAAGTCTCTGCAGTTAACGACGTTTGGTTTTTGCTTGACAAAGGAAGCTTTCAAAACTGTAATAACGATCATTTTGTGAAAATCTGATAATCCAGTTTCAACAGCCGTTGTTGGCTGAAAGTTCCTCCCTCTATTTGTCAATATTAAATCAATGCACCTAGGGTTATTGGACTTAAAACACGTAGGCTCTCCAACGAGGTTCTTAAGGTCGCAGAGACTCATAAAGTCATTTATCTCCTGATCCGTTTCAACTGCATTAAAGTCACCAACAAACATAAAATTTTCATATTTTTCGCTATAATGGTCTATTGCTTTGCCTAGCTCATCAAAGAAATAAGACTGTTTTTGTGTCGGTGGTCGATATATGCAAAAAAGGGCCCACTTCTTTTCACGAAGATTTATTTCAAAGCAAATGCATTCAATGTCATCTCTAAAGCAGAAAGATTTTAACTGGAAAGAAGGAATATCATCTCTGACATAGACCCAAAGACCACGAATTGCTCCTCAGGAAACGAAGAATCAAGTTTTGTTTCCGCTATCATGAAAATGTCGATATCACTGCTAACGATTTCCACTAAACCTTCAAATTTGTATCTTATTGAGTTGATATTGACGTATCCCATTATCAGGCGTCCTATATTATTTGCTCTTAATTTCCCAAGCACAGATTTTCCATCCATGTCTTCCGTCTCTAAAGCTATAGGCTGCTCCTGGCTGCTGGAATGATCATCATTGATTAAACGGGAATCATTTTCTAGAGGTGGTAGCTCAAAAGGGGGAGGGGGAGGTTGTCCCTTATAATCATAACCAGAGGCGGATCCAGACTATTGCTATTGATGCTCAAGCAACAGTCAGAGTTTCAAAACAATAGTAATAATTGTTGATGTATATAGTTGTTCAATTTAGAGATTTTCCTTCCGTGAATTCATCTCATCGTTCAAGTCGCAATACGTCGATTCCGGCAGTTAAAACTGGCTTTATACCCCGTATACTAAGCTTTGATGTTAAGAACTACTGCGAAGGAGAACGCATATTTGGTAGACCACTTTGCTTGATATTTACCTTTGTTCTGTCCGTCGAAAGGAGGTTTAACAAAGGCTAACATTCCGAGCAATAGTGGTCTGCAGATTACTGCGATCACACGCTCAATCTTCTGTATTCATGGTCTTCTGTAGGCAAATTTTAGCGGGAGCAACAGTGAAATTTGAAAATGTGGGTGATAGCCAATCAGAGTTAGAGTTGACTGATGCTCGATTTTGGCGGGAGCAACAGAGGACTTTGTCCTCCAGAGCTGCACTTTGTTTTATTCGAGAACTTGAGGCCAACATCAAGCTGTGAGAAGCCGTCGTTGCTACTATAGCCTTTCAAAATGAACGAAACCTTACTTGAGATTGAAGAAATAGTGAAGCATAGAGCAACGCTGCCCGAAGAAGAGAGAAAAGCCGAATAGAGAAGTAAGGAAAATGTGGATTCTATTTTGCTTGCGAGCAGGAGTCCTCAAGACGTTCGTAGGCTAGGCCTAGGCCTAAGCCCAGGGAATGTGATTTTTCTGCACTGCAGTTTCCAAAGACGCAGTTGGAAATGGCTCCTCAAAACTTTTGCCCTATTCGGTATGCTACACAGCTTTCCAGTTACTAATTTTCTTTCCTCCTCATTCTTTCACTTCATCAACTCAGAGCAGCATTGAACGATTTTTACCATCGAGTCAATGAAATATGTATGTACCATCCCGGTGTCACGTTTTCTCTTGGGATGAATTTCATACAGAATGGTGACAGAAGGACCCTAACAAAGGGATATTGTTCTGCGGGGATCCTCATGCAATGGGCTATTATGTTCAATGCTTTGGTCCAATAGGCCGTATTCTCTACATTGTCACTGATCTTGTGTTATTGATTAAACCATTGTAAGGGTGATGAGTGAACAAACATTCTGAAAGGCTCTTTTGTCATTGCGCCACGGTAGTTTTGAATGGGAATACGTTGGGGAATTGGACGAATTTGATTCAAAGCTTTGCAAATGAACACAGGAGGGGGCAGTTTCGTTGCAGGCAAGTTTTATATCAGGTCGAGACTTTGACGGGAGAGAAGCTAAAGGATGGAAACTAGATCAGTGTGAATGATTGAATGCATGGCCTAACACAACTTGACGAGGAAATAGTAAACACCCATCCACCCATCCTATTTCTCTCTTTTTGATATGTTTGATTCTTGATTGCCATCAGCTATAACTTCACTTTGAGATGTTGTTCGAAAAATGTACGTTTTGTTCATATTAAAAGCTCGATTAAAAAGTTCAACAACATATTTGGCATAACATCCTTTTGCATTTAACTCACAAATGCTTCTCAGGACTTCTCAGACATAATAGTGCTGGAGTTTCTCAAAATGTTGGCCATATTAGTACTGGTTTTTTATATAATAGATAGTTTCTTATAAAAAACGTGTAGTACATTAAACATTTTGTCTGATAAGAGCAAGCGTCCTGGAGTCTTGGTGATGAGTCCTTGTCAGTCATGTATGGTGTCGTAAATATTTTTATGATATTTAAGACACCGTATTGGGTTTTACGAGATATTCTCATTTTAAGGAGACTTTAGATCCTTTTCGGATAAGTACTATTTAGGGCGTTTCCACGAGGTTTCCCTTTAAATAAGGGCGTTTCCCGTTATGCAAAAGGGCGTGGTCCCAAAAATTTTTCCGGGGGCTTCGCCCAAGAATAAGACATCAGCCCCCCTCAAGACTAAAGAACCAGCTGCCCCTTTTCACGAACAAGTGTTTGCTGAAATCAAGGCCATGAAGGCAGGCATGACGTCATTGAGACAAGAGATGAATCGAAATTCAGTTGGAAATCAGCAGGGGGCAAAGAAGGAAAACCCCCAGCAGCCCCATGAACGAAATCGCGGACCAAGGCAAAATCGAAGAGGGTGCAGACAGTGCTTCAAAAATGGGCAAGGTGAAACATGCACCCATTGCTGGAAATGTGGGAATGCAAATCATTTTTCATATCAATGCTCCCAATTTCAGGGAAACTACCCTCAGCTACTGCAGCGGGACAACCAGTAGCTGGGAATACAACGCAAAAGTCCCAAATTTGTAACAGTTGTGGTGTGGAAAAAAGTACAATATTTATTTGTGGTGGATGCTTAAACATCAGCTACTGTAGTAAAGATTGTCAGAAGAAAGACTGGGACTACCATAGACCCCTCTGCGAGGCGATGCAGCAACACAAGCAACTGTATAGTACGGGAAGATTGGGCCTAGGTGATAGTAACGACCTAGGAGTATACATAAGCCATATCACACCGAAAGAAAGGGAAAAAGTTTCGAAGTTAGTTGGGACGAAGTGTATTGCAACTGTATTTATGAACAATGTTAAGGTTGAAGCATTATTTGACACAGGTGCTCAAGTATCAATTATAAGTGCACGGCAACTGGCAGACTATTTCCCAGGCATCGAGATTCAAGATGTAAAGAATTTACTTTCTGAAGGTCAAGATCTCCAATTGATGACTGCAAATGGTTCAAAACTTCCCTATAAAGGATGGGTTAAAATCGATTTTCAACTCTCAAAATTAGATGAGGGTTCCATTGAAGTTCCAATGTTGGTTACAGATTATAAACTGGAACAACCAATTATTGGATACAACGTGATAGAGGAGGTCATAAGAGAGAAAGGATTGACTACAGACCTAGAAGGAATTATATCATTGTTATCAGGAAGTTTTCATCAGAAGTCGCAAAAAGACCTTATGACATTGGTAGACGTCATTAATTCATCCATAGAAGAAACCCCCAGCAACGTCAGAATGTTCAAGAAAGATTTTGTTGTTCGTAAAGGTGAAACTAAAAGGCTCCCATGTCGTTGTGACATTGGTTTGGTAGAAAGACAGATACCTGTCCTCTTCGAGCCTGATGTGGATGCACATGTACCTCCAGGAATAGAGATTTGCCTATCACTCGAAATGCTAAAGAGAGAAAGTTGTAATAAAGTTTATGTGCAAGTTATTAATAACACAGTCCATGATATTACTTTGAAGTGACGCACTGTTTTAGGTACATTGCAACTCGTGAGATCAGTTACACCAGTTGAATTGAAATTCAAGGATCGTCAAGAAATGAAAGACACAGGAGGACCAGAAGTAAGCAGTACTACAGAGAACGTTGAAGGCAAGACGATTCAAAGACAAGAGGAGGATGAAGGAAATTTTGATAAGAACTTGATACCAAAAGTTACGTTAGGAAGCAACTTAAGTGAAGAGCAAATACGGAGTGCAGAGCAGATGCTTTACGAAGAACGGGATGCTTTTTGCACAAGTAGCCAAGATGTCGGTTGTGCTGAGGGTCTTCAAAGGCCTTATGCAGCCAAATTTTCGACATTGATTTTTCAATCTTTTCAAATAACTTATAATGTTATAAACATTTTGTGAAAGTTTCAAATCGAAATTATCAGTTTAAGTACTGAAAATTGTGTGTCAAAGTTGAGTAGTTTTGCGAGTTTAGCGCGACATTGACTTGGCCAATGTGACGTCACAATTATGACGCGCGAAACTGCGTGCATTGAACACACAGTACGAGCATGGCGATTGCATCAACGAGAAAGGGAGGGACCCGTATGAAAAAAGCTTTGAACATTTTGGGAGTTCTTGAAGAAAAGGCTGGTATTTTTACCATGATATCCATGAAAATCAAGGAGCTTGGAATCAGGGTGAAAAAACCGTAACGTCACCGTCATTAAGGGCGATGCTGTGATGCTCTACAGTGCGGCCTAATGAAGTTCAATTGGTTCCTACATCAGATTGCCTGGTCGTCTAAATCGAACTATTCTATGACGATGTTTTGGAGTAACGATACCTTTTTAAGTGCTTGCTTCCTCCTCTTGGATGAATCAGAAATTTCAGGGCCGAATCCTGTCCTCGGTTAACGCTGAAGCGCTCATGAAGTTACTACCCTACGATCCACTGTAGTTGTTTCTTTGAAGCGACCTGGTTGCTATTGAAAGCTTCCCCGCCATGCGTTCTTGCTTTCAAATAGAAAATTTGTTAAAGCCAAGCAACTGAATGTTTTCAAGACACTACATAGCTTTTTGTTTACATATCAGACTTACCGAATGACCCTCTCTTTTGTTTTGTAACTATGCCTCAATGCTTTCATTGCCTCTGCCCATTTCAGGGCCATACATTAGGCCTATGTTTGACTAGAGCATATATCCCTTGTAATTCGTTATCATTTTGCATTCAGTGTCCTAATTTCTTGACCTTTCTCCAAGCAACGACCAGGAATCGCAGAGCAGAGACGATCGTAGTAATAACTGAGAACTTTAATGAAACAGCCATGCAAGATAAACACCAAGTCAAACTTTCTGGTGGCTCGCACCACATTTGAAATCTAGCCAACAAAATAAATTTTTTTGCGCATTGGGAAAACTCTTTTCTTATGTAAAACAGAAAGATATTTCTTTCACTCTCCGTAATAAAAGGAGCTCACACCATTAAACACTCCCGTGAGAATATTACAATGACTCAACCCACGATAAAATCAACAAAAACTTTAGTACAAGCATTCCTAAAGCTTGGTTCCAGTTACTGGGATGTTACAGGGAAGGCTTGACCTTCCAGACAATTCTTGTTTTTCCAGTCTTTCAGCTAGATTTCACTTGTACGGGGACTTCGTGAAGCTCTGATACATCAGTCTCTAAAATTATTTTCAAGAAACCTCGAACGATCTTTGTTCTTTCAGGCTAATTCAGGTAAACTTGGATCCTGAACTCTATTTCCAGCCTTCTCTCAGCCTTTTTCAAGCCTCTGGTATCGCCGCTATCGCTGAGTAATTGCATTACAATTCACTTTCCACACTAGCCTGGAATCGAAGTCCAGGCTTTCGTGGCTAGTCAGGAAAATTTCCAGCCACTAGGCTCGCAGAACAGGCACCAGCCCTGTCGAGTCCGGCTCTCTGTTCCCGCGACTGTTTCCGCCTGTTTAGCTTATTCTAGCCCTAGAAGGTTGGGAAGGCTGGAACTCCCAGATATTTCCTATTTTTCCAGACTTTCAGTAAGGCTTCACTTGTACGGGGACTTCGTGAAGCTCTAATGCATCAGTATCTTAGATTATTTTGAAGAAACCTTGAACGGTCTTTGATCTTCTCGCGAGCTCCGCATTGGGTTTTACATGACAAAACTTGTGCGTTGTGTTTGTGGTCATAATTGTGACGTCACGCGCGAAGGTCAAATGTCGCGCTGAGTAGCAATTTTCAAAACGGAATTTCACACCCTAACCGCAATGATGTTGAGTAAAATTTGGTATCAATGAAATCAGTAAAGTTTGAATATTTCGAAAATCGAAAAAAATCGATGTCGAAAATTTGGCTGCATAAGGCCTTTAATCCACATAAGATCATTCTGTCAGACCCAACACCTGTGCAGAAACATTACATTGCCGTTCCAAGACCGTTGTATCCCGAACTAAAGAGGTATATTGAGGATCTCCTGAATCGTGGGTTCATCCAGAAGTCAAATTCGCCGTATAGCAGCTGCTGTGTGATTGTCAGGAAGAAAGATGGCTCAATGAGACTTTGTATTGATTATAGAGAACTAAATGATAAAACAACAGCAGACCGCCATCCCATCCCCAGAATCCAGGACACCTTGGATAGTTTGTCTGGACAGACATGGTTCTCTACTATAGATCAGGGAAAAGCCTACCATCAAGGCTTTATGGACCCTGAAAGTCGTCCTTTGACTGCTTTTGTGACCCCCTGGGGTCTGTATGAATGGATTAGACTGCCAATGGGCCTCAAGAACGCTCCAGCGGAATTTCAGCGCTACATGGAGAGTTGCTTGGGTGAGTTTAGGGATGAATTTTGTGCCCCATACCTCGACGACGTCATTGCATACTCGAAGTCATTCGACGAACATGTGGAGCACGTGAGAAAAGTTTTGAGGCAATTGAAAGAGAACGGTATCAAGCTAAAAGCAGAGAAATGTGACATAGGCCGTCGCCTTTCCCCTGCTATCTTACACTTTCGTTGCACATATGGCGAGACTAAAAACTTTTTGTGCAGAAACGTTGTTCATGACATTGTTAACAAAAAACAATCAACCCCCCATTTGTATGTTTGCACAATAGCTCAAAATCAGGGGGTAAAGTTGTGGCTCGCATGATGACGTCATCAATGTAAGAATTGATGCATAAAATGGCTTAATGTTTCATAATTGAGGGAAAACGTATTTCCGACTGTTCTTATTGTCAAATACTGATGTTGTATGAAAACTTGAGTATCTTGATAGTATTTGGGGGGCACAGTTTTATCTATCGTAGCTGCGAAGGAGCATTTGATAAAATTGAAGGGATTCATAGATGTGGAGTGTTTATTCTGAACATTGCAGTTAAGTTTATCGCTCACGCATTCTTTTATGTGGTAGATATACTGTAAATCCTCGAACTAAGACCAATTACGGAATTTTTGGGGGCAAAATAAAAAGGGGCTTGTTAGACACCGTGAAAAAGAAACGGATGAAAATTCAAAAGATGCATCAACAAATACGATTTCTTACTTAAATTGGTTGATGCAAGAAAAATTTAGGGTCTGTGATGTTTAACATTTTCAGCCCTAGAACGTGAGGCTCATTCGAGGGGGCTTATTTAAGGGGGGGGGCTAACTCAACTATTTATATTTTTGAACCGAAGACGGTTATTTATACGTATACAAAGAGGTAATGCAAAAAGTAAGCCAAAAAGGCATGCAGGGTTCAATATTCATCATCAACAGCACCTTTATCCCCATCTGATGCGTCAGTATCAATACCATCAACTGCACTGTCACCTTCAGCTCCGTCTCCATCCACCACTACACTATTTCAGCAGCAATCGCACCAGCAAAGTTGTGCAAAGCGATCCCTGGTTGTGCATTTTGCAAATTTGCTTTGCGACATGTACACCTGTCCAAGGTAAATCCTTTTACGGGCACACAGCACATTTTCCAGTATTTCATCTGAAGTGGATGAGATGGTATATTTATCCAGTCTATGGACACATTTCCCTCTTCGTCAACGATCCAGCAATGATCCAGCAACGATCCAGCGATGTTCAGCAACATTTGGGCAGTTCATCACAGGGGTCACATCCAAATTGCGGCCTGGTGCAAAAGTGCAGAAGAACTGCTCAGCCTCGTTTTTCAGAACAGTTCTTGCACTGAAACTGGGTTGCCATCTGAAACCTTCAAGGGCTTATCTGACTGATCATGAAGGTTTCCCCCAAACCCTCATATTTCTTCGCCTGGGGCTCCGCAAATATAAATGCTGGATCCTCCCCTGCTTCACTTTACCCTTTCTTTGCATGGAAAGTTCCTGTGCCAATGCACTCAACTTGGAAGACAATCTTGATTTAAAACTTGAAGACAACCTTGATAATCATCACTGACGATGTTTCCCCCAAAAACCAATAGTTCGATAATCGTTGTTCGAAAGCAGGTCTACATTCAAGTGCAAGTGTCCCAAACAAACGAAATATATTCTGAAGGTGGTTGTCCCAAAAACTGGTAATTTTTTATCAAAAAGCTCTGTTCGACATTTGGAAGCAGTTTGGTGGCATATCTATTGATGCAGAAATTTCCCAGAGATGGTAACCTTGGATACTGGTCTCTTGTAGAGCTGCTTTTCCAAAAAATCCCATTTTATTCATTTTTGACTCACGGTAGTGAAGTCATAGGGGTGGTGGGCATTTTCCTGTTTACAAAATCTTTTATGTCATGGGGTGAAGGACGTGATGAAGTCCACATCAAGCCTAGCAACAACGCGAGGTCAAAGCTTGTCGTTCAGCGGAGGCCCTCCTGAGGTGTATGACATCTTAAAGGTCAAACACTCCAGCGGTTTGAGCACGCGCGGCCACTCTACGGAAAGAACGAATCATGGTCGCGGAGCCTGCGCGCTCAAAATGCTAGATGAAAAACTGCATTCAACGAGCAAAGAAAGGTACGTCTCTCAGCTTTGATCAAGAAGTTTATCAACTTACTTTTTCGTAGCTGCTTAAAAGCAATTTTCAATTCAAGCCTTGCATTTTTTAACTTTCTGTGCATTTTATTTGAATCATAGCCGATTTTGCTTCAAAAGTAGGCCTAGACTTAATTTGTTCAGCAATAGTCTGAATTCAATGTTTTGTTCGGACTATACCTCTAAGTTGACTTGTGCAAAGCACATTGATCTTGAGGTTTGCGCTAAATTGTGAATAATAAACTTCTGGAAAATAGAGGGACTGCAGCTGAGAACAGGCCGAGATTGGAAAATATAATGTGTGGCATGGCAGCCACCTTGCTCGCCTGTATTGATGCATCATTTCACAGAATTAGATTGGTTGTTAAGGGAAACTTCTCCAACAAAATGAACTCTTTGAGTGCAGTAATTAGCTCAATGACGTTCCCATCAAAATTATTTCAAAAAGCTCTTTGTTAGCATTTTTTCAAGATTATTGTTTGTTTTCTAAGAACTTTTAGGCAGCTGATCAGTCAAGTGTCAAGTAGAACAACAATCGAAGAGATTTCAAGAAACCAATAAATTTTCCCACCCAGTACTGAAAGTCTCTTTTAGCTTTCAGTAAACAGTTGAAATTAGCAGATCATGGGTACCAAAGTTTTTTGCAGTTTCTCCGCATCCTTCTTAAATGTTCGCTGTATTCATTGATAGGTAAGTTCCCAAGCATTTCGTGAGTTTTACCAGAATACAGCGCCAGCATGCGAATTACCTTCTCAGACAAAATAAACAAGCTTCTTGAGCAATATCCAAGTTCTCAGTCGAGGTTCTTACTGGTTTAGTTCTTAGTTGAATTCTTGAAAAGAGTTTCTTATTAACAATAGCACTGTTTAATCATGCTCAAAACGGATTACTGTATTTCGTGATTAATTTGATTGCTTGTGTGTTTAATTAGATTGTTTGTTCTCCACTGAAAAATCTTCAAGCAAAGACTAAACATTTCCTGCACGCCAATTTTTGATGGTTGCTTCCTCAGACTGCATTCTGTAACGTAACATTACAGCATATTTACTCATATTTCGAGGAAGGTGCAATAAAATTGCACTGATCTTCCTTTGCATTCTCATGGCACAATTTGGAAAATTTCACAATAAAAATCATTAAGCCCGTGAGTCACTTCTAAGGTCCTTTGATCTTAAATATTTGGCGGACAAAGGCTCAACCAGTGAATGGTTAAACTTTAGGATTTTAGTCATGTAGAATTTGAGGACTTTCGACTTTGGTGATTTAGTTGATTGCATCATGGTAGAACAGATCAGATTCCTCAAACTTCATCTTTGTCCAAAAACGATGATTGATTTGGGCGGCAACGATCGTTTTGGGCAACAGCAGCAACACAGTGATAAAGGAGAAAAGAATAGAACATCAAAGTACCAGCCCTCCCCTGGACTCTGCACTGTTACTACTTGATGAGATGTCGATGCATTCTTTCCAAAGGAGACAAGAGGAATATCAGCAAAATCGAGCAAAGACACTGACTGACGCATCACACGGGGGAAAAGTGATTGATGCTGAATATAGAGCTCTACATGCGCCTATGACTTACTCTTACCTCCTTGTGTATATGTGAATAACTCTCTTCGGTTGGAAAAACGCAAATCCTCGAATGAGCCCCCCTTCAACAAGCCCCCCTTCAAATTATCCCCATTCTAGAGCTGAAAATAATTTTTTCTTGCATCAACCAATTTAAGTAAGAAATCGTATTTGTTGATGCATCTTTTGACTTTTCATCCGTTTCTTTTTCACAGTTTCTAACAAGCCCCCTTTTATTTTGCCCCCAAAAATTCCGTAATTGGTCTTAATTCAAGGATTACAGTATATCTACCACATAAAAGAATGCGTGAGCGATAAACTTAACTGCAATGTTCAGAATAAACACTCCACATCTACAAATCCCTTCAATTTTATCAAATGCTCCTTCGCAGCTACGAGAGATAAAACTGTGCCCCCCAACCCCTTAAATACTATCAAGATACTCCAGTTTTCGTACAACATCAGTATTTGACAATAAGAACAGTCGGAAATACGTTTTCCTTCAATTATGAAACATTAAGCCATTTTATACATCAATTCTTACATTGATGACGTCATCATGCGAGCCACAACTTTACCCCCTGATTTTGAGCTATTGTGCAAACATACAAATGGGGGGTTGATTGTTTTCGGTTAGCAATCTTATAAACAACGTTTCCGCACAAAAATTGTTTAGTCTCGCCATATGTGCAACGGAAACTTATTTCTGTGCCAGTTAGAAAGCCACAGGCGACGGCCTAACATGTTTAAGAAAGAAGTCGTGTATCTAGGGCGAATTGTGTCTGCAGAAGGTTATCGTGTAGATCCGGAGAGCACGAAAGCAGTTCTCACGTTACGCGATTACATGCCAAAGACAATCGGCGAAGTTCGCCATTTGACCGGTTTGCTAGGATACTATCGCAGGTATATAGAAAACTTTTCTAGAATAGCAAAGCCCATCTACGATTTACTCAAAGTAGAGCAACCAGGCAGTTCAAAAGGAAAGAAAAAGGACACAAACCGCAAAGGCAATCAAGCATCATCACGTACACCTGTCATCTGGCTAGAGACACATCAAAAGGCCCTATATTACCTGATCAGCTGTCTAACTAACCCCCCAGCTATGGCATATCCAGATTTCAGTATCCCATTCGTACTTCATACAGATGCATTGCAAGAAGGTCTTGGTGCCGTTTTGTACCAAAAACAGCAAGGGAAAATGAGAGTGAATGGGTATGCCTCACGCACGCTATCACCTGCGGAAAAGAAATATCATCTACATTCGGGAAAACTCGAGTTCCTCGCTTTAAAGTGGGCTGTGACAGAACAATTCCGTGATTACCTGTTTTATGCCCCAAAATTCACAATATACACCGATAACAACCCCTTAACTTATGTTATGAGTACAGCGAAGTTGAGTTCTACAGGATATCGATGGATAGCTTCGTTAGCAGATTTTGAGTTCACAATCAAGTACCGTCCAGGTAAAGCGAACATTGATGCAGATTTCCTTTCGAGAATGCCAACAAATATTGAGACGTATATGGAAGAATGCACACAAGAGAAATCACAGAGTGAGTTTGCTGCCACTGCCAGTGCGTGAACTGTAAGACATCAAGGTAATGTGAACTGGATCCATGCAGTTTCTCTCGACGAATATACAGCCCAGCTGTTAGATGCGCACACAATGGGAAAGTACACACCCCTACCTTTGCGCAATATCGTACAAGCTCAAAAAGAAGATCCTGATATTGCCCGTGTCGTAGCTTATAAAGAACAGCCAGGTCAGCCCACGTTTCAAGATCGACATGGTGAATCTGCCGAAGTAAAAGCCCTTATGCATCAATGGAGCAAGCTGATGATAGGAAAAGATGGAGCGCTGTATCGAAAGACAGCCAGTAAGTTGCAGTTGTTGCTACCAAAAAGATATCACCCACTGGTACTCCGCCATCTGCATGATGACATGGGACATTTGGGTGCAGAAAGAGTTACAGAGCTAGCACGAGATCGGTTTTATTGGCCACATATGGCTAGAGACATTGAACATTATGTTACAAAAGTTTGTACATGTTTGCAACGGAAAAGGCCTTCATTACCACCACGGGCCCCAGCTCAAAGTATCGTCACAAGTCAGCCATTTGAACTTATATCAGTTGACTTTGTACACTTGGAAAGAAGTATAGGAGGCTATGAATACATGTTAGTGGTCGTGGATCATTTCACTCGCTATGCCCAAGCTTACCCAACCACCAACAAATCTGGAAAGACTGCTGCTGACAAAATATTCAATGACTTCATTCTTCGATTCGGTTTTCCCCAATGAATCCACCACGATCAAGGTCGTGAGTTTGAGAATGATCTATTCCATCATTTAGGCCAATTGACAGGAATCGCCCGTTCAAGAACTTCCCCCTATCATCCAATGGGAAATGTGCAATGTGAAAGATTCAACCAGCTCTTTTAGCCATGCTGAGATCGATGAGTGAAAATAAGAAAATACGTTGGAAGGATCATGTGAACAAAATGACATTCGCATACAATTGTACACGTCATGACAGCAACGGTTTTTCACCCTTTGAGCTCTTGTTTGGTAGAAAGCCGCGATTACCCATTGACATTATCTTCGGAATTCTAAGGTTACAACAGTGAAAGGATATCCAGAGTACTTGAAACAATGGAAGAACGCGATGACAGATGCTTATCGTATTGCTGCAGAGAAAGCAGAACAGTGTGCAGCTCATGGTCGTGAAGAATACAACAGGAAAGCTAGAAGCTCGGAGCTTAAGCCTGGAGATCGCGTCCTTGTAAAGAACGTAGTTGAACGGGGAGGGCCAGGAAAGTTACGTTCGTTTTGGGAAAAGAAGATTTATGTTGTCCTAAACAGGAAAGACCCCAATGCAGCTGTTTACGAGGTCAGCCCAGAAAATCAAGATGGAAGGAAAAGGGTTTTGCACAGAAATCTGTTAATGCCCTGCCCATTTCTTCCTAATGCGGAAAGACAAAAGGCAACAAAGAAACATCCTACAAAGAAGACAACAGATCATGCTGCAAAAATCGAGCACGTACCTCAAAAACGCCCGGAATCGTCGGTTACTGAAGCTAACGCTCAAGAGGATGACAAGGAACAATTTCCAACATTTGCACCAGACCAATTGGAACAAGCGAGACATTATTTTGAGGAGCAAGTGAACATGGAGGACTCAACAGTCGACAACGATGGTGATACATCAGAGATTCATGATGGGGATAACCAAGGTGATGCTGAGCACCAACCTATCGCTGCAGATAATCGTATTGGACAAGAGCAAGTACCGGACATTCAACCACAGTCACCTGATCAGTCAGTCACTGAAGATGACCCGCCCGTGCAAGAGCGTCCAAGAAGAAATAGAAATCCGCCAATGAAATTGTCGTATTACGGTTTAGGAACACCAGTGGACAATCAAGCAGGAATATTCACATTGCATCCACTCGCATCTCCACCTCAGAATAACTCTGTTCCACCTCAGAATAACTTTGTACCACCTATGTACCCACAGAGGATGTACGATGTCCTGATTTACCGTTTCCACAGATGCCATTCCAGAATCCGTTATTTGTTGGACAGTGTCCACCGTTCGTATCTCCACCAGGACATTCATTTCGACCAGTCCAATGTTTTACGCCGAGAGGACCAATTGTTTATCATCGCTGAAACTTCTGTCGGATTCGATTCGAACAGACAATTTTGAAATTTTACTTACCATGTTTATCGACTATTGGAATAAACTCGAATATAACCAGAAAATCGTTCAGTTAAGCGAAAAGACTTCAAGAGAAAACAAAATAAAAATATTCCATAACGCGCAAATAAGAAGGACATGTACCTAAAGTGATTTTGTGAAATCCCAAGTGTAGTTCAATCAAGATACAAGAGACATATGTTATGCTGTGCAGCAAAAGTTTTGAGATCCAGTCGAACTATGATACAACTAAAGATACATTGTTGCAGATAGTGGATTCGAGTAAAACAGTTAAGCTCAAAGGACACAGATTTTACTTATTCGGGACATGTCGAGACTTCAATTTGTTCCGTTGACTATTATCATTTGTCACAGCATCAGGGATTGAACTACGTACGTAAGTGTCTCCCCAAGAACATTGTATCTCGGAGACTGAAATGCCAAGAAGACATTCATTTTTGTGGGGGAGAGTGTGAGGACCTCTGCGAAGGCCCCCTTATTTTCTTGATGAACAAAAGACATACACCCCGGAAGAGGACACTTTGAACTTTGGATCATGGACGATTAGAAGATCTTGTGAGAAGTTGTTGTTAAAGTTGTCGAGAAAGTATTGCGTATCGTATGGAGATTGTGTCTTGTTTCTGTTTGTTACTTTGGTTCTGAAATGTAAGTTTGTATCATTCCAAACCGGGCCACATGTAGCGTACTCTTTTCGGCTTTTGTCTGTTACGTTTCTCTGTGTTGTACTGTTGTTGTGTTGTTATTTCTTTTGTTTCTGTTTTTGTTTTGTTTTCGTTTGTTTTTCTCATGAAATTAACCGTTGAATTGTAAGTGTCATTCATGGTGGGGACCAGATGACCTTGTGTCTTTCCCCGCCATAAATGGCACATGTAAATAGTATTTCATTTTGTTTAGAATTAGGTTCTGTTGTTATAGAAAAAAAAAAGAAACTAGATTTATTTATTCGAATTGAAAGAAATTGACAACAACCACATCATATCATAGCGCGGAATCCTATGATCCTCGCAGATATTTCAGCGCAGCCAAGTGCTTTACAAGCGATATGATAACATTTAGTATCTTTCCCTCGGAGATGATAAAATCACTTATCAGAGTAGAACTGAAGCATCTTGTGGCATTTCATTACCTGTGTCAATGGTCGTACATTGAATATCATCAAGTCGACCAATCAGCGCATTTGTTGACATTTATGGCCTCGACCAATCAGAATGCACAATGACGTCATGGATGCGCCACATCAATAGGGGAAGCTGTAGAAAAACATCTCCCCTACTATCGCTCGAGCTGACAGTGGTAATCTAACTTTTCATCGATTTAATTAGGTTAGATCAAAGAAGCTTTTCGATGTTTTTTCTGCAAGTGAAATCGTTTTTCAAATAACACTAACATTCGAGGGTTCGATGGAAATGCCACCCCCTGAGGCCCTATTTAAAAAATGCAACCCTTCGCATTCTCTTCCAAGAAAATTTAAAGATTTCTCTAAATTTTTGTAGTTGCGACCCACAAATGAAAATTATTTGAACAAAAAAAGAACTACAATCTTGGCCAAAATACTTGGAACAAGTCACAAAATTGCACTACTTCGGTCTTTGGTTACATGCCCTCCGCTCCCCCCGTTTCAAAGTTGCTTGAATCAAACGCCATTCGACCTTCTCAACATTGAATTAGGGGGAAGGGGGGATTAGGAGGTTCTAAACGTATGTTTTCTCCTCGATATTTTAGGAAGCATCGTGAAGACACTGAAATTCCCCTATGTCCCAGCTTCTATTGGCCAGCATTGTAGTTGTAAGTCTCCTGCGATGGCACCATTCTTTGCTTTCAAAGTGTTTAGATAGCCTAGGTTTAGACCGTAAAAACTCTTGCATAAATTTCAAACCGGCGTAATTTCATGAAAATTTCAAATATCAGAAAAGTTCGCGAGGAAAACGTACTCGTAGGCTTGCTGAACACGTGCGAAGAAAATGCATTTTCAAAATTCTGTAAACGATTTTACATCGGGCTGCTTTAGAGGGAAGGGGTAAAAACCAGCTAAAAAGGGGCGCTTCCCGTCATGAGATCACATATTCTCAAAGGGCTTTGGCCTTCAAGGTGTGAAAACTGTCAAGGTGTGTCTGGCCGTCACCCAATTAAAAAAATGAAGTACAGACGTTCTTTATTCTTTGGTACAATTTACCACATATTTTCTTGAACTTCTGCATGTTTGTTGAATTCAATCTTACTGTGAACAAGAAAGGGACAATTGAATAAGCTAAGCTCTCGAGAATTCCTTCTACCAATTGCCGAGATATCTCCAGCCAAATCTCTCAAAGAGCAAATCAAATAAAAGAATAAAGAGAACGCTGCTGAGGAAACTGATGAATGAAATTCATTTTAGTCAACAACAAAAAATCTCACCATCCCAGGGGACTCACAACTATTTCCTTTTGTCAAAGCAATTTTCATCTATGGGTCAGTTACAAAAACTTCAAAAAGTTTCGAATTTTGTTGGAGGAGAAGATGAAAGATGGCAGGTTTGAAATAGGACCTAAGGAGATGGCATTTCCATCGAAGCCTTGAATCTTAGTGTTATTCAAAAGACGCTTTCTCTTTATAAAAGCTATCTAAAATTGTATCCGCAGAAAGTTTCAAAATTTACTACACTTTGATCTAAACTAATAAAATCGGTCATCAGTTGGATAACCATTGTCAGCTCGAGCGATCTTGGAGGAGATGTTTTCCGCGCAGCTTCCCCTATTGGCGTGATGCACCAATGACGTCATGATGCATTCTGATTGGTCGAGGCCACAAATTTCAGCAAATGCACTGATTATTCGAAAGCGAAATTCGCCCTTATTGTTTATCGTCCTTCCCCCGGCCTTACGATTCATCACAAAGTGGCACTTTCCATCAGACACGCTGATAACCATTCCTTGTGATTTGGTGCATGCTCCAAAACCAGGTAGCTTCTGAAGGAACAAACTGTCAAAAATTCAGAGTCATTTCAAGCCTTTGCAATGTGTTTAACATTACTTTGGTTCCAACAAATGCATATAGAGAAATTTCCATGATCAAAAATATAATTGAATTGGCTATGCTGCAATAGACCTTTTAGCTATTCTGAAAAGAATCAGAATTGAACGATACTTTGCTACATTTTGTACAATTTTCGAATGAGCACAATAGTGATAGAAGTTCTAACGCCACTCAATCGAATGTCACGTATAAAAATGTATAAAAGTAACGCTCGATCCAGGCTCTTTTGTAGAATAGCTAAAAGGTCTCTATTGGCTATGCTGCTTCGAGGTTCCTTTGAAAAATGCTAAACAGGAGTAAAAATCCTGATAAAATCTAGCCTAATTGTAGACTTCCATATCGACCAATTTCTGGGAAATAAAGGCAAAAGACATATATATCTCCAGAATGGCATGATCGATTTTAGTGATGAAACTTGGTGATGAATCTAAGGTGGCTTTCAAATTATAAATAATTACTGATCGTAAATTTTGATAGACATCGACACTCTTTTAGGTAGATGCCGTGATGAGGTAATGAAAAAAGGGTACTTTACCTCCTTGAAATGTATCATCCCCATCTAATTCCGTGTGATTTAAGGAAACAATGGAACTATTGGTCATCTGTATCAATCCATTTTCAGCTCTTTCCTCCTTTTCTTCAACACAAAGGGATGACATGACAGAAAGTGAGTTCAGCCTGTCACTGTTTTTGACAAGTTCAACATCATTACCATTGCCACTTTCAGCAGTTGATATATTCTCGTTATCGCTTGTTTTTCCTTTAGCAATAGTTTCGATGTGAATACTCTCCTGTTTTGGTATCAACGAGGTGTCATTATTAGTTTTAAAATATCTATCAGCTTCAATGGGAACAGCAATACTTTGATGCCTAATTAATTCATTTTGGGATGTCGTTATTGTAGGCGAGAACAGTGCTGAGACTGCAACGGAAATTTCTGCCTTCTTGGTAAGCTGGTGCTTTGAAATCGGCTCTGCAGTAATTTCTGATTTGGCTTTTTCTTGCGTTGCTAATATACTACTGGCTGTCCTACTGCTTATACCAACAGATGTTTTCAAACCGGAATGGACTGTGGTTGCTGTAGTGGTTAATTCTGGGTGTTGCTGTGGACCAGTCTTACCATTCTCTGACGTGAAAGAAAGCCTCGTTGATGAGGTCGGTGGTAGCGCTATCCTATTGGCAACGCTAGCTGGTGCAATACGTACATAATTATTAGGAGCAGCGGGACCGAATGGAGCCATGCCAGGGTACATGAGTGTCGTTGCTTGACCGGGTATCTGTTTATTCGAATCGGGTTTTGCAGCTTCTACTGGCCTCGCACCTTGATAATATTGATACAACTGGTGATACCTATCAACGGTGGCTGCGTGTGGAGGAGGTTGCTTTCCTATTACTTGCGCCCCACCAATTGCCATAAATTGAATTGGCACGTTAGCATAAGCAAATCCAATGTTTGGATGTGAAGCCTTGAGTGTACTCGGAGCATAACTTGTCAGGGTCTGCAAGTACATGGCATGCGCATTTTCAGCATGTTGTAATGATGCTTGTAGAGCACTATTTTGTTGCAAGGCAAGGTGCTGTAGCGCTTGCGAGGCTTGAGATCCCATTATAACAAACTGGGCAGAGTTATTAGCAGGAATATGGTTCTGATACGGAGCTGATGGTGTACGTATCATATTGGATGGATTTGAAATTCCATACACATTTGGATATCCGGCAACGTTAGGCAGCTGTGGGGTGGATGAGAGTCCAGTTGCGGAGCTACATGTAGCAGTAGTGCGCGTAATGCGTGTAGGGCTTTTAGTGTTGCTGCCCTGTGAAACAAACTGAAATACAACCATAGGAGATCCTTGTTGGGAAATTTCTGGATTTGCTGATACAGAGCTGGGGAGCATAGTGTCAGTTGGAATGCCAACACGTGTAGGGCTCTTAGTACTAACTTTGGCTTCGTTTGCTGTCATTGAATTAGCAACAGACGAACTCTGCTGAGCAATGTTCGTTTTCTTTAAGTGTTCATTGTTTGAAGTGTGGCCAATGTTAATACTTTTTGTCGACACAACCGAAGCCGATTGACAGAGCACATCTTTCACTGCTAAAGGTTTTGCAGAATTTTCTGCAAACAAAAAAGTATGACCAGAAAGAGCCGAAATTTGTGAAGGAGATTCATTGGTTAGGCTGTAAATTTGAGAAATGTGACTTGTTGGCAAAACCGATATTGAAGAGCTGACTGGTACTACCGTTTCAGAGACTGCCAGTCGCAGTACATTTCTAGTACTCCCCTTATTTGAGCTATCATTTATAGACAAAGAGGGGTGCTCAAAATCCAAACATGTCGCTGTGTTCGCTGTAGTAGGCCTAAAAGTTTTATCACCTACAACATTTGGAGTAAGTTTTCCAATCTGTGCCACTTTCACATCTTCATTTGAAGGAACTGGGAAAGCGTGATTTTTAGTTGCTTCCATTTTATGATTTAATACAGATGGGGAGCTTGTAACCTCGGAGTATTTTGAAGAATTCTCTCTTTGGCTTGGTGGTTCGTTAGACCCCCAGTAAACATTGGCTTTTGCTTCATTATAAAGCCTATCTTGTACTCTCTTGAGGTCTTGTGTTTCGGTTGATGCCGGGTCTACGTTCTGGATGCTTGTTGAATCTTGAGTAAACATCTCCTGAATTTGAGATGGAACAGTTTTCAGAGTGCTTTTAGGAGAAGATTTGCATCCTTTTGCTAAAGCTTGTGGTAACATGTTAGAATGCGATGGGGGCAACGTAATATTAGGAGGAGCTCTAGTCCTTATCAAGTCTAAACTTGTCTTCGCTTCATTCAATTCAGCAGTAAGTTCAATTTTGTTGATTCGTTCAGGATCACCAACAGTGGTCTCTTGTTTAGAAAAAGCTTGACTTGCAGGAGAAAACATTTGCGAAGAGCGGACATTACCGATGTCACCGACTTGCTGTTTCACTTTACCCATCATCGATGCAATCGTCAGATCTTCTTTTGATTTTGGTATCCGCCTTGGTTTTGCTAGCCCCTTTTTACTCGAACCTTTTCCTAACTCTGCCTTTGAACTATGTGCTGCAGTCGGTCTGGTGACAGAAAAGGAAGCACTGGCAAAAGAAGAATTTGGTGTCCCCATAACTCCCGCAATTTTGCTGCCTGTTATTTGTCCCTGTACAATGGCCATTGGATGTTGGGTTGAATCCGAACACACGTTTTGTAAACCTTCAAAAGATTTCAAAGAACTGAGATAGTCGCTGTGATTAGTAGAATAGTTGTATTTTGCATCAGCCAATGGAATGTTTCCTTGACTTTCAAGCATAGCTGGATTTTGAGCGCATGAGTATTCTACCCTTGGCTTCTTCCATGGCACAGCATTCTGTTTCTTTGCTATTTCCATCGCCTCCTCTACAATTATAGAAAATGATTTGCAATACTGAATAAGTAAAACTACACCAACACTACCGGGTGTCTCAAAAAAAGTACCCCATTTTGACAGAACAAGGGAACACAACGATAACATGTGGTGATTTGCTGAGTTCGTAGCTACATTTGTCGATCTTTAACTTTTATGCACATACCTTGCATTTTGAAATCGTCCACCAAACACCGGAAAAATGAGTTTACAACGTCATAATTTGGAGTGCACCTGAAACAAGAGGTTTTGAGAAAGGGCCTAGCCATGATTTGACATCACATTGACATTTTGCAAAATAATTTTCAACTTTAAAATTTAGTTTTTACTTTTGAAAGGAATTATACCTTGAATTGCTTCAATTGTTCTTGAAATGACTTTTCTTTAGCGGAATCGGTCCTTGCGTCCCTTGCGTTGCATTCCATCCCAAGTGTTTTGTATCAACGACAAGCAAAGGAGCACATGCACGCTTATTTTGGAGATGTGGCATGACTTTACCCTTTTTACCACAGTTTTATTATATTTGTTTTATCAGGGTCATGCCCGTGCGTCTCTTTTTCTTTTCAAACAAAAAAAAACTGAAAACTAAAGTTTACAGGTGCTTTTGAAACTGTCCATGACACAAATCATGGCTAGGACCATTTTCAAAACCTCTGGTTTTGGGTGCACTGTAAATTTTGACTTTACAACCTCGTATCTCTGGTGCTTGGTGTACGATTTCTAAATGCAAGGTATGTGCATCTAAGTTGAAGATTGATAAATTTAGCTGTGATCTTGGAGAGTAACGCTATCTAATCGTTTTGTTCCTATTTTCAGTCAAAAAGGGGGTACTTTTTTCTGAGACACCCGGTACATTTCTCGATACATTTTGGTAATTTATCGTATTTCGTTTTAAGCCCTCATTGCACAAAGTATCGGGTGAGTAAAAAACAATCCCCGGTTGAAAGGCCATTGTTCCCACGATATCAAGACGATAGTATTGGCAAATATACTATTTAATGGTGAACATGTTCAAATCCATTTTAAAATTTATCTGACCAACATTGGCCTCTCCGTTCTAAAATTATGAGGGATTTTCACGAGAAAGTCCCTTCAAAAAACCTTCAAAACACGCCTAAAACAACGACCAACTTTTCCTAACATTTCTGCCTTACAACAATGAGTTAAACATGCTTTAGCGTGTGTGATCCTCTTGGGAGGATGAAATTGCCCAAAATAATGTTGCTGTGTGCTCCTAGAGATAACACTTCTATCCTCCGAACGGGATAATACGTACTACAGAATGTAAAAGTAATCGCTGTAAGGCAGGAAATTTGGTCGTGCTTTCGGGCCTGTTTTTAAGGTTTCTTGAAAGGGATCTCTGGGGAACATCTCTAATAATCTCAGAATGGAGTGGTCGATTTCAGTCATGTAAATTTTAAAAATATTTGAAAATGTTCACTCTTGAGTGATATAGTTGCCAATATAATTGCCTTGATATCTAGGAAGCAATGACCTTTCAGATGGGATTGTTTTTTTACTCACCCGATAGGATCATAGGACTAAAATTCCTCATGTTACCGAGCAGTCCTCACTTCAATGTTCTTGGAAAATCAAGTTATAAAGAAGACGTCAAGGCAATTTGTTACACTGGTAATATCAACAATAACTTTACTGACTAATTGCAGCTTACTACTGCATTGCAGACATTCATCAGCTATGTTTTCCTTTGAAATTATAAAAATGTTCCTCCTTTAATTTAGCATAGATGATGGTCTTACGTTTTTTCAAGATTTTGCATCAATTCTTTTCATAAACAAGGAGCTATAATTATCAAAATAATCTGCACAGAAAATTATCGCAAAATAACTTAACGTTTTTTTAGCGATTCAATCTAACGAAAGATGTACTAACACCTTACGCACACTTTTTAAAGAGTTGACACTCGTGCCCCCTAGATATGGAAAAATTGCTGCAATTTACAGGTACAAGTATTTGCAAGCCCTATGTTTTACAGATTACAGAAATTAGACTCGCTGATTAGGTCTTACTTCGAGCAGATTGATTTTTGTGATTTAATGAACATTTTGAACACAAACCTGGTCTGAACTGGCGGCTTTTCTTCTTCCCCTCTTTTTCCGGAGTTTTCGATTTTTTCTTTTTCTTTTTAGAACCCTTGCGCAACAATTTCATGAATTTTTCTGGACTTAGTTGTGGAAGAACTTTACCAAATGCTTCATCGACCTTGCAAGCTTTGCACGATTGTGTATTGTGTTGCTGCTGCTGTAACATAGTGACACTTTTCATGTTAGGGTTGAAGCTGAAAACCTCTTCCGGTCGAAGTGGACACTCTAGGCCACATTTACATGTATCTTGTGTTAAGAAGTATGATTTAACATCTGCAATCGATCGAAGACGACTTTTGTTTGGACTGAAATGAAAGGAAAAACATTATGTATGTTTGAAGATTGTGGTAAGGAAGTTCTATATACCTTAGTCCTTTCAAATTTCGCCTGCCTTTAATTTTCGCCCCGGAGGGCGGCGAAAATTAAAGGGGGCGAATTGCGGAAATATTTTAGGGGGCGAAAATTAGAGGGAGCGAAAATTAAAGGAAGCGAAAAAATCTATTTTCTATAAAAGAACTTTAGTTTTGATTGTAATACAAAATACAAGACATGCATTACTCTTCGATAACAATGATATTGTCCTCCCCTGTGTCTAAGGGGTGATTTTGTTGTTCTAAATCCACCGTGTTCTCTTCCTCGGGGCCATATCCATCCAAATTACGTCAGATCAATCCAAACCAGGGGGGCAAAAATTAAAGGGAGCGAAACTCCCGCGAAACTTCTGCACAAGGGGGCGAAAATTAAAGGGGCGAAAATTAAAAGGAGCCAAAATTGAAGGCAGGCGAAATTTGAAAGGACTAAGGTACTTGGAAAGAAGATGGGACAGCTAATAGATTGCAAGACAACAGATTTCCCATCTTTCACGTTTTAATTATTCACATTCAGATAACAGTAGGCAGAAAATGGGAAAGAAAGAGTGCACCTATTTCAATTGTTGTAATTTAACTCAAATGAGATCGAGTACTGCAAACAACCGTGTACCGGGTACGCCAAAATAAACTATGCACTTTTGGCAGCCCACGATAAATCGCACACTGTGCCGATTTCAAAGATTTATAACTTAATCTTTAGCAGAAAGCCTGAATTAGATTGTAGGATTTTTTGCAAAATTTTCTGCTTTCGGCTTTTAGAGCTACATGCGAGTTTCTTAAAATTTTCGTTTTCGAAAACACTAAAAATGATCAAAAAATGTCGATCAAGCTTTCTAAAGAATCGACATGAATGGACAAAGAGAAAGCTTTTTCGTGGTGATTTGGGATTTAGAAATCGATTAATTGTAAGCTGTTGTACGAGAGTTCGTACTATCTTGGGAAAAATGTAATGATATTTTCAAGGATATAACGGAATGTCTTTTCTGTTGTAATTTCATTGAATATATGCTTTGGTGCAGGTTGTGTGCAAGGCATTTATCTTGTCCCAGTTCAACTACTGTCCTCTTGTTTGGATGTTCTGTGATAGAACACTGAACAATAAAATTAACCGTATTCACGAACGGGCATTACGGATAACCTACAAAGATATGAGATCAGATTATGATACAATGTTACTCAGAGACAATGCGGTCCCAGTCCACATAAGGAATTTACAATTGCTGATGACTGAGATCTATAAAACAAAATGGGAGCTTAATCCTAGTTTCATGAAGGAGATCTTTGTTGAAAAACACAGTCCTTATGGGTTAAGAGGCTGCCATGGTCTACTATTGCCACAAGCGCGCACTGTGTGCAATGGCATGGAGACGGTATCGTTTCGTGGGTGTAGACTATGACAGGCACTTCCCAAAGATATAAAGCAGTCAGAAACCCTCTCCAGCTTTAAAAGGAAAATCAAAATCTGGAGAGGAGAACAATGCAGTTGTAGACTATGTAGACCTTTCGTGGCTCAGGTTGGGTTCTTGAACTGATATTATTTTTCTGGAAAAAGAAAGCATTGTAAATAATAAAAACATTGTAAAAATCTGTAAATTAATGTATTTGTAGCTAATTATTCTGTATTTTATTTCTTTTGCACAAATTTTACTTAGATAGTAGGCTTGAATTAGCTCTTATTTTATAGCTATTTTTATATGTAATGCCTACTTTAAATAAATTGATAATAATAATAATAATAATAATAATTGTGTTCCTGTGTCAAGGGGGTTAAAAGGACAAGCGACGAAGCGTCACGAGTCCAGCAAGCATGGACTTGAGGCATGGGACCGACGCGCTGCTTCCAAAAGTACGCACTACGTCCTTTGGAATCGAGTCTGTAGCTTTCCTTGGAAATAGAATGTGGCAGCTGCTACCACACGAGATAAAAGACTCCAGCACCCTTCAAATTTTCAAAAAGCAAATAAGGTGCTGGAATGGTGATAAATGCAACTGTAGGCTTTGCAAAACATATGTACAACAGGTTGGGTTCATAACAGGATAGTTAGTGAAATTATTGTAATTATACATACACATATTATTTTTAGATTAGATGTAAATTTTGTAAATAAGTAGGCCTTAATTAGCTGTAATTTTAGCTATGGTTTTGTTTCAGCCTACTTTGTAAATAAATTAATGATGATGATGATGATGATGATGATGATGATGATGATGATGATGATGATGATGATGATGATGATGATGATGATGATGATGATGATGATGATGATGATGATGATGATGATGATGATGATGATGATGATGATGATGATGATGATGATGATGATGATGATGATGATGATGATGATGATGATGATGATGATGATGGAGTCTTGTTGCATTTTTGATTTTGTGACGGCTTTTGGGGTGGCACTGTTTTGTAACTACTACAGAATTTCGCAACAGGCCAATCGTCGTTGAGATAACGCTCGTGCTGATGTTTATAATAATCATTTCCAAATCCCCAAATCACACTGAAAAAGTTTTCTTTTTGTCCATTCATGTTGAGTCTTTAGAAAATTTGATCAACGTTTTTGATCGTTTTCAGTGTTTTCGAAAAAACGAAAATTGTAAGAAACTCGCTTATAGCTCTAAAAACTGATAAAAACAGCAGAAATGGTAGTATCATATGAGGAAATCTTGATATTCTGTTCTCTCTTGAGGGTGATGACCCTCCGGTGTTAAGGGTCCTATCATTCATTGGTACTTAATGGTCCTAGGGTCCGCTTTTTATTGTATGCCACTTGATGTCACCATGATATGATTCAGAAAAGCGAGCATCAAAGCGTTCTAGCCGCTAAATGTCATGCACTTCTTGATGAGCAAATTGATTGTTGCTCCCGAAAGAACCTCTTGCACCATGACACACAAGGTAACACTGCACGAGAAATCTTCCACCTATCCCACTGACTCACTCCACTCCGTGAGTCAAAAACAGAAAAATTTGCAAAAAATCCTAAAATCTAATTCAGGCTTTCTGCTACACATTAAGTAATAAATCTTCAAAATCGGTCCAGTGTACGATTTATCGTGGCCTGCCAAAAGTGCATAGTTTATTTTGGCGCACCCGGTACAAGAACCTACAATTTTGTAAGTTCTTATACAAAGAAACATATGGGGGTATAATTCATAACTTTAGCCCATACGATCTTAATTCATAAGGTTCATTTATGCGGGTAATTATTGCAAGGAAGCCATGAGCATGCAGTCAACGTGCGCGGTCACTTGAGAATGAATTTTGGCACTTAAGCACAACAAACAGAAGATGGACCAGCTACATGAAACTAGATTTCCTTATGTACCAATCCAAGGTGACTACGACTAAATAGAAGCATTAAAGTGATAAGCAAGGAGTACCCAGTATGGTTTTTAGCCGTTCATCGATGGAGTAGACGCCTTAGTCTTTTTTATAAATTCATCAATAATTTGACCCCTGATTATACACGAGACCCTATTCCACCACTGCATGAAAATAATTACTCTTTTTTTCGGAATCCACCAGTAGTAGGGCAAATAAAGGCAAGAACAGAAAAATTAAATCTAGTTTTTACCCTGACACTTTGCCTGAATGGAATAAACTTGCTCCCGAAATAAGATAATCCCCCTCTGTTAGCGTCCTCAGGAAGAAATTATTTTTTCAAATTAATCCTGCTAATTCTATATATGGTATTCATAACCCAAAAGGGATTGCATATTTTACTTAGTTAAGGGTGGTGCTAAACAAACTCAATTTCCACAAATTCAAACACAATTTTAAAGATATAATCAATCCAATGTTTCCAGTTAACGATGGAATAGAAGATGCGGAACAATTCTTGCTGCTCTGAAATTTTATCAGAGAGCATAGATGCAGTCTTCTTGCTGGTGTCAATGATGTACTCGAAGCTCGTGGATATTTTGAGGGTTCAGATACCAACATGTTGCAACTTCTTCTGTACGGAAACAAAAATTTGCCCTTGGAAGCCAACAAATTAATCTTAAATTTAACTATTAAGTACATTTCTGAAACAGAACGCTTTGGTTGAAAGTTACTGGAATCCCTGAATAGAGCACCCAAATCCCCTCTGTATGTGTATGCTTTTAATAGTTATTTTATATATATATATATATATATATATATATATATATATATATATATATATATATATATATATATATATATTATTTTTATATATATATATATATTCAGCATAAAAAAACAAAAACGGGATTACTTATAACAACACTTACGAACTACTTTACTACACTACCAGGACGAGATACCATGGGGAGCAAAATACCATGACTACCCCATGGCTTTCACACAAAGACGAGCAACTAAATTAAACCTACATACAATTAAATACAATTACTACTATAATTACGCGCAAACAATCTCTACTGATAAACACTGGAGTCAGTTTCACATTGGATGTCAGGCAACCATTTAATAGTTATGTTGTTTGTAATTATGTGGTGTCTTGAGGAATCTTGCAACCAAACAATAGATTTTACATTCCTTTTCTTGGTTCTAACCTTTCAAATCTTCATTCGCAATTATTTGGTTGAAAGATGTCTTAACTTGTGGCTCTGTTTGTCATTTTATTCATCTTTTTTTACGTTATGACCTCTGGGTAGACAAAATCGTCTCTGTAGTAGGGTAGCGTTAGCTGTAGGTATAGTAATTAGTAATGATGTATTGTAAATTTTTAATGGAATATATAAAAAACATTTTCCCCAGTACAGTAAACTTCTTGGAAAAAAGTGCATGTTTGTTGCTAAAGATTCAAACACAAATCTATTACACAACGTATAACCTACTGTCTAAAGCAGGGAGGGGATGAAACATTTCTTTATCGCCAAATTTGTTCCCTTTTTCGTTGTTTTTCTTGCTGTTAAGGGTTTCAAAAATTCCTATTTTGGTTGTCTTTTAATCGGCAAAATATCAAAAATTATCATATGGATCCATATTAAAAGATTGCCCGTTTTACGCTGCCCAAAACGAGACCATGGCTGTTTTCTGCAGCTATTCAAAATAGGGAAATTTCTTTTGGGACACCCGGTATACTGCAGACAAAGAAAACAATGGGTCAGTTTGTTATCAGATTCTTTGAAGTTACAGTTCGTAAATATCAACGTAAATATCCTATTTACAAACTCAGCCTCACGAATAAAGATTGAGTGTTCTTTATTTGCAAATTTTGCAACGGCTGTTCTCTCCATTCCATTTTTATGCATGCCTTGAAGGAACAGAAAGACGTGTGAATTTTTGCATCATTTGGAAGGGAATTCCATAATATAATGCCATGAAAAGATAGACTATCGGTGCCATAAGTGGTTATTTTTGTGCGAAACAATATCAGCAGATTCTTTGATCTTAACTAAAAATCATAGTCCTTCTCGCAGAGCATATCCCACAAAAAGAGAAGGATTTTGTTGTGTTAAACTGGTTTTTTATTATCATTATTATTATTGTGCAGACTGAAAACACATCTGTTTCAAGAATATTTTAATTAGATTCTATTTTACCAACAATTTTAGCATCCTTTGTATCATTGTATATAATATCACCCTATTAGTTTTACAAATCATGTAATGCGCCTTTGAGCCGTGTGGATAAATGGCGCAATATAAATGCCTTTTATCATTATTATATTATTATAAACCTCGAGCATTAACTTCTGCAAGTTTTTTCGATGAATATTGCATTCCTTTCCTCTCTGTAACAACTCGAAAAGAGGATGTAAAATTTTTGAAGATAATTCGAAGGGCTCTCTTATGGGTGCGATTCAAAGCATTATTAGTAAACCTTTCCGCAAAAAATCCATATACATGGACAGTAATTAAACATTATGAATGAGTTGTATAGTAAAAAGAGATGGTTTCTCATTCAAATAATTCAAGACTCTAGAGAAGGCACAGATCTTGTTGTTTGCTTTTGTGCATAATTTTGTCATATGTTGGTCGAATTTCAGTCTCGAGTTTGTGGCAATCCCCAATAACTTAACACTATTGACAACATCAATGGATATGTTTCTAATATCGATAACTATACTAGCATTTGTTTCCAAAAAGAAATCGTTTCAGACATATCTTCTGGAAGGTTTGAAGCCACACTTTAAAAGTGCCATCGCAAGAAAAATGGTAGTATCATCTGTAAAATCACACACCTCTGAATGTTCGACTTTGTAGATAAAATCGTTGAGAAAAATATTGAACAGTGAGGGTCCTAGCACAGGACCCTGGGGGAACACCAGTTTTTGTTTTGTAACCAATCACTATATGATGAGCCAGCCTTTACTCTCTGCTAAGATAGGCACTAAATCCTAACTGGCTAACGAGATTGGCACGTGACGCGCTCTAAACCAATCAATTGAATCGAAAACCGATCGGGAAATTTGAAAAATCAAATTTAGGCCGCTTTCGGACGATTTACCACCCTTCACCAAAATATAATTGTATGGAAGGAAATTGAAGATTTTCAAAAAATTTCTTCACACACCTGTTCCCAAGACTTGAATACATACATACCTGTTCAAGGGAGCTAAGAATTATCTCAAAATTTGAAGAAATGCCAAAGTTTTGAATTTGACCTCACTGACCTCAGTGTAACGTGTTATAGTGAAAACCTCAGTGAACACAGAAACGTATTCATATGCATATGGAGACTAAATACTTTGCTTCGAAGGTCTTATTCTATGTGTTTGAGAATCTTCAAAACATCTTCAAAGATGCTAAATTTAGAGCAATCTTTTTTAGTTTGAAGCTAACATGAATACCACGGGGGAGTTTTAAGACTTAATGCTGAGGGGTAGGTGAACAACAGGAAAAGTGCACTGCACGGCCCTAGCAAAACACCACACCGTAGTTATAAATAAGGCGAATTAACAGATACTTACATTTCTATCTTGCAAAAAGAGGACCACAAACTGAAAATATGAAACAGCACAAATGCTAAAAGTACTTTAACTGGCTTTGATAGCAAAAATTCATTTTTTCAACCGCAATCTACTGCCAGTTTCTCCAAAATGCAGTTCAAATTTTCCTCTCGCAACAACATTGTCAATAAAAAGGGCGCGGAAACTTTAATGATCAGTCATCGTCATGCTAGTCATCGTCAAATAACACACAATAATGATGAACTTTGACAAAATAACAATTATCCCAAGAATTGTATCTACAGTATTCTAATATTATAAAACTTGTAAATATTTGTAATTGACGTGGAAATGATACATAAATACATTCATACATATATAAAGTTTTACTTATTAAACTTTGAGAGCTCTGGAATATGCTGTTCGTTTAATGTGTCCAAATAGAACAAGGCCTTTCAAGTAAAAACTAACAAGTCTTTTCTGTTCTGCTCTACCAAATCAAGACAAATGTTCCTTCACCAGTTTGCATCTGATGTTCCAAATTTGCCGTGATCCGTTTATACATGATGTCGAGCTCCACTTTAATAGACCTTTCACTTTTGTTTTAGACATTCCAGTGTCCACTAAAACTTTCAATGCATTCGTATGTACTGTCCCAAGAGATGCGATAACTATTGCATCAACTTTGCATGGTATAAATTTATCTGTGATCTGTCTTTGTAAATCTCTGCATTTATTCAATTTCAGTTCATAAAGTTCTGCCAGAAAAAGATCGTATGGAAAAGCTACATCCAGAATAATCATCCTATTTTCCTCTTTTATGATAATACCTGGCTTCAGATTCAATAATAATTCAATAACACACTTGTAGCGCTGTTCTAATTGCTTTGTTGATGATGACTGCGTTCTCGTTCGATTTGATATCATTTCCTATTTTATCAACAATACGGTCGTGCCGTTTTGAATAATTGTTCTTTAATTTCTGGCACCCATTTAAAACGTGTGCAGTGCTTTCAATATGGTACCCATCAAGCACGCAAGTAGCTGGCTGATTTGTATACCATAAGGATAAGGTGTAGTAACATGGAAGGACATTATGTCTTGCCTTGTACCAAAAGTGAATCAATTCATCTGCAAGCTTGTAATTTCGAAAAACATTCTGTGACGTCAAATAATCTGCACTTTTGTTATCTACTAGTCGACCTTGCATTGGAAGTTCTTTTAGATTCTTTAAATCCTTGCTGAGTTGGTCTCCAATTATTTCTTTTTTGA
Source organism: Aurelia coerulea (assembly GCA_039566865.1). NCBI lineage: Eukaryota > Metazoa > Cnidaria > Scyphozoa > Semaeostomeae > Ulmaridae > Aurelia > Aurelia coerulea. Next base: position 15,883,440 of record CM076944.1, read on the forward strand.
CCAGGTGGAAAAGATGTGACCATTCTGACTGTACACCAAAACTTCCCTTTATGTGTGTTTCTAACATTCCATTTTCTTTTACTGCATAACCAAGAACGTTGTCAGTTGCTTCTGATCTCGAAATCCCCCGATTCTTTAACATTATTAATTAGTGAGCAATTAACATTATCAATAATAAGGGAGCCTGGCCTGAAACTGCTCATGCGAAAATAGATACACAGAAGACAGAGGAATATTACGAAAACAAATACAGTGGACGTCGATCAAATTTGAGACAAATTTTTGAAGACTTTCCAGGAGGAGATGATAACATTCCAGATTTTACACCAGAGGAAACAGGAAATATCATCAGAGGTTTGTCGTCTGAAAAAACATGGGCTTGTGATAGGGTTGGTTTTGAAGATTTTAAGAATGATTTATCCAATACCTCAGTGGAAGTTTCAGATATCTTAAACGTCATAAAACACTACAAGAAATCTCCGCGTGCATGGAAGGGCGCATTAATTAGAAGAAATCCAAAGAAAAATTATGATCCAGATGATTTAACAACACTTAGAGATATATCACTTCTACCTACAATATACAAAAATCTTTGCAAAATGCCTGGTCAAGCGTATCTTGTCAAAAATTATTGGAACAGCAGATCACTTTTGGCAAAGAGCCTATATAAAGAATCGCGACCGACAAGAGTTAACATTTTTGATGAAAATAGCCATAGATGATTTTAAACATACAAGTTCACGTTTCTATGCCATTTTTGTTGACTTCAGAGATGCATTTGGTAGCATTGATCAGGAATACCTAATCCGAAGGTTACTATACTGTGGACTGGAGAAAACATATTGTTTATTGATTGCGGATATATACCAAGACTCATATTTTGAAGTCTGAGATATTAACAAGTATGAAAAAGCCGTATTAACAAGTATGAAGAAAGAAGTATGGGCCTTTAGAAGCATATCACTTAAGAGCATGAGATTTAATGAAACTTTTATTATATGCCAGATATGACCATAAAAGCTGCCAAGGATGAAGGTTGTCGTTCAGTCTTTTAGTGTGGCCGCTCGGCGCTAATCTCTTTTTAGATAAGGAGGAGAAAGAAAATATTCTCCTTGTATACATAAATCGACAACTTTCTAAAAAAAAGCGTACTGACATATACACAATGAAACTAAACATATCATATATGAGTCAACTAGAGTCACTTTAAACACCTCTACCATCATTGAATATGTTACTACGACATCGACATTGTTGCAAAATCAATGTAAACAAAGAACAAAGCAGGGATAAAAATATCTTCTTTCTTTGGAAAGTTTCACAAGTTTCTTGCATCATTTAGCTATTTGATCCAAAGTAACCTGTGCAGTAATTTTTCAATCATTTTGAACTTCTGATCTTTTGTGAAGAACAGAAACAAGGTGCCGAAATGATTTGACCGCTGTACATAGAGCACTTTGCGCCTGCAGGTTACTTTGGAAATCGGAGAGGCCAGAATTTCGCCGGCGCCCGGTCTTGGCCGAATCCATTGTGATCCAGGCCCCATGGGACGCGGCCTGGAAAAAAGAGCACGCAGGTAAAAGGGGACAAGCAATGGCGGAAAAAATCTGGGAGGTGGTCATCCTGACATAAATATGGAAAATACAACATCAAAAATTACTGCTAGGAGGCAAAATTTTGCTTAAAATCATGGAAATACGAAACCAGAAATTGCACAAAAACTGGTCGCTGCCGCAAAACCATCATTTCAGGAAATATTCTACAGGATACAAACTTCATTTCAAGCAGGTCACTATTCTCGGAAAATTTGCGTTGACCTCATTTTTTTATTCAAATATCAGGGTGTTGGCAAAATCAGAAAGCCTTGCCTTCTGGCTTGTATTCAGAACAAGCTCGTCGTAGGAACAGAAAACGTGCAAATTGCCCCTTGATATTTTTACCTGTTATTCCTTGTGGTCTAATTTTTCACAAATTCCAATGGAAAAAGCAACGCGATCGCCAGAAAGAGTAGGAAAAATAAAAGTTTCAACACCACCAGATTTTTGCTGAGAGAAGCACCCGTTCTATGCAGTAAAATTTGAACGAAAATTTCGCAAAATCTAGTCGCCGCCGCAAAACCAAAATATCCTGAATATCCTGTGCTCATCAAACTGCTTATTCGTGGTTTCCGTTCATCCCGGAAAATTTGCTAAGAAGAGTTATTTAATTTTGTTGGTGCAGGTGTCTCGGTATCCAAACAAATGCCTGAAAACAAAATTAGGCCTAGCCAAAACAACATTGTTGTTGTTGTTTTGTTGTAAGTTCTTAGGAGTTCAATCAACCTGATATGGTCAAACAAGAACCTTGATACTTCTTTGCCTAGCAGTTTTCTTGTATTTGTTAGCTCACATATGAATGACAAATGGACAATTTTGAAATCTGGGAAATCTTCATTGAACATTTGGTTTTGCATGCAAGTGGCAACAAATTCATTACAAAGGGTACATATGATTGCATCTGCCATCTGAGTTTTCATTTTGTTGTTTTTGAAGAAAAGTGTATACTTTAGTTGCAGGTTTCTTATGATTTTAAAGCTTGTTATCCATCTCCAACATAAACATGAATCGAGCTCTTTGTAACTTGTTACTTGGCTAATTATACTGTGCATGTCGCCTAATGCTATTTGCATTGCTGAATTACCAAATTAACCCATTTCTTTTCCCTTTAGACATCACTTTTGGCATTTATCAATCATATCAGCCTGTGAAACAAGACTGTTGCAGCATTTCAGGATCTTTGTCAGGCCAGGTATCTTATCTTACAATTACAATTCATTTTCACCTTTCTCAAAAATGAACAATAATACAATTTAATTCAAGCATGGCATCACTTTGATGGCAAGATCCTGCAACTTACAAACATGATGTAAAGGAATGTGGATGAGAAATAAGAAGTTAATAGACAGTGAAACAACTACAGTGGAGGAAATTGTGTTTGCTGACTCTGGTTTGGTGATGAGCAAATGAACTTACAAGCTTGCAATGTTGTCTGGAAATTTTTGATGGAACAACGTCTTTCCCTGTGATAGCCGTTCCATAGTAAAGAGACAAATTTCTTGTTGACACATCTTGCTTGTATAGAAAACATTACAAATTTGTTAGATTTTAGATAATGATGCTTAAGGGCAAATTAACACATTTTATTTCATATTAAGAAACTATGAGTATGGAAGAGATATCCCCCACTTTTTTGGAATAAATTGGCCTGGAAATTCTTGCTCCTGTTTATCAATTTTGAGCTTCTTGAAATGCAAAGCCCTGTAAAACATGCAAAGTCATGTTTCTTGAAATGTTTCCCAATTTTAGTTTCATTTCAGAAGCTGTTTATGCTTTAAGCTTGCATCTGAGTTTTTTTGTTGTGAAAACATCTTGCCCACTTATTAGGACATGGGAATCTTTCCACCCACCCTGCTTATTTATGTTGATCCCTGTTTAGACCTGTCTTTTCTGGATTGAGAGTAGTACCATTATGGCATATGTTGGGTGCAAAGAAACCCTTTAAAATGGATATTGGGGCAAAGGTATCTCTAAACCTTCATTCTTGAATAAAATTCATTGCAATTGATGGTATTAGACTGATAAAGCTCTCTTTTGTCAAATGTTGTTTCATATGAAAAGAAATATTTCTGTAGCTGGTAGAATCTACATCTTTTTGTGCGCCAAAAATATAAGAAAAATTATCCAAGTTTCTTATAACGTTTCTTTATAAAATTGTTTATTATGAACACCTCCTGTAAAGTTATTTTTATAATGGAATCAGTTTTAAATTGATTTGTGTTTATCTTTGTGTGTATGCCTACCAAGGAGGAATTGAGAATTATATGAAATTGAAAAAGTGTAGCAAGAAAATGTAGACAGGAAGAACTGATTTCAGCAAGGGGATGCATGATTTGTGGATGGACGGGGGTCCCTCCACATAATAAAGATTACAATATATATATGATACTTACACTACCTACAAAATTACTATACAATACTACAGGAACGATACCCCGAGGAGCAAAAGGCTGTGACTACCCCGAGGCCATTTAGACAGTGAGCTAAAACTACTATGGTCTGTCTCAAATTACATGCCATGAGAAATAACTGCGATCAGGTTGACTTTTGTTTGGATTGGTAAATAAGGCATTATCGCAAATATTGCATGGCATCTAATTTGAGATAGACATTTAAAAATACACGACTTAACTAAAGAAAATCAAGAACAAAAACAAAATAAACTAAAATGGGACATGTAACATTGTGGCTGTGATGAAGTGACTTATAACGGAGTTCTTTGGAATTTTCTAACCGAATCGACCAGATTTGTGGATAAATTTTAGAGTCAGAAGGAGTATATTTTTGTTAAGTTCGTTGGGGAAATTTTTATCACCAAACAATAAAATCTGCAGTAGAACATTATTTTGGACATTGGTGTACCCATATGGTCGCAGCAAATCAAAAACTCCAGCGAGAAGACCTCTGCGTGGTACTGCAAGGGAAGGGCAAAGCAACAAAAAGTGTTCCGTATTCTCAATACCATCGTTCGTAGGGCACATTGGATTTATGGTATCCCTAAAATTGTGCTTGAATTTGTGAAAGTTTAGTTTACTGAGACCAACCCTGAGTTGAGTGAGATAGGATAAACCTGTTGGGTCATGAATGCCAAATATAGATCTTACAGGGGGTCTAATTATCGATAAGAGCTTCTTCTTAAAAACAGCAACAGACGGTGTAAGTCTAATCTCAGGATCACGTTTATTCCATTCAGATAAGCAATGAGGATAGAAACTAGATTTGAATTTTTCTGTTCTGGCCTGTAATCGCCAAATGACATCCTGGTTGCGAAGAGGGTAATGTGACTTTTGAAGTGGTGGGATTGGATCCTTAGTATAAACGGGAGTTAGATTATTAAGAATCTTGTAGAATAAAGTAAGACGTCTGCTCCACCTTCGGCAGCTTAATGATTCCCAACCAAGCTCTGTGTACAGCTTTTCTCGCGATGTTCCTCTCCATGTTCCTGTAATTGCTCGCGCAGCAGAATACTGAACAGATTCTAATTTTTCCATAAGGCTCGGTAAAATGATGCTACCACTGAACTCACATACTTTTGCCGGAATATGGTAAATGACATCCCCATAGTCAAGATGCGGTCGCACATGGAGCTTATATAACTCGTTCAGAGTATGCCTGGGCAGATATTTGGAGAGATATTTCAGCAAGCCAATACCCTTTCTTGTTTTAGAGATAGCTGATTTGAGATATTTGAGATGATTTGAGATAATGAGATGAGATGAGCTGATTTGAGATATTTGAGATGATTTGAGAGATAGCTGATTTGATGATTAGAGATAACTGCCACCTGGTTTTCAGAAAGCTATCCACTCCTAATTACCAAATTTTGCCTGCATACCTACTTTTATGATGAATTTTGGGAGAAACATACCCTTTAAACTATCTTTGCCAATTTCAACCAAGCCCACCCTTGTATACTCTCGAGTACCGAATAATCGTCCCCCCCCCCTCCCCGCTTATTAATTTTTGAAAATTTTTCCAACCCCCCCCCCCCCCCCATTTTTATTCCAACACCCCCTTTTGAAAAATAGAGATGACAGTGAACATAATTTTTTAATAATTCCTGCTGAGCAACTGTACTTATTGTATTTATTAACATTATTCTCCTTTGTTTGTCTGACCCGCACGCGAGAAATGAAGTGAGCCCTAAGTACATTCGTATCAGTAACATGACTAATATAAAAAGATACGTGTTTAACTAAGAAAACGAAAACAGTCTATTCTAAATTTTTCCAACCCCCCCCCCCCCCCATTGTTCCAACCCCCCGATGATTATCATATCGAACCATTTCAAACAGGCCTTCGCTTGTCCATCATATTTAAGCATCTGATAATTATAATTTGACACATATCTATTGCTGTTACACCATTTATTTTCCTTTAAACTCATTACAGCTCATAACAGGCTAGAACAAATTAATCTCATAACTGTCACATTACAGCCCTGAAGAAGTCCTGCATGGCAGGACGAAATATTGGCAAAAAATAAATTAATCATATTTGCTGTTGTTTTTTGTCGTATTGCGGTGTTTCTGCCTTTAAATTTAGAACAAATTAGCTGCCTTAGCACACATTGTTTTGATATGAAATTCTGAATAATGATAGCGATCTGACTTCCTCTATTTCGGGGAACAAAAGGAAAGATAAGTGCAGTTCAAAGCAGTATACCCTTACTCGCGGCACATCCCCAGGTTCATTTACTATAAGAACTCTCCCCGTGGTTCAAAATTCGCCATTCAGTTTCCAGTTTCCAGTTTCCAGATTCCAGTTTCCATATTCCAGATTCCAGTTTCCAGATTCCAGTTTCCATGTTTTAAAGATAGCCCACGTTTTATAATAAAAACAACTACAGTTTTGTATTTGTTTTCTCACGTTTTACGTTGTACCAGCACCTCTAAGGAGACCATTATGGAATTAAGGTCATCTTGACCTTTTAATGCTATCCCTGCCACTGTAATTAGGGGTGTTTTCCTTTACGTTTTTAACCTTATATAGTGTATCGTATCTACGGTATTTCTATATTATAAAACTTGTAAATATTTGTAATTTACGTGGCAAATGATACATACATACAGTCGTGGCCAAAAATTGAAGACCAAATTTTTGTCAACAACCTTTCTTGGCGTAACGTGGATTGTTAGTTTGAAATTACAAATCAGATACGTAGTTATTCGAAATAATGTCCAGGAATGATTTTATTATTTGAATTATCGAACGTCGCAAGCTCTTACCTCATAAGCACAGAAGTTTTGTCACGCTTTTCCAACGGTGGTCTTAAACTTGTGACCATGCCTGTGGACAGAAGGCCCTCCACTATTCTCACTGGGGAGATCGCCCCGAATTTCCTAAGAAGGAGGATTCCAGTACTCCCATGGGAGCGTGCTGTCGTCTTAATACTCTATGTATGTATGTATGTATGTATGTATGTATGTATGTATGTATGTATGTATGTATGTATGTATGTATGTATGTATGTATGTATGTATGTATGTATGTATGTATGTATGTATGTATGTATGTATGTATGTATGTATGTATGTATGTAGGTATCATTTTTCCACAATAATTACAATTATTTACAAGTTATATAATATAAAAATAAATACAATACAATAAATAATGTTAAAAACGTAAAGGAAAAACACCCCTAATTACAGTGGCAGGGATAGCATTAAAAGGTCAAGATGACCTTAATTCCATAATGGTCCCCTTAGAGGTGCTGGTACAACGAAAAACGTAAGAAAAAAAATATACTAAACTGTAGCTTGTTTTCGGTATAAAACATGGTTTATAAGATCATACCATGATCGGGAGAGATGATGACAAGTCTTAATAGAAGACATATATGTCATCAACAAGGCAACATTTCGTTTTCAATAGACCGAGAAGTTTGTTTTGATTTGGGGATTGATCAATCAGATCACGCTATTTTCAAAGATGGCGGCCCGCTGTAAACAAGCAAACCTCCGAAAAAGGGCTAAAACCTATCTTTGTTTTTGTTCCACGGATTTGCGGTTTTCAAATATTTTCAAACAATAACAACGAATTTCTTAAATATGAATTCTGATGCACACTTCCAATGTGCATTTTCCCAATATTCGGCCTAACTCAAGAGTAACAGGGTTTTGAAACTAAGGAAAAAATCGCACGGTTTCAGACCATACCCTCGCCATTTCTTGTTCAAATAACTTGCAGGAAAATTACTTGGAAATCAAAACAAACCCGAAAAGATTATTTTACAAGTCATACGACCTTGAAATTGACACTTTCAAATTTATTTTTTAATCCCAACTTGTGAAGGAGCCCATAAAGGTCAAGTGGCTTTTTATTGCTTGTAGAAACAGTGTATCTCTTGCCTAGCTAACATTTTGCAAAGCATGTTCTGACGAAGGGACTCGATATTTTTCCTGTAAGAACCAAAGTGCGTTTTTCACTCTTCACATACCCCTTCACTGTTCATCTCAGCTCTCCAAGGGGGCGAAATTTTATAGGAATGTTTGGGCGGGAAAGTTTTGGCGGGAAAATCTTAGTTCTTGTGCCAGCCAAATTTTGGCCTAATGTTCTGAAGCATGCCTGTGTTTACGGAAAAAGTTCGCGAGATGCCTGGAGGATTTTCATGAATGCCTCTGCGGTGGCATTTCCTTGGGGCAATAATGGTGTCGACGTTGTATGTTTTATCCCTAACGACTTCATGTATGATGCGAATTCATCTCCAAAGAACGGTGGTCCATTGTCAGATTTTACTGTGTCAGGAATACCGTGTCTCGCGAATATAGCATCGAGTTTAGGAATAGTAGCTCTAGCTGAAGTTGTTGTTACATGTTCAACTTCCGGATATCGCGAGTATGTGTCTATAACAACCAAAAGATATTGATCTTGAGGCAATGGGCCGTAAAAGTCTATTTTCAACTCTTTCCATGGTCCCTCTGGCAGTGGTGTTGGTTGAAGTGGCTCTGGCGGATTTGGCTGTCCGGTTGCTTGACAAGCAATACACGTGTCGATCTCTTCTTTCACTAATTTCTCTATTTCTGGGAACCAGAGATATTCGCGTAACAGAGCTTTGGTCTTTGCAAGTCTCTGGTGTCCTTCATGTGCTAGTTTAATAACACGACTCTGAAGTGCTTCAGGTATGATGATTCGTGTGCCTCTAAGAAGGATATGATTTGTGTGATCGACTGTAATCTCTTCACTTATGGGACGAAACGGCTTCACGAGATCCGAACTCCATAAGTTTGTTTTTATAGCTGCACGTACTGCACGTAACTGTTTGTCGTTCTCCACAGCTGATCTGATTTCCTCAATAGTTAAGGCAGGAAATAAAGCTTCATGTGCAATGAAATTTACATATTCATCTGCAATGTTTGGACGCGAGTGTTTTATAGGCAAAGGATGGCGTGACATGAAATCTGCCGGATTTTCTGCACCTTTCTTGTAAACCACTGAAAAATCGTATTGTTGTAGTCTCAGCATCTCAGCATCCAACGTTCTATGCGAGCTGGAGGTTTAGAACACGGATTAGCATAGATAGCTTCTAGAGGCTTGTGATCTGTATAAAGGATGAACGGTGCGCCATACAAGTAGATGTGAAAATGCTCGATACCCCAGACAATAGCAAGAGCTTCTTTCTCCGTTTGAGAATATCTTGTTTCGACGTCTGTCAGTGATCTACTTGCATAAGCGATAATCTTTGTTTCTTCCGACTGCGGTGCTCGTTGTGCCAAAATTGCTGACAAACCAACTGGGCTGGCATCAACTAACACAATCGACTCTTTGTTTACATCGAAATAACTGACAACTGGGCTGCTTGTCAACACAGCTTTTAATTTGTCATACGCCTCTTGACATGCCTCTGACCATTGGAACGGAGTGTTCTTTTTAGTCAATTCACGCAATGGTGCCGTGATAGTTGCATAATCTGGTATAAATTGCGAGAAGTAATTTGACATCCCAAGGAGACTGCGTACTTCACTTGCATTGGTCGGTGTTGATGTGTTTGCAAATGCATCAACTTTCTTGGGATCTGGGCGCCTTGCCATCTTTCGAAAACTGAAATCCAAAGAAATCGAGGTTTTTCTTCAAAAATTTGCACTTTGCCAGGTTGAGCGTGAGATTATTTTCATTCATCTGCTTAAGACACGCTTCTAGTGCTTGATTATGTTCTTTCATGTCTTTGCCAAAAATGATGATGTCATCTGCGATGTTTCTTACTCCTTGCAATCCTTGAAGGCTTGTTTGTAACATGTGTTGGAAGGTTTCAGCTGCACTGTTTGTGCCGTAATTTAACCTCTTGTAACGGAATAGGCCCATATGTGTCGTAAATGTTGTGATATGACGGCTTTTAGGACACAGTTTAGTCGATGGTAGGCCTGTTTGAGATCTAATTTTGAAAAAACCGTCGCGCCATTCAAGTCAATTGAAACGTCTTTCACGGTCGGTATTGGATGCCTTACGCGCTTAATTGCGTTGTTCACTGCTCTCATATCTACACATAATCGAATTTCTCCATTCTTTTTCGGTACACACACTATTGGAGACACCCAGTCTGTTTTCTCATTCTCAGGAACCCTTTCAATGATATCTTGTGCAACCAATTTATCCAATTCGACTTGTACTTGTTTGCGTAAATGAAATGGAATTCTTCGTTGTTGCTGGGCAATAGGCTTGACCTCTGTATCAATAACAAGCTCTACTTGCTTTCCTTTCAGTTTTCCAAGGTGTTTGAAAACGGTCTAGTCTAAAACACCACACCAATGGAACACCGATGAACACCAATGAACACCAGTGGAACACCGATGAACACCGATGAACACCAATGGATACCGATGAACACCAATGGAACACCAATGAACACCAATGAACACCAATGAACACCAATGAAATTTTTGAGAAATTTCTCTTCAATGAGAAATGATTCAAGTTTCGTAATCTCACTTGTATCCATGACAAATAAAAGTTTGCCAAGATAAGAAATTCTCTGATTGAATGCGTTACGCATTATTAGTTACAGCAAAGGGATCTGTACAACGACGTATTATTACAATGTTGAATGCGTTATACAATACAAATTATACCAAAAAACTGCATCGCTTTCAAGTTGCAATCAACTTTCATCAAAGCTAGAGGCGTCTCGCCCTTTGAGGAGTGACCGTTGTCCCCATTCTGACTGTACGAAGTTAAATCGGGGTGTGGTGACCTCGCAGAAGGGAACCCAATGAAGGAAAACTGAGCTGGGAAATTGCTAAAAAATAGAGGTATATCCAATTTTTTGCACTTTTTCTTTCAAAAGGAACTCATCACGAAAAACTCTACTGTCACATCACAAAAAATTTTGAATCTCTAAATGGAAAAATGTTAAACTTATTCATTTTGTCTTGTAGTCTGAAACATTTTCAACTTATTTTTGTACTTTAGTACTCGGTATTACTTGAACAGTAATTGTTTACACAGACAAAGTTAAATGAATGGATGGATGGTAGAAATTGATAAACGTGGCAATTTTAAGGAAATTTTGGCACGAGATCCATCTATTACTCTCTTATGAAGAATAAGTGTACCCCAGGTAACAAATCTCATAAAAACTGCAGACGACTGATGGGGCATAGCCTGCGTGCAAACTTTACTCTCCAATGAAGTCTGCATGCAGGCTCAGGCCAATGGGGCCTTGATATTCAGAACGTTTCTGGTTGGTTTGGGCCACAGGCTGCGCTCGGCTGCGTGTCTCTTTCACAACTTCGATGATTATTGGTCTTGGTCTGTGCGAAAAGGGCACTTCGCTGCTAAAAGAGATCGGATATTATATTATTCCGAAAAAGCAGAATATTTTAGCTGGAAGAAAGAAGCGTTGAGACGATGATGCAATAAATGTATCTGACAGCATTCCAGAGGCAGGCTAAACTGACTGAAATATGCAATTTTCTTCCATCATTTTGCCAAATTTACTCTCCCACGGGGCGCCACCCTTGGTGCCCTTGTGAACATTTCAAAAGAGAGTTTTTGAAATCTTTTCTATCTTCACGCATTTATAAAGTACTTTCGGAGTAATGATACGTGAAACAAGTGAAATGAAGAAAATTATGCAAAGGATTTCATAAATCAAAATAAGTTGCTGTTTAAGGTATGTTTTCCCAGTACCAGAGGTTTTTACTTTTTAGCAATCTGAGAAATAATTTTTTATAAGCAGTTTCTTATAAAAAATACGTATGCACCAGGCTTTATTTAAAAAGCTTTGAACGCATCCAGCCTACATGGAAGGAATATAGATAAAATGATGGTTAAATGCAAGAAATGCTACAGCCTTCCATTCACCATGACGGAGAAAACTGCTACTCAATATTTTCGACTGCCCTCATTGGTGTTGTCCTGTTTTCATTGGTGTCGTGCTGTTTTCATTGGTGGTCCATCGGTGTTCATTGGTGTTCATTGGTGTTCATCTGTGTTCCATCGGTGTTTATTGGTGCTTCATTGGTGTTCATTGGTGTTCCATTGGTGTTCATCGGTGTTCATTGGTGTTCCATTGGTGTGGTGTATTAGACTAGATCGTTTGAAAACAGCAGGAAACTTATTGAGTATGCCTGCAATGGTCTAGTCTAAAACACCACACCAATGGAACACTGATGAACACCAATGAACACCAGTGGAACACCGATGAACACCAATGAACACCAGTGGAACACCGATGAACACCAATGGAACACCAATGAATACCGATGAACACCAATGGAACACCAATGAACACCAATGAACACCAATGAAATTTTTGAGAAATTTCTCTTCAATGAGAAATGATTCAAGTTTCGTAATCTCCCTTGTATCCATGACAAATAAAAGTTTGCCAAGATAAGAAATTCTCTGATTGAATGTGTTAACGCATTATTAGTTAAAGCAAAGGGATCTGTACAACGACGTATTATTACAATGTTGAATGCGTTATACAATACAAATTATACCAAAAAACTGCATCGCTTTCAAGTTGCAATCAACTTTCATCAAAGCTAGAGGCGTCTCGCCCTTTGAGGAGTGACCGTTGCCCCCATTCTGACTGTACGAAGTTAAATTGGGGTGTGAACCCAATGAAGGAAAACTGAGCTGGGAAATTGCTAAAAAATAGAGGTATATCCAATTTTTTGCACTTTTTCTTTCAAAAGGAACTCATCACGAAAAACTCTACTGTCACATCACAAAAAATTTTGAATCTCTAAATGGAAAAATGTTAAACTTATTCATTTTGTCTTGTAGTCTGAAACATTTTCAACTTATTTTTGTACTTTAGTACTCGGTATTACTTGAACAGTAATTGTTTACACAGACAATGTTAAATGAATGGATGAATGGTAGAAATGGATAAACGTGGCAATTTTAAGGAAATTTTGGCACGAGATCCATCTATTACTCTCTTATGAAGAATAAGTGTACCCCAGGTAACAAATCATATAAAAACTGCAGACGACTGATGGGGCATAGCCTGCGTGCAAACTTTACTCTCCACTGAAGTCTGCACGCAGGCTCAGGCCAATGGGGCCTTGATATTCAGAACGTTTCTGGTTGGTTTGGGCCACAGGCTGCGCTCGGCTGCGTGTCTCTTTCACAACTTCGATGATTATTGGTCTTGGCCTGTGCGAAAAGGGCACTTCGCTGCTAAAAGAGATCAGATATTATATTGTTCCGAAAAAAGCAGAATATTTTAGCTGGAAGAAAAAAGCGTTGAGACGATGATGCAATAAATGTATCTGACAGCATTCCAGAGGGAGGCTAAACTGACTAAAATATGCAATTTTCTTACATCATTTTGCCAAATTTACTCTCCCACGGGGCGCCACCCTTGGTGCCCTTGTGAACATTTCAAGAGAGTTTTTGAAATCTTTTCTATCTTCAAGCATTTATAAAGTACTTTCGGAGTAATGATACGTGAAACAAGTGAAATGAAGAAAATTATGCAAAAGATTTCCTAAATCAAAATAAGTTGCTGTTTAAGGTATGTTTTCCCAGTACCAGAGGTTTTTACTTTTTAGCAATCTGAGAAATAATTTTTTATAAGCAGTTTCTTATAAAAAATACGTATGCACCAGGCTTTATTTAAAAAGCTTTGAACGCATCCAGCCTACATGGAAGGAATATAGATCAAATGATGGTTAAATGCAAGAAATGCTACAGCCTTCCCTTCACCATGACGGAGAAAACTGCTACTCAATATTTTCGACTGCCCTCATTGGTGTTGTTCTGTTTTCATTGGTGTCGTGCTGTTTTCATTGGTGGTCCATCGGTGTTCATTGGTGTTCATCTGTGTTCCACTGGTGTTCATTGTTGTTCCATTGGTGTTCATTGGTGTTCATCTGTGTTCCATTGGTGTTCATTGGTGTTCATCGGTGTTCATTGGTGTTCCATTGGTGTTCATCGGTGTTCATTGGTGTTCCATTGGTGTGGTGTATTAGACTAGATCTGCCTGCAATCCCTTTGTCCTTGACAGGAGACTCTTTGTTATCGACTTTATTGATGTGAAAACTGATAAGGCCTAAACCCTGAGCGGTTGATGAACTGAGCAGACAACCTCCATTGTCTTCAGTGACGTAAAACGTAGCAACTGCAAAACGCTTCTTTGTCTCAACCAGGGCATCGAATTTCCCGAGGAATTTCCCTTGCATTGTCATGGGTGTTTTCGCGTTGTAGGCATACGCTTTCACCTTTGTTTTCTTCAGCTCAACACCATTCATTCTCCTGAAAGTGGCATTGTCAATGATGTTGATCGTTGTCCCAGTGTCTATAAGAACATGACATTTATTCCCTTTTATGGTGACGTAGGCTTCTGGCTGTTTTTCTTTGTGGAATTTACAGCGTAGCAATTATCAGAGTCAGATGACTCGCTGTTCTCTGTTTCTTCCTGAAGAAAGGGCGTACCTTTGATTTTTGATGAGTGGCTGTTTCTGACGTTTTACTGCTGAAGCAATATTTCGCAAAGTGATTGGGTTTTCCACATTTATGGCAAGTTTGGCCTTGCGCTGGACAGTCTTTTGTTTTTGTGTGGAAATTTCCCCCACAACTTCTGCACTTTTGTTTTCTTGGGCGTGTTTTATTTCTACCCTCTGGGATTTTCACAGCTTGTACATTGTCCGTCTTTTTCTCCATTTCTGCAGCTTGATAGGTACTCATCTCAGCACGTCTTCCTTCAAACAAAAGGTCGTTCAGTTTCAGTTTAGGGTCACGGAGTGCCATTTTACGTAATCGAGTGGAACTGCCCCCAGTAACGATTTGGAGCATGATTTGAAAATCCAATTATTCGGTTGTAAATTCACAGCTGTGTGCCAAAGAACGTAGGCGTGTGTGAAACTGATCAATGGTTCGTTGGGTTGTTGGGCGGCTTGACGAAATTTGTAAACTTCATATAACTTGTTCTTTTGTGGTTCGAAATATTCAGTCAGCTTCTCGACGGCTTTCTTATAATCTTTCGCTTCCCTCATGTCTTGCAACTGTCTAAAAATTTCTCGTATTCGAGGGCCACCTTGATAAAGAAGCAAAGCTCTTTTGCGTGTATCATCGGTGATCGCATTTGCGACAACAAAAGTCTCAAAGTCTTCCAACCATATTCACCATTTAGGCCCAACAGAAGCTCCGACGTTGGCATCCGGATCAAATGGCGGCATACTTTGCACTAACGTAGTCATATTTATTAAATAACGAACTGTTTTTTATCCTCGTCGCCAATGTTATGTTTTGAGACTATCTGAGAATCACACGATGAGTAACGACTGCATGTTTAAGAACCGAACATAACTGAATATATTGCAGCGTGACAAGTACATGAATAATCTCTTACTGAGTCCTTAGCGTCTCTCTTTGTGCTATGTGCTCCTACGCATCATCAGAACATAACAATAACCTCTGTCCAGAATGTATGGAACGCCGTTTGCACAAAAATAACATAAACATAGTTTATGTTACATAAACTATGTTTATGTGCACATAAACTCAGTTTATGTAACATAAACATAGTTTATGTGCACATAAACATAGGTTATGTACATAAACTAAGTTTATGTGCACAAAAATGGACATAAACTATGTTTATGTACATAAACTATGTTTATGTGCACATAAACATAGTTTATGTCCATTTTTGTGCAAACGGCGTGGTGCCCATTGTTCTGAGACGCGTCTAAATTATTCCCTGAGGATCAGTTTGCAAATTACGGCACTCTTTCTTGTGAATGCTTGGGAGAATTTAGAGTGAAGTTCGGTTAACACGTTGATCATAAAAGAGGGGAAAGACAGCACGCGCCGCATCAATCTTGCACAGATTTGTTTAGAATATTGTTGGAAAGTATGAAAATTACGTTTTATTTGTCTTTGCGTTTTCGGTCCTAAATAAATTATGATTAACGGTAAAATTAATTTTATGAATACTAAGAAACTAAACAAGGAGTCTTGTTCGCGAAGAATTAGGCCCAAAGTTAAGAAATCGAAATACAAACTACCCGTAAAAAATTCGTGACGACGTAAAAAAATTGCCAAAACTATTTGAGAGTATAGTCTACTACGCCCTTTTGCAAAAGTTTTCACAATAGATTAAATTTGATTCTGCAATATGGTTTACAAGAAGTCTGAAACATAGATTTTTATTTGTAATGTTGAAAAAGCGTTTCATGATTCAGTTTTTTAATTTTTTTAACGTTTGGTAACCATTATGAAATTCGCAAAATTTGCACATCTCAAGTTAAAATTTTCAGTCGACTTTCTCACTACATATTCTGCAAGGTTCAATGCTTGAAACAAAACAAAGATTATGAAAATCGAGTGAGTGCAAGCTAAGAAATTTGAATTTGAAATTTAGTGCTATTTTGTGCCCTTACTGTGCAAAGAAAGAGGCCTAAAGTACACTTTGTATGCCTAACTTGAAATAATACCGGGTGCGCCAAAATAAACTATGTACCTTTGGCAGGCCAAAATAAATTGAACACTGGACCGATTTTGAAGATTTATGACTAATATTTAGCAGAAAGCCTGAATTAGATTCTAGGACTTTTTGCAAATTTTTCCGCTTCCAGTTTTTAGAGCTAGAAGCAACTTTCTTAAATGTTCGTTTTTGAAAATATTGAAAAAGATACAAAAACGTCGAACAAATTTTAAAAGATTCGACAAGAACATATAAAGAGAAACAGTTTTCAGGGGCACTTGGGGGTTTAGTACACACTCTCGTACAGCAGATTACAATTGGTCGATTTCTAAATCGCAAATCACAACGAACAAGTTCTCTTTTTGTCCATTCATGTCGATTCTTTAGAAAACTTGATCGATGATTTATGATCGTTTTCAGTGTTTTTCGAAAACTAAAATTTTAGAAAACTCGCTTCTAGCTCTAAAACTGAAAATGAAAAAATTTGCAAAAAATCCCTTTATCTAATTTACGCCTTCTGCTAACGATTAAGTTATAAATCTTCAAAATCGGTCCATTGTACGATTTATTGTGGCCTTCCAAACGTGCATAGTTTATTTTGGCGCACCCGGTACTTCAGGCTACGTTTAACAGTAGAAAAGTTTGTTTTTTACAATTTTGATATTTTCATTTTTTTTTGCAATAATTACACTAAAATGCAAATCTGGATCACAGTGCACAGGTGTTCTGAATGCTATAAGCCCGCTATTGTTACCGACGTGACACTAAATGGACTCATTATCACTATGATTATGACGCCTTCTAAAACAATGACTATGACGCCGTTAGCACAAAAATGGACATAAACTGTGTGTATGTACATAAACTATAGTTTATGTACATAAACTAGGTTTATGTGCACAAAATTGGACATAAACTATGTTTATGTACATAAACTATGATTATGTGCACATAAACACAGTTTATGTCATTTTTGTGCAAACGGCGTTCCATAAGAATGATATGCAAGAAGATGTTTTGGTTCAGTGTGATCACGTGCCTTTCCCAAATCAATGGCGCCATTGTTTGCAGGGATTCTGCACCTTTCTGTAGCCGTGTAGGAGGGGGGTTCTTCTACCTTCGGTGATGCTGCGAATGCTAGCCTCTGTGCAGGCCGCCGGTTACATCATCCTCTAAAGTTGACTAATTTGCATAATGAGTGCTATCAGTAAGTGGCTAATTATTCGTTCGTTCTAGAAAACGATTGTTTTAACATAATTAAGCTGCTAATGAAGTCAAGATAAATTTGTTGTTGTGCCATGGTAAACATCATGGTGATTTATCCATCTTATGGTGTCAAATCTGTCTAACATGAAATAAGCCGACGTCAAATGTTGCTATATTTGTCATCATGCATTTGGAGAATGATGCCCTTAAGATAACTGAATGGTTTCCAAACAATGGCATGAAGCTAAATGAAGACAAATGTCACTTAATGATTTTTGGTGCAAAAGGGAGTAATGAAACAACAATTAAAATAGGCGAGGCCTATGTGAAAGAAAGTTCAGAGGAAAATCTTCTCGGTATAACCTTTGATAAATCACTTTCTTTCAAGCAACACGTCAAGACTGTTTGCAAAAAGGCCAGCCAAAAACTCCACGCTCTTGCTCGAATTTCACGATACATGGACACTGAAAAACTGCAGCAGTTAATGAGGGCGTTCGTTTTGTCCCATTTCAGCTACTGTCCTCTTGTTTGGATGTTCTATGATTGAGCTTTGAATCATAGAATAAATCATATTCAAGAAAGGGCATTACGCATTGCATATAAAGATTACGAGAATGATTTCGGTTTTCTCCTGGAGCAATCTAAATCGGTGCCAATCCATGTAAGAAACCTACAGTTGCTCATGACTGAAATTTATAAAACAAAATGCGGTCTGAATCCATCATTCATGAAGGATATTTTCATGCAACGAAATATTAGGTACTGCCTAAGGCATGGTAATGACGCTCAACTGCCAAAAGTACGAACTACGTCCTTTGGAGTTGAGTCCATTACTTACCTTGGAAATAAACTGTGGCAGCATTTACCGCAAGAACTAAAACAATTAAACAGCCTTCCTATGTTCAAAAAACGAATTAGATGTTGGAATGGTGGAACATGCAACCGTAGGCTTTGCAAACTATATATCCCGCAAGTTGGGTTTCTAACATGATAGATTTTAATTCTGATTTGTCCTGTAATATATATTAATTTTAGTTTTATTGTAAATTATGTACATTGTAAATAGTAGGCCTTAATTAGCTGCAAATTAGCTATTCATTTTTTAGCCTACTTTAAATAGATATTTAATAATAATTAATAATAATAATAGGATCGCAGGAAACTTCTGTCTCGTGTGCGCTTTCTGTGCGCTTTCTTTATTTCAGTGCCAAATAGCAGAGGTAAAACGTTAATCAATCGCTTTAACGAGCGTGACGGATTTACTTTCTTTCTTTCTTCCTTTCTTTCTTTCTTTCTTCCTTTCTTTCTTTCTTTCTGACTGACCCGGAGCCCCCTCTTAGATTACAAAGTTGGACTTTGTAATCAAAAATAACATCTTTTGAATGCAAGGCTCCTTCACAGGAATTGTTCACAAGCCTATACCTTCTTTGGGACACCCGGTACATTAATCATTGGTAGTCGCCTTGATAGCTCGACCGTGACCCTAATTAGACGTCTTGGTTGGCAAACAATTGAGGAATTCAAGAGTTCCGACACCAAAATAATGGCATCAAATGCATTAAGTGGTCCTGCTCCACAATACTTGACCGAACTTTTCTCGAGAACTTCGCAGGGGTCCCTTCACACACTCCTAAATACTTTAACTTGGACTTTTATTTATAATCAAAATATCGTAATTATTTTGGATAGTATATTCCTTAAAGGGGCTGTGCTGCGGGACAATGCAAGTGGCAAAAAATTTTGAAGACGTGAAAGTTGTTTGGGTGAAACACCAACTTATCAATGGAAGATTTATATTGTGAAATAGTGCTTCGAAATATCCGCTCGCATCGATCACAGAATGCAGTTTTTTAATGTATTTCTTGGTGCAAATATTACAGAAAGGATTTATCAATATATTTACTACACTATTTTGGATGAAGTCGGATTGAATTACCCGAGAAAACGATAATGATTTGGACGACTGCGTCAGCCATTGGACAGAATCTTTACCGTAAGGTTTGGCAAAATCTCGCTACTGAATCTACTTCAGAGACAGGATTTTGTTAACAGTGGTATTCTTTTAGATTGGCAGAACTGTTTCGACATGATTCTGAGTTGTCTCCTTTCCGTATTTCATTGGAATTCATCCGGAGAGAGGTATGTTTTTGAACTATTTTGGGCCATATATGGTAACAACTTTAGGTTACCATATATGGCCCAAACCCTGGCTTTCTGCATTTAATTCATCGATCAAATTGACATAATTCGGTAGGAAGCAGGGAAATTGTTCTGAAACTCCTTTCCCACAGTCTTTATGCCGCAAACGTTCATTGTAATTGATTTAGGTTGTAGTTAGCGTATAGTAATTAGTTTACAAGTATTCTTTGTTTTCTTTTTGTGCGTTGTCCTAGTAGTGTTCATTGTTTTTTGTTATATGTAAGAACATGGGGTAGCCATGCCATTTTGCTCCTCACGTTATTGTCCCTGTAGTGTTGTGCAGTTGTATAGTATTAATATGTAGAGTAGGTAAACATGTATTGTAAGAATTTTATATGGATAAAAAAAACAACAACAACAACTTTAGGTCATACCGGGTGCGCCAAAATAAACTATGCACTTTTGGCAGGCTACGATAGATCGTACACAAGACCGATTTTGAAGATTTATGACTTGATCTTTAGCAGGAGGCCTGAATTAGATTCTAGGATTTTTTGCAAATTTTTCTGTTTTCAGTTTTTAGAGCTACAAGCGAGTTTCTTAAAATTTTTGTTTTCGAAAACACTGAAAACGATCAAAAAACGTCGATCAAGCTTCCTAAAGAATCGACATGAATGGACAAAGAGAAAACTTTTTCGTGGTGATTTGGGATTTAGAAATCGACCAATTGTAAGCTGCTGTGCGAGAGTTCGTACTATCTTGTGAGAAATGTAATAATATTTTCAAGAATATAAAGAAATGTCTTTTCTTTTGTAACGTCATTGAATGTATGCTTTGCTGCAGGCTGTGTTCCTGTATCAAGGGGTTAAAAGACAAGCGAGGACGAGTCATGGGGCCAGCAAGATGCAGTTTTGTTACATTTTTGATTTTGTGACGGCTTTTGGGGCGGCACTTTATTGCAACTACTACAGAATTTCGCAACAAGCCAATATTTGAAATAGCACTCGTGCAGAAAATTTCCAAATCCCCAAATCACGCTGAAAACATTTTCTCTTTGTCCATTCATGATGAGTCTTTAGAAAATTTGATCAACGTTTTTTGATCGTTTTCAGTGTTTTCGAAAACGAAAATTTTAAGAAACTCGCCTGTAGCTCTAAAAATTGAAAACGGAAAAATTTGCAAAAAATCTTAAAATATAATTCAGGCTTTCTGCTAAAGATTAATTGATATATCTTCAAAATCCAGTGTACGATTTATCGTGGCCTGCCAAAAGTGCATAGTTTATTTTGGCGCACCCGGTATAGACTATATGCGTTGACTGTTATGGTTGTTGGGCCTACCACGGGGTGGTTTTGCTTTGAGATTTTACGACATAGAATACTTTACGAAAAGCATTAGATTGCCAGTTTAACTCAACACATATTTGTCTTAACTCGAATTATTTGCAAAGCCAGCTTTCAACATATCAAACATCCCAGCAAAATACCCAAAAACTACTTTTTGGGCCTAACATAAACACAGCACTTGCAAACCAGTCCACCCCCACGTATAAAACTATGCAACATTATTATGCCTGTTCTGTTGCGATGAATTTGCTTGCCAGCCTTCTTTCTTTTGTCTCAAAATCTGGTTGAATCTTCCTGCTGTCAGTCGGTGCTGTGTGCGTGTGGTGAGCTCTCAGTCTGGGTTCTTTCCTGAAAACTATAATAAAGTTTCCTTTTTACAAATAATGTGTATTCAATAACACTTTCTGCCCCTCCTTCCTCTATTTTCATAAAAGTACCACACAAGGATTGTTCTTGTCTCAAAACAGTCTAGGCTTTATCAACAACTGAGCTCTAAGACCGTCACACCTTTTTTCTGTAGATTTAACTTAAAGAAACCAAGAAGTGCTGCCAGTAGAGGAGGCAATAGAAAGGAAGACAAAGGTATGTTTTATCATCTGCTTGTGGATAAAAATGTTAATTACAGTACAGGAAAACACACCTTTTGAAATTTTCTGGACTAATAATGGTACTCTTGAATGGAAAGTAAATTTTGATATTTCACTATACACCATGCTCCTGGTGTGCTGCTTAAACCTTCCCCTCTCCCTCAAAGGGGAAGACTTGCCAATCAATCTGTTGTGAGAAATGTTCTGAAGATGTTTCTTCCAGACTCCTACCTCCGAACCAAGAAATGTTCATGCCCAATCATTAACACCTCAAACAGTTTTTTTGCACATTTGAATTCTGTCTCAATTGATATAAATAAGGAAAACCGGCCCTTGCGTTATCAGAGCATGAATGAGAATTGATAAGGGAAAAGTTATACCCCATTTACACTTGCAATTTAACATGGTTTATACAAAGTTGGTGTATTTCTGTCAGGTCTCCTTTTTTACTTTTTGATCGCTTACTTTTTGAATTGCTTACTTTTTAGGGCAGCAAGATGTGTCAGCACCAACAAAGAGCAAAAACATTTACCAATTAGACCATACATGGGAGCGGCTGCAATGCTGAAAAAGCAAATGAAGATAAAACAGAACTTGTTGATGTTGAGAACATTTCTGAATGTTTGATATTGAACTCATCACATTACAAGCTTGTTCTCGTTTTTCATCCTCCTCTTTTGGACTCTCATTTGATGATGGAACATGTCTCTTTCAATTCCTACCCTGCCCATTCCCCACTAGCTCAAAGTATTTGCTCAAAAAATAGTCCCCACCATGCCCTTTGTATTTGAAGTAAATTTTCCTGGTTCTGGGGTATTTTACAACATCAGGATCAAGATAAGGCTCAAATCCTTACTGGTTGCCAGAGCATGCGGAAATCATCCAATTTCATGCTTGTCAGCCAATGAGATCACCGCTTTCTAGCCTCTGGAGACAAAATCGGTCTTTTGAGGTAAATTTTCTAGTACCCTCACTAAAACTGAAATGGATGCTAGAATACTTCAGTTATTCGCAATTTTTTTTGATAAATCAGTTGTGGGGATGTCCGTCCAGAGTTGTTTACATGTTTAGGCACATAGCTTGTTTGGGGCCGGAGCTGCGTTCATTTTCCGGTCGAAGAATATTGACCTTCGTTGAAATATATATAGAAATCGCTACAAATGAGATATACAGATAAGAATTTCAGCAATTATGCATACTGACCTCAGCAATAACCCAAACTCCTTTACTGCTATCATATCTCAAAATTGGAGGCAATTTCTAATGATTTCTGGTAGAGATATCATTTGGGCCTAAGCTTGTCCTCGCTTAAAACTCATTCCATTGCACTTAAAAAGTCATGGTAAAATTCTAGAGTTGAATAATGCACTTACCCATAACTCAGGCACCAATTTGACTTCGTTTGCCTTTTTTACATTAGCAAATCTTTATAAGAAACGACCAGTTGTGGGTGAATTGCAAAAAACTTTCCTCGGTCCATATTTTTATCTGCACAGTCTATCCGCTTCAAACAACAAACAGTGAACTTTGTATCATAAAAGTCTTGCATCACAAAACATTCCTATAGAACGATTCCATGCGCCTTAGCGAGGCACTCGTGAATTGTTTTCACGCATTTAGTTCAATCAGTCAATGCAAACAAACAAAAGTGCAAAACCGGGTATCTTTTTTAGCGAACCCAAAATAATGTTTTGTTCTTTTTATGTTTTGCATTGATTGAAATAAGATCGAAAAGAACGAAATGCGTGAATACAATTCACGAGTGCCTCGCTAAAGCGCATGGAACCGTTTAAAAGGAATGTTCTGTGATGCAAGACTTTTATGATACAATGTCAAAGTTCACTGTTTGTTGTTTGAAGCGGAGAATCTGTGTAGAGAAAAATATGGACCGAGGAAAGTTTTTGCAATTCGCCCACAACTGGTTGTTTCTTACAAAAATTTGGCAAATTAAAGAAGGCAAACGAAGTCAAACTGGTGTCTGAGTCATGGGTAAGCGCATTATCTAGCTCAAGAACTTTACCATTACTTTTTAAGTGCAATGGAATGAGTTTTAAGCGAGGACAAGCTTAGGCCCAAATGATGTCTCTACCAGAAATCGTTAGAAATTGCTTCCAATTTTGAGATATGATAGCAGTGAAAGAGTTTCGGTTATTGCTCAGGTCAGTATGCGTAATCGCTGAAATTCTTATCTTTATATCTCATTTGTAGCGATTTCTATATATATTTCAACGAAGGTCAATATTCTTCGACCGGAAAATGAACGCAGCTCCGGCCCCAAACGAGCTGTGTGCCTAAACATGTAAACAACTCTGGACGGACATCCCCACAACTGATTTATTAAAAAAATTGCAAATAACTGAAGTATTTTAGCATCCATTTCAGTTTTAGTGAGGGTACTAGAAAATTTACCTCAGACGACCGATTTTGTCTCCAGGGGCTAGAAAGCGGTGATCTCATTGGCTGAAAAGCATGAAATTGGATGATTTCCGCATGCTCTGAAAACCAGTAAGGATTTGAGCCTTATCTTATCAGGATCTAATTATGCAGTTCAAGGTTATACTGTAACTGAGAATATGGCGTGTTGCAGCACTGGGCATTCACCAAAAAATTTCGTGCCTGCCTCTGGTATTTGTTCAAACAGTTCTGTTAACCCCCAGGCTGTCTGGGGGGAGGCCCTAGGCATGAATTGAAGAAGACATTAGAAACACTTTTAAAGTAAATTTATTTTTGGAAAAATCGGGTCTACACAAATTATTTTGTAAGAAACTCAACTCTCAGATCACCAAAAAGTAAGGAACTCCAGTACTGGGAAAATATAACTTGAGAAACTATTTATTTTGATAAAGGAAATCCCTAACATAGTTTTACTTTACTTTCACTTGTTTCCTGTATTATATTACTTGGGAAGTACTTGAGTAATGTCTAAACATTGGAAAAGCTTTAAACAATCTTAATTTTGAGATATTGATAGGGGCACAGGAAGTAAACATGAAGACTTGTGGAAACTATAAGAAACTCTTGAGTCCTCAAAACCTGATAATCTTCAGAAACCTTCAGCACTGACCCAAATTCTTTGTTTGTTTTAAAAGAATATGTGTATGGTCTATAGGTTGTCAGCCTCAAACAACTCAAGTGGGCATATGAAAGGTCGTAACTGATTCAACATGACCAATTTTTTCAACAAAAATTAGCGCATTTCCAGGCCAGGCCTGGGCATAAAATTTTAGCAGGGGAGCAGTAAATTGTTCCTCCTGGTAATTTTCAAGTGAACTTTTCCTAATTGAATCGATAGAAGACTAAAGAACAATGATTTCAAACAGAGCAATTTTTCTCTTTGAACAGTTCAGAAGAGCGAATTTACAACAGCTCCCCTCTTGCATTTGAGGGGAGCCTCTGGAGGGAAGCAAGAGGCTCTCCTTGAATGGCCATACCTGAAGTTCTCCAGGTGATTTCCCTGTAAAACAGGCACAGGCAAAAGGTCTGCCTCCCAGATCAAACTTTCAAGAATACTTGATGCTCCCTCCTTGCCCTGCACCCTGAGAGAGCCTGAGAGACATAATTTAGGCCCATTACTTTATGCCAAATTCTGCCGCCGCTTCTACGGAAAACGAAGCGTCATTCACATCTTCTGTTTCACTTGAATCAAGTATTTTATCTTCATCAAAGCGCGCATTGTCCCGCAAACTTAGTTTGTTTACAAAAATATAGTTAAGTGTACTATGTCATGACCCTGGGATAGTCGTGGGTCTTGCTTCCCGGGTTATCATCTTAGTTATGTAGTTAAGTAATTTGTAAGTATAGTCTTAAGTACCTCGTTCTTATAAATTTTTATATTGAATATATAAAAAAAACATAGTAAGATAATTTTACGGTCGGCCCTTTGCAAATCAGCCCCTGCTAAAAGGTTACCCTCCTTCAAATGAATTAAATACTGAAATCTTGAAAGCTTGCCCAAGTAACAGGCTTTCAAAAAATTTCCTGGATATCCTACCTTGTCCGCCATGTTCGCTATAACTTCGATCTTGTTTCCAAGAAGTTTGATCGAGTGGACAGGAACAGTTTTTGACAATGTTGATTTGAAGAAATCTCTGTTTTGCCAAAAATGCAACATTCACAGCAAGAAAGGACTTTGTAGAAGCTTCTGTGATGAATCTTTGGAGATGTTGTGCTTTTGCAGCTTCGCCAGCCTGCTACAAGACTGTTTAGAGTTGGATCCAGTGCAAATTTTGGCGCGCACGCGGCGATTGGGTGCCAAAATCAAAGAGTGGCATGCCAGCTCGAATCCAGCCCTCCTTTATTTTCATCGTGCAGAAGTTCGCGGCCAGCCTCGACTTGCATTCCTTCGCTGTGTTATTACACCAACAAATGTTACTGACCAGGGGTGGTCTTAAACTTTTGCCAAAACTGTAACTGATAATCAAACTTTTCCCGTCACTTTAGCGCATCTAAAGGTGTGTAAGTTTTAGCACAAGGAAAGTATTTGATTCAGAACGCTTTGATGGTGAAGCTGGCAGGGAATCAAACAAAGCCAAGTACGTATATGCAGAAACGGAGCATGCATTATGTTTGTTTTTGCCATCTATCTATTAATCCAGTTATTGGTCCTTCCCCTTCGTCTTCATTCTTTAGTGACGTCAAATATATTTATGATAGCTTCAAAAGGAATATTGTCTTGATTATATACTAAATTTGAAATCTTTTGAGGGGTACGTGAGTGCTTTCTGTGTCCAAGAAATCTATTTCAAACTCCACTTGAAAAAATGACATTTTAGTGAAAGAAAGGTGTGGATTTAAGCGTAATTTATATAAGTTAAACCCACCTGAACCCAGCTGAATCCATCTGAACCCACCTGAACCCATCTGAACCCAGCTGAACCCATCTGAACCCAGCTGAACCCATCTGAACCCAGCAGAGACCAACCTGACTCGATAGAAATTCCCAAGAGGTCTCCTGACAGGTGTGATGGCTCCGTTTGGAAATATCAAGAACAATGTATCAAAAGAAGCGGGTGATAAGCATAAGCGCTTTATGGTGTTAATGAAAACAGCTGAATAACAATCGTTCTGATCTCATTGGCTCGGACGGTTTTTCATTTTGACATTTTATGGGTTCAAAGTGTCTTATCGATTTGCGTGTGGCCATAACTCCGCCAATCCAGAAGATATTTTAGCCAGCATCCAAACTTTAATACCCAAACATCTGGAGAGTAGATTTCTTCAAAAATTTCAAGGCCAGGTCCATAACGCGGAACTCGCGGAAACCGCGGAACAGAATTTTTCCGCGAGATATAGTTCCGCGTTATTCACTGGCGTATTGGGCAAAAGTCCATAACGCGGACTTGAAAAACGCGGACATTTTTTTAAGCACTGAATGTTACGTTCTTTATTCAAAGTCATCCTTTGATCTTCGAAACACTTTTAAACAGTGCACTTGCGCCCCTCTTCACGATCGACCTACTATTGCATCTGCGTTGTTATTATTCACTTGGCTAGGCCCATCGAGGTCAGTGGCCTAACCATGAATGATGTTGACATTGTGTTGGCAAATTCAGAAGTAAAGCCACGTTCTCCGCTTAACTCATCAGTAGGAAGAATCAAACCAACAGAAATTCATCTATTTTTCCTTCAAACTTTGCTGAGAACATTCTCGAAAGATTTCCGCGAAATTGAGTTCCGCGTTATTCACTGGCGTATTAGGCAAAAGTCCATAACGCGGAATTGAATATCGCGGAAATTTTTTCAAGCCCTGAAAATTACATTCTTTTTCAAATTCATCCTTGGATCTTCGAAACACTTTTAAACAGTGCACTTGCGCCCCTCTTCAGGATCGACGTACTATTGCCCATCGAGGTCAGTGGCCTAACTATGAACAATGTTGACATTGTGTTGGCAAATTCGGAAGTAAAGCCACGTTCTCCGCTTAACTCATCAGTGGGAAGAATCAAACAAACAGAAAATCATCTAATGCCCAGCTGATAATTCTATAAGCGCTTTTCAACTGCGAGGATGAATTTGAAAAAAGAATGTAATTTTCAGGGCTTGAAAAAAATTTCCGCGTTTTTCAATTCCGCGTTATGGACTTTTGCCTAATACGCCAGTGAATAACGCGGAACTCAATTTCGCGGAAATTTTTCAAGAATGTTCTCAGCAAAGTTTGAAGGAAAAACAGATGAATTTCTGTTGGTTTGATTCTTCCTACTGATGAGTTAAGCGGAGAACGTGGCTTTACTTCTGAATTTGCAAACACAATGTCAACATTGTTCATAGTTAGGCCACTGACCTCGATGGGCCTAGCCAAATGAATAATAACAACACAGATGCAATAGTTCGTCGATCCTGAAGAGGGGCGCAAGTGCACTGTTTAAAAGTGTTTCGAAGATCCAAGGATGAATTTGAAAAGGAATGTAATTTTCAAGGCTTGAAAAAAATTTCCGCGTTTTTCAATTCCGCGTTATGGACTTTTGCCTAATACGCCAGTGAATAACGCGGAACTCAATTTCGCGGAAATCTTTCGAGACTTTTCTCAGCAAAGTTTGAAGGAAAAACAGATGAATTTCTGTTTGTTTGATTCTTCCTACTGATGAGTTAAGCGGAGAACGTGGCTTTACTTCCGAATTTGCCAACACAATGTCAACATTGTTCATAGTTAGGCCACTGACCTCGATGGGCCTAGCCAAATGAATAATAACAACACAGATGCAATGGTTCGTCGATCCTGAAGAGGGGCGCAAGTGCACTGTTTAAAAGTGTTTCGAAGATCCAAGGATGACTTTGAATAAAGAATGTAACATTCAGTGGTTAAGAAAATTTCCGCGTTTTTAAATTCCGCGTTATGGACTTTTGCCTAATACGCCAGTGAATAACGCGGAACTATATCTCGCGGAAAAATTCTGTTCCGCGGTTTCCGCGAGTTCCGCGAGTTCCGCGTTATGGACCTGGCCAAATTTCAAGCAATTTCTTTCCTGGTTGCGTTTTATGAAGGTAGGTAGGTAAACTGTCGAAACATTGTCATAGACTTCTTTCGCAGTGATATCACTCTCCTACTAAATCATCAGGCCTAACTTTTTCACCTTCACGTTTACACAATATTGTTTTCGTCATTTATTTGACTAAAACGTCCTTTGAGTTTCTGTGTTTGTTAATCTGAAGGGCTATAATTCCAAACAGAGCCATTAGCATTATGAACAAGTGTTAAATGCCAATTCCCTGCTTGTGTGCTTCATACAAATCACAGGACCTCTTGGGATTTCTATTGGGTCAGATTGGTCTCTGCTGGGTTCAGATGGATTCAGCTGGGTTCAGATGGATTCAGCTGGGTTCAGATGGATTCAGCTGGGTTCAGATGGGTTCAGCTGGGTTCAGGTGGGTTTAACTTATATAAATTACGTGGATTCAAGACGTTTTTACCTTCAGATCTTACGATAGACCTTCGCCTCCTTGATTAGGTATTTACCAATCATTAGAAACAGGTCTGCGAAAATATTTCTTTAGATTTTCATTTTTCCCTCCTGTATATACATAGATTTGTCATAATTTGAAACTAAAATTTTTGACGAACGGAGAAAAATGGAAAAATTGAGGTGAGACCGAGATTTGAACTCGGAACCTTCTGCTTTCCTGATGGACGCTCTACCAGTTGAGCTATCTCACCGTGCTAATACTAGTAACCACGGATCATAGATATCCATACTGATGTGGTGACGTAATATCTGTTGTGTCTGGCCTGCGTGACTATGTGATCCAAAGATAGGTTGGCCCAATGCCTTTGACATGTCTAACCCACGAGACTCAATGTCCCAAACGTGGGCTGGCCCATTGCCTTCCAATTGTCTGGCTATGCAATCTGATGTCCCAAACACAGGGTGGCCTGTTGCCCTCGACTTGACGAGAAATTACGACACCTTAACACCCCAATTTTTCCTCTCCGTTGTCTTACCTATACTTTGATACTTACATATTCTTAACTATAATTTTGATACTAAAATTTTCGACGAATGGAGAAAAATGGTAAAATTGAGATGAGACTGAGATTTGAACTCGGAACCTTCTGCTTTCATGACAGATGCTCTACCAGCTGAGCCATCTCATCTCACTCGTGAGCACAGAACATAGATATCCATACTGGTGTGGTTACTTCATCTCTGTTGTGTCTTGCTTATGAGTGAGATGAGATGGCTCAACTGGTAGAGCGTCTGTCATGAAAGCAGAAGGTTCCGAGCTCAAATCTCGGTCTCACTTCCATTTCTCCATTTTTCTCCATTCGTCAAAAATTTTAGAATCAAAATTATGGTTAAGAAAATGTAAGTATCAAAAAATAGATTTTTCAAATATAGATTGTCTCTTGATTTTGCTAACTTTCTGAAAGTTTTACGGAATCTGCTGTTGAGTTTTATGTAGGTAGGTCAAAAATGTAGCAAAAATTCTTTGACTTCTTTTTCTTTTTCCCTTGAAATCAAGACTTAACCATCATTCACGCTGTCTGTTTTGGTCCACCAAGATGATACTTGACGGGGGTATCAAAGTACTTTAGCAACGGGCAAATCTCAGGAGAAAAAATTGATTCTTATGTCGCGGAAATAGCGATAGAGGTAATCAGTCTAGTCAAACAAAGGATACTGCTTCAATAAGATTGCAGTTAACTGTATTTTAAAGAAATGAAATTTGACATTTCTTAGAGTCAGAACACCATGATAGGAAGCAGATGATAAGGAAGTTCAATTAAAATTCTGTTGTGAGAATTTTGACCATCCTATGCCACCTTCTGTTCTCGATTGAATGAAGAGGAAGCTCTACTTGAAGCAAACTCCAGCAGCTGAGGGCAGCCTCTGCCCATTCTTATGTCTCCCCACACCCTTTGATAATGCGTCAGCAGCCTGATAACACAATCCATAAAATTCGCAAAGTTAGTGTTCTATATATTGAAAGAAGAACCCCGAAGAACATTCTATAGATTGCTATTTTAAATTAAGGAATATACCTTATGTAAAGAACTGTCCCTCTTTCCAGTATCCTGTTCCATCCATTTGGGACCGTAATTGGTCTATATAAAGGTGATGTAGTCATCTAGGAAGGAAAGACTGAAACTTCAATTTTCTAGCCTGAACATTTAAGGTTATGATCAATCTTTCAAACAAAAAACAATACAACATCTCTTAACCCTATCTGTATTGGGCGAATTTCTAGTTGTTTTGTACTAGGGGGCGTTCTTTTTCTCCAAAACAGCAAGAGATATGACAATGAAACTTACAATTATCGTTCCTCGCACAAAAAGCTTTTCAAACATAACGATGATAATTAATTAGTCATATGATTCGATAATTGGCAACCAAAAAACAAAGGAAATTTGGCAAATGTATAGCTTCTTTTAGCATATTTTGACTTGCACAAACAAACATATGCTGGTTGCCATCGGCAGGGGATTGATGAAGAAGGAATGCTCAAAACTGACACCAGAGGTTTGCAACAAATTGTAGGTTTAACGTGTCCTACATCTTAGTATTAAAAGATAGTAAAAAGGCACGGTGTGTTGAAGAATAACATCTCTTCATATTCCCTTCGAGATCACAACAAACTTCTCA
Organism: Aurelia coerulea; assembly: GCA_039566865.1. NCBI lineage: Eukaryota > Metazoa > Cnidaria > Scyphozoa > Semaeostomeae > Ulmaridae > Aurelia > Aurelia coerulea. The sequence goes on from CM076944.1 coordinate 15,914,772, forward strand.
ACAACTAAGATAATTCAACACTTCCGCTTCTACGTTCTCTTATCTTAGACGGAGGTAATGTCTTTACTGACACCGGTTATTATTTATACAACAAAAGAATTGTCGTCATTTCATTATGAGGGCTACATAGGGTTAGGCTAAATAACATCTACTTTTAGTGTTACAAGTTTAATAGCAATGCTATTGTAATATTGATTTGTACAATGTTTATACTTGATACAGCAAATAAAACTTAGTTACATTTAAAGTGTAAAAAATGATATCTTCGTGACACAATATGTCGTAAAGAATCTTTTACATTAAATAAAACCTTATTCAGTCTTTTTCTTATTGCAGGACCAAAGAATTGCCTGTTCTAATTCCTGTATTGAATGCATTCAGGTCTGATTTGCATTCGTGCAAAGTAAAACGCGGTGGGATGGGAAGCCATTGAGTAAAACAATGTGCTGCAGGATGGACCATTACAGTTGTCGAGATTAAACATTGCGCATTATGAACTATTTCCTTCAAGATTGTTTTTCACTCATGCAAAACCTGTTTTTCAACATTTTTTGGAATTAGACATTGAACAATTTGTTGTGATGAAAAAGCTGTTTCATTATTCCAGCTGATGCTTACCAATGCAGTTGGAAGGAGCAAACAATGAACGATAAGGGAAAGCTAATTACAAAGAAAGGATCGAAGCCAGTGATGCGAATATGACTGTGAAGTGCCATCCATGGCAGAATAAGGTTCACAGGGACTTTTGAACATTAACTACAGTACCTGTACATGACAACTGAGACCAGTATTACATTTAGCTATAATGCATTTTGTAATTGTGGTAACCTGTCTTGAAATGAGGAAACCGTTGTCATTTTTGGAATGTTTCGACCTCAGAAGATTGGAAACAGCTCCCTCTGAGAGGGCACTAAAATGTAAAATTTCATTTTTGGCAAGGGGAGTAGACATTTTAGCTATTCTACAAAAGTATCTGAATCGAAAGATATTTTGAGGCATGTTGTAGAATTCCCGAATGTGCACTTTAGTGATAGAAGCTCTAACACTATTCAATCGAACTTCTTGTATAAAAATGTATAAAAATGTTGCTCGATGCCGATTTTTTTGAAGGTCTATTTGCAAAAATTCATCTTTCTCAGACAAAAGGCTATTGTTTCACATAGAATGGGCGCAAGGCAGATTTTTCAATCTTGCTTGAAGCTGCAGTCACTTAACTATGTTAACAGCTAGTTTTGTTTATTAGATCTGTTGTATCACGTATAAAGGACTTAACTTTCTTAGTAACTTTCTTAGCTAGAGGTTGTATGTAGTGATCAACGTATTTTGGTAGTTTAGTGGTGTGGCAGTTAACTGAGGAAATTACTGGCCTTCCAGGATTATTCTTTTGTGTATTCTTGGAAGTAGATAAAAGCAGGCAGTTTTACCCTATCCAGACTGGGGGGGCTCATTCAGCCACCCCCCCCCCCCCCACATACTTAGCTGAGCACTGCTCCAAATTGGTTCAACGAACCAGGGAATGGTTTTTTGACTTTTAGTTTCTATCCTTTTGAAGTGTGATTTTGTGTGAAATTTTGAAAAAAATTCAGGGGGCTGGGGGGTGGCTGTTTTTTCAGAGTGGTCGGGGCCAACTCTTAGGTAAGCTGTTTATAGGTGTAATTCCAGATCACCTCATAATCCTTTGATAGTATCCTTTTTACTTTCTATACTTATAATTTGTAAGGTCCCTTAATTTTTTCCAGGAACAATAGCCCAATTATGTGTCACGTGACCTCAACAATGATATCATCTTTAAGAAAATGGCAAAAATTAGTTAGCGATCTCTCTGCAAGGATATTTCGACCCCAAATGTTTTACATCAGCAATAAATAGATTAAAGCTGATCAACAGGGTTGTTTCCACCTAAGCTATATAAGTTTGTTTGAATTTTGTGCACCATTGGTCGCAAACGGTATAAGATTCCCCGGGGGTATCCTCATATAGTACTACTAACGATCAGTTTTTAAGCATATCTTGAGAATCTGTTTTACAGTGAGAATTTTTGACTTGAAAGTGTTTAGTTTGTCAAGATATTATCAAAATTTCACCAATTAACTATCCTCAACCCCCTTTTTTCCCCTTCCTTCTTCCTTACAACTCATTTGCTTACTACTGGGAAAAAATGCTGATGTCAGCATTTTTTGCAATAATCAAAACAAAAGTTTCAAAAGGAAAAATGAAGTATGCAACGATCACTTATCATTGAAGTAGTTTTCATTGTAATGTATGGAGAAATTCTCTATTATGGGCGTCATTTGTCATTTTTCAGAAAAACAAGATTTTTAATCTCTCTGTCCACCATCTTGGATTTGCAAAAATCAAATTTTTCACTTTATAAGTATATTTTCACCTTCTAACAATGCTTTGATTAGCTTTATTTGGTTTCGTGAATCAATCTTAGAAAATTATAAAGATTTTAAAAAAAGTTGTTTTATTTTCATTTTTTTCGTGAACACGTGCCAGTTGGTCTTAAATAATTATGACGTCATATCTATTTTTAGAATTTCTTTTGTGAAAAATGATAGATCATAAACACGGCTACCTGCGTGGTGAGTTTCGTCTTCGTAAGTGAAGGAATGGCGATTTTAGAGAGGGGGGCTGAATGAGCCCCCCCCCCCAGTCTTCTAGTAGCTCAAAAAGCCCAGTCTGGATAGGGTTAACATTCACTGGTTTTAGTATATCAGATGTTTCTTTGTCAATGATATTGTTTGAAAGCATTTTGTTAAGTGAATTTATTATTACTTTCTGGTAATCTTCGATTGGGTTAACTGTGAGTTCTTGGTAAAATTCTGTGTTGTTTAATTGGCTAGTGGCCTCCGCGAGGTACTCTTCGATACCCCCAGACAACTATTGCTCTGCCTTTATCACCTCGGGTTATGACTAAGTCATCTCTTTCTGTGACTTTCTTAAGAGCTTCGCACTGCTTTTGTGTCAGGTTATCATATAGCCAGTAAGGATATAAGCCTTGTTGTAAAATGTCTTTCCTTTGACGATCGATCATCTCCCCTGCCTGCTCTCTGCTGCACCCCACCCCAACAATTTCTTTCTTCCAATAACAAAGTCACCTCCAAAACATTGTTAGCACCAGCCAATAAAGGTGTTGTCCTATGTTCCTCCTGCATGCGCAGAAAATTTTGTACCGTTTGTGGGCTTGCTTCAGTTGGGTTGATGCTGTTGTAAAAATTTCTCTTAGCATCTCTGTTCAAATTGACTACGAAATTTTGTTGTTTTCGATATCTTTTTAAGTCATCCTCATTTCCTGTCTTGTTTGCTACGTTTTTAAACCTAGTTCTTTGCATCATTGCTTTCCGCAGCCCTCTATTTAAGTGTGGTTTGTTATTACCCCATAGTTTACAGAACAACTATAGTTTACAGAACACATGGACAGATCAGGTTTCTTACTGGAAGTCCAGGGAAGGACCAGATAGGTAGCCTCCATTTACAAGATTTGCAGTTTTTTGTGAAGGAAGCTGCTGACAATGCCTGTATTCCAGAGCTAGAAAGTATGTACAAAACCAAACAAGAAACTGAGAGTATCAAACCTGGTAAGAAATTTGCTGTCAATACCTTCACAACATCAGCTTCAAATAAGGAAGACCCTTCAGTTAATGCTACAGCTATCAAGATAGAAAGTTCAAAGGAAACAATGAAAGCAAAAGAAACTGTTTGTTTTGCAGAGAAAATCACACTTTGGACATGTGCAAAAAGTTTACAGAAGAAAAACATTTAAGGAGAAAAGGTAATTCTTCTTTACAAATTATTTATGTTATAGGTGTGGTGTAAGCTCCAATCACAAAGTTAAAGACTGCAGATTAAAAAAGGCTTGCAAAGTGTGCTCTGGAGGTCATGTTTTCATAAGGAGCCCACAAGTCAACAAGAAAGATTTACAGCAAATTGTATAAATGTTTGTGGAGCAACAGATGAGAGTACAGAATATTCAATGATAGTTCCAGCTTGGGTCAGGCCTAAAAACCAACCAGATAGAGAAATAATTCAATATGCTGTTTTAGATGACCAATCAAATGTTGGGTTCATTTCACAAGCACTTTGTGACAAATTGCAAGTTAAGGGCCCTTAAACACAGCTTCTGCTTTCAACAGTACAAGAGCAAAATGTTTTGATAGAAAGTAACCGTGTATCTGGAATAGAAGTCTTAGACTACCAGAGAGAAGAATGCTTTGAATTGCCTACAATGTTCACAAGGGAAACAGTACCTGGTAGTCACCATCAAGTTCCCAAAGCAGATGTTGTTGGTAAATGGAATCATCTTCAAAGTGTTGCAAACAAATTAATACCTTGTGAAAATGATAGAGAAATTTCTTTACTTATTGGAAATAATTGTCCAAGAGCAATTCGTCCTAGAGAAGTTGTTGTTGGTGGAGAAGATGATCCACATGGACAGAAATCATTATTAGGTTGGGGAGTAATTGGCAGAATATGCAAATCACAAAGTGATGATGTTATGCAGCAAAGTTACTGCAACAAAATATTGGTTGACAAGAGAAGTAGCAAATTTGTTTAAGAGATCTTAATCCATGAGAAAGTCCTTGCAATTTTGGAGTTAGATTTCAATGAAAGGGGTATCAAAGAAAAGTCCCTTTCAGTACAAGATGAAAGGTTTTTGAAGATTTTGGAAGAAGATATAAAGAAAACTTCAAATGGGCATTATGAAATGCTACTTCCATTGAAGTCAAATAAAACAAAATTTCCCAACAATAGACCACTTGCTGTAAAAAGATTGTGGCAGCTGAGCAGAAGATTTAGAAGCAACAAAAGATTTCATGGTGACTACCAAGATTTTATGACAAATGTTCTTGATGACTGTGCAGAAAAACTCCCAGAAGATGAACTGGGTCTCCAAGGAAACCTGATCAACTATGTCCCCACACACAGGAGTTTATCATCCAAAGAAGAAGAAGATACAAGTTTTTTGATTGCTCTGCGCAGTATCAAGGAGTTTCACTCAACCAGCACCTTCTGCAAGGTCCAGAGTTGAGTAATGACCTCGTAGGGATCCTGTTGAGATTCAGAGAAGAGTCAGTTACATTCTATAGGGAAATGTGTGCGCTGCCTCCCTTTTGTTTTTTTATTTTGCTGTTGTTGTTGTTGAAGTCTTTGGAAGGAAGGAAGGAAGGTTTTTCACGAGTCGTCACGAGTTGGGTTTGCTCTCAAGTTTTGTGTGTGATGGCATATGAAATGGTTGAAATTTGAACTCTAACGAAGTGAACTCTCAAGAATTGAAGTCTGAAGAATTTGAACTCTAAAGAAATGAACTCTCAAGAATTGAAGTATCTATGAACATTCAAGAATATTATCTCGTTGAATAAGAATAATCGTATTTTGGTATCGTGATAGTTCGTGTATTGTGAAGCCATGATTCGCCGTGAAGAGACAACCAGGTGACTTCATTTCATTGTTTTTCACTTGTGTTGAGAATTTAGATGCTTATTGAAATGATATGCTGTGATGCTTAGTTATTGACTACGATTGAGAAGTGAGCCAAGAATTTATACAGTCCTCTTATTTGTTTTGAATTGATTCTTTGAGTCTTAAATTTTGAACCCATTGGTATTCTAACCTGGCTAAGTTGGGGAGGGATAATATCTTACTATTTTTCTCTTTCCCCAACCACGAAGTTGAATCTATGTCAGGATTTTCCATATGGTCGTAACGCTCGCCGGATTTTGTTATTTTGTTGAGAAATGAGAAATCATGAAATTTGTTGTTGTTTTTTGGTGTTTAATTCTTGATTGATTAATCATAGTCACGATTAATTTCTCTTTTGCGAGTTGTTGTTTGTGTTGAGTGATGTCAAAACAGGGGGAAAGCGCCACAACTTCCGCCACTAACCCCACGGTCAGCTCCAATCAAGGACCTTCGGTTTCCAAACTCAAAAAGATTCGAGGGGGATATCGGAAGCAAGGTTTCTTCTAGATGAGGAAAATCCAACGATTTTGAATTACGATAAGACCTTAGCTAAGCTAAAAGAAAAACACACGCAGCTGACAAAAATCAACGAAGATGTCTTTCTACTAATCCCTGAAGATTACATCGAACAAAAAGTAATCGAATGTGAAGATCTCAACTGTGAAATTCAATCTCTAATAGTTGAACTTGAATCGGCAGAATTGGCCCTCCAAAATGCGAACAAGAGCACTTCCAATCCTTCCATTCTTCAAACAAGTTCAAGTGGGGGCATGTCACAAAATTCCGAAGGAGCAAAACTGCCGAAACTTCAGTTGCCTAAATATTTGGGCGACCCCAAAAGGTGGCAAGAATGGTGGGATTTCTATCAAGTTATTCACGAAAACACCACTCTTTCCGACGTAAATAAATTTAGGCACTTGAAGTCCCTGTTAGAAGGCCCTGCCGCCGCGGTCATAGCTGGGATTCCAGCCTCAAATGCAAATTATCTTGAGGCGATTGATCTGTTGCAAAGCAGATTTGCTCAAAACCAGATAATCATTAATGCTCATATGGAGGCCCTTCGAAATCTGAAACAAGTTTCATCTGAAAGGGACGTAAAGGCCCTAAGAAAACTCTATGATAGTATCGAAACAAACGTTCGCAGTCTAAAGTCTCTTGGAGTAGATTTTACGCAGTATGGGGTATTGCTCATTCCCATGCTAATGACAAAAATCCCAGAGGAAATTTGCCTCATAATCACAAGATTGACAAAAAAAAGATGACTGGGCGTTAGACGGGTTTCTAAAGACTCTCCTGCTAGAATTAGAGGCAAGGGAGCAATGTTCTCTGAATTCAGAAACTAGCTCAAGCGGCTCAGTTCGTCCCTAGTCCCTTAGTCGTCCCTACGTTCCTTAGGGCCTTTACGGCGCAGTAGTGTAATCCTCTGACTTTGCAGCCAGAACAGTCAGGCGGACAGGGTTCGATACCCGGTAGAGCCTCACCACTTGAGCGTCATGACAAGGGGTCGCGGACTCTATTAGCGCTTAGCTACTTCTGTGATCCCAGCGCTTGGTGCTAAAAACCACAACTTCACCTTCACTGAGCGCCATAGTGCATTCCAATTTTTCTCTCCGCCGGATGTTCCCGCCAGGGATATGGGCACAGTAAGATTCCCCACCAGTGGCAATTTGGCGGTGTACACCAACTGCCCACCAGACCACAACAAACATCATTTCTCCGCCAAAAACCTTGGCTTGAAAAAATCAGAAGATAGCTCTCTGCCAGATTTCTCTGCGCAGAAATTTCTTCACCTCTTTAGTTACTCTTTCTTGACAAACATCTCATTTGAGCCACCAGCAGGGCAGGCAACCTTTTTCACAACACCATGATGAGAAAAAAGAAACCCGAAAGACAAATTCACATACATGCTGTACTGCTGTTCATTAGAATTCACCTTCTCTGCTACGAGAAAACATTACGTATACGGGCTTATCTCATTGGTTCTCCTCAATGGCTTCCTCACTTCAAAAAGGCCTAGCTAAAGTAGGCCGATACAGACACGCAGCCAAACATATAGGCCCAAAAAAGGCTAAGTAGTGACAGCTATATTCCACGCTTTTGTGTATGAAAACATTGAGATAAAAATACCTTTGGCACTAAATGGTTAAGCTAATAGTTGTCTGCAACTGCTGAAAGACTTTCCAAGGCTGTACTGTATGGTCTATGATTAATCGTTTGCCTTTGAACTCTTCTTTGATGAGCTTGTTCGATGTTTGTTAGGCGCCATGTTTTTTATGTCATTCTTTTCTTTTGCATCAGCAGCCGGTAGTTACCAGACTCCTTCTTGATCTTTTCTGGCAGGTAAGCAGGTACCAATTTTTGTGTGTTCAGTGGTGTAGAGCTGGGGGGGCTCAGGGGGGCTCAGCCCCCCTAGTTATTTTTTCCGTAATTTTGGGGGGGCTTTAGCCCCCCTAGTTATTCTGAAGAAATTTTGATTTTCTTAATTTGTGTATTATGACAAAAATGACAGAACAAGGTAATGTTATATTCTTTTAAAGAAGAGATCCTGGTTTTTGGTTTGCACCAAGATGAGGTCTTCAATGACTGTCAAGCTCTCGTCTTCCTTGATGTTTATAAGCATAAATGGGATGCCACTAATGTTACATCGAAATGGCTTCAGAAACACACAAGTGCAAATAACAATAGGACAAGGAAGTGCAAACAGACATCATAAGTGGCAAGGCAATGGGGGTATGGGGTGCCCCCGCCACTTGTTTCGAAAAATGGTCCTCGATATTCCTTTAACATGGAAGAGAAATGGCTGGGTATAGGTTCGGTGAGAATTTTTCCGTGAAATGCAAAATAATGCTAGAAGGAGATTATACATAATTGAACTGTGTTATCAAAGCTTCCATTTTAGCACTGGTAAATATGGAGTCAGGGGATGCCTTCTGAGCCAGAGAAAAGGATGTTTCTTCAAAAAAATTTTCGTCGTGCTCTGATTTGTAGGATAACTGTCAGTTGTCACAAAACTATCAAGGTTTTCTTGTTGCTAATGGCAAGCATGATATTGGGAGATGCATTCTACGTCAAAGTAAAGGATGTTTCTTCTAAAATTTTCTTCGTGCTCTAATTTGTAGGATAACTGTCAGTTGTCACAAAACTATCAAGCTTTTCTTGTTGCTAATGGCAAGCATGATATTGGGAGATGCATTCTAAGCCAAAGTAAAGGATGTTTCTTCTAAAATTTTTCTTTGTGCTCCGATTTATAGGATAACTGTCACGAAACTATCAAGGTTTCCTCGCTGCTAATGGCAAGCATGATATTGGGAGATGCATTCTACGCCAAAGTAAAAGGCGTGGCCCCAACAAATTTCCTGGTGCCACCTCTCTACCTGAGCCCCCCTAGTTATTAATCTAGCTCTACACCACTGTGTGTGTTTATGTGTTTGGTATTCGATTTTGCAATATCGAAGAGGATTTCATAATACCATCGGTATTTTATAGTATGATACAGAGGATCATGATAGATAAACCATATTTCATAATACGAAAAACACACAAGTCAATTGAAACGCCGCCCCCCCCCCCCACTCCCGGGACATGACAGGGAATTAATGGGGAACATACCGTGGAATTTCCCAATCAAACGAACTTACCTGTAAGTGATGTTTGATTGGAATTCTATGATTCGTCGGTCCGGAGCGAAGGAGGTGTACGAGAGAGAGCGCAGTAGTTCATGCAAACCAGTCTTTAGAGCAGCAATGGATCAATGGCGAAAAAATGTAATACAAGGCAGGGAGGGCCGTAAATATAGGCGTCAAATGGGATGGGCGTACACCTCCTTCGCTCCGGACCGACGAATCATAGAATTCCAATCAAACATCACTTACAGGTAAGTTCGTTTGATTAGGAAATTCTATTTCGTCATCGGCTCCGTCGCTACGGAGGAGTACGAGAATTTAGAGCCGTCATTGAGACATTGGTGGGGAAAAGTAACAAAACACATACCTTTAAATTTAGGTAATTGCCAAATAGGTAGTGTCTCCCGTGTAACTACTGTAACCAAGGGCGGGCATGTCACACTGGGAACGATGGTCCTACCTTTGTCCGAAAGCCGGTAGTTAACGAAAAATTTTTGCACCACCTTTGTCCCAAAAACTGGTAGTTTTTGATGGCAAATTTCCGCTGTTATTTTTGTCAATTTGGTGGACAATTTCAACATGATTTATCATTGACGATGTTTGTCCCAAAAACCGGTAGTTTCGACCAAATACTGTTTTTCGAAAGCAAATGGTAATTATAGATATGAAGGTATAAGTGTCCCAAAACCGGTTGCCGGACAATGGTAGGACCACCTTGATGAAAAATCTTAAATTCTGGTCTTTTTTTCGGAAATTTGTCGGACAAAGGTAGAACCGCCTTGGTGAAAAATTGTAATATCTGGTCTTTTTTCCGTAAATTTGGTGGACAAAGGTAGAACCGCTCAAGTGAAAATTCAAAATACTGGTCTTTTCTGGTTAAATTTGGTGGACAAAGGGAGAACCAGCTTACAGGTAAACTTCAGGATTTTGATTAGATAGGAGGTTAGAAAGCTTGATTTTTGTGACAAACTGATGGAATAGGAAGATTGACATTCAAATTTCACCTTTGTCCTAAAACTGGTTGTTTTTGGGCAGGAAAGTCGTCCTATGTGACAAAAGAACCGGTTATTTTTTCCAATTCCTCTGGACAAACATGGGGTCAAATATTGTACAGTACTTGCCCGCCCCTGCTGTAACCCAATTCATTGCTACATGGTTATGTTACCAGCAGAAAGCAAAGCGTTTCCAAAATTAAATGTATTATTTACAGGAATGTTGTAAAACCGTTGAAACGTTTGTTCTTGTGTCCATCCTGCGGCAGCCATAATGTCTTTCAAATCAAAATTTCTATTTACAAGACACGTAGTCGATGCAGCACGAGTGCTATGGCAACTGTAGGTGGAAATGTCAATGCCAGCTTTATCGAGAATAGTGCGACACCAACGTGATATTGTGTCCCTTGAGACGGGCGAATGAGGACGCACAAAGCTGAGCAACAATTGCTTGTGTTCTCCCCGAAAGGAGGCGGTACGACGTAAATATTCCGATAAATGCGTATGGCACGCCATTCTCGTCAAAAGTAATCAGAATTTCTTGTGTGCTACCAGAATGTGTTTTTTGCAATCAGAACTTTTTGCTTGCTATTATAATGCGTTGATTATAGTCAGAATTTGTTGATTATAATTAGAATTTTGTTGCTTCCTATCAGAACTCGTTTATTACAATCAAAATTTTGAAGACTACAATGCTGCAATTTATATTTTCAAATTCCAATTTTAGATATCAAAACAGCAAATTTTAGATATCAAAACATCAAATTTTAGATTATAAAACAGCAAATTTTAGATATCAAAACAGCAAATTTTAGATATCAAAACAGCAAATTTTAGATATCAAAACAGCAAATTTTAGATATCAAAACAGCAAATTTTAGATATCAAAACAGCAAATTTTAGATATCAAAACAGCAAATTTTAGATATCAAAACAGCAAATTTTAGATATCAAAACAGCAAATTTTAGATATCAAAACAGCAAATTTTAGATATCAAAACAGCAAATTTTAGATTAGACTGATTGCAAGTTCGTAGTTATTGCTATTGATAGGCTGATGGACGCTATAACTACGACTCATGGACTTTCACATTGAAAATTGGGACGAAATTGTTTCCCTCGATTTCATGTCCGATATGGAAACCATAGCAACGCTGTACGAAAAGGCGAGTAATGGCGTTGGGCCTAAATTGTCAGCTCAAACCTCAGATAATAAAACGTCTCGAAATTCAAGTTTTGAGTGATGTTAGCAATGAACAAAAGTCACGAGTATTCGCATGAATGTTTCTTTAATCTAAGAATTGACAAACCTTTCAGTTTCAACAAGAATTTCCTCATTTTGAAGGCAATCTTCATCTAGCAATAGTGCACGCCAACGCGTCGCAGCTCCTGAAATTCTCCAACCACCGAAAAGAGGCCATTAACCTCGTTTCAAAGGGCACAGAAAAATCTGTGCGCCCATTTTTTATTTTCGTCCCACTTTTTGATGTGAAAGTCCATAAGTCCCAGTTTGAGCAAAAATATACATTGTTGTTGTAGACTGATTACGATTGAGTCCTAGTAATCGCTACCACCCACCCACCCTACTCGCTCATACTAGGACTCATGGCTTCCCAGCCAAATGGCTGGCCCTGTAAAGGATTTGCCTCGCTTTCAGAATTGACCAGTGCTAAATTACGGAACAGCGCAGAGCAACAACAGCAGCAACAGTTGCCCAGCAACCGCCATCGCGATTCTTCATCAAGTCGGTAATGCACATTTTCAGGGAGTGAGCTCTTGATGAAAAAGGTAAGATAAAGTTCTTTTCGCGTCCTACATTTTGTTTAGGAATACGTTAAATGGCAATAACACAGCTACGTTGATATCATTCTGCTATGATCTAGTCAAAATGTTGGCATTTATAGTATATAGACATAGATAAAACCCAGGTCTCGGTAATGAGAAAATGTTTATAATATGGCAAAATCTTGTGGCAAAATGTTTTCGCTACGTTTTTAAACAGTTTGTGTTCTCGCTGTCAAACTGACTTGGTCTAGTTTTGTTCAGCTCATGTCAAAAAAATTTACCATTGCAGCAGGTGAGCCAGATGAGGAGAAAATCTTTCAGAATAACTGTCAAAGAGGGTATGAGCAAAAAATTGAGTAACCCAACACGAAAAATCAAAAGTATGAGATTTCATTGTTGCTAACGGAATTGAAGAAACAGAATTTCTACTTAGTAAATTCAGTTTTTTATTCTTTCATGTGAAGTTTTCTTTTATTGCATATCTTTTTTTATCCACAGATCAAAGTCCAGGCAAATAACAGAAACAAAGCTGCATCTGTGAAACAAACAATCCTATAGTTTTGATCCATGATGGAGAAAGCAGAAAATTCATTATCTTCAAAATCTTACTGCAAACAACTCTTGTTTGCCTAAGCTATAGGAACAAAGGCAGAGACTGTAACAACAAAAATTTTGCATTTTGATATGTGCAATCCAGGATTTAGAATGTTCTTAATATGTACTTTATTTTATTGTGAAAGGAATCAACACTATGTGAATTTTAGAAGATTTTGTTTTTTTGCATATTGACCTGTGACACCTTGTCAATATATTTCTGCTATCATTTAACCAAATGATTTTCAATTTTGATTCACAAAAACTAAACTTTGTGGGTGTGTAGAGTGAAATAGCTGGGAATGAAATCAGTAATGCTGATTGTTGGAGTACAGTAGACTGAACTGTTAATTAAACATTTGCAGGGCCAAGAAGAAATACAGTAGTTCCAACAGTTATGAATAGAGAACATTTTGTCAGTTAAGTTTTCCTTTTCCATGAAAGTTATCAGTACATTTTGCTGTATCCATTTTATTCTAAGCTCAACCTTTTACAATTCTTGGCAGTCTTTTCTTTCATCAAATACTGCAGCAAATACTGCACATTAATTTTGCTATCTTGTATCCTTTTTGATCCAAAGCTTGATTTACACTGAAAAGCTTGCTTTTACACTGGAAAGGCTTGCTTTTACACTGAAAAGCTTGCTTTTACACTGAAAAGCTTGCTTTTACACTTAAAAGCTTGCTTTTACACTGAAAAGCTTGCTTTTACACTGACAATCTTGCTTTTAAGCTGAAAAGCATCACGATCCCATGGAAAAAATTTGTAAAAATAGGTTAAAATATTCTGCAAAAGAACAAGATAACCTCAACACAAAATCCTGGAATGCTTTGGAATTAACTGTTCTCAAGTTCCATTGCATTGCCAAACTAAAGCTCCAATTATGTGTGATTTATGTGAAGTATCAACTCATGAAGTCAAGGTAGTGTTTTAATTATCATAAAAAGTCAACTTAGGATGCAGATGTAAACAAACAATTTTTGGAATTAGGGAGAACAAATCAGTGAAATTTGACCATGGATAGGGGTCATTAAACAAATTTAATTGAGCAAATGGCCGGCAAATGACAAGGAGATATTCTATGCATAATTTTTGAAATTCAACAAATTGTAGCAAATTGTTGTCCCTCCCCTGCCCGTGGATATGCAGCAAAAACTTAACTTGTGGCCTACCTGCATGTAGTGATGCATAAAGCGAAGTGGGCCTGCCTAGACATATTTTTTTATCTAACTGCTTTAATCACCAAAAGGTTAAGAAACTCCTGTGCAAAATCTTTGTTCTGAAAGGTTCGCGAGTCGAGGGAACAGACATGAGTTGCTGTGGAACCTTTTAGAAACTTGTAACAAACTTTGGGTACTAAAGATCTGATAATTTTAAGAAACTTTCAGTACTTGCTCGACTTCCTAGGGGATTCCTAGTTTTCTATAAAAATTACGTGCAGAGAACAAGAGAAGTTTTAAATCTAGAGTAAATGAAGATACCAAAAATGACATATAGAGGGGCCATAGACCAAAGTTCCATTCTGAAAAGATTTTAGAAATGTACAGTTAATTGTTGACTTACTTGCTCGATGCTCGAGGCATCTTTGGATTTCTTCGCTGAGATTTGGGAGGTCTTCTCAAGTTTGAATATCAAATATTTCGACATAAAATTAATGTCCGGCCTGTTGTTGGCCAATTCTTCCTTTGTTGCCCGACCATTCATAGTCATTTTCTCATCCAGTTCAACATGACATCATCAACTCGTAAATACACATGTGGATGTTGAAAATTCCCAAGAAGCATTCACCTCCACTTGCTTTTTAAATTGCAGTAAAATCAGAACGAGAAATGGCGAATACTGACGAAACTTGGCGCCACAACACCTAACAACGGTCCGATTTGAGGTCTGGGTTAGAAAGAGAAATGGCGCGAAGGTGCCGCTTTCAAAGAAGAGCCTTCGACCGTTCGCCCCTAAGCCCTGAAGAGCTTCGGCCTCGCAGCTTTGCGACGAGTTGCCGCCATCTTTCGGTTGTGTCAATCAGTGGTCCGGGAAATATCATTTCTAGCCTCTTTTTGGCAGCTACTGAAAATAAACCAATCATTGGCAAGAAAAAAATCATGTGACCACGAAACGAGGTCATGTGACCAAAATGAAGCTCTGTGATTGGTAACACAACTTCTTGTGGTACTCGGCCTAAATAGGGCCAGCCATTTGGCTGGGAAGCCATGAGTCCTAGTATGAGCGAGTAGGGTGGGTGGGTGGCAGCGATTACTAGGACTCAATCGTAATCAGTCTAGTCAAATAGCTGTTTTAAGCATTGATATGCTGTTATACTATGACGAGTATAAGAGGCATGCCGGGATAGGTACTGTTGTCTTGTTCTTGGAAAAAAAATGGCGGACGAAGACAGTCGCTGCAGTGATGAACGTGGGAAGAAGATTTCGAGCCTGGACAAAGCGAAGCGATTGTTACGAAAAAAGCAACAAGCCAGGAGACCAACTAAAAGAACTTGGGATTATACACCAAAGAATTCCACGCAGAAGAAATTTACGAATGCCCGTGCAAGAGAAAATTACCACCGCCGGAAATTGGGCCTAGGCAGGAGATCGAGAGGAAGAACCACCAGAAGGAATGGATGCGAAAGCACTTCATCAGATGAAACTGGTTAGTGTAGATTATAGTCTTAGTTTATGGTCCTAGACCCATGGCTAGCATGTAGAACTTTTCTATGTGCAGAGCAGAGAAGCCTTGTCTGCAAATACTATTGTTACTAGGCCTAGGCCTATCTCTACTATTATACATACTATAATGTATATATTAAAATACTGGAACATGGTCACTACTTGTCTGGAACGCAGCTTCATTCAGGGACTTTTTGCACAGGCTAAGCAGCCAGATAGATGTTTCCCTTAGTTTTAGCAGTCCAGTTACCAAAATAAAGGCCAGACTAGGAAGTATGCTTTTTTTGCACACACACCCGGATTGGGAAGTTTGACATGGGTGGGAGATTAACCCCCCATGCACTTTTATGTTATCCCCATGCACTATACAAACTTTCCAGTGTGGCATTTAGCCCCCCCCCCCAAGGAAATTTTTGGGCTTTTGGCATATACTGTACATTCCAGATTGTATTCTTTGATTTCTGCACGGGGAAGCTTATTTTGAAGTAAATTCTGGCGCTTCTGAATATTGGGGGTACAAGCAAATTGTATAAACAAACTGGCGAAGGTGGCCCTTTTACAGTGTTGGCGCGGGTGCGGCTGGAATCAGTCAAAGTGGCGCGGCGAAGATCTTCCCCGCGCATTACAAAGAATGCAGACTGGCATTAGGTATTATATACCGGAAGACCTCCATTAGATTTGTTTTGTCATGCCAATCATTTATAGTATCAAAGGTATCAACATTTTAAAGTCCTTTCATTCATAGGGTATTGTTCATTAGGGGTCTTGTTTTATATTCAAAACCAAGCCCTATTTCTGATAACTCGTTAACAGTTGATGAATTTCAAGGCGATGATATTCAACAAGTTGCTGATGCTGCCACAGATTTGGATGGAGAAAATGGTAAGATTTTCAATGAATTTTCATGACCAGATGAAATGTATACACCCAAATTTGTAAAGAGGGAACTTGAGAAAAGACAGCCTAAATAAGTGAGAAAAGATCATATGTGCATCATTACTGTTCTGCTATGAAGTTTTATTGAAAATTCATGAAAATTCCCCAAATGCAGATAAAAAGTCTTGAGAAGTTGTGAAGATTGTGCATATATCACGGTAGTGCGAGCCTGTAAATTTGAGGTGCCAGTATATCTGAGGTTTGCCTGTAAATATGAGGTGTCGTGAGACTACTCAAACACCTGGGTTGTTGTTTAAGAAGCTATTCAAATTAAACAATGCTGTATAGAAATCGCTCATTGTACAAGACACATTACTCTTCAGTGGTCACTTCTGTTGACCGCTTTTTGTCGGGGGGTAAGATTGGTAACAGATTTACGCAATACCTTGGTCCTTTGAATATTTATTCTTCGAAGAACGTTTAGCAATTGAAGCCAAACAAGATTCATAATTTGTTTCTTTCAATTTAGAAGCCAACTTAAAATGCTTTCTCCAATTTATAGCCGAATTTATATAAATCCAAGAATCTGCGTTACTTGGCTCGAAGCATACATTACAAGTTTTTCATAAGAAACTCTTAAGAGCGCCCAGCTCTCATCACTAAAAAGCAAAAAAAACTTAAGTACTGCTGGGACAACTATTTCAGAAAACTTTCCCTTGTATTCAAGGCAATCAGCAGTATAACTAAAAGGTACTGTATTAATGATGAGATTTCAAACCAGAATTCTTGATAGATACCTTATGTCCCAAAATGATGTATTAATTGTTTGATTGCTTGTATGTCCATAACCGATGAACTGATTTTCAAAAAGTTTATTTTATCTGATTGCCGAAAAGCTAAATTGTATTTTAAGGTATTGGTTGTGGTTTTACCACGGCGTTTGGACATGTAAGCAATTAAACAATAATACATCATTTTGGGACACTCGATAGAATCTTTCTCCAGAATTCTTAAGAATCTTTTTTAAGGAGAACAATTAAGATGTGCAAGTCATGTGATTCCTCTTCTGTATATTTTTAGCGTTATCATGCATCCTTCAAAAGTGTAAAGATCTTTTGACATCATACCATGATAAGCAGAGCCAGTCTTGGGCATCACGTGTCACCACCTCAAATGAGAGCTGGGATGCTGCTCGCTGCACCATTTTTGACAGTGCATTGGCATTTTACCAAGGTTCATTTGGCAAGTGTTTGGAATGCCATGCTCAATTAGCAGAAGTTAGATGCAAGAGTTGTGACAAAGGGCATAACCTATTTTGTGCAACTTGTGACAATACAATCCATCATCAGAGACCCCTGCATGACAGAGAAGCAAGATGTAATGGCTTTTTACAAGCTATTTCACCTTATAAATCGATTCATGATGGAGAGCTCATTGAAAATGGTTTGTTTGCCATATCTTCTGCAGTAGTAGTTGAAAGTTCTATTTGCATTTCATGGTGTTAAGAATTCTAGGAATTTTATGACTTTGTACCCACCATACCATATTTTTCATGATGCTCAAAACAACGAAGATGTGTCCTCAAATTGCATCTGGATTGAATGACACAATATAGTTGTACTGTAAAGTATATGTAATGTAAAGTAATGTATAGTGTACCGTTGAAGAGGGCCTAGCCATTTGAAGATATGCATGTACTGTACAGTATATGTATACATAATATAATTGAGTCATACATCAATAAAAGAGCAGTATTGGTGCTTGGATCTTTGCAAAGCTGTAAAATGAAGTGTCCCATTCTTTCAACTGAATTGATCCAAGGGTACTTCATGTAATTTACCTAATTCGAGAGTGAGCATTTTTGATATCACCATATTATTTCAGAATTGCAGCATTTATATAATTCCCAATAGCTTTCAAGTTGTGCCATCATCAAATGGCTAAGTTGTAGCCATAATCAATACAGACTTTTGCTTGCTACCATCTTGTAGACCTTCAAAAGTTTCCTTGTACTTAGAAATGATGAAAGTCATGATATCGAAAATGCTCTGTCTGGGATTATGGAAAATAACATTGAGTTAATGAATTGGGTGATATTTTACACATTATTACATTTACAATTTTTGCAAATATTTATGCTGATATATTACATTTGATCAAAATGCTTTCATTTTAGTTTGATTTCAACATCTCACTGTTGATGATGACAAAGTTGGAATCAGTTTACAAAAACCTTTCTAGTTTCTACTGTATGTTTGGTTATCTCCACATAAACTGGTGAAGAAGTTCTGAATTGACTGATTTTTGAAAATTCATCATAGACTGCAAGTCATTGATTCTTGTTATATATAATCAATTTAGGCTTTTTTCGCTCCATTGTTTATTTTGAAGGCAGATTAGGGAGGGTGCTCAAGAGCTGGATGTGTGCCTAAATCTATACTGCTAAATCAATGTATACATCTGCTTTATCCAGTCACCAATAACAGATCAGGATGGTCCTTTTACTAACCCTTGTATCCCTCATATGACATTTTGTTTCTTCACAGTATACAAGTACCTCCCTCTGCAAATGTTCAGTTGTTCAAAATGCAGCTCATCTTTGAAAGAGGTTAACAGCTATGAGTGCTTGGACGATGGATTCCCAATAACTGTCATAACAATTCAAGGTATTATGATGCATTTAATATGTTCCATATTTGCCTGGACCAGATACCTTGTTTAAAATATTGACACAACTGAAATTGTTTAGTTTTGCGGATTATTTATAAAAAATGACATTTGAAGAGACAAGTATAACTTTCGAGAAAAACAACGAACATTTTCTTAAGTACCGGTTCATAAGGCAATATTTATTCATACATTTATTAGAAAAGTGTAATCCACAACTTGTTTTAAAACTATCCCCTTTATTTGCTTTTGAATCCAATTTATACAATATATGTGATAGTGAGAATGTTTGGAAGGTCATTGCTTGTCTTTCAGGGAGATTTGATGTCCTTGTACAAAAGATAAGATGCTGTAACTGTAGCAAGACTATTGACAGCTTAGATATCAACACAGTGATACAGAATGGTTACTGGCCAAGCTCCTTGGTGAACATTTCCTGCATTTATGATGTTGAATTGCTGCACTTTTGGGGCTTGTTGCAGAAAATTCAGCCAAGGTGCTCTGAAGCTAGCTTTCTGAAGACATTAAGCCAGATCTCAGAAAAGAATGCAAGGGTAAAGTATAGTATAGGGTGTAGATATGATATCTTCTTTGGTAATTTTTGATAGTGAAGAAATACTACTTGACTAGATTGGTGATATTGTAGCTTCTAATAGTTTAATGATGGTCTGCAGCTGACAAAAATAAAAGCCATAATGGGTATGTAATAGAACTTTCTACCTGTCAATTTTGTAGCAGGTTTTTGCATGAAATGTTTTATGCTGCGTGTATAAGTGTCATATTTCATGCATAGATCTGTGTCTAGCCGCACTGATGAGCCCTGAAATTGGGCGAAACCATCTGTCATTGCTTTAAAATGGTAAAATGTGAATTTTTTTGGTGGCAAGGGATTGGTATGGGAACGAGCATTCCACGTTCATGTCTGGTCCATGATTTACCTGCCATTGAACTTTAAATTGTATTTCTGAAACTGACCATGGTATTGAATTTGGATTTCCGTGGCAAGTAAAGCATGGACCAAAATCGAACGTGAAATTCACTTTCCCATAGAAAAACCCTACCACCAATTTCTAGATTTCTGAGCCTATGTGATGAGTGATTGATTTTGCAAACAAAAATTTTTCATCTTAGTTAGCCTTTGATTGATAGATTAACATGTCAATTCTGAATATCAGCCACACACTTTTTGTTCCAGACTTGCAAAACTTGTCAAATGTTTTTTTTGACTCACGTGGTATTTACCAGTTCAGATTTCAAACCAGTCTCTATTAAGTCAGATTAGGATTACGTTGCGAGAGTTTTGTATAACCCTTGAGCACTGCTATTTGCGAAATGTAAAAATAGAAATATAATTGTATTTCAATGTCCTGGTTGTTGGAAATTTTTGAGCATATTAGAATGGTTTTTCTTCTTAGAATCCAACGATAAATACTGCATCCTTTCAACGTGCCTCAAGAGAATGGAGATTTTGCAAATTTGAGCTAGAAAGTCTTAAAGGACAAAATTGGATGGACTGTCCCCCTTGCTCCGTTTCGCAGCTGACCTCGCACATTGATGGTAATAGTAAACTCCGCAGGTATC
Organism: Aurelia coerulea; assembly: GCA_039566865.1. Classification (NCBI taxonomy): domain Eukaryota; kingdom Metazoa; phylum Cnidaria; class Scyphozoa; order Semaeostomeae; family Ulmaridae; genus Aurelia; species Aurelia coerulea. The sequence continues at coordinate 15,935,016 of CM076944.1, forward strand.
AGAAAAGTGGAAGGTAAGCCTACTTGTTACCTGCTCCTGTATAGAGAGATTGGGGAAGATTACAATTAACAAATATTTTTGAACCCTGTTTAAAACCGGATTTGCAAGCATTCGGCCTCGCTGGATCAGAATTTTGCAACTACACCTGCAGCGAACGGATATGTCGTTTGTAGAACAGTGGCAATAATTTCTAGCGAAAGTGTTTTCTATGGATGCTGATATACATTCCTGATATGCCGTGATTTGAGACTTACGAGAAAAATGGTAAAGTACTCTGCACACATTTGTTCTGTTGGCTCTCTCATTTTATTCTAATGAACCGAAATACCCAATGTGTTTTATACAATGCATTATTTACACGATGTTATAAGTAATCTGAAATAGTATATGCTCTCTCTTTTGGAAAGGTCCCTTTCAGCTTAAAGCATTCTTAAACCTTGAACTATATGTCTGTATTTTATTTAACAGGCGCCGCAAGAATTGCTATTATGGTGCAACGTTCATTGCCTCAAATGACACTGTGGATACTCATATAAGTGACTTATATAAAAAGTCAGGCTGCAAGGTATCACATTGAATCTTTTTATTGAATGAGGATAAATTTCTCGTACTGTATCCGTTACTTTCACTGAAACAACACAGAATATATGTTTCGATATGCTGAATGTGGTGAATGTTATGGGCCAATTACGGAAAAGGGAACTAAATTACAAAGAAGGGAACTGTTGCTGCTCTTCAGTGAGGGTAAGAGTAGCAGAAGCAGAAGATAGGCGGCAAGATCAATTTCCCCTGTGTTTTTATCTTCTTTCTGCACATCTTGAAAAGATGTATACCCAAACTAATTTCCCGCCCATTCTCTCCAAGGGTGACAGCGAAATTCAATTTTGTTATTTGCTACTGACATTTGCATAACAAGAATTGAATATGTATAATTAGACTATTGGCAATGAGAGTTTAGCTTTTGTTGCTGTTATATGTTACTGTATTACATTTGCTTCGCAGTGTACACCTTGTGTTGAAAATGGCAATGCAATCTTATTTTATATGCGCATCTCAAATTCAGTTTTGCTTACATCTATTTTAGAAGCTCAAATCTGATAATCAGTGTGGGAATTCTGTATGGGAAGCTGCTGCTAACGCTGCCAAGCGAAAAGGTGCCTTAGACGAGACTGGATTGATTTTCACCAGTTGTCGACATCAGGTTGCTCAAAAAGGAATTAACATGTACCAAGGAGAGCTGTTTGCCTATCATCATTTCCTACACACTAAAGATATCTTAGACAGGAATGCCAGCTTCATATTTCAAGATATTGCTTGCAAGTATAGACCTTGGGCTGAAAGGGTAGATCCCAACAATGCATCTAAAATCACTTTTGCCCTTAATCTTATGCATGGAACGGGCCACGACTGGACATGCCAGGTACAGTTTACAGATTATTTGCATTTTATCTCTAAGTTGTCTTCTGAAATTTGAGTACATAGCCTCAATCAATCTAATGCTGCAGACTTATTGAAGGCCTTTTCTGCGTAGTGCTAGCGATTCTTTTATTATTCCACCAAACCAACAGCAATTGAAGATGGTTCAAGTAAGATACTGCAATAGGAAAAACCCAAACAATTGTCTCCATTATTTTACCGGTGTGATTGACTCAGATAAAGAAGACATCCGTGTAAAAGATCGTTTAGTGCGTTATAGTTTTGATTTACATTTCACTCCTACTATGTAGCATTGCGCTCTGAACAGTGTATAATCGAACTTGATCGTTAATACTTTTACGGTTCAAAGCTGAAACGATCTCATTTGTACGTTAAAGAGTTTGTTTCAATATTATGGGAATTGTCAACCAACAATATTTTTGCAGCATGGAATGTTAACAAAACGAAATATAAAACGATTGTCATCGCTTGCCTCATTCTCCATTTTATAATCAAATTGAGCTTTCCATCGAAGTGTGTCATCATTGCTGGCATTATGTGTGATTCAAGGGGAAGAAAACTTCCATTCTATCCTGTTGTGAAAATGGTAGAACATTGCATTCAGACAGTTTGAATGTACAAAGTGGTTTGTTTCTCATATGATGCATCTTTTAGCTAGTTAGCTTCTTGAGATATCTTGAAAATGTAGCTAAAGAAAAATAGAAGGTCGAATCCAATGGCTAGAAGGTGTTACCAAACTAACTGGAAGCAAATCGCTGTACACTTAGGGATGTGGTTCTCATGGCAATATTTATCCTTCTTGTTCACTTCGTCGCCCTTGTTCGGGTATTACAATTAAAAGATACCGCACGTTAATAATTTGAAGATTTTCTGATATTTATGATTTGTAATGACCTTCTTTCGTAGGTTTTTGAAGGTGGCAGGTACAAAGATGGAATTGGTAGAAGCCATGGAGAAGATTGTGAAATTGTTAACAGCACTCTTTCTGCTTCTAGCGTAGTTACAAGAAGAATGGCTCCAGAAGGTATGCATGGTGTACTTAATCCATACCGTTATTTGTTTTCCTCGTTAAAAGGTAGATGACAATGCTTCTCAACTCATAAAATCAACAAATGACTTATTTCTATAACCTTTCGAAGGGATGCGAAGTTTTGATGGATGTGTATCTCTATTCGCAATTCAATTAACTTTAATTCTCAGTGGAATTTTTAGGATATGTGATAACGTGTTCAACCCACTTTTGACGTTAGTTTTGTTCGCATGACAGATGACAGTGCTCTGCGTGCTACACTAAGAAACTATATATGGCGTACAGGCAAAGAGAGAGAAAGGAAGAGTTTTCCAGACTGGACTCTTTAAATGATGAATGCTGTTATCAGGGTAATTTTGCACCTCTTGATGAACAGTTCATCACAGTGTTCCATTAGTGCATTGACAACGTTATTCATGACGTTAAACGTCTTTTTATCTTTTGCCAGTGAGGGAAGAGTATTTGACGGAACTTGTATTACTCTGGAACAAAAGAAGAATCATTGGATTGCCACAAATGCTTGTAAAGCGTCAAAAAGATGTATGTATATTTCCTATATGTGCACATTATTACTATTATATAAGCTAATGAATGAGACTAAAATGGCAAGCAAACATCGATTGGTATGCTAAGAATACACGAGCAAGGCTTTCTGCTGTGATACATATGGTCTGTCAATTTGCGAGCAGTGATGTACCATCTGAAAATTGGAACTTTCATTTTTCATCCAAAGGCAAGCATGACGACAGACAACATCAGATCGAAACTGTGCTTTCTCTCAAAGCTTTTCAACTATATATAACTAGAACTCGGGTTGACAAGTCAGGTGCTAATTTGAATTAAAGTACAGCTGTCACTTTGGCAACTTCAATTTTATTACGTCAGCAGGTAAGGGATATTAGAAAGCCGTTATAGTGAGCTCAAGAATATACCCAATACATTTAATGCAGGTACTAAAGTCAAAAGAAGAATCTTGGATGGAACTTCAAGCATTTTGTGTTGAGAATTCCTTATCATTGGAGCTGATAGATCACCACGTCTGGTTAAAAGAGCTACGAGAATATGCGACAGGTATAAATCATCGGTGCTCTTGCCTATCTATTAATGCTCGAGGTTTGTTAAGGATGTTTTCTATGCAACACTTACTTTTCTCCACATACCATGTTTTTCAGAGCACTGTGTAGGAAATTTTGCAGATGTTTGAGGTGCAGAGTTTGATTTATAGATAAAACCATAGTCAAGCAAATCAGACATTTCAGAGTCAAATTTGATGTGCAGCCAGGAATTTGCAATAAAAGATGCAGCAAAAATGATTAAGAGGCATTCTTCAAATCTTGGGTGGAATTTTGGGCTGTATTCAATCACCGTAAAGGAATCACACGGTTTTTGAGCCCTACTTAAGGTGTACCGGTACAGTTTTGAATCCTTACTAATAATGTAGCGCACCAGTCTCCAATTTAGGCACTGTTCCAGCTAATCCACAGTAGCTCCGTTCCTTCTGTTTTCGTTTTTGAGCAGTGTAAATGCTCTTAAACTGCGTGATTCCTTTACGTAACAACTTTGCAACGGATCAATGCTGTACCGATGCGATGTTAAAGTAGTCTCAGCGTCAATGAAATTATGAGTACTCTTTTCATCTTGTTGCAGCAAAAAAGGAAGCAGCGAAGGAATGTCGCTATCACAAGAAAATTGAAACGTATTGTTTAACAGCTGCTGAGCTTGTTTGTTTGGACGCGTTTCCGGCAGAAATCGTAATCGAGCAAGATGCAGAACTCAGGAAGATCGATAAGTTTTATGCTGCCTCACTGTCAACAAAAAGAAAGCACAAGACCCTATTGCAAATCGAATCCAAGAAAAAAGATTTAGTTGAAATGTTTCCTGATTTTGGACCTCCGGATAAGCTCCTTGCAACTTTTGAAGATTTGAGGAAAAAGATGCTTTCAGCATTACGGCATCGACTCCATTCAAAGGCTCTCACAATTGAAAGCTTTATGTACAATGCTAGGAAGCTCTCAGGTGTATATCTTTTTCTGTTCGTTCTTTAGCAACGAGATTATATTTTTGTTTTGCTTCTTCAAGGACGGCATGACTTCATGTGTGTCTTTTATTGTAGAGAATGATGTTGTTGCTGTTTTCTGACATATTCAAGCAATAATGTTTGCTTGACAATGTCTGCAAGAGCCTCATGGTGCTGACTTTTACTCCAGGAGGAATCTTAGAATAATCGTCATTCAGCAAAAACAGGCACGCCTTGCAAGAATAATTTGAAAATGATGACGTGCTGGTAAAATATAACTTAGCAAACTATTTATTTTTATAAAAGGAAATCCTCAGCATGTCTTTATTTTCTTGACTCTTTATTCCTGCCTCGAATTATTTGGAATGTACGTGGGTAATGTCTAAATATACTGGATGAGTCAAGAAAAGTTTAAACGTTTAGCGGGCTATGGAATAAAATGTATGTGGCCGATAATCAAACCTAAGATGTTAATCTTATAAAGATTAACAGATAAAAGTTAACTATAATAAAAGTTCAGATAAAAGTTAACTAAGATGAGAAAATTGTGTTTGGTAAAATCTCTCATCTTTAAGACCCAAAAATTTGAAAAATGCCTGCAAGGGGTTTGTATGGGAATCGAGAATTCCACCTTCCATTCTGGTCCATGATTTACGTGCTATTGAAATCAAAATTCTATTTCTGAACTAACGATTGAATTTAAGTTAAATTTCAATGCGAGAATGGAATGTGGAATTCTCGATTCCCATACAAACCTCTTACAGGCATTTTTACGATTTTTCGGTCTTAAGTATGAGTGATTGTACCAAAAACAACTTTCTCGTCTTAGTTAACATTTGTCTGAAACCTTTGTCTGTTTGTTTGACGATAGTCACGAATATTCAGTTGCGTTCTTCGGTTTTGCTATCATCAGATTCCTGTAAAGAATACATCAGACTCAAGAAATCCATTGCATCAGGGAAATCTGAACTGAATGAAATTGTCACCATTTTTAATGAGTTGGCCACCGAGATGAAGCAGCCCTTGCTCGATACTTCGGAAGTTCTGAAAAATAGTAGCTGTATTGATGGTTCTCAAGAAGCTTCTGGTAATTTTAATTAATTCTTCGATGGCTATACGTGTCTCTTAGCAATCAGAAATTTGAAAATCAGGAAGAACGAGCTCCTTTACAGCATACTGGGTGTCCTTAAAAGCTTCCTACTGATAAAGATATATTGCACATTTTATTTAAAAAGTAGTTTGTATGCTTATCATACCAGTAAATTACTTTTGCTTTGCAGTTGCCACGACAGGCAGGCTTCATTCAGAGGATAATGGTTGCGTCCATCACTGAAATCTTTAAATCACCATCCGGGGACTGGGTTTTGAATCAAATCTTTGATTTCTTGGTTTCTGAAATACTCTGATACTATTTTTCAGTTTGATTTTTTCAAAATTCAATTTTGTACGTATAGGTGTGTCTTTGAACATAAAGAAACATGTCGTCGACAGAATGCTTTTCAACGATAGATGTTTGGAAGAGGAAGACATTCTATTTCATGAAATGGCCAACTTCTTGTCATTCTACACTGATGTATTGATACCTTCACTTGAGAACCGCAAAGAACAATATTTATCTGATTTGGAGATTTTGCACCAAAATAGAGGAGGTATTTTCCTTTCTTAAATTGAAGCAATTATTTAAAAAGGACCTAACCGGAAGGGCGTTATTTGCAACGCTAGAACTTTGCAACCAATATGTGGTTCTTGGATGCATTTTGTTATAGTTTCGTTGTCGCCACCATGAAAATGAAAATGGAAACAGTTTCAAATGAAAATGGTTGCAAGGAGATGCCTATGCCAAGCATGCCAGTTAAAACTGACATTATAAAGGCAATATCAATTGTGCATACGTCCTTCTATCAATTGAAAAAAGAAAAACCAAATGCACAATTTGTTTTGCTAGCTCCTGCACGTTCAACAAATTTGATTGGTTTTTCACTCTTTCCCAACTCCTTTGTTTCTATATTTCTGCCTGGCATCCGTAGAAAGGTTAGAACACTCGAACGATCAACCTTCAGATTGATAATCAAGGGTGCTAATATTGAGCCATTCTCGCCTTACCCCTAAAGATTCTCGTCAGCGATGAAATTTCTGTCCATTTTTACATTCTGTCCAAGAACCAACTATGGGCACATAATGGACCAATTTTGATCCTATTCATTCAATTACAGGTGATACCTTGTCTCTGTGTGATTCCAGATTATTTTTGATGAATTTTAGAAGCTGAATCATTCCCTGTTGATAACATCACTGACAGCAATGATATCATGCCAACAACAAGTAGTGAGGCTATTTCTCGAGAAACTGAGGTAATATCCACAACCATGTTGACCCTCTACTGTTTAGCCAGGGGGTACTCTGATGTCTTTAGGAAAGGGTTGCTCAAGCTGGGGTATGCAGGATCCACCCAAAAAAGTCATTTGTAGAATAAGATTGGACAAAAAAAAACCATTTCTCTTGCACTTGATACCCACAAATTGTTAAATCTCCTCAATTAATATATTTCATGCAATATATTTGGATATCTAAGTTTCTCGATTTTAGTAATGTTGTTTGATTTGTATCTTTTTGTAAATAAACTTAACACTTTCATATTTTTGAGACAATAGAGTAATCCACCGGGTGTCCAAAAAAAAGTACTCCCGTTTGAAAAATCACCAAAATTTGATTGCACGGCTGATCTTCAACTTTCTTTTTTCGTCAAGTAGATCATGGACCACATTATTTTCCAAGATATAGCTGATCTTGAAAATAGTTTAAAAAATAGCAACTTTAGCTCTTTTTGAGCTACCTGGTTTTGAATCATACTGCAAAAAAAGCATTTATGCTTGCCAGATCAATTTCTTTGTGCATATAAAGCTTCTTGTTTGGTCATAGATGACAGAAAGAAACGCACACTATCATTGGAGACTTCGTTGACGATCAAAAATCTGAAAATTTTGACTGTTAGGCAAGATTGAGTATTTTGCTTTAAAAGTATAGCTCAAAATAAGGTTTTTCAATGTGTAATTTTTCTAACTTGTTGCATCAAAAGCAAAACTTTTAGCATCTATAAACATTGTTTGGTCTTTGACAAAACAAGTAAAAAGAAAACTTTATCAGAGGTTTGATAAACACTTTTTGATGATTGTTTAAACAGGAGTACTTTTTTATGGGATACCCGTTAGAATTTCAGGAACACAAAAAATGACACATGGAAACCGAAGTTCTCCAACTCTTGTTTCTATTGACTGCAACGGCAACTGACACTCTGCTGTCCATTGTTATCTGTTATTTGCTATGATTCTAGTGTAACAGTCTTTTTATCATTACAGCTCGCAAGATCCAGATACAGGCACTCGTCAAAGACCAGTCCTGCGTCCCTAAATGCTCTCGTTTCACTAGTCAACGAAGGTATCTTCTTTGCCAAAAAGCAGCTTTCAAAAGGAACTGCTGCGTTCGCTAATCTGAGAACAGCTCGTATTGATGTTGTTGCTAACACGCGCAGTACTGTCTCTCAGGATTCTAGCTTGCCCACACTTGATGACCCACCTCCAAATTCAACATCAAATGATCGAGAAGGAATGAGTATCCTTTCAACCCCTTTACCTTCTTCTTCTGTGCACGGTGACAGACAACCGTGTCATGTCCCGTTCGTCAATGAGCCAAACGAAGAAAACTGGAACGTTGACGAGTCAGAGAGCGACGATGACCCAGAAGCATCAGATGACATCGTTGTGCAACTGGTAGAGCAAGATTTGCCACAGGAGATAATATGGAGGGACTATTATTGGCCTAAAGGACTCGTAAGTTCATCACGAGACTGCGACGTCATCTTGTACAGGCGTGAGTTCAGCCAAGGGCTAATAGAAGGAAGGAACGGGAGTAACGCATGTTCCTTCATTGCGGTCATTTTTGCTTATCTGTTCGACACATACAAGCTGGATTTTCCATATGGAAAAAGTTACAACGATTCAAGGGCTGAGAGTGCCATGCGCTCGGCAATGATTCAAGGCAATCGATTATACGATCGTCATCGAAGCAGTCTCCCGAATCGATACTGTTCAGTTCAAGAGGTATCTGATGCATTGATGGACTACTGCCCGTTAATAATCGTCGAAGAAAAACCTCTTTGGCTAGAGAGCCCTGAATATTTTGCCACAATCAAAGGTCAATGTGATCTAATGATGAGTTTCAAAAAGCGATTTTGTGCCATATTCACCTGTTCTGATGGGAAGACATCAGTGCTTCTTGGCGATGGATTTTACATTGGTTTTCTCGATACACATTGTCACCATTATTTCAAATTAGATGGTGGAGCCGTTTTCGTCCATGGAGCAAAAGACCTTGACCGTTTTGTTGAACGCATTGCTGATGTAAATGCATGGCCGACAAATATTTATGGAAATCTAACCTTTGTAAAGTTTAGCTAAGTAGTGTCATTAATTGAGTTTTTTAGAGGCTTCCTTGAGCTGCATGTCTAACATCGGGCGCACAACCCCTACATCAGAATGATGGAGGAGATAAGGCACGTAGGAGGTTTGACATAGTAGTCATTTTGGGGTCTTATCCTAACCCTAACCCTGACACTAACCCAAGAAAGACGTCTGAGCAAAATGTAAAATGGTTGAATGCCGTGAACTTAAGGCTTAAGGGACAAGGGGGTGTATTAAAGAGGGGGGCCTATTCACAAAATCAAATGACAAGGATGATGTAAATGATCGCTTGTTTGTCCTTTTGCCACATATCTTACAGAATCAATATAAAACTTTAACCATTTCAAAATTAACATGCAAACTTTGTTTTGCTAAACAAAAGAATAACCTTTCCTTGAGTATAAAATATAAATGGAAGGGGGTTAGAGAGGAGGCCCGGGGGGGGGAGGGTACTTCACTATAAATCCATACAGGGGTGTGTGCCGCCAGAATTTCTGTTATGACCCAATCCCAGAATTTTGGTCAAATATTGATACCCTATCCCAGAATATAGGTCAGATATTGATACCCAATCTCAGAATTATGAAAAAGTAACAAAGAAAAATTCAACGTTAAATAGCAGTCAAGTTCAAGGCGAAAGAACGGATTTCCTCTCAGTCATGGTCACAAGCAGAACAAATCTGTTCTGAATCAATGGGGACATTGAACACCCATTACCAGAATTTTTAGTATAACAGTTAACTTCAATGCCAGAAGATTCCAAGTGAAAGTATACCATAGTCACAGAAAATTTCGAGTAAAAGTATACCCCATTCCCGGAATATTCAGGCCAAAAACTTCCGAAAACTGGTGCACATCCCCGTCTGACCCAATAGTGCAGTAACTCCCCCCCCCCCCACCGGGAGAGGAGCTTATTTAGAATTTTGGCTTGGAGGGAAGGGCTTATCGGAGAGGCACTTAACAGGGATGGGGATATATATAGCTTTATGGTATTACCTCTATCTTGCTTTTCTCGAGAACCAAATAAACAGGAGAGGGGTAGCAATAATCAGGTGGGCTGGAATGGGCTGATGGCTAGATAAAATGATAATCGAAGAGGGGGGAGGGAGAAAACTTGAAAATATTCGATTGCTTAGTGAAACATGTATCTCTTTTATATCTATTCGTAGATTATTTTCACTGTTATTTCAATTTTGCAAGAATTAATAAAAGGGGATAGGAATGAAAGTGGGGTGGCTAAAACTTTTCAAAATTTGATTGGCAGGGAGGAAAGGAGATTATACGGTACTCGAGAGTATTGGTACTGTTCTAGAGTGTAAAGCTTTTTTGAGTTGCTTGTCATTAAAATTCGTGTTGAATAACAGATCCAACCTGAAATATTTACCAAACGCTTGTTTCTCAACGACGCTCTGTTGCTAGTTTTTAAAGTTTAGAAAATTTCAAAGGGTGGGGGGGGGGGATGGGGGCTTTCCCGTTTTTATGATTTTTGTGATATTTTTGGGTCTACATTAAGTGGAATTATGGCTATGATATTTTTGGGCATAAGTCAAAGTGATATTTCTTGGTTCTTTAGGGGCAATCCTGGCCTCAATTTGCATTATTTCAGGATCTTTTATGTTCGTTTACAGATGTCAAAGTACAAAGAGAGCTGTTAGTTTCAGCGTCAGAAAAATTTGCAAAAATCAGCCATAATTGGGCAGAAATCCGCCTCAAGTCGGGCAAAATTTTCTCAAACAATGGATTTTTTTGCCGGGCAGCCCCCCAAATTTTATCTCCCCCTACGCCGATGCTTAGTGCCCAGTGGGCTTGGTCGTCCCCCTAGGTTTCTCGCCATCTGACTACATTTCATTGCAAATTACCAAAGGAGGTTAGCGAGTGGGAGATTAATTTGCCAAGTTATAGGGCAAAATATGGGTCACAAAATTTTTCAATGGAGGAGCTTATTTGTTTTGGAATTGTTTTCCGATTATCAAATTTTTGGGAACACAAATGTGTGCCTGATTAAGAATCTAGCTTTATTATCTTGTTATCTGTGACCCCCTTCCAAATCAGAGAAATTTCATAGCCCTTGCAAGATTCAAGTTCCGAGGACAAAAGATCAATCAAATCATACCTACTCTGCAGTATTTTCAAATAAAATGGAAGTTCCATGACTACAAAATTTTGGTATACATAACTTTTGGACGTACGTTGGTTTTAAGGAGCTGTATCTAATTTGAATGCTTCAGTAGGGGGTATGTTTTCACGTTTGGGTGGCAAAAGCCAAACCAAGAATCCTGGATAATTCAGAATAACTCAAACTCAGAATAACCTGCAATAATTATTGAGCAAGATTAGCAAAGAGTTTTGCATGACTAATTTTTGCTTTATCAACTGTACTGCAAGATAGACTTTAGCATTCATAATGCTATGAATTCTGTTGTGGCCATGAGACTGAAATGCTCACACGCGTATTTTTAATAAGAAACTAAGAAATCGAACCAACACAGTTTCTCGATAGAATGACAATTTCTCAATATCATCATATTTTAAGAAATCAAAGAAATTTTCTTTCAAGTAATAGAGTTTCACAAATGTTTGCTGGACTAGGAGTTGATTTTATGTTTCATATTCAGTTTCATATAAAGATATACGTGTATGCCACTCTTGATATTGTTGGTTGATAGACGTCAGAATGAAAAACAACGACAGAAAACAAAACTTGAACGTGATTTGTAATGAAAATACTAATTCCTCAAATTCATCGTAAAAACTTCTAAAGGACAAGATATTACCTCACAATGAAAAGTGTTAACAGTCAATTATCATATACTACAGGGCGTTCCTAAAAAATTGTGCCCTGTTTGCCTAAAGATTGTGACACAATGGCAAAAGATTCTTGCCAAACGTTCATGTGATGTTGCCCTTCAGATGTTCAAATAAAGTTTGTGACCATCCCTGTAAAAAGCCATTGCAAAATGATGGAGCTATGACCTTTAGCAGACAGAATTTGCCTGATGACTGAAACCAGAGTTGGCCATTTTGTCTTACTATTTTGCAGCATGAGAACATGGCGAACTTATCTCAAAAGCTACACATGATTTCCTACAATAAATCAAACTACGAGCAAAGGAATTTGCAAAATTAATCAATGTAAATGTAACTGTTAAATTGGTTGTTATGATGACGAAAGGAACCTTCAGAGTAATTCTTTGTTAAACACATGTCCAAAAAAGCATAAATTGTTCTGCTTTACAACATTTTAATTTCTAACGACCTACCAACAAACGGACGGCAGCAGATAATTGATTGTCTAAAGACCAAATTTTGATGACGATGTCCACAACCAATTTCTACCTAGATTTATGATTTATGTAAAAAGAAGAAAGAAAGAGTCTGCGAACCATGTGCAAAAGCTTGCTACTTCGGTTTTCAGATTTCTTGAACGTTAATTCATGTTGGCTGTGTTGAAATTAATTGATTAGGCGGCTGTAACAAGCTCTGGCTCTTTGTTTCATAGACCCTTTCTTCTTTTGGATAATGAGCACCATTAAAGGGAAAAGACATAGCTATATTGACAAGCTGCTATAAATAGGCTAAAGAAACGCCCACAAACCCATCGTTTCCTTTGCCACACAATGAAACGGCAGGCGTCAAAGTTGTTGAATACAATAGATTATATTTTTTACTTGGCCCGGGCCAGCTTTTAACTATGTCGATTCCCTTTAATAGTCTTCAAGAACCAATGCACCGTCTTTCATAATATTCCATTTTAAATTACGACGAGGCAAATAATAAAAGTAGTTTACGGTCAAATACTCGTTTTCAGGTTCCAGTGTACCGCAAACTACTGGTGCAGGGCAGTGCTCATTTACTCCCAGTATCTGGACGCAGATGAAGCCGTCTGGTACTTTTTTCCCATGTAATGTACTGCGCTCTGGTTGTGGGAAGCCAACGGCAACACACCTTCCGTCCACGACATAAGTTACGCCTGCAGTGAACGAAAGACAACTTTTTACGTGCACACAGAACCAGATCGTCTTAGCGATAGAGCATACTTAAATGGGTAGCAAGACAAATGATCATTGACACTAAATGTAAACAAACTCAAAGTTGAATCAGAATGCAATACGGCAACTTCTGTAATGCAGTAAATCTATCACGTCAATAGATATATTGATGCTGTTGCCAGTTGCCATGCTGGTTCATTTTTTCAATCAGGTTCAAGTTCGTACCAAAATACACAATTGAAATGATAGAAAAATTAAGCAATGAACGATATACAATGACGATAAACATATGTCATAAATTATTTAGATGAGAAGTATTGACTTTCACTTTCCCTTACTAGCAAAATGTTTGCCTCCGTAATACTATGCTTGTGCATGAAGGAATTCACAGCATCCTCTAGACAACCTGGATGATACGAGTCTTATTCATTTTGGAATACAGGCTTCAGCAATAGGAATACACTAAGCTTTGCAATGAGACATAAAAGCAGTGAGACATAATAACAATAAAAGCATACTTCTGCTACCGTACACCATTGATTTAATATCATCTGGAAGAAAGAAAATTATTGTGCAGCAGTTAAAATTTGAAAAGATAAAAATTTGTGATGAAGATTTCCTGATTGACAATTTAACTTCATAAATCAAATGTTTACCATGACAAATTTACGTGTTCGTGCGGAGGCTAGTAGCTTTTTCTGAATGAGTGAAATTGCACATAGACAAAAGTCCCTTAGCTGTAAATGTCTACTCAAAACTAGCAGGACACGGGACATATATTCTGCTTGAACCTATATCTTGAAATTGATATAATCCGGATGAAATGATCAGTGAAACATAGATAATTTTCATGAAGATAATAATAACAAATGTTTGGAACAAACCATTATTATTCATAGTAACTGTGGCATCTCCATCTACGAAAGAAATTTTCATATATTAAAAGGTAGAAGTAAGATTCAATTCCTAATCTTAAAATTGATATATTCTGGATGAAATGATCAGTGAAACATAGATAATTCTCATGATGATAATAATAACAAATGTTTGGAACAAACCATTATTATATGTAGTAACTGTGGCATCTCCATCTACGAAAGAAATTTTCATATATTAAAAGGTAGAAGTAAAATTCAATTCCTAATCTTAAAATTGATATATTCTGAATGAAATGATCAGTGAAAAATAGATAACTCTCATGGAGATTATAATAACCAATGTTTCGAACAAACCATTATTATTCGTAGTAACTGTGGCATCTCCATCTATGAAAGAAACTTTCATATATTAAAAGGTAGAAGTAAGATTCAATTCCTAATCTTGAAATTGATATATTTCGAATGAAATGATCAGTGAAACGTAGATAATTCTCATGAAGATAATAATAACCAATGTTTGGATCAAAACCATTATTATTCGTAGCAACTGTAGCATCTCCATCTCGAAAGAAATTTTCATATATTAAAAGGTAGAAGTAAGATTCAATTCCTAATCTTGAAATTGATATATTCCGAATGAAATGATCAGTGAAACATAAATAATTCTCATGAAGATAATAATAACCAATGTTTGGATCAAAACCATTATTATTCGTTGCAACTGTAGCATCTCCATCTCGAAAGAAATTTTCATATATTAAAAGATTAAAAGGTAGGAGCAAGATTCAATTCCTAATCTCGAAATTGATATATTCCGAATGAAATGATCAGTGAAACATAGATAATTCTCATGAAGATAATAACAACCAATGTTTGGAACAAACCATTATTATTCGTAGTAACTGTGGCATCTCCATCTACGAAAGAAATTTTCATATATTAAAAGGTAGAAGTAAGATTCAATTCCTAATCTTGAAATTGATATATTCCGAATGAAATGATCAGTGAAACATATATAATTCTCATGAAGATAATAATAACAAATGTTTGGAACAAACCATTATTATTCATAGTAACTGTGGCATCTCCATCTACGAAAGAAATTTTCATATTTAAAAGGTAGAAGTAAGATTCAATTCCTAATCTTAAAATTGATATATTCTGAATGAAATGATCAGTGAAACATAGATAATTCTCATGAAGATAATAATAACAAATGTTTGGAACAAACCATTATTATTCATAGGAACTGTGGTATCTCCATCTACGAAAGAAATTTTCATATATTAAAAGGTAGAAGTAAGATTCAATTCCTAATCTTGAAATTGATATATTCTGAATGAAATGATCAGTGAAACATATATAATTCTCATGAAGATAATAATAACCAATGTTTGGAACAAACCATTATTATTCATAGTAACTGTGGTATCTCCATCTACGAAAGAAATTTTCATATATTAAAAGGTAGAAGTAAGATTCAATTCCTAATCTTAAAATTGATATATTCTGAATGAAATGATCAGTGAAACATAGATAATTCTCATGGAGATAATAATAACAAATGTTTCGAACAAACCATTATTATCTGTAGTAACTGTGGCATCTCCATCTACGAAAGAAATTTGCATATATTAAAAGGTAGAAGTAAGATTCAATTCCTAATCTTGAAATTGATATATTCTGAATGAAATGATCAGTGAAACATAAATAATTCTCATGGAGATAATAATAACCAATGTTTTGAACAAACCATTATTATTCGTAGTAACTGTGGCATCTCCATCTACGAAAGAAATTTTCATATATTAAAAGGTAGAAGTAAGATTCAATTCCTAATCTTGAAATTGATATATTCCGAATGAAATGATCAGTGAAACATAGATAATTCTCATGGAGATAATAATAACCAATGTTTGGAACAAACCATTATTATTCGTTGCAACTGTAGCATCTCCATCTCGAAAGAAATTTTCATATATTAAAAGGTAGAAGTAAGATTCAATTCCTAATCTTGAAATTGATATATTCCGAATGAAATGATCAGTGAAACATATATAATTCTCATGAAGATAATAATAACAAATGTTTGGAACAAACCATTATTATTTGTAGTAACTGTGGCATCTCCATCTACGAAAGAAATTTTCATATATTAAAAGGTAGAAGTAAAATTCAATTCCTGATCTTAAAATTGATATATTCCGAATGAAATGATCAGTGAAACATAGATCATTCTCATGGAGATAATAATAACAAATGTTTGGAACAAACCGTTATTATTCAAAGTAACGGTGGCATCTTCATATATGAAAGAAATTTTTATATAATACAAAATAGAAGTAAGATTCAATTCCTAATCTTGAATTGGATATGATGAGTCGATATAATTGTTTCTCTTAACAAAATTATACTAAATTATAAAACGAACCGTTCTTATTCCTTGCGACAGCAGAAGTTTTATCTACGAAGGAATTGTAGTATATCACACGGTGGAAGTACAATTCAATTCCAAATCTTTAATTTGATGAGACGCAATCTTGAACGGTAGGAAGGCTTCCTCATACTAACACCAACTCATTTGGTATAGCTACAAGAGCACCATGTTGTACTTTTGTATGATGCAAAGGTATGATGCAACTTTATGAAACCCTTTATGTTTGAAATAAGAACCTTTCAAGACATAAATTTAAGAATAACATGGCAAAATGTTCGTGGAACCTTTGTTCTTGTGTATTGAATTATATACAACACTTCGTAAACAGTGTACTTTTTGTCACCAAAAATATGCGGCAATGCAATGGTAGAAACGACATCATAATTCATGCACCCCCACGTTAAGAAACAAATTAAGACAATTTCAGTACTAAAAAGTGCAAAGTGTCATGTGAAGTTAAGAGAGTATTAGTGCCATGGGCTAATCCAAGTTTCTTATAAATAACGAACATTTTGATTGCGGGAACCAACCTTTAAGTTTCTCACGCATGTACTCCTGAAATAGATCAAGTGCGCACAGCCCTGTCTCATCGTTCAGGAATCTCTCCCCAAGACTCTCAGCAGGGCTGTACGACCAAAAAGAATTCCTCTTCTCGTTTTTCTTTAATCCAATTATGATGACTTCACAATTCTTGGCATAAAGAATGTCAGCCTAGAATAACGTGATTTTGATAAACCTTCTACAATCAACTATATATCTAAGTGGAAAATAATCAATGACAATCTGCTGGGAGAAAGAGGGTAACCTGTCTTCCAGACCCTTTTCTTTTCGGAACTGGGGTCTGGGATGCGGAGGGGGGTACATAACATGTTCAGGGTACGGGTATATGCCAACGTTATGGATGGGTTTTTGGGTCCAAAATTCTCTGAACAAGTGTCCTTTTTCGGCAGATTATCCATAAACATGGGTGGGGTTTCGCTGAAATTTGCAAAAAATGGTTAAAAATTGATAGTTTTCCGCTAAAATTCATCATAAAAGTGGGAGACACAGGCTACAAGAGGATTCTCGCTTTCTAGAAATCCCATTCAGAAGAATCTTTGTTCTAAATCCTATGTTCTTTTAGAAATCTGGTGCATTTCAAAAGGAATGATACATCTTAATAATTATCATAACAACCACGTGAGCCAGAAAAAAGTCCCCATTTTTGAAAATTCATAGCACAAAGAGTACCAGACCGATTGGAATCAATCAAATTCTGTTTGATGGCCGAGAAATTGATGTATTTCTAAGAATTTTCACTTGTTTTGATGAGCAGTGAAAAGGTATGCAAATTTGACTTATCAACTTGAACAAAATCTCCAGTAATTGTTAATACAATGCAATGAAGTGCTGGAAGTGCTCTTGGGTATCGTTCTGCCCTTACGATTTCAAGTGTTTTAGGCACTTTTTCAGACATTCTGCAGCCAAGATTCTGCATTCTGCAGTATTTTTAGGACTTTAAAAATGTGAGAAAAAGCACAGAAATAGTTTGGCTTTTTGCCATTAACTACAATTAGAATTATTCAAGTCTGTCAAGTACTCTAGTCGCTATGAATTTTCGAAAGCGGAACTTCTTTCTGGCTCACCTAGTGGTACAACAAATAATGTTCATGATTATCAGCAACTTCCAATTTCAGTTGTATTTCTACAGTTGATACTCGATAAAGAGTTCAAGCATTTGGTATCCAAGCATTTGCAATACAAATAGAAGAGCTTCATTTAGCTTCACTAAGTTGTTTTATAAAGAGCATCGGATTTATCTCTGTTTTGGATGCAACGGAGTTTTGATGCAATGGATGTACCATGTTATATTACAGTGCTTTCCTGGTTTCAATTTCTTAGAGTTTAGCAATTTAATCATTTCAAATTTTTTACAAAATCAAAAGCACGTTGTACTCGGCTTATACTTACTCTTTTTTTCAAGATCTTCTTCAGGTCGGTGAATGCCGACTTTTCATACCTCTCCCCAAGCTCATCTGTTGTCACCTTCTTTCTAAAACTTATGCCACACTCTACGCATCGTCTTCTGCTTATTGCCTGACCTTTACTGCAAGCTGGACAAGACCTGAATGCCTAATTTAATCATAAACTTCAGTAATATCAATATCACAAACATGAAGGGCTCTCGTAGAGTAGAAACTTAGGACAAGCCAAATAGAAAATATGAGCAGTCAGTTTGAGTTTTTCATATTTTTATTCACAAGGTTATCAATTTTACAGACAGTTTCAAACATTGTGCCTTAAAAAGAAATTACCACAAATTCAGGCAAAAAGTTTAACAAACTTTTTCATGGTACATTAGAGGTCTACTGTACAAAATCAAATTATGCTCAAAAGCTTGAATTTCCTTGCATTGTTATCATTACAGATGTCAAGATTTCTTTATGCTGCATTCTGATCAACTTTGTGCAAGCCTTAGAGGAAATACATGAATAAACTTTTTACATAATTATGATAAATGGTTTTTGATATACAACTTTTCATACTTACACTTGCCATTATATGATTCAAAGGAGATCTACAACAAGAAGTGATATTTGAAATACAACTTTGTTAAGTGGCATATTGTATGATTTTTCAAAAGAGATCACAAAAGTTATTTTTTCCAACACAACAATACCCATGCCATCTGGTACATGTTTTAAAAATAAATGTAACAATAACAATAAAAAATAGAATATATAGGTAAAAATAACAGCAACGCCAATAGTAGCAAATGAAGCAGTAAAATTAGAAGGTTCTTGGTTGCGGACTATCCATTTCAATTCATGTCTGTTGAATGCTTCCTTCAAGTACTTTTCTTACATTCTTGTATTTTCTTGACTATGTTTAGAAAGTTAATTTCTATCATTTTGAGGTTTTCTAATATCACATTCAAATACAGTTTCCTTAGATTGTCATACGCAGTGCACAGGGTATTTGATGAGGAAGTGAATCTCACCCTTGCCTTGAAAATTACTTTCACATCTCTTACAAAACTCTTCATCTGCAGATAACTTCTTGTGCCACCCCTGCCCCCACTCAATCATCAAATCATAATTGCTACATCAAAATCTATACCTAAACCTACGCATATCAACAAAAACTATGTATGTGATGTCTTGTAACAAAGTCATTGATCTGAAATTGCAAGTTTCAGTCACTAGGAGCAGAAATTACCTTTCAAACTTTCTTCACAGTACCTTTCAATCACAAAACTGTCAATGAAAAGAGCATAATCCAACATTGATTTTCTTCTGTTCTTTCTGTCCTTTAGTCCTTCCTGTACAAAAATACAAGGCTAAACTTGGCCTTGTACAGGCCAAGTTTTAGCCTTGTAGCAGGGATTATAACCTTGTTATAACCTTGTACTAACCTTGGAAGAAAATTACAAGGCTATCAGTAAGATTCCAAGCTGCAACCAGTCTGACACAAGGTTTCCACAAGGCTTCTACAAGGCTAATTAGCATTTTTCAAGCCATTTACAAGGTTACAGCAAGGCTATTCCAGGCTATAACAAGGTTACAAGGCCATAACTACAAGGCTTTTACATGGCTATTACATGGCCTTGTATTTTCGTACAGGTTCCTGTCTCTTTATGTTTTCAATTTTTGCTTTCTTTGTCATCCTATCTTCCCGCCATCCTTCTTTCTTCCTCCTCACCATTTTGTGTCCATCCTTTTTCCTTTAATTTTTTCATTCCTCCCTTCATCATTTCCTTTCTTTTCCTTCCTTCTATTCTGCTTTCTCTCTTTCCTTTCCTTCCCTTTTCTTCCATTTAGACAAACAAGCTTCCTGCGAAGCTGCTTCGTGGGTTCACGCATTTTTTCCACCTCTGCCCCTTGATATAATGAAATTGTAACAGCATTTCCAAAATTGATGTTCTCAATTTCAGAAATGTTTGTTCTTCGTTCTCTTTAGAAAGTTTCATAAGTTTCCTTTGACTTGGTCAATATTGATATAGAGTTCCAAATAAGGGCTGCTCTATGCTTGAAGGTGGTTCATCCTATACATACTTTATTTTGGTCTTGTAAGTATGACATTTAAGTTGTTCCTCATTCTTGTTTGTGATGAAATTTCTGGCAGATTGCTCAGTGCAGCAGGTATTTTATCATTTTATGTAGCTATCATTTTTATTGCCCTGACTCACCACCCCAGGATAGGCAGGGCTCATGCAGGCAATTCAACTCTCAATAACTGAAGATTTTTTGCCCCGTGTGCTTCGCCCCGTGCAACTTCTTAAGGACACATGCGCAGTAGCGTTATTTCCTATCTCACATGGTGTCAAGAAAAGGTCAAGAATAAGAAAAAACTGGCTAAAATGTCACCATTGTTTGAGCAAAAGGATGATCGTATCCTGGGGAGGGGGGTACTTGACCAGGGTTTAGTCGGAGACGTGCCATCAAAGCTTCAAAAACATTACCCGTTCCTTATACCATTTTCCCAAAAGTATACCCGGCCTTAAACCAATTTTCCGAAAAAGTATATCCGACCTGACACTTATACCGAAATAGCAAAGATTGACACAGTTCCTTATAACAAAATTGTGCAAATTGATACTGTTCCTTATATCAAAATGGTGAAAATTGATGCCGTCTTATACCAAAATCGCGAGAATTGATACCCTTTCGTATGGCACATCCCCGTACCCAAAATATATTTAGTACCCCCCCCCCCCCCCGGGATCGTATATTCTAGTGTTATCACTGTTTTGATAACCCGATGGAATACACAGCAATAATAGGAGTTCTATCTATCCCCC
This sequence comes from Aurelia coerulea, assembly GCA_039566865.1. NCBI lineage: Eukaryota > Metazoa > Cnidaria > Scyphozoa > Semaeostomeae > Ulmaridae > Aurelia > Aurelia coerulea. The sequence continues at coordinate 15,956,041 of CM076944.1, forward strand.
CTCCCCATAACATACCTGCGCTTCAAACGGGGCCAAACGGCTATCACCTCCCATTCACAGAACAATATAACCCCCAGGCAGGGGCATAGCTCATTTTCACTCAAAAAAAAACTTGAATGATCCCACATATGCCCTGCCTATGATCCCAGGGTGGGGGTTGGGACAATAAACCAATAGCTGCATTATGATTTTGTGTGTCAGTAGAGTAATTTTACGTTTCTATACAGGGTGTCCCAAAAATTGCACACCAACCCCAAAAACCGTTGAAAAACGATGGAGCTAGACCAAATTTGCCTTTTTGTCTACTACTTTATTTTGCAGCGATAATAGCTACATGGATGAAATGGCATTCTCAAGAATACTGGAAAATTTTTAGGAACATTCTTACTTTCTTAAAGGAATTGAGTCCATATAAATAGCTGAAGGCTATCCTGAATCTTTGCCGAGAAACCGCTGATGGCCCTTGGTTATCACACAATACAGTAGTGCTAAAATCATTAGCAATGGAGACTAAAGGCGTCTCAGTCCTTGCATTATCCTTTAGAATTTCTTTTGTTTAATTTCAATGGCAATAGGGATCAAATTGAAACGTTCGTTTTATGATTGAAAAGAAGTTGATATTGGTCACGAGCGCACTACTTATGCAGAATCAATGCCTTCAACAATTCTTCCTTTAAATTTCAAAAATTGTGTGCAGTGTCCGAAGAAAAGGGAAAGCAAAATTGTGGCATGCTGTGTTTGGAGCTAAGTAGAGCGAATCGATAAATAGGACAAATAAACACCTATGCAGGTAATTGCTTCCCTAAAGAAGAGATATGAACGCAAGTGTTGAAATCATCAAATACAATATGCTAATTTTAGACCTGCATATGTAGCTCATAAGTTAGCTATTTATCTCCGTCAACTAACTTTCATAACATTTTTCATTTTGGGCAATCTTCATTATGACATGATGGCGATCACAAAAAAGGCTAGGCCTAGTCTTTCATAAATGAGTAAATTGAAACAAATCTGGTGGTGAGAACACACAGATAATAAAAAGGGGCCTATCTAGCCGCTGCAGGCAGGCAGGCCTACCTTGTCCAGTCAATCATTTTGTTTGGACCTCACCTAGGGGGCCTATTGTATTAATAATTACCCTATTAATAATAATTCAATAAATCCATATAGAGCGGTGTCGCCCTGGTCCGTCCACTCTTCAGAAAACGAAGATTTTCCGCGAGGTCAAAGAAGTTTTGGAGAGGAACTCACCTTGAATAGGCTTCTCAACTCAGGCTACAAACCTCACAGTGAGATCTGTATCATCCGTTTTCTTTTTGTCATGCTGGAACCTCACAATTACGGACAAGTCTTGAACGCCTAAATTAGGCCGTAGCGCCCTGGTCAGACCGCGGCAGAATTAATTGTTTTAATACATCAAAAACTTTTCAAGCCATTCGCCAGTTCACCACAGTATTATTTCATTTCCCAGAAGACCGGAAAGTTACAAAACAAATTCTGATTTTATTGAAAATGATTTCAAAATATTGTTGATTTCAATCCCGCTTTTAACTCTCTTATCCTTGACCTCAGTCACCTCTAAAGCACATTATGCATCAACAGCCTACAGAACTTAAAGGGTTTAACGGTGTGGACACACCTGGGCGCCATTATGTCAGTTACAGTGCTCTTCCAAAATGAGCCGTAGGTCTGACAATTTGTGTGCGATTCTTGAGATTTCGTTGGATATGAAACCAGAAGAGTCGGAGGAAACTGTCCTGAAGCCAATTCTGTTTTAGCTATAAGATATACCGAGAAGCGACACAAAATAGACATGGTATGTGGAAACATCAAAAGGGAAAGGGAATGTACTTACACCTTCGCTGCAGGAAGGTCAACTTCAAAACTTTATTGTAGCTCTTCTGAGCAACGCAAAGCAGCGAAATCGAAAAAATATCAAAGAGATGACATCAGCAAACAACTTTCGTGTGCTTTTTGGAAAAGCTAGGCTCAAGCTCCCTTTGGTTTCAAAGTATTATGCAAGGCGGTTGCACAACCCGGAATCCATTAGTGGTCAGACCAGGGCGACGCTACTCTATATAACTTTGAAAATTTTCAGATGATGATGATGAGATCACAAGATGAGTATTTCGTGTAGCACTCTGTCTGTGAATAAAACTTTCTCATCAAGCAATAAAATAAGAAAATAAAACACAAAAATTACCTGTTTACAATGAAGTTTCTTCCAGGAAGGTAATGTAATGTACACAGGTACTGGTCTACAAGGTGGCAGCCGACTTTCGCGCCCAAATTCTTTAACTCTCAGTCCCTTGTGCCCTGGCATGGTAAGAATGGACGATATAGCTGTCTTAAGCAATTGTTGAAACAGGTGATACACCTGTTCGTTTGAAGAGGACTAACTGTAATTTTAGATTACAAAACGGAAACGCGGAAACGGACAAAACGAGGCAAACACATTTGCAAACGAGGCTGGTGTGACCCGCCAAAACTGGCAACACGAGACGCATTTTTAGAAAGATGTCTTCTTCGAATCCGAACGCTCATCGCTTGCTAAGCACAATTTTGGACGATGTCAGTGCCTTGGCGGTAGCTCTAAACTCTGAAAGTAAAGAAACATCATCATCTCCTCAGCAGTCTAATAATGCATCAGTAGAAGAGGAGGTAACAGCAACGTTTAGATCTTCTCAGTCTTCTTCCGGACCTTCTTTTGGTAGGCCGCTGTCGACCTCAGCAACTTCAGGGGCCAGCAGAATTGTCACAACAGGAGGTCAATCCACGCTCAATTTTGCGCGACATGGACAACTAGGATACAATTCAGCAACCCAAAGACATCAAATACCTGTTTCACGTGGATATGCCTCAGCCAATAGACCAGGGGCCTTCACTTCTTTCAACCCTTCTGGTCAGCTCATTCTTAATAGTGCCAAAGCACCGAAAAGAAAGAAAGGGATGCAAAGTAAAGGTAGTTTGGTGAAGCAAGCAAGTGGACCTTTCCATTTGGATGTTGTTTTACTAAGAAGCCCTGATGACACAACTGTTCCAAAACAACAGCCAAAAATAGAATTGATGGAACGTGGCCACATTTTTTATGGAGTTACATTTTATAAGGAATGGAGTGCTGGTCAGGTTCAAAATAAAATCAAGGATCTATTTGCTAATAATCTTGGTGATATGGGTGGCTTCCAAATTGCAACATCAGTGCATACCAGAGTTGTAAAGCCTTCCTTGGACAGAGATCAACAGTTTGATGGAGCTTTTCTTTATCGCATGTTTAGAAACAAATCACTGTATATCAAGCCTGACCATGAACTATTTCAAGAAACTTCTACATTTCAGAGAGAGGAAGAGGATGGCTCTGATAATGATACTGCAACAACGCATTCATCAAAAAGAATCAAATTTGACATCCAGGAAATTATTGAATCAGACTCAGAGGACTTTCCACCATTTTGTAGTGACACTGCATCAGCTGGTACATCCATTTCAACTGCAGTTTATGAACCAAAATCATCAAGCCAAGACACCCCTTTCACCCATGAGCATCTATCATTTGATTCCCTTTCAAGTCATTTGGCACACATTACACCAAATTTGTTAGAGAGAGCCCTGCTGCCAGTAACCAGGTTGGTTGTTAGAAGAAGAAGATTGTGGGAGGACACAATTGAGAAAATACCTTTGTTCTTTGATAAGCCTGACTGTGTTACAAATATTGAAGTGGAATTTGTTGGTGAAGAGGGAGTAGACGGAGGTGGAGTACGCAGAGAATTCTTTTGTAAGCTTTTTGAGAAGTCAGCTGGCAAGATAATGTCTGGTGCAGAAAATAGTCTCACTTTCATCCGTGATTCACAGAGATTGGAAAGAAATGAATATGAATATTTTTGGCAGGCTATTGCACTTGCTTTTCTCAACGGGTGTGAAGGCCCTCATAATTGGTGCACCAATCTTATTGAATATATCCTGGATCCTGAAGACAGATCAATTCAGTACAAGGCAGAAGGAATCCCAGATGGCATGGTTCGGACAGCCGTAATGCAGCTGAAGGCAGTAGCAGATCAAGAAAATATGGATAAGCTTCTTGACCAAGACGTGCTTGCAGATGCAAGATTTGAAGCTGGTTTCAACACCACCAAGGTCCAGTTTCACCAAAAAGATGATCTCATCCAGAAAATTTCAAAGCATTTTATCATATGCAAACAGCTTGAGGAAATTCAAAGTTGCAGGAAAGGGATGAAGCTTGGTGCTGTCTTAGATATTCTTCTGAAACACAAACCAGATGCTATATCACAGTTCACATACAAGAATGATCATTTATCAACAAAAGAACTGCTTGATATTTTTAGCATATCATACTCGCAAGATGAGAAAAACAGAGAAGCAGAGGAGGATGTAGTCTATAACTTCACAAACTTTCTGGACTATGTTCAAAAGGCGCCTGTCAAGTTGGAGGCATTTGATTATGAAAATATTTTAGCAATGGATGAAGAAGCAGCAAAGTGTGCAAATGATGGTGGTTTGAAAAGGGTCCAAGTGACACTAGAAGATGTTCTCCAGTTTCTAACAGGTTCAAAGTTTATTGGTACCCTGAAAGGAGTAAAAGGTGAAATTAGCTTTGCCTATGAAGTAGATGCAGGCAGAAGGGTAAAGGTCACTACATGTGGTGCTTCGATAATCTTCCCAGCTACTTGCAGATACACCGCAAGTGATTCATTTCTCAAGAATTTTGCAGAGGATATCTTTAATTCACCAGGCTTTGGGGTGGTTTAAATGATTTGTAACTAATGACAGTACAGAGCCAGTTGTGAATTTTAGAAGAACCTAAAGTTTGAGGATGTGACCTTTTATTATCATCTTATCATCAATTCATGAACCCCTGAATAAGTTTCAAAATCTTTGCAAGAATTTCATAAAATGATGAAAGATGGTTTGTTTTATAATTCCAAATCCATTTCCCATTTTGGTTTCTTAGGGTCTGCTGGGTTAAAGTGGGTAAGCTTTGGGTAAAATGGGCAGGACAAAAAATGTGAATTGTAAAAAATCTTTGAATACAGATTTTCAAAGCTGCATCTGTTAGAGCGTCTCTCCTTCAAGTTTTGATTCTTCTTGACTGAACATTCCACCTACCATTTTTGGGCAATCAGTATTACTCATTTTTCCTGCCTACCCATTTTACCCCTACAGACCTGGTCATTATTTATCAATGAAGTATAAAGCCAAATTAAGACTAAAAAAGAACTGATGTCTATATTAATGTTTCCAAGAATGCTTGCTGCAGCATTAGTATAGTGCTATAAAAGAAGGAGCTGGCAGAACTAAACTTTTAAAGAACGATGAGCGCAACACTCTTTAAAATATGTATTGTAGCTAATCCACACTTTAATCCACACTTTTTGTGTTTCTATTTTGTTTTCTTTGATCAAATAAACATTTAATTAATCGATGTTTGTTGATGCAGTAAAGCTAAAATAAGACCAAAGAAACAACAAATGTCTATAGTTATGTTACCAAGAATGGTTGCTGCAGCACTAATATAGTGCTATAAAAGAAGTAGCTGGCAGAGCTAATGTTTTAAAGAACGATGAGCGCAACACTCTTTAAGATATGTATTGTAGCTAATCCACACTTTAATCCACACTTTTTGTGTTTATATTTTGTTTTCTTTGAGCAAATAAACATTTAATTAATCGATGTTTGTTGATGCAGTAAAGCTAAAATAAGACCAAAGAAAGATCTAATGTCTATAGTAATTTTTCCAAGAATGGTTGCTGCAGCACTAACGTTGTGCTATAAAAGAAGTAGCTGGCAGAACTAAAGTTTTTAAGAACGATGATTTTTATAATATGAATTGTAGCAAATAAAGTGCGTTAATCCATACTTTTTGTGTTTAAATTTTGTTTTCTTTGAGCAAAAAAACATTTAATTAATCGATGTTTGTTGATGCGTAAAAAGCTAAAATAAGACTAAAGAAACAACTAATGTCTATAGTTATGTTACCAAGAATGGTTGCTGCAGCACTAATATAGTGCTATAAAAGAAGTAGCTGGCAGAGCTAACGTTTTAAAGAACGATGAGCGCAATACTCTTTATAATATGTATTTTAGCAAATAAAGTTCGTTAATCCACACTTTTGTGTTTATATTTTGTTTTCTTTGAGAAAATAAACCTTAAATTAATGGATGTTTGTTGATGCAGTAAAGCTAAAATAAGAATAAAGAAACAACTAATGTCTATAGTAATGTTTCCAAGAATGGTTGCTGCAGCACTAATATAGTGCTATAAAAAAAGTAGCTGGCAGAACTAAAGTTTTAAAGATGAGCGCAACACTCTTTAAAATATGTATTGTAGCTAATAAAGTACGTTAATCCACACTTTTTGTGTTTATATTTTGCTTTCTTTGAGCAAATAAACATTTAACTAATCTATGTTTGTTGATGCAGTATAAAGTTAAAGTAAGACTTAAGAAAGATCTAATTTTTAATAGTAATTTTTCCAAGAATGGTTGCTGCAGCACTAACGTAGTGCTATAAAAGAAGTAGCTGGCAGAACTAAAGTTTTAAAGAACGATAAGGGCAATACTCTTTATAATATGTATTGTAGCTAATAAAGTGCGTTAATCCACACTTTTTGTGTTTATATTTTGTTTTCTTCGAGCAAATAAACATTTAATTAATCGAAGTTTGTTGATGCAGTAAAGCTAAAATAAGACAAAAGAAACAACAAATGTCTATAGTAATGTTTTCAAGAATGGTTGCTGCAGCACTAATATAGTGCTATAAAAGACGTAGCTGGCAGAACTAAAGTTTTAAAGAACGATGAGCGCATTTCTCTTTATTATATGAATTATAGCTGATAGAGAGCGTTAATTCACACATTTTGTGTTTATATTTTGTTTTCTTTGAGAAAATTAACATTTAATTAATTGATGTTCGTTGATGCAGTAAAGCTAAAATAAGACAAAAGAAACAACAAATGTCTATAGTAATGTTTTCAAGAATGGTTGCTGCAGCACTAATATAATGCTATAAAAGAAGTAGCTGGCAGAACTAAAGTTTTAAAGAACGATGGGTACAATACTCTCTATTATATAAATTGTAGCTAATAAAGTGCTTTAATCCACACTTTTTGTGTTTATATTTTGTTTTCTTTGAGAAAATAAACCTTAAATTGATCGATGTTTGTTGATGCAGTAAAGCTAAAATAAGAATAAAGAAACAACTAATGTCTATTGTAATTTTTCCAAGAATGGTTGCTTCAGAACTAACGTAGTGCTATAAAAGAAGTAGCTGGTAGAACTAAAGTTTTAATGAACGATGATTTTTATAATATGAATTGTAGCAAATAAATTGCGTTAATCCATACTTTTTGTGTTTATATTTTGTTTTCTTTAAGCAAATAAGCATTTAATTAATCGATGTTTGTTGATGCAGTAAAGCTAAAGTAAGACTAAAGAAGCAACAAATGTCTATAGTAATATTTTGAAGAATGGTTGCTGCAGCACTAATATAGTGCTATAAAAGAAGTAGCTGGCAGAACTAAAGTTTTAAAGAACGATGATCGCATTTCTCTTTATAATATGAATGGTAGCTAATAAAGTGCGTTAATCCACACTTTTTGTGTTTATATTTTGTTTTCTTCGAGCAAATAAACATTTAATTAATCGATGTTTGTTGATGCAGTATAAAGTCAAAGTAAGACTTAAGAAAGATCTAATTTTTAAGAGTAATTTTTACAAGAATGGTTGCTGCAGCACTAACGTAGTGCTATAAAAGAAGTAGCTGGCAGAACTACAGTTTTAATGAACGATGAGCGCATTTCTCTTTATTATATGAATTATAGCTGATAGAGAGCGTTAATTCACACATTTTGTGTTTATATTTTGTTTTCTTTGAGTAAATAAACATTTAATTAATTGATGTTCGTTGATGCAGTAAAGCTAAAATAAGACAAAAGAAACAACAAATGTCTATAGTAATGTTTTCAAGAATGGTTGCTGCAGCACTAATATAATGCTATAAAAGAAGTAGCTGGCAGAACTAAAGTTTTAAAGAACGATGAGGGCAATACTCTTTATAACATGTATTGTAGCTAATAAAGTGCGTTAATCCAGACTTTTTGTGTTTATATTTTGTTTTCTTTGAGAAAATAAACTTTAAATTCATCGATGTTTGTTGATGCAGTAAAGCTAAAATAAGAATAAAGAAACAACTAATGTCTATTGTAATTTTTACAAGAATGGTTGCTGCAGCACTAACGTAGTGCTATAAAGGAAGTAGCTAGCAGAACTAAAGTTTTAAAGAACGATGATTTTTATAATATGAATTGTAGCAAATAAAGTGCGTTAATCCATACTTTTTGTGTTTATATTTTGTTTTCTTTAAGCAAATAAGCATTTAATTAATCGATGTTTGTTGATGCAGTAAAGCTAAAGTAAGACTAAAGAAGCAACAAATGTCTATAGTAATATTTTGAAGAATGGTTGCTGCAGCACTAATATAGTGCTATAAAAGAAGTAGCTGGCAGAACTAAAGTTTTAAAGAACGATGATCGCATTTCTCTTTATAATATGAATGGTAGCTAATAAAGTGCGTTAATCCACACTTTTTGTGTTTATATTTTGTTTTCTTCGAGCAAATAAACATTTAATTAATCGATGTTTGTTGATGAAGTATAAAGCCAAATTAAGACTAAAAAAGAACTAATGTCTATAGTAATGTTTCCAAGAATGGTTGCTGCTGCACTAATATAGTGCTTTAAAAGAAGTAGCTGGCAGAACTAAAGTTTTAAAGAACGATGGGTACAATACTCTCTATTATATAAATTGTAGCTAATAAAGTGCTTTAATCCACACTTTTTGTGTTTATATTTTGTTTTCTTTGAGAAAATAAACCTTAAATTGATCGATGTTTGTTGATGCAGTAAAGCTAAAATAAGAATAAAGAAACAACTATGGTCTATTGTAATTTTTCCAAGAATGGTTGCTTCAGAACTAACGTAGTGCTATAAAAGAAGTAGCTGGCAGAACTAAAGTTTTAATGAACGATGATTTTTATAATATGAATTGTAGCAAATAAATTGCGTTAATCCATACTTTTTGTGTTTATATTTTGTTTTCTTTAAGCAAGTAAACATTTAATTAATCGATGTTTGTTGATGCAGTAAAGCTAAAATAAGACTAAAGAAACAACAAATGTCTATAGTAATATTTTCAAGAATGGTTGCTGCAGCACTAATATAGTGCTATAAAAGAAGTACCTGGCAGAACTAAAGTTTTAAAGAACGATGAGCGCATTTCTCTTTATAATATGAATTATAGCTGATAAAGTGCGTTATTCCACACATTATGTGTTTATATTTTGTTTTCTTTGAGTAAATAAACATTTAATTTATTGATGTTCGTTGCTGCAGTAAAGCTACAACAAGACTAAAAAAAGAACTAATGTCTATATTAATGTTTCCAAGAATGGTTGCTGCAGCATTAATATAGTGCTATAAAAAAAGCAGCTGGCAGAACAAAAACTTTTAAAAAACAATGTGTGCAACACTCTTTAAAATATGTATTGTAGCTAATAAAGTACGTTAATTCACACTTTTTGTGTTTATATTTTGCTTTCTTTGAGCAAATAAACATTTAACTAATCTATGTTTGTTGATGCAGTATAAAGCTAAAGTAAGACTTAAGAAAGATCTAATGTCTATAGTAATTTTTCCAAGAATGGTTGCTGCAGCATTAATATAGTGCTATAAAAGAAGTAGCTGGCAGAACTAAACTTTTAAAAAACAATCTGCGCAGCACTCTTTAAAATTCGTTTTGTAGCTAATAAAGTACGTTAATCCACACTTTTTGTGTTTATATTTTGTTTTTTTCGAGGAAATAAACATTTAATTAATCGATGTTTGTTGATGCAGTATAAAGCCAAATTAAGACCAAAAAAAGAACTAATGTCTATATTAATGTTTCCAAGAATGCTTGCTGCAGCATTAGTATAGTGCTATAAAAGAAGGAGCTGACAGAACTAAACTTTTAAAGAACGATGAGCGCAACACTCTTTAAAATATGTATTGTAGCTAATCCACACTTTAATCCACACTTTTTGTGTTTATATTTTGTTTTCTTTGAGCAAATAAACATTTAATTAATCGATGTTTGTTGATGCAGTAAAGCTAAAATAAGACCAAAGAAAGATCTAATGTCTATAGTAATTTTTCCAAGAATGGTTGCTGCAGCATTAATATAGTGCTATAAAAGAAGTAGCTGGCAGAACTAAACTTTTAAAAAACAATGTGTGCAACACTCTTTAAAATATGTATTGTAGCTAATAAAGTACGTTAATTCACACTTTTTGTGTTTATATTTTGCTTTCTTTGAGCAAATAAACATTTAACTAATCTATGTTTGTTGATGCAGTATAAAGCTAAAGTAAGACTTAAGAAAGATCTAATGTCTATAGTAATTTTTCCAAGAATGGTTGCTGCAGCACTAATATAGTGCTATAAAAGAAGTAGCTGCCAGAGCTAACGTTTCAAAGAACGATGAGCGCAATACTCTTTATAATATGTATTGTAGCAAATAAAGTTCGTTAATCCACACTTATGTGTTTCTATTTTGTTTTCTTTGAGAAAATAAACCTTAAATTAATCGATGTTTGTTGATGCAGTAAAGCTAAAATAAGAATAAAGAAACAACTAATGTCTATAGTAATGTTTCCAAGAATGGTTGCTGCAGCACTAATATAGTGCTATAAAAAAAGTAGCTGGCAGAACTAAAGTTTTAAAGATGAGCGCAACACTCTTTAAAATATGTATTGTAGCTAATGAAGTGCGTTAATCCACACTTTTTGTGTTTATATTTTGTTTTCTTTGAGCAAATAAACATTTAATTTATATATGTTTGTTGATGCAGTTTAAAGCTAAAGTAAGACCTAAGAAAGATCTAATGTCTATAGCAATGTTTCCAAGAATTGTTGCTGCAGCACTAATATAGTGGTAAAAAAGTAGTAGCTGGCAGAACTAAACTTTTAAAAAACTATGTGCGCAACACTCTTTAAAATATGTATTGTAGCTAATAAAGTACGTTAATCCACACTTTTTGTTTTTATATTTTGCTTTCTTTGAGCAAATAAACATTTAACTAATCTATGTTTGTTGATGCAGTATAAAGCTAAAGTAAGACTTAAGAAAGATCTAATGTCTATAGTAATTTTTCCAAGAATGGTTGCTGCAGCATTAATATAGTGCCATAAAAGAAGTAGCTGGCAGAACTAAACTTTTTAAAAACAATGTGCGCAGCAATCTTTAAAATTCGCATTGTAGCTAATAAAGTACGTTAATCCACAGTTTTTGTGTTTATATTTTGCTTTCTTTGAGCAAATAAACAATTAATTAAACTATGTTTGTTGATGCAGTATAAAGCTAAAGTAAGACTTAAGAAACAACAAATGTCTATAGTAATGTTTTCAAGAATGGTTGCTGCAGCACTAATATAGTGCTATAAAAGAAGTATCTGGCAGAACTAAAGTTTTAAAGAACGATGAGCGCAATACTCTTTAATATAAATTGTAGCTAATAAAGTGCGTTAATCCACACTTTTTGTGTTTATATTTTGTTTTCTTTGAGAAAATAAACATATAATTAAGCGATGTTTGAAGAACTAATGTATATATTAATGTTTCCAAGAATGGTTGCTTCAGCACTAATATAGTGCTATAAAAGAAGTAGCTGGCGGAACTAAAGTTTTAAAGAACGATGAGTACAATACTCTCTATTATATAAATTGTAGCTAATAAAGTGCGTTAATCCACCCATTTTGTGTTTATATTTTGTTTTCTTTCAGCAAATAAACATTTAATTAATCGATGTTTGTTGATGCAGTAAAGCTAAAATTAGACTAAAGAAAGAACTAATGTCTATAGTAATGTTTCCAAGAATGGTTGCTGCTGCACTAATATAGTGCTTTAAAAGAAGTAGCATGCAGAACTAAACTTTTTACGAACGATGGGTACAATACTCTCTATTATATAAATTGTAGCTAATAAAGTGCGTTAATCCACACTTTTTGTGTTGATATTTTGTTTTCTTTGAGAAAATAGACCTTAAATTAATCGATGTTTGTTGATGCAGTAAAGCTAAAATAAGAATAAAGAAACAACTAATGTCTATAGTAATGTTTCCAAGAATGGTTGCTGCAGCACTAATATAGTGATATAATTGAAGTAGCTGACAGAACTAAAGTTTTAAAGATGAGCGCAACACTCTATAAAATATGTATAGTAGCTAATAAAGTGCGTTAATCCAAACTTTTTGTGTTTATATTTTGTTTTCTTTGAGAAAATAAACATTTAATTAATCGATGTTTGTTGATGCGTTAAAGCTAAAATAAGACTAAAGAAACAACTAATGTCTATAGTTATGTTACCAGGAATGGTTGCTGCAGCACTAATATAGTGCTATAAAAGAAGTAGCTGGCAGAAATAAAGTTTTAAAGAACGATGAGCGCAATACTCTTTATAATATGTATTGTAGCTAATAAAGTTCGTTAATCCACACTTTTGTGTTTATATTTTGTTTTCTTTGAGAAAATAAACCTTAAATTAATCGATGTTTGTTGATGCAGTAAAGCTAAAATAAGAATAAAGAAACAACTAATGTCTATAATAATGTTTCCAAGAATGGTTGCTGCGGCACTAATATAGTGATATAAAAGAAGTAGCTGACAGAACTAAAGTTTTAAAGATGAGCGCAACACTCTTTAAAATATGTATAGTAGCTAATAAAGTGCGTTAATCCACACTTTTTGTGTTTGTATTTTGTTTTCTTTGAGAAAATAAACATTTAGGCTGCGTTTACACGGGGCCGCTCGAGTACTTGGCCGGCCGAATATTTGGTCGTTTAGCTGCACCGTGCAAATATTTGGTCAGTATGCCTTCGCGTTCACACGAGGCCGGCCATCTTTTATGGACATGCGCATAAGTAATGAACTGATAAACTGACTGGAATTTGGCGCCAGTTTGTCTGGCGACCATATTTCATTGGCTTCCTATTCAAAGCATTCCATCCTCGATGTGGTACCGTGCAAATTTTTGGTCGGCTGAGAGCGTTTACACGAGGCCGCTCACGAATTTGACCGGCTCAGTTCGCAAGAAGGCCACTTCCCTAGGTGACCGAGTGAAGGTCGGCTAAGCGTCCAAATATTCGGTCGGTTAGGCAGGTCTCGTGTAAACGGGAAGGCTTAGTGGCCAAATATTTGGCCGGCCAAAAATTCGGCCGGCCTCGTGTAAACGCAGCCTTAATTAATCGATGTTTGTTGATGCGTTAAAGCTAAAATAAGACTAAAGAAACAACTAATGTCTATAGTTATGTTACCAAGAATGGTTGCTGCAGCACTAATATAATGCTATAAAAGAAGTAGCTGGCAGAACTAAAGTTTTAAAGAACGATGAGCGCAACACTCTTTTAAGATATGTATTGTAACTAACAAAGTGCGTTAATCCAAAATTTTTGTGTTTAATTTTTGCTTTCTTTAAGCAACTAAACATTTAATTAATCTATGTTTGTTGTACAGTATAAAGCTAAAGTAAGACTTAAGAAAGATCTAATGTCTATAGTAATTTTTCCAAGAATGGTTGCTGCAGCACTAACGTAGTGCTGTAAAAGAAGTAGCTGGCAGGACTAAATTGTTAAAGAACAATGAGCGCAATACTCTTTATAATATGAATTGTAGCTAATAAAGTGCGTTAATCCGCAGTTTTTGTGTTTATATTGTGTTTTCTTTGAGAATATAAATATTAAATTAATCGATGTTTGTTGATGCAGTAAAGCAAAAATAAGAATAAAGAAAAAATTATGTCTGTAGTAATGTTTCCAAGAATGGTTGCTGCAGCACTAATATAGTGCTATAAAAGAAGTAGCTGACAGAACTAAAGTTTTAAAGATGAGCGCAACACTCTTTAAAGTATGTATAGTAGCTAATAAAGTGCGTTAATCCACACTTTTTGTGTTTGTATTTTGTTTTCTTTGAGAAAATAAACATTTAATTAATCGATGTTTGTTGATGCGTTAAAGCTAAAATAAGACTAAAGAAACAACTAATGTCTATAGTTATGTTACCAAGAATGGTTGCTGCAGCACTAATATAGTGCTATAAAAGAAGTAGCTGGCAGAACTAAAGTTTTAAAGAACGATGAGCGCAACACTCTTTTAAAATATGTATCGTAGCTAATAAAGTGCGTTAATCCAAACTTTTTGTGTTTAATTTTTGTTTTCTTTGAGCAACTAAACATTTAATTAATCTATGTTTGTTGTACAGTATAAAGCTAAAGTAAGACTTAAGAAAGATCTAATGTCTATAGTAATTTTTCCAAGAATGGTTGCTGCAGCACTAACGTAGTGCTATAAAAGAAGTAGCTGGCAGGACTAAATTTTAAAAGAACAATGAGCGCAATACTCTTTATAATATGAATTGTAGCTAATAAAGTGCGTTAATCCACACTTTTTGTGTTTATATTGTGTTTTCTTTGAGAAAATAAATATTAAATTAATCGATGTTTGTTGATGCAGTAAAGCAAAAATAAGAATAAAGAAAAAATAACGTCTATAGTAATGTTTCCAAGAATGGTTGCTGCAGCACTAATATAGTGCTATAAAAGGAGTAGCTGGCAGTACTAACGTTTTAAAGAACGTTGAGCACAATGCCTTTCATAATATGAATTGTTGCTAATAAAATGCGTTAATCCACACATTTTGTGTTTATATTTTGTTCTTTTTGAGCAAATAAACATTTAATTAATTGATGTTTGTTGATGCAGTAAAGCTAAAATAAGACTAAAGAAACAACTAATGTCTATAGTAATGTTTCCAAGAATGGTTGCTGCAGCACCAATATAGTGCTTTAAAGGAAGTAGCTGGCAGAACTAAAGTTTTAAAGAAAGATGAGTGCAATACTCTCTATAATATGAATTGTAGCTATTAAAGTGCGTTAATCCACACGTTTTGTGTTTATATTTTGTTTTCTTTGAGAAAATAAACATTTATTTAATCGATGTTTTTTGGTACAGTAAAGCTAGAATAAGACTAAAAAAATAACTAATGTCCATAGTAATGTTTCCAAGAATGGTTGCTGCAGCATTAATATAGTGCTATAAAAGAAGTAGCTGGCAGAACTAAAGTTTTAAATGACGATGAGCGCAACACTCTTTGAAATATGTTTTTTAGCTTATAAAGTGCGTTAATCCACATTTTTTGTGTTTATATTTGGTTTTCTTTGAGCAAATAAACATTTAATTTATCTATGTTTGTTGATGCAGTATAAAGCTAAAGTAAGACTTGAGAAAGATTTAATGTCTATAGTAATTTTTCCAAGAATAATTGCTGCATCACTAACGTAGTGCTATAAAGGAAGTAGCTGGCAGAACTAACGTTTTAAAGAACAATGAGCGCATTACTCTTTATGATATGAATTGTAGCTACTAAAGTGCGTTAATCCACACTTTTTGCGTTTATATTTTGTTTTCTTTGAGCAAACAAAAATCTAATTAATCGATGTTTGTTGATGCAGTAAAGCTAAATTTAAACTAAAGAAACAACTAATGTCTATAATAATGTTTCCAAAAATGGTTGCTGCAGCACTAATAGAGTGCTATAAAAGAAGTAGCTGGCAGTACTAACGTTTTAAAGAACGATGAGCGCAGTGCTTTTTATATTATGAATTGTAGCTAACAAAGTGCGTTAATCCATACTTTTTGTTTTTATATTTTGTTTTCTTCGAGCAAATAAACATTTAATTAATCGATGTTTGCTGATGCAGTAAATCTAACATAAGACTAAGGAAAGAACTAATGTCTATATTAATGTTTCCAAGAATGGTTGCTGCAGCACTCGTATAGTGCTATAAAAGAAGTAACTTGCAGAACTCTAGTTTTAAAGAACGATGAGCGCAATACTCCTTAAATTATGTATAGTTGCTAATAAGGTGCGTTTATCCACACTTTTTGTTTTGATATTTCGTTTTCTTTGAGAAAATAAACATTAAATTAATCGATGTTTGTTGATGCAGTAAAGCTAAAATAAGAATAAAGAAACAACTAATGTCTATAGTAATGTTTCCAAGAATGGTTGGTGCAGCACCAATATAGTGCTTTAAAGGAAATAGCTGGCAGAACTAAAGTTTTAAAGAACGATGAGTGCAATACTCTCTATAATATGAATTGTAGCTATTAAAGTGCGTTAATCCACACGTTTTGTGTTTATATTTTGTTTTCTTTGAGAAAATAAACATTTATTTAATCGATGTTTTTTGGTACAGTAAAGCTAGAATAAGACTAAAAAAATAACTAATGTCCATAGTAATGTTTGCAAGAATGGTTGCTGCAGCATTAATATAGTGCTATAAAAGAAGTAGCTGGCAGAACTAAAGTTTTAAATGACGATGAGCGCAACACTCTTTGAAATATGTTTTTTAGCTTATAAAGTGCGTTAATCCACATTTTTTGTGTTTATATTTGGTTTTCTTTGAGCAAATAAACATTTAATTTATCTATGTTTGTTGATGCAGTATAAAGCTAAAGTAAGACTTGAGAAAGATTTAATGTCTATAGTAATTTTTCCAAGAATAATTGCTGCATCACTAACGTAGTGCTATAAAGGAAGTAGCTGGCAGAACTAACGTTTTAAAGAACAATGAGCGCATTACTCTTTATGATATGAATTGTAGCTACTAAAGTGCGTTAATCCACACTTTTTGCGTTTATATTTTGTTTTCTTTGAGCAAACAAAAATCTAATTAATCGATGTTTGTTGATGCAGTAAAGCTAAATTTAAACTAAAGAAACAACTAATGTCTATAATAATGTTTCCAAAAATGGTTGCTGCAGCACTAATAGAGTGTTATAAAAGAAGTAGCTGGCAGTTCTAACGTTTTAAAGAACGATGAGCGCAGTGCTTTTTATATTATGAATTGTAGCTAACAAAGTGCGTTAATCCATACTTTTTGTTTTTATATTTTGTTTTCTTCGAGCAAATAAACATTTAATTAATCGATGTTTGCTGATGCAGTAAATCTAACATAAGACTAAGGAAAGAACTAATGTCTATATTAATGTTTCCAAGAATGGTTGCTGCAGCACTCGTATAGTGCTATAAAAGAAGTAACTTGCAGAACTCTAGTTTTAAAGAACGATGAGCGCAATACTCCTTAAATTATGTATAGTTGCTAATAAGGTGCGTTTATCCACACTTTTTGTTTTGATATTTCGTTTTCTTTGAGAAAATAAACATTAAATTAATCGATGTTTGTTGATGCAGTAAAGCTAAAATAAGACTAATGAAACAACTAATGTCTATAATAATGTTTCCAAGAATGGTTTCTGCAGCACTAATATAGTGCTTTAAAAAAAGGAGCTGGCAGAACTAAACTTTTAACGAACGATGGGTACATACTCTCTCTTTTATAAATTATAGCTAATAAAGTGCGTTAATACACATTTTTTGTGTTTATATTTTGTTTTCTTTGAGAAAATAGACCTTAAATTAATCGATGTTTGTTGATGCAGTAAAGCTAAAATAAGAATAAAGAAACAACTAATGTCTATAGTAATGTTTCCAAGAATGGTTGCTGCAGCACTAATATAGTGATATAAAAGAAGTAGCTGACAGAACTAAAGTTTTAAAGATGAGCGCAACACTCTTTAAAATATGTATAGTAGCTAATAAAGTGCGTTAATCCACACTTTTTGTGTTTGTATTTTGTTTTCTTTGAGAAAATAAACATTTAATTAATCGATGTTTGTTGATGCGTTAAAGCTAAAATAAGACTAAAGAAACAACTAATGTCTATAGTTATGTTACCAAGAATGGTTGCTGCAGCACTAATATAATGCTATAAAAGAAGTAGCTGGCAGAACTAAAGTTTTAAAGAACGATGAGGGCAACACTCTTTTGAAATATGTATTGTAGCTAACAAAGTGCGTTAATCCAAACTTTTTGTGTTTAATTTTTGTTTTCTTTAAGCAACTAAACATTTAATTAATTTATGTTTGTTGTACAGTATAAAGCTAAAGTAAGACTTAAGAAAGATCTAATGTCTATAGTAATTTTTCCAAGAATGGTTGCTGCAGCACTAACGTAGTGCTGTAAACGAAGCAGCTGGCAGGACTAAATTTTTAAAGAACAATGAGCGCAGTACTCTTTATAATATGAATTGTAGCTAATAAAGTGTGTTAATCCACAATTTTTTGTGTTTATATTTTGTTTTCTTTGAGAAAATAGTCCTTAAATTAATCGATGTTTGTTGATGCAGTAAAGCTAAAATAAGAATAAAGAAACAACTAATGTCTATAGTAATGTTTCCAAGAATGGTTGCTGCAGCACTAATATAGTGATATAAAAGAAGTAGCTGGCAGAACTAAAATTTTAGAGAACGATGAGTGCAATACTCTTTATATTATGAATTGTAGCTAATAAAGTGCGTTAATCCACACTTTTTGTGTTTTTATTTTGTTTTCTTTGAGAAAATAAACATTTAATTAATCGATGTTTGTTGATGCGTTAAAGCTAAAATAAGACTAAAGAAACAACTAATGTCTATAGTTATGTTACCAAGAATGGTTGCTGCAGCACTAATATAATGCTATAAAAGAAGTAGCTGGCAGAACTAAAGTTTTAAAGAACGATGAGGGCAACACTCTTTTGAAATATGTATTGTAGCTAACAAAGTGCGTTAATCCAAACTTTTTGTGTTTAATTTTTGTTTTCTTTAAGCAACTAAACATTTAATTAATTTATGTTTGTTGTACAGTATAAAGCTAAAGTAAGACTTAAGAAAGATCTAATGTCTATAGTAATCTTTCTAAGAATGGTTGCTGCAGCACTAATGTAGTGCTGTAAAAGAAGCAGCTGGCAGGACTAAATTTTTAAAGAACAATGAGCGCAGTACTCTTTATAATATGAATTGTAGCTAATAAAGTGTGTTAATCCACAATTTTTTGCGTATATATTTTGTTTTCTTAGAGAAAAAAAACATTTAATTAATCGATGTTTGTTGATGCAGTAAAGCTAACATAAAAATAAAGAAAGAACTAATGTCTATAGTAATGTTTCCAAGAATGGTTGCTGCAGCACTACTATAGTGCCATAAAAGAAGTAGCTGGCAGAACTAAAATTTTAGAGAACGATGAGTGCAATACTCTTTATATTATGAATTGTAGCTAATAAAGTGCGTTAATCCACACTTTTTGTGTTTTTATTTTGTTTTCTTTGAATAAATAAACATTTAATTAATTGATGTTTGTTGATGCAGTAAAGCTAATATAAAGCTAAAGAAAGAACTAATGTCTATATTAATATTTCCAAGAATGGTTGCTGCAGCACTAATTTAGTGCTATAAAAGAAGACGCTGGCAGAACTAAAGTTTTAAAGAACGATTAGTGCAATACTCTTTATAATATGAATTGTGGGTAATAAAGTGCGTTAATCGACACTTTTAGTGTTTATATTTTGTTTTCTTTGAGAAAATAAACATTTAATTAATCGATGTTTGTTGATGCAGTAAAGTTAAAATGAGACTAAATAGAGAACTAATGTCTATAGTTATGTTTCCAAGAATGGTTTTTGAAGCACTAATATAGAGCTATAAAGGAAGTAGCTGGCAGAACTAAAGTTTTAAATAACGATGAGCGCAATACTTTTTATAATATGTGTTGTAGCTAATAAAGTGCGTTAATCCACATTTTTTGTGTATATATTTTGTTTTCTTTGAGAAAATAAACATTTAATTAATCGATGTTTGTTGATGCAATCAAGCTAAAATAAGACAAAATAAACAACTAATGTCTATAGTAATGTTTCCAAGAATGGTTGCTGCAGCACTAATATAGTGCTATAAAAGAAGTATTTGGCAGAACTAAAGTTTTAAAGAACGATGAGGGCAATACTCTTTATAATATGTATTGTAGCTAATAAAGTGCGTTAATTCACTTTTTTTGTTTCTATATTTTGCTTTCTTTGAGAAAACAAACATTTAATTAATCGATGTTTGTTGATGCAGTAAAGCTAAAATAAGACTAAAGAAACAACTAATGTCTATAGTAATGTTTCAAAGAATGGTTGCTGCAGCACTAATATAGTTCTATAAAAGAAGTAGCTGGTAGAACTAAAGTTTTAAATAACGATGAGCGCAATACTTTTTATAATATTTGTTTTAGCTAATAAAGTGCGTTAATCCACACTTTTTGTGTTTATATTTTGTTTTCTTTGAGCAAATAAACAATAAAATTAATCGATGTTTGTTGATGCAGTAAAGCTAAAATAAGACTAAAGAAACAACTAATGTCTATAGTAATGTTTCCAAGAATGGTTGCTGCAGCACTAATAAAGTGCCATAAAAGAAGTAGCTGGCAGAACTAAAGTTTTAAAGAACGATGAGTGCAATACTCTTTATATTATGAACTGTAGCTAATAAATTGCGTTAATCCACACTTTTTGTTTCGATATTTTCTTTTTCTTTGAGAAAATAAACGATAAAATTAATCGATTTTTGTTGATGCAGTAAAGCTAAAATAAGACTAAAGAAACAACTAATGTCTATAGTAATGTTTCCAAGAATGGTTACTGCAGCACTAATATAGTGCCATAAAAGAAGTAGCTAGCAGAACTAAAGTTTTAAAGAACAATGAGTGCAATACTCTTTATATTATGAATTGTAGCTAATAAATTGCGTTAATCCAAACTTTTTGTGTTTTTATTTTGTTTTCTTTGAGAAAATAAACATTTAATTAATCGATGTTTGTTGATGCAGTAAAAAAGCTAACAAAAAGATAAAGAAAGAACTAATGTCTATATTAATATTACCAAGAATGGTTGCTGCAGCACTACTATAGTGCCATAAAAGAAGTAGCTGGCAGAAATAAAATTTTAAAGAACGATGAGTGCAATACTCTTTATATTATGAATTGTAGCTAATAAAGTGTGTTAATCCACACTTTTTTGTGTTTTTATTTTGTTTTCTTTGAGTAGATAAACATTTAATTAATCGATGTTTGTTGATGCAGGAAAGCTAAAATAAGACTAAAGAAACAACTAATGTCTATAGTAATGTTTCAAAGAATGGTTGCTGCAGCACTAATATAGTGCTATAAAAGAAGTAGCTGGTAGAACTAAAATTTTAAAGAACGATGAGTGCAATACTCTTTATATTATGAATTGTAGCTAATAAAGTGCGTTAATCTACACTTTTTGTCCTTATATTTTGTTTTCTTTGAGCAAATAAACATTTAATTAAACGATGTTTGTTGATGCAGTAAAGGTAACATAATACTAAAGAAACAACTAATGTCTATAATAATGTTTCCAAGAATGGTTGCTGCAGCACTAATATAGTGCTATAAAAGAAGTAGCTGGTAGAACTAAAATTTTAAAGAACGATGAGTGCAATACTCTTTATATTATGAATTGTAGCTAATAAAGTGCGTTAATCCACACTTTTTGTGTTTGTATTTTGTTTTCTTTGAGAAAATAAACATTTAATTAATCGATGTTTGTTGATGCGTTAAAGCTAAAATAAGACTAAAGAAACAACTAATGTCTATAATAATGTTTCCAAGAATGGTTGCTGCAGCACTAATATAATGCTATAAAAGAAGTAGCTGGCAGAACTAAAGTTTCAAAGAACGATGAGCGCAACACTCTTTTGAAATATGTATTGTAGCTAACAAAGTGCGTTAATCCACAATTTTTTGTGTATATATTTTGTTTTCTTAGAGAAAAAAAACATTTAATTAAACAATGTTTGTTGATGCAGTAAAGGTAACATAATACTAAAGAAACAACCAATGTCTATAATAATGTTTCCAAGAATGGTTTCTGCAGCACTAATATAGTGCTTTAAAAGAAGTAGCTGGCAGAACTAAACTTTTAACGAACGATGGGTACAATAATAATTTATTATATAAATTATAGCTAAAAAAGTGCGTTAATACACACTTTTTGTGTTTATATTTTGTTTTTTTTTGAGAAAATAGACCTTAAATTAATCGATGTTTGTTGATGCAGTAAAGCTAAAATAAGAATAAAGAAACAACTAATGTCTATATTAATATTACCAAGAATGGTTGCTGCAGCACTACTATAGTGCCATAAAAGAACTAGCTGGCAGAAATAAAATTTTAAAGAACGATGAGTGCAATACTCTTTATATTATGAATTGTAGCTAATAAAGTGTGTTAATCCACACTTTTTGTGTTTTTATTTTGTTTTCTTTGAGTAAATAAACATTTAATTAATAGATGTTTGTTGATGCAGTAAAGCTAACATGAAAATAAAGAAAGAACTAATGTCTATAGTAATGTTTCCAAGAATGGTTGCTGCAGCACTACTATAGTGCCATAAAAGAAGTAGCTGGCAGAACTAAAATTTTAGAGAACGATGAGTGCAATACTCTTTATATTATGAATTGTAGCTAATAAAGTGTGTTAATCCACACTTTTTGTGTTTTTATTTGTTTTCTTTGAGTAAATAAACATTTAATTAATTGATGTTTGATGATGCAGTAAAGCTAACATAAAAGCTAAAGAAACAACTAATGTCTATATTAATATTTCCAAGAATGGTTGCTGCAGCACTAATTTAGTGCTATAAAAGAAGACGCTGGCAGAATTAAAGTTTTAAAGAACGATTAGTGCAATACTCTTTATAATATGAATTGTAGGTAATAAAGTGCGTTAATCGACACTTTTAGTGTTTATATTTTGTTTTCTTTGAGAAAATAAACATTTAATTAATCGATGTTTGTTGATGCAGTAAAGTTAAAATGAGACTAAATAGAGAACTAATGTCTATAGTTATGTTTCCAAGAATGGTTTTTGAAGCACTAATAAAGAGCTATAAAAGAAGTAGCTGGCAGAACTAAAGTTTTAAAGAACGATGATTTTTATAATATTAATTGTAGCAAATAAAGTGCGTTAATCCACACTTTTTGTTTTTATATTTTTTTTTTCTTTGAGCAAATAAACATTTAATTAATCGATGTTTGTTGATGCAGTATAGGTAACATAATACTAAAGAAAGAACTAATGTCTATATTTATGTTACCAAGAATGGTTGCTGCAGCACTATTATAGTGCTATAAAAGAAGACGCTGGCAGAACTAAAGTTTTAAAGAACGATTAGTGCAATACTCTTTATAATATGAATTGTGGGTAATAAAGTGCGTTAATCGACACTTTTAGTGTTTATATTTTGTTTTCTTTGAGAAAATAAACATTTAATTAATCGATGTTTGTTGATGCAGTAAAGTTAAAATGAGACTAAATAGAGAACTAATGTCTATAGTTATGTTTCCAAGAATGGTTTTTGAAGCACTAATATAGAGCTATAAAGGAAGTAGCTGGCAGAACTAAAGTTTTAAAGAACGATGAGGGCAATACTCTTTATAATATGTATTGTAGCTAATAAAGTGCGTTAATTCACTTTTTTTGTTTCTATATTTTGCTTTCTTTGAGAAAACAAACATTTAATTAATCGATGTTTGTTGATGCAGTAAAGCTAAAATAAGACTAAAGAAACAACTAATGTCTATAGTAATGTTTCAAAGAATGGTTGCTGCAGCACTAATATAGTTCTATAAAAGAAGTAGCTGGTAGAACTAAAGTTTTAAATAACGATGAGCGCAATACTTTTTATAATATTTGTTTTAGCTAATAAAGTGCGTTAATCCACACTTTTTGTGTTTATATTTTGTTTTCTTTGAGCAAATAAACAATAAAATTAATCGATGTTTGTTGATGCAGTAAAGCTAAAATAAGACTAAAGAAACAACTAATGTCTATAGTAATGTTTCCAAGAATGGTTGCTGCAGCACTAATAAAGTGCCATAAAAGAAGTAGCTGGCAGAACTAAAGTTTTAAAGAACGATGAGTGCAATACTCTTTATATTATGAACTGTAGCTAATAAATTGCGTTAATCCACACTTTTTGTTTCGATATTTTCTTTTTCTTTGAGAAAATAAACGATAAAATTAATCGATTTTTGTTGATGCAGTAAAGCTAAAATAAGACTAAAGAAACAACTAATGTCTATAGTAATGTTTCCAAGAATGGTTACTGCAGCACTAATATAGTGCCATAAAAGAAGTAGCTAGCAGAACTAAAGTTTTAAAGAACAATGAGTGCAATACTCTTTATATTATGAATTGTAGCTAATAAATTGCGTTAATCCAAACTTTTTGTGTCTTTATTTTGTTTTCTTTGAGAAAATAAACATTTAATTAATCGATGTTTGTTGATGCAGTAAAAAAGCTAACAAAAAGATAAAGAAAGAACTAATGTCTATATTAATATTACCAAGAATGGTTGCTGCAGCACTACTATAGTGCCATAAAAGAAGTAGCTGGCAGAAATAAAATTTTAAAGAACGATGAGTGCAATACTCTTTATATTATGAATTATAGCTAATAAAGTGCGTTAATACACACTTTTTGTGTTTATATTTTGTTTTTTTTTGAGAAAATAGACCTTAAATTAATCGATGTTTGTTGATGCAGTAAAGCTAAAATAAGAATAAAGAAACAACTAATGTCTATATTAATATTACCAAGAATGGTTGCTGCAGCACTACTATAGTGCCATAAAAGAACTAGCTGGCAGAAATAAAATTTTAAAGAACGATGAGTGCAATACTCTTTATATTATGAATTGTAGCTAATAAAGTGTGTTAATCCACACTTTTTGTGTTTTTATTTTGTTTTCTTTGAGTAAATAAACATTTAATTAATAGATGTTTGTTGATGCAGTAAAGCTAACATGAAAATAAAGAAAGAACTAATGTCTATAGTAATGTTTCCAAGAATGGTTGCTGCAGCACTACTATAGTGCCATAAAAGAAGTAGCTGGCAGAACTAAAATTTTAGAGAACGATGAGTGCAATACTCTTTATATTATGAATTGTAGCTAATAAAGTGTGTTAATCCACACTTTTTGTGTTTTTATTTGTTTTCTTTGAGTAAATAAACATTTAATTAATTGATGTTTGATGATGCAGTAAAGCTAACATAAAAGCTAAAGAAAGAACTAATGTCTATATTAATATTTCCAAGAATGGTTGCTGCAGCACTAATTTAGTGCTATAAAAGAAGACGCTGGCAGAATTAAAGTTTTAAAGAACGATTAGTGCAATACTCTTTATAATATGAATTGTAGGTAATAAAGTGCGTTAATCGACACTTTTAGTGTTTATATTTTGTTTTCTTTGAGAAAATAAACATTTAATTAATCGATGTTTGTTGATGCAGTAAAGTTAAAATGAGACTAAATAGAGAACTAATGTCTATAGTTATGTTTCCAAGAATGGTTTTTGAAGCACTAATAAAGAGCTATAAAAGAAGTAGCTGGCAGAACTAAAGTTTTAAAGAACGATGATTTTTATAATATTAATTGTAGCAAATAAAGTGCGTTAATCCACACTTTTTGTTTTTATATTTTTTTTTTCTTTGAGCAAATAAACATTTAATTAATCGATGTTTGTTGATGCAGTATAGGTAACATAATACTAAAGAAAGAACTAATGTCTATATTTATGTTACCAAGAATGGTTGCTGCAGCACTATTATAGTGCTATAAAAGAAGTAGCTGGCAGAACTAAAGTTTTTAAGAATGATGAGTGCAATACTCTTTATAAAATGAATTGTAGCTAATAAAGTGCGTTAATCCACAATTTTTGTGTATATATTTTGTTCTCTTTGAGAAATTAAACATTTAATTAGTCGAAGTTTGTTTATGCTATAAAGCTAAAATAAGACAAAAGAAAAAACTAAGGTCTATTTTAATGTTTCCAAGAATGGTTGCTGCAGCACTAATATAGTGCTATAAAAGAAGTAACTGGCAGAACTAAAGTTTTAAAGAACGATGAGGGCAATACTCTTTATAATATGTATTGTAGCTAATAAAGTGCGTTAATCCACTTTTTTTGTTTCTATATTTTTCTTTCTTTGAGAAAACAAACATTTAATTAATCGATGTTTGTTGATGCAGTAAAGCTAAAATAAGACTAAAGAAACAACTAATGTCTATAGTAATGTTTCAAAGAATGGTTGCTGCAGCACTAATATAGTGCTATAAAAGAAGTAGCTGGTAGAACTAAAGTTTTAAATAACGATGAGCGCAATACTTTTTATAATATTTGTTGTAGCTAATAAAGTGCTTTAATCCACACTTTTTGTGTTTATATTTTGTTTTCTTTGAGCAAATAAACAATAAAATTAATTGATGTTTGTTGATGCAGTAAAGCTAAAATAAGACTAAAAAAACAACTAATGTCTCTAGTATTGTTTCAAAGAATGGTTGCTGCAGCACTAATATAGTGCTATAAAAGAAGTAGCTGGTAGAACTAAAGTTTTAAAGAACGATGATTTTTATAATATTAATTGTAGCAAATAAAGTGCGTTAATCCACACTTTTTGTGTTTATATTTTGTTTTCTTTGAGCAAATAAACATTTAATTAATCGATGTTTGTTGATGCAGTATAGGTAACATAATACTAAAGAAAGAACTAATGTCTATATTTATGTTACCAAGAATGGTTGCTGCAGCACTATTATAGTGCTATAAAAGAAGTAGCTGGCAGAACTAAAGTTTTTAAGAATGATGAGTGCAATACTCTTTATAAAATGAATTGTAGCTAATAAAGTGCGTTAATCCACAATTTTTGTGTATATATTTTGTTTTCTTTGAGAAAATAAACATTTAATTAATCGATGTTTGTTGATGCAATAAAGCTAAAATAAGACAAAAGAAACAACTAATGTCAATAGTAATGTTTCCAAGAATGGTTGCTGCAGCACTAATATAGTGCTATAAAAGAAGTAACTGGCAGAACTAAAGTTTTAAAGAACGATGAGGGCAATACTCTTTATAATATGTATTGTAGCTAATAAAGTGCGTTAATCCACTTTTTTTGTTTCTATATTTTTCTTTCTTTGAGAAAACAAACATTTAATTAATCGATGTTTGTTGATGCAGTAAAGCTAAAATAAGACTAAAGAAACAACTAATGTCTATAGTAATGTTTCAAAGAATGGTTGCTGCAGCACTAATATAGTGCTATAAAAGAAGTAGCTGGTAGAACTAAAGTTTTAAATAACGATGAGCGCAATACTCTTTATATTATGAATTGTAGCTAATAAAGTGTGTTAATCCACACTTTTTGTGTTTTTATTTTGTTTTCTTTGAGTAAATAAACATTTAATTAATAGATGTTTGTTGATGCAGTAAAGCTAACAAAAAGATAAAGAAAGAACTAATGTCTATATTAATATTACCAAGAATGGTTGCTGCAGCACTACTATAGTGCCATAAAAGAAGTAGCTGGCAGAAATAAAATTTTAAAGAACGATGAGTGCAATACTCTTTATATTATGAATTGTAGCTAATAAAGTGTGTTAATCCACACTTTTTGTGTTTTTATTTTGTTTTCTTTGAGTAAATAAACATTTAATTAATAGATGTTTGTTGATGCAGTAAAGCTAACATAAAAATAAAGAAAGAACTAATGTCTATAGTAATGTTTCCAAGAATGGTTGCTGCAGCACTACTATAGTGCCATAAAAGAAGTAGCTGGCAGAACTAAAATTTTAAAGAACGATAAGTGCAATACTCTTTATATTATGAATTGTAGCTAATAAAGTGCGTTAATCCACACTTTTTGTGTTTATATTTTGTTTTCTTTGAGTAAATAAACATATAATTAATCGATGTTTGTTGATGCAGTAAAGCTAACAAAAAGATAAAGAAAGAACTAATGTCTATATTAATATTACCAAGAATGGTTGCTGCAGCACTACTATAGTGCCATAAAAGAAGTAGCTGGCAGAAATAAAATTTTAAAGAACGATGAGTGCAATACTCTTTATATTATGAATTGTAGCTAATAAAGTGTGTTAATCCACACTTTTTGTGTTTTTATTTTGTTTTCTTTGAGTAAATAAACATTTAATTAATAGATGTTTGTTGATGCAGTAAAGCTAACATAAAAATAAAGAAAGAACTAATGTCTATAGTAATGTTTCCAAGAATGGTTGCTGCAGCACTACTATAGTGCCATAAAAGAAGTAGCTGGCAGAACTAAAATTTTAAAGAACGATAAGTGCAATACTCTTTATATTATGAATTGTAGCTAATAAAGTGCGTTAATCAACACTTTTTTTTATTTTGTTTTCTTTGAGTAAATAAACATTTAATTAATTGATGTTTGTTAATGCAGTAAAGCTAACATTAAGCTAAAGAAAGATCTAATGTCTATATTAATATTACCAAGAATGGTTGCTGCAGCACTAATTTAGTGCTATAAAAGAAGACGCTGGCAGAACAAAAGTTTTAAAGAACGATTAGTGCAATACTCTTTATAATATGAATTGTGGGTAATAAAGTGCGTTAATCGACACGTTTAGTGTTTATATTTTGTTTTCTTTGAGAAAATAAACATTTAATTAATCGATGTTTGTTGATGCAGAAAAGCTAAAATAAGACTAAAGAAACAACTAATGTCTATAGAAATGTTTCAAAGAATGGTTGCTGCAGCACTAATATAGTGCTATAAAAGAAGTAGCTGGTAGAACTAAAGTTTTAAATAACGATGAGCGCAATACTCTTTATATTATGAATTGTAGCTAATAAAGTGTGTTAATCCACACTTTTTGTGTTTTTATTTTGTTTTCTTTGAGTAAATAAACATTTAATTAATAGATGTTTGTTGATGCAGTAAAGCTAACAAAAAGATAAAGAAAGAACTAATGTCTATAGTAATGTTTCAAAGAATGGTTGCTGCAGCACTAATATAGTGCTATAAAAGAAGTAGCTGGTAGAACTAAAGTTTTAAATAACGATGAGCGCAATACTCTTTATATTATGAATTGTAGCTAATAAAGTGTGTTAATCCACACTTTTTGTGTTTTTATTTTGTTTTCTTTGAGTAAATAAACATTTAATTAATAGATGTTTGTTGATGCAGTAAAGCTAACAAAAAGATAAAGAAAGAACTAATGTCTACATTAATATTACCAAGAATGGTTGCTGCAGCACTACTATAGTGCCATAAAAGAAGTAGCTGGCAGAAATAAAATTTTAAAGAACGATGAGTGCAATACTCTTTATATTATGAATTGTAGCTAATAAAGTGTGTTAATTCTTACTTTTTGTGTTTTTATTTTGTTTTCTTTGAGTAAATAAACATTTAATTAATAGATGTTTGTTGATGCAGTAAAGCTAACAAAAAGATAAAGAAAGAACTAATGTCTATATTAATATTACCAAGAATGGTTGCTGCAGCACTACTATAGTGCCATAAAAGAAGTAGCTGGCAGAAATAAAATTTTAAAGAACGATGAGTGCAATACTCTTTATATTATGAATTGTAGCTAATAAAGTGTGTTAATCCACACTTTTTGTGTTTTTATTTTGTTTTCTTTGAGTAAATAAACATTTAATTAATAGATGTTTGTTGATGCAGTAAAGCTAACAAAAAGATAAAGAAAGAACTAATGTCTATATTAATATTACCAAGAATGGTTGCTGCAGCACTACTATAGTGCCATAAAAGAAGTAGCTGGCAGAAATAAAATTTTAAAGAACGATGAGTGCAATACTCTTTATATTATGAATTGTAGCTAATAAAGTGTGTTAATCCACACTTTTTGTGTTTTTATTTTGTTTTCTTTGAGTAAATAAACATTTAATTAATAGATGTTTGTTGATGCAGTAAAGCTAACATAAAAATAAAGAAAGAACTAATGTCTATAGTAATGTTTCCAAGAATGGTTGCTGCAGCACTACTATAGTGCCATAAAAGAAGTAGCTGGCAGAACTAAAATTTTAAAGAACGATAAGTGCAATACTCTTTATATTATGAATTGTAGCTAATAAAGTGCGTTAATCCACACTTTTTGTGTTTATATTTTGTTTTCTTTGAGTAAATAAACATTTAATTAATCGATGTTTGTTGATGCAGTAAAGCTAACAAAAAGATAAAGAAAGAACTAATGTCTATATTAATATTACCAAGAATGGTTGCTGCAGCACTACTATAGTGCCATAAAAGAAGTAGCTGGCAGAAATAAAATTTTAAAGAACGATGAGTGCAATACTCTTTATATTATGAATTGTAGCTAATAAAGTGTGTTAATCCACACTTTTTGTGTTTTTATTTTGTTTTCTTTGAGTAAATAAACATTTAATTAATAGATGTTTGTTGATGCAGTAAAGCTAACATAAAAATAAAGAAAGAACTAATGTCTATAGTAATGCTTCCAAGAATGGTTGCTGCAGCACTACTATAGTGCCATAAAAGAAGTAGCTGGCAGAACTAAAATTTTAAAGAACGATAAGTGCAATACTCTTTATATTATGAATTGTAGCTAATAAAGTGCGTTAATCAACACTTTTTTTTATTTTGTTTTCTTTGAGTAAATAAACATTTAATTAATTGATGTTTGTTAATGCAGTAAAGCTAACATTAAGCTAAAGAAAGATCTAATGTCTATATTAATATTACCAAGAATGGTTGCTGCAGCACTAATTTAGTGCTATAAAAGAAGACGCTGGCAGAACTAAAGTTTTAAAGAACGATTAGTGCAATACTCTTTATAATATGAATTGTGGGTAATAAAGTGCGTTAATCGACACTTTTAGTGTTTATATTTTGTTTTCTTTGAGAAAATAAACATTTAATTAATCGATGTTTGTTGATGCAGAAAAGCTAAAATAAGACTAAAGAAACAACTAATGTCGATAGTAATGTTTCAAAGAATGGTTGCTGCAGCACTAATATAGTGCTATAAAAGAAGTAGCTGGTAGAACTAAAGTTTTAAATAACGATGAGCGCAATACTTTTTATAATATTTGTTGTAGCTAATAAAGTGCGTTAATCCACACTTTTTGTGTTTATATTTTGTTTTCTTTGAGAAAATAAACATTTGATTAATCGATGTTTGTTGCTGCATAAAAGCGAAAAAAAGACTGAAAAAAGAGCTAATGTCTATAGTAATGTTTCCAAGAATGGTTACTGCAGCACTAATATAGTGCTATAAAAGAAGTAGCTGGCAGAACTACTAGATGAGCGCAATGCTTTTTATAATATGAATTGTAGCTAATAAAGTGCGTTAATCTACACTTTTTGTGATTATATTTTGTTTTCTTTGAGCAAATAAGCATTTAATTAATCGATATTTGTTGATGCAGTAAAGCTAACATAAGACTAATGAAAGATCTAATGTCTATATTAATGTTTCCAAGAATGGTTGCAGCAGCACTAATATAGTGCTATAAAAGAAGTAGCTGGCAGAACTAAAGTTTTAAAGAACGATGAGCGCAATACTCTTTCAAATATGAATTGTGGGTAATAAAGTGCGTTAATCCACCCTTTTCGTGCTTATATTTTGTTTTCTTTGAGCAAATAAGCATTTAATTAATCGATATTTGTTGATGCAGTAAAGCTAACATAAGACTAATGAAAGATCTAATGTCTATATTAATGTTTCCAAGAATGGTTGCAGCAGCACTAATATAGTGCTATAAAAGAAGTAGCTGGCAGAACTAAAGTTTTAAAGAACGATGAGCGCAATACTCTTTCAAATATGAATTGTGGGTAATAAAGTGCGTTAATCCACCCTTTTCGTGCTTATATTTTGTTTCTTTGAGAAAATAACCATTTAATTAATCGATGTTTGTTGATGCAGTAAAGCTAAAATAAGACTAAATATAGAACTAATGTCTATAGTTATGTTTCCAAAACTGGTTGAAATGGTTGCTGCAGCACTAATATGGTATTATAAAAGAAGTAGCTGGCAGAACTAAAGTTTTAAAGAACGATGATTTTTATAATATTAATTGTAGCAAATAAAGTGCGTTAATCCACACTTTTTGTGTTTATATTTTGTTTTCTTTGAGCAAATAAACATTTAATTAATCGATGTTTTGTTGATGCAGTAAAGGTAACATAATACTAAAGAAAGAACTAATGTCTATATTAATGTTACCAAGAATGGTTGCTGCAGCACTATTATAGTGCTATAAAAGAAGTAGCTGGCAGAACTAAAGTTTTTAAGAACGATTAGTGCAATACTCTTTATAATATGAATTGTAGCTAATAAAGTGCATTAATCCACAATTTTTGTGTATGTATTTTGTTTTCTTTGAGAAAATAAACATTTAATTAATCGATGTTTGTTGATGCAATAAAGCTAAAATAAGACAAAAGAAACAACTAATGTCTATAGTAATGTTTCAAAGATTGGTTGCTGCAGCACCAATATAGTGCTATAAAAGAAGTAGCTGTCAGAACTAAAGTTTTAAAGAACGATGAGCGCAATACTCTTTATAATATGTATTGTAGCTAATAAAGTGCATTAATCCACTTTATTTGTTTTTATATTTTGCTTTCTTTGAGAAAACAAACATTAAATTAATCGATGTTTGTTGATGCAGTAAAGCTAAAAAAAGACTAAAGAAACAACTAATGTCGATAGTAATTATAATATTGTTTCCAAGAATGATTGCTGCAGCACTAATATAGTGCTATAAAAGAAGTAGCTGGCAGAACTAAAGTTTTAAAGAACGATGAGCGCAATACTCTTTCAAATATGTATTTTAGCTAATATAGTGCGTTAATCCACCCTTTTCGTGCTTATTTTTTGTTTTCTTTGAGAAAATAACCATTTAATTAATCGATGTTTGTTGATGCAGTAAAGCTAAAATAAGACTAAATATAGAACTAATATCTATAGTTATGTTTCCAAAAATGGTTGAAATGGTTGCTGCAGCACTAATATGGTATTATAAAAGAAGTAGCTGGCAGAACTAAAGTTTTAAAGAACGATGATTTTTATAATACTAATTGTAGCAAAAAAGTGCGTTAATCCACTTTTTTTGTTTCTATATTTTGCTTTCTTTGAGAAAACAAACATTTAATTAATCGATGTTTGTTGATGCAGGAAAGCTAAAATAAGACTAAAGAAACAACTAATGTCTATAGTAATGTTTCAAAGAATGGTTGCTGCAGCACTAATATAGTGCTATAAAAGAAGTATCTGGTAGAACTAAAGTTTTAAATAACGATGAGCGCAATACTTTTTATAATATTTGTTGTAGCTAATAAAGTGCGTTAATCCACACTTTTTGTGTTTGTATTTTGTTTTCTTTGAGAAAATAAACATTTAATTAATCGATGTTTGTTGATGCGTTAAAGCTAAAATAAGACTAAAGAAACAACTAATGTATATAGTAATGTTTCCACGAATGGTTGCTGCAGCACTACTATAGTGCCATAAAAGAAGTAGCTGGCAGAACTAAAATTTTAAAGAACGATGAGTGCAATACTCTTTATATTATGAATTGTAGCTAATAAAGTGCGTTAATCCACACTTTTTTTTTTATTTTGTTTTCTTTGAGTAGATAAACATTTAATTAATCGATGTTTGTTGATGCAGTAGCGCTAAAATAAGACTAAATAGAGAACTAATGTCTATAGTTATGCTTCCAAAAATGGTTGAAATGGTTGCTGCAGCACAAATATGGTATTATAAAAGAAGTAGCTGGCAGAACTACAGTTTTAAAGAACGATGAACGCAATACTCTTGATATTATTAATTGTAGCAAATAAAGTGCGTTAATCCACACTTTTTGTCTTTATATTTTGTTTTCTTTGAGCAAATAAACATTTAATTAAACGATGTTTGTTGATGCAGTGAAGGTAACATAATACTAAAGAAACAACTAATGTCTATATTAATGTTTCCAAGAATGGTTTCTGCAGCACTAATATAGTGCTTTAAAAGAAGTAGCTGGCAGAACTAAACTTTTAACGAACGATGGGTACAATACTCTATATTATATAAATTATAGCTAATAAAGTGCGTTAATACACACTTTTTGTGTTTATATTTTGTTTTTTTTGAGAAAATAGACCTTAAATTAATCGATGTTTTTTGATGCAGTAAAGCTAAAATAAGAATAAAGAAACAACTAATGTCTATAGTAATGTTTCCAAGAATGGTTGCTGCAGCACTAATATAGTGATATAAAAGAAGTAGCTGACAGAACTAAAGTTTTAAAGATGAGCGCAACACTCTTTAAAATATGTATAGTAGCTAATAAAGTGCGTTAATCCACACTTTTTGTGTTTGTATTTTGTTTTCTTTGAGAAAATAAACATTTAATTAATCGATGTTTGTTGATGCGTTAAAGCTAAAATAAGACTAAAGAAACAACTAATGTCTATAGTTATGTTACCAAGAATGGTTGCTGCAGCACTAATATAATGCTATAAAAGAAGTAGCTGGCAGAACTAAAGTTTTAAAGAACCATGAGCGCAACACTCTTTTGAAATATGTATTGTAGCTAACAAAGTGCGTTAATCCAAACTTTTTGTGTTTAATTTTTGTTTTCTTTAAGCAACTAAACATTTAATTAATTTATGTTTGTTGTACAGTATAAAGCTAAAGTAAGACTTAAGAAAGATCTAATGTCTATAGTAATTTTTCCAAGAATGGTTGCTGCAGCACTAACGTAGTGCTGTAAAAGAAGCAGCTGGCAGGACTAAATTTTTAAAGAACAATGAGCGCAATACTCTTTATGATATGAATTGTAGCTAATAAAGTGTGTTCATCCACACTTTTTGTGTTTTTATTTTGTTTTCTTTGAGTAAATAAACATTTAATTAATAGATGTTTGTTGATGCAGTAAAGCTAACATGAACATAAAGAAAGAACTAATGTCTATAGTAATGTTTCCAAGAATGGTTGCTGCAGCACTACTATAGTGCCATAAAAGAAGTAGCTGGCAGAACTAAAATTTTAGAGAACGATGAGTGCAATACTCTTTATATTATGAATTGTAGCTAATAAAGTGCGTTAATCCACACTTTTTGTGTTTTTATTTTGTTTTCTTTGAGTAAATAAACATTTAATTAATTGATGTTTGTTGATGCAGTAAAGCTAACATAAAGCTAAAGAAAGAACTAATGTCTATATTAATATTTCCAAGAATGGTTGCTGCAGCACTAATTTAGTGCTATAAAAGAAGACGCTGGCAGAACTAAAGTTTTAAAGAACGATTAGTGCAATACTCTTTATAATATGAATTGTAGGCAATAAAGTGCGTTAATCGACACTTTTAGTGTTTATATTTTGTTTTCTTTGAGAAAATAAACATTTAATTAATCGATGTTTGTTGATGCAGTAAAGTTAAAATGAGACTAAATAGAGAACTAATGTCTATAGTTATGTTTCCAAGAATAGTTTTTGAAGCACTAATAAAGAGCTATAAAAGAAGTAGCTGGCAGAACTAAAGTTTTAAAGAACGATGATTTTTATAATATTAATTGTAGCAAATAAAGTGCGTTAATCCAAACTTTTTGTGTTTAATTTTTGTTTTCTTTAAGCAACTAAACATTTAATTAATTTATGTTTGTTGTACAGTATAAAGCTAAAGTAAGACTTAAGAAAGATCTAATGTCTATAGTAATTTTTCCAAGAATGGTTGCTGCAGCACTAATTTAGTGCTATAAAAGAAGACGCTGGCAGAACTAAAGTTTTTAAGAATGATGAGTGCAATACTCTTTATAAAATGAATTGTAGCTAATAAAGTGCGTTAATCCACAATTTTTGTGTATATATTTTGTTTTCTTTGAGCAAATAAACAATAAAATTAATTGATGTTTGTTGATGCAGTAAAGCTAAAATAAGACTAAAAAAACAACTAATGTCTATAGTAATGTTTCAAAGAATGGTTGCTGCAGCACTAATATAGTGCTATAAAAGAAGTAGCTGGTAGAACTAAAGTTTTAAATAACGATGAGCGCAATACTTTTTATAATATTTGTTGTAGCTAATAAAGTGCGTTAATCCACACTTTTTGTGTTTATATTTTGTTTTCTTTGAGTAAATAAACATTTAATTAATCGATGTTTGTTGATGCAGTAAAGCTAACAAAAAGATAAAGAAAGAACTAATGTCTACATTAATATTACCAAGAATGGTTGCTGCAGCACTACTATAGTGCCATAAAAGAAGTAGCTGGCAGAAATAACATTTTAAAGAACGATGAGTGCAATACTCTTTATATTATGAATTGTAGCTAATAAAGTGCGTTAATCAACACTTTTTTTTTATTTTGTTTTCTTTGAGTAAATAAACATTTAATTAATTGATGTTTGTTAATGCAGTAAAGCTAACATTAAGCTAAAGAAAGATCTAATGTCTATATTAATATTACCAAGAATGGTTGCTGCAGCACTAATTGCAGCACTAATTTAGTGCTATAAAAGAAGACGCTGGCAGAACTAAAGTTTTAAAGAACGATTAGTGCAATACTCTTTATAATATGAATTGTAGGTAATAAAGTGCGTTAATCGACACTTTTAGTGTTTATATTTTGTTTTCTTTGAGAAAATAAACATTTAATTAATCGATGTTTGTTGATGCAGTAAAGTTAAAATGAGACTAAATAGAGAACTAATGTCTATAGTTATGTTTCCAAGAATGGTTTTTGAAGCACTAATAAAGAGCTATAAAAGAAGTAGCTGGCAGAACTAAAGTTTTAAAGAACGATGATTTTTATAATATTAATTGTAGCAAATAAAGTGCGTTAATCCACACTTTTTGTGTTTTTATTTTGTTTTCTTTGAGAAAATAAACATTTAATTAATTGATGTTTGTTGATGCAGTAAAGCTAACATAAAGCTAAAGAAAGAACTAATGTCTATATTAATATTTCCTAGAATGGTTGCTGCAGCACTAACTTAGTGCTATAAAAGAAGACGCTGGCAGAACTAAAGTTTTTAAGAATGATGAGTGCAATACTCTTTATAAAATGAATTGTAGCTAATAAAGTGCGTTAATCCACAATTTTTGTGTATATGTTTTGTTTTCCTTTAGAAAATAAACATTTAATTAATCGATGTTTGTTGATGCAATAAAGCTAAAATAAGACAAAAGAAACAACTAATGTCTATAGTAATGTTTCCAAGTATGGTTGCTGCAGCACTAATATAGTGCTATAAAAGAAGTAACTGGCAGAACAAAAGTTTTAAAGAACGATGAGGGCAATACTCTTTATAATATGTATTGTAGCTAATAAAGTGCGTTAATCCACTTTTTTTGTTTCTATATTTTTCTTTTTTTGAGAAAACAGACATTTAATTAATCGATGTTTGTTGATGCAGTAAAGCTAAAATAAGACTAAAGAAACAACTAATGTCTATAGTAATGTTTCAAAGAATGGTTGCTGCAGCACTAATATAGTGCTATAAAAGAAGTAGCTGGTAGAACTAAAGTTTTAAATAACGATGAGCGCAATACTTTTTATAATATTTGTTGTAGCTAATAAAGTGCGTTAATCCACACTTTTTGTGTTTATATTTTGTTTTCTTTGAGCAAATAAACAATAAAATTAATCGATGTTTGTTGATGCAGTAAAGCTAAAATAAGACTAAAGAAACAACTAATGTCTATAGTAATGTTTCAAAGAATGGTTGCTGCAGCACTAATATAGTGCTATAAAAGAAGTAGCTGGTAGAACTAAAGCTTTAAATAGCGATGAGCGCAATACTTTTTATAATATTTGTTGTAGCTAATAAAGTGCGTTAATCCACACTTTTTGTGTTTATATTTTGTTTTCTTTGAGTAAATAAACATTTAATTAATTGATGTTTGTTAATACAGTAAAGCTAACATTAAGCTAAAGAAAGATCTAATGTCTATATTAATATTACCAAGAATGGTTGCTGCAGCACTAATTTAGTGCTATAAAAGAAAACGCTGGCAGAACTAAAGTTTTAAAGAACGATTAGTGCAATACTCTTTATAATATGAATTGTGGGTAATAAAGTGCGTTAATCAACACTTTTAGTGTTTATATTTTGTTTTCTTTGAGAAAATAAACATTTAATTAATCGATGTTTGTTGATGCAATAAAGCTAAAATAAGACAAAAGAAACAACTAATGTCTATAGTAATGTTTCCAAGAATGGTTGCTGCAGCACTAATATAGTGCTATAAAAGAAGTAACTGGCAGAACAAAAGTTTTAAAGAACGATGAGGGCAATACTCTTTATAATATGTATTGTAGCTAATAAAGTGCGTTAATCCACTTTTTTTGTTTCTATATTTTTCTTTCTTTGAGAAAACAAACATTTAATTAATCGATGTTTGTTGATGCAGTAAAGCTAAAATAAGACTAAAGAAACAACTAATGTCTATAGTAATGTTTCAAAGAATGGTTGCTGCAGCACTAATATAGTGCTATAAAAGAAGTAGCTGGTAGAACTAAAGTTTTAAATAACGATGAGCGCAATACTTTTTATAATATTTGTTGTAGCTAATAAAGTGCGTTAATCCACGCTTTTTGTGTTTATATTTTGTTTTCTTTGAGCAAATAAACAATAAAATTAATCGATGTTTGTTGATGCAGTAAAGCTAAAATAAGACTAAAGAAACAACTAATGTCTATAGTAATGTTTCAAAGAATGGTTGCTGCAGCACTAATATAGTGCTATAAAAGAAGTAGCTGGTAGAACTAAAGTTTTAAATAGCGATGAGCGCAATACTTTTTATAATATTTGTTGTAGCTAATAAAGTGCGTTAATCCACACTTTTTGTGTTTAAATTTTGTTTTCTTTGAGTAAATAAACATTTAATTAATCGTTGTTTTTTGATGAAGTAAAGCTAACAAAAAGATAAAGAAAGAACTAATGTCTATATTAATATTACCAAGAATGGTTGCTGCAGCACTACTATAGTGCCATAAAAGAAGTAGCTGGCAGAACTAAAATTTTAAAGAACGATGAGTGCAATACTCTTTATATTATGAATTGTAGCTAATAAAGTGCGTTAATCAACACTTTTTTTTTTATTTTGTTTTCTTTGAGTAAATAAACATTTAATTAATTGATGTTTGTTAATGCAGTAAAGCTAACATTAAGCTAAAGAAAGATCTAATGTCTATATTAATATTACCAAGAATGGTTGCTGCAGCACTAATTTAGTGCTATAAAAGAAGACGCTGGCAGAACTAAAGTTTTAAAGAACGATTAGTGCAATACTCTTTATAATATGAATTGTGGGTAATAAAGTGCGTTAATCGACACTTTTAGTGTTTATATTTTGTTTTCTTTGAGAAAATAAACATTTAATTAATCGATGTTTGTTGATGCAGAAAAGCTAAAATAAGACTAAAGAAACAACTAATGTCTATAGTAATGTTTCAAAGAATGGTTGCTGCAGCACTAATATAGTGCTATAAAAGAAGTAGCTGGAAGAACTAAAGTTTTAAATAACGATGAGCGCAATACTTTTTATAATATTTGTTGTAGCTAATAAAGTGCGTTAATCCACACTTTTTGTGTTTATATTTTGTTTTCTTTGAGAAAATAAACATTTGATTAATCGATGTTTGTTGCTGCATAAGAGCTAAAATAAGACTGAAAAAAGAACTAATGTCTATAGTAATGTTTCCAAGAATGGTTACTGCAGCACTAATATAGTGCTATAAAAGAAGTAGCTGGCAGAACTACTAGATGAGCGCAATGCTTTTTATAATATGAATTGTAGCTAATAAAGTGCGTTAATCTACACTTTTTGTGATTATATTTTGTTTTATTTGAGCAAATAAGCATTTAATTAATCGATATTTGTTGATGCAGTAAAGCTAACATAAGACTAATGAAAGATCTAATGTCTATATTAATGTTTCCAAGAATGGTTGCAGCAGCACTAATATAGTGCTATAAAAGAAGTAGCTGGCAGAACTAAAGTTTTAAAGAACGATGAGCGCAATACTCTTTCAAATATGAATTGTGGGTAATAAAGTGCGTTAATCCACCCTTTTCGTGCTTATATTTTGTTTTCTTTGAGAAAATAAACATTTAATTAATCGATGTTTGTTGATGCAGTAAAGCTAAAATAAGACTAAATATAGAACTAATGTCTATAGGTATGCTTCCAAAAATGGTTGAAATGGTTGCTGCAGCACTAATATGGTATTATAAAAGAAGTAGCTGGCAGAACTAAAGTTTTAAAGAACGATGAGTGGAATACTCTTTATATTATGAATTGTAGCTAATAAAGTGCGTTAATCCACACTTTTTGTGTTTATATTTTGTTTTCTTTGAGCAAATAAACATTTAATTAATCGATGTTTGTTGATGCAGTAAAGGTAACATAATACTAAAGAAAGAACTAATGTCTATATTAATGTTACCAAGAATGGTTGCTGCAGCACTATTATACTGCTATAAAAGAAGTAGCTGGCAGAACTAAAGTTTTTAAGAACGATGAGTGCAATACTCTTTATAATATGAATTGTAGCTAATAAAGTGCATTGATCCACAATTTTTGTCTATGTATTTTGTTTTCTTTGAGAAAATAAACATTTAATTAATCGATGTTTGTTGATGCAATAAAGCTAAAATAAGACAAAAGAAACAACTAATGTCTATAGTAATGTTTCAAAGATTGGTTGCTGCAGCACCAATATAGTGCTATAAAAGAAGTAGCTGGCAGAACTAAAGTTTTAAAGAACGATGAGCGCAATACTCTTTCAAATATGAATTGTGGGTAATAAAGTGCGTTAATCCACCCTTTTCGTGCTTATATTTTGTTTTCTTTGAGAAAATAACCATTTAATTAATCGATGTTTGTTGATGCAGTAAAGCTAAAATAAGACTAAATATAGAACTAATGTCTATAGGTATGCTTCCAAAAATGGTTGAAATGGTTGCTGCAGCACTAATATGGTATTAAAAAAGAAGTAGCTGGCAGAACTAAAGTTTTAAAGAACGATGAGTGCAATACTCTTTATATTATGAATTGTAGCTAATAAAGTGCGTTAATCCACACTTTTTGTGTTTATATTTTGTTTTCTTTGAGAAAACAAACATTAAATTAATCTATGTTTGTTGATACAGTAAAGCTAAAAAAAGACTAAAGAAACAACTAATGTCTATAGTAATGTTTCCAAGAATGGTTGCTGCAGCACTAATATAGTGCTATAAAAGAAGTAGCTGGCAGAACTAAAGTTTTAAAGAACGATGAGCGCAATACTCTTTCAAATATGTATTTTAGCTAATATAGTGTGTTAATCCACCCTTTTCGTGCTTATATTTTGTTTTCTTTGAGAAAATAACCATTTAATTAATCGATGTTTGTTGATGCAGTAAAGCTAAAATAAGACTAAATATAGAACTAATGTCTATAGTTATGTTTCCAAAAATGGTTGAAATGGTTGCTGCAGCACTAATATGGTATTATAAAAGAAGTAGCTGGCAGAACTAAAGTTTTAAAGAACGATGATTCTTATAATACTGATTGTAGCAAAAAAAGTGCGTTAATCCACTTTTTTTGTTTCTATATTTTGCTTTCTTTGAGAAAACAAACATTTAATTAATCGATGTTTGTTGATGCAGGAAAGCTAAAATAAGACTAAATAAACAACTAATGTCTATAGTGATGTTTCCAAGAATGGTTACTGCAGCACTAATATAGTGCTATAAAAGAAGTAGCTGGCAGAACTACTAGATGAGCGCAATGCTTTTTATAATATGAATTGTAGCTAATAAAGTGCGTTAATCTACACTTTGTGTGATTATATTTTGTTTTATTTGAGCAAATAAGCATTTAATTAATCGTTATTTGTTGATGCAGTAAAGCTAACATAAGACTAATGAAAGATCTAATGTCTATATTAATGTTTCCAAGAATGGTTGCAGCAGCACTAATATAGTGCTATAAAAGAAGTAGCTGGCAGAACTAAAGTTTTAAAGAACGATGAGCGCAATACTCTTTCAAATATGAATTGTGGGTAATAAAGTGCGTTAATCCACCCTTTTCGTGCATATATTTTGTTTTCTTTGAGAAAATAAACATTTAATTAATCGATGTTTGTTGATGCAGTAAAGCTAAAATAAGACTAAATATAGAACTAATGTCTATAGGTATGCTTCCAAAAATGGTTGAAATGGTTGCTGCAGCACTAATATGGTATTATAAAAGAAGTAGCTGGCAGAACTAAAGTTTTAAAGAACTATGAGTGGAATACTTTTTATGTTATGAATTGTAGCTAATAAAGTGCGTTAATCCACACTTTTTGTGTTTATATTTTGTTTTCTTTGAGCAAATAAACATTTAATTAATCGATGTTTGTTGATGCAGTAAAGGTAACATAATACTAAAGAAAGAACTAATGTCTATATTAATGTTACCAAGAATGGTTGCTGCAGCACTATTATACTGCTATAAAAGAAGTAGCTGGCAGAACTAAAGTTTTTAAGAACGATGAGTGCAATACTCTTTATAATATGAATTGTAGCTAATAAAGTGCATTGATCCACAATTTTTGTGTATGTATTTTGTTTTCTTTGAGAAAATAAACATTTAATTAATCGATGTTTGTTGATGCAATAAAGCTAAAATAAGACAAAAGAAACAACTAATGTCTATAGTAATGTTTCAAAGATTGGTTGCTGCAGCACTAATATGGTATTATAAAAGAAGTAGCTGCCAGAACTAAAGTTTTAAAGAACGATGAGTGGAATACTTTTTATGTTATGAATTGTAGCTAATAAAGTGCGTTAATCCACACTTTTTGTGTTTATATTTTGTTTTCTTTGAGCAAATAAACATTTAATTAATCGATGTTTGTTGATGCAGTAAAGGTAACATAATACTAAAGAAAGAACTAATGTCTATATTAATGTTACCAAGAATGGTTGCTGCAGCACTATTATACTGCTATAAAAGAAGTAGCTGGCAGAACTAAAGTTTTTAAGAACGATGAGTGCAATACTCTTTATAATATGAATTGTAGCTAATAAAGTGCATTGATCCACAATTTTTGTGTATGTATTTTGTTTTCTTTGGGAAAATAAACATTTAATTAATCGATGTTTGTTGATGCAATAAAGCTAAAATAA
Source organism: Aurelia coerulea (assembly GCA_039566865.1). NCBI lineage: Eukaryota > Metazoa > Cnidaria > Scyphozoa > Semaeostomeae > Ulmaridae > Aurelia > Aurelia coerulea. Next base: position 15,998,976 of record CM076944.1, read on the forward strand.
GACAAAAGAAACAACTAATGTCTATAGTAATGTTTCAAAGATTGGTTGCTGCAGCACCAATATAGTGCTATAAAAGAAGTAGCTGGCAGAACTAAAGTTTTAAAGAACGATGAGCGCAATACTCTTTCAAATATGAATTGTGGGTAATAAAGTGCGTTAATCCACCCTTTTCGTGCTTATATTTTGTTTTCTTTGAGAAAATAACCATTTAATTAATCGATGTTTGTTGATGCAGTAAAGCTAAAATAAGACTAAATATAGAACTAATGTCTATAGGTATGCTTCCAAAAATGGTTGAAATGGTTGCTGCAGCACTAATATGGTATTATAAAAGAAGTAGCTGGCAGAACTGAAGTTTTAAATAACGATGAGCGCAATACTTTTTATAATATTTGTTGTAGCTAATAAAGTGCGTTAATTCACAGTTTTTGTGTTTATGTTTTGTTTTCTTTGAGAAAATAAACATTTAATTAATCGATGTTTGTTGCTGCATAAAAGCTAAAATAAGACTAAAGAAACAACTAATGTCTATAGTAATGTTTCCAAGAATGGTTGCTGCAGCACTAATATAGTGCTATAAAAGAAGTAGCTGGCAGAACTACTAGATGAGCGCAATGCTTTTTATAATATGAAATGTAGCTAATAAAGTGCGTTAATCTACACTTTTTGTGATTATATTTTGTTTTCTTTGAGCAAATAAACATTTAATTAATCGATATTTGTTGATGCAGTAAAGCTAACATAAGACTAATGAAAGATCTAATGTCTATATTAATGTTTCCATGAATGGTTGCAGCAGCACTAATATAGTGCTATAAAAGAAGTAGCTCGCAGAACTAAAGTTTTAAAGAACGATGAGCGCAATACTCTTTCAAATATGAATTGTGGGTAATTAAGTGCGTTAATCCACCCTTTTCGTGCTTATATTTTGTTTTCTTTGAGAAAATAAACATTTAATTAATCAAAGTTTGTTGATGCAATAAAGCTAAAATAAGACAAAAGAAACAACTAATGTCTATAGTAATGTTTCCAAGAATGGTTGCTGCAGCACTAATATAGTGCTATAGAAGAAGTAGCTGGCAGAACTACTAGATGAGCGCAATGCTTTTTATAATATGAATTGTAGCTAATAAAGTGCGTTAATCTACACTTTTTGTGATTATATTTTGTTTTCTTTGAGCAAATAAACATTTAATTAATAGATATTTGTTGATGCAGTAAAGCTAACATAAGACTAATGAAAGAACTAATGTCTATATTAATGTTTCCAAGAATGGTATTATAAAAGCACTAGTATGGTATTATAAAAGAAGTAGCTGGCAGAACTAAAGTTTTAAATAACGATGAGCGCAATACTTTTTATAATATTTGTTGTAGCTAATAAAGTGCGTTAATTCACAGTTTTTGTGTTTATGTTTTGTTTTCTTTGAGAAAATAAACATTTAATTAATCGATGTTTGTTGCTGCATAAAAGCTAAAATAAGACTAAAGAAACAACTAATGTCTATAGTAATGTTTCCAAGAATGGTTGCTGCAGCACTAATATAGTGCTATAAAAGAAGTAGCTGGCAGAACTACTAGATGAGCGCAATGCTTTTTATAATATGAAATGTAGCTAATAAAGTGCGTTAATCTACACTTTTTGTGATTATATTTTGTTTTCTTTGAGCAAATAAACATTTAATTAATCGATATTTGTTGATGCAGTAAAGCTAACATAAGACTAATGAAAGATCTAATGTCTATATTAATGTTTCCATGAATGGTTGCAGCAGCACTAATATAGTGCTATAAAAGAAGTAGCTCGCAGAACTAAAGTTTTAAAGAACGATGAGCGCAATACTCTTTCAAATATGAATTGTGGGTAATTAAGTGCGTTAATCCACCCTTTTCGTGCTTATATTTTGTTTTCTTTGAGAAAATAAACATTTAATTAATCAAAGTTTGTTGATGCAATAAAGCTAAAATAAGACAAAAGAAACAACTAATGTCTATAGTAATGTTTCCAAGAATGGTTGCTGCAGCACTAATATAGTGCTATAGAAGAAGTAGCTGGCAGAACTACTAGATGAGCGCAATGCTTTTTATAATATGAATTGTAGCTAATAAAGTGCGTTAATCTACACTTTTTGTGATTATATTTTGTTTTCTTTGAGCAAATAAACATTTAATTAATAGATATTTGTTGATGCAGTAAAGCTAACATAAGACTAATGAAAGAACTAATGTCTATATTAATGTTTCCAAGAATGGTATTATAAAAGCACTAGTATGGTATTATAAAAGAAGTAGCTGGCAGAACTAAAGTTTTAAATAACGATGAGCGCAATACTTTTTATAATATTTGTTGTAGCTAATAAAGTGCGTTAATTCACAGTTTTTGTGTTTATGTTTTGTTTTCTTTGAGAAAATAAACATTTAATTAATCGATGTTTGTTGCTGCATAAAAGCTAAAATAAGACTAAAGAAACAACTAATGTCTATAGTAATGTTTCCAAGAATGGTTGCTGCAGCACTAATATAGTGCTATAAAAGAAGTAGCTGGCAGAACTAAAGTTTTATATAGCGATGAGCGCAATACTTTTTATAATATTTGTTGTAGCTAATAAAGTGCGTTAATCTACAGTTTTTGTGTTGATATTTTGTTTTCTTTGAGCTAATAAACATTTAATTAATCGATATTTCTTGATGCAGTAAAACTAACATAAGACTAATGAAAGAACTAATGTCTATATTAATGTTACCAAGAATGGTTGCTGCAGCACTATTATACTGCTATAAAAGAAGTAGCTGGCAGAACTAAAGTTTTAAAGAACAATGAGCGCAATACTCTTTATAATTTGAACTATAGCTGATAAAGTGCGTTAATCCACACATTTCGTGTTTATATTTTGTTTTCTTTGAGAAAATAAACATTTAATTAATCGATGTTTGTTGATGCTGTAAAGCTAAATTAAGACTAAAGAAACAACTAATGTCTATAGTAATTTTTCCAAGAATGGTTGCTGCAGAACTAATATAGTGCTATAAAAGAAGTAGCTGGCAGAACTAAATTTTTAAAGAACGATGAGTGCAATACTCTCTATAATATGAATTGTAGCTAATAAAGTGCGTTAATCCACACTTTTTGTGTTTATATTTTGTTTTCTTTGAGAAAATAAACATTTAATTAATCGATGTTTGTTGATGCTGTAAAGCTAAATTAAGACTAAAGAAACAACTAATGTCTATAGTAATTTTTCCAAGAATGGTTGCAGCAGCACTAATATAGTGTTATATAAAAGAAGTAGCTGGCAGAACTAAAGATTTAAATAACGATGAGCACAATACTCTTTCAAATATGTATTGTAGCTAATAAAGTGCGTTAATCAAAACTTTTCGTGCTAATATTTTGTTTTCTTAGCGAAAATAACCATTTAATTAATCGATGTTTGTTGATGCAATAAAGCTAAAATAAGACTAAATATAGAACTAATGTCTATAGTTATGTTTCCAAAAGTGGTTGAAATGGTTGCTGCAGCACTAATATGGTATTATAAAAGAAGTAGCTGGCAGAACTAAAGTTTTAAATTACGATGAGCGCAATCCTTTTTATAATATTTGTTGTAGCTAATAAAGTGCGTTAATCCACATTTTTTGTGTTTATATTTTGTTTTCTTTGAGAAAACAAACATTAAATTAATCGATGTTTGTTGAAGCAGTAAAGCTAAAAAAAGACTAAAGAAACAACTAATGTCTATAGTAATGTTTCCAAGAATGGTTGCTGCAGCACTAATATAGTGCTATAGAAGAAGTAGCTGGCAGAACTACTAGATGAGCGCAATGCTTTTTATAATATGAATTGTAGCTAATAAAGTGCGTTAATCTACACTTTTTGTGATTATATTTTGTTTTCTTTGAGCAAATAAACATTTAATTAATCGATATTTGTTGATGCAGTAAAGCTAACATAAGACTAATGAAAGAACTAATGTCTATATTAACGTTTCCAAGAATGGTTGCAGCAGCACTAATATAGTGTTATATATAAGAAGTAGCTGGCAGAACTAAAGATTTAAATAACGATGAGCGCAATACTCTTTCAAATATGTATTGTAGCTAGTAAAGTGCGTTAATCAACACTTTTCGTGCTAATATTTTGTTTTCTTTGAGAAAATAACCATTTAATTAATCGATGTTTGCTGATGCAATAAAGCTAAAATAAGACTAAATATAGAACTAATGTCTATAGTTATGTTTCCAAAAATGGTTGAAATGGTTGCTGCAGCACTAGATTGGTATTATAAAAGAAGTAGCTTGCAGAACTAAAGTTTTAAAGAACGATTATTTTTATAATATTAATTGTAGCAAATAAAGTGCGTTTATCCACACTTTTTGTGTTTATATTTTGTTTTCTTTGAGCAAATAAACATTTAATTAATCGATGTTTGTTGATGCAGTAAAGGTAACATAATACTAAAGAAAGAACTAATGTATATATTAATGTTACCAAGAATGGTTGCTGCAGCACTATTATAGTGCTATAAAAGAAGTAGCTGGCAGAACTAAAGTTTTAAAGAACGATGAGTGCAATACACTTTATAAAATGAATTGTAGCTAATAAAGTGTGTTAAACCACAATTTTTGTGTATATATTTTGTTTTCTTTGAGAAAATAAACATTTAATTAATCGATGTTGGTTGATGCAATAATGCTAAAATAAGACTAAATATAGAACTAATGTCTATAGTTATGTTTCCACAAATGGTTGAAGTGGTTGCTGCAGCACTAATATGGTATTATAAAAGAAGTAGCTGGCAGAACTAAAGTTTTAAATGACGATGAGCGCAATACTTTTTATAATATTTGTTGTAGCTAATAAAGTGCATTAATTCACAGTTTTTGTGTTTATATTTTGTTTTCTTTGAGAAAATAATCATTTAATTAATCAATGTTTGTTGCTGCATAAAAGCTAAAATAAGACTGAAAAAAGAACTAATGTCGATAGTAATGTTTCCTAGAATGGTTATTGTGCCACTAATATAGTGCTAAAAAGGAAGTAGCTGGCAGAACTACTAGATGAGCGCAATGATTTTTATAATATGAATTGTAGCTAATAAAGTGCGTTAATCAACAGTTTTTGTGTTGATATTTTGTTTTCTTTGAGCTAATAGACAGTTAATTAATCGATATTTCTTGATGCAGTAAAACTAACATAAGACTAATGAAAGAACTAATGTCTATATTAATGTTTCCAAGAATGGTTGCTGCAGAACTAATATAGTGCTATAAAAGAAGTAGCTGGGAGAACTAAATTTTTAAAGAACGATGAGTGCAATACTCTTTATAATATGAATTGTAGCTAATAATGTGCGTTAATCCACACTTTTTGTGTTTATATTTTGTTTTCTTTGAGCAAATAAACATTTAAATAAGCGATATTTGTTGATCCAGTAAAGCTAACATAAGACTAATGAAAGAACTAATGTCTATATTAACGTTTCCAAGAATGGTTGCAGCAGCACTAATATAGTGTTATATAAAAGAAGTAGCTGGCAGAACTAAAGATTTAAATAACGATGAGCGCAATACTCTTTCAAATATGTATTGTAGCTAGTAAAGTGCGTTAATCAACACTTTTCGTGCTAATATTTTGTTTTCTTTGAGAAAATAACCATTTAATTAATCGATGTTTGTTGATGCAGTAAAGCTAAAATAAGACTAAATAGAGAACTAATGTCTATACTTATGGTTCCAAAAATGGTTGAAATGGTTGCTGCAGCACTAAATTGGTATTATAAAAGAAGTAGCTGGCAGAACTAAAGTTTTAAAGAACGATGAGCGCAATACTCTTTCAAATATGTATTGTAGCTAATAAAGTGCGTTAATCGACACTTTTCGTGCTTATATTTTGTTTTCTTTGAGAAAATAACCATTTAATTAATCGATGTTTGTTGATGCAGTAAAGCTAAAATAAGACTAAATAGAGAACAAATGTCTATAGTTATGTTTCCAAAAATGGTTGAAATGGTTGCTGCAGCACAAATATGGTATTATAAAAAAGTAGCTGGCAGAACTACAGTTTTAAAGAACGATGAACGCAATACTCTTTATAATATGTATTGTAGCTAATAAATTGCGTTTATCCACACTTTTTGTGTTTAAATTGTGTTTTCTTTGAGCAAATAAACATTTAATTAATCGATATTTGTTGATGCAGTAAAGCTAACATAAGACTAATGAAAGAACTAATGTCTATATTAATGTTTCAAAGAATGGTTGCTGCAGCACTAATATAGTGCTATAAAAGAAGTAGCTGGCAGAACTAAAGTTTTGAATAACGATGAGCGCAATACTTTTTATAATATTTGTTGTAGCTAATAAAGTGCGTTAATCCACATTTTTTGTGTTTATATTTTGTTTTCTTTGAGAAAACAAACATTAAATTAATCGATGTTTGTTGAAGCAGTAAAGCTAAAAAAAGACTAAAGAAACAACTAATGTCTATAGTAATGTTTCCAAGAATGGTTGCTGCAGCACTAATATAGTACTATAGAAGAAGTAGCTGGCAGAACTACTAGATGAGCGCAATGCTTTTTATAATATGAATTGTAGCTAATAAAGTGCGTTAATCTACACTTTTTGTGATTATATTTTGTTTTCTTTGAGCAAATAAACATTTAATTAATCGTTATTTGTTGATGCAGTAAAACTAACATAAGACTAATGAAAGAACTAATGTCTATATTAATGTTTCCAAGAATGGTTGCTGCAGCACCAATATAGTGCTATAAAAGAAGTAGCTGGCAGAACTAAAGTTTTAAATAACGATGAGCGCAATACTTTTTATAATATTTGTTGTAGCTAATAAAGTGCGTTAATCCACACTTTTTTTGTTTATATTTTGTTTTCTTTGAGAAAATAAACATTTGATTAATCGATGTTTGTTGCTGCATAAAAGTTAAAATAAGACTGAAAAAAGAACTAATGTCTATAGTAATGTTTCCAAGAATGGTTACTGCAGCACTAATATAGTGCTATAGAAGAAGTAGCTGGCAGAACTACTAGATGAGCGCAATCCTTTTTATAATATGAATTGTAGCTAATAAAGTGTGTTAATCTACACTTTTTGTGATTATATTTTGTTTTCTTTGAGCAAATAAACATTTAATTAATAGATATTTGTTGATGCAATAAAGCTAACATAAGACTAATGAAAGAACTAATGTCTATATTAATGTTTCCAAGAATGGTTGCTGCAGCACCAATATAGTGCTATAAAAGAAGTAGCTGGCAGAACTAAAGTTTTAAAGAACGATGGGCGCAATACTCTTTATAATATGTATTGTAGCTAATAAAGTGCGGTAGTCCACACTAAATGTGTTTATATTTTGTTTTCTTTGAGAAAATAACCATTTAATTAATCGCTGTTTGTTGATGCAGTAAAGCTAAAATAAGACTCAATAGAGAACTAATGTCTATAGTTATGTTTCCAAAAATGGTTGAAATGGTTGCTGCAGCACTAATATGGTATTATAAAAGAAGTAGCTGGCAGAACTACAGTTTTAAAGAACGATAAACGCAATACTATTTATAATATGTATTGTAGCTAATAAAGTGCTTGAATCCACACCTTTTGTGTTTAAATTTTGTTTTATTTGAGCAAAAAACATTTAATTAATCGATATTTGTTGATGCAGTAAAGGTAACATAATACTAAAGAAAGAACTAATGTCTATATTAATGTTACCAAGAATGGTTGCTGCAGCACTAATATAGTGCTATGAAAGAAGTAGCTGGCAGAACTAAAGCTTTAAAGAATGATGATTTTTATAATTTTAATTGTAGCAAAAAAAGTGCGTTAATCTACACTTTTTGTGTTTATATTTTGTTTTATTTGAGCAAATAAACATTTAATTAATCGATGTTTGTTGATGCAGTAAAGCTATAATAAGACTATAGAAACAACTAATGTCTATAGTAATGTTTCCAAGAATGGTTGCTGCAGCACTATTATAGTGCTATAAAAGGAGTAGCTGGCAGAACTAAAGTTTTAAAGAACAATGAGCGCAATACTCTTTATAATTTGAACTATAGCTGATAAAGTGCGTTAATCCACACATTTTGTGTTTATATTCTGTTTTCATTGAGCAAATAAACATTTAATTAAACGATGTTTGTTGATGCAGTAAAGCTAAAATAAGACTAAAGAAACAAGTAATGTCTATAGTAATGTTTCCAAGAATGGTTGCTGCAGCACTAACATAATGCTATAAAAGAAGTAGCTGGCTGAACTAAAGTTTTAAATAACGATGAGCGCAATACTTTTTATAATATGTGTTGTAGCTAATAAAGTGCGTTAATCCACAATTTTTTGCGTATATATTTTGTTTTCTTAGCGAAAATAAACATTTAATTAATCGATGTTTGTTGATGCAATAATGCTAAAATAAGACTAAATATAGAACTAATGTCTATAGTTATGTTTCCACAAATGGTTGAAGTGGTTGCTGCAGCACTAATATGGTATTATAAAAGAAGTAGCTGGCAGAACTAAAGTTTTAAATGACGATGAGCGCAATACTTTTTATAATATTTGTTGTAGCTAATAAAGTGCATTAATTCACAGTTTTTGTGTTTATATTTTGTTTTCTTTGAGAAAATAATCATTTAATTAATCAATGTTTGTTGCTGCATAAAAGCTAAAATAAGACTGAAAAAAGAACTAATGTCGATAGTAATGTTTCCTAGAATGGTTATTGTGCCACTAATATAGTGCTAAAAAGGAAGTAGCTGGCAGAACTACTAGATGAGCGCAATGATTTTTATAATATGAATTGTAGCTAATAAAGTGCGTTAATCAACAGTTTTTGTGTTGATATTTTGTTTTCTTTGAGCTAATAGACAGTTAATTAATCGATATTTCTTGATGCAGTAAAACTAACATAAGACTAATGAAAGAACTAATGTCTATATTAATGTTTCCAAGAATGGTTGCTGCAGAACTAATATAGTGCTATAAAAGAAGTAGCTGGGAGAACTAAATTTTTAAAGAACGATGAGTGCAATACTCTTTATAATATGAATTGTAGCTAATAATGTGCGTTAATCCACACTTTTTGTGTTTATATTTTGTTTTCTTTGAGCAAATAAACATTTAAATAAGCGATATTTGTTGATCCAGTAAAGCTAACATAAGACTAATGAAAGAACTAATGTCTATATTAACGTTTCCAAGAATGGTTGCAGCAGCACTAATATAGTGTTATATAAAAGAAGTAGCTGGCAGAACTAAAGATTTAAATAACGATGAGCGCAATACTCTTTCAAATATGTATTGTAGCTAGTAAAGTGCGTTAATCAACACTTTTCGTGCTAATATTTTGTTTTCTTTGAGAAAATAACCATTTAATTAATCGATGTTTGTTGATGCAGTAAAGCTAAAATAAGACTAAATAGAGAACTAATGTCTATACTTATGGTTCCAAAAATGGTTGAAATGGTTGCTGCAGCACTAAATTGGTATTATAAAAGAAGTAGCTGGCAGAACTAAAGTTTTAAAGAACGATGAGCGCAATACTCTTTCAAATATGTATTGTAGCTAATAAAGTGCGTTAATCGACACTTTTCGTGCTTATATTTTGTTTTCTTTGAGAAAATAACCATTTAATTAATCGATGTTTGTTGATGCAGTAAAGCTAAAATAAGACTAAATAGAGAACAAATGTCTATAGTTATGTTTCCAAAAATGGTTGAAATGGTTGCTGCAGCACAAATATGGTATTATAAAAAAGTAGCTGGCAGAACTACAGTTTTAAAGAACGATGAACGCAATACTCTTTATAATATGTATTGTAGCTAATAAATTGCGTTTATCCACACTTTTTGTGTTTAAATTGTGTTTTCTTTGAGCAAATAAACATTTAATTAATCGATATTTGTTGATGCAGTAAAGCTAACATAAGACTAATGAAAGAACTAATGTCTATATTAATGTTTCAAAGAATGGTTGCTGCAGCACTAATATAGTGCTATAAAAGAAGTAGCTGGCAGAACTAAAGTTTTGAATAACGATGAGCGCAATACTTTTTATAATATTTGTTGTAGCTAATAAAGTGCGTTAATCCACATTTTTTGTGTTTATATTTTGTTTTCTTTGAGAAAACAAACATTAAATTAATCGATGTTTGTTGAAGCAGTAAAGCTAAAAAAAGACTAAAGAAACAACTAATGTCTATAGTAATGTTTCCAAGAATGGTTGCTGCAGCACTAATATAGTACTATAGAAGAAGTAGCTGGCAGAACTACTAGATGAGCGCAATGCTTTTTATAATATGAATTGTAGCTAATAAAGTGCGTTAATCTACACTTTTTGTGATTATATTTTGTTTTCTTTGAGCAAATAAACATTTAATTAATCGTTATTTGTTGATGCAGTAAAACTAACATAAGACTAATGAAAGAACTAATGTCTATATTAATGTTTCCAAGAATGGTTGCTGCAGCACCAATATAGTGCTATAAAAGAAGTAGCTGGCAGAACTAAAGTTTTAAATAACGATGAGCGCAATACTTTTTATAATATTTGTTGTAGCTAATAAAGTGCGTTAATCCACACTTTTTTTGTTTATATTTTGTTTTCTTTGAGAAAATAAACATTTGATTAATCGATGTTTGTTGCTGCATAAAAGTTAAAATAAGACTGAAAAAAGAACTAATGTCTATAGTAATGTTTCCAAGAATGGTTACTGCAGCACTAATATAGTGCTATAGAAGAAGTAGCTGGCAGAACTACTAGATGAGCGCAATCCTTTTTATAATATGAATTGTAGCTAATAAAGTGTGTTAATCTACACTTTTTGTGATTATATTTTGTTTTCTTTGAGCAAATAAACATTTAATTAATAGATATTTGTTGATGCAATAAAGCTAACATAAGACTAATGAAAGAACTAATGTCTATATTAATGTTTCCAAGAATGGTTGCTGCAGCACCAATATAGTGCTATAAAAGAAGTAGCTGGCAGAACTAAAGTTTTAAAGAACGATGGGCGCAATACTCTTTATAATATGTATTGTAGCTAATAAAGTGCGGTAGTCCACACTAAATGTGTTTATATTTTGTTTTCTTTGAGAAAATAACCATTTAATTAATCGCTGTTTGTTGATGCAGTAAAGCTAAAATAAGACTCAATAGAGAACTAATGTCTATAGTTATGTTTCCAAAAATGGTTGAAATGGTTGCTGCAGCACTAATATGGTATTATAAAAGAAGTAGCTGGCAGAACTACAGTTTTAAAGAACGATAAACGCAATACTATTTATAATATGTATTGTAGCTAATAAAGTGCTTGAATCCACACCTTTTGTGTTTAAATTTTGTTTTATTTGAGCAAAAAACATTTAATTAATCGATATTTGTTGATGCAGTAAAGGTAACATAATACTAAAGAAAGAACTAATGTCTATATTAATGTTACCAAGAATGGTTGCTGCAGCACTAATATAGTGCTATGAAAGAAGTAGCTGGCAGAACTAAAGCTTTAAAGAATGATGATTTTTATAATTTTAATTGTAGCAAAAAAAGTGCGTTAATCTACACTTTTTGTGTTTATATTTTGTTTTATTTGAGCAAATAAACATTTAATTAATCGATGTTTGTTGATGCAGTAAAGCTATAATAAGACTATAGAAACAACTAATGTCTATAGTAATGTTTCCAAGAATGGTTGCTGCAGCACTATTATAGTGCTATAAAAGGAGTAGCTGGCAGAACTAAAGTTTTAAAGAACAATGAGCGCAATACTCTTTATAATTTGAACTATAGCTGATAAAGTGCGTTAATCCACACATTTTGTGTTTATATTCTGTTTTCATTGAGCAAATAAACATTTAATTAAACGATGTTTGTTGATGCAGTAAAGCTAAAATAAGACTAAAGAAACAAGTAATGTCTATAGTAATGTTTCCAAGAATGGTTGCTGCAGCACTAACATAATGCTATAAAAGAAGTAGCTGGCTGAACTAAAGTTTTAAATAACGATGAGCGCAATACTTTTTATAATATGTGTTGTAGCTAATAAAGTGCGTTAATCCACAATTTTTTGCGTATATATTTTGTTTTCTTAGCGAAAAAAAACATTTAATTAATCGATGTTTGTTGATGCAGTAAAGCTAACATAAAAATAAAGAAAGAACTAATGTCTATATTAATATTACCAAGAATGGTTGCTGCAGCACTACTATAGTGCCATAAAAGAAGTAGCTGGCAGAAATAAAATTTTAAAGAACGATGAGTGCAATACTCTTTATATTATGAATTGTAGCTAATAAAGTGTGTTAATCCACACTTTTTGTGTTTTTATTTTGTTTTCTTTGAGTAAATAAACATTTAATTAATAGATGTTTGTTGATGCAGTAAAGCTAACATGAAAATAAAGAAAGAACTAATGTCTATAGTAATGTTTCCAAGAATGGTTGCTGCAGCACTACTATAGTGCCATAAAAGAAGTAGCTGGCAGAACTAAAATTTTAGAGAACGATGAGTGCAATACTCTTTATATTATGAATTGTAGCTAATAAAGTGCGTTAATCCACACTTTTTGTGTTTTTATTTTGTTTTCTTTGAGGAAATAAATATTTAATTAATTGATGTTTGTTGATGCAGTAAAGCTAACATAAAGCTAAAGAAAGAACTAATGTCTATATTAATATTTCCAAGAATGGTTGCTGCAGCACTAATTTAGTGCTATAAAAGAAGACGCTGGCAGAACTAAAGTTTTAAAGAACGATTAGTGCAATACTCTTTATAATATGAATTGTAGGTAATAAAGTGCGTTAATCGACACTTTTAGTGTTTATATTTTGTTTTCTTTGAGAAAATAAACATTTAATTAATCGATGTTTGTTGATGCAGTAAAGTTAAAATGAGACTAAATAGAGAACTAATGTCTATAGTTATGTTTCCAAGAATGGTTTTTGAAGCACTAATATAGAGCTATAAAAGAAGTAGCTGGCAGAACTAAAGTTTTAAAGAACGATGATTTTTATAATATTAATTGTAGCAAATAAAGTGCATTAATCCACAATTTTTGTGTATATATTTTGTTTTCTTTGAGCAAATAAACAATAAAATTAATCGATGTTTGTTGATGCAGTAAAGCTAAAATAAGACCAAAGAAACAACTAATGTCTATAGTAATGTTTCCAAGAATGGTTGCTGCAGCACTAATATAGTGCCATTTAAGAAGTAGCTGGCAGAACTAAAGTTTTAAAGAACGATGAGTGCAATACTCTTTATATTATGAACTGTAGCTAATAAATTGCGTTAATCCACACTTTTTGTGTTTTTATTTTGTTTTCTTTGAGTAAATAAACATTTAATTAATCGATGTTTGTTGATGCAGTAAAGCGAAAATAAGACTAAAGAAACAACTAATGTCTATAGTAATGTTTCCAAGAATTTTTGCTGCAGCACTAATATAGTGCCATTTAAGAAGTAGCTGGCAGAACTAAAGTTTTAAAGAACGATGAGCGCAATACTCTTTATAATATGTATTGTAGCTAATAAAGTGCGTTAATCCACTTTATTTGTTTTTATATTTTGCTTTCTTTGAGAAAACAAACATTAAATTAATCGATGTTTGTTGAAGCAGTAAAGCTAAAAAAAGACTAAAGAAACAACTAATGTCTATAGTAATGTTTCCAAGAATGGTTGCTGCAGCACTAATATAGTGCTATAAAAGAAGTAGCTGGCAGAACTACTAGATGAGCGCAATGCTTTTTATAATATGAAATGTAGCTAATAAAGTGCGTTAATCTACACTTTTTGTGATTATATTTTGTTTTCTTTGAGCAAATAAACATTTAATTAATCGATGTTTTGTTGATGCAGTAAAGGTAACATAATACTAAAGAAAGAACTAATGTCTATAGTAATGTTTCCAAGAATGGTTGCAGCAGCACTAATATAGTGCTATAAAAGAAGTAGCTGGCAGAACTAAAGTTTTAAAGAACGATGAGCGCAATACTCTTTCAAATATGAATTGTGGGTAATTAAGTGCGTTAATCCACCCTTTTCGTGCTTATATTTTGTTTTCTTTGAGAAAATAAACATTTAATTAATCAAAGTTTGTTGATGCAGTAAAGCTAAAATAAGACTAAAGAAACAACTAATGTCTATAGTAATGTTTCCAAGAATGGTATTATAAAAGAACTAGTATGGTATTATAAAAGAAGTAGCTGGCAGAACTAAAGTTTTAAATAACGATGAGCGCAATACTTTTTATAATATTTGTTGTAGCTAATAAAGTGCGTTAATTCACAGTTTTTGTGTTTATATTTTGTTTTCTTTGAGAAAATAAACATTTAATTAATCGATGTTTGTTGCTGCATAAAAGCTAAAATAAGACTAAAGAAACAACTAATGTCTATAGTAATGTTTCCAAGAATGGTTGGTGCAGCACTAATATAGTGCTATAAAAGAAGTAGCTGGCAGAACTAAAGTTTTATATAGCGATGAGCGCAATACTTTTTATAATATTTATTGTAGCTAATAAAGTGCGTTAATTCACAGTTTTTGTGTTTATATTTTGTTTTCTTTGAGAAAATAAACATTTAATTAATCGATGTTTGTTGCTGCATAAAAGCTAAAATAAGACTAAAGAAACAACTAATGTCTATAGTAATGTTTCCAAGAATGGCTACTGCAGCACTAATATAGTGCTATAAAAGAAGTAGCTGGCAGAACTACTAAATGAGCGCAATGATTTTTATAATATGAATTGTAGCTAATAAAGTGCGTTAATCTACCGTTTTGGTGTTGATATTTTGTTTTCTTTGAGCTAATAAACATTTAATTAATCGATATTTCTTGATGCAGTAAAACTAACAAAAGACTAATGAAAGAACTAATGTCTATATTAATGTTTCCAAGAATGGTATTATAAAAGCACTAGTATGGTATTATAAAAGAAGTAGCTGGCAGAACTAAAGTTTTAAATAACGATGAGCGCAATACTTTTTATAATATTTGTTGTAGCTAATAAAGTGCGTTAATTCACAGTTTTTGTGTTGATATTTTGTTTTCTTTGAGCTAATAAACATTTAATTAATCGATATTTCTTGATGCAGTAAAACTAACATAAGACTAATGAAAGAACTAATGTCTATATTAATGTTTCCAAGAATGGTTGCAGCAGCACTAATATAGTGTTATATAAAAGAAGTAGCTGGCAGAACTAAAGATTTAAATAACAATGATCGCAATACTCTTTCAAATATGTATTGTAGCTAATAAAGTGCGTTAATCAACACTTTTCGTGCTAATAATTTGTTTTCTTTGAGAAAATAACCATTTAATTAATCGATGTTTGTTGATGCAATAAAGCTAAAATAAGACTAAATATAGAACTAATGTCTATAGTTATGTTTCCAAAAATGGTTGAAATGGTTGCTGCAGCACTAATATGGTATTATAAAAGAAGTATCTGGCAGAACTAAAGTTTTAAATAACGATGAGCGCAATACTTTTTATAATATTAGTTGTAGCTAATAAAGTGCGTTAATCCACATTTTATGTGTTTATATTTTGTTTTATTTGAGCAAACAAACACTTAATTAATCGATGTTTGTTGATGCAGTAAAGGTAACATAAGACTATAGAAACAACTAATGTCTATAGTAATGTTTCCAAGAATGGTTGCTGCAGCACTAATATAGTGATATAAAAGAAGTAGCTGGCAGAACTAAAGCTTTAAAGAATGATGATTTTTATAATATTAATTGTAGCAAATAAAGTGCGTTAATCCACACTTTTTGTGTTTATATTTTGTTTTATTTGAGCAACTAAAAATTTAATTAAACGATGTTTGTTGATGCAGTAAAGGTAACATAATACTAAAGAAAGAACTAATGTCTATATTAATGTTACCAAGAATGGTTGCTGCAACACTATTATACTG
This sequence comes from Aurelia coerulea, assembly GCA_039566865.1. NCBI lineage: Eukaryota > Metazoa > Cnidaria > Scyphozoa > Semaeostomeae > Ulmaridae > Aurelia > Aurelia coerulea. Next base: position 16,014,917 of record CM076944.1, read on the forward strand.
CTATAAAAGGAGTAGCTGGCAGAACTAAAGTTTTAAAGAACAATGAGCGCAATACTCTTTATAATTTGAACTATAGCTGATAAAGTGCGTTAATCCACACATTTCGTGTTTATATTTTGTTTTCTTTGAGAAAATAAACATTTAATTAATCGATGTTTGTTGATGCTGTAAAGCTAAATTAAGACTAAAGAAACAACTAATGTCTATAGTAATTTTTCCAAGAATGGTTGCAGCAGCACTAATATAGTGTTATATAAAAGAAGTAGCTGGCAGAACTAAAGATTTAAATAACGATGAGCACAATACTCTTTCAAATATGTATTGTAGCTAATAAAGTGCGTTAATCAACACTTTTTGTGCTAATATTTTGTTTTCTTTGAGAAAATAACCATTTAATTAATCGATGTTTGTTGATGCAATAAAGCTAAAATAAGACTAAATATAGAACTAATGTCTATAGTTATGTTTCCAAAAGTGGTTGGAATGGTTGCTGCAGCACTAATATGGTATTATAAAAGAAGTAGCTGGCAGAACTAAAGTTTTAAATTACGATGAGCGCAATACTTTTCATAATATTTGTTGTAGCTAATAAAGTGCGTTAATCCACATTTTTTGTGTTTATATTTTGTTTTCTTTGAGAAAACAAACATTAAATTAATCGATGTTTGTTGAAGCAGTAAAGCTAAAAAAAGACTAAAGAAACAACTAATGTCTATAGTAATGTTTCCAAGAATGGTTGCTGCAGCACTAATATAGTGCTATAGAAGAAGTAGCTGGCAGAACTACTAGATGAGCGCAATGCTGTTTTTAATATGAATTGTAGCTAATAAAGTGCGTTAATCAACACTTTTTGTGATTATATTTTGTTTTCTTTGAGCAAATAAACATTTAATTAATCGATATTTGTTGATGCAGTAAAGCTAACATAAGACTAATGAAAGAACTAATGTCTATATTAACGTTTCCAAGAATGGTTGCAGCAGCACTAATATAGTGTTATATAAAAGAAGTAGCTGGCAGAACTAAAGATTTAAATAACGATGAGCGCAATACTCTTTCAAATATGTATTGTAGCTAGTAAAGTGCGTTAATCAACACTTTTCGTGCTAATATTTTGTTTTCTTTGAGAAAATAACCATTTAATTAATCGATGTTTGTTGATGCAATAAAGCTAAAATAAGACTAAATATAGAACTAATGTCTATAGTTATGTTTCCAAAAATGGTTGAAATGGTTGCTGCAGCACTAGATTGGTATTATAAAAGAAGTAGCTTGCAGAACTAAAGTTTTAAAGAACGATGATTTTTATAATATTAATTGTAGCAAATAAAGTGCGTTAATCCACACTTTTCGTGCTAATAATTTGTTTTCTTTGAGAAAATAACCATTTAATTAATCGATGTTTGTTGATGCAATAAAGCTAAAATAAGACTAAATATAGAACTAATGTCTATAGTTATGTTTCCAAAAATGGTTGAAATGGTTGCTGCAGCACTAATATGGTATTATAAAAGAAGTATCTGGCAGAACTAAAGTTTTAAATAACGATGAGCGCAATACTTTTTATAATATTAGTTGTAGCTAATAAAGTGCGTTAATCCACATTTTATGTGTTTATATTTTGTTTTATTTGAGCAAACAAACACTTAATTAATCGATGTTTGTTGATGCAGTAAAGGTAACATAAGACTATAGAAACAACTAATGTCTATAGTAATGTTTCCAAGAATGGTTGCTGCAGCACTAATATAGTGATATAAAAGAAGTAGCTGGCAGAACTAAAGCTTTAAAGAATGATGATTTTTATAATATTAATTGTAGCAAATAAAGTGCGTTAATCCACACTTTTTGTGTTTATATTTTGTTTTATTTGAGCAACTAAAAATTTAATTAAACGATGTTTGTTGATGCAGTAAAGGTAACATAATACTAAAGAAAGAACTAATGTCTATATTAATGTTACCAAGAATGGTTGCTGCAACACTATTATACTGCTATAAAAGGAGTAGCTGGCAGAACTAAAGTTTTAAAGAAAAATGAGCGCAATACTCTTTATAATTTGAACTATAGCTGATAAAGTGCGTTAATCCACACATTTCGTGTTTATATTTTGTTTTCTTTGAGAAAATAAACATTTAATTAATCGATGTTTGTTGATGCTGTAAAGCTAAATTAAGACTAAAGAAACAACTAATGTCTATAGTAATTTTTCCAAGAATGGTTGCTGCAGAACTAATATAGTGCTATAAAAGAAGTAGCTGGCAGAACTAAATTTTTAAAGAACGATGAGTGCAATACTCTCTATAATATGAATTGTAGCTAATAAAGTGCGTTAATCCACACTTTTTGTGTTTATATTTTGTTTTCTTTGAGAAAATAAACATTTAATTAATCGATGTTTGTTGATGCTGTAAAGCTAAATTAAGACTAAAGAAACAACTAATGTCTATAGTAATTTTTCCAAGAATGGTTGCAGCAGCACTAATATAGTGTTATATAAAAGAAGTAGCTGGCAGAACTAAAGATTTAAATAACGATGAGCACAATACTCTTTCAAATATGTATTGTAGCTAATAAAGTGCGTTAATCAACACTTTTCGTGCTAATATTTTGTTTTCTTTGAGAAAATAACCATTTAATTAATCGATGTTTGTTGATGCAATAAAGCTAAAATAAGACTAAATATAGAACTAATGTCTATAGTTATGTTTCCAAAAGTGGTTGGAATGGTTGCTGCAGCACTAATATGGTATTATAAAAGAAGTAGCTGGCAGAACTAAAGTTTTAAATTACGATGAGCGCAATACTTTTCATAATATTTGTTGTAGCTAATAAAGTGCGTTAATCCACATTTTTTGTGTTTATATTTTGTTTTCTTTGAGAAAACAAACATTAAATTAATCGATGTTTGTTGAAGCAGTAAAGCTAAAAAAAGACTAAAGAAACAACTAATGTCTATAGTAATGTTTCCAAGAATGGTTGCTGCAGCACTAATATAGTGCTATAGAAGAAGTAGCTGGCAGAACTACTAGATGAGCGCAATGCTGTTTTTAATATGAATTGTAGCTAATAAAGTGCGTTAATCAACACTTTTTGTGATTATATTTTGTTTTCTTTGAGCAAATAAACATTTAATTAATCGATATTTGTTGATGCAGTAAAGCTAACATAAGACTAATGAAAGAACTAATGTCTATATTAACGTTTCCAAGAATGGTTGCAGCAGCACTAATATAGTGTTATATAAAAGAAGTAGCTGGCAGAACTAAAGATTTAAATAACGATGAGCGCAATACTCTTTCAAATATGTATTGTAGCTAGTAAAGTGCGTTAATCAACACTTTTCGTGCTAATATTTTGTTTTCTTTGAGAAAATAACCATTTAATTAATCGATGTTTGTTGATGCAATAAAGCTAAAATAAGACTAAATATAGAACTAATGTCTATAGTTATGTTTCCAAAAATGGTTGAAATGGTTGCTGCAGCACTAGATTGGTATTATAAAAGAAGTAGCTTGCAGAACTAAAGTTTTAAAGAACGATGATTTTTATAATATTAATTGTAGCAAATAAAGTGCGTTAATCCACACTTTTTGTGTTTATATTTTGTTTTCTTTGAACAAATAAACATTTAATTAATCGATGTTTGTTGATGCAGTAAAGCTAAAATAAGACCAAAGAAAGATCTAATGTCTATAGTAATTTTTCCAAGAATGGTTGCTGCAGCACTAACGTAGTGCTATAAAAGAAGTAGCTGGCAGAACTAAAGTTTTTAAGAACGATGATTTTTATAATATGAATTGTAGCAAATATAGTGCGTTAATCCACACTTTTTGTGTTTATATTTCGTTTTATTTGAGCAAATAAAAATTTAATTAAACGATGTTTGTTGATGCAGTAAAGGTAACATAATACTAAAGAAAGAACTAATGTCTATATTAATGTTACCAAGAATGGTTGCTGCAACACTATTATACTGCTATAAAAGGAGTAGCTGGCAGAACTAAAGTTTTAAAGAACAATGAGCGCAATACTCTTTATAATTTGAACTATAGCTGATAAAGTGCGTTAATCCACACATTTCGTGTTTATATTTTGTTTTCTTTGAGAAAATAAACATTTAATTAATCGATGTTTGTTGATGCTGTAAAGCTAAATTAAGACTAAAGAAACAACTAATGTCTATAGTAATTTTTCCAAGAATGGTTGCTGCAGAACTAATATAGTGCTATAAAAGAAGTAGCTGGCAGAACTAAATTTTTAAAGAACGATGAGTGCAATACTCTCTATAATATGAATTGTAGCTAATAAAGTGCGTTAATCCACACTTTTTGTGTTTATATTTTGTTTTCTTTGAGAAAATAAACATTTAATTAATCGATGTTTGTTGATGCTGTAAAGCTAAATTAAGACTAAAGAAACAACTAATGTCTATAGTAATTTTTCCAAGAATGGTTGCAGCAGCACTAATATAGTGTTATATAAAAGAAGTAGCTGGCAGAACTAAAGATTTAAATAACGATGAGCACAATACTCTTTCAAATATGTATTGTAGCTAATAAAGTGCGTTAATCAACACTTTTCGTGCTTATATTTTGTTTTCTTTGAGAAAATAACCATTTAATTAATCGATGTTTGTTGATGCAATAAAGCTAAAATAAAACTAAATATAGAACTAATGTCTATAGTTATGTTTCCAAAAGTGGTTGGAATGGTTGCTGCAGCACTAATATGGTATTATAAAAGAAGTAGCTGGCAGAACTAAAGTTTTAAATTACGATGAGCGCAATACTTTTTATAATATTTGTTGTAGCTAATAAAGTGCGTTAATCCACATTTTTTGTGTTTATATTTTGTTTTCTTTGAGAAAACAAACATTAAATTAATCGATGTTTGTTGAAGCAGTAAAGCTAAAAAAAGACTAAAGAAACAACTAATGTCTATAGTAATGTTTCCAAGAATGGTTGCTGCAGCACTAATATAGTGCTATAGAAGAAGTAGCTGGCAGAACTACTAGATGAGCGCAATGCTTTTTTTAATATGAATTGTAGCTAATAAAGTGCGTTAATCAACACTTTTTGTGATTATATTTTGTTTTCTTTGAGCAAATAAACATTTAATTAATCGATATTTGTTGATGCAGTAAAGCTAACATAAGACTAATGAAAGAACTAATGTCTATATTAACGTTTCCAAGAATGGTTGCTGCAGCACTAATATAGTGTTATATAAAAGAAGTAGCTGGCAGAACTAAAGATTTAAATAACGATGAGCGCAATACTCTTTCAAATATGTATTGTAGCTAGTAAAGTGCGTTAATCAACACTTTTCGTGCTAATATTTTGTTTTCTTTGAGAAAATAACCATTTAATTAATCGATGTTTGTTGATGCAATAAAGCTAAAATAAGACTAAATATAGAACTAATGTCTATAGTTATGTTTCCAAAAATGGTTGAAATGGTTGCTGCAGCACTAGATTGGTATTATAAAAGAAGTAGCTTGCAGAACTAAAGTTTTAAAGAACGATGATTATTATAATATTAATTGTAGCAAATAAAGTGCGTTAATCCACACTTTTTGTGTTTATATTTTGTTTTCTTTGAGCAAATAAACATTTAATTAATCGATGTTTGTTGATGCAGTAAAGGTAACATAATACTAAAGAAAGAACTAATGTATATATTAATGTTACCAAGAATGGTTGCTGCAGCACTATTATAGTGCTATAAAAGAAGTAGCTGGCAGAACTAAAGTTTTAAAGAACGATGAGTGCAATACTCTTTATAAAATGAATTGTAGCTAATAAAGCATAGATAAATTTTGTTTCGCTCTATTTTGATGCTTTGTTTACATAAATCATTCAGCCAATCACAACGCTCCGATTTTTTCTTGTGTGTTTACTTCTTCTCCGGTGTTCGTCAGAAGCTGTGGGGAAAACCCGCAGAAACCACTCGTGGGTATTTTCATCGCGACGAACATATACTTTCGCAAAAATAGAAAATATTTTGACATGACTTTAATAGATATATTTTCGAAAGATTTACCCAAGCACTAAGCTATGACTTCCATAGTTTTCTCGCGATGCCCCAGAAAATTCATGTTTTTTTCAGTTTATTCTCCCATTCAAGAAGAGACGGAGATTGCCTAGGCCCATTCGAGAAGGCTCACAAAAAGTGAAAAATACACTCTGGAAATCTCAGACCTGTCCACCCTAGCGTTATTCAGAGCGTGAAAGGCACTATTCCCACCTTTTTCACATATTTCAATCAATTCTGAGCCTCCGCGCACCTACCACCCAAACAAACTGTTGTTTTTGGCAGTGTGGCTTCCCTCGCTCCGCGGATGGCGGGAAAATATGGAAAAGAGGACAATCTCTCCCTGATGAAGACAAAAGTTTTGAATTATGGCGGGAAGGAAAAACAGCTGATTACAAGCATTTTCGTCGATACGCATCGGATTGTTATGGAAAATCGTTGTGTTGGACTTATTCAAAGTATGTTTCTTCACAAGATTTGGAAAATGCCACTTCGAATTGTCTCTCAACGAGCTTGTGAAATTGTCTGAGCCTGCAACACAGATGCTGATCTTTGGTTTTCAATGGTTTCAAGTGAATAAATTGTTAGGCCACTTTGTTGGCATGAAGCCTCTCACAAAGTCGCTCTATTTCACGGGATTTCAAGCAAGTCAAGGGGAGATCCCCTCATCTTCTTTTCCCCAGGGGCAGGGGTAGCCAATGAATGAAGACTGGTGGGGTTTCTTTTGTTCTGAGGAGCGTTTTGGCGCGAAATCTGTGCGTTTTGGCGCGAATCCTGGTTCTCCCCCTCCTCTTTGCTGCATCCTTTTGCTAGTGTGCCATTTCTTCTTGACGACGTTGGTTTGAAAATTGAAGTATTTCATGTTGATTTTTGTTACGATATGCTAATTTGAGATGGGGAGATTTAAGAAGGCATGCAGCAACCCACTTCATAAAGTTTGGTGGCCTGAAATTATTGTAGACAAGCTGAAAATCCCGAAATATCAGTATATGAAGAAAATAAGAGAACTCGCTGAGTCAAATGGCCTCCAAAGCCACAAGATACGCCATGTCTGCATTAAATGTCTGGAATATGTCGAAAGCAAACGTTATGGAAAAGTCTCTTTGTCAGAAGAAGCATCTCCTTCTGAAAGTCTAATGGAGGTGGAGGTATGAATTTACAGAAACTTTTCCACCTTCTGAAACCTCCAACAAATTTGCACACACGTTCAAAAATTCTTGTCAAATTCTAACGAGGAGTGTTGTAAACAGTTTAAATCTTGAAAACATTGCTTTTACTAAATCATTCATTCAATTTGTGAAAGGAGCAACCATTATTGATCACTATATGCAACAATGATTTGATAAATGCATGTTCTTTGAAAAATAGGGAGAAAAATTCATAAATTTTCCAAATTGGGGAGAATATGTCCTCCAAAATCCTTCCCCTGATGCAGCCTCTAGGGTATGCTGCTGCCTCCAATACTTGTTACAAATGACAAATTGGTTATAAATATTGAATACTGTATGATAGCCTGCCAAAAATTTAATGTTGCAAGGATAGAATATGCCTTTTCTGCTGAATTTACCTTTGTTTCAACTCTAACACTTGTTGACATGGCACTTTTTTAGAAAATTTGCATTTTATTTTGATCCCTGTAGGAACTTGAGAATGATCAAATGGAAGTCTCTGATGAAGAAGGCAATGAAGAAGGCATTGCTCCATCACAGTCAACAGTCTTTTCTGAAAGAACTTTCACATTAAGCTCTCCAAGCCAAAAGCTTTGGCTAAGTTCTCAAGAAACAAATACAGCAGACTTTGATTCAGAAAAACAAGATTCAGAGCCTAGCTCTTCAAATATGAACGAAAAAGAGTTTTTGTATTGCCCTGAAATTGATGCAGAAGTGTTGCTTGAAGGAGAAAATGTAGTTGTGTCCAAAGAAGCATTTGATAAGTTGATGAAAAGAATGTCATCACATTGTGATCTAAAGGAAGAAGTTTCACGCCTGAGAGCACATTGCTTTGAGAAATTTGGAAAAAGAGGAAATCCAGTCTCTGATCCTGCTCAATTTAAAGAGCTTTGTAAAAATGCAGGAGCAAATAATATTTTTGATGCATTGTTGAATGCCATGACAACGGAAAGGCAGTCAGACAATCGAAAAAGTTTGAATGAATTACGGGCCATGTCAATAATTTATACGTTAATATATGGCCAGTCGCAGCAAGCCAATTGGTTTCAGGTAGCTACCACCAGAACACTGAAGGGTCTTGGTGTTTCAGATAGGGGGGTTGAGGCCCTGCGGAACATGGGATTGGCAGCACACCCAGTAACAGTCTCAACGGTAGCCAAGGAGATAGCAGCAGACCACCTAGAAAGTGTTAAGCAAGTTTTTGATGATGCTGTAAAAGAAAAAAAGTTTATTGCAATTTTCATTGATGACTACCACAACATTCACACACATCACAGACCATCCACTTCCAAACAAACACAAGTTTTACACATGGCTACACTACTCATTAAAGTTTTTCCCACAGTTGCTGCAATAGATCACCAAGAATTGCAAGTTAATGATCCTAAGCCAGTAAATACTGATCTGATTAAAAGATTACTAGCCAACAAAATGAGTCTACTATCAAAAACATATGTGGACACCATGCCTGACTGGTTGCAGACAAAGTTCTACGACCCTGAATCAGAGCGTCATCGTTTGTTGATTCATGATTATCAGCAACTTGAGGCCAGAGAATTGCGATCAATGAAGAACTGTAAGTTAGTTGATTGTATAGAACTGCCCCTGAAGTCGTATGATAATTTCCTTGAAGCGCTAAAGACCATACTGGAAAATGGACTTTCAACATACTTGGAACACTTTGTTGTACCATTTATTGGTGATTGGCCAGCTCAATTCTATGTTAGGCAAATGGTCTACAAGGAGCAGGCTTTAAGTAACCTTGTCCCATTCATTGGTCCTCTTCATATCTCTCTGAATGCTCGAGAAATTATCTTGATGAAATTCCACAAGATTTTCTCAGATCTTTATGCATTTTTATTCAGTGGGGCAAAGGCTTTAGCTATGAAACCAAAGCCATGGCGTGTCTCTTTCTTGCTTGAAATTATGTATGGAGGATGGACTGTTGTCAGAGATCAGATCTTGGGTGTCTTTGCAAATTCAAAAGACGTTGAATTTCTTACTTTGGTAAACCTTCTGGATACCTACATCCCTTTGAGCTTAAGCATCTATTCTGTCATCTTCAAGAATAACATGTCAGACTTGTACTATGACTCGCTTCTTCGTTGCTGGATTATGTTTGCTGTCTTTCGACGTAGACATTATGACAAGGCTCCATTGATTGGTCTTTCCAACATTGAGCACTGGAAAACCTCTGATCACCCAATTCTAACAGCTATCTCTTCCTCTCTTTCTGCCTTTGACGAATACCCAGTGGAGAATTTTCATTCACTTCTAAGAGCACGCACTAAAGAAATAGATGATGCAAAGAAAATTAATTTAGCAGCAAGAGAAATTGATGCCAGGAAACATGAACTGCATGACTTTCACACAACCTTCGTCCCAAGCAAGAAATATTCATATAGCAAAAAGAAGATACAGGCCTTGAAACTGAGAGCAGCAGAATTTTTAACAAAAAAGTTTGGATGCTTAATTGCAAATCCTGGGCAAGCTAAGCAGGTGTCAAAAAATGACAAAAAACAACAAAAAACAACAAAATGGAAGCTTCCAAATTTATTTGGTTCAGAGAAAGTTATGAAGAATGAAGTTCTCCCTCTTGGATACTTATCCCCATGTTCCCAACCTGATCCATTACGGTAAGCTTAAGTTTTAAGTACTATACATTATCAGATGGTTTATATTGATGCAATCAAAGCGCTCCTCAGATCATCCCCTTTCCATTTGCAGAATTCTTGTAAAACTTTAGATAATTAGGTGTCAAAGGTGTTTTAAATAAGATTTGGCATGCACTTATTTTTCCCTTGGAAAACTATAAGAAAGAAACTATGCTGGATTAGCCTGCACGCAGCCTCAGCCCCTCCTTGAAGGAAAAGTAGAAAACTTGTCAGAAAATCTTTCCTTTGAGGAGGAGTAGAGGCTGTGCACAGGCTATGCTAGATGCAACCAGAGACCCATTTGAATTTGAGACACTTTTTAAATTTGGCTATAATAGCAAATTGTTTTCAAACAAAGGGTTTGCTACCAATCTGAATAGCATCAAAAAGAATATTTTTTGTTTATGATTTATGATATTATGTTTATGATGTTGATAAACCCTACACACAATTTTAAGAATTCAGCCTAACTCAAAATAGAGAAACCCAGTATAACAAAGCCCATATCCAAATTCCTTATACAAAATGAGTCTGACAGTGAAATTAACACACGCTCACACAACACACAAAGATCCCTATTTGGAAAAGATTTGCAGAATAACTTCACAACTTCTTCCCAAAAGGCTGATACCAAGTTGAAAATTTCTGGGGTTTGGGTTACTTGCTTGTTTGTAGACTTGTAAAATATAATTGGCTGTGGCATACTGTACTTCCTATGTCTTTTGTTGTACATTACAACAAAAGACATATAGCAAGTAACAAAAAACTCCAACAACATCACCCATGCCTTTCTTTCTTAATCATTAAACTGTTTCCTATGCTTTCAGACCTTATCTTTCAGACCTTTCATTGCATGGATTGCAATAAAATAACTGAGCAAATTATTGATGACATATGTTTGACAAACAAAATTCCCTATTCTTCTGTGTATTTCAATTTGTGGTACGCATTCAGAAAACGTTCAGATGCTCTATTCTGCCTTAGAAAATGTGACAAACCTGCTTGTGAAAATCAGAGCCCATTATGGCGTGTTTTCAGAGGATGCGGCCATTCATTCCATGTTGAATGCATCGTGCCTGAGATTAGCAAGTGTCCTTCCTGTGAAAAAGCAATACTCCAGAGCCTAGAACATTTAGCAAAGACTGCAAATGATGCTGTTTTCAACATCGCCAGTACTGAAAATGCAGACAAGGACGACGACCAAGAGCAGGGAAAGGCCGATGAGCCAGTTCAGGTGGAGAATGCCAATGATGTTGCTGAGCTTCAACAGGAAATTGATTCGTTTGACGAGAACGAGTGTCAGAAGGTGGAGAAAATGTTTGCAGAGATTTGGGGTTGGCAGAGGCACGATGTCTTGCTGCATTGATGTTTGCAAAGACGTCACTGGTATGAAGCATTTACTTGAATGAAATAACTGGCCATGATTATGATTCAAAAAGGTTTAATCCTGCTGTGATTCCTTTGTTTTGATCAGGGAGGGATTGTCCTCTTTTCCATATTTTCCCGCCATCCGCGGAGCGAGGGAAGCCACACTGCCAAAAACAACAGTTTGTTTGGGTGGTAGGTGCGCGGAGGCTCAGAATTGATTGAAATATGTGAAAAAGGTGGGAATAGTGCCTTTCACGCTCTGAATAACGCTAGGGTGGACAGGTCTGAGATTTCCAGAGTGTATTTTTCACTTTTTGTGAGCCTTCTCGAATGGGCCTAGGCAATCTCCGTCTCTTCTTGAATGGGAGAATAAACTGAAAAAACATGAATTTTCCGTGGGCATCGCGAGAAAACTATGGAAGTCATAGCTTAGTGCTTGGGTAAATCTTTCGAAAATATATCTATTAAAGTCATGTCAAAATATTTTCTATTTTTGCGAAAGTATATGTTCGTCGCAATGAAAATACCCACGAGTGGTTTCTGCGGGTTTTCGCCACAGCTTCTGACGAACACCGGAGAAGAAGTAAACACACAAGAAAAAATCGGAGCGTTGTGATTGGCTGAATGATTTATGTAAACAAAGCATCAAAATAGAGCGAAACAAAATTTATCTATGCTAGCTAATAAAGTGTGTTAAACCACAATTTTTGTGTATATATTTTGTTTTCTTTGAGAAAATAAACATTTAATTAATCGATGTTTGTTGATGCAATAAAGCTAAAATAAGACTAAATATAGAACTAATGTCTATAGTTATGTTTCCAAAAATGGTTGAAATGGTTGCTGCAGCACTAATATGGTATTATAAAAGAAGTAGCTGGCAGAACTAAAGTTTTAAATAACGATGAGCGCAATACTTTTTATAATATTTGTTGTAGCTAATAAAGTGCATTAATTCACAGTTTTTGTGTTTATATTTTGTTTTCTTTGAGAAAATAAACATTTAATTAATCGATGTTTGTTGCTGCATAAAAGCTAAAATAAGACTGAAAAAAGAACTAATGTCGATAGTAATGTTTCCTAGAATGGTTATTGCAGCACTAATATAGTGCTATAAAAGAAGTAGCTGGCAGAACTACTAGATGAGCGCAATGATTTTTATAATATGAATTGTAGCTAATAAAGTGCGTTAATCAACAGTTTTTGTGTTGATATTTTGTTTTCTTTGAGCTAATAAACATTTAATTAATCGATATTTCTTGATGCAGTAAAACTAACATAAGACTAATGAAAGAACTAATGTCTATATTAATGTTTCCAAGAATGGTTGCTGCAGAACTAATATAGTGCTATAAAAGAAGTAGCTGGGAGAACTAAATTTTTAAAGAACGATGAGTGCAATACTCTTTATAGTATGAATTGTAGCTAATAATGTGCGTTAATCCACACTTTTTGTGTTTATATTTTGTTTTCTTTGAGCAAATAAACATTTAAATAATCGATATTTGTTGATCCAGTTAAGCTAACATAAGACTAATGAAAGAACTAATGTCTATATTAATGTTTCCAAAAATGGTTGCAGCAGCACTAATATAGTGCTATAAATAAAGTAGCTGGAAGAACTAAAGATTTAAATAACGATGAGCGCAATACTTTTTATAATATGTGTTGTAGCTAATAAAGTGCGTTAATCCACATTTTTTGTGTTTATATTTTGTTTTCTTTGAGAAAATAACCATTTAATTAATCGATGTTTGTTGATGCAGTAAAGCTAAAATAAGACTAAATAGAGAACTAATGTCTTTACTTATGGTTCCAAAAATGGTTGAAATGGTTGCTGCAGCACTAAATTGGTATTATAAAAGAAGTAGCAGGCAGAACTAAAGTTTTAAAGAACGATGATTTTTATAATATTAATTGTAGCAAATAAAGTGCTTTAATCCACACTTTTTGTGTTTATATTTTGTTTTCTTTGAGCAAATAAATATTTAATTAATCGATGTTTGTTGATGCAGTAAAGGTAACATAATACTAAAGAAAGAACTAATGTATATATTAATGTTACCAAGAATGGTTGCTGCAGCACTATTATAGTGCTATAAAAGAAGTAGGTGGCAGAACTAAAGTTTTAAAGAACGATGAGCACAATACTCTTTCAAATATGTATTGTAGCTAATAAAGTGCGTTAATCGACACTTTTCGTGCTTATATTTTGTTTTCTTTGAGAAAATAACCATTTAATTAATCGATGTTTGTTGATGCAGTAAAGCTAAAATAAGACTAAATAGAGAACAAATGTCTATAGTTATGTTTCAAAAAATGGTTGAAATGGTTGCTGCAGCACAAATATGGTATTATAAAATAAGTAGCTGGCAGAACTACAGTTTTAAAGAACAATGAACGCAATACTCTTTATAATATGTATTGTAGCTAATAAATTGCGTTTATCCACACTTTTTGTGTTTAAATTGTGTTTTCTTTGAGCAAATAAACATTTAATTAATCGATATTTGTTGATGCAGTAAAGCTAACATAAGACTAATGAAAGAACTAATGTCTATATTAATGTTTCAAAGAATGGTTGCTGCAGCACTAATATAGTGCTATAAAAGAAGTAGCTGGCAGAACTAAAGTTTTAAATAACGATGAGCGCAATACTTTTTATAATATTTGTTGTAGCTAATAAAGTGCGTTAATCCACATTTTTTGTGTTTATATTTTGTTTTCTTTGAGAAAACAAACATTAAATTAATCGAAGTTTGTTGATGCATAAAAGCTAAAATAAGACTGAAAAAAGAACTAATGTCTATATTAATGTTTCAAAGAATGGTTGCTGCAGCACTAATATAGTGCTATAAAAGAAGTAGCTGGCAGAACTAAAGTTTTAAATAACGATGAGCGCAATACTTTTTATAATATTTGTTGTAGCTAATAAAGTGCGTTAATCCACATTTTTTGTGTTTATATTTTGTTTTCTTTGAGAAAACAAACATTAAATTAATCGAAGTTTGTTGATGCATAAAAGCTAAAATAAGACTGAAAAAAGAACTAATGTCTATAGTAATGTTTCCTAGAATGCTTACTGCAGCACTAATATAGTGCTATAAAAGAAGTAGCTGGCAGAACTACTAGATGAGCGCAATGCTTTTTATAATATGAATTGTAGCTAATAAAGTGCGTTAATCTACACTTTTTGTGTTTATATTTTGTTTTCATTGAGCAAATAAACATTTAATTAATCGATATTTCTTGATGCAGTAAAGCTAACATAAGACTAATGAAAGAACTAATGTCTATATTAATGTTTCCAAGAATGGTTGCAGCAGCACTAATATAGTGCTATAAAAGAAGTAGCTGGCAGAACTTAAGTTTTAAAGAACGATGAGCACAATACTCTTTCAAATATGTATTGTAGCTAATAAAGTGCGTTAATCGACACTTTTCGTGCTTATATTTTGTTTTCTTTGAGAAAATAACCATTTAATTAATCGATGTTTGTTGATGCAGTAAAGCTAAAATAAGACTAAATAGAGAACAAATGTCTATAGTTATGTTTCAAAAAATGGTTGAAATGGTTGCTGCAGCACAAATATGGTATTATAAAATAAGTAGCTGGCAGAACTACAGTTTTAAAGAACGATGAACGCAATACTCTTTATAATATGTATTGTAGCTAATAAATTGCGTTTATCCACACTTTTTGTGTTTAAATTGTGTTTTCTTTGAGCAAATAAACATTTAATTAATCGATATTTGTTGATGCAGTAAAGCTAACATAAGACTAATGAAAGAACTAATGTCTATATTAATGTTTCAAAGAATGGTTGCTGCAGCACTAATATAGTGCTATAAAAGAAGTAGCTGGCAGAACTAAAGTTTTAAATAACGATGAGCGCAATACTTTTCATAATATTTGTTGTAGCTAATAAAGTGCGTTAATCCACATTTTTTGTGTTTATGTTTTGTTTTCTTTGAGAAAACAAACATTAAATTAATCGATGTTTGTTGAAGCAGTAAAGCTAAAAAAAGACTAAAGAAACAACTAATGTCTATAGTAATGTTTCCAAGAATGGTTGCTGCAGCACTAATATAGTGCTATAGAAGAAGTAGCTGGCAGAACTACTAGATGAGCGCAATGCTTTTTATAATATGAATTGTAGCTAATAAAGTGCGTTAATCTACAGTTTTTGTGATTATATTTTGTTTTCTTTGAGCAAATAAACATTTAATTAATCGATATTTGTTGATGCAGTAAAACTAACATAAGACTAATGAAAGAACTAATGTCTATATTAATGTTTCCAAGAATGGTATTATAAAAGCAGTAGTATGGTGTTATAAAAGAAGTTGCTAGCAGAACTAAAGTTTTAAAGAAAGATGAGAGCATTTCTCTTTATAATTTGAATTATAGCTGATAAAGTACGTTAATCCATACTTTTTGTGTTTATATTTTGTTTTCTTTGAGCAAATAAACATTTAATTAATCGATATTTGTTGATGCAGTAAAGCTAACATAAGACTAATGAAAGAACTAATGTCTATATTAATGTTTCAAAGAATGGTTGCTGCAGCACTAATATGGTATTATAAAAGAAGTAGCTGGCAGAACTAAAGTTTTAAATTAAGATGAGCGCAATACTTTTTATAATATTTGTTGTAGCTAATAAAATGCGTTAATCCACATTTTTTGTGTTTATATTTTGTTTTCTTTGAGAAAACAAACATTAAATTAATCGATGTTTGTTGAAGCAGTAAAGCTAAAAAAAGACTAAAGAAACAACTAATGTCTATAGTAATGTTTCCAAGAATGGTTGCTGCAGCACTAATATAGTGCTATAGAAGAAGTAGCTGGCAGAACTACTAGATGAGCGCAATGCTTTTTATAATATGAATTGTAGCTAATAAAGTGCGTTAATCTACACTTTTTGTGATTATATTTTGTTTTCTTTGAGCAAATAAACATTTAATTGATCGATATTTGTTGATGCAGTAAAGCTAACATAAGACTAATGAAAGAACTAATGTCTATATTAATGTTTCCAAGAATGGTTGCAGCAGCACTAATATAGTGTTATATAAAAGAAGTAGCTGGCAGAACTAAAGATTTAAATAACGATGAGCGCAATACTCTTTCAAATATGTATTGTAGCTAGTAAAGTGCGTTAATCAACACTTTTCGTGCTAATATTTTGTTTTCTTTGAGAAAATAACCATTTAATTAATCGATGTTTGTTGATGCAATAAAGCTAAAATAAGACTAAATATAGAACTAATGTCTATAGTTATGTTTCCAAAAATGGTTGAAATGGTTGCTGCAGCACTAGATTGGTATTATAAAAGAAGTAGCTTGCAGAACTAAAGTTTTAAACTACGATGATTTTTATAATATTAATTGTAGCAAATAAAGTGCGTTAATCCACACTTTTTGTGTTTATATTTTGTTTTCTTTGAGCAAATAAACATTTAATTAATCAATGTTTGTTGATGCAGTAAAGGTAACATAATGCTAAAGAAAGAACTAATGTATATATTAATGTTACCAAGAATGGTTGCTGCAGCACTATTATAGTGCTATAAAAGAAGTAGCTGGCAGAACTAAAGTTTTAAAGAACAATGAGTGCAATACTCTTTATAAAATGAATTGTAGCTAATAAAGTGCGTTAATCCACATTTTCTGTGTTTATATTTTGTTTTCTTTGAGAAAATAAACATTTAATTAATCGATGTTTGTTGATGCAATAAAGCTAAAATAAGACTAAATATAGAACTAATGTCTATAGTTATGTTTCCAAAAATGGTTGAAATGGTTGCTGCAGCACTAATATGGTAATATAAAAGAAGTAGCTGGCAGAACTAAAGTTTTAAAGAACGACGATCTTTATAATATTAATTGTAGCAAATAAAGTGCTTTAATCCACACTTTTTGTGTTTAAATTGTGTTTTCTTTGAGCAAATAAACATTTAATTAATCGATATTTGTTGATGCAGTAAAGCTAACATAAGACTAATGAAAGAACTAATGTCTATATTAATGTTTCAAAGAATGGTTTCTGCAGCACTAATATTGTGCTATAAAAGAAGTAGCTGGCAGAACTAAAGTTTTAAATAACGATGAGCGCAATACTTTTTATAATATTTGTTGTAGCTAATAAAGTGCGTTAATCCACATTTTTTGTGTTTATATTTTGTTTTCTTTGAGAAAACAAACATTAAATTAATCGATGTTTGTTGAAGCAGTAAAGCTAAAAAAAGACTAAAGAAACAACTAATGTCTATAGTAATGTTTCCAAGAATGGTTGCTGCAGCACTAATAAAGTGCTATAGAAGAAGTAGCTGGCAGAACTACTAGATGAACGCAATGCTTTTTATAATATGAATTGTAGCTAATAAAGTGCGTTAATCTACACTTTTTGTGATTATATTTAGTTTTCTTTGAGCAAATAAACATTTAATTAATCGATATTTGTTGATGCAGTAAAACTAACATAAGACTAATGAAAGAACTAATGTCTATATTAATGTTACCAAGAATGGTATTATAAAAGCACTAGTATGGTATTATAAAAGAAGTTGCTGGCAGAACTAAAGTTTTAAAGAACAATGAGAGCATTTCTCTTTATAATATGAATTATAGCTGATAAAGTACGTTAATCCATACTTTTTGTGTTTATATTTTGTTTTCTTTGAGCAAATAAACATTTAATTAATCGATATTTGTTGATGCAGTAAAGCTAACATAAGACTAATGAAAGAACTAATGTCTATATTAATGTTTCAAAGAATGGTTTCTGCAGCACTAATATTGTGCTATAAAAGAAGTAGCTTGCAGAACTAAAGTTTTAAAGAACGATGATTTTTATAATATTAATTGTAGCAAATAAAGTGCGTTAATCCACACTTTTTGTGTTTATATTTTGTTTTCTTTGAGCAAATAAACATTTAATTAATCAATGTTTGTTGATGCAGTAAAGGTAACATAATACTAAAGAAAGAACTAATGTATATATTAATGTTACCAAGAATGGTATTATAAAAGCACTAGTATGGTATTATAAAAGAAGTTGCTGGCAGAACTAAAGTTTTAAAGAACGATGAGAGCATTTCTCTTTATAATATGAATTATAGCTGATAAAGTACGTTAATCCATACTTTTTGTGTTTATATTTTGTTTTCTTTGAGCAAATAAACATTTAATTAATCGATATTTTTGATGCAGTAAAGCTAACATAAGACTAATGAAAGAACTAATGTCTATATTAATGTTTCAAAGAATGGTTGCTGCAGCACTAATATGGTATTATAAAAGAAGTAGCTGGCAGAACTAAAGTTTTAAATTACGATGAGCGCAATACTTTTTATAATATTTGTTGTAGCTAATAAAGTGCGTTAATCCACATTTTTTTTGTGTTTATATTTTGTTTTCTTTGAGAAAATAACCATTTAATTTATCGATGTTTGTTGACGCAATAAAGCTAAAATAAGACTAAAAATAGAACTAATGTCTATAGTTATGTTTCCAAAAATGGTTGAAATGGTTGCTGCAGCACTAATATGGTATTATAAAAGAAGTAGCTGGCAGAACTAAAGTTTTAAATAACGATGAGCGCAATACTTTTTATAATATTTGTTGGAGCTAATAAAGTGCATTAATTCACAGTTTTTGTGTTTATATTTTGTTTTCTTTGAGAAAATAAACATTTAATTAATCGATGTTTGTTGCTGCATAAAAGCTAAAATAAGACTGAAAAAAGAACTAATGTCGATAGTAATGTTTCCTAGAATGGTTATTGCAGCACTAATATAGTGCTATAAAAGAAGTAGCTGGCAGAACTACTAGATGAGCGCAATGATTTTTATAATATGAATTGTAGCTAATAAAGTGCGTTAATCAACAGTTTTTGTGTTGATATTTTGTTTTCTTTGAGCTAATAAACATTTAATTAATCGATATTTCTTGATGCAGTAAAACTAACATAAGTCTAATGAAAGAACTAATGTCTATATTAATGTTTCCAAGAATGGTTGCTGCAGCACCAATATAGTGCTATAAAAGAAGTAG
Source organism: Aurelia coerulea (assembly GCA_039566865.1). Lineage (NCBI taxonomy): Eukaryota > Metazoa > Cnidaria > Scyphozoa > Semaeostomeae > Ulmaridae > Aurelia > Aurelia coerulea. The sequence goes on from CM076944.1 coordinate 16,034,203, forward strand.
CTGGCAGAACTAAAGTTTTAAAGAACGATGAGCGCAATACTCTTTATAATATGTATTGTAGCTAATAAAGTGCGTTAATCCACTTTATTTGTTTTTATATTTTGCTTTCTTTGAGAAAACAAACATTTAAATAATCGATGTTTGTTGATGCAGTAAAGCTAAAAAAAACTAAAGAAACAACTAATGTCTATAGTTATGTTTCCAAAAATGGTTGAAATGGTTGCTGCAGCATTAATATGGTATTATAAAAGAAGTAGCTGGCAGAACTACAGTTTTAAAGAACGATGAACGCAATACTATTTATAATATGTGTTGTAGCTAATAAAGTGCTTTAATCCACACTTTTTGTGTTTAAATTTTGTTTTATTTGAGCAAATAAACATTTAATTAATCGATGTTTGTTGATGCAGTAAAGGTAACATAATACTAAAAAAAGAACTAATGTCTATATTAATGTTACCAAGAATGGTTGCTGCAGCACTAATATAGTGTTATGAAAGAAGTAGCTGGCAGAACTAAAGCTTTAAAGAATGATGATTTTTATAATATTAATTGTAGCAAATAAAGTGCGTTAATCCACCCTTTTTGTGTTTATATTTTGTTTTCTTTGAATAAATAAACATTTAATTAAACGATGTTTGTTGATGCAGTAAAGGTAAAATAAGACTAAAGAAACAACTAATGTCTATAGTAATGTTTCCAAGAATGGTTGCTGCAGCACTAACATAATGCTATAAAAGAAGTAGCTGGCAGAACTAAAGTTTTAAATAACGATGAGCACAATACTTTTTATAATATGTGTTGTAGCTAATAAAAAGCGTTAATGTACACTTTTTGTGTTTATATTTTGTTTTCTTTGAGCAAATAAATATTTAATTAAACGATGTTTGTTGATGCAGTAAAGCTAAAATAAGACTAAAGAAACAACTAATGTCTATAGTAATGTTTCCAAGAATGGTTGCTGCAGCACTAACATAATGCTATAAAAGAAGTAGCTGGCAGAACTAAAGTTTTAAATAACGATGAGCGCAATACTTTTTATAATATGTGTTGTAGCTAATAAAGTGCGTTAATCCACATTTTTTGTGTTTATATTTTGTTTTCTTTGAGAAAATAAACATTTAATTAATCGATGTTTGTTGCTGCATAAAAGCTAAAAGAAGACTGAAAAAAGAACTAATGTCTATAGTAGTGTTTCCTAGAATGGTTACTGCAGCACTAATATAGTGCAATAAAAGAAGTAGCTGGCAGAACTACTAGATGAGCGCAATGCTCTTTATAATATGAATTGTAGCTAATAAAGTGCGTTAATCTACACTTTTTGTGTTTATATTTTGTTTTCTTTGAGCAAATAAACATTTAATTAATCGATGTTTGTTGATGCTGTAAAGCTAAATTAAGACTAAAGAAACAACTAATGACTATAGTAATTTTTCCAAGAATTGTTGCTGCAGAACTAATATAGTGCTATAAGAGAAGTAGCTGGCAGAACTAAATTTTTAAAGAACAATGAGTGCAATACTCTTTATAATATGAATTGTAGCTAATAAAGTGCGTTAATCCACACTTTTTGTGTTTATATTTTGTTTTCTTTGAGCAAATAAACATTTAATTAATCGATATTTGTTGATCCAGTAAAGCTAACATAAGATTAATGAAAGAACTAATGTCTATATTAATGTTTCCAAAAATGGTTGCAGCAGCACTAATATAGTGCTATAAAAGAAGTAGCTGGCAGAACTAAAGTTTTAAATAACGATGAGCGCAATACTTTTTATAATATTTGTTGTAGCTAATAAAGTGCGTTAATCCACATTTTTTGTGTTTATATTTTGTTTTCTTTGAGAAAACAAACATTAAATTAATCGATGTTTGTTGAAGCAGTAAAGCTAAAAAAAGACTAAAGAAACAACTAATGTCTATAGTAATGTTTCCAAGAATGGTTGCTGCAGCACTAATATAGTGCTATAGAAGAAGTAGCTGGCAGAACTACTAGATGAGCGCAATGCTTTTTATAATATGAATTGTAGCTAATAAAGTGCGTTAATCTACACTTTTTGTGATTATATTTTGTTTTCTTTGAGCAAATAAACATTTAATTAATCGATATTTGTTGATGCAGTAAAACTAACATAAGACTAATGAAAGAACTAATGTCGATATTAATGTTTCCAAGAATGGTATTATAAAAGCAGTAGTATGGTATTATAAAAGAAGTTGCTAGCAGAACTAAAGTTTTAAAGAACGATGAGAGCATTTCTCTTTATAATATGAATTATAGCTGATAAAGTACGTTAATCCATACTTTTTGTGTTTATATTTTGTTCTCTTTGAGCAAATAAACATTTAATTAATCGATATTTGTTGATGCAGTAAAGCTAACATAAGACTAATGAAAGAACTAATGTCTATATTAATGTTTCAAAGAATGGTTGCTGCAGCACTAATATGGTATTATAAAAGAAGTAGCTGGCAGAACTAAAGTTTTAAATTACGATGAGCGCAATACATTTTATAATATTTGTTGTAGCTAATAAAGTGCGTTAATCCACATTTTTTGTGTTTATATTTTGTTTTCTTTGAGAAAACAAACATTAAATTAATCGATGTTTGTTGAAGCAGTAAAGCTAAAAAAAGACTAAAGAAACAACTAATGTCTATAGTAATGTTTCCAAGAATGGTTGCTGCAGCACTAATATAGTGCTATAGAAGAAGTAGCTGGCAGAACTACTAGATGAGCGCAATGCTTTTTATAATATGAATTGTAGCTAATAAAGTGCGTTAATCTACACTTTTTGTGATTATATTTTGTTTTCTTTGAGCAAATAAACATTTAATTGATCGATATTTGTTGATGCAGTAAAGCTAACATAAGACTAATGAAAGAACTAATGTCTATATTAATGTTTCCAAGAATGGTTATTGCAGCACTAATATAGTGCTATAAAAGAAGTAGCTGGCAGAACTACTAGATGAGCGCAATGATTTTTATAATATGAATTGTAGCTAGTAAAGTGCGTTAATCAACAGTTTTTGTGTTGATATTTTGTTTTCTTTGAGCTAATAAACATTTAATTAATCGATATTTCTTGATGCAGTGAAACTAACATAAGTCTAATGAAAGAACTAATGTCTATATTAATGTTTCCAAGAATGGTTGCTGCAGCACCAATATAGCGCTATAAAAGAAGTAGCTGGCAGAACTAAAGTTTTAAAGAACGATGAGCGCAATACTCTTTATAATATGTATTGTAGCTAATAAAGTGCGTTAATCCACTTTATTTGTTTTTATATTTTGCTTTCTTTGAGAAAACAAACATTTAATTAATCGATGTTTATTGATGCAGTAAAGCTAAAAAAAGACTAAAGAAACAACTAATGTCTATAGTAATGTTTCCAAGAATGGTTATTGCAGCACTAATATAGTGCTATAAAAGAAGTAGCTGGCAGAACTACTAGATGAGCGCAATGATTTTTATAATATGAATTGTAGCTAGTAAAGTGCGTTAATCAACAGTTTTTGTGTTGATATTTTGTTTTCTTTGAGCTAATAAACATTTAATTAATCGATATTTCTTGATGCAGTAAAACTAACATAAGTCTAATGAAAGAACTAATGTCTATATTAATGTTTCCAAGAATGGTTGCTGCAGCACCAATATAGCGCTATAAAAGAAGTAGCTGGCAGAACTAAAGTTTTAAAGAACGATGAGCGCAATACTCTTTATAATATGTATTGTAGCTAATAAAGTGCGTTAATCCACTTTATTTGTTTTTATATTTTGCTTTCTTTGAGAAAACAAACATTTAAATAATCGATGTTTGTTGATGCAGTAAAGGTAACATAATACTAAAGAAAGAACTAATGTCTATATTAATGTTACCAAGAATGGTTGCTGCAGCACTAATATAGTGTTATGAAAGAAGTAGCTGGCAGAACTAAAGCTTTAAAGAATGATGATTTTTATAATATTAATTGTAGCAAATAAAGTGCGTTAATCCACCCTTTTTGTGTTTATATTTTGTTTTCTTTGAATAAATAAACATTTAATTAAACGATGTTTGTTGATGCAGTAAAGGTAAAATAAGACTAAAGAAACAACTAATGTCTATAGTAATGTTTCCAAGAATGGTTGCTGCAGCACTAACATAATGCTATAAAAGAAGTAGCTGGCAGAACTAAAGTTTTAAATAACGATGAGCACAATACTTTTTATAATATGTGTTGTAGCTAATAAAAAGCGTTAATGTACACTTTTTGTGTTTATATTTTGTTTTCTTTGAGCAAATAAATATTTAATTAAACGATGTTTGTTGATGCAGTAAAGCTAAAATAAGACTAAAGAAACAACTAATGTCTATAGTAATGTTTCCAAGAATGGTTGCTGCAGCACTAACATAATGCTATAAAAGAAGTAGCTGGCAGAACTAAAGTTTTAAATAACGATGAGCGCAATACTTTTTATAATATGTGTTGTAGCTAATAAAGTGCGTTAATCCACATTTTTTGTGTTTATATTTTGTTTTCTTTGAGAAAATAAACATTTAATTAATCGATGTTTGTTGCTGCATAAAAGCTAAAAGAAGACTGAAAAAAGAACTAATGTCTATAGTAGTGTTTCCTAGAATGGTTACTGCAGCACTAATATAGTGCAATAAAAGAAGTAGCTGGCAGAACTACTAGATGAGCGCAATGCTCTTTATAATATGAATTGTAGCTAATAAAGTGCGTTAATCTACACTTTTTGTGTTTATATTTTGTTTTCTTTGAGCAAATAAACATTTAATTAATCGATGTTTGTTGATGCTGTAAAGCTAAATTAAGACTAAAGAAACAACTAATGACTATAGTAATTTTTCCAAGAATTGTTGCTGCAGAACTAATATAGTGCTATAAGAGAAGTAGCTGGCAGAACTAAATTTTTAAAGAACAATGAGTGCAATACTCTTTATAATATGAATTGTAGCTAATAAAGTGCGTTAATCCACACTTTTTGTGTTTATATTTTGTTTTCTTTGAGCAAATAAACATTTAATTAATCGATATTTGTTGATCCAGTAAAGCTAACATAAGATTAATGAAAGAACTAATGTCTATATTAATGTTTCCAAAAATGGTTGCAGCAGCACTAATATAGTGCTATAAAAGAAGTAGCTGGCAGAACTAAAGTTTTAAATAACGATGAGCGCAATACTTTTTATAATATTTGTTGTAGCTAATAAAGTGCGTTAATCCACATTTTTTGTGTTTATATTTTGTTTTCTTTGAGAAAACAAACATTAAATTAATCGATGTTTGTTGAAGCAGTAAAGCTAAAAAAAGACTAAAGAAACAACTAATGTCTATAGTAATGTTTCCAAGAATGGTTGCTGCAGCACTAATATAGTGCTATAGAAGAAGTAGCTGGCAGAACTACTAGATGAGCGCAATGCTTTTTATAATATGAATTGTAGCTAATAAAGTGCGTTAATCTACACTTTTTGTGATTATATTTTGTTTTCTTTGAGCAAATAAACATTTAATTAATCGATATTTGTTGATGCAGTAAAACTAACATAAGACTAATGAAAGAACTAATGTCGATATTAATGTTTCCAAGAATGGTATTATAAAAGCAGTAGTATGGTATTATAAAAGAAGTTGCTAGCAGAACTAAAGTTTTAAAGAACGATGAGAGCATTTCTCTTTATAATATGAATTATAGCTGATAAAGTACGTTAATCCATACTTTTTGTGTTTATATTTTGTTCTCTTTGAGCAAATAAACATTTAATTAATCGATATTTGTTGATGCAGTAAAGCTAACATAAGACTAATGAAAGAACTAATGTCTATATTAATGTTTCAAAGAATGGTTGCTGCAGCACTAATATGGTATTATAAAAGAAGTAGCTGGCAGAACTAAAGTTTTAAATTACGATGAGCGCAATACATTTTATAATATTTGTTGTAGCTAATAAAGTGCGTTAATCCACATTTTTTGTGTTTATATTTTGTTTTCTTTGAGAAAACAAACATTAAATTAATCGATGTTTGTTGAAGCAGTAAAGCTAAAAAAAGACTAAAGAAACAACTAATGTCTATAGTAATGTTTCCAAGAATGGTTGCTGCAGCACTAATATAGTGCTATAGAAGAAGTAGCTGGCAGAACTACTAGATGAGCGCAATGCTTTTTATAATATGAATTGTAGCTAATAAAGTGCGTTAATCTACACTTTTTGTGATTATATTTTGTTTTCTTTGAGCAAATAAACATTTAATTGATCGATATTTGTTGATGCAGTAAAGCTAACATAAGACTAATGAAAGAACTAATGTCTATATTAATGTTTCCAAGAATGGTTATTGCAGCACTAATATAGTGCTATAAAAGAAGTAGCTGGCAGAACTACTAGATGAGCGCAATGATTTTTATAATATGAATTGTAGCTAGTAAAGTGCGTTAATCAACAGTTTTTGTGTTGATATTTTGTTTTCTTTGAGCTAATAAACATTTAATTAATCGATATTTCTTGATGCAGTAAAACTAACATAAGTCTAATGAAAGAACTAATGTCTATATTAATGTTTCCAAGAATGGTTGCTGCAGCACCAATATAGCGCTATAAAAGAAGTAGCTGGCAGAACTAAAGTTTTAAAGAACGATGAGCGCAATACTCTTTATAATATGTATTGTAGCTAATAAAGTGCGTTAATCCACTTTATTTGTTTTTATATTTTGCTTTCTTTGAGAAAACAAACATTTAATTAATCGATGTTTATTGATGCAGTAAAGCTAAAAAAAGACTAAAGAAACAACTAATGTCTATAGTAATGTTTCCAAGAATGGTTATTGCAGCACTAATATAGTGCTATAAAAGAAGTAGCTGGCAGAACTACTAGATGAGCGCAATGATTTTTATAATATGAATTGTAGCTAGTAAAGTGCGTTAATCAACAGTTTTTGTGTTGATATTTTGTTTTCTTTGAGCTAATAAACATTTAATTAATCGATATTTCTTGATGCAGTAAAACTAACATAAGTCTAATGAAAGAACTAATGTCTATATTAATGTTTCCAAGAATGGTTGCTGCAGCACCAATATAGCGCTATAAAAGAAGTAGCTGGCAGAACTAAAGTTTTAAAGAACGATGAGCGCAATACTCTTTATAATATGTATTGTAGCTAATAAAGTGCGTTAATCCACTTTATTTGTTTTTATATTTTGCTTTCTTTGAGAAAACAAACATTTAAATAATCGATGTTTGTTGATGCAGTAAAGGTAACATAATACTAAAGAAAGAACTAATGTCTATATTAATGTTACCAAGAATGGTTGCTGCAGCACTAATATAGTGTTATGAAAGAAGTAGCTGGCAGAACTAAAGCTTTAAAGAATGATGATTTTTATAATATTAATTGTAGCAAATAAAGTGCGTTAATCCACCCTTTTTGTGTTTATATTTCGTTTTCTTTGAATAAATAAACATTTAATTAAACGATGTTTGTTGATGCAGTAAAGCTAAAATAAGACTAAAGAAACAACTAATGTCTATAGTAATGTTTCCAAGAATGGTTGCTGCAGCACTAACATAATGCTATAAAAGAAGTAGCTGGCAGAACTAAAGTTTTAAATAACGATGAGCGCAATACTTTTTATAATATGTGTTGTAGCTAATAAAGTGCGTTAATCCACATTTTTTGTGTTTATATTTTGTTTTCTTTGAGAAAATAAACATTTAATTAATCGATGTTTGTTGCTGCATAAAAGCTAAAAGAAGACTGAAAAAAGAACTAATGTCTATAGTAGTGTTTCCTAGAATGGTCACTGCAGCACTAATATAGTGCAATAAAAGAAGTAGCTGGCAGAACTACTAGATGAGCACAATGCTCTTTATAATATGAATTGTAGCTAATAAAGTGCGTTAATCTACACTTTTTGTGTTTATATTTTGTTTTCTTTGAGCAAATAAACATTTAATTAATCGATGTTTGTTGATGCTGTAAAGCTAAATTAAGACTAAAGAAACAACTAATGACTATAGTAATTTTTCCAAGAATTGTTGCTGCAGAACTAATATAGTGCTATAAGAGAAGTAGCTGGCAGAACTAAATTTTTAAAGAACAATGAGTGCAATACTCTTTATAATATGAATTGTAGCTAATAAAGTGCGTTAATCCACACTTTTTGTGTTTATATTTTGTTTTCTTTGAGCAAATAAACATTTAATTAATCGATATTTGTTGATCCAGTAAAGCTAACATAAGATTAATGAAAGAACTAATGTCTATATTAATGTTTCCAAAAATGGTTGCAGCAGCACTAATATAGTGCTATAAAAGAAGTAGCTGGCAGAACTAAAGATTTAAATAACGATGAGCGCAATACTTTTTATAATATGGGTTGTAGCTAATAAAGTGCGTTAATCCACATTTTTTGGTTTTATATTTTGTTTTCTTTGAGAAAATAACCATTTAATTAATCGATGTTTGTTGATGCAGTAAAGCTAAAATAAGACTAAATAGAGAACTAATGTCTATACTTATGGTTCCAAAAATGGTTGAAATGGTTGCTGCAGCACTAAATTGGTATTATAAAAGAAGTAGCTGGCAGAACTAAAGTTTTAAAGAACGATGATTTTTATAATATTAATTGTAGCAAATAAAGTGCTTTAATCCACACTTTTTGTGTTTATATTTTGTTTTCTTTGAGCAAATAAACATTTAATTAATCGATGTTTGTTGATGCAGTAAAGGTAACATACTACTAAAGAAAGAACTAATGTATATATTAATGTTACCAAGAATGGTTGCTGCAGCACTATTATAGTGCTATAAAAGAAGTAGCTGGCAGAACTAAAGTTTTAAAGAACGATTAGTGCAATACTCTTTATAAAATGAATTGTACCTAATAAAGTGCTTTAATCCACAATTTTTGTGTATATATTTTGTTTTCTTTGAGAAAATAAACATTTAATTAATCGAAGTTTGTTGATGCATAAAAGCTAAAAAAAGACCAAAGAAACAACTAATGTCTATAGTAATGTTTCCAAGAATGGTTGCTGCAGCACTAATATAGTGCTATAGAAGAAGTAGCTGGCAGAACTACTAGATGAGCGCAATGCTTTTTATAATATGAATTGTAGCTAATAAAGTGCGTTAATCTACACTTTTTGTGATTATATTTTGTTTTCTTTGAGCAAATAAACATTTAATTAATCGATATTTGTTGATGCAGTAAAGCTAACATAAGACTAATGAAAGAACTAATGTCTATATTAATGTTTCCAAGAATGGTTGCAGCAGCACTAATATAGTGTTATATAAAAGAAGTAGCTCGCAAAACTAAAGATTTAAATAACGATGAGCGCAATACTCTTTCAAATATGTATTGTAGCTAGTAAAGTGCGTTAATCAACACTTTTCGTGCTAATATTTTGTTTTCTTTGAGAAAATAACCATTTAATTAATCGATGTTTGTTGATGCAATAAAGCTAAAATAAGACTAAATATAGAACTAATCTCTATAGGTATGTTTCCAAAAATGGTTGAAATGGTTGCTGCAGCACTAGATTGGTATTATAAAAGAAGTAGCTGGCAGAACTAAAGTTTTAAAGAACGATGATTTTTATAATATTAAGTGTAGCAAATAAAGTGCGTTAATCCACACTTTTTGTGTTTAAATTGTGTTTTCTTTGAGCAAATAAACATTTAATTAATCGATATTTGTTGATGCAGTAAAGCTAACATAAGACTAATGAAAGAACTAATGTCTATATTAATGTTTCAAAGAATGGTTTCTGCAGCACTAATATTGTGCTATAAAAGAAGTAGCTGGCAGAACTAAAGTTTTAAATAACGATGAGCGCAATACTTTTTATAATATTTGTTGTAGCTAATAAAGTGCGTTAATCCACATTTTTTGTGTTTATATTTTGTTTTCTTTGAGAAAACAAACATTAAATTAATCGATGTTTGTTGAAGCAGTAAAGCTAAAAAAAGACTAAAGAAACAACTAATGTCTATAGTAATGTTTCCAAGAATGGTTGCTGCAGCACTAATAAAGTGCTATAGAAGAAGTAGCTGGCAGAACTACTAGATGAGCGCAATGCTTTTTATAATATGAATTGTAGCTAATAAAGTGCGTTAATCTACACTTTTTGTGATTATATTTAGTTTTCTTTGAGCAAATAAACATTTAATTAATCGATATTTGTTGATGCAGTAAAACTAACATAAGACTAATGAAAGAACTAATGTCTATATTAATGTTACCAAGAATGGTATTATAAAAGCACTAGTATGGTATTATAAAAGAAGTTGCTGGCAGAACTAAAGTTTTAAAGAACAATGAGAGCATTTCTCTTTATAATATGAATTATAGCTGATAAAGTACGTTAATCCATACTTTTTGTGTTTATATTTTGTTTTCTTTGAGCAAATAAACATTTAATTAATCGATATTTGTTGATGCAGTAAAGCTAACATAAGACTAATGAAAGAACTAATGTCTATATTAATGTTTCAAAGAATGGTTTCTGCAGCACTAATATTGTGCTATAAAAGAAGTAGCTTGCAGAACTAAAGTTTTAAAGAACGATGATTTTTATAATATTAATTGTAGCAAATAAAGTGCGTTAATCCACACTTTTTGTGTTTATATTTTGTTTTCTTTGAGCAAATAAACATTTAATTAATCAATGTTTGTTGATGCAGTAAAGGTAACATAATACTAAAGAAAGAACTAATGTATATATTAATGTTACCAAGAATGGTATTATAAAAGCACTAGTATGGTATTATAAAAGAAGTTGCTGGCAGAACTAAAGTTTTAAAGAACGATGAGAGCATTTCTCTTTATAATATGAATTATAGCTGATAAAGTACGTTAATCCATACTTTTAGTGTTTATATTTTGTTTTCTTTGAGCAAATAAACATTTAATTAATCGATATTTTTGATGCAGTAAAGCTAACATAAGACTAATGAAAGAACTAATGTCTATATTAATGTTTCAAAGAATGGTTGCTGCAGCACTAATATGGTATTATAAAAGAAGTAGCTGGCAGAACTAAAGTTTTAAATTACGATGAGCGCAATACTTTTTATAATATTTGTTGTAGCTAATAAAGTGCGTTAATCCACATTTTTTTTGTGTTTATATTTTGTTTTCTTTGAGAAAATAACCATTTAATTTATCGATGTTTGTTGACGCAATAAAGCTAAAATAAGACTAAATATAGAACTAATGTCTATAGTTATGTTTCCAAAAATGGTTGAAATGGTTGCTGCAGCACTAATATGGTATTATAAAAGAAGTAGCTGGCAGAACTAAAGTTTTAAATAACGATGAGCGCAATACTTTTTATAATATTTGTTGGAGCTAATAAAGTGCATTAATTCACAGTTTTTGTGTTTATATTTTGTTTTCTTTGAGAAAATAAACATTTAATTAATCGATGTTTGTTGCTGCATAAAAGCTAAAATAAGACTGAAAAAAGAACTAATGTCGATAGTAATGTTTCCTAGAATGGTTATTGCAGCACTAATATAGTGCTATAAAAGAAGTAGCTGGCAGAACTACTAGATGAGCGCAATGATTTTTATAATATGAATTGTAGCTAATAAAGTGCGTTAATCAACAGTTTTTGTGTTGATATTTTGTTTTCTTTGAGCTAATAAACATTTAATTAATCGATATTTCTTGATGCAGTAAAACTAACATAAGTCTAATGAAAGAACTAATGTCTATATTAATGTTTCCAAGAATGGTTGCTGCAGCACCAATATAGTGCTATAAAAGAAGTAGCTGGCAGAACTAAAGTTTTAAAGAACGATGAGCGCAATACTCTTTATAATATGTATTGTAGCTAATAAAGTGCGTTAATCCACTTTATTTGTTTTTATATTTTGCTTTCTTTGAGAAAACAAACATTTAAATAATCGATGTTTGTTGATGCAGTAAAGCTAAAAAAAACTAAAGAAACAACTAATGTCTATAGTTATGTTTCCAAAAATGGTTGAAATGGTTGCTGCAGCATTAATATGGTATTATAAAAGAAGTAGCTGGCAGAACTACAGTTTTAAAGAACGATGAACGCAATACTATTTATAATATGTGTTGTAGCTAATAAAGTGCTTTAATCCACACTTTTTGTGTTTAAATTTTGTTTTATTTGAGCAAATAAACATTTAATTAATCGATGTTTGTTGATGCAGTAAAGGTAACATAATACTAAAAAAAGAACTAATGTCTATATTAATGTTACCAAGAATGGTTGCTGCAGCACTAATATAGTGTTATGAAAGAAGTAGCTGGCAGAACTAAAGCTTTAAAGAATGATGATTTTTATAATATTAATTGTAGCAAATAAAGTGCGTTAATCCACCCTTTTTGTGTTTATATTTTGTTTTCTTTGAATAAATAAACATTTAATTAAACGATGTTTGTTGATGCAGTAAAGGTAAAATAAGACTAAAGAAACAACTAATGTCTATAGTAATGTTTCCAAGAATGGTTGCTGCAGCACTAACATAATGCTATAAAAGAAGTAGCTGGCAGAACTAAAGTTTTAAATAACGATGAGCACAATACTTTTTATAATATGTGTTGTAGCTAATAAAAAGCGTTAATGTACACTTTTTGTGTTTATATTTTGTTTTCTTTGAGCAAATAAATATTTAATTAAACGATGTTTGTTGATGCAGTAAAGCTAAAATAAGACTAAAGAAACAACTAATGTCTATAGTAATGTTTCCAAGAATGGTTGCTGCAGCACTAACATAATGCTATAAAAGAAGTAGCTGGCAGAACTAAAGTTTTAAATAACGATGAGCGCAATACTTTTTATAATATGTGTTGTAGCTAATAAAGTGCGTTAATCCACATTTTTTGTGTTTATATTTTGTTTTCTTTGAGAAAATAAACATTTAATTAATCGATGTTTGTTGCTGCATAAAAGCTAAAAGAAGACTGAAAAAAGAACTAATGTCTATAGTAGTGTTTCCTAGAATGGTTACTGCAGCACTAATATAGTGCAATAAAAGAAGTAGCTGGCAGAACTACTAGATGAGCGCAATGCTCTTTATAATATGAATTGTAGCTAATAAAGTGCGTTAATCTACACTTTTTGTGTTTATATTTTGTTTTCTTTGAGCAAATAAACATTTAATTAATCGATGTTTGTTGATGCTGTAAAGCTAAATTAAGACTAAAGAAACAACTAATGACTATAGTAATTTTTCCAAGAATTGTTGCTGCAGAACTAATATAGTGCTATAAGAGAAGTAGCTGGCAGAACTAAATTTTTAAAGAACAATGAGTGCAATACTCTTTATAATATGAATTGTAGCTAATAAAGTGCGTTAATCCACACTTTTTGTGTTTATATTTTGTTTTCTTTGAGCAAATAAACATTTAATTAATCGATATTTGTTGATCCAGTAAAGCTAACATAAGATTAATGAAAGAACTAATGTCTATATTAATGTTTCCAAAAATGGTTGCAGCAGCACTAATATAGTGCTATAAAAGAAGTAGCTGGCAGAACTAAAGTTTTAAATAACGATGAGCGCAATACTTTTTATAATATTTGTTGTAGCTAATAAAGTGCGTTAATCCACATTTTTTGTGTTTATATTTTGTTTTCTTTGAGAAAACAAACATTAAATTAATCGATGTTTGTTGAAGCAGTAAAGCTAAAAAAAGACTAAAGAAACAACTAATGTCTATAGTAATGTTTCCAAGAATGGTTGCTGCAGCACTAATATAGTGCTATAGAAGAAGTAGCTGGCAGAACTACTAGATGAGCGCAATGCTTTTTATAATATGAATTGTAGCTAATAAAGTGCGTTAATCTACACTTTTTGTGATTATATTTTGTTTTCTTTGAGCAAATAAACATTTAATTAATCGATATTTGTTGATGCAGTAAAACTAACATAAGACTAATGAAAGAACTAATGTCGATATTAATGTTTCCAAGAATGGTATTATAAAAGCAGTAGTATGGTATTATAAAAGAAGTTGCTAGCAGAACTAAAGTTTTAAAGAACGATGAGAGCATTTCTCTTTATAATATGAATTATAGCTGATAAAGTACGTTAATCCATACTTTTTGTGTTTATATTTTGTTCTCTTTGAGCAAATAAACATTTAATTAATCGATATTTGTTGATGCAGTAAAGCTAACATAAGACTAATGAAAGAACTAATGTCTATATTAATGTTTCAAAGAATGGTTGCTGCAGCACTAATATGGTATTATAAAAGAAGTAGCTGGCAGAACTAAAGTTTTAAATTACGATGAGCGCAATACATTTTATAATATTTGTTGTAGCTAATAAAGTGCGTTAATCCACATTTTTTGTGTTTATATTTTGTTTTCTTTGAGAAAACAAACATTAAATTAATCGATGTTTGTTGAAGCAGTAAAGCTAAAAAAAGACTAAAGAAACAACTAATGTCTATAGTAATGTTTCCAAGAATGGTTGCTGCAGCACTAATATAGTGCTATAGAAGAAGTAGCTGGCAGAACTACTAGATGAGCGCAATGCTTTTTATAATATGAATTGTAGCTAATAAAGTGCGTTAATCTACACTTTTTGTGATTATATTTTGTTTTCTTTGAGCAAATAAACATTTAATTGATCGATATTTGTTGATGCAGTAAAGCTAACATAAGACTAATGAAAGAACTAATGTCTATATTAATGTTTCCAAGAATGGTTATTGCAGCACTAATATAGTGCTATAAAAGAAGTAGCTGGCAGAACTACTAGATGAGCGCAATGATTTTTATAATATGAATTGTAGCTAGTAAAGTGCGTTAATCAACAGTTTTTGTGTTGATATTTTGTTTTCTTTGAGCTAATAAACATTTAATTAATCGATATTTCTTGATGCAGTAAAACTAACATAAGTCTAATGAAAGAACTAATGTCTATATTAATGTTTCCAAGAATGGTTGCTGCAGCACCAATATAGCGCTATAAAAGAAGTAGCTGGCAGAACTAAAGTTTTAAAGAACGATGAGCGCAATACTCTTTATAATATGTATTGTAGCTAATAAAGTGCGTTAATCCACTTTATTTGTTTTTATATTTTGCTTTCTTTGAGAAAACAAACATTTAATTAATCGATGTTTATTGATGCAGTAAAGCTAAAAAAAGACTAAAGAAACAACTAATGTCTATAGTAATGTTTCCAAGAATGGTTATTGCAGCACTAATATAGTGCTATAAAAGAAGTAGCTGGCAGAACTACTAGATGAGCGCAATGATTTTTATAATATGAATTGTAGCTAGTAAAGTGCGTTAATCAACAGTTTTTGTGTTGATATTTTGTTTTCTTTGAGCTAATAAACATTTAATTAATCGATATTTCTTGATGCAGTAAAACTAACATAAGTCTAATGAAAGAACTAATGTCTATATTAATGTTTCCAAGAATGGTTGCTGCAGCACCAATATAGCGCTATAAAAGAAGTAGCTGGCAGAACTAAAGTTTTAAAGAACGATGAGCGCAATACTCTTTATAATATGTATTGTAGCTAATAAAGTGCGTTAATCCACTTTATTTGTTTTTATATTTTGCTTTCTTTGAGAAAACAAACATTTAAATAATCGATGTTTGTTGATGCAGTAAAGGTAACATAATACTAAAGAAAGAACTAATGTCTATATTAATGTTACCAAGAATGGTTGCTGCAGCACTAATATAGTGTTATGAAAGAAGTAGCTGGCAGAACTAAAGCTTTAAAGAATGATGATTTTTATAATATTAATTGTAGCAAATAAAGTGCGTTAATCCACCCTTTTTGTGTTTATATTTCGTTTTCTTTGAATAAATAAACATTTAATTAAACGATGTTTGTTGATGCAGTAAAGCTAAAATAAGACTAAAGAAACAACTAATGTCTATAGTAATGTTTCCAAGAATGGTTGCTGCAGCACTAACATAATGCTATAAAAGAAGTAGCTGGCAGAACTAAAGTTTTAAATAACGATGAGCGCAATACTTTTTATAATATGTGTTGTAGCTAATAAAGTGCGTTAATCCACATTTTTTGTGTTTATATTTTGTTTTCTTTGAGAAAATAAACATTTAATTAATCGATGTTTGTTGCTGCATAAAAGCTAAAAGAAGACTGAAAAAAGAACTAATGTCTATAGTAGTGTTTCCTAGAATGGTCACTGCAGCACTAATATAGTGCAATAAAAGAAGTAGCTGGCAGAACTACTAGATGAGCACAATGCTCTTTATAATATGAATTGTAGCTAATAAAGTGCGTTAATCTACACTTTTTGTGTTTATATTTTGTTTTCTTTGAGCAAATAAACATTTAATTAATCGATGTTTGTTGATGCTGTAAAGCTAAATTAAGACTAAAGAAACAACTAATGACTATAGTAATTTTTCCAAGAATTGTTGCTGCAGAACTAATATAGTGCTATAAGAGAAGTAGCTGGCAGAACTAAATTTTTAAAGAACAATGAGTGCAATACTCTTTATAATATGAATTGTAGCTAATAAAGTGCGTTAATCCACACTTTTTGTGTTTATATTTTGTTTTCTTTGAGCAAATAAACATTTAATTAATCGATATTTGTTGATCCAGTAAAGCTAACATAAGATTAATGAAAGAACTAATGTCTATATTAATGTTTCCAAAAATGGTTGCAGCAGCACTAATATAGTGCTATAAAAGAAGTAGCTGGCAGAACTAAAGATTTAAATAACGATGAGCGCAATACTTTTTATAATATGGGTTGTAGCTAATAAAGTGCGTTAATCCACATTTTTTGGTTTTATATTTTGTTTTCTTTGAGAAAATAACCATTTAATTAATCGATGTTTGTTGATGCAGTAAAGCTAAAATAAGACTAAATAGAGAACTAATGTCTATACTTATGGTTCCAAAAATGGTTGAAATGGTTGCTGCAGCACTAAATTGGTATTATAAAAGAAGTAGCTGGCAGAACTAAAGTTTTAAAGAACGATGATTTTTATAATATTAATTGTAGCAAATAAAGTGCTTTAATCCACACTTTTTGTGTTTATATTTTGTTTTCTTTGAGCAAATAAACATTTAATTAATCGATGTTTGTTGATGCAGTAAAGGTAACATACTACTAAAGAAAGAACTAATGTATATATTAATGTTACCAAGAATGGTTGCTGCAGCACTATTATAGTGCTATAAAAGAAGTAGCTGGCAGAACTAAAGTTTTAAAGAACGATTAGTGCAATACTCTTTATAAAATGAATTGTACCTAATAAAGTGCTTTAATCCACAATTTTTGTGTATATATTTTGTTTTCTTTGAGAAAATAAACATTTAATTAATCGAAGTTTGTTGATGCATAAAAGCTAAAAAAAGACCAAAGAAACAACTAATGTCTATAGTAATGTTTCCAAGAATGGTTGCTGCAGCACTAATATAGTGCTATAGAAGAAGTAGCTGGCAGAACTACTAGATGAGCGCAATGCTTTTTATAATATGAATTGTAGCTAATAAAGTGCGTTAATCTACACTTTTTGTGATTATATTTTGTTTTCTTTGAGCAAATAAACATTTAATTAATCGATATTTGTTGATGCAGTAAAGCTAACATAAGACTAATGAAAGAACTAATGTCTATATTAATGTTTCCAAGAATGGTTGCAGCAGCACTAATATAGTGTTATATAAAAGAAGTAGCTCGCAAAACTAAAGATTTAAATAACGATGAGCGCAATACTCTTTCAAATATGTATTGTAGCTAGTAAAGTGCGTTAATCAACACTTTTCGTGCTAATATTTTGTTTTCTTTGAGAAAATAACCATTTAATTAATCGATGTTTGTTGATGCAATAAAGCTAAAATAAGACTAAATATAGAACTAATCTCTATAGGTATGTTTCCAAAAATGGTTGAAATGGTTGCTGCAGCACTAGATTGGTATTATAAAAGAAGTAGCTGGCAGAACTAAAGTTTTAAAGAACGATGATTTTTATAATATTAAGTGTAGCAAATAAAGTGCGTTAATCCACACTTTTTGTGTTTATATTTTGTTTTCTTTGAGCAAATAAACATTTAATTAATCAATGTTTGTTGATGCAGTAAAGGTAACATAATACTAAAGAAAGAACTAATGTATATATTAATGTTACCAAGAATGGTTGCTGCAGCACTATTATAGTGCTATAAAAGAAGTAGCTGGCAGAACTAAAGTTTTAAAGAACGATTAGTGCAATACTCTTTATAAAATGAATTGTACCTAGTAAAGTGCTTTAATCCACAATTTTTGTGTATATATTTTGTTTTCTTTGAGAAAATAAACATTTAATTAATCGAAGTTTGTTGATGCATAAAAGCTAAAAAAAGACCAAAGAAACAACTAATGTCTATAGTAATGTTTCCAAGAATGGTTGCTGCAGCACTAATATAGTGCTATAGAAGAAGTAGCTGGCAGAACTACTAGATGAGCGCAATGCTTTTTATAATATGAATTGTAGCTAATAAAGTGCGTTAATCTACACTTTTTGTGATTATATTTTGTTTTCTTTGAGCAAATAAACATTTAATTAATCGATATTTGTTGATGCAGTAAAGCTAACATAAGACTAATGAAAGAACTAATGTCTATATTAATGTTTCCAAGAATGGTTGCAGCAGCACTAATATAGTGTTATATAAAAGAAGTAGCTCGCAGAACTAAAGTTTTAAAGAACGATGAGTGCAATACTCTTTATAAAATGAATTGTAGCTAATAAAGTGTGTTAAACCACAATTTTTGTGTATATATTTTGTTTTCTTTGAGAAAATAAACATTTAATTAATCGATGTTTGTTGATGCAATAAAGCTAAAATAAGACTAAATATAGAACTAATGTCTATAGTTATGTTTCCAAAAATGGTTGAAATGGTTGCTGCAGCACTAATATGGTATTATAAAAGAAGTAGCTGGCAGAACTAAAGTTTTAAATAACGATGAGCGCAATACTTTTTATAATATTTGTTGTAGCTAATAAAGTGCATTAATTCACAGTTTTTGTGTTTATATTTTGTTTTCTTTGAGAAAATAAACATTTAATTAATCGATGTTTGTTGCTGCATAAAAGCTAAAATAAGACTGAAAAAAGAACTAATGTCGATAGTAATGTTTCCTAGAATGGTTATTGCAGCACTAATATAGTGCTATAAAAGAAGTAGCTGGCAGAACTACTAGATGAGCGCAATGATTTTTATAATATGAATTGTAGCTAATAAAGTGCGTTAATCAACAGTTTTTGTGTTGATATTTTGTTTTCTTTGAGCTAATAAACATTTAATTAATCGATATTTCTTGATGTAGTAAAACTAACATAAGACTAATGAAAGCACTAATGTCTATATTAATGTTTCCAAGAATGGTTGCTGCAGCACCAATATAGTGCTATAAAAGAAGTAGCTGGCAGAACTAAAGTTTTAAAGAACGATGAGCGCAATACTCTTTATAATATGTATTGTAGCTAATAAAGTGCGTTAATCCACTTTATTTGTTTTTATATTTTGCTTTCTTTGAGAAAACAAACATTTAATTAATCGATGTTTATTGATGCAGTAAAGCTAAAAAAAACTAAAGAAACAACTAATGTCTATAGTTATGTTTCCAAAAATGGTTGAAATGGTTACTGCAGCATTAATATGGTATTATAAAAGAAGTAGCTGGCAGAACTACAGTTTTAAAGAACGATGAACGCAATACTATTTATAATATGTGTTGTAGCTAATAAAGTGCTTTAATCCACACTTTTTGTGTTTAAATTTTGTTTTATTTGAGCAAATAAACATTTAATTAATCGATATTTGTTGATGCAGTAAAACTAACATAAGACTAATGAAAGAACTAATGTCTATATTAATGTTTCCAAGAATGGTATTATAAAAGCACTAGTATGGTATTATAAAAGAAGTTGCTGGCAGAACTAAAGTTTTAAAGAACGATGAGAGCATTTCTCTTTATAATATGAATTATAGCTGATAAAGTACGTTAATCCATACTTTTTGTGTTTATATTTTGTTTTCTTTGAATAAATAAACATTTAATTAAACGATGTTTGTTGATGCAGTAAAGGTAACATAATTCTAAAGAAAGAACTAATGTCTATAGTAGTGTTTCCTTGAATGGTTGCTGCAGCACTATTATAATGCTATAAAAGAAGTAGCTGGCAGAACTACTAGATGAGCGCAATGCTCTTTATAATATGAATTGTAGCTAATAAAGTGCGTTAATCTACACTTTTTGTGTTTATATTTTGTTTTCTTTGAGCAAATAAATATTGTTTATACAATAAACGAAACGAAACAAAATAAATACAATAAACGATGTTTGTTGATGCAGTAAAGCTAAAATAAGACTAAAGAAACAACTAATGTCTATAGTAATGTTTCCAAGAATGGTTGCTGCAGCACTAACATAATGCTATAAAAGAAGTAGCTGGCAGAACTAAAGTTTTAAATAACGATGAGCGCAATACTTTTTATAATATGTGTTGTAGCTAATAAAGTGCGTTAATCCACATTTTTTGTGTTTATATTTTGTTTTTTTTGAGAAAATAAACATTTAATTAATCGATGTTTGTTGCTGCATAAAAGCTAAAAGAAGACTGAAAAAAGAACTAATGTCTATAGTAGTGTTTCCTAGAATGGTTACTGCAGCACTAATATAGTGCTATAAAAGAAGTAGCTGGCAGAACTACTAGATGAGCGCAATGCTCTTTATAATATGAATTGTAGCTAATAAAGTGCGTTAATCTACACTTTTTGTGTTTATATTTTGTTTTCTTTGAGCAAATAAACATTTAATTAATCGATGTTTGTTGATGCTGTAAAGCTAAATTAAGACTAAAGAAACAACTAATGTCTATAGTAATTTTTCCAAGAATTGTTGCTGCAGAACTAATATAGTGCTATAAGAGAAGTAGCTGGCAGAACTAAATTTTTAAAGAACGATGAGTGCAATACTCTTTATAATATGAATTGTAGCTAATAAAGTGCGTTAATCCACACTTTTTGTGTTTATATTTTGTTTTCTTTGAGCAAATAAACATTTAATTAATCGATATTTGTTGATCCAGTAAAGCTAACATAAGACTAATGAAAGAACTAATGTCTATATTAATGTTTCCAAAAATGGTTGCAGCAGCACTAATATAGTGCTATAAAAGAAGTAGCTGGCAGAACTAAAGATTTAAATAACGATGAGCGCAATACTTTTTATAATATGTGTTGTAGCTAATAAAGTGCGTTAATCCACATTTTTTGTGTTTATATTTTGTTTTCTTTGAGAAAATAACCATTTAATTAATCGATGTTTGTTGATGCAATAAAGCTAAAATAAGACTAAATATAGAACTAATCTCTATAGGTATGTTTCCAAAAATGGTTGAAATGGTTGCTGCAGCACTAGATTGGTATTATAAAAGAAGTAGCTGGCAGAACTAAAGTTTTAAAGAACGATGATTTTTATAATATTAAGTGTAGCAAATAAAGTGCGTTAATCCACACTTTTTGTGTTTATATTTTGTTTTCTTTGAGCAAATAAACATTTAATTAATCAATGTTTGTTGATGCAGTAAAGGTAACATAATACTAAAGAAAGAACTAATGTATATATTAATGTTACCAAGAATGGTTGCTGCAGCACTATTATAGTGCTATAAAAGAAGTAGGTGGCAGAGCTAAAGTTTTAAAGAACGATGAGTGCAATACTCTTTATAAAATGAATTGTAGCTAATAAAGTGTGTTAAACCACAATTTTTGTGTATATATTTTGTTTTCTTTGAGAAAATAAACATTTAATTAATCGATGTTTGTTGATGCAATAAAGCTAAAATAAGACTAAATATCGAACTAATCTCTATAGGTATGTTTCCAAAAATGGTTGAAATGGTTGCTGCAGCACTAGATTGGTATTATAAAAGAAGTAGCTGGCAGAACTAAAGTTTTAAAGAACGATGATTTTTATAATATTAAGTGTAGCAAATAAAGTGCGTTAATCCACACTTTTTGTGTTTATATTTTGTTTTCTTTGAGCAAATAAACATTTAATTAATCAATGTTTGTTGATGCAGTAAAGGTAACATAATACTAAAGAAAGAACTAATGTATATATTAATGTTACCAAGAATGGTTGCTGCAGCACTATTATAGTGCTATAAAAGAAGTAGGTGGCAGAACTAAAGTTTTAAAGAACGATGAGTGCAATACTCTTTATAAAATGAATTGTAGCTAATAAAGTGTGTTAAACCACAATTTTTGTGTATATATTTTGTTTTCTTTGAGAAAATAAACATTTAATTAATCGATGTTTGTTGCTGCATAAAAGCTAAAATAAGACTGAAAAAGAACTAATGTCTATAGTAATGTTTCCTAGAATGGTTACTGCAGCACTAATATAGTGCTATAAAAGAAGTAGCTGGCAGAACTACTAGATGAGCGCAATGATTTTTATAATATGAATTGTAGCTAATAAAGTGCGTTAATCAACAGTTTTTGTGTTGATATTTTGTTTTCTTTGAGCTAATAAACATTTAATTAATCGATATTTCTTGATGCAGTAAAACTAACATAAGACTAATGAAAGAACTAATGTCTATATTAATGTTTCCAAGAATGGTTGCTGCAGCACCAATATAGTGCTATAAAAGAAGTAGCTGGCAGAACTAAAGTTTTAAAGAACGATGAGCGCAATACTCTTTATAATATGTATTGTAGCTAATAAAGTGCGTTAATCCACTTTATTTGTTTTTATATTTTGCTTTCTTTGAGAAAACAAACATTTAATTAATCGATGTTTATTGATGCAGTAAAGCTAAAAAAAAACTAAAGAAACAACTAATGTCCATAGTTATGTTTCCAAAAATGGTTGAAATGGTTGCTGCAGCATTAATATGGTATTATAAAGAAGTAGCTGGCAGAACTACAGTTTTAAAGAACGATGAACGCAATACTATTTATAATATGTGTTGTAGCTAATAAAGTGCTTTAATCCACACTTTTTGTGTTTAAATTTTGTTTTATTTGAGCAAATAAACATTTAATTAATCGATGTTTGTTGATGCAGTAAAGGTAACATAATACTAAAGAAAGAACTAATGTCTATATTAATGTTACCAAGAATGGTTGCTGCAGCACTAATATAGTGTTATGAAAGAAGTAGCTGGCAGAACTAAAGCTTTAAAGGATGATGATTTTTATAATATTAATTGTAGCAAATAAAGTGCGTTAATCCACCCTTTTTGTGTTTATATTTTGTTTTCTTTGAATAAATAAACATTTAATTAAACGATGTTTGTTGATGCAGTAAAGGTAACATAATTCTAAAGAAAGAACTAATGTCTATAGTAGTGTTTCCTTGAATGGTTGCTGCAGCACTATTATAATGCTATAAAAGAAGTAGCTGGCAGAACTACTAGATGAGCGCAATGCTCTTTATAATATGAATTGTAGCTAATAAAAAGCGTTAATGTACACTTTTTGTGTTTATATTTTGTTTTCTTTGAGCAAATAAATATTGTTTATACAATAAACGAAACGAAACAAAATAAATACAATAAACGATGTTTTTTGATGCAGTAAAGCTAAAATAAGACTAAAGAAACAACTAATGTCTATAGTAATGTTTCCAAGAATGGTTGCTGCAGCACTAACATAATGCTATAAAAGAAGTAGCTGGCAGAACTAAAGTTTTAAATAACGATGAGCGCAATACTTTTTATAATATGTGTTGTAGCTAATAAAGTGCGTTAATCCACATTTTTTGTGTTTATATTTTGTTTTTTTTGAGAAAATAAACATTTAATTAATCGATGTTTGTTGCTGCATAAAAGCTAAAAGAAGACTGAAAAAAGAACTAATGTCTATAGTAGTGTTTCCTAGAATGGTTACTGCAGCACTAATATAGTGCTATAAAAGAAGTAGCTGGCAGAACTACTAGATGAGCGCAATGCTTTTTATAATATGAATTGTAGCTAATAAAGTGCGTTAATCCACACTTTTTGTGTTTATATTTTGTTTTCTTTGAGCAAATAAACATTTAATTAATCGATATTTGTTGATCCAGTAAAGCTAAAATAAGACTAAATAGAGAACTAATGTCTATACTTATGGTTCCAAAAATGGTTGAAATGGTTGCTGCAGCACTAAATTGGTATTATAAAAGAAGTAGCTGGCAGAACTAAAGTTTTAAAGAACGATGATTTTTATAATATTAATTGTAGCAAATAAAGTGCTTTAATCCACACTTTTTGTGTTTATATTTTGTTTTCTTTGACCAAATAAACATTTAATTAATCGATGTTTGTTGATGCAGTAAAGGTAACATAATACTAAAGAAAGAACTAATGTATATATTAATGTTACCAAGAATGGTTGCTGCAGCACTATTATAGTGCTATGAAAGAAGTAGCTGGCAGAACTACTAGATGAGCGAAATGCTCTTTATAATATGAATTGTAGCTAATAAAGTGCGTTAATCTACACTTTTTGTGTTTATATTTTGTTTTGTTTGAGCAAGTAAACATTCAATTAATCGATCTTTGTTGATGCTGTAAAACTAACATAAGACTAACATATAAAAACTAACATAAAACTAACATATTACCAATGAAAGAACTAATGTCTATATTAATGTTTCCAAGAATGGTATTATAAAAGCACTAGTATGGTATTATAAAAGAAGTTGCTGGCAGAACTATTGTTTTAAAGAACGATGAGAGCATTTCTCTTTATAATATGAATTATAGCTGATAAAGTACGTTAATCCATACTTTTTGTGTTTATATTTTGTTTTATTTGAGCAAATAAACATTTAATTAATCGATATTTGTTGATGCAGTAAAGCTAACATAAGATTAATGAAAGAACTAATGTCTATATTAATGTTTCCAAGAATGGTTGCAGCAGCACTAATATAGTGCCAAAAAAGAAGTAGCTGGCAGAACTAAAGTTTTAAAGAACGATGAGCGCAATACTCTTTCAAATATGTATTGTAGGTAATAAAGTGCGTTAATCGACACTTTTTGTGCTAATATTTTGTTTTCTTTGAGAAAATAACCATTTAATTAATCGATGTTTGTTGATGCAATAAAGCTAAAATAAGACTAAATAGAGAACTAATGTCTATAGTTATGTTTCCAAAAATGGTTGAAATGGTTGCTGCAGCACTAATTTGGTATTATAAAAGAAGTAGCTGGCAGAACTAAAGTTTTAAAGAACGTAATTTTTATAATATTAATTGTAGCAAATAAAGTGCGTTAATCCACACTTTTTGTGTTTATATTTTGTTTTTTTTGAGCAAATAAACATTTAATTAATCGATGTTTGTTGATGTAGGAAAGCTAAAATTAGACTAAAGAAACAACTAATGTCTATAGTAATGCTTCAAAGAATGGTTGCTGCAGCACTAATATAGTGCTATAAAAGAAGTAGCTGGTAGAACTAAAGTTTTAAATAACGATGAGCGCAATACTTTTTATAATATTTTTTGTAGCTAATAAAGTGCGTTAATCCACACTTTTTGTGTTTATATTTTGTTTTCTTTGAGCAAATAAAAATTTAATTAATAGATGTTTGTTGCTGCATAAAAGCTAAAATAAGACTGAAAAAAGAACTAATGTCTATAGTAATGTTTCCTAGAATGGTTACTGCAGAACTAATATAGTGCTATAGAAGAAGTAGCTGGCAGAACTACTAGATGAGCACAATGATTTTTATAATATGAATTGTAGCTAATAAAGTGCATTAATTCACAGTTTTTGTGTTGATATTTTGTTTTCTTTGAGCTAATAAACATTTAATTAATCGATATTTGTTGATGCAGTAAAACTAACATAAGACTAATGAAAGAACTAATGTCTATATTAATGTT
Organism: Aurelia coerulea; assembly: GCA_039566865.1. Taxonomy (NCBI): domain Eukaryota; kingdom Metazoa; phylum Cnidaria; class Scyphozoa; order Semaeostomeae; family Ulmaridae; genus Aurelia; species Aurelia coerulea. The sequence goes on from CM076944.1 coordinate 16,060,080, forward strand.
TCCAAGAATGGTGTTATAAAAGCACTAGTATGGTATTATAAAAGAAGTTGCTGGCAGAACTAAAGTTTTAAAGAACGATGAGAGCATTTCTCTTTATAATATGAATTATAGCTGATAACGTATGTTAATCCATACTTTTTGTGTTTATATTTTGTTTTCTTTGAGCAAATAAAAATTTAATTAATAGATGTTTGTTGCTGCATAAAAGCTAAAATAAGACTGAAAAAAGAACTAATGTCTATAGTAATGTTTCCTAGAATGGTTACTGCAGAACTAATATAGTGCTATAAAAGAAGTAGCTGGCAGAACTACTAGATGAGCGCAATGATTTTTATAATATGAATTGTAGCTAAAAAAGTGCATTGATTCACAGTTTTTGTGTTGATATTTTGTTTTCTTTGAGCTAATAAACATTTAATTAATCGATATTTGTTGATGCAGTAAAACTAACATAAGACTAATGAAAGAACTAATGTCTATATTAATGTTTCCAAGAATGGTATTATAAAAGCACTAGTATGGTATTATAAAAGAAGTTGCTGGCAGAACTAAAGTTTTAAAGAACGATGAGAGCATTTCTCTTTATAATATGAATTATAGCTGATAAAGTACGTTAATCCATACTTTTTGTGTTTATATTTTGTTTTCTTTGAGCAAATAAACATTTAATCAATCGATATTTGTTGATGCAGTAAAGCTAAAATAAGACTAATGAAAGAACTAATGTCTATATTAATGTTTCCTAGAATGGTTACTTCAGCACTAATATAGTGATATAAAAGAAGTAGCTGGCAGAACTACTAGATGAGCGCAATGCTTTTTATAATATGAATTATAGCTAATAAAGTGCGTTAATTTACACTTTTTGTGTTGATATTTTGTTTTCTTTGAGCTAATAAACATTTAATTAATCGATATTTCTTGATGCAGTAAAACTAACATAAGACTAATGAAAGAACTAATGTCTATATTAATGTTTCCAAGAATGGTATTATAAAAGCACTAGTATGGTATTATAAAAGAAGTAGCTGGCAGAACTACAGTTTTAAAGAACGATGAACGCAATACTATTTATAATATGTGTTGTAGCTAATAAAGTGCTTTAATCCACACTTTTTGTGTTTAAATTTTGTTTTATTTGAGCAAATAAACATTTAATTAATCGAAGTTTGTTGATGCAGTAAAGCTAAAATAAGACTATAGAAACAACTAATGTCTATAGTAATGTTTCCAAGAATTGTTGCTGCAGCACCAATATAGTGCTTTAAAAGAAGTAGCTGGCAGAACTAACGTTTTAAATAACGATGATTTTTATAATATTAATTGTAGCAAATAAAGTGCGTTAATTCACCCTTTTTGTGTATATATTTTGTTTTCTTTGAGCAAATAAACATTTAATTAATCGATATTTCTTGATGCAGTAAAGCTAACATAAGACTAATGAAAGAACTAATGTCTATATTAATGTTTCCAAGAATGGTATTATAAAAGCACTAGTATGGTATTATAAAAGAAGTTGCTGGCAGAACTAAAGTTTTAAAGAACGATGAGAGCATTTCTCTTTATAATATGAATTATAGCTGATAAAGTACGTTAATCCATACTTTTTGTGTTTATATTTTGTTTTCATTGAGCAAATAAACATTTAATTAATCGATATTTGTTGATGCAGTAAAGCTAACATAAGACTAATGAAAGAACTAATGTCTATATTAATGTTTCCAAGAATGGTTACTGCAGCTCTAATATAGTGCTATAAAACAAGTAGCTGGCAGAACTACTAGATGAGCGCTATGCTTTTTATAAGATGAATTGTAGCTAATAAAGTGCGTTAATTTACACTTTTTGTGTTTATATTTTGTTTTCATTGAGCAAATAAACATTTAATTAATCGATATTTCTTGATGCAGTAAAGCTAACATATGACTAATGAAAGAACTAATGTCTATATTAATGTTTCCAAGAATGGTTGCAGCAGCACTAATATAGTGCTAAAAAAGAAGTAGCTGGCAGAACTACTAGATGAGCGCAATGCTTTTTATAATATGAATTGTAGCTAATAAAGTGCGTTAATCCAAACTTTTTGTATTTATATTTTGTTTTCTTTGAGAAAATAAACATTTAGCTAATCGATGTTTGTTGATGCAGTAAAGCTAAAATAAGACTAAATAGAGAACTAATGTCTATAGTTATGTTTCCAAAAATGGTAGAAATGGTTGCTGTAGCACAAATATGGTATTATAAAATAAGTAGCTGGCAGAACTACAGTTTTAAAGAACATTGAACGCAATACTCTTTATAATATGTATTGTAGCTAATAAATTGCGTTTATCCACACTTTTTGTGTTTAAATTGTGTTTTCTTTGAGCAAATAAACATTTAATTAATCGATATTTGTTGATGCAGTAAAGCTAACATAAGACTAATGAAAGAACTAATGTCTATATTAATGTTTCAAAGAATGGTTGCTGCAGCACTAATATAGTGCTATAAAAGAAGTAGCTGGCAGAACTAAAGTTTTAAATAACGATGAGCGCAATACTTTTTATAATATTTGTTGTAGCTAATAAAGTGCGTTAATCCACATTTTTTGTGTTTATATTTTGTTTTCTTTGAGAAAACAAACATTAAATTAAAAGAACTAATGTCTATATTAATGTTTCCAAGAATGGTTACTGCAGCTCTAATATAGTGCTATAAAACAAGTAGCTGGCAGAACTACTAGATGAGCGCTATGCTTTTTATAAGATGAATTGTAGCTAATAAAGTGCGTTAATTTACACTTTTTGTGTTTATATTTTGTTTTCATTGAGCAAATAAACATTTAATTAATCGATATTTCTTGATGCAGTAAAGCTAACATATGACTAATGAAAGAACTAATGTCTATATTAATGTTTCCAAGAATGGTTGCAGCAGCACTAATATAGTGCTAAAAAAGAAGTAGCTGGCAGAACTACTAGATGAGCGCAATGCTTTTTATAATATGAATTGTAGCTAATAAAGTGCGTTAATCCAAACTTTTTGTATTTATATTTTGTTTTCTTTGAGAAAATAAACATTTAGCTAATCGATGTTTGTTGATGCAGTAAAGCTAAAATAAGACTAAATAGAGAACTAATGTCTATAGTTATGTTTCCAAAAATGGTAGAAATGGTTGCTGTAGCACAAATATGGTATTATAAAATAAGTAGCTGGCAGAACTACAGTTTTAAAGAACATTGAACGCAATACTCTTTATAATATGTATTGTAGCTAATAAATTGCGTTTATCCACACTTTTTGTGTTTAAATTGTGTTTTCTTTGAGCAAATAAACATTTAATTAATCGATATTTGTTGATGCAGTAAAGCTAACATAAGACTAATGAAAGAACTAATGTCTATATTAATGTTTCAAAGAATGGTTGCTGCAGCACTAATATAGTGCTATAAAAGAAGTAGCTGGCAGAACTAAAGTTTTAAATAACGATGAGCGCAATACTTTTTATAATATTTGTTGTAGCTAATAAAGTGCGTTAATCCACATTTTTTGTGTTTATATTTTGTTTTCTTTGAGAAAACAAACATTAAATTAATCGATGTTTGTTGAAGTAGTAAAGCTAAAAAAAGACTAAAGAAACAACTAATGTCTATAGTAATGTTTCCAAGAATGGTTGCTGCAGCACTAATATAGTGCTATAGAAGAAGTAGCTGGCAGAACTACAAGATGAGCGCAATGCTTTTTATAATATGAATTGTAGCTAATAAAGTGCGTTAATCTACACTTTTTGTGATTAAATTTTGTTTTCTTTGAGCAAATAAACATTTAATTAATCGATATTTGTTGATGCAGTAAAACTAACAAAAGACTAATGAAAGAACTAATGTCTATATTAATGTTTCCAAGAATGGTATTATAAAAGCACTAGTATGGTATTATAAAAGAAGTTGCTGGCAGAACTAAAGTTTTAAAGATCGATGAGAGCATTTCTCTTTATAATATGAATTATAGCTGATAAAGTACGTTAATCCATACTTTTTGTGTTTATATTTTGTTTTCATTGAGCAAATAAACATTTAATTAATCGATATTTGTTGATGCAGTAAAGCTAACATAAGACTAATGAAAGATCTAATGTCTATATTAATGTTTCCAAGAATGGTTACTGCAGCTCTAATATAGTGCTATAAAACAAGTAGCTGGCAGAACTACTAGATGAGCGCTATGCTTTTTATAAGATGAATTGTAGCTAATAAAGTGCGTTAATTTACACTTTTTGTGTTTATATTTTGTTTTCATTGAGCAAATAAACATTTAATTAATCGATATTTCTTGATGCAGTAAAGCTAACATAAGACTAATGAAAGAACTAATGTCTATATTAATGTTTCCAAGAATGGTTGCAGCAGCACTAATATAGTGCTAAAAAAGAAGTAGCTGGCAGAACTACTAGATGAGCGCAATGCTTTTTATAATATGAATTGTAGCTAATAAAGTGCGTTAATCCAAACTTTTTGTATTTATATTTTGTTTTCTTTGAGAAAATAAACATTTAGCTAATCGATGTTTGTTGATGCAGTAAAGCTAAAGTAAGACAATAAAAACAGTAATGAAAGAACTAATGTCTATAATAATGTTTCCAAGAATGGTTGCTGCAGCACTAATATAGTGCTATAGAAGAAGTAGCTGGCAGAACTACTAGATGAGCGCAATGCTTTTTATAATATGAATTGTAGCTACTAAAGTGCGTTATTCTACACTTTTTGTGATTATATTTTGTTTTCTTTGAGCAAATAAACATTTTATTAATCGATATTTGTTGATGCAGTAAAACTAACATAAGACTAATGAAAGAACTAATGTCTATATTAATGTTTCCAAGAATGGTATTATAAAAGCACTAGTATGGTATTATAAAAGAAGTTGCTAGCAGAACTAAAGTTTTAAAGAACGATGAGAGCATTTCTCTTTATAATATGAATTATAGCTGATAAAGTACGTTAATCCATACTTTTTGTGTTTATATTTTGTTTTCTTTGAGCAAATAAACATTTAATTAATCGATATTTGTTGATGCAGTAAAACTAACATAAGACTAATGAAAGAACTAATGTCTATATTAATGTTTCCTAGAATGGTATTATAAAAGCACTAGTATGGTATTATAAAAGAAGTTGCTGGCAGAACTAAAGTTTTAAAGAACGATGAGAGCATTTCTCTTTATAATATGAATTATAGCTGATAAAGTACGTTAATCCATACTTTTTGTGTTTATATTTTGTTTTCTTTGAGCAAATAAACATTTAATTAATCGATATTTGTTGATGCAGTAAAGCTAACATCAGACTAATGAAAGAACTAATGTCTATATTAATGTTTCCAAGAATGGTTACTGCAGCTCTATCATAGTGCTATAAAACAAGTAGCTGGCAGAACTACTAGATGAGCGCAATGCTTTTTATAAGATGAATTGTAGCTAATAAAGTGCGTTAATTTACACTTTTTGTGTTTATATTTTGTTTTCATTGAGCAAATAAACATTTAATTAATCGATATTTCTTGATGCAGTAAAGCTAACATAAGACTAAATAGAGAACTAATGTCTATAGTTATGTTTCCAAAAATGGTAGAAATGGTTGCTGTAGCACAAATATGGTATTATAAAATAAGTAGCTGGAAGAACTACAGTTTTAAAGAACATTGAACGCAATACTCTTTATAATATGTATTGTAGCTAATAAATTGCGTTTATCCACACTTTTTGTGTTTAAATTGTGTTTTCTTTGAGCAAATAAACATTTAATTAATCGATATTTGTTGATGCAGTAAAGCTAACATAAGACTAATGAAATAACTAATGTCTATATTAATGTTTCAAAGAATGGTTGCTGCAGCACTAATATAGTGCTATAAAAGAAGTAGCTGGCAGAACTAAAGTTTTAAATAACGATGAGCGCAATACTTTTTATAATATTTGTTGTAGCTAATAAAGTGCGTTAATCCACATTTTTTGTGTTTATATTTTTTTTTCTTTGAGAAAACAAACATTAAATTAATCGATGTTTGTTGAAGTAGTAAAGCTAAAAAAAGACTAAAGAAACAACTAATGTCTATAGTAATGTTTCCAAGAATGGTTGCTGCAGCACTAATATAGTGCTATAGAAGAAGTAGCTGGCAGAACTACAAGATGAGCGCAATGCTTTATATAATATGAATTGTAGCTAATAAAGTGCGTTAATCTACACTTTTTGTGATTATATTTTGTTTTCTTTGAGCAAATAAACATTTAATTAATCGATATTTGTTGATGCAGTAAAACTAACAAAAGACTAATGAAAGAACTAATGTCTATCTTAATGTTTCCAAGAATGGTATTATAAAAGCACTAGTATGGTATTATAAAAGAAGTTGCTGGCAGAACTAAAGTTTTAAAGAACGATGAGAGCATTTCTCTTTATAATATGAATTATAGCTGATAAAGTACGTTAATCCATACTTTTTGTGTTTATATTTTGTTTTCATTGAGCAAATAAACATTTAATTAATCGATATTTGTTGATGCAGTAAAGCTAACATAAGACTAATGAAAGAACTAATGTCTATATTAATGTTTCCAAGAATGGTTACTGCAGCTCTAATATAGTGCTATAAAACAAGTAGCTGGCAGAACTACTAGATGAGCGGTATGCTTTTTATAAGATGAATTGTAGCTAATAAAGTGCGTTAATTTACACTTTTTGTGTTTATATTTTGTTTTCATTGAGCAAATAAACATTTAATTAATCGATATTTCTTGATGCAGTAAAGCTAACATAAGACTAATGAAAGAACTAATGTCTATATTAATGTTTCCAAGAATGGTTGCAGCAGCACTAAGATAGTGCTATAAAAGAAGTAGCTGGCAGAACTTAAGTTTTAAAGAACGATGAGCGCAATACTCTTTATAATATTTGTTGTAGCTAATAAAGTGCGTTAATCCACATTTTTTGTGTTTATATTTTGTTTTCTTTGAGAAAACAAACATTAAATTAATCGATATTTGTTGATGCAGTAAAGCTAACATAAGACTAATGAAAGAACTAATGTCTATATTAATGTTTCCAAGAATGGTTACTGCAGCTCTAATATAGTGCTATAAAACAAGTAGCTGGCAGAACTACTAGATGAGCGCTATGCTTTTTATAAGATGAATTGTAGCTAATAAAGTGCGTTAATTTACACTTTTTGTGTTTATATTTTGTTTTCATTGAGCAAATAAACATTTAATTAATCGATATTTGTTGATGCAGTAAAACTAACAAAAGACTAATGAAAGAACTAATGTCTATATTAATGTTTCCAAGAATGGTATTATAAAAGCACTAGTATGGTATTATAAAAGAAGTTGCTGGCAGAACTAAAGTTTTAAAGAACGATGAGAGCATTTCTCTTTATAATATGAATTATAGCTGATAAAGTACGTTAATCCATACTTTTTGTGTTTATATTTTGTTTTCTTTGAGCAAATAAACATTTAATTAATCGATATTTGTTGATGCAGTAAAACTAACATAAGACTAATGAAAGAACTAATGTCTATATTAATGTTTCCAAGAATGGCATTATAAAAAGCACTAGTATGGTATTATAAAAGAAGTTGCTGGCAGAACTAAAGTTTTAAAGAACGATGAGAGCATTTCTCTTTATAATATGAATTATAGCTGATAAAGTACGTTAATCCATACTTTTTGTGTTTATATTTTGTTTTCTTTGAGCAAATAAACATTTAATTAATCGATATTTGTTGATGCAGTAAAGCTAACATAAGACTAATGAAAGAACTAATGTCTATATTAATGTTTCCAAGAATGGTTGCAGCAGCACTAAGATAGTGCTATAAAAGAAGTAGCTGGCAGAACTTAAGTTTTAAAGAACGATGAGCGCAATACTCTTTCAAATATGTATTGTAGCTAATAAAGTGCGTTAATCGACACTTTTCGTGCTTATATTTTGTTTTCTTTGAGAAAATAACCATTTAATTAATCGATGTTTGTTGATGCAGTAAAGCTAAAATAAGACTAAATAGAGAACTAATGTCTATAGTTATGTTTCCAAAAGTGGTAGAAATGGTTGCTGTAGCACAAATATGGTATTATAAAATAAGTAGCTGGCAGAACTGCAGTTTTAAAGAACATTGAACGCAATACTCTTTATAATATGTATTGTAGCTAATAAATTGCGTTTATCCACACTTTTTGTGTTTAAATTGTGTTTTCTTTGAGCAAATAAACATTTAATTAATCGATATTTGTTGATGCAGTAAAGCTAACATAAGACTAATGAAAGAACTAATGTCTATATTAATGTTTCAAAGAATGGTTGCTGCAGCACTAATATAGTGCTATAAAAGAAGTAGCTGGCAGAACTAAAGTTTTAAATAACGATGAGCGCAATACTTTTTATAATATTTGTTGTAGCTAATAAAGTGCGTTAATCCACATTTTTTGTGTTTATATTTTGTTTTCTTTGAGAAAACAAACATTAAATTAATCGATGTTTGTTGAAGTAGTAGAGCTAAAAAAAGACTAAAGAAACAACTAATGTCTATAGTAATGTTTCCAAGAATGGTTGCTGCAGCACTAATATAGTGCTATAGAAGAAGTAGCTGGCAGAACTACAAGATGAGCGCAATGCTTTTTATAATATGAATTGTAGCTAATAAAGTGCGTTAATCTACACTTTTTGTGATTATATTTTGTTTTCTTTGAGCAAATAAACATTTAATTAATCGATATTTGTTGATGCAGTAAAACTAACAAAAGACTAATGAAAGAACTAATGTCTATCTTAATGTTTCCAAGAATGGTATTATAAAAGCACTAGTATGGTATTATAAAAGAAGTTGCTGGCAGAACTAAAGTTTTAAAGAACGATGAGAGCATTTCTCTTTATAATATGAATTATAGCTGATAAAGTACGTTAATCCATACTTTTTGTGTTTATATTTTGTTTTCATTGAGCAAATAAACATTTAATTAATCGATATTTGTTGATGCAGTAAAGCTAACATAAGACTAATGAAAGAACTAATGTCTATATTAATGTTTCCAAGAATGGTTACTGCAGCTCTAATATAGTGCTATAAAACAAGTAGCTGGCAGAACTACTAGATGAGCGGTATGCTTTTTATAAGATGAATTGTAGCTAATAAAGTGCGTTAATTTACACTTTTTGTGTTTATATTTTGTTTTCATTGAGCAAATAAACATTTAATTAATCGATATTTCTTGATGCAGTAAAGCTAACATAAGACTAATGAAAGAACTAATGTCTATATTAATGTTTCCAAGAATGGTTGCAGCAGCACTAAGATAGTGCTATAAAAGAAGTAGCTGGCAGAACTTAAGTTTTAAAGAACGATGAGCGCAATACTCTTTATAATATTTGTTGTAGCTAATAAAGTGCGTTAATCCACATTTTTTGTGTTTATATTTTGTTTTCTTTGAGAAAACAAACATTAAATTAATCGATATTTGTTGATGCAGTAAAGCTAACATAAGACTAATGAAAGAACTAATGTCTATATTAATGTTTCCAAGAATGGTTACTGCAGCTCTAATATAGTGCTATAAAACAAGTAGCTGGCAGAACTACTAGATGAGCGCTATGCTTTTTATAAGATGAATTGTAGCTAATAAAGTGCGTTAATTTACACTTTTTGTGTTTATATTTTGTTTTCATTGAGCAAATAAACATTTAATTAATCGATATTTGTTGATGCAGTAAAACTAACAAAAGACTAATGAAAGAACTAATGTCTATATTAATGTTTCCAAGAATGGTATTATAAAAGCACTAGTATGGTATTATAAAAGAAGTTGCTGGCAGAACTAAAGTTTTAAAGAACGATGAGAGCATTTCTCTTTATAATATGAATTATAGCTGATAAAGTACGTTAATCCATACTTTTTGTGTTTATATTTTGTTTTCTTTGAGCAAATAAACATTTAATTAATCGATATTTGTTGATGCAGTAAAACTAACATAAGACTAATGAAAGAACTAATGTCTATATTAATGTTTCCAAGAATGGCATTATAAAAAGCACTAGTATGGTATTATAAAAGAAGTTGCTGGCAGAACTAAAGTTTTAAAGAACGATGAGAGCATTTCTCTTTATAATATGAATTATAGCTGATAAAGTACGTTAATCCATACTTTTTGTGTTTATATTTTGTTTTCTTTGAGCAAATAAACATTTAATTAATCGATATTTGTTGATGCAGTAAAGCTAACATAAGACTAATGAAAGAACTAATGTCTATATTAATGTTTCCAAGAATGGTTGCAGCAGCACTAAGATAGTGCTATAAAAGAAGTAGCTGGCAGAACTTAAGTTTTAAAGAACGATGAGCGCAATACTCTTTCAAATATGTATTGTAGCTAATAAAGTGCGTTAATCGACACTTTTCGTGCTTATATTTTGTTTTCTTTGAGAAAATAACCATTTAATTAATCGATGTTTGTTGATGCAGTAAAGCTAAAATAAGACTAAATAGAGAACTAATGTCTATAGTTATGTTTCCAAAAGTGGTAGAAATGGTTGCTGTAGCACAAATATGGTATTATAAAATAAGTAGCTGGCAGAACTGCAGTTTTAAAGAACATTGAACGCAATACTCTTTATAATATGTATTGTAGCTAATAAATTGCGTTTATCCACACTTTTTGTGTTTAAATTGTGTTTTCTTTGAGCAAATAAACATTTAATTAATCGATATTTGTTGATGCAGTAAAGCTAACATAAGACTAATGAAAGAACTAATGTCTATATTAATGTTTCAAAGAATGGTTGCTGCAGCACTAATATAGTGCTATAAAAGAAGTAGCTGGCAGAACTAAAGTTTTAAATAACGATGAGCGCAATACTTTTTATAATATTTGTTGTAGCTAATAAAGTGCGTTAATCCACATTTTTTGTGTTTATATTTTGTTTTCTTTGAGAAAACAAACATTAAATTAATCGATGTTTGTTGAAGTAGTAGAGCTAAAAAAAGACTAAAGAAACAACTAATGTCTATAGTAATGTTTCCAAGAATGGTTGCTGCAGCACTAATATAGTGCTATAGAAGAAGTAGCTGGCAGAACTACAAGATGAGCGCAATGCTTTTTATAATATGAATTGTAGCTAATAAAGTGCGTTAATCTACACTTTTTGTGATTATATTTTGTTTTCTTTGAGCAAATAAACATTTAATTAATCGATATTTGTTGATGCAGTAAAACTAACAAAAGACTAATGAAAGAACTAATGTCTATATTAATGTTTCCAAGAATGGTATCATAAAAGCACTAGTATGGTATTATAAAAGAAGTTGCTGGCAGAACTAAAGTTTTAAAGAACGATGAGAGCATTTCTCTTTATAATATGAATTATAGCTGATAAAGTACGTTAATCCATACTTTTTGTGTTTATATTTTGTTTTCATTGAGCAAATAAACATTTAATTAATCGATATTTGTTGATGCAGTAAAGCTAACATAAGACTAATGAAAGAACTAATGTCTATATTAATGTTTCCAAGAATGGTTACTGCAGCTCTAATATAGTGCTATAAAACAAGTTGCTGGCAGAACTACTAGATGAGCGCTATGCTTATAAAAAAGATGAATTGTAGCTAATAAAGTGCGTTAATTTACACTTTTTGTGTTTATATTTTGTTTTCATTGAGCAAATAAACATTTAATTAATCGATATTTCTTGATGCAGTAAAGCTAACATAAGACTAATGAAAGAACTAATGTCTATATTAATGTTTCCAAGAATGGTTGCAGCAGCACTAATATAGTGCTAAAAAAGAAGTAGCTGGCAGAACTACTAGATGAGCGCAATGCTTTTTATAATATGAATTGTAGCTAATAAAGTGCGTTAATCCAAACTTTTTGTATTTATATTTTGTTTTCTTTGAGAAAATAAACATTTAGCTAATCGATGTTTGTTGATGCAGTAAAGCTAAAGTAAGACAATAAAAACAGTAATGAAAGAACTAATGTCTATATTAATGTTTCCAAGAATGGTTGCTGCAGCACTAATATAGTGCTATAGAAGAAGTAGCTGGCAGAACTACTAGATGAGCGCAATGCTTTTTATAATATGAATTGTAGCTAATAAAGTGCGTTATTCTACACTTTTTGTGATTATATTTTGTTTTCTTTGAGCAAATAAACATTTAATTAATCGATATTTGTTGATGCAGTAAAACTAACATAAGACTAATGAAAGAACTAATGTCTATATTAATGTTTCCAAGAATGGTATTATAAAAGCACTAGTATGGTATTATAAAAGAAGTTGCTAGCAGAACTAAAGTTTTAAAGAACGATGAGAGCATTTCTCTTTATAATATGAATTATAGCTGATAAAGTACGTTAATCCATACTTTTTGTGTTTATATTTTGTTTTCTTTGAGCAAATAAACATTTAATTAATCGATATTTGTTGATGCAGTAAAACTAACATAAGACTAATGAAAGAACTAATGTCTATATTAATGTTTCCAAGAATGGTATTATAAAAGCACTAGTATGGTATTATAAAAGAAGTTGCTGGCAGAACTAAAGTTTTAAAGAACGATGAGAGCATTTCTCTTTATAATATGAATTATAGCTGATAAAGTACGTTAATCCATACTTTTTGTGTTTATATTTTGTTTTCTTTGAGCAAATAAACATTTAATTAATCGATATTTGTTGATGCAGTAAAGCTAACATCAGACTAATGAAAGAACTAATGTCTATATTAATGTTTCCAAGAATGGTTACTGCAGCTCTATCATAGTGCTATAAAACAAGTAGCTGGCAGAACTACTAGATGAGCGCAATGCTTTTTATAAGATGAATTGTAGCTAATAAAGTGCGTTAATTTACACTTTTTGTGTTTATATTTTGTTTTCATTGAGCAAATAAACATTTAATTAATCGATATTTCTTGATGCAGTAAAGCTAACATAAGACTAATGAAAGAACTAATGTCTATATTAATGTTTCCAAGAATGGTTGCAGCAGCACTAATATAGTGCTAAAAAAGAAGTAGCTGGCAGAACTACTAGATGAAAGAAATGCTCTTTATAATAAGAATTGTAGCTAATAAAGTGCGTTAATCTACACTTTTTGTGTTTATATTTTGTTTTGTTTGAGCAAGTAAACATTCAATTAATCGATCTTTTTTGATGCTGTAAAGCTAAATTAAGACTAAATAGAGAACTAATGTCTATAGTTATGTTTCCAAAAATGGTTGAAATTGTTGCTGCAGCACTAATATAGTGCTATAAAAGAAGTAGCTGGCAGAACTAAAGATTTAAATAACGATGAGCGCAATACTCTTTCAAATATATATTGTAGCTAATAAAGTGCGTTAACCCACACTTTTTGTGTTTATATTTTGTATTCTTTGAGCAAATAAACATTTAATTAATCGATATTTGTTGATGCAGTAAAGCTAACATAAGACTAATGAAAGAACTAATGTCTATATTAATGTTTCCAAAAATGGTTGAAATGGTTGCTGCAGCACTAATTTGGTATTCTAAAAGAAGTAGCTGGCAGAACTAAAGTTTTAAAGAACGATGATTTTCATAATATTAATTTTAGCAAATAAAGTGCGTTAATCCACACTTTTTGTGTTTATATTTTGTTTTTTTTGAGCAAATAAACATTTAATTAATCGATGTTTGTTGATGTAGGAAAGCTAAAATTAGACTAAAGAAACAACTAATGTCTATATTAATGTTTCCAAGATTGGTATTATAAAAGCACTAGTATGGTATTTTAAAAGAAGTTGCTGGCAGATCTAAAGTTTTAAAGAACGATGAGAGCATTTCTCTTTATAATATGAATTATAGCTGATAAAGTACGTTAATCCATACTTTTTGTGTTTATATTTTTTTTTCTTTGAGCAAATAAACATTTAATCAATCGATATTTGTTGATGCAGTAAAGCTAAAATAAGACTAATGAAAGAACTAATGTCTATATTAATGTTTCCTAGACTGGTTACTGCAGCACTAATATAGTGCTATAAAAGAAGTAGCTGGCAGAACTACTAGATGAGCGCAATGCTTTTTATAATATGAATTATAGCTAATAAAGTGCGTTAATTTACACTTTTTGTGTTGATATTTTGTTTTCTTTGAAATAATAATCATCTAATTAATCGATATTTCTTGATGCAGTAAAACTAACATAAGACTAATGAAAGAACTAATGTCTATAGTAGTGTTTCCTAGAATGGTTACTGCAGCACTAATATAGTGCTAAAAAAGAAGTAGCTGGCTGAACTACTAGATGAGCGAAATGCTCTTTATAATATGAATTGTAGCTAATAAAGTGCGTTAATCTACACTTTTTGTGTTTATATTTTGTTTTGTTTGAGCAAGTAAACATTCAATTAATCGATCTTTGTTGATGCTGTAAAACTAACATAAGACTAACATATAAAAACTAACATAAAACTAACATATTACCAATGAAAAAACTAATGTCTATAATAATGTTTCCAAGAATGGTATTATAAAAGCACTAGTATGGTATTATAAAAGAAGTTGCTGGCAGAACTATTGTTTTAAAGAACGACGAGAGCATTTCTCTTTATAATATGAATTATAGCTGATAAAGTACGTTAATCCATACTTTTTGTGTTTATATTTTGTTTTATTTGAGCAAATAAACATTTAATTAATCGATATTTGTTGATGCAGTAAAGCTAACATCAGATTAATGAAAGAACTAATGTCTATATTAATATTTCCAAGAATGGTTGCAGCAGCACTAATATAGTGCCAAAAAAGAAGTAGCTGGCAGAACTAAAGTTTTAAAGAACGATGAGCGCAATACTCTTTCAAATATGTATTGTAGGTAATAAAGTGCGTTAATCTACACTTTTTGTGTTTATATTTTGTTTTGTTTGAGCAAGTAAACATTCAATTAATCGATCTATGTTGATGCTGTAAAGCTAAATTAAGACTAAATAGAGAACTAATGTCTATAGTTATGTTTCCAAAAATGGTTGAAATTGTTGCTGCAGCACTAATATAGTGCTATAAAAGAAGTAGCTGGCAGAACTAAAGATTTAAATAACGATGAGCGCAATACTCTTTCAAATATATATTGTAGCTAATAAAGTGCGTTAACCCACACTTTTTGTGTTTATATTTTGTATTCTTTGAGCAAATAAACATTTAATTAATCGATATTTGTTGATGCAGTAAAGCTAACATAAGACTAATGAAAGAACTAATGTCTATATTAATGTTTCCAAAAATGGTTGAAATGGTTGCTGCAGCACTAATTTGGTATTCTAAAAGAAGTAGCTGGCAGAACTAAAGTTTTAAAGAACGATGATTTTTATAATATTAATTGTAGCAAATAAAGTGCGTTAATCCACACTTTTTGTGTTTATATTTTGTTTTTTTTGAGCAAATAAACAATTAATTAATCGATGTTTGTTGATGTAGGAAAGCTAAAATTAGACTAAAGAAACAACTAATGTCTATAGTAATGCTTCAAAGAATGGTTGCTGCAGCACTAATATAGTGCTATAAAAGAAGTAGCTGGTAGAACTAAAGTTTTAAATAACGATGAGCACAATACTTTTTATAATATTTTTTGTAGCTAATAAAGTGCGTTAATCCACACTTTTTGTGTTTATATTTTGTTTTCTTTGAGAAAATAAACATTTAATTAATAGATGTTTGTTGCTGCATAAAAGCTAAAATAAGACTGAAAAAAGAACTAATGTCTATAGTAATGTTTCCTAGAATGGTTACTGCAGAACTAATATAGTGCTATAAAAGAAGTAGCTGGCAGAACTACTAGATGAGCGCAATGATTTTTATAATATGAATTGTAGCTAATAAAGTGCATTAATTCACAGTTTTTGTGTCGATATTTTGTTTTCTTTGAGCTAATAAACATTTAATTAATCGATATTTGTTGATGCAGTAAAACTAACATAAGACTAATGAAAGAACTAATGTCTATATTAATGTTTCCAAGAATGGTATTATAAAAGCACTAGTATGGTATTATAAAAGAAGTTGCTGGCAGAACTAAAGTTTTAAAGAACGATGAGAGCATTTCTCTTTATAATATGAATTATAGCTGATAAAGTACGTTAATCCATACTTTTTGTGTTTATATTTTGTTTTCCTTGAGCAAATAAACATTTAATCAATCGATATTTGTTGATGCAGTAAAGCTAACATAAGACTAATGAAAGAACTAATGTCTATATTAATGTTTCCAAGAATTGTTACTGCAGCTCTAATATAGTGCTATAAAACAAGTAGCTGGCAGAACTACTAGATGAGCGCAATGCTTTTTATAAGATGAATTGTAGCTAATAAAGTGCGTTAATTTACACTTTTTGTGTTTATATTTTGTTTTCATTGAGCAAATAAACATTTAATTAATCGATATTTCTTGATGCAGTAAAGCTAACATAAGACTATAGAAACAACTAATGTCTATAGTAATGTTTCCAAGAATTGTTGCTGCAGCACCAATATAGTGCTTTAAAAGAAGTAGCTGGCAGAACTAAAGTTTTAAATAACGATGATTTTTATAATATTAATTGTAGCAAATAAAGTGCGTTAATCCACCCTTTTTGTGTATATATTTTGTTTTCTTTGAGCAAATAAACATTTACTTAATCGATATTTTTTGATGCAGTAAAGCTAACATAAAACTAATGAAAGAACTAATGTCTATATTAATGTTTCCAAGAATGGTTGCAGCAGCACTAAGATAGTGCTATAAAAGAAGTAGCTGGCAGAACTTAAGTTTTAAAGAACGATGAGCGCAATACTCTTTCAAATATGTATTGTAGCTAATAAAGTGCGTTAATCGACACTTTTCGTGCTTATATTTTGTTTTCTTTGAGAAAATAACCATTTAATTAATCGATGTTTGTTGATGCAGTAAAGCTAAAATAAGACCAAATAGAGAACTAATGTCTATAGTTATGTTTCCAAAAATGGTAGAAATGGTTGCTGTAGCACAAATAAGGTATTATAAAATAAGTAGCTGGCAGAACTACAGTTTTAAAGAACATTGAACGCAATACTCTTTATAATATGAATTGTAGCTAATAAAGTGCGTTAATCTACACTTTTTGTGATTATATTTTGTTTTCTTTGAGCAAATAAACATTTAATTAATCGATATTTGTTGATGCAGTAAAACTAACAAAAGACTAATGAAAGAACTAATGTCTATATTAATGTTTCCAAGAATGGTATTATAAAAGCACTAGTATGGTATTATAAAAGAAGTTGCTGGCAGAACTAAAGTTTTAAAGAACGATGAGAGCATTTCTCTTTATAATATGAATTATAGCTGATAAAGTACGTTAATCCATACTTTTTGTGTTTATATTTTGTTTTCTTTGAGCAAATAAACATTTAATTAATCGATATTTGTTGATGCAGTAAAGCTAACATAAGACTAATGAAAGAACTAATGTCTATATTAATGTTTCCAAGAATTGTTATTGCAGCTCTAATATAGTGCTATAAAACAAGTAGCTGGCAGAACTACTAGATGAGCGCAATGCTTTTTATAAGATGAATTGTAGCTAATAAAGTGCGTTAATTTACACTTTTTGTGTTTATATTTTGTTTTCATTGAGCAAATAAACATTTAATTAATCGATATTTCTTGATGCAGTAAAGCTAACATAAGACTAATGAAAGAACTAATGTCTATATTAATGTTTCCAAGAATGGTATTATAAAAGCACTAGTATGGTATTATAAAAGAAGTTGCTAGCAGAACTAAAGTTTTAAAGAACGATGTGAGCATTTCTCTTTATAATATGAATTATAGCTGATAAAGTACGTTAATCCATACTTTTTGTGTTTATATTTTGTTTTCTTTGAGCAAATAAACATTTAATTAATCGATATTTGTTGATGCAGTAAAGCTAACATAAGACTAATGAAAGAACTAATGTCTATATTAATGTTTCCAAGAATGGTTGCAGCAGCACTAATATAGTGCTAAAAAAGAAGTAGCTGGCAGAACTACTAGATGAGCGAAATGCTCTTTATAATATGAAATGTAGCTAATAAAGTGCGTTAATCTACACTTTTTGTGTTTATATTTTGTTTTGTTTGAGCAAGTAAACATTCAATTAATCGATCTATGTTGATGCTGTAAAGCTAAATTAAGACTAAATAGAGAACTAATGTCTATAGTTATGTTTCCAAAAATGGTTGAAATTGTTGCTGCAGCACTAATATAGTGCTATAAAAGAAGTAGCTGGCAGAACTAAAGATTTAAATAACGATGAGCGCAATACTCTTTCAAATATATATTGTAGCTAATAAAGTGCGTTAACCCACACTTTTTGTGTTTATATTTTGTATTCTTTGAGCAAATAAACATTTAATTAATCGATATTTGTTGATGCAGTAAAGCTAACATAAGACTAATGAAAGAACTAATGTCTATATTAATGTTTCCAAAAATGGTTGAAATGGTTGCTGCAGCACTAATTTGGTATTCTAAAAGAAGTAGCTGGCAGAACTAAAGTTTTAAAGAACGATGATTTTTATAATATTAATTGTAGCAAATAAAGTGCGTTAATCCACACTTTTTGTGTTTATATTTTGTTTTTTTTGAGCAAATAAACAATTAATTAATCGATGTTTGTTGATGTAGGAAAGCTAAAATTAGACTAAAGAAACAACTAATGTCTATAGTAATGCTTCAAAGAATGGTTGCTGCAGCACTAATATAGTGCTATAAAAGAAGTAGCTGGTAGAACTAAAGTTTTAAATAACGATGAGCACAATACTTTTTATAATATTTTTTGTAGCTAATAAAGTGCGTTAATCCACACTTTTTGTGTTTATATTTTGTTTTCTTTGAGAAAATAAACATTTAATTAATAGATGTTTGTTGCTGCATAAAAGCTAAAATAAGACTGAAAAAAGAACTAATGTCTATAGTAATGTTTCCTAGAATGGTTACTGCAGAACTAATATAGTGCTATAAAAGAAGTAGCTGGCAGAACTACTAGATGAGCGCAATGATTTTTATAATATGAATTGTAGCTAATAAAGTGCATTAATTCACAGTTTTTGTGTCGATATTTTGTTTTCTTTGAGCTAATAAACATTTAATTAATCGATATTTGTTGATGCAGTAAAACTAACATAAGACTAATGAAAGAACTAATGTCTATATTAATGTTTCCAAGAATGGTATTATAAAAGCACTAGTATGGTATTATAAAAGAAGTTGCTGGCAGAACTAAAGTTTTAAAGAACGATGAGAGCATTTCTCTTTATAATATGAATTATAGCTGATAAAGTACGTTAATCCATACTTTTTGTGTTTATATTTTGTTTTCCTTGAGCAAATAAACATTTAATCAATCGATATTTGTTGATGCAGTAAAGCTAACATAAGACTAATGAAAGAACTAATGTCTATATTAATGTTTCCAAGAATTGTTACTGCAGCTCTAATATAGTGCTATAAAACAAGTAGCTGGCAGAACTACTAGATGAGCGCAATGCTTTTTATAAGATGAATTGTAGCTAATAAAGTGCGTTAATTTACACTTTTTGTGTTTATATTTTGTTTTCATTGAGCAAATAAACATTTAATTAATCGATATTTCTTGATGCAGTAAAGCTAACATAAGACTATAGAAACAACTAATGTCTATAGTAATGTTTCCAAGAATTGTTGCTGCAGCACCAATATAGTGCTTTAAAAGAAGTAGCTGGCAGAACTAAAGTTTTAAATAACGATGATTTTTATAATATTAATTGTAGCAAATAAAGTGCGTTAATCCACCCTTTTTGTGTATATATTTTGTTTTCTTTGAGCAAATAAACATTTACTTAATCGATATTTTTTGATGCAGTAAAGCTAACATAAAACTAATGAAAGAACTAATGTCTATATTAATGTTTCCAAGAATGGTTGCAGCAGCACTAAGATAGTGCTATAAAAGAAGTAGCTGGCAGAACTTAAGTTTTAAAGAACGATGAGCGCAATACTCTTTCAAATATGTATTGTAGCTAATAAAGTGCGTTAATCGACACTTTTCGTGCTTATATTTTGTTTTCTTTGAGAAAATAACCATTTAATTAATCGATGTTTGTTGATGCAGTAAAGCTAAAATAAGACCAAATAGAGAACTAATGTCTATAGTTATGTTTCCAAAAATGGTAGAAATGGTTGCTGTAGCACAAATAAGGTATTATAAAATAAGTAGCTGGCAGAACTACAGTTTTAAAGAACATTGAACGCAATACTCTTTATAATATGAATTGTAGCTAATAAAGTGCGTTAATCTACACTTTTTGTGATTATATTTTGTTTTCTTTGAGCAAATAAACATTTAATTAATCGATATTTGTTGATGCAGTAAAACTAACAAAAGACTAATGAAAGAACTAATGTCTATATTAATGTTTCCAAGAATGGTATTATAAAAGCACTAGTATGGTATTATAAAAGAAGTTGCTGGCAGAACTAAAGTTTTAAAGAACGATGAGAGCATTTCTCTTTATAATATGAATTATAGCTGATAAAGTACGTTAATCCATACTTTTTGTGTTTATATTTTGTTTTCTTTGAGCAAATAAACATTTAATTAATCGATATTTGTTGATGCAGTAAAGCTAACATAAGACTAATGAAAGAACTAATGTCTATATTAATGTTTCCAAGAATTGTTATTGCAGCTCTAATATAGTGCTATAAAACAAGTAGCTGGCAGAACTACTAGATGAGCGCAATGCTTTTTATAAGATGAATTGTAGCTAATAAAGTGCGTTAATTTACACTTTTTGTGTTTATATTTTGTTTTCATTGAGCAAATAAACATTTAATTAATCGATATTTCTTGATGCAGTAAAGCTAACATAAGACTAATGAAAGAACTAATGTCTATATTAATGTTTCCAAGAATGGTATTATAAAAGCACTAGTATGGTATTATAAAAGAAGTTGCTAGCAGAACTAAAGTTTTAAAGAACGATGTGAGCATTTCTCTTTATAATATGAATTATAGCTGATAAAGTACGTTAATCCATACTTTTTGTGTTTATATTTTGTTTTCTTTGAGCAAATAAACATTTAATTAATCGATATTTGTTGATGCAGTAAAGCTAACATAAGACTAATGAAAGAACTAATGTCTATATTAATGTTTCCAAGAATGGTTGCAGCAGCACTAATATAGTGCTAAAAAAGAAGTAGCTGGCAGAACTACTAGATGAGCGAAATGCTCTTTATAATATGAAATGTAGCTAATAAAGTGCGTTAATCTACACTTTTTGTGTTTATATTTTGTTTTGTTTGAGCAAGTAAACATTCAATTAATCGATCTATGTTGATGCTGTAAAGCTAAATTAAGACTAAATAGAGAACTAATGTCTATAGTTATGTTTCCAAAAATGGTTGAAATTGTTGCTGCAGCACTAATATAGTGCTATAAAAGAAGTAGCTGGCAGAACTAAAGATTTAAATAACGATGAGCGCAATACTCTTTCAAATATATATTGTAGCTAATAAAGTGCGTTAACCCACACTTTTTGTGTTTACATTTTGTATTCTTTGAGCAAATAAACATTTAATTAATCGATATTTGTTGATGCAGTAAAGCTAACATAAGACTAATGAAAGAACTAATGTCTATATTAATGTTTCCAAAAATGGTTGAAATGGTTGCTGCAGCACTAATTTGGTATTCTAAAAGAAGTAGCTGGCAGAACTAAAGTTTTAAAGAACGATGATTTTTATAATATTAATTGTAGCAAATAAAGTGCGTTAATCCACACTTTTTGTGTTTATATTTTGTTTTTTTTGAGCAAATAAACATTTAATTAATCGATGTTTGTTGATGTAGGAAAGCTAAAATTAGACTAAAGAAACAACTAATGTCTATAGTAATGCTTCAAAGAATGGTTGCTGCAGCACTAATATAGTGCTATAAAAGAAGTAGCTGGTAGAACTAAAGTTTTAAATAACGATGAGCGCAATAATTTTTATAATATTTTTTGTAGCTAATAAAGTGCGTTAATCCACACTTTTTGTGTTTATATTTTGTTTTCTTTGAGAAAATAAACATTTAATTAATAGATGTTTGTTGCTGCATAAAAGCTAAAATAAGACTGAAAAAAGAACTAATGTCTATAGTAATGTTTCCTAGAATGGTTACTGCAGAACTAATATAGTGCTATAAAAGAAGTAGCTGGCAGAACTACTAGATGAGCGCAATGATTTTTATAATATGAATTGTAGCTAATAAAGTGCATTAATTCACAGTTTTTGTGTTGATATTTTGTTTTCTTTTAGCTAATAAACATTTAATTAATCGATATTTGTTGATGCAGTAAAACTAACATAAGACTAATGAAAGAACTAATGTCTATATTAATGTTTCCAAGAATGGTATTATAAAAGCACTAGTATGGTATTATAAAAGAAGTTGCTGGCAGAACTAAAGTTTTAAAGAACGATGAGAGCATTTCTCTTTATAATATGAATTATAGCTGATAAAGTACGTTAATCCATACTTTTTGTGTTTATATTTTGTTTTCTTTGAGCAAATAAACATTTAATCAATCGATATTTGTTGATGCAGTAAAGCTAAAATAATGAAAGAACTAATGTCTATATTAATGTTTCCTAGAATGGTTACTTCAGCACTAATATAGTGATATAAAAGAAGTAGCTGGCAGAACTACTAGATGAGCGCAATGCTTTTTATAATATGAATTATAGCTAATAAAGTGCGTTAATTTACACTTTTTGTGTTGATATTTTGTTTTCTTTGAGCTAATAAACATTTAATTAATCGATATTTCTTGATGCAGTAAAACTAACATAAGACTAATGAAAGAACTAATGTCTATATTAATGTTTCCAAGAATGGTATTATAAAAGCACTAGTATGGTATTATAAAAGAAGTAGCTGGCAGAACTACAGTTTTAAAGAACGATGAACGCAATACTATTTTTAATATGTGTTGTAGCTAATAAAGTGCTTTAATCCACACTTTTTGTGTTTAAATTTTGTTTTATTTGAGCAAATAAACATTTAATTAATCGAAGTTTGTTGATGCAGTAAAGCTAAAATAAGACTATAGAAACAACTAATGTCTATAGTAATGTTTCCAAGAATTGTTGCTGCAGCACCAATATAGTGCTTTAAAAGAAGTAGCTGGCAGAACTAACGTTTTAAATAACGATGATTTTTATAATATTAATTGTAGCAAATAAAGTGCGTTAATTCACCCTTTTTGTGTATATATTTTGTTTTCTTTGAGCGAATAAACATTTAATTAATCGATATTTCTTGATGCAGTAAAGGTAACATAAGACTAATGAAAGAACTAATGTCTATATTAATGTTTCCAAGAATGGTTGCAGCAGCACTAAGATAGTGCTATAAAAGAAGTAGCTGGCAGAACTTAAGTTTTAAAGAACGATGAGCGCAATACTCTTTCAAATATGTATTGTAGCTAATAAAGTGCGTTAATCGACACTTTTCGTGCTTATATTTTGTTTTCTTTGAGAAAATAACCATTTAATTAATCGATGTTTGTTGATAGAGTAAAGCTAAAATAAGACTAAATAGAGAACTAATGTCTATAGTTATGTTTCCAAAAATGGTAGAAATGGTTGCTGTAGCACAAATATGGTATTATAAAATAAGTAGCTGGCAGAACTACAGTTTTAAAGAACATTGAACGCAATACTCTTTATAATATGTATTGTAGCTAATAAATTGCGTTTATCCACACTTTTTGTGTTTAAATTGTGTTTTCTTTGAGCAAATAAACATTTAATTAATCGATATTTGTTGATGCAGTAAAGCTAACATAAGACTAATGAAAGAACTAATGTCTATATTAATGTTTCAAAGAATGGTTGCTGCAGCACTAATATAGTGCTATAAAAGAAGTAGCTGGCAGAACTAAAGTTTTAAATAACGATGAGCGCAATACTTTTTATAATATTTGTTGTAGCTAATAAAGTGCGTTAATCCACATTTTTTGTGTTTATATTTTGTTTTCTTTGAGAAAACAAACATTAAATTAATCGATGTTTGTTGAAGTAGTAAAGCTAAAAAAAGACTAAAGAAACAACTAATGTCTATAGTAATGTTTCCAAGAATGGTTGCTGCAGCACTAATATAGTGCTATTGAAGAAGTAGCTGGCAGAACTACAAGATGAGCGCAATGCTTTTTTCAATATGAATTGTAGCTAATAAAGTGCGTTAATCTACACTTTTTGTGATTATATTTTGTTTTCTTTGAGCAAATAAACATTTAATTAATCGATATTTGTTGATGCAGTAAAACTAACAAAAGATTAATGAAAGAACTAATGTCTATATTAATGTTTCCAAGAATGGTATTATAAAAGCACTAGTATGGTATTATAAAAGAAGTTGCTGGCAGAACTAAAGTTTTAAAGAACGATGAGAGCATTTCTCTTTATAATATGAATTATAGCTCATAAAGTACGTTAATCCATACTTTTTGTGTTTATATTTTGTTTTCATTGAGCAAATAAACATTTAATTAATCGATATTTGTTGATGCAGTAAAGCTAACATAAGACTAATGAAAGAACTAATGTCTATATTAATGTTTCCAAGAATGGTTACTGCAGCTCTAATATAGTGCTATAAAACAAGTAGCTGGCAGAACTACTAGATGAGCGCAATGCTTTTTATAAGATGAATTGTAGCTAATAAAGTGCGTTAATTTACACTTTTTGTGTTTATATTTTGTTTTCATTGAGCAAATAAACATTTAATTAATCGATATTTCTTGACGCAGTAAAGCTAACATAAGACTAATGAAAGAACTAATGTCTATATTAATGTTTCCAAGAATGGTTGCAGCAGCACTAATATAGTGCTAAAAAAGAAGTAGCTGGCAGAACTACTAGATGAGCGCAATGCTTTTTATAATATGAATTGTTGCTAATAAAGTGCGTTAATCCAAACTTTTTGTATTTATATTTTGTTTTCTTTGAGAAAATAAACATTTAACTAATCGATGTTTGTTGATGCAGTTAAGCTAAAGTAAGACAATAAAAACAGTAATGAAAGAACTAATGTCTATATTAATGTTTCCAAGAATGGTTGCTGCAGCACTAATATAGTGCTATAGAAGAAGTAGCTGGCAGAACTACTAGATGAGCGCAATGCTTTTTATAATATGAATTGTAGCTAATAAAGTGCGTTATTCTACACTTTTTGTGATTATATTTTGTTTTCTTTGAGCAAATAAACATTTAATTAATCGATATTTGTTGATGCAGTAAAACTAACATAAGACTAATGAAAGAACTAATGTCTATATTAATGTTTCCAAGAATGGTATTATAAAAGCACTAGTATGGTATTATAAAAGAAGTTGCTAGCAGAACTAAAGTTTAAAGAACGATGAGAGCATTTCTCTTTATAATATGAATTATAGCTGATAAAGTACGTTAATCCATACTTTTTGTGTTTATATTTTGTTTTCTTTGAGCAAATAAACATTTAATTAATCGATATTTGTTGATGCAGTAAAACTAACATAAGACTAATGAAAGAACTAATGTCTATATTAATGTTTCCAAGAATAGTATTATAAAAGCACTAGTATGGTATTATAAAAGAAGTTGCTGGCAGAACTAAAGTTTTAAAGAACGATGAGAGCATTTCTCTTTATAATATGAATTATAGCTGATAAAGTACGTTAATCCATACTTTTTTTGTTTATATTTTGTTTTCTTTGAGCAAATAAACATTTAATTAATCGATATTTGTTGATGCAGTAAAGCTAACATAAGACTAATGAAAGAACTAATGTCTATATTAATGTTTCCAAGAATGGTTACTGCAGCTCTATCATAGTGCTATAAAACAAGTAGCTGGCAGAACTACTAGATGAGCGCAATGCTTTTTATAAGATGAATTGTAGCTAATAAAGTGCGTTAATTTACACTTTTTGTGTTTATATTTTGTTTTCATTGAGCAAATAAACATTTAATTAATCGATATTTCTTGATGCAGTAAAGCTAACATAAGACTAATGAAAGAACTAATGTCTATATTAATGTTTCCAAGAATGGTTGCAGCAGCACTAATATAGTGCTAAAAAAGAAGTAGCTGGCAGAACTACTAGATGAGCGAAATGCTCTTTATAATATGAATTGTAGCTAATAAAGTGCGTTAATCTACACTTTTTGTGTTTATATTTTGTGTTGTTTGAGCAAATAAACATTCAATTAATCGATCTTTGTTGATGCTGTAAAGCTAAATTAAGACTAAATAGAGAACTAATGTCTATAGTTATGTTTCCAAAAAAGGTTGAAATTGTTGCTGCAGCACTAATATAGTGCTATAAAAGAAGTAGCTGGCAGAACTAAAGATTTAAATAACGATGAGCGCAATACTCTTTCAAATATATATTGTAGCTAATAAAGTGCGTTAACCCACACTTTTTGTGTTTATATTTTGTATTCTTTGAGCAAATAAACATTTAATTAATCGATATTTGTTGATGCAGTAAAGCTAACATAAGACTAATGAAAGAACTAATGTCTATATTAATGTTTCCAAAAATGGTTGAAATGGTTGCTGCAGCACTAATTTGGTATTCTAAAAGAAGTAGCTGGCAGAACTAAAGTTTTAAAGAACGATGATTTTTATAATATTAATTGTAGCAAATAAAGTGCGTTAATCCACACTTTTTGTGTTTATATTTTGTTTTTTTTGAGCAAATAAACATTTAATTAATCGATGTTTGTTGATGTAGGAAAGCTAAAATTAGACTAAAGAAACAACTAATGTCTATATTAATGTTTCCAAGAATGGTATTATAAAAGCACTAGTATGGTATTATAAAAGAAGTTGCTGGCAGATCTAAAGTTTTAAAGAACGATGAGAGCATTTCTCTTTATAATATGAATTATAGCTGATAAAGTACGTTAATCCATACTTTTTGTGTTTATATTTTGTTTTCTTTGAGCAAATAAACATTTAATCAATCGATATTTGTTGATGCAGTAAAGCTAAAATAAGACTAATGAAAGAACTAATGTCTATATTAATGTTTCCTAGAATGGTTACTTCAGCACTAATATAGTGATATAAAAGAAGTAGCTGGCAGAACTACTAGATGAGCGCAATGCTTTTTATAATATGAATTATAGCTAATAAAGTGCGTTAATTTACACTTTTTGTGTTGATATTTTGTTTTCTTTGAGCTAATAAACATTTAATTAATCGATATTTCTTGATGCAGTAAAACTAACATAAGACTAATGAAAGAACTAATGTCTATATTAATGTTTCCAAGAATGGTATTATAAAAGCACTAGTATGGTATTATAAAAGAAGTAGCTGGCAGAACTACAGTTTTAAAGAACGATGAACGCAATACTATTTTTAATATGTGTTGTAGCTAATAAAGTGCTTTAATCCACACTTTTTGTGTTTAAATTTTGTTTTATTTGAGCAAATAAACATTTAATTAATCGAAGTTTGTTGATGCAGTAAAGCTAAAATAAGACTATAGAAACAACTAATGTCTATAGTAATGTTTCCAAGAATTGTTGCTGCAGCACCAATATAGTGCTTTAAAAGAAGTAGCTGGCAGAACTAACGTTTTAAATAACGATGATTTTTATAATATTAATTGTAGCAAATAAAGTGCGTTAATTCACCCTTTTTGTGTATATATTTTGTTTTCTTTGAGCGAATAAACATTTAATTAATCGATATTTCTTGATGCAGTAAAGGTAACATAAGACTAATGAAAGAACTAATGTCTATATTAATGTTTCCAAGAATGGTTGCAGCAGCACTAAGATAGTGCTATAAAAGAAGTAGCTGGCAGAACTTAAGTTTTAAAGAACGATGAGCGCAATACTCTTTCAAATATGTATTGTAGCTAATAAAGTGCGTTAATCGACACTTTTCGTGCTTATATTTTGTTTTCTTTGAGAAAATAACCATTTAATTAATCGATGTTTGTTGATAGAGTAAAGCTAAAATAAGACTAAATAGAGAACTAATGTCTATAGTTATGTTTCCAAAAATGGTAGAAATGGTTGCTGTAGCACAAATATGGTATTATAAAATAAGTAGCTGGCAGAACTACAGTTTTAAAGAACATTGAACGCAATACTCTTTATAATATGTATTGTAGCTAATAAATTGCGTTTATCCACACTTTTTGTGTTTAAATTGTGTTTTCTTTGAGCAAATAAACATTTAATTAATCGATATTTGTTGATGCAGTAAAGCTAACATAAGACTAATGAAAGAACTAATGTCTATATTAATGTTTCAAAGAATGGTTGCTGCAGCACTAATATAGTGCTATAAAAGAAGTAGCTGGCAGAACTAAAGTTTTAAATAACGATGAGCGCAATACTTTTTATAATATTTGTTGTAGCTAATAAAGTGCGTTAATCCACATTTTTTGTGTTTATATTTTGTTTTCTTTGAGAAAACAAACATTAAATTAATCGATGTTTGTTGAAGCAGTAAAGCTAAAAAAAGACTAAAGAAACAACTAATGTCTATAGTAATGTTTCCAAGAATGGTTGCTGCAGCACTAATAAAGTGCTATAGAAGAAGTAGCTGGCAGAACTACTAGATGAGCGCAATGCTTTTTATAATATGAATTGTAGCTAATAAAGTGCGTTAATCTACACTTTTTGTGATTATATTTTGTTTTCTTTGAGAAAACAAACATTAAATTAATCGATGTTTGTTGAAGTAGTAAAGCTAAAAAAAGACTAAAGAAACAACTAATGTCTATAGTAATGTTTCCAAGAATGGTTGCTGCAGCACTAATATAGTGCTATAGAAGAAGTAGCTGGCAGAACTACAAGATGAGCGCAATGCTTTTTTCAATATGAATTGTAGCTAATAAAGTGCGTTAATCTACACTTTTTGTGATTATATTTTGTTTTCTTTGAGCAAATAAACATTTAATTAATCGATATTTGTTGATGCAGTAAAACTAACAAAAGATTAATGAAAGAACTAATGTCTATATTAATGTTTCCAAGAATGGTATTATAAAAGCACTAGTATGGTATTATAAAAGAAGTTGCTGGCAGAACTAAAGTTTTAAAGAACGATGAGAGCATTTCTCTTTATAATATGAATTATAGCTGATAAAGTACGTTAATCCATACTTTTTGTGTTTATATTTTGTTTTCATTGAGCAAATAAACATTTAATTAATCGATATTTGTTGATGCAGTAAAGCTAACATAAGACTAATGAAAGAACTAATGTCTATATTAATGTTTCCAAGAATGGTTACTGCAGCTCTAATATAGTGCTATAAAACAAGTAGCTGGCAGAACTACTAGATGAGCGCAATGCTTTTTATAAGATGAATTGTAGCTAATAAAGTGCGTTAATTTACACTTTTTGTGTTTATATTTTGTTTTCATTGAGCAAATAAACATTTAATTAATCGATATTTCTTGATGCAGTAAAGCTAACATAAGACTAATGAAAGAACTAATGTCTATATTAATGTTTCCAAGAATGGTTGCAGCAGCACTAATAAAGTGCTAAAAAAGAAGTAGCTGGCAGAACTACTAGATGAGCGCAATGCTTTTTATAATATGAATTGTAGCTAATAAAGTGCGTTAATCCAAACTTTTTGTATTTATATTTTGTTTTCTTTGAGAAAATAAACATTTAACTAATCGATGTTTGTTGATGCAGTTAAGCTAAAGTAAGACAATAAAAACAGTAATGAAAGAACTAATGTCTATATTAATGTTTCCAAGAATGGTTGCTGCAGCACTAATATAGTGCTATAGAAGAAGTAGCTGGCAGAACTACTAGATGAGCGCAATGCTTTTTATAATATGAATTGTAGCTAATAAAGTGCGTTATTCTACACTTTTTGTGATTATATTTTGTTTTCTTTGAGCAAATAAACATTTAATTAATCGATATTTGTTGATGCAGTAAAACTAACATAAGACTAATGAAAGAACTAATGTCTATATTAATGTTTCCAAGAATGGTATTATAAAAGCACTAGTATGGTATTATAAAAGAAGTTGCTAGCAGAACTAAAGTTTAAAGAACGATGAGAGCATTTCTCTTTATAATATGAATTATAGCTGATAAAGTACGTTAATCCATACTTTTTGTGTTTATATTTTGTTTTCTTTGAGCAAATAAACATTTATTTAATCGATATTTGTTGATGCAGTAAAACTAACATAAGACTAATGAAAGAACTAATGTCTATATTAATGTTTCCAAGAATAGTATTATAAAAGCACTAGTATGGTATTATAAAAGAAGTTGCTGGCAGAACTAAAGTTTTAAAGAACGATGAGAGCATTTCTCTTTATAATATGAATTATAGCTGATAAAGTACGTTAATCCATACTTTTTTTGTTTATATTTTGTTTTCTTTGAGCAAATAAACATTTAATTAATCGATATTTCTTGATGCAGTAAAGCTAACATAAGACTAATGAAAGAACTAATGTCTATATTAATGTTTCCAAGAATGGTTGCAGCAGCACTAATATAGTGCTAAAAAAGAAGTAGCTGGCAGAACTACTAGATGAGCGAAATGCTCTTTATAATATGAATTGTAGCTAATAAAGTGCGTTAATCTACACTTTTTGTGTTTATATTTTGTGTTGTTTGAGCAAATAAACATTCAATTAATCGATCTTTTTTGATGCTGTAAAGCTAAATTAAGACTAAATAGAGAACTAATGTCTATAGTTATGTTTCCAAAAAAGGTTGAAATTGTTGCTGCAGCACTAATATAGTGCTATAAAAGAAGTAGCTGGCAGAACTAAAGATTTAAATAACGATGAGCGCAATACTCTTTCAAATATATATTGTAGCTAATAAAGTGCGTTAACCCACACTTTTTGTGTTTATATTTTGTATTCTTTGAGCAAATAAACATTTAATTAATCGATATTTGTTGATGCAGTAAAGCTAACATAAGACTGATGAAAGAACTAATGTCTATATTAATGTTTCCAAAAATGGTTGAAATGGTTGCTGCAGCACTAATTTGGTATTCTAAAAGAAGTAGCTGGCAGAACTAAAGTTTTAAAGAACGATGATTTTTATAATATTAATTGTAGCAAATAAAGTGCGTTAATCCACACTTTTTGTGTTTATATTTTGTTTTTTTTGAGCAAATAAACATTTAATTAATCGATGTTTGTTGATGTAGGAAAGCTAAAATTAGACTAAAGAAACAACTAATGTCTATATTAATGTTTCCAAGAATGGTATTATAAAAGCACTAGTATGGTATTATAAAAGAAGTTGCTGGCAGATCTAAAGTTTTAAAGAACGATGAGAGCATTTCTCTTTATAATATGAATTATAGCTGATAAAGTACGTTAATCCATACTTTTTGTGTTTATATTTTGTTTTCTTTGAGCAAATAAACATTTAATCAATCGATATTTGTTGATGCAGTAAAGCTAAAATAAGACTAATGAAAGAACTAATGTCTATATTAATGTTTCCTGGAATGATTACTGCAGCACTAATATAGTGCTATAAAAGAAGTAGCTGGCAGAACTACTAGATGAGCGCAATGCTTTTTATAATATGAATTATAGCTAATAAAGTGCGTTAATTTACACTTTTTGTGTTGATATTTTGTTTTCTTTGAGCTAATAAACATTTAATTAATCGATATTTCTTGATGCAGTAAAACTAACATAAGACTAATGAAAGAACTAATGTCTATATTAATGTTTCAAAGAATGGTATTATAAAAGCACTAGTATGGTATTATAAAAGAAGTAGCTGGCAGAACTACAGTTTTAAAGAACGATGAACGCAATACTATTTATAATATGTGTTGTAGCTAATAAAGTGCTTTAATCCACACTTTTTGTGTTTAAATTTTGTTTTATTTGAGCAAATAAACATTTAATTAATCGATGTTTGTTGATGCAGTAAAGGTAACATAATACTAAAGAAAGAACTAATGTCTATATTAATGTTACCAAGAATGGTTGCTGCAGCACTGATATAGTGCTATGAAAGAAGTAGCTGGCAGAATTAAAGCTTTAAAGAATGATGATTTTTATAATATTAATTGTAGCAAATAAAGTGCGTTAATCCACACTCTTTGTGTTTTTATTTTGTTTTATTTGAGCAAATAGACATTTAATTAATCGAAGTTTGTTGATGCAGTAAAGCTAAAATAAGACTATAGAAACAACTAATGTCTATAGTAATGTTTCCAAGAATTGTTGCTGCAGCACCAATATAGTGCTTTAAAAGAAGTAGCTGGCAGAACTAAAGTTTTAAATAACGATGATTTTTATAATATTAATTGTAGCTAATAAAGTGCGTTAATTTACACTTTTTGTGTTTATATTTTGTTTTCATTGAGCAAATAAACATTTAATTAATCGATGTTTGTTGCTGCATAAAAGCTAAAAGAAGACTAAAAAAAGAACTAATGTCTATAGTAGTGTTTCCTAGAATGGTTACTGCAGCACTAATATAGTGCTAAAAAAGAAGTAGCTGGCAGAACTACTAGATGAGCGAAATGCTCTTTATAATATGAATTGTAGCTAATAAAAAGCGTTAATCTACACTTTTTGTGTTTATATTTTGTTTTGTTTGAGCAAGTAAACATTCAATTAATCGATCTTTGTTGATGCTCTAAAACTAACATAAGACTAACATATAAAAACTAACATAAAACTAACATATTACCAATGAAAGAACTAATGTCTATATTAATGTTTCCAAGAATGGTATTATAAAAGCACTAGTATGGTATTATAAAAGAAGTTGCTGGCAGAACTATTGTTTTAAAGAACGATGAGAGCATTTCTCTTTATAATATGAATTATAGCTGATAAAGTACGTTAATCCATACTTTTTGTGTTTATATTTTGTTTTATTTGAGCGAATAAACATTTAATTAATCGATATTTGTTGATGCAGTAAAGCTAACATAAGATTAATGAAAGAACTAATGTCTATATTAATGTTTCCAAGAATGGTTGCAGCAGCACTAATATAGTGCCAAAAAAGAAGTAGCTGGCAGAACTAAAGTTTTAAAGAACGATGAGCGCAATACTCTTTCAAATATGTATTGTAGGTAATAAAGTGCGTTAATCGACACTTTTTGTGCTTATATTTTGTTTTCTTTGAGAAAATAACCATTTCATTAATCGATGTTTGTTGATGCAGTAAAGCTAAAATAAGACTATATAGAGAACTAATGTCTATAATTATGTTTCCAAAAATGGTTGAAATGGTTGCTGCAGCACTAATTTGGTATTATAAAAGGAGTAGCTGGCAGAACTAAAGTTTTAAAGAACGATGATTTTTATAATATTAATTGTAGCAAATAAAGTGCGTTAATCCATACTTTTTGTGTTTATATTTTGTTTTTTTTGAGCAAATAAACATTTAATTAATCGATGTTTGTTGATGTAGGAAAGCTAAAATTAGACTAAAGAAACAACTAATGTCTATAGTAATGCTTCAAAGAATGGTTGCTGCAGCACTAATATAGTGCTATAAAAGAAGTAGCTGGCAGAACTAAAGTTTTAAATAACGATGAGCGCAATACTTTTTATAATATTTTTTGTAGCTAATAAAGTGCGTTAATCCACACTTTTTGTATTCATATTTTGTTTTCTTTGAGAAAATAAACATTTAATTAATAGATGTTTGTTGCTGCATAAAAGCTAAAATAAGACTGAAAAAAGAACTAATGTCTATAGTAATGTTTCCAAGAATGGTTGCAGCAGCACTAAGATAGTGCTATAAAAGAAGTAGCTGGCAGAACTTAAGTTTTAAAGAACGATGAGCGCAATACTCTTTCAAATATGTATTGTAGCTAATAAAGTGCGTTAATCGACACTTTTCGTGCTTATATTTTGTTTTCTTTGAGAAAATAACCATTTAATTAATCGATGTTTGTTGATAGAGTAAAGCTAAAATAAGACTAAATAGAGAACTAATGTCTATAGTTATGTTTCCAAAAATGGTAGAAATGGTTGCTGTAGCACAAATATTGTATTATAAAATAAGTAGCTGGCAGAACTACAGTTTTAAAGAACATTGAACGCAATACTCTTTATAATATGTATTGTAGCTAATAAATTGCGTTTATCCACACTTTTTGTGTTTAAATTGTGTTTTCTTTGAGCAAATAAACATTTAATTAATCGATATTTGTTGATGCAGTAAAGCTAACATAAGACTAATGAAAGAACTAATGTCTATATTAATGTTTCAAAGAATGGTTGCTGCAGCACTAATATAGTGCTATAAAAGAAGTAGCTGGCAGAACTAAAGTTTTAAATAACGATGAGCGCAATACTTTTTATAATATTTGTTGTAGCTAATAAAGTGCGTTAATCCACATTTTTTGTGTTTATATTTTGTTTTCTTTGAGAAAACAAACATTAAATTAATCGATGTTTGTTGAAGCAGTAAAGCTAAAAAAAGACTAAAGAAACAACTAATGTCTATAGTAATGTTTCCAAGAATGGTTGCTGCAGCACTAATATAGTGCTATAGAAGAAGTAGCTGGCAGAACTACAAGATGAGCGCAATGCTTTTTTCAATATGAATTGTAGCTAATAAAGTGCGTTAATCTACACTTTTTGTGATTATATTTTGTTTTCTTTGAGCAAATAAACATTTAATTAATCGATATTTGTTGATGCAGTAAAACTAACAAAAGATTAATGAAAGAACTAATGTCTATATTAATGTTTCCAAGAATGGTATTATAAAAGCACTAGTATGGTATTATAAAAGAAGTTGCTGGCAGAACTAAAGTTTTAAAGAACGATGAGAGCATTTCTCTTTATAATATGAATTATAGCTGATAAAGTACGTTAATCCATACTTTTTGTGTTTATATTTTGTTTTCATTGAGCAAATAAACATTTAATTAATCGATATTTGTTGATGCAGTAAAGCTAACATAAGACTAATGAAAGAACTAATGTCTATATTAATGTTTCCAAGAATGGTTACTGCAGCTCTAATATAGTGCTATAAAACAAGTAGCTGGCAGAACTACTAGATGAGCGCAATGCTTTTTATAAGATGAATTGTAGCTAATAAAGTGCGTTAATTTACACTTTTTGTGTTTATATTTTGTTTTCATTGAGCAAATAAACATTTAATTAATCGATATTTCTTGATGCAGTAAAGCTAACATAAGACTAATGAAAGAACTAATGTCTATATTAATGTTTCCAAGAATGGTTGCAGCAGCACTAATAAAGTGCTAAAAAAGAAGTAGCTGGCAGAACTACTAGATGAGCGCAATGCTTTTTATAATATGAATTGTAGCTAATAAAGTGCGTTAATCCAAACTTTTTGTATTTATATTTTGTTTTCTTTGAGAAAATAAACATTTAACTAATCGATGTTTGTTGATGCAGTTAAGCTAAAGTAAGACAATAAAAACAGTAATGAAAGAACTAATGTCTATATTAATGTTTCCAAGAATGGTTGCTGCAGCACTAATATAGTGCTATAGAAGAAGTAGCTGGCAGAACTACTAGATGAGCGCAATGCTTTTTATAATATGAATTGTAGCTAATAAAGTGCGTTATTCTACACTTTTTGTGATTATATTTTGTTTTCTTTGAGCAAATAAACATTTAATTAATCGATATTTGTTGATGCAGTAAAACTAACATAAGACTAATGAAAGAACTAATGTCTATATTAATGTTTCCAAGAATGGTATTATAAAAGCACTAGTATGGTATTATAAAAGAAGTTGCTAGCAGAACTAAAGTTTAAAGAACGATGAGAGCATTTCTCTTTATAATATGAATTATAGCTGATAAAGTACGTTAATCCATACTTTTTGTGTTTATATTTTGTTTTCTTTGAGCAAATAAACATTTATTTAATCGATATTTGTTGATGCAGTAAAACTAACATAAGACTAATGAAAGAACTAATGTCTATATTAATGTTTCCAAGAATAGTATTATAAAAGCACTAGTATGGTATTATAAAAGAAGTTGCTGGCAGAACTAAAGTTTTAAAGAACGATGAGAGCATTTCTCTTTATAATATGAATTATAGCTGATAAAGTACGTTAATCCATACTTTTTTTGTTTATATTTTGTTTTCTTTGAGCAAATAAACATTTAATTAATCGATATTTCTTGATGCAGTAAAGCTAACATAAGACTAATGAAAGAACTAATGTCTATATTAATGTTTCCAAGAATGGTTGCAGCAGCACTAATATAGTGCTAAAAAAGAAGTAGCTGGCAGAACTACTAGATGAGCGAAATGCTCTTTATAATATGAATTGTAGCTAATAAAGTGCGTTAATCTACACTTTTTGTGTTTATATTTTGTGTTGTTTGAGCAAATAAACATTCAATTAATCGATCTTTTTTGATGCTGTAAAGCTAAATTAAGACTAAATAGAGAACTAATGTCTATAGTTATGTTTCCAAAAAAGGTTGAAATTGTTGCTGCAGCACTAATATAGTGCTATAAAAGAAGTAGCTGGCAGAACTAAAGATTTAAATAACGATGAGCGCAATACTCTTTCAAATATATATTGTAGCTAATAAAGTGCGTTAACCCACACTTTTTGTGTTTATATTTTGTATTCGTTGAGCAAATAAACATTTAATTAATCGATATTTGTTGATGCAGTAAAGCTAACATAAGACTGATGAAAGAACTAATGTCTATATTAATGTTTCCAAAAATGGTTGAAATGGTTGCTGCAGCACTAATTTGGTATTCTAAAAGAAGTAGCTGGCAGAACTAAAGTTTTAAAGAACGATGATTTTTATAATATTAATTGTAGCAAATAAAGTGCGTTAATCCACACTTTTTGTGTTTATATTTTGTTTTTTTTGAGCAAATAAACATTTAATTAATCGATGTTTGTTGATGTAGGAAAGCTAAAATTAGACTAAAGAAACAACTAATGTCTATATTAATGTTTCCAAGAATGGTATTATAAAAGCACTAGTATGGTATTATAAAAGAAGTTGCTGGCAGATCTAAAGTTTTAAAGAACGATGAGAGCATTTCTCTTTATAATATGAATTATAGCTGATAAAGTACGTTAATCCATACTTTTTGTGTTTATATTTTGTTTTCTTTGAGCAAATAAACATTTAATCAATCGATATTTGTTGATGCAGTAAAGCTAAAATAAGACTAATGAAAGAACTAATGTCTATATTAATGTTTCCTGGAATGATTACTGCAGCACTAATATAGTGCTATAAAAGAAGTAGCTGGCAGAACTACTAGATGAGCGCAATGCTTTTTATAATATGAATTATAGCTAATAAAGTGCGTTAATTTACACTTTTTGTGTTGATTTTTTGTTTTCTTTGAGCTAATCAACATTTAATTAATCGATATTTCTTGATGCAGTAAAACTAACATAAGACTAATGAAAGAACTAATGTCTATATTAATGTTTCAAAGAATGGTATTATAAAAGCACTAGTATGGTATTATAAAAGAAGTAGCTGGCAGAACTACAGTTTTAAAGAACGATGAACGCAATACTATTTATAATATGTGTTGTA
The DNA here is from genome assembly GCA_039566865.1 of Aurelia coerulea. Taxonomy (NCBI): domain Eukaryota; kingdom Metazoa; phylum Cnidaria; class Scyphozoa; order Semaeostomeae; family Ulmaridae; genus Aurelia; species Aurelia coerulea. The sequence continues at coordinate 16,097,673 of CM076944.1, forward strand.
GCTAATAAAGTGCTTTAATCCACACTTTTTGTGTTTAAATTTTGTTTTATTTGAGCAAATAAACATTTAATTAATCGATGTTTGTTGATGCAGTAAAGGTAACATAATACTAAAGAAAGAACTAATGTCTATATTAATGTTACCAAGAATGGTTGCTGCAGCACTGATATAGTGCTATGAAAGAAGTAGCTGGCAGAATTAAAGCTTTAAAGAATGATGATTTTTATAATATTAATTGTAGCAAATAAAGTGCGTTAATCCACACTCTTTGTGTTTTTATTTTGTTTTATTTGAGCAAATAGACATTTAATTAATCGAAGTTTGTTGATGCAGTAAAGCTAAAATAAGACTATAGAAACAACTAATGTCTATAGTAATGTTTCCAAGAATTGTTGCTGCAGCACCAATATAGTGCTTTAAAAGAAGTAGCTGGCAGAACTAAAGTTTTAAATAACGATGATTTTTATAATATTAATTGTAGCTAATAAAGTGCGTTAATTTACACTTTTTGTGTTTATATTTTGTTTTCATTGAGCAAATAAACATTTAATTAATCGATGTTTGTTGCTGCATAAAAGCTAAAAGAAGACTAAAAAAAGAACTAATGTCTATAGTAGTGTTTCCTAGAATGGTTACTGCAGCACTAATATAGTGCTAAAAAAGAAGTAGCTGGCAGAACTACTAGATGAGCGAAATGCTCTTTATAATATGAATTGTAGCTAATAAAAAGCGTTAATCTACACTTTTTGTGTTTATATTTTGTTTTGTTTGAGCAAGTAAACATTCAATTAATCGATCTTTGTTGATGCTCTAAAACTAACATAAGACTAACATATAAAAACTAACATAAAACTAACATATTACCAATGAAAGAACTAATGTCTATATTAATGTTTCCAAGAATGGTATTATAAAAGCACTAGTATGGTATTATAAAAGAAGTTGCTGGCAGAACTATTGTTTTAAAGAACGATGAGAGCATTTCTCTTTATAATATGAATTATAGCTGATAAAGTACGTTAATCCATACTTTTTGTGTTTATATTTTGTTTTATTTGAGCGAATAAACATTTAATTAATCGATATTTGTTGATGCAGTAAAGCTAACATAAGATTAATGAAAGAACTAATGTCTATATTAATGTTTCCAAGAATGGTTGCAGCAGCACTAATATAGTGCCAAAAAAGAAGTAGCTGGCAGAACTAAAGTTTTAAAGAACGATGAGCGCAATACTCTTTCAAATATGTATTGTAGGTAATAAAGTGCGTTAATCGACACTTTTTGTGCTTATATTTTGTTTTCTTTGAGAAAATAACCATTTCATTAATCGATGTTTGTTGATGCAGTAAAGCTAAAATAAGACTATATAGAGAACTAATGTCTATAATTATGTTTCCAAAAATGGTTGAAATGGTTGCTGCAGCACTAATTTGGTATTATAAAAGGAGTAGCTGGCAGAACTAAAGTTTTAAAGAACGATGATTTTTATAATATTAATTGTAGCAAATAAAGTGCGTTAATCCATACTTTTTGTGTTTATATTTTGTTTTTTTTGAGCAAATAAACATTTAATTAATCGATGTTTGTTGATGTAGGAAAGCTAAAATTAGACTAAAGAAACAACTAATGTCTATAGTAATGCTTCAAAGAATGGTTGCTGCAGCACTAATATAGTGCTATAAAAGAAGTAGCTGGCAGAACTAAAGTTTTAAATAACGATGAGCGCAATACTTTTTATAATATTTTTTGTAGCTAATAAAGTGCGTTAATCCACACTTTTTGTATTCATATTTTGTTTTCTTTGAGAAAATAAACATTTAATTAATAGATGTTTGTTGCTGCATAAAAGCTAAAATAAGACTGAAAAAAGAACTAATGTCTATAGTAATGTTTCCTAGAATGGTTACTGCAGCACTAATATAGTGCTATAAAAGAAGTAGCTGGCAGAACTACTAGATGAGCGCAATGCTTTTTATAATATGAATTGTAGCTAATAAAGTGCATTAATTCACAGTTTTTGTGTTGATATTTTGTTTTCTTTGAGCTAATAAACATTTAATTAATCGATATTTGTTGATGCAGTAAAACTAACATAAGACTAATGAAAGAACTAATGTCTATATTAATGTTTCCAAGAATGGTATTATAAAAGCACTAGTATGGTATTATAAAAGAAGTTGCTGGCAGAACTAAAGTTTTATAGAACGATGAGAGCATTTCTCTTTATAATATGAATTATAGCTGATAAAGTACGTTAATCCATACTTTTTGTGTTTATATTTTGTTTTCTTTGAGCTAATAAACATTTAATTAATCGATATTTCTTGATGCAGTAAAACTAACATAAAACTAATGAAAGAACTAATGTCTATATTAATGTTTCCAAGAATGGTATTATAAAAGCACTAGTATGGTATTATAAAAGAAGTAGCTGGCAGAACTACAGTTTTAAAGAACGATAAACGCAATACTATTTATAATATGTGTTGTAGCTAATAAAGTGCTTTAATCCACACTTTTTGTGTTTAAATTTTGTTTTATTTGAGCAAATAAACATTTAATTAATCGAAGTTTGTTGATGCAGTAAAGCTAAAATAAGACTATAGAAACAACTAATGTCTATAGTAATGTTTCCAAGAATTGTTGCTGCAGCACCAATAAAGTGCTTTAAAAGAAGTAGCTGGCAGAACTAAAGTTTTAAATAACGATGATTTTTATAATATTAATTGTAGCAAATAAAGTGCGTTAACCCCACCCTTTTTGTGTATATATTTTGTTTTCTTTGCGCAAATAAACATTTACTTAATCGATATTTCTTGATGCAGTAAAGCTAACATTTGACTAATGAAAGAACTAATGTCTATATTAATGTTTCCAAGAATGGTTGCAGCAGCACTAAGATAGTGCTATAAAAGAAGTAGCTGACAGAACTTAAGTTTTAAAGAACGATGAGCGCAATACTCTTTCAAATATGTATTGTAGCTAATAAAGTGCGTTAATCGACACTTTTCGTGCTTATATTTTGTTTTCTTTGAGAAAATAACCATTTAATTAATCGATGTTTGTTGATGCAGTAAAGCTAAAATAAGACTAAATAGAGAACTAATGTCTATAGTTATGTTTTCAAAAATGGTAGAAATGGTTGCTGTAGCACAAATATGGTATTATAAAATAAGTAGCTGGCAGAACTACAGTTTTAAAGAACATTGAACGCAATACTCTTTATAATATGTATTGTAGCTAATAAATTGCGTTTATCCACACTTTTTGTGTTTAAATTGTGTTTTCTTTGAGCAAATAAACATTTAATTAATCGATATTTGTTGATGCAGTAAAGCTAACATAAGACTAATGAAAGAACTAATGTCTATATTAATGTTTCAAAGAATGGTTGCTGCAGCACTAATATAGTGCTATAAAAGAAGTAGCTGGCAGAACTAAAGTTTTAAATAACGATGAGCGCAATACTTTTTATAATATTTGTTGTAGCTAATAAAGTGCGTTAATCCACATTTTTTGTGTTTATATTTTGTTTTCTTTGAGAAAACAAACATTAAATTAATCGATGTTTGTTGAAGTAGTAAAGCTAAAAAAAGACTAAAGAAACAACTAATGTCTATAGTAATGTTTCCAAGAATGGTTGCTGCAGCACTAATATAGTGCTATAAAAGAAGTAGCTGGCAGAACTACTAGATGAGCGCAATGCTTTTTATAATATGAATTGTAGCTAATAAAGTGCGTTAATCTACACTTTTTGTGATTATATTTTGTTTTCTTTGAGCAAATAAACTTTTAATTAATCGATATTTGTTGATGCAGTAAAACTAACATAAGACTAATGAAAGAACTAATGCCTATATTAATGTTTCCAAGAATGGTATTATAAAAGCACTAGTATGGTATTATAAAAGAAGTTGCTAGCAGAACTAAAGTTTTAAAGAACGATGTGAGCATTTCTCTTTATAATATGAATTATAGCTGATAAAGTACGTTAATCCATACTTTTTGTGTTTATATTTTGTTTTCTTTGAGAAAATAAACATTTAACTAATCGATGTTTGTTGATGCAGTAAAGCTAAAGTAAGACAATAAAATAGTAATGAAAGAACTAATGTCTATATTAATGTTTCCAAGAATGGTTGCTGCAGCACTAATATAGTGCTATAGAAGAAGTAGCTGGCAGAACTACTAGATGAGCGCAATGCTTTTTATAATATGAATTGTAGCTAATAAAGTGCGTTAATCTACACTTTTTGTGATTATATTTTGTTTTCTTTGAGCAAATAAACTTTTAATTAATCGATATTTGTTGATGCAGTAAAACTAACATAAGACTAATGAAAGAACTAATGTCTATATTAATGTTTCCAAGAATGGTATTATAAAAGCACTAGTATGGTATTATAAAAGAAGTTGCTAGCAGAACTAAAGTTTTAAAGAACGATGAGAGCATTTCTCTTTATAATATGAATTATAGCTGATAAAGTACGTTAATCCATGCTTTTTGTGTTTATATTTTGTTTTCTTTGAGCAAATAAACATTTAATCAATCGATGTTTGTTGATGCAGTAAAGGTAACATAATACTAAAGAAAGAACTAATGTCTATATTAATGTTACCAAGAATGGTTGCTGCAGCACTAATATAGTGCTATGAAAGAAGTAGCTGGCAGAATTAAAGCTTTAAAGAATGATGATTTTTATAATATTAATTGTAGCAAATAAAGTGCGTTAATCCACAGTCTTTGTGTTTTTATTTTGTTTTATTTGAGCAAATAGACATTTAATTAATCGAAGTTTGTTGATGCAGTAAAGCTAAAATAAGACTATAGAAACAACTAATGTCTATAGTAATGTTTCCAAGAATTGTTGCTGCAGCACCAATATAGTGCTTTAAAAGAAGTAGCTGGCAGAACTAAAGTTTTAAATAACGATGATTTTTATAATATTAATTGTAGCAAATAAAGTGCGTTAATCCACCCTTTTTGTGTATATATTTTGTTTTCTTTGAGCAAATAAACATTTACTTAATCGATATTTCTTGATGCAGTAAAGCTAACATAAGACTAATGAAAGAACTAATGTCTATATTAATGTTTCGAAGAATGGTTGCAGCAGCACTAAGATAGTGCTATAAAAGAAGTAGCTGGCAGAACTTAAGTTTTAAAGAACGATGAGCGCAATACTCTTTCAAATATGTATTGTAGCTAATAAAGTGCGTTAATCGACACTTTTCGTGCTTATATTTTGTTTTCTTTGAGAAAATAACCATTTAATTAATCGATGTTTGTTGATGCAGTAAAGCTAAAATAAGACTAAATAGAGAACTAATGTCTATAGTTATGTTTCCAAAAATGGTAGAAATGGTTGCTGTAGCACAAATATGGTATTATAAAATAAGTAGCTGGCAGAACTACAGTTTTAAAGAACATTGAACGCAATACTCTTTATAATATGTATTGTAGCTAATAAATTGCGTTTATCCACACTTTTTGTGTTTAAATTGTGTTTTCTTTGAGCAAATAAACATTTAATTAATCGATATTTGTTGATGCAGTAAAGCTAACATAAGACTAATGAAAGAACTAATGTCTATATTAATGTTTCAAAGAATGGTTGCTGCAGCACTAATATAGTGCTATAAAAGAAGTAGCTGGCAGAACTAAAGTTTTAAATAACGATGAGCGCAATACTTTTTATAATATTTGTTGTAGCTAATAAAGTGCGTTAATCCACATTTTTTGTGTTTATATTTTGTTTTCTTTGAGAAAACAAACATTAAATTAATCGATGTTTGTTGAAGTAGTAAAGCTAAAAAAAGACTAAAGAAACAACTAATGTCTATAGTAATGTTTCCAAGAATGGTTGCTGCAGCACTAATATAGTGCTATAAAAGAAGTAGCTGGCAGAACTACTAGATGAGCGCAATGCTTTTTATAATATGAATTGTAGCTAATAACGTGCGTTAATCTACACTTTTTGTGATTATATTTTGTTTTCTTTGAGCAAATAAACTTTTAATTAATCGATATTTGTTGATGCAGTAAAACTAACATAAGACTAATGAAAGAACTAATGTCTATATTAATGTTTCCAAGAATGGTATTATAAAAGCACTAGTATGGTATTATAAAAGAAGTTGCTAGCAGAACTAAAGTTTTAAAGAACGATGTGAGCATTTCTCTTTATAATATGAATTATAGCTGATAAAGTACGTTAATCCATACTTTTTGTGTTTATATTTTGTTTTCTTTGAGAAAATAAACATTTAACTAATCGATGTTTGTTGATGCAGTAAAGCTAAAGTAAGACAATAAAATAGTAATGAAAGAACTAATGTCTATATTAATGTTTCCAAGAATGGTTGCTGCAGCACTAATATAGTGCTATAGAAGAAGTAGCTGGCAGAACTACTAGATGAGCGCAATGCTTTTTATAATATGAATTGTAGCTAATAAAGTGCGTTAATCTACACTTTTTGTGATTATATTTTGTTTTCTTTGAGCAAATAAACTTTTAATTAATCGATATTTGTTGATGCAGTAAAACTAACATAAGACTAATGAAAGAACTAATGTCTATATTAATGTTTCCAAGAATGGTATTATAAAAGCACTAGTATGGTATTATAAAAGAAGTTGCTAGCAGAACTAAAGTTTTAAAGAACGATGAGAGCATTTCTCTTTATAATATGAATTATAGCTGATAAAGTACGTTAATCCATACTTTTTGTGTTTATATTTTGTTTTCTTTGAGCAAATAAACATTTAATCAATCGATGTTTGTTGATGCAGTAAAGGTAACATAATACTAAAGAAAGAACTAATGTCTATATTAATGTTACCAAGAATGGTTGCTGCAGCACTAATATAGTGCTATGAAAGAAGTAGCTGGCAGAATTAAAGCTTTAAAGAATGATGATTTTTATAATATTAATTGTAGCAAATAAAGTGCGTTAATCCACAGTCTTTGTGTTTTTATTTTGTTTTATTTGAGCAAATAGACATTTAATTAATCGAAGTTTGTTGATGCAGTAAAGCTAAAATAAGACTATAGAAACAACTAATGTCTATAGTAATGTTTCCAAGAATTGTTGCTGCAGCACCAATATAGTGCTTTAAAAGAAGTAGCTGGCAGAACTAAAGTTTTAAATAACGATGATTTTTATAATATTAATTGTAGCAAATAAAGTGCGTTAATCCACCCTTTTTGTGTATATATTTTGTTTTCTTTGAGCAAATAAACATTTACTTAATCGATATTTCTTGATGCAGTAAAGCTAACATAAGACTAATGAAAGAACTAATGTCTATATTAATGTTTCCAAGAATGGTTGCAGCAGCACTAAGATAGTGCTATAAAAGAAGTAGCTGGCAGAACTTAAGTTTTAAAGAACGATGAGCGCAATACTCTTTCAAATATGTATTGTAGCTAATAAAGTGCGTTAATCGACACTTTTCGTGCTTATATTTTGTTTTCTTTGAGAAAATAACCATTTAATTAATCGATGTTTGTTGATGCAGTAAAGCTAAAATAAGACTAAATAGAGAACTAATGTCTATAGTTATGTTTCCAAAAATGGTAGAAATGGTTGCTGTAGCACAAATATGGTATTATAAAATAAGTAGCTGGCAGAACTACAGTTTTAAAGAACATTGAACGCAATACTCTTTATAATATGTATTGTAGCTAATAAATTGCGTTTATCCACACTTTTTGTGTTTAAATTGTGTTTTCTTTGAGCAAATAAACATTTAATTAATCGATATTTGTTGATGCAGTAAAGCTAACATAAGACTAATGAAAGAACTAATGTCTATATTAATGTTTCAAAGAATGGTTGCTGCAGCACTAATATAGTGCTATAAAAGAAGTAGCTGGCAGAACTAAAGTTTTAAATAACGATGAGCGCAATACTTTTTATAATATTTGTTGTAGCAAATAAAGTGCGTTAATCCACATTTTTTGTGTTTATATTTTGTTTTCTTTGAGAAAACAAACATTAAATTAATCGATGTTTGTTGAAGTAGTAAAGCTAAAAAAAGACTAAAGAAACAACTAATGTCTATAGTAATGTTTCCAAGAATGGTTGCTGCAGCACTAATATAGTGCTATAGAAGAAGTAGCTGGCAGAACTACTAGATGAGCGCAATGCTTTTTATGATATGAATTGTGGCTAATAAAGTGCGTTAATCTACACTTTTTGTGATTATATTTTGTTTTCTTTGAGCAAATAAACATTTAATTAATCGATATTTGTTGATGCAGTAAAACTAACAAAAGACTAATGAAAGAACTAATGTCTATATTAATGTTTCCAAGAATGGTATTATAAAAGCACTAGTATGGTATTATAAAAGAAGTTGCTGGCAGAACTAAAGTTTTAAAGAACGATGAGAGCATTTCTCTTTATAATATGAATTATAGCTGATAAAGTACGTTAATCCATACTTTTTGTGTTTTAATTTTGTTTTCTTTTAGCAAATAAACATTTAATTAATCGATATTTGTTGATGCAGTAAAGCTAACATAAGACTAATGAAAGAACTAATGTCTATATTAATGTTTCCAAGAATGGTTACTGCAGCTCTAATATAGTGCTATAAAACAAGTAGCTGGCAGAACTACTAGATGAGCGCAATGCTTTTTATAAGATGAATTGTAGCTAATAAAGTGCGTTAATTTACACTTTTTGTGTTTATATTTTGTTTTCATTGAGCAAATAAACATTTAATTAATCGATATTTCTTGATGCAGTAAAGCTAACATAAGACTAATGAAAGAACTAATGTCTATATTAATGTTTCCAAGAATGGTTGCAGCAGCACTAATATAGTGCTAAAAAAGAAGTAGCTGGCAGAACTACTAGATGAGCGCAATGCTTTTTATAATATGAATTGTAGCTATATAAGTGCGTTAATCCAAACTTTTTGTATTTATATTTTGTTTTCTTTGAGAAAATAAACATTTAACTAATCGATGTTTGTTAATGCAGTAAAGCTAAAGTAAGACAATAAAAACAGTAATTAAAGAACTAATGTCTATATTAATGTTTCCAAGAATGGTTGCTGCAGCACTAATATAGTGCTATAGAAGAAGTAGCTGGCAGAACTACTAGATGAGCGCAATGCTTTTTATAATATGAATTGTAGCTATATAAGTGCGTTAATCCAAACTTTTTGTATTTATATTTTGTTTTCTTTGACAAAATAAACATTTAACTAATCGATGTTTTTTGATGCAGTAAAGCTAAAGTAAGACAATAAAAACAGTAATGAAAGAACTAATGTCTATATTAATGTTTCCAAGAATGGTTGCTGCAGCACTAATATAGTGCTATAGAAGAAGTAGCTGGCAGAACTACTAGATGAGCGCAATGCTTTTTATAATATGAATTGTAGCTAATAAAGTGCGTTAATCTACACTTTTTGTGATTATATTTTGTTTTCTTTGAGCAAATAAACTTTTAATTAATCGATATTTGTTGATGCAGTAAAACTAACATAAGACTAATGAAAGAACTAATGTCTATATTAATGTTTCCAAGAATGGTATTAAAAAAGCACTAGTATGGTATTATAAAAGAAGTTGCTAGCAGAACTAAAGTTTTAAAGAACGATGTGAGCATTTCTCTTTATAATATGAATTATAGCTGATAAAGTACGTTAATCCATACTTTTTGTGTTTATATTTTGTTTTCTTTGAGAAAATAAACATTTAACTAATCGATGTTTGTTGATGCAGTAAAGCTAAAGTAAGACAATAAAATAGTAATGAAAGAACTAATGTCTATATTAATGTTTCCAAGAATGGTTGCTGCAGCACTAATATAGTGCTATAGAAGAAGTAGCTGGCAGAACTACTAGATGAGCGCAATGCTTTTTATAATATGAATTGTAGCTAATAAAGTGCGTTAATCTACACTTTTTGTGATTATATTTTGTTTTCTTTGAGCAAATAAACTTTTAATTAATCGATATTTGTTGATGCAGTAAAACTAACATAAGACTAATGAAAGAACTAATGTCTATATTAATGTTTCCAAGAATGGTATTATAAAAGCACTAGTATGGTATTATAAAAGAAGTTGCTAGCAGAACTAAAGTTTTAAAGAACGATGAGAGCATTTCTCTTTATAATATGAATTATAGCTGATAAAGTACGTTAATCCATACTTTTTGTGTTTATATTTTGTTTTCTTTGAGCAAATAAACATTTAATCAATCGATGTTTGTTGATGCAGTAAAGGTAACATAATACTAAAGAAAGAACTAATGTCTATATTAATGTTACCAAGAATGGTTGCTGCAGCACTAATATAGTGCTATGAAAGAAGTAGCTGGCAGAATTAAAGCTTTAAAGAATGATGATTTTTATAATATTAATTGTAGCAAATAAAGTGCGTTAATCCACAGTCTTTGTGTTTTTATTTTGTTTTATTTGAGCAAATAGACATTTAATTAATCGAAGTTTGTTGATGCAGTAAAGCTAAAATAAGACTATAGAAACAACTAATGTCTATAGTAATGTTTCCAAGAATTGTTGCTGCAGCACCAATATAGTGCTTTAAAAGAAGTAGCTGGCAGAACTAAAGTTTTAAATAACGATGATTTTTATAATATTAATTGTAGCAAATAAAGTGCGTTAATCCACCCTTTTTGTGTATATATTTTGTTTTCTTTGAGCAAATAAACATTTAATTAATCGATATTTGTTGATGCAGTAAAGCTAACATAAGACTAATGAAAGAACTAATGTCTATATTAATGTTTCCAAGAATGGTTGCAGCAGCACTAATATAGTGCTAAAAAAGGAGTAGCTGGCAGAACTACTAGATGAGCGCAATGCTTTTTATAATATGAATTGTAGCTATATAAGTGCGTTAATCCAAACTTTTTGTATTTATATTTTGTTTTCTTTGAGAAAATAAACATTTAACTAATCGATGTTTGTTGATGCAGTAAAGCTAAAGTAAGACAATAAAAACAGTAATTAAAAAACTAATGTCTATATTAATGTTTCCAAGAATGGTTGCTGCAGCACTAATATAGTGCTATAGAAGAAGTAGCTGGCAGAACTACTAGAAGAGCGCAATGCTTTTTATAATATGAATTGTAGCTAATAAAGTGCGTTATTCTACACTTTTTGTGATTATATTTTGTTTTCTTTGAGCAAATAAACATTTAATTAATCGATATTTGTTGATGCAGTAAAACTAACATAAGACTAATGAAAGAACTAATGACTATATTAATGTTTCCAAGAATGGTTGCAGCAGCACTAATATAGTGCTAAAAAAGAAGAAGCTGGCAGAACTACTAGATGAGCGCAATGCTTTTTATAATATGAATTGTAGCTATATAAGTGCGTTAATCCAAACTTTTTGTATTTATATTTTGTTTTCTTTGAGAATATAAACATTTAACTAATCGATGTTTGTTGATGCAGTAAAGCTAAAGTAAGACAATAAAAACAGTAATTAAAGAACTAATGTCTATATTAATGTTTCCAAGAATGGTTGCTGCAGCACTAATATAGTGCTATAGAAGAAGTAGCTGGCAGAACTACTAGATGAGCGCAATGCTTTTTATAATATGAATTGTAGCTATATAAGTGCGTTAATCCAAACTTTTTGTATTTATATTTTGTTTTCTTTGACAAAATAAACATTTAACTAATCGATGTTTTTTGATGCAGTAAAGCTAAAGTAAGACAATAAAAACAGTAATGAAAGAACTAATGTCTATATTAATGTTTCCAAGAATGGTTGCTGCAGCACTAATATAGTGCTATAGAAGAAGTAGCTGGCAGAACTACTAGATGAGCGCAATGCTTTTTATAATATGAATTGTAGCTAATAAAGTGCGTTAATCTACACTTTTTGTGATTATATTTTGTTTTCTTTGAGCAAATAAACTTTTAATTAATCGATATTTGTTGATGCAGTAAAACTAACATAAGACTAATGAAAGAACTAATGTCTATATTAATGTTTCCAAGAATGGTATTAAAAAAGCACTAGTATGGTATTATAAAAGAAGTTGCTAGCAGAACTAAAGTTTTAAAGAACGATGTGAGCATTTCTCTTTATAATATGAATTATAGCTGATAAAGTACGTTAATCCATACTTTTTGTGTTTATATTTTGTTTTCTTTGAGAAAATAAACATTTAACTAATCGATGTTTGTTGATGCAGTAAAGCTAAAGTAAGACAATAAAATAGTAATGAAAGAACTAATGTCTATATTAATGTTTCCAAGAATGGTTGCTGCAGCACTAATATAGTGCTATAGAAGAAGTAGCTGGCAGAACTACTAGATGAGCGCAATGCTTTTTATAATATGAATTGTAGCTAATAAAGTGCGTTAATCTACACTTTTTGTGATTATATTTTGTTTTCTTTGAGCAAATAAACTTTTAATTAATCGATATTTGTTGATGCAGTAAAACTAACATAAGACTAATGAAAGAACTAATGTCTATATTAATGTTTCCAAGAATGGTATTATAAAAGCACTAGTATGGTATTATAAAAGAAGTTGCTAGCAGAACTAAAGTTTTAAAGAACGATGAGAGCATTTCTCTTTATAATATGAATTATAGCTGATAAAGTACGTTAATCCATACTTTTTGTGTTTATATTTTGTTTTCTTTGAGCAAATAAACATTTAATCAATCGATGTTTGTTGATGCAGTAAAGGTAACATAATACTAAAGAAAGAACTAATGTCTATATTAATGTTACCAAGAATGGTTGCTGCAGCACTAATATAGTGCTATGAAAGAAGTAGCTGGCAGAATTAAAGCTTTAAAGAATGATGATTTTTATAATATTAATTGTAGCAAATAAAGTGCGTTAATCCACAGTATTTGTGTTTTTATTTTGTTTTATTTGAGCAAATAGACATTTAATTAATCGAAGTTTGTTGATGCAGTAAAGCTAAAATAAGACTATAGAAACAACTAATGTCTATAGTAATGTTTCCAAGAATTGTTGCTGCAGCACCAATATAGTGCTTTAAAAGAAGTAGCTGGCAGAACTAAAGTTTTAAATAACGATGATTTTTATAATATTAATTGTAGCAAATAAAGTGCGTTAATCCACCCTTTTTGTGTATATATTTTGTTTTCTTTGAGCAAATAAACATTTAATTAATCGATATTTGTTGATGCAGTAAAGCTAACATAAGACTAATGAAAGAACTAATGTCTATATTAATGTTTCCAAGAATGGTTGCAGCAGCACTAATATAGTGCTAAAAAAGGAGTAGCTGGCAGAACTACTAGATGAGCGCAATGCTTTTTATAATATGAATTGTAGCTATATAAGTGCGTTAATCCAAACTTTTTGTATTTATATTTTGTTTTCTTTGAGAAAATAAACATTTAACTAATCGATGTTTGTTGATGCAGTAAAGCTAAAGTAAGACAATAAAAACAGTAATTAAAGAACTAATGTCTATATTAATGTTTCCAAGAATGGTTGCTGCAGCACTAATATAGTGCTATAGAAGAAGTAGCTGGCAGAACTACTAGAAGAGCGCAATGCTTTTTATAATATGAATTGTAGCTAATAAAGTGCGTTATTCTACACTTTTTGTGATTATATTTTGTTTTCTTTGAGCAAATAAACATTTAATTAATCGATATTTGTTGATGCAGTAAAACTAACATAAGACTAATGAAAGAACTAATGACTATATTAATGTTTCCAAGAATGGTTGCAGTAGCACTAATATAGTGCTATAAAAGAAGTAGCTGGCAGAACTAAAGATTTAAATAACGATGAGCGCAATACTCTTTCAAATATGTATTGTAGCTAATAAAGTGCGTTAATCGACACTTTTCGTGCTTATATTTTGTTTTCTTTGAGAAAATAACCATTTAATTAATCGATGTTTGTTGATGCAGTAAAGCTAAAATAAGACTAAATAGAGAACTAATGTCTATAGTTATGTTTCCAAAAATGGTAGAAATGGTTGCTGTAGCACAAATATTGTATTATAAAATAAGTAGCTGGCAGAACTACAGTTTTAAAGAACGATGAACGCAATACTCTTTATAATATGTATTGTAGCTAATAAATTGCGTTTATCCACACTTTTTGTGTTTAAATTGTGTTTTCTTTGAGCAAATAAACATTTAATTAATCGATATTTGTTGATGCAGTAAAGCTAACATAAGACTAATGAAAGAACTAATGTCTATATTAATGTTTCAAAGAATGGTTGCTGCAGCACTATTATAGTGCTATAAAAGAAGTAGCTGGCAGAACTAAAGTTTTAAATAACGATGAGCGCAATACTTTTTATAATATTTGTTGTAGCTAATAAAGTGCGTTAATCCACATTTTTTGTGTTTATATTTTGTTTTCTTTGAGAAAACAAACATTATATTAATCGATGTTTGTTGAAGTAGTAAAGCTAAAAAAAGACTAAAGAAACAACTAATGTCTATAGTAATGTTTCCAAGAATGGTTGCTGCAGCACTAAGATAGTGCTATAGAAGAAGTAGCTGGCAGAACTACTAGATGAGCGCAATGCTTTTTATAATATGAATTGTAGCTAATAAAGTGCGTTAATCTACACTTTTTGTGATTATATTTTGTTTTGTTTGAGCAAATAAACATTTAATTAATCGATATTTGTTGATGTAGTAAAACTAACATAAGACTAATGAAAGAACTAATGTCTATATTAATGTTTCCAAGAATGGTATTATAAAAGCACTAGTATGGTATTATAAAAGAAGTTGCTGGCAGAACTAAAGTTTTAAAGAACGATGAGAGCATTTCTCTTTATAATATGAATTATAGCTGATAAAGTACGTTAATCCATACTTTTTGTGTTTATATTTTGTTTTCTTTGAGAAAATAAACATTTAACTAATCGATGTTTGTTGATGCAGTAAAGCTAAAGTAAGACAATAAAAAAAGGAATGAAAGAACTAATGTCTATATTAACGTTTCCAAGAATGGTTGCTGCAGCACTAATATAGTGCTATAGAAGAAGTAGCTGGCAGAACTACTAGATGAGCGCAATGCTTTTTATAATATGAATTATAGCTGATAAAGTACGTTAATCCATACTTTTTGTGTTTATATTTTGTTTTCATTGAGCAAATAAACATTTAATTAATCGATATTTTTTGATGCAGTAAAGCTAACATAAGACTAATGAAAGAACTAATGACTATATTAATGTTTCCAAGAATGGTTGCAGCAGCACTAATATAGTGCTATAAAAGAAGTAGCTGGCAGAACTAAAGATTTAAATAACGATGAGCGCAATACTCTTTCAAATATGTATTGTAGCTAATAAAGTGCGTTAATCGACACTTTTCGTGCTTATATTTTGTTTTCTTTGAGAAAATAACCATTTAGGTAATCGATGTTTGTTGATGCAGTAAAGCTAAAATAAGACTAAATAGAGAACTAATGTCTATAGTTATGTTTCCAAAAATGGTTGAAATGGTTGCTGCAGCACTAATTTGGTATTATAAAAGAAGTAGCTGGCAGAACTAAAGTTTTAAATAACGATGAGCGCAATACTTTTTATAATATTTGTTGTAGCTAATAAAGTGCGTTAATCCACATTTTTTGTGTTTATATTTTGTTTTCTTTGAGAAAACAAACATTAAATTAATCGATGTTTGTTGAAGTAGTAAAGCTATAATAAGACTATAGAAACAACTAATGTCTATAGTAATGTTTCCAAGAATGGTTGCTGCAGCACTAATATAGGGCTATAAAAGAAGTAGCTGGCAGAACTAAAGTTTTAAATAACGATGATTTTTATAATATTAATTGTAGCAAATAAAGTGCGTTAATCCACCCTTTTTGTGTTTCTATTTTGTGTTCTTTGAGCAAATAAACATTTAATTAATCGATATTTGTTGATGTAGTAAAACTAACATAAGACTAATGAAAGAACTAATGTCTATATTAATGTTTCCAAGAATGGTATTATAAAAGCACTAGTATTGTATTATAAAAGAAGTTGCTGGCAGAACTAGAGTTTTAAAGAACGATGAGAGCATTTCTCTTTATAATATGAATTATAGCTGATAAAGTACGTTAATCCATACTTTTTGTGTTTATATTTTGTTTTCTTTGAGCACATAAACATTTAATTAATCGATATTTGTTGATGCAGTAAATCTAACATAAGACTAATGAAAGAACTAATGTCTATATTAGTGTTTCCAAGAATGGTTACTGCAGCTCTAATATAGTGCTATAAAACAAGTAGCTGGCAGAACTACTAGATGAGCGCAATGCTTTTTATAAGATGAATTGTAGCTAATAAAGTGCGTTAATTTACACTTTTTGTGTTTTTATTTTGTTTTCATTGAGCAAATAAACATTTAATTAATCGATATTTCTTGATGCAGTAAAGCTAACATAAGACTAATGAAATAACTAATGTCTATATTAATGTTTCCAAGAATGGTTGCAGCAGCACTAATATAGTGCTAAAAATGAAGTAGCTGGCAGAACTACTAGATGAGCGCAATGCTTTTTATAATATGAATTGTAGCTAATAAAGTGCGTTAATCCACATTTTTTGTGTTTATATTTTGTTTTCTTTGAGAAAACAAACATTATATTAATCGATGTTTGTTGAAGTAGTAAAGCTAAAAAAAGACTAAAGAAACAACTAATGTCTATAGTAATGTTTCCAAGAATGGTTGCTGCAGCACTAAGATAGTGCTATAGAAGAAGTAGCTGGCAGAACTACTAGATGAGCGCAATGCTTTTTATAATATGAATTGTAGCTAATAAAGTGCGTTAATCTACACTTTTTGTGATTATATTTTGTTTTATTTGAGCAAATAAACATTTAATTAATCGATATTTGTTGATGTAGTAAAACTAACATAAGACTAATGAAAGAACTAATGTCTATATTAATGTTTCCAAGAATGGTATTATAAAAGCACTAGTATGGTATTATAAAAGAAGTTGCTGGCAGAACTAAAGTTTTAAAGAACGATGAGAGCATTTCTCTTTATAATATGAATTATAGCTGATAAAGTACGTTAATCCATACTTTTTGTGTTTATATTTTGTTTTCTTTGAGAAAATAAACATTTAACTAATCGATGTTTGTTGATGCAGTAAAGCTAAAGTAAGACAATAAAAACAGTAATGAAAGAACTAATGTCTATATTAACGTTTCCAAGAATGGTTGCTGCAGCACTAATATAGTGCTATAGAAGAAGTAGCTGGCAGAACTACTAGATGAGCGCAATGCTTTTTATAATATGAATTATAGCTGATAAAGTACGTTAATCCATACTTTTTGTGTTTATATTTTGTTTTCATTGAGCAAATAAACATTTAATTAATCGATATTTTTTGATGCAGTAAAGCTAACATAAGACTAATGAAAGAACTAATGACTATATTAATGTTTCCAAGAATGGTTGCAGCAGCACTAATATAGTGCTATAAAAGAAGTAGCTGGCAGAACTAAAGATTTAAATAACGATGAGCGCAATACTCTTTCAAATATGTATTGTAGCTAATAAAGTGCGTTAATCGACACTTTTCGTGCTTATATTTTGTTTTCTTTGAGAAAATAACCATTTAGGTAATCGATGTTTGTTGATGCAGTAAAGCTAAAATAAGACTAAATAGAGAACTAATGTCTATAGTTATGTTTCCAAAAATGGTTGAAATGGTTGCTGCAGCACTAATTTGGTATTATAAAAGAAGTAGCTGGCAGAACTAAAGTTTTAAATAACGATGAGCGCAATACTTTTTATAATATTTGTTGTAGCTAATAAAGTGCGTTAATCCACATTTTTTGTGTTTATATTTTGTTTTCTTTGAGAAAACAAACATTAAATTAATCGATGTTTGTTGAAGTAGTAAAGCTATAATAAGACTATAGAAACAACTAATGTCTATAGTAATGTTTCCAAGAATGGTTGCTGCAGCACTAATATAGGGCTATAAAAGAAGTAGCTGGCAGAACTAAAGTTTTAAATAACGATGATTTTTATAATATTAATTGTAGCAAATAAAGTGCGTTAATCCACCCTTTTTGTGTTTCTATTTTGTGTTCTTTGAGCAAATAAACATTTAATTAATCGATATTTGTTGATGTAGTAAAACTAACATAAGACTAATGAAAGAACTAATGTCTATATTAATGTTTCCAAGAATGGTATTATAAAAGCACTAGTATGGTATTATAAAAGAAGTTGCTGGCAGAACTAGAGTTTTAAAGAACGATGAGAGCATTTCTCTTTATAATATGAATTATAGCTGATAAAGTACGTTAATCCATACTTTTTGTGTTTATATTTTGTTTTCTTTGAGCACATAAACATTTAATTAATCGATATTTGTTGATGCAGTAAATCTAACATAAGACTAATGAAAGAACTAATGTCTATATTAGTGTTTCCAAGAATGGTTACTGCAGCTCTAATATAGTGCTATAAAACAAGTAGCTGGCAGAACTACTAGATGATGCAGTAAAGCTAAAGTAAGACAATAAAATAGTAATGAAAGAACTAATGTCTATATTAATGTTTCCAAGAATGGTTGCTGCAGCACTAATATAGTGCTATAGAAGAAGTAGCTGGCAGAACTACTAGATGAGCGCAATGCTTTTTATAATATGAATTGTAGCTAATAAAGTGCGTTAATCTACACTTTTTGTGATTATATTTTGTTTTCTTTGAGCAAATAAACTTTTAATTAATCGATATTTGTTGATGCAGTAAAACTAACATAAGACTAATGAAAGAACTAATGTCTATATTAATGTTTCCAAGAATGGTATTATAAAAGCACTAGTATGGTATTATAAAAGAAGTTGCTAGCAGAACTAAAGTTTTAAAGAACGATGAGAGCATTTCTCTTTATAATATGAATTATAGCTGATAAAGTACGTTAATCCATGCTTTTTGTGTTTATATTTTGTTTT
Source organism: Aurelia coerulea (assembly GCA_039566865.1). Classification (NCBI taxonomy): domain Eukaryota; kingdom Metazoa; phylum Cnidaria; class Scyphozoa; order Semaeostomeae; family Ulmaridae; genus Aurelia; species Aurelia coerulea. Next base: position 16,116,615 of record CM076944.1, read on the forward strand.
CTTTGAGCAAATAAACATTTAATCAATCGATGTTTGTTGATGCAGTAAAGGTAACATAATACTAAAGAAAGAACTAATGTCTATATTAATGTTACCAAGAATGGTTGCTGCAGCACTAATATAGTGCTATGAAAGAAGTAGCTGGCAGAATTAAAGCTTTAAAGAATGATGATTTTTATAATATTAATTGTAGCAAATAAAGTGCGTTAATCCACAGTCTTTGTGTTTTTATTTTGTTTTATTTGAGCAAATAGACATTTAATTAATCGAAGTTTGTTGATGCAGTAAAGCTAAAATAAGACTATAGAAACAACTAATGTCTATAGTAATGTTTCCAAGAATTGTTGCTGCAGCACCAATATAGTGCTTTAAAAGAAGTAGCTGGCAGAACTAAAGTTTTAAATAACGATGATTTTTATAATATTAATTGTAGCAAATAAAGTGCGTTAATCCACCCTTTTTGTGTATATATTTTGTTTTCTTTGAGCAAATAAACATTTACTTAATCGATATTTCTTGATGCAGTAAAGCTAACATAAGACTAATGAAAGAACTAATGTCTATATTAATGTTTCCAAGAATGGTTGCAGCAGCACTAAGATAGTGCTATAAAAGAAGTAGCTGGCAGAACTTAAGTTTTAAAGAACGATGAGCGCAATACTCTTTCAAATATGTATTGTAGCTAATAAAGTGCGTTAATCGACACTTTTCGTGCTTATATTTTGTTTTCTTTGAGAAAATAACCATTTAATTAATCGATGTTTGTTGATGCAGTAAAGCTAAAATAAGACTAAATAGAGAACTAATGTCTATAGTTATGTTTCCAAAAATGGTAGAAATGGTTGCTGTAGCACAAATATGGTATTATAAAATAAGTAGCTGGCAGAACTACAGTTTTAAAGAACATTGAACGCAATACTCTTTATAATATGTATTGTAGCTAATAAATTGCGTTTATCCACACTTTTTGTGTTTAAATTGTGTTTTCTTTGAGCAAATAAACATTTAATTAATCGATATTTGTTGATGCAGTAAAGCTAACATAAGACTAATGAAAGAACTAAAGTCTATATTAATGTTTCAAAGAATGGTTGCTGCAGCACTAATATAGTGCTATAAAAGAAGTAGCTGGCAGAACTAAAGTTTTAAATAACGATGAGCGCAATACTTTTTATAATATTTGTTGTAGCTAATAAAGTGCGTTAATCCACATTTTTTGTGTTTATATTTTGTTTTCTTTGAGAAAACAAACATTAAATTAATCGATGTTTGTTGAAGTAGTAAAGCTAAAAAAAGACTAAAGAAACAACTAATGTCTATAGTAATGTTTCCAAGAATGGTTGCTGCAGCACTAATATAGTGCTATAAAAGAAGTAGCTGGCAGAACTACTAGATGAGCGCAATGCTTTTTATAATATGAATTGTAGCTAATAAAGTGCGTTAATCTACACTTTTTGTGATTATATTTTGTTTTCTTTGAGCAAATAAACTTTTAATTAATCGATATTTGTTGATGCAGTAAAACTAACATAAGACTAATGAAAGAACTAATGTCTATATTAATGTTTCCAAGAATGGTATTATAAAAGCACTAGTATGGTATTATAAAAGAAGTTGCTAGCAGAACTAAAGTTTTAAAGAACGATGTGAGCATTTCTCTTTATAATATGAATTATAGCTGATAAAGTACGTTAATCCATACTTTTTGTGTTTATATTTTGTTTTCTTTGAGAAAATAAACATTTAACTAATCGATGTTTGTTGATGCAGTAAAGCTAAAGTAAGACAATAAAATAGTAATGAAAGAACTAATGTCTATATTAATGTTTCCAAGAATGGTTGCTGCAGCACTAATATAGTGCTATAGAAGAAGTAGCTGGCAGAACTACTAGATGAGCGCAATGCTTTTTATAATATGAATTGTAGCTAATAAAGTGCGTTAATCTACACTTTTTGTGATTATATTTTGTTTTCTTTGAGCAAATAAACTTTTAATTAATCGATATTTGTTGATGCAGTAAAACTAACATAAGACTAATGAAAGAACTAATGTCTATATTAATGTTTCCAAGAATGGTATTATAAAAGCACTAGTATGGTATTATAAAAGAAGTTGCTAGCAGAACTAAAGTTTTAAAGAACGATGAGAGCATTTCTCTTTATAATATGAATTATAGCTGATAAAGTACGTTAATCCATACTTTTTGTGTTTATATTTTGTTTTCTTTGAGCAAATAAACATTTAATCAATCGATGTTTGTTGATGCAGTAAAGGTAACATAATACTAAAGAAAGAACTAATGTCTATATTAATGTTACCAAGAATGGTTGCTGCAGCACTAATATAGTGCTATGAAAGAAGTAGCTGGCAGAATTAAAGCTTTAAAGAATGATGATTTTTATAATATTAATTGTAGCAAATAAAGTGCGTTAATCCACAGTCTTTGTGTTTTTATTTTGTTTTATTTGAGCAAATAGACATTTAATTAATCGAAGTTTGTTGATGCAGTAAAGCTAAAATAAGACTATAGAAACAACTAATGTCTATAGTAATGTTTCCAAGAATTGTTGCTGCAGCACCAATATAGTGCTTTAAAAGAAGTAGCTGGCAGAACTAAAGTTTTAAATAACGATGATTTTTATAATATTAATTGTAGCAAATAAAGTGCGTTAATCCACCCTTTTTGTGTATATATTTTGTTTTCTTTGAGCAAATAAACATTTACTTAATCGATATTTCTTGATGCAGTAAAGCTAACATAAGACTAATGAAAGAACTAATGTCTATATTAATGTTTCCAAGAATGGTTGCAGCAGCACTAAGATAGTGCTATAAAAGAAGTAGCTGGCAGAACTTAAGTTTTAAAGAACGATGAGCGCAATACTCTTTCAAATATGTATTGTAGCTAATAAAGTGCGTTAATCGACACTTTTCGTGCTTATATTTTGTTTTCTTTGAGAAAATAACCATTTAATTAATCGATGTTTGTTGATGCAGTAAAGCTAAAATAAGACTAAATAGAGAACTAATGTCTATAGTTATGTTTCCAAAAATGGTAGAAATGGTTGCTGTAGCACAAATATGGTATTATAAAATAATTAGCTGGCAGAACTACAGTTTTAAAGAACATTGAACGCAATACTCTTTATAATATGTATTGTAGCTAATAAATTGCGTTTATCCACACTTTTTGTGTTTAAATTGTGTTTTCTTTTAGCAAATAAACATTTAATTAATCGATATTTGTTGATGCAGTAAAGCTAACATAAGACTAATGAAAGAACTAATGTCTATATTAATGTTTCAAAGAATGGTTGCTGCAGCACTAATATAGTGCTATAAAAGAAGTAGCTGGCAGAACTAAAGTTTTAAATAACGATGAGCGCAATACTTTTTATAATATTTGTTGTAGCTAATAAAGTGCGTTAATCCACATTTTTTGTGTTTATATTTTGTTTTCTTTGAGAAAACAAACATTAAATTAATCGATGTTTGTTGAAGTAGTAAAGCTAAAAAAAGACTAAAGAAACAACTAATGTCTATAGTAATGTTTCCAAGAATGGTTGCTGCAGCACTAATATAGTGCTATAGAAGAAGTAGCTGGCAGAACTACTAGATGAGCGCAATGCTTTTTATAATATGAATTGTAGCTAATAAAGTGCGTTAATCTACACTTTTTGTGATTATATTTTGTTTTCTTTGAGCAAATAAACATTTAATTAATCGATATTTGTTGATGCAGTAAAACTAACAAAAGACTAATGAAAGAACTAATGTCTATATTAATGTTTCCAAGAATGGTATTATAAAAGCACTAGTATGGTATTATAAAAGAAGTTGCTGGCAGAACTAAAGTTTTAAAGAACGATGAGAGCATTTCTCTTTATAATATGAATTATAGCTGATAAAGTACGTTAATCCATACTTTTTGTGTTTATATTTTGTTTTCTTTTAGCAAATAAACATTTAATTAATCGATATTTGTTGATGCAGTAAAGCTAACATAAGACTAATGAAAGAACTAATGTCTATATAAATGTTTCCAAGAATGGTTACTGCAGCTCTAATATAGTGCTATAAAACAAGTAGCTGGCAGAACTACTAGATGAGCGCAATGCTTTTTATAAGATGAATTGTAGCTAATAAAGTGCGTTAATTTACACTTTTTGTTTTTATATTTTGTTTTCATTGAGCAAATAAACATTTAATTAATCGATATTTGTTGATGCAGTAAAGCTAACATAAGACTAATGAAAGAACTAATGTCTATATTAATGTTTCCAAGAATGGTTGCAGCAGCACTAATATAGTGCTAAAAAAGAAGTAGCTGGCAGAACTACTAGATGAGCGCAATGCTTTTTATAATATGAATTGTAGCTATATAAGTGCGTTAATCCAAACTTTTTGTATTTATATTTTGTTTTCTTTGAGAAAATAAACATTTAACTAATCGATGTTTGTTGATGCAGTAAAGCTAAAGTAAGACAATAAAAACAGTAATTAAAGAACTAATGTCTATATTAATGTTTCCAAGAATGGTTGCTGCAGCACTAATATAGTGCTATAGAAGAAGTAGCTGGCAGAACTACTAGATGAGCGCAATGCTTTTTATAATATGAATTGTAGCTATATAAGTGCGTTAATCCAAACTTTTTGTATTTATATTTTGTTTTCTTTGACAAAATAAACATTTAACTAATCGATGTTTTTTGATGCAGTAAAGCTAAAGTAAGACAATAAAAACAGTAATGAAAGAACTAATGTCTATATTAATGTTTCCAAGAATGGTTGCTGCAGCACTAATATAGTGCTATAGAAGAAGTAGCTGGCAGAACTACTAGATGAGCGCAATGCTTTTTATAATATGAATTGTAGCTAATAAAGTGCGTTAATCTACACTTTTTGTGATTATATTTTGTTTTCTTTGAGCAAATAAACTTTTAATTAATCGATATTTGTTGATGCAGTAAAACTAACATAAGACTAATGAAAGAACTAATGTCTATATTAATGTTTCCAAGAATGGTATTAAAAAAGCACTAGTATGGTATTATAAAAGAAGTTGCTAGCAGAACTAAAGTTTTAAAGAACGATGTGAGCATTTCTCTTTATAATATGAATTATAGCTGATAAAGTACGTTAATCCATACTTTTTGTGTTTATATTTTGTTTTCTTTGAGAAAATAAACATTTAACTAATCGATGTTTGTTGATGCAGTAAAGCTAAAGTAAGACAATAAAATAGTAATGAAAGAACTAATGTCTATATTAATGTTTCCAAGAATGGTTGCTGCAGCACTAATATAGTGCTATAGAAGAAGTAGCTGGCAGAACTACTAGATGAGCGCAATGCTTTTTATAATATGAATTGTAGCTAATAAAGTGCGTTAATCTACACTTTTTGTGATTATATTTTGTTTTCTTTGAGCAAATAAACTTTTAATTAATCGATATTTGTTGATGCAGTAAAACTAACATAAGACTAATGAAAGAACTAATGTCTATATTAATGTTTCCAAGAATGGTATTATAAAAGCACTAGTATGGTATTATAAAAGAAGTTGCTAGCAGAACTAAAGTTTTAAAGAACGATGAGAGCATTTCTCTTTATAATATGAATTATAGCTGATAAAGTACGTTAATCCATACTTTTTGTGTTTATATTTTGTTTTCTTTGAGCAAATAAACATTTAATCAATCGATGTTTGTTGATGCAGTAAAGGTAACATAATACTAAAGAAAGAACTAATGTCTATATTAATGTTACCAAGAATGGTTGCTGCAGCACCAATATAGTGCTATGAAAGAAGTAGCTGGCAGAATTAAAGCTTTAAAGAATGATGATTTTTATAATATTAATTGTAGCAAATAAAGTGCGTTAATCCACAGTATTTGTGTTTTTATTTTGTTTTATTTGAGCAAATAGACATTTAATTAATCGAAGTTTGTTGATGCCGTAAAGCTAAAATAAGACTATAGAAACAACTAATGTCTATAGTAATGTTTCCAAGAATTGTTGCTGCAGCACCAATATAGTGCTTTAAAAGAAGTAGCTGGCAGAACTAAAGTTTTAAATAACGATGATTTTTATAATATTAATTGTAGCAAATAAAGTGCGTTAATCCACCCTTTTTGTGTATATATTTTGTTTTCTTTGAGCAAATAAACATTTAATTAATCGATATTTGTTGATGCAGTAAAGCTAACATAAGACTAATGAAAGAACTAATGTCTATATTAATGTTTCCAAGAATGGTTGCAGCAGCACTAATATAGTGCTAAAAAAGGAGTAGCTGGCAGAACTACTAGATGAGCGCAATGCTTTTTATAATATGAATTGTAGCTATATAAGTGCGTTAATCCAAACTTTTTGTATTTATATTTTGTTTTCTTTGAGAAAATAATGATTTAACTAATCGATGTTTGTTGATGCAGTAAAGCTAAAGTAAGACAATAAAAACAGTAATTAAAGAACTAATGTCTATATTAATGTTTCCAAGAATGGTTGCTGCAGCACTAATATAGTGCTATAGAAGAAGTAGCTGGCAGAACTACTAGAAGAGCGCAATGCTTTTTATAATATGAATTGTAGCTAATAAAGTGCGTTATTCTACACTTTTTGTGATTATATTTTGTTTTCTTTGAGCAAATAAACATTTAATTAATCGATATTTGTTGATGCAGTAAAACTAACATAAGACTAATGAAAGAACTAATGACTATATTAATGTTTCCAAGAATGGTTGCAGCAGCACTAATATAGTGCTAAAAAAGAAGTAGCTGGCAGAACTACTAGATGAGCGCAATGCTTTTTATAATATGAATTGTAGCTATATAAGTGCGTTAATCCAAACTTTTTGTATTTATATTTTGTTTTCTTTGAGAAAATAAACATTTAACTAATCGATGTTTGTTGATGCAGTAAAGCTAAAGTAAGACAATAAAAACAGTAATTAAAGAACTAATGTCTATATTAATGTTTCCAAGAATGGTTGCTGCAGCACTAATATAGTGCTATAGAAGAAGTAGCTGGCAGAACTACTAGATGAGCGCAATGCTTTTTATAATATGAATTGTAGCTATATAAGTGCGTTAATCCAAACTTTTTGTATTTATATTTTGTTTTCTTTGACAAAATAAACATTTAACTAATCGATGTTTTTTGATGCAGTAAAGCTAAAGTAAGACAATAAAAACAGTAATGAAAGAACTAATGTCTATATTAATGTTTCCAAGAATGGTTGCTGCAGCACTAATATAGTGCTATAGAAGAAGTAGCTGGCAGAACTACTAGATGAGCGCAATGCTTTTTATAATATGAATTGTAGCTAATAAAGTGCGTTAATCTACACTTTTTGTGATTATATTTTGTTTTCTTTGAGCAAATAAACTTTTAATTAATCGATATTTGTTGATGCAGTAAAACTAACATAAGACTAATGAAAGAACTAATGTCTATATTAATGTTTCCAAGAATGGTATTAAAAAAGCACTAGTATGGTATTATAAAAGAAGTTGCTAGCAGAACTAAAGTTTTAAAGAACGATGTGAGCATTTCTCTTTATAATATGAATTATAGCTGATAAAGTACGTTAATCCATACTTTTTGTGTTTATATTTTGTTTTCTTTGAGAAAATAAACATTTAACTAATCGATGTTTGTTGATGCAGTAAAGCTAAAGTAAGACAATAAAATAGTAATGAAAGAACTAATGTCTATATTAATGTTTCCAAGAATGGTTGCTGCAGCACTAATATAGTGCTATAGAAGAAGTAGCTGGCAGAACTACTAGATGAGCGCAATGCTTTTTATAATATGAATTGTAGCTAATAAAGTGCGTTAATCTACACTTTTTGTGATTATATTTTGTTTTCTTTGAGCAAATAAACTTTTAATTAATCGATATTTGTTGATGCAGTAAAACTAACATAAGACTAATGAAAGAACTAATGTCTATATTAATGTTTCCAAGAATGGTATTATAAAAGCACTAGTATGGTATTATAAAAGAAGTTGCTAGCAGAACTAAAGTTTTAAAGAACGATGAGAGCATTTCTCTTTATAATATGAATTATAGCTGATAAAGTACGTTAATCCATACTTTTTGTGTTTATATTTTGTTTTCTTTGAGCAAATAAACATTTAATCAATCGATGTTTGTTGATGCAGTAAAGGTAACATAATACTAAAGAAAGAACTAATGTCTATATTAATGTTACCAAGAATGGTTGCTGCAGCACTAATATAGTGCTATGAAAGAAGTAGCTGGCAGAATTAAAGCTTTAAAGAATGATGATTTTTATAATATTAATTGTAGCAAATAAAGTGCGTTAATCCACAGTATTTGTGTTTTTATTTTGTTTTATTTGAGCAAATAGACATTTAATTAATCGAAGTTTGTTGATGCAGTAAAGCTAAAATAAGACTATAGAAACAACTAATGTCTATAGTAATGTTTCCAAGAATTGTTGCTGCAGCACCAATATAGTGCTTTAAAAGAAGTAGCTGGCAGAACTAAAGTTTTAAATAACGATGATTTTTATAATATTAATTGTAGCAAATAAAGTGCGTTAATCCACCCTTTTTGTGTATATATTTTGTTTTCTTTGAGCAAATAAACATTTAATTAATCGATATTTGTTGATGCAGTAAAGCTAACATAAGACTAATGAAAGAACTAATGTCTATATTAATGTTTCCAAGAATGGTTGCAGCAGCACTAATATAGTGCTAAAAAAGGAGTAGCTGGCAGAACTACTAGATGAGCGCAATGCTTTTTATAATATGAATTGTAGCTATATAAGTGCGTTAATCCAAACTTTTTGTATTTATATTTTGTTTTCTTTGAGAAAATAAAAATTTAACTAATCGATGTTTGTTGATGCAGTAAAGCTAAAGTAAGACAATAAAAACAGTAATTAAAGAACTAATGTCTATATTAATGTTTCCAAGAATGGTTGCTGCAGCACTAATATAGTGCTATAGAAGAAGTAGCTGGCAGAACTACTAGAAGAGCGCAATGCTTTTTATAATATGAATTGTAGCTAATAAAGTGCGTTATTCTACACTTTTTGTGATTATATTTTGTTTTCTTTGAGCAAATAAACATTTAATTAATCGATATTTGTTGATGCAGTAAAACTAACATAAGACTAATGAAAGAACTAATGACTATATTAATGTTTCCAAGAATGGTTGCAGCAGCACTAATATAGTGCTATAAAAGAAGTAGCTGGCAGAACTAAAGATTAAAATAACGATGAGCGCAATACTCTTTCAAATATGTATTGTAGCTAATAAAGTGCGTTAATCGACACTTTTCGTGCTTATATTTTGTTTTCTTTGAGAAAATAACCATTTAATTAATCGATGTTTGTTGATGCAGTAAAGCTAAAATAAGACTAAATAGAGAACTAATGTCTATAGTTATGTTTCCAAAAATGGTAGAAATGGTTGCTGTAGCACAAATATTGTATTATAAAATAAGTAGCTGGCAGAACTACAGTTTTAAAGAACGATGAACGCAATACTCTTTATAATATGTATTGTAGCTAATAAATTGCGTTTATCCACACTTTTTGTGTTTAAATTGTGTTTTCTTTGAGCAAATAAACATTTAATTAATCGATATTTGTTGATGCAGTAAAGCTAACATAAGACTAATGAAAGAACTAATGTCTATATTAATGTTTCAAAGAATGGTTGCTGCAGCACTATTATAGTGCTATAAAAGAAGTAGCTGGCAGAACTAAAGTTTTAAATAACGATGAGCGCAATACTTTTTATAATATTTGTTGTAGCTAATAAAGTGCGTTAATCCACATTTTTTGTGTTTATATTTTGTTTTCTTTGAGAAAACAAACATTATATTAATCGATGTTTGTTGAAGTAGTAAAGCTAAAAAAAGACTAAAGAAACAACTAATGTCTATAGTAATGTTTCCAAGAATGGTTGCTGCAGCACTAAGATAGTGCTATAGAAGAAGTAGCTGGTAGAACTACTAGATGAGCGCAATGCTTTTTATAATATGAATTGTAGCTAATAAAGTGCGTTAATCTACACTTTTTGTGATTATATTTTGTTTTATTTGAGCAAATAAACATTTAATTAATCGATATTTGTTGATGTAGTAAAACTAACATAAGACTAATGAAAGAACTAATGTCTATATTAATGTTTCCAAGAATGGTATTATAAAAGCACTAGTATGGTATTATAAAAGAAGTTGCTGGCAGAACTAAAGTTTTAAAGAACGATGAGAGCATTTCTCTTTATAATATGAATTATAGCTGATAAAGTACGTTAATCCATACTTTTTGTGTTTATATTTTGTTTTCTTTGAGAAAATAAACATTTAACTAATCGATGTTTGTTGATGCAGTAAAGCTAAAGTAAGACAATAAAAACAGTAATGAAAGAACTAATGTCTATATTAACGTTTCCAAGAATGGTTGCTGCAGCACTAATATAGTGCTATAGAAGAAGTAGCTGGCAGAACTACTAGATGAGCGCAATGCTTTTTATAATATGAATTATAGCTGATAAAGTACGTTAATCCATACTTTTTGTGTTTATATTTTGTTTTCATTGAGCAAATAAACATTTAATTAATCGATATTTTTTGATGCAGTAAAGCTAACATAAGACTAATGAAAGAACTAATGACTATATTAATGTTTCCAAGAATGGTTGCAGCAGCACTAATATAGTGCTATAAAAGAAGTAGCTGGCAGAACTAAAGATTTAAATAACGATGAGCGCAATACTCTTTCAAATATGTATTGTAGCTAATAAAGTGCGTTAATCGACACTTTTCGTGCTTATATTTTGTTTTCTTTGAGAAAATAACCATTTAGGTAATCGATGTTTGTTGATGCAGTAAAGCTAAAATAAGACTAAATAGAGAACTAATGTCTATAGTTATGTTTCCAAAAATGGTTGAAATGGTTGCTGCAGCACTAATTTGGTATTATAAAAGAAGTAGCTGGCAGAACTAAAGTTTTAAATAACGATGAGCGCAATACTTTTTATAATATTTGTTGTAGCTAATAAAGTGCGTTAATCCACATTTTTTGTGTTTATATTTTGTTTTCTTTGAGAAAACAAACATTAAATTAATCGATGTTTGTTGAAGTAGTAAAGCTATAATAAGACTATGTCTATATTACAGACTATATTACAACTAATGTCTATAGTAATGTTTCCAAGAATGGTTGCTGCAGCACTAATATAGGGCTATAAAAGAAGTAGCTGGCAGAACTAAAGTTTTAAATAACGATGATTTTTATAATATTAATTGTAGCAAATAAAGTGCGTTAATCCACCCTTTTTGTGTTTCTATTTTGTGTTCTTTGAGCAAATAAACATTTAATTAATCGATATTTGTTGATGTAGTAAAACTAACATAAGACTAATGAAAGAACTAATGTCTATATTAATGTTTCCAAGAATGGTATTATAAAAGCACTAGTATGGTATTATAAAAGAAGTTGCTGGCAGAACTAGAGTTTTAAAGAACGATGAGAGCATTTCTCTTTATAATATGAATTATAGCTGATAAAGTACGTTAATCCATACTTTTTGTGTTTATATTTTGTTTTCTTTGAGCACATAAACATTTAATTAATCGATATTTGTTGATGCAGTAAATCTAACATAAGACTAATGAAAGAACTAATGTCTATATTAGTGTTTCCAAGAATGGTTACTGCAGCTCTAATATAGTGCTATAAAACAAGTAGCTGGCAGAACTACTAGATGAGCGCAATGCTTTTTATAAGATGAATTGTAGCTAATAAAGTGCGTTAATTTACACTTTTTGTGTTTTTATTTTGTTTTCATTGAGCAAATAAACATTTAATTAATCGATATTTCTTGATGCAGTAAAGCTAACATAAGACTAATGAAATAACTAATGTCTATATTAATGTTTCCAAGAATGGTTGCAGCAGCACTAATATAGTGCTAAAAATGAAGTAGCTGGCAGAACTACTAGATGAGCGCAATGCTTTTTATAATATGAATTGTAGCTAATAAAGTGCGTTAATCCACATTTTTTGTGTTTATATTTTGTTTTCTTTGAGAAAACAAACATTATATTAATCGATGTTTGTTGAAGTAGTAAAGCTAAAAAAAGACTAAAGAAACAACTAATGTCTATAGTAATGTTTCCAAGAATGGTTGCTGCAGCACTAAGATAGTGCTATAGAAGAAGTAGCTGGCAGAACTACTAGATGAGCGCAATGCTTTTTATAATATGAATTGTAGCTAATAAAGTGCGTTAATCTACACTTTTTGTGATTATATTTTGTTTTATTTGAGCAAATAAACATTTAATTAATCGATATTTGTTGATGTAGTAAAACTAACATAAGACTAATGAAAGAACTAATGTCTATATTAATGTTTCCAAGAATGGTATTATAAAAGCACTAGTATGGTATTATAAAAGAAGTTGCTGGCAGAACTAAAGTTTTAAAGAACGATGAGAGCATTTCTCTTTATAATATGAATTATAGCTGATAAAGTACGTTAATCCATACTTTTTGTGTTTATATTTTGTTTTCTTTGAGAAAATAAACATTTAACTAATCGATGTTTGTTGATGCAGTAAAGCTAAAGTAAGACAATAAAAACAGTAATGAAAGAACTAATGTCTATATTAACGTTTCCAAGAATGGTTGCTGCAGCACTAATATAGTGCTATAGAAGAAGTAGCTGGCAGAACTACTAGATGAGCGCAATGCTTTTTATAATATGAATTATAGCTGATAAAGTACGTTAATCCATACTTTTTGTGTTTATATTTTGTTTTCATTGAGCAAATAAACATTTAATTAATCGATATTTTTTGATGCAGTAAAGCTAACATAAGACTAATGAAAGAACTAATGACTATATTAATGTTTCCAAGAATGGTTGCAGCAGCACTAATATAGTGCTATAAAAGAAGTAGCTGGCAGAACTAAAGATTTAAATAACGATGAGCGCAATACTCTTTCAAATATGTATTGTAGCTAATAAAGTGCGTTAATCGACACTTTTCGTGCTTATATTTTGTTTTCTTTGAGAAAATAACCATTTAGGTAATCGATGTTTGTTGATGCAGTAAAGCTAAAATAAGACTAAATAGAGAACTAATGTCTATAGTTATGTTTCCAAAAATGGTTGAAATGGTTGCTGCAGCACTAATTTGGTATTATAAAAGAAGTAGCTGGCAGAACTAAAGTTTTAAATAACGATGAGCGCAATACTTTTTATAATATTTGTTGTAGCTAATAAAGTGCGTTAATCCACATTTTTTGTGTTTATATTTTGTTTTCTTTGAGAAAACAAACATTAAATTAATCGATGTTTGTTGAAGTAGTAAAGCTATAATAAGACTATAGAAACAACTAATGTCTATAGTAATGTTTCCAAGAATGGTTGCTGCAGCACTAATATAGGGCTATAAAAGAAGTAGCTGGCAGAACTAAAGTTTTAAATAACGATGATTTTTATAATATTAATTGTAGCAAATAAAGTGCGTTAATCCACCCTTTTTGTGTTTCTATTTTGTGTTCTTTGAGCAAATAAACATTTAATTAATCGATATTTGTTGATGTAGTAAAACTAACATAAGACTAATGAAAGAACTAATGTCTATATTAATGTTTCCAAGAATGGTATTATAAAAGCACTAGTATGGTATTATAAAAGAAGTTGCTGGCAGAACTAGAGTTTTAAAGAACGATGAGAGCATTTCTCTTTATAATATGAATTATAGCTGATAAAGTACGTTAATCCATACTTTTTGTGTTTATATTTTGTTTTCTTTGAGCACATAAACATTTAATTAATCGATATTTGTTGATGCAGTAAATCTAACATAAGACTAATGAAAGAACTAATGTCTATATTAGTGTTTCCAAGAATGGTTACTGCAGCACTAATATAGTGCTATAAAAGAAGTAGCTGGCAGAACTACTAGATGAGCGCAATGCTCTTTATAATATGAATTGTAGCTAATAAAGTGCGTTAATCTACACTTTTTATGTTTATATTTTGTTTTCTTTGAGATAATAAACATTTAATTAATCGAAGTTTGTTGCTTTATAAAAGCTAAAATAAGACTGAAAAAAGAAATAATGTCTATAGTAATGTTTCCTAGAATGGTTACTGCAGCACTAATATAGTGCTATAAAAGAAGTAGCTGGAAGAACTACTAGATGAGCGCAATGATTTTTATAATATGAATTATAGCTAATAAAGTGCGTTAATCTACAGTTTTTGTGTTTATATTTTGTTTTCTTTGAGCAAATAAACATTTAATTAAACGATGTTTGTTGATGCAGTAAAGGTAACATAATACTAAAGAAAGAACTAATGTCTATAGTAGTGTTTCCTAGAATGGTTGCTGCAGCACTATTATAATGCTATAAAAGAAGTAGCTGGCAGAACTACTAGATTAGCGCAATGCTCTTTATAATATGAATTGTAGCTAATAAAGTGCGTTAATCTACACTTTTTGTGTTTATATTTTGTTTTCTTTGAGCAAATAAACATTTAATTAAACAATGTTTGTTGATGCAGTAAAGCTAAAATAAGACTAAAGAAACAACTAATGTCTATAGTAATGTTTCCAAGAATGGTTGCTGCAGCACTAACATAATGCTATAAAAGAAGTAGCTGGCAGAACTAAAGTTTTAAATAACGATGAGCGCTTTATTTTTTACAATATGTGTTGTAGCTAATAAAGTGCGTTAATCCACATTTTTTGTGTTTATATTTTGTTTTCTTTGAGAAAATGAACATTTAATTAATCGATGTTTGTTGCTATATAAAAACTAACATAAGACTGAAAAAAGAACTAATGTCTATAGTAGTGTTTCCTAGAATGGTTACTGCAGTACTAATATAGTGCTATAAAAGAATTAGCTGGCAGAACTACTAGATGAGCGCAATGCTCTTTATAATATGAATTGTATTTAATAAAGTGCGTTAATCTACACTTTTTGTGTTTATATTTTGTATTCTTTGAGCAAATAAACATTTAATTAATCGATATTTGTTGATGCAGTAAAGTTAACATAAGACTAATGAAAGAACTAATGTCTATATTAATGTTTCCAAGAATGGTTGCAGCAGCACTAATATAGTGCTATAAAAGAAGTAGCTGGCAGAACTAAAGTTTTAAAGAACGATGAGCGCAATACTCTTTCAAATATGTATTGTAGCTAATAAAGTGCGTTAACCCACACTTTTTGTGTTTATATTTTGTTTTCTTTGAGCAAATAAACATTTAATTAATCGATATTTGTTGATGCAGTAAAGCTAACATAAGACTAATGAAAGAAATAATGTCTATATTAATGTTTCCAATAATGGTTACTGCAGCTCTAATATAGTGCTATAAAACAAGTAGCTGGCAGAACTACTAGATGAGCGCAATGCTTTTTATAAGATGAATTGTAGCTAATAAAGTGCGTTAATTTACACTTTTTGTGTTTATATTTTGTTTTCATTGAGCAAATAAACATTTAATTAATCGATATTTCTTGATGCAGTAAAGCTAACATAAGACTAATGAAAGAACTAATGTCTATATTAATGTTTCCAAGAATGGTTGCAGCAGCACTAATATAGTGCGAAAAAAGAAGTAGCTGGCAGAACTAAAGTTTTAAAGAACGATGAGCGCAATAATCTTTCAAATATGTATTGTAGGTAATAAAGTGCGTTAATCGACACTTTTTGTGCTTATATCTTGTTTTCTTTGAGAAAATAACCATTTCATTAATAGATGTTTGTTGATGCATTAAAGCTAAAATAAGACTAAATAGAGAACTAATGTCTATAGTTATGTTTCCAAAAATGGTTGAAATGGTTGCTGCAGCACTAATATAGTGCTAAAAAAGAAGTAGCTGGCAGAACTAAAGTTTTAAATAACGATGAGCGCAATACTCTTTCAAATATATATTGTAGCTAATAAAGTGCGTTAATCAACACTTTTCGTGCTATTATTTTGTTTTCTTTGAGAAAATAACCATTTCATTAATCGATGTTTGTTGATGCAGTAAAGCTAAAATAAGACTAAATAGAGAACTAATGTCTATAATTATGTTTCCAAAAATGGTTGAAATGGTTGCTGCATCACTAATTTGGTATTATAAAAGAAGTAGCTGGCAGAACTAAAGTTTTAAAGAACGATGATTTTTATAATATTAATTGTAGCAAATAAAGTGCGTTAATCCACACTTTTTGTGTTTATATTTTGTTTTTTTTGAGCAAATAAACATTTAATTAATCGATGTTTGTTGATGTAGGAAAGCTAAAATAAGACTGAAAAAAGAACTAATGTCTATAGTAATGTTTCCTAGAATGGTTACAGAAGCACTAATATAGTGCTATAAAAGAAGTAGCTGGCAGAACTACTAGATGAGCGCAATGATTTTTATAATATGAATTGTAGCTAATAAAGTGCATTAATTCACAGTTTTTGTGTTGATATTTTGTTTTCTTTGAGCTAATAAACATTTAATTAATCGATGTTTGTTGCTGCATAAAAGCTAAAATAAGACTGAAAAAAGAACTAATGTCTATAGTAATGTTTCCAAGAATGGTTGCTGCAGCACTATTATAGTGCTATAAAAGAAGTAGCTGGCAGAACTAAAGTTTTAAATAACGATGAGCGCAATACTTTTTATAATATTTGTTGTTGCTAATAAAGTGCATTAATTCACAGTTTTTGTGTTTATATTTTGTTTTCTTTGAGAAAATAAACATTTAATTAATCGATGTTTGTTGCTGCATAAAAGCTAAAATAAGACTGAAAAAGAACTAATGTCTATAGTAATGTTTCCTAGAATGGTTACTGCAGCACTAATATAGTGCTATAAAAGAAGTAGCTGGCAGAACTACTAGATGAGCGCAATGCTCTTTATAATATGAATTGTAGCTAATAAAGTGCGTTAATCTACACTTTTTATGTTTATATTTTGTTTTCTTTGAGATAATAAACATTTAATTAATCGAAGTTTGTTGCTTTATAAAAGCTAAAATAAGACTGAAAAAAGAAATAATGTCTATAGTAATGTTTCCTAGAATGGTTACTGCAGCACTAATATAGTGCTATAAAAGAAGTAGCTGGAAGAACTACTAGATGAGCGCAATGATTTTTATAATATGAATTATAGCTAATAAAGTGCGTTAATCTACAGTTTTTGTGTTGATGTTTTGTTTTCTTTGAGCTAATAAACATTTAATTAATCGATATTTCTTGATGCAGTAAAAGTAACATAAGACTAATGAAAGAACTAATGTCTATATTAATGTTTCCAAGAATGGTAATTATAAAAGCACTAGTATGGTATTATAAAAGAAGTAGCTGGCAGAACTACAGTTTTAAAGAACGATGAACGCAATACTATTTATAATATGTGTTGTAGCTAATAAAGTGCTTTAATCCACACTTTTTGTGTTTAAATTTTGTTTTATTTGAGCAAATAAACATTTAATTAATCGATGTTTGTTGATGCAGTAAAGGTAACATAATACTAAAGAAAGAACTAATGTCTATATTAATGTTACCAAGAATGGTTGCTGCAGCACTAATATAGTGCTATGAAAGAAGTAGCTGGCAGAACTAAAGCTTTAAAGAATGATGATTTTTATAATATTAATTGTAGCAAATAAAGTGCGTTAATCCACACTCTTTGTGTTTATATTTTGTTTTATTTGAGCAAATAGACATTTAATTAATCGATGTTTGTTGATGCAGTAAAGCTAAAATAAGACTATAGAAACAACTAATGTCTATAGTAATGTTTCCAAGAATTGTTGCTGCAGCACCAATATAGTGCTTTAAAAGAAGTAGCTGGCAGAACTAAAGTTTTAAATAACGATGATTTTTATAATATTAATTATAGCAAATAAAGTGCGTTAATCTACCCTTTTTGTGTTTATATTTTGTTTTCTTTGAGCAAATAAACATTTAATTAAACGATGTTTGTTGATGCAGTAAAGGTAACATAATACTAAAGAAAGAACTAATGTCTATAGTAGTGTTTCCTAGAATGGTTGCTGCAGCACTATTATAATGCTATAAAAGAAGTAGCTGGCAGAACTACTAGATTAGCGCAATGCTCTTTATAATATGAATTGTAGCTAATAAAGTGCGTTAATCTACACTTTTTGTGTTTATATTTTGTTTTCTTTGAGCAAATAAACATTTAATTAAACAATGTTTGTTGATGCAGTAAAGCTAAAATAAGACTAAAGAAACAACTAATGTCTATAGTAATGTTTCCAAGAATGGTTGCTGCAGCACTAACATAATGCTATAAAAGAAGTAGCTGGCAGAACTAAAGTTTTAAATAACGATGAGCGCTTTATTTTTTACAATATGTGTTGTAGCTAATAAAGTGCGTTAATTTACACTTTTTGTGTTTATATTTTGTTTTCATTGAGCAAATAAACATTTAATTAATCGATATTTCTTGATGCAGTAAAGCTAACATAAGACTAATGAAAGAAATAATGTCTATATTAATGTTTCCAATAATGGTTACTGCAGCTCTAATATAGTGCTATAAAACAAGTAGCGGGCAGAACTACTAGATGAGCGCAATGCTTTTTATAAGATGAATTGTAGCTAATAAAGTGCGTTAATTTACACTTTTTGTGTTTATATTTTGTTTTCATTGAGCAAATAAACATTTAATTAATCGATATTTCTTGATGCAGTAAAGCTAACATAAGACTAATGTTTCCAAGAATGGTTGCAGCAGCACTAATATAGTGCGAAAAAAGAAGTAGCTGGCAGAACTAAAGTTTTAAAGAACGATGAGCGCAATACTCTTTCAAATATGTATTGTAAGTAATAAAGTGCGTTAATCGACACTTTTTGTGCTTATATCTTGTTTTCTTTGAGAAAATAACCATTTCATTAATAGATGTTTGTTGATGCATTAAAGCTAAAATAAGACTAAACAGAGAACTAATGTCTATAGTTATGTTTCCAAAAATGGTTGAAATGGTTGCTGCAGCACTAATATAGTGCTAAAAAAGAAGTAGCTGGCAGAACTAAAGTTTTAAATAACGATGAGCGCAATACTCTTTCAAATATATATTGTAGCTAATAAAGTGCGTTAATCAACACTTTTTGTGCTAATATTTTGTTTTCTTTGAGAAAATAACCATTTCATTAATCGATGTTTGTTGATGCAGTAAAGCTAAAATAAGACTAAATAGAGAACTAATGTCTATAATTATGTTTCCAAAAATGGTTGAAATGGTTGCTGCAGCACTAATTTGGTATTATAAAAGAAGTAGCTGGCAGAACTAAAGTTTTAAAAAACGATGATTTTTATAATATTAATTGTAGCAAATAAAGTGCGTTAATCCACACTTTTTGTGTTTATATTTTGTTTTCTTTGAGAAAATAAACATTTAATTATAGATGTTTGTTGCTGCATTAAAGCTAAAATAAGACTGAAAAAAGAACTAATGTCTATAGTAATGTTTCCTAGAATGGTTACAGAAGCACTAATATAGTGCTATAAAAGAAGTAGCTGGCAGAACTACTAGATGAGCGCAATGATTTTTATAATATGAATTGTAGCTAATAAAGTGCATTAATTCACAGTTTTTGTGTTGATATTTTGTTTTCTTTGAGCTAATAAACATTTAATTAATCGATGTTTGTTGCTGCATAAAAGCTAAAATAAGACTGAAAAAAGAACTAATGTCTATAGTAATGTTTCCAAGAATGGTTGCTGCAGCACTATTATAGTGCTATAAAAGAAGTAGCTGGCAGAACTAAAGTTTTAAATAACGATGAGCGCAATACTTTTTATAATATTTGTTGTTGCTAATAAAGTGCATTAATTCACAGTTTTTGTGTTTATATTTTGTTTTCTTTGAGAAAATAAACATTTAATTAATCGATGTTTGTTGCTGCATAAAAGCTAAAATAAGACTGAAAAAGAACTAATGTCTATAGTAATGTTTCCTAGAATGGTTACTGCAGCACTAATATAGTGCTATAAAAGAAGTAGCTGGCAGAACTACTAGATGAGCGCAATGCTCTTTATAATATGAATTGTAGCTAATAAAGTGCGTTAATCTACACTTTTTATGTTTATATTTTGTTTTCTTTGAGATAATAAACATTTAATTAATCGAAGTTTGTTGCTTTATAAAAGCTAAAATAAGACTGAAAAAAGAAATAATGTCTATAGTAATGTTTCCTAGAATGGTTACTGCAGCACTAATATAGTGCTATAAAAGAAGTAGCTGGAAGAACTACTAGATGAGCGCAATGATTTTTATAATATGAATTATAGCTAATAAAGTGCGTTAATCTACAGTTTTTGTGTTGATGTTTTGTTTTCTTTGAGCTAATAAACATTTAATTAATCGATATTTCTTGATGCAGTAAAAGTAACATAAGACTAATGAAAGAACTAATGTCTATATTAATGTTTCCAAGAATGGTAATTATAAAAGCACTAGTATGGTATTATAAAAGAAGTAGCTGGCAGAACTACAGTTTTAAAGAACGATGAACGCAATACTATTTATAATATGTGTTGTAGCTAATAAAGTGCTTTAATCCACACTTTTTGTGTTTAAATTTTGTTTTATTTGAGCAAATAAACATTTAATTAATCGATGTTTGTTGATGCAGTAAAGGTAACATAATACTAAAGAAAGAACTAATGTCTATATTAATGTTACCAAGAATGGTTGCTGCAGCACTAATATAGTGCTATGAAAGAAGTAGCTGGCAGAACTAAAGCTTTAAAGAATGATGATTTTTATAATATTAATTGTAGCAAATAAAGTGCGTTAATCCACACTCTTTGTGTTTATATTTTGTTTTATTTGAGCAAATAGACATTTAATTAATCGATGTTTGTTGATGCAGTAAAGCTAAAATAAGACTATAGAAACAACTAATGTCTATAGTAATGTTTCCAAGAATTGTTGCTGCAGCACCAATATAGTGCTTTAAAAGAAGTAGCTGGCAGAACTAAAGTTTTAAATAACGATGATTTTTATAATATTAATTATAGCAAATAAAGTGCGTTAATCCACCCTTTTTGTGTTTATATTTTGTTTTCTTTGAGCAAATAAACATTTAATTAAACGATGTTTGTTGATGCAGTAAAGATAACATAATACTAAAGAAAGAACTAATGTCTATAGTAGTGTTTCCTAGAATGGTTACTGCAGAACTAATATAGTGCTATAGAAGAAGTAGCTGGCAGAACTACTAGATGAGCACAATGATTTTTATAATATGAATTGTAGCTAATAAAGTGCATTAATTCACAGTTTTTGTGTTGATATTTTGTTTTCTTTGAGCTAATAAACATTTAATTAATCGATATTTGTTGATGCAGTAAAACTAACATAAGACTAATGAAAGAACTAATGTCTATATTAATGTTTCCAAGAATGGTTGCAGCAGCACTAATATAGTGCTATAAAAGAAGTAGCTGGCAGAACTAAAGTTTTAAAGAACGATGAGCGCAATACTCTTTCAAATATGTATTGTAGCTAATAAAGTGCGTTAACCCACACTTTTTGTGTTTATATTTTGTTTTCTTTGAGCAAATAAACATTTAATTAATCGATATTTGTTGATGCAGTAAAGCTAACATAAGACTAATGAAAGAAATAATGTCTATATTAATGTTTCCAATAATGGTTACTGCAGCTCTAATATAGTGCTATAAAACAAGTAGCTGGCAGAACTACTAGATGAGCGCAATGCTTTTTATAAGATGAATTGTAGCTAATAAAGTGCGTTAATTTACACTTTTTGTGTTTATATTTTGTTTTCATTGAGCAAATAAACATTTAATTAATCGATATTTCTTGATGCAGTAAAGCTAACATAAGACTAATGAAAGAACTAATGTCTATATTAATGTTTCCAAGAATGGTTGCAGCAGCACTAATATAGTGCGAAAAAAGAAGTAGCTGGCAGAACTAAAGTTTTAAAGAACGATGAGCGCAATAATCTTTCAAATATGTATTGTAGGTAATAAAGTGCGTTAATCGACACTTTTTGTGCTTATATCTTGTTTTCTTTGAGAAAATAACCATTTCATTAATAGATGTTTGTTGATGCATTAAAGCTAAAATAAGACTAAATAGAGAACTAATGTCTATAGTTATGTTTCCAAAAATGGTTGAAATGGTTGCTGCAGCACTAATATAGTGCTAAAAAAGAAGTAGCTGGCAGAACTAAAGTTTTAAATAACGATGAGCGCAATACTCTTTCAAATATATATTGTAGCTAATAAAGTGCGTTAATCAACACTTTTCGTCCTAATATTGTGTTTTCTTTGAGAAAATAACCATTTCATTAATCGATGTTTGTTGATGCAGTAAAGCTAAAATAAGACTAAATAGAGAACTAATGTCTATAATTATGTTTCCAAAAATGGTTGAAATGGTTGCTGCATCACTAATTTGGTATTATAAAAGAAGTAGCTGGCAGAACTAAAGTTTTAAAGAACGATGATTTTTATAATATTAATTGTAGCAAATAAAGTGCGTTAATCCACACTTTTTGTGTTTATATTTTGTTTTTTTTGAGCAAATAAACATTTAATTAATCGATGTTTGTTGCTGCATAAAAGCTAAAATAAGACTGAAAAAGAACTAATGTCTATAGTAATGTTTCCTAGAATGGTTACTGCAGCACTAATATAGTGCTATAAAAGAAGTAGCTGGCAGAACTAAAGTTTTAAAGAACAATGAGCGCAATACTCTTTCAAATATGTATTGTAGCTAATAAAGTGCGTTAATCGACACTTTTCGTGCTTATATTTTGTTTTCTTTGAGAAAATAACCATTTAGGTAATCGATGTTTGTTGATGCAGTAAAGCTAAAATAAGACTAAATAGAGAACTAATGTCTATAGTTATGTTTCCTAGAATGGTTACTGCAGCACTAATATAGTGCTATAAAAGAAGTAGCTGGAAGAACTACTAGATGAGCGCAATGATTTTTATAATATGAATTATAGCTAATAAAGTGCGTTAATCTACAGTTTTTGTGTTGATGTTTTGTTTTCTTTGAGCTAATAAACATTTAATTAATCGATATTTCTTGATGCAGTAAAAGTAACATAAGACTAATGAAAGAACTAATGTCTATATTAATGTTTCCAAGAATGGTAATTATAAAAGCACTAGTATGGTATTATAAAAGAAGTAGCTGGCAGAACTACAGTTTTAAAGAACGATGAACGCAATACTATTTATAATATGTGTTGTAGCTAATAAAGTGCTTTAATCCACACTTTTTGTGTTTAAATTTTGTTTTATTTGAGCAAATAAACATTTAATTAATCGATGTTTGTTGATGCAGTAAAGGTAACATAATACTAAAGAAAGAACTAATGTCTATATTAATGTTACCAAGAATGGTTGCTGCAGCACTAATATAGTGCTATGAAAGAAGTAGCTGGCAGAACTAAAGCTTTAAAGAATGATGATTTTTATAATATTAATTGTAGCAAATAAAGTGCGTTAATCCACACTCTTTGTGTTTATATTTTGTTTTATTTGAGCAAATAGACATTTAATTAATCGATGTTTGTTGATGCAGTAAAGCTAAAATAAGACTATAGAAACAACTAATGTCTATAGTAATGTTTCCAAGAATTGTTGCTGCAGCACCAATATAGTGCTTTAAAAGAAGTAGCTGGCAGAACTAAAGTTTTAAATAACGATGATTTTTATAATATTAATTATAGCAAATAAAGTGCGTTAATCCACCCTTTTTGTGTTTATATTTTGTTTTCTTTGCGCAAATAAACATTTAATTAAACGATGTTTGTTGATGCAGTAAAGGTAACATAATACTAAAGAAAGAACTAATGTCTATAGTAGTGTTTCCTAGAATGGTTGCTGCAGCACTATTATAATGCTATAAAAGAAGTAGCTGGCAGAACTACTAGATTAGCGCAATGCTCTTTATAATATGAATTGTAGCTAATAAAGTGCGTTAATCTACACTTTTTGTGTTTATATTTTGTTTTCTTTGAGCAAATAAACATTTAATTAAACAATGTTTGTTGATGCAGTAAAGCTAAAATAAGACTAAAGAAACAACTAATGTCTATAGTAATGTTTCCAAGAATGGTTGCTGCAGCACTAACATAATGCTATAAAAGAAGTAGCTGGCAGAACTAAAGTTTTAAATAACGATGAGCGCTTTATTTTTTACAATATGTATTGTAGCTAATAAAGTGCGTTAATCCACATTTTTTGTGTTTATATTTTGTTTTCTTTGAGAAAATGAACATTTAATTAATCGATGTTTGTTGCTATATAAAAACTAACATAAGACTGAAAAAAGAACTAATGTCTATAGTAGTGTTTCCTAGAATGGTTACTGCAGTACTAATATAGTGCTATAAAAGAATTAGCTGGCAGAACTACTAGATGAGCGCAATGCTCTTTATAATATGAATTGTATTTAATAAAGTGCGTTAATCTACACTTTTTGTGTTTATATTTTGTATTCTTTGAGCAAATAAACATTTAATTAATCGATATTTGTTGATGCAGTAAAGTTAACATAAGACTAATGAAAGAACTAATGTCTATATTAATGTTTCCAAGAATGGTTGCAGCAGCACTAATATAGTGCTATAAAAGAAGTAGCTGGCAGAACTAAAGTTTTAAAGAACGATGAGCGCAATACTCTTTCAAATATGTATTGTAGCTAATAAAGTGCGTTAACCCACACTTTTTGTGTTTATATTTTGTTTTCTTTGAGCAAATAAACATTTAATTAATCGATATTTGTTGATGCAGTAAAGCTAACATAAGACTAATGAAAGAAATAATGTCTATATTAATGTTTCCAATAATGGTTACTGCAGCTCTAATATAGTGCTATAAAACAAGTAGCTGGCAGAACTACTAGATGAGCGCAATGCTTTTTATAAGATGAATTGTAGCTAATAAAGTGCGTTAATTTACACTTTTTGTGTTTATATTTTGTTTTCATTGAGCAAATAAACATTTAATTAATCGATATTTCTTGATGCAGTAAAGCTAACATAAGACTAATGAAAGAACTAATGTCTATATTAATGTTTCCAAGAATGGTTGCAGCAGCACTAATATAGTGCGAAAAAAGAAGTAGCTGGCAGAACTAAAGTTTTAAAGAACGATGAGCGCAATAATCTTTCAAATATGTATTGTAGGTAATAAAGTGCGTTAATCGACACTTTTTGTGCTTATATCTTGTTTTCTTTGAGAAAATAACCATTTCATTAATAGATGTTTGTTGATGCATTAAAGCTAAAATAAGACTAAATAGAGAACTAATGTCTATAGTTATGTTTCCAAAAATGGTTGAAATGGTTGCTGCAGCACTAATATAGTGCTAAAAAAGAAGTAGCTGGCAGAACTAAAGTTTTAAATAACGATGAGCGCAATACTCTTTCAAATATATATTGTAGCTAATAAAGTGCGTTAATCAACACTTTTCGTGCTAATATTTTGTTTTCTTTGAGAAAATAACCATTTCATTAATCGATGTTTGTTGATGCAGTAAAGCTAAAATAAGACTAAATAGAGAACTAATGTCTATAATTATGTTTCCAAAAATGGTTGAAATGGTTGCTGCATCACTAATTTGGTATTATAAAAGAAGTAGCTGGCAGAACTAAAGTTTTAAAGAACGATGATTTTTATAATATTAATTGTAGCAAATAAAGTGCGTTAATCCACACTTTTTGTGTTTATATTTTGTTTTTTTTGAGCAAATAAACATTTAATTAATCGATGTTTGTTGATGTAGGAAAGCTAAAATTAGACTAAAGAAACAACTAATGTCTATAGTAATGCTTCAAAGAATGGTTGCTGCAGCACTAATATAGTGCTATAAAAGAAGTAGCTGGTAGAACTAAAGTTTAAATAACGATGAGCGCAATACTTTTTATAATATTTTTTGTAGCTAATAAAGTGCGTTAATCCACACTTTTTGTGTTTATATTTTGTTTTCTTTGAGAAAATAAACATTTAATTATAGATGTTTGTTGCTGCATTAAAGCTAAAATAAGACTGAAAAAAGAACTAATGTCTATAGTAATGTTTCCTAGAATGGTTACAGAAGCACTAATATAGTGCTATAAAAGAAGTAGCTGGCAGAACTACTAGATGAGCGCAATGATTTTTATAATATGAATTGTAGCTAATAAAGTGCATTAATTCACAGTTTTTGTGTTGATATTTTGTTTTCTTTGAGCTAACAAACATTTAATTAATCGATGTTTGTTGCTGCATAAAAGCTAAAATAAGACTGAAAAAAGAACTAATGTCTATAGTAATGTTTCCTAGAATGGTTACAGAAGCACTAATATAGTGCTATAAAAGAAGTAGCTGGCAGAACTACTAGATGAGCGCAATGATTTTTATAATATGAATTGTAGCTAATAAAGTGCATTAATTCACAGTTTTTGTGTTTATATTTTGTTTTCTTTGAGAAAATAAACATTTAATTAATCGATGTTTGTTGCTGCATAAAAGCTAAAATAAGACTGAAAAAGAACTAATGTCTATAGTAATGTTTCCTAGAATGGTTACTGCAGCACTAATATAGTGCTATAAAAGAAGTAGCTGGCAGAACTACTAGATGAGCG
Source organism: Aurelia coerulea (assembly GCA_039566865.1). Lineage (NCBI taxonomy): Eukaryota > Metazoa > Cnidaria > Scyphozoa > Semaeostomeae > Ulmaridae > Aurelia > Aurelia coerulea. The sequence continues at coordinate 16,143,270 of CM076944.1, forward strand.
CAATGCTCTTTATAATATGAATTGTAGCTAATAAAGTGCGTTAATCTACACTTTTTATGTTTATATTTTGTTTTCTTTGAGATAATAAACATTTAATTAATCGAAGTTTGTTGCTTTATAAAAGCTAAAATAAGACTGAAAAAAGAAATAATGTCTATAGTAATGTTTCCTAGAATGGTTACTGCAGCACTAATATAGTGCTATAAAAGAAGTAGCTGGAAGAACTACTAGATGAGCGCAATGATTTTTATAATATGAATTATAGCTAATAAAGTGCGTTAATCTACAGTTTTTGTGTTGATGTTTTGTTTTCTTTGAGCTAATAAACATTTAATTAATCGATATTTCTTGATGCAGTAAAAGTAACATAAGACTAATGAAAGAACTAATGTCTATATTAATGTTTCCAAGAATGGTAATTATAAAAGCACTAGTATGGTATTATAAAAGAAGTAGCTGGCAGAACTACAGTTTTAAAGAACGATGAACGCAATACTATTTATAATATGTGTTGTAGCTAATAAAGTGCTTTAATCCACACTTTTTGTGTTTAAATTTTGTTTTATTTGAGCAAATAAACATTTAATTAATCGATGTTTGTTGATGCAGTAAAGGTAACATAATACTAAAGAAAGAACTAATGTCTATATTAATGTTACCAAGAATGGTTGCTGCAGCACTAATATAGTGCTATGAAAGAAGTAGCTGGCAGAACTAAAGCTTTAAAGAATGATGATTTTTATAATATTAATTGTAGCAAATAAAGTGCGTTAATCCACACTCTTTGTGTTTATATTTTGTTTTATTTGAGCAAATAGACATTTAATTAATCGATGTTTGTTGATGCAGTAAAGCTAAAATAAGACTATAGAAACAACTAATGTCTATAGTAATGTTTCCAAGAATTGTTGCTGCAGCACCAATATAGTGCTTTAAAAGAAGTAGCTGGCAGAACTAAAGTTTTAAATAACGATGATTTTTATAATATTAATTATAGCAAATAAAGTGCGTTAATCTACCCTTTTTGTGTTTATATTTTGTTTTCTTTGAGCAAATAAACATTTAATTAAACGATGTTTGTTGATGCAGTAAAGGTAACATAATACTAAAGAAAGAACTAATGTCTATAGTAGTGTTTCCTAGAATGGTTGCTGCAGCACTATTATAATGCTATAAAAGAAGTAGCTGGCAGAACTACTAGATTAGCGCAATGCTCTTTATAATATGAATTGTAGCTAATAAAGTGCGTTAATCTACACTTTTTGTGTTTATATTTTGTTTTCTTTGAGCAAATAAACATTTAATTAAACAATGTTTGTTGATGCAGTAAAGCTAAAATAAGACTAAAGAAACAACTAATGTCTATAGTAATGTTTCCAAGAATGGTTGCTGCAGCACTAACATAATGCTATAAAAGAAGTAGCTGGCAGAACTAAAGTTTTAAATAACGATGAGCGCTTTATTTTTTACAATATGTGTTGTAGCTAATAAAGTGCGTTAATTTACACTTTTTGTGTTTATATTTTGTTTTCATTGAGCAAATAAACATTTAATTAATCGATATTTCTTGATGCAGTAAAGCTAACATAAGACTAATGAAAGAACTAATGTCTATATTAATGTTTCCAAGAATGGTTGCAGCAGCACTAATATAGTGCGAAAAAAGAAGTAGCTGGCAGAACTAAAGTTTTAAAGAACGATGAGCGCAATACTCTTTCAAATATGTATTGTAAGTAATAAAGTGCGTTAATCGACACTTTTTGTGCTTATATCTTGTTTTCTTTGAGAAAATAACCATTTCATTAATAGATGTTTGTTGATGCATTAAAGCTAAAATAAGACTAAACAGAGAACTAATGTCTATAGTTATGTTTCCAAAAATGGTTGAAATGGTTGCTGCAGCACTAATATAGTGCTAAAAAAGAAGTAGCTGGCAGAACTAAAGTTTTAAATAACGATGAGCGCAATACTCTTTCAAATATATATTGTAGCTAATAAAGTGCGTTAATCAACACTTTTTGTGCTAATATTTTGTTTTCTTTGAGAAAATAACCATTTCATTAATCGATGTTTGTTGATGCAGTAAAGCTAAAATAAGACTAAATAGAGAACTAATGTCTATAATTATGTTTCCAAAAATGGTTGCAATGGTTGCTGCAGCACTAATTTGGTATTATAAAAGAAGTAGCTGGCAGAACTAAAGTTTTAAAAAACGATGATTTTTATAATATTAATTGTAGCAAATAAAGTGCGTTAATCCACACTTTTTGTGTTTATATTTTGTTTTTTTTGAGCAAATAAACATTTAATTGATCGATGTTTGTTGATGTAGGAAAGCTAAAATTAGACTAAAGAAACAACTAATGTCTATAGTAATGCTTCAAAGAATGGTTGCTGCAGCACTAATATAGTGCTATAAAAGAAGTAGCTGGTAGAACTAAAGTTTAAATAACGATGAGCGCAATACTTTTTATAATATTTTTTGTAGCTAATAAAGTGCGTTAATCCACACTTTTTGTGTTTATATTTTGTTTTCTTTGAGAAAATAAACATTTAATTATAGATGTTTGTTGCTGCATTAAAGCTAAAATAAGACTGAAAAAAGAACTAATGTCTATAGTAATGTTTCCTAGAATGGTTACAGAAGCACTAATATAGTGCTATAAAAGAAGTAGCTGGCAGAACTACTAGATGAGCGCAATGATTTTTATAATATGAATTGTAGCTAATAAAGTGCATTAATTCACAGTTTTTGTGTTGATATTTTGTTTTCTTTGAGCTAATAAACATTTAATTAATCGATGTTTGTTGCTGCATAAAAGCTAAAATAAGACTGAAAAAAGAACTAATGTCTATAGTAATGTTTCCAAGAATGGTTGCTGCAGCACTATTATAGTGCTATAAAAGAAGTAGCTGGCAGAACTAAAGTTTTAAATAACGATGAGCGCAATACTTTTTATAATATTTGTTGTTGCTAATAAAGTGCATTAATTCACAGTTTTTGTGTTTATATTTTGTTTTCTTTGAGAAAATAAACATTTAATTAATCGATGTTTGTTGCTGCATAAAAGCTAAAATAAGACTGAAAAAGAACTAATGTCTATAGTAATGTTTCCTAGAATGGTTACTGCAGCACTAATATAGTGCTATAAAAGAAGTAGCTGGCAGAACTACTAGATGAGCGCAATGCTCTTTATAATATGAATTGTAGCTAATAAAGTGCGTTAATCTACACTTTTTATGTTTATATTTTGTTTTCTTTGAGATAATAAACATTTAATTAATCGAAGTTTGTTGCTTTATAAAAGCTAAAATAAGACTGAAAAAAGAAATAATGTCTATAGTAATGTTTCCTAGAATGGTTACTGCAGCACTAATATAGTGCTATAAAAGAAGTAGCTGGAAGAACTACTAGATGAGCGCAATGATTTTTATAATATGAATTATAGCTAATAAAGTGCGTTAATCTACAGTTTTTGTGTTGATGTTTTGTTTTCTTTGAGCTAATAAACATTTAATTAATCGATATTTCTTGATGCAGTAAAAGTAACATAAGACTAATGAAAGAACTAATGTCTATATTAATGTTTCCAAGAATGGTAATTATAAAAGCACTAGTATGGTATTATAAAAGAAGTAGCTGGCAGAACTACAGTTTTAAAGAACGATGAACGCAATACTATTTATAATATGTGTTGTAGCTAATAAAGTGCTTTAATCCACACTTTTTGTGTTTAAATTTTGTTTTATTTGAGCAAATAAACATTTAATTAATCGATGTTTGTTGATGCAGTAAAGGTAACATAATACTAAAGAAAGAACTAATGTCTATATTAATGTTACCAAGAATGGTTGCTGCAGCACTAATATAGTGCTATGAAAGAAGTAGCTGGCAGAACTAAAGCTTTAAAGAATGATGATTTTTATAATATTAATTGTAGCAAATAAAGTGCGTTAATCCACACTCTTTGTGTTTATATTTTGTTTTATTTGAGCAAATAGACATTTAATTAATCGATGTTTGTTGATGCAGTAAAGCTAAAATAAGACTATAGAAACAACTAATGTCTATAGTAATGTTTCCAAGAATTGTTGCTGCAGCACCAATATAGTGCTTTAAAAGAAGTAGCTGGCAGAACTAAAGTTTTAAATAACGATGATTTTTATAATATTAATTATAGCAAATAAAGTGCGTTAATCCACCCTTTTTGTGTTTATATTTTGTTTTCTTTGAGCAAATAAACATTTAATTAAACGATGTTTGTTGATGCAGTAAAGATAACATAATACTAAAGAAAGAACTAATGTCTATAGTAGTGTTTCCTAGAATGGTTGCTGCAGCACTATTATAATGCTATAAAAGAAGTAGCTGGCAGAACTACTAGATTAGCGCAATGCTCTTTATAATATGAATTGTAGCTAATAAAGTGCGTTAATCTACACTTTTTGTGTTTATATTTTGTTTTCTTTGAGCAAATAAACATTTAATTAAACAATGTTTGTTGATGCAGTAAAGCTAAAATAAGACTAAAGAAACAACTAATGTCTATAGTAATGTTTCCAAGAATGGTTGCTGCAGCACTAACATAATGCTATAAAAGAAGTAGCTGGCAGAACTAAAGTTTTAAATAACGATGAGCGCTTTATTTTTTACAATATGTGTTGTAGCTAATAAAGTGCGTTAATCCACAATTTTTGTGTTTATATTTTGTTTTCTTTGAGAAAATGAACATTTAATTAATCGATGTTTGTTGCTATATAAAAACTAACATAAGACTGAAAAAAGAACTAATGTCTATAGTAGTGTTTCCTAGAATGGTTACTGCAGTACTAATATAGTGCTATAAAAGAATTAGCTGGCAGAACTACTAGATGAGCGCAATGCTCTTTATAATATGAATTGTATTTAATAAAGTGCGTTAATCTACACTTTTTGTGTTTATATTTTGTATTCTTTGAGCAAATAAACATTTGATTAATCGATATTTGTTGATGCAGTAAAGTTAACATAAGACTAATGAAAGAACTAATGTCTATATTAATGTTTCCAAGAATGGTTGCAGCAGCACTAATATAGTGCTATAAAAGAAGTAGCTGGCAGAACTAAAGTTTTAAAGAACGATGAGCGCAATACTCTTTCAAATATGTATTGTAGCTAATAAAGTGCGTTAACCCACACTTTTTGTGTTTATATTTTGTTTTCTTTGAGCAAATAAACATTTAATTAATCGATATTTGTTGATGCAGTAAAGCTAACATAAGACTAATGAAAGAAATAATGTCTATATTAATGTTTCCAATAATGGTTACTGCAGCTCTAATATAGTGCTATAAAACAAGTAGCTGGCAGAACTACTAGATGAGCGCAATGCTTTTTATAAGATGAATTGTAGCTAATAAAGTGCGTTAATTTACACTTTTTGTGTTTATATTTTGTTTTCATTGAGCAAATAAACATTTAATTAATCGATATTTCTTGATGCAGTAAAGCTAACATAAGACTAATGAAAGAACTAATGTCTATATTAATGTTTCCAAGAATGGTTGCAGCAGCACTAATATAGTGCGAAAAAAGAAGTAGCTGGCAGAACTAAAGTTTTAAAGAACGATGAGCGCAATAATCTTTCAAATATGTATTGTAGGTAATAAAGTGCGTTAATCGACACTTTTTGTGCTTATATCTTGTTTTCTTTGAGAAAATAACCATTTCATTAATAGATGTTTGTTGATGCATTAAAGCTAAAATAAGACTAAATAGAGAACTAATGTCTATAGTTATGTTTCCAAAAATGGTTGAAATGGTTGCTGCAGCACTAATATAGTGCTAAAAAAGAAGTAGCTGGCAGAACTAAAGTTTTAAATAACGATGAGCGCAATACTCTTTCAAATATATATTGTAGCTAATAAAGTGCGTTAATCAACACTTTTCGTGCTAATATTTTGTTTTCTTTGAGAAAATAACCATTTCATTAATCGATGTTTGTTGATGCAGTAAAGCTAAAATAAGACTAAATAGAGAACTAATGTCTATAATTATGTTTCCAAAAATGGTTGAAATGGTTGCTGCATCACTAATTTGGTATTATAAAAGAAGTAGCTGGCAGAACTAAAGTTTTAAAGAACGATGATTTTTATAATATTAATTGTAGCAAATAAAGTGCGTTAATCCACACTTTTTGTGTTTATATTTTGTTTTTTTTGAGCAAATAAACATTTAATTAATCGATGTTTGTTGATGTAGGAAAGCTAAAATTAGACTAAAGAAACAACTAATGTCTATAGTAATGCTTCAAAGAATGGTTGCTGCAGCACTAATATAGTGCTATAAAAGAAGTAGCTGGTAGAACTAAAGTTTAAATAACGATGAGCGCAATACTTTTTATAATATTTTTTGTAGCTAATAAAGTGCGTTAATCCACACTTTTTGTGTTTATATTTTGTTTTCTTTGAGAAAATAAACATTTAATTATAGATGTTTGTTGCTGCATTAAAGCTAAAATAAGACTGAAAAAAGAACTAATGTCTATAGTAATGTTTCCTAGAATGGTTACAGAAGCACTAATATAGTGCTATAAAAGAAGTAGCTGGCAGAACTACTAGATGAGCGCAATGATTTTTATAATATGAATTGTAGCTAATAAAGTGCATTAATTCACAGTTTTTGTGTTGATATTTTGTTTTCTTTGAGCTAATAAACATTTAATTAATCGATCTTTGTTGCTGCATAAAAGCTAAAATAAGACTGAAAAAAGAACTAATGTCTATAGTAATGTTTCCAAGAATGGTTGCTGCAGCACTATTATAGTGCTATAAAAGAAGTAGCTGGCAGAACTAAAGTTTTAAATAACGATGAGCGCAATACTTTTTATAATATTTGTTGTTGCTAATAAAGTGCATTAATTCACAGTTTTTGTGTTTATATTTTGTTTTCTTTGAGAAAATAAACATTTAATTAATCGATGTTTGTTGCTGCATAAAAGCTAAAATAAGACTGAAAAAGAACTAATGTCTATAGTAATGTTTCCTAGAATGGTTACTGCAGCACTAATATAGTGCTATAAAAGAAGTAGCTGGCAGAACTACTAGATGAGCGCAATGCTCTTTATAATATGAATTGTAGCTAATAAAGTGCGTTAATCTACACTTTTTATGTTTATATTTTGTTTTCTTTGAGATAATAAACATTTAATTAATCGAAGTTTGTTGCTTTATAAAAGCTAAAATAAGACTGAAAAAAGAAATAATGTCTATAGTAATGTTTCCTAGAATGGTTACTGCAGCACTAATATAGTGCTATAAAAGAAGTAGCTGGAAGAACTACTAGATGAGCGCAATGATTTTTATAATATGAATTATAGCTAATAAAGTGCGTTAATCTACAGTTTTTGTGTTGATGTTTTGTTTTCTTTGAGCTAATAAACATTTAATTAATCGATATTTCTTGATGCAGTAAAAGTAACATAAGACTAATGAAAGAACTAATGTCTATATTAATGTTTCCAAGAATGGTAATTATAAAAGCACTAGTATGGTATTATAAAAGAAGTAGCTGGCAGAACTACAGTTTTAAAGAACGATGAACGCAATACTATTTATAATATGTGTTGTAGCTAATAAAGTGATTTAATCCACACTTTTTGTGTTTAAATTTTGTTTTATTTGAGCAAATAAACATTTAATTAATCGATGTTTGTTGATGCAGTAAAGGTAACATAATACTAAAGAAACAACTAATGTCTATATTAATGTTACCAAGAATGGTTGCTGCAGCACTAATATAGTGCTATGAAAGAAGTAGCTGGCAGAACTAAAGCTTTAAAGAATGATGATTTTTATAATATTAATTGTAGCAAATAAAGTGCGTTAATCCACACTCTTTGTGTTTATATTTTGTTTTATTTGAGCAAATAGACATTTAATTAATCGATGTTTGTTGATGCAGTAAAGCTAAAATAAGACTATAGAAACAACTAATGTCTATAGTAATGTTTCCAAGAATTGTTGCTGCAGCACCAATATAGTGCTTTAAAAGAAGTAGCTGGCAGAACTAAAGTTTTAAATAACGATGATTTTTATAATATTAATTATAGCAAATAAAGTGCGTTAATCCACCCTTTTTGTGTTTATATTTTGTTTTCTTTGAGCAAATAAACATTTAATTAAACGATGTTTGTTGATGCAGTAAAGGTAACATAATACTAAAGAAAGAACTAATGTCTATAGTAGTGTTTCCTAGAATGGTTGCTGCAGCACTATTATAATGCTATAAAAGAAGTAGCTGGCAGAACTACTAGATTAGCGCAATGCTCTTTATAATATGAATTGTAGCTAATAAAGTGCGTTAATCTACACTTTTTGTGTTTATATTTTGTTTTCTTTGAGCAAATAAACATTTAATTAAACAATGTTTGTTGATGCAGTAAAGCTAAAATAAGACTAAAGAAACAACTAATGTCTATAGTAATGTTTCCAAGAATGGTTGCTGCAGCACTAACATAATGCTATAAAAGAAGTAGCTGGCAGAACTAAAGTTTTAAATAACGATGAGCGCTTTATTTTTTACAATATGTGTTGTAGCTAATAAAGTGCGTTAATCCACATTTTTTGTGTTTATATTTTGTTTTCTTTGAGAAAATGAACATTTAATTAATCGATGTTTGTTGCTATATAAAAACTAACATAAGACTGAAAAAAGAACTAATGTCTATAGTAGTGTTTCCTAGAATGGTTACTGCAGTACTAATATAGTGCTATAAAAGAATTAGCTGGCAGAACTACTAGATGAGCGCAATGCTCTTTATAATATGAATTGTATTTAATAAAGTGCGTTAATCTACACTTTTTGTGTTTATATTTTGTATTCTTTGAGCAAATAAACATTTAATTAATCGATATTTGTTGATGCAGTAAAGTTAACATAAGACTAATGAAAGAACTAATGTCTATATTAATGTTTCCAAGAATGGTTGCAGCAGCACTAATATAGTGCTATAAAAGAAGTAGCTGGCAGAACTAAAGTTTTAAAGAACGATGAGCGCAATACTCTTTCAAATATGTATTGTAGCTAATAAAGTGCGTTAACCCACACTTTTTGTGTTTATATTTTGTTTTCTTTGAGCAAATAAACATTTAATTAATCGATATTTGTTGATGCAGTAAAGCTAACATAAGACTAATGAAAGAAATAATGTCTATATTAATGTTTCCAATAATGGTTACTGCAGCTCTAATATAGTGCTATAAAACAAGTAGCTGGCAGAACTACTAGATGAGCGCAATGCTTTTTATAAGATGAATTGTAGCTAATAAAGTGCGTTAATTTACACTTTTTGTGTTTATATTTTGTTTTCATTGAGCAAATAAACATTTAATTAATCGATATTTCTTGATGCAGTAAAGCTAACATAAGACTAATGAAAGAACTAATGTCTATATTAATGTTTCCAAGAATGGTTGCAGCAGCACTAATATAGTACGAAAAAAGAAGTAGCTGGCAGAACTAAAGTTTTAAAGAACGATGAGCGCAATAATCTTTCAAATATGTATTGTAGGTAATAAAGTGCGTTAATCGACACTTTTTGTGCTTATATCTTGTTTTCTTTGAGAAAATAACCATTTCATTAATAGATGTTTGTTGATGCATTAAAGCTAAAATAAGACTAAATAGAGAACTAATGTCTATAGTTATGTTTCCAAAAATGGTTGAAATGGTTGCTGCAGCACTAATATAGTGCTAAAAAAGAAGTAGCTGGCAGAACTAAAGTTTTAAATAACGATGAGCGCAATACTCTTTCAAATATATATTGTAGCTAATAAAGTGCGTTAATCAACACTTTTCGTGCTAACATTTTGTTTTCTTTGAGAAAATAACCATTTCATTAATCGATGTTTGTTGATGCAGTAAAGCTAAAATAAGACTAAATAGAGAACTAATGTCTATAATTATGTTTCCAAAAATGGTTGAAATGGTTGCTGCAGCACTAATTTGGTATTATAAAAGAAGTAGCTGGCAGAACTAAAGCTTTAAAGAACGATGATTTTTATAATATTTATTATAGCAAATAAAGTGCGTTAATCCACACTTTTTGTGTTTATATTTTGTTTTTTTTGAGCAAATAAACATTTAATTAATCGATGTTTGTTGATGTAGGAAAGCTAAAATTAGACTAAAGAAACAACTAATGTCTATAGTAATGCTTCAAAGAATGGTTGCTGCAGCACTAATATAGTGCTATAAAAGAAGTAGCTGGTAGAACTAAAGTTTAAATAACGATGAGCGCAATACTTTTTATAATATTTAATAAAGTGCGTTAATCCACACTTTTTGTGTTTATATTTTGTTTTCTTTGAGAAAATAAACATTTAATTATAGATGTTTGTTGCTGCATAAAAGCTAAAATAAGACTGAAAAAAGAACTAATGTCTATAGTAATGTTTCCTAGAATGGTTACAGCAGCACTAATATAGTGCTATAAAAGAAGTAGCTGGCAGAACTACTAGATGAGCGCAATGATTTTTATAATATGAATTGTAGCTAATAAAGTGCATTAATTCACAGTTTTTGTGTTGATATTTTGTTTTCTTTGAGCTAATAAACATTTAATTAATCGATGTTTGTTGCTGCATAAAAGCTAAAATAAGACTGAAAAAAGAACTAATGTCTATAGTAATGTTTCCAAGAATGGTTGCTGCAGCACTATTATAGTGCTATAAAAGAAGTAGCTGGCAGAACTAAAGTTTTAAATAACGATGAGCGCTTTATTTTTTACAATATGTGTTGTAGCTAATAAAGTGCGTTAATCCACATTTTTTGTGTTTATATTTTGTTTTCTTTGAGAAAATGAACATTTAATTAATCGATGTTTGTTGCTATATAAAAACTAACATAAGACTGAAAAAAGAACTAATGTCTATAGTAGTGTTTCCTAGAATGGTTACTGCAGTACTAATATAGTGCTATAAAAGAATTAGCTGGCAGAACTACTAGATGAGCGCAATGCTCTTTATAATATGAATTGTAGCTAATAAAGTGCGTTAATCTACACTTTTTGTGTTTATATTTTGTTTTCTTTGAGCAAATAAACATTTAATTAATCGATGTTTGTTGATGCTGTAAAGCTGTCTATAGTAATGTTTCCTAGAATGGTTACAGCAGCACTAATATAGTGCTATAAAAGAAGTAGCTGGCAGAACTACTAGATGAGCGCAATTATTTTTATAATATGAATTGTAGCTAATAAAGTGCATTAATTCACAGTTTTTGTGTTGATATTTTGTTTTCTTTGAGCTAATAAACATTTAATTAATCGATGTTTGTTGCTGCATAAAAGCTAAAATAAGACTGAAAAAAGAACTAATGTCTATAGTAATGTTTCCAAGAATGGTTGCTGCAGCAATAATATAGTGCTATAAAAGAAGTAGCTGGCAGAACTACTAGATGAGCGCAATGATTTTTATAATATGAATTGTAGCTAATAAAGTGCATTAATTCACAGTTTTTGTGTTGATATTTTGTTTTCTTTGAGAAAATAAACATTTAATTAATCGATGTTTGTTGCTGCATAAAAGCTAAAATAAGACTGAAAAAGAACTAATGTCTATAGTAATGTTTCCTAGAATGGTTACTGCAGCACTAATATAGTGCTATAAAAGAAGTAGCTGGCAGAACTACTAGATGAGCGCAATGCTCTTTATAATATGAATTGTAGCTAATAAAATGCGTTAATCTACACTTTTTATGTTTATATTTTGTTTTCTTTGAGAAAATAAACATTTAATTAATCGATGTTTGTTGCTGCATAAAAGCTAAAATAAGACTGAAAAAGAACTAATGTCTATAGTAATGTTTCCTAGAATGGTTACTGCAGCACTAATATAGTGCTATAAAAGAAGTAGCTGGCAGAACTACTAGATGAGCGCAATGCTCTTTATAATATGAATTGTAGCTAATAAAATGCGTTAATCTACACTTTTTATGTTTATATTTTGTTTTCTTTGAGATAATAAACATTTAATTAATCGAAGTTTGTTGCTTTATAAAAGCTAAAATAAGACTGAAAAAAGAAATAATGTCTATAGTAATGTTTCCTAGAATGGTTACTGCAGCACTAATATAAAGCTATAAAAGAAGTAGCTGGCAGAACTACTAGATGAGCGCAATGATTTTTATAATATGAATTATAGCTAATAAAGTGCGTTAATCTACAGTTTTTGTGTTGATGTTTTGTTTTCTTTGAGCTAATAAACATTTAATTAATCGATATTTCTTGATGCAGTAAAAGTAACATAAGACTAATGAAAGAACTAATGTCTATATTAATGTTTCCAAGAATGGTAATTATAAAAGCACTAGTATGGTATTATAAAAGAAGTAGCTGGCAGAACTACAGTTTTAAAGAACGATGAACGCAATACTATTTATAATATGTGTTGTAGCTAATAAAGTGCTTTAATCCACACTTTTTGTGTTTAAATTTTGTTTTATTTGAGCAAATAAACATTTAATTAATCGATGTTTGTTGATGCAGTAAAGGTAACATAATACTAAAGAAAGAACTAATGTCTATATTAATGTTACCAAGAATGGTTGCTGCAGCACTAATATAGTGCTTTAAAAGAAGTAGCTGGCAGAACTAAAGTTTTAAATAACGATGATTTTTATAATATTAATTGTAGCAAATAAAGTGCGTTAATCCACCCTTTTTGTGTTTATATTTTGTTTTCTTTGAGCAAATAAACATTTAAATAAACAATGTTTGTTGATGCAGTAAAGGTAACATAATACTAAAGAAAGAACTAATGTCTATAGTAGTGTTTCCTAGAATGGTTGCTGCAGCACTATTATAATGCTATAAAAGAAGTAGCTGGCAGAACTACTAGATTAGCGCAATGCTCTTTATAATATGAATTGTAGCTAATAAAGTGCGTTAATCTACACTTTTTGTGTTTATATTTTGTTTTCTTTGAGCAAATAAACATTTAATTAAACAATGTTTGTTGATGCAGTAAAGCTAAAATAAGACTAAAGAAACAACTAATGTCTATAGTAATGTTTCCAAGAATGGTTGCTGCAGCACTAACATAATGCTATAAAAGAAGTAGCTGGCAGAACTAAAGTTTTAAATAACGATGAGCGCTTTATTTTTTACAATATGTGTTGTAGCTAATAAAGTGCGTTAATCCACATTTTTTGTGTTTATATTTTGTTTTCTTTGAGAAAATGAACATTTAATTAATCGATGTTTGTTGCTATATAAAAACTAACATAAGACTGAAAAAAGAACTAATGTCTATAGTAGTGTTTCCTAGAATGGTTACTGCAGTACTAATATAGTGCTATAAAAGAATTAGCTGGCAGAACTACTAGATGAGCGCAATGCTCTTTATAATATGAATTGTAGCTAATAAAGTGCGTTAATCTACACTTTTTGTGTTTATATTTTGTTTTCTTTGAGCAAATAAACATTTAATTAATCGATGTTTGTTGATGCTGTAAAGCTAAATTAAGACTAATGAAAGAACTAATGTCTATATTAATGTTTCCAAAAATGGTTGCAGCAGCACTAATATAGTGCTATAAAAGAAGTAGCTGGCAGAACTAAAGATTTAAATAACGATGAGCGCAATACTCTTTCAAATATGTATTGTAGCTAATAAAGTGCGTTAATCAACACTTTTCGTGCTAATATTTTGTTTTCTTTGAGAAAATAACCATTTAATTAATTGATGTTTGTTGATGCAGTAAAGCTAAAATAAGACTAAATAGAGAACTAATGTCTATACTTATGGTTCCAAAAATGGTTGAAATGGTTGCTGCAGCACTAATTTGGTATTATAAAAGAAGTAGCTGGCAGAACTAAAGTTTTAAAAAACGATGATCTTTATAATATTAATTGTAGCAAATAAAGTGCTTTAATCCACACTTTTTGTGTTTATATTTTGTTTTCTTTGAGCAAATAAACATTTAATTAATCGATGTTTGTTGATGCAGTTAAGGTAACATAATACTAAAGAAAGAACTAATGTATATATTAATGTTACCAAGAATGGTTGCTGCAGCACTATTATATTGCTATAAAAGAAGTAGCTGGCAGAACTAAAGTTTTAAAGAACGATGAGTGCAATACTCTTTATAAAATGAATTGTAGCTAATAAAGTGCGTTAATCCACAATTTTTGTATATATATTTTGTTTTCTTTGAGAAAATAAACATTTAATTAATCAAAGTTTGTTGATGCATAAAAGCTAAAATAAGACTGAAAAAAGAACTAATGTCTATAGTAATGTTTCCTAAAATTGTTACTGCAGCACTAATATAGTGCTATAAAAGAAGTAGCTTGCAGAACTACTAGATTTGCGCAATGCTTTTTATAATATGAATTGTAGCAAATAAAGTGCGTTAATCCACACTTTTGGTGTTTATATTTTGTTTTCTTTGAGCAAATAAACATTTAACTAAACGATGTTTGTTGATGCAGTAAAGGTAACATAATACTAAAGAAAGAACTAATGTCTATATTAATGTTATCAAGAATGGTTGCTGCAGCACTATTATAGTGCTATAAAAGGAGTAGCTGGCAGAACTAAAGTTTTAAAGAACAATGAGCGCAATACTCTTTATAATTTGAACTATAGCTGATAAAGTGCGTTAATCCACACATTTTGTGTTTATATTTTGTTTTCTTGGAGCAAATAAACATTTAATTAATCCATGTTTGTTGATGCAGTAAAGGTAACATAATACTAAAGAAAGAACTAATGTATATATTAATGTTACCAAGAATGGTTGCTGCAGCACTAATATAGTGCTATAAAAGAAGTAGCTGGCAGAACTAAAGTTTTAAAGAACGATGATTTTTATAATATTAATTGTAGCAAATAAAGTGCGTTAATCCACACTTTTTGTGTTTATATTTTGTTTTTTTTGAGCAAATAAACATTTAATTAATCGATGTTTGTTGATGCAGTAAAGGTAACATAATACTAAAGAAAGAACTAATGTATATATTAATGTTACCAAGAATGGTTGCTGCAGCACTATTATAGTGCTATAAAAGAAGTAGCTGTTAGAACTAAAGTTTTAAAGAACGATGAGTGCAATACTCTTTATAATATGAATCGTAGCAAATAAAGTAAGTTAATCAACACTTTCTTGTATTTATATATTGTTTTCTTTGAGAAAATAAACATTTAATTAATCGATGTTTGTTGATGCAATAAAGCTAAAAAAAGGCTAAATATAGAACTAATGTCTATAGTTATGTTTCCAAAATTGGTTGAAATGGTTGCTGCAGCACTAATATGGTATTACAAAAGAAGTAGCTGGCAGAACTAAAGTTTTAAAGAACGATGATTTTTATAATATTAATTGTAGCAAAGAAAGTGTGTTAACCCACTTTTTTTGTTTCTATATTTTGCTTTCTTTGAGAAAAAAAACATTTAATTAATCGATGTTTGTTGCTGCATAAAAGCTAAAATAAGACTGAAAAAAGAATTAATGTCTATAGTAGTGTTTCCTAGAATGGTTACTGCAGCACTAATATAGTGCTATAAAAGGAGTAGCTGGCAGAACTACTAGATGAGCGCAATGCTCTTTATAATATGAATTGTAGCTAATAAAGTGCGTTAATCTACACTTTTTGTGTTTATATTTTGTTTTCTTTGAGCAAATAAACATTTAATTAATCGATGTTTGTTGATGCTGTAAAGCTAAATTAAGACTAAAGAAACAACTAATGTCTATAGTAATTTTTCCAAGAATGGTTGCTGCAGAACTAATATAGTGCTATAAAAGAAGTAGCTGGCAGAACTAAATTTTTAAAGAACGATGAGTGCAATACTCTTTATAATATGAATTGTAGCTAATAAAGTGCGTTAATCCACACTTTTTGTGTTTATATATTGTTTTCTTTGAGCAAATAAACATTTAATATATCCATATTTGTTGATGCAGTAAAGCTAACATAAGACTAATGAAAGAACTAATGTCTATATTTATGTTTCCAAAAATGGTTGCAGCAGCACTAATATAGTGCTATAAAAGAAGTAGATGGCAGAACTAAAGATTTAAATAACGATGAGCGCAATATTCTTTCAAATATGTATTGTAGGTAATAAAGTGCGTTAATCGACACTTTTTGTGCTTATATCTTGTTTTCTTTGAGAAAATAACCATTTCATTAATAGATGTTTGTTGATGCATTAAAGCTAAAATAAGACTAAATAGAGAACTAATGTCTATATTAATGTTACCAAGAATGGTTGCTGCAGCACTAATATAGTGCTATGAAAGAAGTAGCTGGCAGAACTAAAGCTTTAAAGAATGATGATTTTTATAATATTAATTGTAGCAAATAAAGTGCGTTAATCCACACTCTTTGTGTTTATATTTTGTTTTATTTGAGCAAATAGACATTTAATTAATCGATGTTTGTTGATGCAGTAAAGCTAAAATAAGACTATAGAAACAACTAATGTCTATAGTAATGTTTCCAAGAATTGTTGCTGCAGCACCAATATAGTGCTTTAAAAGAAGTAGCTGGCAGAACTAAAGTTTTAAATAACGATGATTTTTATAATATTAATTATAGCAAATAAAGTGCGTTAATCCACCCTTTTTGTGTTTATATTTTGTTTTCTTTGAGCAAATAAACATTTAATTAAACGATGTTTGTTGATGCAGTAAAGGTAACATAATACTAAAGAAAGAACTAATGTCTATAGTAGTGTTTCCTAGAATGGTTGCTGCAGCACTATTATAATGCTATAAAAGAAGTAGCTGGCAGAACTACTAGATTAGCGCAATGCTCTTTATAATATGAATTGTAGCTAATAAAGTGCGTTAATCTACACTTTTTGTGTTTATATTTTGTTTTCTTTGAGCAAATAAACATTTAATTAAACAATGTTTGTTGATGCAGTAAAGCTAAAATAAGACTAAAGAAACAACTAATGTCTATAGTAATGTTTCCAAGAATGGTTGCTGCAGCACTAACATAATGCTATAAAAGAAGTAGCTGGCAGAACTAAAGTTTTAAATAACGATGAGCGCTTTATTTTTTACAATATGTGTTGTAGCTAATAAAGTGCGTTAATCCACATTTTTTGTGTTTATATTTTGTTTTCTTTGAGAAAATGAACATTTAATTAATCGATGTTTGTTGCTATATAAAAACTAACATAAGACTGAAAAAAGAACTAATGTCTATAGTAGTGTTTCCTAGAATGGTTACTGCAGTACTAATATAGTGCTATAAAAGAATTAGCTGGCAGAACTACTAGATGAGCGCAATTCTCTTTATAATATGAATTGTATTTAATAAAGTGCGTTAATCTACACTTTTTGTGTTTATATTTTGTATTCTTTGAGCAAATAAACATTTAATTAATCGATATTTGTTGATGCAGTAAAGTTAACATAAGACTAATGAAAGAACTAATGTCTATATTAATGTTTCCAAGAATGGTTGCAGCAGCACTAATATAGTGCTATAAAAGAAGTAGCTGGCAGAACTAAAGTTTTAAAGAATGATGAGCGCAATACTCTTTCAAATATGTATTGTAGCTAATAAAGTGCGTTAACCCACACTTTTTGTGTTTATATTTTGTTTTCTTTGAGCAAATAAACATTTAATTAATCGATATTTGTTGATGCAGTAAAGCTAACATAAGACTAATGAAAGAAATAATGTCTATATTAATGTTTCCAATAATGGTTACTGCAGCTCTAATATAGTGCTATAAAACAAGTAGCTGGCAGAACTACTAGATGAGCGCAATGCTTTTTATAAGATGAATTGTAGCTAATAAAGTGCGTTAATTTACACTTTTTGTGTTTATATTTTGTTTTCATTGAGCAAATAAACATTTAATTAATCGATATTTCTTGATGCAGTAAAGCTAACATAAGACTAATGAAAGAACTAATGTCTATATTAATGTTTCCAAGAATGGTTGCAGCAGCACTAATATAGTGCGAAAAAAGAAGTAGCTGGCAGAACTAAAGTTTTAAAGAACGATGAGCGCAATAATCTTTCAAATATGTATTGTAGGTAATAAAGTGCGTTAATCGACACTTTTTGTGCTTATATCTTGTTTTCTTTGAGAAAATAACCATTTCATTAATAGATGTTTGTTGATGCATTAAAGCTAAAATAAGACTAAATAGAGAACTAATGTCTATAGTTATGTTTCCAAAAATGGTTGAAATGGTTGCTGCAGCACTAATATAGTGCTAAAAAAGAAGTAGCTGGCAGAACTAAAGTTTTAAATAACGATGAGCGCAATACTCTTTCAAATATATATTGTAGCTAATAAAGTGCGTTAATCAATACTTTTCGTGCTAATATTTTGTTTTCTTTGAGAAAATAACCATTTCATTAATCGATGTTTGTTGATGCAGTAAAGCTAAAATAAGACTAAATAGAGAACTAATGTCTATAATTATGTTTCCAAAAATGGTTGAAATGGTTGCTGCAGCACTAATTTGGTATTATAAAAGAAGTAGCTGGCAGAACTAAAGTTTTAAAGAACGATGATTTTTATAATATTAATTGTAGCAAATAAAGTGCGTTAATCCACACTTTTTGTGTTTATATTTTGTTTTTTTTGAGCAAATAAACATTTAATTAATCGATGTTTGTTGATGTAGGAAAGCTAAAATTAGACTAAAGAAACAACTAATGTCTATAGTAATGCTTCAAAGAATGGTTGCTGCAGCACTAATATAGTGCTATAAAAGAAGTAGCTGGTAGAACTAAAGTTTAAATAACGATGAGCGCAATACTTTTTATAATATTTTTTGTAGCTAATAAAGTGCGTTAATCCACACTTTTTGTGTTTATATTTTGTTTTCTTTGAGAAAATAAACATTTAATTATAGATGTTTGTTGCTGCATAAAAGCTAAAATAAGACTGAAAAAAGAACTAATGTCTATAGTAATGTTTCCTAGAATGGTTACAGCAGCACTAATATAGTGCTATAAAAGAAGTAGCTGGCAGAACTACTAGATGAGCGCAATGATTTTTATAATATGAATTGTAGCTAATAAAGTGCATTAATTCACAGTTTTTGTGTTGATATTTTGTTTTCTTTGAGCTAATAAACATTTAATTAATCGATGTTTGTTGCTGCATAAAAGCTAAAATAAGACTGAAAAAAGAACTAATGTCTATAGTAATGTTTCCAAGAATGGTTGCTGCAGCACTATTATAGTGCTATAAAAGAAGTAGCTGGCAGAACTAAAGTTTTAAATAACGATGAGCGCAATACTTTTTATAATATTTGTTGTAGCTAATAAAGTGCATTAATTCACAGTTTTTGTGTTTATATTTTGTTTTCTTTGAGAAAATAAACATTTAATTAATCGATGTTTGTTGCTGCATAAAAGCTAAAATAAGACTAAAAAAAGAACTAATGTCTATAGTAATGTTTCCTAGAATGGTTACTGCAGCACTAATATAGTGCTATAAAAGAAGTAGCTGGCAGAACTACTAGATGAGCGCAATGCTCTTTATAATATGAATTGTAGCTAATAAAATGCGTTAATCTACACTTTTTATGTTTATATTTTGTTTTCTTTGAGATAATAAACATTTAATTAATCGAAGTTTGTTGCTTTATAAAAGCTAAAATAAGACTGAAAAAAGAAATAATGTCTATAGTAATGTTTCCTAGAATGGTTACTGCAGCACTAATATAAAGCTATAAAAGAAGTAGCTGGCAGAACTACTAGATGAGCGCAATGATTTTTATAATATGAATTATAGCTAATAAAGTGCGTTAATCTACAGTTTTTGTGTTGATGTTTTGTTTTCTTTGAGCTAATAAACATTTAATTAATCGATATTTCTTGATGCAGTAAAAGTAACATAAGACTAATGAAAGAACTAATGTCTATATTAATGTTTCCAAGAATGGTAATTATAAAAGCACTAGTATGGTATTATAAAAGAAGTAGCTGGCAGAACTACAGTTTTAAAGAACGATGAACGCAATACTATTTATAATATGTGTTGTAGCTAATAAAGTGCTTTAATCCACACTTTTTGTGTTTAAATTTTGTTTTATTTGAGCAAATAAACATTTAATTAATCGATGTTTGTTGATGCAGTAAAGGTAACATAATACTAAAGAAAGAACTAATGTCTATATTAATGTTACCAAGAATGGTTGCTGCAGCACTAATATAGTGCTTTAAAAGAAGTAGCTGGCAGAACTAAAGTTTTAAATAACGATGATTTTTATAATATTAATTGTAGCAAATAAAGTGCGTTAATCCACCCTTTTTGTGTTTATATTTTGTTTTCTTTGAGCAAATAAACATTTAAATAAACGATGTTTGTTGATGCAGTAAAGGTAACATAATACTAAAGAAAGAACTAATGTCTATAGTAGTGTTTCCTAGAATGGTTGCTGCAGCACTATTATAATGCTATAAAAGAAGTAGCTGGCAGAACTACTAGATTAGCGCAATGCTCTTTATAATATGAATTGTAGCTAATAAAGTGCGTTAATCTACACTTTTTGTGTTTATATTTTGTTTTCTTTGAGCAAATAAACATTTAATTAAACAATGTTTGTTGATGCAGTAAAGCTAAAATAAGACTAAAGAAACAACTAATGTCTATAGTAATGTTTCCAAGAATGGTTGCTGCAGCACTAACATAATGCTATAAAAGAAGTAGCTGGCAGAACTAAAGTTTTAAATAACGATGAGCGCTTTATTTTTTACAATATGTGTTGTAGCTAATAAAGTGCGTTAATCCACATTTTTTGTGTTTATATTTTGTTTTCTTTGAGAAAATGAACATTTAATTAATCGATGTTTGTTGATGCTGTAAAGCTAAATTAAGACTAATGAAAGAACTAATGTCTATATTAATGTTTCCAAAAATGGTTGCAGCAGCACTAATATAGTGCTATAAAAGAAGTAGCTGGCAGAACTAAAGATTTAAATAACGATGAGCGCAATACTCTTTCAAATATGTATTGTAGCTAATAAAGTGCGTTAATCAACACTTTTCGTGCTAATATTTTGTTTTCTTTGAGAAAATAACCATTTAATTAATTGATGTTTGTTGATGCAGTAAAGCTAAAATAAGACTAAATAGAGAACTAATGTCTATACTTATGGTTCCAAAAATGGTTGAAATGGTTGCTGCAGCACTAATTTGGTATTATAAAAGAAGTAGCTGGCAGAACTAAAGTTTTAAAAAACGATGATCTTTATAATATTAATTGTAGCAAATAAAGTGCTTTAATCCACACTTTTTGTGTTTATATTTTGTTTTCTTTGAGCAAATAAACATTTAATTAATCGATGTTTGTTGATGCAGTTAAGGTAACATAATACTAAAGAAAGAACTAATGTATATATTAATGTTACCAAGAATGGTTGCTGCAGCACTATTATATTGCTATAAAAGAAGTAGCTGGCAGAACTAAAGTTTTAAAGAACGATGAGTGCAATACTCTTTATAAAATGAATTGTAGCTAATAAAGTGCGTTAATCCACAATTTTTGTATATATATTTTGTTTTCTTTGAGAAAATAAACATTTAATTAATCAAAGTTTGTTGATGCATAAAAGCTAAAATAAGACTGAAAAAAGAACTAATGTCTATAGTAATGTTTCCTAAAATTGTTACTGCAGCACTAATATAGTGCTATAAAAGAAGTAGCTTGCAGAACTACTAGATTTGCGCAATGCTTTTTATAATATGAATTGTAGCAAATAAAGTGCGTTAATCCACACTTTTGGTGTTTATATTTTGTTTTCTTTGAGCAAATAAACATTTAACTAAACGATGTTTGTTGATGCAGTAAAGGTAACATAATACTAAAGAAAGAACTAATGTCTATATTAATGTTATCAAGAATGGTTGCTGCAGCACTATTATAGTGCTATAAAAGGAGTAGCTGGCAGAACTAAAGTTTTAAAGAACAATGAGCGCAATACTCTTTATAATTTGAACTATAGCTGATAAAGTGCGTTAATCCACACATTTTGTGTTTATATTTTGTTTTCTTGGAGCAAATAAACATTTAATTAATCCATGTTTGTTGATGCAGTAAAGGTAAAATAATACTAAAGAAAGAACTAATGTATATATTAATGTTACCAAGAATGGTTGCTGCAGCACTAATATAGTGCTATAAAAGAAGTAGCTGGCAGAACTAAAGTTTTAAAGAACGATGATTTTTATAATATTAATTGTAGCAAATAAAGTGCGTTAATCCACACTTTTTGTGTTTATATTTTGTTTTTTTTGAGCAAATAAACATTTAATTAATCGATGTTTGTTGATGCAGTAAAGGTAACATAATACTAAAGAAAGAACTAATGTATATATTAATGTTACCAAGAATGGTTGCTGCAGCACTATTATAGTGCTATAAAAGAAGTAGCTGTTAGAACTAAAGTTTTAAAGAACGATGAGTGCAATACTCTTTATAATATGAATCGTAGCAAATAAAGTAAGTTAATCAACACTTTCTTGTATTTATATATTGTTTTCTTTGAGAAAATAAACATTTAATTAATCGATGTTTGTTGATGCAATAAAGCTAAAAAAAGGCTAAATATAGAACTAATGTCTATAGTTATGTTTCCAAAATTGGTTGAAATGGTTGCTGCAGCACTAATATGGTATTACAAAAGAAGTAGCTGGCAGAACTAAAGTTTTAAAGAACGATGATTTTTATAATATTAATTGTAGCAAAGAAAGTGTGTTAACCCACTTTTTTTGTTTCTATATTTTGCTTTCTTTGAGAAAAAAAACATTTAATTAATCGATGTTTGTTGCTGCATAAAAGCTAAAATAAGACTGAAAAAAGAATTAATGTCTATAGTAGTGTTTCCTAGAATGGTTACTGCAGCACTAATATAGTGCTATAAAAGGAGTAGCTGGCAGAACTACTAGATGAGTGCAATGCTCTTTATAATATGAATTGTAGCTAATAAAGTGCGTTAATCTACACTTTTTGTGTTTATATTTTGTTTTCTTTGAGCAAATAAACATTTAATTAATCGATGTTTGTTGATGCTGTAAAGCTAAATTAAGACTAAAGAAACAACTAATGTCTATAGTAATTTTTCCAAGAATGGTTGCTGCAGAACTAATATAGTGCTATAAAAGAAGTAGCTGGCAGAACTAAATTTTTAAAGAACGATGAGTGCAATACTCTTTATAATATGAATTGTAGCTAATAAAGTGCGTTAATCCACACTTTTTGTGTTTATATATTGTTTTCTTTGAGCAAATAAACATTTAATATATCCATATTTGTTGATGCAGTAAAGCTAACATAAGACTAATGAAAGAACTAATGTCTATATTAATGTTTCCAAAAATGGTTGCAGCAGCACTAATATAGTGCTATAAAAGAAGTAGATGGCAGAACTAAAGATTTAAATAACGATGAGCGCAATATTCTTTCAAATATGTATTGTAGCTAATAAAGTAAGTTAATCAACAATTTTTGTGTATATATTTTGTTTTCTTTGAGAAAATAAACATTTAATTAATCAAAGTTTGTTGATGCATAAAAGCTAAAATAAGACTGAAAAAAGAACTAATGTCTATAGTAATGTTTCTTAGAATGGTTACTGCAGCACTAATATAGTGCTATAAAAGAAGTAGCTGGCAGAACTACTAGATGAGCGCAATGCTCTTTATAATATGAATTGTAGCTAATAAAGTGCGTTAATCTACACTTTTTGTGTTTATATTTTGTTTTCTTTGAGCAAATAAACATTTAATTAATCGATGTTTGTTGATGCTGTAAAGCTAAATTAAGACTAAAGAAACAACTAATGTCTATAGTAATTTTTCCAAGAATGGTTGCTGCAGCACTAATTTGGTATTATAAAAGAAGTAGCTGGCAGAACTAAAGTTTTAAAGAACGATGATTTTTATAATATTAATTGTAGCAAATAAAGTGCTTTAATCCACACTTTTTGTGTTTATATTTTGTTTTGTTTGAGCAAATAAACATTTAATTAATCGATGTTCGTTGATGCAGTAAAGGTAACATAATACTAAAGAAAGAACTAATGTATATATTAATGTTACCAAGAATGGTTGCTGCAGCCATATTATAGTGCTATAAAAGAAGTAGCTGGCAGAGCAAAAGTTTTAAAGAACGATGAGTGCAATACTCTTTATAAAATGAATTGTAGCTAATAAAGTGCGAATAATTTTTGATTATATCAAATTAATTTTTGATTATTTAACAATTTTTGTGTATATATTTTGTTTTCTTTGAGAAAATAAACATTTAATTAATCAAAGTTTGTTGATGCATAAAAGCTAAAATAAGACTGAAAAAAGAACTAATGTCTATAGTAATGTTTCTTAGAATGGTTACTGCAGCACTAATATAGTGCTATAAAAGAAGTAGCTGGCAGAACTACTAGATGAGCAAATGCTCTTTATTATATGAATTGTAGCTAATAAAGTGCGTTAATCTACACTTTTTGTGTTTATATTTTGTTTTCTTTGAGATAATAAACAATTAATTAATCGAAGTTTGTTGCTGCATAAAAGCTAAAATAAGACTGAAAAAAGAACTAATGTCTATAGTAATGTCTATAGTAATATATAGTAATGTTTCCAAGAATGGTTCCTGCAGCACTAATATAGTGCTATAAAAGAAGTAGCTGGCAGAACTAAAATTTTAAAGAACGATGAGTGCAATACTCTTTATAATATGAGTTGTAGCTAATAAAGTGCGGGAATCCACACTTTTTGTGTTTATATTTTGTTTTCTTGGAGTAAATAAATATTTAATTCATCGATGTTTGTTGATGCAGTAAAGCTAAAATAATAGTGCTATAAAAGAAAGAGCTGGCAGAACTAAAGTTTTAAAGAACGATGAGTGCAATACTCTTTATAATATGAATTGTAGCTAATGAAGTGCGGTAATCCACACTTTTTGTGTTTATATTTTGTTTTCTTGGAGTAAATAAACATTTAATTAATCGATGTTTGTTGATGCAGTAAAGCTAAAATAAGACTAAATAAAGAACTAATGCCTATAATAATGTTTCCTAATAAGGTTGCTGCAGCCCTAATATAGTGCTATAAAAGAAGTAGCTGGCGGAACTAAAGTTTTAAAGAACGATGAGTGCATCACTCTTTATAATATGAATTGTAGCTAATAAAGTGCGGTAATCCACACCTTTTGTGTTTATATTTTGTTTTCTTGGAGTAAATAAACATTTAATTCATCGATGTTTGTTGATGCAGTAAAGCTAAAATAAGACTCAATAAACAACTAATGTCTATAGTAATGTTTCTAAGAATGGTTCCTGCAGCACTAATATAGTGCTATAAAAGAAGTAGCCGGAAGAATAAAATTTTAAAGAATGATGAGTTCAATACTCTTTATAATATGAATTGTAGCTAATAAAGTGCAGGAATCAACACTTTTTGTGTTTATATTTTGTTTTGTTTGAGTAAATAAACATTTAATTCATCGATATTTGTTGATGCAGTAAAGCTAAAATAAGACTCAAGAAACAACTAATGTCTATAGTAATGTTTCCTAGAAAGATTGCTGCAGTAATAATATAGTGCTATAAAAGAAGTAGCTTGCAGAACCAAAGTTGTAAAGAACGATGAGCGCAATACTCTTTATAATATGAATTGTAGCAAATAAAGTGCGTTAATCCAAACTTTTTGTGTTTATATATTGTTTTCTTTGAGAAAATAAACATTTAATTAATCAAAGTTTGTTGATGCAGCAAAGCTAAAATAAGACTAAAGAAAGAACTAACGTCTATAGTAATGTTTCCAAGAATGGCTCCTGCAGCACTAATATAGTGCTATAAAAGAAATAGCTGGCAGATATAAAGTTTTAAAGAACGATGAGCACAATACTCTTTATAATATGAATTGTAGCTAACAATGTGCGTTAATCCAAACTTTTTGTGTTCATATATTGTTTTCTTTTAGAAAATAAACATTTAATTAATCGATGTTTGTTGATGCAGTAAAGCTAAAACAAGACTCAAGAAACAACTAATGTCTATAGTAATGTTTCTAAGAATGGTTCCTGCAGCACTAATATAGTGCTATAAAAGAAGTAGCTGGCAGAACTAAAATTTTAGAGAACGATGAGTGCAATACTCTTTATATTATGAACAGTAGCTAATAAAGTGTGGGAATCCACACTTTTTGTGTTGATATTTTGTTTTCTTTGAGTAAATAAACATTTAATTCATCGATGTTTGTTGATGTAGTAAAGCTAAAATAAGACTAAATAGAGAACTAATGTCTATAGTAATGTTTCCTAGAAAGGTTGCTGCAGTAATATTATAGTGCTATAAAAGAAGTAGCTTGCAGAACCAAAGTCGTAAAGAACGATGAGCGCAATACTCTTTATAATATGAATTGTAGCTGATAAAGTGCGTTAATCCAAACTTGTTGTGTTTATATATTGTTTTCTTTGAGAAAATAAACATTTAATTAATCAAAGTTTGTTGATGCAGTAAAGCTAAAACAAGACTAAAGAAACAACAAATGTCCATAGCAATGTTTTCAAGAATGGTTGCTGCAGCACTACTATAGTGCTATAAAAGAAGTAGCTGGCAGAATTAAAGTTTTAAAGAACGATGAGCGCAATACTCTTTATAATATGAATCGTAGCAAATAAAGTGCGTTAATCAACACTTTCTTGTATTTATATATTCTTTTCTTTGAGAAAATAAACATTTAATTAATCAAAGTTTGTTGATGCAGTAAAGCTAAAATAAGACTAAAAAAAGAACTAATGCCTATAATAATGTTTTCTAGAAAGGTTGCTGCAGCACTAATATAGTGCTATAAAGGAAATAGCTGGAAAAACTAACGTTTTAAAGAACGATGAGCGCAATTCTCTTTATAATATGAATTGTAGCTAATAAAGTGCGTTAATCCAAACTTTTTGTGTTTATATATTGTTTTCTTTTAGAAAATAAACATTTAATTAATCGATGTTTGTTGATGCAGTAAAGGTAAAACAAGACTAAAAAAAGAACTAATGTGTATAGTAATGTTTCTAAGAATGGTTGCTGCAGCCCTAATATAGTGCTATAAAAGAAGTAGCTGGCAGAACTAAAGTTTTAAAGAACGATGAGTGCAATACTCTTTATAATATGAATTGTAGCTAATAAAGTGCGTTAATCCACACTTTTTGTGTTGATATTTTGTTTTCTTTGAGCAAATAATCATTTAATTAATCGATGTTTGTTAATGCAGTAAAGCTAAAATAAGACTAAAGAAACAACAAATGTCTATAGCAATGTTTTCAACAATGGTTGCTGCAGCACTAATATAGTGCTATAAAAGAAGTAGCTGGCAGAACTAAAGTTTTAAAGAACGATGAGCGCATTTCTCTTTATAATATGAATTATAACTGATAAAGTGCGTTAATCAACACTTTCTGGGTTTAAATTTTGTTTTCTTTTAGAAAATAAACATTTAATTAATCGATGTTTGTTGATGCTGTAAAGCTAAAATAAGACTAAAGAAAGAACTAACGTCTATAGTAATGTTTCCAAGAATGGCTCCTGCAGCACTAATATAGTGCTATAAAAGAAATAGCTGGCAGATATAAAGTTTTAAAGAACGATGAGCACAATACTCTTTATAATATGAATTGTAGCTAACAATGTGCGTTAATCCAAACTTTTTGTGTTCATATATTGTTTTCTTTTAGAAAATAAACATTTAATTAATCGATGTTTGTTGATGCAGTAAAGCTAAAACAAGACTCAAGAAACAACTAATGTCTATAGTAATGTATCCTAGAAAGGTTGCTGCAGCACTAATATAATTTTTTAAAAGAAGTAGTTGACAGAACTAAAGTTTTAAAGAACGATGAAAATAAGACTAAAAAAAGAACTAATGCCTATAATAATGTTTCCTAGAAAGGTTGCTGCAGCACTAATATAGTGCTATAAAGGAATTAGCTGGAAAAACTAAAGTTTTAAAGAACGATGAGCGCAATTCTCTTTATAATATGAATTGTAGCTAACAAAGTTTGTTAATCCAAACTTTTTGTGTTTATATATTGTTTTCTTTTAGAAAATAAACATTTAATTAATTGATGTTTGTTGATGCAGTAAAGCTAAAATAAGACTAAAGAAAGAACTAATGTCTATAGTAATATTTCCTAGAAAGGTTGCTGCAGTACTAATATAGTGCCATAAAAGAAGTAGCTTGCAGAACCAAAGTTGTAAAGAACGATGAGCGCAATACTCTTTATGATATGAATTGTAGCTAATAAAGTGCGTTAATCCAAACTTTTTGTGTTTATATATTGTTTTCTTTGAGAAAATAAATATTTAATTAATAGAAGTTTGTTGATGCAGTAAAGCTAAAACAAGACTAAAGAAAAAACTAATGTCTATAGTAATGTTTCCAAGAATTGTTGCTGCAGCACTAATATAGTGCTATAAAAGAAGTAGCTGGCAGAACCAATGTTGTAAAGAACGATGAGTGCAATACTCTTTATAATATGAATTTTAGCTAATAAAGTGCGGCAATCCACACTTTTTGAGTTCATATTTTGTTTTCTTTTAGAAAATAAACATTTAATTAGTCGATGTTTGTTGATGCAGTAAAGCTAAAGTAAGACTTGAGAACGATCTAATGTCTATAGTAATTTTTCCAAGAATGATTGCTGCAATATTAACATAGTGCTATAAAAGAAGTAGCTGGCAGAACTAAGGTTTCAAAGAACAATGAGCGCAATACTCTTTATAATATTAATTGTAGTTAATAAAGTGCGGTAATCCACACTTTTTGTGTTTATACTTTCTTTTCTTTGAGTAAATAAACATTTGTTTCATCGATGTTTGTTGATGCAGTAAAGCTAAAATAAGACTCAATAAACAACTAATGTCTATAGTAATGTATCCTAGAAAGGTTGCTGCAGCACTAATATAGTGCTATAAAAGAAGTAGCTGGCAGAACCAAAGTTGTAAAGAACGATGAGCGCAATACTCTTTATAATATGAATTGTAGCTAATAAAGTGAGTTAACCCAAACTTTTTGTGTTTATAGATTGTTTTCTTTGAGAAAATAAACATTTAACTAATCGATGTTTGTTGATGCAGTAAAGGTAAAACAAGACTAAAAAAAGATCTAATGTGTATAGTAATGTTTCCTAGAAAGGTTGCTGCAGCACTAATATAGTGCTATAAAAGAAATAGCTGGAAAAACTAAAATTTTAAAGAACGATGAGCGCAATACTCTTTATAGTATGAATTGTAGCTAATAAAGTGCGTTAATCAACACTTTCTTGTATTTATATATTCTTTTCTTTTAGAAAATAAACATTTAATTAATCAAAGTTTGTTGATGCAGTAAAGCTAAAATAAGACTAAAAAAAGAACTAATGCCTATAATAATGTTTCCTAGAAAGGTTGCTGCAGCACTAGTATAGTGCTATAAAGGAAATAGCTGGAAAAACTAAAGTTTTAAAGAACGATGAGCTCAATTCTCTTTATAATATGAATTGTAGCTAACAAAGTGCGTTAATCCAAACTTTTTGTGTTTATATTTTGTTTTCTTTTAGAAAATAAACATTCAATTTATCGATGTTTGTTGATGCAGTAAAGCTAAAATAAGACAAAAAAATGAACTAATGCCTTTGGTAATGTTTTCAAGAATGGTTGCTGCAGCACCAATATAGTGCTATAAAAGAAGTAGCTGGCAGAACTAAAGTTTTAAAGAACGATGAGTGCAATACTCTTTATAATATGAATTGTAGCTAATAAAGTGCGTTAATCCACACTTTTTGTGTTGATATTTTGTTTTCTTTGAGCAAATAAACATTTAATTAATCGATGTTTGTTGATGCAGTAAAGCTAAAAAAAGACTAAAAAAAGAACTAATGCCTATTGTAATGTTTCCTAGAAAGGTTGCTGCAGCACTAATATAGTGCTATAAAAGAAATAGCTGGAAAAACTAAAATTTTAAAGAACGATGAGCGCAATACTCTTTATAATATGAATTGTAGCTAATAAAGTGCGTTAATCAACACTTTTTGTGTTTATATTTTGTTTTCTTTTAGAAAATAAACATTCAATTTATCGATGTTTGTTGATGCAGTAAAGCTAAAATAAGACTAAAAAAAGAACTAATGCCTATAGTAATGTTTTCAAGAATGGTTGCTGCAGCACCAATATAGTGCTATAAAAGAAGTAGCTGGCAGAACCAAAGTTGTAAAGAACGATGAGTGCAATACTCTTTATAATATTAATTTTAGCTAATAAAGTGCGGTAATCCTTACTTTTTTTAGTTTATATTTTGTTTTCTTTGAGAAAATAAACATTTAATTAATCGATGTTTGTTGATGCAGTAAAGCTAAAATAAGACTCAATAAACAACTAATGTCTATAGTAATGTATCCTAGAAAGGTTGCTGCAGCCCTAATATAGTGCTATAAAAGAAAGAGCTGGCAGAACTAAAGTTTTAAAGAACGATGAGTGCAATACTCTTTATAATATGAATTGTAGCTAATAAAGTGCGTTAATCAACACTTTTTGTGTTTATATTTTGTTTTCTTTGAGAAAATAAACATTTAATTAATCGATGTTTGTTGCTGCATAAAAGCTAAAATAAGACTGAAAAAAGAACTAATGTCTATAGTAGTGTTTCCTAGAATGGTTACTGCAGCACTAATATAGTGCTATAAAAGAAGTAGCTGGCAGAACTACTAGATGAGCGCAATGCTCTTTATAATATGAATTGTAGCTAATAAAGTGCGTTAATCTACACTTTTTGTGTTTATATTTTGTTTTCTTTGAGCAAATAAACATTTAATTAATAGAAGTTTGTTGATGCAGTAAAGCTAAAACAAGACTAAAGAAAAAACTAATGTCTATAGTAATGTTTCCAAGAATTGTTGCTGCAGCACTAATATAGTGCTATAAAAGAAGTAGCTGGCAGAACCAATGTTGTAAAGAACGATGAGTGCAATACTCTTTATAATATGAATTTTAGCTAATAAAGTGCGGCAATCCACACTTTTTGAGTTCATATTTTGTTTTCTTTTAGAAAATAAACATTTAATTAGTCGATGTTTGTTGATGCAGTAAAGCTAAAGTAAGACTTGAGAACGATCTAATGTCTATAGTAATTTTTCCAAGAATGATTGCTGCAATATTAACGTAGTGCTATAAAAGAAGTAGCTGGCAGAACTAAGGTTTCAAAGAACAATGAGCGCAATACTCTTTATAATATTAATTGTAGTTAATAAAGTGCGGTAATCCACACTTTTTGTGTTTATACTTTCTTTTCTTTGAGTAAATAAACATTTATTTCATCGATGTTTGTTGATGCAGTAAAGCTAAAATAAGACTCAATAAACAACTAATGTCTATAGTAATGTATCCTAGAAAGGTTGCTGCAGCACTAATATAGTGCTATAAAAGAAGTAGCTGGCAGAACTAAAGTTTTAAAGAACGATAAGCGCAATACTCTTTATAATATGAATTGTAGCTAATAAAGTGCGTTAATCAACACTTTTTGTGTTTATATTTTGTTTTCTTGGAGTAAATAAACATTTAATTCATCGATGTTTGTTGATGCAGTAAAGCTAAAATAAGACTCAATAAAAAACTAATGTCTATAGTAATGTTTCTAAGAATGGTTCCTGCAGCACTAATATAGTGCTATAAAAGAAGTAGCTGGCAGAACTAAAATTTTAAAGAACGATGAGTGCAATACTCTTTATAATATGAATTTTAGCTAATAAAGTGCGGGAATCCACACTTTTTGTGTTTATATTTTGTTTTCTTTGAGTAAATAAACATTTAATTCATCAATGTTTGTTGATGCAGTAAAGCTAAAATAAGACTCAAGAAACAACTAATGTCTATAGTAATGTTTCTAAGAATGGTTCCTGCAGCACTAATATAGTGCTATAAAAGAAGTAGCTGGCAGAACTGAAATTTTAAAGAACGATGAGTGCAATACTCTTTATAATATGAATTGTAGCTAATAAAGTGCGGGAATCCACACTTTTTGTGTTTATATTTTGTTTTCTTTGAGTAAATAAACATTTAATTCATCGATGTTTGTTGATGCAGTAAAGCTAAAATAAGACTCAAGAAACAACTAATGTCTATAGTAATGTTTCCTAGAAAGGATGCTGCAGTAATAATATAGTGCTATAAAAGAAGTAGCTTGCAGAACCAAAGTTGTAAAGAACGATGAGCGCAATACTCTTTATAATATGAATTGTAGCTAATAAAGTGAGTTAACCCAAACTTTTTGTGTTTATAGATTGTTTTCTTTGAGAAAATAAACATTTAATTAATCGATGTTTGTTGATGCAGTAAAGGTAAAACAAGACTAAAAAAAGAACTAATGTGTATAGTAATGTTTCCTAGAAAGGTTGCTGCAGCACTAATATAGTGCTATAAAAGAAATAGCTGGAAAAACTAAAATTTTAAAGAACGATGAGCGCAATACTCTTTATAGTATGAATTGTAGCTAATAAAGTGCGTTAATCAACACTTTCTTGTATTTATATATTCTTTTCTTTTAGAAAATAAACATTTAATTAATCAAAGTTTGTTGATGCAGTAAAGCTAAAATAAGACTAAAAAAAGAACTAATGCCTATAATAATGTTTCCTAGAAAGGTTGCTGCAGCACTAGTATAGTGCTATAAAGGAAATAGCTGGAAAAACTAAAGTTTTAAAGAACGATGAGCTCAATTCTCTTTATAATATGAATTGTAGCTAACAAAGTGCGTTAATCCAAACTTTTGTGTTTATATTTTGTTTTCTTTTAGAAAATAAACATTCAATTTATCGATGTTTGTTGATGCAGTAAAGCTAAAATAAGACAAAAAAAAGAACTAATGCCTATAGTAATGTTTTCAAGAATGGTTGCTGTAGCACTAATATAGTGCTATAAAAGAAGTAGCTGGCAGAACTAAAGTTTTAAAGAACGATGAGTGCAATACTCTTTATAATCAAAAGTGTAGCTATACAATTGCGTTAATCCACACTTTTTGTGTTGATATTTTGTTTTCTTCGAAAAAATAAACGCTTAATTAATCGATGTTTGTTGCTGCATAAAGGCTAAAATAAGACTGAAAAAAGAACTAATGTCTATAGTAGTGTTTCCTAGAATGGTTACTGCAGCACTAATATAGTGCTATAAAAGAAGTAGCTGGCAGAACTACTAGATGAGCGCAATGCTCTTTATAATATGAATTGTAGCTAATAAAGTGCGTTAATCTACACTTTTTGTTTTTATATTTTGTTTTCTTTTAGAAAATAAACATTCAATTTATCGATGTTTGTTGATGCAGTAAATCTAAAACAAGACTAAAGAAAAAACTAATGTCTATAGTAATGTTTCCAAGAATTGTTGCTGCAGCACTAATATAGTGCTATAAAAGAAGTAGCTGGCAGAACCAATGTTGTAAAGAACGATGAGTGCAATACTCTTTATAATATGAATTTTAGCTAATAAAGTGCGGCAATCCACACTTTTTGAGTTCATATTTTCTTTTCTTTTAGAAAATAAACATTTAATTAGTCGATGTTTGTTGATGCAGTAAAGCTAAAGTAAGACTTGAGAACGATCTAATGTCTATAGTAATTTTTCCAAGAATGATTGCTGCAATATTAACGTAGTGCTATAAAAGAAGTAGCTGGCAGAACTAAGGTTTCAAAGAACAATGAGCGCAATACTCTTTATAATATTAATTGTAGTTAATAAAGTGCGGTAATCCACACTTTTTGTGTTTATACTTTCTTTTCTTTGAGTAAATAAACATTTATTTCATCGATGTTTGTTGATGCAGTAAAGCTAAAATAAGACTCAATAAACAACTAATGTCTATAGTAATGTATCCTAGAAAGGTTGCTGCAGCACTAATATAGTGCTATAAAAGAAGTAGCTGGCAGAACTAAAGTTTTAAAGAACGATAAGCGCAATACTCTTTATAATATGAATTGTAGCTAATAAAGTGCGTTAATCAACACTTTTTGTGTTTATATTTTGTTTTCTTGGAGTAAATAAACATTTAATTCATCGATGTTTGTTGATGCAGTAAAGCTAAAATAAGACTCAATAAAAAACTAATGTCTATAGTAATGTTTCTAAGAATGGTTCCTGCAGCACTAATATAGTGCTATAAAAGAAGTAGCTGGCAGAACTAAAATTTTAAAGAACGATGAGTGCAATACTCTTTATAATATGAATTGTAGCTTATAAAGTGCGGGAATCCACACTTTTTGTGTTTATATTTTGTTTTCTTTGAGTAAATAAACATTTAATTCATCGATGTTTGTTGATGCAGTAAAGCTAAAATAAGACTCAAGAAACAACTAATGTCTATAGTAATGTTTCTAAGAATGGTTCCTGCAGCACTAATATAGTGCTATAAAAGAAGTAGCTGGCAGAACTAAAATTTTAAAGAACGATGAGTGCAATACTCTTTATAATATGAATTGTAGCTAATAAAGTGCGGGAATCCACACTTTTTGTGTTTATATTTTGTTTTCTTTGAGTAAATAAACATTTAATTCATCGATGTTTGTTGATGCAGTAAAGCTAAAATAAGACTCAAGAAACAACTAATGTCTATAGTAATGTTTCTAAGAATGGTTCCTGCAGCACTAATATAGTGCTATAAAAGAAGTAGCTGGCAGAACTGAAATTTTAAAGAACGATGAGTGCAATACTCTTTATAATATGAATTGTAGCTAATAAAGTGCGGGAATCCACACTTTTTGTGTTTATATTTTGTTTTCTTTGAGTAAATAAACATTTAATTCATCGATGTTTGTTGATGCAGTAAAGCTAAAATAAGACTCAAGAAACAACTAATGTCTATAGTAATGTTTCCTAGAAAGGATGCTGCAGTAATAATATAGTGCTATAAAAGAAGTAGCTTGCAGAACCAAAGTTGTAAAGAACGATGAGCGCAATACTCTTTATAATATGAATTGTAGCTAATAAAGTGAGTTAACCCAAACTTTTTGTGTTTATAGATTGTTTTCTTTGAGAAAATAAACATTTAATTAATCGATGTTTGTTGATGCAGTAAAGGTAAAACAAGACTAAAAAAAGAACTAATGTGTATAGTAATGTTTCCTAGAAAGGTTGCTGCAGCACTAATATAGTGCTATAAAAGAAATAGCTGGAAAAACTAAAATTTTAAAGAACGATGAGCGCAATACTCTTTATAGTATGAATTGTAGCTAATAAAGTGCGTTAATCAACACTTTCTTGTATTTATATATTCTTTTCTTTTAGAAAATAAACATTTAATTAATCAAAGTTTGTTGATGCAGTAAAGCTAAAATAAGACTAAAAAAAGAACTAATGCCTATAATAATGTTTCCTAGAAAGGTTGCTGCAGCACTAGTATAGTGCTATAAAGGAAATAGCTGGAAAAACTAAAGTTTTAAAGAACGATGAGCTCAATTCTCTTTATAATATGAATTGTAGCTAACAAAGTGCGTTAATCCAAACTTTTTGTGTTTATATTTTGTTTTCTTTTAGAAAATAAACATTCAATTTATCGATGTTTGTTGATGCAGTAAAGCTAAAATAAGACAAAAAAAAGAACTAATGCCTATAGTAATGTTTTCAAGAATGGTTGCTGCAGCACCAATATAGTGCTATAAAAGAAGTAGCTGGCAGAACTAAAGTTTTAAAGAACGATGAGTGCAATACTCTTTATAATATGAATTGTAGCTAATAAAGTGCGTTAATCCACACTTTTTGTGTTGATATTTTGTTTTCTTTGAGCAAATAAACATTTAATTAATCGATGTTTGTTGATGCAGTAAAGCTAAAAAAAGACTAAAAAAAGAACTAATGCCTATTGTAATGTTTCCTAGAAAGGTTGCTGCAGCACTAATATAGTGCTATAAAAGAAATAGCTGGAAAAACTAAAATTTTAAAGAACGATGAGCGCAATACTCTTTATAATATGAATTGTAGCTAATAAAGTGCGTTAATCAACACTTTTTGTTTTTATATTTTGTTTTCTTTTAGAAAATAAACATTCAATTTATCGATGTTTGTTGATGCAGTAAAGCTAAAATAAGAATAAAAAAAGAACTAATGCCTATAGTAATGTTTTCAAGAATGGTTGCTGCAGCACCAATATAGTGCTATAAAAGAAGTAGCTGGCAGAACCAAAGTTGTAAAGAACGATGAGTGCAATACTCTTTATAATATTAATTTTAGCTAATAAAGTGCGGTAATCCTTACTTTTTTTAGTTTATATTTTGTTTTCTTTGAGAAAATAAACATTTAATTAATCGATGTTTGTTGATGCAGTAAAGCTAAAATAAGACTCAATAAACAACTAATGTCTATAGTAATGTATCCTAGAAAGGTTGCTGCAGCCCTAATATAGTGCTATAAAAGAAAGAGCTGGCAGAACTAAAGTTTTAAAGAACGATGAGTGCAATACTCTTTATAATATGAATTGTAGCTAATAAAGTGCGTTAATCAACACTTTTTGTGTTTATATTTTGTTTTCTTTGAGAAAATAAACATTTAATTAATCGATGTTTGTTGCTGCATAAAAGCTAAAATAAGACTGAAAAAAGAACTAATGTCTATAGTAGTGTTTCCTAGAATGGTTACTGCAGCACTAATATAGTGCTATAAAAGAAGTAGCTTGCAGAACTACTAGATGAGCGCAATGCTCTTTATAATATGAATTGTAGCTAATAAAGTGCGTTAATCTACACTTTTTGTGTTTATATTTTGTTTTCTTTGAGCAAATAAACATTTAATTAATCGATGTTTGTTGATGCTGTA
Source organism: Aurelia coerulea (assembly GCA_039566865.1). Classification (NCBI taxonomy): domain Eukaryota; kingdom Metazoa; phylum Cnidaria; class Scyphozoa; order Semaeostomeae; family Ulmaridae; genus Aurelia; species Aurelia coerulea. Next base: position 16,180,067 of record CM076944.1, read on the forward strand.
AAGCTAAATTAAGACTAAAGAAACAACTAATGTCTATAGTAATTTTTCCAAGAATGGTTGCTGCAGCACTAATATAGTGCTATTAAAGAAGTAGCTGGCAGAACTAAAATTTTAAAGAACGATGAGTGCAATACTCTTTATAATATGAATTGTAGCTAATAAAGTGCGTTAATCCACACTTTTTGTGTTGATATTTTGTTTTCTTTAATCTGGATGTTTCACAGCAGGCAGCTTAACAAAAAAATTAACAAAATACATGAAAGGGCTTTGAGAATTACTTATAAGGATGCCGAATCTACTTATAGTGAGCTATTAGAGAAGGACTGTGCCGTTACTATTCATACAAAGAGCTTGCAGCTACTTATGACTGAAATGTACAAAACTAGAAATGACCTGAACCCTTCATTCATGCAGGAAATTTTCTGTGAAAATGAAAGTCATTACAATCTGCGCAACAATGACGAATTCTTTCAACCTAGGGTGAGATCTGTCAACAACGGGACAGAAAGCATCCGTTTCAAAGGTCCGCAGCTGTGGCAAATGTTACCACCAACGATACGTAATTCAGAATCCCTTTGTCAGTTTAAAACAAAAATAAAAAGTTGGAACGGAGAAAATTGTCCATGTAAATTATGCCGCGTTTTTATTCCGAATTTGGGCATTTTATGATGAATCTTATTAGATATCTACTTTTACTTTTACACAGTATACTTTTGATGACTTGTAAATATTTTATTCACTATTTTTCTTATGTAATATTTGTATTTTAATCTTTTAAAGTTGGAATAAATTAGCTAATTACTTTTAGCTATCTTTTGACATTTGTAATCCAACAATAAAGAAATTGATAATAATAATAAAAGGACTCTTCCGCAGTAAGATTAGAGCCCTGAGCAAGCTTTTACCACATTTCCAAGATCATTTGTGCTCTCTTCGACGAAGCATTGTATGAATGCATCAAAAGTTTTTTATGTCCACGCATGCACTTTCACAATGGCGGAACGGACGGACGCGTCTCTGTGAGGGTAAACGTTTTGGAGGACAGTTGTGTTGAAGACGATGTAATAGGTCTGGAGGAATGGGTGAACTTTTGCTCATTGTAGCCTGATTTTTTTTAAATGTGATATTTTTGAATGTGTTTGAAGTGAATCAATAAGTTTGATGTGGAGATATGCCCAGGCAAGCAACAGCACGTGCAGGGAAAAACGAAGACTTAGGCCCGGTGGAGAAAAAGGCGCAAGACTTTATGACCTGCTCCGAGTTTGAAGATATACTTGACAAAAAACTGGTCTCGTTAAAGGAGGATCTTGCAACAAAAGATGACATAAAAGACCTCAAAGCTGTAATTGAAGATCAGAAAGCGAAAATCGATGTCCTTGAATCGAAAATCGTTTTGATGGAAAGGTATGTAAGCCAACTTCAACGTGCTTCAGATGAGCAAGAGCAATACCAAAGGCGTCTCTGTCTGAGGTTAAACGGTGTTGAAGTCAAGGAAGGAGATGGAGAATCTGGCGAAGAGTGTTTGAAAATGGTAAAAGAGATCTTCAAGGAATTAGACGTAGATGTCCCTGACTCTGTTATTGACAGAGCTCATCGCATTGGCAACGTCATTGAAAAGGATGGTAAACGCTCTCGCCAAATTATTGTAAGATTCACTACTTGGCGCCATCGTACAGCCGTTTATAAGGCAAGGAAAAAGTCCCAAAAACATAAATTTCGGTTGGATTTGACCAGAAAGAGGATGAAGATAATTGGAAGGACGAACGACATCTTACGTGCCAACAAAATTAAAGGGTATACCTTTGCAGACGTGAATTGCAGGTTATGTCTGAAGCTTGACGATGGATTCCATTATTTTGAGGATGATGAAGAATTTATGGACCTCATCAAGGATTGGATAGAGGAAGGAGAGGACGATGATAAAGATAGTGAAGAAGGTGAAATAATCGAGATAGTCCAATAAGTTTGTTTAATCAACTCTCTTGTTGTTAGTTGTGTTTAGTTGCAAGGGTTTTAGTCAACCCAGTAGTTTCCCAAGGCCCAAAGTAAGTCTAGGGGGTTTTTTTTTCTCTCTCTCATTGTTGCCTTAGATCAACTCTTAGGGAGCTGTCATTATTGAAAATAGGAAGGGGTGGAAGCAAATCTGTAATTCTTGGCATTTCTTTTTCAGACATCAGCATAAAAATTTCAGACCCCAACAGATTTACCTAACAGTCCAGACCCCCTGTCCTTACTATGATTCATGACGCCCCCCCCCCCCCCCATCCAAGGAATTATGGAAACTTTGCACTTTTGATAGTTTTAGGAAATTTTGCCTGTATTTCAACTTGAAAGTCTGTCTCACATGAGATGCCACGTGAAACTGTCCGGGAATAAAACAATTGCAGTGTTTCCGCTATAAATTTTGCGTTTTCGCAAATCTCTCATGGCATTTGATTTGTGACAGACTTTCCTGGTTGTTGTTATTTTTCCTTGTTTGCAAAAATAGGTTGCTCCCCTGACAATTTCCTTTTCGTAGATAGTGTTGAAAAAATACTATGATTTCTCCACTGTCAATCAAGAACTCGATGGAAAATTATACACCCTCGCCTCAAATGAACTTTGAAAGCACATGCGTTTCTTTGTCCTACGTATCAATAATACAAATGACTCCAATACAAACAAAACAAATGTAGAAAACAATAGCTCCACCAAAACTGTACACCTCACTTTTAAATTCCCACTGTTTAAAATGTATTATGCCTATTTTACCCCATTGTTGAATTGCAAACTTTGTGTTGAATTATGTTCGTGTCGTATTATCTTCTTTAGATGTGTGTACTTTTGTTTGTGGCATTTTAGTTTAGTTTATGTCCCGCTACTAGGTGGTTGCATTGTGACTGATTGTCCCTTAGGACCAGCGAGAAGATCTCCTTATGACGATGCCGGTTGAAATCAATCAATGGAGAGCAACAATAGGGTGTTTCCGTGCATGTATGCAAAACATATCCCTACTGAGCAGAAATGTTAAGCCACTTTCATTTCTCTTTCAAATTTTTAAGTTATATTGGTTTTGTTATTGGTTCATCGCAGTCTCGATCCTTGTTCTGCCATTTACACTGACAATGCAGTTTCTTGCAGTTCACTCTGTTGCACCAGAGTTATGTTTTTTGCCTTTGTTCGCCCGCATGCATCGGTCTGCGAAGATAGTACTTTACCTTACCGTAGAACTTGTCAAGCGAATTCCGTTAGGTGCCATTGTCATTGTTCGATATAAGTACTTTCATTCTCGCTATGTCTACTTCTACACAGCGTGCGTAGCAAGTTGCTCGCTACATATACAATGGTCGGTTTTTAGGACCATTTTGCTGAGTGGTGATGTAGAAACGAATCCAGGCCCTGAAACACTTGATTTTTGCACTTGGAATCTAAATAGTATTACTGCGCATGATTTTTTACGAGTCTCTCTCATAGAGGCTTATAATTCTGTGTATAATTATGACCTTATAGGCATTGTTGAAACCCACCTTGACAGCACCGTGGAGGAAGATAGACTGGCACTAGATGGCTATACGTTTATTAAAAATAACCATCCTCAAAATGTGAAAAGGGGTGGTGTTGGGCTATACATCAAAGACTCTCTTGCTTCAAAAAACCGTTCTGATTTAGTGACCCTCCCTGAATGTATTTTGTACGAAATTCAATTAAACAGGAAAAAGTACTTCTTCGCCGTAATTTATAGAAGTCCAAGTCAGGGCCCGGAGGAGTTTGATAACTTCACAACAAACTTTGAGTTGATGCTATCGAAAATGCATGCTGAAAATCCATTCTGCGTTATCATTACCGGTGATTTCAACTGTAGATCAGCTCAGTGGTGGGAAAATGATATCGAAAATAATGAAGGCAAACTGTTTGAGCCACTAGCGTCTGACAATGGTCTTCATCAGTTGATATCAGAACCAACCCATTTGATGGGCGATTCCAAGTCCTGTATTGATTTGATATTCACTGATCAACCTAACCTCATTATTGAGTCAGGTGTTCATCCGTCATTACATGAGCAGTGCCACCATCAAATTGTTTACGGTAAATTATCTGTTTCAAACATAGCACTACCTCCATACACCCGTAAGATTTGGTACTACGACAAGGCTGACTTTGTAGCCATTAGGAAAAGCATTGAAATGTTTGCCTGGCACGAACATCTCGATAACATAACATGCCCTAATGAACAGGTAAAACTACTCAATGAAGTCCTTTTGAATATTTATTCTAATTTCATTCCTAATAAGGTCAAAACAATTAGGCCTCGCCAAGCACCCTGGATAACGCAAGCCGTCAAAAATTTTCTTAGTAAAAGAATCGTGCATATAAAAGTTTCGTGAGGAGTGGCCGGCCAGTCGACAAGCTCGAAGGTATACAGAAGATGATATCTGAAGGCGCAAGGCTGATTGAGGAAGCTAAGCGGAATTACTTCCTTAAGGCTGGGACAACCTTAGCTAATCCTGGGACAAGTAGCAAAACCTATTGGACTTTAATAAACACTGTTCCAAACAAAGCTAAGATTCCCTTGATACCACCTCTTCTTGAAAATGGGTTGTTTGTAACGGATTTTACCGAAAAGGCACAGTAAATACAATTACAATTTCATACTTCAATGCTCGACCATTGACACAGGTAGTGAAATTCCACAAGATATTCCAGTAACTACGACTCAAATAAGTGATTTTTTCATCTCCGAGGAGAAGATGCTAAACATCATAAAATCCCTTAATCCCAATAAAGCACATGGTTGGGATGAAATATATGTGAGGATGATAAAGTTAAGCGATGTTGCTTTGGTTCTTCCACTTAAAATAATTGTCATAAATTGTTTGAGGCGTGGTTTATTTCCCGGAATATGGAAATATGCAAATGTAGTGCCGGTTCATAAGAAAAACGAGAAAAATGTGAAGGGGAATTACCGTCCTATTTCTCTTTTACCAATTTTTGGGAAAATACTTGAAAAACTCATATATGATTCTCTTTACTCACATCTTGTATCACATGAACTACTCAACCCAAATCAATCAGGTTTTCGCCAAGGAGACTCAACAATCAACCAGTTACTCTCAGTAACACATACGATATTCAAAGCTTTCGACTGTAATTCTCCTCTTGATGTTCGCTCAGTTTATCTTGACATTTCTAAGGCATTTGATAGGGTATGGCACGACGGTCTAATTTATACACTAAAACTATGTGGTGTCTCAGGAGAAATTCTTTCTTTAATCCAAAGTTTTCTTAAGGATCGAAAGCAGAGGACTGTATTGAATGGACAGAGTTCAAATTGGGGAGATATTTCGGCAGGGGTTCCCCAGGGCTCTATTCTAGGACCTTTGTTTTTCCTTGTGTACATAAATGATCTAGCTGTAGGCTTGAAGTGCAATGTTAAACTATTTGCTGATGATACATCATTGTTCATAGTGGTAGAAGATTCAAATTCAGCAGCCAGTGATATGAACCATGACTTGGACTTGATAAGTCAGTGGGCTCACGCTTGGAGAATGTCATTTAATCCTGACCCGCAAAACAAGCTGTTGAATTGACATTTTCAAGGAAGAAAATTGAAATTGACCATCCAGTGATCCTTTTTAACGACATACCTGTTAAAAAAGTAAACGAACATAAACATTTAGGACTTATCCTGGACTCAAAGCTATCTTTCTCAGCTCATATCAAATCAGCTATCTCTAAAACAAGAAAGGGCATTTGTTTGCTGAAATATCTCTCCAAATATCTGCCCAGGGATACCCTAAACGAATTATATAAGCTTTATGTTCGACCCCACCTGGATTATGGTGATGTTATTTACGATATTCCTGGTAAAGTGTGTGAATTCAGTCAAAACATCATCTTACCAAATTTAATGGAAAAGCTAGAGTCTGTTCAGTATTCTGCTGCTTTGGCGGTAACCGGAACATGGAGGGGAACATCTCGTGAGAAGCTGTACACAGAGCTTGGATGGGAGTCACTGAGTTCCAGAAGATGGAGTAGACGCCTTACCTTGTTCTACAAGTTTGTAAATAACCTTAGTCCTGAGTATACAGTAGATCCAATTCCCCCTCTTCATCAGATTAAAGGCAAGGACAGAAAACTTCAAGTCTTCCTTTTATCCTAATTGTTTATCTGAATGGAATAAGCTTGAGCCTGAATTGAGACTTGCACCTTCTATTGCTGTTTTTAAAAAAAAGCTCCTTTCAATAATTCGCCCCCCTGCAAAATCTGTCTTTGGAATTCACGATCCAAAGGGTTTATCCTACCTTACTCAACTTAGGGTTGGTCTCAGCAAGTTAAATTTCCACAAATTCGAGCATAATTTCAGGGATGCCATAAACCCGATGTGCCCAACAAGCGATGGTATTGAGAACGTGGAGCACTTTTTGTTGCTCTGCCCTTCTTTTGATGCTCAACGCCGAGATCTTCTCGCTGGAATTGTTGAATTATTACGACAATCTGTACAAATCACCAATCTTTCAAATGATGCTTTGGTGCAACTTTTATTATATGGTGATCAAGACCTTTCTTATGACTTGAACAGAGATATACTCGAACTAACTTTGCATTTCATTCACGAAACTGGTCGGTTTGACTAAGATCTTCCAAACCTCAGTCATGCACAAAGCAGCCACCAAGTCTCTTTACGTAAATGTTTCCTTTTCTTTGTAAATTCTGTTTCACATCAGATGACAGGCATTTGATTTACCTTAAATAACTAGAACGAGTTGTGCTCGCATTGATCGCAACCCTGACCTGACATCTGATGTGGGATGGAATCTAGTATAGTATCCAGTAGTTTTTAAATCGTTCGTAGTGTAGTTGTATTTAGTTTAACGTTGCGTGTCATTTCATATTGGCCATGGGGTAGTCATAGTCTTTCGCTCCCCATGGTATCGTCCCTGTAGTGTAGTATAGTAATCAGGAACGTATAGTAGAATGTAAGATTATATTGTAATATTTTAATATGAATAAAAAAAAAATAAAAAAGATAATGTGGTATATCTTTGCATATACCATTTCATCTGCATGAACAAAAATATGAGATTTGTCAAGTTCTCTCATCATTTCCAAGAGAGAATCGAGGTATTCCTTGTATACTGGATAGTCAGGCGTCTCAGGAGTCATCGGCAAGTACTCAAGAGTGCATTCCTTTGTTTCTGAAGCTGTGACCGCACGCTTGAAAGCGGTCCACTAACCAAGTAAAGGTAGTTCTTCTTCTTCGATTTTGAGAGGAAGGGATCCGGCCAGAGACCACGTAAAATCTTTCTTGAACCGCTCATCTAGTAGCACATTGTCTTTGCATGATTGGTGGTAATGCTAAATTTTGCCTCACAAATCAGAATCTACTTACTTGTGGAACGCCATTTTGAAAATGACGACGTCATCGCTAAAAACTGCTGAAACCATTAAAATGCATGTATGTATACATCATTCGAAAGCTCTCATCCAGGCAAGCTCGAATCTGGTTTTTATATTGAAATCAGACGTATACTTGAGGAGTTAGAATGATTTTTAATCTTGAAAACGTAACTTTTTTGACGTCATTGGTCATGTGACTTCGGAAAACTTTTGAAAATGTTGTAAGTGCTTAAATTATTCTTTATACCATATAATTTCATATTCAGCCGAGAAAACAAAGGTTAGGCAATGCGGTCGATGGTTTAGAGGAATTCCCTGCCTTAGTTTTGCCGGCCTGCTCTTGTCATCCTGAAATAGTGCTGGTAGGTCACTTAAGAAGATGTTGAACAGATTTGGGCTTAAGATGCACCCTTGCTTTACCCCACTATTCACATCAAAGAATGATGTACGTTTATCACCTACATGAACGCAAGTTTGATCCTTCCTATATATGCTCTCTATAACTTTAAATATCTTGCCCCTAATTCCAAATCTATGCAATTTTTCAGCAGACATGTTTGCCTCAGCCTTCTTCAGTGCAAAAGGAAGATCATTTATATAAAGCAGAAAAAGAAGTGGTCACAAACGGATCTCACCATTACAATTCGCAGGATATGCTGATGACATAGCACTTGTTAGCCGTTTTGAAAGCGTATTAAAAGAGAGTTAGATGTATGAAAACACGGGCAGTAAACTGTGCATTCTGCCAGATAAATGTGCCATTCTCTATGAACGTCGTTCTGGAAACAGGTGGTATAAAGCGAAAGGAGATAAACCACCAGATATTAAAATTTATGGAGAAACGATAAAGGTAAATGGCCGACATGAGCCATTTACATATCTTGGGAAACCACTAACAATAGCTGGAGAAGATGAAAATCAGGTCCCAAATATGCTGAGAGATTGCTCAGAAATCCTTGAAAATATCACTGCTTGTTCACTACCACTTGCCCTAAAGATTGATGCACTAGGAACAATGGGTTTATCAAAGATAGAACATAATTTCAGTAATACATCTATTACTGAGGAACAGCTCCAAGAGTTTGATAAAGTTCTTATTTCATGCCGGAGAAAGATTTTCAACCTGAATAACATTACTACTCTACTACAAGCACAATGTTTATAAAGAAACGGCATGGAGGACTAGGGATTAGGAAACCATCTACTATCTACAGAGCAGCAAGGATAAACTTTCTGATCAAAATACTTAACCACCCTGATAATAATTTTCAATTCATTGCACGTAATTCACTTATCCTTGAATTGAAGAAGCGGGGGATTCCGAGATCAGAAGCAACTGACAACTTTCTTGGTTATGCAGTAAAATAAAATGGAATGTTAGAAACACACATAAAGGGAGGGTTTGGTCTTTGGTGTACAATCAGATTGGCCACATCTTTTCCACTTGGTCAAGAAGATAAGTGCTGATCTGAAATGGAAAACAAATACCGAGGATTTACATTCGGCAGGAAAAGCTCAGTTGATATTGAAATCAGATAATAATGAAACCAGAGTCTCACAGAACAATAGAATACAGAAAGAAATAATTGGAGACCAACTCAGCAAGGATTTAAAGAATCTAGAAGAACTTCCAATGCAAGGTTGACTAGTAGATAACAAAAGTGCAGATAATTTGATGTCACAGAATATTTTTCGACATTACAAGCTTGCGGATGAATTGATTCACTTTTGGTACAAGGCAAGACATAATGTCCTTCCATGTTACTACACCTTATCCTTATGGTATACAAATCAGCCAGCTACTTGCGCGCTTGATGGGTACCATATTTGATTTGGTAGAGCAGAACAGAAAAGACTCGTTAGTTTTTACTTGAAAGGTCTTTTTCTATTTGGACACATTAAACGAACAGCATATTCTAGAGCTCTCAAAGTTTAATAAGTAAAACTATATCGATGTATCACTTGCCACAATAGATATTTACAAGTTTTATAATATAAAAATAGATATAATATGATATTTAATGTTAAAAACGTAAAGATAAACACCCCTATTTACAGAGGCAGGGATAGCATTAAAAGGTCAAGCTGACCTTATTTCCATAAGGGTCCCTTAGAGGTGCTGTATAACGGAAATACAAAAAACAAGGAAAATACAGAGCTGTATGTGTGTTTTCATTACCAAAACGGTCCTCAGAAGAAGATATATATTTCATCTTCCTCTATCTGTATATTTTGGAAAAAGTTCTCTTTTAACTTATGTTTGAATGAATTAATATTCAATATTGTTTGTTGATTTCAACGCAGATGGAAGACTATTCCATGTTTTGGGCCCTAGATAAGACAGGCATTTTTGTCCAGCATTACTTTTGCGGAATGGAAATTCCAATTGGAACTTGGACCTTCGCGTTGTTAGGCCCTGGTTGACTGGACTGTACGCCAGAGCAGTTCCTTTGAAAAATTTAATTATTTTGACGCAGACACATTGATCAATCCTGTTCTTTGTGATGAGCCAGTTTATAGCCTTGAATTCTGTGACCCCACTATTTGCTGTGTTTTTTAAATTCAGGTAAAAAACGAATGCATTTGTGTTGTGCCGACTGGATTATCTTGGACAGCCTCTCATTCAACTCTGGGTACCATACGAAGTACATGCATAATCAAAATGAGGTTGAATAAGAGCATTGGAGAGCAACCTGCAAAGGGACTTATCCAGGTAGTTTTGCTTCATGTACAGATAATTTAGCTTGCCATTTATATTTTTAAGCATTTTTGTTGCCATTGATTCCCCAGAAAGACTTTCATCTGGAACATATCCCAGATATGTGACCATTGAATGTTGTTTAGTCTTTATATTGCACCTCCTGATGTCGAACTTCTTCAGGTTCTTGCATTGTTTCGACTTAAGAGAATAGATTTAGTTTTGTCCTCTCCAAAATGAATGCTTAGTTTGTTTTCTACAAACCAATCACAGAGAGAATTGAAATTTCTATACAAGTTGCTCTCTATTTGCTCAATGTTTTTGTCTCTAAAAATTAAGCAAGAATCATCTGCATATAGAAGCAGGTCACACTCAACCACTCATACCATGTCATTCACGTAAAGAAGGAAAATGAGTGGACTAAGAATTGACCCCTGAGGGACCCTGCAAGACAGATTACCATGATTTGAGTATTCCTTTCCAATGTTGACAGTAAATGATCAATCCTGAAGGTAAGATTTAAACCACAAAATGGCAGATTTACTAAAGCCTAGGTATGTCATTTTATCCAGGAAAATGTTATGGCCAATCAAGATCATGCCTGTAAACATCCCAGCTTTCAAATCCTGGAAGGATCTTATCACTCAAGTAAGATAAGTAAGTATCCGTTGAGTGATGAGCACGAAAACTAGATTGGTATCTATACAATATTTCTTTTCATCAAGGTACTTTTGTACTTGACCATGGATGATTTTCTCAATAATTTTCGAGAGTTGCGGAAGCAAAGAAATTTTTCTATAGTTTTTGGGATCTTCTTTCGATCCAGGCACCCACAATTTAGTTATTTTTGACCTCATGCTTGTCCCCTATTTCTCTGAGAAGGGGTATAAATTCAAATCCTATCTGGGACATAGAATTCGAAAATAGGGGTCATATTTTGGAAAACTATTCAGAGATTCCCAGGAATAGGCTACCAAATTCATCACTAATCATCTATCACCAAGAAGGTAAATTTTAAGCATAACTGTAACAGTGTACCGGAATAATTTCAGCACTTTCAACCTGCATAATTTGAATTTAGATCACTGAATGTATGGAAAAGAAGTTACTGTCTTTGAGGAATTTCCCTGCAATTTTATCCAAACCTGTTGCTTTTGAGGGGGTTTAGTTCTTCTAAGAGTTTGAGGACGTTTTCAGAGGATGTGGGAAGCAGTGAAAATGATTCAGAAAGATTCATGTGTTGGTAGTACTTTCGCACATTTTCTAGTCTATGTGGGGATGGTTTAAGTTTCTTAACTAAATCTGAAGCTATATTGGAAAAAAGACCTTAAAAATTTCGGCATTGGTTTTATCTTCGAAAGGTGGTTTGCCCTTATCATTTAAAGACAAATGACGGAGATATAAGGTGACTTAAATCAGGGGCCTGGGCAATCTAAATATAACCTATTGAATTCCATTGTATTTGATGATATCGAGAGATTAACAAATCAATTAAACAAATGAAAGCACTAAGCCATCTTTTGTTCTATTTTTAAAAGGCGCTATATATCCGTCATTTGTCTTTAAGCAAATTTTTATTAAGGGCGAGTTGTTTCCTGATGACAATCAGAGAGATTTTAGACACTTCCATAAATCTTTAGGTTTCCTATATTCTCATTTAGTTCTCCAACGATAAAAGGATTTTTTCTTCTTTTTGATTAAATTTTGGACATGATTGTGCGCTTTCTTGAAATTTACATAATGAACGTGAATTTTAGATGACCTAAATTTTGCAAAAATCTGTCAGGGATACAAACGGGACTCATCGTCAAGTCTAAGCACGAATACAAAAAAGTGACGGATACGAATAGAGACAAGAAAATTAGTAAATTGTTTGCTACTCTATTTTAGATAATTTGGTGTCAGAAGGGATTTTGGGCTCTATTCCAAACTTTATGACGGTGTTTTGTTTCAATATATTTGAAACCTTATGCAATTTTGCATATATGATTCAAAGACTAGTCAAAATTTTGTCCGAATATTTGTTTGTCCGAAATACCAAAATTGTGTCCGAAAATATTTTCGCCGAAGTTTATTGTCTGAAAATTAAACATTATGAGTTCGTGTTGAGCAAGGCTACAAGGGACTCATAGTAATCAGTCTACAGGGCCGCAAATGATGAAATGAAACGAGCAGCATGGCGGATTCATCAGTCACCGAAAAAATAGCTGTTGACACCTCCGAAAAGGTCACAATGAAGAAGAAGAACAAATCTGAAAGATCAAGAACTCACAAAGGCAATCTAGCAGTAGAGATATCAAAGCAGAATGATTTCGAAGAAAAAGTTAAAACTCAAGATTCGGAGGTAGGCCTCTTCTCGGAACGCGTATACTTTTAGGCGAGTATCACAATAGCTGGTTAGGCCTAGGCCTAGTGGCAGTGGCGTATAGACCAGGGCCCGGTTGTTCAAAACTGGTATTAGGCTAATGCTAGATTAGGACTATGCAAATGACTACAGAATTATGTTTTTAATCCAAGATTACCACTAATCATGGTTTGAACAACCTGGCCCAGGTTATACTGGTTATACAGGGTGTCCCAAAAACATGTGCGCCGTTTGAATGGCTGCTGTGGAGGAGCCATAAATCTAAGTTTCCTGTTTTTCAGATTTGTGATTGGCACCGAGTTTGTGTAAATCTGACAAGTGGTTGCTGATTTATAACTGGCATTGGGAAAGAAAGTCACAATCATTGGTCCAGGTTGGAAAACATGTTTGATTTGGCCTACGTGTAGTAGCAAGTGAAATAAATTTGAAGGTGCGAGCTGCGAGTAGACTTCAAAAAGCTGGGAGAGAAGCAAAATTAACAATAGGTCTTTTGTTCTCGCATGTGAGAACCAGTTATTGTAGCTGCGAGCAGCGACGTAGACAGATTTTCATAGCTGCAAGTGAATGCAAGTTTTCCAACCTGGTCACTGGTTGCTTCAAAACCAGAGGATTTTATCTCCATACTTAATCTTATAACTTGAATTTTAACATTAAATGAACTTAAACTTTACAGTTATGCCAGGAAACGCATTTGGGAGTAATTAAAGGGGCATTCCTCAAAAATTAAATGCATGCAGAGATTCACTTTGTCATCCCGATCGAGAAACAGATTATGTCAGCCCTCGGAAATCGTTTTCCTTTCCTCGATCGCACTTCTCAAACGCGAAATATGGAAGGAAACATTTGACCAATTTTAATTTCAATACCCTACCATTTTATGCATCGTTCTCGGCGAACCAAGGTAGAATATTTTTGTTGTTGTCCGTCGGTTGGTCATCAGCGAGTTCTGATAGGCTCGGTGCGCATCGCTCGTTAAATTGAGTTTGAATGTCCTGTTGTATTCGTTCATTCGTATGTCCAGGGTCAACTACGCGAAAGAGAATTGATCAGCTTTACCGAGAATTCTCGTTTTCTGTCTCGGATTCAAATTCCAGGATATGGCTGAGTTCTCGGTCTCTATTTTGAAAAATACCTGTTTCGTTTTTGGCCGGTTTGAGCTTTATTCAAGTTGGAGAAACATTGGAAAATGTTTATAATGATAAGCATGTTCGTTTTAAAAGCAAACAACGCAGTTCACCGATATCCAGTTTTTTCCTGCGGAATGCGGAATGGAATGATTTTCTTGAAGAATATCGACCAAGCAGCATGCTGAACGCAATATTGTTGGTTTAAAACGACTTAATCACTTTTGAGAAGCAAAATATCTGAAGGATGCATGCCATGACCTGAAGGACTTGTGTTGCACATTTCCATTCCTAGCAACCCTTGATATGTTCAATATTCTTGGTTGTCACAAAATTCAACGTATGACTATCTGTCTCACTTATGAACATCATAAAACAGGGCTAGGTATGTTTTTTCAATCAGTTCCGTTCATTTTAACGCAATAGAGAATAATGAATCCTCTGGTTTTGAGGCAGCCAATAATTTTGACTTCTTGCTCCATAAATCAGCAACTAGTGATCGGATTTACTCAAACTCGGTGTCAATCTTTAATTTGAAGTCTCTTCTGTCAAGAATCTTAAAAACAGAAAAATTGCAGACAAACTTTTTTCCGGGTTTCAGGTCTCGGGTTCAAGGTTTCGGGTTTAAGGTTTCGGGTTAAAGGTTTCAATTTGTATGTACTATTTTTGCCAGGGAATGCTCCAATGATAAAAATAAACATTGAAAATTGGCAGCTTTTTTTTTTATATTCTCATAAAATTTGCAATAACAAACAATTACAACATTACAAAACAACGGCGAAGGGAGCATGGAAATACACAACAACCCTAAAACCTACACTTAACATATCGACAAATATTGCAAAACTACGAAAATGACTACAGTGGTGTCGCCCATTATGTCCATGTTGTCGCAAATTTGGATTTGTCCTCAAAAAGTATAATCAGAATGCCAACTAGCTAGTATACTTGCTAATCGGCCGTAATGGGCGACCGGGCATAACAGACGATGCCACACTAAACATGAAGGAGGAAAGGTTTACACGAGAGAGTTAGAGCATAAGCATCAGATCCCCAAAAAGACCACACAAAACTGCGCAATCCCCCCAAAGACCCAACGCCCATGCTGGTTTTAGCAATTTATTGGAAGCGTTCTGAGGCCTTAATATATTTCAGTGTCGCCTCAAGAATTTTTGTATTTGAATCAAAAGGTACTTGTCCGTGGCCATAAAGGAGTATTTGCAATAGTTCTTGATTTGAAAAGTTTGTTAGGCTGTGAGGCCGCAATATTGCATTAACGCTGTCGAGAAGATCATGTCTGTGCATATCATTAGCATGGCAGAGCAGCAAGAAGTGCTCCATATCCTCAATACCATCATTTATTGGGCACAAAGGATTTAAAGTATCCCTAAAATTATGTTTGAATTTGTGAAAACTTAACTTACTGAGCCTAACACGTAGCTGTGTTAAAACAGATAAAAGTTTTGGGTCGTGGATGCCGTAGACTGGTTTAGAGGGCGGAAGGATGAGACCTAAAAGTTGCTTTTTGAACACATTCACTGAGCAGGATTGTTGAATTTCAGGGTCAAGTTTTTCCCATTCCGACAAACAGTTTGGGTAGAAACTTGATTTAAATCTCTCTGTTCTCGCATGTATTTGACCAGTTGCTGCTCGCCTGCAAAGGTTGTAGTTTGATTCCTGTCGTTCAGGCACAGGACCTCTTATGTAATCTGGAGTTAAATGGTTGATAATCTTATAAAAGAGAACAAGACGTCTACTCCATCGACGGAGGTTGAGAGACTCCCAGCCATGAGCCAAGCTCGTCATATATTTTTTCACGAGATGTGCCCTTCCACGCACCAGTTACTGCTAACGCTGCAGAGTATTGAACAGCTTCAAGTTTTTCCATTTGATTTGTTAATTTAACAGTATGACTAAAATCACATATTTTATGCGGGATGTGATATATGACGTCACCATAATCCGAGTGCGGTCTGACATACAGCTTGTACATTTCGTTGAGGGTGTGTCGCGGTAAGTATTTTGAGAGGAATCTCAACATCCCTATTCCTTGTCTCGACTTAGAAATAACTGACTTGATGTGGCTAGAAAATGACAATTTAGAGTCTAGTATGATTCCAAGGTGCTTTTGCCCCTGAACGCTCGTTACATGAACTCCATTAAAAACAAGGGGAGGGTGATTCACTGGAATTCTCTTTGTTGAAAAGGTCACCTCTACTGCTTGCTTATTGGGGTCAGGATTAAAGGACATCCGCCACTTGTGCGCCCAAAGCTTGATAAGATTCAGATCATGGTTCATATCAAGGGCAGCTGTATGTGGATTGTGAACAACTGTGAAGATTGATGTATCATCGGCAAATAGTTTCACATTGCATTTTAAGCCATCTGTCAAATCATTGATATAAATTAGAAAGAAAAGAGGACCAAGGATGGAACCCTGGGGAACACCAGCTGAGATAGAGCCCCACGCAGACGTTTTATCATTCAAAACAGTACGCTGTTTTCTATCACTGAGAAAGCTTTGCAATAATATCAATAGTTTACCAGAGACACCACACTGACGCAGTTTGTAAATAAGACCCTGATGCCAGACTCTGTCAAAGGCCTTCGAAATGTCGAGATAAACCGAACGTACTTCAAGTGTTGGATTGCAGTCAAATGCTGTAAATATGGAATTGCCAATTGACAGTAACTGATTAACAGTTGAGTCTCCTGGGCGAAATCCTGATTGATTTGGGTTTAATAAACCGTTTCCGTTCAGGTGCTGATAAAGAGAGTCAAAGATAAGTTTTTTTAGAAGTTTGCCAAAAATGGGAAGAAGAGAAATGGGTCGATAGTTATTCTTAAGATTCTTACTGTTCTTCTTATGGATGGAAACTACAGTGGCTTGTTTCCAGACTTCAGGGAAAACACCTTGGGTCATACACGACTCAAATATTAATCTAAGGGGTAGAAGGAGTGCATCATCGCATATCTTTATCATTCGCACGGAGATATCGTCCCAGCCATGATCTTTGTTTGGATTCAATGATCGAATGATATTCAAGATCCTCTCATCAGAAATGGAAAAGTCAGTAAGTAGTGGAGTATTGGGTACTACTGTCGGAGGAAGTTCGCTACCAGTATCGATTGTGGTGCACTGCTGTATAAAATAATCATTGAAAATTTCTGCCTTTGCAGTAAAATCCAGCACAAATATGTCGTTTTCTAATCAGTGGCGGCTGGCAGCGGTACTAGCGGTACCAGTCTAGTACCACTTTATTTTGAAAGCTTGAAATATATTTTAATGGTCTCATTTTCTAACATTTCAAAAATAGAAACAAATTGAATTGACCGTGAAAACAAACAGAAGGAAGAGTGGCAGAGCACTCTAGAGCCAATATCTCACCAATGACCCTCCCTCGTCTTAATCCTTGTTGAATGAGCAGTATTGAATAAGTCCTTTATGTACTCCACGGTACCAGACATCGTTCATCCAGTACTGCAGAAAGCAGTCCTATTGTGGTTTGTGACTCGTCATGACGTAAAACTCTTTGTGTATCCATAAGTCCAACAATGGTAAATTCGTTCGCAGTACTAGATTCCTAATTCTGGTAATGCTGCATGGCCGCCAAAATAACACATCCACACAAGATTATGAAATCGACCCCCATTGACCCCGCATTTTTTTCAGCAGTATCAAATCACAATGGTCAAACTTTGCTGTTTTATTGAATGATACTGAGGTATTCGAAAGTACGTCAAAAGCTTTTAGGCCTGTTTTCAATTTAGCTGTCTAGGATTCTGCAGAAAAGTGTCGCAGGAATTGGCTACCATTTTTCCTGGATACGTGGCGAAGACTTAGATTCTTCTTCATTAGCTGAAGAGAAAAGCAACAATTGGCAGCTGTTTACCTACTCCCATACATTCCTGGTGCAAGTGGAACCATTCAAATCGTTCTACATGTAAACATGCAATTTTGTGCACACCACAAATGGAACAAGAAACCCCCGAAGAAACACACGTTACTAGAATTTCATTTCTGGTACTTCCGTGAACAGCGGCTAACCAGTGGTGGACTGGGTGCCGCAAGTGATTAACTTTCTAAATGTATTGCTCACGTGCCTCTTAAGTGGCCGCAGCCAATGATCGACATGACTCACTTGCATTTCGGTGGAACGGTCTTTGCCTAGCAATGCAACAGCCAGCACCGTTTGAAAAGATTTTCAGAAAATGAATTCATTAAAAGTAAGTAGCATGGTTTGCAAAAAAGAAGTATTCTATAATGTCCAGATAAATAGCGTTTTGTAGTTTCATCATAAAATTTTATGCTTTCTCTACTATGTTTGAGTTAAAAAATCTCCCTACACCACTTTCTCAAACATCTATTGGGGAAAGCATTTAGCTTGCAATTTAGAGACAATCCATGACGATATTTGCTTTAAAATGCAAATCTCCCCAGGGGCTTCGCCCCTGGACCCCAATGGGGGGCTCACAGCGCCCCCCATACCCCCAGCTGGTCATGAGACAAAAATTTTTTCGCTTCGCTCACAAATTTTTGTTTAACTAGTACCATCTTATTTTTCGTGCCAGCCGCCACTGTTTCTAATAGAGGGGGGATTATGGGTATTTTAGCTTTGTTCAAGATTTTATTTATCAAGGACCAATAAAGCTTTTTACCTGTTTCGGGGTTCGAGAGGGTTCTACCTATTTTCGTAAAGTACTTGTCCTTAGCATCCTAAATCTTGGATCCCTGAGATATCATGTTGGTAATTGCCTCCAGCCTGCCCTCTGGCTGACCATTCCTGATGAATGTCTTATATGCCCTATTCTTTTTTTTGATGAAGTTCTTAATTGACTGTGTCATCCAAGGTGCCTGGCGAGACCTAAGTGTGATTATCTTGTTCGGTATAAAATTTGAAAAGATATTGAGCAAGGTTTCATTCAGATATTTAACTTGCAAATTAGGGCATACGATATCTGATAAAGTATCTTTCCAAGCAAACATTTCAATCCTTTTTGTGATTGCAGTTGTATTTGCAGGGTCATAAAACAAAATTTTGCGTCTATACGGGGGTGGAGACAAATTTCTTACACTTAATTTACCATAGACAATCTGGTGATGACAGTTCTCATGCAAAGAGGGGTGAACACCAGATTCAAGGAAAAGATTTGGCTGATCAGTGAAAATAACATCGATGCAAGATCTTGAGTTACCTATAAAGTGCGTTGGTTCGTTGATTAATTGATGGAGGCCAAGGTCAGAAGTAAATGGTTCGAAAATTTTGCCCTCATCATTTTCGATGTAATTTTCCCACCAGTTTGTACAACGGCAGTTAAAATCACCAGTTATAATAACACAGTAAGGATTTTCGCCAGACATCTTGGACAACATGAGCTCGAAATTATTCATGAAATCCTGAAATTCAGTTCGGCTCTGGCTGGGACTCCGGTAGAGGATAGTAAAGAAATATTTTTTCTTATCAAGCTGAACTTCGCACACAATACATTCAGGGAGGGTCACTAGGTCTGGCCGACTTGTTACAGGAAACGAATCTTTGACGGAGAGCCCTACACCTCCTCGTTTTATATTGTTTGGGTGGTTGCTTTTAAGAAATGAGTAACCCGTGAGATCTAATCTGCTTCCTTCCACAGTGCTATCAAGGTGGGTCTCAACAATGCCTATCAGATCATAATTATAAACTGAGTTATACGCTTCGATATGGGAGACGCGTTTAAAATTTTGTGCGCAGATGCTATTTAGGTTCCAAGAACAAAAGTTGAAGGTGCTATGTTCTGGACCAGGATTTGTCTCAATATCGCCACTTATCAGAATTGTCCTATAAGTTGTCCATTGCAAGTGAAGCGTATGACATATTAAACATATTGCATAAAAGTAGGCATATCTAACAGCTAGGTGTTTCAAAGTGCGGCTATTGCAAGAATGAAGGCAGAAAACAGGAAAGCGTTTAATTAGCTCAGATAGTATGTAAATTACAGCTTTTGCATGCGAATACAACCGAGCCAAAAACGTGCAAGAAGCAAATGTTTGGATAAAACGAAAGATGTGCTGCGATCTGGACGATCATGGCAGTTGGTAAGACAGGAATTGAAATTGCAACAAACGTGCAACAGAACAGGTATAACTTGAAGATCACAAGAAATATTGAAAAGGGATGTACTTCGTGGTGAATATTTGCCTTGGTAATGAACGGAAACCGGGACGCTATTGCTGCTCTCCATTGATTTACATCAACCGGCATCACAGAACTTTAATCCCCTCGACAGAGAAACATTGTGACCTCGTAAGACCAAGATTCTAAATGCGAGTTTGCTTTTCCTCTCTCATGTAAACAAATACTTTAACAACATTAAACTAAAAATGAACTGCAAATGCAACAATGAATAATGCTGAATAATTAGTAACACAAATATCCTCAAGGGGCACTCAAACCATACTTCTAGAGGTTGAAAACAATTCATTGGACAAAGACAAGACGATCAGAAATTTGCCACTGTAGGCCTTGTAATGAAGGACCATCTGGGAATTCTAAAGGTTGATTTGTGGATGAGTAACAAGTAATCAAAGTAGAGTAGCATCCTCCAGGGGGGGAAGAAAATAAGTCCTCGCTCAAAAAACAACAACAGCATCCTCTGGAAAGGAGTAAGCAAGACCTTGCTTCAAACTGGTGACTTTAAATAAAGAAGTGTTTCAAACTCCAAATTTGATAGCCTGGGACCCCCTTGAAAATAAAACAATCCAGCATTGCATTTAGATTTGGCCAGCTGGCTAACTTTTGAATTAAACAATACTCAATTATAAAAACAAAGCAAGCAAGACTGCCCTGATTGCCAAGAGAACCCCGAGGCTAAAGTGAAAAATTTACGTCACAAATATGGAATATTTTGGGGGGCCTGGTCGAAAATGTATTTTTTACAACATTGTATTTTAGATAAGGAAAATCTTTTAAAAGGGGGAAAGGAAATTTAAGTTTAAATGGTTTGTTCAGTTAAACATAGTGGGGCCTTGATACAAAAAAAAAAAAGGAAAGAAATTTGTTTCAACGTTGGGAAATAAAGTTTCTCTAATTTTCAACTAGTTTAAAATCAACCATTTGTTTCACGAAAGAAAAATACGACACCAAGGGACATACATCAGTCCTTACAGCAGCTGCTCCAACTCTCTTTCTGTTGAGAAGAACTTGAGTGAATCATCTGTGAGCTTTACACCCAAACGACAGTTTATGTCAACAAAGGCATACTGTATCCCAGGATGAGACTTGACTCTTTCACGAGCTGCTGACAACAATTTTGCCCTCGTTGGGGTTAAATCTAATAAAATGTTTATGTTGTCCAGTTTCTTTCTCGCTTTATAAACCACCACTCTCTTTTTTTTACCAAGATCGACACTTTACAATGACAGCTTGCCGTTTTTGACCATCATCATTCCGTTTTTACCCTGCCAATCCTGTGCGCTCGATCAATGCAGTCGTCAGGCACGGTCACTTCCAAATCCTTGAACACTTTTTTAACTTTCGTCAAACAGTTTTTTGAAGTCTCGTCATCGTTTTTTGGCAGTGGCACACCGAAAATACGCAGACAAGGCCTTCGGCTGTACTGTTCAGCATTTTCTAAGCGGTTCTCCATCTCATTTAAATGCGCTTCATAAATCGAAAGTTTACCTTCCAGCTCTTCGACTCTGTCCACCAACGGCTTTGTTATTTGCTCAATCTCGGATGCAAAGGAAATCTTCAAATTTTTCTCTAGATCTGCTATAAGTACTGAAATATGATCATTTGATACAAGACCAGCTTTCGTAATCGCCAATTCGACAGCTTTTTGAATTTGCTCATCCATCACGTGTGTTGGTCTCGTAACACCAGGCGTAGATTTAGGCCAAGCGACCAACTGGAACTAAAACGTCAAGTTTCCTTCCTTTCACAGCTTTCTGCCACCAAATTAATATTCCAAGTCAACTTGCTGCTATTTACTTTAGTTTCAAACCCATTTATAGCTTTATAGTTATCACTAGCCCATTACAGCACTACAAAAGCAAGAGCTCAAATTTCCATGACTAGTCCTCAACACGTGCGGAGGAAAAAAAAATTGGCAGCTCTAGAAAAGTACACCCACCTCGTTTTCTTACCATTTAACATCAAGTAATAAACTATAAGAACAAAACAAAAAATAGTCTTCTTTGCAATCGAACGTGAACTGAAACAATAA
Source organism: Aurelia coerulea (assembly GCA_039566865.1). NCBI lineage: Eukaryota > Metazoa > Cnidaria > Scyphozoa > Semaeostomeae > Ulmaridae > Aurelia > Aurelia coerulea. Next base: position 16,201,836 of record CM076944.1, read on the forward strand.
TAATACGGGAGACTTCACTATCGGAGCACACTGGTGTGTATGCGCCAGAATGATAAATGATTTATGATCAAAGAATTTTTCAGTTAACGCAAAACACCTTTTCCATAAAATAAACTACTGATGCAAATCCCTGTGTGACTGGATATTGGAGCCCCCCCCCAGGCATTAACATTTAACAAAACGAAGCAGCAAACTGCAATAGGCAGCAACAATAAACTTAATAGTACCAAAGCACTCTCCCAAAAAGTATCTGGCTGCAGTGAGATTAAGATGTTATGATGTTGCACCATCCCCAATATTGAGATCTCAAAATCAATTTTTCTGTCCATGTAACTTCTAAAGTGACATTGTTATTTTGCAGTCAACGAATCTACTTTTCAAGTTTCTTCAACACACCTTTAAATACAGTTATCATTACTACTAGAGAGGTTGGTAAACTGATTTCTCGTTGCTAGCGCCCACTCTCAAATAGGCCCCTCTTCTACATATTGTACAGCAGGGAACAAAATAATGTTTTGGTCAAACTCGCGAAATTGACTTCGGCTAGAGAAAATTAATTCGACTTATGTGGTCCAACTTTCCGACTTGTGCGAAGGTTAACGCCCTTACTTAAATTATTCTTAATTCCATTGCAACCCAAGTTTGTTCTCATCAAAAAGAGAACTTTTTGATTGCATCCATATTCTACGATAAAATCCAACTTGTACGGTACAATGTCATCACCTCACGGGACTCCAAAGGGATCCCATGAACGACTTATGGGACAGATATTTTTTGTTAATCATAAAGACCTTGCCTTCTGCGAGTCCGACGTATACGAGTATCACTGTAGCATCTACTCACTATTTGTGCCTGAGGCGTTAATTACAGGAAACATGGCAAACATAACATTGATGTCCTTAAAACTGATAAGAAAACATCATAAAATTGAAAAGTTCATTAAAGACTGGATAAACCGTAAGGCCCCGCATTTAAGAAACCATTTTCTCCCACCTCAGCCTAAAAGGTTTCTTATATCTATGATACTTTTCCTCTTTTGGGTGCTAAGGATGTCATAGAATGAATGAATTAGTAAAATATGTGCAGAAGACAATGTCAGGTTCCTTATTACTAACCATTTTCACTAATTAGAAGTCTAAAAATAGAAAATAATTCACTATAGAAATCTCAATTAGTCTATTCAATTGCTAATTGCTCTTAATTAGCAAGAGTTGCAAGTTGAAATTTTCTTACCTAAATATCTTTCTCTACTGTTATTTGCTACTTTTGGCTACAATTCTGCTACAATTCTCTTTTGACAAAGCTAATTGTCAAAAGAACAATTGGCGTAAGTTTCATTGTTATATCTCTTGTAGTTTTGAAGAAAAAGAGGAGGGGCGAAAAACGCCCCCCCCCCCCGGTCAAAAATATCAAAATTTCAACCCGGTCCAAATAGGGTTAAACCCGAAACGTTAAACCCGAAACCTTAAACCCGAAACCTTGAACCCGAAACCTTGAACCTGAGACCTGAACCCGAAACCCGGAAGAAAGTTCATCCGGAAAAATTGGATTTATGGCTGCTCTGCAGAAGCCACTCAAACAGCGCACATGTTTTTTTGGACACCCTGTACTCCAATCAAATTTCAACTGAAAAAGATGAGATTAATACTGCTTCATAAAATCAGTAATCTCCCTGATAGCCGACTCATAAAGCAAGTTTTCAAGGAGCAAAAATGATTGGACTTTCCAAAATGCTGGGGGGGGGGGGGGAAGAGGTTAAAGCAAGGTCTGATTTGGCTAAACCTACCCAACAAAACAGATGTTATAACTAAATCATCAAAATTGATGTGGGGAAAAGAAATCGAAAAGCGTCTAATTAACAAATTCAATGAAAAAGTGAATGATCTGCTGCTTAGCTGTAACAATAAACTTAGATACTTGACACATTTTACTGGCAAATTAAAGAGTTATCTTAGAAGGAAAATAGTTAAGAGATATTTTGCCACTGTGGGGATTCTTCCATATAGTAAAGGTACCTGGGGATGTGCCGCGACGAAGGGTATACTTTTTCGGACTTTTAGTCTAGCCAAGGGTATACTTTTTTTGCAATTTTGGCCTAGCAATGGTCTAGCCAAGGGTATCATTTTTGACAATATTGGTCTAGCCAACGGTCATGATATCATATTTGGTACAAATTTGACAATATTTGTCCAGGAAATGGTCAAAATTGGTCTAGCCAAGGGTACCATTTTCGTAAAATTGATCCAAAGAATGGCCAAATTGGTCTAGCCAAGGGTACCATTTTCGTAAAAATTAGTCTAGCCAACAGTACCATTTTGAATATGCTTGCGGCAGACCCCTACCCAAAATTTGGCCAAGAACCCCCCCCCTGTGTATTTTGCGCACTTACTTAAGCTATGTATGCAAACAATAAAAAATAACAGTGTATGTATGCGTTTATCTTGAAGCTTTGCTCAGGGTCCATCCATCAGTCTTCCATTATGTTCATCTGATTCACATCTTGCTTTCCGACCCCTCTTTTGTGAAACTCTAGCGATCCATCTCAAAAAAGCACACAGGGCCCATTTTGGTTGGGGGCCGTTAGTTCTTGAACTGAGGTGGCCCAAACTGCGTTACGCCACTGGTTAGTGTAAAACCGGACTTAAAAGTCTGAGTCGCTTGGTTGGACAGTACACAGGAAGCCCATATTACAGTTTATTCAATATTTGTTTATTAAAAAAGTAAAAAATATGTTCTCTTTGAAAAAAAAGAAAATACGAGAATAAGCTATTTTATGATTTCATCATGGACACAAGAAGGAAGAGACACGATACTGTTCAACGAAACAAACATTTTTCAAATCAGATTTGTGAGTCCAGAGATATAATTTTTTAATTTGGCCTTGGATGCCAAATTTTGTTACCTTACCATTTCCGGCCTAGTGATTGGGTCATCGATGAGACCATACAAAGTAGAACTGCTATATATCCTAAACGAAAAGGGCAATTTTCAAAAAAAAAATTAATTTGCAGATCTATATCTATGCTTTCCAAATATTGGTAAAATTTGTTTACTTAAAAATAGATACTATAAGAGGCAGATGCAAAAAACGGAAACTTTTCTGAGCACACTGAGGCCTTTCAATCTTATGTTATCATCAGAGTGTGACTAACTAAAACGATCAAGAAACTATATGTATATCCCGGGGGGGGGGGGGGGGGGGTACTTGACCAGGTTTTGGTCGGGGACGTGCCATCGAAGCTTCAAAAGCATACCCGTTCCTTGTACCAATTTTGCGAAAAAGTATACCCGACTTTATACCAATTTTGCGAAAAAGTATACCCGACCTTATACCAATTTTCCGAAAAAGTATACCAAAATCGTTCTTTAAACCAAAATTGCGAAAATCGATACCGTTCCTTATACCAAAATCCTGAAAATCGATACCGTTCCTTATACCAAAATCGTGAAAATCGATACCCTTCCCGATGGCACGTCCCCGTACCCAAAATATGTAAAGTACCCCCCCCGGGATGTATATAAATTGTAGTCTGACTATTTGACATTGGTATGTGTCAAAGATTAAATTTGATGTCCTGTGGCGAATTATGAAATCACGTTGAAATGATGAGCTATGAGTTTAGGGTGCCATGTCCAGCTTTGAAAAGCTTGCTTTCGTAGTGCAATAAAAGTTTAGGATCTGTAATTGTCATAAAAACAAAAACTTTGAAAAGGTTCTTTGAGCGAATTATTCGCCTTTCCGCATTCAAAAACGTGCTTTGGAAAATTGCATGACGATTTACCAGTTCTGCATTCGGAAATATGATTATTCATTCTGTTTCGTAAATTTATGGTTTGACCGATGTTAGTGGTACTATTAGTAGTTCCTTCGCAAGAATTGCAGGATAAGAAATACACGACGTTTATGCTATGGCATGAGATTTGGCGTTTGATTTGCAATGTTGTTCCATTTGCTGTTTTAAAAGAAGAAACCGGTTGGAGATATAGTCGGCAAAGTTTGCAGTTCTTTCTGTTGCATAAGATGATTCCTGGTGTTGGTACAACTACGGGATAGTGTTGAGAGATGAATTTTGCTTTGGTAAGAAGTGATGTAAGGTTTGGCGGCTGTTTCAAAGCTAAGATTGGTTTGGTGTTCTGGAATTTCTCTTTTGTCGATGGATCTGTAATGCCGTTGATTAATGTGGATACTGTTTTGATGGCGTGTGCGGATTAGTTTCTTTATAATATATATCGGTGGTAACGAATTTGCCCTCTCGTAAAATGATTTCGATGTCTAAGAAATTCAACGATTCGATGTTTTCTGCTTTCTTATTTCCAGTTTCCATCGTGAATTGTATGGCTGGGTGAAGTTCTTTTAGAGCTGATTTCATTAACGAGGGATCGATTGCTGTTGGTAAGGCTAAAAAGCCATCGTCCATATATCTAAAATAATTATTTTCTATGTATTTACAAAGTTCACCATCAAAGTATTTTGGTAAGACGAGCGGAAAAAGTCGTGTTTCTTCTAGGTACCCAACTAAGGTTTCTCCTGTTTACAATCCAAAAATCGAGTGCTTTTAATCCGAGTTCGTGTGGTATGCTCGTATAGTGACTTGTTACATCATACGAATAAAGGGAAGAATGTTCAGCGAATTCAGTTGGGGGGGACTCAGTTGGAATTTTACGTAAAAATCCCAGTCGTCTTTTACATAGGTTTTTAACGTTGTTGCCATTGGTTTTAATAATGTATCTAAAAATTCACGTAGTCGTTGCGTAGGGGAGGATGGTCCAGCTATAATGGGTCTGCTTTTTAAAGTAGAGGGTGGTTGCATTTCGATGAATTCTGCGTTCGATTGTGTTACTTTTTTCGATTATGTCTTTGCTTTTGTGAATCTTTGGTAACACGTACAGATGGCTTGTTTTCCAGTCGAAATTAGTTATAAAATCTTGTTCTTTGTCTGTTAAACAATCTTAAGGTTTTTTCATAACTTGTTTATCTGCATCTGAGATGACCTTCTAAGACTAATTGGTCTCGTTAAAAAGATTTTTCCATAAGCACGAAATTTCCCCCTTCATCTGCTTTTTTGATTATTATGTCTTTGTTATTTGTTAAATCTTCTAATGCTTGGCGCTCTTCTTGAGTTAGATTTTCTGGTGCTTTTATTTTCTCAGGTTGTAGTATTTCGGCTAATGTGCAAAGTTGTTGATTTCTTGATTATCTGTAAAGACTGGTCTGTTTGATTTGTTTCTATGAAGTGATTGATCATTTGATTCTCTTCCCCAGAAAACATCTCTTATTCAATTCTTCTAGTGAAGTCTTCGATGTCACTTTTAAGAGAAGACTTTGGTGGAGTTGTGTGTGTGTACTTGGGTCCTTTGGCTAATAATGAAATGTGTCTTCGTGCCAAGGAGAAGGACACAAGGTTGAGAAGTTTGGCTGATGGAAACGGGCTGGTGGCTGGTAGGGCTGGCTGTGGTAGATTTTTTGGTTCTGGTTCCAATGGGTGTTAGGCATAGAATTTCCTCCTTGTTGATTTTGTACTGAGTGGTTTCTTCTTTGATAGCTATTTGGTGGGTAATAAGGACGTTTCGGTTTTGTACTTTCTTCGTGTTCGGCAAGTGGTTTTGTCTTGTCCTTTTCAAAGAGCGCTTTTTCTTCAGCTATCTTTTTCTCCCATGTTTTCTTCACATTGCTTTCGTCGATATTTGCATTGTTTTGCCACTCCTGCTTTAAATCTTCACAAACATCTTTGTTTGGGTTTTTGGATTCGAAAAAAATATATATTTCTTCATCGATTTTTTTGATTCTTTCTTCGTCATTTTTTGCTCTTAGGGCCTGTTCATATGGAGAAAGTTTCCCCGGCATTTTCCCCGTGAAGCGGGATTCCCGTTCAACCGAGATCTCGCCTCATATAGCTTTCTCACATAAAACAGAACGAGCGTTCACATGAGAAAACATTTCCCCGGCTAGCCGAGATCTCGCCTGAACTCTACCGAGATCCCGCCTAGCCGAGGAAATATTTTCCCATATGAGCACATTTTCCCGGCTAGGCGGGGAAACTTCTTTTGTTTATCGTTAATCCTTTCGAATCCTTTGGCGTCAGAGACAAAGCGCTATTGTTTTAATTCCCCGGCTTGCCGGGGAAACTTCTCTCATATGAAAGGTCAAAGAATATTACCTTGGCTGAGCGAGTTTCCCGGTGAAACGGGAAAATGCCGGGGAAACTTTCTCCATATGAACAGGCCCTTAGAGAGAGGATGTTTATCTCTGCTTCTAATTTTTGCTGGCCAAGTTTATCATAGACTGACTTTTCTTCTGCGGACAGTGTATGGGCGGTGTCTTCTCTGAACTTCTTTGGTACATATGGAGGCTCTTCGGCGAGGCATTGATTGTACAATTCTGTTAGCTCGGTTGAGCGTGAATATTTCCAAAAGGCATCCTTGCGATTCTTGAGGTTTCGGTTTAAGAAACCTTTGTTGACTTTTTCGAAGTTGCGAGCTTGTGTAGAAGGTGAGGCGATTCTGCTTTGACTTTGTGTTCCAAATGCATTGGCTTTTGTCGGAAAATTTTCTCGGAGTTTTTCTTCGATAAGTTTTTCCGTTACTTTGACAAGAACTGGTGTTACTTCATTGATAATTGTTGGTAAGATTTCCAAAATGCTTGATAATACTGTTTCTTTGATTTCTTCGAGCTGTCGTTGCGAGAACGTATTAGAATCGTTTTCGTTAAATGGTATCTTTACTGAGATATTGGTAAAATTTGTTTACTTAAAAATAGATACTATAAGAGGCAGATGCAAAAAACTTCTGCACACGTCATCAAAACAGTATCCACATTAATCAACGGCATTACAGATCCATCGACAAAAGAGAAATTCCAGAACACCAAACCAAACTTAGCTTTGAAACAGCCGCCAATCAATCAATATCTTTATTAATGTGTCAAAATCTTTAGCTTACAAGCTAATTGGGGACACAACGAAAAGGTATAAAAAATCAAATTAAAATACAATCTGTAGAAAATATTTGTTAAAATTATGCTGAACTGGGTGCACCAAAAAGAACCATCCACCCCCGACAGCCCACGACAAATCGCGCACCAGACCAGCCCCGAAGGCCCACAACCCAATCTCCAGCCAAGATCCCGAATCAGATACCACCAACTGGCATCCAACTCAGGACCCCTGCCAAAGACCAAGCAACAGACCCCCGAAACCGCCCAGGCGCACGACCCCCATGGCCCGCCAGAAGAGGACAGCTCCTTCTGACACACCCAGTTATATATAAAGAGTTCTTTAAAATCATATGTACAACTAATTACAGTCTACAGTCCAAAAGAGTTTCCATGTCCGTTCTTCTTATACTTCTTTTGAACTGGTTAATTGTTGGCACCTCCTTAATTGGTCGTTCTAGCTTACTCCACAGATATGGGCCAAAGTACCTTATTGAATGTTTTCCTTCTTTTACTGTGCGAAATTTCGGAATAATGAAGTTGCTGTTTCTTAATTCGTAAGGAGTTTCTTTTATTGTAAACATTTCTTTTATATAATGTGGAGCAAAACCATTTTTAACTTTGTACATTAGTATGGCAATGTCCTGCAGTCTTCTATTCTGGAGAGATGGCAGATTTGCTTTGATTAGTAGTTGTGCATATGGCGTGGACTTATCACAATAAACAACTCTTAGGGCTTTCTCTTGGAGTCTCTCTATCTTTCTTTTGTCTGCTACTTTGCAGAAATGCCAGACTGTACTGCAGTATGTCAAGTGAGAGAGAATTGCTGACTTGTAGATTGTTAGTTTTGCATTGGTGGGCATTATATTACGAAATCTAGATATGACACCTATTCTCTGGCTCACTCTTTTGCACAAATTGCCGATGTGGGTGCTAAATGTTAGCTCATCGTCAACCTCCACTCCGAGAAGCTTGAGAGATCTTGTTTGCTCTGCCTCATTTTTCTCGTCAGCCATCACCTTAATCTTTATATTACTTTTCTTATTATTTTGAAGAACCATTGCTTGGTATTTGTCTCTGTTTGCTTTTAGATGATTTCCCTTGTACCATTGAGAAGCCATCTTAATGTCTTGATTCAAACGCATCTCGACTTCGTTGCCGTTCTCTCCGGAATAATAGATCTGATGGTCGTCAGCATACATGCTTATCTGACAGTGCTTTATGCTGAAGACTAAGTCATTTTGAAAAATGTTCCATAGCATGGGACCAAATGCCAAACCTTACATCACTTCTTACCAAAGCAAAATTCATCTCTCAACACTACCCCGTAGTTGTACCAACACCAGGAATCATCTTATGCAACAGAAAGAACTGCAAACTTTGCCGACTATATCTCCAACCGGTTTCTTCTTTTAAAACAGCAAATGGAACAACATTGCAAATCAAACGCCAAATCTCATGCCATAGCATAAACGTCGTGTATTTCTTATCCTGCAATTCTTGCGAAGGAACTACTAATAGTACCACTTACATCGGTCAAACCATAAATTTACGAAACAGAATGAATAATCATATTTCCCAATGCGAAATTGGTAAATCGTCATGCAATTTTCCAAAGCACGTTTTTGAATGTGGAAAGGCGAATAATTCGCTCAAAGACATAATTCGCTCAACAGTCATTTGAGTCAGGAGTTTTTCCAGACAAGCTCAAAATTGCTAAAGTTATTACCATATTCAAAAAGGGTGATCACCAGCAGGCTTCTAATTACCGCCCAATATCTTTACTTTCTATTTTCAGTAAGATGTTTGAAAGAGCAATGTATAAACGTCTCTTTAACTTCCTAGAATTTCACAAGATTTTGTATGACCTTCAATTTGGTTTCCAGGAAAATCATTCAATAGACCATGCTCTAATTAGTTTGACTGAAACTATAAGACATAGCTTAGATAATAAAAGATATGGTTGTGGTGTATTTATTGACCTTCAAAAAGCCTTTGACACTGTCAATCATCAAATCCTACTTTCTAAGATGGAGCACTATGGAATTAGAGGTTGTGCTTTAGATTGGTTTAAATCATACCTTTCAGAGCGTGAACAGTATGTAAGCATAAATGGTTTTAACTCTGGCCTACTCAAAATCTCTTGTGGGGTTCCACAGGGGTCTGTATTAGGTCCTCTTCTCTTCCTATTGTATATAAATGACTTGCCTAATGTATCTAAAAGACTTAAATTCTTCCTATTTGCTGATGACACTAACATATATTATGAGAGTAATGATATAAATAAATTAGTAAAAGTTGTCAATATTGAACTCAGACAGGTTAAAAAGTGGCTTGATGCCAATAAATTATCTCTTAATGTAGAAAAAACAAACTTCATGATATTCCATTCAATACACAATAAAATAGATGAAAATCCAATCATTAAGATTGGAAAGAAGACCATTCAAAGAGCAAACTTTGTTAAATTTTTAGGACTACTTCTAGATGAAAATCTTAGTTGGAAGTTCCATCTGAAGGAGTTGTCCAAAAAACTTGCTAGAACTTGTGGTGTTATTTCAAAGGTTAAGAGCCTCCTGACTCCAGATGTGTTACTCTGCTTATATAATTCATTGTTTATGTCTTTTGCCCAGTATGGTATTATCATGTGGGGTAATACTTCTGCGTCTTATACAGACCCTGTCTACAAACTTCAGAAGAGACTAATCCGAAAAATTTCTTCTCAGCCTGCTCTTTCTCCTTCTGCTCCAATCTCTAAGTCTTTAAAACTTCTTAGACTATCTGATCTTTTTCAGCTTAAACTTCTCACTTTTGCCTTTGAAACTGTATATAGATCATCGCCGAGTTGCTTCCATGACTTTTTCCTATTGAATTCATCCATGCATCAGTATAACACTAGACAGGCTAGTAAAGGTGATTTGTTTCTTGCTCGAAAGAGCACCCTTCAATTTGGGCTCAACTCCATTCGATATAAAGGAGCTAAGCTTTGGAATGAAATCCCTGTTGAATTAAGAAACTCTCACTCGAAAGCTTCATTCAAAACCAAGGTAAAGATCTACTTTTTGTGCCACAATTACACCCAGTAATTCACACTTTATTATATGTGTCTTTCTGCACCAGTTTCAAATAACATCTATAGAAAAGTCAATTTTCTTTTTCAGAAAGTTCCCTCCTCGATTAGCTTGCCTATTGAGGGAGCTCCTCCTTTAAGAAATTCCCCTAATCTCATTATGGCTCTTCATACTTACCTATTTAGTCTGTTTACATTTGCCCTAAGTATCATCCTGTGTTTTTTCAATGTTATTTGTTGTATTTTATTTTAAATTCATATTTGTTAATTAGATAGGTGGGTATGTAGAGTTATAACATGTATTAGATGGATTTTTAAAATGAAATGAACTGAACTGAACTGAACTGAAAAGAACCTTTTTTCAAAGTTTTTGTTTTTATGACAATTACAGATCCTAAACTTTTATTGCACTGAGAAAGCAAGCTTTTCAAAGCTGGACATGCCACCCTAAACTCATAGCTCATCATTTCAACGTGATTTCATAATTCGCCACAGGACATCAAATTTAATCTTTGACCTATTTAATGTATACCAATGTCAAATAGTCAGACTACAATTTATATACATATAGTTTCTTGATCGTTTTTAGTTAGTCACACTCTGATGATAACATAAGATTGAAAGGCCTCAGTGTGCTAAGAAAAGTTTCCGTTTTTTGCATCTGCCTCTTATAGTATCTATTTTTATGCTTTCCAAATGCAGAAATTTAATTTTTTAAATCTCAGGCTGAAATAGATTTTTTCAAAATGGACTTGTAAGCCCGGAAAATAAAAAATCAAACTAAATCTCACTCTTTGCAAAAAATACACAAATTAAATGTGATGTATTGGGAGACAATTGGGAAACAATAAAGGTAAACGGCCGACATGAGCCCTTTACATATCTTGGCAAACCACTAACAATAGCTGGAGAAGATGAAAATCAGGTCCCAAATATGCTGAGAGATTACTCAGAAATCCTTGAAAATATCACTGCTTGTTCACTACCACTTGCCCTAAAGATTGAAGCACTAGGAACAATGGGTTTATCAAAGATAGAACATCATTTCAGTAATACATCTATTACTGAGGAACAGCTTCAAGAGTTTGATAAAGTTCTTATTTCATGTCTGAGAAAGATTTTCAACCTGAATAACAATACTACTACAAGAACAATGTTTATAAAGAAACAGCATGGAGGACTAGGGATTAGGAAACCATCTACTATCTACAGAGCAACAAGGATAAACTTTCTGATCAAAATGCTTAACCACCCTGATAATAATTTTCAATTCATTGCACGTAATTCACTTATCCTTGACTTAAAGAAGCGGGGGATTCCGAGATCAGAAGCAACTGACAACTTTCTTGGTTATGCAGTAAAATAAAATGGAATGTTAGAAACACACATAAAGGGAGGGTTTGGTCTTTGGTGTACAATCAGATTGGCCACATCTTTTCCACTTGGTCAAGAAGATAAGTACTGATCTGAAATGGGAAACAAATACCGAGGATTTACATTCGGCAGGAAAAGCTCAGTTGATATTGAAATCAGATGATAATGAAACCTGAATCTCACAGAACAATAGAATACCGAAAGAAATGATTGGAGACCAACTCAGCAAGGATTTAAAGAATCTAAAAGAACTTCCAATGCAAGGTCGACTAGTAGATAACAAAAGTGCAGATAATTTGATGTCACAGAATGTTTTTCGAAATTACAAGCTTGCAGATGAATTGATTCACTTTTGGTACAAGGCAAGACATAATGTCCTTCCATGTTACTACACCTTATCCTTATGGTATACAAATCAGCCAGCTACTTGCGTGCTGGATGGGTACCATATTGTAAGCACTGCACACATTTTAAATGGGTGCCAGAAATTGAAGAACAATTATTCAAAACGGCACGACCGCATTGTAGATAAATAGGAAATGATATCAAATCGAACGAGAACACAGTCATCATCAACAAAACAGTTAGAACAGCACTACAAGAATCAGGAATAGAATTTGAAGATAATGATGAAGCATTATTGAATATGAAGCCGGATATTATAATAAAAGAGGAAAATAGGATGGTTATTCTGGATGTAGCTTGTCCATATGATCTATATCTGGCAGAACTTTATGAACTGAAATTAATAAATACAGAGAGTACACATCACAGATAAATTTATACCATGCAAAGTTGATGCAATAGTTATCGGATCTCTTGGGACAGTGCATACAAATGCACTGAAAGTGTTAATTGACACTGGAATGTCTATAACAAAAGCGAAAGGACTATTAAAGTGGAGCTCGACATCATGAATTATCGGATCACGGCAAATTTGGAACATCAGGTGCAAACTGGTAAAGGAAAATTGAAAATGAAATTGAACAGTTGAACAGATGATTTGGTAGAGCAGAACAGAAAAGATTTGTTAGTTTTATTTGAAAGGCTTTGTTCCATTTGGAAACATTAAACGAACAGCACATTATAGAGCTATCAAAGTTTAATAAGTAAAACTATATGTATGTATGTATGTATGTATGTATGTATGTATGTGTATGTATGTATGTATGTATGTATGTATGTATGTATGTATGTATGTATGTATGTATGTATGTATGTATGTTTAAAATTCTTTAACGTGTCTATTCCTGAGGAACAACTCCAAGAGTATGATAATGTTCTTATTTCATGTCTATGGCACGCGAAAGTCACCACAACTAGATAAACCCGGTTTATCGCCAGATAAACCCAGTTTATCTCAGATAAACCCAGTTTATCTGTGATAAACCCACTTTATCACCAGATAAACCCGTGGAGGCGCGTTGTAGTTTTGAAAATTTACTGGGATATATGTCTAAGCGTATAAGTGATAAATTGGTACGTAATTAAAACGTTTATTAGTTCATTGTAGATGCATGTGACCGCTTGCGTATGTGTTTTTGGCACGACTATGTTATAGGGGCGTGCAGTTGTTTACTTTATCTCTTTTGAGCTAGATCGGGCCGTGAGCGGCCATACGTCTTGTATGAGAACGGATTTGTCGAAGTTAGAATGATACAGTCCTGTATTTAGATCAAGCCTAGTCTCTGTGTTATTCCTGCACTGGTGTGGTATTAGCAGCAGGTGGATTGACGTTTCCACATAGATGGTCACACACGAGCGGATAGATAGAAGATTGGAACTGGATAGAACGATTTGAAGAAAACTGAATCACAGCCAGTGCAGGAAAAGACATGTCTGACTTGAAGAAAAATGTAAAGAAACGGAAAGGACATAGTCTTTTTGTGACGGAGACCTTGAAGAGAACGGAAACATTGCTGACAACTGATTCGACACAAAGGAACGTAGATTTGGCTCTTCACCTGAAGGCAAGTTTGGTCGACCAGTTGAATAGATTGGAAGGATTGGACGAGAAAATTCTGGATTTGTTGACAGAAGCTGTAGCGGATAAAGAAGATGGCGATCGACAGATATTTTCGGAAATACAGGAGTCTGGTGGTATGAGATCGGAAATGACAGCGGCATTGGTTGGCATAGAAAAATATCTAGAAATGAACACTGCATCGGCAGTGGTTGTGGAAACTTCTCAGGCGAATACGAGAAGCAAAGTTCAAGCAAAATTGCGCAAGTTAGAGATACCAACTTTTACGGGAAGGCCAGAACAATGGCAGGAATTTTGGGACACGTTCCAAAGTGCGGTTCGTGATAATGGGGACATTTCGGATGTTTACAAATTTGCATATGCTCGTCGTTACGTGTCAGGTGCAGCAAAATCAAGCATCACAGGATTTCGTACGACTGCTGCAAATTATGGATTGGCAATAGAAGCATTGCAGAAAAGGTTCGGAAGAAAGTCGGTAATACATCACATCAAGCGCATGTTGATGCACTGTTGAGCTTGCAGCCTGTTTTTAACGAATGGGACATTGTGAGGCTCAGGAAACTATACAACACGGTGGAATGTAATCACAGGGCGCTAGAAGCTGTGGACGTGAATGCAGTAAGTTATGAAAGTATCGTTGTTCCAGGAATCATTAAGAAATTGCCTGAGGGAATTCGCTTGCAGATTACGCGTGGAAGAGATCACTTGAACTGGAAAGTAGATGAAATGCTAGAACAGTTTCGGATTGAATTAGGACTGAGAGTAGAGTATGGACGATTGGAGAAGAAAAACGTTAGGCTCGATTACCACAGGAAGAGAGACGATGTAGCTGCTGCCGCTAAGCCAGCGACGGCCAGCACACTTGTGACTAAAATGAAAAACCTATTTTGTGCTTTTTGTAAAGGAAATCATGAACATCACGATTGTAAAGAAATTACATCTATAGAACAGAGAAAACAGCTTGCTCGTAAGTATGGTCGTTGCTATTTGTGCATGCGAAAGGGTTACGTTTTTTGGAAATGTAATTTAAATTTTTCTTGCGAGCGTTGTAAGGGAAACATCATATTTCTCTATGTGACAGCCCTGGGGAATCACCAGTCCCTACGGGGACTAGCACGAGTCCAACTCTGCATGTAGGGACAGAGTGTGGCATAGCTTTGCAGACAGCGCAAGCTTTAGTGAAATGTGCAGGCCTAGGTAGTGCAGTGAGAGTTAGAGTTCTGTTTGATGCAGGCAGTCAGAGATCTTTTGTTACTCCAAGAGTTGTGTCAGGATTACAGCCCATTAGAAAGGAGACCATTGAAATAAGTACTTTCGGGCAGGAAGGGACCATTAAGGGGTCAAAGGAAGTATTTCAGTTTGAATTGTGCCCTGTAAATGGTGGGGAAGGGATTAAAATTGAAGCATATTTAGTTCCAAGTCGATCTAGTATCAGAAATGAGCATATAGAAGTGAGAAAGATGCAGTATAAACCATAGAAATAGAAGGACTAGAATGCGTGGTAGGTCACGTGATGCGTAACAACCATGGGGAACCAAAATGGTAGCACCACGTTGGCAAAAAGCCGCGGGAAATCCAAGCTAACAGTGGATCGCAGTGAACTCTCCGAATTCCTCGACAAGCTATTGGGAATTTCTAGCTTTATTTTCAGAGATCGTCGAATTAGTTTGAAGAATGGTTGTCTCTTTCACTGAATTTGGCTGCAAAAAGCGTTGGATTCCGGAGAAAGAGCTGCGTCCTGGCCAGAAAAACATTTCGTTTCACCAGTAAGTACTAGACTAGGCCCGTTTCGTGGATGGAGCGAGGATCACAGTCCTTTAGTAAGAGATAACGACGTCTTATTCTGAAACCGTAGTTCTAGAATTTGCATTCATTTTATGATTTTTAAGATTTCAATATCTGTCAAAGGAGTCACAGTGGCCAAAGTCAGGCCAAAATGAAAGACTGATTTTTAGGCCCATCAACATAACAAATAAAAAGCATTTGAAGAAACTAACTGTTGTAGTCCAAATCCAATCTCTTTTTAAATTTTGCTTTCAAATTTCTTTACGAGTTTCTCCAATATTTACCTCTTGAAATGTAAACTTCATCCTATTTTGTTGAAAAGGTACAAAGTACCTATGAAGATCTCCAAACAACTATCACACCCAAAGCAGCATGATGTCAACCATAGACAACACACAATTTTCTTATATTAGAAGAAACCTGGATCAGCTCATAGTGCTAAAAGCCTAAAAGTTTCATAAATATCCCACATGAAAATTTCTGGTTCTTAGTGTGAAAATTTTCTTAATTTGTTTCTTATTTTTAGCTGCATGAATTGTGATATAGTTTTCACCACTGCCACTAATTTTTTCCTTGACATACAGCATGATGTTCAGCAAGGAAAAGAGTTGTAGTGTGCTCAATGAAGACATAACTTTCGTGAATATTACTCAAAAATAAAGGGTCAACAACAGTGTTATCAAGATGTTCTTGAATGTTGCTTTTAAAAATTTCCTAGTGCCTCTCAAACACTTTTCTGGAGTTTCTTAAATTTTTGGCTATCCTAAGACTAGTTTACTGCATGGTGCAAACATTTTCGTGTGAACTAGGAAAATTGAGGCTGCAAATCACCAAACGCTCTAAGCATTTTCAATCCAGGTAGCATGGTTTCTCAGCCTTTAAAAAGTGAGCATACTGTTTCTTAGGTTCCTTATAAAAAATGAGTGTGGTCCCAGTAAAGACACTTTTCTCTATTCTCCCAGAGCAGATCATCATTGCTAACTGATGGAGTTATTGATACTGAAGTTTGTTTTGGCCAAACCCTTACAGTTTCAAATCTTCTCTGAGATCATAGAGAAATTTCCATGAAAAACCTCAGGCCCACAGAGTAAACAAGGCAAAAGTTTTGTCTACTTTTCACTCTTTCCAGGGATTTAAATATTATTAAGCAGAATTCCAAGATAAACGAAACTTAAGATTCAAAATTACAGACACAATTCAAAACTACTGTTATTTCAGCTTTCAATATCTCACTGATTTAACTCTGCTATAAAAGATTGATATGTAAAAGCTAAATTACAGTGCATCACAACAAGTGGCATCAAGGAACATAACAACAAATTTGGAGAACCATTTCCTCCCTTTGATTACAGCTGACCTCCTTCTATGCCAAAGTCTGATTCTCTAGTTAAAAATATTCACAAAAAGATGCTGTCTACTATGTATCTAGTGTCCAGAACATCTTTAAGAAACCAAGTCCAAAGATATAGACCACTCTCAAAAGGTTGTCTAATCCTGCTCCTCCTGAAACTTCTCCTGCCTTGGATCCAGAACATGTAAAATTGGACCACACATTTGCATCAAAGATTTTACCTAAAAAAAGAAAGAAAATTATAAGGAAAAGCTCAAGAAAACATTACAAATAGGTATACTTAGGCTCAAAAACCTTAAGGAGGGGAAATTATCCCAAGTTTCACTTTACAGTTGAAAAAATGAATTAACTCTCAGCAGAAAAAGACAAATTACTTGCAGATAACTATGCCCAAATTGCTACAGCACACTTTAGGAATGGGGCTAAGAATTGCAATAAATTGTCTTAAAATGTACTCTGAGGAAATGAAGAAATTTGCCATTTTCCCTTCATTTTTATAGCGAAAGGGCATATGAATTTGCCAGGAAGTCCCTGAATTTGCCCCATACAGCAACAATTAGATCTTGGTCTGTAAATATTTAATGTGAGCAAGGAAAAAGAAATCACTACGGACCAAGAAGATTGTTTACTGGTACTAGATGACATGTTAATTAAAGAGCAATACCCAATGTAACAAAAAATAACCAAATTTGTTGGAAATGCTGACTATCCCACTCTTAAAGCTGAAGCCCACGACGCAGTTGTCACCAGCACTTTTCTGTCTTACTTCCAAAAACCAGCAAAACCATGGTATGTTCCCCTTGCACACAGCTAGACAAATAGTGAGGGGACTTTCTAAAACCATTGATTTATGAAAACATATCCTGTTTCCCAGGGAAAGGGCACAGGTTTGTGCAGTCTTATTGAGGTTGCCTCAAACATATATCAGATCTTGTTGCAAGTAAATCTAAATAAAAGTGCATCCAGTGGCAACTTCATCACTAAACAAAGGTAGAGTTACAGCCCTTCACCTTTCATCCTCATCTTGATTGCCGTTGCGTTTTTGATGCTTCAAATTGACAGAATTGTTTACTTAGATTATCACTGGAGGGTAATTTGAAAATTGTCGAGTTTATCAAATTAAAACTTTCGATTGTTGTTGCCACTGACAAACCACGAAACCACGAATGTTGGTAGATTAAGCATGTAGGGCCTAAAGTTTGTTGATAGGTCTATAGCCTTACAACGCAAAAGTTTCGTCAATTCTCTCTTTTCGTTGAAGCTTAAACTTCATTCTAAAGATATAAATGATCAGAGATGAAATGTAGATTGCAATGAAAACACGTTTCATATGTTAAAAACATAAATATTGGCAGGTATGTTGCATTTAAAGCACGTCAATTAACTTCCAGTGGGCTGATCTGACAAACTTCGGCCTAAGTTGCTACGATCTAAGGTCGATATCAATGACTAAAACGACTAAAAGTGGCTCATAATTGATCAAAATGAAATGCCTGTGGCACTACTTACTTTAAAATGACTCGTTCTCGATATTTTATTGCCTTTCTGCAAGCCAGCAGCACCAAAACAGAAGAGCGGTGTAGGTCCTCGCACTGCGGGTCCTTTGTTTATCCAAATCTTTTGCCAACGTGGTGCTACCATCTTTGCTCTCCATGCGTATTACGCAGCAAACAAAAGCGAAACAATAGACCGCGCATTCTAGTCCTTTTATTTCTATGGTATAAACACTTGAAAGGGTTGTGGTTTTCTGATGTATATAAAAATGCAGATATTTCTTAAGTGGAAGTTCTTATAGGCTCGGATTACCTCTGGTGTTTCCAAGGAGACAGAACTGTAAGGGGGGAGCAGTTGCTGTAGAAACCAAATTAGGTTGGGTGCTCTCGGGTCCCTTAAGGGGGGAGAGAGTGAGAAGTGAAATGAATGTGAATTTGGTTGGTAGTGAGGTGATGAAGGATGAAAATCATGGTAAGAAAGAAGAAGAAAGAGAGTTGGAAAAAAGTGTGAAGAAGCTTTGGGACTTGGAAACAGTTGGAATACGGGAGGAGAATGAGGTACACGAGGCTTTGAAAGATAATATCTCATTTAACGGAGAAAGGTATAAGGTAGGATTGCCGTGGAGGGAAGGTCATGATAAATTCCCATCAAATTATTGGAATAGTTTAAAAAGATTGAAAGGACAGGTGAGTAAATTGAGACAGGAACCTGAAATATTGCAAGAGTGTGATCGTATAATTGAAGAACAGTTAGACAGAGGGATAATAGAAAGAGTGTGTGAACTTGAAAAATCAGATAAAATTCATTATCTCCCAAACCACGCTGTTGTTCGAAAGGATGCAAAAACAACGAAAGTTAGGATGGTTTTTGATGCTTCGTCAAAGGAAAAGGGAGGTGTGTCATTGAATGATTGTCTCCATGTAGGCCCAGCATTGACTCCACTTTTGTTTGATATACTGATTATATTCCGAGAGAAGAGAATTGCGCTAGTGGGAGACATAGAGAAGGCATTCTTGAATGTAGAGGTAGAAGAACGGGATATTGTCTTAGATTCCTTTGGGTTGAAGATATAAATTCAAAAGTGATTCAACCAGTGGAATATAGATTATGCCGAGTTGCATTCGGGGTAAATTCCTCGCCGTTCTTATTAATTGCTACAGTTCAATTTCACCTAGACAAGTTTCAAAATGTTGATCCGGAATTTGTAAGCATAATGAAAAGAAGCATATTCGTCGATGACCTTGTAGGGGGTAATCAAACTCCACAAGGTACTTTGAAACTGTATGACCTTGCAAAGTCTAGAATGTCTGAAGGAGGGTTTCGACTAAGAAAATGGCTAACGAATGATCATCAGGTTAGAGAAAAGATCGTAGAATGTGAGAAAAACAAAGAAAGCAAGAGAGAGCTAGGAGATGACGAGACCTATGCTAAGGTTTCCCTAGGGAATGTACAGAAAGGTCCAGCTATGGAGAAAGTGTTAGGAATACAGTGGAAATGTGAGACAGACCAATTTGTATTTGGCTTTGAAAACATTGTAACAAAATGCGAGGCTTTGACTCCAACAAAAAGAAACATCTTGAGTATTCTGGCAAGCCTTTATGATCCATTAGGCATAGTTAGTCCCATAGTTGTGAGTTTAAAAGTGTTATTTCAGCAATTGTGTGTAGAGAAGAGATCGTGGGATGAAGAGATAAGTGGAGATTAAAGAAAGCAGTGGGAAGCATGGGTGAAACAATTAAAGAGAGTTCAGCAAATAAGTATCCCGAGATGTGTTCATGGAATGAAAAGTGAGTCAGCAAAATGTAGCCTGCATGGATTTTCGGATGCCAGCTTAAAAGCTTATTGTGCAGTTATATACTTTGTTTGTGAGTCTCCAGAGGGGGGGGGGGGTCACTGTAACCCTGTTAGCGTCTAAAACCCGGGCTGCACCTGTCAAAACCCAGACTATCCCGAAATTAGAACTTATGGCTGGTAGAACGTTAGCTGTATTGATGGATACTGTAAGAAAGGCATTGGAAACTGAGTTAGAACTGGAGTATGTGAGAATGTGGACAGATAGTAAAACTGTGTTGAGTTGGATAAATAACAAAGGTGAATGGAAACAGTTTGTTAGACATCGAGTAAATGAAATCTTGAAACTAACAAGAAAGAGTGATTGGGGCTATTGTAAGAGTGAGGAGAATCCAGCTGATATAGGTTCTAGGGGTGTTGGAGCTTTTGAATTGAGTGAGGCAAAGTTGTGGTGGAAAGGCCCAGAATGGCTTCAAAGTAAAGATGAATGGCCCAAAAAACCAGAAAATTTAGAGACAGTAGAAACTCTCGAAGAAGAGAAAAAATCTGTTGTATTGAGTGCCAGTGAGAAAGTGAATGCTTCAGTTGGGAAAGTTATGAATGTTGAAGCATTTAGTAGCATACAGCACTTGTGTCGTGTGACAGCATGGGTTAAAAGGTTCGTTTCTAATTTAAAGGCTAAGCTAAGGGGAGTCCTTGTAACTACAGGGGCGAAGCCCCCGGAAAAATTGTTTGGACCACGCCCTTTTTAACCCAGGAAACGCCCCCTTTTCTACAAGGATGGGGACAACGCCCATCCCTTTACAGGCTAGATATGCACCTGAACATAAGGGAAAACTCTCATTTTCAAAAAATTTCAGGCCAAGAATTAGTTTTCAAATGTTTTTGTTTTTGTTTTAAGTCTGACATTTCAGAGGCATTTTCAGCTTGTCATAAATTTGGCAGGCATTTTGTGTCAAGATTTTCACATTTATGCATTATTTTCAAAAAATGTTAGGCCAAGACATGGTTTTCAAATGTTCTTGTTTTAAGTCTGACATTTCAGAGGCATTTTCAGCTTGTCATAAATTTGGCAGGCATTTTGTGTTAAGATTTTCACATTTGATTTTATTGAACAGTTGCCAGGCAAATTTAGTCCTCAATGAAAGTTCAATGAGTTAAGCTCAAGCCCCACGTCAAGGGACTGCCTCTTGCTTGAGTTTTCCATTTTTAAGCAGAAGGAACCCCACCAGCTCATGGCAACAGTAAAGCTGGGGGTAATCAAACTGCATTACAATTGATCATAAAAGAAAATTGGCTGTTGTGGTAGGAAGCTCTTCTGATAAGTAACAAATTATGATAATACTGCACAAACAGGAATATTCTCTTGGAAAGTTCCTTTGATCAGCAACAAATTATGATAATACTGCAATCACCAACAGGAAAGTTCCTTGTGAAAGTTCTCATAGTCAGCAACAAATTATGATAATACTGCACAAACAGGGAAATTCTCTTGGAAAGTTCCTTTTATAAGCAACAAACTATGATAATAATGCAATCACCAACAGGAAAGTTCCTTGTGAAAGTTCTCATAGTCAGCAACAAATTATGATAATACTGCACAAACAGGGAAATTCTCTTGGAAAGTTCCTTTTATAAGCAACAAATTATGATAATACTGCAATCACCAACAGGAAAGTTCCTTGTGAAAGTTCTCATAGTCAGCAACAAATTATGATAATACTGCGCAAACAGGGAAATTCTCTTGGGAAGTTCCTTTTATCAGCAACAAATTGTGGTAATACTGCAAATAGCAATAATGTGAAGTAGTTTAATATGATCTGATTGAATGCATAGAAACAGTATCCTTGGTCAGATAGTTCCTTTAATCAGCAACAAACACCAACAGGAAAGTTCCTTGTAAAAGTTCTCATAGTCAGCAACAAATTATGATAATACTGCACCTAACCTCTCTCAGCAACAAACTGTGCTAACACTGCACAAACAGGAAAGTTCTTCAGTCAGCAACAAATTAATACCGAGTTGAGACACCATGATCTGATAGAAAGCATAATGTGACAGCAGAATATGATAATAATGCACAAACAGGAAGGTTCTCTTGGAAAGTTTCTTTGATCAGTAACCAATTGTAATGATGGACAACCAAGAAAGTTTCTTTATCAGCAACAAACTATGAAATCATTGCACAAAACAGAGAGTTCTCTTTAAAATTCTTTGACCAGCAACACTTTTAAAGAGCCACTGCTGACATAAGTGCTTTGCGCCTGTGCGAATCCCACAATGCATTGCTTCTTCGACTTTCTGGGTGTCTAAAAGTGTTTTTTGGCCTAGCATGTCAACATTATTGCGGATGTGGAAAGAAGCCTACCTCAATTCCACTGTTGCCTCCTCCATCATTATCTTCATCACTTTCTTCCTGGACGGTCATGATGGGTGATCCGTAAATATGTGGATTATTTCTTGTCGTTCTTGTTGTTGTACGGTTTAGTTTGCCATATCGAACGGTTCAAATACGAAGTTTAGATTACGTTAGAAAATGATGAGGCCATTTTGCCCTCCAGAGGACTGTATTTCAAATTAACATAATAAACAGACGCTATAAGTGAAGAAAGGGCCTATACAATTGTGGTTAATACGCGTTAATCCGCTTGTGTTTTAGCAATGAAGTAAATACAAATCAATAAACAATAATAAGCGCAAACAAAACATTATTCAGTTCAGTGCATTTTATATTCGGCACAAATATTCGTCGCCATTGCTATTTACCTCCTTTCGATTTTCTAGGCGCGCAAAGCACCTATGTCAGCAGTGGCTCTTTAAAGGTTTCCATGTCAGTTGGGTTGATTTACTTGCACAAGAAATTGAGTCTTCTTGGTTTTTCAATAAATTTCTCAGTGATCAAATCATGAAGCATTTTTTTATCCTCAAGTTCCTTTAAAATATCTTTATGAATACTGATTCTGCACAGAGATCCAAGACGTTCTTGGCCCATTTTATTGCGTAGATATGTTTTGACTCTTCTCAAGCAAAAAATGATCTCTCAACTGATGCACTTGAGACGGCAATAGCAGAATTGAGCTTTAGGAGCTTTACAACTTCTGGCAGACTTTCTTGCAACCCAAACTCATAAAAATAATGCAGCACCTCTACTGAACTCTTCTTGTAAAAATCGATGTCATTGTACATAAAAAGCAATTGTCTTTCAAGCAGTTGTATGTCAAAGAGAGGACCATATTTTGACTTCAAGAGTTGCAATTTGTCTGCTGGAATCTTGGTATTCCACCTGGCAAAGAAATTTGGGTTGACCAAATCCAAGAATTCAAAGTGTTTACAATCTGGAAACCGGTCATTGAGCATTGCAACTGTGTTATCAATCACCTGAAAATAAAGCTGCTTGTAATTATGCTTTCTATCAGATCTTGATGAAGGCTGGCCATCAATTGCAACTGCTGATTCAACATTGTTGGCAAATGCTTCATCTGTTCGCATATCAGTTAAGAATTGAGCAAAATCTGTTATCTTCCTTACACCATAGCTAAAAGCTGTTGACCTGTTTTGAAGAACATCATACAGAACAGTTGACTGACCCAGAATCTTGCCAAAAACAGAAACCAAAAAGCAGAACAAGAAGCTGTTTAGATACTGCAACAGTCCACTGGCTTGTGTGAGGGTTGCATCATCCCAATGCTGTGAATTCTGAACAATCCCTTCAAGAACATCCATCAAAATCTCATACTTGTCGGAAATGACGCTAATAGTACGAGAGCGATAGTACCACCTTGTCTCACCTGGGCGTGGAATTTCAATGTTATGAGACCTGAAAAGTTGTTTCCTTTTGGAGCTGAGACTGGTGAAAGTACTGAAAGCACTGACATTTGTAAAGAAAACTTTGACAGAAGAAATGGAAGAGGCAGATTGACACAAAACAAGGTTTAGTCTGTGAGCAGCACAGTGGAAAAAAAAGGCAATAGGATATTCCTGGCGAACAAGAGCTTGTACACCAGCAATATGGCCAGACATGACAGTGGCACCATCATATGTCTGCATAATCAATTTATTCTTCAAAGATTCTCCATAATTGCTGAGAATCTTCTTGACAATGACAGTTATTGCAGGCGCTGTTCTATCTGTGCTGACATCAGAAAACTTCAAAAGTCTCTCAACAATTTCACCCTTGTTATCCAGACGAATTATTGCACTCAACTGTTCTTTGGTGGAAACATCGGTTGTTTCATCAATTTGGATGCTTAAAAATGTGCAGTCCAAGATTTCTTTGTCAATCTGATCTTGAATCACAGAATCTATACATTCAATCAGATCATTCTGAATGTCAGCTGAAACACCAGTAAAAGCACCAGCATTCCCTGTTTCAAAAGCTGCTAACATGCCATGAAGGCGACGTTCAAAAACAGAATCAAATTTTCCTATCAGGGCCAAGAGCTCTCTATAATTTCCTTTATTAAGGCTTGAACTGGATTCATCATGACCTCTGAAAGGCAATTCTTGTTTTGCAAGGAAAAGAACTGCTTCTGACAGGGTTTTCAGCATTTCCCTGTTCTGGCTCACCTCTTCATTGTGGCGCACCACCTCTTCTCTCCTTGCTCTTGAGAACAAAACATCCACCCTCTCCGTGACATCGAACGTTTTCCACATTTTATATGCCCCCATATGAGCACTGGCTTTCTCATGCTTTTTGCAATCGGAGAGGAACCCATGCATGTTCGTATAGCCCGTTTCCGTCCATGTTTGGGATATACCTGGCCTAAATAATATGCATGGCCAACAAAAAAGCCCCTTCATACCTTCACTACCACACAGCCAATCCTTCCTCTCATACCAAACTTCCTGAAACATTCTGCCTCTGGTCTTTTGTTGCAATTTCGGCATCGGTCGCTGTTGTTGGACGATGTGCTTCTGCTCAGAGCAACAGTCCTCGAAGCAAAGGACTTTCTTAATAATTGAGACACAAGGTCTCGATCAGCAATAATTCCCTGAGCTTGAACTTGCGCCATAATTAACAATGAATATATTCGAAAGAGCGTAGAAATCGGCTGGGCCTAACACACGCTTGTCACAGTGAAACTCACGAAATGACACAGGGTTGCCTCTGCATACGACAGTCATGCCCTGAGAAATTGACATGCCTTGATGTAAAAAATCTTTGCAATGATTTTGCAGAATAAAATATTCAGCCAATCCAAACGCACCATTCATCAAAATAGTAAGATTAGGTTATGATGATTATAACGACGAGGTCGTGCTCCTCTCGTTTTGCCAGACCAAGCTTTGTTCCTTCCTTTTGTCTCAGAAAAGGACTCTTTTGTCGAGCATGACCAAACATAGGGTACCAACCTTATGGGCATGACCGTATTCATAGGGGGATTTCCGGTAGGTCAGGCTCAAGAATAAGGACATGACCAGATTGGGTGCCCTGTTGACTATCATCCTGATCTCAGTATCGAATCTCATTGGCTGAGCTGAACTGAATACGGGGGATATCATCGGAAGCCATATTGACCGGGGAGGGGGGTCATTCGATCAATCGTTGTATTTTTGAACAGGCTGGGTGACAAGAAACTACATTTTGAAACAGAAAAACCTATTTTTCGTGATTGAGAAAACTGTTATTTTTGAAAATGGTTGGTCGTGCTGAGCATGACGAGCATGCCCTCTAACTTCGCCACTGTGTAACTAAAGGAGAGTTGACAAGAGATGAAATTGTGATTGCTGAAAGATTGTGGATCCTTGATGTGCAAGGAAAGTTGAAAGAACAGAGCAATTATAAAGTGCTCGCAAAAGATTTGCAGATAGTTGAGTATAATGGGCTCCTAAAATGTAAGGGTAGACTGGGAAATTCTGATTTGTGTTTTGCTGCTAGACAACCAATAATAATTTCCAGGCAGCATCATCTTACAAAGTTGATTGTTGAAGATTGTCATAAGCGTGTTCATCATAGTGGCCTAAGATCAACTTTGGCAGAAATAAGATCTAAGTTTTGGGTGCCGAGGGGAAGACAGACTGTGAAAAACATCTTAAGAGATTGTATTGTGTGTAAGAGAGTGCAAGGTAAAGCCTTTGAAACACCACCTGTTGCAGATCTACCTGATTTTCGAGTGCAAGAGGCACCAGCCTTTTCAAATGTAGGTGTAGATTTTGCAGGACCTCTTTATGTGAAAGAAAGAAAGGGCGTGATGCAAAAAGTTTACATTGTTATCTTTGCATGCTGTGTAACAAGAGCCGTACGTTTAGAGTTAGTATCAGATCTGACTGCTCAGGTCTTCTTAAATTGTTTGAGAAGATTTGCAGCCAGAAGAGGAACACCATCTTTGATTGTGTCAGACAATGCTAAGACATTTAAGGCTGCAAAAGTATTGTTAAAGAAATTGTATAAAGATAAAGGATTTAGGGGGTGCATCGCACAGCAGGGGATAACATGGAGATTCAATCTAAGTAAGGCTCCCTGGTGGGGGGCGGCGTACCAACGTATGATAGGGACAATGAAGAGGTGTTTGAGAAAGGTTTTGAGTAATGCAAGAATGACATTTGAAGAGCTACAAGCAATCCTTGTGGAAGTAGAGGGAACATTGAATTCCAGGCCCTTAACGTATGAGTATGATGAGGTGGGAAGTGAAGTATTAACCCCAGCACATCTCATTTGTGGGAGGAGGCTTATATCCATTCCTGATCATACTGTAGAAGATGACATCACAGACAGTAAGTTGTTGTTCAGACATTTAGCTCGTAAAGATAAAACGTTAATCAATTGCTTTAACGAGCGTGACGGAAGTGGGTTAATTACTTTCTTTCTTTCTTTCTTTCTTTCTTTCTTTCTTTCTGACTGACTGACGGACATCGAAGCCCCTTCTTAGATTACAAAGTGGACTTTGTAATCAAAAAGGAGCATTTTTGGAATCGTTGGAGAAGGGAGTATTTAGCTGATCTTAGAGAGTATCAGAAAGGAAATAGACAGATCAATGGTCGAGTAGTGAAAGTTGGAGACCCAGTTTTAATGTATGAAGAGAATGTTAGTAGATGCAACTGGAAAGTAGGAGTTGTGGAAGAACTGATAGTTGGAAAAGATGGCCATGCTAGAGATGCAAAAGTCAGATTAGTTGCAAAGGGTAAGCCAGTATATCCTAATCGACCAGTTCAGAAGTTATATCCTCTCGAGATTGAAGCTAAAAATGTAAAAGCAGGAAATGATGTACCTATAGACGAGAAGCAGAATCATACAGAAGAAACTATTCAGCCACTTGAAGTAGTTAGAGATAGACCAGCTAGACGAGTTGCGGCTTTGGACTCTGGCTGGAAGACCAGGGCTATGCTTGGACCCTAGGGGGTCAAGCAGGGGGAGTATGTGGAGGCGCGTTGTAGTTTTGAAAATTTACTGGGATATATGTCTAAGCGTAAGTGATAAATTGGTACGTAATTAAAACGTTTATTGGTTCATTGTAGATGCATGTGACCGCTTGCGTATATGTTTTTGGCACAACTATGTTATAGGGACGTGCAGTTGTTTACTCTGTCTCTTTTGAGCTAGATCAGGCCGTGAGCGGCCATGCGTTTTGTATGAGAACGGATTTGTCGAAGTTAGAATGATACAGTCCTGTATTTAGATCAAGCCTAGTCTCTGTGTTATTCCTGCACTGGTGTGGTATTAGCAGCAGGTGGAATGACGTTTCCACGGGGTTTCCTCAAAACCCGGTTTATCTGAAAAAGTCACTATTTATGCAGATAATCCCAGTTTATCACAGATAAACCTAGTTTATCTCATGATAAACCCAATTTATCTGCTGATAAACCCGGTTTATCTGTTGATAAACCCAGTTTATCTCAGATAAACCCACTTTATCACCAGATATGTCACCACAACTAGATAAACCCGGGTTATCAGCAGATAAACCCAGTTTATCTCAGACAAGCCCAAATTATCTGAGAATGTCGTCAAACATGCTGCCAAAATGGCGCAATCAGACTTGTAGCCCAATGATTTTGATAATCTTTTGGCAAATGCCATATCAAGCATTGATACTTCAGCATTTGCATTTATAAAAAAGAACTGCCTTTCGACTATTGACTGCACCCTGTAAGGATTTCTCTGTAGTTCTCCGAGACATCTCCTGGCAGTTGTGAAATTAATGTAGCAGTGAATAAAATCATTTGCACACCTCTCAAACCATTGCCTCCACATTGCAGTATACTACACCCTCCAGTAATAAACCCGCTGAAGCGATGCCCTACCAAGGTCAAAAGATGACACTACAAGAAAATTTGTTTCGTCGCCATATTTGAGTTTAAACATTTTCCCTGCCTTGTTTCTGTTATTTCCCTGTTGAAATTTTCATTTCCCGGTCGAAAATTATGCAAGTTCCATAGATGATTGCCAACATTTTTCCTTTCCCCGTCATAATAGTTGTAATCCCGGCGAAAATGTATGATTTCAAAATTTTCCCCGCTGCATTTTTAATGTCCGACGGATTTCTTTTGGATACTGTTGCCACTGATGCCCTCTCAACTCGATTTGGATGGGAAGAAACAGCAATTTCAAAGGATACAAACAATAGAAATAGAAGTCATTTTGAAAATGATATGTCATGCCTGCCTTCAGATAAACTGGGATTATCTGCTCTGATAAACTGGGTTTATCTGCTTATGTTTAATTCTGGTGACTTTCGCCTGCCATATCTTCAGATAAACTAGGGTTATCTGGTGATAAATTGGGTTTATGGTGCAGTTGCGTTTTTCAGCGCCAAGCGCTGGGATCGCAGAAATAGAGCAGACCTAATCGAGTCCGCGACCCCTTGTCATGACGCTCAAGTGGTGGGGTCCTACCGGGTATCGAACCCACTCCGCCTGACTGTTCTGGCTGCAAAGTCAGAGGATTACACCACTGCGCCACAACACCTTCAACTGGGTTTATCTCAGATAAACTGGGTTTATCTGTTTCTCTTTGATAAACTGGGTTTATCAGCAGATAAAGTGGGTTTTTCATGATAAATTGGGTTTATCTGAGATAAACTGGGTTTATCTGAGATAAACTGGGTTTATCTGGTGATAAACCGGGTTTATCTAATTGTGGTGACTTTCGCGTGCCATACATGTCTGAGAAAGATTTTCAACCTGAATAACAATACTACTACAAGAACAATGTTTATAAAGAAACAGCATGGAGGATTAGGGATTAGGAGACCATCTACTATCTACAGAGCAACAAGGATAAACTTTCTGATAAAAATGCTTAACCACCCTGATAATAATTTTCAATTCATTGCACGTAATTCACTTATCCTTGACTTGAAGAAGCGGGGGATTCCGAGATCAAAAGCAACTGACAACTTTCTTGGTTATTCAGTAAAAGAACATAAGATCCTTTTGGATGATTACAAAGTCTGTCCTGAGCTAAACAAGCATAAGAATATTGATTTCTTCATAACCCCAAATGATAGTTGATGCTGTTTTTAGCTAAAGTCGGAGAGATGAGTGTTGCTGCTAAACTGGCCTTCAATGAAAAATCAAGCGCCTTGTATGAGAACGAGAGTCGCCTGAAAGGCAATATTACACCCCTTTACGTTAGTAAAGGGATGTTAACGCCAAGGCGGACATTATGATTTTCATTGCAGTTAGGCCGCTCTATGTAGCGCGGCGGTTCTGTTTATTGTTGTTCCTTATATATTTATATATTATATGTTTACTGAATGCAAGAATGTGTCAGAAGTTGAAAGAGTTAAAGGAAATGAATGTGTGAGAAGTGATATTTCTTACAGTATTTTACATTTGGCAAACTGTTGTTTCGTTCATGTTTCAGAAAGTTGAAAGAGTTAATAGAAATGTATGTGTGAGAAGTAATATTGATTGTAGTATTTTACATTTGGAAATATGTTGTTCTCCAAAGATACGACCCCAATAAGCTGCCACACTTTCCGTTGTGTTTTCTTCAATGCTCTTCTGCCGGGGCGAGTAGCTTTGTTTGGAAAGATCCGATATGGCCGTCTCTGTTCCAGTGATTCCCGCCGCGGGGCGTTAATTTGATCTTTATGTCAAACGAGGATGATACGCAAAAAATCAAAAGTCATTACCCATAGTTTGCTTAGTTCGTGCATGAAACTACTGGTGAAGCTGTCTTAAATTAGATGTCATGTGAGATTTACGATAACGCAAAATTACTTATGCAGAACCCTGCAGAACGTTTCTATTCGCTGGCATCTAATTTGAGACAAGCAGTCACGAAGATAACCACTGTAGAGAATCATATCCATGAAGATGTTTTGGTTCAGTGTGATCACATGCCTTCCCCCAGTCAATGGCGCCATTGTTTCCTGGGATTCTTTCTGCACCTTTCCTCCCAGCTTCACCTGCAACGTTTGCACCTGTAGCTGTGTAGGAGGGGGGTCCTTCTACCTTCGGTGATGCTGCGAATGCTAGCCTCTGTGCAGGCCGCCGGTTACATCATCCTCTAAAGTTGCATAATGAATACTATCAATAAGTGGCTAATGATGCGTTCGTTCTAGAAAACGATTGTTTTAACATAATTAAGCTGATAATGAAGTCAAGAATGTGCCAATTCTGAGTAAATTTGTTGTTGTGCCAGGGTAAACATCATGGTGATTTATCCATCTTATGGTGTCAAATCTGTCTAACATGAAATAAGCCGACGTCAAATTTTTCTATCGGATCGCAGGAAACTTCTGTCGTGTATGCGCTTTCTGCGCGCTTTCTTTATTTCAGTGCCAATTAGCAGAGATAAAACGTTAATCAATTGCTTTAACGAGCGTGACGGAAGTGGGTTACTTACTTTCTTTCTTTCTGACTGACTGACTGACTGACTGACTGACTGACTGACTGACTGACTGACTGACATCGAAGCCCCTTCTTAGATTACAAAGTGGACTTTGTAATCAAAAATGGAATGTTAGAAAACGCATAAAGGGAGGTTTTGGTGTACAGTCAGGTTGGCAACATCCTTCCCACCTGGTCAAAAAGATAAATGCTGATCTGAAATGGGAAACAAATACCAAGGACTTACATTTGGCAGGAAAAGCTCAGTTGATATTGGAATCAGATCATAATGAAACCAGAGTCTCACAGAACAATAGAATGCAGAAAGAAATGATTGGAGACCAACTCAGCAAGGATTTAAAGAATCTAAAAGAACTTCCAATGCAAGGTCGACTGGTAGATAACAAAAGTGCAGATTATTTGATGTCACAGAATGTTTTTCGAAATTACAAGCTTGCGGATGAATTGATTCACTTTTGGTACAAGGCAAGACATAGTGTCCTTCTATGTTACTACACCTTATCCTTATGGTATACAAATCAGCCAGCTACTTGCGTGCTTGATGGGTACCATATTGAAAGCACTGCACATGTTTTAAATGGGTGCCAGAAATTAAAGAATAATTATTCAAAACAGCACGACTGCATTTTAGATAAAATAGGAAATGATATCAAATCGAACGAGAACACATCATCAACAAAACAGTTAGAGCAGCGCTACAAGAATCAGGAATAGAATTTGAAGATAAGGATGAAGTATTATTGGATCTGAAGCCAGATATTATAATAAAAGAGGAAAATAGGATGGTTATTCTGGATGTAGCTTGTCCATATGATCTTTATCTGGCAGAACTTTATGAATTGAAATTGAATCAATACAGAGAGTTACAAAGACACATCACAGATAAATTTATACCATGCAAAGTTGATGCAATAGTTATCGGATCTTTTGGGACAGTACATACGAATGCACTGAAAGTTTTAATTCACACTGGAATGTCTAAAACAAAAGCGAAAGGACTATTAAAGTGGAGCTCAACATCATGTATTATCGGATCATGGCACAATTTGGAACATCAAATGCAAACTGGTAAAGGAAACTTGAAAATGAAACTGAACAGTTGAACAGATAAATCTCTGATTTGGTAGAGCAGAACAGAAAAGACTTATTAGTTTTTTACTTGAAAGGCCTTGTTCCATTTGGACACATTAAACAAAAAGCACATTTTAGAGCTATCAAAGTTTAATAAGTAAAACTATATGTATGTATGTATAAAATTCTTTAACACCAATAACAGAGCTAAGTTAAGGACTTGTTTACAACCTTGTTCACAAAAAATCTTGGGTTCTTCCATTTTAAAGGAAAGTTGATCGGTTTACACTAACCAAATATATTTGTGATACCCGCCCTTGGGTGTCGGCAGTGGTAATAAATAAATAAATAAATAAATAAATAAATAAATAAATAAATAAATAAATAAATGAATAAATAAATAAATAAATAGATAAATAAATAAACAAATAAATAAAATGCTAAATCTCCATTTCAGAGCAGTTACCCTGGTAATCAGGCACTCATGTTTTTGGCCTAGCAACGGTCCTGGTGAGTGTCCTGCATAGTTCGTTTGGAATAGTTTGGATACTTACATTCTCACGAAACATTCTGGTTTACAAAATAGAAGCATTATTGCTGCAATATCGTTGAAGTTTACCATCATATACGAAGAACAGTCTCAAAGAAGGCCACGACATCAGACAGAATAAAAACGAAGCCGACATTTGGCCTAACCGGCCTAACGTCGCGAAAACTGTCAGCAGTACTAAATGGCAAAAATGAAAAGAAAAGGGAGGAAGAAAGCAAACTCCCCAGATGTAAAAGTCAAAAGCTTTAAAGGAGGGCTTTCAGTATACCTGCCAAGCAGAGAGGAAATGGAAAATTGGCTGAACGTGTTTGATAAACGATACTACGATCATTTAGGCCAAGATCCCGCACACGAGAATCTACTTGTACAATGGGAAGCTGAAAATGGCAATGCACCAATACTGACAAATGAAGACAAATTAGATCCAGAAGCAAACAAGCAGCTTAACATGGCAATCTATTTTAAAGTATGTGGTAACAGCTACAGGAAAATATTTTCAGCAATTTTCTACCTGCAAGGAAAGAAGCACTGTGTAATGATGGGAGGAACAGCAGCCCAATGCTGGTTTGATGAAGAAATGTCAACAATCAAATCTCTGGCAGACTTGAATAAGAAGGACTCAACCTCACTAAAGGTCCTGAAAAAGTCAAAGGCGGAGCCTTTTCCTGAGAAACTTGTGTCTGACCCAGGATGTAAAGCAAAACTAATTAAGATAGAGGTGATGGATGATGTATCAGATGACATAGGCCAAAAAGGTTTTATTGCAGACACTGAAGAATCAGGAGACCCAGAAAACTCAGATGTGACATCAGAGAACTCTGGAGATGAAGAAATTGAAACAAGTGGGGAGGAATGGGGAGCTGAGCATATTCAATCTGAAAAGGTAGTAGCAGATGCCACAATTATAATAGAAGAGGAAGAAGAGGAAAAAAGAAAAGAAAAAACAGTGCCTCTCCCCCAGAGAAGCTATAAAGGAAGAGTTAAAAGAGGTGAAAAAGAGGATGAACATGAGGAAAAGAATGAGAAAAAGAAAACAAGGAAACAATTACCAAAGGCGCCCAACTCTGATGTAGTGAAAGAACGGGATTCACTTAAAAAGAGAGTTCGGGAATTGGAGCGCAAAGTAGAAAGGCTTGAAAATGAAACACAAAGCCTAGCCGATGAAAAAGAAATGCTAAAAAGAGCCTACAAAAGTGAAAAGAGGGAGAGAGAATATTTGGAAGAGCTACTTGACAAACTTGATGAAGAAAATGAAGCTGAGAAAACAGGGAAAAAAAAGCAAAGAAAAGGGGCCACCAAAACAGGAAAAGGAAGCTGAGAAATCCTCAAGTCAAATGAGCCAATATGATATGTAAATCCAAACAGAGAAAGAGGCCATCAGGGAGCTAGAGAAAGAAGCAGAGTTAGCAAAACTACGAGAATACCAGCATCACCTGAGAGAAAAAATAGTGTCTCAACCTCAGTATCCGCAACAGCAACAGACCCAGAACCAGCACAACCAATTTTATCAACAACAACCTATGCAAACCATCCGCCCAAACAACCGAAATATCCCCAGCGAGATGCAAAATTTTGGAAAGAGGGAATGTAGATATGAAAAGCAACGGAAAGGGAGCTGCAGGTGGGGAGAGAATTGTAAATTCTCCCACAACATAGGCTGGATTGGTGATGATACAGATGAGGACAAGGATAAATGGAGAGCATCAGGGTTATGCTTTGCACACATGATGGGGGTCTGCGCAAGACCAGAGTGCAGATTTTTACACTCAGAAAAAGAAACTTTCAAAAACACAGAACATGTACAGCAAGCAAATGTAACAAACATGATAAAACAATGCATAAAGGACTCAATGGACAGTGTTAAAAAAGAAATTTTAAGAGACATACAATACCATCAGCAGCAACAAGTCCCACAGCACCCCCGTGTATCATGGGACCCCACCCTTGTGTAAAGAGAAACAAGTGGAAAAAGACTCATATTAAAGAAAAAAGGAGAAGGTATGATAAAAAAAGGATAAAAATTCTGTATTCAAATGCTAATGGCCTAAAATCTAAAGTAGATAGCTTATGTTCAATAGTGGAGGATTTAGATCCTACAATAATTTGTATAACAGAACCTAAGATTAACACTTGTGATGGTCCCATCAGTATAAAGGGATACTGTGATCCTATAGAATTAAGAAGGCAAAATAAACAAGGAGGAGGGATATGGATAATACATAAAGAATCATTAAAAGGTAAAATAACAGTCTTAGAGGTAGGAGATGATGATAATGAACAGGTCTGGATTAACATCATACTTGGATGTGAGGATATAATATTGGGATTGGTGTATGGTAAACAGGAATCTAGGACAAGAGTAAAGAGTAACTTCAATTTCTTTGATAAAATTGACTATTACGCTGTTAAGGCTAAAAATGAAGGGAAAGCATTGATAATACTAGGAGATTTAAATGTGAAAATAGGAGATAATATAAAAGGGAACCATCCTAAGATAACTACAGGAGGAAAAAATCTAATGAAAATAGTAAAGAAAAGAAAATTAAACATACTAAACACTAGTGATAAATGCCAAGGGCTTTGGACAAGGATTTCAACTACTGACAAGTATAATGTAAATAAAAAGGCAGTACTCGATTATGCATTGGTTAATCAAAAAGGCCTTGATAAATTGGATAGAATGATTATTGATGAAGAAAGAAGATATGTTCTAGAAAGAGTGGGAAAATATAGTATCAAGGAATCGGATCATAATACAATGGTGCTTGACTTTAATTTCAAACAGAAGGATGTTTCTAGCCAAAATTCTGAAAAGGAAAGAGGGCGCTGGGTTTTATCAAGTAACTCCCTTCAGGAATTTAATAAACAAGTGAAAATTAACAAAATAGGAAGAGTTTGGGATCAAAACAAACCTGTAAATGTACTTTATAAAGAGTGGAAAAGGAAAATATACAAAATTATGGCTAAATGCTTCAAGAAAAGGTACCAAGGAACTAAAAAGCACAACGTAGTAATAAGGCCATGTAGGGAACTGAGAAAGAAGAAAATAGAGTTGAAACAGAAACTAAGCGAAGCTATTAAAAAAGGGGACAATTTCAGGGAAAGTGTTTTAAAAGTAAGAATTAAACAACTGAACAAAAAACTGGTGAGGATGGAGAATGAGAGTAAAGATATTAGGATGAAGGCAAACATTGAAAAGTTAAATAGGACTGCAGTGCAAAGTTCAGAATTTTATAAGATAAGGACCAAAATCTTAGGAAGAAAAGCAGACTGCCCAACTGCTGCAATCAACGAACGAGGAAAGGAACTAGTTGAACCAAAAGAAATCCTTGAAGAGCATGAAACTTATTTTAAGAAATTACTCACCAATCGAGAGCCAGATGATAAGTGTAAAAATCATGTAAGATCAGTTGAAAAGCTGTTTTCTAAAGTCATTCAATCCCAGAAGGGACAAAATAATGATGCCCCTTTTGAAATGTGGGAACTGGAAAAAGTACTCAAAAGCCTGAAAGTAAAGAAATCCCCAGGGGTTGACTCCATAAGTAATGAAATATATAAAAGTTCAGAGTATGAGTTTCGAAATTCTGTGCTGAAAGCTATCAACAAGGTTTTTAGTACTGGTCAACCCCCAAAGGATTGGAGGAAAATAATAGTTAGGACAATTTATAAGAAAAAAGGCAGCAGGAAGTTGCTAAAAAATTGGAGAGGAATATTTTTGACAGTAAGCATTAGTAAGATCTATGAAAAATTAATGCTTATCAGACAGATCAATGTTATTGAGAAAGGATTTTCAGAGGCAGCCGCAGGGGGAAGAAAAGGGAGGTCAACATTAGATCATTTATTCATTTGGCAAGCAATAAATGATTATTTCAAGTATCTAAAATGTGCAGTGAAGTTTGTTTATTTGGACCTGGAGAAGGCTTTTGATAAGCTATGGTTGAAATCTTGCATTATAGATATGTATAAAAGTGGGGTCAAGGGAAATTTTCTTAAAAATGTTTACGAACTAAACAATGAAGGCTACATTCAAATCCATACACCTAGTGGAATAACAAGAGAAGTTAGAATTGAAGAAAATTTGAAACAAGGAACCATTTTGGCAGCCCCTATTTGTGCCAATCATATTGATAAAGGTATGCAAGTAGCCAAAAGAGAAAACTTAGGGATAAATTTTGGGAACATTTTGATACCTCCATTGCTCTATCAGGATGATATATTGATTGCTTCCATATCTCATAAGAAAATGCAGGGAATGGTAACTATTGCTGAAGAATTTCAAAAGAAAAACCTCTTGAATTTTAACTTGGATAAAAGTGAACAAATGGTGATGCAGTATAGCAAAAGTAAGCAAGCTCAAAAAGAAAATTTAATGTTAAATGGCCAAATAATTAAAGACGTAGAGTCGTATAAGTATCTAGGAGACTTGAAAAACACCAAAGGAACCTTAGATTTGTGCATCATTAAACGAATAAATTCTGCTATGGGGGTTATTAATGAAATAAAATTCCTTACTAAGCAAGAGGCATTCAAAAAACAAAGTTTTGAAATCAGTATAAAGTTGATTGAAGCAATTTTGATGCCCAAAGTTCTGTATGCATGTGAAACATGGACTAATTTAACTAAGAAGCAAATTAAAAACTTAGAAAAATTGCAAAAAGATGCAGTTACAATAATTGACTCTCTACCCCAATCAATGCCATATGACGGAATAGTCCTTGAATGTGGCTTGATGCCTATGGAATTTAGAATTAAAGAGAAAAGATTGATATACTTCCATAAGATATTAAACATGAATAAAAGTAGATTGACTAAGATAGTTTATGAAGAGCAAAAAAGGTTAAATTTCCCAAATTGTTGGCATAAAGACGCTATTGGAGATCACCGGCCCCGGCCCCCCGGCCCCGGCCCTCGGCACTATGGCAATCGGCCCTCGGCCCCCACATATGTAGGTATTTCTTTGTTTCATAACTGTCTGGCTATTCCCGCATTTAAAATGATCCGAACGGTGCCGTTCAATCGAAAGATCGCAATGTTTGAAGCCTCCAAGAGCTTAAGAAACTCCTTTCAAGCAAAGTGAGAGAACTTCGAAGGGCCGAGCAGTCATCTGAGTCTCGCAAAACAAGTTGAGTACGATTTCCTAAACAAACCACAAATGTACATACGCCACACGCTCCTTCGCATGCAATTCATGCGCCTTCGTACTCAATCGAGGGAGTCACATTCCATATGGTTGCATTCTTTGATACGTTATTTACAAATGTGTGGACCGCAAACTGTTCAACATTATTCTTCACTTTTGACCCTTGGAACGGTCAGCTTTTAGAGTGGGTGACAGGACACCAAAGTGAATAAGCATGACGTAAAGTGTTCTTTGAAACCATAATCAAAACGGAATAATACTTATGTAAAAGAGAATTTTGAAGGTTCCTCTTGAAATCGTTTTCACGAACATTCTTTAGATCGGCAGGATCCCATTGACCTTCAATAAATGTCTTGGACTCAGGCAAGCAAGTGAAAAGAGGAATTAACTTCTTTCAACAAAGTTGAAAAAGCTACTTCAACAAAGTCTTTGGAATTTCTTGCTAATGGTCATCTCGCCATCGGTGCGTTTAGTCTCTTAGAAAGAGTTACTTACAAACAATTTACTCTGCGTAATTTCGAAACAGGGGAAAGAAGGGTTTTCAGTGCGACAGCTAGCCAGACCCAACGAATACGAAGGCGCACGAATTGCATGCGAAGGAGCGTGTGGCGTATGTACATTTGAGCATAGGAATCATTCGTCGTATATAGCCGATTGCTCGTGGCCCATGGTCGAAACCGCCAAAGCCTCATTTTCACGGACCAATCAGACGGCTAAAAAGCGAAGGAGACAAAAGAAACCCGTGAAGATTTTCCTAAATTTTACCTACCTTCATAAAACGCAACCAGGACAAAAAACTGCTTGAGATTTCCCGAATTTTTTTAAAGCAATCTACTCTCCAGATGTTTGGGAGTAAAAGTTTGGATGCCCGTTAAAATATCTCCAGGATTGGTGGAGTTATGGCCACAAACAAACCGACAAGGCACTGAACCTTGAACAATAGAGATTCTGGCCGGGAGACAATAGTAATAACAATAGTGATTGTTGTAAGAACGACCCAAAAAAGCAACAATCTGTTTTTTCAATTGTTCTTGCTATTGTCTTTCGCTAAATTTTCTTTTATTGAAGATTCAATGCCCCTACAGTTTCTATGTGAATTGAAAAAGTCTACAAAGGTTTGTTCGCGCATTTCAAGTCATGTGGCAATACTCTAGGGAAGTTTCTGTATTGTACTACTTTTTACATTCATGGCAAAAGTTTGCTCGTTGCGAAATAACTTATAAAATTCAAAAGAGGTTTTATCAAGAGGCTTTATCACCTGACTTGAAGTGGCGTAAACAGGTCTCAACAAGCCTTCGCCGATTTTGTCTATTGGAGAGGCAATAACTCCGCCTATCCTGAAATTATTTTAACCGGCATCCAAACTTTTACTCCCAAACATCTGGAGAGTAGATTGCTTTATAAAGATTCGGGAAATCTCAAGCAGTTTTTTGTCCTGGTTGCGTTTTATGAAGGTAGGTAAAATTTAGGAAAATCTTCACGGGTTTCTTTTGTCTCCTTCGCTTTTTAGCCGTCTGATTGGTCCGTGAAAATGAGGCTTTGGCGGTTTCGACCATGGGCCACGAGCAATCGGCTATGTACGACGAATGATTCCTATGCTGTACATTTGTGGTTTGTTTAGGAAATCATACTCAACTTGTTTTGCGAGACTCAGATGACTGCTCGGCCCTTCGAAGTTCTCTCACTTTGCTTGAAAGGAGTTTCTTAAGCTCTTGGAGGCTTCAAACATTGCGATCTTTCGATTGAACGGCACCGTTCGGATCATTTTAAATGCGGGAACAGCCAAACAGTTATGAAACGAAGAAATACCTATAATTGTGGGGGCCGAGGGCCGAGGGCCATGGTGCC
Source organism: Aurelia coerulea (assembly GCA_039566865.1). Taxonomy (NCBI): domain Eukaryota; kingdom Metazoa; phylum Cnidaria; class Scyphozoa; order Semaeostomeae; family Ulmaridae; genus Aurelia; species Aurelia coerulea. The sequence goes on from CM076944.1 coordinate 16,241,022, forward strand.
GAAGGCCGGGGCCGGGGGGCCGGGGCCGGTGATTTCGAATAGCCGCATAAAGAAGTAATCAGTGACCTAGAAATGATTGATATTAACCTCAAAGAATGTCAGATCAAAGACCTAACCAAAGAACAATGGAAACAAATTGTTAGAGAAAAAATTATCATAATCATAGAAAATAATATTAAAAATAATAAAAAGACCAAACTCAGATTTATCAAGGGTAGTAAGTTTGAAATGAAAGAGTACCTGAGGTGTGAAGAAGCCTCATCCCTACTGAAATTAAAACTAAACATGGTTGACCTAAGAGCAAAGTACAAAGGGAAGTACACTGATTCTCTTTGCAGGAGATGTGGGTCCCATGAGGAATACATAGAACACTTATGGGATTGTCCAAACTTTACTCAAAAACCCAAGATGAAAAAGACTTGTTTGGCTAAAAATAAATCCGAAGTACTCAAAAGTATCAACAAAACGCTACAAAATTTCTACAAATAAGGATTGGATAAAAAAAAAATATATTAGCACCAGCTTGTGTACCCAGCTGTTGGGTAACTGCTCCGAAACTGGAGATTTAGCTTCAAATTATTATATGAAGATATCTCGAAAACCAGCAGAAAAGTATGTTACAAGTAAAATCCATCCAGGAAGTGCTTGACAGGGTAGAAGTTGTCGTTATGAACACCCAAGGGCCGGGGAGGGGAGTACATGACTTGTGGATGGACGGGGGATCTGCCGCCTGGTTTTCAGAAAGCTACCCTCTTCTAATTACCAAAATTTCCCTTGATACCCCCTTTTATGATGAATTTCGGTGGAAAACTACCAATTTTTAGTTACTTTTTGCCAGTTTGAGCTAAGGTTTATGGCAAATCTGCCGAAAGTGGACCCTTGTTTACAGAATTTTGGGCCCCAAGACCCATCCATATGGGCGGAACATACCCGTACCCTCAACATGTCATGTACCCCCCCCCTGGGTGTGAACATCACACCTAAACTCGAAACTTTGAATTTTTTGTTGTTGAAGGTATTGTGGCGCAATGGTGTATTCCTCTGACTTTGCAGCCAGAACAGTCAGGTGGACATGGTTCGATACCCGGTAGGGCCCCACCACTTGACCGTCATAACAAGGGGTCGCGGACTTGATTAGCGCTTAACTACTTCTGTGATCCCAGCGCTTGGCGATAAAAACCGCAACTTCACCTTCACCTTCACCTTCACCTTGTTGCCGAACAAAGCAAAAATCCTAAAAAGTTAAAGAAATTGGATGTCTAGCATATGAACAACACATAGGATTATGCCACAGAAGACTTAAAACAGTTTTGCTGAAGAGAGGACCGTGGATGCTCTATCGAATAGTCTTTAAAGTTCACGGCGGTGGTTTTCAGGCACCAAATAGACAATGGTTGTTTGGGAGAATGAATACAGCTCAGATTTGAAATGCGATTTGGATTTTTTATATTTCTTTCATAGATATCTGTACGTAGATTAATCAAAAGTTGTAATGAGACCAAAACAACATTTTCCCCTCACATCTTCTGGTTTATAGTGAGGGGCAATTCACTCCTAAAAAATCTCGTACACTGTTCTCAAAAATCCTTTTGTTTTCAAGAAAAATCCATCAAAAATCTGTAAAATTCCTTTTGTTCTAAAAAATCTCGTACGCTTTTTCGAATGAGTGATTTGCCCCTCGGTTTATAGATTGTTCTGGGTGCACAGAGAGCACCCCCAAAACATTGTTATGAGAACCGACAGCCTAACTATTATTCTCGCATTCAAGAATAGGAAAACCAGACGAACAAAATGAAGCAGAAGGGTTTATAGACGGAATACTTGCCAAATATACGTAAAAAGATAAATTTATTGGCACATTCTGCATTGTGAACCTGCTGTCCATTGTGAATCAAAAACGACTCAAATTCAGTCGCTTGATGTTGATGGTAAGCATGTTACCGATAATAATGCTGTTGCTCAGACAATGAATGATTTCTTTTGTGATATTGGCAAATCTCTTAGTGACAAAATTCCACAGAAAGCTAACCCCCTTGTTGAAGATAAGCTGGAAGTGAACCCTGAAAATTTACAGTTTAAATTAAAAGCCTTTGATGTTCCTCAGATAAAAGAGGTTTTTGGTAAATTCAAAACGTCCAAGCTAATCATTTCCTAAAGATCACATTCTCTGTCATTGCAGAATCTCTCTGTGACATTTTCAACCTCTCAATTGCCACTGGAGTTTTTCCTGAAAATTGGAAAACTGCAAGGGTTGCCCCAATCTTTAAAAGTAGAGAAAAAAGCAATCGTTCCAATTATAGACCGATTTCTGTGCTCCCATTTCTGGCAAGACTCTTTGAGAAATTGATTTACAACCAACTATATGATTATCTAGACAAAAATAAACTTCTGTATTCTGGCCAATCAGGTTTTAAAGCTCTGCATTCCACTGTAACCTGCTTGCTTTCTGGCACTAATGACTGGCACATTAATATTGAGCGTGGAAAATTTACAGGAAATATTTTCATGGATTTGAAAAAGGCTTTTGATACTGTTGATCATGCCATACTTATTCAAAAGCTATCTAAGTACGGAATTCAGGGTCTTGAGCTTCAATGGTTCAAATCATATCTCAGCAGTAGGCAGCAATTCACTAAGGTTAAAGAGAATCAACGGAGATCAAAGCCCCGCGCGGAAGGAGTCTGGGTATTCTATTATTAGCTTATTGTATTTGATGATTTCGAGACGTTCGTTGATATTGTTTAGCCAGAGGAACAATACCGTGCGTAGGAGTTCTCTTTGTCCTATTTATAGATTGCCTCTACTTAGCTCCGTTCATTCACTTTAATGGAGTGGAATCTGACATCGGAAGCATCAGCTGTGGTGTTCCACAAGGCTCTTGTTTAGGCCCGCTACTCTTCCTAATCTTTATAAATGATCTGCCATTCGCCTTGAAAAACTGCAAAGTTACGATGTACGCCGACGATACTAGCATATCCTATTCCTCTAAGAGCATAGAGGATCCAACTGAAACGCTCAACAACGAATTGAAATGTTTGAAAGAATGGCTTCAGGGCAATAAATTGTCTTTGAATGTAATCAAGACTCAGGCAATGGTAATCGGATCTAGACCAAATCTTAAAAAGATTGGTGAAAAAACTGTGGATTCTCCTGCATTTGTTATCGATGATTCCCCTGTAGAACTCGTCGACAGTATTAAGTATCTCGGTGTCCAAGTTGACCAGTACCTCGTGTGGGACGAACAAATTAAATCTGTTCAAGCCAAAGTCTTCCGCTTGTTAGGTTTTTTAAAATATGCAAAGAAGTTTTTGCCAAAAACTGTACTTTGCAAATTATATAGAGGTATTGTAGAGCCACATTTTCGGTACTGCTGTTCTGTGTGGGGGAACTGTGCTGAGTTCCGACTGGTAAAGCTTCAAAAATTGCAGAATCGTGCCGCTAGAATTATTACAAATAGCAGCTACGCTGCTCCTGCCGAAGCTTTGATTACAGAGTTAAAATGGCCAACTGTGAGGGATATGATCAGAAGTGAGACTGAAACAACTGTATATAAATCTGTTAATAGTCTCGCGCCTGATTATCTCTCGCATTTATTTGTTAGAAATTCTGATCGCAATATTTTCAACCTTAGAAATGCCGAAACTGACTTGCTAGTGCCATTCATGAAAACTAGTAATGGACAGAAAGCGTTCGCATTTCGTGGAGCAAAAATCTGGAATGATCTCAGCCGCGAGGCCAAGCAAGCTCCCTCTTTATCTTCTTTTAAGAACAAGATAAAGGGTCGGTTGTAAATTTATTGTAAATAGTTGTAGATAAATTATTTATGATTGTAATTAGTTTCCTTTTCCCGTTATTAATTTTAGTAGATTTTTTAACTTGTAAAGTTTTTGGCACGGCCCCCTGAAAATCAGTCATACTGACTGACGGAGCTACCGTGCATAAATAATTTTAAAATGAAAAAATGAAAAATGTCCAAAAACCACGGCTACTGTCCGAAAACCATCACCAAGGGTAGCCTGAAAAACTCCCTTGCCAAAGGCAAGCAGGGAAGTCAAAGACCAAAACACTTTGGGAGAACTGCCCAAAGCCTGTCCATTCACCTGGTAGTTTTAGTCTTTGTCTGTGATTAATTTTTACTTATGAAAAAATTTGATTTTTCATAGGCGTCTGATTACCACCACCAGCACCCTACGAGATGAGCCGCAGTCTTTTTAGCCTGTCTTTCTTTCGCAGTCTTTCTTTAAAAGACTCCGGTTCTTTCAATTTTACAAAAAAAGACTATGGTTTTGGGTATTGTGGGTTGTCGAGTATTTTGGTTCGTTATTAAGAAAATGAAGCTTAGGGGCCTTGGAATGAGAGGATCCCCGAGAAGCACTTGTCAATTTCACTTGATGGAAGGCAGAGGCGGGGCCAGACAAGAAATAGTGGGGGGGGCGTAAAGGAAAAAAATTACAATTTTAGCAAACCTTTTGAAATTGCCTCCCCTGGCCACGCCACTGATGCAAAGGAAGTCTTCCTACATCTTTTTTGTCATATTTTTAGTATTGTTAGGCCGCAGAAGCATTTCATGCTCTTTTCATATACTGTACACATATTTTTTGTAAGAAACTGATTTTAGATTGTAAAATAGGGCTTGGCAAAAGTTTTTAAGAATTATGATTTTTGAAATTTATTTTCGGTTTATTTTATGGAAGGACCCCTTGAAAACCAGCTCTTAAAATATATGGAAATATGAAATGCTGGGAAAATATAACTTATGAAACCTTTTATTTCAATGAAGGAAGTCCTTCGCATACATTAAAAACCAAAAATTGTGGACGTTAATATTTTGGGACATTTTATCTGTCCTAAAGCTTTAATGTCCGAACTTTTTGTAGTACTAAGTATTTACTGTCCAAAATTTGTTGCGGCATAGAGAAATTGCAGTAAAACATTTCCGCTGTTTGAAGATGCAAATGTCTTGCTCACGAAACGCTTTGTATTAAACAGCAAGGTGGCGATAGTATTGATCAGAAATATCCTCGTCTGCTGGTTCCTTCAAGGATGGTCAAGGGGGAGTATTACCACCCCAGCAGGACTTTACGGACATCGTTATCTTAGATCACTTTTTGCGTAGATTACGAATCTGGGTGTTGATCGACGGTTTTGGGGGGCTTTTCCGAGATATAAGGGGGTTTAGGCTAAAATGTTTGGTATTTTTACGGAATGGATACATGCATAGGAAAGGGTGATTCTGTTGCATGTTTTGAATGTAGAGGCTATAGTATGATACCAAATATATATATATTCTAGCCAAGGGGGTTCATTAGGGGGGTCAAGGGATTTGTTGAAAATGTCAAAGATGTATCTTACAGTGGGTCTGATTATTGATAATAGCAACAGACTTGATAAAACCTCTTAAAACAGCAACAGACGGTGCAAGTCTTAGTATAAACTGGAGTTGGATTATTAATGATCTTGTAGAACAAAGTAAGGCGTCTTCTCCATTTTCGGCACTTGAGTGATTCCCAGCCAAGTTCTGTATGCAGCCTTTCTCCAGGTGTTCCTCTCCATGTTCCCGTAATTGCTCGCGCAGCAGAATACTGAACGGACGCTAATTTTTCCATTAAGCTCGGCAAAATGATTCTGCCACTGAACTCACGTACTTTCGCCGGAATATGGTAAAAATATCCCCGTAGTCAAGATGAGGTGTCGCACATAGAGCTTATATAACTCGTTTAGGGTATGCCTGGGCAGATATTTTGAGAGATATTTTAGCAAGCCAATACCCTTTCTTGATTTGGAGATAGCAGATTTGATATGGGCAGAAAAAGCCAAATTTGAATCTGGTATAATTCCTAATTGTTTATGTTCATCTATTTTTATTACTGGTATGTTGTTAAAGAGAATTTCTGGATGATCAGCTTTATTTTTTTCCTTGAAAATATGAGTTCCACAGCTTGTTTTGATTTGGAGATAGCAGATTTGATATGGGCAGAAAAAGCCAAATTTGAATCTGGTATAATTCCTAATTGTTTATGTTCATCTACTTTTATTACTGGTATGTTGTTAAAGAGAATTTCTGGATGATCAGCTTTATTTTTTTCCTTGAAAATATGAGTTCCACAGCTTGTTTTCATGGATCATGATTAAACGGCATCATCCAGTCATGAGCCCACTGACTTATCAACTCCAAGTCATGGTTCATGTCATTGGCGGCTGAATTAGAATCTTGGGCGACCGTAAATAATGATGTATCATCAGCGAGGAGCTTAACATTGCACTTCAAGTCTTATGTTAGGTCATTTATATACACGAGGGAGAATAAGGGCCCTAGAATAGAGCCCTGGGGTACTGTTGCCGAAATATCTCCCCAAGAAGAACTCTTCCCATTCAAAACAGTTCGCTGCTTTCTATCCGTAAGAAAACATTTGATAAGAGAGAGAAGATTTCCTGAGACGCCACATCGTGTTAATTTAAAGATAAGACCATCATGCCAAACCCTGTCAAATGCTTTGGAAGTATCAAGATACACAGAACGAACATCGGGAGGAGGGTTACAATCAAATGCTTTAAAACTGTTTGCATTATGGAGATTAGCTGGTTGACTGTTGAGTCAGGACGAAAACCTGATTGATTGGGGTTAGTAATTCAGATAACAAGTAATTCAAGATGTGAATATAGAGAATCGTAAATGAATTTTTCAAGTATTTTCCAAAGATTGGAAGAAGTGAAATAGAACTCAATTTCCAGCTCTGGGCACCATAAAATGTCGTTAAAAATGATCAATCTACGTTTTGATGTACTTTAGGAAATACAGCGGGAATTCGGTAAATAATCATGATGGGAATCAGGAATTTGGCTGAAAAAGTATCAGGAATTCGGGAATGAGGGGGCCTATTGTGTACCCTCTTACTAAAAAAAGAATTCAATTCAGTTTTAGTTATCGCCAAAGCTGACGAGAAGTTTTGATTAGCGAAACAAGTTGGCTTCTTGTGTATCATGTTAGCGCCCTATCTTGTAAAAAGGAAATACAGAGGCATGAACTCTGCTTTTGACTAGAATTATTTTTCAGTTTAACCAAAGATATCATAAAGAACTGTGTAATATCTTGCTTTACTTTAAGTAGGTCTTTTTTTATCATTCTTTAACATTATTTCCAAAGTTCCTTGCTTCCTCTTCTAGAGCAGTTCATGACGCATGATGAGGGACTGTTATGTGTGATCAAATGCAATGAACAGCGTCGTGGCCAGGGCAAATTAAGTGGGAGGGTATGAAAATGAAGGGGTCTGGGGGCGAAGCTCCCAGCTAAATTTTGACGAAACGCCCTCTACTTTTGCTTAGAAAACTTCTAGCGATCTAATGTCAGTGGTACTAAAATTGAAATTGATCATTTTTTAACAGGCGATCTTACAAATTATAGCTTCCCCAGGAAACTTTTGAGTAAACGCAGTTTTCTTTGGTTTGGAAAGCCAATTTGTAACAGTTTTCTATGAATCACAACATTCCGGAAAATCTTTGTGCAAATGCATTTTTACCTTGTCTTAGAACGATTCTCACAATCTATTTGCCTGACCCAATAGTGGAAGCCTTGAAAATTATATAATAGTTTGTTTGTGAAAATTTTTGAAACATCAACCTTTCCTTTACTTTGGCTGAAGATGACTCTCCCAGTCAACATCCAGCATTTCCCAGAAAGATTCTTACCCTTCTTTACCTATACCCAACTACTTTCTCTTCATTTTGAAACAACCTCGAGGACCATTTTTTGACAACCCCATCCGTTGCTACGCAAATGCTGAAATGAGGCACATCAAACGAGGCTGAAGCTGAAGCTGAATCTAGCATCAGTTGTTAAATCTGGGTCAATCCTGCTTCCCGAAAGCTGTTGCCAAACTCCCAAATCCCGCTTGAAAAATGTGACAATTTTCGGTTCACGCTTCCAAAAGTTGGTCATTCCCGATTCTCGGAATCATATTGGGTACCCTGTGGTAAGGGAATGTCTGTTCCTTGGTGCCTGGACGGTTATAAAAAATGTGATAACGACAGAGCTTCACGAATTTTAAATAAAAGACAATGAAGCTACATAAATGCTCGTTCTCGTAATCTAACCTACGAGCAGAATTTCTGCTAAGCAAAATTATCGTTGACAAACTTTGTATAGTGACGTAACTTGGCAAAATTGAACTGCTCTTGTTCCGATCACCGGAATTTCCTAAATTTGCCGACTGAGTGTTACGTTCCCTTGATTTGCCGACTGAGATTTGGCCAGGAGGGGTACCCCACCCCCGGCACCCTCTATGCAGCTACTGCCCTGATAGTTACGCGAATGCGTTGAAAAGCTTCAATTCTTCACGCAAAATTTTCGATACAGCCCCCCAATAAATCACTTGACCCCCCTAATTAACCCCTTTGGCTGGATTATATGTATATTTGGTATTATACTATAGCATCTACATTTAAAACATGCAACAGCATCACCCTTTCCTATTCATGTATCAATTATGTAAAAATCCCAGAATTTTTAGCCTAAACCCCCTTATATCTCGGAAAATCCCCCCAAAACCGTCGATCAACACCCAGATTCGTAATCTACGCAAGAAAGTGATCCAGAAAAACGTTATCCCGTAAAGTCCCCGCTCGGGTGGTAATACTCCCCCTTCACCCTCTGGACTATTAAGACCACATAGTCAACTTTTGTCGTGTATATTAAGATCTACTGAACTGTCAGCTTAAGTTCTTACATTATTGTTTTAACTTTTTGCCAATATAAAAAAATCATTTTTATTACTTTGTAGGCAAAATGAAAACATTTCTACAGTTTTTACGGTGTTGCCCGAGACAAGAAGTGAATCCCGCAGAGCATCCATTCCACAGAAATCTCTGTCCTTGGAATTTGTTCCTTGTTTTAGTTGTCTTAGGGAAGCAATTCTCAGTCATCTTCTTGATGCATACAGTTTCTTCATGAAAATTAGCACCTGTTGCTACATTTTGATACTATATTCTTACTAACACTGAAATGTTTTTCTCCCAAAATCTGTAGTTTCTATGCCATAGCCTTTATTCTTATGTCCCTTTTATTTTTGTATTTTTATATTCCTTTTTCTTTCTCACCCGTCACTGTGAAATATCAAAATATGCATGTTGTGTAAACTTTTAATATTGTTTTTTGTAATGGCATGATAAGTTCTTTTTCATGTTTTATCCTGAATGTAACCTTGATTATATGCATACACATTGTTCATGTTGTTGTAAGAATGTCTCATTTAACTGTAGATTGCAGAGTCAGGTGTAGTGTATGTTGGCCATATCCCTCATGGCTTCTACGAAAAAGAGATGAAAGATTTCTTCTCCCAGTTTGGTACTGTCAAAAGGCTTAGATTGTCAAGGAGCAGAGAGGTACTTATACATTTTTTATCAAGACAGGGATTACTTGTATTTGCAGTAGGATTTATAGGCTGATTGTACAATTCTGCGAATCTTAAACATAAAGCGTCATACAAATTGTTGTATGCTAATGGTCCTACTGGTTGCAAGAACAATGAAAAGATTGTAATTTATCGCTTTACGTAATTATGGATGTAATTGCAAGAATTCTAGGTAGGAAACAGTTGAAAGGTTCTCCCTAATAACAGGCTGGCCTAATGCAAACAAATTAATCATTTATTTTGGATATGTCATATAGACAGAATCTGCTGCATTTCGTCTCACTGCCAGTATCCAATTTTGATCATAAGATTAACGTCTTCGTTATTTAGGAAACATGCTTGGCAAGTTTCTGTATTAGGTACATGAGATTGGAGGTGTCATGCACCATTCATTGACAGAAACCTCCATCTGAAATCAAACTTGATTATTTGAAATTTGCCGCAAATCGTATAATCCATATTTTCCCACGTGAAATTCATTGATTTTTCTATTCTAAAATGGTTCTACTTGGAAGAAAAGCTATTGGCTTTAGTGTGCAACACTGTGCACTTTTTGCAAATGGTATTTTAGATGCACCAATAAAAATATAAAATCCAAAAGTTGTATTTCATGAAATGATTTTAATATTCTGAAAAATCATATTTAATTCCTTAAGCTTGTTCCAAATTCCTTTCAAGTAGAAAAAGCTATTTTCTTTCAAATGAGCCATAGCTTAAATATTTTGGACACGTATAACAGTTTCAATCACTTTAGTAGAAATGAGTGGTTTTTCAAAAGCAGCTTGTTCAAATATTGGATTCAAAACTGAAGATTTTCGCAACTTTGTAAAGTATTACAAAATTTTCAGTTTCAGGGAGCTCAGAGTATTGACAATAAGAGAAAAATCAAAGGAATTGTTTTGAAAAAATAGATTTTTTAATTGTTTCCAGGTCTGGGCACACAGTGCTCCACGCAGTTTGCCTTTGGTGCGCTTAAACTGTTCACCCCAACTTAGTTTTTCATCAACAATCACTCTGTGGGATTTTGTGTTATCGACTCTTTTAATACCAGAGTTATTTAGTTTCAGCACTTCTAGCAGGTCTAGATTTTTGGTTTTAAGTGGATACCTTTTTGACCATGAATTCAGTTTTCGGATTGGGGCTAAGTTTATTCACCCTCATCCACTCAGAGAGATTGGAAAGTTCTTGATGTGCGTCCTCAACTAGTTTCGCTACATCAGCCGATGTAATCGTTATATAGGTATCGTCAGCATAGATGCTAGCCCGGGAGAATTGAAGACACTTTTCCAAGTCATTCAAGTAAATGATGAAAAGAAGAGGGCCTAAAGGAGAACCTTGGGGGATACCACAGGCTACGTCTCTGGCTTTAGAATGCTGACCGTTCAGAGAGCAAAATTGTTTTATATTATTTAAGTAGGATTCAAACCAATCCACAGCTTTGCCTCTTATTCCATATACACGTAAGTTTTTGAGTAATATATCATGATCGACCGTGTCGACAGCTTTCTTAATGCCGAGAAAAATAGGGAGATTAACATTGCTGTGATCTATGTTTTTGTACCAGAAGTCTGTGCTGCTTATGAGTGATGTTATCGTGGAGTATAACTTACGAAAAGCTGCTTGGTTGCATGTAATATACTCACATTAATTTTGAGAAACTCAAACAGTTGATCGTGCGTTAGCCGCTGTAGCATCCTTGAAAACACTGAGATTACAGAGATAGGTCTGTGGTTGTTCAAATCAGTTTTTGGGCCCGACTTGTAAATTGGGGTGACTCTCGCTAGTTTCCAGATGTCAGGGAATACACCATTTGTAAGTGACGAGTTATAAGTCAGCATAAAGGGGTGAGCTATAAATTTGCTCGTGTCTTTTACCAAAGTTACGGTAACTTTATCAGGACAAGACGCTTTTCCATTCTTTAGCTGATTGATAGCATTCATCACATATGCTTGTCGACTGTTTTGAACAGCATTGCGTTGTTTACTGGTGTGATATGCCACAAACAAAGATAATTTGGTCTCGTTTCTATGCTTTTTACGAGCTTTGGTCCAACAGAGACAAAGTGACGATTCAACGCTCAAGCATATCACGCTCTTTTGTCAAAGTTTTGCCATCAATTTCTATACTGGAAACAGTATAACTTACCAAAGCTGCTTGGTTGCATACTCTCATTAATTTGAGAAACTCGAACAGTTGATCGTGCGTTTGCCGCTCTACAATCACTTACTAAGTTGTTGAGCCACCCTGAGAAAAATGAGTTTTTTGGCCCCCCTTTCCCCCATGTCAATGTTGTTTGGAAAAAAAGTACTTGGTCATGCTGACAGACGTGATTTGGCAACTTTTTAGTGGTTTTTCAACATTGACTAGGGGGGAGGGGGGAAAGCAGAGGCAAAAAACTAAAAATCTAGTATCCTTGAAAACACTGAGATTACAGAGATAGGTCTGTAGTTGTTTCGATCACTTTTTAGTCCCGACTTGTAAATTGGGCTGACTCTGATAATATTTTGCTTTTAGACTGGTTCTTCAAAAGGATATGCATTTGTAGAATTTGAATATGAAGATGTGGCTAAGATTGCAGCAGAAACTATGGACAATTATCTCTTGTTTGGGAGGTTATTGAAATGTAAGTAGCGTTAGCTAGTTTTTTAGTTATGAAACCGTTAAATTTTACAGCCAGGCGCACCGTTACAGTAAAGCACATCCTTTTTTTATATAAATTACCAAGAAAAAACTACAATGCAAGAATCTGAGCCAATCATAGTGGAAAAGACACATGGTCATCTAGTCCCCACTAGGAATGACTCTTACAATGAATATAAACAATAATCTAATTTAAGTAGCAAAAGAACACATCACCACACCACTCCAAACCAAAAGACACTACACTATACTAGGGTACAACGAAAAACCATGTAGAGCAGGGCCGCTCCTAGACTGAGGACATTCGTCTGAGTTTTGCTCCATTGAATTAAATTGTTATTTACTGTCCTGTTATAGTCGTTCCATTATAGTCATTCCGCTAGAACCTACCACCACCAACCCACAGAACATCGCAAACCAGGCCCCTACCAGAGAGCCTAGTGAGTGACACCCGAACCCCGCGACAGCAAGATCCAAGCACCACCCACCAACCCCCCCCCCCCAGACGACACCAAGCCTGCAGCACCGCGCAAGGCAGTGGCAGCCCCACGGCCAAAAAAGAAGGCAGCCCCACTCTACATAGCCCCAAGTTGAACTTCACACTACAATACAGTACAACAATATCTCACATTACACTACAGACGAAAAGGGATTGCTGCTAATGTTGGTATTTGGTCCAACCGCATAGACCTCTCTATGAATGACATAGTTGCTTCTAGGATTATTCTATTGTCGATTGTAGTGAACTGAGGGCTGCCATAGAGAAGCAAGTCGCACAATGCTTTGAGTCCATATTTGTAAGATCGAGACCGTGGACTTCAGAAAGCTGACCAAGGAGATCACGACGCATCATACGAAGCTGATGGCAGCGCAGGAGGAAATGAGCGTTATCTTCGTTGCCCATACCACACAAACACAATGGGCCAAGCAGTGCCTATTTTAAGCCGAATTCACAAGACCACAATCTGAAGAATCTAAGGAGTGAAGATTTCTTCAAGAAAGAAATGTTGAAACCATGCTCTTCTAAACAGTAGGAAAAAACCTTTCCACGTTCCATAATTGCGCAAATAGTCCTTCCAAAATTTTAGTTTTCATTTTCAAAGTGTTTTGGGTTGATTTCAATGTCCATCGAATCCCTGAGCTCGCTTTACCAAGAGAAATACACGTAGACAACCAGAAAAATGGTCTCGTCTGGAATTCAAATAAAATTAGGGTACAGGCCAACTATGGAAATGGGATAAATGCGAACAAGTGTTTCATACATATGTACCGGGTGCCCCAGAATAAACTTTGCACTTTTGGCAGGCCACGATAAATTTAACTTAACCGATTTTGAAGATTTATGATTTAGTCTTTAGTAGAAAGCCTGAATTAGATTCTAGGAATTTTCACAAATGTTTTTGTTTTCAGTTTTAAGAGCTAGAAGCGAGTTTCTTATAACTCTCGTTTTCGAAATCACTGAAAACGATAAAAAACCATTGATCACATTTTCTGGACTCAACATGAATGGACAAAGAGAAAACGTTTTCGGGGTGATGGTGACTTATTTCAACCTTCCTGCTTTGCCTTCTCTGGATATCTTGCACGTTGAGTTGTATTCGTCAGACAATCAAGAGCAGCATGTGATGGGTCAAATGATTCCAAGTCACCCATGTTCTCGGATACGTGCAAGTAGTTTCTTTCTAATAGTTTCTGATGATAGCGATGCCCTGTCTGACGTTTTGAGCATATTGTAAGTTTTAGGGTTTTTGAGACCACACATTCTAAATTTGAAGACCACATTTCACATTTCAATACCACAAAGTGTGGACAAGACCACACTAAAATAGGCACGCAGTCAAAGTTTGACGGAATCTGTGTGTATTGAGTGAACTAAACTCCACACGAAGTTTCGTCAAACGCTTGATACCTACGATGTCGCAAATACCATACATAGTTCTTTTCAAAGGTTGTATTGTCGGTAGTAATAATAATAATAATAATAATAATAATATTAATAATAATAATAATAATAATAATAATAATAATAATAATAATAATAACAATAATAATAATAATAATGTAAGGCTGGATATCAACTTGAAAAGGGAAAAACGAAAGTAAATCACCTCCTCTTCATGGATGATTTGAAGTTATTTGCAAAGGATGAAAATGAGATTGATTCACTGGTAAGAACTGTGAGTGTTTTCAGTGAGGACATTGGTATGATGTTTGGAGTTCAGAAGTGCGGAGTGGTTGTAATGAAAAGAGGAAAAGTTATGAATAGTGATGGTGTACAACTGCCAAACGGTGAAACAATTAAAAGTGTCGGTGAAGAAGGATATAAGTATCTTGGTATGCTGGAGATAGACGAGATTATGAATCAAACTATGAAAGAGCTTGTTCAAAAGGAATACCTTCGAAGATTAAAAAAGATACTTAAATCAAGACTGAATGGAAAGAATGTAATCATAGCAATAAATACATGGGCTGTGTCATTGCTGAGGTATGGAGCTGGTTTGATAAATTGGACCAAGAATGAACTACAACAACTTGATAGAAAAACGAGAAAGAAACTTACCATGTATGGAGCGTTCCACCCTAAAAGCAATGTGAATAGACTGTATTTAACAAGGCAGGAAGGAGGGAGGGGCTTGATTGGAGCTGAAGAGACTGTACGAAGTGAGGAGAATAGTCTAGGCTGGTATGTAATGAACAATGACCACGAAATAATGAGATCGGTTGAAAAAGAAGGAATATTGAGATTAAATGAAATCAAAGACCCAAGAGTATGGAAACGACAGAACAAAGAACAGCATAAGAATGGGTGGGTAGATAAACCGCTACATGGGCAAACAGCTGCTGCTACAAAAGATTTGATGGATAAAGATAAGAACTGGAATTGGTTAAAACATGCAGGATTAAAGAAAGAAACAGAGAGCACCATATTTGCAGCGCAAGAGCAAGCAGTGGGAACAAATTCTGTAAAGAACATCATTTACAACGAAAATGTATCAAAAGAATGCAGACTGTGTGGAGAAGCGGATGAAACAATTGCACACATTGTTTCTGAGTGTCGACAGCTAGCACAAGTACAATATGAAGGCTGGAGACATGACAAGGTAGCTCAAATTGTCCACTGGAAGTTATGTCAAAAACTAGGATTAGACCATGGAGATAGATGGTACAACCATAAAGTAGAGAGTGTGATTGTGACAGAAGACTTTAGGTTATTATGGGATTTTCCCATACAGACAGATCATCGACTGGAGCATAACCGACCAGACATTGTGTTTGAAAACAAAAAGGATCGATCGTGTTTGCTGATTGACATATCCTGCCCCTTTGATACAAGAATTGAAAGAAAAGAAAAGGAAAAAATTGAGTTGTATCAAGACTTGAAGAGAGAGATCAAGAGGTTATGGAACGTGAGGGATGTTAAGATTGTACCAATAATCATTGGGGCTCTGGGTACCATTGGAAAGAACTTTGAGAATTTGTTGAAGAAAATTGAAGTGGAGTGCAGCACAGAACTTTTACAAAAAGCGTGTCTGTTGGGAACTGCAAAGATCCTGAGAAAAGTACTGGATACCTAAGGCCAAGGGACTTGACTTGCTATCCAGCAGTTAACCGGCAGTCAACATCAACGCCGAGTGAATATTGAACAATAATAATAATAATAATAATAATAATAATAATAATAATAATAATAATAATAATAATAATAATAATAATAATCACTTTATTTACAGTTGGATAAACTAACGTAGTTTATGCCAGAAGGCACAAACTAATAAATACCAACTAACTAAAACTAATTTACAGCAATACTGTTTACAAATTTGACAATTGCAACCCTCCCCAGCCCAAAGTAGCTTGCTCTTAAACACTGCAAGAGATCTGGCATTTTTTATATCATCAGTCAGTAGATTCCATTCAAACAGTTTGTTATGAAAGTACGTGTTTGTAAACCGAGCTGTTCTTCCTACATTTTGGTCATAATCCCGAGAGTTTCGAAGATTGCAAGGTAGCTGGCGCTCACATGGAATTTTAGCAAACAAATAATCCGGAGAACGCATTAATCTTAAATTGTAAAAATGGCACAGTCTTCTGTACCGTCGCCTGCTATAGAGATCTTCCCAACCCAATTCATCGTATAACCGTTGCCTACTTGTACCTATCCAAGTTCCCGTAACTGCTAGAGCCGCAGAGTACTGAGTCTGTTCAAGTTTTTAGTTAAATCTAATTTCATATCAGGATCGTACTTGTGATAGATTATGTCACCATAGTCAAAATAAGGCCTTACATAAAGCCTGTAGACTTGATCAAGTACCTCCCTCGAGACATATCTAGAAATGTGACGAATGATACCAATACCACGCCTCGCTTTTATAATAGCCTCTTTTATATGACTGTGAAAGTTTAGCTTTGAATCAAGAATACCTCCAAGGTGCTTATGCTCAGGCACATTTACTATCACATTATCTCCCAGTTTTAATGAAGGATGTTGTGGTCGTAGCCTTTGGTGGCCCATCCTTTTGTGGTCGTAGCCCATCCTTTAAGAACCACTTCATGAGAAACTCACACCCTAAGTTTCTCACAAACAATTGAAAAAAGAAAAGCACTGTGATCCAGATTTCCATTTTAGTGTAATCAAAGCCAAACAACTGAAGTATCAGAATCGTACAAATCTGATTTCTATTGTTAACCCTAGCCTGATGTATATCAGAACATAAAAATATTTCAAATCGGACAATTTAGTGCAGAGAAAATTTTATTTCAAGTTAGGTCGAAAAGTGTACTTTAGGCTTCTTCCTTAGCAAAGCAAGGCCACAAAATAGCATTAACTTTCAAATTCAAAATTTGTTGGCTTGCACTCACTTCATTTTCATGATCTTTCTTTTTGTTTGACAGATTAAACCTTGCAGAATATCTAGTGAAAAGGTCGAATGAAAAATTTATCTTGGTATGTGCAAATTTTGTGAATTCATAATGGTAATCAAACGTTAAAAAAAAGCAAAAACTGAAAACAAAAACAAAAGAACCTATGTTTCAAAATTCTTGTTAACCCTATTGCAGAATTAAGTTTAACCTATTTTCAACACTTTTGCAAAAGGGCTAAGTAGAGTAAGCTCTCAAATAATTTTGGTGAATTTTTCACTTAGGCCAGTGAAGAAAAAGTCTTTTTTAGCAAATCCTGTCAACATTTTGCATCCGACCTTTTCACTAGATATTCTGCAAAGTTTAATCTGTCAAACAAAAAGAAAGATCATGAAAATGAAGTGAGTGCAAGCCAACAAATTTTGAATTTGAAAGTTAATGCTATTTTGTGGCCTTGCTTTGTTAAGAAAGAAACCCGAAGTACACTTTTTAGGTCTAACTTGAAATACTAAATTGTTCGATTTTTTAAATCTTTGGGTTTTGACATACCTCAAGCTACGGTTGAAAAAAGAAAAATCCGTTTGGTAAAATTCTGATACTTTTATTTTTCTCACTAATTACGTGGCCTGGATCACTGTGATAAGGTACTTAGAGGGGAACGATAATAGGTTGAGGTAAATAAGGGGTTCCTTAAAGTGCTTATGCAACCAAATTATCAAAAATGAGGTAACACCAATTTTAGAAAATTTGACCTTTCCTGATCATTTTGGTCACACTTTCACAAATTTCTGCCACCAGGAAGTGTGAAAAATCCCCCGGGCCTGGCAGCATTCAAAAATTCGGACGGGGACGTGAGGCGTCCCAGTTTTGGGTCTATTTTGAGAATTTTTCCCCATTCTTGGGTATCAATGGTTCCTCTCCAAATTTTCCCCATTTTTGGGTATTTATTTTGCAGTGAAAAAGTAATTTTCTTAATTACCATAATCATGGCTTGGCAGCATTATCTTGTGAGAAATGCCCATTTCCTGAGCATTTCTACGCTACCTATACTGGTACAGTACATACCTTATGCACATTCATATGACAAGAATTCTTAAGCATTTTCAAGAATCTTCAATTGCTGATAAGAATTCTTGACTCATATGGATAACTTTAAACTTTTTGATAAAGAATTCTGAAGAAACTAACAATTTTCTAGACATCGTATGAATTCCTTACAATTCTTTGGTAAGATCTAAGAAGAACATGTTAATATGCACAAGGTCTGATATGAGGATTCATTAAACATTAGTCCTACCCTTTATTGCTTTACGAAGTACAGTATAAATGCTCATCTCTCATCTCTATGCATCATTTATGTGTGCAACAAAGATTGATTTAGTTTCATTCAACGTTTAAACAAGGCTTGCTTGTGTAGAGGATAACTGACCTTATGAGTAACCCTATAATAAATAAAAATGACAGAAATAACTGTGGTCAAATGTGCAAATGTGGCAGTGATCCAGTAATAATATCTATTATTTAAAGGCATAGGCATAGGAGGTGCCAGCAATGTTGGACAACTTTACAAAAATTGACCATATTTGGGTAAAAATCAACGTTAAGTTTAACAATTAACTTTTTATCAGGCAGCCCCCAGATTTCATCTTCCAGTACCTTTATTAAAATAGGCTGTTACATATGCATATATTGATACTGACTGTTACATAGATTAAATAGTTGGTGGTAGATTAGATATGAGTATCTTTTTGTGAACCCTTCATTCAGCTCCATCTTCTTACATGAAAAACATGGTTTGGCAGTTTTATTGTCATGCAGGTGCAATTGGATAACAAAAGTACTGGCATGTGTGTCCAAAGATATAAAAAATGACCCTTTTCTCATAGTTAGATCATAAATGTTCCACACCTTCAGTGTGCAATCAATTAAAACTGTTTATAGTAGGCAAGGCCCTCTCTGTCTGTAGCCAACTTGTTATAAAACTATTATTGCCAAGCATAGGTCAGGAGATGAGATAAATTTGCATCAATGATCTTACCATTTTGACCGCCATATTGTGGCCCTTCTTCTCATTTTAGGCCAATTTGTAAGCCTTTCTTTCATGACAGTAGGTGCTACCATTCTGAACCAAAGTTGTATTAGTTTCTGTTATTAACAACTGACAACTGTAACAATATTAGTTATTACTAACAAGTAAGAAGACGTTTTCTACAAGTATATTTGTTTCTGTATGTGATACACCATTTTCCATAATCTTATCTTGCATGCGGAAAAGAATTCAGCCTCGTTCTGAATGTTTTCCCGCCACTTGTTTTCTCCAACCGTTGCTGTTGTTAACAACGTTGTGGAGCAAAGGAAAAGTTTATTAGGCCATGGCCAAACAACTCCTAACAACTCTCTCTGGCAATGTTGTGGAATTTAAGAATCAGGTGAATTTTTATGAGCGCGAGGGGATTGGATTTCCAATAAAGCATCAGAACGAATTCAGGAAGGTCATCCAACAAAGCTGAGTAAGTAGTGTACTTTAAGTTTAAGTCCTTAAAAGTAACGACAAGCAAAGCAAGCAACTTTTGGCAACAAATAACAATCAATGAGAAATGAGAAGATGTTTTTTGATCCACTTTTTCATGCAATTCTCACCAACAAGTATTCTATCTTGCTCCATTGGTGCTTCATAAATCAAAGGATAACGATCAATCTCATTAATATTACCAAAGAAAGAAAATGCTACAGTAAAATTATTTAATGATGCTTTTTGTTTAAATATGATATTTAATGTGTAGTTTTTGAAGATACAGATTATATCCATTATTATTTTATATAGTCTACATAATCAGTTTCAAGGAAATTCCATGCAAATAAGATGATATATATTACTAAATGTATTATTAAATGTATATCTTGTTTGTGTGGAATTTTCTGGACAAAATGATTATGATGGCAGATATTTTAATTAGAAAACATTATGAATAATGTTGCAAAATTAGACAGGGGAATACTGTACATACCCTTTTTAGTTTTCTCTGACAAGCTATATTAAAGACCCCTTTTTTCTCAATCTAGGTCCTAGATATATGTCCATGGTTTCTCTGAGAAAGGGGTCAAGTTTCAATAAATGTATATTTATTGAAAACAAACCCCTTTCACAGAGAATCCATGGACATGCATGCCAGATACAAATTTATATTATAAGCACCAACCGGGTTTTATTGTAAGTCCAGAATATCCAGTGCAGCCTCAAGGAGGGAAAAATCTGCATCAAGTTGAATTTGCAGTAATGCTTTTAAATGAAAAGCACATAAGCTGTGTAAATGTTTCCTTGCATGCTTCCTTGCATGATTAGATAGTTTATAATCAGTAAAATGTGGTAGACAACAAATAAATGTGGCTCAAGCCACTTTTATGGTGGTCTAATGGTCTAGTCAGCATTCCCAGTCTTGGGGTCAAATATTTGCCAACTTGCCGGTTCTTCCCCATTCTTGGGGGCAGATTTTGAATCTTCAACCCCAATTTTGGGTATAAAGCTAGGCGTCACCTCCTAACGTCCCCGCCCCCATTCTTGGGTGCTGCCAGGCCCGGGAAAAATCCGCGCATAAAAACAAGTACCTGTTGCGAAATGTTGAACTTGTTAATGACGTCATAAGTAGTAGCCAACTGAATTGCACTGTCGGAAGTTATTTAGGCCACATGGGAAAATCGTGAACAATTTGCATTGCGTTTCGATCGTTCTCAGTCAAAATGTCGTCATATGAATCGAGCTAAGCTTCAGTTATGTTGGGTCACTTTAAACGAAGATCTGAGGGTGGGGATGATTATGGTGTCGTCAATCTTGGCACAAACGCCCCGAGGTGAGCCTCTTGCTGTTCATGGTCAAGCACCGGTCTATCATTTCGACGAATACAAAGACGGCATTCGACTGGCAACGATTGAAGCGAGGCTTGAGCGACGAGTTAACGTTGATAGTTGGCAAGAATGGTTTGCTTTTTATTCTGATTTATAGTGTTCGTGATCTGCAATCTTATTATTATATTCCTTCTTCCTTGCATTGCAACGTAAATATGTTGATCGTTTACGATCCATTCGAGTTTGATGGGCCTATGTGGCTTCTAACAATCTGTCATCCATCATCATGGACCCTAAAAAGTTTGTCAAATTTAATCAAATGCGTCAGAGTAATAGTAACAAAGTTTAAATATTAGAAAAACTGCATTTTTAGTATTTTCTAAAAAATGAATTCGAAGTACAAACTATTTCTGTTGCTTTTCGCAGTTTGAGTACAAGATATTTTGGGCCTGGTGTATGTTTGACCTCCCTTCATTCACTTAGTATGCAGACAGGTATAGTTGGTCCTTTGGCAGTAGGAATAGATCATTCTAGCCATAGAAAACTGAACTTAGCTTTTCACATACATTCTATCTATCGAATTTCAGTTATTGCCCTTTGATATGGCTATTCTGTAATATAGGTGCAAACAAAAAAATAGATCGCGCGCATAAACGTGCATTAAGATCCTCCATAATGACTACGAATCTTCGTTTCAATCGTTACTCGTTCGCAGTAACAGTTTCACCATCCACGTTAAAAATTTGCGAAAATTGATGACTGAAATGTACTTGTCATTGAATAATATGAATCCATCGATTGTATGGGAATTTCATGAGAAGAAATATGTGGCCTATGACCTGAGAAAAAAAAATCTTTGCATACTTCCAAAGGCAAAGACAACATCTTATGGAGTTGAGTCTTTATCTTTCAGGGGAAGTTTCCTTTGGAAGGTGACCTGCAGAATATGCCAATAACAAAACAGGATGTGGTACTAGTTGATTTTTTTAGATTTTAAGTATTTATGTATGTAGGTTGGTCTTAATTAGTATTTATTTATACTATTGTAAACCAACGTTAAATAATGAAGAAATGAATAAAAAATGAAATGAATGAAAATACAAGTTATAAATTCATCATTTTTATATTCAATGTCAGTCATTGAAAGCATGCCACTAAGAAACTGACTTAATAGTTGACTGCATCAAGCCGCGGTCGCTTGTCCTATTTCCAGGAAACAACTTAGGCCTATGCCGCCGAACGAAGCGTATCCACTGTATGTATCTCTGTAGCTCTTTTTCTCGATCAGGAAAATGATGAATTGATCTATCTGGAACATGTTGGCTGTTTCCGCAGCTCTCCCCGTTTACTCCACCCGCAACACAGCAATTCCCACCGTCATGTCTCTTCGGCATGCCACTCGCCATGTTGAATATTCAATGTTCGCTGTGTGTTTCGTGACTCGTAAAGACTGGTGCCTACTACTTATGACGTCACAAGAGAAAAATTTTTGTCGCACGCAAATGACTGAATGATGCAACTTTGAACGCTTATAAAAATACTTTGGAGTAAGATATTTGAATTTGGTTTTTGAATATTCATGTGGACGATATGGTCTTCAATTTTAACAATAAAATAAAAGATTGATTATTTGGTTGCATGAGCACTTTAAAGGTGGGACTTTGCTGTAGAAATACGACTTTTGATGCTATCGTTAGTTCCTATGAAAATTTTGGAATATGCCAGGACTTTATTTCAGTAGGATGGCGAAAGACATTATAGATGTGATAAGCAATGCTGTAATCTCAGTTGTTAGTTTTCAGACAAAACCTTGCTTGCTGATCCTTATAGGGCAGTTTGAAATGTTGATACAATAAGCCAAGACTACATATGGAGCAACATTTACTTAAATGTACTGTTTGTCAGACTACATTTTTGTCAGCAACGTTTCTTGGCGTAACGATATGAAACCCTACCACTACTCTCCCTATTTTACTCTCTTGAAGTTTATGTAGAACAAATTTCCATGTAGATGCCAAAATTTAATGTTGTTTTTTTTAATTTCGGTGCCATTTTGCTATGATGTCACAATGAAATCTATAGAAATTCTCGGAAATTACAGTGGTTGTGCCGACAAGGGCTGTGACCCAAAAATTATGTTACTCAGCTGGATTTTACATCAATCTATGCACATTTAATTTCTATGATTTGTTTGCAAAATATCGAAACTCCACGAAGAATATTGCTTCAGGGAGAAAGGTAATGGAGGGCCTTCAGTCCACAGCTATGACCATAAGTTTAAGACCCTCCTTGGAAAAGCGTGAAAAAAATCTGTGCTTATGAGGCAAGAGCCTGTGATGCTCGATAATTCAAATAATAGAATAATTCTTTACCATTAATTCAAATAACTAGACTATGTGACTTGTAACTTCAAACTAAGAATCCAGGAGCTGGTCTTAAAGTTATGGCCATAGCTGTGGACTTAAGGCCCTCTACTACCTTTTTCCCTGAAGCAATATTCTTCGTTTAATTTCGATATTTTCCAGACAAATCATAGAAATGAATTGTGCATAGAGTGATGTAAAGTCCAGCTGAGTAACACAATTTTTGGGTCACACTCCTTTTCGGCAGAATGACTGTAATTTCTGAGAATTTATATAGATTTCATTGTGATGTCATTGCAAAATTGCGCCGAAATTAAAAAACAATATCAAAATTTGGAATCTACATGGAAAGTTGATCTAAGCAGGGGAGACCGGGGTCAATTGTAACACTTTTTGGAAAATCAGCCATATCGTCTAAATAATTATAAATTGTGCTCTTGACGGGAAATGATATTGCAGTTGCATCCCTGGAAATAAAAGAGACATTTGTTTCCACCACATAGAACCAATTTTTGTGACGCTGTGATAGTTTCAAAATCAGTGGTCAAGTGTTACAATTGCCCCGGTAACACGGAGCAATTGTAACAGATGGTTGGAGCAATTGTTACATATCCTTAAAATCTTCACAGATAATTATTGCACGACTCTACCTTTTCCTTACACAAAATGTAGCACCAGGTGGCAGATTATTCATGGCTTTCAAAAGAACAAATTAAGGTTACTGTATCCCTTCAGTGACCACTCATGGTGTTTTCTCTCTTGATTATCACGCCCGCGACATAACACGTATAAACTATACATCATTCGATTCGTCATTAAATGGGGAGCATTTACAAGCCAAAAAGAATATAGATATCCGAAAATTGGGTGTTATACGTCCGAAAACGTGAAAATTGGACCTTCCCCCCTTCTAAAACCTCCCTTTCCCGCCAGATATGTTTCATTTAAATCTCAATGAGATTTTTGCATTCTCAACAATTTAATCTAGCAAAGAATGTCTCAAATTTCTTTTGCATGCCTGGCCGCATGTACACTAGTGCTCAAAAGTGCAATTAGCATTCGAAGAAAACCTCAAGTTTCTCGTTTCCGGCTCAAGATGCTTGATTTTACAGCATCATTAACTGAATACCTGTGTGGTCGTAAACTAAACTGACCAAAGTTTACTTGCATTTCCTTCCATCAGGGCTCTCGATTTACTAATGTCAACATATAGGAAAAGAGCAAAACAAGATGGAAGATGGCCTATTTAATTCCCTTCTCACCATGGACATATAAATCGAAGACAAATGAAAATGCACCAGTGTGTAATTAAACAAGATCAACTGAGTCCATGCCATCCCCTTCTCATGCTTCACATCAACCTTCACGGTTCATTTTATTCATTTCTTTTGGGCTACAAAATTGCTCAAAGCTTTTCTGAACACTCTTCTGATGTTCGGAACCAATAAATGACGAACTTATTTCGCAAAGGAAACCAACAAACAAAATAGTCTGATATCACACCACAATGTGGATGCCAAATTATTTTGATTTTAAGATACGACATACCATATTTACAAGAAAGCGATTTCATCGGGGTACAGTGATTGCTTCGCCAAATGATCGCAGATGCTGCGGTACAAAAACTTGGACAGAGTCAGCCAGAGTCAGAATCGCTCCTTCCAAGTTTTTTGCACCATTTAATGGCAGCCAGAACCTCTCTGAGTGTTTCATTGCTGGATTCAACATTTCCTTTATGAAAATCTAAACCTGTGTGGGCTGTCTGTGATACAGATCAATAAAGGGGTGGAGTTGCCGTTTTTCAAATTTCAGCGTACGTAGCCTCTGGAAAATCACCGGAAAATGAAAATGCTAGCAAGCGGGCAGCCTTTCGAAATAGGCTTCTTCATAGATGTAATGTAACGTACAAGGCAGGAGCTTCGCTTCTTCGATGCATATTAGGAGAAATTGCAAAGAGAAGCCTGCTATTTCAGCTTGCTGTGAACAGGAAAGGGGAAAGAAAAACGTCAGAACCATATTAGAAGAAAGAAGGATACTAGCAATGATGAGAAACTGGCTCCAGAGAGAGAATTTCTGTCATATTTTAACAGTAACTCATAGTTGCTTCAGTGCGACTTAGGCCGGCCTTTGATGATCTTGATGGCAAAATGCTTGCAGCTTTTCTTGATGTTATACTTTTCGAAACTAATGTTATAAGTTCAGGTTATCATAGACAAATGTCTTATATCATGCAGTGCTTAACTTGGTACACATATATGAGCTTGGAGACAAGTTCAGCCAGTTTCTGCTGAAGCCGTTTTGACATTTGAATGGGGCCTCTCATTTATTGCCTTGTGACTGAAATGCATTGAACATATGTTTATCATCTACTACAACACCACCATGTCCATGGCGCATCTAGGCTATATAGTCTTGATGAAAACTTGACTGGTGAATTAATGGCTTCCAGGACACTGGGTAAAATCAATGATAGGCTGAGGTTTATATAGAGAGCAAAATTTTCTTGACTTCTCTGTTCACGTAGGTTACTAGCAAATTCACTACACGTATTTCTTTTTTATAAGAAACTGTAGGCTCATTTTTCAAGAGTTAAGAAACAACCCTAACTGAATTCAAAAAGCTAAGAAAATTTTGTAATTTGCAATTTTGATTTTTTTATCACACTCAAAAATGTTTTGACACTGTACAGTTATGGCAACTGTTTTGGACATTATTTTAAGTGCAAATTAATATGTTATTTACTTGTTTTGAGATCTTACCAAGTAATTTAGGAACCCTTTGAACAAAACAAAATTGACTGTACCTTTCCAGCATTGAAAATATAAGAAGCACGTAAAGAAACTTTTGGTAGCAAAATGGCCCAAAAATTTGAGAAACTGCATACCAACCCTGGACATTAGTTTCTTATGAAAAAATATGTGTAATCCAGCCCCACTTTGACTAACATATTTTTTATAAGAAAATAAGACTTTGGGCCAGTACTGAAAGTTTCTTAAAATTATCAAAGTTTGAGTACTCAAGAGTTTCTTACGAGTTTCTTTGCCATTTTATTTTTGGAGAACAGACTTTTATAAAAATCTGGTTTTGGACAAAACATCATTGAAAATTATCTGATTGTTGACAAAAATAGTCCACAAAAGTCCATGATCCTTGCAGTGGACTAAAGACTTCATACTCAGGAGGGGGGAGGGGGGAGGTAACATTTATATGGAGCAATGGGTACATGCTGCCTATAAGGATGGCTTTGAACCTTGACCCCTAATCTAAACTATAATCCCTGAATCCCTAAATATGGGTTTCAAGCCCTAACTGTTCCACTAGAAATAGGTAGCTTTTTGAATTGTGACGAAAAATTGCAGAGTTTTTATTTTTATAATGGGTCTTTTTCATTTCAGTTCTGAAACTTGGTTGGTGGTATTTTTGTCTTCTTAATTGTACGTTTAAAGCGAAATGGAACTTTTTTTGGAAATTCTATATGCTTTTCCCTGAAAAGTTCTTAAAAATGGGTTGAAAATCATCCAAAAATCCCCAAACAAGGGTCTTCTCCCTGCGGCATGTCCCCATCATCCCAACATTTGAGTTACCCCTGGGCTTCATACAGTATACCAAGTTCTTTGTTCCTGGCAGTTTTTCTCTTGAACTGATCATACATTTTTGGTAAAGTATTTGTGTTAATTCAAGTTGTTATTATGCTGTCTTTCTATGGATGTGCAGATGCAATCATCAAGGAAACAATATGTATTATATTCAATTGTTTATGCTAATCATCAAAACCTATAATACTGTAGGTAATAAAATACAGCATGTGACACCATCATCAACAATATGCAGCTGACCAGCTGACATGACTATTTGTTATCAAACATAAAATTCAAGGAATAAATTTTTGATTCAAAGAAAGACAAGTTAGTTTAAATATCAGCAGACCCTGTGTGTGTTTCCAGATAAATCAACCCTCTCAATTCATTTACCATTATAAATTCTTTTCACAAGATACTCGGATTAGCAGTCAGTACTAAAACTTTCTTAAATTCACATGAAAAAATTCTGCCCAATTCCTTGATTTTTCCCTACTATTTGGATGCTAGAATTAAGATGTAATCTCTACAACTGCTATGGAACCACTTCTTGGCATATACAAAGACAGCTCTTCTGTTACACTCGACATATATTTGCAGTGAATATTACTCAAAAATAATTG
The DNA here is from genome assembly GCA_039566865.1 of Aurelia coerulea. Taxonomy (NCBI): domain Eukaryota; kingdom Metazoa; phylum Cnidaria; class Scyphozoa; order Semaeostomeae; family Ulmaridae; genus Aurelia; species Aurelia coerulea. The sequence goes on from CM076944.1 coordinate 16,268,336, forward strand.
TAGATGATTATGACCTCTTGTCAAAGCAAGCTTTAAAATTCTGCTTTAAAAAGTTTCTCATTGCTTCTCTAATGTAAAACTAGAGTATCAAAATTTTTGGCTATCTCTTATCAACAAGTTTCTTATGAAAGAAAAAATTTGTGAACAACATGCAAGTAATGTCTTTTCAGCAGTTTGATTTTGTGTTTAATTTCATAGAATCCATTTGTAAATGGCAATATACCGGGTGTTCCAAAATGATGTATTATTGTTTGATTGCTTATATGTCCATAACCGATGAATCGATTTTCAAAAACTAGTCAACCCACAACAAACATCTTAACATACAATTTTGCCTTTAGGCAATCAACTAAAACGAAGTTTTTGAAAATCGGTTCATTGGTTATGGACATGTAAGCAATCAAACAATAATACATCATTTTGGGACACCCGGTAGTCAGTTACTATTTCCAAACAATTGAAGACCATTCCAACCATTTCAATGGAGTACATTATTGCAGCATTTAAAATTATCTCCACAAATTATCAGACAAATGCAAAATCCCAACACCATTAACTTGGGTTTTTGTACATCACTCAATGATATTTTGCATGCCATCACATGTTTTCCTTGCTTGAAAAACAAAGCAGGAGGCAACCATTTGTCTGCAAGGAGATAAAACTGGAATCCATGGTTCTATTTGTTCTTGGACTGTCACATTTGCCTAGAAAAGAAATGCAGCTGACATTATTCTGAAATAGATGTATCTATCTTTGGTATATACTGTACTGTACTGTATCAATGTTTGCAAAATTTTGATGGAATACGACATGACCTGATGGCAGAATAATTGTAAAGTGTAAAGTCCTTAGAAAAGGTTCAAACAAACTGAATCAGACTGCATCCAAGTGTAAGAAACTTTTACTTTGTAATGCTATTATTAAAGTTGAGCAGAGGAGGCAAGGCTTCAATTATCTTTCATCATCAAAGCAACAGTCTTATCGTCTTTAATCGAAATAAATTTCTCTAATCTAATAGGGTTTTGTTGGGCCACCCACAGTCCGGAGAGAGAGGAAACTTGACAATCAAGAGAGCAAAGTTGATATTCATGCAGGCTGGCATTTCATTTTGTTAGGCCCTTCATCTCTACGATACTCGCTTATGGGGAAAACTTAATTTCCTCTGTCTGCCCTTTATAAATAGAATAATACCAAGCGTTGCATTACTTTGGAGAAGAAATGATCTTCACAACCATTATAAATCTAGAAAATATCTTGAGATCCTTCTAGGACCCAGGGAAGTACGACTCGCCTATCTGTCTGCCCACCCACACACTGCAGAAATATGTCGCAGCAAATATCTATATTTCTACCCTGAAAATAGCTTAATAAATAAAACAATGCGAAGAAATACATAAGAAGGTGCAAAATAAAGTGTACAAACCTCAAAAATCTTTCAAAGTCCCCCAGAATGAACGAAGTTTCCTCTGTTGTTTCCAAGGCTTTACACCGTAAGCACTGATCTGAGATCGGAAGTGGGACCTACCAATATGGCGGCCGCGGATTTCTGCTGGCTTCATTATCTGAACAATAGAAGCTCGATCCAGTCTTTTTTTTTAGATCAGTGCTTCGATGGCATTTATTTTGTGTGGAAACGTCAATCCACCTGCTGCTAATACCACACCAGTGCAGGAATAACACAGAGACTAGGCTTGTTCTAAATAGAGGACTGTATCATTCTAACTTCGACAAATCCGTTCTCAACTGAAACGTATGGCCGTTCACGGCCCGATCTAGCTCAAAAGAGATAGAGTAAACAACTGCACGCCCCTATAACATAGTCGTGCCAAAAACACATACGCAAGCGGTCACATGCATCTACAATGAACCAATAAACGTTTTAATTACGTACCAATTTATCACTTACGCTTAGACATATATCCCAGTAAATTTTCAAAACTACAACGCGCCTCCACATACTCCCCCCTGCTTGACCCCCTAGGGTCCAAGCATAGCCCTAGTCTTCCAGCCAGAGTCCAAAGCCGCAACTCGCCTAGCTGGTCTATCTCTAACTACTTCAAGTGGCTGAATATTTTCTTCTGTCTGATTCTGCTTCTCTTCTATAGGTACATCATTTCCTGCTTTTACATTTTTAGCTTCAATCTCGAGAGGATATAACTTCTGAACTGGTCGATTAAGATATACTGGCTTACCCTTTGCAACTAATCTGACTTTTGCACCTCTAGCATGGCCATCTTTTCCAACTATCAGTTCTTCCACAACTCCTACCTTCCAGTTGCATCTACTAAGATGCTCTTCATACACCAAAACTGGGTCTCCAACTTTCACTACTCGGCCATTGATCTGTCTATTTCCTTTCTGATACTCTCTAAGATCAGCTAAATACTCCCTTCTCCAACGATTCCAAAAATGCTCCTTTTTACGAGCTAAATATCTGAATCTTTTCAACAACTTACTGTCTGTGATGTCATCTTCTACAGTATGGTCAGGAATGGATATAAGCCTCCTCCCACAAATGAGATGTGCTGGGGTTAATACTTCACTTCCCACCTCATCATACTCATACGTTAAGGGCCTGGAATTCAACGTTCCCTCCACTTCCACAAGGATTGTTTGTAGCTCTTCAAACGTCATTCTTGCATTACTCAAAACCTTTCTCAAACACCTCTTCATTGTCCCTATCATACGTTCGTACGCCGCCCCCCACCAGGGAGCCTTACTTAGATTGAATCTCCATGTTATCCCCTGCTGTGCTATGTACCCCCTAAATCCTTGATCTTTATACAATTTCTTTAACAATACTTTTGCAGCCTTAAATGTCTTAGCATTGTCTGACACAATCAAAGATGGTGTTCCTCTTCTGGCTGCAAATCTTCTCAAACAATTTAAGAAGACCTGAACAGTCATATCTGATACTAACTCTAAATGTACGGCTCTTGTTACACAGCATGCAAAGATAACAATGTAAACTTTTTGCATCACACCCTTTCTTTCTTTCACATAAAGAGGTCCTGCGAAATCTACACCTACATTTGAAAAGGCTGGTGCCTCTTGCACTCGAAAATCAGGTAGATCTGCAACAGGTGGTGTTTCAAAAGCTTTACCTTGCACTCTCTTACACACAATACAATCTCTTAAGATGTTTTTCACAGTCTGTCTTCCCCTCGGCACCCAAAACTTAGATCTTACTTCTGCTAAAGTTGATCTTAGGCCACTATGATGAACACGCTTATGACAATCTTCAACAATCAACTTTGTAAGATGATGCTGCCTGGGAATTATTATTGGTTTTCTAGCATCAAAACACAAATCAGAATTTCCCAGTCTACCCTTACATTTTAAAAGCCCATTATACTCAACTATCTGCAGATCTTTTGTTAGCACTTTATAATTGCTCTGTTCTTTCAACCTTCCTTGCACATCAAGGATCCACAATCTTTCAGCATTCACAATTTCGTCTCTTGTCAACTCACCTTTAGTTACAAGAACTCCCCTTCGCTTAGCCTTTAAATTAGAAACGAACCTTTTAACCCATGCTGTCACACGATACAAGTGCTGTATGCTACTAAATGCTTCAACATTCATAACTTTCCCAACTGAAGCATTCATTTTCTCACTGGCACTCAATACAACAGATTTTTTCTCTTCTTCACGAGTTTCTACTGTCTCTAAATTTTCTGGTTTTTTGGGCCATTCATCTTTACTTTGAAGCCATTCTGGGCCTTTCCACCACAACTTTGCCTCACTCAATTCAAAAGCTCCAACACCCCTAGAACCTATATCAGCTGGATTCTCCTCACTCTTACAATAGCCCCAATCACTCTTTCTTGTTATTTTCAAGATTTCATTTACTCGATGTCTAACAACCTGTTTCCATTCACCTTTGTTATTTATCCAACTCAACACAGTTTTACTATCTGTCCACATTCTCACATACTCCAGTTCTAACTCAGTTTCCAATGCCTTTCTTACAGTATCCATCAATAGAGCTAACGTTCTACCAGCCATAAGTTCTAATCTAGGGATAGTCTGGGTTTTAACAGGTGCAACCCGGGTTTTCGACGTTAACAGGGTTACAGTGACTCCCTCTGGAGACTCGCAAACAAAGTATATAACTGCACAATAAGCCTTTAAGCTGGCATCAGCAAATCCATGCAAGCTATATTTTGCTGACTCACTTTTCATTCCATGAACACATCTCGGGATACTTATTTGCTGAACTCTCTTTAATTGTCTTACCCATGCTTCCCACTGCTTCCTTTCATCTCCACTTATCTCTTCATCCCACGATCTCTTCTCTACACACAATTGCTGAAATAACACTTTTAAACTCACAACTATGGGACTAACTATGCCTAATGGATCATAAAGGCTTGCTAGAATACTCAAGATATTTCTTTTTGTTGGAGTCAAAGCCTCGCATTTTGTTACAATGTTTTCAAACCCAAATACAAATTGGTCTGTCTCACATTTCCACTGTATTCCTAACACTTTCTCCATAGCTGGATCTTTCTGCACATTCCCTAGGGAAACCTTAGCATATGTCTCGTCATCTCCTAACTCTCTCTTGCTTTCTCTGTTTTTCTCACATTCTACGATCTTCTCTCTAACCTGATGATCATTCGTTAGCCATTTTCTTAGTCGAAACCCTCCTTCAGACATTCTAGACTTTGCAAGGTCATACAGTTTCAAAGTACCTTCTGGAGTTTGATTACCCCCTACAAGATCATCGACAAATAGGCTTCTTTTCATTATGCCTACAAATTCCGGATCAACATTTTGAAACTTGTCTAGGTGAAATTGAACTGTAGCATTTAATAAGAACGGCGAGGAATTTACCCCGAATGCAACACGACATAATCTATACTTCACTGGTTGAATCACTTTTGCATTTATATCTTCAACCCAAAGAAATCTAAGACAATCTCTATCCCGTTCTTCTACCTCTACATTCAAGAATGCCTTCTCTATGTCTCCCACTAGCGCAATTCTCTTCTCTCGGAATCTAATCAGTATATCAAACAAAAGTGGAGTTAATGCTGGGCCTACATGGAGACAATCATTCAATGACACACCTCCCTTTTCCTTCGACGAAGCATCAAAAACCATCCTAACTTTCGTTGTTTTTGCATCCTTTCGAACAACAGGGTGGTTTGGGAGATAATGAATCTTATCTGATTTTTCAAGTTCACACACTCTTTCTATTATCCCTCTGTCCAACTGTTCTTTAATTATACGATCACACTCTTGCAATATTTCAGGTTCCTGTCTCAATTTACTCACCTGTCCTTTCAATCTTTTTAAACTATTCCAATAATTTGATGGGAGTTTATCATGACCTTCCTTCCAAGGCAATCCTACCTTATACCTTTCTCCGTTAAATGAGATATTATCTTTTAAGGCCTCGTGTACCTCATTCTCCTCCCGTATTCCAACTGTTTCCAAGTCCCAAAGCTTCTTCACACTTTTCTCCAACTCTCTTTCTTCTTCTTTCTTACCATGATTTTCATCCTTCATCACCTCACTACCAACCAAATTCACATTCATTTCACTTCTCACTCTCTCCCCCCTTAAGGGACCCGAGAGCACCCAACCTAATTTGGTTTCTACAGCAACTGGGTCATACTGCTCCCCCCTTATAGTTCTGTCTCCTTGGAAACACCAGAGGTAATCCGAGCCTATAAGAACTTCCACTTCTAGAATATCTGCATTTTTACATACATCAGAAAACCACAACCCTTTCAAGTGTTTATACTGCATCTTTCTCACTTCTATATGCTCATTTCTGATACTAGATATACTTGGAACTAAATATGCTTCAATTTTAGTCCCTTCCCCACCATTTACAGGGCACAATTCAAACTGAAATACTTCCTTTGACCCCTTAATGGTCCCTTCCTGCCCGAAAGTACTTATTTCAATGGTCTCCTTTCTCATGGGCTGTAATCCTGACACAACTCTTGGAGTAACAAAAGATCTCTGACTGCCTGTATCAAACAGAACTCTAACTCTCACTGCACTACCTAGGCCTGGACACTTCACTAAAGCTTGCGCTGTCTGCAAGGCTATGCTACACTCTGTCCCTACATGCAGAGTTGGACTCGTGCTAGTCCCCGTAGGGCCTGCTGATTCCCCAGGGCTGTCGCATAGAGAAATATGATGTTTCCCCTTACAACGCGCGCAAGAAAAATTTGAATTACATTTCCAAAAAACGTGACCCTTTCGCATGCACAAATAGCAACGACCATACTTACGAGCCAGCTGTTTTCTCTGTTCTATAGATGTAATTTTGTTACAATCGTGATGTTCATGATTTCCTTTACAAAATGCACAAAATAGGTTTTTCGTTTTAGTCACAAGTGTGCTGGCCGTCGCTGGCTTAGCGGCAGCAGCTACATCATCTCTCTTCCCGTGATAATCGAGCCTAACGTTTTTCTTCTCCACTCGTCCATATTCTTCTCTCAGTTCTAATTCAATCCGAATCTGTTCTAGCATTTCATCTACTTTCCAGTTCAAGTAATCTCTTCCGCGCGTAATCTGCAAGCGAATTCCCTCAGGCAATTTCTTGATGATTCCTGGAACAACAATGCTTTCATAACTTACTGGATTCACGTCCAAAGCTTCTAGCGCTCTGTGATTACATTCCACCGCGTCGTATAGTTTCCTGAGCCTCACAATGTCCCATTCGTTAAAAACAGGCTGCAAGCTCAACAGTGCATCAACATGCGCTTGATGTATTACTGACTTTCTTCCGAACCTTTTCTGCAATGCTTCTATTGCCAATCCATAATTTGCAGCAGTCGTACGAAATCCTGTGATGCTTGATTTGGCTGCACCTGACACGTAACGACGCAAATATGCAAATTTGTCAACATCCGAAATGTCCCCATTATCATGAACCGCACTTTGGAACGTGTCCCAAAATTCCTGCCATTGTTCTGGCCTTCCCGTAAAAGTTGGCATCTCTAACTTGGGCAATTTTGCTTGAACTTTGCTCCTCGTATTCGACTGAGAAGTTTCCACAACCACTGCCGATGCAGTGTTCCTTTCTAGATATTTTTCTATGCCAACCAATGCGGCAGTCATTTCCGATCTCATACCACCAGACTCCTGTATTTCCGAAAATATTTGTCGATCGCCATCTTCTTTTTCCGCTACAGCTTCTGTCAACAAATCCAGAACTTTCTCGTCCAATCCTTCTAATCTTTTCAACTGATCGACCAAACTTGCCTTCAGTTGAAGAGCCAAATCTACGTTCCTTTGTGTCGAATCAATTGTCAGTAATGTTTCCGTTCTCTTCAAGGTCTCCGTCACAAAAAGCCTATGTCCCTTTCGTTTCTTGACATTTTTCTTCAAGTCAGCCATGTCTTTTCCTACACTGGCTGTGATTCAGTTGTCTTCAAATCGTTTTATCCAGTTCCAATCTTCAATCTATCCGCTCGTGTGGACCATCTATGTGGAAACGTCAATCCACCTGCTGCTAATACCACACCAGTGCAGGAATAACACAGAGACTAGGCTTGTTCTAAATAGAGGACTGTATCATTCTAACTTCGACAAATCCGTTCTCAACTGAAACGTATGGCCGTTCACGGCCCGATCTAGCTCAAAAGAGATAGAGTAAACAACTGCACGCCCCTATAACATAGTCGTGCCAAAAACACATACGCAAGCGGTCACATGCATCTACAATGAACCAATAAGCGTTTTAATTACGTACCAATTTATCACTTACGCTTAGACATATATCCCAGTAAATTTTCAAAACTACAACGCGCCTCCACATTTTGGATGCAACAACAAAATGCTGAATTTGAGACGCCCTGTTTGGCCTTTGGCAAACAGGCTAATCCTTAATGGCCACAAATGGACATTTTAAGAACTTTGAGCACCTCCAGAGGGTGCTCAACTTGCTTAAGCGGTCTCTCTCATCTTTGCTTAACTTTTGCTCAAGAAAATTTGGCAAAAAAGACCATGTACACTGAACGGAAGTCCGTTAATCTCCTAATTGCCAACGAAAACTTAAGAACAATGCTAGTGTATATGGGGCCTTAGCTTCAGAATAATTAATAAAACAATTTTGCCCCTCGCTCCCTGGCCTCGTTTTGAGATTCATTCAAATGTTAAATTTGGACCATGCAATTTTTCACACTTTGGTCCCCCTATGCTTTTTCGCTCTACCTGCCAAATTTCAGCCAATTACATCAAGTCGTTGGGTACAGGGAGCTGTATGAATACCCATTGGTCGCTGAAAAATTCATTTTGAGAAAAGCGCTGAAACAGTTTCTTAGCGTACAATTGCACTGTTGAAAATGATTAACATTAATCTGGCCACAAGAGTAAACAGAGTAATCCTGTATGTATTTAGCGCAGAGTTTACAATGACATAATTGGTAGGGTAAGACGGGGTAAAGTGAACTATTTTGGAGGTTTTTCAAGGATATCTTAAAGAGACAGTAGTTGAGGGCAAACTTTTTAACGTTGTTTTGACATTATGTCTTTGGGTCAGTTTATCCAGCAAAAAAAATTTTCAAATATTTTTCCATTGTCTCACAAAAGAGCTTTCTTTGGTGACCGCTGTGCCTAGTTCACTTTACCCCAGGCCGGGGTAAAGTGAACTACTTAGCAATTGTTCGATAAAACCAAAATGATGCTGGTAATACCCGAAAACATGATTTATTTTGCAACTCTAAGGTGTCCTTCGCATGCCAAAACGAAACAGACCTAACAATTTCGCAAAAGGGAATTTAAAAAAAGTTAAATGGTGACCTATGCAGAGAACGATCTGTGCAGATCAAATATTTACCAAAAACTATTGTGTCAAAGTCACAAATTCGAGTCAGATTGCGAGACCTGAATGCAATTCGATGAACAATAATGGGAATATACTTGGAAAATAATATATTGCACATAAATACCAAATCACTAAAAAGAGAAACACTATTTTCAAAATAATTCACTGTGCCCTGAAACCTACGCCCAGAAATAAAATCAAGAATAGTTATAAATCTATAACAATTATCAATATTCTAATTTCACAGTGATGGCCCTTTTTCCTTTCTATGTCCATAGGTATACTTGCTTCATCAAATCCCAATAAAATTCTTGGATCAAAAGCCGTATTTTTCAATGAAGATCAAACTTCGGCTGTCAAATTTTTGGAGGTTTTTCAGGGAGCTGGTATCAGAATATATTTCTGTGTCATCAGAGCGAAAAATTATCCTGGAAATTATGATTTTTTGAAGGCATTGTTATGAGCCAAATGAGGTTGAAACGGTCTTCTTCATCTGACTTCATGTTCACATGTGAATATAAAAAGTTATGGGTAGTTCACTTTACCCCGGTCGAAGCAAAATATTGACTGAACGGTAGATCTTTTAAAATATCATGTTAACTGACAAAAAAGTCTCTCTTGGCCCTTTCCTTTTGGAAAACGTAAACACATGGTATGTGCTTCAAATCCATCAAAACAATTATAGAAATGAATTTCTTCTTGGGGTCAAAAATTAAGATCGAAGATAGAAGCCCAAACCTAAGAACCATAATTTCCCGAGGTTGTTTTTACTGCCTGGGGTAAAGGGATTTTTTGCAACAACAGGAAGAAATATTTTGCAAACATGTTTTCATTTTCTGTGAGCACATGTAACAAAGCATTGGGCATAAATCATGTTTTATCATTGCATGTTTACTTTTGGAGAGAAGCGCGAATGTTCTGAGTAGTTCACTTTACCCCGTAGTTCACTTTACCCCGTCTTACCCTATTATACGCAAAATCCATTCAACAGGAAATCAAAGGCACTTGAAACCTTTAACCTTTGGTTCTCAAATATTCCTCGTCATGTAAACAACATTTTCCTATCTGAAAAGACGTTACTTTAAATTGCTTATAATTTGCTGAAAAATAAAGTAAAATGCCTTGAAATTATTAGAAATTGTAGGTAGATGTGTGTGCTATCCAATGATCTAAAAATCCAAAAATTGATCGGATAAAAATTTTTATCGTCCTGAAGGGGTACAGTAACCTTAAGAATAAGATGTAGTTTTTATCTCTTTGTAAATTTGGGTGCATCAGTTGAAAAAATTGAATCGATTGAGAAAAAAAGAAGTTTCTTTTTTTACAAATTTCAATTCCGAACTCTTTAATACTGCATAGATGCACATTGTTCGACCAGATAAGAAAATGAATCAAAACCAAAGCATCGGACAGCTTACACCGGGGCAATTGTAACAGCGTGTTACAATTGCCGCTGACGTGATCAGCTATCGTTATTTTCCATTTTCACAGCTCATAAGCTGTGGAGCTTAAAAGTTTTAACTTAAGTTTGATCCTAAATAGATGCCATGTCAGTGATGTGAGAATGAAATTTTTTACTCAGGAGCAAAAGCTTTCACACACAAATTTACAGTGAAAGCACGTAAATACTTTCGTACTCAAAAACATGTTTTTTCCCTGAAAATCTGGCAAACTTGGCTCAATATTCCTGTATCTCAAGTCGTATGTAGAGGGTTAGAATGAGCATGTTCTGTGCAAAAATCAGATTTTTTGCACTTTTCTGCAAGGCATAAGAGTCAGTGTTACAAAGAGCATAAGAGTACAAGGCATAAGAGTCAGAAGTTTTAACGTTGCAAATACTGTTTGATCGGAAATATTTGCTCTTTGCAGTAAAGAAAAAACATCGAAAAGCACTTTTGCTCTTGCTCACAGAAGATTGTGCATCGAAAAAGAATGTGCTGTGAAAGCTACTGAATGCCATAGAATTGTATTTCTACATCTAAATCTATTTCATTACGCTGACCAATCTCGAGACTGATTATTCCATTATTCCACTTTCTGTTGTGGACGTTTCTGACGACGAGTCCTTTGAATAAAATTGTAAAATGAGATAACTGAAAGTGTTTTTAACTATGTCTTTTTATGAAACAAGCAAAGCAAAATCATGTTCGTGTTCATCCGCAATCCGATAAAAAAGTCTGAAATTCTGTACAGATGATAGAAAATTCTTTGTCCAAAAGATAGTTATCCGAATTTGTTTGCGTTTGACATCTTCTGTAGTCAGAGTTCGACCTTGAACAAATTGCAACAAAAATTATTTTTGCAGGATCTTATAGTTTAAACAGCACTAAAGTACGACCAGAAACTATGTAGAGTAACAAGGGCAGATTTTGTAATACAATGGCAACAGTTGCGTTGGTTGACACCTCAATTCAAAGCGATTAGCGACTGCAGATAAAGGAAATTCTCTCAACTAGTAATTCAAAACAAACAAAGCCGCAAAAGTTTCCCCGAAACTGGTAGGGCAAACTCTCGCCTTGTGCAAGCGAAAGGTGGTTTTTAACCCTATCTCACTTGGGGGGGGGCGTTTTCCACTCCCCCCAACCAAACTTTTATTCGTCAATGCTAAAATATGCAAAGCAGGAAGCCAAGATTCCACTTCTTTGACTTTATATCTATACTGTATCGAATGATGAAAATTTCAAGATGCTAAATATAGCCTCGTAACCATGGAAACCGATGTTTTACTGTGTAGTCAACAAAATTTGTATACTTTTTTTTAATTGTTGCAGATTTTATCTAAAATATATGCCAAATTATGCCTACACATGCATTTGATCATATCTAACTCAATTTGAATCAAAAAATTTCAATTTCGTGCCTCATTTAATTGTTTCAATCGTGTTGGTAATAATCATGATAATCATAACTTAATATCTTCTTATTGTCATGGCCACAAGAACAATAGAGATAATTTGATTTAATCACGTTATTTTGATTGTTTGCATCAAAGTCCATCTATTTACCAAGTCTAAAGATTATAGCTACTATAACAGCGAAGAAAAAAAGGGGGAGGGGGTGGAATCAACCCCCCCCCCCCAGGTATTGACCGCTTCAAAACGCCCAGGTGAGATAGGGTTGAGAAGAAGGGCAATCTAAAGTTATGTCTGGCGGATTTTGTTTATTTGATTCAGAAGCCGAGCAGAAGGCATTGTACTTCTCGCGTATTTAGGGCTTAAATGAAACGATAAAAAAAACAGCTCCTGAATCAAATAGACACAATCAGCCAGACAGAACCTTAGATTTACCCTTCTCCTTTCGTTATAAGCACACAACTTAACTTAAAAACCACTTTTCGCTTGCACAAGGCGAGATTTTGCCCTACTACCGGGTGCAACAAAATAAACTATGCACGATTGGCAGGCCACAATAAATCGTACGCTGGACCGATTTTAAATATTCATTACTTAAACTTTAGCAAAAAGTTTGAATTAGATTCTAGGATTTTTTGCAAATTTTTCTGCTTTCGGTTTTTCGAGCTAGATTCGAGTTCCTTAAAATGTTCGTTCTCGAAAACACTGAAAGCCATAAAAAAACATCGATCAAATTTTCTAAAGAATCGACATGAACAGACAAATAGAAAACTTGTTCGTGGTGATTTGGGACTTAGAAATTGATTGATTGTATATCGATTAATTAATTGATTTCTAGATCCCAAATCCCCATGAAAAGGGTTTCTCATTGCCCATTCGTGTCACATGATCATGTCGATTCTTTAGAAAATTTGATCGACGTTTTTTTATCGTTTACAGTGTTTTCAAGAACGAAAACTTTAAGAAACTCGCGTCTAGCTCTAAAAACTGAAAACAGAAAAATTTGTAAAAAATCCTAGAATCTAATTCAGGCTTTCTGCTCAAGATTAAGTCATGAATGTTCAAAGTCGGTCCAGTGTACGATTTATTGTGGCCTGTCAAACGTGCATAGTTTATTTTGGCGCACCCGGTAGTTTCAGGAAAACTTTTGCGGCTTGCTTGTTTTGAATTACTGGTTGAGAGAATTTTCTTTGGCTGCAGTCGCTAATCGCTTTGAATTGAGGCGTCAATCAAACACAACTGTTGCCATTGTATTACAAAATCTGCCCTTGTATGCCACACGTAGAGAGAGTAAAACTGTTTTTGGCCATAGAACTACGATTGTTTTCCAAAATAATGCAAACTAGATATCATTCAAAAGAGCCTAGCGAGCCGAATTTGATTTGTAAAATGTTGTTTACTTAAGGGGGTTTAGTCCCTTGGGAATTTTAGGAAATTGTTTGCTGACACAAAATTTTCAAACCTCCTATACATCGTTCGAAAGTGCAGGTCTTCGCAAACAGTACAATCGTTGACAAAATTTTAAGACCACATTTTCGTCAGCAACGTTTCTTGGCGTAACAATATGGAACCCTACCACTCTGCCTAGTTTACTCTCTTGGAGTTCATCTAGATCAAATTTTCATGTAGATTCCAAATTTTAATGTTGTTTTTCTAATTTCGGGGCCATTTTGCTATGACTTCACAATAAAATCTATAAAATTCTCGGAAATTACAATGGTTCTGCCGACAAGGGGTGTGACGCAAAAATTGTGTCACTCAGCTGGATTTTACATCAATCTATGCACAGTTCATTCCTATGATTTGTTTGCCAATATTGAAACTCCACGAAGAATAATGCTTCGCAGAAAAAGGAAGTAGAGGGCCTGCAGTCCACAGCTATGGCCATAAGTTTAAGACCACCCTCGGAAAAGAATGAAAAACATTCTGTGCTTATGAGGTAAGAGCCTGTGATGTTTGACAATTCAAATAATAAAATAATTCTTGAACATTAATTCGAATAACTATGTGATTTGTAACTTCAAACTAAAAATCCAAGGGCTGGTCTTAAAATTCATGCATACAAGGAATTTCTTAAATATGCTTTGTATCTGCTCAAATATTTGGCTAAATTTCTTGAAACATTTTTTCACATATTACCAACCAGTAGTATACATTTAACTTTTTAAAGATAGGAACCTTCCTTGAATTTCAGGATGAACAGGTTCTGCTGTAATGGGATGAAATTAGAACATTTTAGGCCTTAGGCTCTTATAAGTGGGTGGTTCTTATATGCGGGTTTTTACTGTAGGCAGAGTGGTAGGGTTCCATAACGTTACGCCAAGAGACGTTGTTTACAAAAATGTGGTCTTAAATTTTTGGCCATGACTGTAAGATGAAGTTACATCTTGCATAAAGTGACCAGTTTGCCCGTCGCCTGTCACCAAATGCACTGTGGTCAGTTTTTTGCTCCTATACTTTCTAAATAAAATTTGATAGAAATGACCTCGACCAGGGTCTACTCTAGATCTCACTGTTGTTAGGGAACGACTTTTACCGTATTCTGCTTGCAAATTCCTAATAAGAAGGCATCACAGTTTCATAGGATGCCAAATTTGTTTCACAAGAAAGATAAACAAAAAACTTCAAATAATTCCCAAGCGACACAGCCCCTCGTTAAGTCAACTAAATTTCATAATGCTTGAAAGATTCAAACTCCGCTCTCAAATATGTTTTAAATGATACCGAACATGCAGTGTTTTGTAATATATGATAATTCTATGATCAAAAACCATTTTACTCTACTTGGTTGTACTTTAGTTAGTATTCTAAAAGTCTTAGAAAATCTAAGCATCAGAATACCACGAAATTCGATGTATCTTTATTGAGAAATCCTCCATGCTCCATGTTATATACTACAGTTGCAAAGAGCAAGCAAAACTTGCCGATTTCATGAATAGGTATTGAAATCCGATATCGTATAAAGTGCGGACCTTTGGAACATGGGATGATTGCACATACTTTCTTTAAAATTTCGAAAAAAATTGGATTGCAAGTGATCATAAGATACTATGTTTTTAGGGTTAGCCTTTGGAGTTCAGGGTCTCTCATGTTGGTATGTGTTTAAAAGCTTTTTCTCAGTAAAATGTGAACAGCGGGCCTTACAATATGCCGTAGATATTAGTATCTACTTCAGGTGTTTCGTTGGGATATTTTGCATGGTTCATCCATCAGGTCATTCAATCAATCTAGGGCTCTCCTGATCCTATTCTTCCACTCGACTTTGTCAGGCATCCCAAGGGCATCCAGCATCACCCACTGTTTGATCATGTTTGAACGACGACTGTGTGACATGTTCGACCTTCACGATATTTTCTTTATTGGGGTTGTCATAAAATGAGATTACTTGCAAGTTCTTCCTTGTTTTTCCAGCGATGCCCACTGAATCGCATTATTTCCTCCCTTATCGTGACAGAAATCGGTTTGAAACGGCAGTAAAGAAATTTGTGTTGGGTGATCTTTCCACACACCTAGAAACTTCCTGAATCATTTCGGACTTTTGTTCGCCTAATGATGAAATTAGCCAATCGTTTACAAATAATTCTGTTTCAAGAGGCTACAAACCACGAAAGTATCAAGACAGCGTCCCCCATTAAAATCAACCCAAGCCTTAGCAGCATCAGTTTCCCCAAAAATAATTTGTTGATGTGGCTCCTTCATCTCCGTCCAATAGATTAAGATTTAAATGAAGACTTGCAACAAACTTTATATTTGAGAGAAATGATAGTTTTATAAAAGTTTAGAAAATCTAGAAGATATATATCTCTATATTATCTTTATTTAAAATTTTTCCAACAATTTTTTCTGGAGAACATTTCCAAAGGTCCAATTTCCCAATGGTACGCATTTTAAACTTTCCCCGGTTTCACTACAAATTTATGAAATTGACAAGTTTTGGTTGCTCTTCGCAACTATAGCATATAACATGAAACATGGTGGATTACCCTATAAAATACAGGAAATTTCATGTCCTTCAGATGGTTAGGTTTTCTTAGACTTTTGATGTGCTATTTGGTACCAGTCGAAGAATGATTGGCCACAAAAAAACTCTGTTGCAATTTGTTCCAGGCTCCACTACCATTTGCCTGTCATTTACTGGACATAAACAACTTTTGGCGCAGCGACTAAATATGATGTTACCTTTTTGTAGACTTTGGCTACTGCTACCGTAACCACTACCGCCTGTACCACTCAAGTTTGGACTCTTAATATTACGGCTCAAAACTGGACTTGATTTTTCTGCGTTGATCCTGTTATCACATCAGTTAGTCGAACTAGCAATCGAACTTTGTGAAAAGTATTTACAAAACTTTGAAAACCTGACCATATTCGTACTGGACTGAAAGAGAACATCAGATCTTTTATTGCAGCTATTCATTTCCCTTATTGGTTTATTATTCCTTCTTCTTTGACCCATTCAAGCAATCTTGTTGAGGTAATAGTTTCTTTCATCAGGTAAAATGTTACCCAAAGACAGACTACATCCACGGATTTGGGTTGGTGCGAACAGAAAATTCAAAAAAATTAACTGGATTGAAAAAGAAAGAATAAAACACAATAAAGTAAGAGCATTACATTTTTAACCTTCTTTTACCATAGCATTTGTGATTTTTTGCAAGAATTAGTTCCCAACTAAAGAAAATGCCTCATCAAGCAAACTAGAAACTTTATAAATGCGAAGAGGGTTGCGGAAGGCGTTGTGGGAAGTGTGGACAACAGGAATTGAGTCATTGAAAAACGATGCTGTAACAGTCCCAGTTCTACTGTTTTCAGATGAAGGATATTTGGAAAGTGAAATAAAATTTTTGGTGTATTGTGAACTTAGTAATTCTTATACCATTCTAGGTTTCAGTACACTTCAGAATGGATGCAAATATTTTGCTCTACTTGCAGCCAAAGAAATTCATTTGAAGATGCAGTGGTTTTAAAGAAAGAAAATGTTTGAAGCTGATTGTGAAATCAAATTTGTTCAACAGTAGGGGAGACTGGCGTCAATTGTAACATTTTTTGAAAAATCAACCTAGCCATATCGTCTAAATAATGAATAATTGCGCTCTTTTAGATAGGTATGATATTGTAGTTGCATCTCTTGCAATAGAATAGACCTTAGTTTCCATCACGTGGAGCCAATTTTTGTGACGCTGTGATAGTTTTCAAATCTGTGGTCAAGTGTTACAATTGCCCCCGTAACACAGTGCAATTGTAACACATGGTTGGAGCAATTGTTACATATCTTTATAGGGGCACTCATACGCAAAACGCGGGTAACAGATTCTGCGTGGCACAATTCAATTCGTATAGGCCTAGATACCAAAACATGTTTACATTACCTCTCTGTTCGTTGTAATTCCGATGAAATTAATCGAGCAGTGAATCCAGTAGATGTTCGAGAATGCTTTATTCACCTGTATGTTTCACCAAGCTTCCTAAATCTGACTAAAAAGCCGTGTCCCTTGGTAGGTTTCTTGCCCACCTCGACTTGTAGATTATCTCCTCGCATCATCAAAGCTGCTCCGGCAAGATCGCTTTTTATGACTTTCAGGAATTTCTGATCAACAAAATGACTTTGCGACTGCATAACATCGACATAGACGAACGATATATTTCACGAGATTGTCAACAGCAACTTCGATGCAAAGAGATGAAAATGTGCTATAATCCTATTCAAGATCTCCATTGACGAGGCGCTGCTTAGCCCAAGCATTTTCCATAGAAATGCGGTCAAAATATTCCGCGCAAGGTCACATCCTACAGCCCCTTTAAAATCAGTGCAGATAATTTTTGCACGACTCTTGTTTTTTCCTTGTAACGCCAGTTGGCAGATTATTGATTACTTTCAAAATAAAAAATTCAAAATAAGACATGGTCTTTATTTCTTTGTAAATTAGGGTGCATCAGTTGAATAAAGATTGAATCGATTGAGAAAAAATGTTTTTTTGTTTACAAATTTAAACTTTGAACTCTTTAATGCTGCATAGATGCACATTGTTCGACCAGCTTAGAAACTGAATTAAAACCAAGCCATAGGCCAGCTTACACCGGGGCGATTGTAGCAGTATGTTACAATTGCCTCTGACCTGGTCAGCTATCGTTATTTCCTATTTTCCAATCTCATAAGCTGTGGAGCTTAACAATTTTAATGTAGTTTTGATCCTAACTAGATGTCATGTCTGTGATGTGAAAATAATTTTTTTTGCTCAAGAGCAAACTCTTTCAGAGACAAATTCACAGTGAAAGCACGTGTTTACTTTCATGGTCAAAAGCATGTCATTCTTCGAAAATTTTGCAGACTTGGCTGAACATTGTTGAATCTCAAATCGTATGTAGAGGGCTAGAATGAGAATGCTCTGCAAAAATTTGATTTTTTGCACTTTTCTTGCCAGGTGAGAGCCAGTGTTACAATTGCCCCGTGTTACAATTCTCCCCGGTCTCCCCTCTATTGACAGTGAAAGATTTACATTATAAAACAGTTTATAAGGTTTCTTGTTTGCGATTCAAGCTCGATAAGTGCAATAGGCAGAGGTAAATACGTCTGTCTATATATAGAGCAATAAAAAACCTCTGCAAAATTTTTTTCCTGAGCTCGTGCACATGCTAGTTTCAATAAATTTCTATATACCCTCATTCTGGCATATACCATTGTTCATGAACAGGCCTTTTAACCCTTTACCTTTAACCCTTTACCCTATCCCGATTACCTTTATTGTTACTCAAATACCAATAAATCATTCTTGAGATAATCAAAGAAAGCGCAATCCTTTATTTTTGTAGTTGAATTGTTCAAACAAGATTAGGTTATTGCTCGTAAAAGTACAAGCTGCTAGCGGAATATGATAAAGCTATACATCATGCGATGCGTTAGGATTCTTACTACTATGAGGTAATGGGCAAATATTGTGAAAGGAAAAGTTCCATTTCGATTTGCTGCTAAACAGAGCATACTGCCTTCAAAAGATGTTTTGTACCCTTGCGAGCATGCTTATAAAATCTTACTAATATCAGCAGGAAGTACAAACTTGTCTCAAACTCTTCAAATTCCTAATGACCATGAAAATATACCTTCTTCTTCTTTATGTGCCATGCACTGGGGCGTTGATGACCATGCTTTTCCAAGCTTCTCTATCCTGACAGGTTTGAATGAGTTCATTTCAATTTGCTATACCAGTCCATTCTTTGATGTTGTTCAAATGCGTCATTATTTTTGGTTTGCTCGGTTCTGGTTTGCTCGGCTCTGGTTTGCTTGGTTCTGGTTTGCTTGGTTCTATCTTGTGGCACCATTAATGGCGCTGTGGGTTGGAGCTGTTGCGATTAGCGGGCGGGCGGTCCCGTTTGCTGTTGGTGTAGCTGATGGCTAGACTAGCTACACTAGTCCCTCAATTTCGCTGTTGTTTTTGTTGCTGATGGCCATCTCCATGAGGGACAAGTTGCCATAGAGTGTCTCAAATCGGAATTTTTTTTCAGAACGAAAAACCGGCTTGTAATCTGATTTGATCATTTCGGCTAAAACAATTGTAAATTATTTTGTAGCCAATCAGTTGTTCTTCTCTTTACGTATTTTTACTGGAAAACCTCTCTTTGGAGGCGAGGCCTGTTTAGTCTGAGTTTTTCAAGAAGAAGCAATGGCGACCGGCGCTCTCGCCGCAGCTTGATCGACCTGAAGACCAGAAGCAAATGAAGCTGAAGGAATTTAGCCAGCCATTTGGCATGATAAAGTGAGCAATGGGAAGAGATATTTGTTTGTGCTCTGACAGGAAATGGCAACATGTAATGCTGTTGTAATACTTCAGAGGCTTTTTCAAGACAGTAGAGTCTGTCAGTACACTGTAGTGTAGGCCTAGTCTAGTCCAGGTTAGTGATGTTTTAGTTTACATTTGGCTCTCGTATTCCAATTTCTAATATTATCTAACTGCAAGCATGTTACTTGGCAATGTTGGGCTGTTGTACTTTATCACCTTTACAGTTGTTTGGTTTGAATGCATTTGATTTGCCAAATAAGAAAAATTGGTAATCTTTAAATATTTTAGTAAAAACAATTTTATCGTCTTTTGTGAACATGACCAAAAATGGTCCGAAAATGGAATGAATCCATCATTTTATTTCCCATTATGGCCATTAATTGCAAAAAAGTATACCCTTGGCTGGACTAGATGTCCGAAAAAGTATACCCTTGCTCGCAGCACATCCCCATATACCTTTACTATGGAAGAGCCCCCCCCCCCCCCCCCCCCCACCTTGGTTGGATCACATACAAAAAGGAAAAGGTGATATGATTTTTTGCTCGTGATTTAACAAGTACTTCTTACTTCATAACATTGATGTCAGTGTTTTTAATCTATAGGGGGTTTAAAGCAAGATATCTGCTTCATTATTGTCAGACCTTGAGTCAGTGTGCATTTAGATGGCACTTATCTTGGAGAGAGATTGTCTATCTGATGCAGCAGATCATTTGGAGGAAATATAAAGAAAAAGTCCCTTGAAAATTCCTTGTACTTCAGATGCCACAACTGATTGCTACTGATAATGTACCGGGTGTCTCAAAAAAAGTACCCCCTTTTCACTCAACAAGGCAACAAAACGATAATATTTCGGGACTTTTTGAATTCATGGCTACATTTGTTGGTCTTCAACTTAAATGCACATAGCTTGCATTTGGAAATCGACCACCAAACACCGGAGATATGAACTCACAAGGTCAAAATTTGGAGTGCACCTGAAACCAGAGGTTTTGAGAAATGGCCTAGCCATAATTTGACAACAAACAGGCATTTTGCAAACGAATTTTCGACTTTGACTTTGACCTTTGCTTTTTATTTTTGAAAAGATTTATACCTTGAATTAGTTCAATTGTTCTTGAAGTGACTTTTCTTTTGAGGAAACGGTCCTTGCATTGCATTCGATCCCAAGTGTTTTGTATTAAAGAAGAGGAAAAGGAGCACATGCACGCTTATTTTGGAGATGTGGCACGACTTTATCACTCTTACCACATTTTTACCATATTTGTTTAATCAGCGCCATGTCCATGTATCTTTTATTCCATTCAAAAGCAAAACATGGAAACTTAAAGTCTACAGGTACTTTGGAAAATGTCCACGACACAAATCATGACTAGGCCCTTTTTCAAAACCTCTGGTTTTGGGTGCACTGCAAATTTTGACTTTGCGAACCTGTATCTCCGGTGTTTGGTGGACGATTTCTAAATGCAAGGTACGTGCATCTAAGTTGAACATTGATAAATTTAGCTGTGAAGTCGGGGAGCAATGATATCTTTTTGCTTGGTTCCTATTTCCAGTCAAAAAGGGGTACTTTTTTCTGAGACACCCGGTATAATGATGATGTAATGTCTAATCTTGTCAAGTCTTTGATTCCTTTATCTTTGGTCACTCTGAACTCTCTGAAATTTCAAATTTGTTTTCACTGTCCATGCTCAATTTTGTCAGAGTCATAAACTGTCTGCAATTCTTTCAAATTCACATGAATAAAGCTTGGTATCAATGAATTTGTTGTTTTCTAGAGTCATCTTTGATGATTACTGATCACAGCGGCAACAACAAGCAAAATATCAATTCCGTAGTCCGCGTTTTACGCATTTAATGCTTATGAAAACGAGGCTATCAAGTCAGTCCGATTTCAGGCACTGTTTGGCAACAAGTCTCTGTATTAGCGACAAATCAGTTCTAAAGAGCATACAGAGATTGTGTAGCCAGTCTAGCTGATGGCCCTTGCTGCTGTCTGGGTGGCGTGTTGAGCTGTGGGGCGTGGGTGTCTGCATGTAGGTTTTTGTTCATTAATTCATTTTGAGTGGGCAGGAAGCATTCTAGCTAGTTAAAGCTAATTTAAGCCCACTATGCATGCCGTATTCAGGCAAGGGACCCCTAGTTTAACGTCCCTGCCGAAGGACGGCGAGGTGAGTTACGAGGTCAAGTCTCCGAGGTCACCCATCCGGTGTTTGACCTCACTCGACCAAGCTTAACTTCAGTCACCTGACGGAAACTGTATAAGCCGCTCGGCCACTCACCCCACCGGCTTGGGGTCCTGCCTGCTCAACTCTCTTGCCCTTGTGTTAAAGATTACTTTTAATGGGTAGAAATGGACCAGATGTAACAATTCAAGATTCTCTTTCTTGTTGACATGGTGATGTTTGAACTTGTTGAAACAGACCTCTTTTTTGCTTAATGGCTCTTTAATTAGCGCAATCCTTCGCTTTATTTCACAATCAGATTTTCCGTCAGATATTATAAAGAAATTATATGCTGCAGTATAATCGCAAATATTGCTCTGCCCTCTCTCAGGGAAATTTCGGTCTCATACGCAGACCAGAAGACATGCCAGGATTCTGAGACAAAAGCCTGTTTTGATAGTCCGGTAGCAGAAAGGGGGGTATTACCACCAAGAGAGGTAATTTATGAGACTAGACTTTTTAGGTCAATTTTGGGGTGCTGAATCCGAATCTCGATGTTCTTTGGTCAGGCGAGGGGCCGTTTACGAGATATGGGGGTATTTGCCCCCAAAATTGGGGCAAAATGAAACTTTAGCAAAAATATCAACCTTCATCACCAATACAATTATATAAACACAAAACGCAAGTCTAAATGTCGTTTAATTTATATACGAGCTTCTCAATTGTGTTTCGTGTCATTTTTGCTTCTTTTGGGGGCGGAATTGCCCCCAAAAGGGGCAAAGAACTATTGTGCTCGAAAATGATTTAAAAATATTCAATTATATCAAAATTGATGTGCTGAATCCGAATTTGAATGTTATTTCATCAAATTATGAACAAGTGAAGAGATATGGGGGCTTTTAACCCCCAAAAGGGGGCAACCTGTCATTTACAAATCCGAATTTTTTTTAGAATTGTTCAAAAATATCTATTTGCATGAAATCTGAGGCACTGAATTCGAAATGTAATGTTATCTAATGGAATTTGGAATAAATGTTAAGATATTAGGGGTTTTACCCATTGAGTGATAGAAAGTTATGGGTTACAGTACTAAAACGCTAACAGCAAGGTGCCAAGCTGTTAAATTTGGAGATATGATATGATGATGACGCGCATCAGTTGCTATACATGACCAGATCCTGAAACTGATTTGTATTAAAGTGATTTTAGAAGTTAAACAGTTGTATACAACCAATAAATTCGTTTTAGTAACGAAAGTAGATCTCCAAATTAAACAAGTCAGATTCTCCATACCGTATTAGATGAATATTTCTGGACAGTATTAGTTTCCTTTTTCAACTTACTCTTAATTGTCACTATCGTCAAAATCTGAGAGTGAAACATCTTCCTCACCCTCTTCTTCTTCTACATCCCTAATTCCGTATCTATCTGTGTCTATCAAACAGCAGATCTGCAACATCCTCTGGATATGCCCCCTCTATCCACTTCACATTCATCTCAAGAAGCCAACCACGAAAGTGCGGAACATCGCATAACATAAGTGGTCGATATACACCCCTCCACATTCTTGCGACAAAATTCGCTCGTTTGCAATGCAGTTCTAAGTTGCTTTGACAAAGAGAGAGGAGGGAGAGATCAACAATCTTTTGCAGTCTTTTTCATGCTTCTTCCAAAACTAATTTTCCCTGGCCTCGTTTACGGAAGCATGTTTTTCTTTCCGAAGATTGAGCACACGAAATGTTCTAATGCTTTCATTTGATCTTCTGTGAGATTCCGACTTTCTCCAAGACTGCTAAACAGATCTAAAAATTGAGGACTATTCTTGACGTATTTCCAGCACGATTGATTCCCCTTTCGAAGAAAGCTAGATAAACAGTCAATCCCACTGAATGAATGAAGAGCCTCTCGTGCAGAAAGATTGCGAATGGAGTGTCCATGGATGTACCAGAACTAAGACAGTGATGTACTCTTACATGTGATGATGTACTCTTACTGTTTCATCATTAATCACGCCCGTAATCTTGCTGGCCATGGAAAGCAATGATGTGAACATATACATTGACAACGGAACTGGGAAGAGTCTAAGATGCTCGATTTGAGTGCCTGCAAATCATCATCAGAGAAACAAAGGAAGCCTCTGCTGGGATTGCATTCATTCAGTGGGAATGACTGTGCATCTAGCTTTATTCGAAAGGGGAAGCAATTGTGCTGGAAATGCGTCAAGAAAAGTCCTCAATTTTTAGATCTGTTTAGCAGTCTTGGAAAAAGTTGGAATCTCACAGAAGATCCAATGAAAGCATTAGAACATTTCGTGTGCTCAATCTTCGGAAAGAAAAACATGCTTCCGTAAACGAGGCCAGGGAAAATTTGTTTTGGGAGAAGCATGAGAAAGACTGCAAGATTGTTGATCTCTCACTCCTCTCTCTTTGTCAAAGCAACTTAGAACTGCATTGCAAACGAGCGAATTTTGTCGCAAGAATGTGGAGGGGTGTATATCGACCACTTATGTTATGCGATGTTCCGCACTTTCGTGGTTGGCTTCTTGAGATGAATGTGAAATGGATAGAGGGGGCATATCCAGAGGATGTTGCAGATCTGCTGATTGATGGACTCGGATAGATACGGGATTAGGGATGTAGAAGAAGAAGAGGGCGAGGAAGATGTTTCACTCTCAGATTTTGACGATAGTGACAATTAAGAGTAAGTTGAAAAAGGAAACTAATACTGTCCAGAAATATTCATCTAATACGGTATGGAGAATCTGACTTGTTTAATTTGGAGATCTACTTTCGTTACTAAAACGTTTTATTGGTTGTATACAACTGTTTAACTTCTAAAATCACTTTAATACAAATCAGTTTCAGGATCTGGTCATGTATAACAACTGATGCGCGTCATCATCATATCATATCTCCAAATTTAACAGCTTGGCACCTTGCTGTTAGCGTTTTAGTACTGTAACCCATAACTTTCTATCCCTCAATGAGTAAAACCCCTAATTTCTTAACATTTATTCCAAATTCAATTAGATAACATTACATTTCGAATTCAGTGCCTCAGATTTCATGCAAATAGATATTTTTGAACAATTCTAAAAAAAATTCGGATTTGTAAATGACAGGTTGCCCCCTTTTGGGGGTTAAAAGCCCCCATATCTCTTCACTTGTTCATAATTTGATGAAATAACATTCAAATTCGGATTCAGCACATCAATTTTGATAAAATTGAACATTAAATAATTTTCGAGCACAATAATTCTTTGCCCCTTTTGGGGGCAATTCCGCCCCAAAAGAAGCAAAAATGACACGAGACACAATTGAGAAGCTCGTATATAAATTAAACGACATTTAGACTTGCGTTTTGTGTTTATATAATTGTATTGGTGATGAAGGTTGATATTTTTGCTAAAGTTTCATTTTGCCCCAATTTTGGGGGCAAATACCCCCATATCTCGTAAACGGCCCCTCGCCTGACCAAAGAACATCGAGATTCGGATTCAGCACCCCAAAATTGACCAAAAAAGTCTAGTCTCATAAATTACCTCTCTTGGTGGTAATACCCCCCTTTCTGCTACCGGACTAGTTGCTATGATTAAGTTATGTGATATTGCAATCATTGAACCTTTATGTATGATCTTTGAGAGGTGCATAGAAACTGGAATCTATCTTTCTTCTTGGAAGAAAGCAAACGTTCCAATTCATAAAAGGGGGGGTCGGCAATGCAAAAATAACTATCGTCCACTCTCTTTGCTTCCTATTTTTTCGAAATTGTTTGAGAAATAGCTTTTTGATGTAATCTACGATCATTTGTGTGCAAATCAGTTATTTACGCCTAACCAATCGGGTTTTCGGCCTGGACATTCAACAATAAATCAGTTGCTATTCATAGCACATAAGATTTATTGTGCTTTTGATGAAATGCCAAGTAAAGAAACACGTGCAGTATTCCTTGACTTATCTAAGGCTTTTGATAGGGTGTGGCATGAAGGACTCATTCATAAGCTCAGATGTAACGTAGTATCTGGTAATATGCTCGCACTGATTAGCAGCTTTTTAAAAGATCGGAAACAAAGGGTTGTTTTGAATGGAAAGACTTCAGAGTGCCAGGATGTTCTCGCAGGTGTACCCCAAGGGTCTGTGCTGAGTCCTTTATATTTTCTGGTGTATATAAATGATCTCTGTGATAACTTGAATTGCGAGGTCAAACTCTTTGCAGATGATTCTTCCTTGTTTTCAGTAATTGAAAACGAAATCGTTGGCGCTGAAGAATTGAATCGAGATCTAGAAAAAATACGGATCTGGGCTTGGCAGTGGCAAATGCAATTTAATGCAGCTAAAACGGAGAAAGTCATATTTCCACCAAAAGAGCTAGAATTGTCCACCCGCCTTTAACATTAGGCAATGACGAAATCAAACGGGAAAATGAATATAAGCATCTAGGAATGATATTGGATTCAAAGTTAAATTTTCAAAGTCATATCAGAGCGGCCATCCTAAAGGCTATAAGAGGTATTGGTCTGATACGATATCTTTCAAAGTATGTCTCCAGAAATGTTCTTAATCTATCTTATGAATTATACGTGAGGCCTCGCCTTGACTATGGTGATTTATTGTGTCACAGATATGACCCAGAAATGCGGCTAGGTTTTACACAAAAATTGGAACAAACCCAGTATTCTGCAGCCCTGGCTGTTTCTGGTGCGTGGAGAGGTACAAATAGAGATAGGAAACCCTTTATAGTAGAAGATGGTATCGTCGTTTATGTCATTTTTTCAATCTGAAAAATAAACAGGTCCCAGAATATCTCTTCAATAAAATCCCTGCTGAACGACAAACCAGCTATAATCTTAGAAATCAGAGGATGTATTCTCCCTCTATTGACAGGACTGTGCGTTTTTCAAACACATATTTTAGTAATGCGCCTTTTGAATTGAATTTACTGGATAGTGATACGAGGTGTTCCAAGTCTATTGATACGTCCAACTGAAAACTGTGTTTACGACATATATGATATCGAGGGTATTAGAATATTAACAAAATTGCGCTTGCAGTTCAGTGCACGAAGTGAGAATAGGTTTAGGCACAGATTTAACGCCGTAAGTCCACTTTGCAATTGCGGTACAGCAAATGAGGATAACAAGCATTTCCTCCTGCACTGCCCTTTGTTTAACAACTTTCGTGTGAATCTCCATGGCGAACTCTCAGAATTTCTGAACTTAGACATTTCCAACCTTGATGATAATTTCTTTTGTTCTCTACTATTGTATGGAAGTGCTGAATTTCCGTATATCATCAACAGAATGATTCTTGAAGCTACAATAAAGTACATAAAATCAACCAAGCGTTTTGATCTTGTAGATTACGAAACTTAGAACCTTCTGGAAACAAAGAATTCGTGCTTGACATGTTAGTGGCTTTATCCGTTTGTGTACTGTTTGTGAATGTATCTGTGTGTATGTTTGTATGTAAGTCCCTATGTGTACGTGTGTATTCGTCAAATTTATTTTGTATATTTGAAATTGTAAGTGTCATTCATAGTGGGAACTCGCTGAAAATATGTCCTTTCCCGCTATGGATGGCATGTAGTTTATAAATCTTGTTCTTTGTTTCTTTTAGTTGTTTTCATTGATAAAAAAAAGTTTGCATGTGAAGTAAACATAAACCACTGTGTAACGCATTTAAACAAAGGGAACAATAAACACACTGTTATTTTATCATTGTTCTGTAGCACTGGCTTCATAGCCCAAATAACTAGGATTGGCATTTCAACACCACAGAAAACTTTCAAGGAGAAATTATAGTTTTCTTCCTTTTGTTAAGATTTCTGCTGTTTTCAACACTTCTGTTATTTTCAAAGATGGTGTCTTCGTGGATCTTAAAAGTTGAGCTAGATTGAATCTGAAGAAATCCGAAAATTGGTCTTATCGTCCTAAACACTTTTTCCGTAACCTTGACGTATTTCAAAGTTGAGGATTTTGTCAATTCCTAGTTCGTTGGGTTACGTCGTTTTATAGCTCCTGGAAATGCACAGTGTGCGTTAATGGATCTCTCTTTGCCTCCTTACAGCCTAAAAGTTCAGCTGCTAGACAAAAATTAGTAAAAAAGTTGGTAAACAAAGAAAATAAAACACGACTGAAGCTAGAAGCACTTGGAATAGACTACAAATTCCCTGGATATGTGAGTGAACGTTTTGCTTGATTTTTACTGCAAGGTGAACAAGGGGAGAGTGTTTTGATGTTTGACATCTTTAGTACAATTATGCGAATTACCATAGGCATCAAATCTTTAAAAAGAGATTGGACAGTCGGTTATTGAATTTTTCTTTTGATTCAATGTCTCGAAGGGAATTTCAGGTACTTCGGGCTCTTTAGAGCGCAGTATTTTTTCAATAACTTGTTTATTTTCAGGATTACAGCGTCTTCTTTGGTTCAACCAGTTTTGAGGTACCAGTTTTGAGGATGTGATGGCATGAAATTGCAAATTCGTAAACCAGAAATGCGACAGAGTTTGTTTACCACCATATTGTAGACCTTAGTCAACTGAGTATTAAACCATATTAAACTATTGTTTTCTTCAGTATTGAGGTTAATTGATCTTTGATGATTTCAATCTTTTCAAGATTTCTCGCGGATTCTTTCAATGGAAAGAGAAACATTGTAATTCTGAAAATGATCAAGACATAAAAAGCCACCAGCGTATGATTACCTCAAAGTCCCTGAAGTTTAAAGTTTTGAAGGAAGATTGGAAGATTTTATAACCATTTATCCAATCTCTTTGATGATATTAGTATTTCTTACTCTTCTAAAAGTTTGGAAGATATAGATCAAACGCCGAATAGCGATATTGGGTCATTTGAAACAATGTACACCACAAGTTATACTGTCTGTAGCGGAAATTCGCCCATTTACCCTGCAGCATTGTCATTTATTGGTGAGATACGAGCGAAACCAGTTAAGTTTTTTTCCTTCTGTGTCAAAAGCTTTCTTGAGGTCTATGTAAACAACAGCCGTGTATTTCTCTTTATTATTGTTTAAGTCGGTTTAAGTACCATGGTAATTTTAAGTACCAAGCAATGGGCAAAAAGGTATATCTTTTCGTGGATCTAAGCGATGGAATCCGCTTGAATATGACATAAAATAGGCACCTTCCCTGCCACTTTCAAAAGAAGTCAAAAGAAAATTCGTAAAAATTCTGATACTCATAATTCTCTATTTTTTTGGTATTTAATGTTAATTTTTTTGAGCATTCAGTTTTTCATATTAATGTTTTAATTGTTCACAAAATTAATCAAATAACCCTTACCAAAAAAGATTACGTATTTGCCAACAAAAAGATTTATGGCACGTCCCCGCTACCATATACTTGTTAAGTAACCCCCCCCCCCCGAGCCCAACCCTGAATCTCCCATTATGTCCGTTTTCGATGAAGTGACTAAAAACAACTTGCTTTTGGAGCACGTTTCCCTTAATCGAGGGAGTTTTCATCTTGTATATCTTCTAAAATAGGATTTGTAAACATTGAAATATATACTCGAACTGACTCTAAATTTCATCCACAAAACAGGTCGGCTTGGATAACTTCAAACTTTCGTTTTACGCCACACAGCCACTATGTACACTCTTTCCCCGTTTCTTTTGTAAGTTTATTTCACCTTTGATGTTAGGCACATCAAGGGTGAATGAAAATTCATCTACACAAAATCAAAATTATTTCAGACCATCGATATTGCGAATCAGAAACACTGACCTGACAGCATATGCTAATGTGTTGAGCGTTGGGGACTCTGGAGGGGGATCAGTAGCGGTAGCAACTGCTGTCGTTGTAGATCTCTCGTCCGGGGCTCCTATTGTTCATTTTCCTATCTGGCCTGACATCCAATTGAAACGGATTGTAGCATTTATCAGTAATTAATCGTAGTTGTCGTATTTTTAGTTGTTTATTTGGTTGCTATTTTTGCATGTCTTTATGTTAATGGCAATGGGGTAGTCATTGTCTTTTGCTCCTTGTGGTCCCGTTCCTGTAGTGTTTTATAGTTTGTACTATACGCATACTAACCAGTTTGTGGTTGTACAGGAAAATATAAAGCCCGAGGTCTTAAAAGTACAGACCGAGCTTGCGAGGTCTGTGCAATAAGACCGAGGGCTTTATATTTTCCTGTACAACAACAAAACTGGTTAGTATGAGTTTTATTACCTGATAGCTTCTAATTTTGACTTGTATCATTTAGTCTAACGCATTTCGTAACCGTTATGAGGCTTGGGTTTATTGTAAATCTCACAGGCCTAAATCGGTTGCTGTGGTGACAAAAACGCGTCCTTGTATCGTATTATACAAGGCTACGGGAAAACCGCGGGAAATGTGCGATTTACCAATGAGATTGGCGGGATTCCTGTATTGCCTCGTTTTTGAAACGTCAGTCAGGTAATAAAGTAATGAGAAAGTATAGTAGGGTGTAGATGTAACATTTTTATTTTTTCTTTATTCAATCAAAAATTTTACAATACAAGTTACTATTTAATGCTACTTACAAAACTACTCTACGATACTACAAAAACGATACCTTGGAGAGCAAAAGTCTATGGGAACTCCGCAGCCATTACATGAAACTAAAGTCTATCTCAAGTTAGACGTCATCGAATGAAACAATTGAATTGATCATTCGTGGCAAGTTTACATGCCCAGATCTCGTGTGACGTCCAATTTTAAGACTATTACATACATTATATGAAACGACCACAAAAAAAAATTGACAAGGGACTTAGTAACTTAGTGGCTGTGTTGCGAAAAATCGTGTTTATAGTTATATTAATCAAACCTACCAGTGTTGTGGATGTAACGCAGCGTTAACTCGATTATCTTTTTATTTAACTCATTAGTGAGGTCTTTACCGCCATACATTAATAGCTGTGTTAAATCGTCATTAGAAAGGCTAAAATATCGAAATGGTCGTACCAAAGCAAGGACACTATTGAGAGGGTCTCGTCGATGTATCTCGAAAGAAGGGCAAAGCAACAAGAAATGCTCCGTATCCTCAATACCATCGTTCGTAGGACACATAGGATTTATGGTATCTCTAAAATTGTGTTTGAATTTATGAAAATTTAACTTGCTGAGACCAACTCTCAGTTGGGTAAGGCGCGATAAATCTGATGGATCATGGATCCTAAAAACTGATTTTGCAGGGGGGCGAATAATGGATAGCAACTTTGCTGTAAAAATCGAAACTGACGGCGCAAGTCTAATTTCAGGATCAAGTTTATTCCATTCACTTAAGCAGTTGGGATAGAAGCTGGATTCGAATTTTTCTGTTCTTGCCTTTATTCGTCCAATCACATCATGTAACATTTTAAATGAATACGAACAAGAGATCGTGGTTGATTATCGCTAGTGGAGGAAGGAAGAAACTGATTATCTTTCATCAGAATATGATAAAAATTAGAGGAAAGCCAACAACGCAACACATTATTATTCATTTCATTTGTAAAATACAAGTTACTAAATGTCTTAAAAGCTTATCAGTGAAATGGTTGTTTTGATATTTTCTGAAATGATATTTAAATTTTCCAGTTTCACCAAATTCGCTTCGACAAAGAAAAATGTATATTTTCAACCGTGCTCAGATTCTTCTTATACATATTGTATCTTACTTTTAGACTGCCCAAAGCACAGACATATCGAAGGAGAAGGAAATCAAAGAATAGTCAGAGACGAAGAAATAATTCATTAACTTTGAACAACTCTCGTTGAAGATGAGCCCTGAAATAACGCATTATGATGTATATTTAGTGTCCCTTCTCCCTTAAACAGCAACTGCTTAATCAAAGTCATACCATAGAGACTGAATCATATGAAACGTTTGGCGTAGTTTATTTCATGCAACAACATTTTTCAAGAAAGCGAAGGTTCCTGTGTACGAACCTTTCATCTTCTGGAAATTGCCATGCTTTGCTGATTGAGTTTTGAGAAAACTTTTCTCGTCATTTGTTTTAAAAAGAAGCAAAAGCTGTTGATGCAGATTCGTTCTTGGGCGGAGAATGAAGGAAATATCTACCGGGTGTCTAAAAAAAAGTACCCCCTTTTGACTGAAGAAGGGAACAAAACGATAAAATTTCCGGACTGTTTGAATTCATAGCTACATTTGTCGATCTTCATCTTAAATGCACATACCTTGCACTTTGAAATCAACCACCAAACACCGGAGATATGAGTTCACAAGGTCAAATTTGGAGTGCACATGAAACCAGAGGTTTTGAGAAATGGCCTAGCCATGATGTGACACCATACGGGCGTTTTGCAAAAGAATTTTCAACTTTGACCTTTAGTTTTACTTTTGAAAAGATTTATATCTTGAATTGCGTCAATCGTTCTTGAAGTGTTTTTTTCTTTTGATGAATCGGTCCTTGCATTGCATTCCATCCCAAGTGTTTTGTATTAAAGAAGAGGAAAACGAGCACATTCAAGCTTATTTTGGAGATGTGGCCCGACTTTATCATTCTTATTCTTACCACATTTTTATTATATTTGTTTAATCAAGACCATGTCCATGCGTCTTTTATTCTTTTCAAAAATAAAAAATGGAAAATTAAAGTTTACAGGTGCTTTGGAAAATGTCCAAGATACAAATCATGGCTAGGCCCTTTTCCAAAACCTCTGGTTTTTGGTGCACTGTAAATTTTGACTTTGCGAACTTGTATCTCCAGTGTTTGGTGGACGATTTCTAAATGCAAGGTATGTGCATCGAAGTTGAAGATTGATGAATTTAGCTGTGAACTCGGGGAGTAATGATATCTTATTGTTTGGTTCCTATTTCCAGTCAAAAGGGGGTACTTTTTGAGACACCTGGTAGAAGTTAACAAAGTCTCTCACAGAGTATCTTGACAGTGTCTGCTATATCATGCGCAAACTAAGCAGTATGCACAATGCAAGATCATAGAATGCAATGTCACTGAATTGGTATTTTTGTTGATTTACTTCTTTCGCTAACCAAAAGCAAAGCAAAGGAACATAACCAAAAATCAGAAACTTACTGTTAATTTTTATGTTGCCAAAGTTCGACCTATAGTGGATTTTTCCATTTTGCTAAATTCTGCTAAACTCTTCCCTTTTCCTGTCAAGTCTGGGGTATTTGATGCTCTGATTCAACAACCCCTTGTTCTGGACAACTTTTAGCCTTGAAACTTGGCATGTGTATAGCATATCATTTGCTGACCCAAAAATAACATTTAATTTTAGTTATATCACGTGACCTGCTCAAGACGTCACAATGCTGCATTTTCATATTCATAAGGGTTCAGTACTAAAAATCTTCAGTCCTAGATTGTGAACAAATGGAAAACAGTTTCGACTATTGTGGTTAAATTGCATTTGCTTTGCAAAGCAAAATTAGTGACAAAAATTAACGTTATCGCACAAGAATTCAAAGAACTGGCGAATGTGAAGTGCCGAAATACGCACAATCAAGTGTTTTATTGCAATAAAGCTAGTCAGTTGGATAGATGATCAAAGTGGTGTATATCTGTCATCATTTTGCCATTTTAGCTGTAGATTTTATCGGCAATTATTTGAAATTTTACACAAACATCTTTCGGAAATCGATAGTTTCACCCACTGGAATTAAATTAATTTTTCTTCTAAGAAATAAATATTTAATTATAAGAAAGATAAAAACTGAAAGTCAGAAAGTCTCCACTGTAAATGCACTTCGCAAAAATCCACAGAAGAAAAACTGCTTGGGGAGCTGATTCCAGCCCTCCCCATAGACTTGATTGGGTTAAAGTAATTTGCAAAATCCATTCTTTACGTCTTTCAGCAAACAATCGTGCCATGGCAGAAGGTATAGTTTGAAATCAATAGCCATGGAGCAGAAGTTCTGCTGAAGCACAGCATTAGTTTGAATTCAATTCATGATGTTAATGTCAAAACAGGGGCGGGTTTACTCAATGCAACCTCTTTGTTGATATCATTCCTGAAATCAATTTCATACCTCCAGAGCAGGCCCAATCCCTTTCTGTTTTCGAATATACTGAAAAGTAGTAAGTAGTGCAGAATAGTGGTGCAGTAGGACTGTCTTTTGTTTTCAGCTCAGAGAAACTTAAAGGCATTGAGTCCATGTAAATAGCTGAGCGTTAACGCTATCCTGAATTTTGCTGACAAACTGCTGACGGCCCTTTGTTATCGCATAATAGGGACAAAGTCATTAGCAGTGGAGACCAAAGGCTTCTTAATCCTTGTATTATCCTCGGGAATTTCTTTGGTTTAATTTCAACAGCGATTAAATCACAACTTTTGTTTGATGATTGAAAAGGAGTTGATATTGGTCATCAGCACGCTATTTATGCGGACTCAATGCCTTTAAGCTTGGTTTCCATCTGACAGCAAGGATCACCAGCGATCGTTGCGTCGAAATTGAAACTGTCTGTTTAGTTTAGTAGTGATCGTACCACTGCCAACGATCCTTGCGTTTGAATTAGAAAATTTTCGATTTTAAAGATTATAGTGATCCTTGCGTTTTTTTAATGGAAACCGAGTAAGCATGAATTTCAGCGGTTGAGGCCTCTCCGTCCAGAGTTATGCCTTTGTCATCTGTCAAGAGTTATGCCTTTGTCATCTGCCTGCATTTTTGAAAAAGTGTATTTTACCGCCAAGCTCGAAAATATGTGCAATCGCTGCAATTGATGGAAACCATATGACGGAAGGATCATGGGGAATTGCTGCTCACAAATTTGTGCTATCGTTGCGTCAACAATGACCCTTGCAATCAGATGGAAACTACAATCTTGGCCAAAATGCTTGGGACAAGTCACAAAATTGCACTACTTCGGTTTTTGAGTACGTGCCCCCGCTCCCCCCGTTTCAAAGTTGCTTGAGTCAAACGCCATTCGACCTTCTAAACATTGAAGTAGGGGGGAGGGGGGATTAGGAGGCTCTAAACGTATGTTTTCTCCTCGATACTTAGGAAACATCATGAAGACACTGAAATTTGCCTGTGTTCCAGCTTCTTTTGGCCAGGATTGTCTGAAAATGATTGTTAACAAATAATGACTCATAGCTCGAGAACCCATAGAGATTTCTGTGTGAAATTTTAACACGGTCATCCCCAACACAAGAAGTGAATTCTCAGCTATCTATGCCGAAATAGGCGTTGTTCGCTAAATTCGCTGAGCACCTTCTTAAAAATGGGCATGGCAAAATTGCTGCAATTTACACTCACATAAAGATTCCCTTATAAAAAGTGACATAAATTAGGATTCTGAGCTTTTTTCCGCTATCGTAAGATTGTGTACTCCGCTGCTCTTGGAATATGACTTATCATTGCAAGAAAAGCTTTGGGGTCACTGTTTGAAGTCCGGTTTCTCGTGAATTCTTCCGTGCTCCGTGACGGCGCTCCAAAGAAAACGCCTCATAATTTTGGGATAAGTCATGCTTTTTTGGGTAAATTCATTTGATTCCACATTTGAACATCAAAGTCTTCCTATTCATGCAAAAAACCAAGTAAAAATTGTCTGGAAAGAGGAAATCTCACGGCGTTCCAAAATTAAAGAACTTACAATAAACAATTCCGGATAAGTTTCTTATAAACTCAATGGTGAACCGTTAGAAATCGTATTTCGCGAAAATATCAATGCACATAGTAACTATAGGCTAATAAAGCTAATTTTGCACATTAGAATGTGACAAAATTCGTTAGAATACGGCAAACGTTGCCGATGTTATTAATGTTTAAAGTAGGGAGAATCGTTGACAAATTTGATCCCTTTCTTAATGTTCCAGACATTTGAAATCGGCCTTGCTGCCAGGCAACAAATACATTCTTCTTCAACAAAAAGTTCTGCACTTCAATTCATCGGGCACAATAGACTATTCAATGCAGTCCAGGGTGAATGCAAGTTTGGTGGAGCAAATTTAATCTCATTGAAAATAAATGAATCGTTAGAGAATTGGCTAACGGTACGTTTGAAAACGAGACAATTGCACTGCGGAGGTGCAGAATTTGCACTGATTCAAAACGAACTTTGTTTTCCAGTTCTCTTTGATAACTCTGTTTTCAAGCGAAAATCATTGGCAGCTTTCGTGCACAAGAGAAGTTTTGCTAAACCGTAATTGGAGAATTGTGTATAATTTGATGACGTCATAGTTCTAATGGATGAACCAGTAACAATGAAAACATTAACATCTGAAGTACTCTGGGGTTAAGTCCATAGTTAGTGGCTATCCATTCATAGTAAAAGAAATTGTCTGATACTAGTAGATTTGGATTCATAGTAACATACAGGGTGTCCCAAAAAAGTGTCCGACTTTTAAATTTGAATAAATCAGGAAATATTTGGTCTATACATGGTCTATATGAACCCTTCTTGTATTATTTGAGAGCTGAGACATGTAATTTTCTTTTGAGCCTATTGCACGTCAAATTTGACAAATACAAAGAAACCAGTGGGTTCTCAAAGTTATGGCCAATTTTTACAAGTTTTCTTGACCTTTGCTCTACTATTGTCTAACTTTACAGTGTATTTACCGTTCGAAAACCAAACTAGCCCTATTCTTAGTGGAAAAGAAGGCTACAGGCATCTTTCTTTGAACCTGAGTTACTTGAATTACCAGGAATCTATTGCTATCACTGGTAAGGATGCGTGCTACCCCCAGATAAAGCAGTGATGCATTATGTCAAAATTGACCTCACCATGTGCAGAGTTGGAGAAAAGCAGATCATTGCCTGGTTTTGAAAGAATAATTGAACAAAGTTGCAACTGCCATTAAAGAAGCTGCCCAACTGTACGAGATGCATTCAATTTCAAAGCGGAATGTTTACATAACTGACCAAAACGTGACAAAGCTGACATCTCCACTACCAAGGGGCTAGAAAGATTGTGTCCTTCATAGCTAACTTTTAGGTGTCCCCCCGTCTTGCAACATCTAAGATTTGCAAAATTTACAAGTGAGTAAATTACGTTCTCGGGTTTCTAAAGCACTTGAATTGTTTTTATGGACCATATAGACAGTCTATTTAGAAATAAGAATATAACATTGGAGAATAGTAGAGAAATGAGTGAAAAAACACCTAAAGATTAGCGTCAATTTTAAGGAACCCCCTCGTCCCCGAAAAATGCCCAAATTGAAACAGGAATAGACTCAACAGAAAATTATATGTTTAAGCTTTCAAAAAATTTCCAAATGGTTCATATACATCAAATAGTCTCGGATATATTCAAATTTAAAAGTCGGACACTTTTTTTGGGACACCCTGTATATGATAGGTGGTAATAGCAATTTTTCAGACTGTAGGCTACAGGTGGCTCTACTTTCCGCTCTGATATCGAAATTCTGTAAAAAATATGGTGTTATCATATTTTTGGTAATCGAAAGATATATTAAAGACAAATGACGGAGATATAAGGTGACTTAAATCAGGGGCCTGGGCAATCTAAATATAACCTATTGAATTCCATTGTATTTGATGATATCGAGAGATTAGCAAAACAATTAGACAAATGAAAGCACTAAGCCATCTTTTGTTCTATTTTTAAACTAGGCGCTATATATCCGTCATTTGTCTTTAAACAAAATTGTTTGTTTTCACGGCTTTGGAGAAGGTTCATTTCAAAATGTTGTACTGGTTTCAGAAGAACTTCGTTTTCCACTCCGCGAATCTGAAGAGTTTAATCACTTTTTTACCACTCACACTGTATGTTCAAGGACACGCATGCCAAATTTGAAGTCAAAAGCTTGGCCAGTTTTCCGCAATAAAATTCTAAAGTTTGGTAGCCTATTCGACAACAAACACTAAAAAAACTGGTCACTCGAATCGGTTGGCAAATGCGAAAAAATAATAATGCTAATAATAATCATTTAGTTTACAGTTGGATAATGACCTCATTTGTGCCAAAAGCACAAACTAATAAATACCAACTAACTTAAACTAATTTACAGCAATACTATTTACAAATTTTACAATTGCTGCCCTCCCCAGCCCAATTTTTTTATTTTTGCCAAAACGGAGACTGTATTGCTGCAATTAATCACATCAGGTTTACTGTTCCAAAGTATGCTACCCCTGAACGCTATCGAATTTTTACCGAAAGACGCAGTTGATGCCTTGGGAAGTGTCAGAATGTCTTTAATTCTCATCAGGTTGTAATTAATTTCTTTCCTTGTGAATAAATCCCACAAGAAAGAAGGGTTTTCGTGATTGAGTAATTTATATACTTCAATCATGAGTTTCTGCAGGTTTTGAACATAAACAGTTTTTTCGTTGTTTCTAGCGAGCAGTTCATCAAATGAAGCATTATGATATTTCAGTAGGATACGAAGTGCTCGTTTATAAACCCTATTAATTTCTTTATTGGCAGTTCTTCCACAAAACATCCAAATAAGGGGGCAATACCTGAAGTTTGACACGACAAAAGAATAATGAAGCAATTTACATCAGGGTGAGTCAATAACCTTGCAATAATCAGTGAAGTGCTTGCAAGCATGTGGGAATCAAGTCTTTCGAGACTGACAGTGGCAATCTATCTTTTTTCCTACAAATCTCTTTCGCTTGCACGAGCTATGGAATATCCGGAATATCATGCCTTGAGTTCCAAGGTGAAGAAAAAGAAAGAGGTTTGCAAACCGTGGGTCTGAAATGATAAAAAAGTTTCCCACATTGTAATCAAATGCAACATGATGCAATCGCAGTAGTAAAACACAGTAGCAATCATGTTGCATTTGATTACAGCATCGGAATCAAATGTTTCCGCCAATTTTGGTCGTGGCACATGGCCGAAAAAAATTCGCCGTCTAATTGGTCCGTGAAAGTGAGGCTTTGGAAGTTTTCGGCCATGGGCCACGACCAAAAATTGGTGGAAACATTTGATTCCTTTGCTTTTGATTACACTGTATGGAACTTTTCTGATCATTTTCAGAAAGCAAGAAGGCTCAAATCCTTAGGCAGACATCACTTAAATCGCTTGCAATTTTCAGATGTAATTGAAGGGGAAAGTGTTCGGGTTATTGCCCGGGGGGGGGGTGGGGGTTACTCATATATTTTTCCGTACGGGGACGTGCCGCTGAACTTGGTATGATTTTCAGGATTCCTACTCCGGGACAGGGTATCACTTTTGTATAATCGGCTCCATGACAGGGTCCATATTTTGTATAATTGACTACGTAACATTTGACTACGTAAGCCATTTGCACTCCGCGAGTATGATTTAAATCGTTTGGATGGCAACATTTTCATTTTTTTTTTTGATAGATTTCTATCAAATTTCTATCAAATTTGCAGGGCAGCGTACAATTTTGTATGAAGAAACTCAAGAACAGTATATCTTTTTTTAAATTTTACTCCGGGACAGGTTATCATTTTCGGGAATTTTACTCCGGGACAGGGTGCCTTTTCAGATTTTCCAGCGGCACGTCTCCGTATTTTCGTAGACTAAGTACCCCCTCCCCCCGGGGTTATTGCTTAGGTAGGGCAATATCCATAGTCGCTGAGATTTTTATCCTTGTATCTTGTTTGTTGTTTGTAGCGACTTTTGTCGATGTTTGAACGAAGGTCAATATTCTTCGACCGGAAAATGAACGCAGTTTCGGCTCCAAATGAGATATTTGTCTAAGTATGCCACAAACTGTTGAGGGGCATCCCCTCTACTGATTTATCAAAACAAATCCATGTATTTATTGTAACTTAGTAGCCATTTCAGTTTTCGTCAGGGTACTCAGGAATTTACATCGAATACCACCGTGAAATTGGATGATTTCCGCGCGCTTTAGTAACCAGTAATGGCTCGAACGGTATGCTGGAGGAACCTCACTTCTCTTCAGGGAATCAGTAGAGTCTGCAAGCAGGCTAGCTGAATAGCAGCACCCAGAAATAATGCTTTGTTCTTTCCATCGCCATTTATTTCATCCGAGTGTTAACACCCTAATTTGCGAATGTCTGTATACGCCCACAGTACTGTTTCTCATGAATTTATCAGAAGACAAGCTTAGCAGATTATTTTGAAAAGTTTTGTCTCGAATAAAATGCGTCCAGGAGCATTATGTGAAAAAACAGTTTCATCATCGCTACCACAGCTTCAAATGTGCAAAGTTTCAGCAAGCAATACGAAAATAAAATACTTTCATGATAGGGTAGGGTGGGGTAATGTTGGTCAACGAGGTAAAATGGGTCTACTGAGCTTTTTGCTTGAAATATCCTTCCCCGTTAAATGGAAGAAAGGTTGGCTATTTTTCTTGTAATGTTTACATGATAAGCTGCCTTTTTATATAAAACATTCGTCTGTGATACATCTCCACTCATTCTATCAAATGATTTTACTGAACGGCCTACTGTGGAAGAATCTCAAAGCCCAGAAAAACTTTCTCCTACCACTTTTACTTTGCTTTTTTGGTCCATTTAATGAACATGAGGCGAGAGTTTAGTCTTTTGCAAATGAAATAAGGTTTACTTCAAAGTCATTGAAGCAATGGTTCTTTTTATGTTTTTTTTACCAGGTGGGGTAATGTGGGAATTCAGCCATAATTCAAATTCAACGAAGCCTTTAATTGCTTAAAATGTACATACTTATATCCATCCTGCCACGATATTTTAAGTCTAAAATTCGATAAAGGCTTTACTATTACTGCCTGCGGTTGCTGTCTTGTAACCAGAAAATTTGAGTAAACAATCTGCAAACATTTTCATTTGATCGTTGCTATCAAATTCGATCACTGCCTTCCAAGTTGAAACGATGGTGGTGTGAAGATGCGAGGAGAAAATAAATTGAGAAAGATTGTGAGAGGTCTGGAAC
Source organism: Aurelia coerulea (assembly GCA_039566865.1). Taxonomy (NCBI): domain Eukaryota; kingdom Metazoa; phylum Cnidaria; class Scyphozoa; order Semaeostomeae; family Ulmaridae; genus Aurelia; species Aurelia coerulea. Next base: position 16,308,691 of record CM076944.1, read on the forward strand.
GAGACATGAAAATATGATTATGTGAGTGAGAGCAAGGAGAAAGGAAAGACGTTAACCCTATAGTGGTTGGGCTATCTGACACGTCCTATTTTGGTTGGGGGGGGCAAAAAAGCCCCCCCCCCCCTACCTAACTCTTTACTGGAAATAGATAGAGCAACCAAATTTGGTGTACTAATAGCCCTAGGCATGTACTTTATGATAATATGAAAATTAGCCTAAAATTAGCCGTCAATATTGCTTGCGTCAGCATTTTTCTTTGTGTGGTCAAGAAAATTGGCAAAATCGGTCAAAATCAGGAAATACGATAAAATTTAATTTGGAACTCAATTTCCATCCAAACATGAACATTATGATAGAATACATCAAATAGCACTACCCTGCAAAATATCTTTGCAAAATTTTGCAATTTTGCTACTTTTTTCGCGAAAATTAATATTTGAGTATTGGCGATTTTGACAGAGTCAGTTCCCAAAAAATGTCTCCCTCCCCCTCATTTGTCAAAATATTTTTATGAAACTTCTTGAGTCATTGCACAAGAAGTATTAGCAAAAAGTCAGAAAGTTTCCGGGCCGTAATTGTTATCCTGATAGAGTTATAACAAAAAGTCTACTAGGGGGGGGCAAATTTGCCCCCCCCCCCAACCAAAATAGGGTTAAGTGGAATAGGTTATGGAGAACGAAGTTATGCGTTAGGTTGTTGGGAATACAAGAGACACGTGAGAAAAGAAAACGGAATTAACTTGTTTTATTTTGAGTCTAGCTGCTTTCGGTGCGCTTCATTACAATTTTGGCGATCCTGCCAGGACATAAGCACAAGGAAACGAAGAACAAGGGCTCGAATTTTGTAGAGGACGCGCACACGCTGAATTTTGGGACTTGCACTTGTAGATTGGATCATGTAAATATTGAAGTGAAATAGAATATCAGAATGCCAGACGATAACCCTGCAGCGGATCAAGCCGCTCAGGTTGCTCCCGAGCAAAATCGTTCACCACTTACGTTGTTTAGAAGACCAGAGAAATACAAGATAGGAGATGATTTTGATTTATTCGAAAAGAAATCGAATCTCTACTTTGAAGCTATGAACTGAATGATGAAAAGAAACAGAGACTTGCTTTACTTTTTAACCTAAGTGAAGATGCCTTTCGTTTGGCAGAATCGATCGAATTTGTAGAAGGAGATAATGGTTACCAGAATTGGATTAAACAACTGAAATCGTTGTTCGAAAGAAATCAGACACTGACTGAAAAGAGACATAACTTTCATCGAAGAACACAAGAACCTGGAGAATCAGTTGATTCTTTCGCTGTGGCCCTGAGAGAGTTCGGAGCCAAATGTGGATTTCGAGGGGAAGAATACACAAACAGATTGGTAGACCAGTTTATACTGGGCATGAAAGATCGGCCGACACAAAACAAACGTTTACAGGAACCACCAGGCACCCTAGAAGATGCAGTTTTGATAGCAAGGAGGTTCGAGGCTGCAAATTCTACCATCGAAACATTACGAGCTGAAGCGGGGAGCGCCCCTAGACAAAACCGCGCGCCCATTGGAGCTATAAATTCGAGTATTACTACTAAAACTTGCTTTAACTGTAATGGTTTTGGACACGTCGCAAAACAGTGTCCTACGTATAATGAATTTAGACGAAGTAGTAATTTTAGCTCCGTGAAAACCTGTTATCTTTGCCATAAACAAGGACACCTTGCCCGAGACTGTTTCAGTAAAAATCAACGTCAAAATCCCAATGTTTCAGGTAGCACAAGTCAAAATCGACCCCCTCCTACCTGTTATCGTTGCGGTCGTAAAGGCCATATTTCAAAATTTTGTCGTACTGAAATCGAAACATAAACAGAGTCTGCGGGGCAAGGGCAAAATGCAGGCCAATCACAATGGCGAATTGTGTGCTCTTGGGCTGTCCCTCTCTTACGACTATTCTTGGAATGATTTAAATTTGAATTGTAAGTGCCATACATAGTGGGAACTCGCTGATTGTGAAGAATATCCTACCCTCACTCCGCTGATTCTTTTATGATATAATTATCAGGCTACTCCACAAAATAAACACAACTCAGTTCTCCAATATTCCATTTTTATTTACTCCCCATGTTTACTTCACTCACAACCGAATAATATTCTACGCTTACGCCTACACGTGTTTTATGATATGAGAGTCATACGACTTTAAGAAACCAATCAAATGCTTACAACTCAACATTGTATTGCTAATTATTATGATGCAACCATCTAGAACATTCGGTATGTTTCTACAGAGTCTGCAATATTGTGCAAGCAAAACAATACAAGTCAAAGGTCATATCTACTGCGTAACTGTTGGGTGATGCTGCTGCGGGTATTCCCTGACACTGATTGTAAGTCCTTTCCCACTATGGATGGCACGTATATGAAGTGAGATTAAGGCCAAAATTGAAAGTTAAATGTTGAAAGACATTTTGATATCCAAACAAACAAAATGATATTCAAACATGCAATTTGACAAGACAATCTCTAATGTAAAAGGCAATTTAACATCTAAAACGCATTTCGATATGCCAATACGAGATGACAAAACGAGATGACAAAACGAGATGATAAAACGACATGACAAAACGAGATGACAAAGCGAGATGACAAAACGATATGCTAAAACGATAAGCCATTTCGATATGCCAATACGATATGCCATTTCGAAATGACAAAACGAGATGCTAAAACGATAAGCAATTCTATATGCTAAATCAGAATTTGAAATGATATTGCGTAAAGTTTAAATCTGAAATCATTCAACCCCTAAGTGATAGGCCAAAATCTACATCCGAAAATGTCAGACCACTGAGAATAGAATTAGGCTCTCGGACGCAAAGGAGTAGTCGACTCTTAAGCAAGTTCTTTGAGAAAACTAACAATAGTAGCAATACTTCACTAAAGGGGAAGCCCTGAAGGCAATTTTTCCCAGGGACGTCTGAATTAGAAGTAAATGCTTTGTTTTTGTAGAAACATATGAAATGATGCATCGAGATCGCTATCATGTTCTATGCGTAGCTGCCCATTGAATTTTTCCAATGTGCTGCACCCATGAAGACAATCATTGCTTTGTGGGCTTTGGGCATACCATTTTCAAAGCAGCACATTACTTGTAGAACTGTGATAGGCAGAGCATGCAGGGGTAAACTGGGTAAGCTTGGGTTGAAATGGATAGGGCCAATAGTGTAAATAAGTTTGGCTAAGATCTAGATTCACATATTTCCCTTTGTTAAGAACCTACACCCTGATTACTGGATGTGCCTCATTGCATAAGAACCTAAACAGGCTGACTTCAAAATCTTAGGTTCTTATGTGCGGGTTTTTACTGTACCGGGTGTCCCAAAAAAAAGGTAACAGATTTGATTGGGGCTAGCGATAAGAATTTAAGTTGAATCGACCCCTAATAAATTTTGAAGTACTCTTAGATAGTTAACTTGAAGATTGATACCTTATTTGTTGATATTAGTGCATCAAGAGTTGGAATATTAATCTTGAAAGTCCAAATTTGCCTCCTACCCGAAACCAGAGCTTTTGGGGTTTGGCCTAAGATGTTAACTCGCTGTGCTGTGGAATCTCCTCAATCATAGCCAAGTACAAACAAGAAACCTCGTGCTTAGGAACACATTTTAGTGGAAATCTGACTTTGACGTTCACAATCAGATTCAAGAATTTAGCCCCGAAGAGACCCCTTTCTTGATTCTACAAAAACTTTGAATTACACCTGCCTGAGAAAAGTTCTTCATCAGCGAAATAAGTCCCGTAGGCTTTAACACATAGACCATCTTGCAATCTTCATTGCTTGAATGAAATTTTTTTGCATCATCTCTCACGAAATTATTACGAAACAAGCAATCGTATATACCCAAGGGAACATGAAAAATGCTCATTCGTGCTTGGCTTGGTGTACTTTAGTAAATGCATTTTGACTGGAGAAAAATATTCCTTGGTGACTATATTCATTAATTTGTTTGTTAGTTTTCAGTTTTTTACGTTCTTTTCAAACGGGTACCCAAAGAACCGATCCTTGTCCAAAAATGTCTTTGACTGAGGAGATTCCCCTAACCAGCGCGTTAGCAGTTTAGGCCAAAACCCAAAAGCTCTGGTTTGTAGATGGACGCAAATTTTGGATTTCGAGATTAATATTTCAACTCTTGATGCACCAATATCTTCAAACGAGGTATTAAACTTCAAGTTAACTATCGAAGAGTACTCCAAAACTTATTTGGGATCGATTCGACTTATACTCTCATCGCTAGTTCTCATCAATTCTGTTACCTTTTTTTGGGACACCCGGTATAGCAACACATAAATTCGCGTATCGAACATGATGACTGAGGGAAACAAAAGACGGATTAGGGCCTCAAAACTGATGCGCCAAGCAGCGAAAATATTGGAGCAGAAGAGTGTGTCACCATCGACGAACAGAAAGAGTAGAGAGGATAGCCCCGGAGGAGGGTACATGACTTGAGGATGGACGGGGGTCTGCCGCCCGGTTTTCAGAAAACTACCCTCTTCTAATTACCGAAACTTGCTTTAATACCCACTTCTATGATGAATTTTGGCGGAAAACTGCCCATTTTAACCATTTTTTGCGAATTTCAGCGAAACCCCACCCATGTTTATGGAAAATCAATCAAATAATTTTGAAACTGATTGATACTCATCAAGATAGAGTAAGGGAAATTGTAATTAGTGAAAAATCTGGACTAAGTATCAACAGTGCCAAGATTGCTATGGAAACGAAGCCTAAATCATCGAAGGATAATACGTCATCGACACAAAAACAACAACAATTCCCAAAAAGACAAGAAAGTTGACCAGCAAAGTGGATCGACACATAAACAATTCCCTAAAGACAAGAAAGTTGACCAGCAAAGTGGATCGACACATAAACAATTCCCAAAAGACAAGAAAGTTGACCAGCAAAGTGGATCGACACATAAACAATTCCATAAAGACAAGAAAGTTGACCAGCAAAGTGGATCAACACATAAACAATTCCCTAAAGACAAGAAAGTTGACCAGCAAAGTGGATCGACACATAAACAATTCCCCCAGCAAAGTGGATCGACACATAAACAATCCCCCCAGCAAAGTGGATCGACACATAAACAATTCCCTAAAGACAAGAAAGTTGACCAGCAAAGTGGATCGACACATAAACAACTCCCTAAAGACAAGAAAGTTGACCAGCAAAGTGGATCGACACATAAACAATTCCCTAAAGACAAGAAAGTTGACCAGCAAAGTGGATCGACACATAAACAACTCCCTAAAGACAAGAAAGTTGACCAGCAAAGTGGATCGACACATAAACAATTCCCCCAGCAAAGTGGATCGACACATAAACAATCCCCCCAGCAAAGTGGATCGACACATAAACAATTCCCTAAAGACAAGAAAGTTGACCAGCAAAGTGGATCGACACATAAACAACTCCCTAAAGACAAGAAAGTTGACCAGCAAAGTGGATCGACACATAAACAATTCCCTAAAGACAAGAAAGTTGACCAGCAAAGTGGATCGACGTATAAACAATTCCCTAAAGACAAGAAAGTTGACCAGCAAAGTGGATCGACACATAAACAACTCCCTAAAGACAAGAAAGTTGACCAGCAAAGTGGATCGACGTATAAACAATTCCCTAAAGACAAGAAAGTTGACCAGCAAAGTGGATCGACACATAAACAATTCCCTAAAGACAAGAAAGTTGACCAGCAAAGTGGAACGCACGAAGCAGTTGAAAGTAATTCAAAGGATGATTCAGTCACATCGATGGAGGATGAAAGCCAAAAATCAAAGATGGTTAGTAATAAAACAAGGAAAAGTGTTATTGTCATTGGAGACTCCCTTTTGAATGGGATTGACGATCGAGGTCTATGTAAACATCACAACGTCAAGGTTCGTCCGCATCCCGGTGCAACAACTAGAGATATTGCGGACCATGTGAAACCAGTAGCCAGAAGAAATCCAGATATGGTGATAATACATTGTGGTACCAATGATTTGACCAACGATGTCGATACCACGAAGCACCTTAAAGAAGTTTTTCAAATCCTAAAAGAAGAAACGCCACACTCAAAGATTGTTATGTCAGCTGCCATAATGCGAAGGGACCGACAAAGAATGACAAAGAAAATAGAAGAACTTAATTGTAAAATCAAAGCGTTGTGTGTCGAGCAGACGTTCGATTTCTTCAATAATTCAAACGTAGATAATTCTTGTTCGGGACAAAAGGTTTGCACTTAAATCTTAGAGGCAATGCTGCCTTTGCAAAAAATCTTCTGCAAGTAATAAATCGCCAAGACTGAAGCGACAAGTCCTCTCCTCCAAATGTTATGTTAAAAGAGCGAGATGACACTGGGAACGATTCTGAATGCAGTACCACATATCATAATACTTTATATCCAATCCAGAATCCTGATGCTGGGTATGAACAGGAAGAAGCATTTTTTGGTGCTCAAATCAGAGATCTGCGGATAAAATACCCCAAAAATGTTGTGATCAGTTACTTGAACATTAATTCGATACGAAATAAATTTGTGAACTTTTCTAGTATTATCGAGAATCACGTTGATGTCTTAGTAATTGCTGAGACGAAATTAGATGGAACATTTGAAAATCGCCAGTTTCATACACCTGGATTTAAACAGCCTTATAGGCTAGATGTATCGAGAAACTCAAGGGGGTTATTAGTTTATGTCAATGACCAAATACCTAGCAGATTATTAACAGGGATAGATCTTCCTTGTGATATCCAAGTACTACCAATCGAGCTCAACCTTAAAGTGCTTATGCAACCAAATAATCAATCTTTTATTTTATTGTTAAAATTGAAGACCATATCGTCCACATGAATATTCAAAAAACCAAATTCAAATATCTTACTCCAAAGTATTTTTATAAGCGTTCAAAGTTGCATCATTCAGTCATTTGCGTGCGACAAAAATTTTTCTCTTGTGACGTCATAAGTAGTAGGCACCAGTCTTTACGAGTCACGAAACACACAGCGAACATTTAGTATTCAACATGGCGAGTGGCATGCCGAAGAGACATGACGGTGGGAAATGCTGTGTTGCGGGTGGAGTAAACGGGGAGAGCTGTGGAAACAGCCAACATGTTCCAGATAGATCAATTCATCATTTTCCTGATCGAGAAAAAGAGCTACAGAGATACATACAGTGGATACGCTTCGTTCGGCGGCATAGGCCTAAGTTGTTTCCTGGAAATAGGACAAGCGACCGCGGCTTGATGCAGTCAACTATTAAGTCAGTTTCTTAGTGGCATGCTTTCAATGACTGACATTGAATGAATTTATATGATGAATTTATAACTTGTATTTTCATTCATTTCATTTTTTATTCATTTCTTCATTATTTAACGTTGGTTTACAATAGTATAAATAAATACTAATTAAGACCAACCTACATACATAAATACTTAAAATCTAAAAAAATCAACTAGTACCACATCCTGTTTTGTTATTGGCATATTCTGCAGGTCACCTTCCAAAGGAAACTTCCCCTGAAAGATAAAGACTCAACTCCATAAGATGTTGTCTTTGCCTTTGGAAGTATGCAAAGATTTTCTTTTCTCAGGTCATAGGCCACATATTTCTTCTCATGAAATTCCCATACAATCGATGGATTCATATTATTCAATGACAAGTACATTTCAGTCATCAATTTTCGCAAATTTTTAACGTGGATGGTGAAACTGTTACTGCGAGCGAGTAACGATTGAAACGAAGATTCGTAGTCATTATGGAGGACCTTAATGCACGTTTATGCGCGCGATCTATTTTTTTGTTTGCACCTTTATTACAGAATAGCCATATCAAAGGGCAATAACTGAAATTCGATAGATAGAATGTATGTGAAAAGCTAAGTTCAGTTTTCTATGGCTAGAATGATCTATTCCTACTGCCAAAGGACCAACTATACCTGTCTGCATACTAAGTGAATGAAGGGAGGTCAAACATACACCAGGCCCAAAATATCTTGTACTCAAACTGCGAAAAGCAACAGAAATAGTTTGTACTTCGAATTCATTTTTTAGAAAATACTAAAAATGCAGTTTTTCTCATATTTAAACTTTGTTACTATTACTCTGACGCATTTGATTAAATTTGACAAACTTTTTAGGGTCCATGATAATGGATGACAGATTGTTAGAAGCCACATAGGCCCATCAAACTCAATTGGATCGTAAACGATCAACATATTTACGTTGCAATGCAAGGAAGAAGATCTTCGATCTCTCAGATCCTCGTTTAAAGTGACCCAACATAACTGAAGCTTAGCTCGATTCATATGACGACATTTTGACTGAGAACGATCGAAGCGCAATGCAAATTGTTCACGATTTTCCCATGTGGCCTAAATAACTTCCGACAGTGCAATTCAGTTGGCTACTACTTATGACGTCATTAACAAGTTCAACATTTTGCAACAGGTACTTGTTTTTATGCGCGGATGTTTCACACTTCCTGGTGGCAGAAATTTGTGAAAGTGTGACCAAAATGATCAGGAAAGGTCAAATTTTCTAAAATTGGTGTTACCTCATTTTTGATAATTTGGTTGCATAAGCACTTTAAGAAAACAAAATGGTTATTACTCCCAGCATATAGACCACCTTCTCAGAATGATAAGTATTTTCTATACCACCTGGAGCGAATTATAGACTTTCACACAAAGTCGATAGAAAACATGTTGATATTTGGTGATCTTAATATGGAGGTATCTGAACCTGCAATGCAGTTATTATTTCAGCAATATTCATTATTTAGTATGATTAGATCACCCACATGTTTCAAAAGTTCACAAGGCAAATGTATTGATCTTATGTTAACTAATAGCAAATACAGCTTTTTTGGGAGCCAAACATTCGAAACGGGATTCAGTGATTTCCATCATATGATTTATACTATACTAAAAACAACTTATACCAAGCTTCCACCAAAGATTATAAAATATCGGGACTACAAAAAATTTTCCGAGACAGATTTCCTTACAGACCTCTCGAGTGCTATTTGTTCAAAAATTCCTGATAATTATAACGAATTTGAAGGACTAGTTGAAACATTATTAGACAATCACGCACCATACAAAAAGGCAACCATTAGAGGCAATAATAAACCACATGTCTCGAAAGGGATGAAAAAAGAAATCATGTGTAGAACTCGGTTCAAAAAGATCGCCAACAAAACGCATAGGAGGAAGATATTCGTAGGTGAAAAGCTAAGTTTAGTTTTCTATGGCTAGAATGATCTATTCCTACTGCCAAAGGACCAACTATACCTGTCTGCATACTAAGTGAATGAAGGGAGGTCAAACATACACCAGGCCCAAAATATTTTGTAATCAAACTGCGATATTTTGTAATAAGAGGCAAAGGAATAAAATTGTTAAACTAAACAAAGTTGCAAAGAAGAGATATTTTCGAAGTTTAGATCCCGCAACTATTGGTGATGATAAACGTTTCTGGAAAACTTTTAAGCCGTTATTTTCCAGCAAATCAGCAAATATTCAAGAGAAGATCATTCTCGTTGAAAATGGTTCAAGAATCACCTGTGACAAACAAATAGCAGAATGTTTTAACGAGTACTTTGTTAATATCACTGCTACACTACCTATTGAGGCTCCTGTGACCCCACCATCATATGTCCCTTTGCAGGACCCTGTTTTGAATGCCATCAAGAAATACGACAACCACCCTAGTGTATTATTGATTAGAAATAATGTTGTAAATAACGAGACGTTTGAGCTTCATCCTGTTAGCCCTAATGATGTTTGGAATGAAATTAGGCAGCTAGATAATTCGAAGAAAACGAGTGGATGTATTTCAGTTGACATTCTTAAATTAATATCCGGATTGTGTCACATCGAGATTACTAAATATTTCAACACGATGCTATTCACTAGTGAGTTCCCCGACCCCCTTAAGGCCGTCGATGTATCATCGTTATACAAAAGTTCTGAATCCACCTGTAAAGTAAAGTATAGACCAATTAGTGTAGCAACAGCGATGTCCAAAGTCTTTGAGCGTTTGATAGCTAAACAGATCAATTCTTTTGTGACTGCAGAGATATCAAATCTATTATGTGCTTATAGAAAAGGACATAGTGCACAACATGCCCTGATTCGGCTTATTGAAACTATTCGCAAGACATTAGATAAGAAAGGTGTTGCTGGTATGATTTTGATGGACTTGACTTATCAAAGGCATTCGATTGCATGCCCCATGATTTACTTATTGCTAAATTAAGTGCGTATGGTTTTGATCTGCAGGGTCTCAGATTGATAGCAAATTACCTCTCAGATAGAAAGCAGAGAGTAAAGGTTGGCTCAATATATAGTGACTGGTTACAAACAAAAACTGGTGTCCCCCAGGGCTCTGTGCTAGGGCCACTACTATTCAATATTTTTCTCAATGACTTCATCTACATCGTCGAACATTCGGAGGTGTGCAATTTTGCTGATGATAACACCATTTTTTCTTGTGATGACACTTTTGAAAGTGTGGCTTCAAACCTAGAAGAAGATATGTCTCAAGCGATCTCTTGGTTCAAAACTAATCAAATGGTAGCCAATCCATCAAAATTCCAAGTTATGCTACTCGGTTTGAAGACAAATGAAAATATTGTTCTCGATATTGGAAATGTATCTGTTGATATTGTCAGTAGTGTTAAATTATTGGGGATTACCATAGACTCGAGACTAAAATTCGACCAACATGTGGCAAAATTATGTCAAAAAGCAAACAACAAGATCAGTGCCTTCTCTAGAGTCTCAAATTATTTAGATGAGAGACAATCTCTTTTACTGTACAACTCATTCATAATGTCTCAGTTTAATTATTGTCCGTTGATATGGATGTTTTGCGGAAAGGTTGCGAATAATGATCTCAATCGCACCCATAAGAGAGCGATTCGAATTCTCTTCAACGATTTTATATCTTCTTTTGATGAGTTGTTACAGAGAGGAAAGGAGTGCACTATTCATCAAAAGAACTTGCAAAAGTTAATGCTCGAGGTTTATAGCAGTTTAACACAACAAAACCCTTCTTTTTTGTGGGATATGTTCCATGAAAAGGACAATAATTACAATCTACGATCAAAGAATCTGTTGATGTGGCCTCAAACTAAAACAACTACTTATAGCAACGATAGTTTATCTTTTCGTGATAGCATATTATGGAATTCCCTGCCCAATGATACAAAAATTGCCACCTCCGTCTGTTCTTTTAAGTCATGCATAAAAAAATGGATTGGAGAGACTTGCCGTTGCAAAATTTGTAAATAGGGTATTTTAGGGTATTTTCGTTTCTTATCATGAACTGTAATTTATTTTGTTTTTGTAAATAGTTGGTCTTTATTAGTTCTTGAAGTAGAGCTATTTTTAATAACCAACTTTAAAGAATGTTATAATAATAATAATAATAATAATAATAAAAATTAATAATTAATAATAATAATAATAATAAAAGCCCATGTTTGAAGAATGAGATCATGCACGTAGCTTGCCTCAAATTAATAGAATATCTATCTGCAATTGCAATGCTCGATTTACTTCATATCAAAATGGCTGTAGCCTAATAACGAGCCCACTTAATGAAGCAGACCAGATTTCTTGATATGTATCAGAACTATTACATTAGATGTAGCGAGAGTCCAAAGATGTAGGGAACCGTGGGCACTGGTGGCACGTGCCCCGAAGATTGTGCAACAAACCAAAAGGTGCCATTTTTGTCTCAGGATGTGCCCTATTTAAAGACCAATGCGGACAGAACGTATTTTAATTATGCTAGTATTTACTTATTGATTAAGTTATGTTTACTTCTCACTTTGTTTCATTGCGAAAGAAATCGGATATCTATCACCATTCATACTATTTTCTTCTATGTATCACATTCTTACCGTCAAAAATCTGATGTATCTTCTTACGAAAAAAGTGGCATTGAAATGCCGTGCCCCTCCAAGTATAAGATTTTTGCTACTGCCCTAAGTGAAACTAAAGGATAGCCGACAATATTGAAAAATTGTATACTTTATCCTCACAAGAGTTGCCACTATAACAGTGCTATACTTGTTTCTGTAGATTTTTCAAACAGTAAGGGCAGTGTGCCAGGTCAGAGAGGTCAAATTTTGAAGATTGCCTTGTAATGAGTGGCCGAGCGGCTTAATCAGTTTCCGTCAGGAGACTGAAGTTAAGCTCGGTCGAGTGAGGTCAAACTCTGGATGGGTGACCTCGGAGGCTTGGCTTCGCAACTCACCTCGCCGTCCTTCGGAAGGGACGTTAAACTAGGGGTCCCGTGCCTGGATGCGGCATGCACAGTGGGCTTGAATTAGCTTTAAGTAGCTAGAAATACTTCCTGCCCACTCTAAATAAATTACTGAAAAACAAATGAGTTGGCAGCTCCATTATTGTTAGGAGCAAGTAGTTAATTAGCCTTAATGAGGAAATGTGAATTGGCAACTACGCCAAAATTCATCGTTCGCCCAAATATATCAGAATTGTTTTGATTGTATACATTAACAATGCCTATAAATATCTCAGATGCTTCGCTGATTGTTTCGATTGTGCGCACAAATAATGCCCATTGTTACAACATTCCTGATTCCTATGTACCTATATATATGTCTATATAGGTCTATTCCTTCCGGTTGGAGCAAAAGCCCCTCCATAATGTTTTCATTCTTCAAACATAAAAATCTTCATCGCAGTGGTGCAGCCAAGCTACAGGTGTACGAGTGGGGGTTGTATTGGGGTTTCAGAAACCGTAAAACTGCCAAAATATTTTAGAAAAACCGCGAAAGCGCCTTTGAATTCACCAAAAAAATGTCATAACATCTCTCAACATCATAACATCATAACATCATAACATCATAACATCATAACATCATAACATCATAACATCATAACATCATAACATCATAACATCATAACATCATAACATCATAACGTCATAACATCTCTGCATGCCTCACTTCGGTTCTATGATGGCCTCGTTATCGTTTTTGCGAGCCAAAAACTAATGACAGTGCCTCAAATCCGCTGGTAAATGAAAATTAGTGGGATTTTCCACAAAATTATATTGTACTGGATAATAAACCTTTTAGCTATTCTAAAAAAAAACCCTGGATCGAGCGTTATTTTCATACGTTTTATACGCGAGGTTCGATCGAGTGGCATCAGAGTTATTGTGCACATTCGAAATTTAATAAAATGTTAGAAAAATCGTTCGATTCTGATTCTTTTGAGAATAGCTAAAGGTCTATTATTCATTGCATTATCTTCTTTTTATTGGAAATAAGATCTCAAAAGCGATTTCCCTTTTGTCTTTGACACAGCTCCACCTCTGTTCGAATTCATGACATGAGATAAGACAGAAAGTTAATTAATGAATCATAAAAAAGTTATTGTAAACTGTTCACGCATCATCATTCAGAATGAAAAACTGTCTCTCAACGTCCAATGGCTCATTTGGAATCACATGCAGCAAAAAACATGGACCCCATATTTTCATCTCATCTTCTAATAGCATTAACCGTACCGTAGAAGCTCTATTAAGCCCCCTCTCTATAAAGCCCCTTCTCCAATAAGCCCCTCCCCCTTCAGACATTATGTCAAATAAGCCCCACTCTCTAGCCCCCTGCCCCACTTATATAAAATTCCAGAAACTACCAAAGATGTTTCCACCTATTTAGCTAAACAAGTTTGCATGTTACTTTTTACCTGGTTTGGGATAAATGATAAGCCCCTAGGGCCGGAGCTTTTTACTGTATACCATACAGCTTCTTGGCATGGAATAAGATACAGAACTTGCCCACATTTCTGCGATTCAACTGATCATCAATCTCGTTTTCTAAATTCATATGAATTATTACAATAATACATGTTAAATCTACATGTATTTATTCTAGTTATTCATTCTTGACCTGTTATTTTTCTGAAAGACTCGCAACTTGTGTTCGTTCTTCTTCTTACTACTATCTTCATTTTGGCCGGTGCTCATCCGTATTCACCTGTATTCACCTGTGTTCATCTGTGTTCATCTGTGTTCATCTGTGTTCATCTGTGTTCACATGTGTTCACCTGTGTTCACCTGTGTTCATCTGTGTTCACCTGTGTTCATCTGTGTTCATCTGTGTTCATCTGTGTGGTGTTTTAGACTAGATCGTTTTGATCGCCAGTGTTCTTGGGAAGCCCAAAGAACAAACTGTTCCCATACAAATCATAAACCCGGGGGTTGATACAGTAAAGTTGTATAAAGGCACAAACGTTGGCTGCTTGCAGCAAGTTGATGTCGAAATGAACGACCCAGTTTTAGATTCAGGGGGTAATGCTAATTCTAATAATTTCTCCGAACAGCAGGAGTTGCACTTCGATCTGGAGAGTCTCAAGCCTGAAGAAAGAGAACAAATGAGCAGTGTACTGAAGGAGTACCAGGGAATATGTGCAACAAATTTATCAGAGATTGGCCTTACTTCTCAAGCAGAACATAAAATTGAAAAAGGAGATGCCCCTCCAATCCACCTTTTCAAGGTAAGAGGCACGAATGCGGGTGTATCTTGTTGTTGGAGATTTTGCATTTTTGAGACCAAAATCTAATTGTGCGTACAAAGTTTAGTCTTGAGACAAATTTTCACATTCATATCTGTCTTTATTTAAAAATTATGATGATATAAAAAATTTGAATTCATAAGGGCTTTGACCGTGGAAATCGGAGTTTGGACAAACATTTGTCCAAACTTTGATTTCAGGGTCAAAGCCCCGATGACTTTGAATTCTTATAATTGTCATGATTTTGAAATAAAGACATAATATGAATGTGAAAATTTGCTACTTTGCTAAACTTTGCACGCAGAACAAGATTTTGGCCTCACAAATACAATATCTCAAACAACAAAAAACTTCCGCTTTCGCGCCTCTCACCTTGAAAAGGTGGATTAAACAGCTGCCACGACGCCTCCCAAATGCATTGAAGCCTGTAGTTGAAGAGCAAGTGCAGGAAATGCTGCAGAATGATGTCATCGTACCAAGCAAATCACCGTGGGCAAGTCCAATTGTGTTAGTTAAAAAGAAAGATGGCACCTGGAGATTTTGTATCGACTTTCGGAAACTCAATGAAGTAAGAATCAAAGATGCCTACCCTTTGCCTCAAGTTAATGAATTGATTGACACCTTATCAAGCCACAAGTATTTTACAACTCTGGACTTAGCCTCGGGTTACTGACAAGTACCTATGGAAGAGTCAAGCCAAGAGAAAACAGCTTTTGACATTCCAGGGGGCAACATCTACCAGTTCAAGCGTATGCCTTTTTGACTTTCTAATGCTGTACCCACATTCCAAAGATCACTTGCATGTACTGATGCAAGTGATGTTGGCATAGGAGCTGTTTTAACCCAGAAAGATGAGAGTGGTACAGAAAAAGTAATTTCAATCGCATCCAAAGCTTTCTCGGGCTCAGAGAAGAACTGGACCACAACAGAAAAAGAAGGCTTCGCCGTCGTTTGGGCCTTACAGTATTTTCATCCATACGTCTATGGTAGACATGTTACAGTGTTTACAGATCACAGAGCTCTTCAGTGGTTAAAAACGATGAAACACCCCAATGGCAAGCTAGCCCGTTGGATATTTAAGTTGGAAGAGTATGACTATGCAGTCGAGCATCGACCAGGCGCAATGATGCAACATGTAGATGCACTTTCACGAGCCCCAGTCAACAGTATTCAAGTTTCAAGATATTCAGTGAATGAGTTGCAAGAAAGATTTATCCCGAGTAAAAGGATGGATTCGAGAAGGCAGCCAGCCTGAACACAAACCAAAGGACGGTACCGAGGTACTATATGCATTATACAACATATTTGATTCTTTATTGGTTGAGAAAGATCTCTTGAGCAGAAAGTGGGTAGATGATACGGGAAAAGAGAGGCATCCAGTAATCTTACTGAAGTTCATTACGCCAACCATCCTGAAAGTAGACTTGCTCCAAGTCTATTCAGCGGACCATCAATAGTAAATCAATAATAAAATAATATAATTTCTACTGCGGGGGCGTAAACTTCAAAGGTGCCGCTGCGAAGGAAAAATGTTCTCACTTCTCCTTCGCAGCATCAACTTAGTAGCTTACGCCCCCGCAGAAGAAATTATATTATTTTACTATTGATTTACTATTTATGGTCCGCTGAATAGACTTGGAGCAAGTCTATCCTGAAAGAGGCTCATGAACAGATCGGTCATATGGGCGTGGCCAAGACATTCGACATCATACAAAGGAAGTTTTATTGGCCAGGTTTCTTTAAAGAAGCTGAAGATTTTTGCGCTCGCTGTGAAATATGCGCTAAAAACAAGACAGTGCCCCGACCACGCTGGCCATTAAAACCAATTGAAATCGTCCCAATTCCGTTTTACATGATTGGCGTCGATTTGATTGGTCCTTTGAAGACAACCCATTCAGGAAACAAGTACATCTTATCCGTCATTGATTACTATACCAAATATGCAGAAGCTGAGGCTCTTCCAAACCAAGAAGCAGAAACGATTGTGAGCGTTAGAGGAAATATTCGCACGTCATGGCATGCCATCTGTTTTACTTACAGACCAAGGACGAATTTTCGAATCCCATCTTGTCAAATCAGCTTGCCAACTTTTTTGAATCGGGAAAAGAAGAACAACAGTGTATCATCCTCAAACAGACGCACTTTGTGAAAGATTCAACGGCGTATTGAAAGCACTATTGAGAATGAAAGTGAATAACGACAAAGATGATAGGGACGAACAACTTCCACACGCTCTTTTGGCATACCACCGAGTGAGCAAGCAATCCTCTACCGGAGTAACACCCTTTGAGATGTTATATGGTCGAGACGTCAGACTACCAATGGGTGCAGAGCAAGATGAAATACAAGCAAAGCCAACTCATGGTCCCGCAAAGTATTTAGAAGATTTAAAGAAGAGACAAGACGATATATGAAAGATAGTAGTCGAGAAATTGAAGAAAGCACAACAGAAACAGAAGAAGAATTACGATATAAAGCACCGCTCGAGACAAAGCAAAGCGCTTAACATCGGAGACACAGTACTTTTGAAGAATTTTAGAGCAAGAGGCTTACAAGAGAGATTTATCGGACCATACATGATCATCGGAATTCAAGAGGGAGATTATGAAATAGAATCGATGAAAGACAAGAAGAGGAAAATTGTCCATTTCAACAGTTTGAAACCGTTCAAAATTGACTATGAACTTGAAGAAATTCCGCAAGAAGCTGATGATTTGTACAGTGACGAATCAGAAATTGATGAATCCATATTTGAGTTTGAGGATCCAAGACCCCAGGAAATCGGAAGAGAACCCGAAATTGAGAACAATCGAACTTACAATTTGAGGCGCAACCGAAGGCCTCCAGAACGTTATGGAGTTCCTGTGTTGGACTATTGATTAGAGCTTAAAAAGGAGCATCAGCCTTTCATCAAACTGCTTATTGTACATAACATTTGACATTGAGATACGTTGCTGAGAAGAACTATGGACAGGAAAAGAAAAAATCACAAAAAAATTGACTCATTTATTGTAGTTGAAGTATCGTAAACTAGGTTATTAGGTATCCTTTTTTGGGCATTCTATATTTTTATAATTCTTTTATTTGGGGGTTATGCATATTTTAGGCCGGGGGAGTGTGAAGATGTGAGGAGAAAATAAATTGAGAAAGATTGTGAGAGGTCTGGAACGAGAGATGAAAATATGATTATGTGATGAGATGAGTGAGAGCAAGGAGAAAGGAAAGACGTTAAGTGGAATAGGTTGTGGAGAACGAAGTTATACGCTAGGTTGTTGGGAATACAAAAGACACGTGAGAAAAGAAAACGGAATTAACTTGTTTTATTTTGAGTTTAGCTGCTTTCGGTGCGCTTCGTTACAGTGGATCACCGCATAAGAACGGTAGTTCTCATTGGCAGGGTCCATTGAAATTAGATGAACTTAAGTCCCTAGGGAATAAAAAAATAAAAGCATGCCATGGTTTCCCCAGGGACTTGTCTAGCATATATAAGAAAAGGTCAGCCTCGTGTTACCTCTTTTCAAGTAAACAGTCCAGAACTTGTATATCGCGAATCGAACGCCCAGCTCGCTGCCACTGACAAGGATGGCGCCGCGAAGTTTAAGACAACGTGGCATTGAAACCAGATGCAATGAAGCTGTTCTGAAAGATTTTGCTTGTCAGTTTGTCTGCAGATGACCATGAAACCGTGAGATTTATTTCAGTTTGCTTTATCTTTCCCATGTCGTATTCTCTTGGCTCAAGAATTTAGGTCTATTTGCGTTGCATGCTGCTTTTTAAAACTGTTACTTGCTTGCTCTTCAATGTAATTTAATTGTTCTCGCTTTTTAGTGTGTAGATAATGCTCAAATTTTGGCACAGACCTTGGCCTAAACTCCCAAAGCCGTTCGTATTATTTGCCCGCATGCTGTGTAAGGAGGTATTTAGCATGGGGGGGGGGGTTCTTCCATAGTGCCGCGACGAAGGGTATATTTTTCTTTTCGGACTTTTAGTCCAGGCGAGGGTATACTTTTTGCAATTTTGGCCTAGCATTGGCATAGCCAAGGGTATCATTTTTGACAATTTTGGTCTAAGCCAACGGTCATGATATCATATTTGGTACAAATTTGACGATATTGGTCCAGAGAATGCTCAAGTTTGGTCCAGCGAGGGCTGCAGTTCTCGTAAATTTGGTCCAGGGAGTGGTCGGATTCGTCTTGCCGAGGGTACCATTTTCGTAAATTAATCTAGCCAACGGTGCCGTTTTGGGTGTGCTTGCGGCGGGCCCTTGCCCGGGGTTTGGACGGGGGTCCCCTCGCGGTTTTTTAGTTTGAATGTTTGATCTGTTCAAGCTAGTTTGCTGCAGACCAATATTTTGCTGCAGGCCTTAGTATTTTGCAGGCTAGGTATTTTACATTTTACCCCGAGACTGCTTGTTTGAGCTAGTTTCCTGCAGGTTTTGAATTTTAACATTTTACCTAAACAGCCCATTCGAGCTGAATTGATGCGGGTTCTTGAACTCTTACATTTTATCTAAAACACCCAGTTCGAGCTGAATTGCTGCGGGTTTTGAGCTCTTACATTTTATCTAAAACATCCCGTCCGAGCTGAATTGCTCAGGGTTTTGAATTTTTTACATTTTATCTAAAACATCCCGTTTGAGCTGAATTGCTGCGGGTTTTGAATTTTTTACATTTTATCTAAAACATCCCGTTCGAGCTGAATTGCCGCAGGTTTTGAACTTTTTACATTTTATCTGAAACATCCCGTTCGAGCTGAATTGCTGCAGGTTTTTAACTTTCACATTTTACCTAGAATGACCTGTTCGAGCTGAATTGCTGCGGGTTTTGAATTTGTTCATTTTACCTAGAATGGCCTGTCCGTGCTGAATTGCTGCAGGTTTTTGAATTTTTACATTTAACCTAGAATGGCCTGTTCGAACTGAATTGTTGCATGTTTTGAATTTGTACATTTTACCTAGAATGACCTGTTCGAGCTGAATTGCTGCAGGTTTTGAATTTTTACATTTAACCTAGAATGGCCTGTCCGTGCTGAATTGTTGCAGGTTTTTGAATTTTTACATTTAACCTAGAATAGCCTGTTCGAACTGAATTGCTGCATGTTTTGATTTTGTACATTTTACCTAGAATGACCTGTCCGAGCTGAATTGCTTCAGGTTTTTGAATTTTTACATTTAACCTAGAATGGCCTGTCCGTGCTGAATTGCTTCAGGTTTTGAATTTGTACATTTTACCTAGAATGACCTGTCCGAGCTGAATTGTTGCAGGTTTTTGAATTTTTACATTTAACCTAGAATGGCCTGTCCGAGCTGAATTGTTGCAGGTTTTTGAATTTTTACATTTAACCTAGAATGGCCTGTTCGAACTGAATTGTTGCATGTTTTAAATTTGTACATTTTACCTAGAATGGCCTGTCCGAGCTGAATTGTTGCAGGTTTTGAATTTTTACATTTAACCTAGAATGGCCTGTCCGAGCTGAATTGTTGCAGGTTTTTGAATTTTTACATTTAACCTAGAATGACCTGTTCGAGCTGAATTGCTGCAGGTTTTGAATTTTTACATTTAACCTAGAATGGCCTGTTCGAGCTGAATTGTTGCATGTTTTGAATTTGTACATTTTACCTAGAATGGCCTGTTCGAGCTGAATTGCTGCAGGTTTTGAATTTTTACATTTAACCTAGAATGGCCTGTTCGAGCTGAATTGCTGCAGGTTTTGAATTTTTACATTTAACCTAGAATTGCCTGTTCGAGCTGAATTGTTGCATGTTTTGAATTTGTACATTTTACCTAGAATGGCCTGTTCGAGCTGAATTGCTGCAGGTTTTGAATTTTTACATTTAACCTAGAATGGCCTGTCCGAGCTGAATTGTTGCAGGTTTTTGAATTTTTACATTTAACCTAGAATGACCTGTTCGAGCTGAATTGCTGCAGGTTTTGAATTTTTACATTTAACCTAGAATGGCCTGTTCGAGCTGAATTGCTGCAGGTTTTGAATTTTTACATTTTACCTAGAATGGCCTGTCCGAGCTGAATTGTTGCAGGTTTTTGAATTTTTACAATTAACCTAGAATGGCCTGTTCGAACTGAATTGTTGCAGGTTTTTGAATTTTTACATTTAACCTAGAATGGCCTGTTCGAAATGAATTGCTGCATGTTTTGAATTTGTACATTTTACCTAGAATGACCTGTTCGAGCTGAATTGCTTCAGGTTTTGAATTTTGACATTTAACCTAGAATGGCCTGTCCGAGCTGAATTGTTGCAGGTTTTTGAATTTTTAAATTTAACCTAGATTGGCCTGTTCGAACTGAATTGCTGCAGGTTTTGAATTTTTACATTTAACCTAGAATGGCCTGCTCGAACTGAATTGCTTCAGGTTTTTTGAATTTTTACATTTAACCTAGAATGGCCTGTTCGAACTGAATTGCTGCATGTTTTGAATTTGTACATTTTACCTAGAATGACCTGTCAGAGCTGAATTGCTTCAGGTTTTTGAATTTTTACATTTAACCTAGAATGACCTGTTCGAACTGAACTGCTGCATGTTTTGAATTTGTACATTTTACCTAGAATGACCTGTCCGAGCTGAATTGCTTCAGGTTTTTGAATTTTTACATTTAACCTAGAATGACCTGTCCGAGCTGAATTGCTTCAGGTTTTTGAATTTTTACATTTAACCTAGAATGGCCTGTTCGAACTGAATTGCTGCATGTTTTGAATTTTTACATTTTACGGCTTGCTCAACAGCATATTACCCCTGGGATTTTACCTAAATATTTAGTTGCTATGCTTATCCTTTCCTGTGCTAATTATGACCTAATCTAAAAAATTCGACCTAAAACAAAAGAATGATCTTCTGAGACTCTTCTCATACACTGGATAGCATGTGCTCTTTTTCTGTCTATCTTAAAGAATTCTTTTTTCAGTTGCTAGTACTCTCAAAAGTTGATGGGTTCCGGGTAGTCTACTTGTTGCTCTCCAACACCTTTCTGTTTTTCTAATGACTTGTTTACCTTTTCTCTTTTCATGTCTTGATAGCTCTTATTTGATAATCTATTGGTAAGAACAATTGCAGAACCTGTGGCATGATTGTAGAAGTAGAAATTGAACTATGACCAGTGCTATACAGTATAGCTTTTAGTAAATCCATATATGATCACTTTGAAGGAGAGCTTCGCTTTGCTGGACTACCCAGGAACCTAAACGCGGTCCGAGATGACTGAAGATCAGTAGTAGATAATCCATATTTTGCTTTCATACCAGAATGCTTAGCGGTAATAATGTTATTAGTGTTGATCATTTGGCACATTGATGACTGAAAATAAACCAACCATTGAAGATGACATGTGGATTTTAGATCAAATAGAAGTTGAAATGGTCAGCCATGGCATATAAGCTCCATAAGAGCATAGCCTCAAAATCTTTTCTTTTGTCCGAAGTTCCCCTGGGACGCTGACTCATCCTCTGATCAGATTGCGTTTTCTCCTAAAATTGACCAATCAGGTGCCGTCATTTCATTACTTCCGCGTTTCGCAGCTAGATTGAGGCCATTTTCAGTACCCCCCAATAAAAAGATATTGCACGCTCGAATAAATCGAATTTTTTGAAAATTTCAACCGGAAAAGGATGCTTATACATAGGACCACAAGTGTTCATGTACCCCTTTGCCATAACCTAGGATTCATATTTCATATTTAATTCTTTTAAGGAGGGTTGCCCTTCAGCAGAAGCTGGTTTTCAAGGGGTCCTCCGATAAAAACAATAATTAAAATCTACAGAAACAAAGAAAAAAGCTATTAATTAAATCAAACTATAAAACCTTATTTACAATATTCAAAACCTATGTACAATAATGTTTAAAATTTAAAATCAAGCGAAAGAAAAAGATGCCTGTACCTAAATAGTCTTGAAACTCTTCAGTGAGGCTGCCTGCTTAGACTCGGCTGAGAGGCTATTCCACAGTTTTGCACCTCTGTAGGAGAAACATCTCTGGCCATTATTTGACCTTTTCTTGGGTAACCTAAGGTCGGTTCCTGTATTACGAAGGCTGTAGGATGAACACTGTGAATTTCGTGTGAAGAGGTCACACAGGTATTGCGGAGCCAGCTCATTTAAGGACTTGAAGACCATTGTCTGAGACTCATAGGCTACAAGTTCGGCAATGGTCTTCCATCCCAGCTCTTCGATAAGGGGTCTGCTTGGGGCATCGAAGCTGCTATGCGTTACAATCCTAGCAGCACGTTTTTGAAGTTTTTGCAACTGATTAATTTCAGTTGAACCAGCACAGCCCCAAACAGAACAACAGTATCGAAAGTGGGGCTCAACAATACCTGTGTAGAGAGTTCGCAAAGTTTCTTGTGGGAGAAAAGACTTGGCATGTCTCAAAAAACCAACTGCCCTGGAGACCTTGCTAGAAACTGCCTTGATTTGTTCTTTCCAATCCAAGGAGCAGTCAATTTGCACACCAAGGTATTTTGTCCTTTTGACTACTTCAAGCTCATTATCGCGAATTTTCAGTTCCAAGTCTTTATTTTGACTTTTGAGAATGTTGTGTTTCTGCTTAGTAGAAATAAGCATGGAATGAGTTTTCGCAACATTCAGGGAAAGCTTGTTGCCTTGTAACCAAGTGTCCAGCTTCCTAAGGTCACTGTTAATAGCCTCATTCAGCCGAGTCAAATCATGAGACTGGTAGCATAAACTGGTGTCATCAGCATACATGGAAACGGTGGAATCTTGGACAGCTTGTGGGAGATCATTGATGTAGATGAGGAAGAGAAGAAGCCCAAGACATGAACCTTGCGGAACGCCAACTTCTATGTCCCCAACTTTTGAATCAACCCCATTAACCCTACAAATTTGTTTCCGGCTGGAGAGGTAGGATTTAAACCACGAGAGTTCACGTTGCTGTACACCGTAAAGCTCGAGCTTTTTGCAGAGGATATTATGATCTACAGTGTCAAATGCCTTTTTGAGGTCAATGAACACTAAACCCACAAGCTTACCAAGATCCAATCCATTGTACCAGTCGTCAGTATTTTTAAGTAAGCATGTTACTGTTGAATGAAGGCGTAAAAAGCCGGATTGGCCAGATGAAAAATGACCGTTATCATTCATATACTGGTACAGCTGGTTTTTTACTAGTTTTTCAAAATTGAAAGATTGATTGAAAAACTACGGCGATTTGAATGTTTGTCTTAGGTATTTTTCAAACAGGTAGCGGCATCCTTCCCCCAAAAATTAGATTTTTAGCAAAATTATCAAAGATATACATATTTCCATGAATAATTCTTCCGAGATTTCCGAAATTTGCTCTTTACTTCGCCTCGACTTGCGAATTTGCGACACCTCCAAACTCTGTCCTTCTTTCCTGGATGACAACTTGTGCCTCTCTCTGGTCTGGACCCAACATAACAGGAAAAGGCGGGAAAAGAAATCTTTAACGGTGGCGGTGTCGTCATTTTGTTGTTGGTAAAATCATTTATCGTCTCAAATATTTGTTCACAAATCTATAAGAAGATTGTCGATTACCATTGAAGTTGAAGCAAAGTAACTCCCAATATCTTTAATTCCCGCGCTTGGGATGGAGCGTGAGTGAAACCAAACTGACAGCCTTGCAAACAATTCTCAAAGAAGACGACGGCATTGCACCAGGAGCGATGAAGATCACGATGAAGTAAGTTTTCCTTCTACTTTGTCTTGCAGTGAGCGCATTTCAAACTTTTACTTTCTTATCAAAAGACGATTTTGACAACGATTTCCGCTCAATTTTTACAAGAAAGAAGCCGCCTGTGCTGTGTGAAATTGTAAAATTCAATTTTGTAAAAAATTAAGAAATCTAGGAGAAACTTTTACCCCGGGAAGAACTGGGGTCAAGTTTTTTGTAAAAGTTAGTGCACGAGTTTATAAGAATTTTTACTTTATTTTCACTTGGTTATTGTATCATGTTGCTCGGAAGGGGCTCGGAAGGTACTTGAGAAAAGTCTAAACATTAGAAAGGCTTCAAAAACATTGTCTCGAAATGTTCACGGGGCACAGGTAGTAAACATGAAGATTGTTATATGTCTAACATTGGAAAGGCTTCAAAAACCTTTGTTT
Source organism: Aurelia coerulea (assembly GCA_039566865.1). Lineage (NCBI taxonomy): Eukaryota > Metazoa > Cnidaria > Scyphozoa > Semaeostomeae > Ulmaridae > Aurelia > Aurelia coerulea. The sequence goes on from CM076944.1 coordinate 16,333,367, forward strand.
TGAAGTGTTCAGCTACTCAAAATCTGATAATCTTAAGAAACATTTAGTACTTTCACAACTGGCCCAAATTTTTATTTTCTTATAAACTCGTGCACTAACTTTTACAAAAAACTTGACCCCAGTTCTTCCCGGGGTAAAAGTTTCTCCTAGATTTCTTAATTTTTTACAAGATTGAATTTTAAAATTTCACACAGCACAGGTGGCTTCTTTCTTATAAAAATTGAGCGGAAATCGTTGTCAAAATCGTCTTTTGATAAGAAAGTAAAAGTTTGAAATGCGCTCACTGCAAGACAAAGTAGAAGGAAAACTTACTTCATCGTGATCTTGATCACTCCTGGTGCAATGCCGTCGTATTCTTTGAGAATTGTTTTCAAGGCTGTCAGTTTGGTTTCACTCACACTCCATCCCAAGCGCGGGAATTAAAGATATTGGCAGTTATTTCGATACTTTGCTTCAACTTCAATGGTAATCGACAACCTTCTTATAGATTTGTGAACAAATATTTGAGACGATAAATGATTTTACCAACAAAAACATGACGACACCGCCACTGTTAAAGATTTCTTTTCCCGCCTTTTCCTGTTGTTATGTTGGGTCCAGACCAGAGAGAGGCACAAGTTGTCATCCAGGGAAGAAGGACAGAGTTTGGAGGTGTCGCAAATTCGCAAGTCGAGGCGAAGTAAAGAGCAAATTTCGGAAATTTCGGAAGAATTATTCATGGAAATATTTATATTTTTGATAATTTTGCTAAAAATTTAATTTTTAGGGGAAGGATGCCGCTACCTGTTTGAAAAATACCTTAGACAAACATTCAAATCGCCGTAATTTTTCAATCCTAGGTTATGGCAAGGGGGTTACATGAACACTTGTGGTCCTATGTATGAGCTTCCTTTTTCCGTTGAAATTTTCAAAAAATTCGATTTGTTCGAGCGTGCAATATTTCTTTATTGGGGGTCACCCAAAATGGCCTAAATCTAGCTGCGAAACGCGGAAGTAATGAAATGACGGCACCTGATTGGTCAATTTTAGGGGAAAACGCAGCTGATCAGAGGATGAGTCAGCGTCCCAGGGGAACTTCGGACGAAGAAAAGATTTGCAGGCTATGCTTCTTTATATACTGCCTATGTAGACCTGTTTGTAAACGTTTCAGTTACAGTGAGCTATTTTTACCTTTCATTTGACTGATACTCTTTGTAAGCCCTCTATATTGGCATATTGTTTAAGCTTTATAATTCTTTCTCTCACCATATTTTTTCTCTCCATTATTCCTCTAAAGAATTTAAGTTGGTTTCTTGCATAAAAAACAGTTTTTGAATCATGGGATGATGACATTCTTATTCTTTCATTGAAACCTATGACTAGGAACCCATCCCCCTCTCCCTTTCCCCTCCTGTCAGCTGGCTATGAATTTTGTTCATGATGCATGAGTTATGCATTGATTCCAGGGATTCTATCAAGGGGCCTCATTTTCATTTCCAGATTTTTGGTAGTTATCCAGTATAACCCCGTTGAGAGAAAGAGATCTTTTATGCTTTTACTTGTTTAACTTTAATATTTGATGAAGTATGATGGAAAATGTTTATCTTATATCATTCTTTCTTTGTTATGGTTTATCATGATTATCATATTATTTCTTTTCAACCTTTCCTTTGATTTCTTTGCTAAGATCTATTTAACCTTTCATTTGACTGATACTCTTTGTAAGCCCTCTATGTTAGCAATTTGTTTAAGCTGTATGATTTTTCTCTCACTATATTTTTTCTCTTCACTCTGAAGAATTTCAGCTAGCTTCTTGCATAGGAAACAGTTTTTGAATCATGGGATGATGACATTCTTATTCTTGAATTGAAACCTATGACCGGGAACCCATCCCCCCTCCCCCTATTCCCTCAGGTCAGCTAGCCATGAATTTTGTTTATGATGCATGAGTTATCCATTGATGCCAGGGATTCTGTGAAGGGGACTCATTTTGATTTCCAGATTTGGGTAGTTATCCAGTATATCCAGTTGAGAGAAAGGAATCTCTTATACTTTACTTGTTTATCTTTTACATTTGATTAAGTATTATGGAAACTTTGTTTATTTTATATCACTATTGCTTTTTTATGGTTTATCATGATTATCATATTTATTAAGTATCATTGATATCCTTCCCATATGATATACTGTTGCTTTCTTTAACATTGTCATTATTATTATATTATCATTATTATTTATTTTGAACATTATTGATTAACCTCATTATCATTACTATGAAAATACAACGCTCTTCAATTGATGGATTTAATGTCTTCAGCATTCAGTGACAACAAGTCTCCTTAGATTTTTTCAGAAACTTTTCTTGGTATTCTAGCAGTGTTTAGTGTTAGTAATACATTGGTTTGCATTTTGTTGATGGTAAATGTTTGTTTCAATCTGATCTAGTTGTCTATGCAGAGCTTTATCACTGTTATTATTATCATTTAAATCAGTATTATTATTATTATTAAAACTCGACAATGACCCTTCAGCTCTGGTACAACGTGTCCTCCAGGACGCAATTAGTAAGATTGAGGGGCGAGGGGACATTGATGAGAAAACTCTGGAATATTTTATGGTCAACAACCCAAAGCTGGGTAGGTTTTATCTTTTACCGAAAATCCACAAAAGACTCAATAGTGTTCCAGGGAGACCTGTTATTTCGAATTCAGGCTGTTTCACCGAAAATATTTCAGCAGTTTTGGACCATCATCTCCAACGTTTAGCAAAAAGAGTCCGGTCATATGTCAAAGATACTAACGATTTTCTGCAAAAGCTAGACAGCATGGAGGACCTTCCTCGGGATGCTATTCTGTGTACGATTGATGTGGTCGGTCTATATCCTAGTATACCCCATGACGAAGGACTGGAAGCTCTGCGTACTGCTCTTAATTCAAGGGAGAATCAATCGGTTGCTACAGATACCTTAGTCGAACTGGCTAATTTAGTGCTAACAAATATATTTTTTAGTTTAATGGTGATTTTTCTAAGCAAATTAGGGGGACAGCTATTGGTACCAAATGTGCACCATCATATGCTATTCTATTTTTGGCGGCTTTGGAAGAAAAACTTCTTGAACAATCACAATATAAGGCTTGGTTATGGTGGCGTTATATTGATGATGTATTTTTAGTTTGGACACACGGGGAGGAAAAACTTAGAATTTGTAGATTTTCTGAATTCCGCTCACCATTCCATAAAGTTCACCGTTGAATATTCCAAGGAAACGGTGAACTTTTTGGATGTTCAGGTCATTAGGCAAGGTAACAAAATAGTCACACATCTGTATACGAAACCGACTGATACTCATCAGCTTCTTCATCGTTCCTCGTGTTATCCAGGTCATACGAAAAAGGGCATTCCCTATGGGCAGGCCCTTCGAATTCGTCGTATCTGCTCAGAAGACTCTTTGTTTGAAAATCGATTGGAAAACTTGGAAAATTTTCTTTTGGATCGGGGGTACAATAGTGGAGAAATAGAGGGACAGTTTAATAGGGTACGGGGGTTGGATCGGAATACCCTCCTGGATCAGAACCAAAAGCACCGGGATGATACGAGGATACCCCTGGTTTTAACATTCCATTCAGCATTTCATAAAGTTTACGACATTTTGCAAACATGTTTGAATGCACTCTTTGTTGATAATGAACATCGACATATTTTCAAGGATAAGATTTTTGTTTCGTTCAGAAGGGCTAAAAATTTCAAGGATACTCTGGTTCGGGCCAAAGTTTACCAACAAACGGATGAACAAGCTGAAAAGGGCACTTTCAAATGTAATAGCAGGAGAAGCTGTCAAATTTGTGCACTCATTGTTGAAAAGGAGACATTTCGAAATTTTAATGACTCTCGACGCTTTACGATCTCCTCTGATGCTTATCATTGCAACTCGGAGAATGTAGTCTACTTGTTGCAATGTGATTGCTGCAATAAAAAATATGTGGGCAGCACAAAAACCAAATTTCGGCAAAGATTTAATGTGTACAAATCATATTTTCGAACATATGCACGTAAATACAATGATGGCAGTCTTGACAGGGGTAAGGCGGTACCACAGGCGGGTTTCTTTGGGAATTTTTTTAGTGAAGGCCATCAGGGTGCTTTTTCGGTCAGCATAAAAATCATTAATTGGGCTTCAGATGTTTACTCACTTCGTAGAAAAGAATTATTTTGGCAATACAAATTGGGAACCTTTGCACCCAACGGTCTCAATGAAAGAGCGGCTGATGTTGAATTGGATACGTTCGCCTGTGGGGTCGCCTGAATAAATTCATCCCATTTGAATAAGTCTTAGGCTTTATCGTGGGGGCATGCTTCCTTTCGTATTTCGTGTCAGTGTGCACGTGGTGTCAGGGTGGAATTCCCTGTCTTGCCATCTAGGGATTTAGCAATTTAAGCAAATCCCAGGAGGGTCGTTGGGAGGTGTGCTTCTTCGTTTGCTTGAGACTTTATTTACGCAGAGCTTCCATTCCGATGTCGAGAACTAAAGGCTTAAGGAATTTACTATGAACTTTTATTTGAATTGGAAGTTTTGGCTGGCAAAGAAAACCTGAAATAGTCTAGGTGTGTTGTTTGGCATTGTTTTTAAGGGGGGCCTGGGGGGGATTTTATCACGATTTTATGTAAATGTTATTTTGTCCTATAAATACTTGGCTGTCCTGTGGTTGTAAACAACTGATGAAGATTTTATAATCGAAACGTTTTGCTTTTAACAGTTTTGTTTTTCATATACTTTTTTCTGTTATTTTTGATGGTGGTTTTGTTTTAATATCATTTAAATCATTAATGTTCATTATTATCATTATTTTTATTATTTTCTTTATTATTGTTATTACATATTATTATCATCATTATCATTTTCAAATTTGTTCCAGATGGAAGCTCCAAGAAAAACAGATACCTGCAGGCAAGCAATTTTTTGTTAAATAATTCAGTTCATTCAGATAGTTAGATAACTTCTTGGGAATTGTACTCAGAGCACCTACGACTTGGATAGCGTTACTGTTAGGGTACACACTTGTGCATCTGGCCTTTGCAACTCGTTCATGGGCTACACTACATCTGACCAGCATAACAGAAAACTTATCAATATCAACGAACAAGCATCATTACACTGTCTCCTTTGATGTCTGGACTTCGTTGTTGCGGAATCCCATAAGACATTCTGATTTGCCATTTTTCAATCTGCTTCAACTGGAAACTGTGTCCGTATCTCACACTGAATCTCTCCTTTTTGATTATAAACTCCTTTGTAACCTAAGAAGGGGCTTCGAGGTCAGTAAGAAAGTAATTAAGTCAGTAACACTGGTTGATGCGATTAATTAGCGTTTTATCTCTGTTAATTAGCACTGAAATAAAGAAGCGCAAAGCGCATACAATACAAAAAGTTTCCCGCGATCATATAGAAAATTTGACATCGGCTTGGTGGCTTTCTATCAAGTTTCAACATAAGTTGTATTATATTTAACGTTGTCAAAGTAAATTATTGTTTTTCATTGACAGGGCACTTTTTGCCCCCCTTGCCCCCCGTAAGAAAGGACAGGAGGGGTGATTGCCCCCCCCCCCCGCGCCCCCCCTATCCGGCGTTCCTGTACATCGCTATGATGGCTAACCTGATGCAGCAAAAAATCAACTTGAAATGGCAGATTCTTGACCTATTTAGTGAATTAATTACGCTTGATTTACACAGTTGCCAATTGTACTTTTTGCCGCTTCTTCATCATTTGTCATTTGTAGAGGAGCAGGCAATTATTATATGGGCTTTTGCAGCATCACACATACAACATTTTTCCAGTTCTAACAATTTTTGTAATTTCCAGCTCTTTATACCGTGAACTGTTTTGCATTAGTAATTATTTTTGTTGTTGTTGTTATTATTATTATTTTTCATTGAGATATTTATGCAACTCTCCTCATTGTGGTGACGATACTCCAGTATCTTATTTATTATTATTTTGTCTGTTACAATTGTAAATTATATCTTATTTTTAATGTGCATGTATTGTGATGTAAATATATCATTTACTATAAATACTTGGCTGTCCTAGCTCACGTTGAAGAAGATTGTATATCGAAACGTTTGGTCACATAACGGTTGTGTTTTTTATATTTTACTTTCTGTTATCATTGAAGATGCTTCAGTTTGTTATTATTATTATTATTATTATTATTATTATTATTATTATTATTATTATCATTATTATTAGTAACACTGACACTGAAGAAGATTTCATATCGAAACGTCTGCTCCGAAACAGTTGTGTTTCTATTATTATTAGTATTATTATCCTTACATTGTTTGCTGGTTTACAGTCTGTATTGTTTCATTGCAGGTCAATTACAAAGAGTCTATTTTTAAGAAGAAAAACAAATAATGTTTTTTTATGTTGTTTGAAGAAGTTCTTAGGTCGTCGAAAAGCATAATGTATGCAGGTTTAACTTATGCACAAGGCTTGGCAATATACTATCTATTGGGGTTGGGTTTTTTGAGTTATGAAGGGGAGTTGTTATCTCTGTGTGTTTTCTTTATATTCTACTCTCTCCGGTCAGGGGCGCACATTCTGAAATTCATTGGGGGGTTGTAAATGCATTTGGGACCGAATTTTTAACAGCTGAACTGAGACCCAAGTTACAATATGTTGGATTGCCATCGAAGCTTCCCAGGAGCGGTTCCAGCCCGAAGAAGTTGAAAGGCGGGCAACTGGCAAAGTGGGCACCAACAAATATGGAAAGTGAGCGCACTGAAGGCGCGCGACGCTTTTTAAAGAACATTTTTTGATTTATTACTAAATAACGCCTCGATATATATGTTCTCCCAAATTTAAATCGAAAAAGTTAAAAAATTGTGCGTTAGAGTCAGGATGAGGGGCACTTTTCTCGCCAAAAAGGGTCGCCAAGCTGAGTTTTCCCCCCACTTGCCCCCCTAAATCCACCACTGAAGCTTCCCAACATTTGTATTGGATTCAGGTACAGCTTACCAAACAATACTTTTTCGTCTCATATTCTGGGTGCACCTTGAAAATTCCCCACTTCTGATAAACCAATGTGATGTTGTTCTCTATCTAAATCATAGCCAATTGCTATGGTATGAATGAAACCTAGTCCTGATCCTTTCGTCCCTGCAAATCACGTGACAATTTTCTGATAACCCTTCTTCAGCACTCTGCATAAATTAGTTGAAAACATCGATCAGCAAGTTTAGGTAATTAGAAGAGGGTAGCTTTCTGAAAACCGGGTGGCAGACCCCCGTCCATCCTCAAGTCATGTACTCCCCCCGGATTTCCACAACCTACGGCGCACACTTGACTTTGTATTGATCAGGGAGCTATAGTCTATTGCTCCCTTGTATGGTATGTCTTGCTATGGTATGAATGAAACCTAGTCCTGATCCTTTCACCCTGCAAATCACGTGACAATTTTCTGATAACCCTTCTTCGGCACTCTGCATAAATCAGTTGAAAACATCGATCAGCAAGTTTAGGTAATTAGAAGAGGGTAGCTTTCTGAAAACTGGGCGGCAGACCCCCATCCATCCTCAAGTCATGTACCCCCCCCCGGATTTCCACAACCTACGGCGCACACTTGACTTTGTATTGATCAGGGAGCTATAGTCTATTGCTCCCTTGTATCGACCGTGCAGCAACTGAACTTGCTTTGTACCCTTGTCCAAAAAGATTTGGCCAACAACTCCTTTGCCATTCAATATCTCGAGGTAGTACTGAGTATATAGCAACGTCCTTTCGGCAGGGTGCTGACTGGCGATAAAATGAGAGACCAAAAGCGAGTGAATCGAGCTGAAAATTTAAAAGGAGTCTGGACGTACTCCTTAGAAAATGAGGCTACACAAGTTATAGCTTGGCTAAAAACAGCATTCGAATCTGTCATTTCTAATAAGTTGAATGGGCTACCAACGAATTGCTATCTACTTTCTCCATAGTGATCTTCGTAGAATAAAGTTTTAGCATCAGCCTAAAAGCATCCAAAAGTTGGATACGAGAATACCGGGGACTTGCTCCCAGGCAAAATTTTGATGAAAGGCGTTTCAGATCGTTCAAGATTCCCCAGTTCTGAAAAGATTAATTTTCTACGAAGAAAGGTCACGTGCTAAAGGGTCTTGTAACAATATTACAACAATGAATGTCGATGTGAATTATTTGCCTGGACTTAGAAAAAGTCCAAAAAAGGGTAAGTTGAAATCTAATTATCTCTGAGTTCTGAATAAATGACTGAATTCAAACCAGTTGATGAAAAGGTGATAGGGAAGGTGCAAATGTGGAAATTAACGGAATTGGGGCAGCTCGGGCCTTTGGGGTCTACAAATATTTTTTCATAAGAAATGCAGTTCTCAGATCGCAGAAAATTTAAGAGACAGCAGTACTGGGAACATTTGTTGAAGCAACTAATCATTTAGCCTGCGTCACAGACCATACGGAAAGGAAATAGTATAGTCTGTGCGATGCCGGCTACTCTTCATTTCGGTCCAAGAAATATTTGGCATGTTTGTAATTCATTTTTACTTGTTTCCTCTACCTTTTCGAAAGCCTTTGTAAGAAACTCCGTTCGAAATGTCCCTGAGGGCACAGGAAAATTATCTTTGCAACACAATTTGCACGGCTTGGAGCACGAGTCAGGTACAAACTTTTCTATGACTTGACAATAAAGCAATTTCTATGTTTCTAGAAGGTTTTCAAGCTCTACTTTCAAAACATTTTCACCTGGAAAACGTTTCGTCAGCAGTACCACTTTCGTTGTTTTCAATGTAAAGTCAAGCCTAAAAAGTGCTATCTAGAATTCTTTTCTTCAGTTTTTGAAGGGCCCAAAGGTCCATTGCAGACAGGTTCATTCGGGCCCCATCCCGCTAACATAACTGGCCAGTCCTCTATAAGACAATCCAATCTTTTCTATTCGAAAGAGTTATGTCACCATCTTTGACTTACTTGTTGCCTTTATTGGGACAAGATGTTGAAAAAAAAATTATTTTGACTAATGAATGACACACTAATTTGACTAATGAATGACACAATTTTCTGATAACCCTTCTTCGGCACTCTGCATAAATCAGTTGAAAACATCGATCAGCAAGTTTAGGTAATTAGAAGAGGGTAGCTTTCTGAAAACTGGGCGGCAGACCCCCATCCATCCTCAAGTCATGTACCCCCCCCCCGGATTTCCACAACCTACGGCGCACACTTGACTTTGTATTGATCAGGGAGCTATAGTCTATTGCTCCCTTGTATCGACCGTGCAGCAACTGAACTTGCTTTGTACCCTTGTCCAAAAAGATTTGGCCAACAACTCCTTTGCCATTCAATATCTCGAGGTAGTACTGAGTATATAGCAACGTCCTTTCGGCAGGGTGCTGACTGGCGATAAAATGAGAGACCAAAAGCGAGTGAATCGAGCTGAAAATTTAAAAGGAGTCTGGACGTACTCCTTAGAAAATGAGGCTACACAAGTTATAGCTTGGCTAAAAACAGCATTCGAATCTGTCATTTCTAATAAGTTGAATGGGCTACCAACGAATTGCTATCTACTTTCTCCATAGTGATCTTCGTAGAATAAAGTTTTAGCATCAGCCTAAAAGCATCCAAAAGTTGGATACGAGAATACCGGGGACTTGCTCCCAGGCAAAATTTTGATGAAAGGCGTTTCAGATCGTTCAAGATTCCCCAGTTCTGAAAAGATTAATTTTCTACGAAGAAAGGTCACGTGCTAAAGGGTCTTGTAACAATATTACAACAATGAATGTCGATGTGAATTATTTGCCTGGACTTAGAAAAAGTTCTGAGTTCTGAATAAATGAATGAATTCAAACCAGTTGATGAAAAGGTGCTAGGGAAGGTGCAAATGTGGAAATTAACGGAATTGGGGCAGCTCGGGCCTTTGGGGTCTACAAATATTTTTTCATAAGAAATGCAGTTCTCAGATCGCAGAAAACTTAAGAGACAGCAGTACTGGGAACATTTGTTGAAGCAACTAATCATGTAGCCTGCGTCACAGACCATACGGAAAGGAAATAGTACAGTCTGTGCGATGCAGGCTACTCTTCATTTCGGTCCAAGAAATATTTGGCATGTTTGTAATTCATTTTTACTTGTTTCCTCTACCTTTTCGAAAGCCTTTGTAAGAAACTCCGTTCGAAACCCCCTGACAACAGTGATGCAGAAATATCATTTGACACTTTCTGATGCAGTCTCCATTTACTGACTCAATCCATCAAGTTTGTTGTGTTACTTCTTATTTATGCTTAGATTAATTATCCTTGATCTAATTTTATTTCCTTTTTCAAACTAAGTATTCAGACAAATTATCAAAGGCATTATTTCATTGTATATGGAATGTGCACATACATTTTTTATATTCCTATTTCAATTATTTTCTTGTTCTCAGTTTAGTATGCCGCACCTTGGTCTTTTTATGAACTCATAAGATGTAAATGACAAATCCAGTTGATATACCATGTGGTATTTGCCACAAAAACATACGCAATTGTCAAAAAGCTATTTTTTGCAATAAATGCAATTTCTTTGTCCATATCAAATGCAATGATATCTCTGCTCGTGAATATAGAGAACTTGAAAAAGAACCAGATGAGGTTCATTGGTTTTGTAAGCACTGTATCCAAGATTTGTTTCCATTTGGCTCCTTAGGAAATGATGAATTATCAGTACTTTATGATTTTGATGTTCCATCCTTTGTTGACTTTTCACCTTCATTTGAAACTACATCTAACCTTGTGAATTTGCCTAATCTCAGTGATTATGATATTGATGAGCACATGCCTCAGAATATTGATTCTCGCTACTTCACTCTACCTGAGCTGTCTTCCTTACAGTCATCCTCTTCTAGTGACTTTTCTATTCTTCACACTAATATAAGAAGTCTATCCCTTCATCATGATGAATTAGTTTCTTTATCTGCTCACTCTAATCTGAATCTTGATGTCATTGGAGTGTCTGAAATATGGCATTCTATTAACAATCCCATTTCATCTAATGTTGATATTCCTGGCTATACCTTTTTTAAGACTTCATCACTTACTCAAAATGGTGGTGTTGGTTTGTATATTAGAAATTCTCTTGCTTCCAAGCCAAGAATAGACTTAGATTCTTGCACTGATGATTTTGAAACAATATGGGTGGAGATTGAAAACAAAAAGGATAAAGATTTCCTTTTTTGTTGTGTTTACAGACACCCAAGTTCACCTGTTGAAAACCTCACATCTCACTTTCAGGATCTTCTTTCTAAAATATCCTCAAACAAACTGGTATTTATAATGGGTGATTTCAATGTCAATCTACTTGATTATGCTTCCCATACACCAACAACTGATTTTGTCAACAACTTTTTTTCACACAGCCTTCTTCCTTGTATTCATCATCCTACTAGAGTCTCAGAACATAGAGCATCAGTTATTGATAACATATACACTAATGCTACCAATGCTAATATAACAAGTGGCAACATTTTAATGCAAATTACTGATCATTTTCCCCAGTTCTTGATTTTGAAAAATACTCAGGTCAGTCATAATAAATCTGAATCATTCAAATATGATTATTCTAAATTTAAGGATGACCAATTCCTTGAGGACTTTCATTAGATTAACTTTACTTATTTAGAAAATAGTGATATGGATGTGAGCAAAAAATTTGACAGATTTTTGCAAGACCTTAGTACTTTGACAAATAAGCACGCACCAATCAAAAAGAGGAGTAGAAAGGAAATTAAACTGAAAAATAAGCCATGGATAAATAATAGAGTGCAAAAGATGATGAGAATCCGAGACAGAGTTTTGCTGAAATTAAGGAAAAATGCAACTGATGACAACCTTAAATTGTATAAAAAATTTAGAAATCGTGTTGCCAATGAAATAAAAAGAAGTAAAGAAAATTATTTTCATAACTATTTTTCTACTAACACTCAAAATATGAAAAAATTATGGTCAGGTATAAAAACCATCATCTCTCATAAATCTTCTACATCTTTATTAATTAACAAAATCAAAGATAAGAAAGGAAATGTAACATCAGAACCAGGTAAAATGTCAAATATTTTTAATGATTTTTTTGTAAATGTTGCTGATGAAATAACAAAGACAATCCCAGTAACACCTAAGTCTCCCCTGGACTATTTAACAAACAGAACTTCTAATTCACTTTTCCTTACTCCAGTCACCTGGACAGAAATTAATGACATAATCAATATTTTAAATCCATCTAAATCCGTAGGTCCTAACAGTATACCCATAAAATTATTAAAAATCATTGGATCCTCAGTTTCTCCACTTCTTGCTCTTCTTGTGAATCAGTCTTTCCAGTCTGGTACTTTTCCTGATAAACTTAAGATAGCCAAGGTGATAACTCTATTCAAAAAAGGGAATCCTGAGCTACCATCTAACTATAGGCCAATTTCTCTTTTACCCATCTTCAGTAAGATATTTGAGAAGTTGATGTACAGGCGTCTGTATAGATTTTTAGAAATAAATAATGTTCTTTATTCCTTACAATTTGGATTTCAAGAAAACCACTCTATTGATCATGCGCTGGTGAGTTTGACAGAAGCTATTAGAAACACACTTGATAATAAAAAATTTGGTTGTGGTATTTTTATTGATTTACAAAAGGCTTTTGATACTGTGAATCATAAAATTTTGTTATCAAAATTGGAACACCATGGGGTGCGCGGTTGTGCCCTTGAGTGGTTTAAATCTTATCTGTCTGACAGAAAGCAATATGTCTCTGTCAATGGAAATAGTTCTAACTTACTTTCAATTACTTGTGGTGTACCACAAGGTTCTGTACTAGGCCCATTACTTTTCCTTATCTACATCAATGATCTACCAAATGCTTCTAAGAAACTTAATTTCTATCTCTTTGCTGATGATACAAACATCTACTGTGAATCAAATGATTTATCTAACTTAATTAAAATCGTTAACAAAGAACTTAGATCAATAAAGAAATGGCTTGATGCTAATAAATTATCATTAAACATTGATAAGACAAACTATATTATCTTTCATTCTCCTTCTAAAAATGTTCCTTCTGATTCTACGATAAAAATAGGGAAAAAGCATATTAAAAGGGTCAAGTTTGTCAAATTCTTAGGACTCCTCTTAGATGAGCATCTAAGCTGGAAATACCATCTCAGTGAACTTTCTAAAAAATTAGCCAGAACTTGTGGAATCTTTTTCAAAATTAGAAACTTACTTCCCTTAGATGTTTTACTTTGCTTGTACAATGCTTTGTTTCTGTCCTTCTTACAATATGGTCTTATTGTTTGGGGTCAAACATATGCATCATATGTTGATCCAATTTTTAAACTACAGAAAAAAGCAGTCAGAGCTATCTCATTTCAGCCTCGCATGTCACCCTCTCTTCCAATCTTTAAAGATCTTAAACTTCTCAAACTTTCTGAGATATTTGAACTCCGACTTTTAACCTTTGTCTTTGACTCTGTTAATAAAACTTCACCTAGTTGCTTTCATAACTTCTTCCTATTCAATTCATCTGTTCATCAATATTCAACGAGACAGGCCAGTCAAGGAAATCTATACTTATCTCGAATAAACAGTCTTCAATATGGTTTAAAATCAATTCGATATCTTGGTGCTAAACTTTGGAATTCATTACCCGTTGAACTCCGTAATGCTCCATCGAAAATATCCTTCAAAAAGCAACTGAAAATTTACTTACTGAACAAGGTCAATGAATAATTCAAAGCTATGTTTGATTCTGGCACAATTTCTACTTTATCATACGAAAATCAAATGTGTCCATCATAATTTCAAATTTTCATAGGACAGGGGGGGGCTCTCTCCTCGATTAGTTTACCTATTGAGAGAGCTCCTCCTTTAAGTAATTCCCTCCATACAATTTATTCTTTTCTCTGTATTTGTATATTGTATTAATTTTCCGTACCAATGTATTAATTTTCTGTAATATTTTCTTTTCCTTGTAGTTTAGTTAGCTGTTAGTATAGTAAATTATAAATTGTATGAAGTGAAATTAAAATATATGAAACTGAAACTGAAACACACGTACCCTGTTGCCAATCAGAACGTTCTATCAAACACTAAGAAAGGAATCGCGAGAGAAATTGGAAGATGTTTCGATCAAAATTTCGGCCCGAAAAAAGAAAGTTGCCCTTGCCGAAAGACAGTTTTAACAACTGAGGTCTTCAAGGTGTCGCGGGACCGAATTTCAAGATTTTGGGACCGAATATTGTGAATTATTGGGGGGGGGGTGTGTCACCCCCTTCACCCCTCATGATGTGCGCCCCTGTCTCCGGTCCTAGATTACAGTTCAGGCATGTGCAGTCTCCGAAGCACTCGCCATATCTTAGGTCCATCTGGCAATGAAAGGGACCCGCCAGTGAGAATATAGTACTATTCAAAGAGAAACAGCGACTATAATGTACAAATCAACAAATAGTCTTGCGCCCGAATACTGTCCAAGTTAATTGTAAAACACAGAAGCTGACTTGCGTGTTCCTTTCTTGAGGGTGTACAATAGGTTTGGCGGGATGGCGGGACACACTCCCTTCTAACCTTCAAAAGGGGGCTAAATAAGAAATTGTTGAGGGTTTTTGGATTTTCCTTCATTTTTCTTTTGATTAATTTCGGAACATTTCTATTTACATAATAATAAAAATAATAATAATAATAATAATGATAATATAATTTATTTCAAGTTGGCGACAAGAGTAGCTGAAACAGCTAATTAAAGCCAACTGTGTACAAAGAAAACCTATTTTACATACTTTCTAAAATTTAAAATCTAATTACAAATTTAAACTAAATATATCCAAGATTCTTGACATATGTCTTGCAAAGCTTGCAGTTGCATTTGTCTGTAACCCAACTTTTAATACGACCCTTAAAGACTCCTAGGGTGGAAGACTCTTTAGTTTCACTAGGTAATGTTTGCCAAAGTCTACTTCCAACATATCGTATGGTTTCTATACCATGAGCAGTTGTATTTGCCCTTGGTACCAGAAGACCATCGTTATTTCTAAGATTGTACTTGTTCGTTCTTTCGACAAAGATATCTTCCATGAAAGCTGGATTTAAATTGTTTTTGGTTTTATAAATCTCTATCATAAGCAACTGCAAGTTTCTTTGGTGAACTGATACTGAGTTATCTTTTACTAAAAGTTCATCAAAGGAGGAGGATTCAGTGTCTCTGTATACAATTCGCAAAGCCCTTTCATGAATTCTATCTATTCGATTATTTGTAGCTCTATCATGAAACATCCAAATTAACGGACAATAGCTGAAATGTGACATAATAAAAGACCTCATTATCAGTTTGAGTTTGTCCGCATCCATGACCCTTGCTAAGGCATAAAGTTTCTGACTTGCTTTCACACAGAGCTGATTAACATGATGATTAAAATTTAACTTGGAATCTAATGTTATACCAAGTAATTTTTCAGATTCAGATTCTGATATTTCTGAGGCACCAATATTCAGTGTCACTCTATCATTTTTTGCTCCGAATATCAAAAGATGACTCTTTTCTTCATTTAAATCGTTTATATCATTTACATCATTTTTGACACTATCATCTAAGGTATTCCAGAGTAGACTCCCTCTAAATGACAGTGATTCTTGCCCATAGCCCTGTGTCTTTATTTGTGGCAGTTTGCAAAGATTTTGTATCCTTAGATTATAACTTACATGTTTCTTTTCATGAAATTCCCATATAAGCGATGGGTTAAGATGATTCATGGACTTGTAGATTTCTGTCATTAATTTCTGCAAGTTTCTAACATGTATGCAAAAACTGCCACTTCGAGTGAGCAATGTTTCAAAGGGACATTCGTATTCTTTATAGAGGATCCGAAGAGCACGTTTGTGTGTGCGATCAATCTCTTTGTATGCACCTTTGTTGCAGAATAGCCAGATCAAAGGGCAATAATTGAAGTTCGACAAGATAACCGCGTTGCAAATTGTTAATGCCTGTTCTCTAGAAATATACATATTAAGCCTAGAAAAGGCACTGATTTTTTTGTTGACTTATGAGCATAACGTTTTGACGTGATTGCTAAACTTTAATTTGTTGTCAATTTTAATCCCTAGCAATTTAACATGATCTGTTGCAGATAATTTGTTCTCATTGATGTTAAGTCGTAGTCCTCTCTGCCCTTTCAAGCCAAGGAACATTAGCTGGAATTTTTTTGGGTTTGCAACCATTCCATTGTTTGTAAACCATTCGAGCAATCTGCTGAGATCACTTTCCAAATTGGTAACAATCTCATGTAGGTCTAGCCCACATGAGTATATGGTGTTATCATCTGCAAAATTACAGATCTCAGAGTCTAATCTCATTAGACATAGATCATTCATTTATATCGTATCATTAAATTAACTGTAAATTATGTTTTTGATGTGTAGTATTTTGCACGGCCTCCTGTAAAGCAGTCTCTGCAGGCTGATGGGGCTACCGTGAATAAAGATTAAAAAATGCAATGTAAATAGTAAGACAAAATGGCCGACCGCTGGTTTCAGTCATCAGGCAAATTTGGTCTTCTGAAGGTCATAGCTCCATCATTTTTCAACAGATTCTTACGGGGATGGCAGCAAATTGGCGAGAATCCTTGGCTCTTTTGTTACAATCTTTTGGCAAATGAGGAACAATTTTTTTTGGGACACCCGGTATATTGTATCATATCTATTTTTATATTATAAACTGGTAAATATATTTTAATCGTGGCAAATGATACATACATACATACCAATTTTGTCCCACAGGGTTAGAAAGTGGCGATGTCACTGGCTGACTAGCATGAAATTGGATGATTTCCGCATGCTCTGGCAACGAGTGCGGATTTGAGCCTTATCTTATGGAGACCAGGCTTAACAGAGAATCGAAATTGCTGGCGAAGGACACAACAAAATACAGTAAAAACGAAATCACCTTTTGATTATCACGCGTAATATATGGATGTATATGCGTACATGTTTAGAATATGAATATGATAAGTATCTCGTTTGTACCGATATCGAAATTTGTCAAGAATAACATTTTACATCATCAGTTAAATCATATAAATTTACAACTTATTAACGAATTTTAATTATTTAAGAAAATCAAATCACTTTACTTTTCACAACATTGTTCAACAAACCGAGGAAGTGCGTTACGTATGATGAAAAATAATATTTTAACTAATTTTGAACGATTTTATCAAAATTTCAATAAATACACAGCATCTGCTAATAGTAAGAAAGTTTTAGTAGATATTATTGGCATATACGTATCTTTAATAAGAAACGAAGAATTTGACAAACTTATTAATAAATTTCTTAGCAATTTCATAAATGAGCCCTCGTATGCTGCCTTTCCTTGGTCCCCTGTCGGATGATTCGTATTTGTAAGTGCAACCAAATCATACAAACAAAGTTGTTACTTAGGTAATGCACCACAAAAACACAGAAAAATAAAGTTTGGATTCCTAAACAAACTGAAAAAAGTTCCCAAAATAATCGTTTCCAGTACTTAAAACTTCTTAATTTTTGATGGTTGTTTGTAAAGATACGTGCGAGCAGTCTCCACACTTTATGGATGTTAGGCTGTGTTTTGGTAACTCAAAACCTGCAAATTCTAAAAATAGAAGACTTTGCAGGGACAGGAATATATTTTCCAATCAAACACACATTTTGAAACGGTAGGCTTGATTGGATTCACCACCAGGGTTTGCAAATGAAAAAGAGAATCTCTCCAAAGTTTGCCAAACTTTCTGCATTTTGGAGCAGAAGGTTTAGAAGGACTACGAACCAATCGTTTGGAGAATTTCGGAGTAAATCAAAACAAATTCTGATTCTACCAAGTCTGCCGTTTTCGGAATTGGTACCAATCAAACATACCCTGACAGGTAATGTGTCCATACAAGTTGACCTCAAATTTCACTTGTATGGTGCAGAAGCCGATTGGGATGCGATTCAGTTCTCGTATTTTTGGTTGTAATTAACACTCACTGCTTATCTTTTGAACAAAACAAATGAAATACCCGAGACAAATGTTTAGGCATACCGTAAAAGCTCTATTTAATCCCCCTCTCTATTAAGCCCTCCTCTCAAATCAGCCCCTCCCCTCTGAGTAAAAATTCAAAATAAGCCCCCCTCTCTATTAAGCCCTCCCACTTATATCAAATTCCAGAGGCTACCAAAGATTTTTCATTTATTTAGCTAAACAAGTTTGCATGTTAATTTTGATATGGTTTGGGATTAAACTGTCTCGAATTGAAGTATTTGACTCGTAAAATTCCATGTTGAATCCGCAAAATATGGGGTAAAAGAACTGAAAAGCTATCATTTTTGCCCTTGTCATTTGATTTTGTGAATGAGCTCCCCTCTCCAATAAGCCTCCTCTCTTTTAAGCCCCCCTCTGGAGTGCCTAAAATTAAATAAGCCTGCCGGAGGTTTAATAGAGCTTTTGCGGTATCCTTCTTTTTTTGATAGATATTCATGGTTAGGCTTAAAACGATTTGTGGAATGCACAACGAACGAGCTAGCTATCAGGGTTTCAGAGTAACTTTTGCAGCTTACTTGTTTTCGATCATGACTTGACCAAACGGGCATAGAATTCTTTGGTGTTAATCAAACTGGAGGATTACATATGGACACATTACCTTAAGGTTACGGTTAACGTTAGCCCAACTTTTGAGAAACACAAAGATACCATCTCTGGAAGTAACAGACATGTTGAAAAGAGAGAAATCTTGATTAGAAGAAAGGAACTACGATTTTTCACACAAAATTTTCCGATGTCGTTCAAACGTTAATCCTAGTTTTTGACCTATTAAGCCATTCGCGTGCTTGAAAACAAATATGAACCACACTATGTGTATCAATTCCTTTCTTTAAATGGGTGAATTGCTTTTAAGTCTAAATGGCTTGACCCGGATTACGCTGTGGCTTACCTGATCCTGATGTGTACATTGCAAGTGCCATGGCTAAAATCCTGTTTCTCACGACTCACAGGTCCACGAGGCACTGGAACGAAAAAGCTATTTTGTACCCTTTAAACCAATCGAATGGATCAAAAAATTGCACACGGCCAGGGAAGACTTGCTGCTAGCAAACTGGGTCCCAAAATCTTTGTATGTCCTCTGGTCCGTCTTTTATAGCCAAATACAATTGTGGGAGGGATCTATTATTTGCCAATTTTCGAAAGCGTATAGTTTTGAGGGGAGGAGGAATTAAAAAAATCCCAGGCACAATTGGAAGCTTATGATCTGCACTTCCTGCTGATATACACTTACCTCACATAAGTATTGCACCACCTTACCCAAAATGGCGCCTAAAAGTGTCTTTCAGCCCAACCAACAAAATTTGCATAACAAAAGCATCAGCATTTAAGGGTTTCTCTACCGGGTGTTTTGGTGGGAAAAGAATTGTTAATTCGTTTGCTTTTCATTCATAAGTAAAATGAAACGTTATTTTGTTGGTTTCTTTGATAAATTAACAAAAACCTCCGGACAACACTGCACAAGATTTTAGGAGCGTAGCTGGAGGAGTAGGCCAAAACAAAATGAGAAACGGGTAGATATCTGGGGGCAAAGACAACAACATTTTATAGTTTTCAAATTATGATTCTACAAACTTTATCGCTGTGACAAAAGTTTTCCGTGAGGAATGCAAGAAGGATAAACACAAAGGGAAAACGGAAAGAAACCATTCCAAGGTAAAAATATCTTTGATATCACTTTTATCACATTAACATTAATTTTGCTTCCTGGAAGACTTTAGGCAGGTGGTTGACACTTAAATATATGGATTTTGATGTGCTCAACGAAATCGCTACGGTTTAATTTAGTTTGAAGATGATTTTGAAATTTAACAAGTGACTGGAGCATGTTTTTTTAACGTGACTCCTTCTTAGAGGAATTCAAGTTCAGCTACATTGAATGAAGGCTTTGTTATTTATTTGAAATTTCTTCTTTTATCAAAGTCAAAGTGGAAAAATTTTATCGTGAGGATAAAGTTTGCCGAATCCTAATTTGAAAATACTAAATTTTGTTTTCTTTGCCCCCAGATATCTATCCGTTTCTCATTTTTTTTTGGCCTACTCCTCCAGCTATACTGCCAAAATCTTGTGCAGTGTTGTCCGGAGGTTTTTGCTAATTTATCAAAGAAACCAATAAAATAGCGTTTCATTTTACTTATGAATGAAAAGCAAACGAATCAACAATTCTTTTCCCACCATAACACCCGGTATAGAAACCCTTCCATGCTGATGTTTTTGTTATGCAAATTTTGTTGGTTGGGCTGAAAGACACTTTTAGGCGCCATTTTGGGTAAGGTGGTGCAATACTTATGTGAGGTAAGTGTAAGTCAGATTTTGGTACCTCAAACGCAAGGGTACAAAATAGCTTTGAAGGTGGTACACTCTTTTAAGCAATAAATTTGCCTGGAAAATGTAATTTTACAATATTTGCCAATCATTTTGATATGGTTAGAATCCCCATATTCTTGTGCATTGAATGATGTATAGTTTAACTAAGTTCCATTGATAGTTTGGCTTTTAGGGAGAGAAAACAAAATCTTGTGTTACAAACGTTTACCGTAACCTTAATTGTATATGGCTGAAGTTGCGGCAAAGAGAAATTAGTTTACCTAGAAAAAAATCTTCAAGCCATACGTCATAAGTCCCTTGGCACAAGCTTTGCAAATCAAGTTGATTACAAAGATCTTCGCATTGGCCTTACAAGTGAGTCCAAAATGAGACATAATAACAACCAATAACCTATCCTAACTTTACGGACACTTCCTGTTGTCTTTTATTTGATTGTTAGTACTTCTATCGTCAAAGACTTAATATCGCATCAAGACCGAACAGTTTAGAGCAGTTTCAATTAACCAGGTAATCATGAAGCCTAAAGACACATTGTTTCCCATCGTCCTCTGCATGCTCACAGACCATCAAGGCATCATATTGGCATTGTTGGGCATGCAAAGTGGAGACCCTATTGTTTTGAGCGATTGCGCTTCAGCTGTTGTAAGCGAAGGAACGTATGGGCTCAAGATCGCATGACTGTTGCTATTGTTTCTTCTCTTGCTCTCAACAGTCAAGCTAATTTGCATATTGCGAAGCGAAAGTGAAATAAATCCTTTCTGCGCATGCGATCTTGAGCCCTTTTCGGAGGCTTCTCGAGGCTCGGCCTTTTCATATCCCAACAAGGCCTTAAACAACGTATTTTGAACACAAAAGAATGAGAACATAAATAGCTACAAGAAACAATGCTTTGCTAGTCGTTCAGATGTTTTCAGGAATGTCTCGCCTGTTGTTTGAAAGCAAAAAGCAATAGCATAACAGCGTTCATACAATGTTTAAATCGGTGTGAGACTGCAAAGGATCATGGGAAGCACGATGTCTTTAAATCAAAGCAGGTTGCTTGATAACTTAAACGGGTTAACATTGATCAAACTTAGTGGGCACGCATTTTTTTTATATACACAATCTAAAAATATACAATTTAACAAAGACAGAGTTACAAAAGACGATACCATTAGGAGCATGATAGGCATGGCTACCCTAAATGATGTTTAGACAAAAAACAATACAGATACTAAAGGCTATACCAATGCTCTGTTGGTCTCTCCGCAGGTATAGATGACACTGCTGCACGCATTTTCAGTAGAACCGGTTATGTTGCTCTACTTTTCGAATAAAACCGGTGAGGTTTATAGTTGTTAAAGTGACATTGTCGGGGGGGGGGGGGGGGGGGGGCTAGTGAATCCAAAACGATTTGCGCAAGAGCAGCGAAATCTTGAATTTTGTGTTGTAGTTAAAACCTAGTTGTGATAGAGGAATGACTCTGACAACTATTTCCAACCAGAACATCGTAAATGCTTGTAGATAAATACTCGAAATATCAACAGTAATCATAGCCGTAACTTAAACCTTGCAGCGGACATAATAACGATAATTCATAAATAACATGTGCAGCAGAGGTCAGATCAGAGTTCTTCTAGCGTTTCACCAAAAGAAGTATCAGCATTTCGAATATCTTCAACCATTTTGTCGGAAGCAGCATACATATACAGGGTGTCTCAGAAAAATTGTTCGACGTTTGATTAAATGTTAAAAAATAACGATAAAAGGTACAGGTTCCTGGTTAGATATCCTTGTTCCTCAGATTTTAGATTAATTCAAGACGCCAAAATCTTGCGAATCCGCTAAGAATTCACGGAGTTACAAGCTTTTGAAGTTCAAATATGTGCGAAAGCTGAAACCAGACGCTCCTAACTGACTTGTTTTCCAAAAAGACGTTCTAAAATCGAGGTAAAAGAAGGCTGTCCAATGTTTTACCTCTCGTCGATATCAGAGCAAACCACAGAAGACTTCCAAAGCAATCTAATTCTTGTAATCGTTGTCAAAATTTACTTAAGACTGCAAGTATTTAAAACACGGAATGAAAACTTAATCAATGAGAGATGGGGCAATTCCAAATTGGTTTGAACAGGATTCCTCCAAGCATCCATAACCTTGATTCAATGTTATAGAAAGCTAGTTGATCAAAAGTGATTTTCAAATTCCATTTGATTTCCTTTGAATAACCGAGATTCTACTTTCACTAAATATGCAAATTAGGGGCGTCTGGTTTCAGCTTTCGCACAAACTTGAACTTCAAACGCTCGTAATTCCGTGAATGTATAGCCGATTTGCTAGTTTCTGGTGTCTAAAATTAATCTAAAATCTCAGTAATATGGTTATGTTAACAGGGAGCTCATTCATTATTTCGTTATTTTTTTATATTTAATCAAACGTCGAACAATTTTTTTGGGACACCCTGTATATGATGGTTTTAAGTTAACAAAAGATTGCTGTTCTGAGAGGTGAATGGCTTTGCTGGTCTATGGTACTGTGTATATTTTGGGTACTGGGAACGTGCCATTGGGAAGGAAAACGTTTTCATGACTGAGAAAAAAGAGTAGTATTTAAGATTAGTATTCTGGTTGAAATTTTGTGTTTTCTGAAACCCTCGCACTATTTGGGACAGCCAGTACATTTGTCTTATTTTGTCGTCAAATAGGATCAACGAAGGGAGAGCAGAGAGCTTGTGAGTAAAACAAAAATGGCTGTGGCGATAGTGCCAGCATTAGTGCCAACTTCGTTTGACGAACTTTGTACAATAAAACTCACACAGTAAATTCCCACAAATAAGAACCTCGATTTTCAGCTTAGCCACAAGCTCTTACCATCTGCTTAGAATCGAGCAATTTTTAGCGTTGTAAGATTCTTATTTAGAAAGATCTTCTTTGGAAAGTATGACTGACGCAACAAAATATCAAATCTTTAGTAGCTATTTAAATCCAGTTTCTCAGAAAGGGTCAGGTAGGTCTATAACTCAAAAAACTTGAGGCTATGCTAAAAGACCAGGTTCTTTCATGCGGAATTCTTTCTATATTTAGATTAAAATGTGATCTTTCATGGGGGCAATTTGGCTGAGACAAAGTAATACCTATACTTTTATGACTGTGAAAAATAACATCAGTTGTGCGTTTTGATGTGTCAGAAAGAAATAAAAATGGAAATCATTAAAATGGCTTTCGTCACTGAAAACGTAGAACTCTTGGAACAGAAAATTGAGTTATAGATAGCGTCGGAGAAACCATGGTCCTTTGCGTCTCAAAAAATTGATTGACTAATTTATAATGAAACCCAAGGGATTAATCTTAAGAAATTCCGCTTACGCCATTTTTAGTGCAATTGTTTGTCTATTCCACCTGAAAAACTAACAACTAAATAATTGTATAAGAAAATGGATAAAATCTGAGTGATGAAGAAGGTAGGGTCCGTACTGGTTTCGCCTCCCGGTGGGTAACTCACACTGAGGACGATGGTTCTACATTTGTCCGAAAACCGGTAGCTCGCTAAGTTTGTGCATCATAGTTGTCCCAAACCGGTTTTTTTTTCTATGAAAAACTGCCGCATTTATTTTGTTCAACTTGGCAGACAATTTAAAATTAAATCATCACCGACGATGTTTGTCCCAACCAGTAGTTTCTACCAAAAATTGTTGTTCGAAAGCTGGTCTTCATTAAAGGACTCTCAAAACTCTCATAATTACTAGTCTTGTCCGATCAAATTTCACCTGTCCCGAGCAAACGCGGCATTCGATGATAAAGAACATGTCTTTTCTCAATTCCTTTGGACAAACTAGTAGGGGCAAACGTTTCACAGTACCTGCAGCCCATATATCCACGAAGCATACTAAGATAAAAATATCAAATTTGATACATATCTGATGACAGCTATTTACCCCGGAAGCGTCTCTAGGGCTAGCCTCAAGGATCACAACCTGGGTCTGAGAGGTTATGTTAAATTGTCTCACTAGCCCCTGTATTTCCTACATATCGTTATATTTGCTGAGCTGATCCGAAAAATCTTCGGAAATTTCCCGAAATCACAAGGTAACCACAATATTCGGTAATACCTAACTAAATTGTATCAGAATCTGTGAATTTTACGACAATTTCCGTGCGTTCTCAAAACTATTACAATACGTCAATTTGGCGTAAGATTACGTTCCTCGCAATGGGAAAACTGGGTAAGAGCAGGTACAACGAGATTCTTTAATTGATAAGCCATAAATCTAGTAAGAAAATTTTGTTTTCAAAATTTGTTAAGAAATGAGGAAATCTTCTTAAAAATTCATTAGAATCAACTAATGCGTAATGGTAAAAAACCTAGGCCTACCATAAAAGCTGCCATATTACCGCCAATATTCGCAATAACAAATTCTTGTATGAATCAAAATTTCTACGGCCTACGAAAGCGCCAAAGAAATGAAACTAACTGAATAAATACTGTGCTGCTAGCAAGGCTCTCAGCGTTTGTACTTTCGATTGATTTCAATCAACAAAAATCAGTGAGAGGGAATCACCTTGTTGAAAGAGATCTATCCTGGTAAGCTGAGGTACTATATGGTCTGGCTTATGAAACAATAGGGCAGGACTTAGAGCCCATCTTTGCTCAAAATGTTTGAATTTACACTATCGCCACTTCAAATCAGTAAAGCAATATTTTTCAACAGGGTGTCAAAAATACGAAAAACACACTTACTTAGCCAGTACGCTGACAAAGAAAGATGCAGACAATTTTGTCCTTAAAGATACTGAAGTTAGTCCAATTAATCAGATCGTGACTGATTAGAATATGGTCTTAGTTAAATTTGATTGAAAGATTTTCTGGTTTCTCGTGGCTCACCGAAATAACCAATTTAATTGAAAACAATTTTTTCGGTAGTCGCAATTAGGCAAAGGAATTTGCACCGACAAGGAATAAACCCTTTTAACAACAAAATGTGTTATAACCTTTACTGCAAAATTGCCTTGGCTGTTGCATCTAGTGTTTAAAAAGATCGATGAATTGGGATATGCCTTTTGTAATGACAATGCCATAAAAGAAATAACTCACGCTTGAAACAACGTCCAAGAGACTTCAATACTCTATGAGTTAACGGCCTTGATATCCCTGCAAAATCAAGATGTCAAACCGCCAAAGCATTTTTATAAACCGAACTATGATAATTCCAGGCTTTTCAATCTTCGAATAGCTCCATCAAATCTTTTTCTATGCAAAGCTGTTTAGCCAAAGGAATGCTCCTCACTCAGACAGGATTAACTTAGCTCTATATTCTCTCCATATTTTTAATTCTATATATAGTTATAGATCTATACAATAAATCATATACCATGAAAGAGGCAGATTTAAAAGATAAGTTTATTCAAGCCATTCAGGTCTATCCATTCTTTGAAAAACAATTTTTAGAGGCCTCAGAATAAATGAAATATGTCCCTTTGCATCAGCCTCCTTGATGGTATATAATTTCTGCAACATTTAATATCAAGTACATACATCAAATATCATACGCTAAAATACAAGAAAAAGCGATGGAAAATGCATTAAAATGAGAAACCAACGCTACCTGCTTGTTCCATCATATTCAAAAGAATAAACGATTTTCAATCTTGACCACGTGATTGGTTCTGTGATTATCAGAGACGAAGTCCTTGCTCCTTCCAAGTCAAATAGATTCCCAGGGTGCCTCGTTGTGATGTTCAAGGCCTCTGTTTCGTTTATTCCAACTTTTGATGTTCCAACTTTTGATGTGGTATTTGCAGACGTATCATTAACTTCCTCGGAAGTACTTTCCTTCAGTTCGCTAGCGTTTTGGCATTTTGTTAGATGAGTGACCTGTGATCAACAAGAAATCTCTTTCAAAATCTACGACATAAGAAGCCCTGCGAGCAAGAGCCCTCACAAACATTGTATAGGTATGGCGTATAAGCCATGAAAAGTTGCAGCGTTTTCTAATATGTATTGTTGAACCATAGCATAGGTCACTGATTTTCACTGATTGCAATGAAACATGACAATTTACTTCATTAAAATAAATAATAAGGTTGTAAAGATATGGGTTGCTGCACTTGGAAAACAGTTTTGAAAAGAGGACAAAAAAACGTATATCAGCGATTTCCCCATTTTAAGATCAAGTACTAAATACCTTGAAAAGGAAGCTGCTGAACTTATGTTAAAACAATTTTAATTTCGATTTCTTCACGGTTTTAAGTACTGCTGTAAAAGCGATCACATTGAACATTTCATCGACTCAAACGATTTTTTGTCCCATTGAGAATTAGAGGTATCAGGATTCACCTTTTTCTTCTTAGCTCAAGTTCTGTCAAAAAACTATCTTGCAGCAAGCCTTGATAAATCACATGATGCCCCTTCTTCTAACTATACAAATACTATGATCTTTTTCAATGAACGTACAGAAAACCAATGCTTTGGTGCACTGCAGGGCTTTTAGAGGAGAACAAACACCAGCATGCTTTGTGCGAAGTCAGTGACTTGTTCTGCACAGGTTTCAGAATAACTGACTGTATGAAATTCACATGAATGAAACAATGGCAAAGGCTGCTGGTCTTAATCCCTTTAAATCAGTCCGTCACGCATCTATTGGATGAAAAAGACAATAAAAACAATAGGAGAATTGAAAGACTACTGATCCTAATGACTTTCGATGACCGCAGAAAGTGATAACGATCAGCTTTCTTTTATTTCACATGCACAGATTCACAAAGAGTTCTCTTGTGTCGAGCTCTCACTTGGTTGCGGCCAATCAGTTACGTGACAGACTGTCTTTAACTCTGGAAGAGCCTAACTTTAACACCAGGAGGAACATACTTTCAG
This sequence comes from Aurelia coerulea, assembly GCA_039566865.1. Lineage (NCBI taxonomy): Eukaryota > Metazoa > Cnidaria > Scyphozoa > Semaeostomeae > Ulmaridae > Aurelia > Aurelia coerulea. The sequence goes on from CM076944.1 coordinate 16,360,594, forward strand.
TTCTGTTGTCTCCAGAGAGATAGGAAACTTTGTTTGAAGAGGATATCTAACTGTAGTGAAACGTCATTTTTGTTAATCAGTTTTGTGAATGCTTTGGATGTTGTTATCGATCCTCTTGGGATTTTACTCTCATTGTATAAGTAACGCTGCGCTATACCAGAAAAATCGTGCCACGTAGATTTAGTGCTGTGTAGATGGTTAGAAATAACAGATTTCAAAAACTTTCAGGTGGATTTAGGCTGTCCAACAGTATCATTGGTGGTAAAACAAGATACAGATATCGCCACAGAAATTCGGAGAACTGGAAATCAATCTGGCCACTTGGAGAGCATGAAAAACTGATCGAGAGAAGCAAGTTACTCAAGCCCGGCTCACGTATGAGCTTGAATACCTTGAACGGCCATTTGCTTGAAGAAATTCATTGCTTTTTATTCAAATAGCCTCAAATAATGGACTCATGGAGAATCATTTGTGGCTATTGCTATTTCATTTATCGTAAATTTAAGTTCCTTATCGTTAGTGTTTCTTTTCCTTGTAAATTCTGTTTCGCATCGGAGGTCGGGCATTTTGCTGGCCTTGGCCGGTGGCGGGTGAGTTGCGCTCGTGGCATCAATAAATTCATCGCGGTTGCGATGGGTATGTTGGTGCTGCAGGCACGGCTCGTTTGTTGTTGGTTGGGGTGGGTGGAGTGCCTGGCATCTGGTGTGAAACAGAATATAGTATAGTATCTTTTAATTTATAAATGTTTCGTGTTTTTAGATATTGGCCATGGGGTAGTCATTGTCTTTCGCTCCCCATGGTATCGTTCCTGTAGTGTCGTATAGTAATTAGAACTAGGTATAGTAGAATGTAAAATATATTGTAAGATTTAATATTTGAATATAAAAAAAAAAAATTTATCGAAATTGAGTTCGTATGATATAGGTGTTTCTTTGCCTTGCCACTTCACTAATGTTATCTTCATAACTCTTCTGCAGGGTGTATAAAAAGGCTACCAGTCGAAAGTTTTGACTTTCTCTTGGAAAAAAGGTCTGACATGAATGAGATAGTGACTTTTTGGAAGCCAGACTCCTGTAGTTTCATATGATGTATCAGTTTTGAAAAATAGGCCTCTGAGGACTTTGCAGCGAGGAAAAGTGCAAGCATGGAAAGTCAAAATGAGGTAGCACATTTTCTTATTGTTCAAATTGCGTGTTTGTTGCAAGGAGCAATTGTCAAAGAAAAACATTTCAGCTTATATGAGGCATATTCCTACGAAGAGCTCCTTTATTCACAACTATCGAACTTACTGCTTACTTCTGATGACTTAACAATGCAAAATGAAAGAACATATGTCTAACTTACATCAAACGATCAGAACGATACAATTAGAACAATTTCGAAGAGAAGAGCTTCCTGATTTGACATATGGTTACTTTCTTTTTGCTTGCGAATTCCCAAAAACTATACATCAAAGGAAAAAACAGGAGCCAGGCTTTCAGAAAATCACTATCTCATTTATTTCAGACCTTTCGTTGAAGAGAAATTAAAAATTTATCGGCCGGTAGGCTTTATATACCCTGTAGAACATACCTGAGTTCTTGCTATTCTTCTCAGTCCATAAATTCTCCTGCATGATGGACATGTGTATCGTTTGTCTTTCAACAGGTCCAAAAGTTCAAGAGGCACGTGATCACAAGACATATGAACGACACTGCAAAACAACAATTATTTAGTCACAACAATAGGGATAAATTTTTGACAATATATCATCATCATCAGTTACGCTGTTACGTCGGTTCCTGACATGGCGAGCCTGATTACGTCACGCAAAGTGCTTCTGTAATTGGCTAGTTCCTTTAATTTGTTTAGTTATTTCACATTCAGGCCTTGGCCTCCTAGATCTTTATTGATTAAGCCAAACCAAGCGAGTTTTGGTTTGCTTTTGGGTTTCTTCACAGGCTTTAGTGCTTCATATAAGGCTTGTTTGGCTGGTGTGTCCTCTGGCAGTCGGAGCAAATGTCCCACCCAGCTTAATCTTCTCCTCTTCATTTCTTTGCTCCACTTTTCTACTGTTGATACATCAAAGAGATTCTGATTTGCAACGACTCTGGGCCATTTTATGTTCAGTATTCGCCTTAGTTGTTTCCTATGAAAAAATATCAATCTGCTTTTAAGGTCCAGAGTTCACAGTTGTACAGCAAGGCACTGGTGACAGTTATCAAATACTCTTATTTTTGTATCAATATTTAATTTCTGGGATTCTGTTATGTGGTTCACCTTGTTACAGGTGTGTATGGGTAGTCTTTTCCTTTCTGTAATGCCTGACAGTGTTCCCAGCAGACTTCATAGATATCTGCACTTTCTCGACTCTTCACTTCCATTCTTTGTTACTTTATACTCCTCTGTTTTTATCTACAATAACATTTAAGTTTCCCTCCTTAAGTTTCCTTGGTATTTGATTTTTTACTCTTCTATGATGTAATCTGAGACAAAATAGATTTGTGACAATAGCACAATTGATTGCATGCCATTTCAAAGAGATTAGCAATCACCGATAATGGGAATTCCCTCAACCAACAAATAAAATGCCACACTTCCCAGAAACAGCTACGTCCAACAATCGCATTGTGCAAGTAAAAATGCATTATTAAAAGAAATCACGAATATATAGAAAGAAAGCATAGCTTCCGAATCATTTCTTTTGTCCTATGCTCCCGTGGGGTTCTAATCCACGCTCTGATCAGGTCGCATTTTCTCCAATAATTGACCAATGAGGTACCGTCGTTGTATTCACTTCCACGTGTCGCAGCAAAATTTAGGCCATTTTTGGCCGTTTTGAGCACCATCCCCAAAAAATCATTGCACGCTCTGATAAATGAATTTTCATCAAAATTTCAATTGGAGAAGATTCTACATGCTTTGGACCATAAGTGTTTTCGGTATGGCTTTGCGATCGATACAAATGGCAGAATTGTGGCATTTTTAAGTTCAATGCAGTCATTCATCGGTTAAAGATTCTATAATTAGCAAAAAGAAGAGTACAAAACTGAAAACCAAGAAGAAATAGTGAATACACTTACCTCAAGTTGATTTAATTACAAACGTCCACTTTTTTCCGCAATCTACAGCCAGTTTCAGCAGCAAACAACACAATCAACAGAAATGAGCGCGAGAACTTGAATTATCAGCTACATGCCACCGTCGAGTAACAACAACATCAGATTCCAATGAACAGAAATATGAATAAATCAACCGTGAATAACGAATACGAATATATGAACTTGCCACGCTGAAGAATATGGGAAGAGCTGTGCGTCCAATCTGGGCCAGAAAGAACAATTTCGTAATGTCTTTTTCGATAAACCGTGCCACAGTGATCCAGAATGCAAAAATAAAGGAAGAAAATACAAAATATCGCAAAAATCAAATTTAATCAAAACCATCGTAATGATATATGGTCTTAAAGAGGATATGTTAAGGATCAAAACAAAGCAAAAAGTAGACTTTTGTGACTTCTGAGTCCGGAGATATTCACTTGCAAAGTTGGATGAAACTGACATTGTTTACTTTTCATGTAATTTTTGGTCAATTTCTACACAATGCTCATTACAACAACATATTCATTTACAAATATCTCTGCCCAGGGTGATCCGATTTTAGCTCTGTTTCTTTTAATTGATAGAACTACTTGTCGCCTTGCAAGGGAGTTGCTGATTGCTTCAACTGGGTCCCAATTTTTTGTTCTCTTGTTGTTTTTTCCTAAATGCACTTATTTTCCTGAAATGGACACCAAAAATGCGTTATTTGAGATTAAAAGTACAAAATAAGAAAATTAAGGACGAATATGTCTACCAAACCTAGATTTTATCACAGCAGCACATTTCAGCAAATAGTCTGCCAAAGCAATCACTCAGGATCGTGCAGGGAAAAAAGTTATTTTATTTTGAAAGTGGCCACTACCACTTTTTTGCTATTTTGAGCCCCCATTATTTTCATGTGCACCTTCAGACAAACGCAAATCCTGTAACTCATGCTTAGGATATATCATTCTGAATGGTTTTATCCTTTTTCAACAAGTGTTTGGACAAAAGTGATAGTAAAATTGGACGAAAAGGCTCCTCCGCAGAGGCATAGTATGGCTCTCTAATTAAACTGTCTTGAGCCCTGGGATAGCATAGTCTGAACATGCAATTTCAGCCTTGGAAAAGTGCACGAGGAACGTTTTGTAGCCAACCAGCTTCAAGACAAGGCAATATTATATGGACGATGTTATGTGTGATGTTTTTGTACGCATCCTGATCATTTCACTTAAGTAATTACCATGAAATAGATGTAATCAAGTCAAAACGATAGCATTTCACAGTTCCAACTCTACCAGTCTTGAGGAACCATCACTGATGACATCTTCAACTTTGTATGGATCATTTTAATTTGTGTGAGTTGAGAAAACATTAAAGAAATTATTATTACAATGTTTTCGGTAATTGCATGCAGATATGAGTCCCAATGTTTAAGAAAGTTCCATCAAAAAAAGTATAAAAGGCCTCTGCGGAGGAGATAGTGAATTTAATTGTACGTTTCGAAATGCCAGAACACTTGTTAACAAGGATAAAACCATTCAGAATGGTATATTGTAAGCATGAGTTACAGGATTTGCGTTTGTTTAAAGGCGCACATGAAAATAATTGGGGGGCTCAAAATAGCAAAAAAGTGGTAGTGGCCATTTTCAAAATAAAGTAACTTTTTTCCCTGCACGATCCTGAGTGATTGCTTTGGCAGACTATCTGCTGAAATGTGCTGCTGTAATAAAATCTAGGTTTGGTAGACATATTCGTCCTTGATTTTTTTATTTTGTACTTTTAATCTCAAATTATGCATTTTTGGTGTCTATTTCAGGAAAATAAGCGCATTTAGGAAAAATAACAAGAAAACAAAAAATGCGTTCTGGAAGAAGCAATAAGGAACTCTCTTGTAAGCGGACATGTTGTTCTATTAAATAAAACAAACAGAATTAAAATCGGATAACCCTGGGCAAAGATATTAGTAAATGAACTTGTTGTTGTAATGAGCATTGTGTAGAAATCGACCAAAAATTACGAGAAAAGTAAACAATGTCAATTTCATCCAACTTTGGAAGCAAATATCTCCGGACTCAGAAATCATAAAAGTTTACTTTTTGCTTCGTTTTGATCCTTAACATATCCACTTTAAGACCATATATCATAATAACCGTTTCGAATAAATTTGATTTTTGCGATATTTTGTATTTTTTTCCTCTTGCTGGATCACAGTGCGTGCCACCAATCCTTTATCCAACTGTGGCTGTCGTTACGAGATGGAAACTGGCAATAACATTAGTCAAAACGACGTACGAATTTATCATTTACATCCCATCTTTTAGTGCACGAAACATGTCTATCGTCTTATGGCCTAGCATCTTCATGAAACAGAACTGAAATGCTAGGTTTAATGTTCTTACGAATACAAATAACAAGAAGAAATGTACATTTGTGTAAAATAGATTGATATTTTCGACATTTGAAATACTATTTATAGAAACTTCTTATGTCAATTTCACATTTTGTGCGGATATCATAGAAAATATCTTATCTTTTAGAAGTCCTTCATTAGAAAATCACCCTTTTACGGTCATGCAACACAGTAGAATCAAAGCAAGGTTGGGCAGTTTGCAAACCCATTGGCCACTCATGGAAGCAGAACCCTATTTTTTGTAAGAGTCTACAACTTTGATCCAATAAAGAATTCTCCTTAAAACTATCGTTTTCTGAGTACAAAATGTTTCTTAAGAGTTTCTTAAAAGTTCCATCAGATTTCTATCGGTGGTGTAGGATCTCTGGGATCTCCCGTGCCTTCGATGGAATTGTACAGCATATTATGAAATCATGCCACAGTGTAGATCACGTACAAAATCTCATGTAAGACATTAACAAGTGAAAAGTGAAATTAATTTTTTCTTAAATTACGTGATCTACACTGTGGCATGATTTCATAATATGCTGTACAATTTCATCGAATGCACCTGCGATCCTAGAGATCCTACACCACCGATAGAAACTTGAGAGAACTTTTAAAAAACTCTTATGAAAGATTTTTTACTCAGATAATGGGAATTTTGAGGAGCTTTCTGTATTGGATCAAAGTTGTAGAATCTTACAAAAAATAGGGTTGTGCTTTCATGAGTGGGCAATGAGTTTGCGAACTGCCCAACTTTGCTTTGATGCTACTGTGTTGTTTGACCGTAAATGGGTGATTTTCTGATGAAGGACTTCTATTTTCTATGATATCCGTACAAAATGTGAAATTGACATGAGGAGTTCTATAAATAGTATTTCAAATTTCGAAAAGATCAACCTATTTTACTCGTTATGAAAATAAAATGTACATTTCTTCTTGTATTCGTATTCGTGAGAACATTAAACCTAGCATTTCAGTTCTGTTTCATGAAGCTGCTAGACCATAAGACAATAGACAGTTATCGTGCACTAAAAGATGGGATGTGACTGATAAATTCGTACGTCTTTTTGGCTAATGTTATTGCCAGTTTCCATCTCGCAACGATAGCCGCAGTTGGATAACGGATTGGTGGCACGGTTTATCGAAAACGACATTACGAAATTGTTCTTTCTGGCCCAGATTGGACGCACAGCTCTTCCCATATTCTTCAGCGTGGCAAGTTCATATATTCGTTATTCACGGTTGATTTATTCATATTTCTTTTCATTGGAATGGGATGTTGTTGTTATTCGACGATAGCATGTAATCATTCAAATTCTCGCACCAATTTTTGTTGACTGTGTTGTTTGCTGGTGAAACTTGCTGTAGATCGCTGCAGAAAAAGTGAACATTTGTTATTAAAACCATCTGAGGTATGTGTATGCATTAGTTCTTCTTTAGGCTTTTGAGCTTTGTACTCTTCTTCTTCCTAATGATAGAATCTGTAACCGATGAATGACTGCACTGAACTTGAAAATGCCACAGTTCAGCTATTTTTAATGATCGCAAAGCCATACCGAAAACACTTATGGTCCAAAGCATGGAGAATCTGTTCCAATTGAAATTTTGGTGAAAATTGATTTATCCGAGCGTGCAATGATTTTTTGGGGATGGTGGTCAAAACGGCCAAAAATGGCCTAAGTTTTGCTGCGAAACGCGGAAGTGAACACAACGATGGCACCTGATTGGTCAATCATAGGAGAAAATGCGATCTGATCAGAGCATGAGTCAGAACCCCACGGAAGCCTTGGACAAAAGAAAACATTCGACGGCTATGTTGTATATAATACTTCATCAGAACGTGGGATATGGTATATAATACCATATCCCACGTTGAGATCAACCCTGGTCCAGACCATAGCACTTTCAATTTTTGCTCCTGGAATTTAAATAGCATTTGCGCACACGATTTTGCACGCGTTTCTCTTATTGAAGCGTATAACTCAGTTTATAATTACGATTTGATTGGTATTGTCGAGACCCACCTGGACAACACTGTAGATCTCAACAATTTAGATCTCATAGGTTAAACATTCATGAAAAACAACCACCCGCACCCATATAATGTAAAACGAGGGGGAGTGGGGCTTTATGTCAAAGATTCGTTTCCTGCAATAAGTCGGCAAGACCTCGCGATCCTACCTGAATGTATTGTGTGTGAAGTTCAGCTTGATAAAAAGAAATATTTTTTTGCAATACTCTACCGTAGTTCCAGTCAAAGCCAAACTGAATTCCAGGACTTCATGAATAATTTTGAACTCATGTCAATCGTCAAATTCCATATTTACAGCATTTGACTGCAATCCCACGCTAGATGTCCGTTCTGTTTATCTCGACATTTCAAAGGCCTTTGGCAGGATCTGGCATCAGGGTCTCATATACAAATTACACCGATGTGGTATCTCTGGTAAACTACTAACACTAATGCAAAGCTTTCTTGACGATAGAAAACAGCGTACTGTCTTGAATGGTAAAACATCTAGATGGGGTACCATTTCAGCCGGTGTCCCACAGGGTTGTATCCTAGGTCCTCTTTTCTTTCTCATTCATATCAATGACTTGACTGATGGCTAAAAGTGCAATGTGAAACTATTTGCCGATGACACATCAATTTTCACAGTTGTTCATGATCCACATACAGCTGCTCTTGATATGAACCATGATCTGAATGTCATTAAGCGGTGGGCACACAACTGGCGAATGTACTCTAATCCTGACCCAACTAAGCAAGCAGTCGAGGTGATCTTTTCCAAAAAAAGAATTCCAACGCATCACCCACCCATCTTTTTTAATGGCGTTCCAGTAATGAGAGTTCAGGCGCAAAAGCACCTTGGTGTCATACTACATTCTAAATTGTCCTTTGTTAGTCATATTCAATCAGTTATTTCCAAATTTAGACAAGGAATAGGAATGTTGAGATTCCTTTCGAAATATTTGCCGCGACACACGCTAAGCGAAATATAAAAACTCTATGTCCAACCGCATCTGGATTATGGTGACATAATATATCACATTCCGCAAAATATCTGTGACTTTAGTCAAACTGTCACTTTGACCAATTCAATGGAAAAACTTGAATCAGTTCAATACTCTGCCGCATTGGCAGTAACTGGGGCTTGGAAGGGCACATCTCGTCAGAAAATTTATGATGAACTTGGCTGGGAGTCGCTCAACCTGCGACGATGGAATAGACGCCTTGTTCTTTTCTATAAGATTATCAATAATTTAACTCCGGATTACACAAGAATTCTTGTACCTCAGCTTCAGGAATCTGACTACAGTCTTCGCAGAAGAGCTGCAACAGGGCAAATACGTGCGAGAACTGAGAGATTTAAATCAAGTTTCTATCCAAACTGTTAGTCGGAATGGGAAAAAATTCAGCTTGCTAAGTCCTACACGAAGCTGCGTTAAAAGTGATAAAACTTTGGGTCGTGAATGTTGTGGATCAGTTTTGAAGGTGGACGGATGAGTGATAATAGTTTTTTCTTGAAAACATTCACTGAGCAGGATTGTTGAATCTCAGGTTCAAACCTGAGATTCAACAATCCTGCTCAGTGAATGTTTTCAAGAAAAAACTATTATCACTCATCCGTCCACCTTCAAAACTGATCCACAACATTCACGACCCAAAGGTTTATCACTTTTAACGCAGCTTCGTGTAGGACTTAGCAAGCTGAATTTTCACAAATTCAAACATAACTTCAGCGATACTTTAAATCCTTTGTGCCCTATAAATGATGGTATTGAGGATACGGAGAATTTTTCGCTGCTCTGCCATGCTTATGATGAAGATAGACACAATCTTCTCAACAGTGTGAAAGCGATATTGCAACCCCATGGATTAACAAACCTTTCAAATAAAAATTTACTCCAAATCATCCTGTATGGCCACGAAAAGTTATCTTTAGATTCAAATAAAAAATTCTCGAGGCAACGTTAAAATATATTCAGGCCTCAGAACGGTTTCAGTAAGTTCCTAAGTTTGTTGTTCAAAACCTCCTCTCTCTTGTAATTTGTTTTTTCTCACATTTGTTTTTTGTTGTTTTAATTTTTTTGACGGAATTATGTCATTGTTATTTGCCATTTGCTATTTTGTAATATGTAATTTGTAATATTTAAATGTAACATTAATTTGAATCTCTATGTTAAATGTTATGGTCGCAGGGTTGCTATGTATTTCCAGGCTCCTTGTGGCATCGTCTTGTAACCTTAGTCTGTTGATTGTAAATTTTATGGGAATATAAAAAAAAATATCTCATTTGTTGTTACATATCAACCAGCCCTTAATGGAATCCAAGAGGCCATTGGCAAGCTTCAGCCAATGCTAGCCGTACTGAGGAGCACATAAGGATGTTTCCTACCTCTCGTTGCCTTCAGGCGTGCTACAAATCTTAAGGATAACCTTGTTAGGGCGAAGCTTCTTCCGATACGAGAAAATTCCGTTAAGGGCTGCTTTTGCTATGGTAAATCAGCAAAAGTACCAAATCTTTAAAAAGGTTCGTGTAAAATTCTATATCATATTTCTTTGAACCGAATGATGTAAAGGAAGCTTTACCTATTTCGCTATAATTCTACCGTTGGACTTCTATTTCATCTTTTCCAAGAATATAAGAAAGATTTTGAAAAAAATTTAAAACGATTGTAATTTGTAAACTTTTTGACGATGCATGAAATAATGTTCAAGTTAATGGATTTTTACAACATGCCATCAAGCAAAAAAATGTCACTCTTCTGGTTTCTAACTTAGAAATTTGATGATGTCTGATCCTCAATGAGGTGAAATAAGAAATACGCTGTAATTTCAAAAATATTCAAGATTTCTGAACAATCCAATGGAAGAATTGTACTGGGTGAGTCAATAAAAAGAATCCCCGTTTGAAAGGTCATGGCTGCCTGGATATCAACACGATGATATCGGCAAATATATGATTTTATGGAAGACATGTTCAAATCAATTTTAAAATTTACCTGACAAAAATTGGTCACTCCGCTCTGAAATTATCAGGGATTTTCTCGAGAAAGCCTCTTCAAGAAACCTTCAAAACATGCCCAAAATCACGAACAAATTGTCCTAAAATTTCTGCCTTGCACGGGCCTTACAGCAATGATCAGATTGATTACTGCACGCATCATCACGTGCTATCCTTTTGGGAGGATGAATAAGTCTCCTCCCAGTATGAATAACCAATTCAGGAGAGTTCATTCCCCCCAAAAGAGGAAAAAATGCATGAATAAATGTGGGTGTCATCATTTTTAGGAAGGAAAACCCAAGAAATTTTGATCATTGTTTTCACTCGTCTTTGCAGGTTTTTGGAAGGGACTATCACAGAAAATCTCCCATATCTACGCGAAAGAATGGCCGATTAAAGCCGAGTAAATTGCTGAGCCTAATTGAACATATTGGCAATAAAACAAAACAGTTTTCAATATTATTGTTTTGATATTCATGGAGCAGTGGCCTTTCAAACGGTTATTCTTTTTTTTACTCTCCCGGTAGATAAGTCGCTAAAATTTCCTTCAATTCAAAGAAGTAGGTGACAGCCACCTTTTTACACCGACTTAAAGATTTGGAATCTATGCTTGGTAAATGGAGGTGTCAGGTGCGCAAGTTTATGTTTGAAGGAGACTAATTTGTTTGTCACGTCACGAAGGAGTATAACAGAAAGGAGTATAACATAAATTCTAGGTTTGATTGCGATTCGTCTGGTGTTTATTTGCGACTATTTGTTAAGCTGCAAGGTATAGTATGCTGGCAGCACGTTTACCCCCTTTCGAACTAGGTTTGATAATTATAAGTCGTGTTGTAGGAGATTTGAGAAAGGGGAGATGGTCACTCAGACAGGTTTTCATAGCCCATAAGGTTATTTGCTATTATTTGCTTTTCTGCATTGGGTTTGTTCCATTCTTTGTTTGTCATTCTTTTTTGTTAACTTCGGGTTTCTTGTTATGTTTGTCTATTGTTCTATCTTGCCGCCCTTTTCGGAGCGGATTTTCTTTTTTATCTAGATTGTGCTGCTTTATCATTTATATTTCACAAGAAATTGGTTTTATGCTAATGGTATGGTGGCAAACCCTTATAAGTTCCAATTGATGTTCCTGGGACTAAATGAAAAACATAAGTTACGCTTGAATATTGAGGGTGTAAAAATATCGTCCACTGAACATGTTAAACTTCTGGAATCGAAATTGACAACAAGCTTCGATTCAATAAGCATGTAAAAACACTCTGCGACAAAACAAACAGAAAAGTCAGTGCTTTTAGGAGGTTAAATATTTATCTCTCAAGAGAACAGGCAATGAAACTGTGCAACACAGTAATTATCTCAAGCTTTAACTATTGCCCATTAGTGTGGATGTTTTGTGGCAAAGATGCCAACCATAAAATAAACCGTACCCATAAGCGTGCTTTAAGAATACTCCACAATGATTACGACTCTTCCTTTGATACACTTTTGGAGAAAAGTGACACTGTAACGATCCATATTAAAAATCTCCAAAAATTGATGCTAGAAATCTTTAAGTCAATGAACCAGCTAAATCCATCATACATCTGGCACCTTCATGAAAGGAAGGAGATTCAGTATGACCTCAGAACTAAGCATCTGTGTAAATTGCCGATTACGAGGACGATAAAATTTGGCATGGAGTCGCTCTCATTCAGAGGAAGCATATTGTGGAACAATCTTAACGATGAAATAAAGGAGCTATCAACGGTTGCAAGCTTTAAAACAAAGATCAAAACCTGGACGGGTGAACAATGTAATTGCCGAATTTGTAAATAGCCTGTCCACTACGTTATGTATATTTCTTAGACATTTGTAAATTATATTGTAAATAGTTGGTATAAATTAGTTTCTTCTTTAAACTATGTAACACCAACTTTCAAGAATGTTTATGTTTATGTTTAGAGACATGTATTTATTTTGGTAAATCTTCGACAAATGGAAAAATGGAAAAGGTGTGACGAGAGTGAGTTTTGACCTTGCGACCTCCTGCTATCTAGGCAGATGCTCTACCGACTGAGCTATTCCGACACACACTTTTACAGGAAGCGTGGTTCATGGATATCCAGATCAATGTGGTGAAGAAGCCTGTATAATGTATTTGTAACCTGTAACCCTAACCTGTAACCTGTAACCTGTATTTGTCGAAAATTTACCTAAATAAATGCTATCAATTCTACCAAATATACCGTATTACAATGGAAGGGGAAAGTGTGATGTTAAGGTGAAGTAATTCTGTCACGGTTGCGTCGAGGGCATTGAGCCAGTCTGCGTTTGGACATTGAGTCGCGTGGGCTAGACATTATACAGGTTACGTCACCACACAGATCTGGATATCCATGAACCACGCTTGCTGTATAAGTGTGTGTCGGGATAGCTCAGTCGGTAGAGAATCTGCCTAGATAGCAGGAGGTCGCCAGTTGGAAAGTCGTTCTCGTCAAATTTTCTCTATTTTTCCATATGTCGAAAATTTACCAAAATAAATGCCCCTTTTTCTATTTCAGTTAATGATATTTCCGTTTCTCTGTTACCCTATTGTAATCTAGGTTTTTAGGTAGGTCATTGTAAGAACAGTTATTGAATAAGATGAAAATCGAGATGTTTAACAAAATCTTAGTACATATCTGAATTATTCTTTAAAAATCGTTATGTGCTACCGTGAATTGGTTCTTCAATTATCTTATCTTCTTCTTGCGATCTTTCGTTATCTTCCTCATGAAATCTCTTAATAATCCCTTTTCGCTTGCACGACTAGACAGGTAGCCAGAAACCTTGCCGCTTTGTTTGCTTTGATTTACTGCTTCATAAAATTTGCCTTGTCTTTGATCGCTAATAGGATGAAATGGCGTGTCAGTCAAAAGCAACTGGATCCTATTGTTAGAAATTCTGCTCTCGTTAATCACAGCCAATGCTCATCTGATGCATATCTTACGAAACTATCGCGTTTGTTGTGGAACTGCTGACCACAACCGTAGTTGCGATGTGTTCAAGCCAACGATGGTCTCAAATAAGTTTTCTCAAGTCCAGAATAGACGTCCCCTGTTACTTATCCATTTCTTGAAAAGACGCACCCAGTAAAGCATTTTTCAGATCCCCATTTATTAATTTCCAGCTCATTGAAATCTGAAACATGGAAATCATTTTTTCTTCTCATTCTAATGATTATTCTGTTTCTATATTCTTATAGTCAAAACAAGCTTTGCGTTTCACCTGATTGCAGAAGATTTCCTCCTACCCCGTTTACTTCGGACGTGAGAGTAAGCAAACTGGTAGATAATCATATCGTTCAAAATTTAACAGTGTTACTGTTATTTGAAGAACAAAAACTGGACCGTATGTAACGAGTTTTCAAAAGCAGCCCCAATTCTTCAATATTCTAAACTTTGAACTAGCACTCAAAGAATTGAAGCAGTTAAAGAAAGCAACTTAGTTATCATACCTAGAACAATATCGACATGACAGTGTATTATCCTCCTGCTTCCCAGTGCAACTTCTCATACATACAGGGCATTTTAAAGAACGCATATCAGTATCTGTATTGTCCTTCGAATGAGCGCTGCTTATTGAGGGAGACTCTGAATTCTGATCACGTGACGATGTTGATGACTCTGGTGATTTTTCAGGAGAAAATGACGTACCATTGCTACTGATTGAGTGCCGTCTTTCACTCTCTTGGTCCCCTGTGAGTTCCAACTTGCAAGACTGGAAAAGAAAATGGTCGCATATTCAAAACATCGTACAATTAAACAGCTATATACGTAGGTCTAATTCATCCTTTAGGTAAAGAATGTCGAGAAACCAGAGGTTTTGAGAAATGGCCTTGCCATAATTTGACACCAAACAGGTATTTTGCAAACGAATTTTCAACTTTGACCTTTACTTTATATTTTTGAAAAGAATTATACCTTGAATTACTTCAATTGTTCTTGAAGTGACTTTTCTTTCGAGGAATCGGTCCTTGCATTGCATTCGATCCCAAGTGTTTTGTATTAAAGAAGAGGAAAAGGAGCACATGCACGCTTAATTTGGAAATGTGGCACGACTTTATCATTCTTACCACATTTTTACTATATTTGTTTAACCAGCGCCATGTCCATGCATCTTTATTCTTTTCAAAAGCAAAAAACGGAAACATAAAGTCTACAGGTACTTTGGAAAATGTCCACGATACAAATCATGATTAGGCCTTTTTCAAAACCTCTGGTTTTGGGTGCACTGTAAATTTTGATTTTGCGAAGCTGCAACTCCGGTGTTTGGTGGACGATTTCTAAATGCAAGGTATGTGCATCTAAGTTGAAGATTGATAAATTTAGCTGTGAAGTCGGGGCGCAATGATATCTTATTGTTTGGTTACTATCTCCAGTCAAAAGGGGTACTTTTTAGAACACCCGGTGTTTTTAGAGAAATTGCTTTCTCGAAATTATCAGTTGAAGTTGAAGGTGTGGGACTAGTTGAAGCTTCATGGCAAGTCTTAATTTTGAATCTTCAATGAATGAATCTATGATCTACTCACCCCACACATCCAACGATGACTGGATGCCATACTTTCATAGTCTGTAGATGCAGCACACTGACCATGATAGTTGTTACGACATCTAATGCAGGACCGTAGTTCGTCATCACTGTCATCTTTCCTAGAGTTTGATTATAGCTTCAGTTATGTATCACGGTGAGGGAAGAGAGAAACGAGAATGAAGATGACGGAAAGTGGAGGCAAAGAAGCTATTAAGGACCCAGCTCTTCTCTGGTTCTTGTAAACATTCTTCTCATCGCTGAGAAACAATAATGCGATCCTTTAAATTGAATTGTATGGAATATTGTTCTGTTCTACTGGGGCTGATCCAAATAAGTGAAACTTAAAAAAATCATCAGAATCTAATCTGACGCTGTTTCTTTGATTAAGGAGCGCATTGAAGAAAACCTCCTTGGTATTACCTCAAATAAAATCTTAGTTTTAAAACCAGCCTAGAGTTACTATGTAAACATTCCAGTCAGAAACTTCATGCACTGGTGAGCATAGCCGTCAAATCTTTTCTTTTGTCTAAAGCTCCCGTGGGGTTCTGACTCACGCTCTGATCAGATCACATTTTCTCCTATGATTGACCAATCAGATGCCGTCGTTGTGTTTACTTCCGCGTTTCGCAGCAAAACTTAGGCCATTTTCGGCCGTTTTGACCACTCTCCGGAAAAAATCATTGCACGATCGGATAAATCGAATTTCGTCAAAATTTCAATTGGAGAAGATTCTCCATGCTTTGGACCATAAGTGTTTTCGGTATGGCTTTGCGACCACTAAAAATAGCAGAATTGTGGCATTTTTAAGCTCAATGCAGTCATTCATCGGTTACAGACTCTAAGATTAGCAAAAAGAAGAGTAGAAAACTAAAAACCTGAAGAAGAACTAGTGCATACCTCAGATGGATTTAATAACAAACATCCACTTTTTCTGTTGCGATCTACAGCGAGTTTCACAAGCAAACAACACAGTCAAAAAAAGTGGGCGCGAGAACTTGAACTTTCAGCTACATGCCATCGTCGAGTGAGAACAACATCCGATTCCAATGAACAGAAATATGAATAAATCAACGGTGAATAACGGATATATGAACTTGCCATGCTGAAGATTACGGGAGTAGCTGTACGTCCACTCTGGCCCAGAAAGAACAATTTCGTGATGTCTTTTTCGATAACTCATCTATGGATAAACCGTGCCACCATTCCTTTATCCAACTGCGGCTATCGTTGCCAGATGGAAACCGGCAATAACATTACCAAAACGATGTACGAATTGATCGGTCACATCCCATCTTTTATTGCAAGAAAAATGTCTATCGTCTTATGGTCTAGCAGCTTCATGAAACAGAACTGAAATGCTAGGTTTAATGTTCTTACGAATACGAATAACAAGAAGAAATGTACATCTTATTTTCATAACGAGTAAAATAGATAGATCTTTTCGACATTTGAAATACTATTTATAGAAACTTCTCATATCAATTTCACATGTTGGGCGGATATCATAAAAAATACTTTATCTTTTAGAAGTCCTTCATTAGAAAATCACCCCTTCACAGTCAAGCAACACAGTAGCATCAAAGCAAAGTTGGGCAGTCTATAAATAGTATTTCAAATGTCGAAAAGATCTATCTATTTTACTCGTTATGAAAATAAGATGTACATTTCTTCTTGTTATTCGTATTCGTAAGAACATTAAACCTAGCATTTCAGTTCTGTTTCACGAAGCTGCTAGACCATAAGACGATAGACATTTTTCTTGCAATAAAAGATGGGATGTGACCGATCAATTCGTACATCGTTTTGGTAATGTTATTGCCGGTTTCCATCTGGCAACGATAGCCGCAGTTGGATAAAGGAATGGTGGCACGGTTTATCCACAGATGGTTTATCGAAAAAGACATCACGAAATTGTTCTTTCTGGGCCAGAGTGGACGTGCAGCTACTCCCGTAATCTTTAGCATGGCAAGTTCATGTATTCGTTATTCACCGTTGATTTATTCATATTTCTGTTCATTGGATCGGATGCTGTTCTCACTCGACGACGGCATGTAGCTGACAATTCAAGTTCTTGCGCCCATTTTTGTTGACTGTGTTGTTTGCTTGTGAAACTCGCTGTAGATCGCGGCAGAAAAAGTGGATGTTTGTTATTAAATTATTATTATTATTATCATTATTAATTCTTTCATTTAAAGTTGGCTAAAAGATATAGCTACAATTGCTAATTCAGGCCAACTATTTACAAAAAATACATATAATATTACAAGTGAAGATATAATTTACAATAAAAAACCTAAATTGGGATAAAATATTTTACATAATCTGCAGTTGCAGGCTTGGCATTGATGGGCTTTGATAAGCCTTTTGAAAATCTGAAGGGAATCTGAATTTTTCAGTTCTGGTGGTAGTGTCTCCCATACTTTTTTCCCCATAAATCTGACTGTATCGATTCCAAGGCAAGTTGTTTTCGCCTTTGGTAGTTGCAGTGTATCAGAACACCTTAGGTTGTAAGGCATTTCTTTTTCCTCAAAAATTTGCTTCATAAAGCTGGGATTTAGATCATATTTTGTTTTGTAGATCTCTACCATGAGCAACTGCAGGTTCCTCTGATGAACGGTTACCGAATTATCAATTTCTAACAATTTTTCAAAGCTAGAAACATTGTCCTTGTATGCAATTCTTAGGGTCTTTTCATGTATCCTGTTTATCTTATTATTCAAATTTCTATCGTGAAACATCCAAATCAGCAAGCAATGGCTAAACTGGGACATAATGAATGTTTTCATCAACAGTTTTAGTTTCTCGGGCTCCATGAAGATTGAAATGCGAGTAAGAGCATGAAGCTTCTGACTAGCTTTTTTACATAGCGTTTGGACATGCTTTTTAAAACTTAATTTCTTATCAAGACTAATGCCCAGTAACTTCTCTTCGTCACTTTCTTCTATCTGGGCTTCTCCAACGTGTATATTAACTCTTTCTTTGCTAGCCCCAAAAAGAATGAAGTGACATTTATCTTCATTTAATTTCATATAGTTTTCTGGAAACCATGCTGTTAGTCGGTTTGCATCTTGCTCTAGTCTTGTTATCACATTTCTTACCTCATAATCGCATGAGTATAGGGTAGTATCATCTGCATAGTTGCATATTTCGGTTTCGTTCATCAGAAGAAATAAATCGTTAATATAAATGTTAAATAACAGGGGCCCTTGCACCGAACCTTGTGGCACACCTAAGTTAGTTTCTTTCCACGTGCTAAAGGAACCATTAATTTTGACCCTTTGTCTTCTGTCCGAAAGATAGCTGTGAATAAGCGCGAGAGCACTTCTACTAAAACCATATGCATGCAATTTTGCTAATAGTAGTTCGTCCATCTGAGGTATGTGTATGCACTAGTTCTTCTTCAGGTTTTCAGTTTTCTATTCTTCTTTTTGCTAATCTTAGAGTCTGTAACCGACGAATGACTGCATTGAGCTTAAAATGCCACAATTCTGCTATCTTTAGTGATCGCAAAGCTATACCGAAAACACTTATGGTCCAAAGCATGGAGAATCTTCTCCAATTGAAATTTTGACGAAATTCGATTTATCCGATCGTGCAATGATGTTTTCCAGAGAGTGGTCAAAACGGCCGAAAATGGCCTAAGTTTTGCTGCGAAACACGGAAGTAAACACAACGACGGCATCTGATTGGTCAATCATAGGAGAAAATGCGATCTGATCAGAGCGTGAGTCAGAACCCCACGGGAGCTTTAGACAAAAGAAAAGATTTGACGGCTATGCTGCACTGGTGCGGATATCAAAGTTTATGGGTACAGACGAAATAGTAGGGGAGACTGGGGACAATTGTAACACGGGCCAATTGTAACACTGACTCTCACGCCTTGCAGAAAAGTACAAAAAATCTGATTTTTGCACAGAACATGCCCATTCTAACCCCTTACATACCACTTGAGGTACAGGAATGTTCAGCCAAGTTTGCAACATTTTCGGGGGAAAAATGTTTTTGAGTACCAAAGTAAATTCTGTAAATTTGTGTCTGAAAGATTTAGTTCTTGAGTACAAAATTTCATTTTCACATCACAGGCATGGCATCTAGTTAGGAAATTTAAAAATAGCCTTAAATAGCGGATGCATCATATTAAACCGATAAACGCAACAAAAACACCGACATCAGTAGAAAGTAGACTATTAGCTCCTGTAAAAGAAACAATAACCAAAATAAGCCTGTAACAAGAGAAAAACTGTTAAATCCTGTAAGACAAAACCGAATCAACTTTAAAACCTGTAAGGAAAGAAATAAGTTAATAACTTACCAGTAACTGCTGAAAAGATAAACGTGAAGTCACCAAATACTAGTTTCGTCGCACTCTCATCAGTTTGGTTCGTGCGAAAAACAAATTACCAATAAAAACAAGCCACTTTTTTGTTTGCTAGTGCGTACTATTCGGTTCCCTTAGGAGTTAGTCAAGTTGAAACCACAGCGAGAAGAGTTAGAGGGGGAGTTGTTATTTTGTTGACGAGAGGAAAAGACGCAAGAGTGCTCCGAGAGAGAACGCGTCATGGGCCGCACGAAAATCCACTACAACATGCTACTGTACGCAAAGGAGAATGATGACTTGAGGTCGCTTGCGAGTGGCCGAGCGGCTTATACAGTTTCCGTTAGGGGACTGAAGTTATGTTCGGTCATGTGAGGTCCCAAGCTGGATGGGTAGCCTTCCAGATGCCTGACCAAGTAACTCACCGGGCCATCCTTCGGAAGGTACGTTAAACTAGGGGTCAAATGCCTGGATGCGTCAGGCATAGTACTCCTAAACTAGCTGTTAACGAAGTTAAGTGAGTGCAGCTCAGAAGAATAGTCTGCCAACGTTAGAGGGGGCGGTTAAAGGGAAGATTCGAGTTAAAGTGAAAATTCCAAAAATTAGGTAACTATCAGTAAGGAATCTCAAGTAATCTCATGGCACTATTTTCTGCCATGTATCACATTCTTATCGTTAAAATCCGATGTATATTAAAGTGCCCTTCTTATGAAAAAGTGCCTTTGAAGTGCGTGCCCCTTCAAATTGAAGATGCTGCCTACGCCCCTGAATATCTCTTTTCAATATCCAAAACTATAGACTTCTTTGCTTGATTCAAATCACAATCACAAATCCTCCAATCACAATATTCGTGAAAAAAGTAGCAAAATTGCAGTATTTTGCAAATTTCTTTCTACATACTACTACTCATGTTTGAAAGGAAATTGTGCAAATTGCGCAAATTCTTTGAATGGAACTTGTGGAAATCGTTTCAATGGAAACCAGATATGATTTTGGCATTGTTTGATTTTGAAGCAATTAGAACCAGCTGATTGAATTTGAATGTAGCCATAATTGTTTTGGTTGCCAAAGTAACTCTGCAGGTAGAAATACCTTTCGAATGACGCATTGCAGTTCTTGTGTTTTATCAAATCACAAACAGCTCCTCCGTGTAAATCAGCAATGTTGCTGCGCAGGTTTAGTAGTGCCACATAACCAGATAATCCACGATGGGCTATTCGTGCTATCTAAATGGCCACTTTGAATGAATGAGTGAATGAGTGGATTAATTTTAGTAATGTGAACAAGGATTTCTGATCAATTTCCACTTTTACATCATTTTAAAACAACAGCTTCTAGCATTATGATATAATTGACATACTCACCTACACATTTTACACATTTTGCAAGCATGGCACTGCCAAATAAGACGTTTTAATGGTTCAATGTTCTGTTCTTTTGAAAGGCAAGTTGAGTGCATGTGCTGCTGACATGAAATGCAAAGCACCATAGAAGATATATCTCCCGATGCTTTGCAGGATTTGCAAGAAGCTAGGAATTGAAAAAGAGTAGATTATTGGCTTCAACTACAAAGACAGGAGAAAACAATTTCTACCTAATCTCTTTTTGTGGTGCCGCAAACAAGTAGTCAATTCGCTTTGCAATGAAGGTTTTGAGCGAATAAATTGATTTGATGCCCTGCAATGCAGCAAAAAACATGCAGGATAATACCGGGCGAGTGAATAAAAACAATTCCCGTTTGAAAGGCTTCAGCTCCCTGGATATCAAGGCAATGACATTAGCAAATATATCATTTAACAATTGACATGTTTAATCATTTCTAAAATGTTTTCTGGCTGAAATCAGCCACTCCGTTCAGATCGTAAGAAACCTTAAAAGACGCTCTAAAATCGCGAACAAGATTCTCTAATCTTTTTACCTCACAGCAATGACTTGAACACGTCTTGGAACGTGATATCCTCTTGGGAGGCTGAACACGCCTTCCCCTGAGTATGAATAACTTATTTTGGGGGATTTAATTCTCCCAAGAGGACAAGATACATGGATACATTAAGTGTCATTATAGTTGGGAAGAAAAAAAAGGAAATATTGCTCATAGTTTTCATTCGTCTTGGCAGGATTTTGAAAAGGGCTTTCTGCAGAAAATCTTCCATATCAATGGAAAGGAGTGACCAATTGAAGCCGGTAGATTACTGAATCTAATTGAACATATTGCCTATGAAACAAGACAGCTTTCAATATCATTGCTTTGATATTCAGGGAGCAGCATTTTTTCAAACGGGCATTGTTTTTATTGACTCGCCTGGTATTCTTAAAGTTCTTAAGCGATTGCAGAAACTGATAAAATTGACGGAGTTCAATGATTATTCGTGTAATCCATCAAGACAAGTTTACCTTTTAGGTCGCTTTTCAAACAACTTAATATTGCCATAAAAGATTAAATAATGCTGCTAAGTCAATTAGAGTCTCATCGATGGATTCAGTTAAATCGATTGCAATTTTTCCTGTAAGAACCTCTCTATAGAAATTTAACTCTCATATCACTAAGAAAATGAATAAAGTTAAGTCCTGGGGCAAAGCTATCTAAGAAAATGTTCCTTTAGTCAACGAAATCCAAGGCAACTTTCACTGATTTTCGTTGCTTTTAGATCGTATAATTCTTAAGATACTTGAGTAAAGCCTAGGCAATGGCATGGCTTCATACCGGGTGCACCAAAATAAACTATGCACTTTTGACAGGCCCCGATAAATCGTACACTGGACCAATTTTGTAGATTTATGAGCTAATCTTTAGCTAAGATCCTTAATTAGATGCAAGTATTCTTTGTACAGTCTTCTATTTATGGAGCTACAAGCGAGTTTCCTAAAATTCTCGATGTTAAAAACACTGAAAACGGTAAAAAAACGTCCATCAAATTTTCTAAGGACTGAACATGAATTTACAAAGAGAGAACATTTTTGTGATAATTTTGGGATCTAGAAATTAATCAGTTTGATCCAATGCACGAGTGTTAGTTCTAAGTTGGAAGGAATGTAAAAGTACTTCTAATGATACAAAGAAATGGATTTCCTTTTGAAATTTCATTGAATCTATGCTTTGGTGCAGGTTATAGTCCTGTGTCGATGGGTTAAAAAGACATACAGGGAAGCGTCACGAGGCCAACAAGCATGGGGTCTTGTTGAATTTTGATTTTGTGACGGCTTGGGGCGGCATTTTATTGCAACTACTACAGAATTTCGCAACAGGCCAACCTTTGAAATAATGCCCGTGCAAACTTTTACGCTGATAGATTTTTAAAAATCACCACAAAAACGTTTTCTCTTTGTCCATTCATGTTGAGTCTTTAGAAAATTTGATCGACGTTTTTTGATCGTTTTCGGTGTTTTCGAAAACGAAAATTTTTAAGAAACTCGCTTCTTCCTCTCAAAACTGAGAAAAAGCGATTTTCAAAACATAAATCTTGAAAATTGGTCCAGTGTACGATTTATCGTGGCCTGCCAAAAGTGCATAGTTTATTTTGGCGCACCCGGTAGAACTTTTTTTTTTATATGCTCATAATATTTACAATATATCTAAACTACAAATACAACCTACATACACACAATCACATACGATTACACAACGATGCCACAGGGAGCATGGAATTTCACAACAACCCTGCGGCCATTTAAAATTAACTCAAAGTTTGTCCCAAAATAGACGCCAGGCCAGACATTCGGAAAATTTCGATGAATATCGAGATATGCATGAGTAATAGTGATTGTCGGAGGAGAAAGCCTTACCTGTTACTATTTTGGAACAGACTTTGACAACAAATATAAAAGAAACAAATAACAAGACTATAAAAGAAAAATCACGTAGTGAAAAAAAAGGGAAACTGTTTGCGAGAGGAAACAATAGCAGCGATTTATCGGTAGAACTTCGTTGTCAAATGTTCAAGGCAGCAGAGGATATAAGCAAAATAAGAATTTGTAGAAACGCCTAAGAAACTGTTCAGACACTTGGGGTTCTCGAGAAATAATGATTTCAAGAACATCGCAGCTTTGAGTCAAATTTGATTTCTTATAAGAAATATGTATAGTTTCCAAATATTCAAAAAGTTGTTAGACAATCCACACCCCGTCTTAGTGCCAAGGCAGCTGGTGATTCCCCGTTGTCAAACAGGAAGCAATTGTGTTCACGGACAAGATGTAAATCTTCTTGGTACAAAACGCCCTACAAGTTAGACCTAGACTGCAAATTGTACAAATTCGAAGGAGAACATTGAGAAGTTATTTGCAACCATATACGGTTCCCCGCCAAAATTATGCTGCCCTTTGTCCAAATGTGTAGCTACCCGGTAAAACTTTGGTTACTTTTTCGATGACCAGGACTTCGGCAAACACTTCACCTCTCACCGAGGCACTTAGATCCCAGTAGAGAATTTGCCCTTGAAGTTTGCCCTACTGGGTTTGGGAAAACTTTTGTGGCGTTGTTTGTCTTGAACAACTGGTTGAAAGAATTTCCTTTGTCTGCAATCGCTAATCTCTTTGAATTAAGGTGTCTATTAAAGCAATTGATGTTATTGTGTTACAAAATCTCTCCTTGTACTGAGGCGCTAACATTAACATTAATAGGGCTTGCAGTACTTCCACTAGTCAGGCTTTGATAGGCACAACAAACATGTCAGAAAATTGAAGCACAAGAGAAAAATGTTGCGTTGGGAGTATCCGACCCAAATTGCTTGTCCAAAAGTTTTAAGTGTTTAGGGTAAGTGTTAATTGGGTGCCAAAGATTATTCTTAAACCATAACAGGAATGGAGCGAACAAATTCTCGACGCACCTAATTCACGCGCATGCTCAAGATGCTTCTTGCAGTAAAGAACCATTGATTCGGCAACCTGAAAAAGAATATGACATGAGTAATACAGCACTGATGAGCCCTGAATTGGGCGAAACCGGTTTGTAGCATGACTTATAAGGTGCTTTGATGATTTATCTCTTCAATGCTTAATCTTGCTCACTGTGGGAGGAAACAGTCTCTCTAATAGCACTTGCATGGCGGTGCGGCTCTGCGGGTAGGGCTAACTTCAAGGTAGTAAAAAACTGTTATTCGTCTTCCAAATACGCAGCGTTAACCTTTATAATACAGCATGCTCCCTATTTAGGAGGTGACATGGGGCATTAGAGGTTTCAAAATGAATTTCATTGTTCGAAATCCTCCAATTTCTCGACAATTCCATTGAATTCATTTCTTTACGAGGTGATCCAGAAAATACCTGTTGAGTCAATAAAAAGAATCCCGGATTGAAAGGTCACGGCTCCCTGGATATCAAGACGATGATATCGGCAAATATATAGTTTAATGGTACACACGTTCAAATCCATTTTAAAATTTACCTGACTGAAATCGGCCACTCCCTTCTGAAAAATTATGAGGGATTCTCTCGAGAAAGCCTCTTCAAGAAACAATCAAAACGTTCCCAAAATCACGAACAAATTTCCCTGACACTTCTGCCTTACACGGGTCTTACAGTAATGACTCCTGCACGCTTTAGCAAGTGCTATCCTCCTGGGAGGATGAACTGGTCTTCCACCTAGTATGAATAGCCTATTCAGGGGGATTCCATTTTCCCAAGAGGACAAAACACATGAATGCATGTAAGTGTCATCATTTTTAGGAAGGAAAACCGAGGGAAATTTGCTTATTGTTTTAACTTGTTTTGCAGGTTTTGGAAGGGGATTTCTGCAGAAAATCTCTCATATCCACGGGAATGAATGGCCGATTAAAGCCGGGAAAATTCCTGAACCTAATCGAACATATTGGCGATTAGACAAGACAATTTTCAATGTTATTGCCTTGATATTCAGGGAGCTCTCTTTTTGACTCACCCGTTAGTTATCCTGTTTTTATCCTATCCCGGTAGTTATCCCGGTAGTTATCCTATCCCGGTGGTTATCCCGGTAGTTATCCTGTTACCATGGGAAGTTTCTTGTTATTTTGCAACCAATATTGCGATCAAGGCGCCCGGAAATCAAACTTGAATATCTCGCTATCACAAAATCATTTTTAAGATTCAAATCAATTCAAAGTATCATTTCAAGGAGTCTACTTTTAGCCTGAAGACCACCTCCTGTAAAAAATCACTTGGGAGTTACAGCTTTGTGATAACTGTTATGGACTGGAAGCAGTGAAAGGATTTTCTCGATTGGGTGCCACAGTTTTGGTGCCCAGTTAATAGGCGAACCATCGCGTGATCAACTAGAGAACAACAGCATAGGAATCATTTGTCGCACACAGCCGAATGCTCGTGGCCCATGTCCGAAACCGCCAAAGCCTCATTTTCACGGACCAATCAGACGGCAAAAAGGCGAAGAAGACAAAAGAAACCCGTGAAGATTTTTCTAAATTTTACCTACCTTCATAAAACGCAACCAGGACAAGAAAAAATATGCTCTCCAGATGAATGGGTATACAAGTTTGGATGCCGGTCAAATGATCTCCAGGTTTGGCGGAGTTATTGTCTCTCTAATAGACAAAAGCGGCGAAGGCTTGTCGAGGCCTGCTTACGCCACTTCAAGTGAGGTGATAAAACCTCTTGATAAAACCTCTTTTGAATTTCATTAAGTTATTTCGCAACAAGCAAACTTTTGCCATGAATGCAGAAAGTAGTACAATAGAGAAACTTCCCAAGAGCATTGCCACAGGACTTGAAATGCGCAAACAGGTTGCCATTATTAAAATCGGCAGGGGGGCAGAAATGTTTCGCGTACCGAGGCGCCAAGCTTTGGAACAGTCTCGGCCCTGAGATCAGAGATACTTTAACCCTGAGAGCGTTTAAAAAGAAGGTGCAACCATGAATTTCTCCACCAATTCTTTTCTGTTTTCTTTCATCTATTTATGACAGATTGTAATTAGTTTAGGTTTAGGTTTAGGTTTTATGGGTTTTATAGCAAATTTCGTTTTTATTGTAAATTAGTAGTTATTTGTAAGTTTTTAGCATGACCCCCTGTAAATCAATTATTATTATTGAGGGGCTACCATGGGTAAAAAAGATAAAATGAAATGAATGAACAAGCCTTTGTAAACTTTTTCAATTCACATAGAAAACCGTAGGCGCATTGAATCTTGAACAAAAGAAATTTAGCGGAAAGACAACAGCAAGAACAAGTGAAAACGCAGATTTTGGCCTATTCGGGTCGTTCTTACGACAATCTTATTACCATTGTCTCTCGGCCAGAATTTCTATTGTTTAAGGTTCAATGCCTTATCGGTTTGCTGGTGGCCATAACTCCGCCAATCCTGGAGATATTTTAACCGGCATCCAAACTTGTATAACCAAACATCTGGAGAGTAGATTTCTTTGAAAAAATTCGGGAAATCTCAAGCAGTTTTTTGTCCTGGTTGCGTTTTATGAAGGTAGGTAAAATTTCGAAAAATCTTCACAGGTTTTTTCGTCTTCTTCGCTTATTCGCCGTCTGATTGGTCCCTTGAAATACGACAAATGATTCCTATGCTGACAACAACACACGTAACACATTATGGATAATTGAGAGATAAGTTGACAAGAGATGATTGCATACAATCCTTGCAGTATATCTCTTATTGCTTCCATCAAGATATCAGGAAAGATAATCATATCACACATATCTTCCAATAAACTGGTGTGGCTTCGTTGACTGCAATATTTTCATTTGATGTGATCATGTGGATGATTCAAAATAAACGGCAGCAGCTGATTATTGTCAAACTTACTCCGAATATTTTACTAAGAATTAATGCTCGGTTAAGCAGATGCCCCTCTCTAACTGATACAATATCTTGCTAATTTCATATTCATCTTGCCAAATGTTTCATTTGACAGACCTGTAAAATGCTGGGAGACTCAGAATAGAATGAGCGAAGTGAGCAAAAAATTGTGACACAGGGAATTTTTTAGGCCACGCCCTTCAGATAACTGGGAAACACCCTTTTATATTTATTTAGGAAGACATTAATCAGAAAGTAAGCGAATCCAAATTCTTTGGGAGCATTAATTCCTCCAGTAGCCACTGACATAGTTTCATGAGTTAATCCAAATGTCTTACAGCCAGCTTTTATGGTGATCTTACTCAGCTCATCGATCGTATTTTAGTAAAGAGCAGCAATTCATTTCACATATGAATAGCGTAAGCAACTCATAGACACAACTTTACTGCGCCACACCAATTCCCAATCTTAGTATGAAATATCCACTTCAGCTGAAAAAGGTTTTGGGCTGCGATTAGTTCAATTTATAAATGTGTTTTGTGATCTGATTAAGCGACATTATCCGGCAAAAATACATCGACAGACATTTAGCTGCATGATGGAATGATCCACTGCGTCAAATGCCATGCGGAAGCAAAGGGTATATGGAAGTAAATCAGTGTTATGCCAACAAAGTTGCCTCTATCCATTTCCATTCTCCAATTCTCAGTTAGAAACACAAGATAAAACTGAAAGAAAAAGCTCTTTTGACAGACCCTTCTGATAGTCCAATTGCTTTATGTCTGGAACAGACAAACGATGGTCATCTATTGCAGAGCACATGACAACTTCCAATCATTTGCTTGGCATGCAGAATATCATACCAAGAGATCTGTGGGTCTGTAGTTCCCTCTCCCGGTCTTCTGGCCATCCTTAAATGTCATCATCAATTCAGCCAGTTAGTATGGAAGAGAATTGTCGATCTTTTATGATCTTGTGAAAATTACCGTGTATACATACTTTCCTTGAAAACACCTTATAACATCAGTATCTTTTTTAAGGCATGAAGAATTATATTTCTTTCACAAGATAGACTTTCGACATGAGTTTATTGTTCTCTGTTGTCCTTTGTAATTTGACATGAATGATATCACTTTGGCAAACCGAGACTTGTAATATTACAGAGAAAATGTTGCCCTTTTTAGGTCTCATTAGAGATCTTGTAGCGTCAATCCTGAATATAAACAAAATTCTATCTTTGCAGCTACCGGGTGCGCCAAAATAAACTATGCACTCTTGGCAAGCCACGATAAATCGTATACTGGACCAATTTTGAAGATTTATGAGCTAACTTTTAGCTAAGATCCTCAATTAGATGCCAGTATCTTTTGTACATTTTTTAGTCTTCTATTTGTGGAGCTATAAACGACTTCCTTAAAATTTTCGATTTCGAAAACACGGAAAACGGTCAAAAAAATGTCGATCAAATTTTCTAAAGACTCAACATGAATGGACAAAGAGAGAACGTTTTCGTGATGATTTGGGGATTTAGAAATTGACCAGTTATAATCCAACGCACGAATGCACGAGAGTTAGTTCTATGTTGGAAGGAATGTAAAAATACTTTTAGTAACACAAAGAAATGCATTTTCCTTTTGAAGTTTCATGGAATTTGTGCTTTGGTGCAGGTTGCGTCCCTGTATCAAGGGGGTTAAACAGGCAAACAGGGACGCGTCATGAGGCCAGCAAGCATGGAGACTTGTTGAATTTTTGATGTTGTGACGGTTTTTGAGGCAGCACTTTATTGCAACTACTACAGAATTTCGCAACAGGCCAATCTCTGAAATAATGCTCGTGCAGAAGTTTACATTAATCAATTTCTAAATCCCTAAATCACACTGAAAACGTTTTCTCTTTGTACATGAATGTTGAGTCTTTAGAAAATCTGATCGACGTTTTTTGATCGTATTCAGTGTTTTTGAAAACCAAAATTTTAAGAAACTCGCTCATAGCTCTAAAAAATGAACATAAAAAAAAAATTGCAAAAATTCTTAGAATCTAATTGAGGCTTTCGGCTAAAGATTAAATAATAAATCTTCAAAATCGGCACAGTGTGCCATTTATTGTCGCCTGCCAAAAAAGCATACAATCTTGGCCAAAATACTTGGGACAAATCATAAAATTGCACTACTTCGGTCTTTGATTACGTGCCCCCCGCTCCCCCTTCTCAAAGTTGCTTGAATCAAACGCCTTTCGACCTTCTCAACATTGAAGTAGGGGGAAGGGAGGATTAGGAGACTCTAAACGTATGTTTTCTCCTCGATATTTTAGGAAACATCATGAAGACACTGAAATTTGCCTGCGTCCCAGCTTCTTTTGGCCAGGATTGTCTGAAAATGATTGTTAACAAATAATACCTCATAGCTTGAGAACCCATAGAGATTTCTGTGTGAAATTTTAACACCGTCATCCCCAACACAAGAAGTGAGTTCTCAGCTATCTATGCCGAAATAGGCGTTGCTCGTCAAATTCGCTGAGCACCTTCTTAAAAATGGGCGTGGCAAAATTGCTGCAATTTTCACTCACATAAAGATTCCCTTATAAAAAGTGGCATACATTAGGATTCTGAGCTTTCTTCCGCTATCGTAAGATTGTGTACTCCGCTGCTCTTTGAACATGACTTATCATTGCAAGAAAGCTTTTGGGCTCATTGTTTGAGGTCCGGTTTCTTGTGAATTCTTCGGTTCTCACAACGGCGCTCCACAGAAAAATGCCCCATAATTTTGGGATAAGTCACGCTTTTTTGGCAAATTCGTCTGATTCCACATTTTAACATCAAAGTCTTCCTATTCATGCAAAAAAACCAAGTAAAAATTGCCCGGAAGGTGGAAATGTCACGGCGCTCCAAAATTAAAAAACTTAAAATAGACAGTTCCGGATAAGTTTCTTTTGAACTCTATTGAGAACCGTCAGAAATCATATTTCACGAAAATATCGATGCAAATACTGCTATAGGCTAATAAAGCTCATTGTTCTCATTAAAATGAGACAAAATTTGTTAGAATAGGGCAAACGTTGCCGACGTTATTAATGTTTAAAGTAGGGAGCGGCGTTGACAAATTTGATCCCTTTCTCAATTTTCCAGACATTGCAAATCCGCCTTGCTGCTATGCAACAGGTATATTCTTCTTCAACAAAAAGTTGTGGATTACAACTCATCGGGCACAATAGACCATTCAATGCCGTCCAGGGTGAATGCAAGTTTGGTGGAGCGAATTTAATCTCATTGAAAATGAATGAATAGTTAGAGAATTGGCTAACGGTACATTTGAAAATAAGACAATTGTACTGCGGAGGCGCAGAATTTGCACTGATTCAAAAGGAACTTTGTTTTCAGTTCTCTTTGATAACTGTGATGTTTTCAGGCCAAAATCATTGGCAGGTTTCGTGCACAAGAGGAGTTTCGCTGAACGTCATGGGAAAATTTTGCATAATTTGATGACGTCATAGTTCTGATGGATGAACTAGTAACAATGAAAACATTAACATCTGAAGTACTCTGGAGTTAAGCCCACAGTTAGTGGCTATCCATTCATAGTGAAAGAAATTGTCCGATACAAGTAGATTTGGATTCATAGAAACATATATGATAGGTAGTGAAAGCAATTTTTCAGACAATCTTGGCTAAAATACTTGGGACAAATCATAATATTGCACTACTTCGGTCTTTGATTACGTGCCCCCCGCTCCCCCCTTCTCAAAGTTGCTTGAATCAAACGCCTTTCGACCTTCTCAACATTGAAGTAGGGGGAAGGGGGGATTAGGAGACTCTAAACGTATGTTTTCTCCTCGATATTTTAGGAAACATCATGAAGACACTGAAATTTGCCTGCGTCCCAGCTTCTTTTGGCCAGGATTGTAGTTTATTTTGGCGCACCCGGTATTAATGATAAGTTCTTTTATTAAATGTTTCCTTGCTGTGTTTTTGCAATTCATATTTGTGAGCTGACTGTTGAAACAGGCCAAGGTAGTGGTTTGATTGACGCAATATAAGGCCAGTCTTAGTCCCTGCTAAGAAAGGGTAACCACGGGGAAACAGGGTACTCGGCTAATCAGTCTAAATGCATTTATTCTTGCAGCACTAAAAATGTTAAAGGAATCAAGGACGACTCAAAGTAAAGATAAGAACTTACTTGAAAACAACCATTCATTACTGAACATGGCAAATGAAAACACTTTGAACAGCCAGTTGCTTGACATTTTACACTTGCACCAAATTTTCCACAATGTTGACACAGCTAGAAAACAAAGCAGACATGTAGATTATAATAAGATCGCTTTGAGCAAACGCAGATGAAATCATTCTCTGCCGTGAAATGGGGAAAATGCCTCTATCTCCATTCTATACCTTTGCGCTACATGTATGTCGCACAGATGAAGGTGTTGTGGCGTAGTGGTATGGTGTAATCCTCTCACTTTGCAGCCAGAACAGTCAGGCAGAGAGGGTTCGATACCCGGTAGAGTCCTACCACTTGAGCATCACGACAAGGGGTCGCGGACTCGATTAGGTCTTCTCTATCTCTGTGATCCCAGCGCTTGGCGCTAAAAACCGCAACTTCACATTCACTTTCAGATGCTTAATTTACAATAATGGCTAAACACCACAATTCTAGCAATTAATAATATATATTACTTTGTATTTAGTTTGCTTGAAAGCCACTTGTTGCATCACGCTCCCAGGACATCACGATTTCCTCCAAAGAAAGAGGCATGCGAAGCTCATAGGGAGAACGCTGGCAGCCTTGAGGTTTGAGACTACGGGGCAAACATACCCATTGATAATGATAAACTTGCAGTAATGGCAGTGATCAAACCATGCTGAATTAGGTCAAAGAATTGCATTTAAAAACTGTCATAGATGTAAGTAAAGTAATTAATTCCCTAAAAATGTCGACCATACGTTTTCAAACTTTTTTTTTATATACGAATTCTCCTAAAATTTGCAATCTACTAACAAACATTAACATTACGAGACGATAGCGCAATGAGCATGAAAATACATTGCAACCCTGCAGCTATAACACTTAACCTAAATACTAATACAAACACTAATACAGGACTAATTCCTATGTTAATAATTTAAATACAAAAGAATAAACTAACAAGGATCTACACGAATAAAAGAACCGATCTGCAGTGATCTCTCCACACAACGGACCCTCAAAGAAACCATGAATAAGTCATATGTCGTTAGACAAGGGTTCATTGGGCCGCAAATTTGTATTCAATGGATTATGTCCTTGAAAATGGGTCTTTAAAAACGAAGGTTCATTAGGACTCGCTATATGGAGAGCTCACTGTGCGTTACGTTAAAAAGAAAAGAAAATGGCGTTGGTTCAGTCAAAGCGCTCTGTTGCGTATACATACTTCAATGTAGGCTCAAGGATCATCGTGTTTGACATAAGTGACAACCTTGCATCACCATATAAAAGGATTTTGAGAAGAGCTTCATTAGGGAGGTTTGATAAGCTTTGAGGTTGTAATATGGTGTTAATGGCATCGAGAAGACCCTGTCTTTGCACATCATAGTTATGG
This sequence comes from Aurelia coerulea, assembly GCA_039566865.1. Lineage (NCBI taxonomy): Eukaryota > Metazoa > Cnidaria > Scyphozoa > Semaeostomeae > Ulmaridae > Aurelia > Aurelia coerulea. The sequence continues at coordinate 16,393,227 of CM076944.1, forward strand.
CAGAGCAGCAAAAAGTGTTCCGTATCCTCAACTCCATCGTTTATCGAGCACATTGGATTTACTGTGTCTTTAAAGTTGTGTTTAAATTTGTGAAAATTTAGCTTACTTAGACCCACATGAAGTTGTGTTAGAATTGCCAAGCCTTTCGGGTCATGAATGCTGTAGACTGGACGGGGTAGGGGGCGAATGAGTGAAAAAAGCTTCATTCCGAAAGACAGTTCAGGGAAAAGCTTGCACCAAAGCTCACTGTTCTTGCACGTATTTGCCCGATTATAGCTGGTTTACGAAGGCGATAGTTAGATTGTAGAAGGGGTGGAATAGGGTGCCTCGTATAATCCGGTGCTAGGTTATTAACAAATTTGAAAAATAGGACAAGACGCCTGCTCCAACGTCTGAGGTTAAGCGATTCCCATCCAAGTTCGTTATACAGCTTATCTCGAGATGTACCTTTCCATGCACCAGTTACTGCTAGTGCAGCAGAGTATTGAACGGATTCAAGCTTTTCCATCAGATGATTCAATTTTAGACTTTCACTATATTCGCACTTAGTGGCCGGTATGTGATAGATAACGTCCCCATAGTCTAGATGCGGTCTCACATATAATTTATAAAGCTCCTTAAGGGTATGCCGAGGTAGATACTTCGAAAGATATTTAATCATTCCTATTCCTGTCTAGATTTGGATACAGCTGACTTGATATGACCATTGAATGATAACTTCGAATCAAGTACAAGACCTAGATGTTTGTGCTCTTCAACCTTTGAAACTGGGGTATCATTGAATAAGATAGGCGGATGGTCAAGAGGTTTCCTCTTTCTTGAAAATGTTATTTCAACCGCTTGTTTGGTAGGGTCTGGGTTAAAAGATATTTTCCATTTGTTTGCCCATTGTGTAATCAGACTCAGATCATGGTTCATATCACTCGCAGTGGATACAGGGTCAAGGACAACGGTGAAAAGAGATGTATCATCTGCAAAAAGTTTTACGTTACATATTAGGTTATCTGTTAGGTCGTTAATATATACCAAAAAGAAAAGAGGGCCTAATATAGACCCTTGGGGGACACCGGCAGAGATATTTCCCTAGCCAGATGCTTTGCCGTTCAACACTGTACGTTGTTTCCTGTCTGCGAGAAAATTTCGAAACAAAGACAGTAATTGACCAGAGATATCACAGCGACGTAGTTTAAAGATGAGACCTTCGTGGCACACTCTATCGCATGATTTAGATATATCAAGGTATACTGATCTTACGTCAAGTGTAGGATTACAGTTAAAGGCTTTAGATATGGTATGTACTATTGATAGTAGCTGGTTAATTGTCGAATCACCCGGGCGAAATCCTGATTTGGTTAGGGTTGAGTAAATTATTTGAATTCAAATGCTCGTAGATGGTATCGAAAATTAACTTCTCTAAGATTTTTCCAAACAGTGGAAGCAAGGAAATTGGATGGTAATTTCCTTTAAAGTTCTTGCTGTTCTTTTTATGTACAGGTACAACGTTTGCTCTTTTCCAATTTTCAGGGAAGATACCATGGACTAAGCAAGCTTCAAATATTAGCTTTAGAGGCCCAACTAAAGTCCAATCACATCTTTTTATCATGCGACCTGATATTTCGTCCCAGCCATGAGCCTTATTCGGATTCAATGATCGAATTATCTTTAATATTTTCTCATCGGAAATGTGAAAATCTGAGAGTGGTGGTGCTTCTGGCTGAAAGGCAGCTGGTATTTCGCTTGCAGTATCCAAGGTTGTACATTGGATTTGTGCCTTAGCAGAAAATTCCAAGACAGAGATGTCATTTTCTAAGAGAGAGTGAATTATTGGTATTTTAGCTTTATTCAAGATTTTATTGATCAGTGACCAGTTAAGATATTCTTCCAGTATTAGGATTTGCCAGCGTGTGCCCTATGTTCATCAAATATTTCTGCTTAGCATTCTCAATAAGCTCGGATCCTTGAGATATCATCTTCTGTATACCCTCTAATTTATCTTCTGGTTGACCATTTTTCACAAAGTCTCTGTACGCTAGATTCTTCTTGCGTATGAAATTTTTGATAGGCTGGGTATCCAAGGAGACTGCTGAGGCCTAACTGTGATGATTCTATTGGGTATGAAGTTGGAGAAAATATTCAATGAAATTTCATTTAGCTTTATCACTTTCAAGTGTGGGCAACCAATTTCATCGAGAGTTTCGCGCCAATTAAACATATCTATGCTTTTCCTTATTGAATCTATATCAGCTTTGTTGTAAGACCAGACTTTTCGCTTGAATGGCAAGAGGAACAAGTTGTCTATTGTCAGTTTACCCCCAAATGATTTGATGGTGGCATTGTTCATGAAGCGAAGGGCGAACTCCAGATTCGATAAAAAGATTGGACTGATCCGTTGATATCAAATAGATACATGATCTGGACTCACCCATAAAATGAGTTGGTTCAGAAATTAGTTGTTGGAGCCCAAGATCTGCAATGAATGGCTCGAGGGATTTTCCTGCGTCATTTTCTAAATCATTTTCCCACCACAGAGGAGAGCGAGCATTAAAATCACCAGTAATGATAACACAATAAGGATTCTCAGCAGCCATCTTGGATAACATTAGCTCAAAATTTTCCATAAAAATGATCTAACTCTGTTGCACTCAGACTGGGACTTCTATAGATGGTTGCAAAGAAATAATTTTTCCGGTTTAGTTGAATTTCACAAACGATGCATTCAGGAACTGTCACGATGTCAGGTCTATTTGTAGCTGGAAAAGTATCTTTTATATACAACCGGACACCTCCCCGTTTTACATTTAATGGATGATTATCTTTGATGAATGTATAACCATCTAGTATCAGATTACCGTCTTCAACAGTGCTATCAAGATGAGTCTCAACAATTCCTATAAGGTCACAGTTATGGATTGAATTATACGCCTCAATTTGGGAAATTCTGGTAAAATCATGTGCAGTAATGCTATTTAGATTCCATGTACAAAAATTGAAAGTATTAAGTTCGGACCAGGATTTGTTTCGACGTCACCACTTGGAAATATGGTCCTGTGCGTGATCCATTGCATATGCAACATGTAGCACAAAACAAACAATGCATAAGGGTATCCGGAAACATGAGGTAAGCGTTTGACTGTGAAGCATCTAAGTGCTCTAGGTATGATGAAGTGAAGCCTTTTGGTCAACTCGAGCACTGTATAAAGTAATATTTTTGGCATATGCATATAAGCTAGCAAACACCTGCAAGCAAATGGAAGAGGGGTAAAACGTGTACTCTGCACATACCTGGATGATAATGGAGAAGGGTAATAGTAGAACTGATACCATCACGAAAAAGCAGCAAAATAGGTAAAACCTTAGGACCGTTAACATTATCAAAAGGAACGAAAATTGGCGCATTTGTTTGGTTGTGAAGGGTGAAGGAGGACAAGTGGAACGTACCGATTGCTGCCCGCCATTGACTTATATCAACCTGCATCATCAAATATCGATCTTCTCTTACATGCTTTACATAAATAAGTACAAAAGTATTTTCGAATGCTGGAAATACGATTCATGAACCTAGCCGGGGAAACGTTTGGCACAGAACAAATACGAAAATAAACAGCGAGTGATATAAATAAACATGAAAATATGAAGTTATCACACTCCCATGCACAACATGGATTTTGCATGGTTCACCTTGTTTGTGCGTGATACGGGTTTTGTCTTATTGTCAGAGTAGTGTGTTCTATTTTATCGCATTTCTGAACTATAAATTTCTTTATTTCATGAGGCTATTTTGAATACTCAGGGGAGAAAAGAACATTGTTTTTGTGGCACGAGAAAAAAGATGGAAACAAAGGAATTTGAGTTTACGAGTAATTTTTGAGGTGTGAAAAATTTCGAAGAAAAAACTTGCACGGGAAAAACTGTTCAACTTAATGCCCAGCAGTGTTATTTCGTCTTGTTTTTAATATCGAAAAGAAACTTCATAGTGATAGTTTAGCTCTCAGGGCGTACCTCCACTCAGCAGTCTGACGCGCGTAATCATCCGGGAACGATTAGTGTTTACATTGGGCATGGTTGTACAAAAAAACAGCCACGCGATCTCTTAGCTAAGCATAACCAATGAAACACTTACAGTTACATGGTCAAAAAATTCCAAAGAAAGTAGCTTACCAAAGACTTCGTCGCTTAAAATATAAATAGCGTTTCCGGCAACGATAGAAAAATAACAACGAACCTGACTCAAATTCTCCTCAATGTTTTCAGCATAACTATTTTCAGTGCTTTTTGAATGACTTCTACTCCACAATAAACAAGAATCATGGGCCCAAAAGATCCCATACCGATCTACCAAATCGGATAATGTACATTTTTCATCATGACCAATCCCAAAATCAGAACTGTTACTATCTTGTCCGGCAGTTTCCTTTTGAATCGTTGATATCTCTGGGGAGGAGGTATTCTGCGTTTTGCTATTGAGATAAGGCCTAAAAATTGCACCGTTCGATTCTTCGCTATCTTCCCTTCTGCCTGTATCTATTGTTATTGGTCCATATCGATTAAGTTCAGCAGGAAATAATTCATTGTCTTGCCCAAGGTTACAAAACACACATCTTTTCCCAATACTTTTGTCGAAAAAAGAACCATTGGTGCTTCCAACTGACTCACTCCTGAAAAGATTAATTGATGACAAATGTTACACGTGATGAATAAATCAATTTACGTCCAGTTCAGTCTGATCTGTAAAATTTCATGTAATCTATCACTTTCAGTATAAAAGTGATATATATTTTTGACAACAAAAATATAAAGAATTTCAAAACGATTCTCAAGAAATCGTCCACATTGCACCCCCTCACGCTATCCCACCCCTCTACTGACAATGTTGAGACCTCCATGAGACCTAGTATTGGAAACCAAAATCATTTAAAGAAAAGGTACATGTCTTGAAAATATTAATTGATGTGAAACTTGATACATCTATACGAGTATACATCTGGAAGAAAAATCATGTCATATGCGTAAGACAAGTAACTTTGAGGATCATGTTTTCTCGTCGATAAAGGTTTCTCAAGTATACCACGAGCGTCTCTTTTCGCAATCACATTAAGGAGAAGGACAATAATTTTACCTTGGAGGAGAGCATTCACCGATGCTTGATTTATCGGCAATTTCCATTGGCTCTCCTGTCTCAGGGCTTTCAGTCTGAGTAACGTAAAAGAGTTCTTTATTACTTTTCAAGAAAAGAAAACTACCGGGTGTCTCAGAAAAAGTATCCGCTTTTGATGGGAGGAAGAAAAAAACACGATAAGATATTGGAACTTCATGATTTTCACAATTAAATTTGTTAATCTTCAACTTAAATGCACGTACCTTGCATTTAAAAATTGTCCACCAAACACCGCAAATACAAGCTCACAACGTCAAACTTTGGAGGGGACCTGAAACCAGACGTTTTGAGAAAGGGCCTAAACCATCATGATTTGATATCATGGGCATTATCCAAGGGGCCTTTGAACTTTAGATTTTCAGTTTTGCTATTGAAAAGAATCATAAACACATGGCCATGACCCTAAATAAACAAATTGAATAAAAATATGTTGAAAATGATAAACTCTTGCCACTTCTCCAGAATAAAAGAAAGAGATTAAAAGAAAAAAAGAAATTGTAGAGGGTTTTTGGTTTTTCTTTTATTTTTCTTTTGATAAATTTCGGAACATTTCTATTTGTATTAATTTATATTATATTTATAAGATTAACTGTAAATAAGGTTTTGAATTTGTTTGTAGTATTTTGCACGGCCCCCTGTAAAGCAGTCTCTACAGGCTGACGGGGCTACCGTGGTTAATATAAAGATTAAAAATGAAAAAATGAAATGAAATAAGCGTGGTGTCCCCTTCTCCTATTCTTTGATTCGAGTAACGTTAGCAATGGAATGCAATGCATGGACCCATTCTCCAAGAGAAATTAATTTCAAGAACAATTGAAGCATCTCAAAGTATAACTTTTTGCAAAGTTAAATCTAAAAAGCGTAGTTGAAAATCCTTTGGAAAATACACGTGATGTCAAATCATCATGGCTAGGCCCTTTTTCATAACCTCTGGTTTCAGGTGCATTCTAACTTTTGAATTTGTGAATTCGTATTTCCGCTGTTTGGTAGACGATCATCAAATGCAAGGTATCTGCATCCAAGTTAAAGATTGATAAATGTAGCTATGTAATGAGAACGTCCTGATATCTTCTCGTCTCGTTCCTTTGTGTGGTCGAAAGGGGGTCCTTTTTTGGCACAATGGGTACTTCACACGGATATGCCATTGGATATATTGAAGAAGCAAAGAGAGGACCAAGTGAAATATTGAGCTGAAGTGTTTAAAATTTGATGTGGTTGTGGTCACAGACAATTTTGAAACATTAAATAAGTAAGATAACGCCAGCTGCAAGACCAAACTGGACATGAAGTGGTGGACATGAAGTGGTGCAGAACCCTTTCCACAGAGATTTGTCGCACTGCATGCAACCACATTCACTCTTGCTTCTATCAACTCATTTCTGAAATTTTGTAACTGATATAAAATTGTTTGCCAAGCCTTCGCGTAGCATGGAACTGCAAAATCGAGTTGAATGACAGATGGGACAGCCAGTTTGCATACCGGGTGTCCCAAAAAAAGGTAACAGATTTGATTGGGGCTAGCGATAAGAATTTAAGTTGAATCGAACCCTGATAAGTTTTGAAGTACTCTTAGATAGTTAACTTGAAGATTGATACCTTATTTGTTGATATTGGTGCATCATGAGTTGGAATATTAATCTTGAAAGTCCAAATTTGCCTCCTACTCCAAACCAGAGCTTTTGGGGTTTGGCCTAAGCTGTGAACTCGCTGTGCTGTGGAATCTCCCCAATCATAGCCAAGTACAAACAAGAAACCTCGTGCTTAGGAACACATTTTAGTGAAAATCTGACTCTGAACTTTACAATCCGATTCAAGAATTTAGCCCCGAAGAGACCCCTTTCTTGATTCTACAAAGACTTTAAATTACACCTGCCTGAGAAAAGTTATTCATCAGCGAAGTAAGTCCCGTAGGCTTTAACACACAGACTATCATGCAATCTTCATTGCTTGAATGAAATGTTTTTTGCATCATCTCTCACGAAATTATTACGAAACAAGCAATCGTATCAAGGGAACATAAAAAATGCTCATTCGTGCTTGGCTTGGTATACTTTTGTAAATGCATTTTGACTGGAGAAAAATATTCCTTGGTGACTATATTCATTAATCTATTTGTTAGTATTCAGTCTTTTACGTTCTTTTCAAACGGGCACCCAAAGGATTGATCCTTGTCCAAGAAGTCGGACTGAGGAGATTCTCCTAACCAGCGCGTTAGCAGTTTAGGCCAAAACCCAAAAGCTCTGGTTTGTAGATGAACGTAAATTTTGGCTTTCGAGATTAATATTTCAACTCTCGATGCGCCAATATCAACAAACGAGGTATTAATCTTCAAGTTAACCATTGACGAGTACTTCAAAACTTATTTGGGATCGATTCGACTTATACTCTCATCGCTAGTCCCCATCAACTATGTTACCTTTTTTTTGGGACACCCGGTACAATCCGTTGCTCTTTCATCTCCAGCCTTCCCTATCCAAGGTACAAACTAAGATTCTGGAATGCATACCTTAACGTCATCAGCTCGCTTCCTTTTAAAGTCTCTCCTCCCAACTTCAGTTTTACCAGATAAATGTCTCTTCACGCTGAAGATCAGAAGCAAATATCAAATTAAAAAAGATCGAATAGTGGATAAGGCTAAAGCAAACGAGGCTGAGAAGGTATCCCCTAAAGGAAGGTGTGTAATATATGTCTTGTACGTGCAAATATAACCCAGTAACACAAGACTTCTGGTCTAATAAGGCAATTTGTGACAGTAAATGGAAATGTCATACCGAAGAAATTTGGTATCAGATGACATCAGGGTAAAAGCTTTTTCTTCAGTAAAAGAACCGAAACAAATTTCTTATGAAAAAAAAACTTTTAACGCTTCAACACAAGTGTTGGTTTTAGAAGGGCCCTCCCATTAAATACAAATACAGGCCAAGCTAAAATAAGATTACACAAAAATTAAATCTTGAAACTATTACAGAACCATAGTTTAAAACCTATTCACAATAGTCAATAATTTACAATTAAAAGAAAGATATTAATCAACCCTCTATAAAGTTTGTTTGAAACAATTTAGGGAGGATCCTTGCTTTGATTCAGCTGAGGCTATTCCACAACTTTGCGCCTCTGAAAGAAAACCACTTCTGGCCGTTGGATGTTTTTTTTCATTGGCAGCCTCAGGTCGGTCTCAGGTCGATCTCAAGAAAAAGGCGGTGACGCATTTAACACCGGAATTATTCGTAGGAGCTCTTGCATATGTTGATGATATAATGGCGGCAGGAAGCAAGGAAGTAGTAGAAAGCGTAGGTAAAAACCTAAGAAGTATGGAGAAAGAAAAGAAATACACTTTCAATAACGCAAATGGGAAAAGTCATTACATGACAACAGATACTAGAAAAGAACAGGAGGAAAAAGAACCAAACATACAAGTCGAAAAAGGCAATATAACCAGAACAAAAGAATATAAATATCTTGGAAATTGGATAACGGAAAGCGGAACAATAGAGAGACAATTGAAAGAAATAACAACAAAATCAAGAGGCATGATCACAGAAGAGAAACGGACAGGTGATGAATCTAAAACAGGAATAATGAGTACGAGCATCCATTTAAATTTATTTGAAAAAAAGTCATGCCTGGAATGTTATTCAATCTGGAAACATGGACAAATTGGCGGAAAAAGGATTGGGAAGAGTTAGAGAAGAGTCAGATAAAAGCAATTAAAAAGATTTTTAAGCTGCCGAAGACAACACCAATTTGGGGATTAACGAAAAATGCGGTTTATGGCCCATGAAGGAAAGGGTGGCGTATAAAAAGTTCATGACGTTTCAGCAAATATTGAACACGAAAACTGAGCGATTGTGTAAGAAAGTAATAGAGAATCGAAAGAAAATGAAATGTAAAAATTGTTGGTACAGTGAAATAGAGGAGGGTGCAGAAAAATATGAAATAGATCTAGATGGGGTTGCAGGGATGAAAAAATCTGAATGGAAGAAAACAATGAAGGGACAGATAATGGAAAACATTGGAAAACAATCAGCCGGAGAAACAATAAAAAAATTGGAAATGTGGGACATTGGAAGGAATATGGGAAAGGAAAGGGATTTTGTTGTGGAGAAAAAGAAACAATTGAACATATTTTAGAGTGCAGTAAAGTTATGGAAATACTCAAGAGAAAGGTAAAGAAAGAATGGCTAGAAAATGACAACAGTGAAGAGCTAGTACAAATGACAGAGTACATCAGCAAAGGGCTCAAATCTTTCAAATCTTTAAAAAGGTCGGTGTAAAATTCTATTATATTTTTCTTTGAATTGGATTGCTTGAAAGGAACTTATGGTACTTTGCTGTAAATCTGCCGTGGAAATTTTATGATATCTTTATTTTTTTCAAAATGGTGGCAATTTGATAATTTTTGAAAAAATTCATGGAAAATTTTGAAAAAATTTAAATCATCGTAAATCCTAAACTAATAAAGGAAACATTACATAACCTTCAAGAAAACCATAGTTTATGGAGGTCTACAATATGGTGGCAAGCGGAAATCTGTATCTTTTGCAGTTTAGGATTTAGAAATTTGATGACGTCACAGCCTCAAATTTGATAAATGCCGCCATATTGAAACTAATCAAGATATCAATAAATTGCCACGGCAGATTTACAGCAAAAAACCCTAAGTTCCTTCCAAGCTATTTATTTCAAAGAAAACGGCAATAGAATTTTACACCGACCTTTTTAAAGATTTGAGCCCTATGTTGAGTACATCAAAATTTATGTAGAAAATAGGGAAAAGCAATGAAAGAGCAAATATTGTAATAAGAGCCTCACACATTAGCAATGATAGTGCTAGCTGGAAACAGTAAAGTGGGCGATAAAAGAGATTCAAAGATTCAAACTGCCTCGATAAGTGGTCTACTTGGGGAGTCATAGCTGCTGTTTGTTACAATTCGTGCAGCATCGACTTCAGCGGTAAAACTAAAACAGAGAAACATGCAACAAATACAACTAATGTGCCACTCATTGCAGGAAAGTACGTGTAGTCCACGAGGTCCCACAATAAGTGACACTTGCAATTAAAGGTATTGATTCATGGTAAATAGCGATTCTCCGCTGGGGGTCTGTCTGCTTTCATGTGATCAGTCTGTTTTCATGTGATCAGAGATGAACTTCACAAATACGAGGCTACATCGGAGTGGCGCGTGGCCTATGTTTCGCATTTTTTAAACCTAACTCTTTTTGTTAATCCCCACAAAAACTCGTTATTCAATTGAATCCCTTGGCCCTAAGCACATTGCTGTCCTTTTATTGAGATATATATTCCTAGCCTCACTTTATCAGTTGTCTTGTAACGCCAAGATCCTTTTGTTTTCTTTGCTATGTGAAGTTACACCTTGTTGACTTCAAAGGGAAACCTCGATAATAAAGCTTTAAGAATATATTCAGGTGAGAATATCATGTGTGCAGTTTGAATTACAGCCAATCAGATTGGCGTAAGCTATCATCATGACTCAGCAATTTTTGCAAATTGGGTATACGCGGTCTATTTACCATGACTCAATGCCTCGTAAAAAAAGCAAACAATGATTCGTGGTACAAAGTTGGAAAATAGCCTTAAGTAACGGACTCATCATATGAAATATTTTCATTGATTTGAAAAAGGCTTTTGATACTGTTGATCATGCCATACTTATTCAAAAGCTATCTAAGTACGGAATTCAGGGTCTTGAGCTTCAATGGTTCAAATCATATCTCAGCAGTAGGCAGCAATTCACTAAGGTTAATGGAGTGGAATCTGACATCGGAAGCATCAGCTGTGGTGTTCCACAAGGCTCTTGTTTAGGTCCGCTACTCTTCCTAATCTATATAAATGATCTGCCATTCGCCTTGAAAAACTGCAAAGTTACGATGTACGCCGACGATACTAGCATATCATATTCCTCTAAGAGCATTGAGAATCTAACTGAAACGCTCAACAACGAATTGAAATGTTTGAAAGAATGGCTTCAGGGCAATACATTGTCTTTGAATGTAATCAAGACTCAGGCAATGGTAATCGGATCTAGACCAAATCTTAAAAAGATTGGTGAAAACACTGTGGATTCTCCTGCATTTGTTATCGATGATTCCCCTGTAGAACTCGTCGACAGTATTAAGTATCTTGGTGTCCAAGTTGACCAGTACCTCGTGTGGGACGAGCAGATTAAATCTGTTCAAGCCAAAGTCTCCCGCTCGTTAGGTTTTTTAAAATATGCAAAGAAATTTTTGCCAAAAAATGTACTTTGCAAATTATATAGAGGTGTTGTAGAGCCACACTTTCGGTACTGCTGTTCTGTGTGGGGGAACTGTGCTGAGTTCCGACTGGTAAAGCTTCAAAAATTGCAGAATCGTGCCGCTAGAATTATTACAAATAGCAGCTACGATGCTCCTGCCGAAGCTTTGATTACAGAGTTAAAATGGCCAACTGTGAGGGATATGATCAGAAGTGAGACTGCAACAACTGTATATAAATCTGTTAATGGTCTCGCGCCTGATTATCTCTCGCATTTATTTGTTAGAAATTCTGATCGCAATATTATCAACCTTAGAAATGCCGAAACTGACTTGCTAGTGCCATTCATGAAAACTAGTAATGGACAGAAAGCGTTCGCATTTCGTGGAGCAGAAATCTGGAATGATCTCAGCCGCGAGGCCAAGCAAGCTCCCTCTTTATCTTCTTTTAAGAACAAGATAAAGGGTCGGTGGTAAATTTATTGTAAATAGTTGTAGATAAATTATTTATGGTTGTAAATTAGTTTCCTTTTTCCGTTATTAATTTTAGTAGATTTTTTAATTTGTAAAGTTTTTGGCACGGCCCCCTGAAAATCAGTCATACTGACTGACGGGGCTACCGTGCATAAATAAATTTAAAATGAAAATTGAAATGAACCCATAAACGCAACAAAAACACCGAAATCAGTAGAAAAAAGACTGTTAACTCCTGTAAAAGAAACAAAAACCAAAATAAACCTGTGACAAGAGAAAAAAACCGTTAAATCCTGTAAGAGAAAACCGAATTAATCTTAAAACCTGAAAGGAAAGAAATGATAGCTTTTTTGCTAAAACGGCTGATCGGCCGCCCGCCCGATATAGATCCCTTGAACTATAAAGAAAGGATATGTGTGCCCTATATGTTTCTACGGTTGCCAAATAGCAACGTCTGGTTAGATGCACATGGTTGCACAGCACGACCAACTTCCCAATTAATACGTTTCGTAATTAAGAAATCCCACTGCAGGTTGGACGGACAATCGATCAACCATTCCTCAAACAGCCTCTGCTATATAAAACGTTCGGATTTATCAATATGTTGGATGGTTGCTTCTACAGTCGTGGCCAACAATTTAAGACCATATTTTTGTCGACAACGTGTCTTGGCATAACGATATGGAGCCCTACCACTTTGCCTATTTTACTCTCTTGAGTTTCTTTTGAGTTCTTTTGAGTACTTTTGAGTATAGAAGTTTTCAAGACCTTGAAACATCTCAACCCATCTTTCATGCGTGAAATTTTCAAAATAAGATCTTCCAGATATTCATCACGAAATCCGTACGACTTACAACATTATAGACCAAATCAAGTCACTTTTGGTTCAAACAGTCTTCGATCACTAGGACCTCAAATCTGGAATGCATTGCCAAATGAAACTAAATCTGCCGACAACTTAAATTCTTTTAAACGCATGATAAAACAATGGAATGGACCAAATTGTAAATGCAATGCTTGTCAACATTCACCCGAATTTTAGAAAATTATCTGGATTATGAAATAGTAGAAAATATTTGTATATTTGTTACGCCTGTCAATTCAATTATATCTTGTAAACTTTGCCCATATATGTCTTGAATATTTAACTTATTTAACTTATCTATTAATTTCTTCATTTCTTAATTTATATATTTGTATGTTCGATTTGGATTAGTTGTATATATTGTAAATATGTATAGCTAGATAAAGATAATCGAATGAAAATAAGTTGACAAACAAAAACAAATTCTCTCTTGAGTACTTTCCATGTAGATTCCAAAAGTTGATGTTGTTTTTTAAATTTCGGCGCCATTTTGCTATGACGTCACAATAAAATCTATGGAAATTCTCGGAAATTACAATGGTTCTGCCGACAAAGGGCGTGACCCAAAAATATTGTTAAATGGCTGGTCTTAAACTTTTGGCCATAGCTGTGGACTGAAGGCCCTCTAATACCTTTTCCCTGAAGCAATAGTCTTCGTGGAGTTTCGATATTTTGCTGACAAATCATAGAAATGAATCATGCATAGATTGATGTAAAATCCAGCTGAGTAACACCATTTTTGGGCCGCACCTCTTGTCGGCAGAACCACTTTTCATGTTTTCATGCTTTTCATGTTTTCAAGAAAAGCATTGACACAGCGAAATATCCATCAGCCTGGAAGGCGAGAAGGTATCCAACCTTAAGCCAGTCTTCAAGAAGCGTGGGGTTACAAAGAGAGCTAACTTTAGAACAATATCTCTTCTCAGTTTCCCATGGAAGATAGGCACTAAATCCTTACTGGCTGAAAAAATTGACACGTGACACGCCCTAAACCAATCAAATGGAACCGACAACCAACCGGGAAATTTGAAATGTCAGATTTTAGGCCACTTTCTTGGATTTTAGGCCGCTTTTGGACGATTTTACCACCCTTCACCAAAATATAAATCGACAGAAGGAGCATGAAGATTTTCAAAAAATTTCTTCACAGACCTGTTCTAATACACAGTTACTCATCGTCGCTACAAATTATTTCAAAATTTGGAGAAATGCCAAAGTTTTGAATTTGACCTCACTGACCTCACTGTGGCTTGCCATAGTAAAGATCTCAGTAATGGCTGAAACGTATGCACATGGAGAATAACTACTTTGCTTCGAAGGTCTTATTCTGTGTGTTTAAGTATCTCCAAAACTCCTCAAAAGATGACAAATTTAGAGCAGTATCTTGATCTGTTTTCAGTTTTAAATTAACATAGATACATCAAAGAATTAATGCTGAGGGGTAGGATGAACATAAGGAAAAGTGAACTTTGGCCTAACAAAACACCGCACCGTCGTTATAAATTAGAGACGAATTTAACAGGTATGTACTTACTTTTCCATCTCGCAAGAAGAGGACCACAAACTGAAAATGTGAACATACAATTCCAATGAACTTTGAATCAATAACAAACATATGACTTTGCCACGCTCAAGAATGGCAAGAGCTGTAACCTCCAACGTGGCCTGAACAAACGATTTCGTGATTTCCTCTTCGATAACCAAACCCTTGCTCCCAATACTTTATCAAACTCTGCTCTCATCTTTACGAGATCGTAAGAATGGGAATCGGCAATTGCATTAGCCAAAACCTCTTATAAATTCATCAGTCGCGTGCCTTGCTTTTGGTGGAAGAAATGGCTATCGTTTCGTCCTCAGTGTAGCAGGTACATGAAATAGATTTGAAATGTTGGATTCAATGTACGTAAGAATAAAATAACAAACGGAAGAAATGTACATCTTGTTCTAAATATGAAAATTAGATTGGCCACTTCGTCAAAATAACATTTGAAATACTATTTTTAAAGCTCCTTCATATCGATTTCCCGTTTTGTGCGGATATCCATAGAAAAATATCTATCTTTCGACTACTTCCATTTGAGGTAATCCATCAGAAACTCTCCCCTTTACGGCCAAACAACACAGCAGCACTGAGCAAAGCAGGACATTTGTATGGCACTTTGTAGACTCACAAGGACGTAAGAAGCACCTCAAACTTGGGGGGCATGGCACTTCAAGGGCACTTTTTTCATTAAGCCAAAGGGGCACTTCCTGAAAATAAGAAGGGCACTTCTTTGTTTATTGAAAAATCTTGGGGGGGACACATGCTCCCAGTGCCCCCTGGTCCATACGTCTCTGTAGACTCGTGGAAGCATACACACATTTTCTGTAACTTTGACCCACTCCAGCATTCAAGACGTATTTTGTTGATTGATCTGAGAGCCCACATGAGAGCTCAACTTATTGAAACGAGTTTCTTGCCATGCCAATAGCCCCGAAAAATCAAAATTAAGAATATTGGAGTATAGTCTCTGTTTTTCTCATTTTTCAGTTGGGCTTCTTTTGCTAAAAATCCCCTTTGCATGATCTAGGATCTTGGCATGGCATGACTTCATCAAATTTGAGATCTCCTGCCGATGGAATGCTGCCTCTTGTAGAAACTCCTATGGAACTTTTTTGCACTCGGTGTGTACTCAGATAATAAGAACTTTTAAGAAACTTTCGATATTGTCTCAAAGTTTTATTATCTTACAGAAATATGTGTATGCTTCCACGAGTCTACAAAGTGCCATACAAATGCCCTGCTTTGCTCAGTGCTGCTGTGTTGTTTGACCGTAAAGGGGAGAGTTTCTAATGGATTACCTCAAATGCAAGTTGTCGAAAGATAGATATTTTTCTATGGATATCCGCACAAAACGTGAAATCGATATGAAGGAGCTTTAAAAATAGTATTTCAAATGTTATTTTGACGAAGTGGCCAATCTATTTTTCATATTTAGAACAAGATGTACATTTCTTCCGTTTGTTATTTTATTCTTACGTACATTGAATCCAACATTTCAAATCTATTTCATGTACCTGCTACACTGAGGATGAAACGATAGCCATTTCTTGCACCAAAAGCAAGGCACGCGATTGATGAATTTATAAGAGGTTTTGGCTAATGCAATTGCCGATTCCCATTCTTACAATCTCGTAACGATGAGAGCAGAGTTTGATAAAGTA
Organism: Aurelia coerulea; assembly: GCA_039566865.1. Lineage (NCBI taxonomy): Eukaryota > Metazoa > Cnidaria > Scyphozoa > Semaeostomeae > Ulmaridae > Aurelia > Aurelia coerulea. The sequence continues at coordinate 16,409,177 of CM076944.1, forward strand.
TTGGGAGCAAGGGTTTGGTTATCGAAGAGGAAATCACGAAATCGTTTGTTCAGGCCACGTTGGAGGTTACAGCTCTTGCAATTCTTGAGCGTGGCAAAGTCATATGTTTGTTATTGATTCAAAGTTCATTGGAATTGTATGTTCACATTTTCAATTTGTGGTCCTCTTCTTGCGAGATGGAAAAGTAAGTACATACCTGTTAAATTCGTCTCTAATTTATAACGACGGTGCGGTGTTTTGTTAGGCCAAAGTTCACTTTTCCTTATGTTCATCCTACCCCTCAGCATTAATTCTTTGATGTATCTATGTTAATTTAAAATTGAAAACAGATCAAGATACTGCTCTAAATTTGTCATCTTTTGAGGAGTTTTGGAGATACTTAAACACACAGAATAAGACCTTCGAAGCAAAGTATTTATTCTCCATGTGCATACGTTTCAGCCATTACTGAGATCTTTACTATGGCAAGCCACAGTGAGGTCAGTGAGGTCAAATTCAAAACTTTGGCATTTCTCCAATTGAAATAATTTGTAGCGACGATGATTAACTGTGTATTAGAGTATTGCGAACACGTCTGTGAAGAAATTTTTTGAACATCTTCATGCTCCTTCTGTCGATTTATATTTTGGTGAAGGGTGGTAAAATCGTCCAAAAAGCGGCCTAAAATCCAAAAAAGTGGCCTAAAATCTGACATTTCAAATTTCCCGGTTGGTTGTCGGCTCCATTTGATTGGTTTAGCTTTAAGCAAGGACGGTCAACTGAGGGATTACTGCTTCATTTAACTGAACAATGGAAAGATGCTCTAGATAATGGCTTTAAAGTTGGGGTGATTTTTCTCGATTTTCGTAAAGCATTTGACACTGTCAACCACAAAATATTGAATCAAAAATTAAAGGGGGTCGGTATGAATGGAAGGCTCTTACAATGGCTGGAAGACTATTTAACAAACAGAAGTCATTTTACAAAAGTTATGGTGTTCCCCAGAGCTCTCTTCTTGGCCCTAGGTTATACACCATATATGTCAATGATTTCCCAGAATCTGTCACCAAAGGAGGAGGAGGGCCGTACATGTTTGCAGATGACACGACCATTTTCACCATTGGAAAAATTGTTGATAAGGTATCTATTGTTCTCCAAGAAGTAATGGGTGAAGTTTTGACCTTAATCAGCTGACCATTCAGGAGGGAAAGACAGATGTCCTTATCCTGGATTCAAAGAACTTTATAGGTCCTTTATTGCCAATCAAACTGGGCCAATCTGTGATCCAATATAAATCATACTCTGATTGCTTAGGAGTCAGAATCGACAGCAAATTGTCATGGAACGATCACATAAAAAGGGCTCACAAATCCTTTAATGGGAAGATAAAATTAATGAGACATTTACACCTGCCAAAGGAAGTGTTGGAGACAATGTATTTTAGGACAACAATCCCAAATGTTACCTATGGCATTGCAGCATGGGCTTCTTGCTCTGCATCACTGTTTAATCGCTTAGAAAGGATACACATAAGAGCAGCAAGAATAATCCATAAAGTTCCAAAGGATATTGGCAATGAGGGAGTGCTAAATTTTGTTGGTTGGAACACATTGAAGTACATGTATACAAAAAGAATTCTGACTTTAACTCATAGTGCTTACTATAATGATAGTATTGATGAAATCAATAATTTGGTAGATAAAGAAACCATCAAGTATTCGTTTAGAAACTCATTCAAAATTAAACTAAATCGGTCGAGAACTGAAATTGGAAGAAAGACATTCAAACATCGAGCTGCATTAGCTTGGAATACAATTCCGGACAATATTAAGTCACATAGAAACGCATTAGTATTTAAGAAAGAACTAAAATCAGTAGCCGGACGTTTAGAACATATTTATATGAAAAAGAAAGCAGTACCATAATTGTTTTAGGCCAAAACAGTGCTCTTACAGATTTAACTGTAAAAACTTACTCACGAAAAATATTATGCTTCTTGTAACTTTAATTAACAGATAAAATATCTAAGTTTCTGAAAAACATAATTTTTTGAAAAAATTATGAAATTTATAAACTTATATTTATTACCTAAATTCATTAGATATATGACGTCATGAATGACGCAATACAAAAGAAAAACCAAAAAAATTGGTTATTTCCACATTTTCTTATTGATTTATGGTTGCTCTGAAAATTTCATCCATTTATCTCACTTCTATCAAGAATTATTGTAGTTTGGAGTTATAAAGGGTTTGACCGTAAAACAAACAAGATATTAAAACTACTCTCTGAAAAAATTGTTTTATTTCCAAAAATACATGATATATCTTGCAGAAATTTTGACGAAAGATGCGAAAAGGATAGTTAGGAAAAGTCACGAAAATAATTAGCGTAGAAATTATCATAAAAAAGATACCCAGACAAATGTATGCATGTATGTATGTATGTATGTATGTATGTATGTATGTATGTATGTATGTATGTATGTATGTATGTATGTAGGTATGTATGTATGTATGTATGTACTATAATTTCCGAGAATCTTTATAGATTTCAGTGTGGTGTCATAGCAAAATGGCGCTGAAATTAAAAAAACAACATTAACATTTGGAATCTATATGGAAAGTTGATCTAAATGACCTCCAAGAGAGTAAAATAGGCAGAGTGGTAGGGTTCCATATCGTTACGTCAAGAAACATTGTTGACAAAAATGTGGTCTTAGATTTTTGGCCACGACTGTATTATCATTCTATTATCTATCACTGGAAGGGAAGGGCTTCTATGCAAGGGGCGGGGGTTCCTCCATAGCAAAGGTACCTGGGGATGTGCCGCGACGAAGGGTATACTTTTTCGGACTTCTTGTCTAGCCAAGGGTATATTTTTTTGCAATTTTGGCCCAGCAACGGTCTAGCCAAGGGTATCATTTTTGACAATGTTGGTCCAGCGAACGGTCATGATATCATATTTGGTAAAAATTTGATAATATTGGTCCAGAGAATGGTCAAAGTTGGTCTAGCCAAGGGTACCATTTTCGCGAAAATTTTTCTAGCCAAGGGTGACATTTTCGTGAAAAATGGTCTAGCCAACGGTACCATTTTGAATATGCTCGCGACAGACCCCTACCCAAAATGTAGCCAAGAACCCCCCCCCCCCCGGTGCTTCCATAGAACATTAGATGACATAGTTCTCTGGGATCTATATCCATCGATTATGAAATGCTACGATTATAGAGATGTTCTGTGATGCAAAACTTTTGTGATACAATGTCAAAGTTCACCCTTTGTTGTTTGAAGCAGAAAGACAGCGCAGAGAACAATATGGACCGAGGAAAGTATTTGCAATTCACCAACAAATGGTTGCTTCTTATCAAAATTTTGCTGCAGTAAACAAAAGCAAGCGAAGTCAAGTGATGTCTGAGTTATTGGTAAATGACTTTTTTAGCTCAAGAATCCTCCGATTTTGAGATATAATAAAAGTGTATGAAATTGGGTTATTTTTCAGGTCATTATGCATAATTGCTGAAGTTCTGACTTTTATATCTAATCTGTGGCGATTTTTCAACGACGGTCAATGACCGAAAAATGCACGCAGCTCCGGCCCCAAAGGCCTAAATAAGCTATGTGCCTAAACATACAAAAAACTCTGGACGGACATCCCTATAAATGATTTGTCAAAACAATTGCAAATAACTGAAATGATTTAGCATCCATTTCAGATTTTTTAGGGTACGAGGGTACTAGAAAATTCAGCTCAAACGACCAATTCTGTCTCAAGGGGTTAGAAAGCATTTTAATTTCATTTATCATATTTTAACACAAAAACCTTATCAAGTAAAAAGGAACTATAGCTTTACAAATAAATACCTATTTACATACCGAGTGTATCACAAAAAACGGGCCACTTTCAAAATGCCTCTGCGATGGGAATATAAACGCCATGAACTCAAGCAATAAGTTTTTACAATCACTTTGAGTTGTTTTTAAAAGCTGACATCCTCAGAACTGAATTTGGTGCGCCCAACAGCAAAATATTGCCATTAGTAACTCAGATTTCTAGGGCGGGCAATGACAGAGGGGTATTTCGTGGAGAAAAATGGCTGCAGGACAGGTAACGATGATCTGAGCGTAAAGGACAATGACATTTTACTTTATGCCTATCTAATGTGCACAGCAAACCGTTCGAGATTTTTATAAAAGAATCCATTAGTTGGCCATCATTAGTTGTGCATGCTCTGCATCGGCCTCTCATTGCATCAACGGCTCTCATACTTCGTTGTATCGCATTGCATTCTCTCGTTATGGCACCATAAGCTCATCTATGTTGTAAGGCGGACGATTTGTTGGGACAAGTCAGATTTTTGGGATGGAAGCCGAAAGAGAAACATAATTGCAAGCATGAAACTAACCATTCCGTACCGAAGGAGATTATCAATTCCAAAATTGGGAGAATGATGCCTATTTCAAGCCTATTTCTTCAAACATGGTCAAAAATTAGCGTTTTCAGGGGCTAAAATTTGCTATCACAAACGCTCAAATCACTGATTTGAGGTAAGAAATAATTCATTCTAGCCTTTAAAAACACAGTTGTGAAGAATCAAACAAAAACAACCAAAACATTTATTTTCTGGGAATTTTAAAGAATTGAGATGCATCAGAAAATTGGGACCGTCTGTCATCGACCGGTCAACAAATTTGGGTAACTTAGAGTAACAAATTTTTTTGTTGGCAAATATAGGAAAAGGGAATACATCAAAATTTAAGTTAAGGCTTATGGATTACGAAAATCGAAGCCATGAATTTGCAAGGTTCAAGTCGCCACCGCAGCGGCACTTTTGAAGTGGCCCGTTTTTTCTGATACACCCGGTATAAAATCTCGCAAATTTGCTGGTCTTCCTAGGGATCGAGCTTGGGGAAGGATGGTAATTTTTTGTATTTTCTTTTGGTAGGAATTCCATCAGTTTCCTTTTGCATATGGTAATCGTGGAACTCGTTCTGATTTCTAATGGGATTTCGTTCCACGTCTTTGCACCAGAATAGAAAAAAAAACTGTTTTTGGAGAATTATTGGTTCTGCCTTCGGGTGTCCAGATCTAACTGATTTCTTGTTGGATAGTTAGATACTTGAGATCTGGTAACAAGTCTCCCTTTTAAGTTGTCCAGGCAGAGACCTTACACTATTTTGTAGATCATCATGGCTCTGTCAAATTTTATTAAGTTCGAGACTGAAAGCAAATTGCAACTCCACCCATCCTTTAATCTAGAGCCTTCTATTAGCGATCGTGCTCTAGTTTGTAGACGCTGAAGATGATCAAGTTTTGTGTTTGACAAACTGCCCCATAGTTCATCACTGTATCTCAGATGATTCTCAAGCAGTGCCTTGTACACCTGATCCAATTTTGATTGCTGTAGTATGCTCTTTAGTTTCCGCAGGGATGAGAGGGCACTATTAATCTTACCTTTCAGTTTTATATATTGCTCATTCCATGTAAGGTTTTCGTCCACTGTAACTCCGAGGTATTTAACTTTGTTGACCCGTTTGATTAGTCCTCTATTTATGTTAACCTCTAATGGACCGTGAACCACCGAAGAGGTGTCCCCATTACCCCGTATTTAGTCAGCTTTGAGAGGAGAATTCCGTGGTCCACTGTATGGAAAGCCTTTTCAAGATCGAGAAATACGCTTATGCTAATTTTGCGTTTGTCAATGCTAGAAAACCATGTATCTGTTACGTTAAGCAGTGACGTTAAAGTGCTATGCATCTTTAAAACTGCGCGTTGACATTTTAAACATTTCTTACGCACGTTCAAGTAATTTAAAATTTGATCATGCCCTAGTTTTTCTAGCAACCTCGAGAAAACAGATAACAAGGATATAGGCCTGTAATTTCCATTTCATTCTTCGAACCAGACTTGAAAATAAAGGTCACTCTTCCTATTTTCCATATGTCAGGAAAAATACCCATTTCAAATGAAGAGTTGTATATAGCAGCTAGCGGCTTACATAAAAATTCCTGCTGCATCTTTTACTAACTTTACAGAAACTTTATCATATCCCGCAGATTTGGAGCATTTCAACTTTTTGATTTATTTTTCGATAGTGCTTGGATCAACCGAGTGATTTTCGAAACAAGGGGCCGTGGATGGTCCTTCATCAATTAGGTATTTTAGTGGGTCGTGGGTCATCGGATTCTTTAATTTAGATTTTTCCGCAAGTTTTGGCCCTATAGCAGGTAAAGTGGTTATTGAATGCTTCCGCAATTTCCTTTTGCTTTTCAACCAGTTGACCCTCGTACATAACAGATCTGGGAGTCGTGGAACATTGATTTTGCTTAAGACTTTGTTAATCGTTTTCCATATCTCCTTGGGGTTATTCGAATTCTCATCTATCAAGCTGCGATAGTAGCCCTCGACAGCTCTTCGGAGTTCACTGGTCACCCTGTTTCTTAGGCATTTGTACTCAGGCTATATTGAACGGTCTTTTTCAGCTTTTTTCTTAGCACGGTCTCTCTCAAGTATCGAGTTCTTGATATGGGGAGTTATCCAGGGAGAAGATGCATATGCCTCACTATTCCTTTCCGTGTCTTTAACGGTGCATGCACATCTAAGATTGAGTGAAAAGGATCGTAGAAATTACTTGCCATTAGAATAGGGTCATCCCAGGCGATGGATGAAGCCATTTCCCGAGCAACACTCTGCAGGTCGAACAGGAAAGCTTCCCTGTTATAATTTCTAGGAACTAAAATTTCGTCTGTTCCTGGAGAAATGATAAATTATTGTTTTGGATGTACTAATCTCTCCATTATTGGAGGACGTTGTAGCAGCTACCCTTGTAAAATATGTTATCAGCTGCTCAAACTGAAATTCTGAATAAATAAGTTTAAGTCGTAGCCAGTGTTTCGCTGCGTGAAGATATCAAATAAAAGTTGGATATAGATCAATTTTTGTTTAAAAAAAAATTTCAGTCATAAGAGTAGGTTTCTTATATGGATGGGCACTGAATCAGTCTGCTCCAGAGGAAAACCAAAGTCATGTTCGCAATATTTCTGTGCGATGCGCAAAGCCCTTTCATGGATGTTATATATTCTTTGATTGATGGTTCTATCACAGAACATCCAAACAAATGGACAATACCTAAAATGGGATAATATGAAAGCGCACATTAGTTGCTGCAGCTTTTCTGCAAAAGGATATTCTGTTTAGAGTATGAAGTTTTTGGCTGGCTTTCTTACATATAATTTTGACATGTTGTTTGAAAGAAAAGATCGATCAAATTTTATGCCAAGAAGATTCTCCTTTGTAGATTCTCTCAAACAGGCGCCTCCTATTTTGATAGATATTTCATTGTTTATTGCACCGAAAATCATTAAATGGCATTCATCCTCATTTAGCTTCATGAGATTTTTCGAAAACCACTCATTCAACTTAAGGCCATCATTTTCTAAATGCGATGACATTATCGATTTTTGGACCATACGCATAAATCATTGTATCGTCCGCATTGTTGCAGATTTCGGTCTCCTCAACATAAACATAAACATAAACATAAACATAAACATAAACATAAACATAAACATAAACATAAACATAAACATAAACATAAACATAAACAAGCCATCCAGGTGTATATTGAACAAAAGGATGCCTAGGACAGAACATTACGGTACACCTAAGATGGTCTTTGTTGACGTGCTGAATGAACCGTTCACTTTTACCCTTTGTTTTCTGTCCACAAGAAAGCAATAGATGAATTGCAATGCAGATCTACTGAAACCGTCAGCATTCAACTTTCCAATTAATAATTCGTGATTCAGACAATGAAATGCTTTCGAAAGGCCCGTAATGATGGCCCCTGTGACTCCATCACTGTCCAACGACTTTTTACAGGTTTCAACTAAACGTAGACGTGCATGCTGGGTACCATAGCCCTCCCGAAATCCACAGAGAAGTGGAGACAAGAAACATTGGATAAAAGGACAAATTTGTTGGAGAACGTAGCATGCTCTCTAATTTTACAAATACTTGGATGAGCTTCATATTTCTTAATAGCTTTGTCAATGGGATCCAGTATGTCATTTGTTGGCAACAAAAATTAATCATTTTCAGATATCCTTAGGCTGTGTAATACGGCTAATTTTGGCGTAAGGATTTCCCTCGTAAGAATCTCTAGCTTTAGATTTAGGCCCTTTTTGGAAGGATTCACTTAGGCCCTGTTGCGTCATCTTGCGTAATCCTCAGGTGTCGTCTATTACGTGTCATTATCTGCATTGAAATAGACATCTCCACTTGTGTCAGAAAGGCATTAGATGTAATGCGTGGAATCCCCACGCCTCTGTTTCTTTTGCTTAGAACAATAAGGGATTTGCCTTACCTAAGCTATTTTATTGCAAGGTTATTATCATCCGTTACCCTATTTGGAAGTATTGCAAACTCTCGCACAATATTACGTGTCATTATCTGCATTGAAATAGACATCTCCACTTGTGTCAGAAAGGCATTAGATGTAATGGAAGAGTCCGTGGAATCCCCACGCCTCTGTTTCTTTTGCTTAGAACAATAAGGGATTTGCCTTACCTAAGCTATTTTATTGATGGCCAACAACAACAACAACAGAACAGCGAATGGCCTAAGTTATTATCATCCGTTACCCTATTTGGAAGTATTGCAAACTCTCGCACAATATTATAGTCTGTGGTGCAACATTTAGAAAGTTTTAGGATATTCCTTTGCTATAATGATGAACACTTATCTGTATAAGTAGTGCCCTCATCGTTAGATTCGAGGAACAGCAATGGATTGGAAAGGCTACTATCGGACGAATTAGTTCTGGGCGCAAGAGGCTTGTGAAAGCTCTTGTTGCCCAAGTTGTTAGGAGTCATGAGTTTGGCATGCTAAGGTTTCAGAGAAGCCACTAGAATCACTTTAGCCTTGGGACTTTAGCCTTGGGATTTAGAGAAATGTGAGAGTTGAATTTAAAGATCAAGAAACGAGTGTCAAAGAATATGTGTATTTTCTGAAGAGTATTCTGAAAAGTAGCTGCTCCTGCTTCTTTGTCGTCGAAAACAGAAACAGTTTACAGCTGTCTGTTATATTTGCAAAGTAATGATTGAAAACCTCCGCAATTTCAGAGCTCTGAGTTATTTACAGTTTTCCAGAACTTGTGATTATCTGTCAGATTATTTAGGTCATATAGAAAGAAACATTCTTATAGCAATTAAATTGGGCACTTCGTAGCAATTTAACACATTTGTTCCTCTGCTTTTGAATGCTTTAAGGCTTTCTTCAGTTCTAATGTCGCTAAACAAGGGCAGATTTTGTAATACAATAGCATGAGTTGCTTTTGTTGACACCTCAATTCAAAGAGATTAGCGATTGCAGACAAAGGAAATTCTCTCAACCAGCATTTCAAAACAAACAAAGCCGCAAAAGTTTCTTTGAAACCCAGGTAGCTAGCTCGCTCGTTGTGCATTCCAAAAACTGTTTTTAAGGGCGAACATGAGCGTAGATCGAAAGAAGAAGGATGCATCTACACATCTGCCGCGGGCATTTTATTTGTTTGGTTCAAGAGCCATTTAGGAGGCGATTCAATTCTCTTATTTTTTTGGGTGTTATCAAAACATTTATGGCTCAGCTTCTGGACCAAAGAAATAAAATGCCCGCGGCAGATATGTAGATATATCCTTCCTCTTTCGATCTATGCTCATGTTTGCCCTTAAAAATAATTTCTGGAATGCACAGTGAGCGAGCTAGCTACCTGGGTTTCAGAAAAATTTTTGCGGCTTTGTTTGTTTTGAATTACTGGTTGATAGAATTTCCTTTGTCTGTGATCGCTAATCGCTTTGAACTGAGGTGTTAACAAAAGCAACTCGTGCTATTGTATTAATAAATCTGCCCTTGTTAATGTCGCTATACTTGGTTCTATGGATGTGTTCTTTACGCAAGACTCTAGTCATAAAACGTCCATCGTTTTCACGAATATGTTTTTTCTTAACGGGTGCATGTTCATTCATGGCTCAGTGATTGAATTTAACAAGTCTATTTCTACTGGCCAATCCACCTGTTACTCAAGACGAAACAGCTGAGCGAGAGAAGAGTTGAGAGTAGTGCAACTAATGAAGGGTGGGTGGGGGTAAAACTGAGTTCTTTTCTGCTCGAAGCTAACTGCAAATGCAACGAAGGCATAAAGCTCCATCGCTAGATATAGGGGAGATCGGGGCTAGTTGTAACACTTTTCAGCAAAATGAAACTGTCTCCTAACGAGCAAAACGAAGACCTATCTTTATACCACCATGTGGTGTGTTTGACCATTGGCTATGGAGCATATGTTGTTTCATAAATATGGTGCTTTTAGATTTCGGTCAATTGCAAGTGAAAATCAAGATCGGAGTGTTACAACCTACCCCGAGCTTGGGGCAAGTTGTAACAGAACAAAATAAATAGTGAATGAATTCTGTCTGCTGGTATAATCCTACTTTTTACATCAAATAAACTCAAAATCAAGGAATAAATAATTAAATAAACTCAAAATTAGATCAAATACAGATCATTCCGTACTATTTCATTATTTGCACACCAGATGTCTAAGCTGCTTCCACTGACCTGAAAATCTTGAAAAGTATCTGCTGAATGTATCAGTTTCACTCGATTTCACTTTCAGTAAACTCTAATTCTATATCAAGAATATCGAACAATTGTTTTTTTGACTGAATAGCTTTCAGAAAGAATTTACTCGTTTTTCAGTGGATTTTTTATTTTGTTACAACTTGCCCCATAACGACAAGGTGTGAAAATGCACTGTACTGGAAAAATGCATTTGAATATAGCATTCAAGCTCGATTTCAAGAGAAACAATACATATTTTACTCCAATACAGCCTGTGAATTAGAAATTCACACTAACTACAGAACGCTGCAGAACGTAAAGTTCTGAAATCCAAAAATTTACTTTCAGGCCAAAAACTAGAGATAGCAGTGCTAAAAAGATAGCCGCCGGCAAGAACAATCAGAACCACTGTCTGAACTGAAGGTACTAACAAGACATTCATTCGCACAAAAGCTGGTGAGCACAGATCTAATAGCGGCAGAGAAATACTCTCTGTTACAACTTGCCCCTGTTACTTCCAGCCCCGATCTTCCCTACATGTTACCAAACACTGCAGCCGTCACAACCTTATTTTAATACAAACAATCTTTCCACATAAAATAAACAATAAACGTGCCACCATAGCAACAACAAGACTGGAGAAAATCAAGAGACACAATCCTTTGGAATGCACTCCTACTAATTATTCATCAACCTCGCTCAAAATTTCCTTTAATCACAGTGTCAGCGATTTGACAGCAAGAAGCGAAAAAATTTTGAAAAAAGGTAGAATGGTAAGTGCAGTAAAGAAAAGCACAAAGAAACAATTAGTGACACTTACTTTAAAGAATCCTCTTCCTGTAATCTTGGAGTAGTACCACTATGATCATGCCCTTCCAAAGATGCCTCATGGCGTGGCCTCTCATAAGTCAGAAATGGTGGTGTTAGTTTTGGCACTCTGGCTGAAGAAGATCCTTGTTCTCTTCTGCGATGAAATGAAGCTCCAGAGGAATCTGCAATGAAAGAGGAATGACTGAGCAATGCATTTTCCCAAAATGATACACCTGAGTCGAAAAATGTAATTAGCAAACTTATGAATGTTTCCTCCTTCTGCAACATATGGGTGGTTAGACGCCGCAGTTGTGCATGATCACCACAACTATATGCTTCTGAGGAGGAAAAAAATTGACAAAGTTCAACAGATGAGGTAGCGAAAGAATTAAATCTTTCAAACCTTGTCCGCAGAGCGATATATATTTTCCTCCGCAGAAGCCACAAGCTGAAGCATAACTGCACTGTCCAACTACTACCCATGAGCATACCTTCAATATCCTGGCCAACAATGACTGTATCTTAATCTTTGAAGTTTCAATACAGCATTCTTTCTTGGAAATACACTACGCAGCGAGGGGCATTTCACTCGTTCGAAAAAGCGTACGAGATTTTTTCAGAACAAAAGGATTTTTACAGATTTCTGATGGATTTTTCTTGAAAACAAAAGGATTTTTGGAAAAGGTGTACGAGATTTTTGGGAGTGAAATGCCCCTCGCTACGCAGCATGAATTTTACCACGAAAGAATGCATCGGACTAGTTAGCTATTATATTTATTCTCTTTTGATTACAATACATGGCGATTGAATGCAATTTAGTCATAATTACTGTTAAAACAACTGGTGCGTTTCGTGTGGTCCTCTGACCACAAAATGGTACTTGAAATCTAAATCCGCTTGCTCTTTGTGGTTTCAGTTACCTTTCTTTATTTCCATTGATTATAGCCAAATAAGGATTTAGAAAAGGAAACTTGGGATGACTACTAAAATTTGACTTTGGAATCACCAATTGAAATTTCAGGCATTCACTGTAGTCTAGGATGTAACATGGCCAAACCCATCGCTAATCAAGTCGGAGGGTTTTACTATCTATACCAGGAAACGTAAGGGAGGGAATATTTGTGCTTCTCGAAGATGGGCATTCGAACATGGAAATTTCAGAAATCACAGGACTTCGTACATTAAGTCCTTTATTACGTCTACCAAACCTTTTTCGAAAAAATTTCCTCTTGAATCACAAATGCGAGATTGGCAACGGTGTCAATGGCTTGATGCCCTACACGTTTTTTTGGGAGTCACTAATTCACGATTCAAGATTCAAGATCCAAGATTCAAGATTCAAGATCCGGAATTCAAGATTCACACTAATTCTAGATCCGGAATTCAAGACTCACACTAATTCTAGATCCGGAATTCAAGATTCACACTAATTCTAGATCCGGAATTCAAGATTAACACTAATTCTAGATCCGGAATTCAAGATTCACACTAATTCTAGATCCCGAAATCAAGATTCACACTAATTCTAGATCCCGAAATCAAGATTCATACTAAATTGGGCTTTTTAAGAATTCCTGGGAGAATCTGTGTGGTTTCATCTTTTTCGCTGTATTTTCTTTGTATCAGGCTTGTGAATAAATGGTTGATCCACCCAATTCCTCAATTTACAACACACGTATTCTTTGTTTTCTGTATCATATTACTTAAAGGTGCTTGAGCTTCTGTAAATGTCTAAACTTTGCAAAGACTTTAAAACAGGGACGTAGGAAGCATCTCAAACTTGGGAGGGCACGACACTTCAAGGGCACTTTTTCATTAAGCTAAAGGGGCATTTCCTGAAAATAAAAAGGGCACTTCTTTGTTCATTGCAAAATCTTGGGGGGGGGGGCACGTGCCCCCAGTGCCCCCCTGGTTCCTACGTCTCTGCTTTAAAAAACCTTCCTTTGAGGGCACAAGTAGTGAGCATGAAGACTGTTAATGGAACTTTAAGAGACTCTTAAAAACTCTGACCATTGAAAATCTGACTAGAAACTTTTAGTGCTGGCCCGAATTCTTAGTTCCTTAAAAATATGTGTGCAAGGAATGAGTGAAAATAAAAATGCCATGGATTTGCTTAATAAAAGGAAAAGAGTTTCTTGAATAATTTGGCCCAGTATTGAAGTTTGTTGATTATTGTTATCGAAGAGTCGAGTTTCTATAAAGAGTTTCTTATAAAAATGTGTGCTTGAAACTACTGTATTTCACTTTGCACAAAGGGCATTACGGATACAGTATATGGATCATAACTTTTACGTTGCTTTGTTGACAAACAGCCTTTCGTTAACATGTCAATTATTTTCTTTAATATCTGCAGAATCCGTAAAGACAGAAAGGGTTTTAATTAAGATTCACATCGCAGCAAGGGCTATGACAGAATCATTCATACCACTCAGTAAAAGTGACGTGGGTAGATCAACCACGTGGGCTGCTTTTTCAAATTCTGTCAGAATAACCTGTAAGATAATCTTGATTTAGAATAGAATTCCAGATTTTGATTTACACTTGCTTTTTCATAAGAAACAGCTTATAAGAGATGTAAGGCTCGATTTTTTTCAGTCGATAAACCATCCTACCAGGATTGAAAATGCAAAGAAACTTTTGTAATTTGCAGCTTTAATTAAAAGTTTCCATTGACAGTCTTCATGTTCACTACTTGTGCCCTCAAAAGGAGGATTTTTTAAATGTCTTGGCAACGTTTAGACATTTAGCTCACGGGGGGGGGGGGGGGGGGGGGGGGGGGGTCTACGAAAATACGGGGACTTGCCGCTGGAAAATCTGAAAAGGCACCCTGTCGCGGAGTAAAATTCCCAAAAATGATACCCTGTCCCGGAGTAAAACTCAAGAAGGAATACCCTGTTCTTGAGTTTCTTCATACAAAATTGTACGCTGCCTTGGGAATTTGATAGAAATTTGATAGAAATCAATCAATAAAGCAGAAATGTTGCCATCCAAACGATTTAAATCACATTCGCTTAGTGCAAAAGGCTTACATCGAGGTTATGTAGTCAATTATACAAAATATGGACCCTGTCATCGAGCCGACCACACAAAATTGATACCCTGTCCCGGAGTAGGAATCCTGAAAATGATACATTGTTGTAAGAACGACCCGAAAACGCCAAAATCTGCGTTTTCAATTGTTCTATCTGTTGTCTTCGCTAAATTTTCTTTTGCTCAAGATTCAATGCCCCTACGGTTTCTATGTGAATTGAAAAAGTCTACAAAGGCTTGTTCGCACATTTCAAGTCATGTGGCAATACTCTAGGGAAGTTTCTGTATTGTACTACTTTTTGCTTTCATGGCGCAAGTTTGCTCGTAGCGAAACAACTTAGGCTGTGTAGTCTCGTTTTGGTGAGCGATAACTGGGACTCACTGTCATCAGTCTAGAGCTGGCCCACCTGATCGTGTTTTCATGAACAATTCTCATCCAACCTGACGCGGATCCCACCAACCTTTCTCATGGATCTCACTCTAGTAGGCTGGCCCAGCCTCCATGTAAATGCAATTACAGATTAACAAAGGACTGTACTGAGGACACAGATCTCACTCAGGTGAGCCAGCCCACTTAGGTGGGCTGGCCCACCTCATGTAAACAGGCCTTTAGTATATTTTTTTCATTACTATTGTAAAATACGAAGTTTAAATATGGATATAAAGAAACTGTGGAGACAAGATAAAGTTGCGCAAATCCTTCATTTGAATTTATGTAAGAAATATGATCTACAAGCAGCCACAAAATTCTACGATCATGCCCCAGAGAAGATATCAGAAAATGATCATGTGAAAATACTGTGGAACTTCAATATACAAACAGACAGAAGATTGGAGCACAAGAAGCCAGAGATTACCGTGCAAGACAAGAACAGCAAAACTTGCCTGCTGATAGAAGTATCATGCTCACTCGACAAGAACATCAATGAAGTTGAAGAAGTCAAATTAGAGGGTACCAAGATTTGAAATGGGAACTGAAGAGGATTTGGAATTGTGAAAGCTTAAATATAATACCAATCATTTCTGGGTGGGCCCTTCTGGTGACAATAGTCACTTTCTGTCTTGGGCCCTTTTGACACAAATGAATCCTGGCAGCCCATACCGACAAATTCTGCAATGGTAAATGATACCTTAACACATTTCAAGCTAATCTAAGAATGCCTAAAATATTCCGCTCGCTTGACTCTCACTTTATTACATATGTATTCCTGGCTACTGTCAGTAACTTCGCGCAAATTTGTGCAACTCTTTGTATGCTATACTTAGGCACCCATTATCTTTACACGTAAGCATTTTTATCAGAACAGAAGTGGCACTTTAAATGCTCAGCTCATCATGCTTGCTTCCTTGTCGTTGGCTGTGCCATGATCAGACGAGAATTTGATGAAACAATCATCAGTTGTTTTAAAGCTGCTACGAAAGTTTCCCTCGCACGGGAATTCAATTTTTCGAAACATCTCATTTCGCTCGACTGCTTGAGATAGTGAGTATAACTTGACAGTATATCAATTGATTAGGAGGCTCATCTCATCTCCCATTAAGGATGGATTTTCAAACATAAGGTTTATTAGTGGCATTGTAATGGGCATGCTCTTAAGAAATTTTCCTGGACCAAATCCCAGGTATTTGCCCCTCCCCCCACTGCTGTAAAAACGTGGTTCTCGAGGTAAGGTACTAGTTTCGCCTTTGGTAGCACAAATTCGTTATTATTTCTTAGATTGTATTGCCTTCACAGAACATTTCTTTCATGAAAGTTCTCCTTGGTTTTAAACAATTCAATCATCAGAATTTGCAAATTCTTTGTATGAATAGTAACAGGAGTATCTCTCTCTAACAAGGTATTGAGACTAGATTCATAATCCTTACATGCAATTCTCGTGGCTCTTTCATGTATGTTACTAATTCTATGCTCAGGTCCCCACTGGGAAACATCCAGGCCAACTGATGGTATTGAAACTGACTAATTACAAAACATCTCATTAAGATTCTTAGTTGATCAGGGTCCATGTATTTGGAAATGCGAGGGAGGGAGAAAAGTTCATTCCCAGCCTTCTGACATAATTCACTGATATGCATATCAAAATTTACTTTTTTGTCGATTACAACGCCCAGTAACTTTTCCTCTTCCTATTCTCTATAACAGAATTGCCTATATCAACTGTAACTTGTTGATTAGAATTTCTACCATGCACCATTAAATGACACTTATCTGTATTTAATTTCGTAAACTTATCCGCAAACCACTGAATAACTGTACTTGAATCATTCTCTAACTTTCTAATAACATTATCAAGATTCCTATCGCATGCGTATATGGTCGTATCATCCGGGTAATTATAGATGTCGGTATCCTAAATGGAGAGCACAAATCACTTATATAGAAATTAAAGAACAAGGGACCAAGAACCGATCCTTGCGTAACTCTAAGGAAAAGCTGTTCGTAGGCATTTAACGATATGATAAACCTAAAGGATAAACCTAAAGACTAACTAAAAAAGATCAAGCTAAATGATAAACGTAAACTTTAATGTTAAATTAGTCCCAACGTTCTTCAAACCAGGCTGTTCTAAAGTCAGCCACTGCATGTCCAAAACGACGCAAAGCTCAGAAACTTTAAAGGAAGGATGAAAATAATTACATGTTTCCACCAACTATTTGCATGGTTGGTTCTGAATGTCTCATCTCATCGTTCTTGTACAACAGAGCGCTAAAGAAATTCGCTCTCGTTTCAAGGGGCATCTGGAGAGTAAGGCTACAGGTAAATAAACAGATCGCCGCTTACTTTCTTTGCTCCCTTACATAATGGGCGATAGAAACACAGTCCTTTATTTGATTGGTAGACTAAACAATGGCTGAGGAAAATTAGAATTGCAAGTAAGTACCGTTTTGAATAATTTTTGGATGAATTTAGTCTATCTATTGTTTGAATGTTAATTAACTCCCGCCGTCAAATTTCTCCCTTCGTCGCCACCCTAGAAACGATATCAATTTTCACGATTGGACAAAAGAACGAATAAATATGTCATTTAAAAAAGTTGGTATAAGGTCGGACTTAGGGTGTCGAAAAATTGGTATAAGATTTGGGTATACATTTTCGAAAAACTGGTACAAGGAACGGGAATGTTTTTGAAGATTAGGTGGCGTGCTCCAAACTAACATCTGGTCAAGTGCCCCCCCCCCCCGAGCTTTGCATCAGCGTATCTCTCCAGTACTTTCAAGACAACTCTTCAAAAGACACTAGGGACTTTAAGCATGAACAACGATAACGACAACGCCAACGCTAAGTCTTACGTTACCGTTTCCGTTTGCGATCTGCATGTACGTCATTAAGCTTTGTGAAGAGAACGTAACGTTTATCATGCGCTTTGGACACAAGGAACTAAAGTTTTGGTTTTGGCGGGAAAATTCCTTCTTTTTTATTTCACTTCACACACGCTCTAAAACTTCAACATGCCAAATTTACACGAAATTAGAGGTGCCTTACTTGCAGCCTATGATCTTGGAGCGATAGATGATGTAGAGTTTGCTTTGCTGTATGATTTAAACACGTCAAAAAACCTCGAAATTCCATATTGGCAGTATGAGCAATTCAATTTAGAAAATATGAACGCAGATGAATGCAAGGCAGAATTTAGATTCGAAAAAGAAAATCTACACGATTTGGTTGATGCTTTACAACTAGAAGAAGAACAAATAATGTACAATCGATTAAAAGTAGATACAATCGAAGCAGTTTGTGTCCTTTTAAAACGTTTTGCATATCCATGTCGATATTCAGATATGGTGCCAAGATTTGCTAGGCCAGTTGCTGAAATCTGTGTCATCAATAACCACATGATGAATTTGATATATGATCAATGGGCCTTTTTGCTGACAGAGTTTAATCGTGAACTACTTTCACCCCCAAATCTCCAAAGATATGCCAATGCAGTACATGCAAGGGGGGCACCTTTGCACAACTGTTGGGGATTTGTAGATGGTACTGTTCGTCCTATATCAAGGCCAGGTCGAGATCAGCGAGTGGTGTATAATGGACACAAACGTGTCCATGCAATAAAATTTCAATCTGTTGCTACGCCTGATGGATTGGTTGGGTTACTACATGGCCCGTATGAAGGTAAACGCCATGACAGTGGGATTCTTCGAGAATCAGGTCTTCTCCAGGATCTCGAGCAGTATTCTGTGTCTCCAGATGGGCAGATGATGTGTATATATGGTGATCCAGCATATCCACTTAGACAACAGCTACAGGCACCATTCAGGAATGCCATCCTTACAGAAGAGCAACAGCTATGGAACAAAAGCATGAGCTCAGTGAGGGTCAGTGTGGAATGGCTTTTTGGGGATATTGTAAATTATTTCAAATTTCTGGATTTCAAGAAGAACTTAAAAGTCCAACTCAGTGCTGTAGGCAAAATGTACATTGTTGGAACAATCCTTAAAAATGCAAGAAATTGTTTGTACGGCAGTACTACTTCTTCTTTTTTTGATTTAGATCCGCCAAATTTGGAAAATTATTTTGTGAGGCTTTGATGAAATTTTTATTTCAAATACATATCTTTGATGTAACATTTCAGAGTAATCTTACTGAACTCAGAAGTCAGGATAATTTATATACCATTCCAAATTTCCAATAACTTTACCTCTATGATTTACAAATTTTTCCACAAATTCATTTTTGCTCCAAACATCTTTAAAGAATTATGCAACTTTTGAGTTACAGTTTATTTCAAGACTAAATTTACAAATAGAAAAAAATACACGATGACCATTATTAATAATTTTGATGTGGCAAAGAACTATTTGTATAATTATCATGAATAACCAGAATTCAGCTATTTTAAACAGAATTATATTTGATGTTAGATTGTTATTTAACTGCTGAAACATTGCCATCATCATTTGACCTTGCTGTTGTTGTTGTTGCAGCATTTGCATCAAAATTTGATTCTGCTGCTGCATTTGCTGCTGCATTTGCTGCTGCATATTCTCCATAGTCCTTTCCACATTCCTTTCCTCACCATTCCCTGTATTTCTCTCCCTCTCACGTTGTTCTTTCAGCTCTCTTTGCCTTGCCTTCTCTGCCAGCTCCCGTTCCCGCAACTCGATCTCCTGCCTTCTAAACTCTGCATCTGATTTTAGCTTATCTTGTAGGAAAGTCAAGGTGTCCTTTCCTGAATTGCGTGCCCTTTTCCCTGACCCTTCACCCTCCCCTAAGTTTTTTCGTTTCCTTGTCTCTGCAAAGGTCTCCAGGGACTGCTGCCTTATGCCAAGGGCCTTTGCTATATCTGCAGCAGCCTTATCTGTTTTTTCTTTATCTGCTGCCTTTTGATCAACAGCTGCAGATTCAAACAGCCCAATCAGCTCATCAAGCATTACTTCAACCTCACTCAGCTCATCTGGGGCTATACCACTAGCTTGTTCCTCTTCTCTGTTCTTGGCTTTTCTACGGTCATACAACCCCTGGAAATGTTCCCTTACAGAGCGGGGGCTTACATCAAACTTAGGCCTCTCAATTTTGTTCAAAGTCTCTGACAACTTCTTCCAACCTTCACCTCTCTCTAAACTTCCTGGCTTTGTCAGCCATATCTCCGAAGCAAGCAATTCTCTCAGCAACAATGTATCATGCTCCTTACTCCACTTGAATCGTTTTCTAAAACCAAATCACAAATCAGTTTTCCTTACAGCTTTGTTGACAAATGAATCTGGCATACTTGTTTACAATTATCTATATCATTCATTGCTAAGATCTTTGTACAATTCTAATCATTTAAACTTCGTCATTCGTAATAGAAGAAAACAGCAGCACTGGTATCTAACTTCAAACGAATAAAAAGTGAAAGAGGTCCTTGCCAAGCCCCTCTGTTTATCATCATCAACATCCTTAGTTTAGGCCCATTTCTGAGTATCATTTTGGTCTTTATGAATTTCGAGTGAAATTATGACTGAAAAGAGGATAAAAGATAATATTCTTACCCATTTGTCTTCAACACACTTGCAGCAGCCATATTTTAAAGTTTTGGTGAAGTTTTCCTTGATAAAAATGCACACGAAGCAAAGAAAGAAGTTAACGTTTCGTCAGTACGTTAGGAATGAGGACCTTACGTTCCAGAACAGTCACCTGAAACCGTAGCGTAGGGGGAATCTCCCTTCGCGCGTGCGCAGTATGCAAATTCCTTTGGTTAACGTTAGCGTTGGCGTTGCCGTTGCAAATGCTTAAAGTCTCTACTATCAAGTAAGAAACTCTGACACTGATTTACGCATCTCTCTTATGAACGCGACAATTGGGCAGAAAATATCGGAAAATATTCTCATATCATATTACACATCTTCGGAACAGCCTTGGACCTGAGCTCAAGCAAGCGCCCTCTTAAAAGTCAATTATAAATCGCACGTATCCTTCTCTAGATTTTGGTTTGTAATTATGAAGTCTTTCCATGTATCTTTACCTAGTATCCCAAGGCAGGTTTTAGAACACTGAGAAGCCAACCTCATCGAAGAAGTGTTCTGGTCCTTCCTCGTGATGTGATCACACCTCGTGACTCCTTTTGCCTGGAATTACCGAAAGTTGGCGTCTCTCCTCACTTTACGTAGCAGGGTCGACAGGGTGGGGACTCAAACCATCAACCTTCAGCAGATTGGTAGTCGAGCGTGCTACCGCTGAGCCATCCCCGCACCCCGCATTTCCAATTTTTAAGTCATATAGACACACATTGTCGTAAATTCTAAATTTTTGCCACGGCCCCCTACGGGATCAAAGGATTTAAAGAATATAAAATGATATGAAAATAGACCTCACCTTGCATTCGAGGGTCTTCTTGGTTAGGTTGTACTAATTCATCGGATGCTATATTAAACCAGTCTATAAGAGAACAGGTTAGAGTTGATGATTGTTATTTCAATTGTCTTCATTTGAATACCACAGCAAACAGCAAATATTCAGTCTAGTTGAAGAAAACAATTTATCCACAGTTTACAGATTGGACCAATGAATTTCAAACATGTCGCTGCACTCTTAATACATTTAACTATTTCCTAAATCATTTACTTGAATAAGGCACAAATAGCCAATTACCGGGTGTCCAAAAAAGTACCACCTTTTGACTAAAGAAAGGAACGAAACGATAAGATATAAGGACTTTTTTTATTACATAGCTGCATTTGTTAATCTTTAACCCTATTACTACCGGGAGAGAGAAAGTTTTTTTGCTGCAGTGTCGTCAGTTCGAAAGATGAGAGCTGAAACTTTACGACTTTTCCTCAAATTTAATAGACTAATTGATATTCAAAAAATCTTTTCAAAATGAAAGACACTGATCACGTGACCAATGTCTTTTCGACACGTGGTCAGCTAGAAAACTAAAGAAGCGAGTCTAATTTTTGCCAGGATAACCATAGATCATTGAAAACATAACCATGCGACAGCTCTCGATGAGAGCTTTCAGATGGTGTATAATTTTATTCATTTTGATGATGTCAGCTTTTTCAAGGTTAATTAATAAATTGATCAGGCCGAAAGAGGCAAATATGAGCTTTCAAGATTCATGATTTTTGATATCTCTGCTCTCAAAGTACCAATATCAACAAACGAGGTATCCATGTTCAAGTTAACTATCGAGGAACATTTCTAGAGTAATTAGACATTGATTGAAGCTAACTTGACATCGCTGGAGTCAACCAAATCAGTATACATTTTTTGGGACACCCGGGTATTTTATACGGTACACGTATTCTGGTTACAGTTCATCATCTGGGGATGCCCTCCAACAGATCATCATGAAACTCCAGCACTTGGGCAATTAACTCAAAGATCTATCTATTTTGATCAAGAAAATCCTTGACATGTTTTTACTTCAATTTCTCTTGTTTCTTATTATCATCAAATTAATCGCAAAGTGTTTGATTGGAAAGTCTTTTCATTCTTTTTCATTTTTGAGATGTACGTCAAGAAGGGCACTTGTAGAGCTCCCTCACCCTGTTCTGATCACTGGAAAAAAAACCTTCAGTTACTTGGCCTAAGAAAATTTTATCGGAAAGTACCATCGAATTATTCCTAATTTCATAGTTTAAGGGGGTCCACCACTCGAAAAAGCAGTTTTTATCTTAAAATATTTTGTTCCTTCGTTGGGTTCTAAAATGCATACAGTATTTGTTCTGTGCTATTTAAGCACGATAATACCGGTAATTGCATGCAAAAAGCATTTCTTTTTACGTTGTTAAGCTACTTAGCAACTCCATAGCAACAGGATTTATGCATCATCATCAATCTAAAGCATGATAAACATAATAAAACGGCTTTGTTCTATAATCAAAATCATTTGAAAAATATTAATTATCACTTTCCCTCTGCGATGGCGCTCCAGTTATTCTGTGATTGGCATAAAATGAAACAACCTTGTCAATCAAATGAAACCTTCGAGCGTTCTGGCCTAAAAGTGGTTGAAAAACCACTTTTTGTTCACGTGACCAAAAAGTCGCCTAACGGAGACAATCGATTGGAGGGGAATTGAAATTCAATTCAATGCATATTTTGAATGCAAATTTTGATTTTGACGGTTGGCCTAAAATAGCAGAGCAGTTGGTGTACACGATTTGCATGATGGAAGGACATTACAATTGCTGGTGCAAGCCTTGTCGAGAAGCCAACTTAGAAAAATACTCCACATTCGACTTGAAAGGCCTGTTACGAATGTTTCAGAAAGACCTGCGAGATGAAACTTCAGATGCACTCGATCGGACGTTTGCTGTGGTCATGAGGCGAATTGTGGCAGCCAAGGCATTTAAGGTTGTGGCTGAACGAGTCACACACTACAAGCAAGTGAAACGCCAGTTGCAAGAACTTGGCTATGAACAAGACAGGATTAAGACCTTAGCCAGGAGAATAAACAATTCTTGTTGGGTTTTTAAAAACTTCAACAAGATTGTTTCCAACCTTGAACTTTGTTCACTGTTGGATATTCGCCGCCTTTCTCTGAAAGAGCTCTACCTGGCCAAGAACATGCACTGGTGTTTGGCAAGGCAAGAACTTGCAAGAGAGAGATTGAGAGGGCCTGATGATATAGGAGTACATCGCTACAGAGACGATGACTTTTATAGTCTTCTAGAGTCAGTGAAGAGCAGTGCATGCTACCAATCCATTTGCCACAATGATCACGAAGTTAGCAAAGTCATCATAAGGCTGCATCGCCATTTCCTCAATTTTCGATGAGTGACCTTAGCGTCCTCCTAAAAACGGTTTTTTTAAAAACCACCAAACCAGCCGTGTTGCTGGACCGATGTTTGTATCTCATATCAACCTCATTTTTCTCTCATCTTATTTTTCTTATGATGTGCAACTGAATTGATGAGAGAAAAATGAGGTTGATATGAGATACAAACATCGGCCCAGCAACACGGCTGGTTTGATGGTTTTTAAAAAAACCGTTTTTAGGAGGACGCTAAGGTCACTCATCGAAAATTGAGCAAATGGCGATGCAGCCTTAAGATGACTTTGCTAATTTCGTGATCATTGTGGCAAATGGATTGGTAGCATGCACTGCTCTTCACTGACTCTAGAAGACTATAAAAGTCATCGTCTCTGTAGCGATGTACTCCTATATCACCAGGCCCTCTCAATCTCTCTCTTGCAAGTTCTTGCCTTGCCAAACACCAGTGCATGTTCTTGGCCAGGTAGAGCTCTTTCAGAGAAAGGCGGCGAATATCCAACAGTGAACAACTTTCAAGGTTGGAAACAATCTTGTTGAAGTTTTTAAAAACCCAACAAGAATTGTTTATTCTCCTGGCTAAGGTCTTAATCCTGTCTTGTTCATAGCCAAATTCTTGCAACTGGCGTTTCACTTGCCTGTAGTGTGTGACTCGTTCAGCCACAACCTTAAATGCCTTGGCTGCCACAACTAGCCTCATGACCACTGCAAACTTCGGATCGAGTGCATCTGAAGTTTCATCCCCCAGATCTTTCTGAAACATTCGTAACAAGCCTTTCACGTCGAATGTGGAGTATTTTTCTAAGTTGGCTTCTCGACAAGGCTTGCACCAGCAATTGTAATGTCCTTCCATCATGCAAATCGTGTACACATACTGCTCTGCTATTTTAGGCCAACCGTCAAAATAAAAATTTTCATTCAAAATATGCATTGAATTGAATTTCAATTCCCCTCCAATCGATTGTCGCCGTTACGCGACTTTTTGGTCACGTGAACAAAAAAGTGGTTTTCAACCACTTTTAGGCCAGAACGCTCTAAGGTTTCATTTGATTGACAAGGTTGTTTCATTTAATGCCAATCACAGAATAACTGGAGCGCCATCGCAGAGGGAAAATGATAATGAATACTTTTCAAACGATTTTGATTATAAAACAAAGCTGTTTAATTACGTTATCATGCTTTAGATTGATAATGATGCATAAATCATGTTGCTATAGAGTTGCTAAGTAGCTTAACAACGTAAAAAGCAATGCGTTTTGCATGCAATTACTGGTATTATCGTGCTTATACAGCACAGAACAAATACTGTATGCATTTTAGAACCCAACAAAGGAACAACATATTTTACGATAAAAACTGCTTTTTCGAGTGGTGGACCCCCTTAATGACGTCATCAAGGTTTATGAAGTCACATAAATGATAACAAATGTATTACAGTCGTGGCAAAAAATTTAAGACCACATTGTTGTCAACAACATTTCTTCGCGTGACGAGATCGAGCCCTACCACTCTGCCTATTTCACTCTCTTTGAGTTCATTTAAGTCAAATTTCCATGCAGATTCTGAATTTTGATCTTTTTTTTGAATTCCTGCGCCATTTTGCTAGGACGTCATAACGAAAGCTAAAGAAACTATCGGAAATCATAATGGCTCTACCAGCAAGGGGTGTGACCCAAAGATTGTGTTACTCAACTGAATGTTAGGTCAATGTATGCGCAATTCACTTCTATGATTTGTTTGCAAAATATCACAACTCCACGAGGAATATTACCTCAGGGAAAAAGAAAGTGGAGGGCAAGGCCTTCAGTCCACAGCTATGGCCATAAATTGAAGACCATCCTTGGAAAAGCGCGACAAAACATTCTGCACATATAAGGTAAGAGCCTGTGCTATTCGATGATTCGAATAATAGAATAATTCTTGATCGTTGATTCGAATAACTACGTGATTTGTTACTTCAAACTAAAAATCAAATGCTGGTCTTAAACTTATGGCCATAGCTGTGGACTGAAAGCCCTCTACTACCTTCTTCCCTGAAGCACTATTATTCGTGGAGTTTTGATATTTTGCAGACAAATCATAGAAATGAATTCTGCATAGATCGATGTACAATCCAGCTGAGTAACGCAATTTTCGGTCACACCCCTTTTCCTTAAAGCCACTATAATTTCCGAGAAGTTCTATACATTTCACTGTGACGTCATAACAAAATGGCATATTCCACAAAACAACATCCAAATTCGGAATCTGCATGGAAAGTTGACTGAAGCGAACTCCAAGAGAGTAACATAGGCAGAGCGGTAGGGTGCCATCTCGTTACGCCAAGAAACGCTGTTGACAAAAATGTGGTCTTAAATTTTTGGCCACGACTGCAAAAATTGGTTCTATTCATTACTATGAATGATTTAAAGAACGCCGGTCAACCAGCATCCTTTGCAGCCGCGCTTTGCTGAGCACTGCTATGTACGTTGTCATATGAAAATGGCTGCCGCAGTCGCAAGGCAAAATGCGATGCGCGCAAAGGATGCTGGTTGACTGGCGTTCTTTAAAGACATTTTAGAGTATTTGCACCAGTCATTAAGGGCTTAATCAATCAATCAATCAATCAATCAATCAATCAATCAATCAATCAATCAATCAATCAATCAATATCTGTATTAATGTATCAAAATCTTTATCTTACAAGCTAATTGGGGACACAACGAAAAGGTATAAAAAATTAAATTAAATTACAATCAGTAGAAAATATTTGTTAAAATTATGCTGAACTGGGTGCACCAAAAAGAACCATCCACCCCCGACAGCCTACGACAAATCGCGCACCAGACCAGCCCCGATGGCCCACAACCCAATCTCCAGCCAAGATCCCGAATCAGATACCACCAACTGGCATCCAACTCAGGACCCCTGACAAAGACCAAGCAACAGACCCCCGAAACCGCCCAGGCGCACGACCCCCATGGCCTGCCAAAAGAGGACAGCTTCTTCTGACACACCCAGTTACATATAAAGAGTCCTTTAAAATCATATGTACAACTAATTACAGGCTTAAACGAAACAATGACAAACTGATGTAAATAAATTATGAATATATGATATAAACAATGAGCTTAAATAGATCTTATATTGCTGAATTTTTACTTATTGATGCTTATGCTTGGTGATACCATCTAGTAGCAGTATGAAAGAAATTATCAAACAAAAAGTTAGATATTGCCAATAGTACGCAAATACTGCCATTTTCCTCAATTATGATGTCATGGAGACGCCACGGATGGAGTTAAAAATTAAAGGAGTTGCCTATTGTGCAGATTTTGTTACTGTACACCATTGTATTAAGCTTCGTTCTCATAGCTGCTATATTGACGAATTTATGGAGGGGCCGGTACTACAAGATTCCAAAAAGCCCGGTATTAATAGGGTTAATTTGAATGCACATACCTTGCATTTGACAATCTGAAATCACGGTTATTTTGCAGGGGAATTTTCAAGTTCGTTTTTGAAAAGAATCATACTTTGAGATGCCTCAATTGTTCTTGAAATTACTTGCTTTTGGGGAATCGGTGCTTGAATTGTACTCCACCATTGCAAAAGTTCTTCGTATCATCAAAGAACAGGA
Organism: Aurelia coerulea; assembly: GCA_039566865.1. Taxonomy (NCBI): domain Eukaryota; kingdom Metazoa; phylum Cnidaria; class Scyphozoa; order Semaeostomeae; family Ulmaridae; genus Aurelia; species Aurelia coerulea. Next base: position 16,436,414 of record CM076944.1, read on the forward strand.
AAAGGGGCACATGCACACCAAGGAACACTCTGGTGCCTGCCACTGATTATAGAATTTGGCATTATTCTAAAGTTACATGTAACTATAAAGAGCTATTGCGTATTAAAACAGTTTCTTGAGTAAACTTGCTATGAATATCTAGTCCGTTTTAGAACGGTGGAGGAAAGTTCAACCTCAATCAAATTGGAATGATAACAATATATGAGAACAATGCAAATCTGGTGATCATAACATGAGAATAACCAAAATGCAATATAAAAGCAGTTCCTAACTTAAGCATCCATGTGAAAAATTAGTCCTTATCCAAAGCATATCACATCGACGTGGTAGAGTTTTTCAAGGCAAAGCAATCCATCATTTCGAAACATTGACTGTGTGTGTAACATTGTTCACAAGCGAAAGATAACTGAATGAAGCCACGCAAAGAGTTGTTGAAAGAGAAATTGATGCAAGCAGTTTTGAAGGTGCTGATAATGGATTTAGTGACTGACAAATCCTGGACTACAGTCAATAATAAATGACCAGCCTTCACGCATCTCAGACAAACTTTATGCCTCATCATGAAAATGTCAAATCGATTCCTTGATATCACCCCACCCCCCTCTCCATCGGCCACGCTGGAAAACATGTATGTTACGCCAAATATCTTTGGCGTATAGCGACATCAAGAACAATGTCAAAACAATAGGCCTATTGTCTTCAGTTTCCACCCTGGTCCATCGGCCACCCTTTTGGAGATTAAATTTTTTATCATTAGAGGTCAAATTCTCCACCCTTTTGCTAGCAACTCCCATCAAATGTCCCTGTCTTACAGACTTAACAATGTGGATATAGCCACACAAAGCTGCACAATAACATTTAAAATCATGTGATGTAATTTTTCATTTTGGTTCAAATGCCCTGCCCCCAGGATCATATGTATGATCAATTGCCTGAGAATAGCCCTGGGGGAGAGGGACGATGTTCAGGTATTGATTTGAAAGTAGTTTGACTTGTACATAATAAGGGAAGACTGAAGTCTTTTGGTTACATTGAGCTAAGACATTTTTAAATCATTTCATGGGATTAGGAAACAAAAATTTAGGAAACGAAATTAGAAACAACTGCGTACACTCAATTTTGTACCAGCAAAAGCTTACAAAACATTCTTATAAAAATGAATGTATATATTCTGAACTGAAAGGATATTTTACATTTCCACAATAGCTGCAATGAAAGATGATGCTTGGCTAGCAGCCATACATTTATTTTCTCCACAAAAATTAGTGACTCGCAGATCCCCTTCCCATATGCAAAAATGACAATATATCAAACTGTTTGATTACATAGTGAATGTAGGGTTGAAGAGGACCTAACTACGCAAAGAATACAGACATCCCTTTGGTTTTAGCACTTTTTTGTCTTTGTAAGCATTGTTTGCCCTTGTAAGCATCTTCAGAGCATGACAACTGTTTGATTATAATTGATCATTTGGTTAATATTTAGTAATTCATATCAGTTCAGTTACAAGTGTTACATAGTATTACAAGAATTACGCAAAATTAGGAATGCTTGTTTGTGAAGAGTTTATTTTCATCATTGTTAGTTCTCTACTCATATTTGTATTTGTGCTCCACTGTCATCAGGACTTCATCTGTATGCAAGAAATTTTCATCTGTTCAAATTTTACGTTCAACCCCATCTTCTTTCCACATTGGTTTCTGTGTTTGATAAAATTTATTGTTGCAACCTTCGTAAATCTTCTCAGTTTTTTTATACAACAAATTGCAACCTAGAAACAAAGTTTACATTTCAAATCACTTAACACAAAGAACTGTCTCCCTACAAATATTGAAAGTTTCCTCTTTTTGCATTCTCATTTTACTCAAAATGCAGAGCTATGCTTTGTTATGAAGCAATGAAGGTCCTAAACCAATGCATAGAATAGTGAAGGAATGCCAAGTTTCATCAAGGTATACCCTCTGGACTGGATTATGTTAAGTTTTCCTTTAATCATGGCAACTGGGCTAAGGTTGGTACAACTACAACTGGGTCTTCCTTTTAACTGGGTTTTGTATTTTAGAGATTCAATATGTCAAAAGACTAATTTGCTTGAACTCTTTGATAAAGAATTCATCTTTTTAAAAGGAAACTGCCTTTAAGAAACTGTAGGCTTAATTTGTCAAAAATTTAAAAGCCATCCTACCTAGGAAAGAAGCTATGAAACTTCAATTGGTAGCTTTAATGTTCATAAGTCACAAGAAAAAGATTTTTAAACTGTAAAACAATATTGATTGACGTTTTTGGAGATGCGCATATTTTCTTATTACTGCAGAAAGAATTTGAGCCAGTAATGAAAGGTTCTCAAAATTTGAGTGTACTTGGAGTTTCTTACAAGTCTCTTAAAGGCTCCATAGCAATCTTCATGTCTAGTACTTGCGTCCTAATGAACATGTAAAAGCAGAATCATTGAATTCTTTCCAACATTTAAACATTTTTCAAATATCTTCTGAGTAGTACAATAAAGGAAAGAGCTGAAAGCACAGTAAAAAGATGCCAAGGATTTCTGAAAAAATGCCTATGATTAATTATGAATTTTGATAATAATTTGAACCTTGCCAGGTCCTTTTGGTGTCCTTTCAACAAAAATAAATGAATTCTAAATCTTGAGCTTTTCAATATGCTGTAAAAAATTGAGTCTGAATAAATAATAATGCAAGACCATCATTGGAACTTATAACCTGCAAGGCTCAGATAAAAATGAGTGAAAATGCATGTTGACCTTCTGTACATGGTGTGGAAGCTTTTACTTGTCAAAAATGTATTGAAGAGTCGAAGCAGCACAAAAGATTTCTTTTTATGAGAAGGGTTCAAATTTAATCTTTTATTAGCAAGCAAGGCCATTATAATTTCTTGCGTTGGTTTGACGAGAAAAGTGCCCCAACAAAACCTTGCCCATTCCCTGACTTAAGGTTGGGACCTTGCGGGACCATAAGTTCCTTTGGGTTCGAAGTTGCACATATAGCATGCTTGATGCTATAAGTTCCATGGTTCTGGTGGAATTACATTTGAAAAAACGTAAACACTCGCGCTGTAGATCCAAGGGCCTAAAAAGCCGTCAGCGGAAACCTGTTGCAACATTTAAGTATATGGGATAAATTCATCAAAAAAGTGATCGTTACACAGCTTAATAGATAAACTCTCAGAAATAACTATGTTTTTACGTACCTCAACATTATTCTCTTCATTATTCCATAATATCTCCTGAGAATAACCAGAGCTGAATGATGCTTCCTAAATCTATTGTTTTGAAAACGCTACCTACGATTCTAACTGTCACCAAAAATCCTTCCGATAAGGAAATACTTCTTACAAGAGTTTAAATGGTATAAAAGAATTGAATGGTTTGATTTTGGCAATGATCGCAATGTTTCAATATCAGAAAAATGACGCACACTGTTTGTGCCTGCTGATCAATTCTAATTGCGGTATTTCATACATTAATCAAAGAGCAATATTGGATGGGTTAAATCTTCCCCAGCTTTTAGGATTAGCATCCTCAAATAAGAGATCAAACGTAAAAATAAACGACTGCTTATTGCTGGACCCAATAACCTGAAGACATCTGAAAAAGCGACTTCAGAGCCTACCCATTTATTCCCAGAGTATAAAATACCTACCAGAAAAGTGCACCACTTGCATAAGTAACATATTTCGTGTAACTGACCACAAGAAAATTTTTTTTTCATTTTATGAAGTTCTATAAAAATTACCACTGTGGTCCAATTGGGAAAAATGGGAAGATTTAAAGACATGTTCATAACCTGAAATTTTTCATGGAAGAGTAATTTTGCAGCGTAAATATGAATGTAGCAAGTCTGAAGCATAGCAGGAATCCCAAATACAATCAGAAGACATAAATCGTGTCTGACATATGACAAAGACGGCATTTTAATGTCCAAGAAAGTTACAAACAGAACACTTTATTCGAATTTTTGTTATTTTGGCAAAATCTGCAATGACGACTCTTTTCGGCAGGGTTAGAAAAGTGATCCCCTGATTGAATAAGCGAGATGACACTGTATTTCCTCTTTTCAGCAGCAGCAGTCGTTAATTCTACGACAGCTTTCTGAAAACTGGAGTGAAGAAATTCAATGGGACTTGTTGACATGCCCTAAAGCAACATATGCCCAAAATGCAACAACTTGTAACAGGCGTAGCAATTTTACCAAACGCTCGCTCTGAACTTGACATGGAGGCTCTAATGACAAGTTATTTGAAGCAATTGTAACACCTTTACTATCATGGCAACATGATACAAAGAGTTCCTTTGTGCTTTTTGACTGCTGAGATTCACGACTTTGCTTTTCCATATCCTATATTGATGCTGTTCGGCGATCTTGAAGGCGATTGCTTCAAAGAGTGCCAATAGCCTTTATCCTCTGGTATCCCAGACTTTCGAGATATAGTAGGAAGTAAAATTTATTATGATGTTGTCTGGCTTCCTGGTGGTATTGAACCTTTTTTATCCCGTTAGCATTCTATGTGCTCCAGGCCACATGGTTTGTCTTCCTCGTTCTCGTAGCTTAGCCTTCAGGAACCACGAGGGTGCCTTACATTGTTTGGAAGTACTGAATCACCCCCTCCAACCTAAATCTCTTCTTCATCAGTTACTTCCCAAGTTCAGGAGGTACAATCATGATTGTACTGTATCAATGTCACTACTTTCCTTGTCGCTCCGCATGACTGATACAGGGGTTTCTTCAGGTGAAAGAAACTTCCTTTGCTAAGACAAGACTTATTACCAAAAAAATTCAAGCATATAATAATTTGAAATTGAAATGAAATATATGAGATTCTTATATTATCAGCTACTTTCTCAATCTGTGCAATATCGCTGTGTAGCAGAAACAAGAAAATAATTGTATGCTCATTCCTGAAGCCAAAAGTAGCACTTTTTCAACTCAATTTTAGCTTTTGATCTTTGCTTGCTAAAGCAGAGCCTGCTAAACAATAACTTACAACATTTTTATGCACTTGTGTCCAGGTAACTGCCGAATCATTTTTCATTGACAAGATAAAATAAACCACAGATCTGCCTGTTGTTCCCATTGGGAACAAGTGAGAAATAACTAAGCTGCTTCTGCTCAATTCAAGCTATATCCTGAAAATTGATGATATTTTGATGCAAAGTATGACTATTCAACTATCTGTTAACAAAGCAGTTTTCAAAAGGGCGTAGCTCTTAGCAACACTTATTCAGCACCTTTGACTGACAGGCAGACAATGGCAAAATTAAACACTTTGCAACATCAATGAAAATGACTGAAATGCTAAATTATGTGTCAACGCTATTTATTTATGAATAACAAACCCCCTGTGTACTCTTAAATTTGTTCATCACAGCAAAAGGTTGTGATACAGGCATTGTAAAAATTCATTGTACCTGCTGTTCCTAAAGGGAACTAGCAAAATTTTTCACTGGATTCTTCAAACCTTAAAATGGACGGATTCATTAAAAGCAGATGTACTCAATTTCATAACAGCCTACGGTAAACTGGTCAAAGCTCGCATCAAATTTTGATCACGATGTTAAGAAAGTGAGATTCTTCCTATCAGTGAAGCCACTAGACAGCAAAGTGAAAATCTGTTTGATATATTGGCCTGATTTTCTGCAAAGAGACAGTGGTCTTTAGGCAAACCTTCTCGTTCATGACTTTGTCGAAGAACTAGTGTCCAATGTATGAGATCTAACATTGCGATCATTGCCAAAATCAAGCCAATAACTCTTTTAGTCGACTCAATTTTAAGACTGGTTAAGCTTTTTACATTAATTGTGAATGAAAAACATTTAAGACTTGATGCCATTAATCTTAAGACAGTCTGAACTTTAATTTGATTTGGTTTGGTACATACAGCTAGCAAGACACATCAAAAATATGTTTCTAAAGTGTGCAAAACTTGACTTGCAGATTGGAAGTATACACATCCACTAAAACATCGAACATCACATTAAGAATCGCAGAGAACTGGCCATTCAGGTAAAGAAAATTTCGATTTGTTTGCAACGAAATTCGCCAGATCCCCTCATCAACTGAACATACCAAATGGAAATGTTCTTTAGAGCAGGTGTAGTCCAGCCTTCGTAGACAGCAACGTGAAAATCTGTTTGATGTATTGGCCTGATTTTCTGCAAAGGGACAGTGTTTTTAGGCAAACCTTCTCGTTCATGACTTTGTCGAGGAACTGGTGTCCAATGTATGAGATTGTGTCCATATGGTCCAGGATCTTTGAGTTCCTAGGTCCACTTATAAACCCATCCCAAACAAATATGAATAAATACCTGGAGGCTTCACTCTTTGATAATGGTATGGATTTACACAAATGTTATCATCCTTCGTATCAAATCCATATCGACATGATTCGATGTGTTTTAGCTCCATTTTGTGCACATCAGCCCATCTCCATAAGCGTGCATATATCACGTGAGGGAAATCCTTCCTCTCGCCAACCTGAAGCCTTCCATCTAAAGTTCGTTGTAATGTCACACATTTCGATGGTATTGACCCCTTTGAATCGAACAGATAAGGAAATTAAATTTGTAACAATATTTCAGACAGCTGGATCGCTAGCCTTGAGCCAGACAAAAGAAAATCTCAGCAGCTAACGGTGGTCTCTAGATTTCATTTTAAGGAATTTGTGACTTAATGATAATAATTTGAAGCTAATTCTCCATTTCGGAGCAGTTACCCAACAACTGGGTACACCAGCTGGTGCTAATATATTTTTTTCGCCAATCGCTATTTGTAGAAATTTGCAGCGTTTTGCTGATACTATTGAGTACTTCAGATTTATTTTTAGCCAAAAAAAACTTTTTCATCTTGAGCTTTTGAGAGAAATTTGGACAATCCCATAAGTGTTCGATGTATTCCTCATGGGACCCACATCTCCTGCAAAGAGATTCAGTGTACTTTCCTTTGTAGTTTGCTCTTAGGTCAACCATGTTTAGTTTTAATTTCAGTAGGGATGAGGCTTCTTCACACCTCAGATACTCTTTCATTTCAAACTTACTACCCTTGATAAATCTGAGTTTAGTCTTTATATTATTTTTAATATTATTTTCTATGATTATGATAATTTTTTCTCTAACAATTTGTTTCCATTGTTCTTTGGTTAGGTCTTCGATCTGACATTCTTTGAGGTTAATATCAATCATTTCTAGGTCACTGATTACTTCTTTATACCAACAATTTGGGAAATGTAACCTTTTTTGCTCTTCAAAAACTGTCTTAGTCAATCTACTTTCATTCATGTTTAGTATCTTATGGAAGTATATCAATCTTTTCTCTTTAATTCTAAATTCCATAGGCATCAAGCCACATTCAAGGACTATTCGTTTTTCAAGTCTCCTAGATACTTATATGACTCTACTTCTTTAATCAACGCGAGGTTGGCCCAGTGGTTAAGGCGCCGGACTCACAACCGCAAGGTCGTGGGTTCGAATCCCACCAGGGTCATACTTGCTGCGAAAGTGTGAGGAGAGCTGCTAACTCTCTGTAATTCCAGGCAAAGGCAAAAGGAATCACGAGGTGTGGTCACATCGAGAGGAAGGACCGGGGTCGCCCTGATGGGCCCCCCCTGCGCCAAGCGCAGAAACCCATACCTTGCGAGAATAGCAAGTGTATGTGCCTAAAAAGTGAAAGGTTATGTATAACCCGTGTCCCCTGCTGGAAACAAGTCATCTCGAGACTTTCGCAGGCTAGGCACGTTAAATACAATTACTCACTCACTCACTCACTCACTCACTCACTCACTCACTCACTCACTCACTCACTCACTCACTCACTCACTCACTCACTCACTCACTCACTCACTCACTCACTCACTCACTCACTCACTCAATAATTTGGCCATTTAACATTAAATTTTCTTTTTGAACTTGCTTACTTTTGCTATACTGCATCACCATTTGTTCATTTTTATCCAAATTAAATTTCAGGAGGTTTTTCTCTTGAAATTCTTCAGCAATAGTTACCATTTCCAGCATCTTCTTATGAGATATGGAAGCAATCAATATATCATCCTGATAGAGCAGTGGAGGTATCTTCCCAAAATTTATCCCTAAGTTTTCTCTTTAAGGTTTCTCCATCAATATGATTGGCACAAATAGGGGCTGCCAAAATGGTTCCTTGTTTCAAATTTTCTTTAATTTTAACTTCTCTTGTTATTCCACTGGGAGTATGGATTTGAATGATTTGAATGTATCCTTCATTGTTTAGTTCGTAAATATTTTTAAGAAACTTTCCCTTGGCCCCACTTCTATGCATATCTATAATGCAAGACTTTAACCATAGCTTAACAAATGCTTTCTCCAGGTCCAAATAAAGAAATTTCACTGCACATTTTACATACTTGTAATAATAATGTTGACCGCCCTTTTCTCCCTCCTGCGGCTGCCTCTGAAAATCCTCTCTCAATAACACTAATCTGTCTGTTAAGCATTAATTTTTCATAGATCTCACTTATGCTTACTGTTAAAAATATTCCTCTCTAATTTTAAGTAACTTTCTGTTGCCTTTTTTGTTATAAATTGTTCTAACTACTATTTTCCTCCAATCCTTTGAGGGTTGACCAGTAGTAAAAACCTTGTTGAAAGCTTTCAGCACAGAATTTCTAAACTCATACTCTCAACTTGTATATATTTCATCACTTATGGAGTCAACGCCTGGGGATTTCTTTACTTTCAGGCTTTTGAGTACTTTTTCCAGTTTCCATATTTCAAAAGGGGCATCAATACTTTACCACCTGCTGTGGCCATCATAGCATGCAAACAAGGCCCTTTCCACAATAACCTTTAAGATATATTAGTTTTTGCAAAGCCAGGAACCATTTGTGTCTTAGCTGACAGCAGTTTTATCATAATTTGACCTTCTCTACAGTCTCATTTGCTTTGCATTGAAACCTAGCAAGACATTTTGTGCACATCCCTAATCGAATCTGTAAGTACCATAAAAGCTCTATTAAGCCCCCGTGGGGGCATATTTATTTTCGAAAACTCCAGAGGGGGGCTTAAAAGAGAGGGGTTTATTAGAGGGGGCCTATTCACAAAATCAAAAGACAACGATATGTATGATAGCTTTTTAGTTCTTTTACACCATATTGTGCGGATTCAACATACACTTTTACGAGTTAAATACATGAATTCGACATAGTTTTAGTTTAAACCATAAAAAATTCAACGATAATAGAATAGATAATTTATTTCAATACCAAAAATAGCTGAGATGTTAAAAAACACGCCGTTCCGAGCGTATTCTCGTTATCAAGTCAACGAAAACGATTATACGCTCGAAAACTTGTGTTTTTTAATATCTCAGCTATTCTTGGTACTTAAGGTAACTCTGCTTTCCGCTACACTAATCAAAAGATCATGCCATAATCAAAACAGCCAGATGCCATTTCGCAAAACCACTCTCCTCAGACAACAGTTGATTTCTCCAATATCATTCAGCCTATCGAAAAGCAGTAAAAAGGATGTTGTTCAGTATAGTCTGGGCAATCGAAAGATGTATAAAGCACAATGTTTCCGTCAACGCTGGCTGCAGAAATCCTAGTTCAAATCTTTTTGTTGATTTCAGAAAAGTGAATTTATCTCCAAAACTACTCAAAAAGTGTTCGATTAATTTTCTACAGTTTTGGAAAGTCAGGTTGAAAAGCTAGGCTAGATTTCCTGCTATTGAATTTTATATTTCTGTTTACTTTTCGACATCCAAAGGGAAAAGCGTTGGTCAATAGATTAGTCCATGCAGAAGGAGTTGAACGCTTTTGCAGAAAGTTTAGTTTTAGATCTATGCTCATTATTGTGGACTCTTGAAAACATTGATATTTCATGCATGCTCGTGAAGTCTCAAAAGACACCGAAAGCATGGTTTTGCGAAGTTTCAGGTAAAAGTCGGTAACTTTTAATTTATCAACAGATGCAAATGATACTTTTACGAATCTATTGAAACTTGCATATGGTATTCCCAACAGATGACATTCATTTGTTTGCCAATGGAAGCATTTCTGAAAGTTATTTCAAGCCTGAGCTTTGACAAGCGTGCTTCATAGCATGGTAATCTGTTCACCAAGGTTTCTCCCTTTCGATGTCGAAAAGTAAACAGAAACATAACATTCGATTACAGGAAATCTAGTCTAGTTCTTTCAATTAGACTTGGCAAAGTTGTAGATCAACTACCTAGCTAAAGATGGAGCGAAGAAATATCGAAACTTTTTCGAGTAGTTTTGGAGATAAATCCACTTCTCTGAAATCAGCAAAACGATTTGAACTACGATTTGCGAAGCCAGCGTTGACGGAAACCTTGCGATTTATATATCTTTCGATTGCCCAGACTATACAGAACAACATCCCTTTTACCGCTTTTCAATACGCCGAATTATATTGGAGAAACTAACTGTTTTCTGAGAACTTAGTGACAATTCATTTCAAAAACCGCTGACCACTAAAAATCATCAGTCTCACAGCTGGATTTCAAAACGAACAAGACAGCGGGCCTAAATGAATCGGGCAGCGGCTTTTGCATTCCAGCGTGAGCACGTGCGCATGCACATAAATTGACTATTGGATTTCGAATGAGGAAAGGTTGGTGAAGCTTGAAAGACATCGATTGACGAAATTTTCTGATTAAAAAGCCTTATTTTAAGACTTCTTGTTGCCATGAAAAAATGGCCTAATTCATACGCAGATTCCTATTGACGAAAGAGAATATTTCTCTAAAACTACACCGAGTCACATTTTGATATTTGATATATTTTGATATCCGTTGTCCTTCAGCCGGAGCTGTTTTACAAGGGGCCCTCCACTTAAAAACATTACTTACAATATAAAATTACTAATAAATAGATTAAATATAATACAAAACTATAGTGTTAAAAGCCTAATACAAAATTACAAAATCTATGATAAAAGAAAAGAAATGTTATTTTCTAAATAGACTGCTTAAAACTATTTAGGGAAGATGCCTGTTTGGTATCGGCAGGAATGTCATTCCATCTTTTGCTCCTCGATAAGAAAAACATTTTTGCCCATTAGTTGACTCTTTCTTGGGTAGTCTTAAATCTGTCTCTGTATTTCGCAGGACATACGAAGAGCACTCTGAGCTGCGGGTGAAGAAAATTACACAGGTATTGCGGAGCAAGTTCATGCAGGGACTTGAAGACCATTGTATCATCCGCATACATGGAAACAACTGAATTTCAAACAGCTTGTGGTAGATTATTGATATAAATAAGGAAGAGAAAAGGGACCAAGACATGAGCCTTGGGGCACACCAACATCTATACCCTAAGTTTATGAATTGACACCATTAACCCGACAAAACTGTTTTCGGTTGCATAGGTATGATTTAAACCATGCGAGTTCCCGCTGTTGAACACCGTAGTGCACCAATTTTTGGCAAAGAATCTCATGGTCAACAGTGTCAAATGCTGTTTTTAGATCAATGAAAACCAGGCCCACAAGCTAGCCAAGATCCAGCCCATTGTACCAATCATCGGTATTTTTAAGTAGATGGGTTACAGTAGAATGAAGGCGCAAATAGGCAGATTGGCCAGATGAAAACAGACCATTATCTTCCATATGCTTATACACCTGATTGGTTACGAGCTTTTCAAAGAGCCTTAAAATGACAGGTAAGACTGAAATGGGGCGATAATTTGACTTATCAGCCTTGTCTCCATGTTTGAAAACAGGAGTAACTCTAGCAATTTTCCATTAGTCTGGAAACATACTTGTTTCAATTGATGTATTAGATAAGAAATAAGAAAGCAAAGGAATTTTCAATGAAAGGTAAAGCAAGCTTTAAAAAGCAGCTAGAGATATTATCAATTCCAAAGCTCTTTGTTGTTTTAACCTTTGCAAATGCATCTCTGATTTCTTGCACCTCAATAGTCCTGAAGTGGAACTTTGCTTTAGTTTTATTCATTTCAATGTCACATGACAGAAGGGGACTTGGAGCTGGACTGATCTTATCAACAAGATGCTTACCTACTGAGCAGAAGTAACTGTTGATTGCATCAGGAATGTCCTTCTTGTGAACAATTTCTGAACCAGACCCCTTAAGAGTATCAATGTTACTTGACTTAGACCTCTTATTGAGAAGTTCATTGATTGCCTTCCATGATTCTTTCATGTTGCCCTTGCATGCAGAAATTTTATCATTGTAGTACTCTTTCTTAAGCTGGATATTTAGGGAATTGACCTTTTTTTTATTCAATATCAATTTTTTTTACAAACAAACTACTTAAAGCACTACGTACGAGCTACTTCACTACACTACAAGGGCGATACCACGGAGTGCAAGAGACCATGACAATTCCGCAGTCATTAACATAGAGAACGTGTAACTAAACCAAAATTAAATGTACAGCTACGAAAAATACACATGAAAAATTTCTACTGATAAATACTAAGGTTCGTTTCACATTGTATGTCGAGCTAACTTTGGGCGATCAGGTCTTGTTCACAAGACTGGGTGAACTGAAGATTCGATTTTCAAATTAGAATGGAATTTGTGCCCAATGAGTCTAACATACAATGTGAAACAAACTTACAGCAAAAGAAAGAGAAGCAAAGGGACTTGGGGACTATGAAATGTAAACAAACGCTGTGAATTTCCTTAGTTAAATCGACCAGTTTGGTGAATGAACTTTAGAGTCAATTCAAGTACATGTTTATTAACGTCGCTAGAAAGGTCTTTATCACCATACAATAAACGTTGTATCAGAGCGCTGTTTGAAAGGCTGTTGATTTGAACAAATGGTCGCAATACTACCGAAATTTCAGCGAGAAGATCTCGTCGATAGATGTCAAATGAAAGGCAAGACAGCAAAAAGTGCTCCGTATCTTCAATGCCATCATTCGTAGGGCACATTGGGTTTTATTGTGTCCTTAAAGTTGTGCTTAAATTTGTGAAAATTTAATTTACTGAGACCGACTCTTATTTGGGAAAGATACGATAAACCTATTGGGTCATGAATTCCAAAGACAGATTTTGCCGGGGGACGAATTATTGATAGAAGCTTTGACTTCAAAGCAGCAATGGACGGTGCAACCCTAATCCCAGGATCGAGCTTGCTCCATTCAGAAATGCAGTTAGGATAGAAACTAGATTCAAATTGTTCAGTTCTTGCCCATATTCGCCCAATAACACCCTGATTGCGAAGAGAGTATTGCGACTGATGAAGTAGTGGGATTGGCTCCTTTGTATGTAAGGGAGTGAGATTATTCGTGATCTTATAGAACAACGTCATCCGTCTACTCAACCTACGGGAACTTAGTGACTCCCAGCCAAGCTCTGCATAGATTTTTTCACGCGATGTCCCCCTCCATATTCCTGATACAGCTAGTGCAAGGAATTGACCTTGTTGCGAACTTGTCTATATGAGTCCAACAGAAGTGTGGACTTACTTTTTATAGCAGATTTCTTTAACTTATCTCTTGTCCGCATTAAATCCCTAAGGTCCTTATCAATCCAGGCACAGTACTTTTCTGAGACACTCATTTCACATAATGAGGCATGCTTGTCAACGATGAGAGAGAATAAGCTGGTCCAGTGGTGAACAAGTACATTGATATCATCAGTGTCAGTAAGCATTTGCTCCAAATCTATGCCAGCAACATCAGATAGGAATGCCTGCTCATTAAAATTTTTCATTTTTCGAGTTTTTATCATGTTATGGCCCATTACTACTGCTCCATAAAACTTACGGACACAGTATACCATATAATGACCACTCATAGAAATTTCATGCACTCCTGATTTGATGATGTTTCTGGCACATGTTGTAGCTATATGATCAATTATGGAAGAGGTGTCTAAAATGACCCTGGTTGGCTCTTTGATAAGCTGATTGAAGCTGAACAGCTCATACAGACTAGTCACATGTCTTGTGTCACTGTTGATGGGCTGATCAGCTTGCTTTGTTGTGAGATCACAATTCATGTCTCCAAGAAGGATGATTTCTTTTCCTTCTCTGTCCAAACAGGAAAGAACCTTTTCCAGCTAATTGAAAGAAGCAACATGGTCACCTGGTGGTCTGTATCAAGCAAGAAGCAAACAGGATTTGCTTTTTGGTGGGTCAACCTCAATGCAAACGATTTCCAAATCATCAATAGGAACATCAGAACGTAGCTTATATTTGATAGAGTTTCTTGTATGAATAGAAACACCACCTCCACTGCCTGTTCTGTCCAAGCGTTATTGTTGGTAGCCAGGGAGACTGGTCAACTCTTTAGGGTAATTAGGATCAAGCTTAGTTTCATTAAATGCAAGAATATCAATACCTAGACTCCTGATTAGTAGTTGCATCTCGTCAAGGTGACTACGGAAACCATTAATATTCAGAGATGCCAGTGCCATACCCTTCTGAAACCCAAGATGCTGATGACACAAGTCTGTTCGCTCACAAGTACAACAGGCATTTTCCCTGTTAGCAATTTGGGGTGAAGGAAGGTCAACTACGTCCACCCCGGTAGACCAGCTACAAATACATCAAGAACTTTACGGAAGACTTTGCCAAGGATGTCAGAAATGTGGCCTATCAGGTGGGTTATTCACTGTTTTTTGCGTTGCGACGTCATTCAAAGTTTTTTGGACACTACTCTAGAACCATGTTAGGTACGTAGCAGAAGGAACCATTCTTTCTACATCTTATTCGCATCAAAATATTCAAGCGAAAGTCTTGGCATTTGTTTATGTTGATAAAACTACCTCTGAACAATTGATATCCAGAAGCTCACATTCGTGAGTGGTCGACAAGGCAGGTAAATTGTTATTTATCAAACTGCAGTCTAAAATGGTTTAACGGTCGTCAGCTGAGATTGCCAATTTTGAGGTGTTTATCTCTCCAAATCGGCACCGTGCCACATCACCAGATATTGTGAATGCACTTGCAATATCTTCAGTAACAATGTGCCAGTGTCGGTATATGCACTGTTTTTTTTCGTCGAACGTCAATATACATCTTTTTAGGGAAAGGTTTTGTTTACATCGACAACGATTTGGGCAAAGAAAAACTTTGTCCTTCAACAATCGCAGACGGGGCAAGTGCTGCATGTCATGTGTCATAAGAAGCAGATACCTCAGTACCTGATGCATCGTGTACAAGGGGATTTTTGTACTTAATGTCATAAGATTTTACAATATAATCCAACTATTTACGTATATGCCTGTTCAAAACGGAATGCAAGAAGTAACAAATCCTCAAATTAACAGTAAGAAATTTACCACATTCCTTTTTGATGCAAAATTGTGCGAAATGTTTGATGCATTGCTGAGGGCAATGTGTCATTCTAGTTTTAATTCCATTTTATATGAAGGGGGCCAGGAATGCTTGAAGGGGGCATAAGGGTGACTGCCCCTCCTGCCATCTAAAAATGACCTGAATATGTTATGTTCTATTGTTTTGCCTTGTCCAACTAACTTTTGGCATCCCTGAAAAGGGATGAATGTGAAAGGGGTGACAATTGTTTGAAAAATGGTCTATTGTGTTTGTCTTGCAGATCCATGCACCTTCAATGCATACAATAAGATTTTACAATATAATCCAACTATTTACGTCTATGCCTGGTCAAACAGAATGCAAGAAGTAAAAAATCCTCAAATTAACAGTCAGAAATATACCCACATTCCTTTTTTATGCAAAATTGTGCGAATTGTTTGGTGCATTGCTAAAGGTAATGTGTCATTTAGTTTTAATTCCACTTTATATGAAGGGGGTCAGGAATGCTGGAAGGGGGCATGAGGGTGACTTGCCCCTCCTGGCATCTAAAAAATGATCTCAATATGTTATGCTCTATTGTTTTGCCTTGTCCACCTAACTTTTGGCATCCCTGAAAAGGGATGAATGTGAAAGGGGTGACAATTTTTTGCAAAAATGGTCTATTGTTTTTGTCTTGCAGATCCATTAAAAATTTACGAATATTTCAACAGGATAACCTATCAATATTTACAATATTGTTATCATTAGGGTCCTGCTAGCTTAACAGTTATAGGAAATATGTCCTTTTAAAATTTACAAAATTAAAATCGAAATACAACTGAACCTTAGATACTTACAGAATTAAATATTATTAAAATGGCTATCTAAAAACTTTCTAAAAAGTAGTCGAGATTCAATCTTCCTTGCCCGTACAGGCAAGTCGTTGAATGCTTTTGCAGCCAAGAAATAAAGTCCTTTTCGTCCAAATTCTGTTTTCATTAGTGGTAAATTCACTGATCGTTCCTCATTCCTTGAGTCCTTTCCGTGTGTATTCTTAATGAAGTATTCTTTCATCACATCACAGACATTTCGTTGTAGATTATCAAAGACCAAAGTACAAGCTCTTTTCTTAATTACTGCATCAATCTTAGGTATACCTAGATCAACCGTCAGGTTATTTGACTTTATAACAACTCTGGCTCTGCGCTCAATGCTTTCAATTCTGTTCTTGTACGACTGAGACCGAGCCAGGAAGATCAATCCGCAGTACCCAAAAATTGGCGTTATCATTGCTCTGTAAATCAGTTCCACAGTCGCACAGTCAGTAAGGCGTCGGATTTCTCTCAATAGGTTTAGCCGACCAGCAGCTTGTTTGTAGATTTTGTTGAAATGATCTTTAAAGATCAGAGTTTAATCTAGATGAACCCCGATTTACTTATAGCTGGAGGTTCCATTGATTTTCACACCATTCAAGCTGATTTCCATCACTCTTGATTCAAGTTTATTTAGCGTTTTTGATGTTCCAAAAATCATGGTTTCTGTCTTTCCTTTTTTCAGGTTAATTACTAATTCATTGCAATCAAACTAGGATTTAAGGCTGTCTAGATTTTCGCTCAGTTTCGTCTCAATTTCGTTCGGAGAGCTAGAAGACATGTACATAACTGTGTCATCGGCATAAGTAACGATTTTTAGAATGTTTTAGGACCTTATGGGCAGCATTGAACTGGATTATGAATAGTAAAGGCCCAATTATCGACCCGTGAGGGACCCCACAGTGAACAACATGAGTCCAGTTGAAGAGGTAGTCAGTAAAACACATTAATTCATTCCCAGAAATTCCAAACGATGGAAGCTTGTTGAGAACCCTTGAATGGCTAACTGTGTCGAACGCTTTTGATAGATCAATGAAAATTGCCCCTGTTAGAGAGCCTTTGTCAGCCTCCTTTCTTATGTAATCAATAAAGAGCGTAACCGCCAGTTCCGAAGAACGCTTTGAACGGAAACCAAATTGGTGCTTAAAAAGCAAGCAGCTCTTTCCCAAGTGATCCATCAGTTGCTTATGCACGAACCTTTCCAGGATTTTTGACATGACCAGTAATACTGGCCGGTAATAGTTGGCGTCAGTTCTGCTACCATTTTTGAATAATGGTATGACTTTTGCTGCCTTCCATGCAGATGGCACAGTCCCAGTTTCCAATGACAGACTAATCAAAATGCCAAAGGTACAGCCAAAATGGAAGCTGCATCTTTTATCATACCGTGTGGAAAATTGTTTAAACCGACAGACTTTTCCGTTTCAGGTTTTTAAGCTGGTTATAGACTTGAATTGCATTTACCTTGCTGAGCGAGAAACACTTAGAGCATGAAGGGGCAGTGCTATCATGAGGCATCCAGATGAAATTTTTTAGAAGGATTGATTTCCTTTTCAGTGTTTCTGTAACGGTTGCAAAATGATTGGCAAAAGTATTTGCTATTTTTTTTACCATCTGTATTCTTCTGACCATTTACATCCCGTACTGGGGTTGAAGATACAGATTTTTTGTTGTTGAATATACCTTCTTTAAAGCCGAACAGAATTTTTCAGCTGAGTCTGCGTTATCACGAAGCAGTTCTTTGTTATACCTGGCTTTGTTATATTTAACGAGATTGTTTACTCTATTTCTTTGGTGTTTGTAAGTTGACCAATCAAATTCGCTCTTCGTGAGGCGAGCTCTGCGAAGGAGTTGTCTCTGAGATTCAATTCTTTTTTCAGTTCATTGGAAAGCCATGGACAAATGCGTCCCTTTACTCTTTTCTTTACCACAGGTGCATGTTTATCTATACATCGCCTGAGGCCGTGATTGAATTTCTCTAGTGCGGAATTTATGCATGTTTCGGAATAAAGCTGATCGAAATCTTCATGCTTTACGTCCTCTTTTTTTATCAAATCTTAAAAAACTAAAAAACTACAACTACAATTCAACTGTGCCAATCATAGCGGATAAAGACACAAGGTCATCGAGTTTCCACTATGACTGGCACTTACAATTTTTCTTAGAATTAAATACAATAACACAAAACAAATATGAAAACGGTTCCCTTTCAGATTCTACGTCCTCACAAAAGGAAACCGGGTTATAATTTGTGTAATTTCGGCATTTTATATCCCTCGATGATTTGTTAATGTTGTTTAGCTTCCGAACGCAGCCGACCATCTCATGGTCACTTAACCCCGCAGTAATAACTTTTGAAGTGCTAATGTTTTGAGGCTCATTTGAACAAATAACATCAATGAGTGTGGAAGACTGGTTCGTGATCCTCGTGGAACTTGTGATCAGCTGTTTCAAACCAAATGAGGAAATTACTTTCTTTATTTCTTTGTGATCCGATTTTGCCAAATAATAACAGTTCAAATCTCCGAACATGAGAACTTCTTTGTTTTCAATGGATACTAGCTCTGTTGGACTAGTATACCCCCTGCCTATGTAAATAGTCCGTCCTTACGTATTCTTATTTACTCGTGTTCTGTTATTCATTTATTCGGTTACAGTTCTCTAATAGTAAAGTCGCCAAGTAAGAAGTCTCTCTTTGCAGCAATCTTTAGGCAACATTACTGTAACCGAATTAACATGGATGCGTCGAAAAGCAGTATTTTGTGTTTCACAGGAAACGGCGATGTTCAAGCCTTTTTAACCAAGGTAGAAATACATGCCGCACTGAAAGGATACACAGGAGAAAAGCTGGCTCAAGCGTTGGCAAGTAAACTAGAAGGGCCAGCGTTCGATGTTTACCTACGACTTTCAGCAGATGATAGAAAGGATCCAGAAAAATTAAAAGCTGAACTCAAAAAGGAATTTGAGAAGGGAAAACGAAACTGCGAAGAAGCACTGAGTGAATTGGCGAATAGGCCAAGAAAGGTAGGAGAATCTATGCAAAATTATGCATATAAATTGCTGGAATTAGTCAAATTGGCCTACCCTTCATTTGACAACAAAACTTTGGAGGCTATTGCTAAAGACTATTTTGTTAAAGGGTTGCACCCAGATATGCAAGTTGCTTTGAAATCCCTTGAAAAGTTTGATAAAGCGGAAATCAGAACCATCGCAGACGAAACAACGCGCTTAGAATTGGCAGGAATTCGTTCATTGTTGTCTGATGCTTCAAGCAACAAAGGAATCTTTGGTGCAGCTAATCCCTATGAGGAAAATTCAATTGTCGATTCAATCGCTGACAAGGTGATAGAGAAATTGCAGGGCATTTCAATAAGCCCTGACGACGGGGGACCACGCAACGAAGTTAATTTTGCTGATAGAAACCGCGGCCGCGGTTTTAGGGCCCGTAATTTCAGAGCCCCAGGACGTGGCCACTCAGTTTCTTCAAATGGGAAAATGGAACCACGCCAAATGCGATGCAGAACATGCCAAAGCACAGAACATTTGTTCCGAAAATGTCCAACAAGATTTTGCCAGGCCTGTGGTGCGCGAGGCCATGATGCTTGGGATAAGAACTGCTCGAATTTCCAATGACTAGACGGCCCCGACATTTTGAATTTAGAGGACAATACCACTGGTGCGTCAACCATCGTTTTAAAAGCCAAATTGGAAGGAGTTTTTAGCAACGTTTTGCTTGACTCAGGAGCAGCTGTATCAATTATTGACTCGAAAACTCTTGAAAATTTGAAACTCGCAGTAAAGATAAATGCTTCAAGTGAAACACTTACAGATGCCTCAGGTAATAACATGAAAATAACCGGTTTTGTAACTCTAAACGTGAATATTTTTGGCCTAACGAAACCAGTTCTACAGAAGTTCCAAATTGTCGATTCTCATTTGCCAGTCAGCATATTATTAGGCAGAGACTTTTTGCAGAAATTTGGTCAAGTGACATTTGATTTTGCAAATAACCGTGTAAGGCTTGGCCCAGCCTGGATCAGGGGGGCTGAGATAAAAACACCCATACGTGTTCGGGTAACTGAAAAAACCACCATTCCTGGTCGTTCCGAAAAATTTATCCAGGTCAAATTTGATACCAAAACGGCATTTTTAGAAGGAGATTTTGACCCCGCAACAATAGCAGGGATGACGGGTATCTACGCATCAAGAACACGGGTGATTCCAAATTCTGCGGGTGTTTTCACGATCAGCCTGTTGAATGTTTCTGCTGAAGATATGATTTTAACTGCACGCAAACCAGTGGGAACATTACACGCTGCCGCAACGGGAAGTATCACACAAGGCCCAGTAAAGGATAATCCCTCGTTTGACTGCGGTACCCAACTTTCCGAAGAAGAAAAAACCACATTAATGTCCTTGATTTCTGACTACAAAGACATATTTGCGCAGAATCCAAAAAAGCCTCAGAGGAACAAAATCATAGAGCATGAAATCATTACAGATGACTCAATGCCCATTTATCAAAAACCACGCCGTGTACCAACCACATGGGAACCAGAAATCAATTCCCAGATCACCGACATGCTGGACAATGACATCATAAGACCTTCTGAATCACCCTGGAATAGTCCTATCATTTTGGTTAAGAAAAAAGATAATACAACACGTTTTGTTTGCGATTTCCGAAAGTTAAATGATGTGACCAAAAAAGACACATACCCTTTGCCTCACATTAGGGACGTTATTGATAAAATGGCTGGCGCAGTTTACTGGACAACTCTTGATGCAGCATCAGCCTATTGGTCTATGCCGTTGAAAGAAGAAGACAAAGAAAAAACTGCTTTCTCTGTTCCACGAGGAAAGTTTGAGTTCAACGTAACGCCGTACGGTATATGTAATGCAGGAGCATCATACAAAAGATTAATGGACATTTGTCTCTCAGGGCTACCCGCCGAGCGAACGTTGGCGTACATGGATGATATTGCCATTTTTAGCAGAACCTTCGACGAGCATTTAAAGGACATTGAAGCAGTATTCAGCAGATTGCGTAACACAGGCAAAACATTGAAGCAATCAAAATGTGCATTTGCGAAAGAAAGCGTGGAATTTTTAGGATACGAATTGTCCATGGCTGGTTTCAAACCACAGAAACGTCTCACCGATGCGATACGTGACTTTGAACGCCCAACAACCAAGAAAGATTTAAAGCGTTTCCTAGGACTTGCAGGATTCTATCGAAATTTCATAAAAGAGTTTTCTGAAATCTCTAAGCCACTCAATAAACTCACCAGTGAACAAGTCGTGTATCAATGGGACCCGAGTTGCGAAAGAGCTTTCATTTCCCTGAAAAACGAATTGTGCTCAGAGCCCACGCTAGCCTTTCCACGATGTGGTGAACGATTTATTGTAGAAGTTGATGCAAGTGACGTAGCAGTAGGAGGCGTGCTTTCTCAAGTCCAGAATGATAACAGTATCCATCCTGTGGCCTATTTTTCCACCACGCTTTCAAAATGTCAACAGAAATGGTCTACCCAGAGTAAAGAAGCCTTTGCCCTGCTGACAGCTGTACGAAATTGGCATGTCTATCTCGCTGGAACGGATTTTGTTTTGAACTCCGACCATAATCCGTTAGTTCACCTGCGCAACCAGAGGGACCGTCGTGGAAAATTTGCAAGATGGTTATCAGAACTCGAAGAATACAGTTACACAGTCCAATACCTACCGGGGAAATTGAATGTGAAAGCAGATGCGCTGTCAAGGGCACCTGGAGCTACAGCTAATACAGATCACTTCGATATGATTTTTGAAGACAAGGTGTATGCAATCAACCATACTGCCAAAGACTTCAAAGAACAATTGGAAGCAGAACAAAATTCTGACCCAGTAGTAGGACCTGCTAAGCGTTTGATTACTGAAGGCAATACCATTCGGGAAGGACGCTTGAAACGAGTTTCCAGTCAATTAAGAGTAGAAGATAACATCTTCACTAAGTCAGGAAGACCTATTTTGCCTGCTTCAATGAGACGCTTTGTGACACTCGCTATTCATGAAATGGCCCACTTTGGCACTGATAAAACATATGCACTCCTCAAAGACCGATTTTATTGGCCCAATATGTACAAATTCGTTCACCGATTCACCGCCACATGTTCGGTATGTAAACGCACTAAACGTGACACACAGGCGCCTAAAGCACCACTGTTGCCGTTGCACATCCCAGAGTCGCCAATGGAATTTGTGTCCATCGATATTGCAGTACTACCACCAGATGACAGCGGTTTCAAATACATGCTCCTGATCGGTGATGTCTTGTCAAAATACATAGAAGCAGTGCCCATGAAAGATCAGCATGCCACAACAGTATGTCAAGCTTTCCGAGAATCATGGATCTTTAAACATGGATCCCCATACTTCCTTTTGTCTGATCAGGGATCAAACGTAGATGGAAATTTGATTCATGAACTTTGCGAAATATTCAACATCGAAAAAAGGAGATCTTCCGCGTACCACAGTCAGGGTAATGGTTTTGCTGAACGTAACATTGGAAACATCAGAGAGGTATTACGTGCTTTGCTCCTCGATCGCGACTTACCTCAAAAGCAGTGGCGTCTCCTCCTACCAGAAGTGGTTTTCGCATTAAACACCAGTGAGAGCTCAGTCACGAAATGCACACCCTATTTCATAGTATCTGGAAGGAAACCAACATTGCCACAAGATCTCATTCTCGGCAGTAAGACCCCCCAAGCTACCGATATCGCAACAGCATCAGACTATGCAACAGAAACGAAAGTACGTCTCGCTGAAGTATATTACCACGTCGCGACAAGACTCGGTTTGAATCGCACCCAGATGCAGAGACAGTACAATAGGAATATAAACTTCCATAATTATCAGAAGGGAGATAAGGTGTGGTTAAGAAGGAAGTATTTCAAAACTGGCGAAACCCAGAAATTAGCTCCTCGAAGAAATGGCCCCTGGACCATTTTAGACAAGCTTGCAAACGGAGTGAACTCTCGCATACAAAATGATTCGACAAAGAAAAAGCAAGTCGTTCATCATAATCGATTATACCCCGCCAAGATTATGGACACACCAGAGAATGCGCAACAAGACGACAAACAACAAAATGAAGGCGACATTGTGGCCCAAGAGATTCGGGACAAAATCAATGATACTTTTATAGACGAGCATTTTAGTAGCTCAGACGAATCGGACACTAACGCAGACAACCGTGAAGATCTGGGACAGAATCGAAGGTACCCGATGAGAAATCGGAGACAGAGAACAATAGAAGGGAGCATTCCCTGGGACAGTATTAACGTTGTCGAACATCAAATCTTATAAAGGTGGGGAGGAATGTTGGACTAGTATAGCCCCTGCCTATGTAAATAGTCCGTCCTTACGTATTCTTATTTACTCGTGTTCTGTTATTCATTTATTCGGTTACAGTTCTCTAATAGTAAAGTCGCCAAGTAAGAAGTCTCTCTTTGCAGCAATCTTTAGGCAACAGCTCCAGGATTGATCTCAACTTTTCTTCATATCGTTTTGGTAAACATTTTGAAGTGTCCGGTGGACGATAAATATTGCCAATAAGAATTCCCCTTGTTTTCGGGAACAAAATTTCTAGCCAAATACACTCTACTTCAGGATTTTCAAGATCACATCTTCTCTGATGGTGGATGGGAGACAATATATGCCCCAACACCGCCACCTTTATCCGGGTTAGATGATCATGGTTTGCTGATAAATTCAAAACCAGGGGTTGTGGCTTGACCTTCATCTTGTAAAGTGAGATGGGTCTCACTAAGTGAAATAATTTCAATCTTTTTAAAGTTCTCCATTAGATGGTAAATACTATGAATATGAGACAGAAGTCCTCTGATGTTTTGATGTAAAATTTTAAGACCAGGCCTACTTTGCAATCCTGAAGGCTCAGGTAACTCATAGGTCGTATTTGCATTCATATTATCAGCAGTTCCTTGGTCAGTAGGAGTACCCAATATTCTCATGATCAATAGTTGATAAACAGGAAAGATAAAGATCTTTGTGTATGTCCTTGTTGAGACACTTCAGATGGAGAATTTCGTCTTATCGAGTGCATGTAGCTCTGCTTTGGTTTCTTCTTACGGTTTTCCGACACGATGGTTAAGGAGTCTGTGGTGCAAAAAGCACGGTTATTGACTGTGAAAACAGACCACGGTGGCATGCACCTTCAATGAATACAACATATACAGTGAGATTGTCCTTGCATATCCTAGACCCATCCAACTTGGCTAGCTTTGATGAATGATGATTTATACGTAAATGGCATGGAGATATAAAAACAGCACTTGACTATACAGCAGGTGTAACAGTTGCAAATAAGAGATTTCAGGGCTGTAGGCTGCATCTTGAACTTGGGGGCACAACACATCAAGGAAGCTTTTCATCAAGCTAAAGAGGCTCTTCCTAAAATTAAAAAGGCGCTCTTGTTTTTTGCAAAATCTCATTAAAGGGTGGCATGTAACCCCAGTGACTCCTGGTTCTTACATCACTGAGAGGTTTGCAAGAAAGAACATTTGAAGAACATTTTTTAGCATCATGTGCAGAAGTACACAGTATTATTGCAGGATATTTTCTCTAGCTAGATAACTGCATTTTAATTCTGAGACGTGTTTTCAAGTTGCTTTCACTGGATTATTCTGTTTCTATTTGCGTGTATCTGTGTAGAATGGTTTTTTATGTTCTCAATTAAATTTTGTTAGTAAAAAAAGACGTTCCAGTATAGGTCAAGGGTCGCCAGAAAAGAAATTTTGACCAACATGAGCAAACTTGACATATTTTACGATTTTTTTGACAGTAATACTACCGGGTGTCTCAAAAAAGTACCCCCTTTTGACCGAACAAGGCAACAAAAAGATAATATTTCGGGACTTTTTGAATTCATGTCTACAATTTGTTGGTCTTCAACTTAAATGCACATACCTTGCATTTGTAAATCGACTACCAAACACCGGAGATATGAGTTCACAAGGTGAAAATTTGGAGTGCACCTGAAACCAGAGGTTTTGAGAAATGGCCTAGCCATAATTTGACAACAAACAGGCATTTTGCAAACGAATTTTGGACTTTGACCTTCACTTTTTATTTTTGAAAAGATTTATACCTTGAATTACTTCAATTGTTCTTGAAGTAACTTTTCTTTTGAGGAAACGGTCCTTGCATTGCATTCGATCTCAAGTGTTTTGTATTAAAGAAGAGGAAAAGGAGCACATGCACACTTATTTTGGAGATGTGGCACGACTTGATCACTCTTACCACATTTTTACCATATTTGTTTAATCAGCGCCATATCCATGTATCTTTTATTCCATTCAAAAGCAAAACATGGAAACTTAAAGTCTACAGGTACTTTGGAAAATGTCCACGACACAAATCATGACTAGGCCCTTTTTCAAAACCTGGGTGCAGTGTAAATTTTGACTTTGCAAACCTGTAACTCCGGTGTTTAGTGGACGATTTCTAAATGCAAGGTATGTGCATCTAAGTTGAACATTGATAAATTTAGCTGTGAAGTCGGGGAGCAATGATATCTTATTGCTTGGTTCCTATTTCCAGTCAAAAGGGGGTACTTTTTCTGAGACACCCGGTAGTATCCTCAAAAATGTACACCTAAAATGTCAGGGGCAAGCAAAATCTGTTGAAAAAATCCAAATTTCATTTCAAAACCAGTTTGTGAAGAGTGCATCCTCATTTTCATAAGAAACAAAGGCACTTCCAAGAAATTAAGAAACTCTACCACCGGGTGCGCCAAAATAAATTATGCATTTTTGGCAGGCCACAATAAATCGTACACTGGACCGATTTTGAAGATTTATGACTTAATCTTTAGCAGAAAGCCTGAATTAGATTCTAGAATTTTTTACAAATTTTTCCGTTTTCACTTTTTAGAGCCACAAGCGAGTTTCTTAAAATTTTCGTTTTCAAAAACACTGAAAACGATCAAAAAACGTTGATCAAATTTTCTAAAGACTCAACATGAATAGACAAAGAGAAAACGTTTTCAGCGTGATTTGGGATTTGTAAATTGATTATTGTAAACTTCTGCACGAGCGTTATTTCAACGATTGGCCTGTTGCGAAATTCTGTAGCAGTTACAATAAAGTGCCACCGCAAAAGCAGCCGTCACAAAATCAAAAATGTAACAAGACTCCCATAACGCTTCCTCGCTTGTCTTCTTAACCCCCTAGACACAGGAACACTACCTGCACCAAAGCATAAATTCAATGACATAAAGGCTGATTTCCAGTCACTGAAATTTTCCGAGCGGGCGGATTTTCTATTGTATGCGAGAGAAAATGTCACTCTGTAATTGAATAGAAAGTTACGGCTGAGCGACCTTTTATTGACTAAAATTCCGCCTGCTCGGAAAATTCCACTGACTGGAAATTAGCCTTTACAAAAGAAAAGGCATTTCTTTATATCCTTGAAAATATTATTACATTTCTCCCAAGATAGTACAAACTCTCATACAGCAGCTTACAATTATAGTAGCGTCGCCCATTATGGCCGGTCGCCCATTATGGCCGGCTAGCAAGAGAAATTAAATTTCAGGGGACTGACGACTAATAATAAAATTGCAATTGCGCGGAAAATCTTCGCTGACATCTGTTTTATCATGATTTGACCTTCACTGAAGTTTCAGTTCATTTGCATTGAAACCCAACGAGATTGTTTGTGCATATCTCTAATTGATTTTTTCAAGTATTGCAAATTTCATGATTCTATTTACATTCCTTCCTTCTTTTTCGTTCGCTCGACACCTTGCGGCTTGGAATTTTTGAAATATGCTTTGATTTCTAGAAGTCCTGTCTCTAGAGAGGAAATCTAAGGTGAAAACAAAGCAAAGTGACTTCTGATTCAGATTTAAGGTTGTCGCCCATTATGCACATCAGTTTTCCAGAGAAGTTTCCAATCGCTTCAAAATATCAAAATGCAAAATTTATAAAAAAAAACACCAATTTGGCTTAAAATCTTACTTACTGACTTGGAAAATCATTGAAACCCAAAAAAACGCATCATCATATTAAGTATATTTTCATTTTAGAAACTACGCCAAAAACTCATCCGTCCAATCACAAGAGATACGGCATGATTTAGAACAACTCGAAGCATGTATTTCGATTGCCAAACTCGAAGTTTAGGTTAATTCTTATTGATATTTTTGGGTTTGAAGTACCAAATGATAAACAAAGAACAGTAATTACAGCTGTTTTTCTTTTTAAAATTTTTTACCGGAGAGTAGTGTTCATTGTTTCTCCTACGGCCATAATGGGCGACGCTAGAAGAAGACGACGTTTTTACCCCCTTCTTTAAAATCTTCTAAAATCAGTATAAAGAGTTTACGTAAAAAGTCAATACTCTGTGATCTTTTTCTCCATTAGTTGGTGATATAATCTGGCTATTTGGTTTTTTCATTAATTGCTCTTTTTGGATCTAACTCAGAACTTCGCGACGACATGGGCATAATGGGTGACACCACTCTAGTCGATTTCTAAATCCCAAACCACCACGAAAACGTTTTCACTTTGTCCATTCATGTCGATTCTTTAGAAAGCTTGATCGACGTTTTTTGATCGTTTTCGGTGTTTTCGAAAACGAAAATCTTAAGAAACTCGCTTGTAGCTCTAAAAACTGAAAACAGAAAAATTTGTAAAAAATCCTAGAATCTAATTCAGGCTTTCTGCTAAAGATAAAGTCATAAATCTTCAAAATCGGTCCTGTTTAAGATTTATCGTGGCCTGCCAAAAGTGCATAGTTTATTTTGGCGCACCCGGTAGTAGCAATGGTCAGGGGCAATGTTGGACGTTGAGGTACTTTCAAGTTTTGTTGTTTATGGAAAATCGTTCCAACAAAATGCGTTAGATCGTATTAGATCAATTAATTTGTCACGATCATGCAGCTAGGATCGTGACAAATAGCCCCTACAGATTGTCTGCACCACCTATCATCAGACAGTTAGGGTGGCAAACGGTCAACGATCTCATAGAAACAGAAACCTTTAAAATGGTCTATAGGTCCATAAACTATGAAGCGCCTTAGTACCTTACAGGACTGTCCCATGGGTTATCAGAAATCAGCGCTAGACAGCTTCGTAATACCAGTACTAACCTTTATATACCATGATTAAAACCGCATGTGGCCAAAAATGCTTCTCGTATAGAAGAGCCAAACTTTGGTACAAACAAAATAGCGAATATAAGATGGCCAAGACTTTCACACAATTGAAATCGTCACTGAAAAATGCCAGATCCTGAACATTGTCACACTTTTCCTTTTGACTTTTAATACTTATATATTATACATAGTTTTTATTGAATTAACAGACTTTCACGATTTTTCTTGAAAAGCACCGAAGGACTTGTGTAGTGAGTCTGGTACTGCCCTTGCCAGTATGAAACTTCGCCTTTTCTTTGCCTCAATGTATCAAGCTCGCAAAAATTAAGACGCTTCTGCTTCAAACCGAGTGTGTGTGCGCATAAAAAACGAAAAAACCCTATGCTTTTTCTGAGGGGAGTGCTTTTGCGAAACTGCATCTCCCTGTCCACCAGAGCGTAAAGCTGAGTTACCTCAAATCATTCATCTATTATGCTGTCCTTTAATTTTTGTTTGGGTTGTTGCGTTGTCCCCAAGCCTAAGCACCCCTATCCAAAATAAACCTGAGTACCCCTTCCCCCGGGGGCAGCTACACAGCAGATACCAATCACAAGGCACCGATACGTAGCTAAGAGCATACAAATCTTTGTAAAAACCTTTTATCAAAACTTCGATAGCAAGCAAGGCATATCTTAACATATGTACTGGTGGGGCTTTTGCCCCACAAGGCCCCCTTCCTGCCCTACCACGGAGGAAAATTGCCCCAGCAGTGATAGGGCCCATTTGAAAAATTTGAATTTATGACCATTGAGCAAGACCCACAAATTCACTTGACACACAAAGCAAAGATCATTACTTTACACAAGCTCTAAACTTCCAGCCCTTTCCCTCAAAGCCCTCCCTTGAGCGTAGTATTTGCTTCTCAGTTCAGAGACTTTTGGGCAATGCGTTGGGTCTTCTGTTTTATAGCTTGATATTGACAAGATCAGAAACTGAAGTGAAGCGGAAGGCACTGGTAGCAGCAGAGGGAAGGCTCTCATTACTTGGCGACTAGTGCGCCTACCAGTTTAACTGAAGACTGCACATTTAATTGAAGTTGATCAAGACTGTATTTATGCTTCAAAACCTTTTGCCTTGATCTTGTTCATGTAGTACCACAGGCAGTGCCATGGCCATGAGTAGGGATGGGGCAAATGCCACCTCCCACTTCTGTCAAAAGATAGTTCTCGAGATTCTTTCAAAAACGAGGAGAAAGGTGATGTAAAGGTAAAGTAGGGTAGGGTAAGAATATTTCCAAAATATGCTAGAAAGTGTCTTGGAGAGTCGCGCTACGCCAAATTAAAGGTTGTCGTTTTAAAAAATGTTCCTGGACAAATTTCATCAAGGCTTCCATCTTGCGGGTAGACAACATTGGATTGTGGGAAGTGCTCCCAGCCAAAGTAAAAGTTGTTTGTTTAAAACTTGTGCTAAGATGGCGATTGATGGAAAACAAAACTGTTACAAAAATCTCAAAGTTCCAATTTGGCTAATGGATGAAAATAGGCATTCTAAGCCAAGAAAATGATGTTTGCTCAAAAATTTTCCTAAGAACACTGATTTATAAAAATTCTGTTACAAATGGTCAAAATTCTATTTAAGCACCTGCAAGCACGGGGTCGGGAGAAGCTTTCTAAGCCAAAGTAGAGGGTGTATGCTCAAAAATGTTCCTTGTGGCTTCGTCCCCCAGGCCCCCTCACTTTATTACCCTGCCAGCTGACCACCGCTGACCATAAGCACAAAAACCCTAGCCATATTTTTGAGCCACAAGCCACTCACTAAGTTACCAACATAGTAGTAGTATTTATGTTAAGAAAATTGGCAGGGCAATCCATATCCAAAATCCTAATTTGGAAATCTTTCATTGGAGAGCAAAGCAGTGTATCACCAGCAAAAACATATTCTAAATTAACTTAGTGCATCAGCCTGCAAAGCTCTGCAAAACTCTTTGATTCTTGGGAGATTGGCACTCTTTCCAATGTGATATTTGAGTGGACAATATGTTTGAGTCACATAGTATACTTACTCATTCCAATTTTTCTATGGAAAAAGTGGGCCCTTTTCCTTTTAATTTCTTGAAATACAGCTTGATAGCAAATTAGCTTCCTCAAATGGCCAGGGCAGCATGCATAAGTGACTCAGCAAGGCACGAAGCTAACTTCCACGCCCCCCCCCACAAATCACCTCCCACTGGGAACGAGGTTGACTTTTGCTTGGACAATTCATAGGAAACACGCATCCTTTCTTTGGGTATTAACACCGCTTAAATATAAATTTAACCGATGTTTAACTGGGGGAACTGGGCTATTGCAATAAAGTCTCGTATTTTGATGTTCCTATACTACACGTATACTACATGATGACGATGGAGTGCAGACGTGTTTGGGAACGCTCTCGTTCAAAACATAAATATACTGCTATTGTATGCTTCCTCCTTGCTTTAAATCTAGAATCAGGTTTATTAATGAATGGAAGAACGAAGCAGGATTTTCAGCTTTACAGCAACGAAGAGACGTACTCAAGTGGCTTTATCCAAACAGCCGTATGGAAGCATCCTGGTAGCCATTTTGGCCTAGGGCCTAAACCAAAGAAGAAGTATTGCAAATCACGAACTGCTTACTATAGAGGAAAAGGAACGGCCACATTTCAACTCATAAATGACAGTGAACTTCAAATAATCTTGTCAGGCGATATCAACCCAAATCCTGGCCCGATACAAAATCCTTGATCGATATGTCGTAAGCCAGTGGCAAAGCATCACAGAGCATTGCCTTGTGACAAATTTAGCCTTGACTGTCATATTGGGAAGAAATGTGCTAATGTCTCTGTAAGGCAGTACATGCAGTATAAAGAAATGGAGTACTTCACCTGGAATTGCCCAAATTGTCTTAATGACCAAGTCACAGTATCAAACGAGGTGCATAATCAACTAGAACAAAGTTATAAAAACAATGTACAAATAAATATGGGAATTGAGGAAGAATGCTTGTTTAGAGATTTCAGAGCAATAACAGGCAATGATGGAATCAAGCTGTGCCATATAAACATCAATGGCCTCCTTTCAAAATTAAGTCAAGTTCATTTGCTATTGAAAGAAACCCATATTGACATACGAGGGGCGTTCAAAAAATTGCCTGATTATACAAGAAAAAATGGGGTAACTGAAATTTTTTGTCTACATCTTTTCAAAGTACTCCCCAGCATTGTCTATACATTTCTGCATGCGTTGAAACCACTTCTGGAACATGGTAGCCCATTCTGTTTGTGGTATAGCCTCGATGTGCTCCAAAAAGGCCTCTACTGCAAGTTCAGGGGTATCAAATCTCACCCCACGGAGCTTCGATTTTACAAACGGAAACACAAAGAAGTCACACGGAGCCAGGTCAGGACTGTATGGTGGATGTTCCAATTGTTGGATTTTTTCCGCTTGCAAAAACTCTTGTGTAGCGGCTGCCCTGTGCGCAGAAGCATTGTCATGATGCAGCAGCAGACCACGATGCCGAGTTCTTGGGCGTCTTTCAGCAATTGCTGCAAGCACACAAGGCAAACAATCCTTCACATACCAAGCAGCAGTGACAGTACGCTGGGTAACCAGTGGAATGGTTGCCACATGACCAGCACGAGAGACAAAAACAGCAATCATTTGTTTGGCAACGGTGCGACTGCGAACAAATTTTTGGGGGGGCCTCGCTCCAACTGGGATCCACTGTTGAGACTGCTGTTTCGTTTCAGGATCAAAACAGTAAACCCATGTTTCATCACCACTGACTATCTCCCAAACTGCATTAGACCTCCCTCTGTCAAATTTTTCAAGCATGGAATGGCACCAACGCACCCTTTTCTCCTTTTGTTCCCCCGTGAGCATGTGCGGGACCCATCTTGCAGAAACCTTGCTCATCCCAAGGGAATTGTGCAGGATATTGCTGACACTTCCCGATGATATTCCCACCTCCTCTGCTATCTGAAGCACTGTCACTCTTGCATCTTCATTGACTAGTCTGTACACAGCAGCCACCTGAACATCTGTTGTTGCTGTTGCAGGGCGTCCTGAACGGGGGTCATCTTCCAAAGAGCGTCTGCCTCTTCGAAATTCCGCAAACCAGTCATACACAGTGGATCTCGAGGGTGCTTCAGTGCCAAAAGCAGCTTGGAGACGGTTATGGCTTTGCTGTTGATTTAAGGTAACTCTGCTTTCCGCTCTAGTGCACAGCGAAATGCCGTTTCTCAAAAACCACTCTCCTCAGAAAACAGTTACTTTCTCCAATATTATTCGGCCTATCGAAAAGCGGTAAAAAGGATGTTGTTCTGTATAATCTGGGCAATCGAAAGATGTATAAATCGCAATGTTTCCGTCAACCCTGGTTTCGCAAATCCTATTTCAAATCTTTCTGCTAATTTCAGAAAAGTGAATTTATCTCCAAAACTACTCGAAATATTTTCGCTTTTTTTTCGCTTCATCTTTAGCTAGGTTGTTGATCTACAACTTTGCCAAGTCTGATTGAAAAAGCTAGGCTAGGTTTCCTGCAATCGAATTTCGTATTTCTGTTTACTTTTCGACAGCAAAATGGAGAAACCTTGGTCAACAGATTGCCATGCTATGAAGCACGCTTGCTAAAGCTCAGGCTTGAAATAACTTTCAGAAGTTTTTCCATCGGAAAACAAATGAACGTCATCTTTTGGGAATACCATATGCAGGTCTCAAAAGAAATCCTTAGTGCGCTTGTAAAAGTAACATTTGCATCTATTGATTAAAAATTACTGATTTTTACCAGCAACTTCACGAAACCATGCTTTGGGTGTCTTTCGAGACTTTCGTAAGCATTCACAGATTATCAATTTTATTTTTAGAGTCCACAATGAGCGTAGATCTAGATCAAGAACTAATTTTTTTGCAAAAACATTCTACGGGCGTTCAAATCGTTCTGCATGGGCTAAACTGTTGACCAACGCTTTTCCCCTTCGATGTCGAAAAGTAAACAGAAATGTAAAATTCGATTGCAGGAAATCTAGCCTAGCTTTTTCAATCAGACTTGGCAAAGTTGTAGATCAACTACTTAGCTAATGATGGAGCGAAAAAAAATCGAAACTTTTTCGAGTAGTTTTGGAGGTAAATCCACTTTTCTGAAATCAGCAAAAAGATTTGAGCAAGGATTTGCGAAGCCAGAGTTGACGGAAACATTGCGATTTATACATCTTTCGATTGCCCAGATTATACAGAACAACATCCTTTTTACCGCTTTTCGATAGACCGAATAATATTGGAGAAATTAACTGTTTTCTGAGGAGAGTGGTTTTGCGAAACGGCATCTCGCTGTGCACTGGAGCGGAAAGCAGAGTTACCTAAAGCCACTTTTATAGTCGTAGAAAATCATAGCCCGCCAATGGGTGCGTTGAAGCTCCATGACTGTGGGTTGAAAACTGCGAACTGCTCATTTTCAAAACTCAACTGTGCTTTAATGTTTGAAGTTATAAAAACATAACTCTTCAAAAAGTCATGTTATATATACATGATCACTTCTCAAGTTGAAATTTACATGCGACCGTTGTACTTTTCCCACATCCAGAAACTTTTTGAACGTCCCTCGTATTAGCAATTACAGAAACACATCTAGCCCCAGAAGTTGGATATGAGGAGATAGTGTTCAGTACCGCACAAGATCCGGGCGTGTGGTCATCCCCACACAAAAGCTAGGGGTTATCCCCACACCAAGTTCGTAAACAACTTGCGTCATAAACAATACGCATCCCAAAACCATAGAAATCGGGCCCTTTGTAGTTGGTCAGCAAAGCATAAACAGTTTTGTTATTCGATTTGTGAAAGAATAACAAAGTCAGTCGCTTTTCAAGTTAGCTTCGAAGCGTTTCGGGCCGAAGCCCAAATTTTACTGGAAAACTTAACGTTTTAATTCGTTCTGAAGAACAAGCTATATCGCTGCATTTCGTGCCGAAGCACAAGATTTATTTACCAACTGTATTACCGTCCCGAAGGACAAAGTTATTCATTGTTATTCGCTGATTTGGCAAAGACCTTACTACTGGAGAATACACTGGTTTTATTTAATTGCTGTTTGACAAAGTTATTCATTGTTATTCGCTGATTTGGCAAAGAGCTTACTACTGGAGAACATACTGGAATTTATTTATTTGCTGTTTGCATCAGAGAATTCACAAGCTACTTGCTGTCATTTTGTATGTGTCATATTATGGGCAAAATTCGAGCGGAGTTAACAGGATCCCAATTTTGGAAGAGATTTATTGTTATTTTGGAATGTTACGATGAATTTTGCTCATCTGAAGAACAATGCTTAGCTCTCGATTCCGCCGCTGGCAGAGCTTTTATCGTTATACTGGAAGAACAATGCTTAGCTCTTGATTCCGCCGCTGGCAGAGCTTTTATCGTTATATATGAAGAACAATTCTTATCTCTTGATTCCGCCGCTGGCAGAGCTTTTATCGTTATACTGGAAGAACAATTCTTAGCTCTTGATTCCGCCGCTGGCAGAGCTTTTATCGTTATACTGGAAGAACAATTCTTAGCTCTTGATTCGCTGCTGGCAGAGCTTTTATCGTTATATATGAAGAACAATCATTGGAAAAGATTGGAAAAGAAAATATTACATTTTTCGTTCTAAAGCGTTTAAATTATCAAGATCAATTTGATTTAATTAATAGAGAAATTTCATGAGAGAGAATTTTGTTTCAAGATCCTCTTGGATTTTCGCGCGATCGCTATCGGGACTTGATTTACACTGCTTCACAGGGAATAAACTTATCATGGTACTCCGCAGAGGGTAATCAGGATCTCAGATTTTAATAGATAGCAGTAGAAGGATATGATATTGAAAGATTTGACAGAGCTGAAAAGAAGAAAGGTGGAGGGTGTTTGTTATATTATAAAACCTGCCTCACAGTGCTGCCTGAGAAGAAAATAAATATGTTGAAAGAAACAGAATCAGCTTGGATAGAGCTAACAACAAGATCTCAAAAGTATCTTATTGGGGTGGTTTATAGACCTCCATCCAATGCAAGTTTCTATGATAACTTTACAAAAATTCTCAACCAACTTTGGTCCATAAGAAATAATGTCATTATACTAGGAGACTTCAATTCAGATTTCTTGTGCAATAATGATACAAATGGCAGAAAGATGAAAAGAATTTTACAATCCTTTGATTTTCACAATGTAATACAAGAGGCAACAAGAGTAACAGAGACGTCAGAAACCCTGATAGACCTTATCCTCATCAGCAACCAAATCAAGCAAAAAAACATGACCATCAAGTCAGGAGTATTTGAGCCATCCTTCTCAGATCACAAACTTATCTACGCAGTGATAAAAACAAGCAGAGCTCGCAGTCTTCCTGGATACAAAGTAATTCAGGACAAGAGAAAGTTTGACAAAGATAAATTTAAAGAAAAGCTAACCCAGGCCCATTGGTGGATCATTGATATCTATGATGATATAGATGATGCCACATTTACTTGGGAAACAATGTACAAAGATATACTGTCTGAAAGCAAAGGTCAGGAAAAACAGCCTCCCATGGATAGGAAGGGGTATAAAAAAGAAAATGAATCAAAGATACAAAGCCCTTGGAGAATGGCAGAAAAATAAAGGCAATGAAGAATTATTGCTGAGAGACAAAGGCTTTAGAAATTAAGTGATCAGAATGTTAAGAGAGGCTGAGGCAAATTATTGGAGAGAAAAATTTCCAGAGTCTAAGTGTGCAAGAGATTTCTGGCAGACAGTGAAGAAGTTGCAAGGCAAATATAAATCTACAACTATTCAAGCATTGAAAGATGATAAAGGCAAAATAGTAACACAGAATCATGAAAAAGCAGAGCTTCTGAATAATCACTTTGCAGAGGTTGGGGAGAAATTAGCAGCTAAATTTACAAATAGATTCAATGAAAATGGCAAATCTTATATTTGTAGAGTTACTCCAATATGCCAAGACATAAATCTAGACACTGGCTACATGATAAAACAAATAGAGTCCTTGAATCCTCACAAATCAATGGGAATTGATGAAATTTCACCAAAAGAGGTCAAAGAAGCAGGGACGTGTTTTATAGAAGGACTTGGAAAAGTGATAAATAAGTCTTTCCAAACAATAACTTACCCTGAGATATGGAAGACTGCAAAGTTAAGATCCGCCTATAAGAAGGGACCAAAAATGGACAGAGGAAACTACAGACCCCTGTCACTTCTTGGCGTACCAAGCAAAATAGCCGAAGGACAAATTTGCAGAGACATAGATAACCATCTAAACACAAATGCCTTATTGACGCCAAGCCAATGGGGATATCAGCATGGAAAATCAACAGAAATGCTTCTACTGCTATTGACAGAACAATGGAAAGAAGCTTTGGATAAAGGTTGCATTGTTGGGGCCCTATTTATAGACTTCCGAAAGGCATTCGATACAATCAATCACGGCATAATGGCACATAAATTGCAAGCGTGTGGAATTTCGGGTCAGCCACATAAGCTACCACTCAATTATTTAACAAACAGGAAGCAATTTGTTCAGCTAGGGGACACAAATTCGAACTTAAGGACTGTTTCTTATGGGGTGCCACACGGTTCTTAAATTGGCCGTCGCCTCTTTGCCATCTACATCAATGACTTACCTGAACACGTAAGTGCTGGTCATGTGTTTCTTTACGCAGATGACACTACCTTTTACTATATCGGCAGGAATACGGAAGAAGTTATAGATACACTCAATGCCATTGGAAGAGACGTGGGTGTGAAAAGAATCAAATGTCAATTCATACAGATAAGTCTGAGGTGATGTTGATCACAAAACAAGACTTCATAGGCCCCATGCGTCAAGTGAAAATTAATGGAGAAACGATAAAGTATGTGAACAGCACAACATCATTAGGGATAGTTATAGACAACCACCTGAAATAGGATCTTCAAGTAGAGAGAGTTTGTAAGTCATTTAGAGTGAAAGTGAGCCAATTAAAAAGAATGGCTTACCTGCCAATAGAGGTACAAGAAGATATTTACTTCAAAACTATTGTATCTGCAGTCACCTACGGAATTCTAACATGGGGAACATGTTCACAGGCCTTGACATCGAAACTTGAAAAAATCCACATAAGAGCTGCAAAAATAATATACAAAATGCCAAAAAGTATTGGTGATGAAGATGTCCTGACAAAGGCTAAATGGATGAACTTACTGTATATTTATAAAAGGAAGTTGCTTACATTTATGCACAATGTACAAACCAAAGCATGCCCTAAAGACTTTTTCCCACTTTTTGAAAGAAATTGTTCTAGATGCGCAAAGAAGGAAACCTATGTTTTACCATATGTAAAGACTGAAAAAGGGCGGACTTCCGTGAGATTTCGTGGCCCACTGTTATGGAATCAGATTCCTGAAACCCTAAGAACACAAAAGAACAGTAAAACATTCAAACAGAGTTTTAAGACGATAAGTGATTTAACTTTACCAATAAGTTTTAACAAAGAGAGTGCATTGAATACGAACAAAAACAATGATTTTATTTACTTTTGAATTGTTTATATATAACTCTTAGACCTAATTTTACGTTACCTTGTTTTGATATATATTTTCATTTGTAGGCTACATTAAATGTTCCATTGTAACTAAGAATAGAGTATCGCAGGTCCACATCAGCATATGCTGCCTTAGATTAACCTGCGTAACCAAATATAAAATATATGTATGTATGTATGTATAGGCCAATGGATAGGCCATTTTGTTTCCGTTCGCCCATTTATTCAATACTTTGTTTCCCTGTGGCCTATCATTTTCTACACATAAAACGTAACTTTAAAATCCAATCAAGGATTCATGTGACGCCATATTTTGCATCACGTGACCCCAACTAAGCATCACGTGACCCCTTTTTAATCACGTGACCGCTAACAGACTATAAAAAGGGCATACCATCACATAAATATTCATTCTCCTGACGATGACCATAGAGTCGAAACGCGTAGAGAATTGAAGAAGAAAATTGTAGAAGAACTCCAAGTCGTCTTATTTTTGTGTTCATCTTTGTATGTATGTATGTATGTATGTATGTATGTATGTATGTATGTATGTATGTATGTATGTATGTATGTATGTATGTATGTATGTATGTATGTATGTATGTATCATGAGGATCTTATGATCGTCTTTCGTCTACTGTTTCGCCTAAGACTTAAATGTCAGGAACCTTGTTACAGAATTTAGAGCTTTTGGGGGCCTTTATTAGGAAAAGGGTCATCTTTAAAAGATTTTTTAGAAAGTTGAGGTAAAGTTGCAATTTGTGTATTGACATAGGAGCCAATATCTTAATCCTCCAGGTTTTTCGAAGAGACAAACAGAAGAAACAGAAAAAACAAACTTTGATCCTGCTGGGGTTTTATGACCTCGTAAATCTTTTAGGCATTGGTTGCTCTGTTTTTCCTCCATAACGATTGAAGCTGGTCTGCCAGGTTTTACACGCCACTTCAAAAGTTCATTATCTTCTGGAAAAGTCTGTTTCTCTTACCATTTCTTGGTCCTAAGAATTTTCTCTGGATAAACTGTGTCTTGGTAATATTCCCTGTGACAGGAGGCATGATTTCTTACACAGAGGCACGAGGGGGAGCATTATCACCCGAGGAGGCAATTTA
Organism: Aurelia coerulea; assembly: GCA_039566865.1. NCBI lineage: Eukaryota > Metazoa > Cnidaria > Scyphozoa > Semaeostomeae > Ulmaridae > Aurelia > Aurelia coerulea. Next base: position 16,475,341 of record CM076944.1, read on the forward strand.
CCAGACCAAATTTAACTAACTCAATTTTTTGCGTAGATTACGAATCCGGATGTTGCTTGGCCGTTCAGGGGGGCGTTTTCAATATATAGGGGGTCGAAGGCCAAAATGCATAAAATGACCTAATATGACTATATTCTGCTATTTAACTTTAAAGCAAGTCCAGTTTTATTAACACCCGGTGATACAGTCAACTTTCTGGTCAATAGGGCCTTTCCCGACATTGGGGGGAGTAGGAAATTCCAGGGGGATAAGTTTTTTATTAACATTTTTCTCTCCTCTTGCACAGCGCATAGATAATCTATGTACAGCTTTAGAAAATAAAAAATCAAGAAATGTTGTCAAACCGTTTGGTTAATTCAATTTCTTCTTCTGATGCGGTTTCTCTTTCTTTGTTCGCTAATGATAGCTCCGCAACATCCTCAGGATAGGGCTATGTCAGTCAGCCAAGTGTCAAATCTTCGAACCAGCCATGATTGGCTGGTTCTTCTGTATCAATGATGCTTTGCGATGCTTGCCTCCATATCCTTGATACAGAGGCAGAAGCAGAGGCTTATATACACATCGTTGATAGTTTAGAATCATTCGAAATCATACTCTGATGAGGACACAAGTCCAAAAGGCCTCAGTGTGTTAAAGCATAGCTTATAGTATTTTTTGTCGTCCAACCTCTCTACATCAAGTTCCTTGATACAATGTTTGCGTGATTTTTGCTGCCTTTACATGGGGCAGCAATGATAGATCAACAAATTTGTTGTCCTTTCAAAGGTATGCCAGAATATAGCTCTTCTTGCTTCATTCACTGACAGTAATTGGGCAGTAATCGTTTCTCCCCATACAGATTGCAAACAAACGTTTGCAAGCCAAGAAGCAAATTAGCACTTGTACGATTTCCCCTAGGTACCGTGCTCTGCGAATATTTCTTACTATAAATACAGGCTTTCCTTTCCGCAAGAAGGACGAGATGTAATCATTCCCGAAAATGCATGCAGGCCAAAGAGGGCTTCGTATTCATTTCATTTTCTATTATTTAGCCATGGTAGCTTTGTCGGTCTACAGAGAGTGCTTTACAAGGGGCCATGCAAAAAATATTACAAAACTGAAAACTTAATTCACAAATTAGTTATCTGATTGCTCTAACGATAGATAAAACGAATCTAAATCAAAGGAAAGTAAACAAGCTACCCTCTACAATTTCTCTTTCAGCTTCTTTTTGAATGTAAGAAGGGATAGTACATGTTTGACATCTAAACTGAATAGGTTCCAACTCTTAGGCCCACGAAATGAAATAGACTTTTGCCCATTCGACGTTTTGAAGAGAGGAACACGCCTCAGCCAGTCTCGGTGTTTCTTAGCCTCAATGTATTAATTTTTTGTGTTATTGCATATGAAAGACTGGTATCCTCTGGATACATAGTTACGTTACAACTTCACAGATCAAATGGAAGGTCATTAATGTAGATTAAGAATAGCAGCGGACCAACATATGAGCCCTGTGCAACACTGGCTTGCTTCTGTAACGGAGATAGCTCACATGCATTTAAATAAAGAAGTCGCCTGTATTTCCCTGTTCCGTTATCGATAAAGACATGCAAATGTTCAGCTTTGTTGGCTAACAGGATGATTGGCATATCAACATCTCCAGAACTGGAGGGCATTGTCTCCTGCCCATTATCAATGCGAGGGGCACTGTGAAGTAGGTAGCAGATCTGGTATCAACCTGCTCGTGGTTTGTATTTAAGTCTTGTACTTGAATTACTCCTTCGCTGCTGATCTTACCACATTAGGCTTTTCTTGCAAAATAAACTATTCCATTGTTTAGACTGATTATTCAGGTACGAAACAAAAACCACGAGGAAGCTGATACCAAGCTCTGCTACCTACTTCACCATGCTCTTCGGATGAATAATGCGCAGAAAACACTTTGCATTGAGCACTCTAGTTCTTGGGATGTTGATATTCATATCATCCATTAGCCAACGAAGCTGAAAATGTGCATGTCTTCATCGATAACAGAACAGGGAAATACAGGCGACTACTTGATCTAGATGAATTTTAGCTATCTCAGTTACAAAGCAATCTCTCCTTGGCCTGCATGCATTTTCGGGGAATGATTACATCTCGTCCTTCTGGAGGAAAGGAAAGCCTGCATTTGGAAGCTCATGAAAGGCAACAAAGAATATCAAGAAATATTCGCAGAGCTTGGTACCTAGGGATAGTCGTGCAAGTGCTAATTTGCACCTTGGCTTGGAAACGTTTGTTTGCAATCTGTATGGGGAGTAACGATCACTGTCAGTGAATGAAGCAAGAAGAGCTATATTCTGGCATACCTCTGAAACAGACAAAAAAATTGTTGATCTATCATTGCTGTCCCCATGTAAAGGCAGCCTCGAAAAACACACAAATCACGCCAACTTTGTAGCAAGGATAAGGAGACAAGCATCGTAAAGCATAATTGATACAAAAGAGCTAGCCAATCATGGCTGGTTGGAAGATTCTACACTTGACTGGTTGACGGAGCCCTATCCTGAGGATGTTGCGGAGCTATTTTTAGTGAACAAAGAAAGAGAAACCGCATCAGAAGAAGAAATTTCAGTAACCTAACGGTATGGCAAAATTTCTCAATTGTTTATCTTTTAAAGCTGAGCAAGAGGAGAGAAATGATAACGAAAATCTTATGCCCCCCCTGGAATTCCCTCCCCCCCCCAAAAATGTCTGGGAAAGCATAATTTACCATAAAGTTGACTACATCACCAGGTATTAACAAAACTGGAGTTGTTGTAAGGTTCAATAGCAGAATGTAGTCAAATTAGGTCATTTCATGCATTTTTGCCTTCAACCCCCTATATCTTGAAAACGCCCCCCTGAACGCCCAAGCAACACCCGGATTCGTAATCTACGCAAAAAATTGAGTTAGATAAAGTTGGTCTGGTAAATTGCCTCCTCGGGTGATAATGCTCCCCCTCTGGCCTCTGGTCTATCTGTACTGCTATTCCCAGGCAGTGTTTTAAGGATGGCAAAATCATGATCACAGTAGCTCGCTCCATGACAGCATGTAAAAATTTAGCAAACGAATAAGGGTCTGGAGATACTTCCCATCTAGCATCTCATACATAACTCAAAATCAAGTTTTCCTTTTTACCATTTAGAATGTAAAACTAGCAGCTAGAGCAAAGCTCTCGCCTCGCATTCTCTTACTGCATTAATTATTTGAGACCCTGCCCTATTTCGATTTGTTAGAGAGTCACTAGATCCACAAATGTTTATGCGATTGTTATCACTATCCATTGATAAAAACATTATCAACACATTCGCCTGGAAAAATTCTTGCTGCCACCCTCAAAAGAAAAGAAATGAAAGGAAAAAGCTAATGAAATGGAAAGTTAGTGAAAAGAAATTAAATATACATGCTGTAAACAAGGCTGCTTGAAAGCCACTGGTGTATAAGGTGTTTGGAGCTAAAACAATATTTTTGACATATACTGAACATAAAGCAAAAGAATTGCAAGCTTAAAACGGTATTTTTTGGAAAGCAATTCTTTAAAAACTGTTTTGTGTGACGAAAATTCATCGCATGGGCCTTTCATACTGTATCTCTCAGAGCTCTGCAGCAACCGCAGATAATGGCACAAAACTCGAAAAAATACCCTTAAACGTGGTCAGAAAAAATTGGCACCAACATTTATCTCTTTCTCAGCATGCTAAAGAAGGCAGAAAAACATGTTCCCACAAATTTACATCAAAAAATCACTCGGCTGCATTTTTTCGCCTTTTGTGACACAGGGCTCTGCACTAATAGGCCTCAGAAACAAAAGACGGATTGCAAAAATCTTTAGATGGTATGAACACGTTAAAAAAAGTCAATATTAATAAAACAAAGTGTATGATTTTTAACAAGGGAGGCCGACTTTTAAAAACAAATTAATTTTTCTTTGATGATAAAGAAATAGAAGTTGTTAGACGTTTTAGTTACTTGGGCTTCTTGCTTTCCCCATCTTTTAGCATAAAAGAACTACTCAATGACCTTTACAAACGAGCTCTCAAGGCGTACTATAAACTTAAGAACATTCTTGGCCCAGTGTTTAGAAAGGATATTCAGCTAACCATTAAACTTTTTGACGCCCTGGTGCGGCCGATTTTGCTCTATGGGGTTGATGTTTGGGGCTGTTTCAAAGCGAGTTCTAAAAACACAAATCCTATTGAGAAACTGAATATTAGATTGTGCAAAAATCTATTGGGAGTAAAGAGGAATACCTCCAACATAGGATGTCGATGTGAACTAGGTAGACACAATCTTAATGCAATAGGATTCAAATCAACAATCAAAAATTGGTTACGCATAGCTGGTGGAAACAGAAATAGGATCATAAGTAAGTTATATAGGAAAAGCTTAGAAAATATTCCTTCATGGGCGACTAACATAAAAAATATTCTTTTTAAACACGGGATGGGAGATTTATGGGAAACATATCACGATACTGAAAGTGACACCATCAACAGTAGTTTAGTTAGTAAAATCCACCAACGAATCATGGATTGCGAGCAACAAAGTACATTCACAGAACTGCATAAACAACCTAAGATGCGCACTTATCGCCAATTTAAAAACGACTTTATCATGGAACCGTACTTATCTGAAGTAAACTCATTGCCTTCGCGAGTGATGATAAGTAAATTTCGACTTTCTGATCATCGCTTGCAGATAGAAAGTGGAAGATATCATAGGCCTAGAAAAAAACCGGAAGACAGAAAGTGCCAAACATGTGGTATTCTTGAAGACGAAAAACACTATCTTTCAAGTTGTCGCATTAACGAAAAAACGAGGGAAACAACGTTCAATACCATTTCAAAGTTTAAACCTACTTTCAGTCACATGGATGCTTCGTCAAAATTCTTATATTTAATGACAGCACGTGATCCAATTATATCAGATGTTATATATGAATACATGTTTAACATCATCCTATGAACAGAATGATAGTGCTAGCAATCCATGATCCATAGTATTGTCAACATTTAAATCTCTTTAGTTCTATTTTAGTTATCTTTAGTTCGCAATGTTATGTTCGTTTTACAGTCTTAAAGTAGCTGGTAAAATATACTATTTCTTCAAATGTATTAGGCTATTTTGAGTTAATGAAAATCTGAAAAATCTGAAAATAAACTGGTGTATGTTTATTAAAACCATCATGTTTCGGACAAGAACATTTCTCAAATTTTGACTTTTTATTTAGTAATCTTCTTCTAAAATAGTTCTGCACACTTCGGTAAGTTAGGAAAAGCTAAAACTGGGAAGTAACACACTTGTCTCAGAGGTATAATAGGTCCATTAATAATCTTCTCTCGATTGTTCCTAAATTTCTTTTGAAAATTTAGGGAAATAAGTTCATGAATCTCTATCAACAATTGCGATGTAGCAAAAGACAATATTTTCCTCAAAGGGTCATTGACAGACAATTTTCATCACAGTCAACAGAATTGGGCTGTTAGGGGGGAGGGTTCAGCTAAAGTCCATTAAAAATGGTACGTTTGCAACAAGAAGTGAAACAAGTGATGTATATTTCATTTTCAACTTTTAAAGAATAGGGTCTACTGGGGTAAAATTGGTAAGCTTGCGGTGAAATTGGTAGGGCAAAAATATGGATAAATTCCATAAAATGTTCAGATACGGATCTTTTCAAGCTACATCTGGTAGAACCATACTCCTTGAAGTATTGAATGTTGATTTAACAGTCCACCGTCTGGCAATTATAATTATCCATTTCACCGCAGCCCACCTATTTGGCTTGAGAATGGCCAAATAATTTCATGTCATGTCATTTGTTCTTGGCTCGCACAAGGGTTGCATGGAATCATTCAAATCCTACCAAATTCATTCGAAATTATTGTAGGATATGATTCTCTCTCATACTGATTCATGAATTTTCTCCATACAATTTATCTTGTTTCTCTGTTTGTATTTGTATATTGCAGTAATTTTCCGTATCAATGTAGTAATTTTTCTGTAATATTGTCTTATTTCTTCGTAGTTTAGTCATTTGTGTGTATAGTTAATTATGAAATTGTATGTAGTGGACTTTAGAAATAAATGAAACTGAAACTGAAACTATAATTCAATTCACATCTAAATAATTATACTTTTCTTTATTCAGTTGCTTACCACTTTTCCCCTGCAGGCCCTAACCTGTCATCATCGATATTCACACAGAACACTACTTGATTCTGATCTGGCTGAAGCCTTTGGCTTAGTCCCCAACCCAATGCGTATCACTTTAACAAGAAAAGTTGGTAATGATGGTAGGCCCAGAATGAAAAAATTTGATGATACATCTAGTAGTCCGTTAACCCTATCCAGACTAGGCTTTTTGAAACTCTGGGGAGACTAGGGGAGGGGGCCCAAAGTGCCCCGCTGTTTTTTCTCAGAATCATAAGTGCTAGAGACTTGAAACTTGGCACAAGTAACAAACATGATAAGGCAAGCAAGATGATGTGATTTTTTTTGTTTATGTCACGTGATTAAGTGCTGACGTCAGCAAATGCTGCTAATTTGGGTGTAAAACCACATGTACATTGTCACGTTGTATCTCAAAATTGATAAAACATATCGATGTGATATTTGAAACATAGAAGCATTATATCCTTGTAATTCTTATTTTGAAATTTTTGCTTTGTAACAATGATATTTTTGCTGATGTCAGCATTTATTTACTTTATATGCAAAAAAGAGCGATTTTTGTCTAAAATTGATTACAAATTACTTTTAAAAATAGCAAAAAATGCTAAATGTACGTAAAAAGACCTGCTGCATCATATTATGTAACTCATTTTTCTAAAAATGAAGCATAACATGGTTTTTCGTCAGTACGCATGCGCAGCAACCAATTGTTGATGACGTCATCAAAAATCAATAAACTATATATCAAATGAAAGTTTGTTTCAAGACGAGTTTAACAATGTTTGTCCAAAGCTATGACTTAAAAGGTATTTATTTTGAGGAACACTCAATTTAAAAGCATGTGTTGACCCCCGGAATCAGTGTCAAAATTTTTGAAATTGACATGAAAAGATGTCTCATAGATAGAAACTAAAAGTCACAAGAAAGCTAGACTATTGAGGAGATACTCAACGAGCTGTGTGGAAAAGTTTACTAGGGGGGGCACTTTGTGCCCCCCCCCCCCCCCTAGTCTGGATAGAGTTAAGACGGTGAGGGGTGTTGAGCTGTTAATGGCCCAATTCCATAACTGTCACAAAAACTGTTTATTGATGACCACTAAGCAGGGTAGCCTGCGAGCAGACTCTACTGATTCCCTGAAGAAAAGTGAGGTTCCTCCTCCAGTAGAGTCTGCGCATCAGCGACGGAAAGCCTGTCTACGGTCACGTGAGGTTCCCAGGGTCGAGGAACCAAATCTCATTGGTAGAGAGTGATTCTATTGTTATCTCGCCATTTAAGATGGCGCAACAGGAACAACAACATGGCTGGAGCAGTGGGAACTGGGATGAAGAACGTTTCGAGGAAGCATGAAAGCTTGCATGCTGTATTTTGAATGCTGACAGATATAACAACGAATAAAAGAATGCACTGTAATTTTATTTCAAAGATTTTAAAGACTTATGTTTCAGCTGTGGCAATATTCCCTGGACAGGAGCACTGTACAACCCTTCTTGGATGTCTTTAAGAACAGACTCTTCCTCCTCACACCTGAATCGATGTTGTCTTCCCAACAAAATGGATAAACTATTTAGGCCTACTGATAATTACTTTGCTGATAACTGTTTCGGAGTTACTGTTTATGAAGCCCATTGCATAACACTATGGTAAGTTATTCATGGTGCAAAAAAGTAAATTCTCGTTGGGGGAACATCATGGAATACTGGTGTATAGAGCGGGGGACATGCCTCTAGGCAAAATGGACCATCTTCAACATCAGTTTTGATACAGACAGTAGGTTTAGGTTAGGGTTTTGCCAAAATGATACAGAAATTTAATGCTACAGATTTAATAATGGTAGCCAAATCCATGAAAAGTTATTGTGGTGCATTCATCTTTATGAAATTAACTTTTAAAATGGGTTGTTTGGTTGGGGGGGGGGGGGGTGGCAACCCCCTACTCAAAAGAATCCTTGTAGTGCCCCCTTCATTAGACAAAACAGGGTGGATGCAGATTCTTGCAATGTTATTATTATTTCATTATAATAATAATTATTATTTGCAGATTCTTGCAATGTTTAGTCCCTTGAATACCATATTATCAAGCCCTGGAAAATCAATACAGTGTGCTGCCATTGAAATAAGTTTTGAATCATTGCTTGTTGAACTGGATGTTGTTGTAATCCACAACATGAACACAGTATGTGATGTATCAGAATAGATAAAAATCTCACTCACTTTATGCCACCAGGCCTACCCTACTTCTACCCCAAACTATATAAGATGAAAATCTTATGACACAGGGATAAGGAGCAGCAAAGAACAACAATTCTTATCAACAGTGTTTTTTCGTATCATTCGAATAAAACGGTGGTGTTGGTGGATCTTTCGATATTTGATAATGCATATCCTGGACCTTCTAATCGAAAGCCTCCATAAAGCCGATGTGTCATACGATCGGCAACAACTTGCAGCGTAAACCATTCATGAGTTGTGAGTGCAGCAAAGTATTCTCAGGAATTAGCCAAATATTACCAATGTTGCTTTGAGCCATATTTAACTTGAAAACATTGCTAATAGCTGCCTTAACCCTATTTTAACCAGTGGGGGGGGGGCGTTTTTCGCCCCACCCTATCGGATTCTGCAAAATTGCTCTCGAGCGACGCTAGCTATAACTTTCTAGAATTCAATTGGCAATCAGAAAATTAAAATTTGAATACCTATTGTTTGACCACGTGACCACCACATTCCCATATTTGGAGAGTGGTCACAAATAAATTCTTTAAAATGGCTCTAATTTCCTTCTTTGTCACTGAATCTAGGCAATACATATACAGGGTGTCCTAAAAAACATGTGCGCCGTTTGAATGGCTACTGTGGAGGAGCCATAAATCTAACTTTCCTATTTTTCAGATTTGTGAATAGAAGAGATTCCAACTTAGAGCTTGGCACCGAGTTTGTGTAAATCTGATAAGTGGTTGCTGATTTATTGAGAAAGAAAGTCACAATCACTCGTTGCTTCAAAACCAGAGGATTCTATCTCCGTACTTAACCTTATAACTTGAATTTTAACATTAAATGAACTTAAACTTTACAGTTATGCCAGAAAGCGCATTTAGGGGTAATTAATGACCATATTCTTTAAGAATATCGACCAAGCAGCATATGTATGACTATCTGTCTCACTTATCAACATCAGAAAACTGGGCTAGTTATGTTTCATTCAATCAATTTCGTTGATTTTAACGCAGTGGAGAATAATGAATCCTCTTGTTTTGAGGCAGCCAATAATTTAGGCTTTCTTGCTCCATAAATCAGCAACTACTGATCAGATTTACTCAAACTTGGTATCAACCTTTAATTTGAAGTCTCTTCTGTCAGGAATCTTAAAAACAGAAAAATTGGATTTATGGCTGCTCCGCAGAAGCCACTCAAACAGCGCATATGTTTTTTGGGACACCCTGTACCATTCACTTTGTCTCAATGAGTACTTTCACTTGATATATGATTTATTTGTCTATTTGTTGAAAAATTTACCAAAATAAATGTTATCAATTCTACCAAATATACTGTAAGTGATGTTAAGGTGATGTAAATCTGTCAGGGTTGCGTCGAGGACACTGAGCTGGTCTACGTTTGGGACATTGAATCGCGTGGGCTAGACACTATACAGGCTACGTCACCACACTGATCTGAATATCTATGAACCATGGTTGCTGTATAAGCATGTGTCGGGATAGCTCAGTCGGTAGAACTGCCTCGATAGCAGGAGGTCACGAGTTCAAAACTCGCTCTCGTCACACTTTTTCCATTTGTCCATTTGTCGAAAAATTTACCAAAATAAATGTTATCAATTCTACCAAACATAATTTTCATATTTGCTCATATTTGCTCCCATTAGCCATTTAGTAATTCTATAACGTCATCAATCTTTATGACGTCATCTTCTTTGGGATTTGGCCTAGTTTGTTGATGTCTATCGTGGTTTTGGGTTCATCGTCTGACTGATGACAATAATAAGCGTACGGGAAGAAAAAATCTAGGGGGGCGGCCCGACACAAAGTCCATTGTTTACCAACATCTTTGCCCAACTGAGGGTAGATTTTTGCCCGATTGGGGCTGATTTTCAATGATTTTTCCAACATTGGGGGGCTGCCGCCCCCCGGCCCCCCGCCCCGTACGCTTATGCTGATGACCTTCGTATCGTATATATGGCAGCAGCTTGGCACTTCAATTTGCAAAGAACCATCTTCATCCTGTCTTCTTTGTTGATATTTCCTTCAATTAGAGGTCCTAAAGATGCTTCTTGTTTCCAATCCTTGAAAACAACTTCCTTCTAGCTGTCGTAAGCCTTCATTTTCCCTTGCAACTTGTTTTGTCTTCCATCTAAATCTTCCATCTTGTTTTTATTTTCTTGTTTTAGACCCTAGTTGAAGAGAGGCTAAATTGTACGATTACGAGGCTATGCAGCACTCTTCTTTTCAGGGGGGGGGGGGTTCAAGGACAAACATTGGAGGAATTTCGGCTCAAAATATCCCAGAAATTGACCCAAAACCTGAAGTAAACAGTTGCCAAAGAATACCACTGGTCAGAAAATGTTTTTTCTCGAAAAACTGCGACCTTTTAATGGATCGATGATTGCAGATTCAAAATTTTCGATAAATTTTCACCTAGAATATATTTTTTCCCAAAAAGCAAAAATTTCAAGAAATTTTGGTTTTTTTACCTGGTGTAGCTCCTTAAAACGTGAAGCGAATTTTGCGTGGCGTAAAACTCGAGCACCGTTGCACTGATCCTCGCGAAACTTTCCAAATATCTTCGTCTTCCCTGTACGGGGTGCAATAGAGATTTTGTTTTCTCAAATTCGCCTGCAAATCAGGGTAAGGGGCGAATTCGGTGACATCAAAGGATTGGCGGAATCCCTTTCAGTTTTCTGTGCACAAGGGAATGATCTTTAGACATATTACAATTGTCGGACCAATGAAAGATTGGAGCCATAGAAATGATTGGAGCTTTATTTTACTCAGACTCTCTTTTTGAAAGGAGGAGAAGGCAGAGTTATACAGATCGACTTATTTTTCCAGCATAAATTTTGTTGGCCCGAGAGGAGAGTAAAGGAGGGGTTTGAATGAGAAAGGGAGACCATTCTTAGCCCAGGGGGAAACTCTTCATATACGCAGATGGGTCTTCATATACGCTGAGGAATTTTCAGGAAACCCAAAAAATATCAGTTTAGCCTCATTTAGCTTCAAAAAAGCAGCTCATTTTATACCTTGACATCTGTAAACGAGCATAAAAGGTCTGGAAACAGTGCAAATTGAGACCAGGATTGTCAAATATTTGATGACCAAAAATATCGAACACATAATTTTAGTTTATTTGGACCCAAGAATATCACTTTCAGCAATATTCTGACCCAAAAATATCGACTGACATCCCCGTATGTGCATGTGCTGAGTGCCCCCCCCTGGATCCTTAGCAGCACGGGACCGGAGATCCAAGGCTCCTATCGTTCCATACTCTGGTTCCACTGCTCCGGATTATACACCTACATCGGATGATACAAAGCAGAAAATGCTGTCAACGATTTCCTGTTTGTGTGATTTTGGTGTTGTCAAGGAAAGAAGAATCATGTCATAAATAAGATCATGAGTGCATCCATACAAAGGAAGACTTCAGAGAAGTAGGGGGGGGGGGGGTCGAATGAAAGGGAGATTTATTCTGAGGGGCATAGAGCTAAAAAGAGAGTACGGGATATAAATGGGCAATGAGATGCTAAAAGTAGATGTCTTACTCAGAGTTCCTCTTACTTTCGCGCACTCTAGAGGAGAGGATATAAATATGCTCGCTGCAAAGGAGCCCTTCAGGGAAAGGAGAGTTGAGAAGTCTATTCTAAACAGTTAGTGAATTGAGCGAGGAATTTGCTGAAAGGGTCAAGGGGTGCGATAACGATTGACTGTTTCCTTCGTTCGATAATCAGTCAGAAGCTATTATTTTCAATGAAGCTTACGTTTTCTCCGGGGGGAGGGGGGTCTAGCAAAATATCTCTTTTTGGCATGTTGGTGTTTTGACAACCTGCTCTAGAAAAATTGCTTGATCTTGATACCCCGTGCTAGAAAAAATTGGTGAAAACGATATCCTGAAAACAAATGTAATAAGTAACCGTCCCCCTGGGGTATTGCTAGCAGTTTCTTATTCAATGTCATATTTGTAGGTAACGACGGAGGCCCAGGCTTATCCAAATCACAGATTATCCAATTATTTCCTCACTTACACGGTTGATATATGTTGTCAATTTGGGTACAACGGAGGAGCACTAGTATGTAAATTTCAGAAGAGCAAAGATTAAAGAAGGTAAACGATGGAAAGTAAGGGAGCGCTTCTTTTAATCCTGGGTACCAGCGCGGAAAATACTTTAACAGAATTAGACAAAATTTCAATTTTATACCCCATGTTGAATTTGGAAAAAAGTCTTATACCCCACCACCTTGCAGCGAAATGGTTTTGTACCCCATCCAGAAGTCTTCGAGGACGTGATGTATAAAATTTATACACATGCATGCCAATTTATTCCAGGCAATTTGCATACAGGTCCAGTGATTCATCATTTCCAGTTAACTTTCAATTTTACTTTTAAATGTTAACTGATGACTTCACATAAATAGTTTTCAAGCAAAATAGTTTTGTACCTCATACCAATTTCCCTTGATATTTGGATACCCCCACACAGTAATGGGAAAGATTCTCATACCCCTGTCAAAAATCCTCCGCCTTGGTAACCCAGGATAAAAAATGACTGCTCCCTAACCGAACAAGAGCAATGACTGCAACTGTGGGAAATTTGGGAAATTAGGGAGCGCAACTTAGCAGGATAGATTGAAAAAATCTTGAGGGACTTTAAATTGCATGAACATTTAGCAAAGAAAGGAAGGATACATAAGCAGTGAAAAGAGGAAGCCACGGGGGGGGGGGTTCTCGGCCAAATTTTGGGTAGGGGTCTGCCGCGAGCATCTTCAAAAGGGTACCCTTGGCTAGACCAATTTCACCATTGTTTGAACCAATTTTTACGAAAATGGTACCCTTGGCTAGACCAATTTTGACCATTTTCTCGACCAATATTGTCAAATTTGTGCCAAATATGATGTCATGACCGTTCGCTAGACCAATATTGTCAAACATAAGATCCTTTTGGATGATTACAAAGTCTGTCCTGAGCTAAACAAGCATAAGAATACACGTTTTTTTATAAGAAACTTGGATCAGCACTTAGTACTAAAAGTTTCTTAATTTCGCATGAAAATTTCGGTGTTTTAGTAGTAAAAGTTTCTTAATTAGTTTCTTATTTTTTGGGGCCTAAAATAGCGGTATTGTTCGAAGTTGAGCGTTCTTCTCGAGAAAGGGCTTCCATTTTGCATTAACCATATAACATTGTCATCAAGAAGAAGCCTTGCACATCAGGGCAAAAATTTACCGATTTTGCAGTTAAAAGTCAAAAGAAGACGAATGTACCTTTGTTAGAGGGACATAGAATAAGAGAGACATACAGAAATAAAGTTTTAGAGTTTCTTACTGTTCTTGAGCGTAGTACAAGAGTTTCTTAAATTTTTGGTCATCGTAGTACTAGTTTCTTATAAACCAGTTTCTTATAAAAAAAACGTGTATCTGAATGTTGATTTCTTCATAACCCCAAATGACCGTAGATGCTGTTTTTAGCTACAGTCAGAGAGATGAGTGTTGCTGCTAAAGTCGCCTTCAATGGAAAATCGAGCGCCTTGTATAAGGACAAGAATCGCCTCGAAGGCAATATTTTGGTCTTTATGTCAAACGAGAATGATACGCAAAAATCAAAAGTCATTACCCCTAGTTTGCTTAGTTCGTGCACGAAACTATTGGTGCATCTGTGTCAAATGAGATGTCATGTGAGATTTACGATAACGCAAAAATACTTATGCAGAACCCTACAGAACGTTTCAATTGTTGCTATTCGCGGGCATCTAATTTGAGACAAGCAGTCACGAAGATAACCTCTGTGCAGAATGATATGCATGAAGATGTTTTGGTTCAGTGTGATCTCGTGCCTTCCCCCAGTCAATGGCGCCATAGACCTAATGTATAAAAATAACGTTCGATCCAGGCTCCTTTTAGAATAGCTAAAAGGTCTATTGTTTGCTGGGATTCTGCACCTTTCTGTAGCTGTGTAGGAAGGGGATCCTTCTATCTTAGGTGATGCTGCGAATGCTAGCCTCTGTGCAGGCCATCAGTTACATCATCCTCTAAAGTTGACTTATTTGCTCCTTCGCAGTTCTGAAAGTTCGGTTTCCAACAAACAGCCTCTGCGACGGAGAGTGATCGAACGTAACGTATAAAAATGTATAAAAATAACGTTCGATCCAGGCTCCTTTTAGAATAGCTAAAAGGTCTATTGTTTGCTGGGATTCTGCACCTTTCTGTAGCTGTGTAGGAAGGGGATCCTTCTATCTTCGGTGATGCTGCGAATGCTAGCCTCTGTGCAGGCCATCAGTTACATCATCCTCTAAAGTTGACTTATTTGCTCCTTCGCAGTTCTGAAAGTTCGGTTTCCAACAAACAGCCTCTGCGACGGAGAGTGATCGAACGTAACGTATAAAAATGTATAAAAATAACGTTCGATCCAGGCTCCTTTTAGAATAGCTAAAAGGTCTATTGTTTGCTGGGATTCTGCACCTTTCTGTAGCTGTGTAGGAAGGGGATCCTTCTATCTTCGGTGATGCTGCGAATGCTAGCCTCTGTGCAGGCCACCAGTTACATCATCCTCTAAAGTTGACTTATTTGCATAATGAGTACTATCAATAAGTGGCTAATGATTCGTTCGTTCTAGAAAACGATTGTTTTGACATAATTACGCTGCTAATGAAGTCAAGAACGTGCCAATTCTGGGTAAATTTGTTGTTGTGCCCGGGTAAACATCATGGTAATTTATCCATCTTATGGTGTCAAATCTGTCTAACATGAAATAAGCCGACGTCAAATGTTGCTATAGGATCGCGGGAAACTTCTGTCTTGTGTGCGCTTTATGTGCGCTTTCTTTATTTCAGTGCCAATTAGCAGAGATAAAACGTTAATCAATCGCTTTAACGAGCGTGACGGAAGTGGGTTACTTACTTTCTTTCTTTCTTTCTGACAGCCTGACATCGAAGCCCCTTCTTAGATTACAAAGTTGGACTTTGTAATCAAAAATGATACCCTTGGCTAGACCGTTGCTGGCCAAAATTGCAAAAAAGTATACCCTTGGCTAGACTAGAAGTCCATAAAAAGTATACCCTTGCTCGCGGCACATCCCCAGGTACCTTTACTATGGAAGAACCCCCCCCCCCCCCCCCCGTGGAGGAAGCAATGGGGAGAAATAGAGGAACAACAACGAACAGGTTCATCTTGCCTGTATCTTTGGAATTATAAAGAACGTTGGCAAGCATCGACGGTCGACGATCGACTTATTTTTCCAGCATAAATTTTGTTGGCCCGAGAGGAGAGTAAAGGAGGGGTTTGAATGAGAAAGGGAGACCATTCTTTGCCCAGGGGGAAACTCTTCATATACGCAGATGGGTCTTCATATACGCCGAGGAATTTTCAGGAAACCCAAAAAATATCAGTTTAGCCTCATTTAGCTTCAAAAAAGCAGCTCATTTTATACCTTGACATCTGTAAACGAGCATAAAAGATCTGGAAACAGTGCAAATTGAGACCAGGATTGTCAAATATTTGATGACCAAAAATATCGAAAACATAATTTTAGTTTATTTGGACCCAAGAATATCACTTTCACCAATATTCTGACCCAAAAATATCGACTGACATCCCCGTATGTGCATGTGCTGAGTGCCCCCCTGGATCCTTAGCAGCACGGGACCGGAGATCCAAGGCTCCTATCGTTCCATACTCTGGTTCCACTGCTCCGGATTATACACCTACATCGGATGATACAAAGCAGAAAATGCTGTCAACGATTTCCTGTTTGTGTGATTTTGGTGTTGTCAAGGAAAGAAGAATCATGTCATAAATAAGATCATGAGTGCATCCATACAAAGGAAGACTTCAGAGAAGTAGGGGGGGGGGGGGGGGGGGTCGAATGAAAGGGAGATTTATTCTGAGGGGCATAGAGCTAAAAAGAGAGTACGGGATATAAATGGGCAATGAGATGCTAAAAGTAGATGTCTTACTCAGAGTTCCTCTTACTTTCGCACACTCTAGAGGAGAGGATATAAATATGCTCGCTGCAAAGGAGCCCTTCAGGGAAAGGAGAGTTGAGAAGTCTATTCTAAACAGTTAGTGAATTGAGCGAGGAATTTGCTGAAAGGGTCAAGGGGTGCGATAACGATTGACTGTTTCCTTCGTTCGATAATCAGTCAGAAGCTATTATTTTCAATGAAGCTTACGTTTTCTCCGGGGGGAGGGGGGTCTAGCAAAATATCTCTTTTTGGCATGTTGGTGTTTTGACAACCTGCTCTAGAAAAATTGCTTGATCTTGATACCCCGTGCTAGAAAAAATTGGTGAAAACGATATCCTGAAAACAAATGTAATAAGTAACCGTCCCCCTGGGGTATTGCTAGCAGTTTCTTATTCAATGTCATATTTGTAGGTAACGACGGAGGCCCAGGCTTATCCAAATCACAGATTATCCAATTATTTCCTCACTTACACGGTTGATATATGTTGTCAATTTGGGTACAACGGAGGAGCACTAGTATGTAAATTTCAGAAGAGCAAAGATTAAAGAAGGTAAACGATGGAAAGTAAGGGAGCGCTTCTTTTAATCCTGGGTACCAGCGCGGAAAATACTTTAACAGAATTAGACAAAATTTCAATTTTATACCCCATGTTGAATTTGGAAAAAAGTCTTATACCCCACCACCTTGCAGCGAAATGGTTTTGTACCCCATCCAGAAGTCTTCGAGGACGTGATGTATAAAATTTATACACATGCATGCCAATTTATTCCAGGCAATTTGCATACAGGTCCAGTGATTCATCATTTCCAGTTAACTTTCAATTTTACTTTTAAATGTTAACTGATGACTTCACATAAATAGTTTTCAAGCAAAATAGTTTTGTACCTCATACCAATTTCCCTTGATATTTGGATACCCCCACACAGTAATGGGAAAGATTCTCATACCCCTGTCAAAAATCCTCCGCCTTGGTAACCCAGGATAAAAAATGACTGCTCCCTAACCGAACAAGAGCAATGACTGCAACTGTGGGAAATTTGGGAAATTAGGGAGCGCAACTTAGCAGGATAGATTGAAAAAATCTTGAGGGACTTTAAATTGCATGAACATTTAGCAAAGAAAGGAAGGATACATAAGCAGTGAAAAGAGGAAGCCACGGGGGGGGGGGGGGGGGGGGTTCTCGGCCAAATTTTGGGTAGGGGTCTGCCGCGAGCATCATCAAAAGGGTACCCTTGGCTAGACCAATTTCACCATTG
This sequence comes from Aurelia coerulea, assembly GCA_039566865.1. NCBI lineage: Eukaryota > Metazoa > Cnidaria > Scyphozoa > Semaeostomeae > Ulmaridae > Aurelia > Aurelia coerulea. The sequence goes on from CM076944.1 coordinate 16,492,947, forward strand.
TTTGAACCAATTTTTACGAGAATGGTACCCTTGGCTAGACCAATTTTGACCATTTTCTCGACCAATATTGTCAAATTTGTGCCAAATATGATGTCATGACCGTTCGCTAGACCAATATTGTCAAAAATGATACCCTTGGCTAGACCGTTGCTGGCCAAAATTGCAAAAAAGTATACCCTTGGCTAGACTAGAAGTCCATAAAAAGTATACCCTTGCTCGCGGCACTTCCCCAGGTACCTTTACTATGGAAGAACCCCCCCCCCCCCCGTGGAGGAAGCAATGGGGAGAAATAGAGGAACAACAACGAACAGGTTCATCTTGCCTCTATCTTTGGAATTATAAAGAACGTTGGCAAGCATCGACGGAAATGAACACCGATTAAGCCGCGTGCCTATATGTGCTAAGACTTCATATTTCAAAAAATGAGTAGCTATGCAGAAGGAAGGACAACAAAAATAGAGACGGCTGCGAGAAACAATATATCAAATGCAGGTAAATCAACTAACAGTGCAAAAAGGTCTCGGAGTAGACAGGCAAGACGGAGTGGAATTGAATTTGGTGCAAGGCTGGTGCAAAGAGCTGACCAGAGCTGATAAAACAGGATTCTACTGGGTTTTGAAAAGGGAGAAATTACACCAGAGACATATCCGTTTTTTACATGAGACATGTAAGAGAGACTGCAATGGATCTCAGCATACGCCACTTAGATGGAAGTGTATTTTCTCTGCTTTGGAATTTCCCCATTTTCAACCATGGGTAGTTAGACACTGCTGGTGTGCTTCTATGAAGGAGCGCTGGATAATATGTATCTGCGGAGGAAGTGTTGTTTAGTACTGTGGAGGAGATATCGAAAGAACGTCCGCAGTACTAAACAATATTTCCTCCGCAGATACATATTATCCAGCACTCCTCCATAGAAGCACACCAGCAGTGTCTAACTACCCATGTTTCAACTATTGATTTGCAAGCAGTTTGGAGCAAATTTTTATTAGAAATTCTAACAAGCTCTTGGAAAGAAAATAATGAACATTATATTATGTCATATGCTACCATTTAGAAAGCAGTAATTTTCTCAAAGAAACTGCCCCGGTATACAGTGTTGAGATATTCCTTCCAGTCAACCAAGGCTTAACAACGTGAAGGTCCAAGTTCAAGTTAGAATTTCCATTCCGCAAAATTAAACTGGAAACAAATGCCTATCTTATCTGGGACCAAAACATAGAATAGTCTTCCATCTGAGTTGAAATCAACAAACAATATCAATGCATTCAAACATAAGACCAAAGAGAACTTTTTCTAAAATATACAGAAAGAGGAAAATGACATTTATGTCTTCTACTAAGGACCATATTGAAAGCACACATGCAACTCTGTATTTTCTTTTCTCCTACGTATTTCCGTTATACAGCATCCTCTAAGGGGACAATTATGGAAATAAGGTCAGCTTTGCCTTTTAATGCTATCCTTGCCACTGTAAATAGCAGTGTTTATCTTTACGTTTTGGACATTTAATTTTGCAATGTATCTATTTTTGTTATAAAACATCTAAATATTCATTGTGGCAAATTGATACATAACATACCAAAAAACCATTGTTATGAACTCTTAGCGAAAGGTTGAGTATAGGCCCTGGCATCGGTTGTTTTGAAAAGTCAATATGGGATCAATTCTAAGCGTCAGTGGAAGACTTTCCCGGCAAACTGAAAACAGAGACGTATGAACCGGGGGAACTGGGGGCACTGGGGGCACATGCCCCCAAGATTTTGCAATAAACAAAAACGTTTCCTTTTTATTTTAGGAAGTGCCCATTCAGCTTAATGAAAAATGCCATTGAAGTGTTGTGCACCCCCCCCCCCCAAATTTGAGATGCTTCCTACGTACCTGAATGAAAATAAGATTCGTAGCTGCAACATGCCCCAACTAAACATTAACCATGGCTGAGACGACAACTATGATAACAATTGAACATTTGATACAAACGCGTCTCCCTATCCCTGGTGAGCAAAGAACAACAAAGCAAAAAATGGGGAACTAAATCAACGAGAGAAGCGAAGGCACGAGAGCGCAATGTGGGCATCTAAATCATTTAGAGTATAGTTAAAACTAAGAGAAAAAGAAAACAAGCAGAGAGCGCAAGGAAGGCAGTAAGAGCAAAGCAGGCAAACGAGAGATAGTGAAGGAGTGAGAAAAAATACGACAATGAGAGCAAGGAGAGAAGATGTTGGCCAACAAGTCAACTGGATAGATCGAGGAGATCTTAAGGGTCTGCAGAATTATTGAAAGTATTCAGCATGGAGAAGATATAAACAGTTAACAGAGGGATAGAGACTACCAAATAGACCCCATCCTAAGGTATATTCAGGATATTTGTGCTTAGGCTGGGGTACCAAGCATCAACCCAACATGATAATTCCTAGCATGAAAATAGATGCCGAAAAATATTTTCTCTGACCCAACACTACTAAAATTCATGAAGTCAGCATCTTAATTCCATGGAAAAGTGCCCCAACTGATTAGATTGCTCATAATTTATTTGGAAATTTCAATATTTTGATTTTAGTAATGTTACTTGATCTTACTTTGGTTTGTAAAAAATATTTTACCCGTTGTTTTGCTGTCTCCCATATGTGAGACCCAAAAAGGTAATCTAGAATTTGAGGAACAGAACAGAACCCCCCCCCCCCCAACTTGGGAAAATAGATGAATATATACCGGGTGTCCCAAAAAAATGTATACGGATTTGGTTCCCCCTAGCGCTGTGAATTTAGCTTTAATCAATGGCTAATCATTCTCAAAATGATCCTCAATAGTTAACTTGAACATAGATACCTTTTTTGTTGGTATTGGTGCTTTGAGAGCAGAAATATAAATCTTGAAAGCTCAAATTTGCCTCTTCCTGCAAACCAGAGCTTTGGCCTTTTGGCCTAAGCAGTTTCTTAACGCACAGCGTATAAATCAACGAGAGCCTTGATAATATTTGAACATTAGATTTAGTTACTGTATGTATTAGCACGGCCCACTGTAAATCAGTCCTTTGACTGACGTGGCCATCGTGCTTAAAGAATTTAAAATCAAATCAAATCAATTCAAATCAATCCAATCCAATCCAATCAATCAATCAATCAATCAATCAATCAATTCATCAATCAATCAATCAATCAATCAATCAATCAATCAAATCATAGCTGTTATACTTGCGTAGAAAACTTGGGGGGGGGGCGGCGAAAAACGCATCCAGGTATAAAATCACTTTTTTCACCCGGTTAAGATAGGGTTAGTCGCCTTGAAATCACTGCGGAAGCATTTGGGCCACGTAAGCGCCTTCCTGAGAGGACGTCACACCCGCTCTCTTCCCAGAGACTCCAAACTGGCCAAAAAAGCTCGGCCATGGAACCAAACATTGTCCAAATCGCAACTTTGGAGGTACACAACTCCGGACCTAGGATCGGAATTTAATTCTGTTTTCGGTTTCAAGTCAGCCCAACAAAATAACAAATTTTGGCTGGATGTGCAATTTAAACTTTCTACAATTCTTCTTCAGGAATGAAATTACAATCTAATTCCATTCATACCATTAAGGAGCTCAGTTGTTACTGGTGACGATATGAAACTGCATCTCACGAATCATCCAGAATTTAACGAACTGGACAAAGGGTCCTGAATTAAAGTCATTGATTCAAATACAAATGCTTCCAAATGAAAATGCTTCCAAATGCTGGCTATTTGTGTAAATGCTATTTAAGGTGAATGCTTACCTTTGATGCAATTGCAGTTATCAGAGCATCCAGTTCATTGTATCTTTTTTTCAGTTTCTTGACAAGTGATTCCACAGCTCTTCTGACGAATCCTTCAGTGTCAATGCCTTGCTGATGCAATGCCGTATGCCAAATAAGATGTTGTACGATGACAGGAAACGGATCTGCAGCGCATGGAATCCGTGGAGGATATGAAATTGCCAAAGCAGATAACAGCGGAGAATTGTGTGGAGTGCCGTTTATCTTGGGCATGCAAAAATATGCTGGATGGCAATGAGGCAGTATTTGATGATCCATGGCATCAATAGGCAAGCACTTCATGCATTTTGATGGCATACTTGGATGCAGCATACCAGCTTCTGCTTGGAAGAGAATCGTTGAAATGGTGGGTTACATGGCACTGGGGGTCTAGTTGATACCTTCAGCTAAAGCAGTGGTTCTCATTCCTGCTGTTGTCTAATATTCATTTAGCATGGTAATCCTGCTATCTTGGCCCATAAGTGAGTTTTCGGATTTCTGAAATAATTGTTTTAAAACTCTGCTGCGTTGGTGTGCGTTTCAAACCGAGTTCACTCATATTTCATATTTTTTTCTTATTCAATTCTTGTTAGGCTGTTTTCAAGGGACCCTCCGATAAAAAACATTAATTACAATATAAAAAAGAGAATTAAAAAAGCATTGATCAGGTCAAACTGTAAAGTCCTGTTCACAATATCAAAAACTACCGGGTGTCCCAAAAAATGCACACGGATTTGGTTGACTCCAGCGATGTGAATTTTGCTTCAATCAATGTCTGATCACTCTAAAAATGTTCCTTGATAGTTAACTTGAACTTAGGTACCTCGTTTGTTGGTATTTGTGCTTTGAGAGCAGACACGTTAATCTTGAAAGCTCAAATTTGCATCTTCCTGCAAACCAGAGCTTTAGTCTATTAGGCTTAGCAAATTCTTAAGGCACAGCGTATGAATAAATGATAGCCTTGATAAAATTTGAGCAATAGTAGATCTTGAGTTAATTTGTTGTCCAGAAGTCACCCTCTAGTCACCCATTGGGCAGTTTCTTCAGATTTCATTAACTTCAGTTCTTTATTTCCATGTGCTTCAGGAATTTGCTAAGGCCAAAGGCCAAAGCTCTGGTGAGCTTTCACGATTGTTATTCCTGCTCTCAAAGCACCAATACCAACAAACGAGGTATCTACGTTCAAGGTAGCCATCGAGAAAAATTTTAAGAGTGATTAGCCATTGATTAAAGCTAAATTCACATCGCTAGAATCAACCAGATCTGTATACCTTTTATTGGGACACCCGGCATGTACAAAAGTGTTCGCAATTTACAATTAAAAAGAAAGAAGAAAGTGCCGGTTGCCTGCTTAGACTTGCAAACAGCAGTGGTGTAGAGCTGGGGGGGGGCTCAGGGGGGCTCAGCCCCCCTAGTTATTTTTTCCGTAATTTTGGGGGGTTTTAGCCTCCCTAGTTATTCTGAAGAAATGTTGATTTTCTTAATTTGTTCCTTATGACCAAAATGACAGAACAAAGTAATGTTATATCCCTTTAAAGAAGAGATCCTGGTTTTTGGTTTGCACCAAGATGAGATCTTCAATGACTGTCAAGCTCTTATCTTCTTCCTTGGTGTTTATAAGCATAAATGGGCCTCCTGTACATCTATGGGGTGCCGTGCCACTAATGTTACATCAAAATGGCTTCAGAAACACGAAAGTGCAAATGACAATAGAACAAGGAAGTGCAAACAGACATAATAAGTGGCAAGGTGATGGGGGTATGGGCTGCCCCCCGCTTGTTTCGAAAAATGGTCCTCGATATTCCTTTAACACGGAAGAGAAATGGCTGGGTATAGGTTCGGTGAGAATTTTTCCGTAAAATGCCAAATGCTAAAAGGAGATTACATAATTGAACTGTTTTGTCAAAGCTTCAGCAACGCTTCGGCAATAGCACTGGTAAATATGGAGTCAGAGGATGCCTTCTGAGCCAAATAAAAGGATGTTTGTTCAAAAATTTTCTTCGTGCTCTGATTTGTAGGATAACTGTCAGTTGTCACACAACTATCAAGCGTCTCTTGTTGCTAATGGCAAGCATGATATTGGGAGATGCATTCTACGCCAAAGTAAAAGGCGTGGCCCCAACAAATTTCCTGGTACCACCTCTCTACCTGAGCCCCCCTAGTAATCAATCTAGCTTTACACCACTGAAACAGGCTATTCCATAGCTTTGCACAGCTATGACAGAAATATCTCTGGTCATTTGTTGACCTTTTCATTGATAACTTCAAGTCGGTCTCAGTATTATGAAGGTGAACATAACGAATGAACATAGAGATGTGAATATAGCGAATTTCGGGTTAACAGGTCACATAGGTATTGTGGAGATGGCTCCTTTACGGATCTAAAGACCATAATCTTAGGTTAACAAGTAACGAGTAACCAGTAACGAGTGTCTGTATTTTGAGCAGTAGTCGTCTCGAGCGCTGACTGGAGGGGAAGAGCAATTTTGAAACTCACTACTGCTCCCACCTAAAAGTTGCTGCTATGAGCCGACAATCACAGAAGCGCTCCTTTGCATTCGACACAACATGAAGTATGACAGCATAAAGCATGGAAATTGAAAGATTGAGAGTAGATTGAGCTGGGAAGATACCGGTCAAAGGGATGAAGTGGGTGGGTATTTAGGCCAACTGCAGATTTGTTGGCTTCCTCTTTTTAAAAACAAGGATCTGACAATCTGACTACTGCTTCAGCAGTAGTCGCAGTAGTCTGGATCCACCCCTGTATGCAAAATGCAACAAAGTGATGATAATCAAACTTTAGGCCAAATCCGCGAAGCCTTATTGATCCACCTACAGGTGGGGGCGGGGCATTTAGTGTTTACTATTGCTCGTTTATTATTATCTTATCATCATTATTATCCAAGCAGGGCCGTCGAGAGCCGAGTCGGGCCCTGGAGAGATTCAAAGGACTGGCTTTAGGGGCGTAGCCCCCAAAACAATTATCCGAGGCCATGCACTTCAAACTCTCGGAGAATGAGGGAAACGCCATTTGAAAAAAATTAGTTTAGAAAACTTGTTTAGATATTCCATGACAAAGTTATTAAAAAAAATTATTTACGGTAAATAAGCAAGAGATGAGGCGAATAGCTTTCAAAGGAGAGCATGAACTTTCACGCATGAAGAAAACTGTTTTTTATGACTGTTTCAGAAAGATGGCCATAAGAAGTTGATGTGGACATGTTTTTTTTTGAGTGACAGAAAACTGATGTTTTTGACCATCTAAACGAAATTTGATATGTGAAATCGTCGTTCCTGTTTAAAGTGTCAGCGGGGTTAGCCTTCAAACGAGAAAACATTGAATTTCTATGTCCTTTATTCTCCATGATTCTGTGACTCTTTGTTCTTGAGCTATCAACGGTCAAAGTTAGGAGTAGTTGTTGAGCCGTTGAATCATTGGATTGAATGAGCTAAAAAGTCTTTAAGGAATAAATGAATCTTAACTTGCTATGATGTCTGCAAGACATTGCAGGCTGACTGAAGACTGTATTGTTGGTGCTATTGCTTTGTGAGATGTTAAAAAAAGAGCAGTAAGTGAGCACAATAGTCCTTGAAATGTAAAATTATCAGATCTCTTTCTGGCTCGATCTTAACCTACTCATTAATATTATCAACAGTAAATCATTGGTGGGATCATCTTCGAGCTTTAGATAATCTTGGGATCTCATTTAATAAGCGCGAGAGTACGGCAGGAGCAAAGGGTCCTTCTGTCAAAGTGAAGATTTCTGATCAACAAGCACTTAGAAGAAATACTTAAAAGTGACAGAATGAATTAATATTTCCAAAAAAGAATGGATTTTGACAGTAGATTTAAACAATGAGCAGTTCTAGAGGCAAAGGATCCTGGCACTTTGCTCAAAGAGAAAGGGATATTGACACTTTGCTCAAAACACAGGGAGTGCATGATAACTGTTTGCTCATTTTCTGATCTAATTGATTTTAAAGTTTCGTTTTTACCTGGCAGTTTAATTTCTACTTGTAACTGTTAGAGACCTTTGAAGAACACCTTTGTTAGACACCTTTGAAGCTCTCTACAAATTTTGAGCTACAAGCTACTTGAAATACTTGAAGACTTTTAAGCTCTTTAGCTACTCTAATTTGGTATGTTAGTGGGTTTCCTAATTTCTAAAAGGAGCACAAACATTTTTTGTAACAGCTCTAATTGGTCTTAAAGATTTTTAAGGACGTTAGTAGGTTTTTGTGTTTTCAGGACTATTTGCTCTCTAGCCACTCCACTTTTGTCACTTGGACAAATAAGAAACAATTGATAAAACTGTTGTGGGTACAGGAAAGCTGCAAACGTCTTGTCAGTTTGCGTTACTTTCAAAATTATCCTAGAATTTGTTTTTCTTGTCTTGGAAACTAAGATGCTCTCAGACTACTCATTTCTTACTAAAAACTGCTCTTCGGGGCCTTCAGAGTTAACGAAGGTATCATCTTAAGTATCGAATTAGGTTTGACTAATCCTTGCTCGAGAAAGCGTACCCTGTGAGCGAAATCCTAAAATGACTCATATCTCATAAAGTACTCCAAGATCACATTCTTACCTACTTTTATCTTTTTAAATCTGTTAAAATACATATTTGACCAAAGTCTCATGCAAAGTTCATTACGTTTTGCTCCTCTAACGCTCATTTTTGTGATTTTGGACTTTCAAAATGGCGGATTTTCTGCCAATCAAAAAAAATCATGTCCATGTACATGTAAAGAGATTGAACAGACATGTTTTTTATTGACTGGCAGAAAATCCGCCATTTTGAAAGTCCAAAAATAACAAAAATGTGCACTAAATGAGCTAAACGTGGACCATCTTATTGCTCGCGCTTTGCGCTCTCTTTCCTTCCTTCCTTCGGTAGCGCTTCGCGCTCCCAGCCACGGTCAGATTTAGGCAAATCCGCCCCTGGACACTTGAAAAAGGAACGACGATTTCACATATCCAATTTAGTTTAGATGGTCAAAAATGGCAGTTTTCTGCCACTCGAAAAAAAACTTGTCCTTACAACAATAATGAATTTTTGTGGAACGATATTTTTACGTCCCCCCTCCCCCCGGGGCCCGGGCTCCGGACCTTTCACCCCCACACGCCCTCTCGAGAGTCCTGCATACCAGTACCAGATTCTTACAAGGGAGAGTTAGTTATTTAAATAATAGTGGTCAGGCTATCTGTGACACGTCCTAGTTTGGTTTGGAGGGGGGGGGGCAAAAAATCCCCCCCCCCTACCTAACTCTTGAAATGTACTTATTAGAAATGTAAAGATGAACTCTAAATTAGCTATCATTATTGCTCAAGTGATGTCAGCATTGTTCTTTGCATGGTCAAAGAAAAGTGGCAAAATTGGCCTAAATCAGGAAAAATGCGATAGAATCACATTTCGAGCCTAATTTCCATCCAAACATGAGAATTATGATGAAATACATAAAATAACACTGGTCTGCAAAATAAATTTGTAAAATACCGCAATTTTGTTACTTTTTTGCGAGAAATGTGATTTGAGAATTTGTGATTTTGACAGCGTCAGTCCCGGAAAATTGTCTCCCTCCCCCTCATATGTCAAAATATTTCAATGAAACTTTACTGGTATAAACGGCTATCTTTAAAACATGGAATCTGGAAACTGGAATCTTTAAAACATGAAATTTTTAAAACATGCAATCTTTAAAACATGGAATCTCCAAAACATGGAGTCGTTAAAACATGGAATCTTTAAAACATGCAATCTTTAAAACATGGAATCTCCAAAACATGGAGTCGTTAAAACATGGAATCTTTTTTCATTTATGTTTTAAATATGGCAGAAAATTAAGTTCTTCTGACATTTTTTAGCTGCGATAAGGACGAACTCGACTGACAATCCTCTTAGACGATAATTAAAATAACTCGGGTTTTATTTGGGAAAAATAGTTTTCTGTTATCGCATAATCCTCTCTTACCTGAATTTTTGCTGACAAGCCGCTGACGGCCTTTTGTTATCGCACAATAGTGCTAAAGTCATTAGCAGTGGAGCCAAAAGGCTTCTTAATCCTTGCATTATCCTCAGGAATTTCTTTGGTTTAATTTCAATAATGATTAAATCACAACTTTTGTTTTATGATTGAGAAGAAGTTGATATTGGTCATGAGCGCACTATTTATGCGGACTGGATGCCATTAAAGACCCTGTGCTAACCATAGGTCTTTGTGGTCATCAGCTATCCCACAATGCATTTTCAGAGACCCTTAAAATCCAACAGATCATTGCGAAAATTCCTAGTCCTCAAAAGAACAAAAGAAAGTCTCGTCAGCTTGCGAGCTAATTTAAGAATGCCAATTCCACATATTGAATATTTTCAATGCCGAGTTTCCTGTCAGTTACATGCACAATTAAATACTGATCTTCCTGATAACAAAACAAATCTCTGATAAAGTTTCCAACTGAATGGCGCTGTTACATAGACAATGCTGTAGAGTCCAAATTTTGATATTTCCCTTTCTCCAATTTCAAAGGAGCCATTCCCCAACTTGCATACCTTGCACGTGTCATCTTGGACAAGGTTGTTTATCTATCTTGCAAAGAATGCCTGCAAAGACTGCTGGTTAGCACAGGGTCTTTAAAGGACAAGTCCGGGGTTGGTATGATTGATGATGAAATAGAAGATATAGACCAGACGGTGGTTGAGGTAGGTACCACTTCAAGGGGGAGAAATTTATATCACTATTTTCAGGTACCTACTCACGTGAGTATAAGGAAAAGTGACGGGGAACGGGGATCTGCTGGGGTTTGAGGGGTAAAAACGGGGGTTCAAATAGTACCACTTTGACCAGAAGCCTCTGCAGAGGAGAACTAGAATTATCAGCTTTGCCAGGAAGAGAAATGCTTTCTTTCCTCGACTATGAATGAAATGGAATTTACCAATGAGTTGATAATGTTGATTATTGATTTCAATACCAAAATGATTATTGGCACGTGACCAAAACTCACCCTTTACCTTATATGGCAAATATCAGTAAACTTGAAGTTTCAAGCTTCTTAACGTTGCAAACTGGACGCAAACAGCATCTTATAGTTGTCTGTGACCCGCAACAGTATTTAAAACAGTATATGAGGGAAATACCGGGTGTCCCAAAATGACGAATTATCGTTTGATTGCTTATATGTCCATAACCGATGAACCGATTTTCAAAACTGGTAAAACCACAACCAACATCTCAACATCCAATTTGGCCTTTAGGCAATCAAATAAAACAAAGTTTTTGAAAATCCGTGCATTGGTTATGGACATACAAACAATCAAACAATAATACATCATTTTGGGACACCCGGTATATACCTATAATATTAAGATAGGAACTCAGTAGATGCAAAGGGCTCTGAAAATATGAACAACATCGAAATGGATGGCATATTTCATGCTATCAATCGGATTGCGGTAACTACAGGAAGATCAATTCTTCCAAACAGCAGAGAATATTTCCCCCAAATAAGAAGACTTTTCTTGGTACCAAACGCTGTTGTTTTCAACTGACTTGCCCCCTCAGTTATCGAATCACGAAAAAATTACACCTAATCATCCACTTCAGTATCTTCTCGTCACTCTCTTCGTCATCATCTAGGACCAATTCGTTATCCGTTTGCACTAGAGCTTCCTCCATTTCATTTGAGAACATCTTTTCAGTCAGCTTCATCTCCAATGTAGCGTCCCAGCCTTGTTGGCTAAGATCTGGCCATTCATCAATGGCTGGTCCGCTTGGAGTATTGGACCAGCCACTGAACATTAATTCGATCAGCCACCGCTTGTTTTCTCCATCAATTGGAGAGGAGTAAAACAACTGCGCAAAGAAGCATACAAAGACTTTTAAGTAAGACCGCATTGAGAAAAGGTGAAGTTGACTTACACAGCCCCCCCCCCCATCAAAAAATAATTTAAAGCTATTCAAAATACACACCAGAAAGTAGCTAACAGTCAAGTCAAGCACCTAGGCTAAATGCATTGGAGCAAACAGATACCAGCGATTTGAAGAGCAACATCACATGAAAGTTTGGCGAGAATCTTTTGCCCATTTGTTGCAATCTTTAGGCAAAAGGGGCACAATTTTTTTGGAACACCCTGTAGAAGTTCCTAAAATCACTACCAAGAAGGTATAATCGAGTTGATATCATTTCAGATACTTAGAAGATCATTTGATCAAATTAGGTGAAACAAGCAAGAGCGGATGCTATGTACCTCAAAACTTCACTGATTCCTTGAGGAACGGAGAAAACGAGCGGGGGTTATTGAATAAATGCTGGAAACAGTTGAAAAGAATCGTTTCAAAATAACGAATGTTCTACGCTGCACAGAAATATATCTCTTAATTGAGAACCATTGCTCAAAGTTGACGTCATCATCTTCTGAAAGCAAGGATTCACCGTTGAGTAACCAAAAAAAGGTAAATATCAAAATAGCTATGCTCTGGAAACGTGCACTTGAAGCGGCATCCATCGGAGTAATGGACATATCCTTGCTGCCATCATGACACTCATCTTGGAGACTGCACATCTTGCGTGCTAAATGTTGTAACAAGAATATGGATCCAAGCGGACGAGCCATTGATCGAATGGGCAGATCTTCGCCAGCAAGGCTGGGACGCTACATTGGAAATGAAGTTGATCGAAAAGATGTTCCCAAATGAAATGGAGGAAGCTCTAGTGCAAACGGATAACGAATTGGTCCTTGATGATGAAGAAGAGAGTGACAAGAAGTGGATGATTAGGTATAATTTTCTAGTGATTCAATAACTGAGGGGGCAGCGTTTGGTACCAAGAAAAGTCTTCTTATTTGGGGGAAATATTCTCTGCTGTTTGGAAGAATTGATTTACCTGTAGTTACCGCAATCCGATTGACAGCATGAAATATGCCATCCATTTCGATGTTGTTCATATTTTCAGAGCCATTGGCATCTACAGAGTTCCTATCTTAATATTATAGGTATATATTTCCCTCATATACTGTTTTAAATACTGTTGCGGGTCACAGACAACTATAAGATGCTGTTTGCGTCCACTTTGCAACGTTAAGAAGCTTGAACCTTCCAGTTTACTGATATTTGCCATATAAGGTAAAGGGTGAGTTTTGGTCACGTGACAATAATCATTTTGGTATTGAAATCAATAATCAACATTATCAACTCATTGGTAAATTCCATTTCATTCATAGTCGAGGAAAGAAAGCATTTCTCTTCCTGGCAAAGCTGATAATTCTAGTTCTCCTCTGCAGAGGCTTCTGGTCAAAGTGGTACTATTTGAACCCCCGTTTTTACCCCTCAAACCCCAGCAGATCCCCGTTCCCCGTCACTTTTCCTTATACTCACGTGAGTAGGTACCTGAAAATAGTGATATAAATTTCTCCGCCTTGAAGTGGCACCTACCTCAACCACCGCCTGTTCTTTAATACTGCTATGAATGAAGTATGATACTTTTGTCCACTATTTTTCACCTTCTCCCTGTGAAATTACGTATTCAAATAAGCAATTTGAGCGAAGTGACGTCATATCACACAAACGAAAACGAGGCTGTGAGATTGTTTTTCGCCTCTTAATCGCTGCTAGCCTCTTTATCGTGTACTCATGCATTAAAAAATGGCAAAAGGACACGATAACGAGGCTTGCTACGATAAAGAGGCGAAAAACAATCACACAGCCTCGTTTCGTTTGTGCAATATGACGTCACTTCGCTCAAATTGCTCATTTGAATACGTAATTTCACAAGGGGAAGGAGAAAAATAGTGGAAAAAGTATCATACATCATTCATAGCAGTATTATCTTCTATGTTATGATCAATCATACCAACCCCAGACTTGTCTTTTAAGATAACTGATTCCCTTATAATAATCATGCATCGATGTGATCCACTTTTAAACTTTTAAAATCACAATTTTAATTGTGCTCTTTTTGTGCGAACTTTGTAAGTGTCTCGCGATAATATAGAGCAAATGCCTTGAAAATAATTCCCTAAAATGCTCCCATTCGAAGAGGGACATATCTGAAATAGTGTAGTGAATACAGACATAGGCGTAGGAGACAGGGGGCTGGGGGGGGGCTGTAGCCCTCCCAACGTCGGAAAATTTTGCAAATATCAGCCATAATCGGGCAGAAATCCGCGTTAAGTCGGGCAAAATGTTCTTAAACAATGGATTTTTATTGGGCAGCCCCCTGCCCCAAATTTAATCTCCCCCTACGCCGATGAATACAGAAATATTATTATTGAGAATTAGTTGTGGTTTACTATGTTATTTAGTTATACAATCAATCTTTGTACAAAGCAGACGTAAAAAAGAAGATATTTACGTCTCATCCCGTCTCATCCACAAACTTCAAGATAAATGAAACATTTGTCTCTTCAAGAATGATGCAATTTTACCTATCCTTCTGCATGAGACTGACGAAGAGGATGAAAATTAGCGAAGGGGTTCATTAACCGATTGCTTTGTCTACTAGTACCCATTAAATTCTCACTGAGTGAATAGGATCAGGACCGTATGAAGCAGCTTCTGATTGGGGGGAGGACGGCTTTCATTCTTAAAAAAAATAGAGAACAATTCATCTAATTAATGCCTGTGACGTAGCATTATTGTTTTCAAAATTATTGGTAGCTTGAGCCTAGACTGATTACACGTTCGTAGTTATCGCTATTGATAGACTGATGGACGCTATAACCAGGGTTGCCATATTGGCTTTTTTAAGCCAAATTTCACAATTTTGGCTTTTTTTCAACCTGTCTGGCTTGGAAAATTTGAGTTTGGCTTTTTTCTTAAATTTGGCTTCACCGACACAGGGAGGCTCATTCGAAAAGTCTCTTGCTTCGTTCAGTTGCAGGGATTTTTGCAATGAGTCTACGACCACAGGTAAACACAAAAAATTGGGTTGTTTGGGCATGCGTGGTGAGGAAAGCCGATTATGTAATGCGCAGTAAAGATTAGTGAACATGCGCAGTAATGGAAACGATGACGTCATGCGCAAATTTTTGAATTTTGGCTTATTTTCCAGCCATCTGGCTTGTTTTTAGCACTTTTGGCATATCTTTAGGATTCAAATCTGGCAACCCTGGCTATAACTACGACTCATGATCAAGCTATTCGAAAAATCGGCCAGTTGAGGTCAGCCTCGTAATGATCCTCCGGTTCCGCAGAATATTGTATCATGGTCAGCAATCAGCAAATCATACAGAATGTCTTTGGATTTGTGTTGTTGTTGTAGACTGATTACAATTCGTCGTAAATTTCGCTCGTTTTTTATATTTTGATTTTAACCCTTTCGCTCAATCTACGACTCATAAAAAAGCTATGTGAAAACGAGGACAAAACTAATGTACGAGAATTTGACCGAGACTTGGTCGGTTGATTGATTGATGGATTCGATTGATTGTTCATGCCGCAGGGAGACTTCCTAGCTGTGATGGAGGTCATGTGACTTTTCCACGCCTTCAAACTTTTTCAGAATGAGTGAACCAGACAAACTTGCGTTCCTTTGACAATCAAAACAATAAAGATTTCGTCAAATTCAGCCAGCCAGTGGGATCTAATTTCTTTCAAATGAAACAATGATAAATCTAAAACAATACAATCATGATTGTTTCGATTGCTAAAGGACCTTTTTGCTGAAGCCTTCTGCAACCTGTTGTGAGCCTGTTTTACGCAAAAAACCTGCACTAGCTATTTTGTAATAATTTCAATCACTAATATTTCTGCTGTTACTGTCAAAACAACTGGTGCGTTTCGTGTGGTCCTCTGACCACAAAATGGTACTTGAAATCTAAACAGGAACGCCGGAGAGGGGGGGGCGCGGGGGGGCAAGCGCCCCTCCTGCCCATTCCTAACGGCGGCAAGGGGGGCAAAAGTGCCCTTTCAATGAAAAACAATAATTTACTTTGAAACTTGATAGAAAAGCCGCCATAGCTTCATTCCCTTATCAGAAACACACCAGTAACGAAAAATGACTGGCAATTGCAACTTCAAAATAAGCAATATGCGATTTTATGCGATTCGGAATGAGGACATGTGGAGAAATAGCCGAAAAATTTTGTAAAAGAACATTATTAATGTTCGTTAAAACGTTTTTGATAGCATTTTAAGCCAATCTAAAGGGCGTGGTCACAAAAATTTTCCCGGGGGAGTACCCCCGGACCCCCCAATTTTTAGGCTCGCTTCGCTCGCCTTCGGTCTCGATTGCCCTTACGTTCCTAGTCGCCCCCCTTGCCCTACCATCGCTCCGGCGTCCCTGAATCTAAATCCGCTTGCTCTTTGTGGTTTCAGTTACCTTTCTTTATTTCCATTGATTATAGTCAAATAAGGATTTAGAAAAGGAAACTTGGGATGACTACTAAAATTTGACTTTGGAATCACCAATTGAAATTTCAGGCATTCACTGTAGTCTAGGATGTAACATGGCCAAACCCATCGCTAATCAAGTCGGGGGGTTTTACTATCTATACCAGGAAACGTAAGGGAGGAATATTTGTGCTTCTCGAAGATGGGCATTCGAACATGGAAATTTCAGAAATCACAGGACTTCGTACATTAAGTCCTTTTTTTTTGGGAGTCACTAATTCAAGATTCAAGATTCAAGATCCAAGATTCAAGATTCAAGATCCGGAATTCAAGATTCACACTAATTCTAGATCCGGAATTCAAGATTCACACTAATTCTAGATCCGGAATTCAAGATTCACACTAATTCTAGATCCGGAATTCAAGATTCACACTAATTCTAGATCCGGAATTCAAGATTCACACTAATTCTAGATCCCGAAATCAAGATTCACACTAATTCTAGATCCCGAAATCAAGATTCATACTAAATTGGGCTTTTTAAGAATTCCTGGGAGAATCTGTGTGGTTTCATCTTTTTCGCTGTATTTTCTTTGTATCAGGCTTGTGAATAAATGGTTGATCCACCCAATTCCTCAATTTACAACACACGTATTCTTTGTTTTCTGTATCATATTACTTAAAGGTGCTTGAGCTTCTGTAAATGTCTAAACGTTGCAAAGACTTTAAAACAGGGACGTAGGAAGCATCTCAAACTTGGGAGGGCACGACACTTCAAGGGCACTTTTTCATTAAGCTAAAGGGGCATTTCCTGAAAATAAAAAGGGCACTTCTTTGCTCATTGCAAAATCTTGGGGGGGGGCACGTGCCCCCAGTGCCCCCCTGGTTCCTACGTCTCTGCTTTAAAAAAACCTTCCATTGAGGGCACAAGTAGTGAGCATGAAGACTGTTAATGGAACTTTAAGAGACTCTTAAAAAACTCTGACCAGTGAAAATCTGACTAGAAACTTTTAGTGCTGGCCCGAATTCTTAGTTCCTTAAAAATATGTGTGCAAGGAATGAGTGAAAATAAAAATGCCATGGATTTGCTTAATAAAAGGAAAAGAGTTTCTTGAATAATTTGGCCCAGTATTGAAGTTTGTTGATTATTGTTATCGAAGAGTCGAGTTTCTATAAAGAGTTTCTTATAAAAATGTGTGCTTGAAACTACTGTATTTCACTTTGCACAAAGGGCATTACGGATACAGTATATGGATCATAACTTTTACGTTGCTTTGTTGACAAACAGCCTTTCGTTTGTTAAAGATTTAAGTTTTGTGCTAACATGTCAATTATTTTCTTTAATATCTGCAGAATCCGTAAAGACAGAAAGGGTTTTAATTAAGATTCACATCGCAGCAAGGGCTATGACAGAATCATTCATACCACTCAGTAAAAGTGACGTGGGTAGATCAACCACGTGGGCTGCTATTTCAAATTCTGTCAGAATAACCTGTAAGATAATCTTGATTTAGAATAGAATTCCAGATCTTGACTTACACTTGCTTTTTCATAAGAAACAGCTTATAAGAGATGTAAGGCTCGATTTTTTTCAGTCGATAAACCATCCTACCAGGATTGAAAATGCAAAGAAACTTTTGTAATTTGCAGCTTTAATTAAAAGTTTCCATTGACAGTCTTCATGTTCACTACTTGTGCCCTCAAAAGGAGGATTTTTTAAATGTCTTGGCAACGTTTAGACATTTAGCTCACGGGGGGGGGGGGGGGGTCTACGAAAATACGGGGACTTGCCGCTGGAAAATCTGAAAAGGCACCCTGTCGCGGAGTAAAATTCCCAAAAATGATACCCTGTCCCGGAGTAAAATTCAAGAAGGAATACCCTGTTCTTGAGTTTCTTCATACAAAATTGTACGCTGCCTTGGGAATTTGATAGAAATTTGATAGAAATCAATCAATAAAGCAGAAATGTTGCCATCCAAACGATTTAAATCACATTCGCTTAGTGCAAAAGGCTTACATCGAGGTTATGTAGTCAATTATACAAAATATGGAACCTGTCATCGAGCCGACCACACAAAATTGATACCCTGTCCCGGAGCGAGCCGACCACACAAAATTGATACCCTGTCCCGGAGTAGGAATCCTGAAAATGATACCCTGTTCGGCGGCACGTCCCCGTACGGAAAAATATATGAGTACCCCCCCCCCCGGGGATTTAGCTCAATGACATTTAAGTAATATGATACAGAAAACAAAGAATACGTGTGTTGTAAATTGAGGAATTAGGTAGATCAACCATTTATTCACGAGCCTGATACAAAGAAAATACAGTGTACAGCGAAAAAGATGAAACCACACAGATGCTCCAGGAATTCTTAAAAAACCCAATTTAGTATGAATCTTGATTTCGGGATCTAGAATTAGTGTGAATCTTGATTTCGGGATCTAGAATTAGTGTGAATCTTGAATTCCGGATCTAGAATTAGTGTGAATCTTGAATTCCGGATCTAGAATTAGTGTGAATCTCGAATTCCGGATCTAGAATTAGTGTGAATCTTGAATTCCGGATCTAGAATTAGTGTGAATCTTGAATTCCGGATCTAGAATTAGTGTGAATCTTGAATTCTGGATCTTGAATCTTGAATCTTGGATCTTGAATTAGTGACTCCCCATTTCACAATTTAATCCGGGATTCTGTAATCACGCGAAACGCACCAGTTGTTTTGACAGTTATACTATGGTTAACAAAGCATAAACGTTTCATCAAGTTTCGGTTATTCTTTACCTTAAAATGCGCGAGTTTTCTGGCGTTATCTTCAGGGGAACTTTGCAATGTTTTCTAGAATGTTCTTCGGTCGGGGAAGCTCAAGAAACGAACACAAATTATTCTCGCAAAGAAAAATATCCAAAAAGGCTTCTCAAAACTATAAATAATTCTCCTAAAAAATGTATAGTTATCCACAAAACTCTTATGACACATTTGTTTGAAAATAGTTTCTGTTTAAGCAGCTTTGTACTGTAGTCTGTGATTTTAAACTTCAGGAGGAAAGATAAATTGATCGGCAATTTGCAAGAACGAAGAAACGTTTTCAAGGTTCAAGCCTCTTTGACAAATTTACTATAATTTGCACAGAATTTCAAATACGAATACTTCTGCTGTTTATAGAGGAATGTTTCAAGAAATTTCGGGTATCTTTTCCACATCGAATGTGAGTTTTCTCTTAACTTTTTGCCGGGTCGAAGTGCTTACCTCAAGCTCCTCTTTTGTTTTGCTCAGGCCAAAAAGGAATCCTGTGTTTCACGATTTTAATTCGCCAAACAGTAAGTCTTCCGGGGTCTTCCTACAGCAAGTTGGCAAACAAACAAATGCATCCTTTCCCTTCAAAACTCTTTCGTACAGTGCCTTTTGAGATCACCTTTATTCTGTCCGTAGCTGCGATGATAACAACCTCCATTTTGGCAAAAAGCAACGCGAAGCGCTGTCTTATTGACAGGGCGACCAAGGGCACTGACAATTCCAAAAACTACCGAAAATTTTACCGAAAACTCAAAAATTTACGCGGGAAATTTAAATGAGCCAATCACAGCCGAGCAGCCCCGAATGCTGCAATCTGATTGTAACGTCAGGAACTTGACGTGAAAACGAGTTTTTGTCCTGATTTTGAGTTAGTTTGATTATGAGTCCCTGTTTGAGAGAGCGATTCCATTCAATTCAATTAGTAATTCAACTCAATAGCGAGCGAAAACTAGGGACGAACTGTAATAAGTCTACTGTTGTTGTTTCTCTGCCAGATAAAACAGTGCTCAACCTCGTTCCCAGGGTGTTCTGACGTCATACGCTGGTCACGAAGCCGAAAGAACACCTGGTACACTTGGCATCAATCTTGCCAAAATAAGGCAAGATTCGCCCCATTATGGATATGCAGTTTGCTAGGCAACGATAATCGACGAAAAATGGTCGTTGCTCTAGCGCTAATTCTGAAGTATATAAATTGAGAAATTAAAAACAAGCACTTTGAGGACCCTATTTTAGCCCTTTTTAAGGTATTTAATCATTAATCCGGGGTTAGCAAGTGCATTTAGTAGGAAAACGAGCACGATCCATTTGGGTGGAAAAAGGGCCTAAGTTGAAATTTTCCAGAATCTCCCCCACAGCTTTGAAAAAAGAATGGCTCGTTATTCGGCGAATTTTAGAGATAAATTTGAGATTAAAAGTGTTTTAGTGAAAGAATACAGTTTTCCGTCGATTTTTGACATGCCGCAGCCGTTTACTCCTCGCAAAACGGAGTTACGGCGTAAAATGGGGTAGGCCGAAATTATTCCCCATTTTTGGAGGGAGCGCGCTCCGCTTCTGGGGGCAATATTGAGCCCAAATTGTGTTACTAGACTCGCAGACGAATGGTCTCTTGAAAACTTCTTTCTGTTTTGAAATCGGGCTTGTAACCATGGAGCATCGACTCCAAACGTAACCTCGGGTCGGAAAATCGCAACATTTATTTTCAACCCCCTGTTATGACGTCATAATGACCCCAATATTTTCCTGAATTTCCGAAATTTGGATGCGCCGTGGTCCATTACCCGTCTTAAACTCCTCACTTGCCCCATGCACCCCATTGATTTTGTGAAATTACCGATTCAATAAAGGCCATTTTTGAATGGGAGCAAGTTATAATCTGATTTTACTATTGTTTTCGAATAGCCAATCAAATTGCCGAACGGCCTCTTGTATCCCAGAGTAGAGGTAGAGCAACGAACTCACTCTGGGGACGAGATCGAAAAGTGCTGTGATGCAGGTCAGGTCGGCTGACGGCTTTTCGTGGCATTTTTTCATGAATTCGGCTAGCGTTCAGGTAAGTTCAACCGTTAATTTGTTGTGCTCGATTGGCAAGGTAGAAAGCTGTGCTCTTCATATCTACTTAAATACTTTATGAACTCTGAAGCAGAATAATGTTGCAAAGATGGAAAGTGAAGGCCAAGCCAGGGCCTTAAGACTAAGTAAGAGGAAGTTGACTTGTGTGAACTTTTAAGTGATAGAAGATACCAAGTTTTGACGAAAGCTTTGCGTTTCTGATAAGCCTTCCAACATTTTATCAGAAGTATGTGGTTGCAAACTTGCAAAATGTTATTTGTTGTTAAGATAACTTAGATGACAGTTAGTAAAATTAGTTAGAACTCTACTTTTATGTAGAACGTGTCGTCATCAGAACTCTGAGTGTCTGGAGAAGGCTAGATTAAAGGCCATAGCCTGAGAGGCATAACTTCATCATGGAGACAAAGAAAAGAACCTATTTACGGTGGCCCATAAGTGCAAAACACAACACAAAAACATAAAACACAACACAAGAATATAAAACACAACACAAGAACACAAAACACAACACAAGAACACAAAACACAACACAAGAACACAAAACACAACACAGGACATAAAACACAACACAAGACATTCAAAAACACAACACAAAACATAGAAAAACACAACACAAGACATTCAAAAACACAACACAAAACATAGAAAAACACAACACAAGACATTCAAAAACACAACACAAAACATAGAAAAACACAACACAAGACATAGAAAAACACAACACAAGACATAGAAAAACATAATACAGGAACACAACAGAAATTGTTGGGGAGACGAGTCCGTTTGACCATTGTTCAGAACAAAGAGTAGGTTGCTTTCTCCGAACCAATAAGCTTCGGTGGGTTAAAGATCATGCGCAGTAAGGTTGCTCTTGTGTACTTATCACAAACGACTTTTGCCTCCTCCCCCAAATTGATTTGTCGATACATCAATAGAAATGAGGCTAACAATACCAACCTAACCCTAGGGATATATGTAATGAAACTATAAAACTCGTGGAACTTCGCGGCGACGGGATCATTGGTGTTTGTTTATAAAGTACATTTATTCTTGCACACAGCCGTGCTGTAGAAAGCTTGTGAGACAATTTCAGTTCAAATTCTTGGTTTATGGATAACAAACAAATACACGTAAAAAGTCATTCAATTGGAAATCATCCAACCGTTTTTCTTTTGAATACCAAGCAAGAGTCTTTATGAACACTGACTTCCTATCAAATAATGCTAATTGTTAGATAAAGATTACCATATTGTTGGAGAGACGAACTGGCTGCTGACTTGGGCCGCGCGTGGGTTTTAGAAAGAAGATTGGGTGCTAACCTTTTTTTGCGCAAGCGCACTATAATTGTTGCATCTAGGTTGTTGCTGTTGCCCATTTGTTTTGATTTGATTCAGATTGCGGGAGAACTGGTGTAATGGCCGGTATTTTGCGTGTGCTATGATGGTTGGTATTCTATTTAAAGACAGAACTATATGTAAAGAAAGTGTTCCCAAACAGTGCAGAGGTGAGAAAAAATTGTCTGATAACGAATATGATATTTTAGGCTCTACTAGTACACAGAGAGAGTGTTAGGCGCTCTGACTCATCTGTACTCGCTGCATGTTTTTTATAAAGAAACTGATTTATAAGAAACCAAAAGCTATCTACTTCAAAACTAACTGTGCTAGAAATGGAATTTTTTTTAAAGTATTGATTTTGGATATACAGTATAACATATTTCCTACTATTTGAAACAAATTTGGAGAAAATCAGTTGTCAGCAAATCAAATGGAATTTTCATGATAAGAAGGTAGTAAATTTGCCAATTTTCCTTTTTTTTATTGCCTGGCAATGAATCACATGATTAATTAACTGCCATTGTTAGAATAGTAACAATAGGGGCATGTCTCATTGTTATATCTCTTGTAATTTTGGAGAAAAGAGGGGAAAGTTTTCAACATGATGAGAACACTGTTTATTCATCTATTATATGATGTTTTGAGTGGCAAGAATCATAGAATATCTGATTTGCATCAGTGTTACTTATCATATTGATAAGTCATGCATTCAAAAAATAAAAAAATTGTTGGTACTATGCCCATGGGGGGGCACTCAGCACATACGCATATCGGGGGGTCAGACCAAAAAATATCAGTTTAGCTTCATTACAACCCAAAAATATCAGCTCATTTTATACCTTGACATCTGTAAAGGAACATCCAAGATCCTGAAACAATGCAAATTGAGACCAGGATTGCCACTAGAGAACCCAGAAATAACATTGTGACTATATTTTATGCCCAAATATATCAAAAACATAATTTCAGTTTATTTTGACCCAAATATATCACTTTCAGCAATATTCTGACCCAAAAATATTGGATTTACCTCCCCGTATGTGCATGTGCTAAGTGCCCCCCTGGGGTACTATGGCCCGATCAGAGTTTCTTATGAAAAAAGCCAATAATGTACCTTTTAGCAATCTAATGCTTAAATTGACACATGGTGCAAATGTTTGCGTTCCTTCTTCAAAAATACAATATGGCCTTCATCAAAATGTTTTTTTTTCAGGTGGCTGTGCAACAGAATACACCAACATTTCCAGTGGTGATGGATCCCTGTCATGTCCAAACTGTTTTTAAACTTCACAAAGTTCATTTGAACCATGTTTGATGGTTTCTAAAGGTGTTATCAGACTGTGTCTGCATTTATATCAATCGTATCTTGTTTGTAGGGCATTTGCTAAGATAACTTTAAATTCTTGTATCAGATTCCATGTAGGTCATGCATGCAAAAAGCATGTCAACAAATTGAGTGTTGATCATAAGCTGTTTCAAGTTTGTATTATTTAGATATTTATTGGCTTTCTTGTGGAAAAATTTGTATGTCTGAGACAGCATGATCAGGGAATGAAGATCTAAATACTGAAAGATTGATTGGTTCTCTTTATCTAGCTTGCAAAACAAAGTTTGGAGGCAACAACTTGAGATAATTATGATCAAAATCTTGAATTTTATCAATCATTGTACAAAATATTAGTCATTTGTCTGCTTCATGTTTCTTCAGACATGCTCTCAAATAATCAAAATTGTACCAATCTTTCCACTGTCTTTGACAAATCAGTAATTTCTAAAATCAGCACATTTATAAACCCTAAGAAATGTACACAGTAGCTGTAGCCATTCACAAGTACCGTTTCAGGTCTCAGCCATTTTATCTCATGGCAATCAGAAGTAAAACAACACCTAGAACAGACTCAGATTGCATATGCCTACTTATTTCTTTGTAAAACAAGGGGGAAATAGGCAGTTGAGCTAGAATTGTATGCTCGGGCTTTGCAGATGATGTTTGATGGTGTTGAGATTTTACTTTTGTTAATAGCAGAAGATCTTCAAGGGCTAAATTCCTGATTATCTGAGCCAAATTCAGAATTTTTTGTAGACAAGTGAAAAGAGGAGAACTTGAGGTTGAATAGCAATGCTCATCTCTGACTTCAAAAGTAGTGTTAACAGCAACAAGTGATGATATGGCAGTTGCAGCACTGTTTGATGTTTCATTTTTGTTTCTTTTGGCTTCGTTTACGTCTGAATGGTCTGAATATTGATTGCTTTGAGCCTGCATTCTCTTTTAACTGATGTGAAATCACACAATTTGCAGTGATATTGGCTGATATTATTTGCATTTGTTGACGACTTCGCATAAAATGTGAAAGTTGAGGGAACGGCTCATCATTTGCAGTGCTGGAACTTGCCATATCATCAGGTACTGTTAGGTATGTATCATTACAACAACTCTCAAACAAACGGATATGTTTCGAACTCAGTATCACAGTATAATCCTAGCCCAAACGACGAAAAAGAGAAAGATGTGTCCTCGGCCGTCCACCGCTCATCCTGCCTAACAAAATGGCGATTGCACGGAAGAACGGTGGTCACATGGCGATTAGCGTTGTTGTTGCTGCACGTAGCTGTGCAGGAGCAAGA
The DNA here is from genome assembly GCA_039566865.1 of Aurelia coerulea. Classification (NCBI taxonomy): domain Eukaryota; kingdom Metazoa; phylum Cnidaria; class Scyphozoa; order Semaeostomeae; family Ulmaridae; genus Aurelia; species Aurelia coerulea. Next base: position 16,517,873 of record CM076944.1, read on the forward strand.
AAGCTCCACTCTGATTGGTCAAACTGATCTACGCAGTCCGCATGCGCTCCCAAAGGATGGCTGCTGATTGGGGAAGTCGGCATTGTTTTTTAACAAAATAATCTGAAGTTCATCTCTCCAACAACATATGAATGGAATGATACGATAGGAAGCTCACGGCTTTTCACCCCAACACAAAACAAAAGCAGTTTAGGTTCGTGAAACTTTAGGCCTACCTTCTAGGCCTATAATCTAGTAGGCCCTACAGCTAGGTACAACTATGCCATAGAAGCAGTCTTTCTTACATACTCACTCATTTACTCGTAAATGTAAAAATAAAACAACTTGTTTATCTTATCATTCCCAATATCTCCAGTGATAAAATCTTTTGCTTCATTTCTGAGTTTGACTCCAAATTGCTAATACGCATGCGCTTTAACCTACTGCACGTGATTTCATGGATCGTTGCTCGGACTTACCCTACCTCGTCTCCCCAACAAGAAAACACAACACAACAACATAAAACACAACACAAGAACATAACAGAAAACGCAACACAGGACAAAAAACCACAACACAAGACACTCAAAAACACAACACAGGAACAAAAACAAAACACAACACAGGACAAAAAACCACAACACAAGGCAATAAACCTGTCTTTTGTAATAAACTAAGAATTTGCACAAGTACTGAAAGCACGGAGGGGGGATCTTCAAAAGTAAAGGTATCTCGGGATGTGCCGCGAGAAAGGGTATACTTTTCTCTTTTTTGGACTTCTAATCTAGCCAAGGGTATATTTTTTTTGCAATTTTGGCCTACAACGGTATTCTAGCCAAGAGTATCATTTTTGACAATATTGGTCTAGCGAACGGTCATGATATCATATTGGGTACAAATTTGACAATATTCGGGCAGGAAATCGTCAATATTGGTCTAGCCAAGGGTGCTATTTTCGTACAAATTGGTTCAGAGAATGGTCAAATTTATCTAGCTAAGGATACAATTTTCGTAAAAATTAGTCTAGCCAACGGTACCATTTTGAATATGCTCGCGGCAGACCATTGCCCAAAATGTGGCCAAGAAGCCCCCTGTCACTGAAAGTTTGTTAGAATTATCAGATTTTCAGCCCGGGGGGGGGGGTACTTAACTATGGAATTGACGAGGGTGTGTGGGAAACCTCTCCACACCCTGCACCCTGTCGCACAAAAATTTTCACAGGGAAGGCAAAAAGATGAATCTGGAGAACATCTCACATGCGAACCAGAATGCATTGCGGTGTGTCCATATGGGGTCCACTAGACTTATTACAGTTCGTCCCTAGTTTTCGCTCGCTATTGAGTAGAATTACTAATTGAATTGAATGGAATTGCTCGCTCAAACAGGGACTCATAATCAAACTAACTCAAAATCAGGACAAAAACTCGTTTTCACGTCAAGTTCCTGACGTTACAATCAGATTGCAGCATTCGGGGCTGCTCGGCTGTGATTGGCTCATTTAAATTTCCCGCGTAAATTTTTGAGTTTTTGGTAGTTTTCGGAATTTTCGGTGCCCACAGAGTTGGTCGCCCAGCCAAGAGGACAGGACAGCGCTTCACGTTGCTTTTTGCCAAAATGGAGGTTGTTATCATTGCAGCTACGGACAGAATAAAGATGATCTCAAAAGGCACTGTACAAAAGAGTTTTAAGGGAAAGGATGCATTTGTTTGTTTGCCAACTTGCTGTGGGAAGACTTGGTCTGTTTGGCGAATTTGAATTGTGAAACACAAGAACACAGGATTCCATTTTGGCCTGAGCAAAACAAAAAAAGGAGCTTGAGGTAAGTACTTCGACCCGGCAAAAAGTTAAGAGGAAACTCACACATTCGATGTGAAAAAGATACCAAAATTTCTTGAAACATTCCTCTTTAAACAGCAGAAGTATCCGTATTTGAAATTCTATGCAAATTATAGTAAATTTGTCAAAGAGGCTTGAACCTTGAAAAAGTTTCTTCGTTCTTGCAAATTGCCGATCAATTTATCTTTCCTTATGAAGTTTAAAATCACAAAAGCTGCTTAAGGAGAAACTATTTTCAATCTTACGAAACAAATGTGTCATAAGAGTTTTGTGGATAACTGCATATTTTTAGGAGAATTATTTATAGTTTTGAGAAGCCTTTGTGGGTGTTTTTCTTTGCGAGAATAATTTGTGTTCGTTTCTTGAGCTTCCCCGACCGAAGAACATTCTAGAAAAAATTGCAAAGTTCCCCTGAAGATAACGCCAGAAAACTCGCGCATTTTAAGATAAAGAATAACCGAAACTGGATGAAACGTTTATGCTTTGTTAACCATGGTATTAACAGCAGAAATATTAGTGATTGAAATTATTACAAAACAGCTAGTGCAGGTTTTTTGCGTAAAACAGTCTCACAATAGGTTGCAGAAGGCTTCAGCAAAAAGTTTCTGAAATATACCTTGGGTTCCTTTGGCAATCAAAACAATCATGATTGTATTGTTTTAGATTTATCATTGTTTCATTTGAAAGAAATTAGATCCCGCTGGCTGGCTGAATTTGACGAAATCTTTATTGTTTTGATTGTCAAAGGAACGCAAGTTTGTCTGGTTCACTCATTCCGAAAAAGTTTGAAGGCGTGGAAAAGTCACATGACCTCCATCACAGCTAGGAAGTCTCCCTGCGGCACGACCGATCAATCGAATCCATCAATCAATCAATCAATCAATCGACCGGCCAAGTTTTGGTCGAATTCTCGTACGTTAGTTTTGTCCTCGTTTTCACATAGCTTTTTTATGAGTCGTAGATTGAGCGAAAAGGTTAAAGTCAAAAATATAAAAAAAAGCGAAATTTACGACGAATTGCAATCAGTCTAGGGGTCCACATGTCCTATGCAGTGTGTCCATATGGGGTCTATATGTACCTGCTAAGGACGCACAGTGTTATGTTCGTCCTGACAAGACACTCCTTTTTCCAATTTAAATTTTTACTTGCGATACCCTGTCGCATAATTTTCCTTTCTGGACGATACCCTGTCGCACAAATTTCTTAACTATTATAACACCTTGTCGCATAATTTTCGTTAGAAAAGGATACCCTGTCGCATAATTTTTACCGCAAAAGGACACCCTGTTGAGCGGCACATCCCGTCAGGTCAAGTATGGGAGAACCCCCTCCGGGATTTTCAGTACTCAAAGTTTCTTACGAGTTTATAGTTCGACTTGTAGCAAGTCCAGTTCTTGCTTCAAACTGAAGCCGTATGTTTAGAAATTTCCCAAGCACCTCCCGAGTACTATGATACAGGCCCCGGGGGGGGGGGGGGGTACTTGACTTTCAATTGTGCAATCCAAGAAACAAATTTCACCCGGCTTTAAAAATTTTCCCTCGAAATGATTAGCCGGCTTCAGAAAAAATCTGCGAAATGCATATTCCTAGACGTAAAAATCGGCAAAACTCTGTCCCGCATTAGGAATCCTGAAAATGATACCCTGTTAGGTGGCACGTCAACGTCCCCGTACGGAAAAATATATGAGTAACCCCCAGCCCCCTCCCCCTCGCCCTGGGCGTGTGGTAGGCACAACAACAGCTACGACAACAACAACAACAACAGCAACTTCTCTGCCATCTTGTTAGTTGCACATGTGAGGATTTTCAGGAAGGTAAAAGAAAACATGAAGTGTCGTGTATGCAACTCAGATGTGCTGGAGCTATTCCTGTTCTGCCATTCATGTGGCAGCTCCTTAAAAGATCCCCATGCAAGTGGGGGGTTTAATCCCGCCAGCTCGTCAAGTTCCATGCAGATGTCTGCTGGTGCGAGTGCTGCTGTTGTAGGCCCATGTTTTCCCGCCATTCCTCGACTGCCAGTGCGCCCACTACAGCTCCCTAGATTTGAGGACTTCCGAAAGCGTGTGTCCGCCGAGCGCACCGGTGGTTTGAAGAGAAAGAAGCCATCCCAGCCAAAAGAAGTCATGATAAACGTTGGCATTATGAAGAATCACTTTGTGTGCTATCAAAGGGAAGACTATGTCCTTACGGGTTCCTACCACCATAAGGAAAGTGCAACTACTGACAATGGGTATGGATAAACATGGTGATCATGATCAAAGTTTCAATCGTTTTGGTGATTACACCATTGTGTATCCAGACGGTAGAGAAATTCTGACAATTCCGGGCAAGCCTGCAGAATTATTTCAACTCGACAAGTATAAAGAGGAGGTAGGGAAGCCGTACAATCGAATAACATTATTCCTTGTGAAAAGAGAAGAATTAGAAATTGCCAGTGAAGAAGAATTTTCTTCATCAGATCAGGCTGATATGGAGACCTCCACCAAATCATCCTTCCAAAGTTCTAACGATGATTTGGAAGTTCTAATAGGATCTAAAGATAACGAGCGCCCTTCCATCAAGGCAATTTCTGCCGCACTACCAGAACAATCACCCTTGCACGCTGTGGTTGCTGGTGCTTTTTCATCTCAAGTTTCAGATGCTTCTGAGAGTATCCAAGATGTTAAAACATTACGGGACATTTTCCCACATTTACAAGAAAATGAGATAACAATGGCAGCCAATGCAACAGATTCCCTTGAAGATGCCATAAATGTTTTGTTGAATACCAAAACATCTCTCAATGATGCTTATGCATCATTGATAGATGAGGCAAGCAATGACATCTTTGCCTCTGAGCACCAGTATTCAGAAAGAGATGGTTCCTTTGCTGAAGCGTCAAGCTCCTTCTCAATCGATGAAGTACTGAAGATGAAATTAGATGCTCTCAAAGCCTCAGAATTGAAACCAGATGATTATTGGCGCCTAAAAGTAAGAAGAAGTTCAGTTTGGGAAGATACCATGTTAAAATTAAGTCAGATTAAACCAGTTGATTTTCAAAGGGCACTTAAAGTGCAATTCATTGGGGAGCCTGCTGTTGATCAAGGTGGGCCATCTCGTGAATTTTTCAGCATTTTAAACTCAGCTGCAAAGCGGAAGATTATTTCAAATGGAATTTTCAGACATGACATATCTTTGCTTCAGCAGAAGCAATATTTTTCTTTTGGGCAGCTGACAGCTTTAGGCCTTCTGCAAGGATCACCAGGGCCTAAATGCTTCCAAAAAAGTGTTGTAGATTATGTTCTATACAGAGCTATTGGTATGCTTAGCCCAACCATAGATGAGATTCCTGATGTGGAAGTGAGTCAAATTTTAGCAGCACTTGCTAAGATAGAAGATGCAAATGAATTCAAGAAGAAAGCAAGTTTTGAGTGTGATTTTAGATTTGAAGCTGGATACCCTAAGGCATTGATAACACTTGAAGATAAAGAAGACTTTTTCAAGTGCATTTCACTCCATTACACAGTGCTGTCAACCATTAATGAGCTAAATCAGTTCATTGAAGGACTGAAGTCGTTTAATATCTACAGTGCTGTCTGTGAGTCTCCAGAAATTTTCAGAAAGGTTTTCCAGACAAGCAGTGGTCTCACAGCTGAACTTGTTGATTCAGTTTTCCAACCCATTTTCAGTCCAAAAGGAAGCAATAGATATACAGTTGAGGAGCACATTGTCTTCAACTTCAACCAATATCTGGAAGATGTGGAAAGGGGTGCTGTCAAGGTAGTAGTATCTGAAGAAGAGGTCACAATTCGCCTGGAAAATATTCTGCAGTTTGTAACAGGGTCAGAAGAGATTCCTGCCATTGGTTTTAGTCCAAGGCCAACCATTGAGTTTCTACATGATTTAGAAACACCACGCAAGCTAAGTGTTAGCACCTGTGCTAATGTCATCACTTTGCCGGTTGCTGGAATGACAGAATATAAACATTTTTTCAGATGAGTTTTCATTTTGCATGATGAATTCTCCTGGCTTTGGCTCGATATGAACAAATAAAATCATGCCAAAAAGGGTTTCCCAGAAGAATTGTGGCATGTTGCATGGCAGCTATGGAGGTGCAGCTTTAATATTTTTCAACAAGATGCAGCTGTCACACACCGACTTGGAGGCCCTTTACATGAGAAATTTCAACCCGGGTTGAGTTGAACACGGGTTGAGTTTCAACTCGGCTGACGGTGTAAGCCTTAATCGCGTTTACATGAAGGAGGCCGAGTTGAAACTCAACACGGGTTCAACTCAACTCGGCAACTCAACCCGTCTTGAAATTTCAACACGGGTTGAAATTCTCATGCAAACGCAAATTTTTTTCAACTCGGGGCGAGATTAGAATGCGAACAAAGGAGATCGAATCTATTTCCGCAATCGTTCAAATATTTGAGTGGGCTCACATTCCTTCTTCTATTGTTTGCAACCACGTGACCTAATCTCAACCCGTGTTGAGATTTCATGTAAACGCAAGGCAAAATAAGCAATGCTGTTAAAACTCAACCCGTGTTGAAACTCAACACGGGTTGAAATTTATCATGTAAAGGGCCTCTTCGAGTTTGAGGCTTTGTTTGAATCAGTCTTACATACAAATAGTTACTTATTTCTAGCAGGCAAAAATCAATAACTGATTGCTTCAATAAGCAATACTTCTGTTGTTCTCCAGCAATTTCAAAATCAACTAATATCTGAAAGGAAACGTTTTTGCACCACATTCAGAGTTTGACAGTGTTGTATAACCAACAGTATTGTCCCTTTTCAAAATACAGCAAAAGTTTAAACACAATGCTACAAAGGGTACAAATGAAATTTTACTCAATTTTTACATTGCTGGAGAGCAATTGGAAGTGCTTTATGAAGCAAGTTGAAGTCTACTGTATCTCTGTGTATGTAGCAACCATGTAAATATGTACTCATTTTTACTTTGTACTTAAAAATTATGACAAGCAGAAGGCACATTTTCACCATACCAGCCTCACAAACAGGACAACTATTTAGGAAACCCTTGGAGATTTATTAATGGACATTGCAGATACTTAAAAGCTAACCAAATGTTTAGAATAGCACAAAGCAGATACTGAAACAGGCCTTATGTACATCCACATCAAACTAGTGTAATGGAAACCTTTAGTGGACAAGTAAACAGGTTTGTGTGTGAAAAGAACACCCAGAACTTGTAGTCATCTATTGTCCACAGAGAGGATACTAATTCAAATGGGGTATTTTTTAGTTTTCTTGTTCTTTGCAAATGCAAGCTATTAGTATGGGACAATGCATTAAAGATTCTCCAATATATACAGATAGTAATTTTTAGACAAGAGATATGGAAAACTAGAAAAACCATTTTTGTAAGAATTTACCAAGAATTTGTGGATAAAAACAATCCTTTATTTGCCAAAGGCCTGTACTGCGTAGCCATGAAATTCCTCCAGCGTTTATCAACTGCAGTTGGCAAAAAATAAAACGCCTTTCTTCATTGCCGTAAAATGAAAATAAGTGCAATTTCACTTTGGTTCAGTTTCGTTACATTTTAAATTCCACTATAGATGATTTCATAAAATTAATCTCATGAGGAAAAGGAGGCAAAATGACAAAAAAACTGCTGCAATTTATGCAAACAGAGGCACAAGCTATATTAGTATATGGAGGTGATTTTTTAATACATTCTAGTGTAATTTTCTAAGTAGTTTCTATTTGTAGGATTGCATTTCAAAATTTAGTGTTAAATGCATTTCACAAAGTGTACGAGGTGGTCTACAACCATGGTGCCATTGTGGTTGATTTATGCACAGATAAAGCATTTTACCACTGTCATTTCCTAAATGCTGCCAATATTGCATTGATTTTTTTGCTTGAATTAATGTATAATCTACAGTGCAGGCCTTACGCATACGTCAACATGATTTTCCCACCTACCAATTGTTAACAATTCTCAAAAATATTTTTATTTTCCATTCTAGTTTTAAAAATGTACAGCCTTTCTTTCATATGGCTCTAATATTTATGAGATGCGAACGATTCTTTAAAATTGTTTCTACAACCTACAATTTCAGTCTCCAAGTAGGCTTGGCCCATGGCGGAATTCTAGAAAATTCTTGTCATCTTAATGTGTACTTTGGGCATATGCTGTACCTGTTGTCTATGCAGGTAGGTTAGGAAATTGGAATGGATTTATTCAATACTGTTCTTTGTTTTGCGAAACCACAAGACGTTTGAGTTTATTAGCGTGGTGGCCTTTTTAGTTCATATTTCTTTGTATGTTCGTTAATCAGAAATGCTGTGTGAGTGAGACTCGTGCATGGATTTGTTGACTTACGCATGGGTTTACTGTACATGGGTTTAACATGGTTTACTAAAATCAAGGTAACAAGCAGATTTTGTCTGACTGTTTGTCAGAGACGTAGGAACCGGGGGGGGGCACTGGGGTCATGTAAACTTTAGAAACTTTAGCTACTTATCTTTAATTCTACCGTTGAAGTTTTCAGAAATTTTATGAACAGAGAACTACCCTTTTAATTTCCAGTGCCCCTTTAGCTTAATGAAAAAGTGCCCTTAAAGTGTCGTACCCCCTAAAGTTGGAGATGCTTTCTACATCTCTGCTGTTTGAGATACAAAGCTCATGGAAACTGCACTAATGGGATACAGGAAGGTGTTGTCTGCGGTAAAGGATTTCTGTTATGACCCAATTTGTTTCGAGAAAACAAAGGCATTAGCAGAATTTAATTACCTAGTGTATGATAGGTTACCCCCTGTTCCGCTGTTCCGCTTTGGTTCCTTTGTGCCTATGTGCACGTATTGCTGTGCTGTCACGATATTTAGTCATTCTGTGACAGTACTCAGTATAGTAAACTAAGATTCGTAAGACTTCGATATTAGCGACTTACATTACTGTCACAGAATATTTAGATATGGAAACAAAAGTACAAAGTTTCGATGGCTCAGGGAACGTTAAGATTTTCATCGAGAAAATCTCGTTACGTTCTGCCCTAAAAGGATTTGAGGGCGAAAAAGCAGCTCAAAATCTGGCCAGTCGCTTGGAAGGCAGGGCTTTCGACGTGTATTTGAGGTTATCGCCAACCGACAAGAAAGATCCAGATAAAATAAAAGAGGAGTTAATGAAAGAATTCGAGCTTGGGAACCAGGATAGAGAAATCGCCATTCAAGAGCTAGCCAGCCGTAAAAGACAACAAGACGAGTCTCCTCAAACGTTTGCCTTCAAAATACAAGAATTGGTAAAACTGGCCTATGCAACGTTTAATGATGAAACACGACAGACAATTGCTAAAGATTATTTTGTGAATGGATTGCACCAAAAGATGCAAGTAGCCTTGAAGTCATTGAGTAAGTTTTCAACTGCTTCTTTGAATGACCTAGCAAAGGAAACAACAAGATTACAAATCGCTGGCATTCAATCTCTTGCGTCATCACAACAAGGTCATTGTATGTCTGTCAATACAGATACAGAAGGCTTTGTTGATTCAATAGCCGATAAGGTGTTGGAGAAGATGAAAGGTATGTCTGTGGGAGCTCCCGGGGGAAGTGAAGCTTCACCCAGTGTCAATTACTTTGGCAAACGTTCAAACCGCTTTACAACACGCGGAAAAAATCAGTCTTATCCTCGTTCAAGGAATTTTAGAGGAGGATATCAGGCCTCAAATCCTAAGTCTCAAAAGTGTCGGTCATGCCAAAGCACTGATCATTATGTACGGGAATGCCCCTCAAGGTTTTGTCAGGCCTGCGGCAATAAAGGTCATGATTCATGGGACAAGTCATGCCTAAATTATCAATGACTAGGCCAAAATAAATCAATTCAACAACAACTCTACGCTGACAATTTTTCTGCTGTTTTGAATGTCAAATTTGAAAACAATTCAATAAATGCTTTACTTGACACTGGGGCTAGCTGTTCACTGATGGATATGGGAACTTTTGAAAGTCTGGGTTTGAAATCAGAAATTATTCCATTTACCAATCAACTGGTTGATGCTTCTGGAAACAACATGAGTATAATTGGTTCCACCTTGGTCAATATTTCCATAAGAGGGCACATACTTTCTCAAGAGATTAAAATTCTAAATTCCAAAACTTACAGAAATGTAATTCTGGGCAGAGATTTTTTATCCAAATTCGAGAGCGTTGCATTCGATTTCACGAAGCATAGAGTCAAGTTGGGAAACAATTGGCATTACTGTGTGAAAATCAGCAAATCTTGCAATGTCGCGCTAATCAATGACATTGAATTGCCCGCCCGTACAGAAAGTGTTGTAGCTGTCAAATGCAATCAATCTCTCGCTTTACTAACAGCAGATTTCGAGCCTTTTCTGGTAACCCATGGGGTATATGCCACCCGTTGTCGAATCATTCCAAACATCAAGGGCGTATTCCAAATTACATTGCTGAATGTCAATAACACATCTTGTATGATAAACAGTGAAAAGAAAATTGGTTCGTTGATTGCCGTAGAGGAAACTGTGGCTAGTGTTGACACTCTTGACTCAGATCTATCTGTAAATCTAGATCAAAATATCGTATACGGAGAAAATCTGTCGGTCAATGAAAAAGAAAAAATATCCACATTGATTTCACAGTACAGCGATATTTTTGCCCAGAATCCCAAAAAGCCAAAAGTCGTTACGAACATGCATCACCACATCGTAACAAATGACGCGTTACCAATTAAACGTAAACCGTACCGGCTTCCACATGCTTGGAATTCCGAAATTGACAAGCAGATCCAAGAAATGTTACAAAATGATATCATTCGGCCATCATCCTCTCCTTGGAATTCACCCATTATTCTAGTTAAGAAGAAAGACGGCTCCATGCGATTTGTGTGCGATTTTAGGGGCCTTAACGACGTTTCAAAGAAAGACTCTTACCCGCTTCCTCACATTCGTGATGTAATAGATAGAATGCATGGCACACAGTTTTGGACCACCTTAGATGCAGCATCTGCATACTGGTCGATGCCACTCAATGAGTCTGACAAAGAAAAAACTGCTTTCTCGGTGCCCAGAGGAAAGTATGAGTTTAATGTAACCCCGTTTGGGTTATGCAATGCGGGTGCGTTGTATCAAAGGATGATCGACATGAGTTTATCCGGACTCGACTCCGATAGGATTCTTGCATACATGGATGACATTGTAGTATTCAGTAAGACGTTTGAAGACCATGTTGTGAGTATCGAGCAACTGTTTGCACGTTTAAGAGAATCTGGCATTTCCTTGAAACTTTCCAAGTGCATATTTGCAAGTGACAAGGTTGACTTTCTTGGGTTTGAACTTTCCCGCACTGGTATCAAGCCTCAGACTCGCTTAACTGAATCCATTGAATCGTACAAACGTCCTACTACGAAAAAGGAATTACGTGGGTTTTTAGGTCTCGCCGGATTTTATCGAGCATTCATTCCAAATTTTGCTGACATCAGTGCTCCGTTAAATGGTCTTACTAATGACAATGTACCGTTTATTTGGACAGATATGTGTGAAGAAGCCTTCGTGCAATTGAAGATGAAATTGACATCAGAGCCTATATTGAAATTTCCTGATCTTAATCAACCGTTTGTCGTCGAGGTCGATGCAAGTAATTACGCCGTTGGCGGAATTTTATCTCAAAAAGGTTCGGATGAACAGTTGCATCCTGTGACATATTTCTCCACAGCCTTGCAAAAAGCCCAGAAAAACTGGTCTGCTACCAACAAAAAAGCTTTCGCTTTAGTTCTCGCAGTTCGCCATTGGAATGTGTACTTGGCTGGGTCCACATTCGTTCTCAATTCCGATCACAACCCTTTAACACACCTTCGAGACCAGCAAGATCCTCGTGGCAAAGTTGGCAGATGGATATCTGAATTGGAAGAATATGACTACACCATCAAGTATATTCGAGGAGCAGAGAATGTAAAAGCTGATGCGTTATCGAGGAACGAAAATGCTTCTCAAAACCAACCGCATTCCCAGTTTGAAGAAAAAGTCTATGCACTGTTTGCAGAAAATGCTAGTTTCTTGACGCAACTGAAAGAAGAACAGCAAAAAGATGCAACTATTAGCAGCAGTTTGAAAGAAATATCTGCCAACAACAAGATCTTACAAGGACGATTAAGAAGAGTGCAAAAGCAATTGAGAGTCGAGGAAGGACTCTTAACAAAATCAGGACGTCCAGTTATTCCACCATCGTTACGCAAAATAATCGTTAAAGAATACCATAATATCGCACATTTTGGCATCGACAAGATATATTCATTGTTAAAAGATCGTTTCTATTGGCCTAATATGTACGCGTACGTTCAATCATTTATATCTTCATGCGAAACTTGTCAACGTACAAAGTGTTACACTGCTCCTCCGAAAGCAAGAATGGTTGAAATGTTCATTCCGAGTGCACCAATGCAGTTTATATCCTTAGATATAGCTTACCTTCCCAGGGACAACAGCGGCTACCAATTCATTCTTCTGATTGGTGACATTTTTTCCAAGCTTATCTCCGCCGTCCCATTGAAAGATCAAACGGCGCCAATAATCGTTGATGCACTATTGAAGAACTGGATTTTCATTCACGGAACTCCATTTTATATCCTCTCGGATCAAGGATCTAATGTTGATGGAAATATTATGCAAGAAATCTGTACCACATTAGGCATTGAGAAACGTCGCTCCTCTGCCTATCATAGTCAAGGGAATGGTTTCGCTGAGAGGAACATCCGCTCCGTAAAGGATATGCTTCGAGCAGTGTTACTTCATCGCCAGCTTCAACAATCGAAATGGCGTTCGATCTTGGGTAGTCTCGTTTTTGCTTTAAACACAACAATCAGCAAAGCCACTAAATGTGTTCCATATGAAGTAGTGTTTGGACGCCCTGCCGTTCTACCCCAAGACATTATTTTCGGAACCACTCCAGACGCATTTGAGCATACATCAGCATCCGATCATCTCCACGCTGTCTCGTCATCATTAAATGATGTTTTGGAACAAGTTATGAGCTCGTTAGCATTGAGTAAGAAAACAATGCAACGTCATTACAATAAGAACATTCGTTTCAACGATTACAAAGAAGGACAAAAGGTATGGTTAAAGAATAAGCATTACAAATCAGGCGAGAACCGCAAACTGGCCCCGCGAAGAAATGGTCCCTGGTTTGTTTTAAGAAAGCTGCCAAACGGAGTGAACTTTAGAAATGAAAATTCTCGAAAAGAACAAAAGGTGGTGCATCATGATCGATTGTTACCATTTATTGAAAGAGACGCCGAATTAATGTCAGACGAAGAGCCTAATCAAATAGAATTGTCCGAAGAAGAACTTTAAGTTGTATCCGAATCGTCATCAGAAAGCTCCGCAAGTGATTACGAGGAGGATTTGCAGGACGAACTCAACCAACAATTGCAGGAAGACATTGTTGCCCGAAGAAACTACCCTCGTCGTAACAGACGAGTTCGTGAACTGCCGGATGCTATTCCGTGGAACGTTATCAATATTTAGAATTAGTTTAGTTTCGCTTAGATTTAGGTATATCGTTTAGTTTTATTAGGGGGGGAGAAATGTAGGATAGGTTACCCCCTGTTCCGCTGTTCCGCTGTTCCGCTTTGGTTCCTTTGTGCCTTTGTGCACGTATTGCTGTGCTGTCACGATATTTAGTCATTCTGTGACAGTACTCAGTATAGTAAACTAAGATTCGTAAGACTTCGATATTAGCGACTTACACTAGCATTAAAGTCACTAAAAACAGAACAGTATCAGAAGTTTTAGTAAATAATAAGCCAACAACATGATATTAGTCAACAAACGCCCCACGTTGTCTTGACTCCTCCTCAGTGAGTTTGTTCTTTTTTTGGATAATTTTGCTGCCTTAAAGTAAGTAGTTTGTTAAATGAAATGTTTTGTTGATATGATTTGAGCATCTCATCCTTCGAGTGATATTATTCTGCAATAAAGAGCCAGGGCATCCCGCCAATTATTTGGTCGTTGTAGACTTAATAAGTCAAGGATCATGGAGAAATAGTCTTGGTAAACTGTAGCATCTTCATAACTTTCATCTTCTGAGCCATCCCATTCAAAACTTGTCAGCTCATTTTCTACTTCTGGGAGGTCATTGACATCGAAAGCTTGCTTGTGATCGTTGCTGCTGCTACTTTCAGGCAAAAAGTAAATATCCCATGTGCTGTATGGTAGCGGGATGCACGAATATAATGACTATTCCAGCTTTCCCGTACCTCATCAAGCTCTGCCTGGATTATGCCACTAAAGCAAAACCACAAACACTCCTAGGAGACACAAACTGTGATCTCACTCCAAAACAAGCTGAACAGCCTATAGACAACAACTCAAAGCACATGCTTGATCTCTATGGGTTGTTCAGCTTCAAACAGCTTGTTGAGGAGCCAACTAGGGTCACTCTAACAACTTCCTCTATTATTGATCATATTGCTACAACATGTGCCAGAAACATTGTAAAATCAGGGGTACATGAAGTTTCCATGAGTGATCATTATATGGTTTACTGCATTCGTAAATTCAATGGTGCTGTAGAAAAAGACCATAAAATGATCAAAACCCGCAAAATGAAAAATTTCAATGAGGATGCATTTTTGGCAGATGTCTCTGGCATATGCTGGGAGCAAATGCTTACTGAAACAGATGACATCAATACTCTTGTCAATAATTGGTCGAACCTATTTTCCTTGATCATAGACAAACATGCTCCAATAACTGAAATGCGTGTTTCAGAGAAATACTGCCCATGGATAGATAAAGACCTTAGGGACCTAATGCAGACTAGGGATAAGTTAAGAAAGGCTGCTTCCAAAAGAAAATCCTAATTTCTTATGGATTCATATAGGCAGGTCCGCAACAAGGTCAATTCTAGGAATATTCAGTTGAAGAAGCAATATTTCACTGATAAGATCTCTGCATGCCAAGGCAACATGAAAGAATCTTGGAAGGCAGTTAATGAACTTCTCACTAAGAGATCAAAGTCCAGTAACATCAGATGTCTCAAAGTGGCTGGCAATGAAACTGTTCATAAAAAAGGCATTTCAGATGCTATGAACAATTTCTTTTGCTCTATAGGCAAGGAACTAGCAGACAAAATTGATCCTGTCCCCAACCCTCTTCTTACAGGTGAATATGAAGTCAATGCAAATAAGGCTAAGTTTAACTTCAAGACCATTGAAGGTACAGAGATCAGGGCTGCATTTGCCAAGATTAAAACTGCAAAGAGCTTTGGGATTGACAATATCTCTAGCTACTTTCTGAAACTGGCCTTACCTTTCATTGAAAACTCTCTTGCTTTCTTGTTTAACACTTCCATTGAAACTAGCCAGTTCCCGGATTCATGGAAAGTAGCTAGAGTTACTCCGATTTTCAAAGATGGAGACAAGACTGAAAAATCAAACTACCGTCCGATATCAGTCTTACCCGTTATCTCAAGGCTCTTTGAAAAACTTGTTTTTGACCAGCTGTATCAGTATATGAAAGAAAATGGTCTCTTCTCCCCTGATCAATCTGGGTTTCTGAGGCTTCATTCTACACTTACGTGTTTGCTCAAAAATACTGATGACTGGTACAATGGCTTGGACCTTGGACGGCTTGTGGGATTAGTGTTCATTGATTTGAAAAAGGCTTTTGATACTGTTGATCATGACATCCTCTGTGAAAAACTTCAAATTTATGGTGTTCAGCAGCGAGAGCTGTCTTGGTTTAGGTCATACCTATCCAACCGAAAACAATTCTGCAGGGTTAATGGCGTTGCCTCAGACATAGGGGATGTAGAAGTCGGTGTGCCACAAGGCTCATGTCTCGGCCCTCTTCTCTTCCTCATCTATATCAATGACCTTCCACTGGCCGTCCAGGGTTCAACTGTGTCCATGTATGCTGACGACACCAGTTTGTGTCACCAGGCATTGAATATGACTCAGCTGAATGGTGCTATTAACAATGATCTTAGGCGATTGGATACATGGCTTCAATGCAATAAACTTTCTTTGAATGTTGCAAAAACACACGCCATGCTTATTACTACCAGGCAAAAACGTAACGTTCTCAAAAGTACAAATCAGAATTTGGAATTGAACTTACGTGACAATGAGCTTGACGTTGTTCAAAAAACAAAATACCTTGGTGTCCAAATTGATTTCTCTTTAGATTGGAAAGAGCAAATAAAGGCTGTCTCTGCCAAGGTCTCAAGGGCCATCGGCTTTTTAAAGCATGCCAAGAAGTTTCTACCAAGGGTAACTCTTGAGAATCTTTACACAGGTATTGTTGAGCCACACTTTCGATACTGTTGTTCTGTTTGGGGTTGTTGTGGTTCTAGTGAAATCAAGCAGCTACAGAAGCTTCAAAACCGAGCTGCCAGGATTGTTACGAATAGCAGCTTTGACTCCCCAAGCAGGCCACTTATCGAAAGGCTGGGCTGGAAGACCATTGAACAACTCATTAGTAATGAGTCAAAAACAATGGTCTTCAAGTCACTCAATGACCTGGCTCCGCAATACTTGAGTAGCCTTTTCAAAAGAAATTCACAATGCTCCACCCGTTGCCTTCGAAACACCGAGACTGACCTGAGGGTACCAAAGAAAACATCTGCAAATGGGCAGAAATGTTTCTCTTTTAGGGGTGAAAAATTGTGGAATAGCCTTTCAGCTGAGTCAAAGCAGGCATCCTCTCTGAATAGCTTCAAAACATCTATTTAGATAACTACAGGGGTGGGGCCTGCGGCGGTGGCGCTGGTTGTCCATGGGTGGCGGGCCGGCTTGGGGCGAATGGCGGTCATGGTTTCGATCGCTGTTCGCTCCGGGTTGTCGTGTCGCCGGGGGGCTGCCGGTGCTGGCGCTGCAGGTTCTGCCCCTGTCAGAGACTTAGGATTTGTTTTTCTTTCTTGTTTTTATTTCTAATATGTATATAAATAATCAATTCTTGTAAATAGGTTTTTAATATTATGGTTTCTATTGTAATTAGGGTTAAGGTAATTTATTTGGTGTTTTTGTATAGTAATAGTTTTTATCGGAGGGCCCCTTGAAAAATGGTTTTTACCGAAGGGCAACCCTCCTAAAATAAATCAAATGAAATGAAATGACTCCATCTGGAGTTTATTACTTGTATCAAGGCTTCCTCTGTCCACCAAGTCTTTGAAAAACCCCATCCACCATTCACTCCAAGATTTTCTCGGGAATGCCCACCATCCTTCAATACGTTGATTAGAGTGAGATGAACCATAGAGGTGGGCCTTCAGACCGGAAAGTGAATCATCGCCGTATCTTCTGAGAAAGCACTGAGTAGTGGCCATCAAACCGTTCTCAGTACCTCGGTCTGTTCGAACCAACACTGGGCAACCCTCCGCTCTTTTAACTGTATTCAAAAAGAGACGCCCGATAACCTTAGGATCGTTATTACTCTTTTCCAATGCCAACCAGAGGATGCGACGACTAAAACCGTCAATGCAGCCGTGTATCGGAAAGCCATAGGGCTTCAATTTATCATAGCCATCGGCATGCCAACAATAATTTGGGCCAGGGTTCAAGTAGTTTCTTCTTCTTAATCGACGAGCCTGTCTGTTGAGGGAACCTTCTGGGTCTATTTCTTTCAATAACCGGGCAACAAGAGACCTTGGAATATTGAGTCCATGCTTCACCTTCAGCCTTCGCCACATTGCACGATAACCAGATAACCTTCCGGGTCCATCAAGCTCCTCTATGATGTATTGCCTTATTTGGTTTTCTTCAACATTGCATCCACGTCTGGACAATCCATACGATTTTAAACGATTGAACAAAGTTCTTCTCGATAGTTCAATTGAATGATACTTCTCAAGAAAGGAAAGTATTGTTTTGTAGTTAAATCCCCTCTGAAAATAATACTGTATGGCCTCTCTCATCTCATCTTCCCTCTTATCTCCCATATTTGATATGGATGATGGATGATTGATGTACAACTACTACTGGCGAAACTGGTGAAACTGGCGGGAAACTTGGAAAAGAGGCAGGGAACGAAGCATGATGGGAAATCTTCATTGTATTGTGTTTTGTATGTCTTGCGTTGTAGTTTTTTGTCCTGTGTTGTGTTTTCTGTTAAGTTCTTGTGTTGTGTTTTCTGTTGCGACGTTGGCTTGTGTTTTCTGTTGTGTTCCTGTGTTGTGTTTTTCTATGTCTTCTGTTGTGTTTTTCTATGTCTTGTGTTGTGTTTTCTATGTCTTGTGTTGTGTTTTGTATGTTTTGTGTTGTGTTTCTGTTATGCTCTTGTGTTGTGTTTTTCTATGTTTTGTGTTGTGTTTTTGAATGTCTTGTGTTGTGTTTTTCTATGTTTTGTGTTGTGTTTTTGAATGTCTTGTGTTGTGTTTTTGAATGTCTTGTGTTGTGTTTTTGAATGTCTTGTGTTGTGTTTTTCTATGTTTTGTGTTGTGTTTTGTGTTCTTGTGTTGCGTTTCATGTTTTTGTTGTGTTTTGCACTTATGGGCCACCGTACCTATTTTTGCAATATCTGACGGATGTTATTGAGTCAACACCAACTAAAATAGAAAGTCCTACCCTTATCTGTTCCCCCGCTCGAAAGCGAGTCAAGCTTCAATATGGCATTAATGAAGTGATGAAAAAGCAGGTAAAAAGAGGGTGATCAGTAATGAAAGAAGGATCTGCTTCGTCTGTATCAAAGGTAACCATTTTTATGCTGTTTTACTTTCCATATACCCCAATTTTCTAATCTTTTCATACATAGTGGCTCGGAGAAGACCCAAATGGAGTAGGGACCAAATGGAGTAATTCTCCTATCCAGGGCCCAGATGGAGTAATCCCATTAAATGGTATTTTAACTCATTGTCAAAACTAATTAATACTCAAAGATAACATTTCATCATAAATCTATACCGAATAATACCTAATAATAGATGTATAGACTGTCTAGACGATCCACTTTCTTCCAAAGACAATATCATCATTTACTGGTGCATCTATGATGAAGTCCAGGGGGGGGTACAGCTTGAGGGTTTCTGCATTTCGCCACAGACGAATGCTTTGCTATGGCTTTTTCAGATTTCCAGTTTCCTTCAAAATTCTTCTTTTCGTTAATTATGTTTTATAATTGGTAACTCTTTCATCAGTAATTCTTTCTTCTATTTGCTATGATTAAATCAATTAAAATGATGCCTCCCATAACGGCTAAACAGAACTTGACACCAACCCCCGTCAGAGATAAAGAATACGATGAAGGTCAAATGTCATCAGGAATATTCAATAGGCAGCGAGGACAGTTTTGTAAATCTATTGTTAGGAAAAGATTTATGATAAAACGCTATCTCTAGGTGTTAATTAGTTTTGATAATGAGTTAAAATACCATTTAAAAAGATTACTCCATTTGGGCCCTGGATAGCAGAATTACTCCATTTGGTCCCTACTCCATTTGGGTCTTCTCCGAGCCAATGCGTCTCAATATTTTTGCAGGAAGATAGTCATCAAATCCAACAATGGAATAATTCTGGAACAGAGGAGTTATGAAAAGTTTTATACACAGACACAGAGATTGCAGGAAACATTTCATCAGTTATGTGTTGTCAACACATTGTATTATTTGGTATTATGTGAACATTATTTGATTGCAAATTTTAGGTCATGTTTTGTTTTACTGCATAAAAATGTGAGGCACAAATCATCACTAAACTTGTCATTTAATGATGAGTTATTTTGCATGATATCATTGCAAGTCAATATCACAAAACTTGATAGTTTCACTTTATGCGAAATGACTCAGTGATAATTTTGGCTAATTCACTAAAGAATAAACTTCTTATACTAACTGTATACTGCATATGAGATACTGTATTTTTTTTGAATGACTATAGTATAAAAGATATTGTATGACAGGAATGACTTGCATTCATTTTAGAGTAAAAGCAAAGTACTCCCAGAAATTTTGCAGACCAAAATTGTTTTTTCAGACTGAATTTGGCATTTTTGTGAAACTGTTCTGTCTTCAGATCAGGAACCTTTACCTATGAGCAGAATAGCCTAAGGATCATTTTTCATGAGACTGAAAGCAATGCAAAACCACAAGGTTACAATTCCTGCAGTCCACCTAGCTGAAGTTATATATATAACCTCCTGTACACAAGGCAACTTCATGGTTCTAGACACTTTCTTTGAGAACTTGTATTTGTATTTGAATGTCTTTTTGGTCATTGCAGAAAAATCCCTTCTTGCTAATGATGAACATGATATTAAAACACTTTCAATTATTGTGATACAGTATGTTATAATGTCAAATATGTGTTGTCACTAAAGTGCAGGTTGAATCTTTCTACGATGCTTTATGATTTTTGGATATTTACAGATTTGTCCTTTAAATCTCTGCCTATGTCTTGTGTAAAGGAAACATCTAATGAAGACTGCAGTAACATCAAAAACTTCAATCAATTTTATGCAAAATAAATGTCATGAAAAATTGGGAAATCCTTCAAGAAACAAGAGAATTTGGTTCAAAATACAAAAATCTACTAACATGGCCAAAGACAATTTCTTAATGAAGGATCCTAGTGCACCCAGGCCTAAGTGTTCGCCTGGGGTCCAAATGATAGGAAAGTACTGTTATATTTCTGAGGATAGCGTAATCTTTGGCAGGAACTGCAACTGCGTGGAAATGATTTCTATCTGGGAGATTTTCAACTTGTGCCAGGACAGAGATTCGTAAATTATTTACTGGCGTAGAATTTTCCATGGCACTTAGACGGTGGTGTTTAAGTCCTACCTTTGTCCGGAAAAGAGATAACTTTTGCTCATCCAAAACCCGGAGGGGGGGGGGGTGTACTTCATTATCAAATCATACGGGGATGTGTGCCAGTTTTGGGGTGGTTCTTGGCACAAAAATTCTGGGAATGGGATGTACTTTTTATAGAAATATTCTGGGATTGGGGTCTAATTTTTGCTACATTGAGAGTGCTCATGTTTATTGTTTAGGATAAACAACAATCTTATAATTGTTTTGTTGTAAAAAAGGTGTCAGGAACCACATCCATATTCTGGGATAGGGTCTCAAAATCCCACCTTTATTCTGGAATAGACGATTACGCTAAAGATGGCAGTGTGGAAGTTTTTACCGAGATGCATTGCGCTCTTTAATCGGATTCCTATAGAATTGTTAAAGATTCGTAATTAGAACGCATTGCATCTTGGTAAAAATTTCCTCGCCAATCTTTAGCGTGATCGTCTATTGGGTGATAACAGGAATTCTTGGAGCGCACACCCCTTTATCACCCAACAGTGAAGTGCCCTCCCCCGGGTCCAAAAGCACATGGTAATGGTAATTGTGTTAGTAGTAAGGCGTCAGCCCAGGGGTAAACTCAGCACATACACAGACGGAGGGGTAAGTCCGATATTTTGGGTTAGAATATTCCAGAAAGTGATATTTTTGGGGTCCAAGTATACTGAAATGATGGCCATGATATTTTTGGCATAAAACTCAAAATTTAAGGCAATCCCTACCTGAATTTGCATTGTTTCAGAATACGTCATGTTCATTTACAGATGTCAAAAAAGGGCCAGGTCGAAGACTCGGATTTCTCGGACATCTCGGACATCTCGGACATCTCGGACCAGATCGACCGAGTTTTCTAAGTCCGAGTTTTGGAATTAGCCCTAGTTCAAAATCAAAACACAGACTTTTCGGACGAAATGGTCCGACTTTTCCTTTCTCCAACTTATCGAATTTCTCGTACGCTCTAGAAGAAAACTCGGACATGTGGGAACTCGAAAACACGGACTTCTCGGACGAAATGTTCCGACTTTCTGGGTATCAAAAACAGGAAATTTTGCAAGAGCAGGCTGTCACCAACATGTGAAAAGAGATTATTTTGTTGGATCTGATTATGTAGATCAAAAGGGAATCTTTTTAGAAATTGTTATGTTCTAGAGCAGATAAGAAAACGTTTATTCGTGGGCACAACCCGGTACGAATCCAAGTTCGAATACAACGTCAAATACCCCCCGGGGGGCTGATAGTTAGTTTCTAAAATTTTGGGACACTATTGCCTCGAACAGTTTCTGAATGAATTTCTTTAATTCTCTAATTTTGGGACACTATGTATTGCTTCCAACAGTTTCTGGATGAGTTTCTTTTATTTCTAATTCCGCAACCATAGTTTTTGTTTTGTTAGAAGGGCTCCCAAATCTATCAGTGGCCAGGGAAAATTAAAGTTGCAAATTTCAAAAATACCTTGTCTTTTTTAATTCACATTAGGGTACTGCAGATTCATAACAGGGTGAAATATTGGTAATATTGCATGGCAAGGTGAAATATTGATAATACATATATTCTATAAATTCACACTCAATTGCTGTTGTTTTTTCGTCGTATTGCGGTATTTCTCCCTTCGAATCTATTCATTCGTTTGTCACCGAAAGCATCTTCGGATCCGACGATAGACGACGCTGGTACATTAATTTTTTTTATATGAGAAACCGCTTATCAGAAACGGTAGGCTCAATTTTTCGAAAGTCAAGGAACGACCCTACCTAATTGAAAAAGCTAGGAAACTTTTGTAATTTACAATGTTAATTTTCCTTTCGCACTCAAAAATGTTTGACAGTGTACAGTTATAGCAACTGTTTGGAATTATTTTGATCGCCAATTGTGTTATTTACTTGTTTTGAGATCTTACCATTATCAAGTATTTCTGGAGCCCTTTAAACAACACAGAATGAACTCTACACTTACGGCATTAAAAGTATAAGAAACATATAAGAAACTTTTGTGATGATACGATTAAGACTTTGCAAATATTATTTATTTAGATTTATTTTAAATAGTTTTAAGTTTTTAAGTTTCCCGCTCGCAACTCGAAGCAATTCGAGGCCAGTATCAAAACGAGACATTCGCCCCCAGGTCCCTAGATCTGCGCACGAGGCCGCGTGCTCGTTCTTGTGATATTCTTATGATTTCGGCCTAAGAAACAAGCTTTAATATTCCACTGCGTATAAAGTTTTTATTGGAGACCAAACTGAAACTATAAATCGTGTTTTAAATCGTGTTGACCTAGCAAGGCTTCGGCCGGAACTACCGCCTTTTAACATTTTGGTAGCAGAGGGTAGTTCCCCTGTTGCTGGCAGCTGACTGAAGTGATGTTTACTTTGTGATGCAGTTTTGACAGACTACTTCGCCCTTCGTGCATTCGAGACGTGTTTGATGTAAAAGTTTGAAAAGCTGAGAAGAATACAATTTTACAGGCAGTGGCAAAAATGGAGGAATTACAGTTGTTGCTGGAGGGTAAATTGTATGAATTGTCAGGAGAGAAGCTTGTTACAGTAATGACGTATTTGAAAATAGAGAATGCAGTAGTGTTGGGTGAAGCAAAGAGAAAGACCATCCAAAGAATTCAGACAGAAATAGAAAGCCAAGCAGCTGGAGAAAATGGTGAAGCCTTGTTGCTAGGCCTACAAAAGATTATTATGGAAGATATGCCTTTATTGGAAAGTGAGGATGACAGTGAAGAAGATACTGGTTTATTGAAAGCAGCTAAAGAAGAATTCGAAAACATGCAAAAGGCATTTAAAGATATGCTTGAAGTGCAGGAGAAAAAAATGAAAGAAGCTGAAAATAAGTTTTTGAGCCTCAGCAAATCAAGCTCTGGAGGTAAGCCAGTGACACAAACAGGGGCTGGAATTACAGTAGGCCCTCAAAACATAATCAGAATTAAAGATTTTAAGATTCCAGGCACCATCACAAATGAAAAGAATAGATTGCCATACTCTAGCCTGAACAAACAGATTGAGAGTGCACTTCAAAAAGGATATTCTGAAGCAGATATTGTTGATGGGGTTATAAATTCAGTTGCCCCAACTCTGCACTTAAGATCCTATTTGGAGAGCATCCAGTCACTCTCTTTGTCTCAGCTGAGAATTATTCTAAGGAGCCATTACTGTGAGAAATCTGCTAGTGAAGCATAAAAAGAACTAGCTAACTGTGCTCAAGAAAGCAATGAAACCCCCCTCAATTTTGTGATGAGAGCCCTGGAATTAAGGCAGCAAGTTTTGTCTTCCAGTCAAGAACCAGGTTCCACCATTCAATATGATCAAAATTTGGTTCAAAGTGTATTGATTAATACTATTGAAACTGGACTAATTGATGAAGCAATTAGAACAAGGTTAAGACCTATTTTACAACAACAAAATTTGCCTGATGAGCAACTCATTAGAGAAGTAAATTTGGCAATGTCCTCTGAAAATGAAAGAATGTCGAAATTGGGAGCCAAAAAGAAAATTTCTAAGCCAGTAAATGTCAACCTTGGTGTAGAAAATTCTGCAAAACAGCCAGGTACAGACTCAAAAGGAAAAAATGATAAAATTTTGGCAGCTATTGAAGCTCTCCAAGCTGATGTAAATCTTTTGAAAGAAAATCATAAGCCCAAACCGCAAGCCAATCAGTCATCAAACCAACCAAATTATGCAAGAAAATCAGCCTGCCAAACCTGTATTTCCCAGGGCAAAGAAAAACAATGCACTCATTGCTTTATTTGTGGTTCAGAAGAGCATTTTGCCAGAGGCTGTAAGAAAGCAAAGCGCCAGGGAAACCGCCAACAGCTAGGCCAGGGGGGAGCAGTTTAGCTAAAAATCAATCCCCAAAACAACACTGTAACTTTTGTAGTAAAGTTTTGGAGCCAGAATCTTCTTTTAAATGTAGCAGTTGTGAAACAGTCTATTATTGTGGTAAGAGATGTCAAATAAGACATTGGCAAGATCATAAAGTTTTATGTGGAGCAATCAAATCTCTTGCTGTGAGTGTTGAAGATACAAAAACAGTCAAAACAGCTTTTGTTAGCCACATTACTCCACAAAAATATTCTAAAATTATCAAACTTGTTGGTGAAAATGTTTGGTTGAATGTTTACTGAATGAAAGCACAGCACATGTTTTATGGGACACTGGTTCACAAATTTCAATCTTGTCTCAACAATATCTGATTGATAATTTTTCTGAACTTGAAGTTAGAAATCTGAAAGAACTTCTTGGTGAAGAAATTGAACTGGACTTGCGTGCAGCTAATAATTCTTCAATTCCCTACTCTGGATATGTTGAAATTGAGTTTAAAGTTTGCAACAATGACAACCCAGGACTTTTGGTACCATTTCTGGTGACAAAATCCATGCTTACCAGACCAATTTTGGGGTACAATGTGATTGAGGAAATTGTGAGGAGAGAGTCTAAGATTGATTTTTGTCAAGCAAAATAAAACAGTAGACAATGATCTGATTTCAAGTAATCTTTTGGAGGTAATGTCTTCAATTTTTCCTAACAATGAGCCTGAAGATATTGAAAACTTGATTGAATGTTTGGCCAGTCAAGATGAATTTCTTAGTACAGTGAAGTCACCCAAAAGAACAGTGACAATACCAGCTAAACAAAAATCTGTGATTAATTGTCGCACTAATTCGTATACCGCGGAGGCGAAAACACCTGTTCTTTTTGAACCAGAAGAAAGTGATACTTTGCCCCCAGGTTTAGAGCTGTCACAAATGTTATTACAAATCTCCAGGGGTGCATCAAATAGAATTAAATTGGAAATAGAGAACACAACCAATCATCCTATTTCCCTGCAAGGAAGAACTCTCTTGGGACGGTTAGAATTGACTACCTCCATAACACCTTTGGCAGTAAAATTAAAAAGTGACACTGAAGAAGCCAAAAGTATTCCTACAGGAAGTCACCAGCAAAGTGAATGTGTCAAAACAAGTGCTATTGGTGTCAATTCTGCAGAACACTCTTCATTTTTGAATCAATTTGACCTAAGTAACCTTACTGTAGACCAAAGAAAAAATGCTGAAAACCTTCTAATTCAGGAGCAAGACACATTTTCTTCGGGAGAAGACGATTTAGGATGTGCGAAAGAGCTACAAATGACAATTGATCTTAATGATAAAACCCCAGTCCAAAAGACATATACATCTATACCCAAACCTCTATATCCTGAAGTGAAACAACACATTGAGGACCTCCTCAACAAAGGTTTTATAACGCGCTCAAATTCCAACTACTCAAGCCCTGTTGTGTGTGTTCGCAAAAAAGATGGCACCATACGCCTCTGCGTTGACTACCGGATTATCCAACCCCGACACCCATTGCCAAGGGTTAAGGGCACCCTGGAAAACCTTGGGGGTAATAAGTGGTTCTCTGTGTTAGACCAAGGAAAGGCCTACCATCAGGGATTTGTGAAAGAAGAGAGTAGACGCCTTACAGCTTTCATTACCCCCTGGGGGCTCTACGAGTGGGTGCGGATACCGTTCGGCCTGACCAATTCGCCAGGATGCTTTCAACGATATATGGAACAGTGCGTGTCATATTTCCCCATTTGGGGGAATAGGCGAGAGGGAGACCATGCACAGAGTCACACACTGTTAGAGCTGAACTGAATATAAATTCAATTAACAAGGTATTTACAAACGCTATAGCAATTATAAGTTATAGGTATATTACAATGGCTATTGACGTCATTTCCTTTAGTATCTGAATACTACAGTGCGTTGAGGGACTCCGTGACACTATATGTGTGCCATACCTTGATGATCTTATAGTGTTTAGCCCTGATTTCAACTCACATTTGAACCATCTTAAGCAAGTTTTTGAAAGATTACGTGATCATGGCATCAAATTAAAACCCAAAAAGTGTGACATGTTTAAGAATGAGGTGAATTATCTGGGTCATATTGTATCAGAACCAGGGTATAGAGCAGATGATTCCAACATTAAAGTGATCAATGCGCTGAAAGATTTCGTGCCAAAAACAGTAGGCGATGTTAGACGTGTTCTAGGGTTATTGAACTACTATCGAAAATACATCAAGAATTTTGCCCAAATTGCTAAGCCATTGTTTGAACTAACACAAAAGTCGAAGGAAGATTGTTTTAAGAATCTACAGGATGGGAGGAAACAGAAAGGTCAGCAGGCAAAAGAAAATCAAGTGTCATCAAAGCAGCCAGTGCAATGGCAAGGGCACCATCAAAAAGCACTACTCCACTTACTTGACTGCCTTGCTAAGCCACCAATTTTGGCCTACCCGGATTATGATTTGCGTTTCACGTTACATACAGATGCAAGCAATGCAGGATTAGGTGCTGTTCTCTACCAGCGATAAGACAGCAAAATGAGAGTTATTGCATATGCATCTAGAACTCTAACAACCACAGAGCGAAATTATAACTTACATGCTGGAAAACTCGAGTTCCTTGCACTGAAGTGGGCAATTTGTGAACAGTTCAGGGATATATTGTACCACGCAAAGTCTTTTACAGTCTACACGGACAACAATCCCTTGACATACGTCCTAACATCAGCAAAGTTGAATGCAACTACTCAAAGATGGGTTTCAGAGTTAGCAGAATTTAACTTTAATATCAAATATCGCCCAGGAAAGTCAAACATAGATGCCGATTTTTTATCAAGAATGCCTCTGAATATGGATGAGTATATACCACAATGCACAGAAGAACTAGCTACAAACGTATTGCAAGCAACAGTTTCGGCAAATTGTGAACAACGTAAAGGTGAAGTTGCATGGGTATCGGCCTTGTCAGCCAAGTCGGATAACTTTGATCTGCAAGAGCAAGAACTGTTAGATCTAAAGAGTAGACAACGGTTTGATGTAAGTGATATTGTTCAAGCCCAGGAGGAGGATAGGGTGATTTCGTTGATCAGGAAATTCAAGTTAGGTGGTAAGAAACCTTCACCGATTGAGAGAAAGCAACTAGTTCCACTTGTTAAAAGCCTTCTTCGAGAATGGGAAAAGTTATTTCTTGATGCTGATAACATCTTGCGTCGTGAGACAATGAAACAAATCAGATTGTGTTGCCAAAGAAATTCCATTCTATGATATACAGAGAATTACATGATGAAATGGGACACTTGGGCTGTGAGCGTGTTTTCCAACTAGCAACTCAGAGATTCTATTGGCCCCGCATGAGAGCAGATATTGAGTATTACACAACGAAAGTCTGCAGATGTCTGAAACAGAAGCGTCCTGCTATTACCACTCATACCCCAATGCAAAGTATTACTACATCCCAACCATTCGAACTAGTCGCGATAGACTTTTTACATCTTGAAAAGAGTTCAGGAGGATACGAGTATGTGTTAATTATCATGGATCATTTCACACGCTTCGCGCAAGGATATGCTACGAAAGACAAATCTGCATCGACAGTTGCAAAACGGCTTTATGATGACTTCATCTTAAGATTTGGTTTTCCCGCCCGGATACATCACGATCAGGGCGGTGAGTTCGAAAACAACCTTGCTCAAAGTTTAGAGCAACTATGCGGAATTTGCCACTCAAGGACCACTCCCTACCACCCGCAGGGAAATGGACAAGTTGAACGGTTTAACAAGACACTCATTGCTATGCTCAAAACACTGCCAGAAAGCACAAAATCTCATTGGAAAGACCATCTTAATAAGATGATTCACGCATATAATTGTACCAGACATGCATCCACTGGTTATTCGCCATTTTATCTACTCTTTGGTAGATCCCCACGTCTGCCAGTTGATGTTATGTTTAAAACAAAACAAGCAGCTTATCAGAAAGACCAACCGAAATACCCTGACTATGTGAAGACATGGAAACGAGTCATGCGTGAAGCATACGATATTGCATCAAAACGTGCTACCGAATCGCAAAGCAAGAGTAAAATGAGATACGATCAAGGAATTCATCATACAGTACTGGAGCCAGGAGACAGAGTACTTGTGCGTAATCTTCGTGAGAGAGGTGGCCCTGGAAAACTGAGATCACATTGGGAGAGTAAGATTCACTACGTTGTGAAAAGGTTAAGCGATGACAGTCCAGTATACCAAGTACTGCCAGAGGGAACCAAAGATATACCCCCGCGTACCCTACATCGAAATTTGCTGGTTCCATGTGACGACCTACCTGTAGTGGCCCCCGTTCTGCCTAACAAAAAGAGATCCATACGAGAGAGAAAGCGACGAAATGCAAGACCATGGACAACTAACGAAGATGCAAATCATCAGCAGTCGGACCAAGATGATGATGATGATATTATTTTGTCTTTCAATCAACCAATTCAACACCCAACGGCACTGTCACCAGAAAGTCATCACTTTCAAGGAGATAATCAAATCGCCCAAACGGTTGATGATCGAAACTCAACGGAATATCCATCACATGCATCTGAGGAAGAAATAACACCACAGACATCAGAAGAAAATACGGTTGATTCACCCTTTCAGTCCCCTGAAAGAACATTACCATCTCGACCACAACGAATCAGACGCTCACCGGATGTATTGCAATATGCACATCTAGGACAGCCGCAGTCATTTCCGCTTTGCAATATGATACAACCTCGCTGGATGCCGTATCCGCCAAATGCTTATTATTATTATTGGCCGCAGCCTCGCGTTCTGTAAATCGGTGTCGCAAAGAAATAAAGAAAGTAGTAAACGGACTCAAATCGTCGTCGTTACGCCGGTTTATCAAGTTATTTTATGTACATAGCCTATTTACTCGGAATTATCAAAAACATTATCGTCGAGAAAGTGACTCATTACGATCGGAATTATCGTCTACGTTATCGTTGAGAAAGTGACTCCTAACTATCGGACTTATTCAATACAATTGTCGTTGAGAAAGTGACTCCTATGTTGCAAGACCCAGAACGTCGTAATATCGCAAACCTTCGTGCAGAGTCGAAACTCTCGTTCAGAACCGTCGTTAGTACGGTATACTTAAACAATGTAACCTCGTGTTGCAGCTGATACATGTTTATTCATGATACAAAAGACGTAACGCTGAATATCGGAACAATCGTTGTACAGATGACAAAGTACTGTCATAAGATTCAGTAGTTGAGACATTCGGATTGTGATTCAAGAAAAGAACACTTGGACCGGATCCACCAAGTTGTTACTTTGAAGAACAATCGAAGAGAAGACACAAACAATCGTAAAACTGTTCATTTATGAAACCACAAAACTATTCAAAAACGAGGGGAAGATGTGATGATACGATTAAGACTTTGCAAATATTATTTATTTAGATTTATTTTAAATAGTTTTAAGTTTTTAAGTTTCCCGCTCGCAACTCGAAGCAATTCGAGGCCAGTATCAAAACGAGACATTCACCCCCAGGTCCCTAGATCTGCGCACGAGGCCGCGTGCTCGTTCTTGTGATATTCTTATGATTTCGGCCTAAGAAACAAGCTTTAATATTCCACTGCGTATAAAGTTTTTATTGGAGATCAAACTGAAACTATAAATCGTGTTTTAAATCGTGTTGACCTAGCAAGGCTTCGGCCGGAACTACCGCCTTTTAACACTTTTGCCAGCAAAATGGCCCAAAAAATTAAGAAACTGCCTACCAGCACCGGACTTTAGCATGAATCTATGTTACCGTAGACTCTATATCTTGTGAAGCTGTTTTCGCTTTATTGTAGTGAACAAAATACACGTTTTTTTTTTATAAGAAACTGGTTTATAAGAAACTAGTACTACGATGACCAAAAATTTAAGAAACTCTAGTACTACGCTCAAGAACAGTTAAGAAACTCTAAAACTTTACTTATGTATGTCTCTCTTATTCTATGTCTCTCTAACAAAGGTAAATTCGCCTTTTCTTGACTTTTAACTGCAAAATTGGTACATTTTTGCCTTGATGTGCATGGCTTCTTCTTGATGACAATGTCAATGCAAAATGGAAGCCCTTTCTCGAGAAGAAGGCCCAACTTCGAACAATACCGCAATTTTAGGCCCAAAAAAATAAGAAACTAATTAAGAAACTTTTACTACTAAAACACCGAAATTTTCATGAGAAATTAAGAAACTTTTAGTACTAAGTGCTGATCCAAGTTTCTTATAAAAAAAAAACGTGTATGACTACGGAGCAAAGAGCCCGGGTGGGAATGCACATATTTTGGGTAACGGGACGTGACATCGGGAAGGCTATCGATTTTCGCGATTTTGATCTAAGAAACGGTATTGATTTTCGCAATTTTCGTACAAGGAACGGTATCGATTCTCGCGATTTTGGTATAAGCACAAGATCGGATATACCTTTTCAGAAAATTGGTATAAGGTCAGGTGTACTTGGTATAAGGATCGGGCATGTTTTTGAAGCTTCGATGGCACGTCCTCGACCAAATCCTGGTCAAGTACCCCCCCCCCCCCCCCCCCCCCGATGCAAGATGCAATACACGAATATTCTCGTAAGAAATTAAGAATTGGGGCCAAGTTTCTCAACGTTTTCAGATTTCCTCCTTCAACAGTTAAAGACATGATTTTTCAAGCCGTTGCAACTTGCAATGTTTAGATATTACTCAAATTCCTTCCGAGTAATATGATGCAGGAAACAAGTCAAAATGAAGCAAAAATGTTTTCTTAATTTGTTGACGATCTGAATGTTGAGTTTCTTATAAGCAGTTTCTTACGTGTAAATAACGGGGCAGTTTCTTATAAGCAGTTTCTTATGAAGAAATTACGTGTAAATGACGCGGCAGACTCTACATTGCCCGATTGCCACTGGATTCAAAATCAGGGCCTTCTTTGACATACCAGCTAGCTAGGCAATTGGTCCCTTGTTTGTATCTATTGTTTTTCCTGTAGATAATGCAGAAAATTAAATTCAATAAATTGGGAAAAAATCGGACCATTTCGCCCGAGAAGTCCGTGTTTTCGAGTTCCCACATGTCCGAGTTTTCTTCTAGAGCATAGGAGAAATTCGATAAGTTGGAGAAGGGAAAAGTCGGACCATTTCGTCCGAGAAGTCCGTGTTTTCGAGTTTGAACTAGGGCTAATTCGAAAACTCGAACTTAGAAAACTCGGACAATCTGGTCCGAGATGTCCGAGATGTCCGAGAAGTCCGAGTTTTCGACCTGGCCGTCAAAAAAGGCTACACTGATATTTTTGGGTTGCCTGAAATAAATTTTTTTGGACTGACTATATTCTGAATGTGTATGTGCTGAGTGCCCCCCCCCCCCCTTAGGACATAAGTGTATGCCATAACAACGGTCTTAATTCCATTCTTGTATTGAGCTGAAGTGTACACTTTCTGCCAACCAGAATCAAAAATTACCTTCGCTTCGGGGTTACAAGTAGCAGCTCTACCTTTCCCTGTACAACAGATTCTTTAACAACATGTTCAGATTGCAATTTGCCGATAAACTTTGCATGAATGCCTAAATCAACCAGCCTACTTGCTTGCTCCAGCATCAAACTTGACAGAGGCAAAATAACGAGAGGTACACAATGATTGTCATTTTCTTCACGTTTATTTAGGCCATCCCTCCTTCCTGTCCTGTCCTCCATTTCTCAACGAAAATAGCTCCGAAATAAAACCAAAAAAAGTCTTTCCAGACATACAAATACATCTTCACCATCAAGGTTGTTCAGGTAGACTGCTTTCTGGAAATCATTCAGTGTGATTTTATGTCGTTCTTTAATCTTCTCAATTATGCCAAGACTGTCCGCCATGTTTATTGAAAGTTTCGCGAGCTAGAAGCTTAGCAGCAGCCGGAAAACAGAATATCTTGTCCTCGATTTTTCGCAAGCATGGTTGCAACGTTGCTTAGCAAAGATCCTTTCTCGACGAATCAAATCACAAGTTGAAGATCCTGCAATCTGATTGGTCGCGCCATTTTTTAGGTGATTTTGGCCGGATTTTCAGTTAGTTTGATTATCAGTCCCACTTGAAGCGTAGTGCCGTCATCCAATTCAATGAACGAAGGGGAAATTGGGACTGAAGTAGTTAGTCTAGCTTGAGCCCCTTGAGAAAAGAAATACAATTGAAATAATAGGACAAGCTAGCTAAGCATACATAGTTTTGATATGAAATTCTGAATAATGATAACGATCTGACCATAACGATCAGATAACGATCCGATCTAACGAATGGTTCTTCCATAGTAAAGGTACTTGGGGCTGTGCTGCGACGAAGGGTATACTTTTTCAATTTTCAGACTTCTAGTCTAGCCAAGTGTATCCTTTTAATTTTTCCAAATTTGGTCTTGCCATGGTCTAGCCAAGGTTATCATATTTGACAATATTGGTCTAGGGAACGGCAATATTATCATATTTGGTAACACAAGGGTATCTTATTATACAATATTGGTCTAGGGAACGGTCAAAATTAGTCTAGCCAAGGGTACCACTTTGAATATGCTCGCGGCAGACCCCTACCCAAAATTTAGCCAAGAACTCCCACCCCGTGGATCTGACCCCCGGGGGGGGGGGTACTTAGTATATTTGTCCGACGGGGATGTGCCGTTTTCAAGGGTATCGTTTTCACCAATTCTTTCTAGCACAGGGTATCAAAATGAGGCAATTTTTCTAGAGCAGGGTTGTCAAAACATGTCAAAGGGGAATATTTTGCTAGATCGGGTCGTTTTTCGGTCAAATTTCATGTTTTTGAGTTTATTTTTCATCAATTTTTTCTAGAACAGGTTATCATTTTGAGCGAAAAATTCTGGAGCAGGGTAAAACAAATTTTTTTCGTGGGCACACCCCCGTACAAATTCAAGTCAAGTACCCCCCCCCCCCCGTGGATCTGACCTCGTATCTCTGACTCCCTTTATATGGCGAAGAAAATAAAAGATTACAGTAGTGCTGTTTAAATTTTGCAGTCATCCACATTGAAAAGCTTCAAGTCACTTCTCAAACTGATCCCATTTGTCGTACTACTATTTCATCGCACTTCATCGGATTTCTGGGTCTACACGGTCAATTAGGATTATTTCCGTTTCATATTTCCGACCATATTAAAGATTCGATGCTTTAAAGATTCCATGTTTTAAAGATTCCATGTTTTAAAGATTCCATGTTTTAAAGATTCCATGTTTTAAAGATTCCACGTTTTAAAGGGTGCGTGCAAGGTTAAAAGCTTGTATTTGCAAAGAGTAGAAAAATGTAAAAATATCCTCTTCAAATCAATTTCCCACAGGTGCTGTGAAAAATTGATAGCCAAAGAAACAATGCTGTGTCCGAGTGTTTCTTTGTTCTATTTATAGAGAAGCATTTATACTATCATTGCACACTCTCTTTAAACATTCCATGTTTTAGAGATTCCATATTTTAAAGATTCCATGTTTTAAAGATTCCATGTTTTAAAGATTCCAATTTCCAGATTCCATGTTTTAAAGACAGCCGGTATAAACACAGTGTGGATTCAGTGAATCGTGACTCCAATTTTCAAATCGGCTCCGTGTCCGGTTGGATGGAAGTGCCTTTTGAATATATTCTGCCGCGCGGTTTTATTGCGTGACGTCGAGGACATTCTCAGACATTGGAGATTTGTCAAATGATGCCGACCTCCGGTTTGTGCGACAAAGCCAGGCGTCACATGATGAAGCCATGCAATCGATATTGCGGATCTACGTGGACTGAGTTGTATGTTGATCATTGATTCAATTGATTTCAATGCGCTTGCAGATAATTACAAAAGCTTGACGCTCTTTGTATTTGATTGGAATAGTAAACGCGCTTTATTTCTCTATTCAACAGGTTCTATTTTCTTTCTGTGCAATTTCCATGTGGCGACTGGTCGTTTGTCTTCGCCTGTTCTTGCTGTCACGCAATTACGTGAATGATCGAAATCAAGGGGGTTTCATCTTCCAAACTCTCCTTGGTCATTATTTTTAATCAAAATTCTTGTGCGAAACAGGCCCCCTCTGTGTTCACGGGGGCTACTTCATATCAAGTCAACAGTACCTGACCAGCCTGACACTTTTGAAATTTTACTCTATTTTGGAACAATATCTATGGGCTTCACACAAGTTTCATGAAGTGGATTTCGCCCTGTTTTTACTTGAAAGTTCGCTCATGTTACCAGGAGAGAGAGTGATATCATGGACCATTATGGAAACAAGGTCGTATTGACCTTGCTATGCTATCCCTGCCATTTTTAACCAAGGGCCATGTCAAGGCAAAAATTTTTTTAGACTACGAATGTACGTTTTATATGAGAAACTAGTACTAGGATGGCGAAAATTTTATTTAAGAAACTCTAGTACTATGCTTGAGAATTGCTAAAAGCCAAATACAAGGATATCATAGGAAAATTGTCGTTGAGCCCGTATTTTTCAGTAATATTCATGATAAATTTGTGTTTTTAATCAAATAGAACTCTCCTTCTTGCTAAAAATTGTGCTGTCTGTCAAGAAACGAATACGTGGCATTGGTAGAAATTACATGCATTCAAAAAATAAGAAACACATTTATTTTTTTTTTTAAGAAACTTTTAGTTCTAAAAAGCTGAAATATTCACGTGAAATTAAGAAACTTCTAGTATTATGGGCTTATCCAAGTTTCTTATTAAAGAAAAAGCGTGTATATATCTAGCATTTGCCTGTAAATTTTATATAGCTGTAATTAGATCATTTTCTTTTCCTTAATTTTATAGGGTAAGACGGGGTAAAGTGAACTACTCAGAACATTCGCGCTTCTCTCCAAAAGTAAACATGCAATGTTTCCTATCTTTGGCCTTAATTCTTGACCCCAAGGCGAAATTCATTTCTATAATTGTTTTGATCGATTTGAAGCACATACCATGTGTTTACTTTTTCCAAAAGGAAAGGGCCAAGAAAGACTTTTTTGTCAGCCAAAATAATATTTTAAAAGATCTACCGTTCAGTTGATATTTTGCTTCGACCGGGGTAAAGTGAACTACCCGTGATTTTTTATTTTCTCATGTGAACATGAAGTCAGATGAAGAAGACCTTTTCAATTTCATTTGGTTCATAATTCTGCCTTCAGAAAATCATAATTTGCAAGATAATTTCTCGCTCTGATGACACAAAAATATATTCTGATACTAGCTCCCTGAAAAACCTCCAAAAATTTGACAGCCGAAGTTTGACCTTTATTCAAAAATGCGGTTACTGATCCGAGAGTTTTTTTTTTTTATCAAGTAAAATCTAAACTAACTATAATACATTATTGGTCCCATCCACAGCGGGAAAAGACACGGGTACCGGGTGAGCCAGAACAAAGTTCCCACTTACGACAGACCAGGATAAATCATATACTAGGCCAATTTTAGTAGTTTCTGTTTTAATCTTTTGTCAATACCCTATATTATTCTGAGTTATTTTTTGTAGATTTTTCGGTTGCAAATTTACCGATATATTAACGATTTCTTGAAATTTTTTGGCCTGCAGACTGCCCAAAAAGATCGAAAAACAGTGATCAAATTTCCTAAAGATTGAACTTGGCAGAACAAAGGGAGTGCTCTTCGAAATGACTAGGGAATTTGGAAATGGATTACGTACAATCTGTCGCACGAGCGGTCGTTCAATGATTGCACAAGTTTAATGTCACTTTTATTAGTACAAAGACTCTCAGTTGTTGTATCATTTCTTTGAAATTATACTCGATAGCAAATGTAAATTAATGCATGTTGGGAATTGAAAAATATTTCAAACAAGCGTGTAGATTTAGGACTTTGCTAGCTGCGCGTTATTATAACCATTCTTGACGCATGCAAGCCTTTCATTCAAGACGCTTAGCAAGTGCAGTTCTTCCTTGAAGTATTTTAAGATCATTTTGCTTTATTGATGCGTTATTTACTCTCATTTTTACTCAAGTTCGCTTTCTGTTTTGATATTCCTGTTGGCCTAAGAGCGGCAAATATCACGTGAGCCAAAATTGGCCAGTACACGATTTTTTTATGAGAAACTGGTTTATAAGAAACTAAGTACTACGATGAATAAAATTTTAAGAAACTTTAGCACTACGTTCAAGGACAATTAAGAAACTCTAAAATTCTTTTTCTAGAATACGGGTCGGTAGATTACGGTTCGCGCGGCATTGCGTGTGTAAATATAAAGTTTTGACTGCCAAAATTAGCAACTTTTTGCCTTTATGTGCATATGGCTTATTAGTGGTGACAATAACAATGCAAAAAAAGACAGCCTTTTATCGAAAAGAAGGCTCAACTTCGAACCATAACACAATTTTAGACCCGAAAAATAAGAAACTAATCAAGAAAATTTTACCACTAAAACACCGAAATTTTCATGCGAAATTAAGAAACTTCTAGGACTATGTGCTGATCCAAGTTTCTCAAACAAAAAAACGTGTAGAAACTTTTGAAAACGATGCTTCTCTAAATTAGGCAGCGAGAAGTGGAGGGGCACAGCTGAGTTTACTTTGGAAAAAACGGATGAAAAGCTGGATGAAGGGCAACTGACAAAGTCGTTTCTCCGTTGGAAAGTTTCTTAACTTGCTGCTGCATAGCAGATAATAATGAATGACTATTTTGAGCCGAACATTGACGAAAGAATAATCAGATGCCCAAATTCAGTGTAAGGAAAAGAGCTCAATTTCTTGATTATTTTCGTCTGGGATTGGTCACATCAAATCGATAATAAACAGAATTTTCGAGTTCAAAAGTTGCTACTGGCCAATTTCGGCCTACGTGACATTTGCCACTGTTAGGCCAACAGGAATATCAAAACAGAAAATGAACTCGAGTATAAATGAGAGCAAATAACGCATCAATAAAGCAAAATGTTCTTGAAAGGTTTCACGGAAGAACTGCACTTGCTTGGCGCCTTGAATGAAAGGCTGGCATATGTCAGGAATAGCTACAATGACGCGCGGCAAGCAGGTCTTCGCGTCACACAGTCCTAAATCTACACGTTCGTTTGAAATATTCTTTCCATTCCCAACATGCATTAATTTACAACAGCTATCAAGTATAGTTTCAAAGAAATGATACAACAACCGAGAGTCTTTGTGTTAATAAAAATGACATTAAACTTGCGCAATCATTGAACGACCGCTCATGCGACAGATTGTACGTAATTCATTTCCAAATTCCCTAGTCATTTCAAAGAGCACTGCCTTGTTCTGCCAAGGTAAATCTGTAGGAAATTTGATCACTGTTTTTCGACCTTTTTGGGCAGTCTGCAGGCCAAAAAAATTCAGGCAATCGTTAATATATCGATAAATTGGCATCCGAAAAATCTACAAAAAATAACCCAGAATATTATAGGGTATTGACAAAAGATTAAATCAAAAATAACTAAAATTGGCCTAGTGTGTGATTTATCCAGGCCTGCTGAAAGTGGGAACTTTTTTCTGGCTCACCCGGTAGTATAGCCTCTAGTATCTGTATTGTTATTTGTTAAGATCATTTAGGGTAGCCATGCCTATCATGCTCCCTATGGTATCGTCTTTTGTAACTATGTCTTTGTTAAATTGTATATTTTTAGATTGTGCATATAAAAAAAAAGAAGAAAGTTCTGAGAGTTTTATTGTGATTTGATGAAGCAAGCATACCTATCGACATGGAAAGGATAAAGGCCATCACTGTGAGATTAGAATATTGAGAATTGTTATAGATTTATAACTATTTTTGGTTTTATTTCTGGGCGGAGGTTTCAGGGCTAAGTGAACTACTTGGAGAATATTGTTGCTCTTTGTGGTAATTTGGTATTTATATGCAATATAGTATTTTCCAAGTATATTCCCACTATTTTTTCATCGACTTGTATTCAGGTCTCGCAATCTGACTCGAATTTGTGACTTAGACAATAGTTTTTGGTTAATATTTGATCTGCAAAGATCGTTCTCAACATAGGTCACAATTTCATTTTTTTAAATATCACTCTTGTGAAATTTTTTTGCTTGTTTCGTTTTGGCATGCGAAGAACTCCTTAGAGTTGCAAAATGAATCATGTTTTCGGGTATTAACAGCATCGTTTTGGTTTTATCGAACAATTGCTTAGTAGTTCACACCCCGGCCTGGGGTAAAGTGAACTAGGCAGATTGGTCGCCAAAGAAAGCTCTTTTGTGAGACAATGGAAAAAGATTTGAAAAATATTTTTGCTGGATCTAACTGACCCAAACACATAATGTCAAAACAACGTTAAAAAGTTTGCACTCGGCTACAATCTCTTTAGGATATCCTTGAAAAACCACCAAAGTAGTTCACTTTACCCCGTCTTACCCTATTGTAACTAATTTTATGGCAAAATTATACATAGGGGTGCCTGATAATTCCTCAATTTTTGTAACTAGATAATTTTCGACCTATTCTTCAGCGCAGTTACAGCGGCTTTTGGGAGCAAGGAAGAACAAGAGATACACGTATTTTTTTTATAAGAAACCGCTTATAAGAAACGGTAGGCTCAATTTTTCGAGAGTTAAGAAACAACCCTACACGTTTTTTTAAGAAGCTGGTTTATAAGAAACTAGTACTACGATGACCAAAAATTTCAGAAACTCTAGTACTACGCTCAAGAACAGTTAAGAAACTCTAAAAGTATATTTCTGTGTGTCTCTCTTATTCTTTGTTTCTCTAAAACAGAGGCAACTTCATTTTTTCTAACTTTAAACTGCAAAAATTGATAAATTTCATGGCTTATTCGTGATGACAATATCAATGCAAAATGGAATCCCTTTGTCGAGAAGAAAGCTCACTTTTGAACAATATCGCAATTTTAGGCCAAAAAAATAAGAAACTGATTGAGAAATTTTTACTACTAAAACACCGAAATTTTCATGCGACATTAAGAAATTTTTAGTACCAAGTGCTGATTCAAGTTTCTTATAAAAAAACGTGTACCTAAATTTAAAAAGCTAAGAAACTTTTGTAATTTGCAGCTTTAATTTTCCTATCGCACTCAAAAATGTTTTGAGACTTTACACTTGCAGCAACTGTTTTTTGAGTGCAAATTATGGTATTTACTTGTTTGAGATCTTACTAAGTAATCTGGGAGTCCTTTAGGCAAAACCAAATTAACTGTACACATCCGGCACTTAAAGCGTAAAAAACGCGTAAGAAACTTTTGGTAGCAAAATAGCCCAGAAATGTAAGAAACTGTCTACCAGCCCCGGACCCCGGACCTTAGTTTCTTATACAAAAAAATTCGTGTATCGCTATCTTAAGATTTGCGATAAATTGTGAATTATGAACTTCTGGAAAATAGAGGGGCTGCAGCTGAGAACAGGCTGAAATTAGAAAATGAACTTTGTGTGGCAGCCAGCTTCCTCTTCTGTGTTGATGTAAACATAAATATAGTAAATTATCATTTCACAGAATGAGATTGGTTGCTAGGGGAAACCTCTCCAACAAAATAAAATCAGGCCCGTAGGAGCGCTTTTCAGAATGGGGGGGGGAGGCACTAATTCATGCCAAAGGAGTAAAGATCTTGGGGTCTGGGGCGAAGCCCCCAGAAATTTTGTTCCGTCAATGCCCTCTTTTCTTTTGGCAACGCCCTTCTGTGCATTGCTGAAGACAGGACATTTTATGCTCAGAGGTCCTGAAGAAAAAATAGGAAATTTACGAATCCAAATATATTTCAAACAGGCTAGCTAAAATCAAACTACGACATGATAAGGATATTTTGTCAAGAGCATTGTGTAAGATTTACTTGATATTTGATTTACAAAAGTCACTGCGAGTCTTCATGATTCTTAAAATTCTTAAAATTATCAGATTTTGAGTACTCAGAGTTTCTTACGAGTTTCTTAGAGGCTCCATGACAATCTTCATGTTCAGTACATGTGCCCTCGTGAACATTTCAAAACAAGGTTTTTTAAGCCTTTCCAAAGTTTAGACATTACTCAAGTACCTTATGAGTAATATGATACAGGAAACAAGTGACAGTAAAGTAAAAACACGTTGAGGATTTCCTTTATCAAAATAAGTGGTTTCTTAGCTTATATTTTCCCAGGACTGGAGTTTCTTAATTTTTTGGCGATCTGAGAGTTGAGTTTCTTATAAGGAGTTTCTTATAAGAAAAAATACGTGTAATTCACATTCAAAGTAATGTCCAAATAGTTGCTATAACAGTACAGTGTCAAAACATTTTGAGTGCGATAGGAAAATTTATAACTGTAAATTACAAAAGTTTTTTAGCTCTTTAAATGCAGGTAGGGTTGTTTCTTAACTTTCGAAAAATTGAGCCTACCGTTTCTTATAAGCGGTTTCTTATAAAAAAAATGAGTGTATTTCAGAAAAGTACCATTGTTCAATGGTCTAGAAACGATCACAAAAAGGCAAAATATTCAAACATGCTAAACATTGCCTTGAAGCATGCGTTTAGAGAATCAGAGTAAGACTAAAATGAAAAAGATCGATGAAATCTGAGCCTAGAAACACAACAAGGAATTGTAAACTGCGATCTAAACAATGCCATGTCTCTACAGGTCATGTAAACAAAGCTCTGATTTAGGCCCAACTTTAAAAATCAATATATCCGCTTTCTGTGATGTGTGGACTGATCTTGAAAATGTTTGCAGCAAATTATCTCCTAGGTTATGGTGTATGCCTCAAGCCCAAATCAATCAGGAATCTAAACTTCAAATCTTGGTATCAATTCGATGCCCTGGATCACAGTGCATGGTGAGATTCAAAACGAGAAGACAAAATAACATGTTCAGCCATGAAATATACATTTCAGCTGACCAGTGCCAGAAGGATCTCCATCTAAGAAATGACGTATATGTCACCTGGGAGTCTTTCCCTTTTGATTTCAAGCCCGAGGGGGACTGCTTGTCCTCCTTTGTGCACTTTAATGATGTATATGTTGACAAACTGAACCAAAAACTGCATAAAGTTCATGCAAATTCTTTATTAAACTTAAATTCAACTAGGAAGCCTGATTTTCACAGATTTTCAGCTTCGTGACGTCACTGTGGCGTCACAAGGTGTGGCAGCCACACCCAAATTACGCTACGAGCTACAAATTACCTGTTCTATAACTGTGCCAAGTTGTATTGAATTCGGATGAGTCTAAGGCAGTTTTCAGAGGGGGGGGGCGGAAAGCACCACCCCCCCCCCATAAATGGTAGCTCGAAAAAAGCCCATATAAAGCCCATATGGATTAGGGTTTTAAGATACGACATACCATATTTACAAGAAAGTGATTTCATCGGGCTAGTGATTGCTTCGCCAAATGATCACGGATGCTTAGGCACAAAAGCTTGGACAGAGTCAGCCAGAGTCAGAACCGCTCCTTCCAATTTTTTGGCACCATTTGATGGCGGCCAGAGCCTCTCTGGGTGTTTCATTGCTGGATTCAACATTTCCTTTATGAAAATCTAAACCTGTGTGGGCTGCTCGTCTGTGATACAAATCGAGAAAGGGGTGGAGTTGCCGTTTTTCAAAGTTCAGCGTACGTAGCCTCTGGAAAATCACCGGAAAATGAAAGTGCTAGCAAGCGGGCAACTTTTCAAAATAGGTTTCTTCATATCTGTAATGTAACGTACAAGGCAGGAGCACCGCTTCTGCGATGGCATTTATTTTGGATGCAACAACAAAATGCTGACTTTGAGAAGCTCTGTTTGGCCTTTGGCAAAAAGGTTGATCCTTAATGGCCGCAAATGGACATTTTGAGACCTTTGAGCACCTCCAGAGGGTGCTCTTGGTCTCTTTCATCTTTGCTAAACTTATGTATGTATGTATGTATGTATGTATGTATGTATGTATGTATGTATGTATGTATGTATGTATGTATGTATGTATGTATGTATGTATGTATGTATGTATGTATGTATGTATGTATGTATGTATGTATGTATGTATGTATGTATGTATGTATGTATGTATATTTTTGCCAAAATTAACATTAAAATAAAAATAAGTTTATTAAAACGAAGAAATCTAATTACAGGCGTGTGATATTAAGTAAAAACAAGAGTTAAAAACATTTAATCTAAAAACACCCCTGGTTAAAATGGCAGGGATAGCATTAAAAGGTCAGTGTGACCTTGTTTCCATAATGGTCCCTCCAAAGGTGTCAATAAAAGAAAAGTTTTCATAGAAGAAACGAAAATTCTTGAAGATGTTAAAATATACAATGCCTGCCAAAAGTCTTGGAACACCTTTGCTATTTTTGAATATTTTTTGCGATTTCCAACTCTCCCCCTCAGAACAATGTTGTTCTGTGATGATAAAATGGGGATGGCAGGACGATTCGCTACTCTGATGGAATGCTAGGACAATAACCTTGCAAATCAACATTGTTTTAGGGGTGAGGGGGTGTTTAAGCCTAATCGCTATGGTTAGAACTGCGGATTGTCAAGAAATGCCCTAA
Source organism: Aurelia coerulea (assembly GCA_039566865.1). NCBI lineage: Eukaryota > Metazoa > Cnidaria > Scyphozoa > Semaeostomeae > Ulmaridae > Aurelia > Aurelia coerulea. The sequence continues at coordinate 16,560,723 of CM076944.1, forward strand.
GTGTTCCAAGGACTCTTGGCAGGCATTGTAGCTAATTTGTACCTTCACGGATTTGAATAGTACAATACCGAATCGAGCGTAAGAGAGGGTGTGCGGTGTCAGTAGTACACAAATACGTCATCTTCCTCTCTTTGTATATTTTTGAAGAAATTTTCTTTGATCTTGTGTTTAAACGTGTTGATATTGTTGGTGGATTTCAAGTCAGATTTTGAGACTGTTCCATACTTTTGGCCCTTGGTAAGTCTTACAAAATGGGACGTTTAGTCTAAACTTAGACCTTCGCGTTATTCGACTTTGGTCGGCTGGATGGAATATTTCGTCAGCATAAGCTGGAACAGTTCCATTGACAAATTTCATTATATTTACACAGATATTTTGATCTACTCTGTGCTTAGTGGGGAGCCAGTTTATAGCTTTGAATTCTGTAGCCGCAACGTGTGATCTGTTTTTTAAATTAAGATAAAATCGGATGCATTTGTTTTGGGCCGACTGGAATTTTTTGGACAGCCTCTTATTTAACATTGGATACCATGAGGAGCATACATAATCAAAATGAGGTTGAATTAAAATTTGCGAAGGGAGGAATCCAGAAAGTTTTATTTTCTGTACAGGAATTTAAGCTTGCCATTTATTTCTTCTTTAAGCATTTTGGTTGCCATCGACTCCCCAGAGAGATTCTCATCCAAAACAAATCCGAGATATGTGACCACTGAGTGCTGTTTGATTTCTATATCACCCCTCCTAATGTTCATCTTTATTAGATTTTTGCATTTTTTCGTCCAAAAAGAATGGATTTGGTTTTATCCTGGCCAAAGTGAATACTTAGCTTGTTTTCAACAAACCAATCGCAGAGATAGTTAAAGTTTATATTCAAGTTGTTTTCAATACGTTCGATATCTGTGTCTCTAAAGATTAGGCAGGAATCATTTGCGTACAGAAGCAGGTCACAGTCAACAGCCCGTGCCATGTCATTCACGTAAAGGAGGAATATGAGTGGACCAAGAATTGATCCCAGGGGACTCCACAAGACAAATTACCAGGGTTTGAGTACTCCTTCCCAATGTTGACTGATAATGATGGATCCTGAAAGTAAGATTTAAACCATAAAATGGCAGAGTCACTAAAACCAAGACATGCTATTCTATCCAAGAAAATTTCGTGGTCAATTGTGTCAAATGCTTTTTGTAAGTCAATCAAAATCATACCTGTAAACCTACCAGTTTCAAATCCTTGGAGGATCTTATCACTCAGGTAGGATAGGCAAGTATCCGTTGAGTGATGTGCACGAAAGCCAGATTGGTATCTATATAAGATTTTATTATCATCAAGGTACTTTTGTACTTGACTATGAATAATCCTTTCAACGATTTTAGAAAGTTGCGGAAGCAGAGAAATAGGTCGGTAGTTTTTGGGATCGTCTTTTGATCCATTTTTAAAAAGTGGTTTTAGTTTCGCTTGTTTGCAACCATCAGGGAAAGTAGATCGCAGGATTGAGAGATTGCACAAGTCCGTTATTGGCCTTGCTAAAACAGCTGCACCATCTTTGAGAAATTTCCCTGCAATATTATCCAACCCTGTTGCTTTTGAAGGGTTCATTTCTTCTAAGAGCATTAGAACATTTTCAAGAGAAGGGGGGGGGGGGCAAGTGAGAATGGCTCGGTAAAGTTAAGGTGTTGGTAGTACTTGTGGACCTCGTCTAGCTTGCAAGGGGACCGTTGGAGTTTTTTAACTAGGTCAGAGGCTAGATTTGAAAAAAAGCCTTAAATGTTTCAGCATTTGTTTTGTCATCAAAACAGGGGTTACCTTTATCGTTCAGACAAATTTTAGAAGATGACTCTTTTCCTGACGACAGCCCTAGGGATTTTAAACACTTCCATAGATCTTTGGGTTATCCTATATTCTCATTAAGTTTGTCAATGATAAAAGATTTTTTCTTTCCTTTGATTAAGCTCTGCACATGGTTTCGAGATTTCTTAAAGTTTACGTAATCAGAGCGAATTTGAGATTTTCTATATTTTGTTAGTAGTTTGTCACAAATTCTAGTTTTTTGTAGGTAATTCTAGTAGTTTGTTACGACTTTTGCTCAAGAAAATTTGGCAAAAAAGACCATGTACACTGAACGGAAGTCTGTTAATCCCCTAATTGCCCACGAAAACTTAAGAACAGTGTACCTTACGAGTAATATGATACAGGAAACAAGTGAAAGTAAAGTAAAAATATGCCAAGAATTTCCTTTATCAAAATCCATAGTTTCTTAACTTATATTCTCCCAGTACTGGAGTTTCTTAATTTTTTGGCAATCGAGAGTTGAGTTTCTTATGGGCCAGAGGGTGTTAGGACACGGATATTTTAATTACGTATTTATTTACCTTGTTTTGATCTTCGTCTTGTTTTCTTGTCTTGTTTTCTTTTCTGTTCTGTTTCCTCTTGCTGATGTAAATGCCTCGTGTTATTTGAATATATCTTCCTTGTATTCCTGTGTCTTTGCGCGCCTTCGTAGAAGAAAGGTTTCAAACCGCAATGCCATATTAAGTATTTAATATGGCATTGCGGTTTGAAACCTTTCTTCTGCGAAGGCGTGCTAAGACACAGGAATACAAGGAAGGTATATTCAAATAACACGAGGCATTTACATCAGTTCAAGAGGAAACAGAACAGAGAAGAAAACAAGACAAGAAAACAAGACGAAGATCAAAACAAGGTAAATAAATACGTAATTAAAATATCCGTGTCCTAACACCCTTGATTATATGTGCATTTAACTCGTAAAACTTTACATTTAAACCGCAAAATGTGGTGTAAAGTAACTAAAAAGTGTCCAAAATTAAATAAGCCCCCGGGGCTTAATTGAGCTTTTACGTTAGATGCTTTTAGAAAAACGATAAAATGGAGCGGACTTAGACTCAAGTCTCTTCACCCAAAAGAAAATTTGGAGGCAAGTGAACTAACATGAAATATTTCTTATAAATTCAAAGATGTCTTTACAATAAGGAGGCATGAGGAAATTTTCACATGCTTTAGGAGCTGGACTAACCAAAATGCACTTAGACCAAATGCACTCTGTTATAGGCATTATTGCAGCGCTTATGCACAAAGAACTGAAAGATGTACCACCTATAAACCTATAAAGCATAATTTTAAGGAGACATTGGTCATGCACCCTTTGGCAAAGTATCTTGTAACTAGTATCTTGAAACGTTATCGTACATAAATTTTGGAAAGTATATAGTATCTTGTAATAAGATACTTTTTATGACGAACAGTATCTTACAATAAGATACTTAATTTTCCCAATCAGCGGCGTGGCTAGGATAAATTAATGGGGGGTATTGAAATGAGGGGTTTGGGGGCGAAGCCCCCTGGAAGAGATTTTGGGCTACGCCCTTTACTTTGGCTTAGAATGCATCTCCCAATATCATGCTTGCCATAGCGACAAGAAAAATTTGATAAATTTGTGACAGTTATCCTATGAATCAGAGCACGAGGAAAATCTTTGAAAAAACATCCATTACCTTGGCTTAGAATTCATCTCCCGACCAATATCATGCTTGCTTTTAGCGACCAGGAACCTTGATAGTTTTGTGACAATTAGCAGATAAATCAGAGCACCAGGACAATTTTTGAAGAAAGATCCTTTATTTTGACTCTTTGACTTAGAGTTTATCATTTATCTCCCCGAGCATCTCCCAATATCATGCTTGCCTTTAGCGGGGGGGGGGGGGGGGGGGACTTAGCGACAAGAAAACCGTGGTCGTTTTGTGACAGTTATGCTAATGAAACAGCGCACTAAGAAAATTTTTGAAGAAAGATCCTTTACTTTGGCTTAGAATGAATCTCCCAATATCATGCTTGCCTTTAGCGACAAGAAAACCTCGATCGTTTTGTGACAGTTATGCTAATAAATCAGAGCACGAGGAAAATTTTTGCAGAAAGATCCTTTACTTTGGCTTAGAATGCATCTCCCAATATCATGCTTGCCAGTGTTAAAATGGAAAATTTGACATTTCTCAGAAAACTCTTACCCTACCTATACCCAGCTATTAAAGGAATCTCGAGAACCATCTTTCGACAAAAGGGGGGGGGGGGCAATTGCCAATAACAATATTCCCAATAACAGTATCTTGTAATAGGATATTTCTCAGAGTATCTGGCCCATCTCTGAATGTCACGATGAAATAAAAGATGGAATTATTAATGAATAAATTTGAGGATGAAAGAATAGAAGAAAATTTGTTCACATCCCTCCTCTAAAGTAGGCCTCCAGTACAAAGATATTTTGATCTAGGAAGTCTGCTTGACTGTACCGGGTGTCTAAAAAGAAGCACCCCTTTTTGACTGAACAATGGAACAAAACGATAAAATTTCGGGACTTTTTTTTATTTATATACCATTATAACTTTTTTACAAGACAAATTACTTATGACGCTACCTACTAATTACTCTACGAAACACTACAAGGACGATAATACCACGGGGAGCAATAGACTATGACAACCCCGCGGCAATTAATATAGAAAGATATAAAAACTACTGGGTGAATCAGAAAAGATGAACCACCCGCCCGCAAAACCGCACCCCAAAAGCCACCCAACCGATTCGCACAATTTCATCGGGACTTTTGGAGTTCCTAGCAACATTTTTCGATCTTCAACTTAATTGTGCATACCTTGCATTTTGAAATCGTCCACCAAACACCGGAGAAATGAGTTCACAAAGTCAAAATTTGGAGTGCACCTGAAACCTGAGGTTTTGAGAAATGGCCTAGCCATGATTTGACACCACAACAGAGGCATTTTGCAAAAGAATTTTGAACTTTGACCTTTAGTTTTTACTTTTGAAAAGGATTATACCTTGAATTGCTTCAATTGTTCTTGAAGTGACTTTTCTTTTGAGGAATCAATCCTTGCATTGCATTCCATCCCCCGTGTTTTGTATTAAAGAAGAGGAAAAGGAGCACTTGCACGCTTATTTTCGAGATGTGGCACGACTTTATCATATTTGTATTATATTCCTTTAATAGGGCCATGTCCATGCGTCTTCTATTCTTTTCAAAAGTAAAAAACGGAAAATGAAAGTTTACAGGTGCTTTGGAAAATGTCCACGATACAAATAATGGCTAGGCCCTTTTCAAAACCTCTCGTTTCGGGTGCACAGTAAATTCTGACTTTGCAAATTTGTATCCCCGGCGTTTGGTGGACGATTTTTTAAACGCAAGGTATGTGCATCTAAGTTGAAGATTGATAATTTAGCTCTGAACTCGGGGAGTAATAACATCCTATTGATTTGTTCCCATTTCCAGTCAAAAGCGGGTACTTTCTTTAGACACCCGGTATACATCCATGAAATTAACCATTTAATGAATAATGGTTGATTTACTGAATGTTCTTTCAAAATATATAGCATCAAACAAACAGTTTACAGAAGGTTCAGTGCTGAGTGCTTGAATTTGCCCCAAGGAGGCGTCCATGTCGTTTGTTCATGGTGCGTCTGCCGCCCTGAAGCACAAGTCGAGGGGTATTTCACTCAATCAAAAAAGCGTACGAGATTTTTTCAGAACAAACGGATTTTTACGGATATTTTTATGGATATTTGCAAAAATTGCACGAGATTTTTTGGAGTTTTTCTTTAAAATTCCCATAAGGATTCTCCTTTTGCAACTTCATCAAAAATTGCACGAGATTTTTTCGGAGTACACAAGTCTTGCAATCTGTCACAATGGAGAGAACAAATTTAATTCCCATGAACGCGATTCTCCTGAACTGCACCGAAAGAAAATTGGTTAAAAATATTAAAATGTAGAGCAACTTCATCAATTGGAAATGACGAGTTCCCAATGATCATAGGAGTAGGAGACAGGGGGTTGGGGCAGTAATTCGTACTTGATATGCTGGGTATAAATTCTCAATGCAAATTCAACCCCCCCAACATTGGAAAGATTTCCAAAAATCAGCCATACTCAGGCACAAATCGGTCTCAAGTTGGGCAAAATTGTCGTACACATTGGGCTTTTAAGGTTGTCTGGAAAAGTGGGAGTTGGGTAATGGGAGTGGGGAGTGGGGAGTGGGGAGTGGGGAGTGGGGAGTGGAGAGCGGGGAGCGGGGAGCGGGGAGTGGGAAGTGGGAAGTGGGGAGTAGGAATCAGCTATAGCTCAGTCTCTTACATTTTTTTTCAAAAGGTACATTTCAGATAAAAACAGGCCATTTGTAAAAACCCAGGCATTCGGTGTCCGGCATCAGCATTCGGCATCTGATGTGACATTCTCCGAAGTGACTAAGGTGAATTGCAAAATATTAAATATAGCTTTTGAAGTTCTACACCAGATACAATTCAATTGGCTAGGTTACATTGGTTACAGTAGAGAATACAAAATATCTTTTTGCAAGTGACTGTTGATGAGAAATCCAGCTCTCAACTCAATCGCCAATAATAATTCAAGAAACTTTCCATACAAACTTAGGAATCCATTGCATATTGTTTCTTGTTGTAGTACTGTTTATTCATCGGCTTTTCACAGTGTTTCACTGTATAAATACCCGGGGGGGGGCAGGAATCGTTCACCCCCTTCTCCACTTCTGATATTATTCAGGATGCAAGGGTTGTATCTCTCTCGCAAAAAGGGTACCAGAACGAAAGAATTTATCGAAAATTTCTAAGGAATCTGAAGGATTTTATTGCAAAAGGTATAGGTAAGATATTTCTAGGGAGTGATTTCCCTTGTGTCATTGGCAATTAGATATATTACTATCTCGACTGAAATAAATTCTGATGATACTTGTTCAAAATATTTGTTCAAAGAACGAAATAATTGGGCGAATAAATGCTTATAGCGCTGAATAAAGTTTTTGCCCAACAGTTATCGCTGGACTTTGTGTGAATTTTAGTTGCTTAGGATAGGACCCCTTCAGAAATGCATTATTGTGCTTGGATAATGTCCAAATAATGCTAGCGGTGGGGAAGAGCACTGAATCGCAGAGACAACATTAGACCCCGGGGGGGGGGGGTACTTAGTATATTTGTCCGACGGGGATGTGCCGTTTTTAAGGGTATCGTTTTCACCAATTTTTCTAGCCCAGGGTATCCAAATGAGGCAATTTTTCTAGAGCAGGTTGTCAAAACAGGTCAGAAGGGAAAATGCTGCTAGATTGGGTCGTTTTTCTGTCAAATTTCATGTTTTGGAGTATCCTTTTCATCCATTTTTTCTAGAACAGGTTATCATTTTGAGCGAAAAATTCTGGAGCAGGGTAAAAAAAAATTTTTTCGTGGGCACACCCCCGTACAAATTTAGGTCAAGTCCCCCCCCCGGGCATTAGATATTTCTTTGGGCTTAATTTGAAATTCAGAAACTGTTTTGCACATTGCAACCCCTGCTTACAACGTTTACACAAAACCATGCACAACTGTATTACCATCCTGTCAAAGCTCTGATACCCCTTGGGTAGAATTATTGGTTTTTACTTTTGCACAACTGGCATACTTGATATCGATCTGGGGATGCCGATGCTGGATGCCGAATGCCGGGGTTTACAAATGGCCTGTTTTTATCTGAAATGTACCTTTGAAAAACATGTAAGAGACTGAGCTATAGCTGATACCTTACCTACTCTCCACTCCCCACTCCGATTACCCAACTTCCATTTTTCCAGACAACCCATTTTGTACAGAGATTTAGAACGATTGGAATCTTACAAGTTTTTTCACAGAAATTGTTTATCAAGCAAGGCTGTTAGGGATAATCGCTAAATTATCTTCCATTGAGAAAAGGTGTCAGAAACGTTAGGGCTACATATTTGGAATATTGATGGTACCCTTAGGGGCGACGGATATCATACTTCTTTTGAAATGAAAGATGAAACTGAGGAAACTGAATGAACACTCTCACCACGCAACTTGCCACGTTCCTCTTCACAAGAGAAATTGGCAAAAAGCCGCGCGGTTTATCATTGATGACTGACGACGGAAATGCTCAGCGGCTCAAAGTCGTCATTTTTTCAACGAAAATAGATTTTCTCCAGATTAAAACCTGTTATCAACTGATGCACACGAAATATACGCTCTTATAGGTTTAACTACGTCAAAAATCGACTTCAACAGGCATCTACAGATAGCGTGATGTGCTTGTTTTGCTGACGGGCGGATAACAAAGGCCGCTAGCGGAAGCTAAATTCACCGTCCTGGCTGAGGGCAGAGTATCATATTTGATAGGTCAAGGGTTACTGTTTACTCTGAAAGCGGTGGTTTTCATGTTCGTAATAAGCAGACAACAGCGATTTTAGGTTGGCAATTCCTTATATTTCCCGAATTTGATCATTCCTGATAGCACGCGGGGAAGTCAACAACAACGGTGTGATTTATGTGAAAACAACTCACAGGTTCCACAACTCTCAAATCCCCTCCCTCCCTTACCTCCTCAATATCTCATTAAAACTTTCCTAAATGTGTCTGAAAACCGGTTTTTGACAAATAAAATGTAACAAATCTCTTGAAAGTGTGAAAGATGATATTTTCAACATGGAGATGCTCGTGTTGCACAATTGTTTACTTTAGCAATCCAAAGCCTTCCACATCCTGGCCTAAATACGGCAGCGATCAAGAGGAGAACGGTGGTCCAGTAAGGTAAAGCCAAGCTGCGACTAGCCAGCCACATGCCACCATGTCTTCAGATGTAATTCCAGTTTGAAAGTCTCCTTAGGCTGAATATGAAGGAAAAGAATATCTCGAACCAATTATTATAAGAAGACATTTTGTAATGAATTTGCAATCAGGTCACCACTTGCCTTCTGCGGTGGGAGAAAAAATGGCTTCCTTTCACCTGAGATTTTAGGACTGGAATTCGTCGGATTCCAAGCTTTCTACTGGGGTGGTAAGTGCCTGTGATGAATTAAAAAAACTTGAATCTAGATTTTGAAAAGTTAGATAATTTTCTATTTAGGCTTACTTGTATTTTTGCTCAATTAAATTTCTCCTGATTTCTTATTTCTAAGCCGTGAAAGAGGTCACGCTAACAAATAAGCACTGCTAAGTATATTGAGCATTCAGGATGAATCAGGAAAGACAATCAAGACAAAAAGTTGTCCATAAAGAGTCAGGAAAGGGACAGAACTTTTTCCAAAAAGCGGTGCCAAGGAATTCTGGAAGATTTTCTGAAGAGTTTCAGAGTTATCCACGATCTGGGATTTTTGATCGATTTTGGTTTTGGCTGCGCTGCTTTGCATCAGTCATAGGACAAGGGCTACGTAAACAGATTGAAATCCAATCCAAGAAGCATATGGATGGATGAATGAAGGAGGAGACAACTTACCCGAGGCTTGGGCAGATGAAATTCGATCGTAGTGGTAAGGATTTACACAGACAACATCATATTTTAGGTCAAACGCAAACTGGCAACAATCTAAATGCCGAAGTTCCATTTTATGAATATCAGGCCATCGAAACAAGCGAGCATAAATCACATGAGGAAATCCTTTTCTTTCGCAAACTTGAAGCCTGCCATCGAGCGTTCGTGGTATGGTCACGCACTTTGTAGGTTGCCTACCTTTCGTCGTTATTGCCGCTACAAGGCTCTCTAACTCGTCACTTTTCTTCCGTAGCTTTTTCACAAGGGATTCAATTGCTCGACGTGCAAATTTCTCAGCATCTCCACCTTGCCGATAGCACGTCGTGTAGCAAAGCAGTTCAACGACGATACTCATAGTTGAAGTGGAAGGCCCGAACATTTCTTTCCATTTGTCAGTCGAATGTGACAGAAAGGCTTTCTCCATAAACGATCGACCCAATTCATTCATGAACTCTTCTGTTAATCGTGATTAGGCCGCTTGTCTTGCCTGTTTCAGTATTGTACGACTGCGTGAAATATTTTACGTGTTGTGTGTGTACAGAGAATTGCATGTTGACACCCTCAAGAACCCACCGCCATAGATGCGCAGACAGCTGTTAACTTCTGCGCATGTTTTCCTAAAATATCCAGCCAATCAGCTTGGAGAACATGTTGTGTCCAACCAATATCTGAAAGGAAGAACAATAGAGATCAAACAAAACAATAGCAATTTCTTGTTTCAACTGCGTAAACTACATGACAGGTTAACAATGGTGTTAACAATATGATTGTTGTGCTGTGAAGAACAATCACGGAACTGTGGTCAGACGACGTCAGTGCAACGAGGTCGAAAGCCGCACACAGTCGAAGGAAACCAAAGACCACGAACAACTGTTCGGGGAATCATAGAGGGAATGCAGCCTTGATCTAATAACCAGAGGAATCGGCATGTTGTAAAAACCAGACCATAAGACCCTAGGACCATTAAGTACTAAAGATGAAAAGGACCCTTAACACCCGAGGGTCATCACCACACACAAACAATAGGCTGGTGGCATCAAGCTGTCAACTGTCAAACAAGAGATCGCATTGCGTAAGCTTCCTCCCGTCCATCTCGTCAACTTTCACTCCAATAAAGCAAATGCAAAGAATCAAGCAGACAGCTCGCAATATATTACGACGGGGGTAGCCTGATAACCAGCCCATTTATTATCAAGCTATGATGGGGAAAAGACCGGGAAAAACCACATTTTCTCCAAAACAACATTGCAAGGGGGTGGCTGAAAATTCTTATTGTTTTTACGGTGTTCAATAAATTTGCAACTGATTGTACACTGATTACGCGGTGGTAGTTCTCGCCACTGATAAATCTCGGTTTAGTGTTGCAGTACACGTTTTTTCTTTTATAAGAAACTTGGATAAGCCCATAGTACTAAAATTTTCTTAATTTTACGTGAACATTTCAGTCTTTTAGTACTAAAAGTTTCTTAATGTGTTTCTTATTTTTTGGATGCATTTAGAATGCATGTAGTTTCTACCACTGCCAAGTACTCGTTTCTTGACAGACAGCACAATTTTTAGCGAGAAGGACAGTTCTATTTGATTCAAAACATAAATCTATCATGAATATTACTAAAATATAAAGGCTCAACGACAATATTCCCATGATTTCCCTGTGTTTGGCTTTAAAAGTTTCTTAGCAATTCTCAAGCATAGTACTAGAGTTTCTTAATTTGTTCGCCATCCTAGTACTAGTTTCTTATAAACAAGTTTCTTATAAAAGACAAAACGTGTAGTTTCGTTTTCAAAAGTCATGGTTAAGGAAGCAAAGTAGCTATCAAGGTAAGAGTATCCAGGCATTGTAAACCAATATCTTTCGTGGATACGCCACTAAATATAACTGAAGGTAAAAATTTACGAAGGTCCAGGAGATCTCTGTACAAATGCAACCTGAATTTTAAGAACTTTTTAACTCAAAATCTGATAATTTTAAGAAATTTTCAGTTCTTGGTCAATAGCTTAGTTCCTTAGTTTGTCATACAAATACGTGCGCTCTTAGCGCCCGAGATAATGATTTTGAGAGTGCCGTAAGAGCCCAGGGACCGCGGAGCCGGGGGGCTGGGGGGCTTTAGCCCCCCCCCAATAATTTTCAAGATATAGTTTTTTATTTTTTTGAGTACCGGTTCGTTTTGAAATAGGTACGGCATCAGGGAGTTTCCTCAAACAGAACATGAGAATTTACTTTGAGGCATTGGATCTTTATGTTCTTGAGGCAATCAATGAGAGGTTCAACCAACCCACCTTTACTTCTTCAAAAAACCTTGAATCGCTTCTGCTTAACTTCGCTAATGCAAGCGATGTTTCGTCTCAAATGAAATACTTCGAGGAAAATTATGCCAACGACATAAACATTTCACTATTGTTACCACAAGTTGAAATATTTAAAAGTTTTAGTAAAAGATGTACAGATAGATTGCTTTCATGATATCTGGATCTGGATGTTTTTTAAAACAAATTCCAGTTGCTCAAAAATTGCTAATTAGTGAAATTGTCCAAATTTGTAAACTGCCAAGCGATCATTCTCTTTAGCAAGGCGTCTAAAGACTTGGCTTCTTTCAAGAATGTACCAAAAAAAAGGTTCGACAATTTAGCAATTCCTCATAATCACAAACTAAGGACAGACAGAATAAACAATATCGAAGTTGCAACTATTTTCATCAATAGAAACGAGAATAGGATATAAAATTTTGGGAAATTTTATCAAAAATGTAGATTCATTGATGATACAAACTTACTCAGAATAAACAATGTTCGCGTTATTACGTTCTGTTGTGTTAAAAAATGAATGTACAGCAGCGTTATGTTATGTTACCATATTACACTCTTTTCTTTTTATAAGAATAATGTTTATAAGAATATTCAGGCTCAGAATCATCCAATTTTTAAGAATATTATAAGAATATTGCCAGCCTCAGCTAGCATATTTGTGTCTCATTTTTCAGCAGTTGCCTGTTTTGTGATTTTCATGACAGAAAATCGCATGACTGACATAAATACTTTAAGAATATATTCAGGCTCAAAACGAAAATTCCTTAAGAATATCGAGGCTGTACAAAATTTAAAATATTCCTATAAAAAAAGAGTGTATCTATTTCTTATAATGAAATAATTCCAAGAGATTTCTAACTTCGTCATAAGACGAAAGCATAGCGTTCCTTTGGGCAGTTCCCTTTATACTAAAAAATGCTGCATGGTCCCCGAGCCTTCGCTATCAAATGTTAGACATACTATAAACTCCCGGGGGGGGGGTACTCCAATTGTGGCCTGACAGGGGGTCCAGTCAGGGTTAGAGAGGGCCAACGCAAAAATTTTTACCCTCAAATGGTAGTATCTTTTTACGGAAACCCCCAAATGGTAGTTCATGGACCTAAAATTTGGCCATTTGGGCATCTAGTAGTGAAAATTTTCTGCAGTTTTTCAAAATTTTCAACTGATTGAACAAAGCAAGAAAACTTCAAAATTCATTGATAATTATTGCTTATTGCCATGCGGAGGAGCATACTGAGTTGAAATCTAATGACTGGCCAGGAATCTTGGAATACCCCCAATTGGTAGTAGGAGTTTGACAAATAGGGCCATTTGGTAGCCATGTCATAAGACCCTCAAACCGACTGGACCCCCCTGTTAGGCCATAATGGGAGTACCCCCCCGGGTATAAACTCCAAACTATTTTCCACGTTTATGGCGATTTACAGTAGGATTTATTGGTTAGATAAGCTACAAATGAAGATCTTTTTCCGGGTGTTTCTTGGCATTAAAAGGGCGTTGGTCGCATTTATAGCCAAAGTAGAGGGCGTGGTCAAGAAAATTTTTTCTGGGGGCTCCGCCCCCAGACCCCCTCGACGTTCTCCCTACTTTTTGGCCCCCCCAATCGAAATTATGCTCCGCGGTCCCTGGTAAGAGCTCTACTTAGAGCTCAGACCTCCCTCTATTAACCAACCTCTCTAATAAGCCCCACCTTTCCAAGCCCAAATGTACATAAGCCCCCTATCTACTAAGCCCCCTCTTATATCAAACTTCAGAGCATATGAAAAAAATTTCCATTCATATAGCTAAACAACAAACAAGTTTATCATATGAATGATGAATCCTTGTCACTACTTTGTCTGAAACCTTTCGTGTGTCATTGTTGTTGTTATTGCTCCAGTTGTTGCGGCAAGGAAGTAAAACAAGAGACTTTTCGAATGAGTCTACTAAGAGCGCACAGTTGGGAACATTTCGTGAATTCCAGAACATGAAAATTGTGAATCTTTTTGTCGGATTTTTCAGTGCAACGCAATTTCCAATCCTGATTGATTTCTAGCTGCAAAATAATGCACTGTAAGAACCAGGCCTGTCGGAATGAAATTTATATGGGGGGGGGGGGGGGTAGACTGATTACACGTTCGTAGTTATCGCTGTTGATAGACTGATGGACGCTATAAATACGACTCATGATCAAACTATTCGAGAAATCGGCCAGTTGAGGTCAGCCTCGTAATGATCATTCCGGTTCCGCAGAATATCGTATCATCATGGTCAGCAAATCATACAGAATGTCTTTGGATTTGTGTTGTTGTTGTTTTGTTTCTTTGCCAGATAACTCTCAAGTGCTGTGATGCTGGTCGGCTGGCAGCTTTTCGTGGCATTTTTTCATGCAATCGGCTAGCGTTCAGGTAAGTTCAGCCGTTGTTAATTTGTTGTGCTCGATTGGCAAGGTAGAAAGCTGTGCTCTTCATATCTACTCAAATACTTTATAAAGTCTGAATCAGAATAATGTTGCAAAGATGGAAAGTGAAAAGGCCAAGCTAGGGCCTAAGTAAGAAAAAGTTGACTTGTGTGAACTTTTCAGTGATAGAAGATACCAAGTTTTGACGAAAGCCTTCCATAATTTTATCAGAAGTATGTGGTTGCAACTTGGAAAATGTTATTTGTTGTTAAGATAACTTAGATGACAGTTATGCTCTCTACTTTTATGTAGAACGTGTCATTGGAACTCACTAGAACTCTGAGTGTCTGGAGAAGGCTAGATTAAAGGTCGTAGCCCTTGAGGCACAACTTTATCATGGAGACAAAGAAAAGAACATATTTTGCGATATCTGACAGATGTTATTGAGTTATGGCGCGCCATAGCGGCCAAAAACATAAATTTTCATGCTGCGTAGTTAGCGATTTTTGTCGATCAAACTTTCATTTTTGTCGATCAAACTTTCATTTTTGTCGATCAAACTTTCGTTTTTGTCGATCAAACTTTCGTTTTTGTGTATCACAAAAATCATGCAATAAATATTTTGTGACACACAAGAAAATTGTCGACAACAAATTTTGCACAGTTTTGTTCAGCCTCGCATACAATTTTTTGATTGACACTGTGTTTCACAATCATTATGAAATTTGTGTCATGCAAAAACGCAGCAAAAAATTTGTGTCACACAAAAAACACATTCAAAAAATTTGTGCTACACAAAAAGCACATTCAAAAAATTTGTGTTACACAAAAAACACATTTCAAAAATTTGTGTCACGCAAAATTATCAGATTGATTCTCTCATCCGGGGGTTACCTCCCCCGGAGGTTATCTCAACCGGGGGGTTACCTCCCACGATGTATTTTCAAGCCGGAGGTTATGCTCTGTTAAATACCATAAACAAGCAGAGGCATTTGTGATGGAAATATCCCTTCCTTTCCCCGTCCTTTCCTTCCTTCCTTTCAGTCTTCAAACATGGCTGAAATTGAGAATGTTGCTTCTGTTCTCACTGATATTTTTCAAATTTGCCAGCGACTGTTACCAGAGGCTAGATGCTTACTTTCTGGACTTCCCAACGAGCGTATTTCAAACAGATGCCTGGCTTTTTTCTTATTGAGCTCATATCGCCATAAAATTCAAAGGCTGACTACTGAGGGTCAACGAAGGTTTGAGTGCAAGAAGGAATATACTGGTACGTCTGGACGGCCAGCTTATCGCATTTCTTATGATCAAGTGGACGGTTTGGTCTCACTTGGATTTACATGGAAGAGAATTGCAGAGCTTTTATGCGTCTCTGAGAGAACGTTGCGCCGTTGGAGGCAAGATTTTGTTTTCGACGTCCCGTTTTCAGAAATGGAAGATGAAGTACTTGATGATATTGTGGCTGCTCAATTACAGTCATGTCCATCTATGGGTGAAAGATTGCTTGCTGGTGCTCTGCGATCTGAAGGACTGCGGATTCAAAGGCAAAGGCTTCGCGAATCTATCATGCGAGTGGATCCTTTGGGTAGAATTTAATTCAAAGAACCTAATCCAAAGCATTGCATTACAAAAGTATCTGGTCTTCGCTTTGCAGAATGACCCCCTTCAATCTGCAAAACGAAGACTTTCTTTGTTTTGCAAATTGAGGGGGTTTTGCAAATTTCTTTGTTTTGCAAATTCTGCAAAACGAAGACCAAATATTTTGCAATCATTGGCGTGGTTAAAAAGGGGGGGGCCAGGGGGATATGGTCCCCCAGTGAGACTTCTTGAGGGGGCGCCAAAACGATCCACAAGGAATTTGAAAAACTTTGCGATGAATGGACGCGATACATGTAGAGTTTCAGTTCAGGTCGCTTTTGGTAAAGGAACCGACTGTCTTTACATGACAAGAAAAAAACGAAAATGACTTGAAACGAGACAAAGGATATGCCTCACTAAAATAATTAGTTTCTTGTATACTTCTTTCCCAGTACGTATTGGAGTTTCTAATTTGTTTAACAATTATAGAGGAGAGTTTATAAAGAAAAGCAGTTTAATACGTGCATACAAGTTGTTGTTATCTTGTTATCTTTTGCTGTAGGGAATACCAAAAAGGGAGTCAGAAGCATAAGAAACTAAACGGTTGAAAACGATGCCTAACGTCACATGTTTCATATTTCAATTCATGAAGAAAACGTTAAGAAACTGATGTGGAAACATTTCATTTGTTTTTATTCGCGGAAATTTTTACCTGGTATTTGGTCACTGTCCCAGGTAGGGTACCCTGGTATATTCAAGATAAGGGTGCTCAGGTTACTTTTTTGGGCTGTGTTTGGGTCTAAAATTTGGGCAAGGAATATTTTTTGTGGGTCAATCATTTGTACAGTTATTTTTTGGGTTTCTGCAGTTCTGGTTTACTTTTCTGGGTCTCAAATACGAGAAAGGTAAAGAAATTGCGAAAAATATAATTTACAAACAAAATTAGAATCAAGTAACATTACTAAAACCAAAAAACCTATATATCAAAATACATTCTGATCAGCTATATTCTTCTCTCATGCTAGAAATAATTTTTTGGGTCTATTTTCATGCTAAGAAATTATTTTTTGGGTTGATGCGTTCTACCCCCCAGCCTGAGCACCCCTATCCTGAATATACCTGAGTACCCCCCCCCCCAAGCCTCTAGCCTCTGGTAACAGTCGCTGGCAAATTTGAAAAATATCAGTGAGAACAGAAGCAACATTCTCAATTTCAGCCATGTTTGAAGACTGAAAGGAAGGAAGGAAAGGACGGGGAAAGGAAGGGATATTTCCATCACAAATGCCTCTGCTTGTTTATGGTATTTAACAGAGCATAACCTCCGGCTTGAAAATACATCGTGGGAGGTAACCCCCCGGTTGAGATAACCTCCGGGGGAGGTAACCCCCGGATGAGAGAATCAATCTGATAATTTTGCGTGACACAAATTTTTGAAATGTGTTTTTTGTGTAACACAAATTTTTTGAATGTGCTTTTTGTGTAGCACAAATTTTTTGAATGTGTTTTTTGTGTGACACAAATTTTTTGCTGCGTTTTTGCATGACACAAATTTAATAATGATTGTGAAACACAGTGTCAATCAAAAAATTGTATGCGAGGCTGAACAAAACTGTGCAAAATTTATTGTCGACAATTTTCTTGTGTGTCACAAAATATTTATTGCATGATTTTTGTGATACACAAAAACGAAAGTTTGATCGACAAAAATGAAAGTTTGATCGACAAAAATGAAAGTTCGATCGACAAAAATGAAAGTTTGATCTACAAAAATCGCTAACTACGCAGCATGAAAATTTATGTTTTTGGCCGCTATGGCGCGCCATAACTGCATATGAGATACTATATCCTTTTGAATGATTATGGTATAACAGATATTGTATGACAGGGATGACTTGCATTCATTTTAGAGTAAAAGCAAAGTACTCCCAGAAATTTTGCAGACCAAAATTTTTTTTTCAGACTGAATTTGGCATTTTTGTGAAACTGTTATGTCTTCAGATCAGGAACCTTTACCTATGAGCAGAATAGCCTAAGGTGCTGTTTATATGGAGGAGGGCCAGCCCTCCTAGCAGGGCTAGCCCTCTTTTCCGACAACTCACCACTCTGTTATAATCCTTCATAAAATTCTTTTTCGTTTATATGAGAGGAGGGCCAGCCCGCCTAGGTGAGATCTCGCTAGTGAATACCCGAGATCTCGCCTAGGAGGGCTGGAAATTTCCCATGTAAACGCAATCAAGAGGGCTAGCCCTCCTCGGCGGGCTGGCGGAAACAATAGAATCAACGTAGAACAATAGGATTAGAACGGATGGCGCCATCATGTCTAGCCCTCCTAGAAGGGCTAACTTTCCATGTAAACGCAAAATAAAATCCAGCTCTCTTAGGAGGGCTAGCCCTCCTAGGAGGGCTGGCCCTCCTCATATAAACAGCACCTAAGAATCATTTTTCATGAGACTGAAAGCAATGCAAAATTACGAGGTTACAATTCCTGCAGTCCACCTAGCTGAAGTTATATGTATAACCTCCTGTACACAAGGCAACTTCATGGTTCTAGACATTGTCGTTGAGAACTTGTATTTTATTTGAATGTATTTTTGGTCATTGCAGAAGAACTCCTTGTTGCTAATAACATAACATAACATAACATAACATAACATAACATAACATAACATAACATAACATAACATAACATAACATAACATAACATAACATAACATAACATAACATAAATAGATTCTGTTTGAGGCTAAAAGCCTATTACAGTTCAAATTTTTTAATACTTATAATTTTTCATTATGTATAGTCTCATTATAACATAGATCTAGGGATCGGCTGTAAGGGTAAAAGGAAAGATTTGTTCAAAAACATGAGCCTTCATCTAAATTTTAGGGTCCATCCTAAAAAGGGGGCATGTTGTAACCGATGTTTGATGTTGAGTATGTTATACTGGGACAATACCGTACGATCTGAAAACACGAGTTGTCCCCATATTTAAATAATATTTTATTGCCTAAACAAAATTGGGTCACATGAGTATTTAATGTCGCCGTAGTAATCATCCAGTCTCTTCTTGAATGAGTTCAATGATTTCGCATTTACTATATCTCTTGGAAGATGGTTCCATCCATGTGCAAATCTGACACTATAGACACGCTTTCTAACATTTGTGTTATATCTTTCTGTAAAGATCTTTGCTTCGTGTCCCCTGGTTTTTCCATATGTGTCCATTTTCAACACAGACTTTACATCATAGCAACCATTTATATATTTGTATGTCTCAATCATATCTCCCCGGAATCTTCGGTAAACTAAACTTGGAAGAGCCAATCGCTTTAGTCTCTCTTCGTATACAAGATCTTTCAGTCCCGGTACCATCTTACTTCCTCTCCTCTGAACGTTTTCGATTACCTTTAAGTCCTTTTTGTAGTAAGGGGCCCATACAATGTTGCCGTATTCCAAGTGGGGTCTAACCAAACTTGTAAATAATGTTTTGAACATTTCCTTGTCTATATAATCAAAGGATCGCCTGATTAGTCCTAAAATACCATTTGCTTTCTTGGACACTCTGTCAATATGTGATCGAAATTTCAGTTCATTGTCGATGTACACTCCTAAATCTTTCTCACATTCCGTTGATTCAAGTGCAACAGGGTGATCTTCCCTTAACATGTTATATTGGTGTGCTGGATTTCCTCTACCCATATGCATAACTTTGCACTTATCTGCGTTAAATCGTATTTTCCATGTTCTAGACCACTCTTGCAAAGAATCTAGGTCCTTCTGTAACTTCTCTCTGTCCTCATCATTCTTGCACTCTGCAAATATTTTTGTGTCATCAGCAAACATTTTAATCATGCTAGTTACTATTTCTGGCATATCATTAACATAGCATATGAATAAGAGTGGTCCAAGGACACTGCCTTGGGGAATACCACTGTTAACAGGTGCCCAACTAGAGGGTGCACCATTCACAACAACTCTCTGTCTTCTCCCTATCAGAAAATCCTGTATCCAATTCAAAAGTTTTCCTTGAATACCATAGCTCTCTAATTTAATCAATAACCTCCTGTGTGGTACTGAATCAAAAGCTTTGGCAAAGTCCAAGTACACTACATCAATGGGTATTCCATCATCTAAAAATCTTGTCCATACATCCACTGACTCTATCAACTGTGTCATACATGATCGACCTTCTATGAAACCATGTTGAGATTCAGACATCAATCCCTTTAAATGCTCTATAGTCTTTTTCCTGATAATCTTTTCCATAATTTTGCATGCAATAGATGTTAAACTGACTGGTCTATAATTGTTACTAGCAGTTCTACTACCCTTTTTGAAAATGGGAGTTATGTGAGCATCCTTCCACTCCTTTGGCACTACTCCTTCACTTAGAGATTTTCTGTACAATATTGTAAACGGTATTGTCAGTTCTTTGCTGGCTTCTTTAAGTACCCGCAGGTGCAGGCCATCCGGTCCAGGTGACTTGCTAGCATTCAAAGCCTTCAAGTATTCATAAACGTCTTCCTCTTTTATTTCAACATTTTCTAATAGAACATTATTGTGTCTGTCTTGGAAGGTTGGTAAATTCATCATATCTTCGTCAGTAAATACACTTGAAAAGAACTCATTTAACTCATTCGCTTTCTCTTGGTCGTTATTCGTGGTGGTCCCATCATTCTTTGTCAAATTGGAAACACCTGACCGGGTCTTTAGCTTTGAGTTGAGGTAATTATAAAACGCCTTTGGGTTACTCTTAGATATATTTGCAAGTTGCTTTTCATATTCCCTTTTTGCCTTACGAATTTCCCATCTTGCTTGATTTCTGGCCCTAGCGTATTCTTTATATTCTTTGCCAATCCTTGTCTTGAGGTATCTTTTGTATGCTTGATGTTTTTTCTTAACTTTAACAAGTGCATTTTGGTTCATCCAAAGTGGCTTAGACCTTTGCCCTTTCTTTGGTTTGCTGAGTGGTATATGCTTGGATATCTGCTCTTCTATCTTTGATTTTAAACACAAGAATGTTTCATTAGTGTCTTTTCCTTTTAATTCTTTGTCCCAATCTATACATCCAAGTTCGTTCCTAATTTTGTCATAATTCCCTTTGCTGTATACTGGTTTGGTCACAACTGAATGATCTCTGATACTATAGCATTTGAACAGAAACGATAGACCACTATGGTGACTTTTGCCCAATGGACCAATCAAATCTACACCTTCAATCATTGTCTCTTCATTTGTAAACACTAGATCTAACACATTTGCTGTTTGGTTTCCTCTGTGGTGGGTTGGCATACAGACATGTTGATGTAAAAAGCAGTCCTTTATGCATTCAATAAATTTTGATTCTTTGTTATCTGAATCATGTGGTGTACTAAATGCTTCCCTGATGATGATGATGAACATGATATTAAAACACTTTCAATTATTGTGATACAGTATGTTATAATGTCAAATATGTGTTGTCACTAAAGTGCAGGTTGAATCTTTCTATGATGCTTTATGATTTTTGGATATTTACAGACTTGTCCTTTTTCTCTGCCTATGTCTTGTGTAAAGGAAACATCTAATGAAGACTGCAGTAACATCAAGAACCTCAAGAAACTTCAATCAATTTTATGCAAATTAAATGTCATGAAAAATTGGGAAATCCTTCAAAAAAACAAGAGAATTTGGTTCAAAATACAAAAATCTACTAACATGGCCAAAGACAATTTCTTAATGAAAGATCCTAGTGCACCCTGGCCTAAGTGTTCGCCTGGGGTCCAAATGATAGAAAAGTACTGTCATATTTTTGAGGATAGCGTAATCTTTGGCAGGAACTGCATCTCCACAATTATAATAGCTATGACAATGAAACTTGCACTGTGTTATAATTGAACAAAAGAAAATCTAAAAATAGCATCAATCAATCAAAAGTTACGTAATTGGTTGCTAGGCAACCAAAAACAATGCAAATTTTGAGAAAATCGAGCTATTTGCAAAAAAGGACCCATTATTAGCAAATAGGTTGATAAAATCGGCAAAAACCATCCAAATGCCTGCTTGATACCATTAATTTGTAGTTTCATATGGTTTCATACGGATATTTGTGGTTTCTAATAAATTAACTAATTAAATAATGAAATTTGATTCAATGCGAAATTGTTAGCTCAATAATTATGATTAAAAACCATTAATTTCGCATATTATTGGTGAAATAATGGTAACATGCAACAAAACAATGAAAATAGCTTGAATGAAGAAATTGTTGAGGATCATTTGAATGAAGACAAGTTTCTTTCTTTAGTCATCGGTAAATTGGTTTGTATGTAGTTTTTTGTAACCGTATCTTTAATTTTAGTTTAGTTTTATGTCTTTTATGGCATGACCCCGGCGTAGTCATGATATTTTGCTCATAGGGGTATCGTCTTTGTAGTGTAGTAAAGTGTTTTGTAAGTAGTGTCGTAGGTAATTCGTCTTTGTAAAAATTTGAAGATTGAGTATAGAAAAAAAAAAATAAAAATTATATGGGTTGGTAGGTTCCCTTGTAGACTTGCCCCAAGTCCATCTTGGTGCAAGTCTAGTTCCCTTGTTAACAGTTATTGATCTTGAAGATTTCAAACAGTAAGGGCAGTGTGCCAGGTCAAAGAGGTCAAATTTTGAGAATTGCCTTGTAATGAGTTGGCAGCTGGATTAATGTTAGGAGAAAGCAGTAATTAGCTTTAACGAGGAAATATCAATTGGCAACTATGCCAAATTTGATTGTTGGCCCAAATATCTCGGAATTGTTTTGATTGTATATATTAACAATGCCTATAAATATCTCAGATGCTTCGCTGATTGTTTCGATTTTCCTCATAAATAATGCCTATTGTTACAACATTCCTGATTCCTTGGTATCTATATGTATAGGTAGGTAGGTAGGTAGGTAGGTAGGTAGGTGTATTCCTTCCGGTTGGAGCAAAAGCCCCTCCATAATGTTTTCATTCTTCAAACATAATTAAAGGCCCCCATTAGCCATGTTTGAAGAATGAGATCATGCACGTAGCTTGCCTCAAAATAATAAACTATTTATTTGCAATTGCAACTGTACAACGCGCGATTTAGTTATGTTTACTTCTCACTTTGTTTCATTGTGAAGGAAATCGGATATCTATCGGCATTCACACTATTGGCTTCTATATATGAAATTTTTCCCGTCAAAAATTAGATGTATATTAAAGTTCCCTTCTTACGAAAAAATTGCGCTTAAATTGCCGTGCCCCTCCAAGTTTAAGATGCTTCCTACTGCTCTGAGTACAACTGAAGGATGGCCGACAATATTGCCAAACTATTTACTCTATCCTGATAAGAGTTGCCACTATAACAGTGCCCACACTTGTTTCTTGACAGTATTATATGGGTTTGTTTGTTCCTTGGCAACAGTTATCCATTTCGAGGATTTCAAACAGTAAGGGCAGTGTGCCAGGTCAAAGAGGTCAAATTTTGAAAATTGCCTTGTAATGAATTGGCAGCTCCATTAATGCTAGGAGCAAGAGGTAATTAGCCTTAACGAGGAAATGTGAATTGGCAACTACGCCAAATTTGATTGTTAGCACAAAAGATCTCTGTATTGTTTTGATTGTACACATTAACAATGCCTGTAAATATCTCAGATGCTTCGATGATTGTTTCGATTGCATGCATAAATAATGCCCATTGTTACAACATTCCTGATTCCTTGGTACCTATGTAGGTAGGTGTATTCCTTCCGGTTGGAGCAAAAGCCCCTGCATAATGTTTTTTTTTTTTTTTACATTCCATTAAAAGCTTACAAAACGAATTACTAACTACACTACTTACAATATACTATACCCTACTACTAAAACAATACCATTAGGAGCGAAAAACAATGACTACCTTATGGCAACATAAAACAGAAAAAACGAACATAGCACACTACGCAACAACTAGAGAAAGAAGAAAGAGAGAAAAAAAAAATAGCGCTTACTAAAAGAGGGATGGTGGTTGTATGATTTAGGGACTTGCTAATCAAATCGGCCAGTTTTATGGATAAAACGCAGAGTTAAAAGAAGTATGCTTTTATTAACATCATCTGGAAGATCGCTATCACCATACATTAAAATCTTTAGAAGAACATCATTTGAAGGATTGGTGAATCCATGTGGTCGTAATAAAGAGGAAACTCCAGCGAGAAGGTCTCTTCGTAATACTTCAAAGGAAGGGCAGAGCAACAAAAAGTGTTCCGTGTCCTCAATGCCATCATTAGTTGGGCACATTGGGTTTATGGTATCTCTGAAATTATGCTTGAATTTGTGAAAGTTCAATTTACTGAGACCAACCCGAAGTTGTGTAAGATAAGATAGACCTGTTGGGTCGTGTATCCTGAAGACAGATTTTGGCAGGGGGCGAATTTTTGATAGCAGCTTTGTCTTGAATGCAGCAATGGAAGGTGCAAGTCTTCAAACATAATTAAAGGCCCCCATTAGCCATGTTTGAAGAATGAGATCATGCACATAGCTTGCCTCAAAGTAATAGAATATCTATTTGCAATTGCAATGCACGATTTAGTTCATATCGAAAAGGTTGTAGCCTAATAACGAGCCCACTTGAAGAAGCAGACCAGATTCCTTTATATGCATGAGAACTATTGCACTAGATGTAGCGAAAATCCAAAGACGCAGGGAACGGGGGGCACTGGTGGCACGTGCCCTCCAAGATTTTGCAACAAACCAAAAGGTGCCCTTTTTGTCTCAGGATGTGCCCCTTTCAAATATCAACGCGGACAGAAAGTAGTTTTTAATTATGTTATTATTTACTTCGTGATTTGGTTATGTTTACTGCTCATTTTGTTTCATGGTGAAGGAAATTGGATATATATCAGCATTCATACCATTTTCTTCTATATATCACATTTTTCCCGTCAAAAATCTGATTGCCGCGCCCCTCCAAGTTTAAGATGCTTCCTACTTCTCTGAGTAAAACTGAAGGATGGCCGACAAAATTGACGAATTCTTTACTTTATCCTGACAAGAGTTGCCTCTATAACAGTGCTACACTTGTTTCTTGATAGTATTATATGGGTTGGAAGGTTCCTTGGGCAACAGTTACTGATATTGAAGATTTTTCAAACAGTAAGGGCAGCGTGCCAGGTCAAAGAGGTTAAGTCTTGAAGATTGCCTTCTAATGAATTGGCAGCTCTATTATTAGTTTTAGGAGCAAGTAGTTAATCAGCCTTAATGAGGAAATATCAATTGGCAACTACGCCAAATTTGATTGTTAGCCCCAATATCTCTGAATTGTTTTGATTGTATACATTAACACTGCCTGTAAATATCTTAGATGCTTCGTTGATTGTTTCCATTGTGTGCATAGATAATGCCCATTGTTACAACATTCGTGATTCCTTGGTACCTATGTAGGTAGGTAGGTAGGTAGGTAGGTAGGTAGGTGTATTCCTTCCGGTTGGAGCAAAAGCCCCTGCATAATGTTTTCATTCTTCAAACATAATAAAAAGGCCACTTGATGAAGCAGACCAGATTTTATGATATGCATCAGAACTATCACATTAGATGTAGCGAAACCAGAGATGTAGGAACTGGGTGCACTGGGGGAACGTGCTCTCTCAGATTTTGCAACAAACCGAAAAGTGCCCTTTTTGTTTCAGGATATGCCCCTTTTGAAGACCGATGCGGACAGAAAGTCGTTTCATTTAGTTATTATTTACTTCATGATTTAGTTATGTTTATTTCTCATTTTGTTTCATTTTGAAGGAAATCGGATATCTATCAGCGTTCACACTATTTTCTTCCATATTTCACATTTCTACGGTCAAACAATCTGGTGTATATTAAAGTGCCCTTCTTACGAAAAAAGTGCCACTGAAATGCCGTGCACTTCCAAGTTAAAGATGCTTCCTACTGCTCTGAGTGAAACTAAAGGGTAGCCGACGATATTTACAAATTGCTTACTTTATGCAGTCAAGAATTGCCACTACAACAGTGCCACACTTGTTTCTTGATACTATTTTATGGGTTGGTAAGGTTCCCTTGCTAACAGTTATTGATATTGAAGATTTCAAACAGTAGGGGCAGTGTGCCAGGTCAAAGAGGTCGAATTTTGAAGATTGCTTTGTAATGAGTTGGCAGCAAGCAGTAATTAGCCTTAATGAGGAAATTCGAATTGGCAATTTCGCCAAAATTGATTGTTGGCCCAAATATATCGGAATTGTTTTGATTTTATACATTAACGCTGCCTGTAAATATATCAGATGCTTCGTTGATTGTTTTGATTGTGTGCATAAATAATGCCCATTGTTACAACATTCCTGATTCCTATGTACCTATGTAGGTAGGTGTATTCCTTCCGGTTGGAGCAAAAGCCCCTGCATAATGTTTTCATTCTTCAAACATAATTAAAGGCCCCCATTAGCCATGTTTGAAGAATGAGATCATGCACATAGTTTGCCTCAAAGTAATAGAATATTTATTTGCAATTGCAATGCACGATTTAGTTTATATCGAAATGGCTGTAGCTTAATAACGAGCCCATTTGATGAAGCAGACCAAATTTCTTGATATGCATCTGAACTATTACATTAGATAAAGCCAGAGTCGAGAGACGTAGGAACCGGGGGGCAGTAGGGGCGCGTGCCCCCAAAGTTTTATCAATAAACCAAAAAGTGCCCTTTTGCCTCAGGATGTGCCCCTTTTGAAGACCGATGCGGACAGAAAGTCGCTTTAACATTGCTTATATTTACTGTGTGATCAAGTTATGTATACTTCTCATTTTGTTTCATTGTGAAGAACATCGGATATAGCAGCATTCGCACTATTTTCTTCTATATATCATATTTTTACCGTCAAAAATTTGATGTACCGGGTGTCCCAAAATGATGTATCATTGTTTGATTGCTTACATGTCCATAACCAATGAACCGATTTTCAAAAGCTTTCTTTTATTTGATTGCCTAAAGGCTAAATTATATTATAAGATTTTGGTTGCGGTTTTAGCACGGCGTTTTGATGTTGCAAAGACGATCGATAAACTTGCTCAAATTCAAGCCTTGGATGGCATTAGAAAGAAACGGCCTATTTATCCAGTCAACATTTTAGATGTGATACAAAAGGCTGAACTCCTATTCGTATTCCCTGAACTCAGTATGACTGAATTCGTATTCTCTGAACGATATATATTCTTTGAACGACATATAAGTTCAGCCTTTTGCATCATGTCTAAAATATTGACTGGGAAAGTAGGCCGTTTCTTTTTCATGCCATGTAAAGCTTGAATTTTAGCAGGTTTATCGATCTTCTTTTGAACATGAAGACATCGGCCTAAACCACAAACAACATCATCGAATACAATTTAGCCTTTCAGCAATCGGATGAAACAAAGTTTTTGAAAATCGGTCAATCGGTTATGGACATATAAGCAATCAAACGATAATACATCATTTTGGGACACCCGGTATATTAAAGTGCCCTTCTTACGAAAAAAGTGCCATTGAAATGATGTGCCCCTCCAAGTTTAAGATGCTTCCTACTGCCCAGAGTGAAACTAAAGGATGGCCGCCAATATTGACAAATTGTTTACTTTAGCCTGACAAGAGTTGCCACTATAACAGTGCCACAATTGTTTCTTGATAGTATTATATGGGTTGGTAGGTTCCCTTGTTAACAGTTATCGATATTGAAAATTTTTCAAACAGTAAGAAAACGATGAAGACATACGAGAAAATGTTGGTAATGGAACACCAGTTTTTATACCAGATACTGTTCCAACAGCGATTCAAGAACAAATACAAGTAAAGAAATTGCCGATAAGAAGGAGTCGTAAGAAGAAGAACTGAGTTGAAAGGACAGACAGGAGCTTGTATATATTGATTAACAATGCATTGGAATCTTATTTGTTATGTTCATTATAACCAAGAAGCTGAAACTTTGAAAGATTATTTGCTTTTTTGATGATTGAACATCATATACGCTTTTGCTATTATTGGATACTGAAGAATTGTTAGTGGGAACTGAAGGTCATTTACGCTGAAGGGTTGAAGTTGAAGAACATTAATTATACTGATTGTTTTGTTTGGTTACATTTGCAAAGAACTGCATTGGAAGAGGACGATTTCAAGAAAAGGGAGAATATAGTGTACAGGGTGTCCCCAAAAAATTGTGCCCCGTTTGCCTAAAGATTGCAACAAAAGGGCAAAATATTCTCGCCAATCTTTTATATGATGTTGCTCTTCATATGTTCAAATAAAGTTTGCTGTCATCCCCGTAAAAATCCGTTGAAAAATGATGGAGCTATGACCTTCAGAAGGCCAAATTTGCCTGAAGACTGAAACCAGCGGTCGGCCACTTTGTCTTACTATTTTGCAGTGATAAGTATCTTCACGTGAGGTAAGAAATAATTTCTGTGAGGTCAGAAATAGTGGAACTCTCTGAGGATAATCGGAATTTTCACGAGAACTATGACATTAGAGGTTGCTGTTTCAGTTTCAATCGATGAAGCTATTTATTGCTGCAAAATGGTAAGACAAAATGGCCGACCGCTTGTTTCAGTCATTAGAAAAATTTGATCTTCTAAAGGTCATAGCTCCATCAGGGGCGGATCCAGACCGTCTTACGGTACTTACGGAAGACGGTCAAATTCCGAAACTGAACTTTTCATAGAAACAGTGATTTATATTGCTAATTCATAATTTGTTTTATTTGTACGAGCAGCTATTTCACAGTAAACCAAATAAGATAAATACGTGAATTTTCACTTGCCCCCCCCTGCCCCCCCCCCCAAACTGTCATACTCGATGCAGGGAATGAACATCTCGCTAAAATGTTTGTCAACACATTCCCCATTTTGAAACAGCCTCACTTTCCTTCTTTCGTTGCTATGCAAATCAACGCCATGCCATTGCAACACACCCCTATTCTTTTGCAACACACTGCATAAATTAGTGAACAAAGACGCAAGACCAAAAGGCCAAAGATGATTGGTAAGACGGCAGTAATAAATTAAAACCTGCGCGGACACTCTGAAACAATCAAAATTGAAACCGTCACGTGATAGTATTGTTCTCGTAAGACGGTAGATAAGATGTATGTTAGGTACCTTGGCAAAATTACAGTGAAAACGTATGGGAAAATGTTTGGAAGGGAAATCCCCTACGGTAGGGGAAATGAAGATTTTGTAGGGGGTAGGGGAAACCTACGGGGAAATGACAAAAAAGTAGGGGAAACGTAGGGGATTTGCAACGACAGTCAATCGAAAATAGAAAAACTACGAATTTGCAGCAAAAATGGAGAATATCACAACTAAACTTGAATCTAAATTATAATCAAGCAGTCAATTGCTCAATTACTCAAAAAAATCCTGCAAAGGTTGAAGGGAAATGTTCGTTTGATCTCAATGGCCCTCAATATGACAGAGAGTGAGCTTTTTAACTTTTATTGGCATTTACTCTTGAGAATGTTCTCTCAACTATAGTATAGCTGTGCTCTGACGATCTAAGGGGTACTCAGGTATGTTTAGAATAGGGGTGCTCATGCTGGGGTACAATGCATCAACCCAAAAGATAATTTCTGGCATGAAAATAGACCCCAAAAAAGTAATTTTTCCGACCTTACATGCCGGAAAGTTTTGAAGTCAGAAAAGCGCCCTGTAGATTACTTGGATATTTATGTTTATCTATTTTTGTAATGTTGCTCAATTCTACGTTTGCTTCTAAACTACATTTTTCCAGATTTATTTTGCAATTTCCCACATTTGAGAGACCCAAAAAAGTAAGCCAGAATTTAAAACTGGTGAAAAGTTTTACTCCAAAGCATGAAAATCTGACCGAAAAACGACCCGATCTAACAGAATATCCCCCTTTGGCATGTTTTGACAACCTGCTCTAGAAAAATTGCCTTATTCTGATACCGCATGCTAGAAAAATTGGTAAAAACTATACTCTGAAAAACGGCACATCCCTGTTGGACAAATATACCAAGTAGCTATAGAGTAGGGGAAAATCTGGATTTTGTAGGGGGAAATAGGTTATTTGTAGGGGAATCGTAGGGGAAAGTTTGTCATGGCCGTAGGGGAAAGTAGGGGGATTGAGCATGCGCTGTAGGGGAAACCGGCAACCTCTGCGTGGCAGCCCTGGTTTGGACGATGGTCGAGGCGATGGTAGGCTCTTTAACACTGTCTTACGAGCTTTTGGTTGCGCCTCGCCATATGCTTTCTTGGTGTACCTCTGCGAGTCCCTTTCACCGTTCACCTTTGGCCTTTCACTGACTGCTCGAAACATTTCGCGCCAAGGATTGAAAACAATTTATTTGACGATTTAGAGGTGGATTTGCTTGGAAAAATAGAAGATCTAAACTAATACTAATCTGGTGACGATCTTGGCATTCAAAGCTTTTCAACATAGCAGCTCATCAAATTAGGGAGAAATGTTCCTATCAGCCGTGCTGTTGTGGAGGGCCTAGCCAAAACGAAGCTGCTGTCTCACTCTTACCTCACATTCAACATGATCGATTCAGCTTTCAAACAGGCTGAAGCATTTTCCTAGCAAGATATTTATTCATTTGAATAATCTTGATCATTTTGAATGACCTTTATCGAGTTTTATCGAGTCGGGCTGGGGCTGTGGCAAGGCAAGGGAGAGTTCAAATTCAATCAGTCCCTTTAACAGCAACCGGAGAGATATGACAATTATGGAAAGGGCCACTGTATGTGAGGGGCTGATTTAATAGGGATAAGAATGAAATTTTATATCCCAGATAATTCGCGGAAGATGCTGCGAGCGTTTGTTTTTAAAGGTGTCCCACAACCTTGTTACGATTCGTTTGGCTATGATGTGCGTAACTGCACGTATCACTCAATTCTCAGCAGATTGTTCCAATTCACTTGTCTAATAATTTAGCCTGCTGCGAGCATCGTGTCATGTTGTTTTTTTTTGCGATCGTAAATTGTTTTAACAATCAGTTTTGGGCTCGGCGCTTCGTAACTTGTGCATTGTTACTTGCGTAAAACACGTATCATTCAATTCCCAGAAGTTTGTTTATTCACTTTTCAAACGAGTTGAAACACTGATTTTATTGTTTTACAAAAGAATACTTTTATGTGCAGCGTAGAAACAGGTATGCGCTTTGTAGACAACAGGTCTGGAAATCTTTCAATTTAGTTCTTGCATCTGTTTAAAACCAAAAATTCTGACACGTTGCGTTCGTATTTGGATGCGGAAAGCAGAGCAAGAAGGTGAAACTCTGATGTTTTGGCTTGGCAAATTTTCTTTTTCGCCCACCCACCCACAACCTAAAATTTTACCACAACTCTCTTTTCATGATAGAGATTTCTGTCTTTGTCATGGACATTAAGTGCACTGGTTTGTGGAGAAAATTCTGAATATTTTTTCTCTAACCCCCAACTATTTCGGTTGCTGCGGGAGTGCACACTTTGGCCAGTGCATTTGAAATCCCAAACTTAGGCCCCTATGAGGAGAGAACACTGCCATTGGTTTTTGGCGACTGGCAAATTTTATATTTGTGATTGTTCTCAGCTCTGAGGGGCCACATTATTTTTTCTGAAGCAAGAATTAATAGGGTAATTGGTATGAGGGTTAGGGTTCACCTACGGTTAGGGGATTAGTTTGAAGGGTTGGTATTGGGCTTCAGAAGTATTAGGATCACGGTTACAAGGTTAGGTAGAGTAGTGTGGAAAAAGCTGAGGACTGGACCGAGTATGTTGATTAATTAGTTTTTGACGTTTTGTAGTTAGTAGTCTAGAGTTGGAGCTATGGTCGATTTGAGCTTGGAGAGAGACGCAACGAGGCGTACTTGAAAATACTACATGGTGCCGTTTGACCCGGAATATTGAGAATTGGAGTGATCGTTTCAGGAAGAGCCTGAATCGTTTAATAGAATGGAGGATTTGAAGAAATTGGTCAAAGGACGTAGCGCTAGCCGTCGTTACGTGAAGAAGACGATAACTGATACAGCGAAGATCTTGGCAGGAGCGGAACAAGATGTCGACAAATTGAAAACAAACAAGGAACTTTTGTGCCAAGAATCAGAGAGTCTGAAAAAGAGCGATAAAGAGATTCTGGACTTAACCAGCGAGGATAAGTTTGAGGATGAAATATTGGAGTGTAAGCAGTTTTCTGGTGAGATACAGTACTGTTTAACGCAAATCGAATCGAAATTGAGAGTATTATTGAAACCCGAAGAAGGGCAACGTGAGCCGCGTCGTGAATCTATTGGTAGCGCGCGGAAAGTGAAAACGATGAAATTGCCAACCTTGACTTTGGACAAATTTTCGGGCAATCCGACAGAATGGCCGTCTTTCTGGGAGACGTTTAAAGCTGCAATTGATTCAGACGAAGAGATGGAAGACGTGATGAAATTTAGTTATTTGAAGAGTTATTTGGTAGGCCCAGCAGCACTTGCCGTTGCGGGGCTGAAAGTTACGAATTCGACATACAAAGAGGCACTAGATGTTTTGCATAAAAGATTTGGAGACGTTTCAGTTATCATAGGGAATCATATGGATGCGTTGCTTCATTGCCCTGCAGTTGATGCCATGAGCGATGTTAAGAAGTTGAGAGAACTGTACGACAAGTTGGAAGTGAACGTGAGGAGTTTGGGTGCGCTTGGTTTGCATAGCGGAGGATATGAGCGAGTCATGTCGCCTGAAATATTGAAGAAATTGCCGAGTGAACTGCAAGTTATGATAACACGTAAACTGAAAGGTTCGTGTGATTTACGATATTTGTTGGAAATATTCCACGAAGAGCTCCTTGTTAGAGAGAAATGTGTTTTGAGCCAAGTTAGCGTAGAGAAAAACAAGCCAGCCACCGCCCCCCAAGAAGTGACGAGAAACAGATTCACGTATCGAAATCAACAAGCTACCGCAGCAACGTTATACACTGGAAGTCAAGCATATGATAGAAAGTTTGTTATCAAATGTGCCTATTGCGATGGAGATCATAAGTCTCATTTGTGTACCACTGTCACAGATCATATCGTGCGAAGAAAGATTTTGACGCAAAAGAACCGCTGCTTCATCTGCTTACGCGCTAATCATCTGGCGCGGAACTGTCGTTCAAACATGACATGCCTGAAATGCAATAGAAGACATCATTCGACTATATGTGAGTGCTATTCCAAAGCAGGAACAAGCGAAAGAGGTAATGAAGCTGATCAAAAGAGAAGCAGCGTGGAAGCAAAAGTGCCTGAGAGTACGTCAACAACGAATATGCACGTGAGCGCAAGAAATTCCGTTATACTGCAGACCGCGCGTGCAGACGTAAAAGCCCCTGGAAAAGCGAGAGGGAGAAGATTAAGATTTGTGTTCGATTCTGGCAGTCAGAAGAGTTATGTGACAGTAGATGCATATTTATATTTATATTTTATATTTTCAAATATTTATACAGGTTACAGATTTCAGTATAATAGATAACTGTTTTACAAATTGACCTGTGCAAAAATAGGAAAGCCTAAATTAAAGAAAATTACAATATATACAATATCTAGATATGGCTTATATGATATACTTGTGATCGAGCATAAAAAACTAAATTAAATAGAAAAATAAAATGTACCTCTCATATGGATTTTTTAAAGGTAGCCAGGGACGGTGCCAATTTAGTTTCCGTATTTAGCTCATTCCATACTTTTGCTCCTCGATAAGAAAATGCTTTTTGACCTGTGCATGTTCTTAATAGAGGTATCTGCAAATTTTGTGTGTCGGTAGAGCGAAGATTGTGATCACTACTCTCTGAGCATTTAGTGAAAAGTTCCCCTAAATATTGAGGAGCAAGTGAGTTCAATGCTTTATAGGTCAGCGATGCTGTTTCTTTTCTGATAAGATCTTTAATTGATGGCCAGCCAAGGTTTTTGAGCAGAGGGACAGCAGAAGCATCGTAAGGACTATTTGTAGTTATTCTTGCAGCTCTATTCTGGATCTTTTGGAGAGAATTAAGTTTGGTTTCACTACAACAACCCCAAACCGAGCAGCAATAACTAAAATGTGGCTCAACAATTCCTCTATACATTTTCTGCAGATCACCTGATGGAAGAAATTTCTTGGCATGCTTAATGAGACCGAGAGCTCGTAGTGCCTTAGCCTTAACTTGTTCAATATGGCGATCCCATTGGAGTTTGTCATCAATTTGAACCCCCAGATACTTTGTATCGGTTATCATATTGATCTTTTGATCACCTATTTCAAAACTAGGCTTAGCGTCAGTCTGCTTTTCGATCTTTAGAATATTTGGTCTGGATCCTATTATCAGAGACTGTGTTTTTACAACGTTTAGAGACAGTTTATTGCCATGTAGCCAGTCCTGTAAATTCACAAGATCCCGGTTTAAATCATCCTGCAGTTCAGAAAGGCATTTCGAGGAATGCGAAATCGCAGTATCATCAGCGTACATAGTGACCTTTCCTTTCTTTAGGCAGAATGGTAGATCATTTATATAAATAAGGAACAGAATGCAAAGAATGCGTTGGGTCTTCCAGTTATTGGAAAAGATAAACTGCTGATCAAGACATTCGGAGACGAATCGCCCAAAGTTCGTGATTGTGAGATCGTGCAACTTTCCGTTGGTTGCAAAAATGGAGAAGAGTCTGTGATGGAAGCATATGTTGTACCTGTGATTTGTACGCCGATTAGCAACCAAGTGATTTCGAGAGCGGTGAAACATTATGACCATTTGCGTGGGTTAGATTTAGCGGATTTTGTAGAAGAGGACGAATTGAACGTTGATAGGAATGTGGACATTTTGGTCGGCGCAGATTTTTATTGGAGATTTATCACCAGACGTATTGTTCAAGGAAAGAAACCCGGTCCGGTCGCGATGGAGACGAAGTTAGGGTGGGTGCTGTCAGGGCCCACAGATATGGTAAGTTCTGATTCTGATTCACATGTTATGAGAATTGATACTGTTGTTGTTGATAAAGAAAACTTTGCGATTGTGAATGAAGTGAAAAGATTTTGGGAAAATGAGGCTATAGGCATAAAAGGAAATGAAGATCAATGTTTGCATGAGAAGTTTGTTGATGAAATTGAGTTTGTAGATAACAGATATGAAGTTTTGGCGAAAATTGAGTGGTTTGAAAATGAGGTTGGCCCCCAGGTAAAAACGAGACTGCCCGAAGAAAAGTTATCGGACACGTCTTTGTTGAAAAATGATTCCGAGAAGCCTGAGGAGAGTAAGGTTTTGGGCATGATTTGGAACTCGAAGTCAGACGAACTGGCTTATGATTTTGATGCGATGCTCGGGTCTTCTGGGAAGGAGCAAGTTACGAAGCGCGATGTGCTTGCCACGACAGCCAAGATTTTCGACCCGCTTGGTTTGATAAGTCCGGTTATTGTCCCTCTGAAATTGGTGTTTCAGAAGTTATGCAAACAAACTAATGATTGGAACTCATTGATAGATGAGTCTATTTTGAGCGACTATAAAGCGATCGTAAATGACTTGATGCATGTAGGCCGCATTGTTGTTGACAGAAATTATATAGGAAGAAATATTGCGCAGTCTGATATCGATTTTATTGAATTACACGGCTTTTGTGATGCGTCAAAAGCGAGTTATGGAGCTTGCGTTTATGTTGTTTGTCATTTGATGAGTTTTGGTGGAAGGGTCCCGAGTTTTTGAGAAAAACAATCGAGTTTTGGTCTGAGAAAGAAAGTTTCGAGGGTTGTAAACAAGCCAACAATGAGTTTATTGAATTTGAAGAAGTCAAGGGAAATCCCTTGAATGTGAATGTGCATTTGGTTCACGCCGAGCGTTGCAATATCATTAACGTCATGTCTATTGAAAGGTTTAGCGATGTGAACAAACTGTACCGGACAACCGCTTACGTCCTACGGTTTGCGCATAACTTGAAGGCGCGGATTGATAAAACGAAAACAGCGCTTACGGCAGATTTGGAAACAAGTGAAATCGAGAATGCGAAAGTTAAATGGTTTCGCGCTGGTCAAGCTGACATTAGACGAGATAAGGGTTTTGAAAACTTGAAAGCAAACTTGGATTTGTTCGAAGATGAGTGCGAGGTCGATGTTGTCGAAAATCGAAAATCGTTGTCGAAGCAAAGTCGCTATTTTTAGAGAAGCTGTTGGATCATTTCAGAGATCGATTTAGACACGAGTATTTGACGAGTTTACGAGAATTCCACGTTGAAAAACGATCGTTGACAAATAGAGTTATCAAGATCGGCCACGTCGTTACAATACATGAAGACCGCGTCAGTTGTGGAACCTGGGACGAGTGACAAAGTTGCTTGCTGGTAAAGATGGAAACGTTCGTAGTGCAGTCGTGAGAGTTTTCAGAAAAGGAAGAGTAGCAGATTTTAGAAGACCGATCAAGAAACTTTATCCGGTTGAGGTAGCAGATGCAGAAGAGAATACGGAAGGCAGGAGGACAATGGTCATCAAGGAGGATGAAGAGCCTCAGATTAGAACAGTGCTGGACGAAAACGTTGGTGAGATGATTCATTGACCGTGAGTACAAAGTAGTTTAGCTTGCTGAGTATTTAATCGCGTTTAGTTCATCGTAGTTACAGGTATCGTTGTGTTATCGCATTTCCCGCGCGGGGAGTGTGGAAAAAGCTGAGGACTGGACCGAGTATGTTGATTAATTAGTTTTTGACGTTTTGTAGTTAGTAGTCTAGAGTTGGAGCTATGGTCGATTTGAGCTTGGAGAGAGACGCAACGAGGCGTACTTGAAAATACTACAAGTAGGTTAGGTGTCATGTATCTCAGGCTGGGATTTAAAACATTGTTTGGAAAGATACGGTTACAATATACATTTATGGGAAGTACCAGTAGATGTACAGTTTGAGTTTTCTTTCCGATGATTATGAAACAAATTATTTACATTTATATGGGAAGGGACCCTAAGGGGGGGGGGACTTCAGTAATAGATCATGCATGTATGTGCTTTGTTCACTACAAGACAACTGACTGGACAATTATTGCTTATCCTATTAACAGAACATTACCAGAATTTCCTTTGCTACCTAACATTAAGCAAAAGCATAACATTGCTAGAAATTCTTGCTAAAACTACACCCTAACTCCAAAAATTCACAGAAGTAGACCCATTTCCAGAATATTTTGGCCAAAATCTCTATAAAAACTAACCCACATGCCTCTGTGGATGGATATGCTCCTTTACCATCTATTCCATCCATTATCGATATTCTATAAAACCAAAAAAGGTGATTCTTGATGGATGTGCGCAAGAAGTTAATCTGGGGGCAGGGTCAGGGTAGTGTACAAATAATAGCATTTCTTTAGGAGTATATGTCAGTTATGACTGATTTTTAATGTGCTGTATTGAATAGCAACATTACTCATAGAATATTCAAAACTGTTCACCAACTTGGTATCATTATTTTGATAATCGGATTTATGCTGTGATTCTTCATATTGCTGGCTGAAAAACTTTAGGAGGAAGCTAAAACTGTTTTTTGGTCTTCTGTTAAGATTTCTTTCATTTATAAATCAATGTTGGATCACAAGAATTAAAAATTTTAGTTTCTATTTTAGTTCTCTATTTAGTTTAGTTTCTATTTTAGTTAATGATACTTGCACAGCAATGAGGGAATGAATGCATATCTGTTCAGTTTCTTAGTAGCCTGATTACTTTTATTTGGTTCCTGTAATCTCTGTAATTGGTTGTTAACTGTTCATCCCAAGTTCCATCAAATATCCACACTATTTGCAACAGATTTTCATTTCACATTTATACAGGGTAGCATCCAACAGAAACAGCTTATACAATGCCTGTTCCCTAGCAATTACTGGTGAAGAAGAAGTATGTCATCTGTTGAGAGCACTTACATCAGCAGAGTTATATCTTCACTCTGATTTGTATGCATCTCATCCCCATTTCCTCAATCTTTTGGCAAGTCAAGAAACCTCTTAAGACCATGTTCAGTGGTTCTGTCTCTTATAATGTGGATAAATTGTCCAACATGAGTGAAAATTATTCAGATAGCGTTAAAGTAAATCAACGGGGTTAAAAAGCAACTTAGCTAGGGGGACTGGGTCCATCTAAATATAACCTATTGTATTTGATGTTCTTGATCGATGAAAACAAAAGGAAGATTAATGGCGCCTGCCGTTCTTTTGTGCTATGTTTAGATTATGTCGCTATATCTCCGTTCATTTACTTTAAGATTGAGGCCCTGAAGTAGCTTTTACCGGCAAGGAAACTATATATGATTTAGAGATCACGTTGGAAAATAGGGCGTTTTCCGAGGATCTGAAGGGCGTGGCCCGAAAAATTTTTCCGGGGGCTACGCCCCCGGACCCCCAAACTCCTCGCGCTTCGCGCTCGTAAGACGGTCAAAATTTCCGCTGGATCCGCCCCTGGTCCATCATTTTCCAACGGATTTTTATGGGGATAGTAGCAAACTCTAATTGAACATCTGAAGAGCACCATCATGCAAAAGTTTGGCGAGAATCTTTTGCTGCTTTGTCACAATCTTCAGACAAACGGGGCACAAATTTTTTGGGACACCCTGTATTAGGAAGAAACCATCATGTAGAAGCATTGGAATCAGGTAGAGGTATGGGTAATTAGATGAGGGTCGGATTGGAAACATGGCGTCTTGTCTTGTGTGCTCTCTCGGTCTAGCGTTAGGTCCCAGCGCTTCTCAGGCATCACGCGCGCATACACAACAGGGGCGTTTCCAGCATTCTAAAGGGCATGGCCCTCAAATATTTTCCGAGGGCAAGCCCCTGCAACCCTACGTTTACTCGCTTCGCTTGCAATTTGCCCCCCCCCCCCCAAAACAGGACCCTTGCTACGCTACTGAAGCAAGTTCACTATTTGCAGCGCAGCCCCGCGCAGCGGTGGCGGAAGCTGTCATATAGATTGGTCATATTACAAAGTGTGGACTATGTTTCTCTCCTGAAACTGCGCAGCAAAAATTGCTGAATTTCACGGAGGAGCGTTTGCGTTTGTCTAAACGTTTCAAGTCAGAAGGACTGCTTTGTTGCACGTCCGCCACGCAGTCGATTTTGTTTCAGGGAATAAGTGGAAGCTGTGGACTCTCGCTATTTTTTCCTCCCCTCGTTTTTCGGCGAGAGAGACTTGTAGCAAGTCCATGAAAGCTGGCAAAGCAAAACATGAACAAGAACTGCAGTGCGTCATTCGAATGGTATTTATACCTGCAGCGTTATTTTGGCAATCAAATTAAAGCAATTATGACCACAGTCAAATTCAATCAGGTGGTTGTAATTGCAATGGCCATTTGTATTCACCGGCATTGGAATACTGGCATCGGCATTGGAACTGGCATTGGAATTGGCATTGATATTGCGTAAGAACTATGACGCATGCAAAACTAGCCAGGGGGTTCGTGAAAGTAATTTGTACGAGTAAATCAATGCAGTGAACAAACTCTGTCAATTCAATAACTGCTACTGCTAAAGACAATTCTCCTCATACTGTGAAAGAGCTTTGGGCTTTGGGCTTTGATGGGTTGCGGCATGGTCATTTCTAATGACTTTGGTTGCGGATTTTGCCAATTTTTGCCCCTGGGGCTGAGGGCTTGATGCTTTTATGTTAGTTTTTGTTTTTAAGATTTAAAGGTTTTAAGATTTTCATATTACAGGTCATTCGAGAGTGTGTTTTACATTGTAAAATATGCTGCCATTTTTATTTTTCAGCAATGATGATTCTTGAAATGAACCAAACTTTTGAAGTTGAACCAGAGTAGTCGCTCAATAAGGGTAATAAGTGAACGAATTATACGTAACTTTACGATCAAACTAACAACTTTTACTCTCAAATTAAGTATAAGTTCACGAGATTCAAAGATATTCAAGGTTCAAAACTTCAAGCTCTGACGAACTTTTAATCATGAAGAGCTCGTTATGTCTTTAACGTAAAATCCCCGGGAGGGAGGTACATAACATGTTCAGGGTAATGGTATGTGCCGCCCATATGGGTGGGTTCTTGTGCCCAACTTTCTTTAAACAACATTCTCTAAACAAGGGTCATTTTCGGCAGATTTCCCATTTATTAGTGGGGTTTTGCTTAAAGTTGCAAAAATAGTTACAAATGTGGAGTTTTCCGAAAAATTCTTCATAAATCTGGGTACCAAGGCAAGTTTCGGTAATTAGAAGAGGGTACATTTCTGAAAACAAGTCGTGTACCGCTCCAGTCGGGGTAAAGCCCGGGGGGGGGGGTACTTCATTGTTAAGTTGGACTGGACGTGCCGCTCATATGGATGGGTTTTTTCATCCGAAATTCTCTACATATGGGTCTGTTTATAACCACAATTCTGGTAGATGGGTAGTTCTTTGAGAATTTTCTTATCAATCGGCCCCATAATGATAATCCACGCAAAAAAACTGAAATTTTCCTTTGTTTCAAATCGACAAATTCATACACATGGGTCAAAAATTTCCTGATATTCATGCAAATGGGCTGGACATTTTTGAATATTCTGTCATACGAATGGGTCCTTTTCTCAAAGTCCAGATTCAGGTCGAATCATGTTGACAATGAAGTACCCCCCCCCCCCGGGGGTAAAGTCAGAAATCGAATCTAATGTTAGCTCAGTTCATGCTCAGTTCAAAGTGTTCCTATAAAAGCGTAATTAAGCAATTCAGGTATGCTCTTATTGGATTTAAAACTCTCCGTATAATATCAGTAATCCTCATTCATAATGCTCAAATCCATTAACGTTAGATAATGGGGAATACATAAATACAGACTCGCGCAAATCGCTGTTGCGCACCCCCCTGGTTAGTTTTGCATGCGCCATAGTACTTGTGGGCTTATGCAATAACGGATGCCAATTCCAATGCCAATGCCAGTTCCAATGCCGATGCCAGTATTCCAATGCCGGTGAATACAAATAATCATCATCATGTTTCCTATTTCGCGGGCTCCTCCGCATTAGGCATCTCCTGCACACACCTCTCGACTATTCTTCTCCAGTTTTTTCTGTCTTGTGCTATTTCTACTATATTACTTGTGTCAATGTTTATTTTTTCTAAATCTTTATGCACTTGTTTTATCCAAGTTTGTTTTTGTCCTCCTCTTGGTCTTTTGGTTGTTCTGTTGTACTCTGCTAAAGCTATTTTGCATGGGGTATCTTCAGGTAACCTAAGTGCATGCCCATACCATCTGATTTGACTTTTGGTTACGATGTTGCTCCATTCCTCGTATTTTATTATTTCTTTCAGTCTTTCATTTGATAGCAAATGAATACAAATGGCCAATTGCAATTAAACAATGCTCGAATCTTGAATGACAGTTTCGCCATCGTTTTGATTGGCAAAGGAATGCAAGGATACTTCAGCATGCCTCATTGCACTTGCATAATCAAACAATATTATTTGAATCCGCAATGTGTAGGCTACAATCATTTATTGTTTTTTACCCTATCAAAGACAATAATAACTTATCAACTAATCAAATGTCAACTAATCAAATCTGTTGTAGCTGCATGGCTACAATCAAGATCAGAGCAGAACTTAGCCACTTAGCCAAGCATCAACACTCTAGCCTTTGAACAGGCGATAAAAATGTGAGATGCAGAGCAGGTAAACAAAAATGTTGCTGCATGGTCGGAGTGCAAGATTTAATGTTTGAACTGAGAGTGATATCATATTAACTTGCAGTGGATGTTGAGTCATGCTAATACCCCCATTCATACTGACAAAGTTAAACCAGCTTTGTCGAAACCACGTTAAATTTCAACCAATCAAACGCATTAGAGGCCCTTTACATGAGAAATTGCAACCCGGTTTGAGTTGAACACGGTTTGAGTTTCAACTCGGTTGACAGTGTAAGCCTTCATCGCGTCATTCAAATTTTTGAATGAGGCTCACATTCCTTCTTCTATTGTTTGCAACCATGTGACCTAATCTCAACCCGTGTTGAGATTCCATGTAAACACAAGGCAAAATAAGCAATGCTGTTAAAACTAACTTCAACACGGGTTGCAATTTCTCATGTAAAGGGCCTCTTAGATTTGTTGCATTGACTAATTAGAATTTACTTGTCGGTGTGAATTGGGTATAAGCTGTCTTGAAATATGCAAGCAGTACGATTGTTCTCAAACTCGAAACTTCCCTTGCCAAATTCGCCCCTCTGGTGAATGCTGAACCATAACTGCTGGTGAATGGTATTGAAGTGAGTACCTCCCCCCCCCCCCCCCCCAACAGATTGGCAGCCGATTGTCTCTACTCTTCTGAGCTGCACTCACTTAACTTTATTAACAGCTAGTTCCAACATATTGTGAACACTCTCTCGACTTCAAGGGAGGGGATGAATTGAAATGTTTCGCATCAACTGTCATCTGACATTCTGCAACAATGAATGCAAACTTGCCAAGGCATTGATTTTATAGTCACAGTTTTTGAGGACAGATAGAGATGATGAGTTGTGTTGTCTTTTTTGTCGTTAATGCGCCTAAAAGCAGTGCAGGCCTACAAATGTTGAAGGCTATAACTTTATGTGCCGTTTCAAAATTCAAATGCAACTTTATTTGTTAAAGCTGATGAGTTTGGTTTAAAAACTAATTCATATTCCTAAGCAATTCACCTTTTCCTATTACAGCAAATTCTATTTTAAGGAGACCACATTTGTTTCTTAAAGTGAATAACTTGAGTTAGAATATGAGATCTCATAGGTTTATCAATAGCCTATTGTATTTGATAATCCGATGCATGTTAAAAGACATAATAGCTTTTCTTGCGTTTTCTAGCGTTTAACGTTTTTAGGACGTTTTTCTTTGTCCTATTTGTAGAACCGTGGCATATAGCTCAGAGAATTAATTTTAATTTGTCTTGTATGAAACAATGAATAGTTTGCTGGGGTGATTTTTTCAAGGAAAAGAGTTCCAATGAACCACCCAAATCTATTCTTTAATGGTTCCATAGTAACCACAGTTGCGGAGCACAAACACCTTGGAATGATATTAGATTCTAAATTATCTTTTGCGAGTCACATTCGATCAATTATTTCAAAATCCAGGAAGGGTATAGGAATGCTGAAATGTCTTTCAAAATACTTGCCTCGTCAAACACTTGATGAGTTGTATAAACTCTATGTGCGCCCCCATCTGGATTATGGTGATATCATATACCACACCCCACAATCTACTTGTGAGTTTACTAATATTGTCAACCTTACCTCTCAAATGGAAAAGCTTGAGTCCATTCAATACTCTGCAGCGCTAGCAGTAACCGTTGCTTGGAAGGGTACATCTCGCGAGAAGTTATATGATGAGCTCGGATGGGAAACGCTAAATCTTCGTAGATGGAGCAGACGCCTTGTGCGGTTTTACAAGATTGTCAATGAGTTGACTCCAGAATACATCAGATATTCCATTCCTCAATTGCAGGAATCGATGTATAGTCTCCGCAGACGCGTTACAATAGCTCAAATATGTGCAAGAACTGAGTCTTATAAGTCGAGTTTTTATCCACATTGCTTCTCTGAATGGGACAAACTTGACCCAGAAGTTAGACTTTCCACTTCTGTGAGCATCTTCAAGATAAAGCTATTGTCTCTCATTCGTCCAGCTTGCAAGCCCGTTTATGGTATTTTTGACCCCAGGGGTTTGTCCATTTTAACACAGTTACGTGTCGGATTGAGCAAGTTAAGTTTTCTCAAGTTCAAACATAACATTAGGGATACCTTGAATGCTATGTGCCCAATTAATGATGGTATTGAGGATACGGAACACTTTTTGCTGCTCTGCCATGCCTATGATTTGATTAGGCGAGACCTTCTCGACAGCGTAAATGCGATTCTGCAACCAAATGGTTTATTGAACCTTTCTCTCCAAGAAATGTCAAACATTCTCTTATATGGTCATGAAAGGTTACCAGCTGATGCAAATATGAAAATATTATTGGCACCATCAGAATACATCCGTGCTTCAGAATGCTTTCAATGAATGAATTTAAAACTAAAATTCCCAGTCACCATAGTTTCTTCTCTCATGCAACGTTGTATGGATCATCGAGGGGTACTTCGGGGGGGGTCCCAATACCGCAATACCGCACGAA
Organism: Aurelia coerulea; assembly: GCA_039566865.1. NCBI lineage: Eukaryota > Metazoa > Cnidaria > Scyphozoa > Semaeostomeae > Ulmaridae > Aurelia > Aurelia coerulea. The sequence goes on from CM076944.1 coordinate 16,604,330, forward strand.
AAAGACACCAAATACCGCAATACCGCACTAAAAAATAGCAAAATACCGCAAACGCTAGAAAACTAAAAACAAAGCTATTAATACAGTACACCGGTCTGTAGCAGTTTGATTGCCACCTAAATCCACCATCAAAATTTGTAGTCTGATCTATTTGATCGTAGTTGGATGTTTTACAGACAAAATAGTGATGTGAGAACGATGGGGAAAAATTTCATCGATGTGCTTTTAGTAAAACTGCATTGACGGCAGAAATTATGAATATATAGAACAGATCTTATATCATAGTCGTATCATTGATCTAAACTGTTTACCCTTTAGTGGTACTGTTAATATCCGGGTCAAAGGTGCAAATGTATTCGAAAGCAACATGGTTCGAATAGAAAATTTTCAAAACAAAAAGTAATAATAATGATAATAATAATAACTAATATTTTGACAGGTTGACTTGTTCAGCATAAAACTATCTGTTATCATTCCAGGACCTGTAATCCTACCTATTGACAATCGTTGTAGTTGAAATTAAGGCAAAAAGTAGAATAAAATGAAAATAGTTTAATGTACAATTAAAGGATAAGAATTTATCAGAGTCAAATACGTTTTTCTTGGACATCTACAAAGACTTCGATGGTTTTAGTTTCTATTTATATAGCAAGATGGGTATTTCGTCGGTTGAAAATGCGGGCTCCCTGGTAGGCAAACGATTTTTTCCAGTTTCAGTGCGCATTTTCGGTAAAACAACACAAGAGTGTTAATTTCATGCTGAGATCTTTTGAAGTAACCATTCAGGTATTTGTTGTCCCATGACGTTATCTTTGCTCTTGGGTTGAAAAATCTGGCTGCTCTATTTTGTATATACTGTAGCTTGTTTACTGTTCCTTGGGGTAGGGAAAGCTGTAGTGGGTAGCAGTACAACAGTAGTGGCCGTATCGTATCATTGTTATGTATATCGATTCTGCTACATGATGGCTGACTTTTTTCGCGAATACGAGATAAAAGCTTACTCTGGCGGATGCTTTTTTTGTACACATTTTCAAAAGGTTGATGTAGGTTCAGATGGTTATCCAAATCTGCACCAATGTACTTGTATGATTTTGTCTCATGAATAGTTTGATTGTAGATTTTGATGTCCACCTTTGGCTGTTTGAACAACTTTTGATGTGATCCATATAGCAAAACTCAGTTTTACCTTTTTTCAAGTTAATGAACAAGTTATTTTCATTAAACCAGTCTGCAACTGTTTGCAGTGCACTGTTAAGTAAATGTTCTATTTCATTTTAGTTCTTTCGCGCACAATAATAAACACTATCGTCGGCATATAATATAATGCCAGCATCAGTGAGCGGAATATGGAAGGATGTCGTTGATTATCAAGCCTAAAAAGAAGGGGACCCAGGATGGATCCTTGTGGGACACCACATGTAACATTTTCTTCGCATGAGCTGGTGCTATCAAAAATTACTTTTTGTTTTCTATTAAAGATATAATCACCTATCCATTGTAATTCCAAATCACCTGGTAATTTTTCCCGCAAGGTTACATGACATGCTGTGTCGAAGGCTTGACGGAGGTCAATATAGACAGCACCACTACATAGCCCTTTATCAATTTTTTGTGTAACCTTTTCTGACAGTAAGGTAACTGCATGTTGCGTAGATCTCCTTTGTCTAAACCCAAACTGATGTGGGCACAATAGGCCATTCGACTCAAGGTACTGGGACAGTTGATTATAAATGATCTTCTCCATAACTTTTGATAGAGGAGGAATTACCGTGATAGGCGTACAGTTGTCCAACATTGTCAGATTGCCTGATTTGAAAGCAGGGGTTATTTTCCCACATTTATAGTTTTAATTCGTGCAAATATTTGATTCTTTTTCTTCAGATAAAAATGTTGCGTGCCCTCCTCCGCAAGTACCTTTTTCAAGGTTGAGCAGGTAGAGCAGGCACAGAGAGAGAGAGAGATAGATAAGGGACTTCCCTTTCCTTCGTTGTTCTTTCCTCTATATCAATTCGTCTCCAAGATGCTTCGTTCCTCAACAGGAAAATGGTATTACAGGAAATTTGGATTTCAATTTTCGTACAATACCGCATACCGCGCTGTGAAAGTTCGATCACGCAATACCGCAGGTTTTTTCCGTCATTACCGCAATACCGCACAAAATTTACCCCCGATACCGCAATACCGCAAACCCCGAAGTACCCCTCATCATCTTGTACCTGTAATCTTTATTCTAAGTATCCGTATTTTGAGTACCATTTAGTAAACGTTAGTCAGTTGCATGTCTTTATGGAATGGCCATGGGGCTGTCATTGTCCTTTGCTCCTCTTGGTATCGTACCTGTAGTCTTTTATAGTAATTAAAAAGTATAGTTGAATGTAGCCTGTATTGTAATATTTTATGTGGATGAAAAAAAAAATAGTTTGCTACCTGATGTTCATGAGTGGATAAAGTTTCAGTTTCAGTTTAATTTGGTCATAAATCCATACAACATACCATTCTACGCAATTACATTACAAATAACTACAATACTAAATTAATGAAATCAAATACAAATTTACAAACTAACCAAAAGAAAATGAAATTATATGATTATACCTGGTGTATCAGAAAAAACGGGCCACTTTCAAAATGCATCTGTGATGGCAATTTAAAAGCCATGAACTCAATCAATAAGTTTTTAAAATCGTTTTGAGTTGTTTTAAAAATTGACATCCTCAGAACTGCATTTTATGCCCCCAACAGCAAAATATTGCTATTAGTGACTCAGACAGGCAATGACAGAGGGTTATTTCGTGGAGAAAAATGACTACAAGGAAGGTAACGATGATCTGGGCGCAAGGTTAATGGCATTTTACTTTATTCCTATCTAATGTGCACAGCAAACCGTTAGAGATTTTTATAAAAGAATCCATTAGTTGGCCGTCATTATTTGTGCATGCTCTGCATCGGTCTCTCATTGCATCAACGCCTCTCATACTTTTTTGCGTCGCATTGCATTCTCTCGTTATGGCACCATAAGCTCATCTATGTTGTAAAGCGGATGATTTGTTGGGACATCTCAGATTTTTGGGACGGAAGCCGAAAGGGAGACATAGTTGCAAGCATGAAACTAACCATTCCGTACCGAAGGAGATTATCAATTCCAAAATTGGGAGAGTGATTAGCGTTTTCAGGGGCTAAAATTTGCTATCACGAACGCTCAAATCACTGATTTATCCTGATTAGAAATGATTTATTCTAGCCTTTAAAAACATAGTTGTGAGCAATCAAACAAAAACAACCAAAACATTTATTTTCTGGGAGTCTTAAAGAATTGAGATTCATCAGAAAATTGGGACCGTCTGTCATCGACCGGTTAACAAATTTGGGTAACTTTGAATAACAAATCTTTTTGGTTGGCAAATATGGGTAAAGGGAATATATCTAAATTTAAGTTAAGGCTTATGGATTACGAAAATCAATGCCATAAATTTGCAAGGCTCAAGTCGCCACCGCAGCGGCACTTTTGAAGTGGCCCGTTTTTTCTGATACACCCGGTATATAGTATGGATTAGCAAGACTGAATTATGTTTTTATGCGCGCGCAGATATCCTTCGAAACCGAGACAATAGTGAAATTAGAATCATTACCAACGCTCCTTTCCTCAACTGTAGAACTGACTATAGCTGAAACCAATGAAACTATAACAGCAGCAACAACGAGCAGAGGTAAAAGGTCACACGGAAAGAGCTTTTTACTTTGAAACAAAACAAATCAAAACAAAAAACAAGACAGCTACACACAAGGAACCTGCAGCGTTTTACCCAGTTTATTAATCGCAAAGGAGTGTTGGGAAGAAGTCAAATTATTTAAGTTTGTGCAATGAGAATCTCGTGCAAAGCCAAGAGTGTCTGCTCTCAACCACAGTGTCTCAACTAACCCTTCGATGGACCACGCGTCACTGAGACTAACATCAACGAGCGAGTAATAATTTCGAGAGCGCAGTCATGCTTATCATGAAGTAAAAGATTATTCTGTAAGATGTAAAAGATTAGCTTTGCTCAACGATCAATTGCCATAAAGGGAATACAAACGTGAAATCAATGTCACAAAAAATTTGCGACATACTTCAAAACAATGAGAATTTTGCCCCAATCTATCATAAACTGACCCCCTTGGTACATCAAACCAAACACCAAGTAATCAATACTAACATGGGCTAAGGACGGGGGTATAATTTTGACTTCGCCTTGAGCTGTTGTCGTTGCTCTCCATTGTTTGCGGCTGCTAGATTGCAAATAAACAAAGATGGCGGGCTCGGAAAATCAACATAAAACCAACACGTAGATATCTAATTTTTACGATATCATCCCCTATTTTCCCGGCAGTACCGATACGATTTTCTGACAGCCAAATAAAGTTTCGACTGATACAAAAAGTTTCCTGAAAAGGCTGCGGCTAGACTTTTTGCAAATTTCATGGAAATTCAATCAATTTTTCCACACTATTTTTGAACCAAAATAAAAGAACTTTGAAATTTCTTAACTTGTGAGGCTCAGAAGAGTCAAATAGGCTTGCAATTCAATAAAATAAACAACAAAGTATCTACCTCTTCAAAAATAATTTGACTGCCTGTCTATATCAAGGATTTTGAACACCAGGATGGTTTACTTTGGCAGATCAAAATACTTAGGCCGATAACAGTGTGAAGATCACTGTTACTTCGATAAAAAATTGCAGTATGATCCCCTATTTTCCCGAATAGCTCACCTGGCTCAAAATGTTGCTCAGATCCTGGAGAAGGATTTCAGAGATGATGGTGAAAAGGCTGCTGCCAGTTATGGAGCATTTTGCAAAACATTAAATCCTTGAATTCTTCGTCTTTTGTGACATGTTTGATTAACTTCAGCTTCGTCCAAGTAATCTTTAACTTCCAACCTGTGCATTTGGCCCAGAATTGCTGATTGGTACCAATGATTTACAGGATAAGTCGATTGCTGGTATCCTCAAAGGACTGAAGTCTCTATTGGATATGATCCACTCCTCGATTCCAAACTGTACAGTCGTTGTCTCTGAAATTATTAGGAGGGAAGATAGAAAGAATTTGAATGGTAAATTAAGTGAGTTCAACCGTGCACTCAAAACCATGAATGTTGATATCCTCAGACAGCAAAACACCACAAGCCAACATCTTGGAAGAAAAGGACTACACTTGAACTTTGAAGGTAACATTCAGCTTGCTAAGAACATTATTGATAAATTAAGATCGTTTTCCTTTTAGCAATGAGCCAAACATTAGTTTTAACAAGGAAGGTCGAAATTACAGTTCGGTTCCGCTTCTTGCAGATAATGACACAAATGTAAATGAATTGCGTGGTGAGTGTTCTGTTAACAAAAAGGTTCGTCCATCTGGTCGTAAGAAAGGTCTTAAATTGGCTTCACTAAATGTCAATGGTCTGTTAGACACTCGATTAATAAGGTTTGACACCAATAAACGAAGTCTTAAACGCGATACTTCATAAGAACTCCAGCTTTAAATAAACACGATTTCATAAAAACAGGCGGTCAAAAACTTAGGCCTAGCGTGACAACTACAACAACGATATCGAATCGAGGCTGATCGATGATGTAATCGATACTGAGAAAAGTGTCTCTTTTGGGGGGCAAACATCAAAAAACAAAAACTACATGAAGCGTAAAATGCTAAACAATACGATTGTTCATACATTTCACATACTCCCCTCCAAAAGAAATGTTGTCCGCAACATTGAATTGAAGATGTCTTCGAAACATCGTAGGACTCATGAAATCAACGTTCAAATATCTCTGGTTCACTGTGATTGGCGCCAACAGTATCACAAACTATTCAGAACAATAACGTATTTCTGAAATATAATGATTTGCTCGAGTCATTCGTCAAATGTGAAGCAATGTGCATCGGTCTATGATGAAAATGTTCATCGCACGTGTATCTTTAAAACTTTGGTCAAGTAATGTATTACAAACGAGTCTTTTCTCAACGAAATAACGGTGGGAATCGAGTCCTTTCTCTCAACATAAACGATCAATTGTATAGTTGCAAAACTCGATAAGTTTAAACAGTTATAGGATATGAGTTCCAAAATTGTTGTGGATGCAACGACGGTTGTGGATGACAAAACTGAACTCTTGGTGTCATAAACAACTGATGGTAGGGAGGAACATATCCTGGCATAAATGGAATCAATTGAGATCTGCCTGTTCTTTGAAACGGTTCAACATATCTGGGAATTTGTTGAACATAATTGACGTGATAATTTGCAGGTTGTCCTGGTGTGGCATACATTAATCGAGTAGGTGGTAATCGAGTTCTTTGGGGTCGTGGAGGTGGCTCAGCATCTGGACTCAGTGCTGCATCGTCGTGCTCAGGAGCGTTATAAGGTGGTTGTAAGATGTTTTGATCTTGAGCATGGTCAGCGTGGTCCGCTGCTATGACTTGGTCTTGTTCAGGATCAACTTCCGGTTCATTTGTTGGGTCTTGAACATTATCCGCTGTAATGTCTTGTTCGGGATCTTGCTCCGTCTCATTCATCGAGGCCGGCGGATCTAGATTGTCCTGTACCGAGTTTGGCTGCAGTTCATTTGGATAAAATCCGACGTTAATCTCATCATCGTCACCATCAACTCCTCTGGCTTGATCTGGTCTTTTACTTTTATTTGCTACATTTCTCACTCAGTTTTGTGTCATGTTCTTTTTACGACATTCAATCTCTATCGATTCATCAATCGGTAAATCATTACATGGGTATAATAGTGTACGATGAAGAGTACGTTGACGTCCTTGACTATTCTCTGGTTGTACAACATATACGGGACTCTCTTCACTCATTCGCTTCAACACGGTGTAGATACGATCTTCCCAAAAAGCACGGATTTTCCCTGGTCCTCCTCTTTCAAAGTTACGAACAAGGACTCTGTCACCTGGATTAAGAGTACGGCTTTTTGCTTTCTTGTCATACTGTGTTTTCCCTTGTGCTGCGGTAGCTTGGCTCTTAGCATTTGCAATTCCGTATGCTTGTTGCATGGCTGTTCTCCAGTTTTTCACGTAAGCAGGATAACTTGATTCAGAATTTCCTTTTTTCAGTCCAAAGACAAGGTCGATGGGTAGTCGCGGTGATCGGCCAAAAAGAAGAAAGAATGGTGAAAATCCTGTAGAGTCGTGCCTTGTACAATTGTACGCATGGACAAGTTTTGGCAGATGGTCTCTCCAGTGTGATTTATACGTTTCGGGCAATGTTCGCAACATCGAAAGTAGGGTACGATTGAATCTCTCGGCCTTTCCATTACACTCTGGGTGATAGGGAGTAGTTCTTGAATGTCCAATACTGGAAATCTGTTCAAGGGTACGAAACATCTGACTCTCAAATTCACCCCCTTGATCATGGTGAATTTTAATGGGGTAACCATATCGTAGGATAAAATCATTAAACAATAGTCTTGCGGCAGTTTTTCCGGACTTGTCTTTGGTTGCATATGCTTGCGCATATCGTGTAAAGTGATCAACAATAACGAGCACATATTCATATCCTCCGCTGCTTCTTTCAAGATGCATGTAGTCTATCGAAATGATTTCAAATGGTGTTGTGCTGTGTATTGGTGTCAATGGTTCCCTCTGCTTGAATGCTGGCGGCTTCTGTTTGACACAGCGACATCTACGCGTAATAAAGTTTGTGATATCTCTCTGCATGTGTGGCCAAAAGAAACGTTCACGGGCAAGCTGAACAACTCTCTCTGGGCCTAAATGTCCCATATTTGTATGTAACTCGCTATAAACGACATTGCGAAGACTCAATGGTAGTACGACTTGATTATACTGTCCTGAAATACGCCTCAAGGTACCATCTTCGGATAATTTCAGCTTCTTCCATTCATACAACAATTGCTTTGTGTTGTGATCTAAAGTCTTGACTTCAGCAGGACTTGGTCGTTGCTTCTGTTTCAGATACTGGATGACTGTGTTCAGACTCTTGTCTTTGATTTGGGCATCTTTTATATCAAGCTTGTCTTGGTCGTCACTTGTTGTTTGCTCATCAGGGATGTGGTTGTTAGCGAAAAGTATACTATCAGGATCAGAAATTGAGTTAATCCAAGCTGTATCACCAGATGCAACTAACGTAGCCGCATTGATAACTGCATTAATCTCTTCTGGAGAACTGTTTTCTGTACACGAAGCTATATATTTTGTCATATCTAGTGGGCTGCGTGACAGGGCATCTGCATCTCCATTTGATTTTCCTGGACGATAATGAATCCTAAACTTAAAATCGGCCAACTCTCCCACCCAACGAAGTGTTGTTGCATTTAAACGGGCTGTGGTCAACACGTATGTTAGCGGATTGTTGTCTGTAAATACATCAAATGGTGGTGAATAGTATAAATAATCCCTGAACTGATCTGTAATGGCCCATTTTAGAGCAAGGAACTCAAGTTTTCCACTGTGCATATGATAATTCTTCTCACTTTGGGTTAGGGTGCGAGATGCGTATGATATGACTCTCATCTTACTACCCTGTTGCTGGTAGAGAACTGCACCCAGGCCCTTTTCACTTGCATCTGTATGGACTATGTATGGCAGGTTGAAGTCAGGATATGCCATTATCGGTGGACTAGTAATATGTCTGATAAGGTCTTCTAACGCTGCTTGGTGTTCTGGTCTCCATTTTATCTTTGTAGTAGATGGCAACTGTCCGTTTGCTTTCTTTGTCATTCTCACGCGTATTTTGGGCTTACAATCTGCATCTTTTCCTGTCAGGAGTTCATAGATTGGGCTGGCAATTGATGAGAAATTGGGGATAAATCGACGATAATATCCCAGAAGACCTAGTAACTGTCTAACTTCACCGATTGTTGCTGGTGTTTTATCCTTCAAGCTTGTGACTGCTTCGGTATTCTTGGGATCTACTGTATATCCATCAGCTGAGACAATCCATCCTAAAAACTTTACTTGTTGCTTGAAGAGTGAGCACTTGCTTGCTTTTAGCTTTATTCCATTCTCTCGGAGGCGTTGTAGCACTTTCCTGACATCTTCAACGTGTTGTTCAAATGATTTACTGAATATGATTACATCGTCAAGATACGGCAGGCAAATTTCATCACGAAGATCACTCAAACATTGTTCCATATACCGTTGGAAGGCCGCTGGAGCGTTGGTCAGGCCGAATGGAATACGTTCCCATTCAAAGAGGCCCCAGGGGGTTACGAATGCAGTTAATGGTTGGCTCTGTTCACTCACAAACCCCTGGTGGTACGCCTTTCCTTGGTCAAGTGTGGTGAACCAACAACTTCCTCCCAAGCTGTCCAACGTCTCTTGTATTCTGGGTAAAGGATGCTTGTCTTGGATCGTTTTCTGGTTTAACAATCGGTAATCAATACATAATCGCAATGATCCATCTCTCTTCCTTACACAAACGCATGGCGAAGAGTATGGTGACTTTGAAGGTCTGATGAATTTCCTGTTGAGTAAGTCCTCGATATACTGCTTGACTTCACCATAAAGAGGTCTGGGAATTGCTGCATAGTTCTTCTGAACTGGCTGATCATCTTTTAACTTGATTTCTAACTGTAATTCCTTCGCACAGCCGATATCTTGGTCATCTTTTGAAAATGAACTTATTTCATCCCTGAGCATAGCCTCTACCAATTTTCTCTCGTCTGAGCTTAGATGGTTGAGATCAATCTTCTGTAGAACTCCTTCAGTCACTTGACAAGTTTTGACATCTGTTACTTTTCCATTGTGACACTTTGTTGTAGAGCTTCCGGGTCTAGCGGACTGTGGTTCACCTAAATTCATGCTCATCGGAGTGATAGATCTCACTAACTCTAGGGTTCCCAAAGCCGTTCTGGCTGGCAATGATATATTATGATCTGTTTTGTTAGCAATTTGCAACTTTAACACTGGTGAGCTGCCTTTCTTTGCCACTAAAATTGACTCAGTAATTTCTAGTCCAGATGGTAATAAAGATTCTGGATATGGCTCAAACATCATTGGCAGGTTACGATCGCGATGTCCTATATCCGCCCTACATGCAACATTGACTGTTTTGTTCTTTGGAATAATGGTTGCATGCTTAAATGACTTGACACTAAACTTACTTTCCTCTATGGTGCATTGATAAATAAGGTCTACCAAAGCTGCTGATTTGTTCTCCGATAAGTTTTGTAAACTATGACACATCGCTTTGACAAAGTCAGGGCTACATTCTGAATCAGCAGTAGCATTTCTGCATAGTTCTTCTATGACATTGAAGCCAATAATAGGTGTATCAATGTTCTCTGGAGTGACTAAAAATGGTACTTGAATACTATCTTTCTCACCCTGTTTCTCAGGAAAAACTAGGCTAAAGTTGAGTTCTATCCATCCGTTGTAAGGTAGCGCTGTACCATTTGCTGTAACAAGATTCAAATTAGCATAAGCAACATCAAAAATGTCAGAGATTTCTCTCACTGGAACACCAGGAAAGTATTTATTCACAACAGCTGAAGATATAAGAGAAACTTGTGAGCCTGTATCCCATAAAGCTTCCAACTTGGTTTCATTAAGACAACATTTCACAATACATTTCTTACCAACAAGCTTTGAGATTTGTGCATGTTTCTTTGGAGAAACATGGCTTGCAAATACATTTGCATCGTTACTGTCTCCTAATCCCTTTTCTTCTGTGAATAACTTCTTAGATAATTCACTGATAGCTGAACAAATTATCTTGTGCTCCTTCCACTGTGCCTTCTGACACTGTTTGCTGCAATATCTCACTGTTTTACAGTTTTTACACAGCATAAAACTGTTACCTTGTTCTAACAAATGGCAATTATTGCATTGTTTATGATGGGACGTCTCAACTTCAGAGGCTAACGGCCGCCCGCTTCGGTAGCCCCCTGTAGTTTCCCTGTTTTCTCTTTTTACAACCTCTGAAAAAATGATCTGAGCTTCCACAAATAGAGCAATGATCACAACTTAAATTTTCAGCTTCTTTGCATGAAGTGCACATTGGACGTTGAGTGGTTTTATTGGGTTTTGTTCCTTCTTTCTGAGAACTTTTTACTTCTGCTAACTCTGTTTTGATAGCCGCAACTTCACACCTCATTTGCCCAACTGCTGCAAGTATTTTCTCAGAATTATTAACAGTTTTAGGTGTGTTTTGTGAGGGGGGGGGGGGGTTTTCAGCAACGGAAATTTCATTAACTTTTTTTACTTTTGTACTCAAAGCAAACTTTTTCTTTCTCTCAGATTCAGCCAAAACTGCTAGTTGCATTTCATTTATCAAACTCTCATCATCAACTGTAGCATCTTGTAAAAATGAACGCAGACGCATGCGAATAGCATCATCTACTAAACCGGTTTCAACTGATTGACGAAATAACCCACTCACTAAACTTGGACTATACTTTAGATCAGTTTCTGTTTCCTCTCTGCAGGCAAATAAAATCTTTTGTCTGCAGTCCATTGCACGAATGAGGAAGTTTACAGGATCCTCATTTTGATTTTGTGACATTGTGAGAAGCTGTTGATAAAGATCTGTAGCACTTCCCTCCTTATAATGTGATCTGAGTATTTTCCTTAATCTGGGCAAAGGGATACTACCAGAACCCTCCAAATAACTGCGTATTTGTAAACCTGGTGAAATTGCATTTATGATTGCGTTTACAATTTCTTTCTCAGCATACCCTCTCTCTAAACCAGCCTCTACTTGTCTTATCAAAGAAACATAGGATAATTTATCTCTTTGACCAACTTCACCAACCTGGCCAATTATTCTAAACTCTCTTCTAAACATACTGTTATGAAGAACATTTTGGTCAGGTAGCTGGGGAGGATTTTGGGAAGATATATTTTGGGAAACTGATGGTGACAAATTTTCACAAGAAACTTTTTGGGTAACTACTTGTGAAACATTCTGAATACCCTGTCCATCACCCTCAGGGTTACTTGTACCATCATCTCCACCTGTATCACCTTCTAATGGAGGGGGTACATATACATCTTTGACACTTTTTAAGGTCATGGAAAATTCTTCAGAGCTTTTATCCTGCAGGCCCTCCAAAACTGTAGACAAAACCTTTATCACCTTAAATTTTGTCTTACCCAAAACATCTTTTTGAGGCACCTTTAGGACATCCGCAATTTGCAAAAGCTGCTCAATTTCCAAGGAAAATAACATTCCCTCCACCTCCAATAGTAACTCTTCATTTGCTGCCATTTTGTAAACAAGTATTTCCAATCTATCTTTAAATTTCTGATCAAATTAAGGCCATTAATTCATCCATTTCTTGTACAACAAGTCTTCTGTTTTTCTCCATCCACCTCTCCCCCCTGCAGTAAGCAGGGGCCCCACGTTGGGCGCCAAATTTGTTAGACACTCGATTAATAAGGTTTGACACCAATAAACGAAGTCTTAAACGCGATACTTCATAAGAACTCCAGCTTTAAATATACACGATTTCATAAAAACAGGCGGTCAAAAACTTAGGCCTAGCGTGACAACTACAACAACGATATCGAATCGAGGCTGATCGATGATGTAATCGATACTGAGAAAAGTGTCTCTTTTGGGGGGCAAACATCAAAAAAACAAAAACTACATGAAGCGTAAAATGCTAAACAATACGATTGTTCATACATTTCACACTCTTGATAAACATGCGCCTAACCTGACCAGACGGGTTTCAGACAAGTATACACCTTGGCTCAATAATGAGTTTTTCCAGCTTGCTAAGACGAGAGATAAATTGAAAATCCAGGCAGTAAAAAGTAAATCCACCCTTTTGATGGATTGTTACAAGCAAATTCGTAATCGTGTAAACAAGTTAAATCTCCACCTAAAAAGAGAATATTTCTCTAAGAAAATTTCTGCATGTCATGGGGATCTTAAAAAATCCTGGAAAACTATTAACCAAGTCATAAACAAAAGAAGCAAGACCACTTCTATCCCGTCCCTTAATGTTGAAGGTGAGTCGATTAAAGACAACAAAAAGATTGCTTCATCAATGAATGAGTTTTTCTGTACCATTGGAAATAAACTGAGTGGCAAAATTCCAGAAAAACCCAACCCACTTTTATCCAACGAGTATGAAGTGGGTAACGCTGTAACAAATTTCTCTTTCAAAGCTGTTTCAGAGAATGATGTAACGAAAGTTATGAAGAAAATGAAGACATCGCATGGCTCTGGTTGTGATGGTATCGCAAGCTTTTTTATAAAGATTGCTTTGCCATTAATCTCCGGATCATTATGCGATCTCTTTAATATGTCTTTGTTCTCTGGAAAATTTCCTACAGATTGGAAAATAGCGCGTGTTGCCCCAATTTACAAGAGCGGAGCGAGAGATGATTGTTCTAACTATAGACCGATTTCTGTGTTGCCTGTATTGTCTCGTGCATTCGAAAAAGTAGTATATAATCAATTGTATGACTACTTAGATAGTAATAGGCTCATATACAGGCATCAGTCTGGTTTTCGATCTTTACACTCAGTCGTCACCAGCCTTATGGCTGGCACAAATGACTGGTATTTGAATATAGATAGGGGCAAGTACACTGGTTTGATTTTCATTGACCTAAAAAAGGCATTTGATACAGTAAATCATGATATCCTACTGAAGAAGCTAGAAAAATACGGAATAAGTGGACTAGAGCTTGATTGGTTCACTTCCTACTTGCAAGAGCGAAAGCAATTCTGCAAGGTTAATTCCACCTCCTCTAGTATTAACGATATAGGTTGTGGTGTCCCCCAGGGCTCCTGTCTTGGCCCACTTCTGTTCCTTATTTATATAAATGATCTACCATTCTGCCTAAAGAAAGGAAAGGTCACTATGTACGCTGATGATACTGCGATTTCGCATTCCTCGAAATGCCTTTCTGAACTGCAGGATGATTTAAACCGGGATCTTGTGAATTTACAGGACTGGCTACATGGCAATAAACTGTCTCTAAACGTTGTAAAAACACAGTCTCTGATAATAGGATCCAGACCAAATATTCTAAAGATCGAAAAGCAGACTGACGCTAAGCCTAGTTTTGAAATAGGTGATCAAAAGATCAATATGATAACCGATACAAAGTATCTGGGGGTTCAAATTGATGACAAACTCCAATGGGATCGCCATATTGAACAAGTTAAGGCTAAGGCACTACGAGCTCTCGGTCTCATTAAGCATGCCAAGAAATTTCTTCCATCAGGTGATCTGCAGAAAATGTATAGAGGAATTGTTGAGCCACATTTTAGTTATTGCTGCTCGGTTTGGGGTTGTTGTAGTGAAACCAAACTTAATTCTCTCCAAAAGATCCAGAATAAGAGCTGCAAGAATAACTACAAATAGTCCTTACGATGCTTCTGCTGTCCCTCTGCTCAAAAACCTTGGCTGGCCATCAATTAAAGATCTTATCAGAAAAGAAACAGCATCGCTGACCTATAAAGCATTGAACTCACTTGCTCCTCAATATTTAGGGGAACTTTTCACTAAATGCTCAGAGAGTAGTGATCACAATCTTCGCTCTACCGACACACAAAATTTGCAGATACCTCTATTAAGAACATGCACAGGTCAAAAAGCATTTTCTTATCGAGGAGCAAAAGTATGGAATGAGCTAAATACGGAAACTAAATTGGCACCGTCCCTGGCTACCTTTAAAAAATCCATATGAGAGGTACATTTTATTTTTCTATTTAATTTAGTTTTTTATGCTCGATCACAAGTATATCATATAAGCCATATCTAGATATTGTATATATTGTAATTTTCTTTAATTTAGGCTTTCCTATTTTTGCACAGGTCAATTTGTAAAACAGTTATCTATTATACTGAAATCTGTAACCTGTATAAATATTTGAAAATGAAAATGAAAGAACCGAAGACAATAGGCCAATTCCGAGGGGTCGGGAATCTTCGAAAATCTATTGTTTGTTTTTCCTGGCAGCTTTCCAGATTCACAGATTCCAACTAAATGCGGGGGCGCAAGGTGCCGTCGGTCAGCGGCAAAAACATAATTCAGTCTTGCTATATAGATTGATTAACCCTATTTTAACCGGGTAAAAAAAAGTGATTTTCTACCGGGGGGGGCGTTTTTCGCCCCCCCCCCCTGTTTTTCTCCACAATTATAACAGCTATGACAATGAAACTTGCACTGTGTCATAATTGAACAAAGGAGAATCTAAAAATAGCATCAATCAATCAATAGTCACGTGATTGGTTGCTAGGCAACCGAAAACAATGCAAATTTTGAGAAAATCGAGCTATTTGCAGAAAAGGGCCCATAATTAGCAAATAGCTTGATAAAATTGACAAAAAGCCATCCACCTGCTTGACACCATTGATTTGTAGTTTTATATGGTTTCATACGGATATTTGTGGTTTCTAATAAATTAACTAACTAAATAATGAAAATTTGATTCAATGCAAAATTGTTAGCTCAATAAATATGATTTAAAACCATTAATTTCGCATATTATTGGTGAAATCTAGTACCTTCATCAATATTTGAGGTAATTACATCACTTTTGCATGAAAAAAATACTCATTCATTAGGAATATGACGTCATAAAGATTGATGACGTCATAGAAATAAATAACTGCTGATGTCAGCAAATATGAATAAATTATATATCAAATGAAAGTACTCATCGAAACGAATCGAATGGTATATATATTGTTGAGATTTAGTAACAAAGAAAGAAATTAGAACCGTTTTAAAGAATTTCTTTGTGACCACTCTCCAAATATGGGCATTTGGTGGTCACGTGATCAAAAAATAGGTATTAAAATTTCAATTTTCTGATTTCCAACTAAATTTAGGAAAAGTCAAGGAGTTTCAGCATTGTAAGTAGCATCGTATGGAAACTATTAAAAAAATCCGATAGGGGGGGGGGGGGCGAAAAACGCCCCCCCCCCCACCGGTAAAAATAGGGTTAAGGAGGAGTTCTCTAAGTAGGTAAACTAATCGAGAGAGCACCTCCCATAAAAACAAAGACACTAAAACTATAAACCCATTGTACCCGGGCTCATTGGGTCAGACCACTGCCCGGGGGGGGGGGCAAAAAATGCCCCCTAATTATCTCCAAAACCTGAAATAGTATGCCATTTTAACTTCGTACAATAATAATTACATCTATTAGGAGTCAAATTATAGACTTTAATCCTAATTGGTCGCGTGGTTTGTTGCCAAGCGACCAAACAATAGAACCATGTTAGATATAAACTTTAGTACTGCAAAACAAAAAAGTACTAATTATTTCAGATAAAATGTATCAAAACCTCGATAAACTAGTTAAAAATAAAGTAAATATGTTTATCCATCGATTTACATTAAAAATTAAAATTGCTGTCTTTCTTTGTTAGAGATATAACGTCACCTATTTGCATGACGTCATGGAATCTATAATTTGCTGGTGTCAGCAAGTATGAATAATGTATACATCAAATGAAAGTACTTTGCAAGGGGAATCATTTGGTACCAAGCACAGCTTCATGAAGGTTAAAGGGCCCTGGTCAACATCGATGCTTTGCGGCCCTCGGCTATTATCAAGATACTGTAGGGTTGCAGCGCTCTGGCTAGCTAACGGTTGGTTGGCGAAGCGGTAGACTTGTGCTCCTTTCACGCACTCGACCCGAGTTCGAATCCTGGTCTATTCCTCTTTATTATTTTTTTCTTCAAGTCCCTGCTGGCCCTGCTGGTGCAGTCTAGTATCAACATCATATTCGGAGGACTGGAAACCGTTGATATCCTGTTTGAAAGAAACCGTACAGGTCAATTGAAAAAATAAAAGCCTACGAATAATACGATACCCTGGTGGATTAAGAGTTCATAAACCGTTGCAATTTGTTCGTTCTTCGATTCTCCATATCATTAAAAATTCTTACTGGATCACAGGAAGCCCACATTACAGCTAATTCAAAAAATGTTTCAAAAGTATTTTACTGTATTCAAAAGAAAATACCTTCCCTTTCGTCACTATAGCGTGTGTTGTTTTCTTACGCCTTTCCAGTTTGTTATTTGTGAAATGAATACAGCACGTTTTGAGAGAGCACAAGGAAACCCCTTGTTTCCTTGTGCTCTCTCAAAACGTGCTGCATTTATTTCACAAATAACAAACTGGAAAGGCGTAAGAAAACAACACACGCTATAGTGACGAAGGGGAAGGTATTTTCTTTTGAATAAAATAGTTTTGAAATATTGTTTGAATTAACTGTAATGTGGGCTTCCTGTGCTGGATGCTCTGAATTGACTTAAATTTGTACGGGGGTGAGCCCACCCTGCTCCAGAATTTTTCGCTCAAAATGATAACCTGTTCTAGAAAAAATTGGTGAAAAGTATACCAAAAACATGAAATTTGACCGAAAAACGACCTGATCTAGCAGAATATTCCCCTTTGACATGTTTTGACAACCTGCTCTAGAAAAATTGCCTCAGTTTGATACCCTGAGCTGAACATCAGAAACTCAAGAACACAGGCCATATTAATTTCTGTATCAAGAACACGAGAAGGGCGACTTATGCGCGCAAAGCATCGATGTTGACCAGGGCCCTTTAAGACAAAGAAATTATGACTGTTTTTGTGATTTCATTTCTTATAAAATCTTAAGATTTAATAGGCATAACAAGGACCTCTGGTCCAACTAGGGCCCAGGCCCCTAGTTTATCAGCCTTTTTTGTTTTCCGTCAACTTGAAACATGGCGTCCAGAGAGAATTCTCCGACGCTTTCGACGGAAAACAAACGGTTACAATCAATGGATGAAAACGAAGAATGATCAGATAAAGAATCAGAAACACATTTAGGATCCTTTGAAAGTGGAAACGAAGGGGATAGCTGTCAGGAAGAGGAGGATTACTCCGATAATCGCGGATATAACGAGTCAACTGAAAACGTGGAAGAAACCACGAGGAAGGCTATTAGGCCTCCAAAACATAGGAAGGCTAATACGCCTCCAGCAAAGAAAGCAAAACGCAGGAGGAAAGAATCTTCTTCCTCAAGTGCAAGTAGTAGTTCATCTTCTAGCTCAAGCCCTGACAGCGATAGCGAATCTTCCTTGTCCAAGGAAGAGGGCGCCCTCTGGCGTATGACAAAAGAAGTGGATATCAACTCATGGAAACTCCCCAACCACTCGCAAAGGCATTCTCTCAGGATCTGAGGGAACATTACACGGAAGGGGATCTGAGGCAAAACATCTTGGAAGAATGCCCGGTTCCCAAGAACATCCCTGGAGTCCCACAGCTGGACAACATTATGGAAACGTACCTCGTAGAAACAAAGAACGGGTACGCAGCTACAAATGACAAATGTCTCGCCAGGATCGCCTCCAAAATTAGAGACATAGCAGGCCCTCTGAGCCAGGTGTGGAAAATGGCCCACCAGAAGAGAACAGGTAAAATACGGACAACTGCTGTCCGGAGCAAGTTGGATCAAACCATGACCTTGCTAACACAGGCTTTCTCAGCTGTGACCTTCCACCGAAGACGTGCTGTACTGACATCCCTTGCCAGAAACAGGGAACGTGCACACAGGTGGACAAAAGAGAAATATAAAAAATCTTTCACAGCAGGAACCCCAAGCCTTTTCGGAGACAACTTCATGAAAGCCGTGCAAACAGATGCAAATGCAGTGGAGTTAAACACACTTTCATATCTCCAGAATCACACAAAGAAACAGCAGCCCTTTCGAGGGAGCTCCACAGCACGTCCAAAATATGAAAGTGGCCCTGTGGAGCAAAGGAGACCCGCACCGCCTCAATCAAGAGGCTCAAGAGGTAAGAATACCCCAAAAAATGAGCAAAGCACTCTTATCCAGCAAAACCTTGAAACCTGCAATTCAGGAAAACATACACCCTCTCATACAGGGTTTACTACCCCAAACTTGTGTAATACACCCAATGGGGGGAAGACTAAAGTACTTCCTCCCTCAATGGGAAAAGATAACACACGATCAAATTATCCTGGACTGGATAAGGGGATACAAGGTACCGCTTTTGACAAAACCATATCAAAAAGGGGAACCAAAACAACTGAAAATGGAAAGCAGCAAGGCCCAAATAGTCTCAAAAGAGGTGGAAAGCATGCTAGTCCAGAGGGTGAAGGGGGAGTATTACCACCCGAGCAGGGACTTTACGGGACAACGTTAACCTAGATCGCTTTTTTGCGTAGATTACGAATCTGGGCGTTGATCGACGGTTTTGGGGGGCTTTTCCGAGATATAAGGGGGTTTAGGCTAAAATGTTTGGGATTTTTACGGAATGGATACATGCATAGGAAAGGGTGATTCTGTTGCATGTTTTGAATGTAGAGGCTATAGTATGATACCAAATATACATATATTCTAGCCAAGGGGGTTCATTAGTGGGGTCAAGGGATTTATTGGGGGGTTGTGTTGAAAATGTCAAAGATATATCTTACAGTGGGTCTGATTATTGATAATAGCAACAGACTTGATAAAACCTCTTAAAACAGCAACAGACGGTGCAAGTCTTAGTATAAACTGGAGTTAGATTATTAATGATCTTGTAGAACAAAGTAAGGCGTCTTCTCCATTTTCGGCACTTGAGTGATTCCCAGCCAAGTTCTGTATGCAGCCTTTCTCCAGGTGTTCCTCTCCATGTTCCCGTAATTGCTCGCGCAGCAGAATACTGGACGAACGCTAATTTTTCCATTAAGTTCGGCAAAATGATTCTGCCACTGAACTCACGTACTTTCGCCGGAATATGGTAAAAAATATCCCCGTAGTAAAGATGAGGTGTCGCACATAGAGCTTATATAACTCGTTTAGGGTATGCCTGGGCAGATATTTTGAGAGATATTTTAGCAAGCCAATACCCTTTCTTGATTTGGAGATTGCAGATTTGATATGGGCAGAAAAAGCCAAATTTGAATCTGGTATAATTCCTAATTGTTTATGTTCATCTACTTTTATTACTGGTGTGTTGTTAAAGAGAATTTCTGGATGATCAGCTTTATTTTTTTTCCTTGAAAATATGAGCTCCACAGCTTGTTTTCATGGATCATGATTAAACGGCATCCTCCAGTCATGAGCCCACTGACTTATCAACTCCAAGTCATGGTTCATGTCATTGGCGGCTGAATTAGAATCTTGGGCGACCGTAAATAATGATGTATCATCAGCGAAGAGCTTAACATTGCACTTCAAGTCTTATGTTAGGTCATTTATATACACGAGGAAGAATAAGGGCCCTAGAATAGAGCCCTGGGGTATTGTTGCCGACATATCTCCCCAAGAAGAACTCTTCCCATTCAAAACAGTTCGCTGCTTTCTATCCGTAAGAAAACGTTTGATAAGAGAGAGAAGATTTACTGAGACGCCACATCGTTTTAATTTAAAGATAAGACCATCATGCCAAACCCTGTTAAATGCTTTGGAAATATCAAGATCCACAGAACGAACCTCGACAGGAGGGTTACAATCAAATGCTTTAAAAACTGTGTGCATTATGGAGATTAGCTGGATGACTGTTGAGTCACCTGGACGAAAACCTGATTAATTTGGGTTAGTAATTCAGATGACACAAGATGTGAATATAGAGAATCGTAATTGAGCTTTTCAAGTATTTTCCAAAGATTGGAAGAAGTGAAATAGAACTCAATTTCCAGAGGTTCAATTTCCTCTCCATAGAGAAACGCTTCGATTTTCACTTTCCCTTTCCTTTCCAAAAAATAGGGCTCTAACATGATACACAAGAAGCCAACTTGTTTCGCTAATTAAAACTTCTCGTCAGCTTTGGCGATAACTAACACTGAATTGAATCTTTTTTTAGTAAGAGGGTACACAATAGGCCCCCTCTTTCCCGAATTCCTGATACGTTTTCAGCCAAATTCCTGATTCCCATCATGATTATTTACCGAATTCCCGCTGTATTTCCTAAAGTACATCAAAGCGTAGATTCATCATTTTCACGACGTTTGATGGTGCCCAGAGGCATGAACTCTGCTTTTGACTAGAATTGTTATTCAGTTTAACCAAAGATATCATAAAGAACTGTGTAATATCTTGCTTTACTTTAAGTAGGTCTTTTTTTATCATTCTTTAACATTATTTCCAAAGTTCCTTGCTTCCTCTTCTAGAGCAGTTCATGACGCATGATGAGGGACTTTTATGTGTGATCAAATGCAATGAACAGCGTCGTGGCCAGGGCAAATTAAGTGGGAGGGTATTAAAATGAAGGGGTCTGGGGGCGAAGCTCCCAGCAAAATTTTGACGAAACGCCCTCTACTTTTGCTTAGAAAACTTCTAGCGATCCAATGTCAGTGGTACTAAACTTGAAATTGATAATTTTTTAACAGGCGATCTTACAAATTATAGCTTCCCCAGGAAACTTTTGAGTAAACGCAGTTTTCTTTGGTTTGGAATGCCAATTTGTAACAATTTTCTATGAATCACAACATTCAGGAAAATCTTTGTGCAAACGCATTTTTACCTTGTCTTAGAACGATTCTCACAATCTATTTGCCTGCCCCCATAATGGAAGCATTGACAATGACATGATAGTTTGTCTGTGAAAATTTTGAAACATCAACCTTTCCTTTACTTTGGCTTAAGATGACTCCCCCAGTCAACATCCAGCATTTCCCAGAAAGATTCTTACCCTTCCCTACCTGTACCCAACTACTTTCTCTTCATTTTGAAAGAACCTCGAGGACCATCTTTTGACAACCCTATCTGTGGCCACGCAACTGCTGAAATGAGGCACATCAAACGAGGCTGAAGCTGAAGCTGAATCTAGCATCAGTTTTTAAATCTGGGTCAATCCTGTTTCCCGAAAGTTGTTGCCAAACTCCCAAATGCCGCTTGAAAAATGTGACGATTCCCGGTTCACGCTTCCAAAAGTTGGTCATTCCCGATTCTCGGAATCATATTGGGTACCCTGTGGTAAGCGAATGTCTGTTCCTTGGTGCCTTGACGGTTATAAAAAATGTGATAACGACAGAGCTTCACGAATTTTAAATAAAAAATAATGAAGCTGCATAAATATTCGTTCTCGTAATCTAACCTACGAGCAGAATTTCTGCTAAGCAAAATTAACGTTGACAAACTTTGTATAGTGACGTAACTTGGCAAAACTGAACTGCTCTTGTTCCGATCACCGGAATTTCCTCAATTTGCCGACTGAGTGTTACGTTCCCTTGATTTGCCGACTGAGATTTGGCCAGGAGGGGTACCCCACCCCCGGCACCCCCTATGCAGCTACGGCCCTGATAGTTACGCGAATGCGTTGAAAAGCTTCAATTCTTCACGCAAAATTTTCGACACAGCCCCCCCAATAAATCCCTTGACCCCCCTAATTAGCCCCTTCGGCTGGATTATATGTATATTTGGTATTATACTATAGCATCTACATTTAAAACATGCAATAGCATCACCCTTTCCCATGCATGTATCAATTTCGTAAAAATCCCAGAATTTTTAGCCTAAACCCCCTTATATCTCGGAAAAGCCCCCCAAAACCGTCGATCAACACCCAGATTCGTAATCTACGCAAGAAAGTGATCCAGAAAAACGTTATCCCGTAAAGTCCCCGCTCAAGGTAATACTCCCCCTTCGCCCTCTGGACTATGCTGGAAATGGGTGTAATTCGCTCAGCAAGAGACCAAACAGGGCAAATAATAAGCAACATATTTATAAGGGAGAAAAAAGAAAAAGGCCAGTACAGGCCAATTATAAATCTCAAACCCTTAAACCAGTTTGTTCCGTACGAAAAATTCAAAATGGAAACTTTGAGGAACGCAAGGGAACTTCTTCAGGAGGGAGACCTCCTAGTAAAGTTTGACCTCAAAGATGCATATTACTCTGTAAATCTGGCAGAGGAAAGCAGGAAACTGGTCAGGTTTCGATGGAACGGCACCCTGTACGAATACATGTCTCTCGTCTTCGGTCTGGGCCCAGCCCCAAGGGTATTTAAATAAAAAAATAGAAAAAAAATAAAGAAGGAAAGAAAGTTGGCTCTGGTCAAATGGTGACATCGATTGTAGGAATTGACCAATGAGAAGCCTTTATACCCAAACGGGTATATAGATTTGGTTAGATTTGATTGGGTAGCGTGAGTCACATGACAAGGTTACGATTGTGATCAGAAAATATGATTCGGGCGGTTATCGTCATATGATCGATTGCTTGATCACAGCAATGGCGGACGATTTGAGGCGAGCTGTGGATGTTGTACTGGTAAAGTTTTTCAGCAAAATCGAGAGTTAAACTCCACAGCAGTTCAAAATATTATTTGTGCAAGTCAAAGATACATTTGCTATACTGCCTAATGGTCATGGAAAATCGTTGCCGTTTAAAGTTACACCTTTGTTGCGAATGAACGCTAGAGGGCCTACGTTCCGTCAAGTGGAGGAGGCGAGGGAGATATGAGGTGTAAACACCTTGACCGTGGTAACTGAAGTATTGTGATTGTTGTCTCGCCATTATTGGCAATCATGGACAATCAGGCGAAAGAACTTAATATTGGAATTACCGCTTGTTGCCTGCACGGCGTATCAGTGTCACTAAATTCGAAGGATGTGATTGAAGGAAAATTTCATATCGTTTATCGTCTATTATGGCGCTCCCAAAAGCATGGACACAGGGCAGGGGCAGTGGTGGAAAACGTTACAAAACAAACAAAACATATCAAGAAAAAGTCCTCCTTATTGTTGCCGAGGAGGCCCACTGCATTCCATAATGGAAGGAATTTACAAACTTATTGCTGTCTGGTTTTTATTTGAATAAAATTTACCATGGTATTTACAGCATAATATAGCTTGGGTTGGGCCTACCAAGGAAAGCTTTGAATTTGATACCTGAAGGTGTTGTGGCGCAGTGGTGCAATCCTCTGACATTGCAGGCAGAACAGTCAAGCGGATAGGGCTTGATTCCAGGAAGAGCCCCATCACTTGAATGTGATGACAAAATCGAACTCAAATGTTCTACTTCTGCAGTCCCAGCAGCACTTGCCAATAAAAACTGCAACTTCACCCTTGAAACAGCCAGTTGTGATATTTTTCACTGTTATGATCCCATCAGTGTACTGGAACATGTATGCCACTGAACCAAAATGAGAAAAAATATGCCTTCATTGAACACTCAATGATTTACTTTGAAACAACGAACAAAGGGGGTACTTTTATCTTAGATTTACTTACAATCATATCTTCCTGTAGTAATGGGCAATTAAGGGGGGGGGGGCTTTACCATTACCCATTAAGGAAACTTGTTATCATCAGCAAGTATTATTGAATCTTGAAAGGCTTGAGCAGGGGTAGGGGCAGGGGCATGGTTGTCTTGACTTGACATGTTCCAATATACTGATGGGATCATAATGAAAAAGGTCATGAGACAGTTCCTTTGTTGTCCTTTTCCTTGGTAATTTATTTGTTGATGCTCTGCAAGATCATCACAGCAATTTTAAGGAACTCTATGTTGTAAGTACAGTAGGGCTCTATATTGTAATGAAAGATACACTACTCATCTAAACATGATGAGAAGTTTGTGTATACTGAATGTCAATTGTACAGAATTCACCTCATTTGAATAGGTCTTAGTGGGAAACATTGTTGATACAATGTTAGTCTAAATTTGGGGAGTCTCGGTTAGGCCTGATGAGTTGTTCATTGCAAGGCCCAAGGCTTTGTCAGATTGCATGGCATAAATCATCAGCAGTAGTTCTTGCATCAGATTTAAGCTGATGCAACCTTCATCCAAAATGCCTTCTAGGCTCCTAATTCCTTTTGGCCTTATTTGGGTAGTACAGAATCATATATATGTGCTCCCTACAAGGTATTTCTCATTCTGGAGGTCTGATGCCATTTGCTAGTGCCAGCTATGCCTAAATATTGTTGAATTTTGTTAACCGCCCTCCCACCCCACTCAATGCCATATCTGCAAGAAAGCAAGGGAGGAATATTTACATAATGTTGGATTACATGCCAGCTAAATATATCTTATTTCTATGTATAAGTAGTGTATCAGTTTCATGTATTGTATTGTTAGTAAGTGTAACATGGGGTTTTCTTGTGATGAACAATTTTGCCCCAAACCTGGATTTCTTTTGGCTCTCCTTATTTAGAAGTTCTTTCTGAGGTCATTCAACCAAATTATCAGTGACGATACATTAAGTGGTGCATGCAAATTTCTCTCAAATTTCTGAAAGTGTTCATGTTCTCTTCAAGGATTCAGCTTAAACACTTTCTTAGATAACAAATTTTTAACTAGATTGTCAAAGTCAGCCTTTTTGCTTTTAACTTTGTGATGTCCTCCAGGCATTGTCATCGTTAGGTCTTTGTCTGTGGACTCCAGCATTTTCTGCAAGAAGTCCAATGCATGCGATTCACGCTTTGCATTTTTCTTTTCATGAAGGTTTACACCTAGATTATGGATTGCAACTCTTTCGTGAGGCATTTCAAAACAGTATTTCTAACCATTTCCAGTGTTTAGACATCACTCGAATACCTTCCGAATAATATGATACAGGAAGCAAGTGAATAGTTCAGAGGTGGCGCCAGGAATCTTCCGACAGAGGGGCTGGAGCTTCCGACAAGGGGGCTAAAATGGCTAGAAAATGCAGTTTTCATACGTCATTTTGCCAAATTTCCTCCGACAAGAACCCAAAGTGTCCTCCGACGGGGGGGGGCTAGATGCTTCCGACGAGGGGGCTGTAGCCCCCCCTAGCCCTCCCCTGGCGCCACACCTGGCTGAATACAAAGAAAGAATATGCAAAGTATTTCCCAATTTTCTTAATTTTTGGTGATTTGAGTGTTGTGATTTGAGTGTTGAGCTTCTTATAAGCAGTTTCTTGAAAAAATACACGTATTTTTTTATAAGAAACCGCTTATAAGAAATGGTAGGCTCAATTTTTCGAAAGTTAAGAAACAATCCTAACTGAATTGAAAAACTAAGAAACTTTTGTAATTGACAGATTTAATTCTCTATCGCACTCAAATATGTTTTGACACTGCACAGCTATAGCAACTGTTTGGAGTTGGACATTATTTTGAGTGCGAATTATATTATTTACTTGTTTTGAGACTTATTAAGTAATTTGGGAGCCCGTTAGACAAAAACAAAATTAACTCTGCACTTTGACTTCCGGCATTAAAAATGTAAGAAACACGTCAGAAACTTTTGTTGGCAAAATGGCCCAAAAATTCAAGAAACTGCCTACCAGCCCCAGACCTTAGTTTCTTATAAAAAAAACGAGTGTACGTGTACTGCACCATGCCGAAACATTCTGACATAGCCAAGGAAATGTGAAGCTGCAAATTACAAAAGTTTTGTATTAGCCTTTTACCATTTTTTTCAAATTGAGCCTACAGTTTCTTATAATAAGTGTATTTTTAAAGATGCAACAATTTTGTACCGACTCGTAAATGTAAGTTTAGCGGGGCTCCAAACATAGCATTGCAAATTCTCCTATTTTTTCTCCTCTGGATATCGATCGTCTTTGACCATAACCAATATATAAATCTTGACTCCCGTCGTAAGGAAGTTTATTCCACAAATGCGGCATTCTGAGTCTGCAGTGCAGCTGATTTTTTTCGACAAACTTTTACCGGTGTTCCTCCTTGATTTTTGATGGATTTTTGATGGATGTTTCTTCAAAACAAAAGGATTTTTGCCAAACGTGGAAACAAGTGAAAATAAATGGAACAAACAAATCACAAGATAAAGATCTCATTCTTATGTTTCCCTTTGTTGACTTTGTGTGCAACTTCAATTTGAATGGGGTGGTTTTAGATTTTCTGCTCTTTGCAAATCCCTTGCAAATGCAGGCTTTTAACCCTTTCTTTGAAATTTCTTACACAAAATACCATAGACATAGATAACACATGCAAGTATGAGTGCCCAGTCTAAAAGTGATTAATCACATGATTAAGCACATCTTTTGTTGATCACCATGATTGGAG
This sequence comes from Aurelia coerulea, assembly GCA_039566865.1. Taxonomy (NCBI): domain Eukaryota; kingdom Metazoa; phylum Cnidaria; class Scyphozoa; order Semaeostomeae; family Ulmaridae; genus Aurelia; species Aurelia coerulea. Next base: position 16,631,227 of record CM076944.1, read on the forward strand.
AACAGGTGATTGAATTTATCAAATTTAAACCAAAACGAGGTTGTGTTATCATTTGATCAGAGCCTCCTTTCTTCCTTCTCTCTTCCTTTTCCAAATTTTCAATTTCTTTCTAATTTGAGGCTCTGGTACCCAGGGTAGGGTATTTACAAAAATCCTAAAAGTTCCGGTCACCCTCCTTCGAAAACTCAAAATCAGGCTGGTGATCTACATAGACGATATGTTGATACTGGGGAAAACCCCAGAAAAAATAACAATGGCGAGAGACAGAGCGGTCTTCCTCCTCCAAAACCTGGGGTTTTTTCATAAACTGGGAGAAGTCTGTCCTGACACCATCAACCACAATAGAGTTCTTGGGGGTAAAGATAAACTCCCAAGAAATGGCATTTGCAATACCGGAGAAAAAAATCCAATCAATTCTCCGACTATGCCTGGAAACCCTAAAATATCCGGTCATATCCCTGAGGGATTTAGCAAAAATTGTGGGAAAACTCATGTCCACAGCTCCACAGCTCCACAGTCTCTTCCTTCAAAAAATCGCTTGGACCTGGTGACTCTCCCTGAATGTGTTGTGTGTGAGATCCAATTAAATAGGAAAAAGTACTTTTTCGTGGTGATTTATAGAAGTCCAAGTCAGGACCAGGTTGAATTCGATAATTTCACAATGTGTTTTGAACTGTTACTGTCAAAGCTCCATGCTGAAAATCCTTTCTGCGTTATAATTACTTGTGATTTTAACTGCCGCTCGTCTCAATGGTGGGAAAATGATATTGAAAATAATGAGGGAAAGCTATTTGAACCATTAACATTTTTTTTTTTTTTTTTTTTTTTAGTAATTTGTTTTGAGTGGGCAGGAAGTATATCTAGCTACTTAAAGCTAGCCGCATCCAGGCACGGGACCCCTAGTTTAACGTCCCTTCCGAAGGACGGCGAGGTGAGTTGCGAAGTCAAGCCTCCGAGGTCACCCATCCGGAGTTTGACCTCACTCGACCGAGCTTAACTTCAGTCTCCTGACGGTAACTGACTAAGCCGCTCGGCCACTCATCTGAAATCGGTCTTCATCAGTTGATTTCGGAACCAACTCACATTATGGGTGATTCGAAATCCTGCATTGACTAGATTTGTACTGATCAGCCCAACCTCGTAATTGAATCTGGCACCCATCCGTCGCTACACGAGAATTGTCATCATCAAATTGTTTACGGAAAATTATCCGTTTCAAATGTAGCACTACCTCCCTACACCCGCAGAATTTGGCATTATGATAAAGCAGATTTTGTTGCCATAATGAAAAGTATTGAAATGTTTCGTTGGCATGAACATCTTGACGAAATCGCATGCCCTAATGAACAAGTTAAATTACTCAATGAAGTCCTATGGAGCATTTACTCTAATTATATTCCAAACCAAGTTAAAACAATCAGACCTCGCCAAGCACCCTGGATAACGCAAAGTGTTAAAAAATTTCTGAGGAAAAAGAATCATGCTTATAAGAGCTTCGTAAGGAACGGCCGGCCAGATAACAAACTAGAAGGAATACAAAAGATGATATCTGACGGAGCAAAAATGATTGAGGATGCCAAAGAAAATTACCTTCGTAAGGCAGGGCAATCTTTAGCAAATCCAGGGACATCTGGCAAAACCTACTGGACGTTAATCAATACACTTTTTAATAAGGCGAAGATTCCGATTATACCATCCCTTTTAGAGAATGGGTTGTTCGTAACGGATTTCAGTGAAAAAGCACAGATATTTAAAGAGCCATTGTCACCCAGAGTTCATTGCGCGCCGCGCCGCGGCGAGAAAAACAACAACACAGCTCTTATTGATTGCTTGCTTGGAGAGACAGAATACGGTCGACAATGGCAAATAACTTCTACGGATCACCTTTGAGGGATGATGAAAGCGAAGATCAAAATTCAGCTTCCGAAGGAGAGAACGAACGAGAAGAGGTAAGATTGCAAATTTTAGAAGGAATGAATTATTAATATTTGCCTCGTTCATTGTGATCAAAGTCGGCAGCACACTGGTTAGTCTGGCTGGGCCCTCGGCCTAAATACATTCATCTGGCAAAACGTTGTCTATTACAAATAGACACAGGAGAAAGACCTCCTCAAAGGAAACAAAAAATTCAGACACAGTAGGGTTCTCATATTCTACTCATTTGTATCTCTCCACAATTTGCAGAGACCAACCTGTTGCTGCAAAGGAACATGTACGAGGAAGAGCGGAAAGAAGCCAGGATGTCCATGCAGAGATGCCAAATTGAAATGTTCTCCACTGTGTCTGTGTGGCAAAAAAAGCAGGGAAAATAGTTAACTGGTTTGCAAATGGAAAGGTTAGTCTCCCCCTTCTCTCTTCTAATTGTAGTCACGCTGTTGTGCTGAATTCAGAAGAATAGAGACAAATAAATGATGGCTGGCTTGGGACAACCCATGTATTTTGAAAAGTATCTAAATGTAGTATCTATCTTTACTGTGATATTTTCCCCAGAAGGATTTATTCTTGGTAGGTGACAGACACAGCACCGTTACCAAAACCTGCAGAACCAAAGCAGGGTTTGAGGGGCAGGAACCCCATACAGGTTTCTAAAGGAGCAAAGGCTGACTTTGTCACATTCTGCCAAAATTATTACTAATCCAAAGTTTTTGCCTCAAAACTACACATGGACACTGTTTTGAAGACCCAAAAGAGATTTTAAATGGTGTATCAACCTAGAATAATTGTACAACTGAGATGGGAAAAAATCTTTGTTGATCCTGTCAAAATAGGTAATGGTCAAACCTAAATTTCACTATCAACAAACAGCAAAACCGCAATCTTTACCATAGTCTTTTGCAGAATAGCTTTTTTAATGTAACCTGACTACCATACTGTGATGGAATTTTAGTTTGTGTTGAGACTGCACTGTCAGATAGATAAAACTCAATGGGTTTGGAAGAGATTTCCATTTTACCCTCCTGCAATTGGATTGGATTCATAAACCATTCACGGTGTTGCAATACATTAGAGAATGAGGCATTAATACACAAAAAGAAATATTTTGCTGTCTCATCATGTCTTTTGATATTTTTCATCTTATATAGCCACAGAATGCAGGAGACATGCAAGAGGTTCAGACCCTTGAATCTGGTGGTGCCCAGAAAAAAGATGGACATAAAACATGGAGCAGGAGATTGCACATGCAAAGGAGGGTGTCAGGGTAGGTAAATGCAATTTCTGCACTTTGGAATGTGGGACACAACAAACTGTAGCATGTAGGGTTTTGTAATAAAGGGCTTATGAATATGATTTTTCAATTTTAATCCAAAAAGACTGTCAAAGTTATTGTCTTTGCCTGTTTGGAAGACAACCTGATGATAATCCCTCCTCCCATCCATCTCTTGGCAGAAATTTAGTGGCATAAGGTACCATGTCGCAGCCATTTAAATTTCTGTGATCATATATAACTTATCATATATTAATATATTACTATACTGTATGATATATTACTTTACAGCCTAATTGTTACTTCATCTTGAAAAGAATCTACAACAAAAATACAGTATCTATCTCATTAAATGCATCAAACTTTAACTCGAGGCTTCCAATTCTCCTCCAGGAAATAATCAAAGATCTACCGATGGATGTGCTACAAAACCCCGGGGGGGGGGGGGTACTTCATTGTCAACATGATTCGACCTGAATCTGGACTTTGAGAAAAGGACCCATTCGTATGACAGAATATTCAAAAATTTCCAGCCCATTTGCATGAATATCAGGAAATTTTTGACCCATGTGTATGAATTTGTCGATTTGAAACAAAGGAAAATTTCATTTTTTTTGCGTGGATTATCATTATGGGGCCGATTGATAAGAAAATTCTCAAAGAACTACCCATCTACCAGAATTGTGGTTAAAAACAGACCCATATGTGGAGAATTTTGGATGAAAAAACCCATCCATATGAGTGGCACGTCCAGTACAACTTAACAATGAAGTACCCCCCCCCCCCCCGGGTACAAAACGTTTTGGTAGAGTTAGCAGTATGTGGAGAAGGCAGCCTTGATTTGTTAGAGAATTACTGCAAGTAATTCAGAATCCAGATGCGGAATTGAACAGGCCAACCATGGCATCCTGGTGCAAATGTGGTGTCTGTGTTGACATGGGCAAACAAGAGGAAAACAAATGCTGTGGAAGGAAAGTTTGTGTGACATCATATTATATGTTCCGCAAGTTATGCCTTGACAGGGATGTTCTGAGGCTAAACATAACAGCTCGCTGTGATATTCGAGCTGAGAACATGGATTTCACCATGAATGCTTTTCGAAAAGCTGGGTACCGCCAGTTTACATTATGGAAGTATGGACGTTTAGGCAAGAGCAATAGAAGAGTGCTACCATCTTGTGTTGTGACAACAATCCGAAAGTTTTACCCCTCTCCTACTGGGCATTATATGGGCTTTAAGCCACATTGAGTCAATCCAGCCAGGTGTTATCATTTGCATTCCTTACAATAACTGAAAATAATGATCTTGCAGTCATTTACAAAAGTTACTGTCCCCAAATCAGATAAAGTATTTAGATTATAGTCAGTATTCTTTGAATACTTGTAGTCCCAAAAAAGAACCAAATTTAATTATGGTATTAAATTGCTGCAATTGACTGTAAGTTCAAACTTTTCAGTTGGTATTCACAGTATCTTCTTCATATGAACAGTTATTTAGCAATGAGAACACTTAATTTATACAAGACTCAGTTGCAAATTACATCTGATATTTTTAAGTACTGTTGAAAACGTGCATATAAACCAAACTTTTCCCAAATGTTTTTGTGGCATCTTGGACCTGGAAAATGACAAACAGGGTTTCAGGAAAAAGGGCTTCATGGCTATTTGCCCTAAATGTAGCCTGCGTGCAGACTATACTGATCCCCTGAAGAGAAATGAGATTCCTCCAGCTACCCCAAATGCAAACCAAAGATTTTTCACAAAATGCACAACATGGACACAAGGGTGGCTTATCAACAGGTTCTTTGTAACCATATCCTATGTAGCGTAAAAGTTCTATTTAGCCCCCATGGGCTGATTCAGTTTTGGAGACTCTAGAAGGGGGCTTATTAGAGATGGGGGCTTATTCACAAAGTCAAATGACAATGGTACAATAGACAATTGCGCTATAGATGGCGGTGAGGAATTTTTCACCAATATGCACTGCGTTCTTTTGAATTCCTATAGAATTGTTTAAGAGTCTTAATTTGAACGCAATGCATCTTGATAAAAAATTCTTCACCACCAGCGCAATCGTCTATTGACAGCTTTCTAGTTCTTTTGCCCCATATTTTGCAGAATTAACGCACAATTTTATGATTGCAATACACATATTTGACACATTTTTATCCAAAACATTTAAAACTCAACATGTAACTTGTTCAGCTAGGTAAATGAAAATCTTTGGTAACCTCTGGCATTTGCTGTAAGTGGGGGAGGGGTGCTTCTTAATCAGGGCTTATCTAAATTTTAGGGCTTAGAAGGGAGGAGGTTAAATAGAGCTTTTACAGTTTTTGTTATTTCAAGTTATGTTATGTTTTGTTGATATATCAAATTAGACACATTTGATCAAAGTTAAATTCACATGCATTTCTTTTCCATTCTTGAAAATCTTTCCTCTATAAGTTGCTCCGTGGGTGGGGCTTTATTTGCAAGATCCAAATTTGGTGAAATGAACCTGGGATCTCTTTTTGAGCGAACTACTCTGCCTGAAACAGAATCTAACTGCTGTCGGGCAGTTATTATCTTTGCAAGGCAGTAGGGAATGTAGTTGTATTCTTTGCACTCTTTCACAGGCTGGGCATGATATTTCCGAGTACTCTTATTGTAGCATCTTTTATAGCAACTCCTTCCATCTTTGGTTTTTGCAATGGCTCTATGGGCATGCATGTTGTGATCTATGGCTGCAAGAGCCATCCTGCCAATGAAGTACCTGTAATCAAAAGCATTTCTCTTTGGAGCATACTTTGTGAGCATACTGTTGAAGTTCTCCACATTCCCAGTATGCCTGAATTTTGTGTTGTAGCTAAGGTTTGAGATAAACTTGGGGTCAAATACAACTGATCTTAGTTTCTCAAGTGCCTTTGAATTCTTTGACAGATACGTTTTTGGCTCAAGTTTTGTCAAAGGACCATGTTTGCACTGGGACTCTGCCCATTCATGCTCATTGCATACGTGGTGTACTACACCAAACCAGGAATCTTTACGTTGTGCAACATCACCCTTTGCCAGCTCACACGAATACCAAAAGTGATTCACAACACTATCAATCCAAGGCTTCAAAGAAGTTGCGTCCTTGTCTTTGGCAGCAGCATGTAAGTTCTTTGACAGTTTTTTGGCTTTATGCCATATATCTAGGGAATGTGACAGTTTGCCAAGTTCAGGATGTGCCGCTGCAAAATAAATGGCAATAATGAATTCACTTATTTACAACAAATGACAAAATGAAAGCAAATTATAGGGTTGAGATCAATTGTTTTTTTGACCTTCTGTGGGGGGGGGGGTCAGGAACACCAGAGGGGGTCTGGGGGCCTTTGTCGGCCGGCAGTTTCAATTTGTGGCTTCATCTGTTCTTCCTCTAAATACAAGTTTCTCATTGCACAACAAATTTTGCCTTTAACCTCTGCAGCATTTGCCTCTACAGGAGCATAAATTGATATGCAACATTGGAGGAATCCAAACGGCAAACAAACTGATGAGGCCACAGTTGCATGATTTTAACAGGAGCAGAAAAAGTAAGATCACCGGGAGACTTACCCTTTACTGCCTGATTGCCAATGTAACCAGCTCCCACAGACTCTAGAACAGGCATAGCTCCCAACAGTTGGTCTACCTGTTGTTTCAACACCTGGTTCTGGCGCAAATCTGATATTGAAGCTGGTGCAGATGCTGAAAAGCTGACGGAATGCTGTGGAAGAGGAACAGAAGTAGCAGGCGTCTGAAACTGTTGCAGAAGCTGATGCAAAAGACTCATCACTTGTGCAGGATTGGATGTGGTTGGAACGGCTGGAAAACTTGCTGGCTGGGGTGGAGGAGCGACTGCACAGGAGGCAAACTGCGGAGCAGCAACTGGTACGGGCGGAAACGAGGTCGCAATTTCTTTGGTGGCCATTTTGGGAAACGTGCAAGCTGCGTAGGTGACTGGAACGGAAGATGTGGGCCTACCAGATCCATGAGGCGAAACAGTCGTGACTTCTGTCGATTTGGCAAAGGTAAACTGCTGTGGAACGGAGGAAGGAGTGGAATTCAGTCGGAGAGAACCCAATTCAGCAGATAAATTGTTAATGTGGTCTTCGTGCGCTCTAATCGAGGCTTCCAGCTCGTCTTGAATATTAGCCAAATCGATGGGCAAAATGGAAGGAGTATCGGTGACGAACTGAGAGCTTGGTTGTGAACAAGAAGAGCCAGTAGGACCAACATGACCGCATACGGGACGGGACCAACATGACCGCATACGAGTATGACATTTCTTGCACACTTGCGACGATCTTTGAGTACGATTGGAAGCCATAAATTTGACAAAATCCACGAAAACAATTAACGAGGTAAAAACCAACAACCGCACGAATGAAGAATATTGAATAAAGGAGTGGCAATAAACCATAATAAAGCTACAAAGACTAATGGGAAATGACCGCATGAGAAAGAGGCTGAAACGAAATGGATGGCTGGTAAGACTAAGCCTAAAACACCCTCAATTAAATGATTTGACAAGTAAAATACAACCGTTTCAAATCTCTCAAATGACTGTTCAACATCCATGGGCAATTCTTCGTAAACTGACAAATCATGGTGATCCTCTGTCAAAAGAAATGTTCTCTCTATATCTATTTCTTCTAATTTGGAATCAAAAGCAACATCTTGTTGAAGCTCATCAGATGTATTGTCAAGATTAGACTCGATAAATGCCAAATCTGACACTGATAGCCCTTCATCATCACCATCATCATCTTCATTGTGCGTGCTCATCCTGCAAGGACAAATTGTATCTGATAAAATCTTGTGCAATTGATTTAACTGACAGTTCAGTTTTAATCCACATCAACAAATGATAATAATGCAGTATTCCTAATGAACCAAATTTCAGTTTCATCAGGGAGTCTTATCCATAAAACAGAACAACATGGACCTCCAACCATCAGCTGTATGCAAAGTTTTACCATCAAAAGCTGCAGGCATGCCTTATATTAAATATCCTCAAATCAGATTTGCCTTTTATCAAATTATGGGTCATTTAGGGCAATTAAAACTTGGGAAAATGGGGGGTATATACAGCTAGACTGTAGTGCAACATATGTGAGCAAGATAAACATGGTGCATTTGTCTTCATATTTTGGAAAAGCCACCATGTTCTTTGGAAAAGGGATTCCAGATTCTAACCAAATAAATGGTTAAATTAGCTCTTTTTCTATGCAAAATATCAACAAAAATTTGCAATGGTAATTGCTACCATGGCAAACACCAGGCCTATTTCTATTTATACAGTAAATTTTGTATACCTTGAGCTGCTTGCTGAAGTATCATCACCAGAAGTGTGTTCATTTTCAGTGTCACTTGTAGCATCGGTTGAAGTTTCACTGTCACTGTCTGTATAATCACTGCTACCATTAGAAACAGTTTCACTATCATATGGATCACCATCCTTTGCTCCAATGTCTTCATTTAAACTGAGGAATCTGAATGTACTGTCCAGTGCACTAGTGCCAGGTATATGAGAAGACAGCTCTTCTAATGGTGATAGAGTGCCAAAATCAAGCTTTTGCTTTCGGGTCTTCTTCCCCACTGCGGGTGTTGATGTGGTCAGAAGGTCATCTGAAATAAGAAATTACAGTACACACACTTAAAAAACTAAATCTTTCTTTAGGGCCCAAGTTTTCATCACAGCGCTGGGATTTTAGCCCGCTTGCCACAAGAACGTAATACATACTTTTTATACAAGAAACTTTGAACAGCCCATAAAGTTTCCTTGTTCACATAGAGATTTCCATTGTCAGTCTAAACATTTTATAAATTTATTTCTTCGGTTTGCAGAATATAATCTACAATACAGTAAGACAAATTGAAGTCAGTTACAATACAAAGTCAGCTTAGCTTGCTCAAGCACACATACCTTGTGCAGGATTCTTCGGTTCTGCAAAGTACATGTGATCAGATGTGAACATTTGTCGCACATTTGAATGTTGGTCATCTCAGCCTACCAGGATCTTCAGCAGATAATCAGCAAATTCGTCACTTTTTAGAGTACTACCTCCACGATCTCGAGACAATTCTTGTTTCCTGGCGTTCCAGATCAAAAACGTACTCTCCTTAAAATAAACAACTCTCCTAGGTTCTTCCCGGCTAGGCCTTCCTCGCTTTCTGCTCTGTTTTGCATTCATCTGCGCGTCATTCTTTGTCGGTGATCAGTCCGCGATTGCAGCGAGGATCCAAATTGACCATTTTGGCCAAATTTGATTTCAGATAATCAGAAATTCAAGCGTGCCCGCTAAGGGGTCTGGGTGACAATGGCTCTTTAATGACTATTTCATACTCCAATGTACAACAATCGACACAGGCAGTGAAATTCCACATGATACACAAGGGATTTCTACGTTGATTAGTGATTTTGTCATCTCTGAAGAAAGATACTGAACAATATACGATCACTTAATCCTAACAAAGCACATGGCTGGGAGGAAATTTCCATAAGAATGATAAAACTAAGCGATGCCTCATTAGTTACTCCTCTTAAGATAATATTCACGAACTGTTTGAGACATGGTGTATTTCCTGAAGTATGGAAGTGTGCAAATGTAGTCCCGGTTCACAAGAAAAATGAAAAAAACGTAAAGAGTCACTACTAGACTGATTATATGTTAGTAGGTTATCGCTATTGATAGGCTGATGGACGCTATAACTACGACTCATGGACTTACGCTTCCAGAAACGGACATGGCCTGAATTACCTGCTATTTTTTCTCGAAACCACCGACCCTAAATCGCCGCAAAAAGTGGTTTTCCTGAAGTGCTACACTGCAAAACAAGCTATCAGTACTTAGATGAATGTTTCTTCAAGCTATTAAAGCAAAAAATTCTTACCTATAAGTGCTATTTTGGTTATTTGGGGGCGCAAAAGATCTCGTAAATTCGTTCGCTGCTTTGAGATTTTGATCGTTGGAGCAGTTCAGTCGAACGCGTTGTTCGAATTCGTTTGTTTGCCTTTGGCGGGAAGTTTAAATTGAAGAAGAATCAGCCAATCCCATCAAGTTATTTCAAGTCTTGCATCCTGATTGGTCCAGAAACAAATTTGTTCCTGGCGAGAATTTTTTTGCCGTTTTGAGAAGGGTTAGTCCATAAGGCCCTTGACTGGAGCGACAACAACAACATTAATTCACTTCAATTAGATGAGCGTAAGTTGAGGGTCCTTATGTAGTGAGGCTAAGTAACTACCGTCCCATTTCTCTTTTACCAATTTTTGGGAAAATGCTTGAAAAACTCGTGTACGACTCCCTCTACTCACATCTTGTCACCTATGACTTACTCAACCCCAATCAATCAGGTTTTCGTCCTGGAGACTCAACAGTCAACCAATTAATTTCCATAACGCATACGATTTTTGAGGCATTTGACTGTAATCCTCCTCAAGATGTTCGTTCCGTGTATCTCGATATTTATAAAGCATTTGATAGAGTATGGCATGATGGTCTTATTTATAAACTAAAACGATGTGGTGTCTCAGGACAACTTAAACAGCGAACTGTTCTGAATGGACAGTGTTCTAATTGGGGAGATATTTTAGCAGGAGTGCCCCAGGGCTCTATTTTAGGACCATTGTTTTTTCTTGTTTACATAAATGATCTCACGAAAGACTTGAAGTGTAATGTTAAACTTTTTGCTGATGACACATCCTTTTTACGGTTGCCCAAGAACCTAACGAAGCTGCAAGTCATATGAACCATGACTTCGAGGTGATAAGAAAATGGGCGCAAGTGTGGAGGATGTCATTTAATCCCGATCCGCAAAAGCAAGCCGTTGAGGTATTATTTTCAAGGAAAAGAAACGAGATAGATCATCAAGTGATCCTCTTTAACGACATATCCGTGAAAAAGTAGATGAACATAAACACCTAGGTATTATCTTGGACAAAAAGCTTTCTTTCTCAGCTCACATCAAATCTGCTATCTCCAAAACGAGAAAGGGCATTGGTTTGCTCCAAATATCTACCTAGGCATACCCTAAATGAACTATATAAGCTTTATGTGCGACCCCACCTGGACTATGGAGATGTTATCTATCATATTCCAGCTAAAGTATGTGAATTCAGTCACAATATCATTTTATCAAATTTAATGGAAAAATTAGAATCTGTTCAGTATTCTGCTGCCCTTGCTGTAACAGGAACATGGAGGGGAACCTCACGAGAAAAACTGTATGCAGAGCTTGGCTGGGAGTCACTAAGTTCCCGAAGGTGGAGTAGGCGCCTTACTCTTTTCTATAAGATTATGAATAATCTTACTCCCCTTTATACAAAGGAGCCAATCCCACAACTTCATCAGTCGAACTACTCTCTTCGCAACCAGGATGTTATTGGGCGACCAAGGGCAAGGACAGAAAAATTTCAATCCAGCTTTTATCCCAACTGCATATCTGAATGGAATATACTCGATCCTGAAGTCAGGCTTTCACCGTCTGTTGCTGTTTTTAAGAAAAAGCTTCTTTCATTAATTCGCCCGCCTGCAAAATCTGTCTTTGGAATTCATGACCCAATAGGTTTATCGTATCTTTCCCAAATAAGAGTCGGTCTCAGTAGATTAAATTTTCACAAATTGAAGCATAATTTTAGGGATACCGTTAACCCGTTGTGTCCAACGAACGACGGCATTGAGGATACGGAACACTTTTTGTTGCTTTGCCCTGCATTTGACACTTTACGACGAGATCTTCTCGCTGGAGTTTCAAATTTATTACGACCATTTACCCAGATCAACGGCCTTTCAAACGACGTTCTGACGCAACTTTTATTGTATGGCGATAAAGACCTTTCAAATGACGTCAACCAAAGTGTACTCAAACTGACTTTAAATTTCATCCATAGAACTGGTCGGTGCAATTAAGATAATTTCAGACCTGGTAGACACCACATATATACTAAGTCCTATTCTCCTTAATTTTTTCTTTTTCTTAATGCTTGTAAGTCTGATTCACATTGGATGTGAGGCGTCTATTAGTGTGAATGACAACTCATCCACACAAACCCAAATTTTCAAATCCACAATATTGCGAACTATGAACCTCGAACCGACAGCACATGCGCAATGTTTTTGAGCGGTGGAGACCCTGGAGGGGAAACAGCAGCGGCGGCAGTTGTTGTCGGTGGGGTTTTCTCGGTCGGGGTTCCTGCTGTTCAGCATTATCGCCTGTGCTAGCCATGACCTCCAATGTGAAACAGATCCTAGTATGTATCCGTATTTGGTAGTTTATGTGTAGCTCTTTGTAAATGTATATTTTATAGTATTTAGTTGTATGATGTTTTTTTATGGAATGGCCAGGGAGTTGTCATGGTCTTTTGCTCTCCCTGGCATCGTCCTCGTAGTGTTGTAAACTGATGCTGTTCAGGAAAGAGGAAGAACGAGTTTATCAACAAAACCAGTTTTGGTGATCCCAATGCTGCAAGGAAAAGATGGTTTCAACAAGGAAGATCGCTAAGAAACCAGCTGAAGACATGTGACAACTTAGGCCCATCAATATAGCTAGGCCCAGATGTTATGATGAGGCGGTGAGGCCTAACCCCCACACCACAGTTCACACACAAGAGAAGGGCAGAGGTTTTGATCAAGACACAAATGACAAATCAATGTATTTACCTAAGGTGCAAGGTCTAGGTAATCATGGAAGCTCATTAAACAAAACAAGATCATCATCTCAAAACAAGATTGTCAAGATTGTCAAGATTTTCAAGATTGTTGAAGATTGTCATCTCAAAACAAGATTTTCGCCCAGGTTTGCGTTTTTTGTCCAATGTAACTTTTTTTAGAATGAAGATATCTCAACCAAATTTCCAGGATATATTCCTCATAATGTGTGCTATGCAATAAACCCTTAAAAAATTCCAGATATCTTGAGAAAAAAAATTTTTTCTTTGTGTCAAATTGTTGACATAAAGCGCAAATTTGCATGTTGTTCAATTTTTCAAAATATTAAACAAATTTCCAATACCTTGCTCAAGCTTGTAGGTAAGTTGCAGAGAACCATGTAGTGGTAACATATGCTGAAAACCTCATTTTTATACATTGTAGGGATGTGCAGATATTTTGGACACAATTACCTGCATTTTCTGCTATTGTTCCGCTCCTATTGTTGCTATGGTAACTAATTTCTAAAAATAGAACATGTGTTTTTCCACATTTCCTTCTTTGTATCCATCCTACCTAAGATCTTGTCAAAATTCTTAGGGTTAAGATAAAAAACTATGAACCAGATGCCCCCCAAGAAAATGACAAATCTTGATAACGCGGAGGAAGAGAGAGAGATAGAATAGACAAAGGAGTCAATATGATAAGCTTAAAGAGTGAAACAGAGTCAGCAACGCGTACACTCACAGAAAAAAGGTGGTCTTTAAAGTACCTTTTAGGGTACTTGAGCAAAATACATATTTGGGACCCCTAAAGGTACTTTGAAGTACCCCTACCGAGGGGTACTTTGAAGTACCCCAAGGTATGGTACTTCAGAATATCCCTAAAGGTACTTCATAAAACCCCTGGTAGTATTGCTAATGGTACTTCAAAGAACCCCTGAAGGTATTTCAAAGTTCCTCCTAAAGGTACTTGAGAGTACTACTAAAGGTATTTGAAAATTATTCTAAAGGTACTTCAGAATATCCCTAAAGGTACTTGAGAGTGCGCTTAAAGGTACTTCAGATTTCTTCTAAAGGTAATTCGGAGAGCCCCTAGAGGTACTTCAGAGTACTACCAAAGGTACTTGAGAGAACTTCTAAAGGTACTTCCGAATACCCCTGAAGGTACTTGAGAGAGTGCCCTTAAAGGTACTTCAGAGAGCCCCTAAAGGTACTTGAGAGTATTCCTTTCAGAGCACTACTAAAGGTACTTCAGAGAACCCTTAAAGTACTTCAGAGAGCCCCTAAAGGTACTTGAGAGTATTCCTTTCAGAGTACTACTAAAGGTACTTCAGAGAACCCTTAAAGGTACTTCAGAGAGCCCCTGAAGGTACTTGAGAGTATTCCTTTCAGAGTACTACTAAAGGTACTTCAGAGAACCCTTAAAGGTACTTCAGAGAGCCCCTAAAGGTACTTGAGAGTATTCCTTTCAGAGTACTACTAAAGGTACTTCAGAGAGCCCTAAAAGGTACTTCAGGGAGCCCCTAAAGGTACTTGAGAGTATTCCTTTCAGAGTACTACTAAAGGTACTTCAGAGAACCCCTAAAGGTACTTCAGAGAACTCCCAAAAGGTACTTCATAGTATTCTTAAAGGTACTTCAAAGAACCCCTGAAGGTATTTCATAATACTGCTAAAGGTACTTCAAAGAACCCCTGAAGGTACTTCAGAGTACTACTAAAGGTATTTCACAGCAACTCTAAAGGTACTTTAGTGAACCCCTAAAGGTACTTCAAAATACCTCCAAAGGTACTTCAGAGTACTACTAAAGGTATTTCACAGCAACTCTAAAGGTACTTTAGTGAACCCCCAAAGGTACTTCAAAATACTTCCAAAGGTACTTCAGAGTACTACTAAAGGTATTTCACAGCAACTCTAAAGGTACTTTAGTGAACCCCTAAAGGTACTTCAAAATACCTCCAAAGGTACTTCAGAGTACTGGCAACTCTAAAGGTACTTGAGATGAGAGTACCAGTTGTGTTCCAGTTGGGGTCCCACCAACAAAAATTTATCTAAAAATTGAAATATATTTTTTTTTTCATTCATTTAGCACAATAGCTTTTAAACTATACGGCTACAATATAACACAACATAAAAAGATAAAGAAAAGTAGCAACTAACTTACTACACCTAAATAACAACAACATGAATTATATACATATATGCGTTCTACAGAGACTTGGGGATATTTAAAGTGTGTAATGTTTTTTCTCGGATATCAGTAATTTGTCCAGTGAATTTGAGGAGATTGTCGATTGTTTCTTGATCCTCACATAAGTACATGAATTGAAGCAAATCATCAGGGGTAAGTTGTTTCGTACTTGGATAACTTTCAAAAATTTGATTCAGAAATGCATCTCTAACCACTGAATAGTGTTCACATTTAAGTAGAAAGTGTTTTTCATCTTCAATGAATTCCTCATTACAAATTTGACAGACCCGATCTTCCCTATTAATTTTTGGGGATTGTCTACGGCCTGTCTCAATCGCAAGACAATGGTCGCTGAGTCGAAGTTTACTTGTAATCACCCTTAGCTTTCGTTTGTTATGTTGCATTAAATATGGCTCCAGCGTGATGCCTTTTTTTATGTGGAAGAGGAACTCTCCCTTTTTTGAAGAGGACATTTCTCTCGTCCAATATCTATTATAGTTGGTTTTATTGCTAAGCTTGAACATGCTCTTGGTGCAGGAGTGAAAGTCTTCTAGATTTAGACTTCGCGTAACATTCTCGATATGCGTGTTACAATTTAGATCGGATGGAAGTTCCAAATTCATTAAATAAGCTTGGTAAATAAGACTATCCTCTGGTGCTTTTTTGACGTGATCAAAAAAAGACTTAATCCTATTTTCAACGTTTAACTTAAGAGGGTACCTGCCCAGTTCCCCTCTCACGAGAATGTTTGTGGTGGATCTATTAACACCCAACAGACGTTTGCAAAAGTTTAGATGAACCCTTTCCATATCACACTTGTCCCATTTGTCAAAACTCAAATAGTTATATGTCCCCCATATTTCAGAACCATACAGCAGGATGGGAGTTACTACACTGTCGAAAAGCTTCAGAGCTGCTTTAATAGGCAGTCGTTTAATAGGGAATCTATTATTAAGAGCGTACACAGCCCTCTGTGCTTTAGATGACAGATTTTCCATTGAGCTGTGTAGTGAACCATTTGCATTGATTGTCATACCTAAATAGTTGAAGGAACTGACAGATTCAATTTCCTTATTTCCAAACATGAAAGTGTTCTTCTTATTAGTTCTGTTTTTCTTCTGAAATGTAATGCACTTAGTCTTTTTTACGTTTAAGAATATGAATATGAATAAAGATTTTGAAAATGTTGTCATCAAAGTGGTCCAAATGGCACACAAAGTGGCACAAATGATTGAAATTTTAAATTGCGTAGAATTAACTCAAAATTAGTAAAGAGCCTATTTCAAACATGCTGATTAAGAATATGAACAAAGATTTTGAAAATGTTGTCCCCAGAGTGGTCCAAATGGCACACAAAGTGGCACAAATGACCCAAAATTTAAATTGCATAGAATTATCTCAAGATTAGGAAAGAGTCTATTCCAAACATGCTGATTATGAGAATATGAACAAAGATTTTGAAAATATTGTCACCACAGTGATCCAAATGGCACACAAAGTGGCACTAATGACAAAAAATTTAGATTGCATAGAATTGTCTCAAAATTGGTAAACATCCTATTTCAAACATGCTGATTACGAATATGAACAAATATTTTGAAAATATTGTCCCCAAAATTGTCCAAATGGCACAAAAAGTGGCACAAATGACCAAAAATTTAAATGGCATGGAATTATCTTAAAATTAGTAACGAGCCTACTTCAAACATGCTGATTACGAATATGAACAAACAATTTGACGATATTGTCACCAAAATGGTCCAAATGGCACACAAAGTGGCACAAATGACCAAAACTTTAAATTGCGTAGAATTAACTCAAAATTAGTAAAGAGCCTATTTCAAAAATGCTGATTACGAATATGAACAAAGATTTTGAAGATATTGTCACCAAAATGGTCCAAATGGCACACAAAGTGGCACAAATGATTGAAATTTTAAATTGCGTAGAATTAACTCAAAATTAGTAAAGAGCCTATTTCAAACATGCTCATTACGAATATGAACAAGGTTTTTCAAAATATTGTCACCAAAGTGGTCCAACTGGCATCGAAAGTGACACAAATAACCATAACTGAACTTGCTTCCAAATGCCTGAATATTGGTACGCCTGCATATTTTGATTGCAAGTATTTTTATAAGAAACCGCTTTTAAGAAACTCGACACTCAGATCGCCAAAAAATAAGAAACTCCAGCACCGAGAAAATGCTTATTTACCGGGTGTGCTATTCAACTCGATAGGTTGCGATAAAGTTTTTGGAGAGTTATGACTTAAAACGTTTGCAAAAAGCTTTTACTTTGCCTCTGGATTTTTTACACATTCGTGTCATTCCTGTGTTCAGAGCAAAATGCGAGTTTCTTGATATTTTGTCAACGAGTTTTTCGTACTGACTTGGGATTTAGAAATCGATTGGATGTATTCTGCTGCACGAGCGTTGGCTCTATCCAGGGATGGCGCCTGGGGGGGCACGGGGGCAGAAGCCCCCATGACTTCATCAATCCCCCCATTGGCACTTAAAATTTTGAAAATAGTGCCATCTCAGTGAACTTGAATGGAACTTGAAAGGCGTGGTTTCATAAATATTTTCTCGCTTCGCTCACTGTCGGCACTCTGACAGTATTTGCCCCCTAGCATTTCTTCCGTGGCGCCATCTCTGGTTCTATCTTGGCAGAAATTTAACATTACTACAGTCATAAAAGCAATGTCTTCCCTTGTGATTTTGAAAATAGGGTCCCTTTTTGCTGGAAAAGGCCCCTTTTGCAAAATAAGAGAGTTTGTTTATCTGATTTTAATTTTCGAATGATGGAGATCCCTACAATTGAATCCTTTCGTGTTAGTAAACTTAGTAAAAGAAATAATTACGATCGAGAGTGAATACTGATGGTGAACAAGCATGGTACCGCCTTCGCAGTACACACATGCGTCTACCGTGGTCCATCTATAGGAAATCCTATTCAAAATAGCCGTGGTCCAAAACCAGAATTTCACTCGTATCTTACCTCCAGGGAACAAGGGGCAGCTTTGCAGCAATAGTAAAGGTTGCTTGCAATTACTGTTCAGCGTGTGCTTTGAGGCTTTTATCAAAATATCTACTCAACGATAGGACCTATGACAACCTACACTTTGCATAAATCTTGTATAATCTTAAAGGAAATCTATGCATATACAAGCCTTTGACAAAAATAAAATTACCAAAACAACAGGCCGTTGTTTGTGCCGTGCCATATTTGGGTAATTTACGTCAACATGAAATTTGATATCTGATTGGCTAGACTTTGATCGCAAAGTGGCTTGAGCCACGTGTTTGCTTACATTCCCTCTGAAGTTTCAAATTTTGTCTGGTAGATATGGGATGAAGAGAGGCATTCTGAGCCAAGAAAAGGAATTCACTCGAAAATTTCCTTGGGATGCTAGTTCATAAATTTATTATTACCGAGGGGTGTATTATTCTTCCGAAAAGGATTTTAAGGGATTTTTTATGGATTTATGTTGGAAAAAGGATTTTGACCGGCATTTTAGCAAAGCTGTACGATATTTTGACAGAGTGATTCGCCCCTTAGCTTTAAATGGTCAAGATTCTATTTTTAGTACATAAACGATCATGGGATCGGGGCAAAACTTGAAATTGCATTAAAAATGAAAAAAAAGGAAAACTTTCTTTATCCTGTTCTATTATTTTTTTCAATCTTGTTTCACTTTTGAATTTATTGGCTCAGTACACTCTTCTCTTTTTATAAGAATAATGTTTATAAGAATATTCAGGCTCAGAATCATCCAATTTTTAAGAATATTATAAAAATATCTAGAGAATCGCAAGACTGACATACTGTATCTCATTTTTCAAAAGCTAAGTTTCTATTCGGGGCGGTTATTTCCTTTGGAAGCTTTGAAAAAAATAAGAATACTTTCAGGCTTAAAAAGAAAATTTCTTAAGAATATCGAGGCTGGACAAAGTATAGGGTATTCTTATAAAAAAGAGTGTACCCAGCGTAGATTCAGGCGTCATTTCCCTTTCAGCAAAGAATGCTATTTCCTCCTTTGCAGTTTAAATCTACCTAAAGTGAAGATGTAAACTCAGTGTTAAAAGCAAGAACCTATCATTGATATTAGCCAGAACAAAGTTCTTGAATGAAGAACAAAATATTTTAACTTTCAACCAGAAGAAATTTGGAACAATGAATTGTTTTTCGCGCCTTTTTTAATGTACTCAAAGTTTCTTGACGGTTTCTTATTGGTTTCATTAAATTCTTTCACAATGAAGTTTTATGACCTGGACACTTCTTAAGTACTCCTTGCCCAGGTACCATCTAAGTAATACAATACAGTAAAGTAAAGTAAAGTAAAGTACGGCCATCAAGAAAACTATTTTTATCTCCTATTGTTCTCCCAGAATGACCTAATTCTCCAGTAAAATGGTTTCTTAACGGCGGCACTTTACTGTACAAGAGAAAAGAGAATATGATTTTAATGAAGACAAAACTGTTGCTGGAATGTTTGAGCTCCTTTAAAAAATTGTTTCTCTTATCCATTCTTCTCGATCATTCATTTTCCACTTTCCATTGAACACTCCATCCATCATTCAGTTTCGTCATTCTGTCTTACAGTTTCATCCCTTCATTTCACCCTATCATTACATTCTACAATTTCATATCATCAGTCCAGCCTTTCATACCTCTCTGACCACAACTCCTACGTTTTTAATATATCGACAATACTCAGAGTTCTGTTGACAAAATCTAACAGTCTTGTCTTCACTTTAAGTTTCGTGAAAAGCTAGTTTATCCTTAGGAGTGCAATTGCTTTGTTCCAATTTTCAAAACACAGAACGATATTTTGCTATTTTCATGTGATTGTCATGTGCCATCTTTCTGCTTGTCATGAGGTGCTTTTGATTTCTGCCTCACCAACTCTAGATAGTCTGTCACTGTCAGTTTCTTGAAAACAGCAAGATAAATTCAATATCCATAACATCACCACAGGTGCAAAACCTAGCAAGAAAATTGAGGAAAATAGCATTCTCAGAAATACATTTGCTACAAAGTCCTTGGAAGATTCTTGGATCCAAAAGACATCATTACCAAAACATGAATTAGATGTGAATAGAAGATACTAAAAAATTTTCGAAAAATTCAGAAAAACTTGCTTCTCAGAACTAAATTTGGATCTAGTCTAGAAGAACTCAGGGGAAAATATAAAAGTTTGTCAACCTTTCAGCCCATCTATCATATCTGCAGATCTGCAAAATCTCTTCTTCGAAACAGTTTCTTGCCAAAACATTGCTTGTAGGAAAAGCTAGGCAGGCTCGCCTAATGTTGATTCAAGAAATTAAAAACTAGGAAAGGCAAGATTGCAGTGTCATCATTGAATATCTTTGACAATGCAAAGAAGCAGGTCGAGAATACTATTTCCAAGACAAAAAACGCACGAATTAGAAGTGTTTCTTGCTGCCTTAGGTCTATGTTATGTACCCGAGATCCTGGCAATAGCATTCGGTCAACTGTCGATGTCTCTTCAGCCAGATAATGTTTTGAAAGAGACAGGACATAAACCAAAACCCAAGGTAAACATTTCACAAAGATGAATTTTGCCCACTAGTCTCGAAAGACCCGTAGCTAACCTTCCCGGGACTTTCTCCCTATTTCAGATAAAGTTAATAAAACAATTCCGTGTTCAAATAGACTTCATCATCATACTCCTTAATCATATTTTGTTATTCGGTTGACATAAATTCATTAAATCTTACCTTTTCCACAATACTGCAACTGCTTCTTTCTTTTCTTTCCTCCAAACCTTCGCCGCAGCAACAAAAACTTCAAAAGTGTATGAAAAGTGAAAGAGTATTTCATAATTTAGAGCCAAAATATTGGACTGTTGAAGTCCATAAAAAGTGATCCTTTTCAAGGAAAGGAATATATCAACTCCAGTAGACTGCCGAGTTCCAATTCTATGAACAGAAGAATCTGAAGTAAAGTAGTTATGAAAGCAGACAGGTAAGAGTTTGTTTACCGCTTTATAAGCAAATATTGATATGTTTAAACGAAGCAAGTCATGAAGTTTGATTATCTTTAACATATGAAATAAAGGTGCAGATGGAGTAGTGAATGGTTGGAAACTGATACATCTTAGGATTTTGTTCTGTAGAAGAAACAATTGATTTAGGTAAGAGTCATAGGTAAGACCCCATGCGATAATACTATGATTGAGAAAAGATGAAAAGAATAAATTAAAGAGACAGATCAGAGTATGTGGAGGAAGATAGTGCCTGACTTTAAAAAAGATTCCTGTAGTCCTAGATGGTTTTTTTTACCAAGTTCATTGATGTAGCAAGGAATATACTCATCAAACAAGAACACCTAAAAACTCAATATATTTAGTCCTTTTAATAAACAAACTCGTGTGGAGAAACAATCAGAATCGTACAATATTTCTCTCTAATGATTTAAAGAAGTGTTGCAATTGACAATTGCCCCGTGCTACGAGACAATTGTAACACTTGACCATTGAATCATAAAACTTTTGTAAAGTCACAAAACTTTGTTCTGCACGACTGAAACTAAGATCTATTTCATTCCAAGAGATGCAATTACTATATAATCTACCTCCAAGGACGCAATTAACCACTATTTAGATGATATGGGCGATATTCCAAAGAGTGTTACAATTGGCCCCCGGTCTCCCATATATCAGTGGTCTCCCGGTCACTGGCAGCCTTGCGTGCATAAATTTCTTGAAGAGGCCTGATTCACTTCATCCTGGTAAAGAGGCAGGTTGTTTGATTGCGAGGTGTCAAATCCATAGCGACTAATATTTGGGTACCTGTATCCAATTGAAAGAACGTCCATTTGAGGATATGTAACGAGCTCTTTGCCTCTTCTGGTGCTTTTATAAACAAAATGAGAATAAGCTCAGTACATTTTTCAGCGAAAAGATTCATGGACATGAAAGGACTGACGAAATAGTAAAGTAGTATCGACAGACAGATATTCTAAATAGAAGACAATGAATTGTTTAGATTGCACAGCAAAATAAGTTCTTACGTCGTTCGTGCTACGATCAAAATATTTTGGTATCTATCTTCTTCAAAACATGTGGCATGCAGCAAAGCAACGTAGTTAGTTGAAATTAAGTAAGACTAATTGTATCATCTCAGGAAAGAGTTCTTCTAACTTAGCACTCTAATTAGAAGATTTGCTAATCAGAGGTTGGTAATCAAAGGTACGGTAACCGATAGCTGAACCATGTGAATCATCTTGTTAGTGATCCTGTTTACGGGTACCAAACTAATTTCAGCACGGATTCAAATCAATCTGCGTTTTAATTAGCAACATGGATTGATTTTGAGTACAACCCCTGTGTCGATTAGACAGCTATTAGCTTTTACAGGTGGGCCGTTTCAGGACAATTGACTTTTTGATGCCCACTAATCTATAGATGTAGTCTATCAAATCAAAACGCATTGACTGAAAATAACAGGTGATAGAAATGATCTTCTGCCGCTGATTTCTAGTAACCTAAATGTTTTCAGGCTGCCTGTAACTTCTTTCATTCATTATGCAGTGTTTTTATTCATTAAGATTGTGTGCTACCAGAAACTGATCAGGAGGAAATGTGATACCCATGGGGTTATTGGAAAATGAGATACCCACGTCTCATTCATGATAAAGCAATTTGACCTAATAACAACAAAGGAGTTGCAGACGAAAGGCTTCGAGTTTTCGAGTGGTACAAAACTAAAAACTTACACCGAGAAGCTTGAACCAGGCTCCCAAAATGTTTATCGGACACATTGAAAACGACAAACGCCTTGAATGAGTGGATGAGATCCAACAAACAGGTGTAATAGGGACAATAGGCATCCCAAAATGTATCTCTGTTGGGGTCATACATGATGTACCCAAGCAAAATATTCGGATTTTAAGACGCCGTTTCCCCTGTACGTTTTTAAAAAGGAAAAATAGACAGCCATATAGACCAGAGTCAGAAAAAACGTGAGGCGTTTGGGGAGTCAGATCGGGTTTACTGAGCTTTCGTATTGCAAGAGAGAGAATAAATTAGCTATGGAAAAGTTACGTTGTTAAAATAGGTCATTTTTTCCCCATTTATTTGCGATTTGGTGATAGGGCTATTTTGGTGACAGGGTACCGCTTTTAGAAAACTTTTTGCTTCCTAAAATGCCATTTAAATGAATAGCTCCTCAGAGATAGAATATAAATAGCAACCAGGCTTGCCGCTCAGCGCCTGTGGCACCAAGCTGGCCCGCCGTCGTACCAAGTAATTGCCTTCGATGGAATTTGTTGCCTAGGCGTTGTTTTCTCTTCTGTTTATCACTTTATGTGACGAAGGTTTCGTCATAGATTTGCTCTACATTCCACAAAACTGTTGTTCATAGTTATTTTAAAGGGA
The DNA here is from genome assembly GCA_039566865.1 of Aurelia coerulea. Lineage (NCBI taxonomy): Eukaryota > Metazoa > Cnidaria > Scyphozoa > Semaeostomeae > Ulmaridae > Aurelia > Aurelia coerulea. The sequence continues at coordinate 16,654,676 of CM076944.1, forward strand.
CTATTTTAACAACATGTTACTGCAGATGGATATTAATGGGGATAGACACGGCTATATGATAGTCGAGTGACCGGTTTAAATGGGCAGAAAAACAACAGTCGAAAGTCGGTAATGTTTTCCATCCTGTGTACTTGATTGGAGGAGTTATGGAGGAGTCAGTTTTTAAAATCTTCTCTTTTTTTCCATTCCCCTATCCTCACTGTTGAATTTCTTCACTGCTCTTGTCACCATTACCTACTCTTTCTCCTGCATAGCTCTCTTTAACCCCTCAGACCATTTTAATGCCAATAACTCCTTTAGTGCAATGTTCCCTTTTGTATGTTGTTTTCTTTTATGATACCTCTTTCTTCTATCAAAAGGATTCTATTTTCAACCTTTTACATCTCTTTAAGTTTCAATACCACTATTCAATTGTCTATAAAGGAATCGCAGTCTGAACCCAAAGAGTGTTTACATTAGGCCCTGATTCAGAGAAATGATCACGTTCATATGCAGTTACTCGTATCAAGGGGCTATGACTCTGTAAGAAAAAGCTCGTACGCCATTTTAGTTTCAAGAAAAATCTGTGAAAATCCCTGAAGGTCTTAAAGATTCATAGTGATACAAGAAAAGAGTGATACAACCCTCGACGACCCTTTTCGGAAGAGTGATACAACCCTCGACTCGCTTCACGTTCTTCATAGAATCAAGCAAAGCTGTAAGCAAAGGACGCGAGGGGGCAAATCGCTGGTTTAATTCACGATGATCGGTTATAAGATCAGGTAAAAATAACAGAATTACGGAGACTGACAAAACTGCAGGAAATTTCAACTGGAGACAAAAACACGTTAGCTATTTTTGGACATTCAATTTCGATTTGCCCCTGTGTTCTTCGAAGGATTTCTGTTCAACTTCGATTTTTAATGTATGGTGATCAAGACCTTTCTAATGAATTGAACAGAAATATACTCGAATTGACTTTACTTTTCATTCACGAAACTTGTCGGTTTGACTAAGATCTTTTGTAACTTCAGTACCAAGCAACCACCAAATCTTTAAATGTTCAAAAATTTAAATTTTCAAAAACTTAAATGTTCTGTTTCTTTGTAAGTTTTGTTTCACATTAGACACCAAGCATAGTTTGCGACCCCAAAGCAACGAAGAGCTCTTGCAAGAGCATGTAGCTTTTGGCTTGCTTTCGTGCACACCATGTTCACGTGTTGCTTGAAATTTGGCTTTTGGTCAATTACAACGCCTAACAATTTTTTTTCTTTGCTCTCTTTAATGACAGAGGAACCAACTCTTATTGGCCCTTATTGAGATTTCAGTTTCTTTCTCGCCAAATACAAGATGGCATTTCTCCTCGTTTAATTTCATGCAGTTTTGTTCAAACCAATTGCTCAATTCAACAGTATCATTTTCTAGCTTTAAAATAACTTCCTGTAACTCTATATGAGAACAATATATTTTCGTATTGTCTGCATAATTACAGATTTCAGTCTCATTCAACAAAAGAAAAATATGATCGATAAATGTATTAAAAAAGAGAGGCTCCAGGACTGATCCTTGGGGGACACCAAATTTCATTTCTTTCCAAGAGCTGAACGAACCATTTATTTTGACTCGTTGCTTTCTACCTGCTAGATAACTGCACACCATCTGTATTGCATTTTTACTAAATCCGTATGCGTTCAATTTAGCAAGCAAGAGTTCATGGTTGAGACAGTCGAAAGGAAGGGCCGATTTTGACCAAATAAATGTTCCCATCCAAGTTTTCTTAAAGAACGAGTTCTTAAAGAAATAAATTTGGAAGGAACATTGCATCAATAAATATTGGCAAACAGCCCATCGTTCTTCTGATTAAAGTTCTTCGTCATGTTGTTCCAAAGACGAAACAACAGCAAAAATTTCACAAATCCCTGCTTCAGGAAGGAGCTACCATGTATGGCTCTAACTTTCAAACCTACACTTGCAATTACCGTATTCGATTGCAAGCTACCTTCGCTTGTACCTTAGTTTTCCGTTTGTATTTAAACATTCCTTTTATTTGTAATAGCAGGCACGTGTAGTTTTATGTAGCTTTTAATTATATTTGGAATGGCCACAGGGTAGACATAGTATTTCGCTCCCTGTGACATCGTCTCTGTAGCATTGTAGCGTAGCTTGTAGGTATTGTAATTAGTAATATGGTTGTAAATTCTTAATGGAATAGAAAAAAGGAGCTCCTTTGATGTCAATATTCGAGCAATGGGAAGAGGTATGAGGGGATGAGTTACTTTCCAACGTTCATTAACTTACCACCACCCCTTTTACAGACTGCTTGTAACAAGATTAACGATAAACTCAACTCTGTTTACAAAGAAGTTGCAGAAAAGAGTTGCCAAGAAGCAGCAAAAAACGCGTAATGAGCTTGGAAGATCAGCTGATGGGGATGATATGGTTGACTGCCAAGTTTCCGTGGATTAATCTTGGCAAAAGAGCGGCCACATACATTCACCTAGAAAAATGTCCAAAAGAAGTGTATGTTTCCAGAGAAGGCATTGAGATCGGATCTTGATCAGCAGTGATAGAATTCAATGATGATAAATGTCGAGTTCAAAAGATTTTCAAAGCCTTACGAATGACCACTGGAAGATTTACAAGACAGGGTTGCACAAAAAAGGATTGTGTTCGAATTTTGAAAAGTGGTAATAAATCAAGCGAAAACACCAAAAAGAGAAGAAAACAGTTCAGAACTCAAAGGAAACAGCTCAGAACGAGTTCAGAACTCAGAACGAGTATGTGCTGAAACGAACCTTAAACATTGTTAATTCTAACACATTGATCACGTGGCTTTAAATATGAATATATAAAAACTAAAGAATTCTCATCAAATCCGTAAGCGGATAACTTAGCTATGAGTTACTCATGCGGTATGCAGTCAAAGGCCTTTGATAAATCTATGAGGACGGCACCCACGATTTGATCATTATCTAATTTCAATCACCAATTCTCAATTAGTCTTATCAATACATGATGAGTACCATAACGATCCCTATAAGCCGCAATAAAGATAGAAAGAATTTTATCAAGGTATGGCATCAGCTCTTTTTTATGATTTTCTCACAAACTTTGTTGAGAAAACATCTAAAACACTTATCGGGCGGAAATTTTTTTCAACAGTTTTATTTTGTTCCCCTTTAACAAGGCATGCACGTCGTCCATTATCTGGGAATTTACAATTACGGATACTGCTGTTGATAGCAAGTAAATAAAGTAAAATACAAGCACTTTGATGCGAATTTGAGCACGACGTTTCGAGCAAAGCCCATTTTCAAGTCAGATGCTATGTATGTGTGTATGTAACATTTTGCCATACAACTAGAAATTAAATGTAATATTAAAATTTACGAAAAGAAAGAAGGCTATTTACATGTGTACAACATGATAAAAACTAAAATCTAGTATAAAAACACCCCTAGTTTAAAATGGCAGGGCTAACATTAAAAGGTCAGTGCAACCTTGTTTCCATGATGGTCCCTCCAGAAGTATTATAGAAAAGAAAAGTTTTCATGAAAAACAAGAGACAAAAATATTTTGTATAGAAAAGTAGAAAGTAATGGTACATTCTTGAGAATGTTAAACAGCCTGTTGGGCCTGTTATTTTTGCAGTTTTTAGAAATTTAATAATATATATAAATATTAATAATATAATATTTACTTGAGTTTGGAGGTCTTTAAAGAAATTGTCCTTTATCTTATGTTTGAAACTGTTAACGTTCTTAGCAGACTTTAGGTCAGAGTGTAGATTGTTCCAGATTTTAGGTCCAAGGTAAGATAGGCCACTTTGCCCTATGTTGCTCTTTCGAAAAGGTTGATTTAATTTGTTTTTAAATCTTCGAGTAATCCGACCCTGGCCAACTGGTAAGAGCATCTCCGACATATAGGATGGGGCTGAATTATCAAAAAATTTGTAAACGTTAGTAGCAGTCATTGTTTAAATCTCTCTTTAGTAGGGAGCCAAGTTATATTTTTAAATTCTTTGATTCCTATATGTGCTCTGTTATTCAGAATTAAGCAGCACCTGACACATTTATTTTGAGCTGTTTGAATTTTTTTGGTTAGCCTTTTATTAATCAACAGAAACCAAGCACTGCATGCATAGTCAAAGTGGGACTGGATTAGTGCATTTGCTAATAACCTATGAAGAGAGAAGTCAAGAATATTTTGCTTCCTATAGAGGAACCTTAGCCTGCCATTGATTTTACCAAGGGTCCTGGTAGCCATTGATTCACCAGACAGGTTTTAATCAAGAATACAGCCCAGATAGGTCACTGAGGTGTGCTGTTTGATCCTGATGTCACCCCTTCTGATGCCCAGATTTTGATTGCCGCCGGTTCTATTATTTGCTCAGCCAAAAAGTATAGACTTCGTTTTGTCCTCTCCAAAGTGAAACCAATCACAGAGGGAATTAAAATTCTTATTTAGTTGCTTTTCTATTTCATTGGCTCTATTGCTACAGAACACAAGGCAGGAGTCATCTGCATATAAAAGAAGGTCACAGTCAACTGCCTGAGGCATATCATTGAACTTATTTCATTTTACGTCAAACTGTTTAGAAATTACGATGTTTTTAAGTTTTTTTGAAAATTTTTCTTGAATTCTTGAAAAAGAAGAAAAACACTCTAATTCTGAAAATATTGAAGATTTCAGAAAATTCCAACGGTAGAATTATAGAGAATTAGCTGAAGTTTCTTTGAAGTCATTCAGTTCAAAGAAATAGGTCACTCAATTTTACACCAGCCTTTTTAAAGATTTGGAACCTATGCTAGTCCCGCAAGGTTCTATTCTTGGCCCACTCATTTTCCTGTATGTCGAACAAAACCATAGTTTATGAATGCTGATAATTCCCCAGGTGATGAGGTCTTCTCTTTCCCTATGTTTACAAAGAAAGTTCGGTTTTTTAGATGTGATCTAAACCAAAATAAGGCTGAGTCGGCAAAGCCAGTGTGTTTCATTTTTTCAAGGAAAATTTCGTGGTCGATTGTGTCAAACGCTTTTTGTAAATCAATCAATATCATGCCAATAAACTTCCTGTTTTCAAACCCTTGCATGATTTTATCACTTAGATATGATAGGCATGTGTCTGTTGAGTGGAAAGGACGAATACCAGACTGGTATTGACAGAGAATCTTATTTGTATCCAGGTATTGTTGTATCTGCTCGTGGACAATTTTTTCAATCACCTTCGAGATCTGTGGCAAAAGTGAGATTGGTCTGTAATTTTGCGGTTCATCTTCCTTGCCCTTTTTAAACAGTACTTTCAATTTAGCTTGCTTGCAATCGTCTGGGAAACGAGCCAGGGAGATGGAGAGATTGCATAGCTCCTTAACTGGTTTGCCAGTTTTGGTGCACCGTCCTTAAGGAATTTCCTGCGAGATTATCAGGCCCTGCTGCTTTTGCGGGAATTATTTTCTCTAAGAATTTGAGAACATGTTCATCAGTTTTATGATGTAGTGTGAATTCGTTCTTCCCTATGTCGAGGTGTTTGTAGTATTGTTTGACGGTCTGAATCCTCCATTCATGAAGGATATTTTCATGCAACGCAATATTAGGTACTGTCTAAGGCATGGTGATGATGCTCAACTGCCAAAAGTACGAACTACGTCCTTTGGAGTTGACTCCATTACTTACCTTGGAAATAAACTGTGGCAGCATTTACCGCAAGAAATAAAACAATCTAACAGCCTTCCTTTGTTCAAAAAAACGAATTAGATGCTGGAATGGTGGAAAATGCAACTGTAGGCTTTGCAAAATATATATCCCGCAAGTTGGGTTTCTAACATGATAGATTTTAACTCTGATTTGTCCTATAACATATATTAATAGTTTTATTGTAAATTATGTATATTGTAAATAGTAGGCCTTAATTAGCTGTAATTTAGCTATTTATTTTTTTAGCCTACTTTAAATAGATATTTAGTAATAGTTAATAATAATAATAATGACACGTTCTGACTTAAATATTTTTGGGTGGATTTGGTAGCTTATTTATTAGTTCTTTACCCAAATTTGAAAGCAAATTTTTGAAAATGTTTGAATTAACTTTATCATCAAAACAATATTCGCCATCTTTTTTAGGCATATCTTGGAGGGTTTGTCTTGTTTGGAAGGAAGTCCCAGTGATTTTTAGGCTTTTTCATAGTTCTTTTGGCTTGCCAATATTTTGATTTAGTTTTCCAACCACACAAGTTTTCTTTTTCGTCTTTATAACAGATAAAACCTTGTTTCTAGCCTTCCTGAAATTGACATGGTCCATGTAACATTTTGTCTTCTTAAATTTGCAGAGCAGCTTGTCTCGAATCCTGATCTCTTCAAGAGCTTCCTCATCCATCCATTCTTGAGTGTTTTTTCTTATGCGAATTTCTTTCAATGGAGCTATTTCATCAATTATGGAAATAATCACTTGCATGAAGTGAGAATATGCAGAATTTATATCAATAAACTCGAAATATTTTGGGAATTTGACCAATTTCAGTTTTTTCAGGAAACGCTCTCTACTGTAATTTTTCATTGAGCGGATTTTAACATATTTGTGACAAAAGCTTTTAGCTTTTGTGCTCTTCCTTGTACAGTAGATCATTTGGTGGTCAGATATTCCCAAGTTGAGGACACCATGCTGGGAAGTTTTTTGGCCCGAGTTAGAGATTATATGGTCTAATAGAGTTTCAGATTTTTCAGTAATGCGCGTTGGTTCTTGGATCAGTTGTACAAGTCCGTGAATGGAGCAGAATTCTTTGTTGCACTTGATCCTGTTTGAATCACTTTTTTTACTGTCTGTCCGGTTAATATTCAAATCCCCCAATATAAAAACTTCTTGATTATCAAATTGTTCTGTTTTGAAATGGCTACATTGAGCTTTTTAAGGAAACCACTTGAGTCAGGGGGTCTGTAAAGGATGCCAACAAGGATTGGTTTGAATTTTGGTAACAGTAAGTCAAAAAATATATTTGCGAGATCTACTGAAAAATCTTCTCTTGCATTGAAAGACAAATCTTTTCTGATATAGCAGGCAACGCCCCCACCTTGCCTATTTCTGTCAGATCTTTTCAGTTCATAGCCATCAATTTTAACTTCATTATCTAATATAGTTTTGTCAAGTTTTGATTCTGTAATTCCAATTATTGCAGCATTTGAGTTTTTGGCAATAATGCGCAATTCATCAATTTTAGGCAATAGACTATTAATATTAAGGTGAAGAAAGTGCAAGCCTCTTTTCCTAAATGGATTCGACATACAGTCTTCTGGTGGTCCTTGGGTGGCTTCATTATTATTTTCAATTAGTATTGGTTGTTCAGGCAAGGGGTCATTAACAGAGCCTTCATCCGCAAATGGAAGCTCTTGCCAACGGTTAACCCTGATGTTGTCCTTGCAAGACAGGCAAGTGAACCTATATTCATTTTTTTCTGACATGGAGAGAGTTGCAAACTCTGTATCAGATATCTGGTCACACCTCTTCTAAACCCAGAAACCACATCTTTTGCATGGAAGGCTTTTCTTCCTGATTTGTTACAGGTTTGGCAGATTTTATTGGGTCCTGGGTGGAGATGAATATCACCTGAGAGTAACATAAGAAATTTTATGAATGATTTGTTGTTTCTGAATTTCAAATCAGAAAGTGCCTAAACAGATAATTGTTCCTGCATGCAGTCAGATCTAATATCGCCAATGAGAGATAAGCACTTATTTGTAAATATTTCATGTTTTTGTTGTTTTTTTATGAAATGGTAAGGGTTTTTGTTTTCTTTTTCATATGTGAAAACTATCAGAAAGTTGAGCATCAAACTCGACCAACACAACTGTCTCTGCTTAGGAGACCAGCCTGCTAGCCTTTTTCTTCTGAAGAGATGTTTGATAGTTGTTGATAGCATCTGTTAAAGGGACATTCATCTCGTCTGCTGATGAAGATACTATCTTAGGAGGTATCAAATCTTCAGCTGTTGACTTCCGACAATCGAAAGATTTGAATATTTCCCTTGCTTCATTCAAGATACTTGGGTGATTTTTATATGTTTCTCAAAATGAGTTTAACAATATCACGATCATCTGCTAAAGCAGTTGTGTCTGCAACAGTAGTCGGTTTTCTACGACTTGAATTTTGTACAATGTTGATGTAATGGTCATTGAAAAACTGGCACATAGTTGGCTCATCTGTGATAATTTTCTGATCTTTTATGAGCGCTTTATGATAGGCCTCCTCTATTAGATAGACAGGGCTTACTAAGATCCCAAAATTCCTTGCTAGACATGATTCCTTTACTTGTAGCCTTTTTGAAATGATCTCTGATCGCTTTCCTTTTAACGGGTGCGGGTGCGGGTGCGGGTGCGGGTGCGGGTGCGGGTGCAGGTGCGGATAGCAGGTGGATGGGATTCTTGCTGTGCGGATGGGTGGCTTCTGCCTTTGGTTTGGTGTGCTATCCCGTATGGGGTGGCGCATGTGGCGGGGGAGGGGGTGGCAGCTGTCCGTCTGCGCGTTGGGTCCTCTGTTCATTGCCTTGCACTTGTGTACTCTCAGAGTTTCCAAATTGTCTCTTGCTCGCTGATATTACTACCAGATACCTACTGTGAGACAGACATTAACTTTTTCTTTGTAGTTTTTCTTTCTACTGTATTGTAATTTTTGAATTTTTAAGTGCATTTCGATATAGTGTCTTTTACCGCCATGATAGGCACAGTAAATGTACTTTTTGACTTCTTTTAATTGATTATAAAAGAATCAATCATAAGGAAAAAAGGCTCATTTAGGCTTCATGTTAGAATCATTTCCATAAAATCTGTGATTTTGTTCTAGGGCTGCCTGGAAGCAAAATGACTTTATGACATCTCACTAGATCCTGTTCTTGGAGGAGGACTTGAAATGTCGAGCAAATTTTGCTTTCTAAGTATAAATACCATAATAAATACCATAACCAATGAAGAGTTGCGCTCGTGACATTTCAAATTTCATCACAAACCTGACCCGACATCTAATGTTAGGCAGAATCTAATATAGTATCCATTAGGTTTTAATCGTTCGTAGTGTACCAAATTGTATGTAGTTTAACGTTGCGTGTCTTTTCTATTGGCCATGGGGTAGTCATTGTCCTTCGCTCCTCTTGGCATAGTCCCTGTAGTGTTGTACAGTATTAGGAAGGTATAGTTGAATGTAAGATTTATTGTAATATTTTATATGTATAAAAAAATACCATAATTGATCATAGATTTTTTGGGCCCTTGTTCAGGAGATTGGCTATCTAAACCTAGCAAATGAATGTTGTTCAGTTTTTGATTACTATGTATCAAATTAGTCTTTGGTACAGATATTTTTGGGGTTTGTGGTCATAAGTATCGGGTGCATCAAAAAGTACCCCTTTTGACAAGACAAAAGAACAATACGATATGATATCAGGACTTTCTGAGTCAACAGCTAGATGCATCAATCTTCAACTTAATCAAACACCGGGGATACGAATTCACAAAGTCAAAATTTAGAGTGCACCTGAAACCAGAGGTCTTAAAAAAGTCTAGTCATGATTTGATAGCACGGGCATTTTCAAGAAGAACCTGTAAACTTTGATTTTTAGTTTTTGCTTTTGAAATGAATGACACTATAGACACAAGATCAAAACCCTAACAAAAAAATAGAATAAAAATGAGGTAAGAATGATAAACTCTAGCCATCTAGCCATCTAGCCCATTGCGATGCAACGATTAACGCAAATGGTATGCAATGCAAGGACCGATTCTTCAAAAAACTAATTTCTAGAACAATTCATTTCAAAAGCATCTCAAGGTATAAATTTCCTTTAAAGTAAAAACTAAACAGCAAAGTTGAAATTTCTTTGCAAAATGCTTGTGATATCAAATCATGGCTAGGCCCTTTGTCAAAACCTCTGACTTCAGGTGCACTGTGAATTTTAACTTTGTGAACTCGTATCTCCGGTGTTTGCTGGATGCTTTTAAGGTAGGTCACCAGTCGAAATTTCGATGTTTCGACAAAAAAATGGTTTTTTGTTTTCATGCTAAAAGTTATCCCAGGGCATCAATCCTATTGATCATCAACAGCATATGGGAAAATAGGAATCTTTAGGGGGCAAAGCAGCCCTTTTATTTACCCCAAGTATTATCAACCTAGAAAGAGAGACAAAATTGGCACCCTCCCTAAAAACCTTCAATGGACAACTATAGATAGGGACAACTTTTATTTTATTAATTAGTCTTAGTTTTGTATAATATTGTAAATTAGGCATTTAAATTTCTTTTGTTCTTAGTTTTAGTTTTTGGGTTTTTTCTTTTTGTTGAAACAGGTCAGGCTGAAAAACATATTCATATATGAATCCTATTAACCTGTATAAGTATTGTAAAATGAAAATGAAATGAAATGAATCAATTAGTAGAAAGTTTTTGTTTTGATGCATGAACTAGAAAAGATTTGGTTCATTGCAAAACAAACCATGCTTAGGCCCAATACACCGTTCGAAAGCGTAAAATTCGCTCTTTCGATGTGTTACGTTTGTAACTGCATTGCCATTCCTATTCGCCATCAAAATCAGACATTTCATTGGTCAAATGAAAATGGCTAGCTTGCTCTGTTAGTGGTAGTCTCAAAGTCGCCAAACATGATTCGTCAAAATTTAACTTCCTTGTCGTTGATGGCTGAGAGTGGGCATGTGGAGTTGACAATCAGCTGATTATCGCCGTTGCGATGCAAATAACAAAGAGTCGTTTTCAAGTCAAGTTTCCTCCACCAGTTCATAAAGTTTACCGATTTATCCTGTCTTCATTTTCATCTCAAGCCAAAAGAATGAGAAGAGCTAAGTTTCGTACGAAAAACAAATTCGCTGGTCGCAGATAGAACCCAAAATCAACGCGAACTTTTGGGAAGAAAGGTGAAGAAAGAATCGAAGAGCCAACAGGAGGCACAGGCCTAGGCCAAAGGATGGTCTCGCAATCAGCCACGGGAAAGAAGTTTGAAGCAATTGGTTTGACACTTGAAAACCTGTCTGAACCCTTGAATCCAGTTAAAAATAGAGTAGAGGTATATGACCGTTATTTTTGTGTGCAATTGACATGGCTCCAAGAGCTTATCGGCAAGTTAGCCTGTCCCAGTTGCGAGTCTGTTGGCCTCACCTTTCAGCTTGTTCAAGAGTCATGCCAAGGCTTTTCTTCAAAGAGTAAAGTCGGGTGCCCTACTTGCGAAGATGATGTTGACATTGGCTACACATGCAATAGGGTTGGTGGGGCAAAATCTAGCAAAGCCCCTTTTGACATATATATGCGTGCAACAATGACCTTCAGAGGACTTGTGTACGCAGCAATGAATGAGTGGTGTGGGACAATGAATTTACCAAATTGTGTGTCTCAAAATGCCAGCAACCACTCAAAGCTTCAAAAGGCAGGTAAAGAGACTTTCAACATTATTGTTGATGAATCGCGTAAAGCTATAAAAGACGCTTACAAGAACATTGGGATAATACCAGACAAAGATGGCATTCTAGTCATAGGAGTTTCGTACAATGGGTCATGGCAGAGAAGAGGCCATTCCTCACATAATGGAATTGCAGCAATAATTGATTTGATGACAGGCTTGCCAATTGATTATGAAGTCCTCAGCAAGTTTTGCTTGAAATGCAAAATTGCAGATGAAAAGCCTCAATCAGAAGATCTAGATGAATGGAGAGTGAAGCACCAACGAAATTGTTTGAAGAATTTGAATGGCAGTGCAAATGCAATGGAGCTTGAGTGTGCCTTGCGCTTGTGGGGAAGATCATTTGAAGACCACAAGATCATTTGAAGACCCTAACCCTAACCCTAACCCTAATGAGATATACTGCCATGTTATGTGATGGTGACAGTAAGGCATTTGATGCCATTATTGAGAAAAAAATCTATGGTGACACTGTAAAAGTTGTAAAAGAAGATTGCGTAAATCATGTGTCAAAAATAATGGGCACGGCACTGAGAAACTTGGTTGCAGGATCTAAAGCTCAAGGAAATTCTATATCAGGAGAGGGTAAGCTGACTGCTGCAAAGATGTTAAAGATTCAAAATTATTATGGGCGCGCAATCAAAGATTATGCACACGATGTAGATCTTAATAAAAAAGAATATTTGCCATACTGTTTCATATGTCATCATCAGATGACAACCCCAAGCACCATTATTGCCCCCCTTGTATCACTTCATGGTGCTTTCGGCAGCGAGCAACAGCTAAGTCAGAAGACCCTGGAAGCCACAAAGAGCACGAAACGCTCCCCTCTGATATTGGAAAGAGGCCAATATTCAGAAGGCTTGCAGATGATGGCATCTTGAAAATGTGCTCAAGCAATAAAACGCTAAACCCCAACGAGTCTCTGCATCACATAGCTTGGAAATTGTGCCCAAGGACCATATTTAGTGAAAGGAAAACAGTGGAAACTGCTGTTTCGCTAGCTGCATGTCAGTTCTCGATGGGGGCTACTTTCAAATCCACGCTGTGCAAAGTACTAAACATGGAGGCAGGCATTTTTTTGGAAGAGGCCTCAAGGAAAAAAGACTTAAAGAGACTGTCAAAAGTAGAAAAGGCTCACTCACTTGCTGCAAAGAAAAGACGAAAGGAACTAAAATTCAAAAGCAGTGTCCAGGAGCAGAAAACAAAAGATAGTGAAGGTGTGACCTATTGTGCTGGCACCTTCAGTTAACACTGACTGAATGATATTTGAAGCAATGCTTTATTTGTATCATAGCTTAATTCAGTTCAAGGTATTTGTACATCAGTCCCATGGAGTTAATAAAATTCACTCAGGCAAATATCTTATAGTTGCCATTTTTGTACTTGTGACAAAAGATTGAAGTTAAAATGTTCAACTCTCATTTTCTCAAAACAATATTTGCGCATAGTCAAGATGTTTCGCAACATGTCATTTTGTTGTTTTAATGCTAAAAACCAATGTCTATATATCATTTTATAAAGCTTGAAGCCAGGAGAATGGCATTTAGTTATGTGTTTGTGATAGGGTAGGCTTGATGTAGGCTGTGAATTTGTGACTGTGTTTTCCGGAAATTATATTTTCTTGATTTTGACTTGGAAAATCTGTTCGGTCTTTAGCATCAATTTGGTACCAAGCAATCAATGCCTGCATCAAAATAAATAAAATGTCATGATGCGAAAATGATGCAGCTTTAAGAGCATTGTTTCCATGTTGCCATGGAAACCAATAAAAAAAATTGAAATCTGATGCCAAATTTGAAATGAGCATGACTGAATTGATAAGAAAAAGAATTACGAGAAGCTTCATGTTTCAATATCCATTGATAAAGTTTACAATATCTCGCTCAATACGGCATCATCAGGTGGATTGCCTTGGAGTGCCTTGGAGCACCATCAGGTGAATGACTGAATTGCCTTGGAGTGCAACAAACAGCCTTCAGTTCCATGCAGGAAAGAAAATAGTTTTTCGACTGGTGACCTACCGCTTTTAAGATACAAGGGATGGGCATTCAAGTTGAAGATCAAGAAATGTAGCTATGTCTTATCGTTTTGTTCCTTTGTCTATTCAAAGGGAATGCTTTGTTGAGATACCCGGTAGAAATTCAGTACGTTTTTGAACGATTTCAAGAAAATTGTAATGAAAGTCAAGAGGCCTTCAGCTGCTCTGCAAAAGTGTCTGGATCGGGCAATATTCTTTATATATTTAGAATGAATCTGCCGAATTTTCGAGTGTGAACAACAGTTACAAAAGCGCTTACGCCACTCAACTGAACGTTTGCTATGAAAATGGAAAGAATTATCGCTCGATCCTGACTCTTTCTAGAAGAGCTAAAAAGGAGAATCAGACGAATAACGGAAGTTAGTATCGTCGTAAAAACGGTGAGCAGTCTTTTGGATAACCTGAAAAGCAAAATATTGCAAGAAAGTTGGTATTTCAAACCTTACAAAAGTTGAAGAGGGCAAGCCAATGAAAAGAGGATTTACAAGTGAATAGAAAATGAAAGTGAAACCACATACCTTGTCAAAATTTATGAATGAAACTATTCTTGAAAGCAGGAGATTATTTGTCACGATTAAAACAAGCCCAGTAATCTTTGATGTAACCAGGCAGACAGTACTGAGATATGACTCGCACAAAGTGGCTCTATTGTTGGTCTACTCTTGGCATGAAACTAATATGTAAACTGCAAAGGTTTCTCAGCTGGACAACATGATCCCGGTTCTGCAAACGACGATGTATGATTTTAGGAGCAACGCAATTCGTGCCAAATAGAAGATAATTGTCTCGATGCAAGGCTGTATTATTTTCCAAATAAATCGTAGATGACACTCGTAGAGAAGGAACTTGCTGCAACAGAAATTCGTCTGTCTCCTTAAACATATCTAATTCAAGATTGGCGTTATTTCTTTTTCAGAATATCAAAAGAAAGAATCTTCAAATAAAGGATTCTCAACTGGAATTCTTCTAACTCTATTTCCTCTTCAATTCCATTGCTGATTGAATATCTAAAAACATGAATTCGCAAGCAAAAAAGTCTCTAAATGCGAACTTTGCAAAGCTCTTGTTTTAATTCAATGGACAGTGTTTTACCAAAGCTATCAAGGTAAACGACTTCGAAAGAATCTTTCCAAATTTGACTATTTCCAATGTTGTTCCTGATGGCACAGCTTTCAACGCCAACACTTCTGGTGGATACAAAAGTTTGGCGCCTCTAACACAATCTTGGCAGACATTTGTAGAATGTTACTGTAAAGAATGATTGTGGAATCAACCAGGACTAATTTTTTCTTGCACTGATGCAACAATCGTTGGTACGGAGAAGTGATATCTAAATATCATCAAATAATTCTTCAGTTGGCCACATTTTGATTTTGAAACATATTTTGAAACAAAAATTGACTCTGCACTAGCATTTCTTCAAGAAGTCTTCTCTTTCACGATCATCCGCTGCAATTTGTCAACAACAAAGCAAGGATTGATAAGGACTGACACGAAGCTGATCCTTGTTTCCCGCAGTTAGTCGAGGAAGGCATTACGCAGCATCGCCAAGATCTTGTGTGTTGTTGTAAGCGGAGATGTTTCTAACTTTAGTCCAACCCTTATTTATTCAAAGCGAAAAAAGCGAATCAATCTGAGTGATATCTTTATCAACATCAATCTATATCATCAGCTAGACTGCATCGACTGCACCAATCTTTTCCACGTACATATTTCTAAAATCTGATCACGAAACACTGTCTTTTCTTCGATTTTAAACCCGGCAGAGTATCCTGTTCGTGTTAGGAATATCAGCCAGTACTAACCAGCCATGCAGATAACTTGTTTGCGTGTTTACGTGAGAGCTTCTAAGCACCAGTCACAATAATGCAAAATATTTAAGCGTATCGATATCCTTTCTTATCTTCTGATCTCGCTGAAGAGATTACTCTACCTGCCCACCATGAACTGAGAAAATTAGACAGTAATGCTTCCGTGAGTTGTTGTATCACCTCATACGAAAAAGCTTGGTATGCTTTAAGGTCCTAAATTTAAGCTCTGTTGCAAAGCATTCAACTTATCTATATAGCACGTGTCCTATTCTAATTCTTCCTGTCTACAAAATGCGGTGCACATGAAAAATTCAGGTAGTTACGCGTACATTCCAAAGTTCAATGCTCCTCCCTTCTTATACTCAAGATAGCTCCAATGAAGTGAAGTACGGGGGTTGGGTGAGCATATTAACTAAATGCAATGGGTAACTATCAATTAGGTGCTAGCCAACCGTGAAATTTACAGAGAAAGAGTTTCTGCTATATCTATGTTGCTTCGATAGCTTTGCATATTAATTCTATCAGAAACGCAAGAGAAATAACAAACTTCAGACAATGAGCTTCAGCCAGATGTTGGATAACATGTGTTAGATATGGTCTCTGAAAATAATGTTCTAGATCGTTTCTGAAACATTGTTCTTGAAATAATATTATAGAGCTAGTTACAAAATTCATATCTTGAGCTGAATGAAACTATTTGATATGCAGGCCTCCATTCAACAACATAATTTCAAGTGAATCATAACAGCTTGTATATTTTGTGAGATGTACGTTCATGATTCCCAAAATTCTCCATATGTCATTAATTGAATTGATTTTCATTCATATTTATCTATTTATATTTATCTAAACAGGGTGAAGATATCAATTGAATATATGAATTGCTTTTCAAATTGCCCTGTACAAAGAAAGAGATGAAAACTTTACAATTTACAATCCAAATACGTAATAACAAAGTAAGAGTAGTTTAAAGATAACAGAACGATCGGACGGAATAAACAATAGTTCCTTCATGTTCTGGAGTCTTCAAGACAGGATTTAAATTGTTTGAAGGTTTTCGTTAATTTTGATTTTGCGTCAAGGTCATTCCATAGTTTCGCCCCGCTGAAAGAAAAGCATTTTTGGCCACATGTTGTTCGTAGATATGGGACACATAGATCGGTTTGGTGTTCCGAAGTTCATGAGTACTGGTTTCTGACTGGTTTCTGACATGTCAAGCAAGGTGTAAGATATTACAAGTTACTTTTTGAAGCTCTTCTCAGAACAAAATTTTGCTGATACTGAGAAAACAAAGGAACAAAAAAGGCAAATGCAAGCTCAAGATACCAGCAAGGGCACTTTCTTCACAGTGGAGGACCCAGCAGAAGATAGCACCCTCGATGAGGCAATTGACCCTACCTGCAATAATATGACAGAGACGGATGTCAACGAAGTCATTTTCCATCCTGACATGAAGGCAAATACATCCACGACAGGAGATATGGCTGCTTGGATGGACTCGTGGTGTTTCTCTCTCAATAAACAAACCTATGCACGAAACCTGAGTTACTTCTACGCTGATATGAGAGCACTTAGCAAGAGAAACCCTGCTGCCTACAGTTACCTCGAAGAGGGTTGATTCAGCGGGTCACTTGGCAGTGCAAAGCATTCTCAGCTTCCAATGGATCAGATTATAGAAATGACAATAAACAGATTCTCCAAAGAGACAGGTGGTTTGTCAGGACGAACCGAAAACAGAGGTGGAAGCGAGAGATGGATGCGAATTAATCACTGCTCTTAAACAACATCTGGAAACAAAAGTAAGAAATACAATAAGTTCAAGTCATGTAGAGCTGGGTTCAGAGCGAAGGCAAAAAGATGAACCAGACGTCCAGCGCATAGTGGAAGGGCTGAGATCTTGGTCTCCTCAACAGCCTCTGGTCAATATCTGTAATGGCGTATTAGCAACTGATGAGATGATTGACCATGTAAAATCCGAGGGCAAATCGCTCCTCAATATAGCGTACGTGATTTTTGTGATTTTAAAATCACATGATTTTTTTCTGTGATTTTAGTGATTTTTGTGCGATTTTGTGATTTTGCTGTGATTTTTTCGTGATTTTAATGATTTTTAGTGATTTTCTTTATGTGATTTTTCTTGGTGATTTTGTGATTTTTTGTGATTTTCCGTGATTTTCTGTGATTTTTCCTCGAGATTTTCTGTATCTTATGTACCTCATATATGATTACGTTGAAGAGGGACGCGAGCCTTGGCAAGTGCTCCACAAATTTGCATCCATAACTGGAAAAATTGTTTGTTTTGAAGTCTGGACTGAAGAAAAGGTGGCTAATTCCCTTCGTGCGATTTTTTTCTTGAAGACCACAAAATATCTCTGAAAATAAAATGATGTACTGCATTCTGCCTGATTTTTTGGGTTTTTACAAGTTGCGCAATTTGCATTAGAAGGTAACAAAAGTATACCTCTTGCTTTCATTCAATTTCTAAAGTCTAACAATAAACATTTTGCTGTGACAACAAAAATCTTCATGCTTACACCTCAAGCAGGTTACTGTAACCCTTCAGGCAATGATTGTATTTACCACTGCCGTTTCTTAAAATGTATAAAACAAACTAATACATCATTCGAAGCAGAATTAAACGCAGAATACCTTCAAAATACAATCAGTTGATTAAATAAAAGCACAAATGATCTATTCAAGATTTATCTGCTTACCGCATCTAGACTGATTACATGAGAATCGGTTTTCCGCAATGAATTGGATGCTTTTATTGCTTCAAACTGAGATTCATGACAATACAGATTACAAAAGCAGACTAATTTAGGCCATCTCCGCCGCGTTTACGGCGGGACCAATCAGATAGCTACTTTCTTAATAAGGTCACAACACGTAACCATTCATAGTGTTTGATTAGTTGATCACATCAAAGTTCAACTTTTCGAAGCAAAACAACATTCGAAACGACATTAGGATGAACTTAAGACTATGTGCCGTTTCCGACAAATTTCAAATGTCACGTGATCGATGACTTCATGATAGGGCCCAATGCACCTAAACACTTCACTAACTCCAGACGGACGCGCCGTACCAACCCGGAATTCGCATAGCCGAAAAGAGCATCCGAAGAGCCCTCGAATGATGTACAGCTGTCTGCATTCCAGCGAAATTCGAAAAATCATCGATGACATGACGTGACATGGACAATTTTCTAAACCAATTCAGCCGAAATTCGTATGTTCCTCGGTGTCTACTACACCAACCCCGCAGACCCCGAATCTGAAGCCAAAAAAACACCAATAACCCATAGGAATGTAAACTTTTGTTCTGTCATTTTCCCTATTGTGTTCGAACTGAGACAATATAAAGGGAAAATACTCAAACCCAAATTGACATACCCATGAAGTATAGATGCTCCCCGAATGCATACCCAGAACCCACGTGGTTCATTCAGCAGAAATCTAGGGAAAAATTTCAGCTGAAATGGTATTGAAAACTAGTCAATTATGACGTCATGTCATCAATGACGCCATAGAAATATTTTCGAACTTCACTGAAATGCAAAAGACTACACATCTCTCGAAAGCCCCCCAGACGCTCCCCTCAACCATGAAAACCCCAAGCCAATACAACGCATCCGCCCAAAGCCATTGAAGCATTTAGGCACATTAAGCCCCATCATGACGTCACCATCACCGTGACATTCGACATTCTTCAGAAATGGCACATTGTCCCGAATTAATCCTTATGGCCTATTATAACAGCACAAACCTTAAAAACTTTAGTTAGGCACTTGCTTAGATGGTTAGCTATTTCCCCCGTCTATATCTTTCAGTGATTTTTTTCGTGACTTTGTGATTTTAGTTGCGATTATATTGATTTTCCCGTGATTTTTGTGTGATTTAGTGATTTATTTCCGTGATTTTGCGATTTTTCAGTGATTTTCATGATTTTTTTTGTGATTTTGTGATTTTTCAATGATTTTCATGATTTTTATTGTGATTTTGTGATTTTTCTGTGATTTTGTGATTTTTATGATTTTTGTATGGTGATTTTGTGATTTTTGTATGTGATTTTTGTATGTGATTTTTTTGTGATTTTAGGAAAGGTGTACGAAAAAAAAAATCAGTGATTTGCCCCTCGGTAAAATCCACGAAAGTTCTAGGAGTGGAGGCAAAGAAAAAATTTGTCGAGCGCTTCACCCTACCAACAAAGAGCAACGCAACACACGAAGAGCCTGCAGCGTCGGAGGAGCCTGCAGCAGCAAACGAATTGCCTGTGCAATCACCAATAGAACAATCTTCGCGTTTATACTATGATCCTATTAAGAAACAAGCGGTAATAACATTTGAGAATCTAGTGCAAAGAAGGAAGACAGCATCTATTCCTGAAGATGACGGAAAGTCATTTGCAGCCATACTGGCAGAATATGATTTCATTATCGTTTCATTCTATGTTCTTTAACCAGGTTTAAATATACAGTTAAATACTGATTTCCAAACTGCCCTGTAAAATAACAACAAAGTGAATATCTCTAATCATAAAATGTATATGTAAGGATAAAAATCAAAATAAAACTGGAATGTAAATAAGGAGTTTAACCGAAAAGATTACTTGCTGGTTTTAAATTCAGCTTTGAATCGATTTGAGGTGAACGCTGTCTGGACATCAGCGCTAAGGCTATTCCATAATCGTGCTCCTCTATAAGCAAAGCACCGTTAACCATTGGACGTTTTTAGAAGAGGCAGCTTGAGGTCTGTATTAGTATTACGAAGCTCCCTAACACTATTATCCGACAACCTTTGGAACAGAGTTGTAAGGTAATTGGGAGCTTCCTCATTAATTGACCTGTACACCATCCTGACGGTTTCCATGTCAATAAATTATCTGACCGTTTGCCACCCTAGTTCCTTCAGAAGTGGTTGTGAAGACGCATCGTAAGGGCTGTTGGTAGCCCTCCTCACGGCACGGTACTGTAGTTTATTTAAAGCAATGGTACTACAGACTCCCCACACGGAACAACAGGATCGGAAATATGGCTCAATAAGACTTCTGTACATTGACTGAATCGTAGTTAGAGGAAGATATCTTTTCCCATAACGTAACACTTTGATTCCTTTTGATATCTTTTTAGTCACAGCGTAAATATGATCGTCCCAATTTAGAAATTGGTCAACTTCGATCCCCAAGTATTTTGTGTGCTTAATCGCCGAAACAAGTTCTTCACCAATAGCAATTTGTATTTGTTGTGTTCAGAGTTTTAAATGTCTTTCAACTTCTTTCTGCCTCCTTTGAGGAGATTTTGTGTCTTGGCGACGTTGAGAGACAACTTATTTGACTCTAACCAGGTTTTTAAACAAAGAAGGTCAGAATTAATACTTTCGTTTATGGTGGGGATAGAATCCGATGAAAACGAAATGCTAGTGTCATCTGCATACATATTCACATCAGAGTGATAGGTGCAGGTCGTTGATGTAGAGTAAAAGAGCAGAGGCCCTAAGGATGAACCTTGTGGAACGCCACATGTTACGTCCTCAAGTTCAGAGATCTGCCCACATGAGCTATATAAGCTCATATGAGCTATATATAAGCTCATATGTGCTATATAAGCTCTATGCCCATATGAGCTATATAAGCTCTATGTGCGACCACATCTCGACTATGGGGATGTTTTTTACCATATTCCAGCAAAAGTATGCGAGTTCAGTGGTAGCGTCATTTTACCGAGCTTGATGGAAAAATTAGAGTCTGTTCAGTATTCTGCTGCGCGAGCTATTACAGGAACTTGGAGAGGAACATCGCGAGAAAAGTTGTACTCGGAGCTTGGCTGGGAATCACTGAGCTGCCGAAGATGGAGCAGACGCCTCACTTTGCTTTATAAGATCATTAATAATTTAACTCCTGTTTATACTAAGGACCCAATCCCACCACTTAAACAGTCACACTACTCTCTTCGCAACCAAGATGTCGTTGGGCAAATAAAGGCCAGAACAGAAAAACTTAAATCTAGTTTCTATCCTCATTGCTTATCCGAATGGAATGAACTTGATCCTGAGATTAAACTTGCACCGTCTGTTGCTGTTTTCAAAAAGAAGCTACTATCTATAATCAGACCCCCGGTAAGATCTATATTTGGCATTCATGACCCAATAGGTTTATCATATCTCACTGAACTCAGGGTTGGTCTCAGTAAATTGAATTTTCACAAATTCAAGAACAACTTTATGGATACCATAACTCCGATGTGCCCTACGAACGATGGTATTGAGGATACGGAACACTTTTTGTTGCTTTGCCCTTCCCTTGCAGTACCACGTAGAGACCTTCTCGCTGGAGTTTCTGCTTTAATACGACCATATGGACATACCGATCTCCAAAATAGTCTTCTGATGCAGATTTTATTGTATGGTGATAGAAATTTCCCAGATGAAGTTAATAAAGGTATACTCCTGCTAACGCTTAAATTCATCCACAAATCTGGTCGATTTGATTAGAAAATTTCAAACTCCGTTATAAGTCATAAAACCACAGCCACCATCTCCCATGTCCCATGTTCCTTTTTTCCTTTCTTTTATTTTTAGTCGTGTATTTTTAAAGTCTACCTCAAATTAGATGCCACGCAGTAGTTGCGATGATACCTAAACCACCCTTCTTAAATTCAAATTGATCGCAGACATTTCTCGTGGCATGTAATTTGAGACAGACTATAGTACTTTATTTTTAACCTCTGTGTTTATGGCCCCGGGGTAGTCATAGTCTTTTGCTCTTCGGGGTATCGTCCGAGTAGTATTGTAAAGTAATTTTGTAAGTAGCGTAGCTTGTATTTATGTATTGTAACTTTTTAATGGATACAAAAAAAAAAATCTGCCCATTTACCTTACAGCATTGTTTTCTGTTCGAGAGGTATGAATGAAACCAGATTATTATTTTTTTTTTATCCATACAGGTAAAGCTTCTTGAGAAGAATCTCACGATTAACTGTCAAAGGCCTTCTTTAGATCTATAAATGTTACTGATGTGAATTTGCCTTTGTTTATGTTTAAATACCGGTCATTCGTGCACTTAAAGGGGCAGTCAGACGCAAAACACGGGTAACAGATTCTGCGTGGCACAATCCAATTCGTATAGGCCTAAATACCAAAACATGTTTACTGTACCTCTTTGTTCGCTGTAATTCTGACGAAATCAATGGAGCAATGAATCCAGGAGTGTTTGAGAAGGTTCTATTCACCTTTCGATTTCACCAAGCATCATAAATCTGACTCAAAAACCATATTCTTTGGTAAGTTTCTTGCCAACGTCGACTTGTAGATTATCTCTTCGCAGCTTCAAAGTTCCTTCAGCAAGATTGCTGTTTTCGACTTTCAGGAATTTGTGATAGACAAAATAACTCTGCAAATACATGAAATCGACAAAGACGAACAATATCTGTCAATTAAATTCGTGAGATTGTCAAGAGCGACGTCGATTGAGATGGATTGAGATATGCGATAATCCCCTTCAAAATCTCTATTGACGAGTCGATGCTAAGCCTAAGCACTTTTCATACAAATACAATGAAAATGTGCCGCGCAACGTCACGTCTGACTGGCCCTTTAAGTAAGCAAGTTAGAACTGAGTGCAACCTTCTAAAGCCTGACTGCTTCGAGTAAAGAAGCTTATTATTGTTAAAGAAAGAATACATCTGGTCAAAAATAAGTTTTTCGAACAGACGAGAAACAAAAGGAAAAACCGAGATAGGTCGATAATTTGACCGATCACCAGCTGGACCAGCTTTACAAATTGGTGCAACCCGTGCAATTTTCCAACTATTAGGAATTAACCCCTGAGACATAGATAGATTGAACAATTGGCTCAGAGGACTGGCAAGGATCGGCATCCCAATTTTGAGAAAATAGCTGGAAATGAGGTCCAGACCAAAGCTTTCAGAGGTCTTAAACTTACTCATTGCTGTGACAAGTTGTTGGGGCGATATTGGAAAAAATGAAAATGACACTTTTTCAGGATTTACAGTGACTTCTCCTTTCAGGAGGGAGTTCTCGGTATTTGGGATTTCCTGACTTAGTTGATCACTGAAAGTGCAGATGAAATTATTCATCTTGTTCGCTGTGTCTTGAGGATTTGAGATGCGCTCATCACCGTAAGACAAGCAGCTAATCATTGTCGATTTAGATCGTTTGTTAACTACCTTGTTAATAGTTGCACATGTTTCTTTTAAGCTTCCTTCGGATGCTTTAATCTTGTCAGTATAGTTTTTAATGTTTTACAAGTATTATTCACTTTGTTACTAAGTTGTTTGTAGGCTGCCATCAGAACCTCTGATTTTCTTGACGGCTGCAGTCTTTAGCTTATCTCTCAATCTACACATACGTTTCAGCTCAGAGGTAAGCGACGGGCTATATCGCTCGGAGACGCGTCTTTCAAGAATAGGGGCGTCAGGGCCTCTTTTAAGGAATCATAACTAGGGGGGCAAATTTCAAAAAGGGGACCTCATTTTTGCGGCATGAAAGAGTTCTCTTTGTAAACCCCTTAGAATGCGCTAGAGGTGCACCCATTAAGGGAGGTCCGGGGGCATGCTCTCCCAGGAAAACGTTTTAAATCAAGGTTGCTAGAATTGCTCTGGTAGCCTTTTCGCCTCTAGAGAGCCAATTATCGTATCTTCAAACTAGCCAGTCATTACGCACATGAATATATCAGAAAATATAGGCCAGAAAGGCATTGCTTGACTAGAAACATAGACCAGCGGGTGAGCCATAAAAAGTTCCCACATTTGAAAATTCATAGCACCAAGAGTACTTGATGGATTGGAAAGGAACAAATTTTGCTTGATAGCCGAGAAATTAAAGCATTTTTGTGATGATAACAAAACAATAAAGAAAATACAATCTTTCACTGGGGAGATATTTCATCTGCATATTTATGCCGTGAGATGGAGAATCTTCATTATTTGATTTACAATTTATTCTTTCTTGAGAGAGGTGAAATGCCCTAGTGCGAGGGGTGTATCACTCTTCCGTAAAACCGTACGAGATTTTTTTTAGCAATAGGATTTTTAGGGATTTTTCTTGAGAACAAAAGGGTTTTTGCCACGGGCGTACGAGATTTTTGGAGAGTGATACATGCTCCCCTCGCCCTAGTGCCTTGTTCAGTGCGAGGAGATTCCTAACATGTTAGGCAATTTAGTAAAGTCAAATTTATCTGTATTTTCAGTGCTCATAAGAACGCTAGAAAAATCAATAAAATAGTTTCATCTTCAGGCTCTAACAAGAATTTGAATGATTCTTATCTTGGTGCTATGCATTTTTGAATGCGGGAAATTTTTTCATAGCTCACCTGGTATTTCAATGGTCCAGTTGGCGTAATTAACTGATACTGCTTATAAGAAAACATATGAAACTATCATTTTCTCCGCATCCTTTTGATTTTTAAGATATTATGACAAACTGAGAAATTATCGAGGGACCCTGTTTGATCACTAGCCCTGGTGTAAAAACCCAAATTTTGAGATATATTTAAAAAAATTGAGTTATTATTTATGGGGCCCTATGGCTAAGGGCCCCAGATATAGATCTCACTAGAAACCCTCTCCTCAGCTATGCTTGTAATGAGTTATCTACGGTACAGAACTCATTAATCTTATGACATTTTGTTGCATCATTTTTCGTTTTCTGCTCTCTTTAAAGCCTCCTCTTTTCAGCATTAAGCATCCTTGCAAAAATAACGGCGAAAAGCACAGATCTTGTTCTGACCATTTGGATCATGCTTGTAATATCATCATTGCAGCAGTATCATATCCAGGGGGTGGCGCCAGGGGAGGGCTAAGCATCTAGCCCCCCGTTGGAGGACATTTTGGGTTCTTATCGGAGGAAATTTGGCAAAATGACGTCTAAAAACTGCATTTTCTAGCCGTTTTAGCCCCCCTGCTGGAAGCTCCAGCCCCTCTGTCGGAAGATTCCTGGCGCCACCCCTGCTCATGTCTAAATCAAATGGAGTGAAGAGAGGCTTTTCCAATAATACCGGGTGTCTCAAAAAAAAGTACCCCCTTTTGACTCAACAAGGCAGCAAAACGATAATGTTTCGGGACTTTTTGAATTCATGGCTACATTTGTTAGTTTTCAACTTAAATGCACATACCTTGCATTTGGAAATCCGCCACCATTCACCGGAGATATGAGTTCACAAGGTCAAAATTTGGAGTGCACCTGAAACCAGAGGTTTTGAGAAATGGCCTAGCCATAGTTTGACAACAAACAGGCATTTTGCAAACGAATTTTCGACTTTGACCTTTACTTTTTATTTTTGAAAAGATTTATACATTGAATTACTTCAATTGTGCTTGCAGTGACTTTTCTTTTGAGGAAACGGTCCTTGCATTATTGTATTCGATCCCAAGTGTTTTATATTAAAGAAGAGGAAAAAGAGCACATGCACGCTTATTTTGGAGATGTGGCACGATTTTATGGCTCTTACCACATTTTTACTAAATTTGTTTAATGAGCGCATGTCCATGTATCTTTTATTCTTTTAAAAAGGAAAACACGGAAACACAAAGTCTACAGGTACTTTGGAAACTGTCCACGATACAAATCATGACTAGGCCCTTTTTCAAAACCTCTGGTTTTGGGTGCACTGTAAATTTTGACTTTGCGAGCCTGTATCTCCGGTGTTTGGTGGACGATTTCTAAATGCAAGGTACGTGCATCTAAGTTGAACATTGATGAATTTAGCTGTGAAGTCGGGGAGCAATGATATTTTATTGCTTGGTTTCTATTTCCAGTCATAAGGGGGTACTTTTTTTCTGAGACACCCGGTACATACAGAAACATTAGAATATTTATTGCTTTTGGGCTACACTTTTCGCTTTCGCAGTGAAATGTGCAAATGGAAAAAACAGCAAAAAGAAAAAGGGACCATCTACTAGGGGGGCAAAACATGGCGAAAAACTGTAACTGGGGGGGCTTTTGCCCCCCAGTTTGTATGTTAAAGGAGGCTCTGAGGGGCGTGCTCTTTTATAATCATTGCAAGCATGCTGATCCATTCCTCCACGATAACATTGATATCAGTGGAACAATGAAGCAGTGACTGCCAATCAACAGAGGCTTGACAAAAGACCCCCTTATCAAAATTTTTCATTTGCCGCGTTTTTATTTATGCTGTTTCTTACCCAACCGCGGAATTTTCTGGCAGCATACACAAGGTAGTGATCACTAAGAACTACCCTATATACACCAGACTCAACAATATTATAGATATTGCTCACGGCAACGTGATCGAGGAGGGTGGCAGTATTTGTTGTTTCTCGTGTAGGTTCTTTAAAGGCATTGAGTCATGGTAAATAGCGATTCTCCGCTGGGGATCTGTATACTTTCTTGTGATCAGTCTGTTTTCATGTGATCAGAGATGAACTTCACAAATACGAGGCTACATGGGATTCCGCTGACAGTTCCGCCTGGCGTCTCGTGGCGCATGGCCTATGTTTCGTTTTGTTATTCCCCACAAAAACTCGTTATTCAATTGAATCCCTTGGCCCGGAGCACATTGCTGTCCTTTTATTGAGATAATCCTGAAAATAAAAATCTATATTCCTAGCCTCACTTTATCAGTTGTCTTGTAACACCATGAGAGACGGTCGTCAGATCCTTTTGTTTTCTTCGCTGTGTGAAATAACACCTTGTTGACTTCAAAGGGAAACCCCGATAATAAAGCTATATTCAGTTGAGAATATCATGTGTGCAGTTTGAATTACCGCCAATCAGATTGGCGGAAGCTATCATAATGACTCAGCGATTTTTGCAAATTGGGTATACGCAGTCTATTTACCATGACTCAATGCCTTTAATAGACCATTTTGACATTTGAAAAAAGGATCTGGGAAGAGCAATATCTTTCCGGTAAATGGCTGCCACATGGCTTTCACGAACGATAAGTTGAACTCTACAAATCTATTGATTTCAAATTCACGATCAAAAATAACGAAATAAATTGCCCAAATGTACCTGAAAAGCTGTCTTATGACCCATAAGCCTCGTAACAGAAGGGAGACTCTCTCTCCAACCCAGACCTCGAATCCATCGGCTTTTTGCGTTTGGCGGGAAAGTATTCGTCATTCGTTCTGTTTACCAAAATAACGAAGTAAGGATAAGTGAATTGTGACATGAAAAAGTTCAACAAAGAAGATCTGTACGGTGGCCCATTAGCCCGGGGGGTCTACCTTGGAGAAAAACAACGGGGATGTGCCTGCCAAAAGAAAATTTTATGACCCTGTCCTGGAATAAATGTTTGAAAACATAGTACCTGTCCTGGACAATACAAATGTCTTTTGTAAGTTATCTTAATTTTGCACGTCAAATCTGACCTGTCCTGGGAAAAAAGCTTCAATGAACATACCTGTGCCGGAATAAATACACAAAAGGTATAATCCTGTCCTGGAATTTTCAACCGAAAATGAGACCCTATTGGCAGGCACATCCCCGGTGCTCAATGTATTAAGTAGACCCCCCGGGCCCATTAGTGCACGTCAAATAGGAAAACCTCGCGTCAGATAGATAAAACTTCACGTCAAATAGAAAAACCTCACGTAAAATAAAAAAACTTCACGTCAAATACACAAAGTTCACGTCAAAAAGAAAAAACTCACGTCAAAAAGAAAAATTCCCGTCAAATGCAAAAAGTTCATGTCAAATAGAAAAATCGCACGTCAAATAGAAATAAAGGAACCCATTAGCTATGTACGACAAAACTTAAAAAACCGAGGGAAGGAGCTTCCACATTGCCGTTGCAAACAGGAAAGAACACATGCTGACCTTATCAGGTATGGCGGAATACAGCTCAGACTTTTCTGGCTGAGAGCAAGTCGCACCAGGTCGTAGCTTCTTCAAAGCTGTGACAATACCGAAAATTTTCATTCAACGTGCTGGTCTGCAAGGTGCCTTTCATAAAATTCGCAAAAAAAGCTAAATTACCAATTTTGAAACAGTTTCTCATGATATTTTCATTAGCGAAGGGCAAAATCTGTTCACCTTCATTCTCCATCTTAATGAAAAATCGTTCCAATGGATAAACAACGGTACTTTGACTGACCCATGGATAACATTTGCCCTTCGGTCTCGTTATCAGCGTTGTCATTACTTTTCACAGTGGCTGTTGCAAGAATACTATCTTTCATTACGTTGGTTTTTAAGCATGAGTGCAGTGTTAGAAGTAAATGAAAGTGCTGAAAAAGGCCTGTACTTTGACACTCTGCCCCAACCGACACATTTGCCCTGAGACAGAAAAGTTTTGAATAAATAGAGCTAAGCAAAAGCCAAGGTCCTCGATGTAGCTATGAAATGGCATGAATTGCAGTTAATCCACAATAATTAGCTTCTGTGGTCGAACTAGACACAAAATGCAACCATCACCTCGCATCTCATACTCAGTATCCTTCTTCAGGCTTTGAACATCATACCTTTGAAAATCATCTAATTTCACCCTTCTACAAAGCCCTGTGTTGTGGACCTATTTCCGTTGTCTTGTTCGAACTATCGTAGATAAAATAGCCATTTTCTGTTGGCGGGAATTTTTCTATTTGAAGGGAATTTTTCTTCTTGACGTGGTATTTTCTATTTGACGTGAACTTTTTGCATTTGACGTGAT
Organism: Aurelia coerulea; assembly: GCA_039566865.1. Lineage (NCBI taxonomy): Eukaryota > Metazoa > Cnidaria > Scyphozoa > Semaeostomeae > Ulmaridae > Aurelia > Aurelia coerulea. Next base: position 16,683,585 of record CM076944.1, read on the forward strand.
GTTTTTCTACTGTATTTGACCTGAGGTTTTTCTATTTGACGTGAACTTTTTGTATTTGACGTGAGGTTGTATCTATTCGACGTGAACATTTTGTACTTGACGCGGGGCTTTTCTATTTGACGTGAGGTTTTTCTTTATTTGACGTGAACGTTTTGTATTTGACGTGAGGTTTTTCTACTTGATGTGCACCATAGATCTTACTTGCCTGCCAGTTTTCTACAGTAGGCTGGAATTCGTAAATGGACCTGTAAAGTTCTTTGCAAGTCACAACAATTTTCAAGGCAAAAGAAACTTCGTAAAAAGCCGCTGCTTGAAGCAATATATCCATGCGGTCGAGACATTATTTCTCGCAATACTGAATTTGTATCTTTCCAGAATGCCCAACTCAGAAAGAAATCATTATCTCCATGATTTCGTCATGAGCCTTTATCTGATGCAACTTTCAACTTGCTTCGTTTATTCTGGTAAACAGAAAGAATTACGAATACTTCCCCGCTTTCTAGAAATCGGTGTATTGGCAGGAAAACGGAGTTTAATGAGGAAGCGAAGAGCAAGAATTGCGACGATAATCATTTTCATTGTGTTATTATTTCACTCCAAGACAAATCCAAGTAAATAGTTATGACAAATCCATGTGACAAATCCGAGAAGTTATCAATTAAAAGACCATGTTAAATCATCATTGACTTTTCGAAGCAAAGCTGTGCTTCATCATCAGAATACCAAGTTTCCAAAAGCACGAGGCTAAATTTACATCCATAAAGACAAAAGATGAGGCTCAAATCCTTACTGGTTGTCAGAGCATGCGGAAATCATCCAATTTCATGCTTGTCAGCCAATGGGATCACCGCTTTCTAGCCCCTGGAGACAAAATCGGTAGTTTGAGGTAAATTTTCTAGTACCCTCACTAAAACTGAAATGGATGCTAGAATACTTCAGTTATTCGCAATTTTTTTTGATAAATCAGTTGTGGGGATGTCCGTCCAGAGTTGTTTACATGTTTAGGCACATAGCTTGTTTGGGGCCGGAGCTGCGTTCATTTTCCGGTCGAAGAATATTGACCTTCGTTGAAATATCTATAGAAATCGCTACAAATGAGATATACAGATAAGAATTTCAGCAATTATGCATACTGACCTCAGCAATAACCCAAACTCCTTTACTGCTATCAAATCTCAAAATTACAGGAAATTTCTAATGATTTCTGGTAGAGATATCATTTGGGCCTAAGCTTGTCCTCGCTTAAAACTCATTCCATTGCACTTAAAAAGTAATGGTAAAATTCTAGAGCTGAATAATGCACTTACCCATGACTCAGGCACCAGTTTGACTTCGTTTGCCTTTTTTACATTAGCAAATTTTTATAAGAAATGACCAGTTGTGGGTGAACTGCAAAAACTTTCCTCGGTCCATATTTTTATCTGCACAGTCTATCCGCTTCAAACAACAAACAGTGAACTTTGTATATTATAAAAGTCTTGCATTACAAAACATTCCTATAGAACGATTCCATGCGCCTTAGCGAGGCACTCGTGAATTGTTTTCACGCATTTGGTTCAATCAGTCAATACAAACAAACAAAAGTACAAAACCGGGTATCTTTTTCTGCGAACCCAAAACAATTTTTTGTTCTTTTTATGTTTTGTATTGATTGAAATAAGAACGAAAAGAACAAATGCGTGAATACAATTCACGAGTGCCTCGCTAAAGCGCATGGAATCGTTCAAAAGGAATGTTCTGTGATGCAAGACTTTTATGATACAATGTCAAAGTTCACTGTTTGTTGTTTGAAGCGGAGAATCTGTGTAGAGAAAAATATGGACCGAGGAAAGTTTTTGCAGTTCACCCACAACTGGTCGTTTCTTATAAAAATTTGCTAATGTAAAAAAGGCAAACGAAGTCAAACTGGTGCCTGAGTCATGGGTAAGTGCATTATTCAGCTCTAGAATTTTACCATTACTTTTTAAGTGCAATGGAATGAGTTTTAAGCGAGGACAAGCTTAGGCCCAGATTATATCTCTACCAGAAATCATTAGAAATTGCCTTCAATTTTGAGATATGATAGCAGTAAAGGAGTTTGGGTTATTGCTGAGGTCAGTATGCATAATTGCTGAAATTCTTATCTGTATATCTCATTTGTAGCGATTTCTATAGATATTTCAACGAAGGTCAATATTCTTCGACCGGAAAATGAACGCAGCTCCGGCCCCAAACAAGCTATGTGCCTAAACATGTAAACAACTCTGGACGGACATCCCCACAACTGATTTATCAAAAAAAATTGCGAATAACTGAAGTATTCTAGCATCCATTTCAGTTTTAGTGAGGGTACTAGAAAATTTACCTCAAACTACCGATTTTGTCTCCAGGGGCTAGAAAGCGGTGATCCCATTGGCTGACAAGCATGAAATTGGATGATTTCCGCATGCTCTGACAACCAGTAAGGATTTGAGCCTCATCTTTAAAGACAATAAACTACCAAAAATGCGTTGTTTACAAATCCTACGTGAAAAATAAATAATGAGGTAATCCCGGAGGACAATACCTAAAACTGAGCTAAGGGAATAGAAGATTGCTGAGAGTTAAGTGACGGACGATGATCGCGCAAAATTAATAAACTTTTATGAATGAGCATATCAAAATCATTGCTAGCTCTGTCGAAAACTGAGAAATCTTCCACCGACGCGGCGTGACCTGATTGGTTAATGTGGTCCCAGATGGCTGAGGGACTTACTTTTATTTTCTGACCTGCCTTATTTATTCCCAAGTGCTCCCTGCGGCGTGTAATCAAGTTACGGGTTGTTTTCCCGCTTTCCCGCCAGACGCAAAAGCCGTTGGATTCGAGGTCTGGGTTGGAGAGAGTCTCCCTTCTGTTACGAGGCTTATGGGTCATAGGACAGCTTTTCAGGTACATTTTTGGCAGTTTATTTCCTTATTTTTGATCGTGAATTTGAAACCAATAGATTTGTAGAATTCAATTTATCGTTCGTGAAAATCCTGTGGCAGCCATTTACCAGAAAAATATTGCTCTCGCCAGACCCTTTTTTCAAATGTCAAAATGGTCTATTACCTGCTTAAGTCCAAAAAATTGATAGACATCATTGATACGTTTTACACGATTTGAAACCCGAGGCTCTGAAGAAACAGACGAGTCCCAACTGAGGAGGTCGCAATTTGTATCTCCTAGTAAGATCATTTCCTTTCCCTCTGATTCGAGAAATCGTAGAACTTGCTCCATTTTATCAAAAGTGTCTAACTGGGCTGCTCGGTGGTCTGTACCACGAGAGTATGCAGAAAGGGCTGGCTTGGGGTGGAGTGATTTCCGCACAAATTAGCTCCAACGATGATGAAGGAATATCTTCGCGAACATCACACTTAAAAGTATCCCTGATATAAAAGGCAACGCCACCTCCATTTCTATCACGATTAAGTCTTTCGAACATATACCCCTCTATCTGGAATAGTTCACCCAAGCAATTTTCATCGATTTTCGTCTCATTGAGGGCAAGGAAATGTATCCCTAGTTCCTTAATTAGCGATGCTATCTCGTCATGATGAGACAGCAAACTGTTTACATTTAATGATGCTATAACCATGCCTTTACGAGAGGCAAATTTATTCTGATTTGATGATTTCGGTAAAACAGCATTTTTGTTTGTTTGTCAACTTATTTTCATTCGATTATCTTTATCTAGCTATACATATTTACAATATATACAACTAATCCAAATCGAACATACAAATATATAAATTTTGAAATGAAGAAATTAATAGAGAAGTTAAATAAGTTAAATATTCAAGACATATATGGGCAAGGTTTACTAGATATAATTGAATTGACAGGCGTAACAAATATACAAATATTTTCTACTATTTCATAATCTAGATAATTTTCTAAAATTCGGGTGAATGTTGACAAGCATTGCATTTACAATTTGGTCCATTCCATTGTTTTATCATGCGTTTAAAAGAATTTAAGTTGTCGGCAGATTTAGTTTCATTTGGCAATGCATTCCAGATTTGAGGTCCTAGTGATCGAAGACTGTTTGAACCAAAAGTGACTTGATTTGGTCTACCGGGTGCGCCAAAATAAACTATGCACTTTTGGCAGGCCACGATAAATCTTAAACAGGACCGATTTTGAAGATTTATGACTTTATCTTTAGCAGAAAGCCTGAATTAGATTCTAGGATTTTTTATCAATTTTTCTGTTTTCAGTTTTTAGAGCTACAAGCGAGTTTCTTAAGATTTTCGTTTTCGAAAACACTGAAAACGATCAAAAAACGTCGATCAAGCTTTCTAAAGAATCGACATGAATGGACAAAGTGAAAACGTTTTCGTGGTGATTTGGGATTTAGAAATCGACTAATTGTAAGCTGCTGTATGAGAGTTAGTACTATCTTGGGAGAAATGTAATAATATTTTCAAGGATATAAAGAAATGTCTTTTCGTTTGTAATGTCATTGAATTTATGCTTTGGTGCAGGTAGTGTTCCTGTGTCTAGGGGGTTAAAAAGACAAGCGAGGAAGCATTATGGGGCCAGCAAGCATGGAGTCTTGTTACATTTTTGATTTTGTGACGGCTTTTGGGGTGGCACTTTATTGTAACTACTACAGAATTTTGCAACAGGCCAATCGTTGAAATAACGCTTGTGCAGAAGTTTACAATAATCAATTTACAAATCCCAAATCATGCTGAAAACGTTCTCTCTTTGTCCATTCATGTTGAGTCTTTAGAAAATTTGATCAACGTTTTTTGATCGTTTTCAGTGTTTTTGAAAACGAAAATTTTAAGAAACTCGCTTGTGGCTCTAAAAATTGAGAACGGAAAAATTTGTAAAAAATTCTAGAATCTAATTCAGGCTTTCTGCTAAAGATTAAGTCATAAATCTTCAAAATCGGTCCAGTGTACGATTTATTGTGGCCTGCCAAAAATACATAGTCTATTTTGGCGCACCCGGTATAATGTTGTAAGTCGTACGGATTTCGTGATGAATATCTGGAAGATCTTAATTTGAAAATATCACGCACGAAAGATGGGTTGAGATGTTTCAAGGTCTTAAAAACTTCTATACAAAGTTATAGCATTAGTACTTACATCAATATTCTCAATTACAGTGGTACCACTGGTGCTCTTACTTTTATTAGGGGGTCAATCTTTGTCTATAAATTTCTTGAGATTATTAGCCAAATATGAACAGCCTTTTTTTGTTCAGATGCAACTTATTAACACTGAGGCAAGTTTCGTCGAGGTTGCTGTTGTCAATCCATTCTATCTTATTCTTTTGCACATCTCTTTATTGATGTTGTTTCTAGAAGAAAATTTCTTGTGCAATCCAGGCTTATCCTTTCTCAAAGTGCATAGAGAGACGGCTATATCTGTTTGTGGACCATGTTCATGTATATAATCGATTGTTCCCTTCAGTTTTTCTTTTGTGTTAACTCCATTGCTGGTTAAATCATTAGTGCAATAATGATCATGTAAGTTCTTATACTGATTTGCTATCAAAGTCCAGGAAATGTTCAATGAACATCAATCGCCTAAACTCTTTGTATCGAGATTTATGAAACAATGCATAATCTGAACCTTCGTTTTATGCAAGATATATTTCATTTTAAATGTGGGGCAGGTCCTCCAGGAACCAATTCGACTTAGTACTTTACAGACCATGCAACATTTGTACATTAGTACATTAGTACATTACAGACAAATCAAGTCACTTTTGGATCAAATAGCTATAGATCGTTTGGACCAAAAATTTGAAATGGATTATCCAATGATTTCAAAACAGCCAAAAATTTGACCATTTTTAAACGTTTGATAAAAACTGGGATGGACCTGAGTGTCAGTGTAATACTTGCTGATTTGAAAATGGCTAAGCAATGCCCTGTATCTTTCACTGAAATATTTAGCCACTGTACCAAATGTATCCTATAAGTGTATATTTATATGTAGATATGTACAAAATAGAATGATAATGTGCAAAAGGATTTCCTAAAATTATTAAATGTTTACTTTTATCATAGTGTATATATTCGATTTAGATTAGTTACTTCATCATATGTAGTAGCTAGAGAAAAGATCGAATTGAAATAAGTTAAAACAAGCAAACAAACAAATAAACAAACAAAAAAGTAGTTCCAAAGTGCATAATGACTTGGTATGGATTCTTTCTCATAATAGGCTTGATGTCGTCTGCCAAGTCTTCGGTCGTGCCCCGGTCGTGTCACCCGGATGTGAGCGTACTTTCAAGAAGCTAGATCGGCATAGAATATACATTGACCAATTACAAGCAAGCCATGGCCTCTTTGCACAACAAAGGTGACAGTAGAGGATCTTCTAAAACATTTTGCACCTCCTCTCTCCAACAGAAGCAGCAGCAATCACTCCAGAAGATGTTGCATTGTTGACGCAATGCGGATGGTGAGGATAAAACCAATCAATGACTTGAATCCTCCCATTTTTAAATTGTGGCTGAGAGGCTAGCATGTCATCTCATAGCTCTTCCTGGAAATACCATCCATGCAGTGTTTGAAGATTACGACGAGGATCCTTTGTGCTTGCCAAAAGGACGCTTGGATTCAAGAAAAGAGAGGAAAATACCTGATATCAGTCAGAAACTACCAAAGCTCAAAAAATGGAAAACATTTTAAAGGAACATTTCTTGAAAGGCCATATCAGAGACCATTTTAAACGATTTTAACTCTTTGCTTTACGCTTCAAGATTTAGGATTAGATATATAATATTGTACTTAAATTAATATGCAATTACTTTCACCTTTAACGATGTGAATACTTTAGTTGTAACAGGACCCTTCTTGATAACAATGCCCTTGGCATTGAAAAGGTTCCAACCAGCATAGCATTCGAATCTTTGATTGGCTAACGCTTGCCAGCGTGAGGGGAATCCCCATTCATCATGACAGTACTGTATTTAGGCCATTTCCGCCCATTTTGACAACCCCTCGTTCAAAAAATCCGGTGTAAAATGAGGGTACCCGATATGTTTTTCGGGAAGCGGGAATCGCCATTTTTTGGAATCGGGAATCGGGAATCGTCAAATTTTTGTGAGCGGGCCTCGGGAATTAGCACCAGCTTTCGGGAAACGGTATTTACCTAGAATTAAGCCTTTTCGTCCCTTGTTTCCGTGCGTTCTTTGATTTGTTGATATCACTTGGTCAAAGGGACTCATACCATTACTCCGAAAAAGTGGGCAGACTTTAGGCCCTCGCAGAGTGGTTCAGAACTCACCAATCAAATTGCTAGAATTTAGTTTTAAACCAACAAGGGCCTTTTTGACAGTTTTTTTGACAGTTTTGACTATTTTGACAGTTTTTGTTGATGCATACAAAAATGGTTGATATGGCCTAGAGTTCTAGTAGCTGCGACGGATCTATTTTATTTATACAGAGGAAGATTACTGCTTGAAAGGTATATATTTTGCGATTACTAGGTGAGGAAAACACCATTCTCTGTATCAGTTTGCTTTTTAATGTTCAAGCTCTTTAGACCAGAGTTTGAAGTGATTTTGTGGAGTGTACGAGAATTCCCGCTCTCTTAGGCCATTTTGTCTGGGAAACAAAGGACTTTAGGTCATAAGTCTAGTGAGTAGACGCATGGAAAATGAAGTCAGCCCCGGCCATGAAATACGATATCATCAACTGTGTGGCAATTTACTATGAGAGGGGACAGAGTCAAAGTGGCACCAACTTTCACCACAAGGAAAAGTTTGGAGAAAACAATAGAATACCCCATTTTTGAGATTCTAGGTCATAAGACTTTGCTGCAAATGTACCCCTTTTTCAGCAAAATCATGAATGAGCGTGATATCACATCTTCATTAACATTGCACTGCACCCATAGTGTTGTGATATGGACGCACCCCCTTGCTGATTGATTGATTAATAGATAGATAATTTGAAGTTGTTTGCGTGTTGTTGGCATGCACAGAAAAGTACTGTTTGAAACGATGCCAAAACGTGCCTTATTTGGACGAGAGTATAGACTCTCTCCCTGCTTGACTTAGTATCATGCGAATGACATTTTATTGTTTATTGCTATTTTTACTTAATTGTATTTTTCTTTATAAGGTAAATTAGGTGTGTCTCATTGTTTCATGGTCCTGCATTTTAGGTTAGGTTTTTAGTATTTTTAGTCAGTCGAGACGAACACGAAGTTGAAGCCGATCTGTTGATGCCGCGCATCAAGACGAACAGACGAACTAGCTGAAGACAAATCAAGACGAAGTTAAGACGAACTATCTAGGTTTTCATTTCATTTATTTATAGTTTTAAGTTAGGCAGGATATTATAAGCTTGTTATTATTCGCTGCTGGAAATCGTTTTGTTGTTACTATAAAGAATATTGCCAAAGATCGTTATCCTGCTGCCAGTTTACCTGCCGTTCCGAGCGGTCACAGTTAAGGTCGTAAGTTTAGTTTTGTATCTTTCATACTGTGTTTCTGCAACCACTCACGCACTTGTGAAGCACGTCAGTAGTTTCACAATAGGGTGCAGTGAGGAGAGAATTATAAGAACACAACAAGCCCTACGTTTACACTGATCTCTGCAGTAAGAAACCCAAATAGGAAGTTAAAACAAATACAGTATCATTCGCAGGGACGCAAATGAGGGGGTGTGCGGGGTGTGACACCCCCCTAATAATTTCATAACTTGGTCTCAATCGCTACTTTATAGTGATAAAGTCGGTCCCGATCCCGCTCTGAACTTGAACCTGAATTTTTCAGGACGTCGATACTTGAAAGGCAATGATTTATGTGTTAGCTGTCTTTTGTTTTATCGCAGAAACTAAGTTTACAGGAAAGAAATCCTCCAGATTCCTTTAAAACCGTAGAGAAAATGGCTGGGTATAAGTCGGGTAAGGGATGCCTTCTGAGCCAAAGTAAAAGGATGTTTCTTCAAAAATTTTCTTCGTGCTCCGATTTATGGAATAACTGTCACAAAAATATCGAGGTTTAGAGGTTTCCTCGCTGTTAATGGCAAGCATGATATTGGCAGATGCATTCTAAGCCAAAATAAAGGATGTTTCTTCGAAAATTTTCTTCGTGCTCCCATTTATAGGATAACTGTCACAAAACTATAAAGGTTTCCTCGCTGCTAATGGCAAGCATGATCTTTGGAGATACATTCTAAGCCAAAGTAAAGGATGTTTCTTCAAAAAATTCCTTCGCGCTCCGATTTATAGGATAACTGTCACAAACCTATCAAGGTTTCCTCACTGCCAATGGCAAGCATGCTATTGGGAGATGCATTCTAAGCCAAAGTAAAGGGTGTGGCCCCAAAAAGTTTCCTGGCCCCCAGACCCTTGCATTTCCATGCCTCCCTCTTAATTTACCCTGGCCACGCCACTAATTGATTCCATATGAGCAAGCTTGCATGCCTAAAAGCGTGGCTATTCTGTGATGCTTTGACTGGATCATTCAGGGCAGATGGCGAAGATGCTAGCCAGAGAAAACTTGATGTCAAAAACTGTTTGTTTAATTCCGTTTCGATTGCTGGGAAAACATTATGTCTGTTATAGTGTATTTTCGGCAAATTATGGCAGAAAGGAAAACTTTATTTTTCATACATTTGCAACAACATTTATTTCGCAAAAATGGGTCCTCGTGGAAGAAACTCGGTCCTTTGAACACACCCCCCTAAACAAATTTGCATTTCCGCCCCCGATCATTCGAGGCATAAATAGAGCGCAGGCCTCTGGTATGGCGGCTGATATGTGACATCGAACATCTAACATCGAAGATTTAACATCGAACTTTATCATTTCTTCGTGTGACGGGGGTTTACACTAGTTTGAAGGGCATAGAAACACTTGCAGAAAAACATTAGAAAGTAAAGGATTGACCCCCTGTACAATGTTCACGCCTGACAACACCAAGCCTGAATTCTGACGTCACTTCCGGCCTCTCTTGCAAGAAAGCTGTGGCGCGAAAGTAAAATTTTTGTGATAAATGGCGTCAGCAGGCGTCCCAAGTGTCCCAAAGCAAAATATCGAGATATAACGCAATAGTTGTATATTCGCTCTTTCAAGTTCTTTGAGCATTTTGGACTCAGAGCTTCTTGGTTTTTCATATTTTTCAAAGGCCGTGGACAACTCTGTTTATAAACTCGGGATTCAGCACAGCAGGTAAGCAGACTTTATCATAAATTTAACGTTTGTCCTTTGTTTCATGGAAATTTTGTTGAAGGTTTTGGCTTCCTTGATGTTGTTTTGTCCTATTTTACCACCTTTCGCCAATTTTTGACGAAATAAACTTGTCTTTTTCTCGTCTTGAACTTTGGCTTGCAGTTTCAAGAAAATGAACTTTTGTTGGCCTAAATTTAACCGAAGTTTTTTCAAACTCCAATATTTTCTAAACTAAAACAGGAATTCTCAATTTGGAGATATAACGCAATAGCTGTAAGCATCTAGTTTCTAGAAATGTTGCCTGTTTTGCTGTAGCCTTTGCCGGTTTCCCACAATTTTCAAAGGCAATTTTTCCTCGAGAGCCATGACTATTTAATCTTCGTTAACTTTACGTGCTTCCTTTTACAAACTTGTCTGCTTTTTAGTCAGAAAACAAACGTTAACCTTGGTTGAATGTATCACTTTCAAACTTAATCTGATGTTTTCAGAAATGAAAGTATTATAGAGTACTTGCTAGCTGTTTTGGCCACCAGAGCAATGAGAATAATAACAAAACTTTGATTTCGCTCTCAGAGAACTTTTCGTCGGGTTTGGCCTAAATGTAAACAAACATAAAGTTGCATTGTTGCTTATTTTCTTCAAGACCAATGGGGAAGCTCTGACCTAGAAATAGGAGATTTGCTTACTAAAACAATGTTATCAAGGCTACCTTGTACAAAAAATCATCAACTTTGATTATTTTGCCTATAAATACGATAGCTTACTGCAATTATTTGCCCTTAAATCTGTTTTCTTTTTCTTGAGCAGAGTATCGCTGCTCTGATTCAAGTTTGCAAAGACATCTCCTATTTTGGTTTGCTGCTCTTTTTTGTACATGCAATTCTCTATGAGACAAAGTGAAATTTGCTATGCAGCAAACGTTTTTAGTAGGAGGAAATAATATTGTCTCTGTTTTATTTTAGGACCCAAAGAGAACAAGATTATCCTTTACCAATCAAGCCCAACCTTGAAGCAGCATTTGACAACAACCACAAAAGACCGCAATTCTTGCTTTTTCAATGCCTGAAGACTGATGCAAAACTGATGGAACAAGGGAACATGACTATTGCAAACAAAGCATTCAATGAAAAACAATATTATGATATATCAAAGATTTGAGTAATCCAAAAATTGATACTCTGATGATTTTACTCTGATGATAGGAAGATGGTAAGATAATAGCCATTGAATCATCACAAAATTGAAATTTTAATGTTTCCAATTCTGAAACAGTTTGGAACATATTCTGAATTTGATCTGCAAAGACAATTGTTTGCAAAGACAAAGACAAAGCTCGCCCGTTTCACCCTGTAGCCCCTACTGCCATGCCTATTCATGAGTTTCTGAAAATTACCAAAAAGCAGTTATTGCCGTTGTCCATTCAGAAATAGTCATGGCAATTTCGATAGACAGCATCCTTCCGCCCTATTTTTATTATTATTATTATCAATTTCTTTATTGTTGGATTATAAATGACAAAAGATAGCTAAAAGTAATTAGCTAATTTATTCCAACTTTAAAACATTAAAATACAAATATTACATAAGAAAAATAGTGGATAAAATATTTACACATCATTAAAAGTATACAGTGTAAAAGTAAAAGTAGATATCTAATAATATTCATCATAAAAAGCCCAAATTCGGAATAAAAACGCGGCATAATTTGCATGGACAATTTTCTCCGTTCCAACTTTTTATTTTTGTTTTAAACTGACAAAGGGATTCTGAACTACGTATCGTTGGTGGTAACATTTGCCACAGCTGCAGACCTTTGAAACGGATGCTTTCTGTCCCGTTGTTGACAGATCTCACCCTAGGTTGAAAGAATTCGTTATTGTTGCGCAGATTGTAATGACTTTCATTTTCACAGAAAATTTCCTGCATGAATGAAGGGTTCAGGTCATTTCTAGTTTTGTACATTTCAGTCATAAGTAGCTGCAAGTTCTTTGTATGAATAGTAACGGCACAGTCCTTCTCTAATAGCTCACTATAAGTAGATTCGGCATCCTTATAAGTAATTCTCAAAGCCCTTTCCTGTATTTTGTTAATTTTTTTGTTAAGCTTTCAATTTTCCTTGTCTGTGAGTTTTTAGAGCCAACAAGAGAAGATTTCCAGACTGCATTGAGTTGCTCCATCATTGAGAGGAACTTGCCCAGTACAAATAACATATTTTCTATAATTTGCTATCCATTTGTCCATCAAAGACATCTGCCATCATAAACAAAACGATTTTAGTTCTTGATCCATAAATATCCGAGTTCTTTCGTTGGAAGCTGCTTCTTCTTGTCTCTTTCTTTCTGGCGGGTTGGGGACTTATTTGAAAACATGAAAGCATCTCTGGTCCTTCACTGGCAGTAAAAGGATCGCTAGTGCTCTGCATATTGGTTTATTGCTTCGTTTCGTTCAGAATTAAAAAGTTTTCTTGAAAGCAAGCAGTAAGCAGACCACGCTGCTTCAAAACAATTTCTACGATCTACGGCATTTTCTGAATGTCTTGGTTTTCAAGGCGCTGCTTACGTCACCAAAAACAATGAATTCGAAAAATTGCGCGGAGTTTACCAAGAAGTTTAAATCAAAACGATTTTAGTTTTAAACATTTCTTAGATAAATTCACTACCTTTTAAGATTAAATTAACGCGGAAAAATCACATTGCATCACTGCAAGAAACGTTCAAAGTCGACGAAAATATTCACTTCCGGTCATTTCCTATACATTTGTATAGGGGCATCAAAGCGAGGCTGAACTCCTCGAGAAAGGTGTTGTCGGGCGTGATCTTTGATCTTCGCTGTTAGATCTTTGATGTTCGATCTTCGATGTTAGATCTTCGATGCTCGATGTTCGATCTTCGATGTTAGATCTTCGATGTTAGATCTTCGATGTTAGATCTTCGATGTTAGATGTTCGATGTTAGATGTTCGATCTTCGATGTTAGATCTTCGATGTTAGATCTTCGATGTCACATATGAGCCACCATACTCTGGTCTTCGCCATAAGTCGTGACAATGCTTAATTTTGGCTTCAATACACTTTCAGACCATATGTTCAGACGAAAAGCGGGAATTCGTTAAAAACGATGGTCGGGAATTAGTACGGCAGATTTCGGCACAAAAATGATGGTTTTGTTCATTTTGTGATAAAAGCATGAAACTTGGTTAACATAGGCAGTTTGACACGCTGAAAAATATTAGATATAGAGCCACTTCGAAAAATTCCCCCAAAGGCTATTTTTAGACCAGAATACTAGAGCCCAATCCCCCAAAGTTAAAACTGCTGTAACTAATAAAACAAATGACGGATAAATACATTACTTGGTATTCTTAGCAAGTTTGACACGCTGAAAGACATGGAATACACAGCCATTCCAAAAACTTTCCCCAAATGCTATGTTTAGACGGGGGTACTAGAGCCCAATCCCCAAAAATGAAAAGCTGCTGTAACTAATGAAACGAGTGACGGATAACGTCATCACTTGGTATTCTTGGCAAGTTTGACACGCTAAGAAACATGGAATAAACGACCATTCAAAAAACTGCCCCCAAATGCTACTTTTAGACTGAGATACTAGAGCCCAAACCCCTAAAATGAACAACTGCTGTAACTAATAAAGAAATGATGGATGAATACACCACCTAGTAGCTTTAGAAAGTTTGATACACTGAAAAATGTGGAATATGCTATTTTCCAAAAAAGTATTTTCAGATAGGGGTCTGGAGTTCATTCTTCCAATCCAAACAAGGTGCATTGCTACCGAACTAAGTATGATGGTTTAAAGATACAAACTTAGGCAGCTTGACACAAAAGTCTGGGGCTTAACAAGTACCTCGAAAATATTTTCATACTAGGGGTGCTTGGTTCAGTCCTTCAAATCGAATTAGTAACAAGTGGAACTTTTCACTGCAAATTCCAAAATTCTCATCAAGAAAATTTTTCATTATTTAAGATTTGTTTTCTTGTTTCAAGATATTTTTTCTCAACAAGAAAATAGAAAATTCTCTCGCAGAATAATTGTCTTGTTTTAAGATTTATTTTTTTGCTTTAAGATATGTTTTCTTGCCAAGATAAGCACAAGCAGCTTTGTAAGATTCAGATCTTATTTTAAGAAAAAAATCTTATTTTAAGATTAAATATCTCATCAAGAGAAAAGACATGGGATGTTTTCTTGTTTCAAGAAAAGTTACTAAATCTTTGAAAAATTACATCTCAAGGACATACCATACCTTATCAAACGAGGCCTTCCTTTAAGGATGGTAATTACATTTTGAAATACATTTTTTATAAGAAACATCATTCCATTGTTGATAGCGAATATGGTATCGCTACCCTGGGTACCAGAGGCAAAAAATGATAAAATAAAAAAATATAAAAAAAGTAAAGAAGGAAAAGAAAGTTGGCTCTGGTCAAATGGTGACATCGATTGTAGGAATTGACCAATGAGAAGCCTTTATACCCAAACGGGTATATAGATTTGGTTAGATTTGATTGGGTAGCGTGAGTCACATGACAAGGTTACGATTGTGATCAGAAAATATGATTCGGGCGGTTATCAGTCATATGATCGATTGCTTGATCACAGCAATGGCGGACGATTTGAGGCGAGCTGTGGATGTTGTACTGGTAAAGTTTTTCAGCAAAATCGAGAGTTAAACTCCACAGCAGTTTAAAATATTATTTGTGCAAGTCAAAGATACATTTGCTATACTGCCTAATGGTCATGGAAAATCGTTGCCGTTTAAAGTTACACCTTTGTTGCGAATGAACGCTAGAGGGCCTACGAATGGTTCAGTATTTTTAAAATGGAATTGTTCAGTTTTAGAATTAGTAAAAACAAACCTTTCTTGCCAGTTAAATGTGTCTGATTTCTCTGTGAATCTGATCCACTGCTATTTACTTTAAGTTAGGCCAATATGCGAATGTATTTCTGAGACAACCGCAACAACACTAAACAGTCATTCGCATATTGGCCTAAAGTGAATAGCAGTGGATCAGATTCACAGAGAAATCAGACACATTTAACTGGCAAGAAAGGTTTGTTTTTACTAATTTTAAAACTGAACAATTTCATTTTAAAAATACTGAACCATTCTCCGCCACCTGTGTGGAGACGAGGGAGATATGAGTTGTAAACACCTTGACCTTGGTAACTAAAGTATTGTGATTGTTGTCTCGCCATTATTGGTAATCATGTGCAATCAGGCGAAAGAACTTAAAGACCGACCATTGACCAGCATGCTTTGCGATCGTTTGTTTATATTTTGCTTTTGGATTTGTACTCCTCGGTACCCTGTCCCTGTGTCGTAGCGAAATCTTACGAGACTGCACTGAAAGCAGAAGAAACTTTTCTCGATGGAATAACGTGAAAGAGATGGTTATTGGTTCAGATATGTTTGAAGCAAATCCAATGCAGCCCAGCTCCCATCGTCAGGTAGGAGACCAAATTTATGACACCATTGCTTGTTGAAACTTGATGACAGCATTGCCCTCGTGTAAATTAGTCTGGAATAGGCTGATGGCCTAGGCCGACAACAACAATGATGACAAGAAACGGCATTTTGCAGTTTATTTCCTTATACTGAAGGATCTGTAGCCTAAAATCTAAGGTCAACGAGGCCCCACACAATTCAGGCCTTATTTGAAGGATATCAAATCATATTTGAATGGAACACTGCGAACTGCGAATTGGATTTAGTAAGCCGGTGTAATATGCGTTTGCGTACCCTTATGCAAAAGGGTCCGGGTACACAAAAGCATAGCAAAATTTGACTATGCGAAAGTGTCCCCCCATTGTTTTAGGAAGGGTACACAAACGCATGGCCAATTTTCGTATGCAAAAGTGTCCGGGTACACAAACGCATAGCAAAATTTGACTATGCGAAAGTGTCCCCCCATTGTTTTAGGAAGGGTACACAAACGCATGGCCAATTTTCGTATACAAAAGGGTCCGGGTACACAAACGCATAGCAAAATTTGACTATGCGAAAGTATCCCCCCATTGTTTTAGGAAGGGTACGCAAACGCATGGCCAATTTTGGTATGCAAAAGGGTCCGGGTACACAAACGCATAGCAAAATTTGACTATGCGAAAGTGTCCCCCCATTGTTTTAGGAAGGGTACGCAAACGCATGGCCAATTTTCGTATGCAAAAGGGTCCGGATACACAAACGCATAGCAAAATTTGACTATGCGAAAGTGTCCCCCCATTGTTTTAGGAAGGGTACACAAACGCATGGCCAATTTTCGTATGCAAAAGGGTCCGGGTACACAAACGCATAGCAAAATTTGACTATGCGAAAGTGTCCCCCCATTGTTTTAGGAAGGGTACACAAACGCATGGCCAATTTTCGTATGCAAAAGGGTCCGGGTACACAAACGCATAGCAAAATTTGACTATGCGGAAGTGTCCCCCCATTGTTTTAGGAAGGGTACGCAAACGCATGGCCAATTTTCGTATGCAAATGGGTCCGGATACACAAACGCATAGCAAAATTTGACTATGGGAAAGTGTCCCCCCATTGTTTTAGGAAGGGTACGCAAACGCATGGCCAATTTTCGTATGCAAAAGGGTCCGGATACACAAACGCATAGCAAAATTTGACTATGCGAAAGTGTCCCCCCATTGTTTTAGGAAGGGTACACAAACGCATGGCCAATTTTCGTATGCAAAAGGGTCCGGATACACAAACGCATAGCAAAATTTGACTATGCGAAAGTGTCCCCCCATTGTTTTAGGAAGGGTACGCAAACGCATGGCCAATTTTGGTATGCAAAAGGGTCCGGGTACACAAACGCATAGCAAAATTTGACTATGCGAAAGTGTCCCCCCATTGTTTTAGGAATGGTACGCAAACGCATGGCCAATTTTCGTATGCAAAAGGCTCCGGGTACACAAACGCATAGCAAAATTTGACTATGCGAAAGTGTCCCCCCATTGTTTGGGAAGGGTACTTGATATAAAAGCCGCCATAGCTTCATTGCCTTATCAGAAATGCACCAGTAACGAAAAATGACTGGCAATTGCAACTTCAAAATAAGCAACATGCGATTTTATGCGATTCAGAATGAGGACTTATGGAGAAATAGCCGAACAATTTCGTGAAAGAACATGATTAATGTTCGTTAAAACATTTTTGATAGCATTTTAAGCCAATCTAAAGGGCGTGGCCACAAAAATTTTCCCGGGGGAGTACCCCCGGACCCTCAATTTTTAGGCTCGCTTCGCTAGCCTTCGGTCTCGATTGCCCTTACGTTCCTAGTCGCAAGGAAAATTCAACTCTGAGATCAATACCAACTTAACAAACTTCATCATTACCCATATTTTCATAAGAAACTAAGAATTTGAGCCAGTACTGAAAGTTTCCTAAAATTATCAGATTTTGAGTACTCAAAGTTTCTTACGAATTTCTTAGAGGTTCCATAACAATCTTCATGTTCGCTACTTGTGCCCTGGTAAACTTTTCAAAACAAGTTTTTTTAAGCCTTTCCAATGTTTAGACATTACTCAAGTACCCTACAAGTAATATGATACAGGAAACAAGTGAAAATAAAGTACAAATATGCCAACAATTTCCTTATAAAAGTAAATAGTTTCTTGACTTATATCCTTCCAGTACTGGAGTTTCTTAATTTTTTGGCGATCTGAGAGTTGAGTTTCTTATGAGCAGTTTCTAATAAAAAAAATATGTGTAGAGCAAAATCATGTAAGAAACATAGTTGGCTTGTTTTCTTGTATTGTATTACTTGGAAGGAATATACTTGATTTATGATAAACAATGGCATAGCTTTATTGAAATTTGTCATCTGGAGCTTTTAACAAGGCATAGAAAATAGACATCTAGGATGCTGTGATTTTTTTCAAAGAAACTCATAAGAAGCAGAGACTTGCCCCTAGTCTATTTCGTCAAAAAAATTGTAAAAAGGAAAAGAGAAATTTGTATTTTACTTTCAGACAGATTTACTGTGTTACAGTTGATGAAATAGACTTGGGGCAAGTCTATAAGAAGCACTGAGTTATATGACGGTCTAAAATTTAGAAACTGCTGCCAACCATGGACAAAATTTCTTTATCAAAAGATGTGTGTTAGAAAGGCAGTACCTATCAAACTGTTCAGTCAAAAGGTATCAAACTTTTTTGAATGATACTGGAAAATTGAAGCTTCAAATTACAAAATCGTTAAAGCTTGTTTAACCAGATGGTCAGGTTTCTCAATCTAAGGAAAATTTAGGCTACATTTTCTTAACAGCATTACTCATCTAAACAATGAGAGCCAAGAAAAACATTAAGTTAGGACAAAATAGTTCACCACAAGAAAACAATCATGTTACATGCAATATATGATGCTGATACATTAATATAAAAGCATGTAATTCTACATTCATATAAAAATATCGCATTTGCTTCTGACTGGAGTTTGCAAGTTTGCAAAGGAAAGTTGGGCAGAGGGCAGTTAGCAAAAATTGGCAGTATTAGGCATAGCTGGTACTAGCAAATAGAACTTTCAGTTATTCTGAAAAAGAATCTGAGTCGAATGATATTTGTCTCCATTTTGTAGGATATTTGAATGTGCACAATAGTAAAATAACATCTAGCACTACCCAATCAAACAGTTAGCATGTCTAAAAATATCACTCAATCCAGACTCTTGTAGAATAGCTAGAAGTTCCATCAGATCAGATTGCACATGATGCAAGATATGAAACACAATGAATCATGACCAGAGAGCTGCAGCAATTTGGATAGGCATAGGTCTTGACAAAAATTAAAAAGACAACTTTTAGACCCACAGCTGAGACTCCACAAACTTATACAGTCATTTGTAAATTTGTCATGTTCTCCAAAAATATGTGTACTGAGTCAAATTCTTAGATTCTTCCAGAAAATGCATATTGTACTGTATGTAGTCACTACATAGAATAGAAAATATCAAAATTTGATCTTCTAATACAGAATAAATGTAACTGCTTGTGATCAACACTTGAAGTCCTTGAACAGCTGTAACATCCACACTGCATGCATACAATTTGAATGTATCAGATCCCAAGATCCCATTCCAGCTGTAAACTGCAAAAGTAACAAAGAAAATATGTGATAAAACTCAAGTTTGAGGAAGATCATAAATCAAAACATCTGCACAAGGAGATCTCAGTTTTGAACCAAGGACCTAGGAGATGTACCCTGTGTTAAATGATTAGAAGAAATTCTGTTATGTGGTATGAGATTGCCCTGATTTAGGATGCAGTTCTCACTTGGGGGGCACAGTTGCCAACAGGGTGATATTTTAGGCCTATAATAGTGGGACTTTTAAACTTAAAATAGGACACATTAAAACATTTATGTCAGTGACCCCTTCCCTTGTGCCCACACTCCCATATTTTGTGGGAGACGGGAAAGGCTTGTTTCAAAAAATACTTTTCAAAAGTGTCAACCATTCTGCATGAAGTAACTAATCAGCTGTCGTCAGTAGTAAAAGGAAAGGTATTATTAGATTCTAGGCATAGCCAAGTCAATCAGCTCAGTGCCATGTGTGGGTTTGTCAACTAATTTTTTGGCCATAGAATGAAGAAAATGGTTAGATAGATGTCTTTCAAAATAAAGATATCTGCAAACAAAATAGTCCTGCTTGATGTACTGTATTGGAAAGTATTGCGTTGCGAGGCTCGTCTATCATGTGCCCAGGCAAAATGCCCTGGCAAAACTGAGCAAAGAAAATGGCAAACAAAAACTAACCTGTCGTTCAGAGGCTGGTCCGCCCTATCTAGCATCTTCGATGCAACTCCTGAGCAACTGTTAGTGTAAATCCAAGTCCATAACTGAAGGTTTTCCATCGTTGAAATAGGCTTCTTGTAAGAGCCTTTCGAGCCGTTGCAGCATCTGCCTTCATTGTGTCCAAAACGAACGAATAAGGATGCCTTTGCGTGAAATAAATAGCCACGATACGAGAGCAATACTTGATTTTGCCAAAAAAAAACATCCAGGTTGCATCTGCTGTAAATATAGCCCGGGATTGCCTGGATTTCCTGAGCAATAGTTTCTGACAGTCAGAAAGTCAGGAGCATCGAGCAGCGAAAGTCTCGCTTCGCGCAAAGCATGCTGGTCAATAGTCGGTCTTTAATATTGGAATTAATTACCGCTTGTTGCCTGCACGGCGTATCAGTGTCACTAAATTCGAAGGAATAAGGATGTGATTGAAGGAAAATTTCATATCGTCTATTATGGCGCTCCCAAAGCATGGACAGTGGACACAGGGCAGGGGCAGTGGTGGAAAACGTTACAAAACAAACAAAACATATTTTAAAAAAATCCTCCTTATTGTTGCTGATGAGGCCCACTGCATTCCATAATGGAAGGAATTGACAAACTTATTGCTGTCTGGTTTTTATTTGAATAAAATTTACCATGGTATTTACATCATAATATAGCTTGGGTTGGGCCTACCAAGGAAAGCTTTGAATTGATACCTGAAGGTGTTGTGGCGCAGTGGTGCAATCCTCTGACATTGCAGGCAGAACAGTCAAGCGGATAGGGTTTGATTCCAGGTAGAGCCCCATCACTTGAATGTGATGACAAAATGGGTTGCAGACTCGAACTCAAATATTCTACTTCTGCAGTCCCAGCAGCACTTGACACTAAAAACTGCAACTTTACCTTTGAAATAGCCAGCTGTGAATTTTTCACTGTTAGGACCCCTTCAGTATATTGGAACATGTATGTCACTGAACCAAAATGAGAAAAAAATGTGCCTCCACGATCACTGAATGATTTACTTTGAAACAACGAACAAAGGGGGTACTTTTATCTTAGATTTACTTACAATCATATCTTCTGGTAGTAATGGGCAATTAAGGGGGGGGGGCTTTACCATTACCCATCAAGGAAACTTGTTATCATGAGCAAAGTATTATTGAATCTTGAAAGGCTTGAGCAGGGGTAGGGGCAGGGGCATCGTTGTCTGTTTATTATAGAATTCATATGGTTTGACTCGACATGTTCCAATACCGGGTGAGTCAGAAAAAACGTGGGGTGTTTGGAGGATTGTGATGTCGCGCTCAGCAACCCAATCGTAGCGAACTAAATTTTTTCTTGCAGCCAAACGTCTAACTTAGATCATAAGCCTTTCCCCATCGAAATCAGTCACTTGATGCATTAATCAGAAAATATTTTGTTCGTAAGACGTTGTATGGGAGTTTTGCAAACTTATGAAATCTTTGATAGAGCCCCTTCAGCATTTTACACTTGCCAAAGATGCAGGTACGCGTGGTATTATCAGGGGAGAATGAAATAGTTTTGTCATGAAACATCGCGTTGATCTTGTTGAAATAAATCTCTTTACAACACAAAGAAGCATGCGTTTTTACTGTCTCTCAAACATATTCTCTTTGCAGGACAACTTATGACGTGACAAGGCATCCCAGGGGAGAAAACACTATTTCCGAACTGTTTCATGCTCCCCAGATAATACCACGTGTACCTGCAGCTTTGGCAAGGCTAAAATGCTGAAGGGGCTTGGTTAAAGGCTTCCTGAGTTTGCGAGACTCTCATACACAGTTTTAGGAAGAAAAAATTTTTTAAACAATGAATCACATGACCAATTTTGATGGGGAAAAGTTTATGATCTAAGTCAGATTTATGGCTGCTCGAATTTATTTAGTTCACAACGACGGGTGGCTAAACGCGACGTCACAGTCAGCCAAACACCCCACGTTTTTTCTGACTCACCCGGTATACTAATGGGATCATAATGAAAACAGTCATACGAGACAGTTCTTTGTTGTCCTTTTCCTTGATGATTTATTCGTTAATGCTCTGCAAGATCATCACAGCAATTTTAAGGAACTCTATGTTGTAAGTACAGTAGGGCTCTATATTGTAATGAAAGATACACTACTCATCTAAATATGAGGAGAAGTTTGTGTATACTGAAACAGACTGAAATTGTACAGAATTCACCTCATTTTGAATAGGTCTTAGTGGGAAACATTGTTGACACAATGTTAGTCTAAATTTGGGGAGTCTCGGTTAGGCCTGAGTTGTTCATTGCAAGGCCCAAGGCTTTGTCAGATTGCATGGCATAAATCATCAGCAGTAGTTCTTGCATCAGATTTAAGCTGATGCAACCTTCATCCAATGGCTTCTAGGCTCCTAATTCCTTTTGGCCTCATTTGGGTAGTACAGAATCATATATACATATGCTCCCAACAAGGTATTTCTCATTCTGGAGGTCTGATGCCATCTGCTAGGGCCAGCTATGCCTAAATATTGTTGAATTGTTCATGTTCTCTTCCAGGATTCAGCTTAAACACTTTCTTAGATAGCAGATTTTTAATTAGATTGTCAATATCAGCCTTTTTGCTATTAACTTTGTGATGTCCTCCAGGCATTAACATTATTAGGTCTTTCTCTGTGGACTCCAGCATTTTCTGCAAGAAGTCCAATGCATGTGATTCATGCTTTGCATTTTTCTTTCATGAAGGTTTACACCTAGATTATGGATTGCAGCTCCTTCGTGAGGCATTTCAAAACAATGTTTCTAACCATTTCCAGTCTTTAGACATCACTCAAATACCTTCCGAATAATATGATACAGGAAGCAAGTGAATACGAAGAAAGAATATGCAAAAGTATTTCCTAATTTTCTTAATTTTTGATGATTTGAGTGTTGTGATTTGAGTGTTGAGCTTCTTATAAGCAGTTTCTTAAAAAACTACACGTATTTTTTCATAAGAAACTGCTTATAAGAAATGGTAGGCTCAGTTTTTCGAAAGTTAAGAAACAACCCTAACTGAATTGAAAAACTAAGAAACTTTTGTAATTGACAGATCAATTCTCTATCGCACTCAAATATGTTTTGACACTGTAAAGCTATAGCAACTGTTTGGAGTTGGACATTATTTTGAGTGTGAATTCATACGAATGGGTCAAAAATTTCATGATATTCATGCAAATAGGCTCGAAATTGTTTAATATTCCGTCATACGAATGGGTCCTTTTCTCAAAGTCCAGATTCTGGTCGAATCATGTTCACAATGAAGTAACCCCCCCCCCCCCCGGCTGCTAATTACAAAAGTTTTGTATTAGCCTTTTACCACTAAGTCTGGTTCTTCATTTTTTCAAATTGAGCCTACAGTTTCTTATAATAAGAGTTTTTTTTAAAGATGGAACAATTTCGTACCGACTCGTAAATGTAAGTTTAGCAGGGCTCCAAACATAGCATTGCAAATTCTCCTATTTTTCTCCTCTGGATATCGATCGTCTTTGACCATAATCAATGTATAAATCTTGACTCCCATCGTAAGGAAGTTTATTCCACAAATGCGGCATTCTGAGTCTGCATTGCAGCTGATTTTTTTCGACAAACTTTTACCGGTGTTCCTCCTTGATTGTTGATGGATTTTTGATGGATGTTTCTTCAAAATAAAAGGATTTTTGCCAAACGTGGAAACAAGTGAAAATAAATGGAGCAAAAAAATCACAAGATAAAGATCTCATTCTTATGTTTCCCTTTGTTGACTTTGTTTGAAATTTCTTACACAAAATACGCATAGCAACATCCCAAAACATAGATAACACATGCAAGCATGAGTTCATCAGTCTAAATGTGATTAATCACATGGTTAATCACATCTTTTGTTGATCACCATGATTGGAGAATGGGTGATTGAAGTGATTCATATCAATCAAATATAAACCAAAACGAGGTTGTGTTATCATTTGTCTGGTACCTACAATCACTTACAAAATTGTTGAGCCACCCTGAAAAAAATGAGTTTTTTGGCCCCCCTTTCCCCCATGTCAATGTTGTTTGGAAAAAAGTACTTGGTCATGCTGACAGACGTGGTTTGGCAACTTTTTAGTGGTTTCTCAACATTGACTAGGGGGGAGGGGGGAAAGCAGAGGCAAAAAACTGAAAATCTGAGGGTGGCTCAACAATTTTGTAAGTGATTGTCTGAAATGCTTGCAACTTCGACTTCAGTTTACGCGAAGAGTACCGAGGCCAACTGCATGAAATTTTGTACTTGGCATGTTATTGACACATAGTTTCAAAATGTGTTGTTTTTAAAATTTTTTACCAACAGTAATTAATTTACGAGATTTTTGAAAAAGGCACTTTTTCGCCATTTTGCAAGAAAATGGCATAATTGCATAGTTTTCGCAAAATTTTCATTTTTTTGACGTACTTTCCCTTTAGCTTCAATCTTGTAAGATATTGGTATGATTCTTATTTTCATTTGCCTTCAATCATACTCTGGCAACTGCGATGCAACTAGGGTGGGAGAGGGTATTTTCGTTTGGCCTATTTGCATGGAATTCTCCCTTTGACTGGCTATATTGTTCTTAAACGCTGTTCATAAACGTCACTTTTACAACAGAATTTTATAGTGATGATATTCTATATGTTTGAGTGATACAATTGAATAAAATGTTCTATTTACAATTATAATCGATATACGACTGTAACATTGCCATCTGGTTCGTGTGTGTTCATGGTGAATTACGTCATCAGTGCTCGCCACAAGGCTCACTACAATGCTCACCAACATTGCTCGTTTGTATTCCTTGTTTCTAACGAAGAAAAACGAAAAAACTTTGCGCAAAACGCATATTATCTTGTGAGTATGAGCAGACACTCTCATTGCAGACCAATGAAAACAAAAAATCTCCGCGGTGAGTTGAAACTGAACCAATTTACCAACATTGCTCGTTTTTAGTACCTTTAAAATATTTTTGAAATCCTTTTTAGTAGCTATAAAAGTGGGAATTGTTGAAGCTTTAGTCATTTTGCATCTAATCAGTGTAGAATTTTTGAGTAAAAAGCTAGCCTATGTGTACACACGGGCTTTTGCTACATCTTGGGTGGCTTCGTTTATTTGTTCGTCAACTTTCTTGGACACACAAGAAACTTTAAAAAGTGAGAATTGTTGGCGAGCAATGTTCAAGATCACTCACTCAGCCTAATCATTTAGTGATTTGACCTCTTGAACAATTGCAGTTCAGTGGTCCGATGCTAAATTGTCTGTTATCCTTTATAAGCGGTTCCAAAAGAACTAATGCTGGTTTCAAAGGGGAAACATATACCCTTTTCATTCATTTGGCATTTAAAGAATAGAGGAATATTGGCCAATAAAGCATGGAGCCGTTATTGTCACTCCCTCAAGCAGCATGACAAATACTGCTAGCAACATTACTTTGCGAACCGAACAAACAAGGTTAAACAATTCTCTCAGTTGTCATATGTTTTAAGGTGAAATTTCTCGATCATGACGGCAATGAAAGAATTTAGACAAAGGCCTGTGTTTCTCCGTAAACACAGGGCAGCGAGTTGTCATCGTATGAAAGTAATACCGATGGTAATGAAAACCCCCATTCTTATGCCGTTCAAGCGAAGTTTCCCACATTGAAATGCGGATAATCCTTACTGCAAAACACTCAACCTCAACATCTGGAAAACTTTGACGACTTGGAAACTTGTCTAAGTCACCTTGACTGTACGTGAGGAGAAAGATGGTGCGCTGTGGTGAACTTGCTGCCATTTTGAAGTCGAACTGTCAAATTTTCAAATTTCCCGCGCTCACTCAAGTGCATAAATTCCCTTCTAAATACAACAATATGAGATATATTTTGTCGATTATGGAGGTAATTGTAGAACAATATGTTTTCTAACTCGAAGATACAACTAACAGAGACTATATATGTTGTAAAGTCGTTTGGAAATTAAATTCCTTCTTTAAATGCGAGGCGTAGCAATGGTAAATTTAGGACGGCTGCAGGCCTACAAGTCTTCAGGCAGAGGGAAGTAATGGTAGACACGTTATCTGTTTAAAAGAGTCTGTATTTAAACGTGTATATTGCCATGTTTAACAAAATAAATTTTCCAACTTCGAATTATCGTTTCCCCATGCAACAGTCTTTATGAAAAAAAAACAGGCAGATTCCGATGAATTACCCAATTTTTTTGAAAAGCACGCAGAAAATGGGAAGTTGTGCTGCTTCGCCATTTTCATTTAAAAAATATAAGTTAGTAATTCAAAACGTTGATTCAAATTCTACTAATGCAATAACAGTAAATATCTTGTCATGTGCCAACGCCTCAGCTGCTTATTAAGAGATGTAACCAACTAGGCCAATGGTGTAAAAATAGCCAAAATGAGCATATTTTCTAAGGGACGCTGCGAGGCCGCACTAGCGTTCAAAAATTCAAAAAAAATTAGAGGACTGCCTTTATGCAATTATTGCTAGCCCTGTTTATTTGAAAGTATTTGAAGGAAAGACCTTAAAGTTATGGCGCCTTAAAGGTACAACATTTTCAGACAATCACTTACAAAATTGTTGAGCCACCCTGAAAAAAATGAGTTTTTTGGCCCCCCTTTCCCCCATATCAATGTTGTTTGGAAAAAAGTACTTGGTCATGCTGACAGACGTGTTTTGGCAACTTTTTAGTGGTTTTTCAACATTGACTAGGGGGGAGGGGGGGAAGCAGAGGCAAAAAACTGAAAATCTGAGGGTGGCTCAACAATTTTGTAAGTGATTGTAGACTAGCTACACTAGTCCCTCGATTTCGCTGTTGTTGTTGTTGCTGATGGCCAGCTCAATGAGGGACTAGTTGCCAGAAGATAAGGCTCAAATCCTTACTGGTTGCCAGAGCATGCGGAAATCATCCAATTTCATGCTTGTCAGCCAATGAGATCACCGCTTTCTAGCCCCTGGAGACAAAATCGGTCGTTTGAGGTGAATTTTCTAGTACCCTCACTAAAACTGAAATGGGTGCTAGAATACATCAGTTATTCGCAATTTTTTTAAATAAATCAGTTGTGGGGATGTCCGTCCAGAGTTGTTTACATGTTTAGGCACATAGCTTGTTTGGGGCCGGAGCTGCGTTTATTTTCCGGTCGAAGAATATTGACCTTCGTTGAAATATCTATAGAAGTCGCTACAAATGAGATATACAGATAAGAATTCAGCAATTATGCATACTGACCTCAGCAATAACCCAAACTCATTTACTGCTATCATATCTTAAAATTGGAGGCAATTTCTAATGATTTCTGGTAGAGATATCATTTGGGCCTAAGCTTGTCCTCGCTTAAAACTCATTCCATTGCACTTAAAAAGTAATGGTAAAATTCTAGAGCTGAATAATGCACTTACCCATGACTCAGGCACCAGTTTGACTTCGTTTGCCTTTTTTACATTAGCAAATGTTTATAAGAAACGACCAGTTGTGGGTGAATTGCAAAAACTTTCCTCGGTCCATATTTTTATCTGCACAGTCTATCCGCTTCAAACAACGAACAGTGAACTTTGTATCATAAATGTCTTGCATCACAAAACATTCCTATAGAACGATTCCATGCGCCTTAGCGAGGCACTCGTGAATTGTTTTCACGCATTTGGTTCAATCAGTCAATGCAAACAAACAAAAGTGCAAAACCGGATATCTTTTTTAGCGAACCCAAAACAATGTTTTGTTCTTTTTATGTTTTGCATTGATTGAAATAAGAACGAAAAGAACGAAATGCGTGAATACAATTCACGAGTGCCTCGCTAAAGCGCATGGAATCGTTCAAAAGGAATGTTCTGTGATGCAAGACTTTTATGATACCATGTCAAAGTTCACTGTTTGTTGTTTGAAGCGGAGAATCTGTGTAGAGAAAAATATGGACCGAGGAAATTTTTTGCAATTCGCCCACAACTGGTTGTTTCTTACAAAAATTTGGCAAATTAAAGAAGGCAAACGAAGTGAAACTGGTGTCTGAGTCATGGGTAAGCGTATTATCTAGCTCAAGAACTTTACCATTACTTTTTAAGTGCAATGGAATGAGTTTTAAGCGAGGACAAGCTAAGGCCCAAATGATGTCTCTTTTTATTATTATTATTATAACATTCTTTAAAGTTGGTTGTTAAAAATAGCTCTTCTTCAAGAACTAATAAAGACCAACTATTTACAAAAACAAAAATAAATTACAGTTCATGATAAGAAACGAAAATACCCTAAAATACCCTATTTACAAATTTTGCAACGGCAAGTCTCTCCAATCCATTTTTTATGCATGACTTAAAAGAACAGACGGAGGTGGCAATTTTTGTATCATTGGGCAGGGAATTCCATAATATGCTACCACGAAAAGATAAACTATCGTTGCCATAAGTAGTTGTTTTAGTTTGAGGCAACATCAACAGATTCTTTGATCGTAGATTGTAATTATTGTCCTTTTCATGGAACATATCCCACAAAAAAGAAGGGTTTTGTTGTGTTAAACTGCTATAAACCTCGAGCATTAACTTTTGCAAGTTCTTTTGATGAATAGTGCACTCCTTTCCTCTCTGTAACAACTCATCAAAAGAAGATATAAAATCGTTGAAGAGAATTCGAAGCGCTCTCTTATGGGTGCGATTGAGATCATTATTCGCAACCTTTCCGCAAAACATCCATATCAACGGACAATAATTAAACTGAGACATTATGAATGAGTTGTACAGTAAAAGAGATTGTTTCTCATCTAAATAATTTTAGACTCTAGAGAAGGCACTGATCTTGTTGTTTGCTTTTTGACATAATTTTGCCACATGTTGGTCGAATTTTAGACTCGAGTCTATGGTAATCCCCAATAATCTAACACTACTGACAATATCAACAGATACATTTCCAATATCGAGAACAATATTATCATTTGTCTTCAAACCGAGTAGCATAACTTGGAATTTTGATGGATTGGCTACCATTTGATTAGTTTTGAATCAAGAGATCGCTTGAGACATATCTTCTTCTAGGTTTGAAGCCACACTTTCAAAAGTGTCATCACAAGAAAAAATGGTGTTATCATCAGCAAAATTGCACACCTCCGAATGTTCGACGATGTAGATGAAGTCAACCAGAAATCGTTAGAAATTGCCTCAAATTTTGAGATATGATAGCAGTGAAAGAGTTTCGGTTATTGCTCAGGTCAGTATGCGTAATCGCTGAAATTCTTATCTGTATATCTCATTTGTAGCGATTTCTATAGATATTTCAACGAAGGTCAACATTCTTCGACCGGAAAATGAACGCAGCTCCGGCCCCAAACAAGCTGTATGCCTAAATATGTAAACAACTCTGGACGGACATCCCCACAACTGATTTATTTAAAAAAATTGCGAATAACTGAAGTATTCTAGCACCCATTTCAGTTTTAGTGAGGGTACTAGAAAATTTACCTCAAACGACCGATTTTGTCTCCAGGGGCTAGAAAGCGGTGATCTCATTGGCTGACAAGCATGAAATTGGATGATTTCCGCATGCTCTGACAACCAGTAAGGATTTGAGCCTTATCTTAGTTGCCAGAGAGTGTCTCAAATCGGAATTTTCAGAACGAAAAACCGGCTTGTAATCTGATTGGAGCATTTCGGCTAAAACAATAGTAAATTTTCTTGTAGCCAATCAACTTTTCCTCCCTTTACTTACTTTTACTGGAAAACCTCTCTTTGAAGTAGAGGCCCTTTTTGGTCTGAGTTTTTCAAGAAGAAGCAATCAGGCAATGGCGACCGGCGCTGTCGTCGCAGCTTGATCGACCAGAAGCAAATGAAGCTGCAGGAATTTAGCCAGCCAATTTTGCATGATAAAGTGGGCACTGGGAAGAGATATTTGTTTGTGCTCTAACAGGAAATGGCAAAATGTAATGCTCAGGAGCGGATCCAGCCGAAAATCTGACCTATGCTCAAAGCAGCGCCGAAGGCGCATAGGGGGAAGGTCTATATCCAGACGCCGCAGGCGGATGGATACACGGGGGTCTGGGGGCGGAGCCCCCAGAAAATTTTTGGACCACGCCCTTTTAAGCATGGGAAACGCCCTTTTTACCATGGGAAACACCCTTACAATATCTCCTGTGGTATATCATTTATGGACTAAATTAGGGCTTTTTGCCCGTTGAATATGAAGGTCAAGAAAGATGCAGAATGGGTCAAGGGATTTTATGGAGAAGTTAAAGAAGTTAGTGGTCAAGAGGAGATTCACATCACAGAAAATACGGTTAAAAAATCATGAGAAAATTTCCCAACTGGAAGGTACCAGGACCAGATGGTCTCAAAGGGTTTTGGCTAAAGAAATTCAAAAGCATGCACACGCAGCTTGCATCAAGTCTAACAAAATGCTTAGAGGAAGGTAAAACAACATTGTGGATCACAAAGGGAAGGACAGTGCTTATCCAGAAAGATAAATCCAAAGGTACAGTTGCAAGCAATTACCGTCACATAACATGTCTACCTCTTGCGTGGAAATTACTCACAGGCATATTCTCTGACGAAATATACAGATACCTAGAGGGACAAAAACTATTACCTGAAGAGCAGAAAGGAAGCAGGAGAAAGTCAAAAGGAACAGGAGGTCTACTATATATAGATAAAATCGAGGGTAAAATGATTCTGAAAGAAGTAAAACAACGAAGAACAAATTTGTCAATGGCATGGGTGGATTATCGGAAAACATAGGAATCATTCGTCGTACATAGCCGCATGCTCGTGGCCCATGGACGAGACCCTAAAATCTCGTTTTCACGGACCAATCACACGACAAATAAGCGAAGAATTCAAAAGAAACCTGTGAAAATTTTTCTAAATTATACCTACCTTTATAAAACGCAACAAGGACAAAAAACTGCTGAAAATTTCCCGAATTTCTTTTAGGAAATCTATTCTCCATATGTTAGCGCACAAAAGTTTGGATGCCGGTCAAAAGATCTCCAGTTTTCGCGGAGTTATAGCGCCTCAAACTCACCACATTTGTATGTTTTCTGCATTTCTAGGCATCGAGCATTCTTAGCACATCATTCATTCTTAAAAATTCTTCTAAAACACTTCCCAAACATCACTACTTCCTATCAAGGCCATACCGTTGACTTGGGAACCTGTTCTTGCTTCGCAGAAGAGGAAATCTGACCTGCTTCCTTGGGTGTCCGGAATAAGGCAAGGCCTACTTCCAAAATGAGCTAAATCATGTTCTTGGACAAGAAATTCCAATGGTACCTACCTTTTTTCCGTTTGGTTAAGGTATCCTTTAGTTCTGTGCATCTACCAGAGTGTGGTTGGTCTCCATTTAACGATTTTCTTGCACAAAAAAGGCTGCAAATACCACGATTAAACGTCAGTTTAGCGTCCATATGAGTGGTTCTTCTCGAAAACACTTTTGGATCATTAGACTTACGACGTAAGGCCCTCTAACTTTTGTTGCTGTTGCTGTTGTTTATATCCCCTAAACAGAAGCGATATCAACAGCAACAACAACAATAACAGTTAGAGGGCCTTATGTCATAAGTCTAATTGTAAGACAGTGTTTCGAAAAAACCACTCGTGTGGACGCTTAACTGACGTTTATTGTGGTATTTGCTGCCTTTTTTGTGCAAGAAAATCGTTAAATGGAGACCAACCACACTCTGGTAGATGCACAGAACTAAAGGATACCTTAACCAAATGGAAAAAAGGTAGGTACCATTGGAATTTCTTGTTCAAGAACACGATTTAGCTCATTTTGGAAGTAGGCCTTGCCTTATTCCGGACACCCAAGGAAGCAGGTCAGATTTCCTCTTCTGCGAAGCAAGAACAGGTTCCCAAGTCAACGGTATGGCCTTGATAGGAAGTAGTGATGTTTGGGAAGTGTTTTAGAAGAATTTTTAAGAATGAATGATGTGCTAAGAATGCTCGATGCCTAGAAATGCAGAAAACATACAAATGTGGCGAGTTTGAGGCGCTATAACTCCGCGAAAACTGGAGATCTTTTGACCGGCATCCAAACTTTTGTGCGCTAACATATGGAGAGTAGATTTCTTAAAAAAAATTCGGGAAATTTTAATAATAATAATAATAATAATAATAATAATCTATATTTATACAGGTAAACTTGGTCAGCTTGCACAGAAGCTGCTATCATTCAAGGTCCTGTTAAAATTAAAAGTCTAAAAAATTAAAGATCTCAAATTACAAGTTCAAGTTTAAAAAGCCAGATGATACAAAAATAAAATTAAAAATCACAGTCAAGTTGATTGCATTGTCTCTTAAAATTTACAATCGACTGTTCTCCTTTCAACGCATTTGGCAGTTTGTTGAATATCATTGACCCTTGAAAGAGGAATGATTTGCGGCCAGCTTCAGTGTGAACTTTTGGAAGCACAAGATTGATGTTGTTCCCACGGGTTTCCTTATGATGTTGAATTTTCTTGAAATAGCCTTCGAACAGTCTTGGTGATAGTCCGTTTTGGCATTTAAACACCTCAACAAGGCATTTCTTATTTCTTGCATGATTAACAGTTGGCAGTTGAACTCTTTGGCTATTTCCATTGATGATAGCTAAGACTCTATTCCGGATTCTTTCAAATTGTGTTTTATGCGTATTTGACATACCGAGCATGATATTGCTGCAGTACAACATCTGTGGCAAAATCATTACCTTGTAGATCGTTTCTGCTACCCATGGGCTGACGTTGTGTCTTATACGAGCAAGTAATTTTGTTCTTGACAAGACTTTTTTGTAGGTCTTTACTTTCAGCAGTTTTTTATCCTGGTTGCGTTTTATGAAGGTAGGTATAATTTAGAAAATTTTTCACAGGTTTCTTTTGAATTCTTCGCTTATTTGTCGTGTGATTGGTCCGTGAAAACGAGATTTTGGGGTCTCGTCCATGGCCCACGAGCATGCGGCTATGTACGACGAATGATTCCTATGTTTTATCGGAAGGCGTATGACATGATCCCACACTCTTGGTTAATGGAATGTCTAGCAGCCCTGAAAGTAAACCAAAATGTTCGAAATCTTCTACGCGAGACAATGAAATCATGGAGAGTGGAAATGATGTGCAAAGATGAAATATTAGGAGAAGTAAGAATAAAGAGAGGGATCTTTCAAGGGGATGCCTTATCACCTTTCTTGTTTGTCATATCAATGATCCCACTTACAAGCATCTTGAGAAAAGCAGCACCTGGGGATGAGTTTTTCATCAAGTAAGGTTAAGATCAATCATTTACTGTACACTCACAGAAATAAGCTGGTTTTGAGAAGTACTTTATTGTACCCTAGGGTATTTGAAGGCCAAGAGGTATTCTAGTGTATTCTAAAGTACCCTATAGGGTACTTTGAGGGTATTCTAAAAAACCTTAGGGTACTTCAGGTCAAAAAGGTACTTCAAAGCACCCTTGCGACTGCAAATATCACGTGACTTACGCAAAGCGCTCGAAAATGGAATCAATTCGCGTTCTTTTCTTCTCTTTGCGACGGTTGAATTTTGAAGTTTTTGTTGCTGCGGCGAAGGTTTGGAGGAAAGAAAAGAAAGAAGCATTTACAGTATTGTGGAAAAGGTAAGATTTAATGAATTTATTTCAACCGAATAACAAAATATGATTAAGGAGTATGATGATGAAGTCTATTTGAACGGAATTGTTTTATTAACTTTATCTGAAATAGGGAGAAAGTCCCGAGAAGGTTAGCTACGGGTCTTTCGAGACTAGTGGGCAAAATTCATCTTTGTGAAATTTTTACCTTGGGTTTTGGTTTATGTCCTGTCTCTTTCAAAACATTATCTGGCTGAAGAGACATCGACAGTTGACCGAATGCTATTGCCAGGATCTCGGGTACATAACATAGACCTAAGGCAGCAAGAAACACTTCTAATTCGTGCGTTTTTGTCTTGGAAATAGTATTCTCGACCTGCTTCTTTGCATTGTCAAAGATATTCAATGATGACACTGCAATCTTGCCT
Source organism: Aurelia coerulea (assembly GCA_039566865.1). Classification (NCBI taxonomy): domain Eukaryota; kingdom Metazoa; phylum Cnidaria; class Scyphozoa; order Semaeostomeae; family Ulmaridae; genus Aurelia; species Aurelia coerulea. The sequence goes on from CM076944.1 coordinate 16,717,479, forward strand.
TTCCTAGTTTTTAATTTCTTGAAACAACATTAGGCGAGCCTGCCTAGCATTTCCTACAAGCAATGTTTTGGTAAGAAACTGTTTCGAAGAAGAGATTTCGCAGATCTGCAGATATGATGGATGGGCTGAAAGGTTGACAAACTTTTATATTTTCTCCTGAGTTCTAGACTAGATCCAAATTTAGTTCTGAGAAGCAAGTTTTTCTGAATTTTTTCGAGAATTTTTTAGTATCTTCTATTCACATCTAATTCATGTTTTGGTAATGATGTCTTTTGGATCCAAGAATCTTCCAAGGACTTTGTAGCAAATGTGTTTCTGAGAATGCTATTTTCCTCAACTTTCTTGCTAGGTTTTGCACCTGTGGTGATGTTATGGATATTGAATTTATCTTGCTGTTTTCAAGAAACTGACAGTGACGGACTATCTAGAGTTGGTGAGGCAGAAATCAAAAGCACCTCATGACAAGCAGAAAGATGGCACATGACAATCACATGAAAATAGCAAAATATCGTTCTGTGTTTTGAAAATTGGAACAAAGCAATTGCACTCCTAAGGATAAACTAGCTTTTCACGAAGCTTAAAGTGAAGACAAGACTGTTAGATTTTCTCAACAGAACTCTGAGTATTGTCGATATATTAAAAACGTAGGAGTTGTGGTCAGAGAGGTATGAAAGGCTGGACTGATGATATGAAATTGTAGAATGTAATGATAGGGTGAAATGAAGGGATGAAACTGTAAGACAGAATGACGAAACTGAATGATGAATGGAGTGTTCAATGGAAAGTGGAAAATGAATGATCGAGAAGAATGGATAAGAGAAACAATTTTTTAAAGGAGCTCAAACATTCCAGCAACAGTTTTGTCTTCATTAAAATCATTTTCTCTTTTCTCTTGTACAGTAAAGTGCCGCCGTTAAGAAGCCATTTACTGGAGAATGGGGTCATTCTGGGAGAACAATAGGAGATAAAAATAATTTTCTTGAAGGCCGTACTTTACTTTACTTTACTTTACTGTATTGTATTACTTAGATGGTACCTGGGCAAGGAGTACTTAAGTATTGTCCAGGTCATAAAACTTCATTGTGAAAGAATTTAATGAAACCAATAAGAAACCGTCAAGAAACTTTGAGTACATTAAAAAAGGCGCGAAAAACAATTTATTGTTCCAAATTTCTTCTGGCTGAAAGTTAAAATATTTTGTTCTTCATTCAAGAACTTTGTTCGGGCTAATATCAATGATAGGTTCTTGCTTTTAACACTGAGTTTACATCTTCACTTTAGGTAGATTTAAACTGCAAAGGAGGAAATGGCATTCTTTGCTGAAAGGGAAATGACGCCTGAATCTACGCTGGGTACACTCTTTTTTATAAGAATACCCCCGGGGGGGGGGGGTACTTAGTATATTTGTCCGACGGGGATGTGCCGTTTTTAAGGGTATCGTTTTCACCAATTTTTTCTAGCTCAGGGTATCAAAATGAGGCAATTTTTCTGGAGCAGGTTGTCAAAGCATGTCAAAGGGGAATATTCTGCTAGATCGGGTCGTTTTTCGGTCAAATTTCATGTTTTTGAGTATACTTTTCATCAATTTTTTCTAGAACAGGTTATCATTTTGAGCGAAAAATTCTGGAGCAGGGTAAAAAAAAATTTTTTCGTGGGCACACCCCCGTACAAATTTAAGTCAAGTACCCCCCCCCGGGAGAATACCCTATACTTTGTCCAGCCTCGATATTCTTAAGAAAGTTTCTTTTTGAGCCTGAAAGTATTCTTATTTTTTTCAAAGCTTCCAAAGGAAATAGCCGCCCCGAATAGAAACTTAGCTTTGTAACGGCCTGTTGTTTTGGTAATGTTATTTTTGTCAAAGGCTTGTATATGCATAGATTTCCTTTAAAATTATACAAGATTTATGCAAAGTGTAGGTTGTCATAGGTCCTATCGTTGAGTAGATATTTTGATAAAAGCCTCAAAGCACACGCTGAACAGTAATTGCAAGCAACCTTTACTATTGCTGCAAAGCTGCCCCTTGTTCACCATCAGTGTTCACTCTCGATCGTAATTATTTCTTTTACTAAGTTTAATAACACGGAAGGATTCAATTGTAGGGATCTCCATCATTCAAAAATTAAAATCAGATAAACAAACTCTCTTATTTTGCAAAAGGGGCCTTTTCCAGCAAAAAGGGCCCTATTTTCAAAATCACGAGGGAAGACATTGCTTTTATGACTGTAGTAATGTTAAATTTCTGCCAAGATAGAACCAGAGATGGCGCCACGGAAGAAATGCTAGGGGGCAAATACTGTCAGAGTGCCGACAGTGAGCGAAGCGAGAAAATATTTATGAAACCACGCCTTTCAAGTTCCTGGCACTATTTTCAAAATTTTAAGTGCCAATGGGGGGATTGATGAAGTCGTGGGGGCTTCTGCCCCCGTGCCCCCCAGGCGCCATCCCTGGATAGAGCCAACGCTCGTGCAGCAGAATACATCCAATCGATTTCTAAATCCCAAGTCAGTACGAAAAACTCGTTGACAAAATATTAAGAAATTCACATTTTGCTCTGAACACAGGAATGACACGAGTGTGTAAAAAATCCAGAAGCAAAGTAAGAGCTTTTTGCAAACAGTTTAAGTCATAACTCTTCAAAAACTTTATCGTAACCTATCGAAGTGAATAGCACACCCGGTAAATAAACATTTTCTCGGTGCTGGAGTTTCTTATTTTTTGGCGATCTGAGTGTCGAGTTTCTTAAAAGCGGTTTCTTATAAAAATACTTGCAATCAAAATATGCAGGCGTACCAATATTCAGGCATTTGGAAGCAAGTTCAGTTATGGTTATTTGTGTCACTTTCGATGCCAGTTGGACCACTTTGGTGACAATATTTGAAAAACCTTGTTCATATTCGTAATGAGCATGTTTGAAATAGGCTCTTTACTAATTTTGAGTTAATTCTACGCAACTTAAAATTTCAATCATTTGTGCCACTTTGTGTGCCATTTGGACCATTTTGGTGAGAATATCTTCAAAATCTTTGTTCATATTCGTAATCAGCATGTTTGAAATAGGCTCGTTACTAATTTTAAGATAATTCCATGCCATTTAAATTTTTGGTCATTTGTGCCACTTTTTGTGCCATTTGGACAATTTTGGGGACAATATTTTCAAAATGTTTGTTCATATTCGTAATCAGCATGTTTGAAATAGGCTCGTTACTAATTTTAAGATAATTCCATGCCATTTAAATTTTTGGTCATTTGTGCCACTTTTTGTGCCATTTGGACAATTTTGGGGACAATATTTTCAAAATATTTGTTCATATTCGTAATCAGCATGTTTGAAATAGGCTGTTTACCAATTTTGAGACAATTCTATACAATCTAAATTTTTTGTCATTAGTGCCACTTTGTGTGCCATTTGGACCACTTTGGGGACAACATTTTCAAAATCTTTGTTCATATTCTCATAATCAGCATGTTTGAAATAGGCTCTTTACAAATTTTGAGTTAATTCTACGCAATTTAAAATTTCAATCATTTGTGCCACTCTGTGTGCCACTTTGTGTGCCACTTTGTGTGCCATTTGGACCACTTTGATGACAACATTTTCAAAATCTTTATTCATATTCGTAATCAGCATGTTTGAAATAGGCTGTGTACCAATTTTGAACCAATTTGACGAAATTTCAATTTTTAGATAAATTTTTTTTGGTGGAACCCCAACTGGAACACAAAGGGGTACTCTCATCTCAAGTACCTTTAGAGTTGCCGTGAAATACATTTAGTAGTACTCTGAAGTACCTTTGGAGGTATTTTGAAGTACCTTTAGAGTTGCTGTGAAATACCTTTAGTAGTACTCTGAAGTGCCTTTGGAGGTATTTTGAAGTACCTTTAGGGGTTCACTAAAGTACCTTTAGAGTTGCTGTGAAATACCTTTAGTAGTACTCTGAAGTACCTTCAGGGGTTCTTTGAAGTACCTTTAGCAGTACTCTGAAATACCTTCAGGGGTTCTTTGAAGTACCTTTAGGAATACTATGAAGTACCTTTTGGGAGTTCTCTGAAGTACCTTTAGGGGTTCTCTGAAGTACCTTTAGTAGTACTCTGAAAGGAATACTCTTAAGTACCTTTAGGGGCTCTGTGAAGTACCTTTAAGGGTTCTCTGAGGTACCTTTAGTACTACTCTGAAAGGAATACTCTGAAGTACCTTTAGGGGCTCTCTGAAGTACCTTTAAGGGTTCTCTGAAGTACCTTTAGTAGTACTCTGAAAGGAATACTCTCAAGTACCTTCAGGGGCTCTCTGAAGTACCTTTAAGGGTTCTCTGAAGCACCTTTGGTAGTTCTCTGAAAGGAACACTCTCAAGTACCTTTAGGGGCTCTCTGAAGTACCTTTTAGGGTTCTCTGAAGTACCTTTAGTAGTACTCTGAAGTACCTTTGGAGGTATTTTGAAGTACCTTTAGGGGTTCACTAAAGTACCTTTAGAGTTGCTGTGAAATACCTTTAGTAGTACTCTGAAGTACCTTCAGGGGTTCTTTGAAATACCTTTATTAGTACTCTGAAGTACCTTCAGGGGTTCTTTGAAGTACCTTTAGTAGTACTCTGAAAGGAATACTCTCAAGTACCTTCAGGGGCTCTCTGAAGTACCTTTAAGGGTTCTCTGAAGTACCTTTAGTAGTTCTCTGAAAGGAATACTATGAAGTACCTTTTGAGAGTTCTCTGAAGTACCTTTAGGGGTTCTCTGAAGTACCTTTAGTAGTACTCTGAAAGGAATACTCTCAAGTACCTTTAGGGGCTCTGTGAAGTACCTTTAAGGGTTCTCTGAAGTACCTTTAGTACTACTCTGAAAGGAATACTCTCAAGTACCTTTAGGGGCTCTCTGAAGTACCTTTAAGGGTTCTCTGAAGTACCTTTAGTAGTTCTCTGAAAGCAATACTCTCAAGTACCTTTAGGGGCTCTCTGAAGTACCTTTAAGGGTTCTCTGAAGTACCTTTAGTAGTACTCTGAAAGGAATACTCTCAAGTACCTTTAGGGGCTCTCTGAAGTACCTTTAAGGGCACTTTCTCAAGTACCTTCAGGGGTATTCGGAAGTACCTTTAGAAGTTCTCTCAAGTACCTTTGGTAGTACTCTGAAGTACCTCTAGGGGCTCTCTGAATTACCTTTAGAAGAAATCTGAAGTACCTTTAAGCGCACTCTCAAGTACCTTTAGGGATATTCTGAAGTACCTTTAGAATAATTTTCATGTACCTTTAGTAGTACTCTCAAGTACCTTTAGGAGGAACTTTGAAATACCTTCAGGGGTTCTTTGAAGTACCATTAGCAATACTACCAGGGGTTTTCTGAAGTACCTTTAGGGATATTCTGAAGTACCATACCTTGGGGTACTTCAAAGTACCCCTCGGTAGGGGTACTTCAAAGTACCTTTAGGGGTCCCAAATATGTATTTTGCTCAAGTACCCTAAAAGGTACTTTAAAGACCACCTTTTTTCTGTGAGTGTATATAGACGATCTCAAGTTGTACGGAAAGACCCGAAAAGACCTAGAATCATTGATACAGACAATCAGAATTTACAGCTCAGACATAGGAATGGAATTTGGCCTCGAAAAGTGTGCATCACTTGTCATGAAAAGAGGAAAGATTGTTGAGTCTTGTGGCATTACTTTGCCAGATGACAAAATGACAAAGAATTTAAAAGAAGACGAAACCTACAAGTACCTAGGTGTTAAAGAGTTAGATGATATAAAGACGTCTGAGATGAAAGAAAGAGTCAGTAAAGAGTAGAAGCGAAGAGTGAGGAAAGTGTTAGAGACAAAGTTAAAAGGAAATAACATCATTAAAGCAATTAATACATGGGCTGTTTCAGTGGTAAGATACTCTGCTCCCTTTCTAGACTGGAGGAAAAGAAGAGATTCAAGAATTAGATAGACGTACTAGGAACCTAATGGCGATGCACAAAGCACTCCACCCAAAAAGCAATGTAGACCGGCTGTACATTTCACGAAATGAAGGTGGTCGAGGACTCCTCAGCGCTGAAGATACGATAGAAACATCAAAAATTGGACTAGAGAGATACGTACAGGAGAGCAAGGAACGACTATTGAGTGCAGCTAAAAGATCGGACATGGAAGTGAAGGAAACAGTGAAACAATATAAAGATCGAAGAGCAAAAGAATGCAAGGAAAACTCGAAGGAGAAAGTCCTACATGGCCAATTTATTAGACAAACTGAGGAGATTGCTGGAGAGGAAAGGTTGAAAAATAGTGGCATTGAGAGGGAGACCGATACTCTCATCCTAGCAGCTCAAGAGCAAGCCATTAGGACGAACCTCATCAAAGCAAAATCGACAAAACACAGGAGGACAGTAGATGTAGAATGTGCGGTAAGGTTGATGAAACTATCAATCATCTCATCAGTGAATGTAGCAAAATGGCGAAGAAAGAATACAAGAATAGACATGATTGGGTCGGGAGAAGAATCCACTGGGACATATGCAGGAAGTTTAGGGTACATGTAAGCGAGAAGTGGTACAACCATGAGCCAGAAAGTGTGGTTGAAAATGATACTTGCAAGGCGAGAAGACAGCGTGTTAAAATTAACTCCTCTTATAGCTCATGGCTCGGTGTCACATCAGGTGTGTCACAAGGCTCCGTTTTAGGACCGCTTCTATTCAACATATTCATAAATGACATGATCTTCTTTGTAAAAATCTCAAAGGTTTGCAATTTTGCAGACGACAACACTTTGTATGCAACCAGTAAGCATTTACCTGAAGTTCTCGCATTCTTGGAACTTGATGTGGGCAAAGTATTTGATTGATTTGAAACCAATTTCATGGTGGCAAATCCATCCAAATTCAAAATCATGTTCCTTGGATTGCATCATACACATAAACTGTGTATGGAGATCAACAACCAAATTGTCCCATCATCAGATACAGTTAAATTATTAGGGATAGATATCGACTCGAAACTGAAGTTCGATAACCATGTTAGGGCTATCTGTGCCAAAACAAGCAGGAAAGTAAGTCCTCTTCCTAGGGTTGCAAATTTCATTACCTTTGAACAGGCCAAGCTCCTTTACAATTCATTTATCATGTCAAACTTTGGATACTGTCCCCTAATTTGGATGTTCTGCGGAAAAACTGTCAATGAGGAGATAAACAGAATCCACAAGAGGGCACTTCGTAGGTTGTACAATGACTTCAGTTCAAGTTTCAAAGAACTTCTGGACAGATCAGGCCAAAAACCAGTCCATTTACAAAATCTTCAAAAATTACTCATGGAGGTTTTCAAGTCCCTCCATCAAATAAACCCTGCCTTTATGTGGGAATTATTTGAGAGGAAGCAAACGAATTACAACCTTCGCAATAAGGATCTCCTGCAGATACCAAGATTCCAAACGATAACTTATGGGGCAAATTCTATAACATACAGAGGCAGCTACCTTTGGAATAGCATACCTGATGTGGTAAAGAGCTGTGACGGTGTCCTCTCTTTCAAACGAAAAATCAGAGAATGGAATGTAAATACATGTACCTGCAGAGTTTCAAATAGATATGTAAAGAGTTGAATTGTAATTAAGTTGCTTTTGCATATTTATGTAGATAGTTAGTATTAATTAGTGCACATCTTTTGGTGTGCACTACAGACGTATTCTACCAACTTTAAAGAAATTGATTATTATTATCATTATTATACTGTGGGACTTTAGCACCCAGACCGATCATGTAATTGAAGCTAGAAGGCCAGATTTAATTTTGATCAAGAAGAAGGAAAACAACTGCACCATCGTTGACTTTGGCATCCCATATGATACCCGGATAGAGCAGAAGGAGAAAGAGAAAGTTGAGAAATACCATGATTTAAAGAGAGAACTCCAGAAACTATGGAATATGAAGGTGAAAGTAGTACCCATAGTCATCGGGGCATTAGGAACACCACCAAAAGACATCAAAAGGAGAGTAGAAGAACTGGGAATTGAGACCAGAATTGAAGAGATGCAGAAGACTGTCTGAGAAAAGTCATTGAAAATTGAGGAGACTTGCTGTCATCCATATCAAGGAGACATTACCGCTGAATGAAATGACATTTTATCAGTGTGCGATAATTCAATAATAATAATAATAATAATAATAATAATAATAATAATAATAATAATAATAATAATAATAGTAATAATAATAATAATGATAATAATAATAATAATAATAATAATAATAATAATAATAATAATAATAATAATAATGAATCATGACCAGTATATCCACAGAGTGGCTCTTCATCTGGTCGCTAAAAATACTTTACAAGGTTAGAATTTCTAACATGATACTGTATTTCTAAGGAAAGATACAAAAAGCAAGAAACAATGTTCCATCAAATCTGAAAAGGAAGGGTTAAAATAGTTTAAAATTTAATTTAAATAAATTAGAATTAAAAGTTAAGTTCTTCTGGCAGTTAAGTTCATACAAATAATGGCTTGTATGTATTGAATTCTGCAGAAAAGTTAATTCAGGGGGTTTGTACATCAGGGACGATTGAGACTAAAAGTACCATCAGTAAGAGTGAATTCAAACGAAAGAAGGCTCAGAAGCTTAAAGACAAGTGGAAGGGGAAGAGGATGTATGGACAGTTCATCAGGGAAATGCCGGAGAAGGTAGACAAGGATAAAACCTGGAATTGGTTAGTCAGAAGTGATTTAAAAGTTGAAACGGAGGCGTTGTTATGTGCTGCACAGGAACAGGCGATCGAAACAAATTATGTAAAACACCACATTGATAAGAGTATTGACAATCCTCTTTGTAGGATGTGTGGAAAGAAAGGAGAAAGTGTGCAACACATAATACGTTAATGTGAAAAGTTAGCTCAGAAAGAATACAAGAGACGCCATGATAATGTAGCAAAGAAAATTCATTGGGAAATGTGCAAGAAAAATGCATTAGAACATGAGGAAAGATGGTATGAACATAACCCAGAAGGAGCGGTAGAGAATGAAAGTGTAAAATTGTTGTGGGATATAAATATACAATGTTATAATGTGATAGAGGCTAGGAGGCCAGACATTGTTATAGTTGATAAATAGGAAAAAAGCTGCGTAATTGTGGATATTGCAGTACCCGCCGATAGAAGAGTACATGAAAAGGGAAGGGAAAAGGTGGAGAAATACCAGGACTTGCGAAGGGAAACTGGAAGACTGTGGCAATTGAGAAAGGTGCAGGTTGTTCCTGTGGTTGTAGGTGCCCTTGGAAGTGTGACAAAAGAGTTTGACAGGTGGATTGAGAAGTTGGGAATACCGGGTGATGTCGGAGCTGCACAAAAGACTGCCTTGTTAGGAACTGCAAGGATCCTGCGGTAAGTGCTAGAGATGTAAGAGAGAGATTTCCTGTTAGCCCTTGGTAATTTGTTGTGACCCGCCTAACAGGAGGAATAACGGCAATTCCAACAGCCAGAGCGTAAGCTGAAAACAATGACAACAATGATAATAATAATAATAATAATAATAATAATAATACCCTTATCCTATAGGATAACCCTAGGCTGGGACGGTTTTACCTCCTCCCGAAAATTCACAAAAAATTGAATAGCGTACCAGGGAGACCTGTTATCTCCAACTGTGGTTTTTTTACGGAAAACATTTCGGCATTTTTGGACCACCATTTGCAACCTTTAGCGAAGAAGGGAAATCACTAAAGACACAAATCACTTTCTTAAAAAAATCATGGATTTGGATGGCCTCCCTGAGGGAGCTATTCTATGCACAGTGGATGTTGTGGGTCTTTATCCAAGTATTCCGCACGAGGAGGGATTGGAGGCTTTACGAGAAGTACTTGAACATCGGGAAAATAACACTGTTTCCACAGATACCCTTATTGAGCTAGCTCGCGTGGTTCTTAAGAATAACTTTTTCGAATTTAATGGCGATTTCTTTCATCAGCTTAGGGGTACAGCAATTGGTACCAAATGCGCTCCTTCATATGCGATCCTTTTCTTAGCAGCGCTAGAAGAAAAGCTACTTGCTGAGGCGCAGGATAAACCGTGGGTATGGTGGAGGTACATAGATGACGTTTTTATAATTTGGCATCATGGGGAGGAAAAACTCAGGGAATGGACATCACAATAAATACAGCAATCCTACAGAAGACGACGCTATTAGGAACAGCCAGGATATTGAGAAAAGTACTGGAGTACTAAAAGAGAATGACCCCAAGGGACCCTTGGTCATGGGTTGTGACCCGCTCCCTTGGGATGTAAATTCGGCGATGAGAACTGCCAGTGCTTAAAGCAGAAAATATAATAATAATAATAATAATAATAATAATAATAATAATAAGGTATAGAGACGATTAAAGAAGTAGAAAATGGTGGCTATAGGTACCTTGGGATATTGGAACTTGGCAAACTCAAGGAAAAAGAAATGAAAGGCGAATTTTAGAAATGAATATCTGAGAAGAACAAGATTGATAGTGAGGTCAAAATTGAATGGAAAAAATAAGGTAAAGGCAATAAATACGTGGGCGATTTCTCTCTTAACAATTCCTTTACCGTTGGATACATACAAATATAGAGTGGTGTCGCTAATTATGCCCATGTCGTCGCGAAGTTCTGAGTTAGATCCAAATAGAGCAATTAATGAAAAAACCAAATAGCCAGATTATATCACCAACTAATGGAAAAAAAGATCTCAGAGTATTGATTTTTTACGTAAACTCTTTATACTGATTTTAGAAGATTTTAAAGAAGGAGGTAAAAACGTCGTTTTCTTCTAGCGTCGCCCATTATGGCCGCAGGAGAAACAATCAACGCTACTCTCCGGTAAAAAGTTTTAATAAGAAAAACAGCTTTTATCACTGTTCTTTGTTTACCATTTGGTACTTTAAACCTAAAAATATCAATAAGAATTAACCTAAACTTCGAGTTTTGGCAATAGACCTTTCCCCTGATTACGTCACACACCTGTGAGCGCGCCGTGCATTCTGGGAGTTGTATTTAACACGCGATCAGCTGTTTGTGTTTTTCTATGGTGATTGTACAGAGTTCTAATTTTATCTTAATATATACAGCGAATAGTCAACGAAATTATGGAAAATCCTTCAATGTTAGCCGACCAGCACATCCCTAGTTTTGTTCAAAACTCTTGCATGGGGACTGGTGCTTCAGAACGCGGAGAAAATGAAGATTCGTCCCAGAATAGCGGCGAGAATCCGATACGGCCTAAAGCTGGAGACGAAGCGGAGCACGCACAAACAGAGAAAGAAGGCTGGACTAGATCGCTCAACTTATTTCCAAATTTTCATGCTGAAAAGATTAATGACAGATTGATAAGGAACTCTGTAACAATGCCAAAGAAAGGCACTGCTCCAAAAGCCTTTCGCAACAAGAAGCAAGGCTACAAGCTGTGGAAGGAAGGTTATGTGCAAGGAGTTTTTGTGAAGCCAAATGTGCAGGGAGAGAGACTGTTGTTTCTGGTAAAGGCAAGAGTACATGCTTCCATGAAGAGTACCCACTACAATGTATACGTGCATCTAGACCAGGCATCCGCGGACGCTGTGTATGCCAAGTGCAACTGCAAGGCTGGCCAAGGAGGGTGCTGCAAACATGTTGGTGCCCTGCTTTACACCCTTCTTGACTATGTCAACATGGGTGTCACTCAAATTCCAAGAGACTTAACTTGTACTCAGGTCGGGCAGAAATGGCATGTACCAACTGATGCAGGAAACCAGCTTTCCAAAGCCTTCAAATTTCAAGAACTTGTCTTTGAAAAGGCTGAAGAAGGTAAAAAGCGAAAAAGACCCCTGGTGACAGGAAGCAGAGAATCTTACTGTGCAACACCACCATATGCTTTGGAAACAAATGCTAATGAGCTGCAAAATTTGGTTGAGAAGTTAAGGTTGGCTGGAAAGGCTACATTATTTTGCGAAGCTGTAGAATCCAATGAATTTGTGCCATGTGGTTTGTACGAAACATCATGTTCCAAAGTCATTGAGAAAATTCTTGCAGATAGCACTGAGAATAAAAGTCCTGAGGAAGAATTTGGCTACATTGGGTCAATATACAAGAACAGTCATCATGAGACTCCTAACATGGAACCACTGATTGCAAAAGAATCAATTCAGGCTGTCATTGACAAGGCTGGTGTTTCAGTAGAGGAATCAGTTGAAATCTGCAAGAAAACCATAATGCAATCTACTGAGCCAATATGGTATTTGGAACGATCAAAAAGAATAACTGCTTCAATTTTTGGGAAGGTATTGAATAAGAGGATGAGTACAAACCTAGCAGCCTTGATTAGCATGATTACAGACAAATTTGCCAAGAGTGGATCAATGCCTGCAGCTTTGAGGTGGGGCATAGACTGTGAAAACATTGCAATAGAAAGATATGAAGAAATCAGTTATTGTCATCCCGTAAAGAAGTGTGGGTTTTTCATAAATCCAAAATGGCCCTGGCTTGGCTGCAGCCCAGATGGCATTGTTTTTGAGAGCAAGATACCAGTTGGCTGCCTGGAAGTTAAATGCCCCTACTCAAAAAGGGACATGCCGATAAGAGAAGCATGCATGAGTGACAGAAACTTTTTTCTGAGATTGGTTGATGACTGTGTGCAACTTAAGAGAAAGCACTCATATTATTATCAGTGTCAAGGAGTGCTGAATTTACTGGGACTTAACTGGATTGATTTTGTGGTATACACCACAAAGGATGTCCATGTGGAGCGAATACAGAAGGATGAACTTCTATGGACATCAAAAATGCTTCCAACTCTAACCACTTTTTTCATAAACTACATCTTGCCTAAGCTGTGATTGAGAACTTTGGTACAAATGAAATGTTAAGTGTGTATTTTTCACTCATCAGTTTTGCTTGTCACTGGTCCTCTCATTGTTTGACTCTCTCAGGAAATTAATTGGTAAATTGGATTCTGCCTTCTACACCTTGAATAACTTTCCATTGAAAGGAAGCAACAAACTATCAGTTTTTTGTTGAGAAAATCCAATGATTGCAGTAGAATGTTGTTTCCTTTCAATAGAAAAATCTAAGGAATTGAAGGTAGAAACATCATTTGGACTGAACAGTGGGGGGGGGGGGGGCATAGGATATCCAAACAATGTGAAGGAGGTTTTAAAATTATTGTAAAAATATTAAACAGTTTGAAGAAAATGGTCATGTGGCCTGAATTTGGTGCAAACAAATCATAGCTCTAAAAATCTTTGGGACATATTTCATTTTAGGCTAAGCAAAATAAGAAACAAATTATTTCATGTCTTGCCAGAAATCATTTGCTGCTCCCTTCATATGATATAAAATACACATTACTTTTCATTTATCAATGGACCTAAGAAATTTGTCATATAGGAGCAAATAATCCAAATTTTGTTAAGGTCAGCTCCCATGGATATTGGAAAAACAGTGCTCAGTATCTTAAATGTTTTGATTCTTGAAATTGCCCTCTCAACATGAATGCGAACTGCAGCAATTTGTCTTGTTTCAGTCTCTTCTTGAGCTGATAAATGTTCTTTTCCTCTCAAGAATGGGGGTATGTTGAGGGTCACACCTTGTGGCAAGTCATGTTCAATGTCAAACCCCTTGTCTGCCATGACAGAGTCTCCATCTTCAAGCAACATGTAAAGTTTGCTATTCTGGGTAGCCTTCTTGTCGCTTGTCCTTCCGGTATATAAATCTGATACAAAGGACACAGCTCCTGCTGGGGTAATTCCAAGTAGCCCTTTGGCTGTGTTGTAATGTTTGTAATTGCTATATGTCGCACTCTGTGATCGTACTGATGAAGGCTTCTCAATATAAATTTCTGTGCAGTCAATGATAACCCTTGTCGAAAGGTTTCTTTGAAGCAACTGGGCATTGTTTTCATGATGGCAGACTTAGATGGCCAGATTGGATATGACCGAAACTTGCTGTGAAGGAAGTCCAGCCATGTTATCCAGATCCTTGAATATTGGGTTGTGGAAATTTTGGCTCTATATGCTATGTCCTCTTCCAGAAGGCCAAGTCGCAGTCGAACAAGAACCAGGAAAAATTCCTGCTCTGCTGACAAGCTTCTCTTTGGACCTCTTTTTGAATAGGCAGGTGAATTTATTTTATTTGCATTTGTATCTGAGCCAACATAAATCAGGTTTTTGACAGCAGATCCAAATGAGTCATAGATGATTTTGAAAGTTTCATAGTCTGGTAACCCAGTATAAAACTTAAACAGCTTTGGATCATTAAACTCATGCACTGAAAAGCAACCATGTGGATTTGCCTCTTGTGTGATGTTTTGCTTGCTCAATTGTTCATTTTCCACTTTCAGGGTTCTGTTTTCATGCTCAAGCTGAGCAATTCTTTCTCTCAATAGCTCCTCACTGCTTGGTGATGGCGGCTGATTTGCAATTTCTTCTTCCTCTTCTTGGTGCAACTCTTGATCACAAGGCCCTGGTGACTCTGTGGACAGGTTCATATTTTGGAGCAAGGATATTGCATGATCCTGCACATCAAGTGACCTGTTCCTTGCTTTTGAAGTAGGCCTCTCTTTCGTCTCCTTTTTCCCCTTATTTTTTGGAACAATTGTCGGAATGTTGTTCATGTAGGTCTTTCGACCCCCAGTGAAATGTTTTGAACATACTCTGTGTCCTGGACCTGGAGTGAAATTCTGCCGAGAAATCATATGCAGCCATCTTTTTCTGAGTCCTTGCTTCTCCTTGCTTTTGCCATTCGGAATGATGTAAAATGAAAGCTCTCTGTCTCTCTGACTATTGCTGAAACACTCTGGCACACAGCAAGTGATCCCTCCAACCACCGGTTTCTGCTTACTGCCTTCCCCTCCTGACGCTTTAGGCCGTATCGGATTCTCGCCGCTATTCTGGGACGAATCTTCCTTTTCTCCGCGTTCTGAAGCACCAGTCCCCGTGCAAGAGTTTTGAAAAAAACTAGGGATGTGCTGGTCGGCTAACATTGAAGGATTTTCCATAATTTCGTTGACTATTCGCTGTATATATTAAGATAAAATTAGAACTTCGTACGATCACCATAGAAAAACACAAACAGCTGATCGCGTGTTAAATACAACTCCCAGAATGCACGGCACGCTCACAGGTGTGTGAAGTAATCAGGGGAAAGGTCTATTGAAATACATGCTTTGAGTTGTTCTAAATCCTGCCTTATCTCTTGTGCATGGATGGATGAGATTTGGCATAGTTTCTAAAATGAAAATAGACTTAATATTATGCTGCATTTTTTTGGGTTTCGATGATTTTCCAAGTCAGTAGGTAAGATTTTAACCCAAATTGGTCTTTTTTTAATAAATGTTGCATTTTAATATTTTGAAGCGATTGGAAACTTCTCTGGTAAACTGATGGGCATAATGGGCGACGAAAATCTGAATCAGAAGTCACTTTGATTTGGTTTCATTGTAGATTTCCTCTCAAGAGACAGGACTTCTGAAAAATCAAAGCATATTTGAAAAATTTCAAACCGCAAGGTGCCAAGCGAACGAAAAAGACGGAAGGAATGTAAATAGAATCATGAAATTTGCAATATTTGAAAGAATCAATTAGAGATATGCACAAACCATCTCAATCGGGTGTCAATGCAAATGAACTGAAACTTCAGTGAAGGTCAATTCATGATAAACAGATGTCAGCGAAGATTTTCCGCGCAATTGCAATTCTATTACTAGTCGTCAGTCCCCTGAAACTTAATCTCTCTTGCTAGCCGGCCATAATGGGCGACCGGCCATAATGGGCGACGCTACTCTAGCTAAAAGTAATCAGCTAATTAATTTCAACGTTAGTTAAAATTTTAAAATACAAATGTTACATCAGAAAAAAGGGGATAAAATATTTACAATTCATCAAAAGTATACAGTATAAAGGCATAAAAGTGTATAAAAGCAGATATTCAAATATTATCGTCATAAAAAGCCCAAGTTCGGAATAAAAACGCGGCATAATTTACATGGGAAGAACTTGAATGGATGGATAGAAGAACTAGAAAATTGATGACAATGTATAAAATGCTGCACCCAAACAGTGATGTTGCACGGTTGTATATACCAAGACACAAAGGAGGAAGAGGGCTTATTAGTTGCGAGGGGTGTATAAAAGGTGACGAGAACAGCTTGGGTTGGTATGTAAAGCAAAGCAATGAACAAATGTTGAAAGCAGTAAGTATAAAAACGACTATCAAAACAGGCGAAACAGTAAGACCAGAAGAATTCAAGAGAATGCAGATTAATGGAAGAGAACAAGCGTGGAAAGCGAAAGGAATGCACGGACAATACATCTGAGAAATGGATGAAAACATTGATAAAGATAAGACCTGGGACTGGCTCAAAAATGGTGACTTGAAAGCTTGCACAGAAGCGTTGATATGTGCTGCACAAGACCAGGCATTGCGAACAAACTCAATGCTGTGAAACATCATATTGATAAGACCTTAAAGTCACCTCTGTGCAGGTTATGTGACGAAAAGGGAGAGACAATCAACCATGCATATTGTGAGGTGCTGGCCCAGCGAGAATACAAGAGAAGACATGATAACATAAGGAATATACACTGGGAGTTATGTGGAAAGCTTGACATCGAAAGGGCGAATAAGTGGTACGAACATGAACCAGAGAGTGTTTCAAGAAAGGGAAATATCAAGGTATTGTGGGATTTCAGTATCCAGTGCGATCACGAGCTTGAAGCAAGAAAACCAGACATTGTGGCGGTAAAGGAGGATGTAAAGGAATGCATGATCATTGACGTAGCAGTGCCGCGGGATTCACAATAAGAACGACTTAAAAAGAGAGGTAGCCACTATGTGGGGCATGAAGAAAGTGGTTGTCATACCTGTCGTTATTAGGCACTGGGAGCAGTATCGAAATAATTTGATAAATGGATAGAGAAGATTGGGATTAACTTGAGAGTAGGACATGTGCAAAAAACAGCATCGTTGGGAACAGGAAGAATAATGAGGAAGGTGCTTGAAACCTGAAGAAGATGGACATTGACTTTGAAACCTTTAGTTGCTTGTTGCAACTTGCTTTCAAAGCATAAACCAGAACACATCTAGCCTGAGCATGTGTGAAGGACATGAGTTGCATTTAATACCCGACAGGGATGTGCCGTTTTTAAGGGTATCGTTTTCACCAATTTTTTCTAGAACAGGGTATCAAAATGAGGCAATTTTTCTAGAGCAGGTTGTCAAAACATGTCAATTGGGAATATTCTGCTAGATCAGGTCGTTTTTCGGTCAAATTTCATGTTTTTGAGTATACTTTTCATCAATTTTTTCTGGAACAGGTTATCCTTTTGAGCGAAAAATTCTGGAGCAGGGTAAAAAAAATTTTTTCGTGGGCACACACCCGTACAAATTTAAGTCAAGTACCCCCCCCCCCCGGGATTTAATATAATTATTGCAGGAGCTACAGTACCAGCTCAAACTCGTTACCCCCGTCCAAGTGGGTTGAACTTTTTAAAATCAATATTGCCTGTTAAGTAGAGAGAGAGAGAGATCGCGATCGTTGTGTATGGGTTAAGGACGAACATGTAAAAGTTATAATTATTACGCTTCCACTGCAGAATCGAGTCGTCCTTGAGTAATCTGATTGGGCCCGACATTTTGGTAGCAGAGGGTAGTTGCTATTTTAGCAGCCCCTCGCGGCCTAACCGCCTAGCTGTCGTCGTGGACTAGATGTGAATATTTGATTTGAATTCTTCAAGCTTTAGATTTGCCTAGAAGCGTGTGAGAGTTTGTCTAGATTGTTGGCAAAGGGTTGAGCTCAGAATGGCCAGCAGCAATAGGGCAGAGGAGCTACAGTTGTCTATTGAAACAACACTCTACAAGATATCGGAGGTAAAACTCAGAGAAACAGCAAATTATTTGAAGATCAAAGATGTGGATAAACTTTCGAAGAGATTGCTTATCAAGAATATTCGTGACGTGGTTGACGAGATCTCTTCCGCTGATGGAGAAGAAGAGAATGCTGAAGGTAATATTCTAGCAGAGCTGAAAGATATTATTGCGTTCATAAATGGAGATTCCCCGCCATTGGAGAAAACAGGAGACAAAAGTGAAGACAGTGATGGTGAAGCAAAAACAGGTGTAAATGGACCATCTGCTAATCTTAAAGGCGAAATTAGTGACTTTCTTGAACAGTTCGATTTAAGTATGTTGACTACTGAACAAAAACAGCGTGCTAAAACAATGTTGGTAGAACAATCAGGTTCTTTTGCGGTTGATGATGGAGACATAGGCTGTGCTGAAGGACTACAGCTCCCCATTTACCACTCAGATCCAACCCCAGTCACAAAAACATATACCTCAGTTCCGAAGCCCCTCTATCATGAAGTCAAACAATACATCTAAGATTTGTTGAATAAAGGGTGGATAACAACATCACAATCGAATTATTCAAGCCCTGTGGTTTGTGTACGTAAAAAAGATGGGACATTGCGCCTGTGTGTGGACTATCGTCACCTGAACGAAAGAACAATTCCAGATCGACACCCCCTGCCCAGGGTTAAGGAGACTTTAGAGAGTCTAGGAGGAAACAGCTGGTTTAGTTTGCTCGATCAAGGAAAAGCATACCACCAAGGGTTTGTTCGGGAAGAACATCGGCATCTAACGGTGTTTATTACTCCCTGGGGCCTCTATGAATTCGTTCGTATACCATTCGGCCTTTCCAACGCCCCAGGGGGGTTTCAACGTGTCATGGAACAATGTCTGCAGGGACTAAGAGACGATATTTGCATACCGTATTTGGACGATGTGTTGGTTTACAGCCAAGACTTCGATCCCCACCTTAAACATCTAGAAACTGTTTTACAGCGATTACGTGAAAATGGGATAAAACTAAAGCCTAAAAAGTGTGAAATGTTTCCCAGTCAAGTTAAATATTTGGGACATATTGTGTCTAAAGATGGTTATAAAGTCGATTCGTCTAATACCAGAGCAATAACAGCGTTAAAAGATTGCAAACCAAAGACAGTAGGTGACGTACGTCGAATCATTGGCTTGTTGAACTATTATAGAAACTATATTGCGAACTTTGCACAACAAGCAGCGCCATTATTTAGCCTTTTGCAGCAACCTAAAGAGTCTAACAAAAGGGATAGGCCTAAGCAGAATCGAAACCAGAAAAATCAGCCATTGTCGAACCAAATGATAGAATGGACGGTAACACATCAAAAGTGTCTTGAAAAACTAATCGATTGTTTGAGGAGCCCGCCGATTTTAGCCTACCCAAGATACGATCTTCCGTATCCCAAATAATGATGCCAGTCAGTTGGGTTTAGGAGCAGTTCTTTATCAGCGTCAAGATGGTGATTTGCGTGTCATTTCGTATGCATCCCGTACATTGAGTCCAGCTGAAAAACGGTACCACTTACATTCCGGTAAACTCGAGTTTTTAGCCTTGAAATGGGCCATTTGTGACGAATTTCGTGACTTATTGTACTATGCACCATCGTTTACTACGTATACGGATAACAATCCCCTTACATACGTCATGAAATCTGCCAAGTTAAATGCCACAGGACATCGTTGGGTTGCGGATCTGTCCCATTTCAATTTCACAATAAAGTACAGACCTGGAAAACACAATGTGGATGCTGATGTCCTGTCTCGAATGCCTATAGATATAGAGTTACATGAACAATTGTACCGAAGAAACATCGAATGAAGCATTTCAAGCCGCGGTTTCAGCTGTCTCAAGCCAGTTTCACAACGACACCATTTGGGTATCCGCTTTATCGACGAATGAAAAGAACATCACAGAGTGAAAAGACGCCGCCTGTTAGCGACATTCGTATTGATAGTGACGACTTAAAACAAGCTCAAAGACAAGATGCTGCCATTTCGAAAGTTTTACGCTACAAAGAACATGGACACAAACCGAGCAAAGAAGAACGTAACTCTGAATCGCGCACAACGAAGATACTGTTACGCGAATGGGATAAACTGTACATCGACAGAGAAGGGATTCTTCACCGTAAAACTACTGAGTATGACCAAATAGTATTGCCGCAGAAGTTTAAACGTCTGGTCTATCGCGAGTTGCACGACGAAATGGGTCATCTCGGGAGCGAGCGAGTGTTTCAGTTAGCCACACAACGATTCTTTTGGCAGAACATGCGTTCAGATATTGAGATCTATATGCCACATAAAGTTGTCCTTGTAAAATTCAACGAAAACCGAACACAGTTTCACGAGCACCTCTTTCAAGCATTGTAACAACGCAACCATTCGAACTTGTTTCTATTGATTTCTTACATTTGGAGAAAAGTGTTGGTGGTTTCGAATATATATTGGTAATAATGGATCACTTTACTCGTTATGCACAAGCCTACGCAACAAAGAATAAGGCAGCCTCGACAGTTGTAGATAAGCTCTATAATGATTTCATCCTTCGATCTGGCTTTCCGATGCGTATACACCATGATCAAGGTGCTGAATTCGAAAATCACTTGATGAAAGGCCTAGAATAAGTATGTGGAATTCGTCATTCTCGCACCACACCATACTATCCTCAGGGAAACGGACAGGTCGAGCGATTTAACCAAACGTTACTTGCAATGTTACGTACGTTACCAGAAGAAAAGAAATCGCGATGGAAAGATTCTTTGAACAAGATGGTTCATGCATATAACTGCACCAAACATTCGACCACAGGTTTCTCGCCATTTTACCTACTTTTCGGTAGACCTCCAAGACTTCCGATCGATGTGATCTTTAACACGAAGCCTACGCTCACCAACCAACGCGCGGATTCATATCCGAATTACGTCAGCAAATGGCAACATGCAATGAATGAAGCGTATGAACTTGTAGCAAAACGATCACGGGGATCCCAGACACAGAATAAGTCGAACTATGATAAGAACGCTAGATCAACAGTATTACAAGCAGGAGATCGAGTCCTCGTTTGGAATTTGAGCGAGAGGGGAGGACCAGGGAAACTACGCTCGTATTGGAAGAAAGAAATTATAAAACGCGTTATAAAACGTAACAACGAAAACAGCTCAGTTTACCAAGTAGTTTCTGAAAGAGACCCGTCATCAAAAGTAAGAACATTACATCGACATTTGTTATTACCTTGCGACGAATTACCTTTCGGCAAGATTGAATGTCCGGATCGTACGAAAAGTTCGAAACGTAACCATATTTCAACGCGTCGAAACTCCGCAAAGAAAATTAAGACAGTCGACGAAAATTCGAAAAATGAAGAATCTGACAGCGAAGATGAAATTATTTTAGTCATGCCGTCGGAGCAACAACAAAGGTGAAACCACCGAGACCATCCACTCCGTATCATCAGAACAGAAACGAAGAAAATATTCCATCATCGAATCCAGATAACGTTAACGAAAATAGAACAGGAACCATTGAACATTTCGAAGATAGCGAACACGTCAATGAAGTAAACCAAGAGGATATTCAACAATCCAAAAACTTGATTTCTTCATTAGACTCAACCAGCATTCGAATCATTTTCGCCAACAGTTACGTCATCGCCGGAAGCTTATAATAGACCTCGTCGTCAAACTCGACCACCCGAATATCTACAATACCCGTCACTTGGTATTCCATATTCGTATCCTGTTGTAAATACAATGCAAGTACCTAACAATTATTCGCCTTATAATCAACCTTTATTTTATTATCCGATACAACAGACTCGATTTAATGCGCCAGCAACGATTTATCGCCATTATTAAACACTTTTCGTGCTTTTACCCTTAAAGACACGTTTTATCAGACTAGTTCAAATTTGTTGAGGAAACTGACTTGAAAATAAAATTCATATACTCATTTTACAACTCAGTGTCACCCCTGAATAGAGTTCCCGACTCTATTATTATTATTATTATTATTATTTTCAATTTCTTTACCGTTGGATACATAAAAATGTAGCTAAAAGTAATCAGCTAATTAATTCCAACGTTAGTTAACATTTTAAAATACAAATGTTACATCAGAAAAATGGGGATAAAATATTTACAATTCGTCAAAAGTATACAGTATGAAAGCATAAAAGTGTATAAAAGCAGATATTCAATTATTATCATCATAAAAAGCCCAAGTTCGGAATAAAAACGCGGCATAATTTACATGGGCAATTTTCTCCGTTCCAATTTTTTATTTTTGTTTTAAACTGGCAAAGAGATTCTGAATTTCATATAGTTGGTGGTAACGTTTGCCACAGCTGTGGACCTTTAAATCGGATGCTTTCTGTCCCGTTGTTGACAGATCTCACCCAAGGTTGGAAGAATTCGTTATTGTTACGCAAATTGTTATGACTTTCATTTTCGCAGAAAATTTCGTGCATGAATGAAGGGCTCAGGATATTTTTTGTTTTGTACATCTCAGTCATAAGTAACTGCAAGTTCTTTGCATGAATCGTAACGGCACAGTCCTTCTCTAATAGCTCACTATAAGTAGATTCGATATCCTTATAAGTAATTCTCAGAGCCCTTTCCTGTATTTTGTTAATTTTTTGGCTGAGCTGCCTGCTGTGAAACATCCAGATTAAAGGACAGTATTGAAACTGACTGGTAATAAATGCCCTGATGAGTGTTCTTAGTTTGCTCTGATCCATGTAAGGGGATATGTACGGAAGCCCACAACTGCCAGACAAACTTTATTTCTCGAAGTACATTTAATGATTAATTTCTGCGGACAAGTTACATTTTTTGAGAACAAATTATACTTTTCAAGGAAAAGTTGTATTCTTCCAGGACAAGTTCTATTTTATCAGGGCAATGTGCTGTTTTGAGGAACAAGTTTTTTTCTTTGATGACAAGCTATATTTTGAGGGACAAGTTATTTTTTGAGGACAAGTTATTTTTGAGGGACAAGTTATTTTTTGAGGACAAGTTATTTTTGAGGGACAAGTGATTTTTTGAGGACAAGTTTTTCCTGAGTGACAAGTTATTTTTTCCAGGACAAGTTATTTTTGAGGACAAGTTATTTTTGAGGGACAAGTTATTTTTTGAGGACAAGTTATCTTATCTTCTCCTTCTGGCTGGTTGGATACGAGGCAGATCTGAGATGGCAGTTTGGTAGTTAACAACCACTGATCAGTGTTAAAGGCACACTGTCGTGGCTGTTATTAGCCAACACGTTTTTTTTATAAGAAACTGGTTTATAAGAAACTAGTACTACAATGACCAAAAATTTAAGAAACTCTAGTACTACGCTCAAGAACAGTTAAGAAACTCTAAAACGTTATATCTGTATGTCTCCCTTATCCTATGTCTCTCTGGCAAAGATGCCTTCGTCTTTTCTTGACTTTTAACTGCAAAATTTGTAAATTTTTGCCTCGATGTGCATGGCTTCTTCTTGATGACAATGTCAATGCAAAATGGAAGCCCTTTGTCGAGAAGAAGGCTCAACTTCGAACAATACCGCAATTTTAGGGCCAAAAAATAAGAAACTAATTAAGAAAATTTTACTACTAAAACACCGAAACTTCATGCGAAATTAAGAAACTTTTAGTACTATGAGCTGATCCAAGTTTCTTATAAAAAAAACGTGTACGCGTAGACCCATTATCCCAAAGGAGGAAAGGGTCTACGAAACAAAGAGCAAAATCTTGCTATTGAGGTTTCTAGATTTCTGGAAACTTAATTTATGCAGCCTTTGTTTCAACCATAGAAATATCTCTATTTCTATCGTTTCAACGCATTTCACAACTAATTTGAAAAGGGGATTAGAATGAGTAATTGGGCGGCCGTAGCAAGCCTTTGCTCTTTGTTTCGTAGACCCTTTCCTCCTTTGGGATAATGGGTCTACGCGTAGCCTAGGCTGTTATTGGCTAGTCGTGATGTTAAAATGCAAACTAAAGACCTGCCCTTTTGATAATTGTCAAGCCTTTATGCTCTTGGACCATACTTTGTTTCGAGGATAAAGTGAGTCAGATCGTTATCACAATCACGAATTTCAATGCACAGCGAAATTACTGAAGCCTGCCTAATTCTATTCTTTTATATTGTCTCAATTATCGAATAAGCGCCACGACTGTTAAAAACTTGTAATGGCCGACAAAAACGAAGAAGAGAGGATTTTCCGTTATTATTTTTACACAGGATTCGAGTATGCCAAGGGGTGTATCACTCTTCCAAAAAGGCGTACGAGATTCTTTAAAACCATAGGATTTTTGGGGGTTTTTAACGGATTTTTCTTGAAACAAAAGGATTTTTGCCAAAGGTGTACGAGATTTTTATGGAGTGATACGCCCCTCGGAGTATGCTACCATACTGCATTTTTGGAGGCATATCATGCAATCAGCATGAGTTACAGGACACTTTTGAGGAGGCTAGATAGTTGCTAGGTCCCATTGCGTATCATCGGCATTAGCTAGTTCATATAGTATTTGTTTTTGCAAGTAGGTTGTCTCATTTGGCCGGGACAGTCTTGCAATCAGGATTGTTGGGGAGACGAGACACGCTTCAACCGAGGAACTCATGCCCCCCTCCCCCGTGCAGTAGGTCAAAGCTCATGCGCAGTAGCGTTTTGGGGTTGAAGCTCTGACGAGCGCGTGCGCTTTAACCCACTGCACGGGGGCACACATAAGTTTCTTCGGACAAAGCGATCTCGTCTTCCCAACAAAGGAGTAAAATCACCCCTCCAATATTTTAGGTACTGCGTACCATCGGCCTTTAGGCATTTCTCACAGCGTATGTTTCTGCAAGCAGAGGAAGTAAAATTACCCTTTCCAATGTTTTCGGCCGTAGGCCTTTCGCACAGCGTTTGTTTTTGCACGTAGGTTGTATGGTAAGATGCATGGGAATATGAGAAGGGACTTCTCGTGGCAGGAGAACCATCACCTGTTCAAAAATGTTTTGGTCACATTTCTATCTATTTTTGCTCGTAAAATTTTATTTATTTATTACCCATATTTGAATTTGGCATCATCAGAAAGGGAATTTTATACTGATTCGGAATATGTATAGTTTTATAAAAATAAATCATACACTTTGGGAATAAAATAGATTTAAAGTATCATTATTATTATTATTATCAATTTCTTTATTGTTGGATTATAAATGACAAAAGATAGCTAAAAGTAATTAGCTAATTTATTCCAACTTTAAAACATTAAAATACAAATATTACATAAGAAAAATAGTGGATAAAATATTTACAAATCATTAAAAGTATACATTGTAAAAGTAAAAGTAGATATCTAATAATATTCATCATAAAAAGCCCAAATTCGGAATAAAAACGCGGCATAATTTGCATGGACAATTTTCTCCGTTCCAACTTTTTATTTTTGTTTTAAACTGACAAAGGGATTCTGAATTACGTATCATTGGTGGTAACATTTGCCACAGCTGCGGACCTTTGAAAGGGATGCTTTCTGTCCCGTTGTTGACAGATCTCACCCTAGGTTGAAAGAATTCGTTATTGTTGCGCAGATTGTAATGACTTTCATTTTCACAGAAAATTTCCTGCATGAATGAAGGGTTCAGGTCATTTCTAGTTTTGTACATTTCAGTCATAAGTAGCTGCAAGTTCTTTGTATTAATTGTAACGGCACAGTCCTTCTCTAATAGCTCACTATAAGTAGATTCGGCATCCTTATAAGTAATTCTCAAAGCCCTTTCCTGTATTTTGTTAATTTTTTTGTTAAGCTGCCTGCTGTGAAACATCCAGATTAAAGGACAATATTGAAACTGACTGGTAATAAATGCCCTCATGAGTGTTCTTAGTTTGCTCTGATCCATGTATGGGGATATGCGAGCAAGTGCATAAAGTTTATTGCTAGCCTTTTGGCACAATTTGGAAACATGATTATCGAAGGAAAGTTTGCTATCAATTTGAACTCCGAGTAGCTTCTCTTCGGAGCTATTTACAACATCAGCATTTCCAATCCTAACAGTAACAGGGTCATCACATCTCTGCCCAAGAACCAGAAGATGGCATTTATCTGCATTTAATTTCATAAAGTTGTCGGCAAACCATTCCAAAGCTAAACTACAGTCATTTTCAAGCCTATGAGCTATATTGTCCAGGTTCTTATCGCAGGCATAGATTGTAGTATCATCTGCATAATTACATATATCCGAGTTTTGAATGAAGAGTAGAAGATCATTAATGTATATGTTGAATAACAGAGGCCCTAAGACTGACCCCTGAGGAACACCTCGTGTGACGCTTTTCCAAGAACTGAAAATTTTCCAACAACTTTTACTCTTTGTTGTCTATTTGTGAGGTAATCATTAATTAGTGTTAATGCTTCGCGGGAAAAACCGTAGGCATGCAATTTTGCAATCAAAAGATCGTGTCTGATGCAATCAAATGCCTTGGACAGGTCCATCAATACAGCCCCTGCCTTGCCACCTTCATCAAGGCTAATTTTGCATTTTTCTAAGAGCCGTACGAGAGCATGCTGGGCACTGTAACCTTTTCGAAAACCACAGAGAAGTGACGATAAAAAGGGTGTAATATATGCAACTATCTGTTTGTCCATTATTCTTTCAAACAGTTTTGAGACCGTAGGCAAAACGCTGATTGGCCGAAAGTTAGTCCTAGAGTTGGATGGTCCATTCTTGGGAAGAGATGTGACATCCGCGCACTTTAGTTCATCAGGAAAGGACGAATTTTCTATGCAATCATTAAATATTTTCGTCAAAGGTTCTACACATACATCAGAATTGGATTTAAGAATTTTAGGAGGAATATTTTTGTGCGTTGTAGCTTTCTTAGGATTTAGATTCCTAACCTCTTTGTCAATAGTATCAGGGGTAACTTTCTGAAAATCAAAGGAACCAGCATTGTGATAGCAACCTTTGATTTTCAGAATGCTAGGATGATTGGAAAACTTATGTACGGCATTATCAATAGGATCTGTGATTCCTTCTGTTGCATTTTCGTAATTAGAGTTTTCATTTATGCCAAGGGAATCCGTTACAGTGACGAAGAATTCGTTCATAGTTTCTGCTACCTCAACATCGTTGGAAAAAATGGTTTCATCTTCAATCAAAACTATTTTATTCTTAGATTGCAATTTGTCCGAGAAAAAAGGTTTCAAGGTTTTCCAGAATTTCTTATTGTCAGTGACAAGTGAGATGTCTAGGTTATTGTAATAATTTCTTTTTTCCCTTCGAAATAACTTAACACAGGAATTTCGATGTTTGCGAAATTTGGTCCAATTCTCAGCAGTCTGATCTTTATTATATCTATTACGCAGTCTGGAACGTAACATGACTGCTTTACGTAGAGCACGAGTCATAAATGGTTTGTCATTTGCTCGTACATATTTCTTTTTTATTGGAGCATGTTTGTCTAGAACTTTATCAAAAGTAGTTTCGAAAGAGCTGTAATTCAAATCAGATGGTCCTATTTTCCCTAATTCCTCTCGTAGTTCATTCCTAAAAACAATTTCGTTAAAATTTTTGTAATTTCTATAATTAATTACAGTTGGTCCTTGTTTAGGAAAAGTGGTTTTAAGGTCAGTAACAACCATTTTATGGAAATCTGACAAGCCAGTTTCAACTTTAGTAGTTTGTTGCACGCTCCTGTTTCGGTTTATCAATACAAGATCGATGCATCTTGGTGTATGTGATTTATAGCACGTTGGTTCCTTGACAAGATTTTTGAGACTATAAAGGTCGAGAAAATTTTTCAATTGCTCCTCAGTCTCAGTCATATTAAAATCTCCTATGAACATAAAGTTTTCATAATTTTCACTGTAGTGGTCGAGTGCACGACCCAAGTTTTCAAATAAATAATCTTGTGACTGAGTTGGTGGTCGATAAACACTAAACAGTACCCATTTCTTTTTTCTCAAGTTTATTTCGAAACTAATGCATTCGATGCCATCGGAAAATTTGAAAGAATGTAACTGATGTGAAGGTATATCACTTCGTACATAGACCAATAAGCCACCGCCATTTGCATTTCTGTCTAAGCGAAACGGAGTTGCAAATCCCTCTATGGCAAATTGCCCCATTGGAAAGGTAGCATCAATCTTTGTCTCAGCAATCATGAGTATATCTACATTCTGTGAAGCTATTTCCCTTAGCGCATCCAGTTTATTTCTAACGGAATTTATATTAAGATATCCAATGATCACCCTATCAACGCTTCTTAGTCTCAACAATTTTAATGAAGATTTTGCATCTATAGCTCTATCTGTGGAGGTATCAGGCGTAGATGTTTCTACCCCTGAGATATCTGGCCCGTTATTTACATCGTCCGAAATAACATTCTCATCTTCTAAATTATTACTTACAATACTGGGAGTTCGCGCTCTTTCTTCTCTATATGATAGTCAATAATGGCCTAGAGCTCTCAAAAATTATTGGCTAGCATACTTGTCCCTTCAGAGTTTAAGTGCAAGTTACTGCGATTTAAATGGTATGCCGGTACTATGTCAGAGTTATCAATAAATGGGAGTCCTTCTCTGTTACAATTAGCCTTCAAAATGTTATTTACTTGACTTACACGTTCATTCCATCGATCTCCTCTTGAAACTAAGCTCGATACAAATATCTCGTTTTCGTCCCAGTATTGCACTGAAAAATCGAAGAAGCCAGTGCAAAGTATAGAGCGCAGTGAACGGTGTGACAACCTGGTGACAACCAGGTGACGGCTGCGTTCCCGTATGAGTTTGCAAGACATCATGGTCATGATACGCGTCCAAAAATGCAGTATGGTAGCATACTCGAATCCTGTGTAAAATAGTAACGATAACGAATCCTCTCTTCTTCGTCTTTCTCGGCCATTATAATATTTTATCTACCAAACTGCCATCTCAGATCTGCCTCGTATCCAACTAGCCAGAAGGAGAAGATAAGATAACTTGTCCTCAAAAATAACTTGTCCCTCAAAAATAACTTGTCCTCAAAAAATAACTTGTCCTCAGAATAACTTGTCCTCAAAAATAACTTGTCCCTTAAAAAATAACTTGTCCCTCAAAAATAACTTGTCCTCAAAGATAACTTGTCCCTCAAAAATAACTTGTCCTAAAAATAACTTGTCCCTCAAAAATAACTTGCTCTCAAAAAATTACTTGTCCTCAAAAAATAACTTGTGCCTCAAAACAGCAAGTTGCCCTGATAAAATGAAACTTGTCCTGGAAGAATACAACTTGTCCTCAAAAAATTTAACTTGTCCGCAGAAAATAATCATTAACTGTGCGTCGAGAGGTAAAGATTGTCTGGCAGTTGTGGGCTTCCGTAGATATGAGAGCAAGTGCATAAAGTTTATTGCTGGCCTTTTGACACAATTTGGAAGCATGATTACCGAAGGAAAGTTTGCTATCAATTTTTTTATTTTTTTGTATTCTCATAAAATTTACAATAACAAACAATTACAACATTACAAAACAACGGCGAAGGGAGCAGGGAAATACATAGCAACCCTAAAACCTACACTTAACATAGCGACCAATGTTACAATACTACGAAAATGACTACAGTGGTGTCGCCCATTATGTCCATGTCGTCGCAAATTTGAATTTGTCCTTAAAAAGTATAATCAGAAAGCCAACTAGCTGGTATACTTGCTAATCGGTCGTAATGGGCGACCGGGCATAACAGACGACGCCACTCTAAACATAAAGGAGGAACGGTTTAAACGAGAGAGTTTGAGCATAAGCATCAGATCCCCAAAAAGACCACACGAAGCTGCGCAATCCCCCCAGAGACCCAATGCCCATGCTGGTTCTAGCAATTTATTGGAAGCGTTCTGAGGCCATAATATATTTCATTGTCGTCTCAAGAATTTTTGTATTTGAATCAAAAGGTACTTGTCCGTGGCCATAAAGGATTATTTGCAAAAGTTCTTGGTTTGAAAAGTTTGATAGGCCGTGAGGCCGCAATATTGCATTAACGCTGTCGAGAAGATCACGTCTGTGCATATCATAAGCATGGCAGAGCAGCATGAAGTGCTCCGTATTTTCAATACCATCATTTATTGGGCACAAAGGATTTAAAGTATCCCTAAAATTATGTTTGAATTTGTGAAAACATAACTTACTGAGCCCAACACGTAGCTGTGTTAAAACAGATAAAAGTTTTGGGTCGTGGATGCCGTAGACTGGTTTAGAGGGTGGACGGATGAGACCTAAAAGTTGCTTTTTGAACACATTCTCTGAGCAGGATTGTTGAATTTCAGGGTCAAGTTTTTCCCATTCCGACAAACAGTTTGGGTAGAAACTTGATTTGAATCTCTCTGTTCTCGCACGTATTTGACCAGTTGCTGCTCGCCTGCGAAGATTGTAGTTTGATTCCTGTTGTTCAGGCACAGGACCTCTTGTGTAATCTGGAGTTAAATGGTTGATAATCTTATAACAGAGAACAAGACGTCTACTCCATCGACGGAGGTTGAGAGACTCCCAGCCAAGCTTGTCATATATTTTTTCACGAGATGTGCCCTTCCACGCACCAGTTACTGCTAACGCTGCAGAGTATTGAACAGCTTCAAGTTTTTCCATTTGATTTGTTAATTTAACAGTATGACTAAAATCACATATTTTATGCGGGATGTGATATATGACGTCACCATAATCCAAGTGCGGTTTGACATATAGTTTGTACATTTCGTTGAGGGTGTGTCGCGGTAAGTATTTTGAGAGGAATCTCAACATCCCTATTCCTTGTCTCGACTTAGAAATAACTGACTTGATGTGGCTAGAAAAGGACAATTTAGAGTCTAGTATGATTCCAGGGTGCTTTTGCTCCTGAACGCTCGTTACATGAACTCCATTAAAAACGAGGGGAGGGTGATTCACTGAAATTCTTTCTGTTGAAAAGGTCACCTCGACTGCTTGCTTATTGGGGTCAGGATTAAAGGACATCCGCCACTTGTGCACCCAAAGCTTGACAAGATTCAGATCATGGTTCATATCAAGGGCAGCTGTATGTGGATTGTGAACAACTGTGAAGATTGATGTATCATCATTCTACTCCAAAAGTTAGAAAAGTATGGAGTGATTGGCCTTGAACATACCTGGTTTTCGTCCTACCTGAAAAATAGGCGGCAGCTTTGTAGAGTGAATGGGGTAGCCTCAAATATGGAAGAAATAAAATGTGGAGTTCCTCAAGGCTCTTGCCTTGGGCAACTTGGTCTGGCCGACTAGTTGCAGGAAGCGAATCTTTGACGTAGAGCCCTACACCTCCTCGTTTTATATTGTTTGGGTGGTTGCTTTTAAGAAATGAGTAACCCGTGAGATCTAATCTGCTTCCTTCCACAGTGCTATCAAGGTGGGTCTCAACAATGCCTATCAGATCATAATTATAAACTGAGTTATACGCTTCGATAAGGGAGACGCGTGTACAATTTTGTGCGCAGATGCTATTTAGGTTCCAAGAGCAAAAGTTGAAGGTGCTATGTTCTGGACCAGGATTTGTCTCAATATCGCCACTTGTCAGAATTGTCCTATAAGTTGTCCATTGCAAGTGAAGCGTATGACATATTAAACATATTGCATAAAAGTAGGCATATCTAACAGCTAGGTGTTTCAAAGTGCGGCTATTGCAGGAATGAAGGCAGAAAACAGGAAAGCGTTTAATTAGCTCAAATAGTATGTAAATTACAGCTTTTGCATGCGAGTACAACCGAGCAAAAACGTGCAAGAAGCAAATGTTTGGATGAAACGAAAGATGTGCTGCGATCTGGACAATCATGGCAATTGGTAAGACAGGAAATGAAATTGCAACAAACGTGCAACAGAACAGGTATAACTTGAAGATCACAAGAAATATTGACAAGGGATGTACTTCGTGGTGCATATTTGCCTTGGTACTGAACGGAAAACGGGACGCTATTGCTGCTCTCCATTGATTTACATCAACCGGCATCACAGAACTTTAATCCCCTCGACAGAGAAACATTGTGACCTCGTAAGACCAAGATTCTAAATGCGAGTTTGCTTTTCCTCTCTCGTGTAAACAAATGCTTTAACAACATTAAACTAAAAATGAACGGCAAATGCAACAATGAATAATACTGAAAAATTAGTAACAAAAATATCCTCAAGGGGCTATCAATTTGAACTCCGAGTAGCTTCTCTTCGGAGCTATTTACAACATCAGCATTTCCAATCCTAACAGTAACAGGATCATCACACCTCTGCCCAAGAACCAAAAGATGGCATTTATCTGCATTTAATTTCATAAAGTTGTCGGCAAACCATTCTACAGCTACACTACAGTCATTTTCAAGCCTATGAGCTATATTGTCCATGTTCTTAGCACAGGCATAGATTGTAGTATCATCTGCATAATTACATATATCCGAGTTTTAAATGAAGAGTAGAAGATCATTAATGTATATGTTGAATAACAGAGGCCCTAAGACTGACCCCTGAGGAACACCGCGTGTGATGCTTTTCCAAGAACTAAATGACCCATTTACTTTGACTCTTTGTTGTCTATTTGTGAGGTAATCATTAATTAGTGCCAATGCTTCGCGAGAGAAACCGTAGGCGTGCAATTTTGCAATCAAAAGATCGTGTCTGATGCAATCAAATGCATTGGACAGATCCATCAATACAGCCCCTGCCTTACCACCTTCATCAAGGCTAATTTTGAATTTTTCTAAGAGCCGTACGAGAGCATGCTGGGCACTGTAACCTTTTCGAAAACCACAGAGAAGTGATGATAAAAAGGTTGACTTTTCATACGTTATTGAACGTTGTGCATACATTTATGCCCAGTGTGAAAAACACATACCGGGTGTCCCAAAAAAAACGCAACAGATTTTATCAAGCTTAGCGATAAAGAGGTTCACTAAATTCAACTGAAATGTGGTGTATAATAATCTTCTATAGTTCAAAAGAACATTGATACCTTGCTTGAGCTTGTTAGTTTCCTGGTTGTCGAGAATTTTGTGTCGAAAGTCCAAATTTGTCATCAGCCCTAAACCAGAGGTTTTGAAGAAAACGGCCTAAGATAGCCACTCACGAGGGGAGTCACCTAAATCACAATCAATCTACGCCTCGCCTCGCCGTTGTTTTTATTATGTGGCCTAGCCTAGACTGCACTCTTGGTTTTGCACGAAAAAATGTTCCCACAGATATCGTCCACACTTTTCTCACAATCAAAAATGATTCTACAATTCACAAGGGATACATCATCCTTATTCCAAATATCTTCAAATATATCCCTTTTTAGGTAACTCTTCTTTCCGCTCTGACGAGCACGAAAAGCTTCTTTTCAGAAGTCATTCTCTCTTGAAACTCATTAATTGTTCTGGAATCATTCGGTCTATCGACATTCCATAAAAAGCGTGATAATCCATGTTCTTGGCAATCGAAAGATATATTAAACGAACTCTTTATTTCCTCAGCTTTTGAGAAAGCTCATTTCAAAATGTTTTGCAGGTCTCAGAAGAATTTCGCTATCGACTCCCCTAATCTAAAGATTTCACTCAAAAGTGTTTTAACCACTGCACTGACACTACCATTTAAGTCAAATAAGCTCCCGGGGCATATTTCGCAAACATATTTTTTCGGGTGGGCTCATTCGAAGGCTTACGATAGATGTTGAATGCAAAATTCAAAGGCAAAAATTTAGGCTACCAAAAACTAGGCTACCAAAACGTATTGTTGTGGAAATGCTGGCCAAGCTGTTGCTTTCAAATTTGTCATGTGTACCTGTGAGCACAAAGTCCCCTTATAGTGTTACTGGTAAAAAAGTTTGCTTGAAATCTTAGATTGGCAGAGTGGATAATGAAGTTCTTCTTAAAATTGTGAAACATTTTGAAATGAACTTTCTCAAATGCTGCGAAACCAAACGACTTTGTTTGATATATCTCTCAACCACCAAAAATACACGTTTTTATATTTTATAAGAAACTGGTTTATAAAAATTGGTATAAAGATGACCAAAAATTTAAGAAACTTTAGTACTACGTTAAAGAACAATTAAAAAACTCTAACATTTCATTTCTAGAATAAGACTCGGTAGATTACGGTTCGCGCAGCATTTTTCAATTCTTGACTGTAAAGAATTGGTTCCTTTTTGCCTTGATGTGCATGGCTTATTCGTGGTGACAATATTAATGCAAAATGAAAGCCCTTTGTCGATAAGGAGGCTCAACTTTGAACCATAACGCAATTTTAGGCCACACAAAATAAGAAACTAATTAAGAAAATTTTACCACTCCAAGTTTCTCATAAAAAACAAGCATGGGTAATACCATACTTTTGACAAAATTTTGATGGACCTCGTTGGTTCCAGAGCAATTAGTGACTTTTTAGAGGAGAGAATTTCTGAAAACTGTCTTTCCGTGCAGCATTAGGATGGAAAGCAGAGTTACCTTAACACCATACACAACGACAAGTTTCTTAATCAAAGTGTTATTCATCTGCAAAAGTGTTCCCATCTGCCTCGATACAGGTTATAGGCTACATCTTTTGCCTGGAAGATATTCCACATAAAAGATGGATTTTCCGAATTGAGGCACTTACATTTTTCCAGCATTAATTTTTGCAAATTTCGAGTGTGAATAGCACATTCGCTACCCCTAGCTAAGAGTTCAGCAAAGGGGGCTGCGAAATCCTCCCACATTATTCTCAGTGCCCTTTTATGGACTCTGTTTATTGCTGCATTGGCATCTTTCCTACAGAACATCCAGATTAAAGGACAATAATTAAAATTTGACATGATAAATGTATCATAAAGAATACGCCTCTTGTCCTGATCTAAATATTCTGCTACTCGTGAAAACGCACTGGTCTTGTTGTTGGCTTTTGTGCAAAGTGTATTTACATGTTCGGAAATTTTAGCCGGGGGTCAATAGTAATACCTAAGAGTTTCACTGTGCTAGTTGCAGGAATCGGTTTCTTATCAATTTCAAACACGAATTCCTGGTCTGGTTTCAGCCCAAGAAACATGACTTGAAATTTGGAAGGATTTGCAACCATTCCATTGTCCCGAAACCAACACAGCGCATTATGGGTATCATCCTTAAGACAGGATAAACATGTTCTAGGTTTTGACTGCATGCATATATTGTATTGTCATCTGCAAAATTACAGACTCTGACTTAGTAATGGCATATGTGAAATCGTTCATGAAGAAGTTAAACAGAAATGGACCTAACACTGAACCTTGGGGGACAACTGATTCTATGTTTTGCCATTCGCTAAATGAGTTGCCACATTTGACTCGTTGCTTCCTGTTTGCGAGGTAACTTGAAAATAGTTCCAGGCTTTTTAGACCAAAACCATAGGCAGCCAGCTTAGCTATTAAGAGATCATGTGGAAGGCAGTCGTAAGCTTTTGACAAATCCATCAGTACCATTCCCACATAGCCCTTTTTATCCAGTGTACTGCGACAAGCTTCAATAAGACGGAACAGCGCGTGTTGTGTACTGTAACCGTTACGGAAGCCACACAGTAAACTAGAAAGTCTGGTATTTGCAAACGGTGTCATTTGCTTGGCCATGATGCGCTCAAGGACTTTAGATAGGGCTGGAAGGACACTTATAGGCCTAAAATTAA
Organism: Aurelia coerulea; assembly: GCA_039566865.1. Taxonomy (NCBI): domain Eukaryota; kingdom Metazoa; phylum Cnidaria; class Scyphozoa; order Semaeostomeae; family Ulmaridae; genus Aurelia; species Aurelia coerulea. The sequence goes on from CM076944.1 coordinate 16,752,894, forward strand.
ATTTTAATGTAGAATCGTCAGCTTTAAAGATAGGTGATACATCAGCCAGTTTTAGTTGGTCTGGAAATTCGCTATTTCGGAACATCTTATTAATATACAATGTGATCTGATCAATACACAAACCTGAGAGTAATTTTAGAATGTCCTTAGGAATCTCCCCACTAGATTTTTTTGAACTATTAAGCTGGTTGATTTCATTCCAGACATCAATGGGTGCAACAAAATTAAATTCAAATTCGTCAACAATACCAACAGCCTCCTTGATTCTGATGATACTTGGATGGTTCCTATATTTTTGAATCGAATGCAGCACATGATCAGTTGTCGAAGTGACTTCAACGTCATCACAAATCATCTTGTCATCATTTATGATGCTATCGTTTTCTACAAGAACTATTTTGTTGTGCCCGGATGTTTTGTCAGTAAAGAGGGGCTTGAAAGTTTTCCAGAAATTTTTATCTTTTCCAACTTCTTTAGGGTCTAGTTGGGAGAAAAACTTCCTCTTTGCTGCTCTGTTCAACCTGACAACTAAATTTCTCTGTTGCTTATATTTGCGAAAGTCTTCTTCTGTTCGGGTTTGATTGGATTTATTTTTCAATCTTGTTCGAACCATAGTTGCTTTTTTGAGTTCTTTGACACATGGGGCTTGTTGTTTTCCCTGAATATAGCTGTCTTAAGGGGAGCATGCTTGTCTAGCTTTGCCTTTACCAATTCCTCGAACTCGTCATATGTTTTAGGTCTGGTTGTACAGAGTCCATTAGCTAGGTCTGCTTGAAAATCCTGATCCGAAAAATGTTTGTAGTTGCGATATTTGACAACCTTTGGTGGGACCTTAACGAAGGTAGTTTTTAGAACTGTATAGATCAAGTGATGATGGTCACTGAAACCTGTTTCAAAACTCTGGCTGTTCTGAAAACTGTGCTTTCGATTTGTAAGAAAGAGATCGATACACCTGCCAGACGGACTTTTGAAACAAGTAGGAGTTTTTATCATACTGTACAGTTCTAACTGGTCAATAAGTACACTCAACGCAGGATCACTTGCCTCAAGGTTGAGGTCCCCAAATATCAAAAGGTTGTGCGTGGACCTGGAATGGAAATCAACCAGTTTACCCATTTGCTCAACAAAATATTTTTCATTTTGAGATGGAGGCCTGTAAGAAGGTACCAATTACCATGTCGTTTTTCTGAGATTTAGCTCGATAAACTTTGCTTGAATATCATGAGGCACTTCAATCCCTGATAGTTCCTTAGAAATTATTTGCTCATTCACATACACAAGAAGCCCACAAGAATGAGCTGATACGTCTAATCTATAAGGCTTCTTGTAACCTGGGATCATGAATTGTGATGTAGGGAACGAGCTATCTAGTTTGGTCTCTGCTATAACTAAGACATCCACCGAGCCCTGTAAAAGGGCAACAAAATCATGAAATTTGTTCCTGATCGAGTTTATGTTGATATAACTTATGATAATCATTTTCGGATTTGCAATGCGCAGTGTTTTCATTTTTTGGAAAGCATTACCCTCGGAGCTATCGGTATTGGTGTCTTCAGAAATGTTACCATTACCCTCATATAGGCCAACAACATTTTCTGTAAGATAATTTAAAGTACGTGGACTAGAAGCAGTTCAAAATTCGTCCATAGCTTTGATCAAGTTCATAGCAAGCATAGATTTACCTTTCTTGTTCAGATGTAATTTGCGAATACCAAGACAGGAATCGTCAATGTTTGAATTATCTAGGGTCTGGACTTTTTCTTCAACACACAGTGCCTCCAGTTTTCGATTTAACTGGTCAACTTTCTTTTTCCCTTCCTGTATGTCATTTCTCGGTGTTAACAGGGAAATAGCAATCTTTGTGTGGGGTTCCATTCCTTATTGACTTGATAGTGCTCTTGAGTTGTTTAACCGAATCGATGTTGCTTGTGAGGTCGTTCGTACCGATGTGTATAATCAGAGCATCAGGCTTTCTCCTTATGATTGGTTTTATGTGATCTGTAAGATCTTCCGAGTTCGCTCCTGAATGTGGTCGAACGCGAACTCTGTGACTTTTGCTCAAACCTTTCTCTTCGATACCATTTAAGATTGAATCTCTAACAACAGTTATGTCTAGCCTTCGTGGGCCTTCCATGTTTTCATTTTCATCTTCGTTTTCGTTTTTGTCAACAACATTGCTTGCACCTTTTTCGATTGTGTCTGTATGGTCGCTTGGGACTCTTTTTTCGGCAGATTCTGCTGCGTTGGGCAACTCTTTATTTCTCTTCTTTTTGTTATTTTTCTTTGTGGTCTTCTTTTCAGTGATGCCATTGTTCGGATTGCTTTTGTTTGAATAGACCTTTTCACGGAAAGAAAAGCATGCTGGGAAAATGGGGGAGATTTCGAGATTTCGACACCACGCAGCTTCGAATTTCGCCAGGTTTTGCGAGGCTTATTTTCGCAACAAAACCTCTCTCCTAAGCACGAACCAAAATATTAGATATCTTTTGTGCATATCGATAGAATCCTTAGACTTCAGAGATTACGAAATAGCAATATGTTTTTGAATCTGCTTCCTCTAAATTTTTTTACATGACGAGAAAGAAACCCGAGGCAGTTTTGAAAATCGCAGAATCATGCTTAGGCCCTTGCGACCCGAATATGGCGCGCCAAAGCAGTCAAAATTCTAAACTAATGATTTCTTCTTTCTGTACTTTATATTTATCTTCCAGAACGCAAAAGCTCTGTTTATACTAACATATTGATACTTCTAAACCTTAGAAATGCATTCACAACCATACTTATTTCTTTCTTAACTGTAATTAATTCCTGAACTTGAAAAAACTCTTTCTAAACTCTTAAACTTTCATTATAAACTAACGCCCTACGTTCGGAACATGCAAGTATACTTCAATCAATCTTCTTCTTTCTGAACTTTCAATTTATAGGCTGAACTTTACATTTTTCCTTCTGAACTTCAAAATTTTCCTTCTGAACTCAACAGCGCCATGCAAGTCCCTGTTTTGCATAATTATACTCATAGGACAAGGTTGGCGCTTGAAAGGAAGGGACGAGTCATTCACGACTTTCCGTTCAAGACGAACTGGGACCAGTTTGAACTTCGGGCTGCAGTTGAACGTGAATTACCAATACTGGCTACAAACAAGGGATTATGAGTTCCTTAAGGTAATTAATTAGCTTATCTCGACAAGGTCAATAGAAAACAATCTCGAAAAAGTTGCACCCAGGCAAGGAAGCACAATGATAATTTCATGGATAGTTTAATGCATGCAGCAGCCCAGGCAGGGGGGGGGGTGCTCAAGTATATTTAGGATAGGGGTGCTCAGGCTGGGGTACAAAGCATCAACCCAAAAAGGTAATTTCTAACATGAAAATACAGTAGACCCCAAAAAATTGGTTTTCTGACCCAACTTACCCCGCGAAGGGTATGAAGTCAGTATCTTTAATCTATTATGAAAAAGTGCCATGAATGATTAGATTTCTCATAATCATTTGGATATTAAAGTATTTGATTTTAGTGATGTTACTTGAGTTTAATGCCGTTTGTAAATTATGCTTTCCCAATTTTTTTACATTTTGCCATATTTGGGACCCAAAAAAAGGAATCCAGAATTTCAAAAAAAAATTTACAAATTATTGACCCAAAAAGATAAGCTTTGCCCAAATTTTAGACCCAAAAAAGTAACCTGAGCACCCCTATCCTAGAAATACGAGAGTACCCCCCCCCCCTGCCTAGCGCATGCAGTGCGTTTCGGGTTTATGCTGTGAAACAGGAGAGAAACAAAGGACCTTTCTCTTTCTAAGACAGTAGTCTTTTCATTTCTAAAAACATTAGGGTTGGGAGTGATAGGGCTTCTCTGACTCAATGTTTGTTTATGTGGTTTATGTTTTGATGGCACAGCCACATCAAGTGAATGCATCACTCTTTGAGGCAAGCAGCCAATGTGAAAATAATAGTTGCAGCCCCTTTTTTTGATTGCATGTTGAAAATATTTGAAATTGAAATAAATATTGCACCTTGAAATTGAATTAACAAATAGAAATGCTTTATGTTGCAACAAGACATGGCAAAAGATCAGGTTTAATTAGATTCCAGGAGAAGTGTTTAGGTATGTCACATAAATTTAGCTAAGAGGGAGGGTGACCCTTCACACAAGTACTTGTTTTCAAGGGGCCCTTCCATAAAATAATACTGAAATTAAATTACACCACAAAAATTGTAAATCTGAAAGCTACTAAAACCTATTTTGCAATCTAAAAGCCTAATTCACAATGTCTAAATCTATAATTAAAAGTGTGCACTGATAAATCAATATTCTCTGTATCAAGCAGGGTAATTTGAGTGGTTTTATCCAAGAGGAAAGCTCTGGACACAGATTTTGGTAAAATTTATCCATATTCTTCCAAAGTAAAAACATAAAAAGATTCCATTCATATCCCAATAAAGTGACATGTGCCCTGCTAACAATAGACAGTCAAAGGAACAATGATAATTTTGTATACATTAAAACAAAAATTTTTTTTTTTTTTTTATTCGTATACAATTATTTTTTGTATAAGAAACAGTTTATAAAAAAAATAAGCCCATTTTTTCGAAAGTTAAGAATCAACCCTACCTGACTTTTAAAAAGCTAAGAAATTTTCATAATTTGCAGTTTGCAATAGACCTTTTAGCTACTCTACAAAAGAGCCTGGATCAAGCATTATTTTGATACATTTTTATACGCAAGGTTTAATTGAATGGTGTTAGAGCTCCTATCACTATTGTGCACATTCGAAAATTCTACAAAATGCAGGAAAATATTGTTTGATTCTGATTCGTTTCAGAATAGCTGAAAGGTCTATTGCACAAATTGTTTATCATTGTATGCTAACATATTCTGATTTGATCATTTATTCCAAGCCTTGTCTGTTACTGTTTGTTTTTCTTTATTGATATTTTCTACCATTTCTATATATAGGCATCTTATGGTTCTTTAGTGAGACCTAATCTTGCAAGTGACAATGTATTAACAGCTGATGCCTTAATGAGAATAACTGGACAAGGATCTGTATATGTAAGAGCACTGGGGAGAGATGGGTCTTCAACTGACGAGTCAGGCGATGAAGATGATAAAATCACATTATTTCCAGCATTCACATGGGAACCAACACCCTCACAAACATCAAGTGTTCATCTTGAAACAGAGTCAGCAACTGCGACTTGTGCTGCAGGTGAGTAAATGCGCAAGGTTAACATCTTACTCTACAATTTAATTGTGGTGCTAAGCATATGGGGGAGGGTTTTTGAATGTCCACCACTGACCATCTTGGGAGAGCCATAGGGTGGCTACCCTCCAGCATCCCCTCAAATGCAGGATGGGAGCTGTAAATGGCTCTCCAAGAAATGTTTGAAAAAATAAACTGCTCTCCTTGAAATCTATTTTGCATTTTTTTATGAATTCATTAATTTACGATCCGCCCTACTGAACTTTACTTCTCTTAGTGGTGAGGATTGCCAAATCCAAGGCAGTGGAACATTTTTGGAAATGTTGCATGTTTAAATTTGGCATTCTTTCAGTGTATTTGGTACTGTATGTTTGATTATTGCTGTGAGTTAAAATATCTTTACTGACCCTGCATTTTCACAATTTAAGTTGTGCCTGCAGGGTGTCCCAGAAATTTTGTTCAACATTTGATTAAATATTAAAAAGTAACAATAAAATATACAGGTTCCTGGTTAAATATCTCTGCTCCTAACATTTTGAATTATTTGTTGACACCAGAATCTTGTGAATCTACCAAGAATTCATGGAGTTACAAGCTTTTGAAGTTCAGTTTGTGCAAAAGTTGAAACCAGACACCCCTAACTGACTTGTTTCTCACAAAGATGTTCCAAAATCGAGGTAAAAGAAGACTGTCTAATGTTTTACCTCTCATTGATATAAGAGCAAACCAAATGTGACTTTAAAAGTAATTTAATTCTTGTAACCATTGCAAAAATCTAATTATGAATGCAAGTATCCAAAAACATGGAATGAAAACTTAATAAGAGACTGGACCATTCCAAATTGTGCTCAACAGGGTTCCTCCAGGGATCCATAAACTGATTCAATGTTAGAGAAAGCTACGTAGTTTATCGAAAGTGATTTTTAAATTCCATTTGATTTGCTTTGAATAAACGAGGTTCTATTTTCACAAAATATGCAATTTAGGAGAATCTGGTTTCAGCTTTCTCACAAACTTGAACTTCAGAAGCTCATAACAAAGTGAATATTTAGCCGATTTACTAGCTTCTGGTGGCTAAAATTGATTTTAAACCTCAGCAATATCGTTATCTTACCTTGGAGCCTGTTACTGATTTCATCATTTTGTAATGGTTAATCAAATGTCAAAAAAATTTTGAGACACCCTGTATATTAAAGGTTTGTTTCCTTTGTTTACTTTCTAGGCCATGCGTCAGTAGCAGTTGAAGGAGTGCCTGGCAATCCCATCTCCCTTGATGATCTGTGGGAAATCCAAGTTGCAGATGTTGTGGATCAGCAACTGCCCAGTGATACTGCTAATAATGATACTGCTATTAGCAATTCTGCTGATGTATCTGGTATCTTGGTACCTAGCTCCCCAATAGAATTCCGGGAAATTGTTTTAAAGAGAAGTTGTGTTATGAAAGGCATGATCCACGAGTTCATGGATCCTAATATTCTTAAGTGCCATATAATGTTTGCACTTGTTGATGATCATGGCAATACTGAAAAGGGGAGAGGTACAGGTGTTACAAGAGAAGTTTTACGTCTATTCTGGAAGGATTTTGCTGTTGCACTTACCATTGGAGCTACTGAGAAAGTCCCTTCCATAAGGCATGATTATCAACGAGCTCAGTGGCAAAGTGTTGCAAGAATCATTTGTTTTGGTTTTGCAGAGGAATCTTACTTTCGTCTGTTCCTCTCACGGGCATTCATCACAGCTTGTTTGTATGGAGAGGATCACCTTTCAAAGAAGTGTCTCATTGATTCTTTCATGTTCTATGTTTCAAAGGATGAGAGAGAAACCATGATGAAATGCCTTGAGGGATCTATTGATGTTGATGAAGAAGATGTAATGGATTTGTTGACAAGCTACAAATGTTTCCGGAGGGTCACCAAAGAAAATGTCACTTTGATTTTTGAGGAGCTTGCTCACCAAGAACTCATACAGAAACCTAAGTACATAGGAAATGTGTAGAGTGAAGTTTTAAATGCCCTCAAACAATTTTCACAGTTCAAGGACTTTGAAAGTCTATCAGCTATGTATGCAGAAAAAGTGCCAACACTAAAGAGGATTATCAAGATTTTTCAGGCCACACCATCAACAGATGCAGAAAGAGAATGCTATGAGCATCTGAAAAGGTATGTGAAGAGCCTGGATGATAGCATGCTTGCTGGCTTTTTGCAGTTTGTCACTGGAAGCAATGTCATTACTACACATAGCATTAATATTGAATTTAATGCAACAGATGGCAATCTGAGGTCATTCGTAGCACAAACATGTAGTCCTATGTTGGAAGTTCCTTCCACATTCCAATCTTACAATGAGATGTCAGAGGAACTCACAAACACACTTCGCAATTCACATGCCTGGGACTTTGTCATTGTTTGAAGAACATAGTCACTCAGAAAAAAACATACCACTTAAATGATTGAAACTGTTTTCCACAGTTAGGATGGGGGCTATGGAAGCTTTGTATGGTAAATGGAATTCTGCTTATGTGAATAGAACTCATGAAAGGGAAATTCTAGGCTTTGCGAGGCCTAAACTGTAGGAGAAAAACGAGCAAGCTTCAAACCAGATTGGAAAGTCTGTTAGGAGCATCAAGCCATTGACCCAATATGCTGCTGTTTGAGGAAATTTTCTTGAGCATAGAATTTGTAGTTTGGTGCTTTGAAGTTACAGTGCGCACACCATTTACCAGACAAAATGATTTTCCATGGCCCCACATACTCTAGTTTGGACATTGAAGTTCTAATTATTTTGTTCCTAAGATGCTTATATTTTGTTCCAGCTGGCTAGTTTTACAATTTTACTGACATAGTCTTCTGTTCACAAGAGATAATTGTATCAGGAAAAATTTCAGCAAAGTTTTATTTAAAGTGTTTTTCATTTAGTAATGGCAGGTAACTAGATGCTAAGAAACCTCGTCAGTTTCAAAAGTTTTCAATTAATGGGAAAGGCCCTATGAAAAGCAGTGTAAATGCCAAATGAATATTTTGGGGCAATGCTACCACACCCCGTAGGTATTGGAGTTGGACAGTTTCCGCTTGAAATACCATCAAATTGTTCACCTAAATTGTTCACAAATAATCTGTCATTGATTCCCCAATATGGAAGATGTCTGCATCCCCTACCACCGTGGTGTCTGTCACTGCTCCCTGTGCCCTGCTTCTACACCTATGATATTTGTTGAGAAGACCTCAATCACAATAGACAATTATTCAAAAAGTCTAAAGCAAATGGATAAATCATAGCAAGCAAAATACGCTTTTTCCAGACTAAAAGCATGTACAAAACGATATGGATGACCTTAGCAGTAAAAATCACAATTTCAAAATTACACTCTGATGAGGACGCAAGTCCGAAAGGCCTCAGTGTGTTAAACATATCTTAGTATTTTTTGTCGTCCAGCCTCTCTACATCAAGTTTCTAGTTATATATTTTGCTAAGTTTCTTTCTTCCCAAAATATGTGTAGTGCCCCCCTCCCCAGGGGAGCAAAATGATAGGCTGCTCATTGGATCTTGCTTGAATGAAGATGCTTGCACTGAAGTGTGATATAAAATGTTCAAAGGTACAAGGCAGGAACATCTCAAAATGACGTGAAAGAAAAGATGCCTATTTTATATCATTATTGATTATATATGTATATATATATAAGCAGATATTTCACCTCAGCATACACGAGGCTCGCATCTCGTTTGCCAAGTTAAAATATCACTTTGTTTACACAATCAATATTTGATAGAAAATGTTCCTCTTTCACATTGTTGAACACATAAACAAGAATACCGCTAAAATATGTGGTCTGACTGTTTCGTACAGGAGGTTCAAGATTGAACTTATTTAGCGTGTAATGATGCTAAGACAGTTCACGAAAATGTCTTTCCCTGCATTACCATCATCTGCCATTGGACTGCATTCATTAGACAGCTGTGTGACTTGATTCTCTGTCAGCTGTATGTCTGTTTCAGGAACAGCTACTTGGTAATCTTGTTCCCCAAGAGAAAATGGGCCTTGCCCATCAACACCATAGTAGAAAAGTTCCTCTTCTGAATAAATGCTGTCAGTTGCAATGTGTCCAGAATTTGCATTTTGAAGAATCCCCTCAGTGTAAAGTTGCAAAGGAGATGAGCCATTTTCTGTGCGCAATCCATGGTGCATCCATTGCTCTGTGAACTCAGAGAGACTTGCATTGATCCTGGGCAAATATGTGCAATGCAGTGCAAATAAATGCAGTTCATTCAAGGGATCCAGCAAGCCATCATCCTCTAATTCACCAAATGTGATAGCAAAGAAAGAAAGTACTCCAGCATAAATATCTCTGTGCGCTCTCTCTACACGACAGTTATGTACGGAGCTGCCTGTTAACATATTACCTCTTTCGCTACCTCTTTGCTCCAACATGAATTGTGCTACTTTCAGGTTTTCTAAGCCATGATCACTACGAACACGAGACGGTAGACCATAGCTATTCACACCTTTCAAAAATTGCACGAAAACAGTTTCTGCTTTGTTGTTGCTGGCGCAATGTGCATATATTATAAGCCTTGAGAACCCATCAACGCAAACTTGTACCACCATACGATATCGAATCAGCTTATGATTGCCATCAATATGCCACAGGGCGTTAGGTGTGGGAACTGAATATTTTCGTCTGAAAATTGCTGAATTCCATCGTAGAGCTGTTTCAATAGGGTCAAGTTCACGAAGGGCTTTTCGTACCCGCTCCCTCTGTATGCAAAGGCCTCGTGCTCGCAAGGCACCCATAAGGCGTGACTGACCAATGTTAGGTGTCACACATCTGATTCCCTGGACAATTTCTTTCAGCTGATCATCTGAGAAGAAAATATAGTTTTTAAGTAAATGCAGTAACTTCAGCACCCAATAATTCGCGAAAGCTTTGAAATTATTCATTAAATTTTCATTGAAAAAGGCTCTGAAAGTCAAGCTTATGGAAAGGAAGATTTGCAGAAATGAAGGTGTAGGAAGTTGTCAGAGCTATTTATCAAGGTATCATGCTTCTGTTTCACAGTAAAAAATATTTTGATATGGTTAGAAACCCCACATTCTTGTGCATCGAATGATGTATATTTTAACTAGATTCCGTTACTATTTTGGCTTTTAGGGAGGGAAAACCAAGTCTCGTGTTACAAACGTCTTCCCTAACCTTAACCCTATTGTACCCGGGCTCCTAGGGTCAGACCACTGCCGGGGGGGGGGGGGAATGCCCCCCCCCCTAATTATCTCCAAAACCATAATTAGTATGCCATTGTAACTTCCCACAATAGTAAGTACATCTATTAGGAGTTTAATTATATATGTTAATGCTAATTAGTCACGTGGTTCGTTGCCAAGCGACCAAACAATGGGACCATGTCAGATATAAGATAGGTCACCTGTCGAGAATTTAAAATCGTTGTTTTTGCAGATAGGCTGATGAAATTCTCACTACCTATCAAACATGTAATGCTGATTTCAAATATGCAGTCTATTTTTAGATACAATAATTGGTTTCCATGGAAACCAGAAAACAATAGAAGTTTAGCAGTACTGCTTAGTGTTCATAGATATTTTGTATCATTGCTTCAGAGGGTAAAACCTATACATCAAATGAAAGGCTAGATCTTTGGGAATGATATAGGGTCATTATATTTGTTCAATTCAGCATTTGAAGAAAAATATGAATAAAAATGCTAAAATCAAGCAATCGTGAGAACTTTTCATCCAAAACAATAGTGCCTACTCAGTATTGGTTGCTTAGATTAAAAAGCCAATGAGCCCATATCACTCCCCATTCTATAAGCATTCAAATGATGTATAGACATTAGGTACCACTGCTTGCCTGACCAAAATCTATGTTCACTAAGCTTTATAACTTTCGCAAAAACCTAGTTTTGAGAAAATTGCATTTGAAATCTCAACTTGGTATTTTTCATTTATAGCATCAAATAGAGTTATTGCAAGGTAGCAAAATCCCATTCATATGTTCTGATTGCTTAACTACTTAGTGAGAATAACATTTCTGTTTACTTCCTGGCCATTTTTTTCAGTTTTTAAATATCATTTTGGAACATCAAATGAGCCAGCGGCATACATAGTCCCTTCCGTCGCTTTTTCTTCTGTTCTTGTGTTGCCTTATTGTACTTAAGCTGTCTTCTCTTTTTCTTTGCAGCTTCTGTGCTGGCTTTTAATGACTTTTTCAGCCTCTTTGCATCCTTTTCATTTGATGCTTGTTCCAAATAAAGTCTGCAGAGTGTAATGCGACACGTTGAGCCCATGGAGAACTGGCAAACTGCAAGCGAAACTGCAGTCTCCATTGTTATTCTGCCAACAAATGTTGCTTTTGGACAATATTTCCAAATAACATTGCGCAAGGACTCATTGGGATTCTGTGTTTTGCTTCTGGCACACCTTTTCAGAAGATTTTCATCTGACAGCCTTTGGAAAATGGGTGCAAGCTTTTTTCCAATATCTGCTGGTAAGGTTTCATGCTCCTTGTGTGATCCTGGCATCTCCCCCTGTGCTGCAGCTCTTTGCCAAAAACACCATGATTTAGCACCAGGTGGACAGTGTGTGTGCTATGGGTGGTCATTAGAGGATGACAGGCGAAAAAGAATGGCAAAGATTCTTTTCTTCATTAATTCCACATCATTTGCATTGTCTTTGATGGCTCTCCCATAATAATTTTGGATTTTTGTAATTTTTTCTTGGGTTAGCTTTCCTTTCCCTGCTAATGACTGCTTCTGGGCCTTTGGTGTTGCAACTAAATTCCTAAGAGCTGTCCCCATTCTTTTTGAGACATGGTTCACACAATCTTCTTTACCAATTAGAACGTCCTCACATAGGGCTTATCTGCAACAACTGAGTCATAGGCCTTGCTATCTCCATCACTTAGCATGACAGTGTATCGAAGGTGATGCTCCTCCTCTGATCGTCTCCACATTCTACGGGCACATTCAACTTCCATAGAGTTAGCTGAGCCATCAAAGTTTTTTGGGAAATTTTCAGCATGCTTATTGTCCAAGACTTCTGTGCTATCTGGGCTGCTAGCAGCAATCTTGCACTTCAAGCAAAAATTTGACAGCACTTCATAGTCAACTGGCAGGCCAGTCAGGAGATTTATGACTGCCGCTACACCATTGTGTGACGAATGTCCTCTTCTCTGCCAGGCACCATCAAAGGAAACAGCAATGTCCAATATGCCATTGCTGTCTTCGGTCTCTCCAAGGTCTCTGTATGCTTGAACAATCGCCTTTACCGATTGCTGTTTCACCTCTTTGAATGGATCTTTTTGTTGTGAACTTTATATACATTTTGGCTCATGGAACATGGAAGATTCATCATGCCACACCATTCTTTCATTGACGCAAATCCACAGCTTATTCCCCTGAAAGCAAGCGTTGCCCTTGTATTGATCTCAAATGGGACGTTCGTTGATCTTGATTTTCCCATTCTCTGACAAAGGTAGTCTTCATCAACAACTTCTTCACATTTGGTACAAAACAAAGATCCCATGGTAGCAAAACCAGACTTCTTGTCTTCCAGAGTCTGTAAACTGATCCCAGGGCTGTTGCAAGTAGGACATAAAAGCTTGCTCCAAAGATTTGTGAGTGAAGACTTCTGCACAAACATGAAGTGATCATCTGCTTCTCTTTCTTGTCTGATCTGGGTGCTTTCGAGAGTCACACCAAAACAAGCTAGTTTTCTTTCATTGGCTGATGTACTAGGCCTTGGTTCGGGATAGTTCAAAACATCATCTGCCACTACTGAGGTTGCTAGTAAATCAGTCTTCTCTTTTCTTCTCCGATGAATTTTCTTGCGACCAAGAAAGGGTTTCGTTGATCTTTGCTTCGTTCTTGCCATGGTTCATCCAAAAATGCAAGCTTTACGGTAATACTTCGAGAGACTTCAGTGAACGAGAACGATCAGTGGAAAGGGTTGCTTTTGCCATCCACGAGGACGCCATTTTATTTAGGCACACGAGGCGATAAACCAATCAGACAGCAGAACGCCGTTCACAAGCCAATCATATTGCGGCATTTACTACTTTGTAGCTACGCAATGGAAGTCTTTTATTCGAACAGCATCAGAACAATGTCATAAACACATACACAGGCTGCCCATATGATAAAAGTAGCCTCATAATCAGATAGAGCAGAAGCAGGGCTATCAAATGATGTATTGGGGTTCAATGGTTGAGGCCGGGAAACTTTCAGGGAAAGTTACTGAAAATAAGATACTTTTCAATCTATTTTGTACATATTTTGAAGATTTTCATCACTGAAACCTGAAGTATAGTCCAGTCGCTACGGGGCCGATTTGGTGTGTACACTGGAAAAATTTGCGGGCGATTTAATTTTTGGTTTAAAACATACCTTAGACCTTCCTGATGATGATTTTAGTGGTTGGACGCCTTCGAATTACTTCAGTGGCGCCTCCAATCGAAGTTTAATCAGCGCTGCTGTGGGCCTATCTTCCATGGAGGCGGCCATGTTGTTTTTCAATGTCAGACTTCTCGAGCAGATTATGTTAAAGTCTAAATGTGCCTTGATTCCTCAAATAATTTGAAAACAGCCCCCTTTAATTCAAATTTTTCAACAAAATGTTTAAAATAACTGTTTCAGTGTAATTTCTAGGGGTTTAATCACGATTACGGGTAGGGGGCTACCGATAAGTTCTCGAGAAATATGACACACAATTTTGTTGTCATCTGATATTACTTCCGCATGTCTGCATGTGGATATGTCTGGATCAGCAAATTCAACGAGTAACCCAATGCAGGGCTGCAGTTAGGGGATAAATAAGAAAGTGGTACCATACTAAATAATTGGGGTATTGCCACCCCTCCCCAATTGAGCTAAAAATATCACGAAGGAACAATTACTGTCCACTAAATATGAGGCAGAAAAGTGAAACTCTCATCAACAAACTGTTTTTCATTTCGTCTAGAAAATCCATATCATATTTTCGCCATGTCTTGTCCTATGTTACTCATTATTAGTTGAAACAACGTCAGTAAGAGCCGGAGAAAGCAAGGGATCACTGTTTGAAAAAAGGGTACAAAATTTAAAAATGCAATTTTTCGGGATTTTTATGGAGTTTTCTTGAACCCAAAAACGGAAATGGATCGTTATCAAAGGCGCCTGACATTTTGGTGGAGTGATATGTACCTCGGGGTGAAATAAGGACAGCACGGTAAACAGCGAAAATTGGATCAAAGCCTGTTTGAAGAAAACATTTAAAAATTCTGAATACAAAAACAATGGGAACTTTTAGAAGACAAGCATGTATGAAAACTGTAAGATTTTGAAGGAACTGTTGGGCCAAATCAGATTAATGACATATATCTTTCGAAGAAACTTGTCCTAATTAAAGAGTGTGGCTAACTTAAGATAAACAGCACCAGTGGTATTTTGTCCTCATCAAGGCATTATATGTATAATTATTATATTGGTACCATTTTCTTGGGCTCTGAGTTTGTACCAGTTATCATGTCCATCATATATTTCTCCTTCTTCGTCTACAGCATTTTAATATTCTCACAGCTAAATGCATCCAAATAAGTCTGTTCATCTCAGTCACACTATTACCAATGTATCCACATTTCTCCAAATAACACTTGATTTCCTTTCCTGCTACACGTTTCTCTTTAGAAACTGGTTGAAAAGACTACACATATTTTTTGTACCAAAGTACTTATAAGGAACTAAATTCTCAGATCGCCAAAAATTAAGAAACTATTTATCTTGTTGTAGGAAATCCTTGAACATATTTTGTTACTTTAGTTTCGTTTGCTTCCTGTATTATATTACTTGAAAATGAAAGGTAGTTAAGTATTACGTCTAATCTAATTGGAAAGGCTAAAAAAACCTTATTTTGAAATGTTCGCGAGGGAACAGGTAATGAGCACGAACACGAAGACTGTTATGGAACCTTGAAGAAATTCGTAAGAAACTCCAAGTACTCAAAATCTTATAATTTTAAGAAGTTTCCAGTGCTAGCCCAAATTCTTAGTTTCCTTGAAATCGTGAAAACGATACTTTTCCCGATTGCACATCCTCAGTACCCAAAATATACATAGTTCCACCTACCTGGAATTAAAACTTGGACATTTTCGTTCAAAGTTGAAAACATTTGATATCGAGGACAGATTTAAGTTTCCATGAATTAACGAACTCGGATATGAGAATCCATAATTGAAGTTTGTTTCAATTTGGATTGAAGTGAAGTTAGCGCAGAACTTATGCAAATATTTCTTTATAAGAAACTAAGAATTTGGGCCAGTATTGAAAATTTCTTTAATCAGTACTAAGAGTTTCTTATGAGTTTCTTAGACGTCCCATAACAATCTTCATGTTCACTATTCACCACATATGCCCTCGTGAACATTTCAAAACAAGATCTTTTCAAGCCTTTCCGATGTTTAGGCACTACTCAAATACCTTCTGAGTAATACGATACAGGAAACAAGTGAAGATAAAGTAAAAATATGTTAAAGTTTCTTAATTTTTGATGATCTGAGAGTTGAGTTTCCGTTGCAGATAATTTCTTACAAAAATACATGTAAAACATCAATAATTACGGCAGAGATTTTCTTTGTGACATTTTAGGTAAGAAGAGAGAAGAGGGAGAGGTTGCAACGTCCCCTTTGTTTAGTTTGTCACCTCTTTTCCTTTGTCCCTACTTTGACTTTGGGCTTTGGGCATTTTGCACGTTTGGGCTTTTGACTTCTCTCCTCGGTTAGTATGTAACTATATTGAGAGAGCTCCTTCTTTTAGTAAATTCCTCCCATACAGTTTATCTCGTTTCTCTGTATACTTCCTTGTAGTTTAGTTATTTGTTGGTATAGTAAATTATAAATTTTATGTAGTGAATTTAAAATATACGAAACTGTAAATGAAACCATGCCTTTTCAAAGGCTGATCGAGACATTTCAACATGCGGAAGTAATGTCAGATGACAACAAAAGTGTGTGTCATATTTCTCGAGAAATTATCGGTTGCCCCCTACCCGTAATCGTGATTAAACGCCTTGAAAATACGCTGAAACAGTTATTTTCCACATTCAGTTGAATAATTTGAATTAAAGGAGGCTGTTTTCAAATTAATTGAGGAATCAAGGCACATTTAGACTTTAACACAATCTGCTCGAGAAGTCTGACATTGAAAACAACATGGCCGCCTCCATGGAAGATAGGCCCAAAGCAGCGCTGATTAAACTTCGATTGGAGGCGCCACTGAAGTAATTTGAAGGCGTCCAACCACTAAAATCATCATCAGGAAGGTAAAAGGTATGTTTTAAATCAAAAATTAAATCGCCCGCAAATTTTTCCAGTGTGAATCCCCGTAGCGACCTGACTATGTGATTTTCTTTGTGACTACTTTCCAAAGATGGGTATCTACTGGTCACGTGACTTAAATCATGACAATGAAAAGTCTAAAATTTAATTGCCAATTAAAAATTAGGAAAAGTCATGGATGTTTCAGCTCATTTTTCTATTTCCTCTCTTTTTTATAATCAAAAGTTTGGTTGGGGCGGCATTTTTTGCCCCTCCCCCCGGGTACAATAGGGTTAAGTTCTATTTTCAAAAATTCACAAGATCAGGAAAGCCTCCCGTTAGTCAAGTTCTGCTGCTCCTTTAAATGGCTAATTCTTCACAAGAAGGAACATTTTTCAACGATCGGGTGCCATCGCAAAAATGAGCCCCCCCCCATTTTTGCTCGCTTCACTCACATTTGAATTCGCCCTTCTTAAAAGCCCCCCCCATATGAATTATAAATTACAAAGCCCGGACGGGCCTTAGCTTAGCTTGTTGAGTCTTAGCTTCATACCTGAGACATTTGACCATGCCATTGTGCCTGCTGCATCGTCAATTATATTTGCTTTTCTCCTTCGAAGCGTGCTTTCACTGATTCCAAGAAGCCATGCAATTTTTCTCCATGTAAAATGCAAGCTTCGCAAAAACCGGATCTGTTCTTCATGGACAAGTAATTTTGGTCTTCCAACGCCACTTGGAACATCTGTATGGCAGGAGAATGCAACGTCAAGAGCTGAAGGTGCCGAATATCTGTCAGTAATTTCAGCCCAAAGCCCAGCACGTATGGTTGTCAAAAGTTCAACAAGTTCTTGTAGATCGTTGCCACTGCTTTCTGACAGAAGTAGGTGCAATGTTATGCTTCATCGTCGATCTGCAGGAGCACCTCTTCGATTGCAAAATCTCTATCTTGATTAGCTTGAAGATTTTGAATTCCAACGAGAACTGAGCCCAAAGCGTCTAAGAAATTTTGAAATCCAACGGCATTTCTTTCATTTCGTGCCATATTGCTCCAATCCTCAAATCAAGGCTCTGAAATTTGGCGCCAATGTCCCACATGTATGCATAATTTGCATAATTATGCAAAACAGGGACTTGCATGGTGCTGTTGAAGTTCAGAAGGAAAATTTTAAAGTTCAGCCCATAAATTGAAAGTTCAAAAAGAAAAAGATTGATTGAAGTATATTTGCATGTTCCGAACATAGGCCGTTAGTTTAGAATGAAAGTTTAAGAGTTTAGAAAGAGTTTTTGCAAGTTCAGGAATTAATTACAGTTCAGAAAGAAATAAGTATGGTTGTGAATGCATTTCTAAGGTTTAGAAGTGTCAATATGTTAGTATAAACAGAGCTTTTGCGTTCTGGAAGATAAATATAAAGTACAGAAAGAAAAAGTCATTAGTTTAGAATTCTGACTGCTTTGGCGCGCCATAGTCAGACAGCCCAGATCAGGGAGCGCCGAAGGCGCGGGAGGCGAAACGGCTAATGTTTTGAAAATTGATGTTCGATTCACAGATTGAAAACGAGGTCGAGCGCTCTCAAGGCAAAATGCCGGCGCGAAGATGGAAAGCTGTGCTGGAAAGCGAACATAAGATCCTTTTGGATGATTACAAAGTCTGTCCTGAGCTAAGCAAGCACGAGAATATCTGAATATTGATTTCTTCATAACCCAAAATGATCGTTGGTGCTGTTTTTAGCTACAATCAGAGGGATGAGCATTGCTGCTAAAGCCCCCTTCAATCGAAAAACAAACGAATCGCCTGACAAGCAATTTTCTATCTTTATGTGAAATCAGAATGATACGCAAAAAATAAAATTCATTAGCCCTGGTTTGCCTATTTGAGGTCTTTGTTCGTGCATGAAATCTTTGGTGCATCTGTCTCAAATTGGATGTCATGTGAGATTTACGATAACGCAAAATTACTTATGCAGAGCCCTGTAAAACATTTCAATGGTTGTTATTCGCGGGCATCTAATTCAAGACAAGCAGTCACCAAGATAACCTCTGAAGGCATGAAGGCATTTTGGTTCAATGTGGTCACGTGTCTTCCCCCAGTCAGTGGCGCCATTGTTTGCTGAGGTTCTGCACCTTTCCTCTCAATTTCAATGACATTTGCATCTGTAGCTGTGTAAGAGGGGGGTCCTTCTACCCTCGGTGATTCTGCAAATGCTAGCCTCTGTGCAGGCCACCGGTTACATCATCCTCTAAAGTTGACTTATTTGCATAATGAGTACTATCAATAAGTGGCTAATGATGCGTTCGTTCTAGAAAACGATTGTTTTAACATAATTAAGCTGCTAATGAAGTCAAGAACGTGCCAATTCTGGGTAAATTTGTTGTTGTGCCAGGGTAAACATCATCGTAATTTATCCATCTTATGGTGTCAAATCTGTCTAACATGAAATAAGCCGACGTCAAATGTTGCTATAGGATCGCGGGAAACTTCTGTCTTGTATGCGGTTTATGTGCGCCTTCTTTATTTCAGTGCCAATTAGCAGAGATAAAACGTTAATCAATTGCTTTAACGAGCGTGACGGAAGTGGGTTACTTACTTACTTTCTGACTGACATCGAAGCCTCTTCTTGAGGGGGGCTTTGGGGGGTACTAGAACCCGCAAACCCGGACCAAAATTAGCAAAAACCCGAAAACCCGCAAGCAAAAAAATCGAAACCCGAAATTGCACTTCGGAACCCAAAATTTCAATTTTCGGTAATAATCTTCGACTATTTCCGACATTTTCGTTCTCACTGACACTCTGTGCATCATTTCAAGCATTCGGAAGCTGGTTTTTCGATCTCGGCTAACCAAAAGAGAATTTATGACTTCAAAAACCCGAAAACATTGAATTTTTGAAAGAAATCCCGAAACCCGAGCATCAAAATTGGCCAAACCCGCAACCCGTGGAGCATCTCCAAACCCGAAATCCCGCATGATTTAGACGTAAAACCCGAAACCCGAGGGCTAGAATTGGTCAAACCCGCAACCCGTGAAACCCCAAAGCCCCCCTCCTTCTTAGATTACAAAGTTGGACTTTGTAATCAAAAATGGTTAGGCAAGAGAATTCAACATTTCCTCCAAGGTTTGTTATTATCCCGTTGAAGTTGCTGGCCAGGGATCTTCAAATTGATGTTCAAAAAGACGCGTCTGGTATAGGTGAAACGAGATAAGCAGATGACACCATCTTCACTTTTGAAAGACAGCGAATTTGTTTCATCTTTCCAGCAAAGCTATCTTCATGCAAGAGATTCAGAAAAGGGCCTATTATTGGCTTTGAGCTTTTTTGCAGTTGGACTTGCACTCAAGAACCATACACAAACGACTGTGTTGCTCAGTGTGTAGGCTGCTGCTTTGGACGCTATGCAAGCCATCACGTAGCTTCGAATGAATTAGTGGGGGTATTATGGTGGGTGTTTATGCTGGCAAGCTCTCCCTTAAATGCTAAACGGCGAAGTTCAATAACTGCAACTGCAAGAAATATGCATTCTTCCGATGTACAATACTGGAATGGAACCTCTTACCCATAACTGTAATCACAAGTCAAAGTATTGCCTGTTTTAGAAATAGAGTAAGCCACGTATTCCATCAATTTAGATAGATAGGGTAGGGACTTTATTTTAGGAAACTCTGAAAAAAAGAACTCTTAAAAACTGTTTAAATAATTCTGCATATTTCTTTTTTAGCTTTGACATCCAGGGTGGAAAGTATGTAATACGTGCAAACTCGTGTGCTCAGTTTGAAGCTTATGTGCACTTCCTCCTGCATATTGGGCAGCTTGAAGCAAGTAGATGATTTGCCCTAATCCAATACCGATCATAAGATCCCAAAATTTTGCAAAGTATTAGCTGACTTTCCAACCTGGCCTGTCACCCTGTCATAATCTTCTTTTTAGAAGGCAGGCAGTATCTGGTTGTAGATGCAAAATGATTAAAGCGAAATTCTAGTGCAGTGGATCAGGTTCGCGTGTCAATGCCATATGAGATACCAATGCCAGTTTTATGCGTTTCACTTATTCCTGCCTGTGAAAATTGCAAATCAGTCAGCCAAAAATAGCAGATCAAGTTTTGACAATATGAATACACAGTAAGAGCAAGTTCAAAACTGGAAATTACTGCATGAGTGATGAGTTTCAATTTGCAACTATAATTTGAAACAAGCAAAAAGTGTTTGTAACTGTTTAGATTGCATGAAAGAAGTTTCCAAAAAATGTTTCAAGAAGTTTTTTGTCATTGCTTATATATCCAAGAGTTTAGTTCCTTATGAGGGGTTTCCTTAAAGGAATCCTTAAAGAAATAACCCCAAGGGATACTCCCATTGAGGCTAAACAGGGGGCTCCAGTCGGTTTTACCATCTGTCAAACCAACACATGCTGCCAACTCCACATGGCAATATGGTCATTGCAGCAATAATCATCAATGAATTTTTTTTGCTTTTGTTCCATAAGTCTTTACAATAATGAATAATTATAAAAAACTGCAGAAAACTTTTAATAGATGCTACCAAATGACCCAATTTTAGGTCCATGAACTACCATTTTAGTGCAGTTCCTGCAAAAAGATACTACCATTTAATGGTATTTTTCAAAAAGTTTTCTTTGGCCCTCTTTTACCATGTTTCGACGCCTCTGTTAGGCCACAATGGGAGTACCCCTGTGTGAGTGCATGTGCCCTATTTTCGGCATTTGAGCACATTTTCAATAAAGTACATACTCTCAAGTACCAAATAAATGGAGGGGTGTGACTAATCAGGGGTTTGCTTTCATGATAATCAGGGGGTTGGAACAATTGGAGGGGGAGGTTTGAAAATAGTTATTTTATCAGTTAAACCATGTCTTTTTATACTTTGTATTAAACAGCTTGAAAATTGTGTTCACTACCGGGTGAGTCAAAAAAAAGTTTACACGTTTGGCGGGCTGTGGAATAAAACGTACGTTGCCGATGTCCAAACCTAAGATGTTAATCTATCAGACAAAGGTTAATTTAGATAAGAAAATTTTGTTTGGTAAATCACTCATCTTTAAGACCCACAAACAGAGACGTAGGAACCGGGGGCACTGGGGGCATGTGCCCCCCCCCCCAAGATTTTGCAATGAACAAAGAAGTGCCCTTTTTATTTTCAGGAGTGCCCCTTTACCTTAATGAAAAAAGTGCCCTTGCAGTGTCGTGCCCCCTCAAGTTTGAGATGCTTCCTACGTCCCTGTTTTCCACAGCCCACCAAACATGTAAACTTTTTTTTGACTCACCCGGTATATAGGAAATTTTTGTATTTATTGTCATAAAGTCTGTCTTAAATTACTGCAGTTGTCACCTGAGATTTGCATTAATGCCAAATTGCTTTCCAAAGCATTTCTATTATTTGTTATTCGAAAATTCATGGGCATTTGCAGGCAACATCTATTTTGAGACAGTTTATAGATTCTGTTTCTATACATTACATGCCTTGCACATATCGACATGTTTTACTGCCTAAGAATTCTCAATAAATCTAAAAAAAATTAATTTCTTCAAATTCTTTTTTGAAAAAAATTACAGTCATTCATAATCACTCAGGAATTTGTTTCATAATGTGACCTGAGGTCTTGAAAATGCTTAAGGACTCTTGTCATGTATATGTGCACAAGGCCTGCATTGTACAATGGAATTCACACTAATTTTTATTGGAAGAAGCAACCTATTAAAATAGACTGTAGCACCATCATCATTCAAGAACCATGAGGTTTTTGAAATGAAAATTGCATTGCCAGCCAAAATGATACCAATACAAGATTTGTATTTAATATATAATGATTTGGAGTTCTGGTAATTCTTCAGCCAATCTTGACAATCTAAACAGGTGAACAGAGAAAGAAACATCCAATGTGCATATTTTCAAACTGATTTGACATTGTAGCACACAAACAGTTAAGTTAAAATAAAATAAAGATATATGTTAAGGATTTCCTTTGTCAAAATAAATATTTTTTAATCATATTTGCTCAGTATTACTATTAGAATTTCTTCATTTTTGACAATCTGAGAGTCAAGTTTGTTTCATAAGCAGTTTCTTTTCAACAAAATATGTGCATACCACCAATTCTTGCAAGCATATGACAGGCAGCTGTAGACGGAAAGAAAAAATGCAATACTGATAAGATGCAATAAGAAAAGATGCAATATAATAACTGTGTAATGGCTGAGTTTCTAAGTTGCACTTTAAGTAACTGTCTGAGCTATACAGACCTCATTGATATGCAAGCACACAAACATAATATTGCCATGCATTAGTTGCTGCATGCTGGCATTTTTACTGGACTCAGATTGAATTAATTGCAGGCACAGTTTCCAACCACTTGCTCACAGAAACAGTTTATCCTTAAGAATGCCTGGGGCTATATAGACATGCCAAAAACTGTTCTGAAATATTCCGATTAGAAAATTGAAAACAACTTTTACTTTGTTGTTATGTCAATTTGAGATCAGTAACAGATCCTGTTAGGTCAGACAAGGAAGCTGGATCAGCAAAAGGAAAAAAATCATCCTCCTTGAAGCCAAAACAACCTGTTATTTTTTACTACTAATAAGGCCTAACTTGTAAATGGAGCAACTCCTAGCTGATAAAATAGGATGACATATCTTTCTTTGTTTTTGAACTTCTTTTTCTGAGCTCTTCCTTCCAGTCAACAAAATAATGGACAACAGCACTCATTTTACGTGCAGCTTCGACGTCTTTCAATGGGCAGGCTACCGGTCAAAGAAACACTCACTGGTCGAGATCCTATCGAATTGGAATCGAACATGAACGAATTTCACAATTTCAACCCCTCTCTCCATATCGAGCGATATGTCCAATATGTTATAATATGTTACTTAGCTTTTTACAGAACTACTTCCTTATTAGTTGCACTCACTGAAACTGGTGAAAGCGGCAACTTGGTTGATTTTTATTTTGAGAAAATTGGATGCCGCCGCGTTGAAGTTCTGACCACCCGATGGACTAGGCCCACTGCAACAGCAAACAAATGCACCCTTTTCGGGTAAAGTGTCTTCTGATCGCGCTGATATTACATAAAAACAAGGATATGTCAATCAGGAAGAGTTATAACGTAAAAAACTGAACTTACCAAGTACCTTACTCCAGATTTTGGCTCCCTTTCCAGTTCAGCTCTAGCAATTCAACCAGCTCGTTCAATTCGGAAAAATCAGCATAGCTCTCATTCGGATTAACCGCTGA
This sequence comes from Aurelia coerulea, assembly GCA_039566865.1. NCBI lineage: Eukaryota > Metazoa > Cnidaria > Scyphozoa > Semaeostomeae > Ulmaridae > Aurelia > Aurelia coerulea. The sequence continues at coordinate 16,776,641 of CM076944.1, forward strand.
CCAAGAGGCCTGCATAAAGTTTGAGCCTCGTATGCATGAATGCACGAGGGCTACTTTTTGCATTTTCTTGATTTGCGCCTTCACCGATTCGTTTTCAAACATTCACCGGCAAGAAAAGGATGCCAATGAAGATTTAATGACAGCTAAACAATTTCGAGATCAAGATTAAACACTTAGGAGCGACACTACTGCAAGTACGTTCTTTATATCAACTTTCAAACAATGTTTTGATATATTTACTCAGCATCAATGAGACATGGCTTCTGGAAAAATCTGAAACTCAAGCGCAGCCTCGATCGTATGCGCATCATACATCATTCGCACAAGTCACTGTGCGTTTCCCCTCCCGCGCCTTCGGCGCTCCCTGGCCCAGATCGCATGTCGTCCTTCCCATTGAAAGTTTCTGCTAAAGAACCGTCCAGAAACCGAGTTCAATTTTCCTACAAAGCAAAACGAAACCCTTTGATTGCCGATTTTTGCATCCAAATATTGTTGACAGATATATTTTCTACCATTTCATTGATATTCCTAGTAACCACCAATTTTGAAGTATCATCTTTTCAGAAACTTATTTTAGCTCGTAAATCCAAGTCAGGCCTAGGCCTATTGCTGTTCCTAGACTAAACAATGAAAACTGTAAGAGTCTATACAAGATATTTTGTGAAATCATTTGGGCATTTTCATCTGCTGTTTGAGCTAAACGAAAAGATTTAATATAATGTTTAGGGTTAACGTTCATTGGGCTGCATGCTCTTTAGAAGAGAAAAAAGCAATTCTTGAATTCATTTTGATGTACTTTTGGCTCGCTATTTGTGATCGTCTTGATATATTTTAGCACTGATCTTTTGTTTCAATGTAGCAACTAAAAGTTGACATGATTGAATTTCTGCCGTTCTACGAGTCGAATATAAATGAAGAGAATTAAAGATCTACGAACCTCGAGCAACCTTCTTTCTTGTAGAGTTTCTACGCATATTTATGAGTTCTGGCACTCGAACATCATCAAAATGTTGTTTACTGTCTCTGAGGAAAGCGAGAGAAATCAGAAACGATGACAGAGGTATTCTGCCCGTTTTGATGAACAGTGACTTGCAGCAACAATCTATACCGGGTGACCCAGAAAAAATTGACCCCACGCAATCTGTTACAGAAAATTAAGTAAATGGCTGATTGAAATGCTTCAAACGTTGTTCTGTCGCTAAAAGACTAGCCTATGCTATGAGTATTTTTTGCAATTTTTTTGGCACGATAAATTTCTAAAATTAAGGATTTCGAGGAAAAGAGCATTCCTGAAATCCTCAAAAAGTCTTCAAAAACAAGGGATCAATTTGAAGCCATTTCAAATCTTCAAAACAACGAGGAGCGTGTTTCATTTCAACCTGGGAATAGGCAACCCAGTTGGATATCTGCAGGGCAAGTTTATTGTCCCTAGGTACTTAAAGATATTCTCAGGTAAAATGAAACACGCTTCTCGTTGCTTTGAAGATCTGAAATGGCTTTAAATCGATCCCCTGTTTTTGACGACTTTTTGAGGATATCAAGCCTGCCCTATTCTTCAAAATCCTTAATTCGGGAACGTTACAGTGCCCTAAAAATTAAAAAAAAATACTCATGGCATAGGCTAGTCTTTTAGCGACAGAACAACGTTTGAAATATTTCAATCGGCCACTTACTTTCTTTTCTATAAGAGATTGCGTTGGGTCACTTTTTTCTGGGTCACCCGGTACTTCCACGCAAAATAAATTTGAAGTTATTCCAGCTTTACATTCTTCGTAAAATATTTTTTTGGCTTCTTGTTGCAACTGTAAATCCCACCTCAAATCAAACTCGATTTAGAAAAAACGTGTAACAGAACTTTGGTCATGTGACAACTGCACTCCTTCCTGAACTTTTAGTCACTCACTGATTAAACAAAAATGGTTTTGATGAGAAAGCTTCTTTTTGAACATTAAACACTATCTCTATTAACTGCTTTTTTTAAATTAATGATATTTTTATAGAATATCATTGTAATATTGACTAAAATTGTAGCAGAAGTATGGAAGTATAAGTTATAAATATTTTTAGATGTCGCTTAAAAGAGAAAGAAAAGTGTCTCAGCTCTTCTTTGATTGGGGTGTTTCTTGGGGGGGGGGGGGTGAAAAGCTGTCTGAAGCATACTGCAAGTACAATCCATGGAAATCCCCACAATGATGCGATGCCGGCCGAGCGTTGGGCTGCAAACCAAACAATATCCACCTAGCAATAACGATCCTTGCAGTGTAAGTGTCGGATCACAACTCAAAATGAAACTGGTTCAGGATAACAGAGATCACGATGTAAGAAATAGTTACTTTTCTTCGTATCATCCAATAAATATTTTTAATCCCCCTCCCACCATACAGTCTTTTTATAAGAATACTGTAAATGTTGTCCAGCCTCAATACTGATTAGACTTTTTCGTTTTGAACCTGAATATATTCTTAGAATGTTCATATCAGTCATGCGATTCTCTGTTATGAACATCGCAAAACAGGCAACTGCTGAAAATGGGACACATATATGCGAGTTGAGGCTGACATATTCTTATAATATTGTGAAAAATTTGATGATTCTGGAAGAAACTAAGAATTTGGGCCGGTAAAATTATCAGATTCATATTTACTTCCTGTGCCATCCTTAATGTTTCAAAACAAATCTTTTTGGAAGCCTTTCCACTTTTAGACATTACGTACCTTTCAAGTTCTATGATACAGGAAACAAGTGAAACTAAAGTAAACATATGCGAAGAATTTCCTTTACTAAAAAGTACTTTCTCGAGATATCTTTCCAGTACTTGAGTTGCTCGGTTTTTTTGGCGATCTGAGCCGCTCTGAGCGTTGAGTTTCTTATAAGCAGTTTCTTACCAAAAATCTATGTGTAGTTTGAGAATTTAATTCTCGTTAAATAAAACATTATTATGAAATTGACAAATATAGTAACAATAAAATAGATAATTTGAGAGGAAGATTAAAGCACTCTATTCTGTGATTAAAGCAGCAGGAAATTCATCATAATTTGGACTCGTGCGGTGATAAGTAGATGCAAGTTATACGCTTTTTGAATTATTTTTAGTACAAGAACCCTACAAAGACTGCAGACCCTACTCGTTAAGTCCTTCTAATTCATGCAGATTAGCAGGTTCGTGAAACAGGAATATATTTTGAGATGTGGCAACCTTCAAGGTCCTTGAACCTACCGTGAAAGCTCCATTAAGCCCCATCTCTTTTAAGCCCCCCTCTCCAATAAGCCCCTCCCTTCTGAGCCAAATTTTTCTTATAAGCCCCCTTCTCTATTAAGCCCCCTCTATAAAAATAAATGTACTATTAATTAACATTTTCCTTTCATTGAATGAAATAGTGAATGACTAAAAGTTCAGGAAGGAGTGCAGTTGTCACATGACCTAAGCACTGTTACACGTTATTTCTAAATCGATTTTGATTTGAGGTGGAATTTACAGTTGCAACAAGAAGCCAAAAAAATATTTTACGAAGAACATAAAGCTGGAATAACTTCAAATTTATTTTGTGTGGAAGTATAGATTGTTGCTGCAAGTCACTGTTCATCAAAACGGGCAGAATACTTCTGTCATCGTTTCTGATTTGTCTCGCTTTCCTCAGAGACAGCAAACAACATTTTGATGATGTTCGAGTGCCAGAACTCATAAATATGCTTAGAAACTACTACAAGAAAGAAGGTTGCTCGAGGTTCGTAGATCTTTAATTCTCTTCATTTATATTCGACTCGTAGAACGGTAGAAATTCAATCATGTCAACTTTTAGTTGCTACATTGAAACAAAGGATCAGTGCTAAAATATATCAAGACGATCACAAATAGCGAGCCAAAAGTACATCAAAATGAATTCAAGAATTGCTCTTTTCTCTTCTAAAGAGCATGCAGCCCAATGAACGTTAACCCTAAACATTATATTAAATCTTTTCGTTTAGCTCAAACAGCAGATGCAAATGCCCAAATGATTTCACAAAATATCTTGTATAGACGCTTACAGTTTTCATTGTTTAGTCTAGGAACAGCAATAGGGCTAGGCCTGACTTGGATTTACGAGCTAAAATAAGTTTCTGAAAAGATGATACTTCAAAATTGGTGGTTACTAGAAATATCAATGAAATGGTAGAAAATATATCTGTCAACAATATTTGGATGCAAAAATCGGCAATCAAAGGGTTTCGTTTTGTTTTGTAGGAAAATTGAACTCGGTTTCTGGACGGTTCTTTAGTAGAAACTTTTCAATGGGAAGGACAACATGCGATCTGGGCTGTCTGACCTCCCTGCATTCGTGTGCGTTTAGGCAACAGTCTGCAAATTTATATCCGACTTAAAGACTCTGCGCTAACCGGCAGCCTCTGCGCGGTGAAGCTATACCACAATGCAGTTTGTTCAATCCCATATTGCAATTCTAGAGCGGCCACTTTTTTTCAAGATGGAAGGCAGAAGCCTAGCCTGGCATGGCATCACAAAATCAAAGAAAAGAAAATTCCTAGTCCCCAAAAGAACAAAAGAAAGTCTTGTCAGCTTGTGAGCTAATTTAAGAATGCCAATTCCACATATTGAATATTTTCAATGCCGAGTTTCCTGTCAGTTGCATGCACAATTAAATGCTGTTCTTCCTGATAACAAAACAAATCTCTGATAAAGTTTCCAACTGAATGGCGCTGTTACATAGACAATGCTGTAGAGTCCAAAATTTGATATTTCCCTTTCTCCAATTTCAAAGGAGCCATTCCAACTTGCATACCTTGCACGTGTCATCTTGCACAAGGTTGTTTATCTATCTTGCAAAGAATGCCGCCTACAAAGACTGCCGGTTAGCGCAGAGTCTTTAAGAGACAAATGAAGTGCTTTCATTTTAAATTTCACTTAATTTCCTGAATGGATTGCAGAATTATGCGCCCAGATGTGGCGTCGGGTCGTAAGGGCCTAAGCATGATTCTGCGATTTTCAAAACTGCCTCGGGTTTCTTTCTCGTCATTTTAAAAAAATTTAGAGGAAGCAGATTCAAAAACATATTGCTATTTCGTAATCTCTGAAGTCTAAGGATTTTATCGATATGCACAAAAGATATCTAACATTTGTGTTCGTGCTTAGGAGAGAGGTTTTGTTGCGAAAATAAGCCTCGCAAAACCTGGCGAAATTCGAAGCTGCGTGGTGTCGAAATCTCGAAATCTCCCCCATTTTCCCAGCATGCTTTTCTTTCCGTGAAAAGGTCTATTGTTTGGATTCTGTGTCTGTTCATCAGAAAAATATGCAGTTGTTGTTGGTCGAAATTTTTAAAACTAAGGAAAACCTGAATCCAAGCTTCATGAAAGATATCTTTGTTGAAAGAACGGAAAACTATAATCTAAGAAATGGGAATACTCTGCAGTTGCCAAAAGCCAGAACAACAACATACGGAATCGAATCTGTATCATTTCTAGGCTCACTGCTTTGGCATGCATTGCCAGAAAGTTTGAAAAAATCAGAAAATCTTGCAGTATTCAAACGAAAATTAAGGAGCTAGAAAGGACTGGACTGCAACTGTTGACTTTGTAATCGCAGATTTGGGGTATTTATAGTTGATTTTTAAGATTTTGTATTTGTAGCAGTTATCATGTAAATAGGTAAATAGTTGGCTTTAATTAGCTGTAGTTAGCTATCTTTTTTCTGTTACTCGCCAACTGTAAATAAATCATTTATTATTATTATTATTATTATTATTATTATTATTATTATTATTATTATTATTATTATTATTATTATTATTATGTCTGAGGAAACTCTAGATGGAGAATCGGCTGGCATGCAATTTGAGGGCAAGTAGTAGAGGCTGAGGGTGACGTTCAGATTTAAACAAAGGGAGAAAAGACTTTTGATTTCATCAGTGAGGCTGAGATTCTTTCCACCCTCATTGTTTCAGAAGTTCAGTAAATTCGTATTATCGACGTAGGCATCTACCCGTGTGTTGCAAATATCATTGGCAAAAGCAACTAATGTATTGTGCAAAGCCTTTGCCTCCCGAAGTGCGATGGGTGTGGCTTTTTCTTCAGGGCACCAATAATCTCGAGTTGTTTTTGATCCGGTTGGCAAGGACAAGACACCAGCCCATCCAGAATTTGAAGCGTCAGAACGTAGAGTGATAGAGTAATGTCGTTCGTCTTTCCAGTGTAGAGTGCCTTCCCAGTTATCTAGAAAACGCCAGTGTTCCAACTCATCTCTGAGTCTCCCAGTTACCAGAACAGGCCTTGTATTCTTAATTCCTGAGCGTTAACCCGCGTTAACTTCACGTGTTAACTTCAGGGAGAAAGATATAGCTTTTCCTCCAAATCGCTGTAACGTTTTAACAGAAACATTCTTTGAGCAAAGGATGGATTCCCTAAGATCCGCAAATTTTTCTTTTTTGTCTCGGGGAATTGAAAATGACTGATCCTGGGAATTTGATATCAAACCGAGGAACAAAAAGCTCTGGGCCTGGCAGAGGACGGACTTTTGTAAGCCAATAAAGTAGCCACAGGAAACCAAGGAGAGAGAAGTGATAAAAACCGCTGCGTTTGCAAGTTCGAGATCAGACCAGTTGGTAATGACGGTTTTGGCAGGAAGAAGTTGCCCAATATGACAATCATCTATATACTAGGAAACAGGGACGCCATTTGATCGGATGAAATGAGAAATAGCCAAACCCACAGTAAATATAAGCACTGGGGCTCCAACCAAATGGGATGGTGTTTTACACAAAGTACCAATTCTTCCAGCGGAGGCCAAAGAAGGTTTTACTTTCTTGGGTTATTTTTATGTGATCATACCCAGATTTGTCATCAAGTTTTGCCTGGTAATGATCTTTACCAACGTAACGGGGCAAATAAGTGATGGGATCAAATTTTATTTTTGGGCAGCTCATCCATAGGTTTAAATATCTCTTATCGTGGCATAACCTGGGTTTTGTAGGTTCTACAGTTAGCGGCATGACTATATGCGGAGGAGTACACTGTCCACACTTCCCCCAGATAGAAATTGAGCCATTCCGAATTCTTTCGAGAATCGTCTCCGTAATGAATTGGTCAAATGACCCACATGACTTGTTGTTAGTAAATTCAATGCGTGGGGGAAATTTTGAATTGTAATGCTGCATCTTGAAGTCTCCTTTAAAAGGTGTGAAAAAATCGTGGACAGAGACCCCTTCAGCGATGTAGTGCAGAATTTCCCTCTTTTTGTGGTACCCTTGTGAGACAAGATTCCAGGCATCATAATGGTAGTGAATTTCGCCGGCCACAAAGGATTTTGGATCTCGGAAAACAACATCATTGGCAGAGGCATAGAAGTTCCCGACTCTAACTCTAGATACACAGTCGAGTGCTTTTTGAGTGGCTGGATCGGCTGACTCCCCCCTCAGATTGCACCAAATTATATCGTGATGAGATCTTACTCCAATTCCTTGCTGTAATTTTTCAATTTCCAAATTGAAAAGGCAATCAGCAGGAAGACACTGAAAAAAGAAAAAAAGGCCAAGTGAAAGAGAGGAGCAGGATCATGGTATCTGATAAAGGAGTCCTCCAACCCAGCCACTCGGAGCACAACTTGAAGCCGCGCATAAAGGTTCTTAGCTAAACCCCCGAGACATTGGCTGGTCTGGAGGGGATGCAGCGAAGGGAAAAAATTAAGTAGAGAATGATAAATGTTACTTGATGCTACAGGGTAGAGAGAAAGAGAGGTAACCGTAGTAATTGCTGCGAAGCAGCATGATATTATTGAGCAATAACTTAGCTATTTTGCCAACACAGATAGTTTTTTTTCTTTTTTTTAAGAGTGAATTACGGACCACGGAATCGAGGACCACGGAACTGCAGAAAAAGAAAAGGAAAACTAAAGAAACCTCGCGGAGGAGATAAAGTGAACCCATAGTTGCAGCATTCTCTGACTATAATAATTGCTGTATCTCTTTGGTTACCACAAACATTTACGCATGCGCAATATGGAAGAATGATAGTATACTTGATTGGTGTATAGCAAAGGCAGCGATGTATGTATGTTCAAAAGGCTTTAATTCCTCTACTGAAGGCTTCTGTTTCTCTTCGAGATCTTTTAAACGTTGGAGAATAGCTCTCATTTCAAGCTCCAGCTAGAAAGAATGTAAAAAATGTCCAAATATCGAGCATGTTCAGACTGTATCGCTTGAGGAAAGCCAAGGTGGATTTTTTTTTAGAATACTTAGAAGGGTAGCCGAACGGAATAAATTCAAAAAATCAGTCAAAAGCCATGGGTTATCACTCTGCGTGACCCCTAGCACGTGGACAAAAACAGTTCAATTATTTGGGTCGCCGAATAAGAATTAAAACGAATCGGCCCCTAACAAATCCCTAATTTTTGCAAAATTGAAAAACTTATTCCTGAGATCTAAAAAGGCATATTAGCCTATGGTTGCCACAAAGAAGCCCTTATAAATCAGTCAAAAGCCACGGGTTATCACTCTGCGTGACCCCTAGCACGTGGACAAAAACAGTTCAATTATTTGGGTCGCCGAATAAAAATTAAAACGAATCGACCCCTAACAAAATCCCTAAATCCTGCAGAATTGAAACACTTATTCCTAAGATCTAAACATAAGATCCTTTTGGATGATTACAAAGTCCGTCCTGAGCTAAGCAAGCATAAGAAAATCTGAAAATTGATTTGATGTTGTTTTTAGCTACAGTGAGTGTTGCTCCTAAAGTCGCCTTCCATAGAAAATCAAGCGCCTTGTATGTCTCAAATTAGATGTCATGTGAGATTTCCGATAATGCAAATTACTTATGTTTATGCAGAACTCTGCAGAACGTTTCTATTTGCGGGCATCTAGTTTGAGACAAGTAGTCACGAAAATAACCTCTGTGCAGAATCATATGCATGAAGATGTTTTGGGCTATCCCTCGATGTATCAGAGAATGAAATTCATCCAAGGGTAGACTTTTATCAAAGAATGAATTTTATCTAAAGATGAATTTTATTGACTCAATTTAATTTATATTTTAGTAAATTTGTCGACTGGCTGCAGAAAGTGGGTGATCTGGGTGATTCGGGTGAACCAGGTATTTTAGTACTGAAGAGACACAGAGAGAGTCACTGAGAAAAGATAAATTTATCGACTGGCTGGAGAAAGTGGGTGATCTGGGTGATTCGGGTGAAAAAGGCATTTTAGTACTGAAGAGACAGAAAGAGAGTCACTGAGAAAAAATAAATTTATCGACTGGCTGGAGAAAGTGGGTGATCTGGGTGATTCGGGTGAACCAGGTATTTTAGTACTGAAGAGACAGAGAGAGAGTCACTGAGAAAAAATAAATTTGTCGACTGGCTGCAGAAAGTGGGTGATCTGGGTGATTCGGGTGAACCAGGTATTTTAGTACTGAAGAGACACAGAGAGAGTCACTGAGAAAAAATAAATTTGTCGACTGGCTGGAGAAAGTGGGTGATCTGGGTGATTCTGGTGAACCAGGTATTTTAGTACTGAAGAGACAGAGAGAGAGTCACTGAGAAAAAATAAATTTGTCGACTGGCTGCAGAAAGTGGGTGATCTGGGTGATTCGGGTGAACCAGGTATTTTAGTACTGAAGAGACACAGAAAGAGTCATTGAGAAAAAATAAATTTGTCGACTGGCTGGAGAAAGTGGGTGATCTGGGTGATTCTGGTGAACCAGGTATTTTAGTACTGAAGAGACAGAGAGAGAGTCACTGAGAAAAAATAAATTTGTCGACTGGCTGCAGAAAGTGGGTGATCTGGGTGATTCGGGTGAACCAGGTATTTTAGTACTGAAGAGACACAGAGAGAGTCACTGAGAAAAAATAAATTTGTCAACTGGCTGCAGAAAGTGGGTGATCTGGGTGATTCGGGTGAACCAGGTATTTTAGTACTGAAGAGAAACAGAGAGAGTCACTGAGAAAAGATAGATTTATCGACTGGCTGGAGAAAGTGGGTGATCTGGGTGATTCGGGTGAACCAGGGATTTTAGTACTGAAGAGACACAGAGAGAGTCACTGAGAAGAAATGAATTTGTCGACTGGCTGCAGAAAGTGGGTGATCTGGGTGATTCGGGTGAACCAGGTATTTTAGTACTGAAGAGACACAGAGAGAGTCACTGAGAAAAGGATTTATCGACTGGCTGGAGAAAGTGGGTGATCTGGGTGATTCGGGTGAACCAGGTATTTTAGTATTGAAGAGAAACAGAGAGAGTCACTGAGAAAAGATAAATTTATCGACTGGCTGGAGAAAGTGGGTGATCTGGGTGATTCGGGTGAACCAGGTATTTTAGTACTGAAGACACACAGAGAGAGTCACTGAGAAGAAATAAATTTGTCGACTGGCTGCAGAAAGTGGGTGATCTGGGTGATTCGGGTGAACCAGGTATTTTAGTACTGAAGAGACACAGAGAGAGTCACTGAGAAAAAATAAATTATTCGACTGGCTGGAGAAAGTGGGTGATCTGAGTGATTCGGGTGAACCAGGGATTTTAGTACTGAAGAGACACAGAGAGAGTCACTGAGAAAAAATAAATTTGTCGACTGGCTGGAGAAAGTGGGTGATCTGGGCGAGTCGGGTGAACCAGGGATTTTAGTACTGAAGAGACACAGAGAGAGTCACTGAGAAAAAATAAATTGGTCGACTGGCTGCAGAAAGTGGGTGATCTGGGTGATTCGGGTGAACCATTTCTTTAAAAGTTCTGCAGTAACTTTTTAGAGACTTCTATTTCAGAGATATTGTGTAATATGTAAGTGTAATTTATTTTGCACTGTATATATTGCCTTCATTAATGTTTCGGCGGAAACATGGTTTTTATAAATTTGACAGTGGTTTCATAAATTCATTCATTCATCCCAGTTGTCTTTTCGTCGTGTTTTCCTTTTTACGTGTTCTAGATTGTAGCATATTGCAACGTCGGTACCTTTTCTAGATTCCCACCATTCCGGATTTGCTAGCACCATATCGCATGTGCAAGGAGTTATATGTAATGAATAACATTAAGCCTTTCGTACAGCATCCTGTACGGTAGCACGTTAGGACAATACTGCTTTCCAATTTCAACTACAAGACGTACCTCACCTCCTAATTTAATGCGCCAGATATTCGCTACCGACAAGATCATCATCCTATCATCATTTTGTTTGGGGGTATGTCGAATGACAATCTGCTGAATATTTGAGAGGTCATAAATAGGGACTGTAGAGCTGGATAGCTTAGGGAAGCTTTAGCCCCCTTCCCCAAGTGCTGTAAAAAGATAGTTTTTTAGCTTTTTGACGATTATGTTTATATGATCAAATACGGCCATTCATTTTTATCACTAAATATGAGAGGTACACCTATTTGTTTATAAGAAACTGTCCATAAGATACTCAACTCTCAGATGGTAAAATATAAGAAACCCCAGCACTGGGAAAATATAACTTTAGAAGCTATTTATTTTGAAAAAGGGGGTCCTTAACATGTTAACATCTTTTACCTTATTTTTACTGGAAAGTTAGACTCTTTTTTGTAAGAATATTGTTTATAAGAATACTCAGGCTCAGAACCATCCAATATTTTTAAAGAATATCATCAGAATATTGTTTAGGCTCAGCTCGCCATGTTCGTGTCTTATTTTTCAGCAGCTGCCTCTTTTGCCATGTTCAAAACAGAGAATCTCATGACTGATGTATCTCATTTGTTCGAAAAGCATGTTTACAACTTTATGATTGTCAAGAACATTCGTATTGCTATATTCTTTCGTTCGTCCATTTTCTCGTAATGACACAGACATTTCTTTATGTTCCCCTGAAACCATATCAGAACTGGAAAAATTGGAATACTTTAAGAATGTTTCAATGCTCAAAACAAAATTTCTTAAGAATGTTGAGGCTGGACAAACTTTATGGTACATTGGAAAGGCTTCAACGGCTCTGTTTTGAAACGTTCAGGGAGTGGGGGGGGGGGGGGGGGTGGATTGGTAAAGTGCGAGTTGCGAGTTACGAGTTGCGAGTTGCGAGTTGGTGCTTTCTGCGAGTTGCGAGTTGCGAGTTAATAGTGAAAAGTGCGAGTTGGTACATTTAAAATGCGAGTTGTGAGTTCGGTAAAAAAAAACCTCAGGTTTTCCGAAATTTTCCAACTTTTGCAGCTAAAACATTGTGATTTTTTGGAGAGCCTTTATCAAGATTAGGGGAGTATAAAGAACTGTTTTTTTAATTCACAGAGAGCCGCTAATAAAGGATTTGCTTTGAGCTCGGTTAATTAGTCGAAAGGGAAGAAAACGTATTCTCTTTGGTATTTCTTGAGTTGGTAATAGGCTGTATTGATCGAAAAGTTTCTTAAAGATTGAAAAGTTTCTTAACTTCCAATTGACCTCCCATCGCTTCTATAGCCTACGCGTAAACCCATTATTTCAAAAGAAGAGAAAGTTTACGAAACAATAATGAGCAAAAGCTTGCTACTACAGTTCCAGAGTTCTGGAACTTAATTTATGCAGCCTTTGTTGAGACGCGTTTCAGACATTTTTTGAACAGATTTTTGAACATTATTTGAACAGAGAATAATTAATTGGGCAGCCATAGCAAGCTTTATCTCTTTATTTCACGTGAAGTTAAGAAACTTTTAGTACTATGGGCTTATCCAAGTTTCTTATAAAAGAAAAAGTCGGATCGTGATTCTTTTAAGACAACTAAGGCAAGTCCCCAATTTACTGCATTACAGTAACATTCGTGAACAACTTGGGGAGAATGAAAGCTGCAAATTGTAATATTGATATGGTAAAGTGCGAGTTGCGAGTTGCAGTTGCGAGTTTCGAGTTACACTTATTTTGCGAGTTGCGAGTTGCGAGTTGCATTTATTATGCGAGTTACGAGTTGCGAGTTGCACTTAAGTTGCGAGTTGGAAACTCAAAAGTGCGAGTTGGAAACTCAAAAGTGCGAGTTGGAATCTCAAAAGTGCGAGTTGAAACTAAAATTACGAGTTGCCTGTTTTCTTTTGAATGAATGCATTTTTCGCCAAATAAAGCGGTTTTTTGAAGTTGCAATTGAATTTGGAACTGTTTTATGGATTTCCCTTTATCCGAGCGTTTTCAGGCCGTTGTAATTTTCTTTATAAGAAGCTACGGGGGCCTATTACAAGTGGATTGGTAAAGTGCGAGTTGCAAGTTACGAGTTACGAGTTGCGAGTTGGTGCTTTCTGCGAGTTGCGAGTTGCGAGTTAAAAGTGAAAAGTGCGAGTTGGTACATTTAAAATGCGAGTTGCGAGTTCGGTAAAAAAAACCTCAGATTTTCCATCTTTTGCAGCTAAAACACCGTGATTTTTTGGAGAGCCTTTGTCAAGATCAGGGGAGTTTAAGAACGGTTTTTTAATTCCCAAAGAGCCGCCGATAAAGGATTTGCTTTGAGCTCGGACAATTAGGACTACATAGAAGAAACATTATTCTCTTTGGTATTTCTTGAGTTTGTAATAGGCTGTATGGCCAAAACACTTTTCAACTCATAACTAAAGATTGACAAGTTTCTTAACTTCGAATTGACCTCTCATTGCTCCTATAGAGTTTCTTAATTTTCTGCACTTCACTTACTTACAAGCGGGTTTTTACTTCCTTTGTTGAAAAAATGACTACATACACGTTTTTTATATAAGAAACTGGTTTATATATAAGAAACTGGTACTAGGATTGCAAAAAATGTAAGAAACTCTAATACTATGCTTGAGAATTGGCAAGAAAAAGTGCGAAAAATGCAAGCAATTAAAGGCTTCGTTTTGGATTTGAGTTATGGCTGAATTCTCAGTACCCGACATTACCTCACCTGGTAAAAAATAAACATGAAAAAAATTCGCTTCGATGACTTTGAAATAAATGTTATTTCTATTGTGAAAGATCAAACTCTTGTTTCATGTTCATTAAATCGACCAGAAAAGCAAAATAACAATATTGGTAGGCGAAAGTTCTTGTGGACTTCGAGATTTTTCCACGGTAGGCCGTTCAGTAAAATTATTTAATAAAATGAGTAAAGATACTTCCAAGACGAATGTTTTGTATAAACAGGCAGCTTATCACGTAAACATTACCAGAAAAATAGCCAACATTTCTTCGATTCGATGGGGAAGGATATTTGTAGAAAAAAGCTCACTAGACCAACTTTATCCCGAAGACCCACATTACCACACTCCACCCTGTCCAAGCGGATGACACCCAAGCGGATGAAAATAAAATCCAAGCGGATGAAATGAAATCCAAGAGAATGAAATTCAAGAGGATGAAATCATCATTTGAGCGTAGCCAGGACATGCAAAGAGGGTCGCACGTAGCACTGTAACTACTCTTGTGTGTACTTGTAAAAATGACAGAAAAATCAGAAGGATCATCCACAGAACAGGGAGGGGGAGGGTAATTAACATGATTTTGGTGGTGGGGAGATGTAAGTACGGCGGGATGTACTGCCCAAATATATTACTTTCAACATTTTTCACAGAAACATGGGTCCAGTTTTTTTGAAAATTGGCATCGAAAAGTCTTGTGCACGTTTTCTTTGTAAGTTTTATCTATTTTTTCTCAGTGACTCTCTCCGTTTGTCTTCAGTACTAAAATGCCTGGTTCACCCGAATCACCCAGATCACCCACTTTCTCCAGCCAGTCGATAAATCATTTTTTCGCAGTGACTCTCTGTGTGTGTCTTCAGTACTAAAATGCCTGGTTCACCCAAATCACCCAGATCACCCACTTTCCCCAGCCAGTCGACAGATTTAATTGTTCTCAGTGACTCTCTCTCTCTGTCTCTTCAATACTAAAATGCCTGGTTCACCCGAATCACCTGGATCACCCACTTTCTGCAGCCAGTCGAAAAAATATGTTTTTTCTCAGTGACTCTCTCTCTGTCTCTTCAGCACTAAAATTCCTGGTTCACCCGAATCACCCGGATCACCCACTGTCTGCAGCCGTCGATAAATTCATTTTTTCTGAGTGACTCTCTCTGTGTCTCTTCAGTACTAAAATGCCTGGTTCACCTGAATCACCCAGATCACCCACTTTCTTCAGCCAGTCGATAAATTTATTTTTCTCAGTGACTCTCTCTGTGTGTCTTCAGTACTAAAATCCCTGGTTCACCCGAATCACCCGGATCACCCACTTTCTGCAGCCAATCGAAAAAATATATTTTTTCTCAGTGACTCTCTCTCTCTCTGTCTCTTGAGTACTAAAATATCTGGTTCACCCGAATCACCCGGATCACCCACTGTCTGCAGCCAGTCGATAAGTCTATTTTTTCTCAGTGACTCTTTCTATGTCTCTTCAGTACTAAAATGCCTTGTTCACCCGAATCACCCGGATCACCCACTTTCTGCAGCCAGTCGACAAATTTATTTTTTCTCAGTGACTCTTTCTATGTCTCTTCAGTGCTAAAATACCTGGTTCACCCGAATCACCCAGATCACCCACTTCTGCAGCCAGTTGACAAATTTATTTTTTCTCAGTGACTCTTTCTATGTCTCTTCAGTACTAAAATACCTGGTTCACCCGAATCACCCAGATCACCCACTTCTGCAGCCAGTCGATACGTTTATTTTTTCTCAGTGACTCTTTCTATGTCTCTTCAGTACTAAAATACCTGGTTCACCCGAATCACCTGGATCACCCACTTTCTGCAGCCAGTCGACAAATTTATTTTTCTCAGTGACTCTTTCTATGTCTCTTCAGTACTAAAATGCCTTTTTCACCCGAATCACCCGGATCACCCACATTCTGCAGCCAGTTGATAAATTTATTTAAATTTAAAAGTAAATTGAGTCAATTAGAATAAAATTCATCCTTAGATAAAATTCATTCTCTGATATAAGTCTATCCCTGGAGGAAATTCATTCTCTGATACATCGAGGGTCTGCCTGGGATCCTGCACCTTTCCTCTCAACTTCACCTGCGACGTTTGCATCCGTAGCTGTGTAGGAGGGGGGTCCTTCTGCCTTCGGTGATGCTGCGAATGCTAGCCTCTGTGCAGGCCGCCGGTTACATCATCCTCTAAACTTGACTTATTTGCATAATGAATACTATCAATAAGTGGCTAATGATGCGTTCGTTCTAGAAAACGATTGTTTTAACATAATTAAGCTGCTAATGAAGTCAAGAACGTGCCAATTCTGGGTAAATTTTTTGTTGTGCCAGGGTAAACATCATGGTGATTTATCCATCTTATGGTGTCAAATCTGTCTAACATGAAATAAGCCGACGTCAAATTTCGCTATAGGATCGCGGGAAACTTCTGTCTTGTGTGCGCTTTCTGTGCGCTTTCTTTATTTCAGTGCCAATTAGCAGAGATAAAACGTTAATCAATTGCTTTAACGAGCGTGACGGACTTTCTTTCTTTCTTTCTTTCTTTCTTTCTTTCTTTCTTTCTTTCTTACTGACTTTCTTTCTGACTGACCTGGAGCCCCCTCTTAGATTACAAAGTTGGACTTTGTAATCAAAAAGGCATATTAGCCTAGGGTTGCCACGAAAAAGGCCCCTAAAAATCAGTCAAAAGCCACGGGTTATCACTCTGCGTGACCCCTAGCACGTGCACAAAAACAGTTCAAATATTTGGGTCGCCGAATAAAAATTAAAACGAATCGACCCCTAACAAAATCCCTAAATCCTGCAAAATTGAAACACTTATTCCTAAGATCTAAAAAGGCATATTAGCCTAGGGTTGCCACGAAAAGGCCCCTAATAATCAGTCAAAAGCCATGGGTTATCACTCTGCGTGACCCCTAGCACGTGCACAAAAACAGTTCAATTATTTGGGTGCAGTTCAATATTTGGGTCGCCGAATAAAAATCAAAACGAATCGGCCCCTAACAAAATCCCTAAATTCTGCAAAATTGAAACACTTATTCCTAAGATCTAAAAAGGCATATTAGCCTAGGGTTGCCACGAAAAAGGCCCCTAATAATCAGTCAAAAGCCATGGGTTATCACTCTGCGTGACCCCTAGCACGTGGACAAAAACAGTTCAATTATTTGGGTCGCCGAATAAAAATTAAAACGAATCGGCCCCTAACAAAATCCCTAAATTCTGCAAAATTGAAACACTTATTCCTAAGATCTAAAAAGGCATATTAGCCTAGGGTTGCCATGAAAAAGGCCCCTAAAAATCAGTCAAAAGCCATGGCTTATCACTCTGCGTGACCCCTAGCACGTGGACAAAAACAGTTCAATTATTTGGGTCGCCGAATAAAAATTAAAACGAATCGGCCCCTAACAAAATCCCTAAATTCTGCAAAATTGAAACACTCATTCCTAAGATCTAAACATAAGATCCTTTTGGATGATTACAAAGTCTGTCCTGAGCTAAACAAGCATAAGAATATCTGAATGTTGATTTCTTTATAACCCCAAATGACCGTAGATGCTGTTTTTAGCTACAGTCAGAGAGATGAGTGTTGCTGCTAAAGTCGCCTTCAATGGAAAATCGAGCGCCTTGTATAAGGACAAGAATCGCCTCAAAGGCAATATTTTGGTCTTTATGTCAAACGAGAATGATACGCAAAAATCAAAAGTCATTACCCCTAGTTTGCTTAGTTCGTGCACGAAACTATTGGTGCATCTGTGTCAAATGAGATGTCATGTGAGATTTACGATAACGCAAAAATACTTATGCAGAACCCTACAGAACGTTTCAATTGTTGCTATTCGCGGGCATCTAATTTGAGACAAGCAGTCACGAAGATAACCTCTGTGCAGAATGATATGCATGAAGATGTTTTGGTTCAGTGTGATCTCGTGCCTTCCCCCAGTCAATGGCGCCATAGACCTTTTAGCTATTCAGGAAAGAATCAGAATCGAACAAACTTTTGCCACACTTTGTTGAATTTTCGAATGTGCACAATAGTGAAAGAAGCTCTAACGCCACTCGATCGAATGTAACGTATAAAAATGTATAAAAATAACGTTCGATCCAGGCTCCTTTTAGAATAGCTAAAAGGTCTATTGTTTGCTGGGATTCTGCACCTTTCTGTAGCTGTGTAGGAGGGGGATCCTTCTATCTTCGGTGATGCTGCGAATGCTAGCCTCTGTGCAGGCCACCAGTTACATCATCCTCTAAAGTTGACTTATTTGCATAATGAGTACTATCAATAAGTGGCTAATGATTCGTTCGTTCTAGAAAACGATTGTTTTGACATAATTAAGCTGCTAATGAAGTCAAGAACGTGCCAATTCTGGGGAAATTTGTTGTTGTGCCAGGGTAAACATCATGGTAATTTATCCATCTTATGGTGTCAAATCTGTCTAACATGAAATAAGCCGACGTCAAATGTTGCTATAGGATCGCGGGAAACTTCTGTCTTGTATGCGCTTTATGTGCGCTTTCTTTATTTCAGTGCCAATTAGCAGAGATAAAACGTTAATCAATCGCTTTAACGAGCGTGACACGGAAGTGGGTTATTTACTTTCTTTCTTCCTGACAGCCTGACATCGAAGCCCCTTCTTAGATTACAAAGTTGGACTTTGTAATCAAAAAGGCATATTAGCCTAGGGTTGCCACGAAAAAGGCCCCTAATAATCAGTCAAAGCCATTGGTTATCACTCTGCGTGACCCCTAGCACGTGGACAAAAACAGTTCAATTATTTGGGTCGCCGAATAAAAATTAAAGCGAATCGACCCCTACCAAAATCCCTAAATTCTGCAAAATTGAAACGCTTATTCCTAAGATCTAAAAAGGCATATTAGCCTAGGGTTGCCACGAAAAAGGCCCCTAAAAATCAGTCAAAAGCCATGGGTTATCACTCTGCGTGACCCCTAGCACGTGGACCAAAACAGTTCAATTATTTGGGTCGCCGAATAAAAATTAAAACGAATCGGCCCCTAACAAAACCCCTAAATTCTGCAAAATTGAAACACTTATTCCTAAGATCTAAAAAGGCATATTAGCCTAGGGTTGCCACGAAAAAGGCCCCTAATAATCAGTCAAAGCCATGGGTTATCACTCTGCGTGACCCCTAGCACGTGGACAAAAACAGTTCAATTATTTGGGTCGCCGAATAAAAATTAAAACGAATCGGCCCCTAACAAAAACCCTAAATTCTGCAACATTGAAACACTTATTCCTAAGATCTAAAAAGGCATATTAGCCTAGGGTTGCCACAAAAAAGGCCCCTAAAAATCAGTCAAAAGCCATGGCTTATCACTCTGCGTGACCCCTAGCACGTGGACAAAAACAGTTCAATTATTTGGTTCGCCGAATAAAAATGAAAACGAATCGGCCCCAAAAAAAGGTTGAAAAATTAATTTATTATTGCAAAAAGACTGAAAATATGCAAGGCCAGATCAACTCAAGGCATAGGAAAAACAAACAGGTGGCAAAAGAGATAACAACGTACCACTGGGCCAAAATCGGGCTGTTGCACAGCTTGCACTTGCACGGCATTCTGAGCGGCGTTCTAGTCTTGCTGTTGGATGTCTGGGACTGCCGCTTGAAGCATGTCCAAGACATCTGCTTGAGGCAAGTTTCGTGGAACTTGGGCCTCGGCCATACGATCTGTCAGCGACGGTGAAGTGAATACTATGAGCAGCCTACAGATTTTGAGTTTCGTTGCTTGTAGCTCATAAAGAATGACTGAATAGCCTCGTTGAATTTGTTTAAATAGATTAGGGTCCCAAGGGGCGAGAAGGCATGGGCATATTCTTACTTTTATTGAAACTCGGAGAGACATATCTGGTGAGAATACTCATAATGTAGGCTAGTCTTTTAGCGACAGAACAACGTTTGAAGCATTTCAATCAGCCACTTACTTTTCTCTCTATAACAGATTGCGTTGGGTCACTTTTTTTTGGGTCACCCGGTATATATTTTTTTGCAGTTAGTAGGCCAGGAAAACCTCATTCTTTGTACTAAAAGTTTGCGTTTCAATGTTTAAGCTCATCTTTAAACCAGGTGATACCAGCAGATCAAAGAACGCAGGGAAACAAGGGATGAAAAGTCATAAGTCTATCACACCTCCCCAGCTCGCGAGCGCGTGTGCGCATGTATTTTCTAGCCACTACCTGCCAACAAAGTATCTTTAAATCTTGAATTCGATTCCGAGGCTGTTGTCTTGACGACGCTGTCGAGCACAGTGTGGACAAGGTCAGTGGTCAAAAAATGTTTTGCAGGATGTTTTTCCTTCGACTTCATGGACACAAATAGTCTCTTCGCAAGCGTTTGCCACCTTTTAGACGTTTTTCCTTGAGATTTTGTAGGATATATTTAAGATTTCTAAAATTTTTGGAGATTTTGTAGGATTCTTTAAGATTTCTAAGGTTTTTGGAGATTTTCGGAAAATTTAAGAGATTTTAGAGATTTTAAAGATTTTTGAGATTTTTTTTCGAATGTGTACGAGATTCTTGGAGTGATTTGCCTCTCGTTCTGTCTCATTATCCATGCACATTATGTGGTGCAGTAATTTACATCCAGTGCAGCAAATTCTGCTTTGATTTCTCTGCACAATTTTCATGCAAGAACCACATTTGGTGGCAGGTCCAGGGCATGTTTCGATATCACCACATAACATGATCAAGATCTGTACCATTACAATCGATTTGTTGCGAGTGAGCCTAAGTTGAAGTTGCCTGTTTATCCATATTGACGAACAGATAGAATCTTCTTTGATGACCAGGTTATCTCCAAGGTTGTTTAGATGTAAGTTGAATGAATCAGAGCTGCAAAAGGCAAACTTTTTTACCTGGAAAGTTGTAAACACAAGAGCGAAGAAACACGCCACTGTTCTTGCCGCCATCTTATTGATACGCGTCGCCTGCACGATATAGAATGAAACATTGCAACTGATTGTATCCAAATGTTAATACCTGCTCCAAATTCCGGATTAACATACGGTAGCTTAGATCAAGGACGAAGAAGGATATGATAAATTTAGGAGCCAGCTATACATAAGTTTAACTGCTGTTCAAATGGCTGTAGCCTAAGCACCTTCTAAAAATGTCTTATAAGTCATTTAAAATTCTCTAATAGTTTTTTGTGTCTAAATTCCTTGCAATCTTTTAGTAAAAGTCAAACAGCACAACAACAAGTCACATTTCACACATAACTATATTAACTGGTTTAGCTCCTTACAGCTTCTGGTTGCATAGGAAAGCTAAGTTCAGAGAAACTGTCTAAAAACATTTTAATTTCATTGCAATTCTGTTGATGATCAATCTCTATAGTTATTTGATTTTTCTCAGACTAAACTTTGTGTTACTTCTAATATTTTTGTCACACGATTTTTGGCACCGAAACCCAACGTCTTGCCAAATCAAATTTTTGTGAAATTATCTTAACAGGTGTCCGAAAAATCATGTAAGATTTGCAAAGTCAGTAAGATTTTATCTAGTTTATGGCTTTCATCGAAAGATTAATGGCCCAAGTAAAATGCCACTCCGATGAACTGGTCAGTTTGGGGAGGTAAAATTTTCCAGAGGATTAATTTCAGTTCAGTCGAATGTTACAATCACTTACAATTAGAGTAGAAATCTGCGATCTCCTTCCAGTTCAAGTTTGTGGAGACAAGTCAACATGCTCTAGAAATTGTAACCCTAATTGAAAGATTTGACAGATTTTTGAAGCAGAACTTTAAATGCCAACAATACTCTAACAAACCAAGTAATATCAGAAAACAGTAGTAGTCTTGTCACTAAACGCAAAAGCAAATGATTTCACAACAAAGCTGCATTCACACCTGCAAGCTTTTCTTGGTGATATCTAAATAAGGTTTGCGTTCATGACGTACGCGCGAGAATCACTTAGCACAGGGAGCCTCCTTGGGTTGGACATGGCAGCGACATGTGAATTCTCTGAAGATATGATTCCAGCCCTATTTCAGGATGCTGGGCAGCTCCAAGCTAAAATCAGCTTTCAGGTCATCCGGGGCATTAAGGTTACTGTACACCTTAAGTGACCACTCACGGGGTTTTCTCTCTCGATTATCACGCACGCGACATAACACGTATAAACTATACATCATTCGATTCGTCATTAAATGGGGAGTATTTGTAAGCCAAAAAGAATACAAATATCCAAAAATTGTGCGTTATACATCTGAAAACGTGAAAATTGGACCTTTCCCCCTTCTAGAACCTCCTTGTCCCCCTAGATAAGTTTCATTTAAATCTCAATGAGATTTTTGCATTCTCAACACATTAATCTAGCAAAGACTGTCTCGAATTTCCTTTGCATGCCTTAGCTTCAGAATAATTAATGAAACAATTTTGCCCCTCGCTCAATGGCCTCATTTTGAGATTCATTCAAATGTTAAATTTGGACCATGCAATTTTTCTCAAAAGTGAGACACTCTTTGGCCCCCCTATGCTTTTTCTCTCTGTCTGCTAAATTTCAGCCAATTACATCAAGCCGTTGGGTACAGGGAGCTGTATGAATACCCATTGGTTGCTGAAAAATTGCTTTTGAGAAAAGCGCTGTTGTAACTGATTAACATTAATCTGGCCACAAGAGTAAACAGAGTAATCCTGTATGTATTTAGCGCCCAGTTTACAATGACATAATTGGTATTATAACTGCAAAATCCATTCAACAGGAAATCAAAGGCAACTTGAAACCTTTAACCTTTAGTTCTCAAATATTCCTCGTCATGTAAACAGCATTTTCCTAGCTGAAAAGACCTTATTTTAAATTGCTTATAATTCGCTGAAAAATAAATTTCTTGAAATTATAAGGAATTGTAGGTAGATGTGTGTGCTGTCCAATGATTTAAAAATCCAAAAATTGATCGGATAAATTTTTTTATCGTCCTGAAGGGGTACAGTAACCTTAATATACAACAGTTATTCTATTTATATCGCTACATATCCCATCGACCCTTTTTCTTGATTGACTAATATTTCATGTAAGCATCCAACCTGGTTCCCAGGGCCAGCTTCCTACGTCAGTACTGACCCTGGTACCGGGCAGGTAAAATTCGCAGATTGATTTGCTATTCGGTAACAAAGGGCTAATTAATTATTCGAAAGACCTGCTTCGCGGAAAATCGGTCAACTTTAGGTCGCTGTCACGGGAAAACGGGACAAAGGATTTAAAAACGGATTGTTGGCATACCTGAAAAATCAAACTTTGCCCCAGTTGATGAGGGTTTGAGTCCTATCCGCCTGCGCCTGGGGGAGAAATTAGCCATATTTGATCATGTTGGGACCATTCCTATTGATTCCCATTCAAAAATGGCCTCCATTTGATCGCCATTAATCATGGAGCAGAGAAGGGGCTTACAAGGGGTAAAAGACAACGGCGCATCTGAATTTGGAGGTTTCAAGAAATTTGGGTGTCGCTATGACGTCATAAAAGGGGGTTGAAAAAAGTCTTCCGATCTTTTTTACCAGAGGTTACGTTTGGAGCCGATGCTCCATGGTTACTTGACCAATTTCAAAACGGAAAAAGTTTACAAGAGCCAACTCATCTGCGAATCTTATAACGAAAATTAGGATTGGATACCGCCCCCAGGGGCTCCGCGCAGGCGCCTTGAAAATGGGGGTAAATTTTGGCTTACCCCATTTTGCGCGGTAACTCCGATTTGCGCCGGGAAAACGGCCTCGGAATGTCGAAATTGGACGGGAAACCGCATTCTCTACCTATTTCAACTTTAATGTGCTATTTATCTCTGAAATTGGAAGAATAACGAGCCATTTCATTTTCAAAGCTGCGGTGAGATTTTCGAAAAATTTCGACTTAGGCCCATTTTCCACCAAAACAAATCGTGCCTATTTTCTTATTAAATGCACTTGCTTACCCCGGATTAATGTTCAAATACCTTTAAAAAGGTCGAAAAGAGGTCCTCAAAGTGTTTGTTTTTAGTTTTTCGAATCGTCCACTGCATTATTAGCGTCAGAGCAACGGCCATTTTTCGTCGCATTTTCATACCTTTTCCTCGATGTTTCCGACTTATTACACGGTATGTTATGGATCAAAATCAGCTGACATTCACCAAATCTGTTAGACTCGGTTTCCAACCACAGCCAATCAACGAGCTCCATTTTTGACCACGTGATCAATAATTTCCCGCGTCGCGATCATCGCAAGTCGAAGCTGTGGGGAAAACCATAGGAAAACTACCCTCTCGAATTTTGCTCGCACCGAAAATATACTTTTAAGGAACCTTTAGAAATGTTTAATCTGGGTTGTCAAATAGATTTCCTAACCAGGGCTGCTTGCCCATTGGTGTACTCCACCTGGTTTTGAGAAATAATGTTTTTTAAACGTCGTCATTCCACGGACCTCTTGCTTCTTTTGAGGGGGCTTAGGCCCAGCGCAAGGAAGTTAATCTTTGCCTCCAGGAACGACCAAACGTCACTCATAACAGCCGAAAATCAATTCCTGACTGGAAATCAAGGTTCCAATGCCTTTAATTTTGATTTACACCAACTGAAGTGTTGCAGCAACTTATCCTACTTGACCAACAATGGGCCCTGTCAACCAAATTTGCATAACAAGGAAACTTGGCATGTAAGGGTTTCTCTTCTGGGTGTTTTGGGAGGAGTTTTTGTTCGTCTTCTTATTATTCAAAACTGGAATGAAACACTGTTTGGTTGCTTCGATGAAATGATGAAAACTTTAGGTCCTTTAGGACAAAATTGAATACGATTTTGGCACTGTTTGGCAGCATAACGGGAGAAAAAGAACATAAGATGACGAAGAATGGATACCATCAGCAGAAAGTAATATGCTGTGTTTGAAAGCTTGATTTTGCAAACTTTATTGCCACAACATAAGTTTTCCTCAAAGAATGTCATAAAAGAAGGGAGCAAAAAGATGAAAGAAGTCAGTCTTTTAAGGTATGTCGATAATTTGCAGAAGTGGACATCATATAAATAAGTAATCTTGTCAAACACTGAATTAGATTTTGTTTCACTTTCAAGGAAAATTGGAAAATAAATTGATAAAGATTTTTAAAGTGTCTCTGAATTTTTTAATTTAAATTTAAACAACTGGTCGGAAGCATTTTAGCTCGAAAGACTTGTGTGGATGATCACATTTAAATTCAAAGTATTCTTACCTTGGAATGGTTTCCCTACTATTCCTCTTTGCGTTTACACACACGAAGACGCACGAAGCTGCTTATAAGAAACTCAACTCTCAGAAGATCGCTAAATAGGCTAAATACGTATATCAAGAAACTCCAGAACTGGGAAAATCTTCAAGAAACTATTTATTTTGGTAAAGGAAAGCGTTTGCATAGCTTACTTTATCATCATTATTATTATTATTATTATTATTATTATTATTATTATTATTATTATTATTATTATTATTATTATTATTAGATGGGAGGGTCGTGGGGTTGCCGGCTGGATCCCTTGGAGGTTTGGTCTGTGACTATTTTGATCCTCCAGGGTGAACATTTGCTAATGTGCCAACCATTTCATTTTCTTGTTTACGCTAAAAAACAGTTTGGAACAGAACGTGATTTTCATTCCCACTTGGTTTTAATTTCGGGGGTAGTCATGTTCCCTGGGAATAGGGTTCTTTGTAGTAAAAATATAATTTTACTTTATCTTTAGTTTTACCTTGCCTTGTTTATCACGTAGTATAAATTCTCGGTTGTCCTTTAGAAAGTAGTGCTGACGAAGATTTTTAATCGAAACGTTCCAAGATTTTAACAGTTGTGTTTTTGTTCATTTTATTTCTGTTAATTTTTGATGGTGGTTTAGTTCAATTTATTATTATTATTATTATTATTATTATTATTATTATTATTATTATTATTATTATTATTATTATTATTATTATTATCAATTTATTTTACGTTGGCAACTTACATAACTACAAAAGCTAATTCAAGCCCGTTCAAGCCAACAAATTAAATACAGAAATATATATATACAAGTAAAACTAGTCAATAAAATTACAAAGTTCAGATCAAATTACAATGTTCAAATCAAATTACAAAGTTCATATTAAAAAAATGTGTAAAATTATAGAAAGCCGAGTTGAGGAATGTACTGCCTGCAAAGTCTGCAGTCGCAGCCTTTATTGGTCCAATGTTTGATTTTATTCTTAAATTGATGCACAGAATTTGACTCCTTAACTTCCTGAGGAAGAGAGTGCCAAATACGTAGCCCTCTGTATCGGATTGTTTCAGTACCATGATTAACTGTATGTACCATAGGTAATAAGAATGTATTGGTATTTCTCAAATTATATGTGAAACTTCTTTGCAGGAAAATTTCGTCCATAAAACTGGGGTTTAAATTATTAGTAGTTTTGAACATTTCAGTCATTAGCAATTGTACATTTTTCTGATGTATTGTTACAGATCTATCTTTTTCTAATAAGGTTTCAAAGCTGGAAGTATAGTCTTTATACGCAATTCGTAAGGCTCTCTCGTGCAGCCTATTGATTTTGTTATTCATCTTTCTGCTATGGAGCATCCATACCAAAGGACAGTATTGGAACTGGCTAGTTACAAATGCTCTCATCAAAAGTTTTAATTTATCAGTTCCTAGATATGCGGACATGCGTGACAAAGCAAATAGTTTGTTACCAGCCTTTTTACAAATATTGCTTACATGCTTTTCAAAACTGAGATTTGCATCAATCAAAACCCCTAAAAGTTTTTCCTCTTGTGAATTATTTACGGTACAGTTGCCAATATTTATGCCGACATCTTGATCTGTTTTTTCACCAAAAATCATAAAGTGGCATTTACCTTCGTTAAGTTTCATGTAATTGTTTGCGAACCATTCTATTTAGAGTCATTTTCTAACCTGGAGATTACATTTTCGAGACGCACATCGCACGTATAAATGGTTGTATCATCGGCATAGTTACATATATCTGTCTCTTGAATCGATAACAGAAGGTCATTGACGTAGATATTGAGTAAGAGAGGTCCAAGGACGGATCCTTGGGGAACACCAAGCTGAATATGTTTATAGTTACTGAAAGCTCCATTGATTTTTACTCTTTGTTGCCGATTTTCCAGATAACTGTGGACATTATTATTATTATTATTAAATTATTTACAGTTGGTATTTACAATAGCTTAAAATACACCAGCTAATTCAAACCAACTATCTACAAAGGAAAAATTTACAATAATATAAAGAAAATAAATATATTTACAGATGATTACTGTTTTCGGAGAGATTTCCATAGATATTGTTGCTACAAGCAATTTTTGCATGTGCAGTTTTCACCCTTCCATTCTTTTATCGATTTTTTGAAGCATACAACAGATGGCGAGCTTTTTATAGAGTCAGGTAGGCTGTTCCAGAGGATGCTACCTCTAAAGGTCAATGAACTGGTCCCATAGGTTGTAGTTTTCGCTTGTGGTAGCATTAATATTGAACCTGATCTTAGATTGTATGTAAGGTCCTTTCGCTGGAAAATATTCCACAGAAAGGATGGATTTTCGCACGATAGGCACTTATATATCTCTATCATCAAGTTACGTAGATTGTTTACATGGACCCTAGTGTCATCTATCTTTTGGAAGCTCATCTCGATGCATAGTCTTCAAGAAGTATTCGCAAAGCTCTTTTGTGAACTCTGTCTATTTCTTTGTTTTGCGTTTTACCACAAAACATCCAGATAAGTGGACAATAATTGAAATTTGACTTTATAAATGTGTGGTAAAGGATCTTCCCTTTCTTTTCATCGATGTAAGGTGCAACCCTTGAGAATGCACTGACTTTTCTGCTAACTTTTTGACACAGTGTTTTCACATGCTTGTCAAATTTCAGCTCATCGTCAACAGTTATCCCAAGAAGTTTAACAGACCTTGTCACATTTATTATTTTGTTTTCTATTTCTAGCAGAAATTCTTGATGCTGCTTCAGGCCAAGAAACATTACTTGAAATTTTTTGGGATTTGCCACCATTCTGTTATCTTTAAACCAGTCAAGAGCTCTAGAGATATCATCCTCAAGTCTCATTGCCACTGATTCAACATCTTTGTCACATGCATACACAGTATTATCATCTGCAAAGTTGCAGACGTGTGAGGACTTCATGGCGAAGATGAAGTCATTGACAAAGATATTGAATAAAAGTGGACCGAGAACTGAGCCCTGTGGAACTCCTGAAACTATCTCCTGCCATTCACTGAATTCTGAACCAATTTTAACGCGTTGTTTTCTTTGTGACAGATAGTTTGAGATTAGTGCAAGACTGTTTGGCCCAAATCCATAGGCTGCAAGTTTGGCTATAAGTAAATCATGTGGAAGACAATCATATGCCTTAGACAAGTCCATTAGCACCATCCCCACTACCCCTTTTTCATCGAGTGTCTTACGACAAGTCTCAATGAGTCGGAAAAGCGCGTGCTGTGTACTATGCCCACTTCGAAAAGCACATAGTAAACTAGATAGGAATTTACAAGTAAATGGCTGTATCTGTTGAGACATAATGCGCTCAAACACTTTGGAAAGTGCTGACAGGACACTTATTGGCCGAAAGTTTGCCTTCTGTGTACTCTCACCACATTTAAAGATCGGGGAGACATCAGCCAGTTTAAGTTTTCCGGGGAATTCATTACTTGAGAACATTTTATTTATAAAATAAGTTATATGTTCTAAGGAACATCCTGATATCAGTTTAACAATATCTGTGGAAATCTCGCCGCTGGTCTTTTTTGATTTGTCTAATTTATTGATCTCCTCCCAAACCTCCAAGGGACTGACACTCTTGAATTCAAATACGTCATTTCCAGTCATGTGTCTTTTTATTTGGGTGATACAAGGATGATTTTCGTATTTTTTTATCGCATCTGCCACTACGTCATTTGAGGTATTTGGGACTATAGATGTGGACACCGTTTTGTCAATGGGCAAAGTATCAATTATGTTCACGAAATAGGTGTTAAAGAGATTACTTATTTCAGTTTCATCATCTATGATAGCTTCATTTTCAACAAGTATTATTTTTTGGCTGCCATTGCTGGACTTTTCTGAGAAAAGGGGCTTAAACGTTTTCCAAAAGGTTTTTTCTTTTCCAACAGTGACAGGGTCGAGGTTGGCAAAGAAATTCCTTTTTTCATTTCTGTTTAATTTAACTACTAGATTTCGTTGAGCCTTGTATCTGTCCTTATCCTCCGTTCTTTTGGTTTTATTTGCAATGTTTTTTAACCTTGTCCTTTTCATCATAGCTTTCTTCAGCGCCTTAGTCACGTGAGGCTTCTTAGCAATCAGTAAGTCATGTCGAATACAGTCAAATGCCTTTGAAAGGTCCATGAAGATAGCTCCAACTTACCCACCATTGTCGAGGCACGTTCTCCATTTTTCGATTGCCTGCATCAATGCATGTTGAGCATTGTAGCCCTTGCGAAAACCACAAAGCAGAGATGATAAATACTGAGACATATGTGCAGAAATTTGAGCACCCATAAGCCTTTCAAATACCTTTGACACTGTACGGCTAATTTCAATTCATCCGGAAAGGAAGAATGCTCTACTGAGTTATTGAATATGATTTGCAAAGGTGTAGAAACTAGTTCTGACTCAGATTTTAACAACTTTGGAGGGATACTCTTGAAAGTGGTTGCTTTAGAGGGGTTTAGTTCACTAATTCCATTTTTGATATTTTCAATTGAAACCTTTTCAAATGAGAAAGGACCAATGCTCTCATTGAGGGAACGAATATTTTGAATACTTGGGTGCCTCGAAAATTTAAACAATATTTGATCGATAGGATCATTATTTTTTTTTATTTTATTTCAAAATTGTTTACCCAGGGTTGCAATTCAGTTTAAGTAACTGTTTTACAATGTACTCTGCAACTAAAAATAAAGCTAGCCTAATTACATTGAAAACTAACCTAATTACAATATTCAACTAAACCTACAAATGTACAATATATATATTCATCAACAATTTAAATGGAAAATAAAAATAAAAATGTAAAACCAGCTTTCCTTGAATCTAATCAATTATGAGCTTTTGAGCTTGGTTTTAAATGACTGGATGGAAGGGGCTAATTTAATATCAGAATGGAGTTTGTTCCATGTATCAGCTCCGCGGAAAGCAAAAGACTTTTGGCCATAAGCTGTTCTCATTCGAGGTATGGCTAGATCCAACTGAGAGTTGCGTAACACCCGATTGTGAACATCAGATAATCGGGAGAAAATCTGACAAAGGCTGTCGGGTGCAAGTCCATTTAGGGACTTACATACCATGGTAGATGTTTCTCTGTTGGCAAGCCTGTCAACTGAAAGCCATCCTAATCTTTGCAGCAAAGGAGCAGCCGATGAAACCAAAGGGCTGCTCGTGACAATTCTTGCAGCTCTGTTCTGCAATTTTTGCAAGGTATTCAGCTTGCTATTGCCACAGCATCCCCACACTGAGCAACAATAGCTCAAATGAGGCTCAACAATACTTAAATACATGTTTCTTAGGGTCTCTTCTTGGACAAATTGTTTGGCATATTTCAAAAGCCCGAGGGCTCGTGAGACTTTCTTTTGAAGAAACTTTGCCTGGCTTCCCCATTTCAAATTTTCATCAATCATTACACCAAGATATTTCGTTTCATGAACAAGATCGATATCATTCCAATTAACTTGAAAGCAAGGGGTGATTTCTGACGTTTTGTTTATCTTCCCCAGCTTTTGGGCTGAACCAATTATCATGGCTTGTGTGTTTTGACGACATTCAAGGAAAGCTTATTGCCCTGCAACCATTTCTCAAGGCAGGCAAGTTCTGCATTGACAACAACGTCAATCTCTTCAATTCTATCCGAAGAGAAGGAGATCGCTGTATCGCCTGCGTACATTGTCGCTTGTGCCTTTTTTAAAGCGAAAGGAAGGTCATTTATATAAAGTAAAAATAAGAGAGGTCCAAGGCAAGATCCTTGTGGTACCCCTATATTAATTTCTACTGTATCGGATGTGACACCGTTGACTTTGCAGCACTGCCTGCGATTATCGAGATAAGAGCTGAACCATTGATGTTCGAGACCATCAATCCCGTAATGGTGCATTTTGTGATTAATTAAACCCGTAATGGTGATTAATTCTTTCATTTAAAGTTAGCTAAAAAATATAGCTACAATTGCTAATTAAGGCCAACTATTTACAAAAAATACATATAATATTACAAGTGAAGATATAATTTACAATAAAAAACCTAAATTGGGATAAAATATTTTACATAATCTGCAGTTGCAGGCTTGGCATTGATGGGCTTTGATAAGCCTTTTGAAAATCTGAAGGGAATCTGAATTTTTCAGTTCTGGTGGTAGTGTCTCCCATACTTTTTCCCCATAAATCTGACTGTATCGATTCCAAGGCAAGTTGTTTTCGCCTTTGGTAGTTGTAGTTTATCAGAACACCTTAGGTTGTAAGGGATGTCTTTTTCCTCAAAAATTTGCTTCATAAAGCTGGGATTTAGATCATATTTGTTTTGTAGATCTCTACCATGAGCAACTGCAGGTTCCTCTGATGAACGGTTACCGAATTATCCATTTCTAACAATTTTTCAAAGCTAGGAACATTGTCCTTGTATGCGATTCTTAGGGCCCTTTCATGTATCCTGTTTATCTTATTATTCAAAATCAGCTAAAATCAGCTGAAAATCTAAACAGTTTCAAAAGCATGATAAAACAATGGAATGGCCCCACCTGTAAATGCAACGCTTGTAAATATAATGATATCATGTAGATTTTGTCCATTTATGTCCACGTAGTTTTGATATTTATCTTCTGTATTTACGTATTAACTTCCTTAGTTATTTTTCCTTTTGTTAGTAGATTCGATTTAGATTAGTTGTATGTGTATATATTTGTATATATATGTATAGCTAGGTGTAAAAAAAATCGAATAAAAATAAGGTAACAAACAAAAAATCAAATTTCTATCGTGAAACATCCAAATCAGCGAGCAATAGCTAAACTGGGACATAATGAATGTTTTCATCAACAGTTTTAGTTTCTCGGGCTCCATGAAGATTGAAATGCGAGTAAGAGCATGAAGCTTCTGACTAGCTTTTTTACATAGCGTTTGGACATGCTTTTTAAAACTTAATTTCTTATCAAGACTAATGCCCAGTAACTTCTCTTCGTCACTTTCTTCTATCTGGGCTTCCCCAACGTGTATATTAACTCTTTCTTTGTTAGCCCAAAAATAATGAAGTGACATTTATCTTCATTTAATTTCATATAGTTTCTGGAAACCATGCTGTTAGTCGGTTTGCATCTTGCTCTAGTCTTGTTATCACATTTCTTACCTCATAATCGCATGAGTATAGGGTAGTATCATCTGCATAGTTGCATATTTCGGTTCCGTTCATCACATCAGAAGAAATAAATCGTTAATATATATGTTAAATAACAGGGGCCCTAGCACCGAACCTTGTGGCACACCTAAGTTAGTTTCTTTCCACGTGCTAAAGGAACCATTAATTTTGACCCTTTGTCTTCTGTTCGAAAGATAGCTGTGAATAAGCGCGAGAGCACTTCTACTAAAACCATATGCATGCAATTTTGCAACATCTTTAGAAT
Organism: Aurelia coerulea; assembly: GCA_039566865.1. Lineage (NCBI taxonomy): Eukaryota > Metazoa > Cnidaria > Scyphozoa > Semaeostomeae > Ulmaridae > Aurelia > Aurelia coerulea. The sequence goes on from CM076944.1 coordinate 16,809,066, forward strand.
CAAGAATAATATTTTCATTTTCGACAATTCCAAGAGAATCGGTGATTGTGACAAAAAAGTTATTAAACGTTTCAGCTACATCAGACTCGTTCGACACAATTTTTCCTTCTTCAACTAACGTAATTCGTGATTTTGATGAGCTCTTATCCGAAAAAAAAGGTTTGACTGTTTTCCAAAATTTTTTGTTGTCTTCACAGGTGGCGGAGAATGGTTCAGTATTTTTGAAATGGAATTGTTCAGTTTTAAAATTAGTAAAAACAAACCTTTCTTGCCAGTTAAATGTGTCTGATTTCTCTGTGAATCTGATCCACTGCTATTTACTTTAAGTTAGGCCAATATGCGAATGACTGTTTAGTGTTGTTGCGGTTGTCTCAGAAATACTCAGCAGCGTGAAGAGAAAAAGAGAAAGGTCTGTAGGTTCACAAATGGCCTCGCGGCTGGGCACATCTTCTTCGCCTTTTCCCGCTGCTCTTCGGCCACTGGCTGGCTACCAAAGCACATCTGACCAATCCTCAGCAACCCCTTTATCTTCTCATGACCCCATCATTTCCACTCGCACCACGCAAAAAGTGCTGAGTGAGGAATTGTGAACGCGGGTCTGCTCTATTTGCAATCTCGTAAGCATCGAGGAAGTTCAACGGAGCAAGCCTTCTGCATTCTCGCTACTGCGCATGGGCAAATCACCGTCTGGCATGCCTGCGCCTGCGCAAATCAGATTTGATATGCGCAACTCTGCTCTGCGCAAGGCGTGCTCCGTTGAACTTCCTCGATGCTTACGAGATTGCAAATAGAGCAGACCCGCGTTCTCAATTCCTCGCTCAGCACTTTTTGCGTGGTGCGAGTGGAAATGAGAGGGTCATGAGAAGATAAAGGGGTTGCTGAGGATTGGTCAGATGTGCTTTGGTAGCCAGCCAGTGGCCGAAGAGCAGCGGGAAAAGGCGAAGAAGATGTGCCCAGCCGCGAGGCCATTTGTGAACCTACAGACCTTTCTCTTTTTCTCTTCACGCTGAGTATTTCTGAGACAACCGCAACAACACTAAACAGTCATTCGCATATTGGCCTAACTTAAAGTAAATAGCAGTGGATCAGATTCACAGAGAAATCAGACACATTTAACTGGCAAGAAAGGTTTGTTTTTACTAATTTTAAACTGAACAATTCCATTTTAAAAATACTGAACCATTCTCCGCCACCTGTGTAATATTTAGGGGTCAGCAAAGAAAAAGTGGCATGGACCCCCCCCGTATTGAAAGTTAGGGAGTACCCCCCCCCTGGGCGTAGCATAAACGCCTTACGAAGAGTTCGGTTCATGAATGGACTGTCATTAGCACGAATATATCTTTTTTCAGTGGTGCATGCTCATCTAAGACATGTCCAAAGGCACCCTGAAAAGATGTGTAAGTCAAGCTTCGCAAATCAAGGTCAGAAAGTTTCGTTTGAAGATCCTGTCGAAATAATTCTTCTCGAAAGTTTCTATAGTCTCTGTAGTTAACGACGTTTGGTTTTTGCTTGTCAAAGGAAGCTTTCAAAACTGTGACGATCATTTTGTGAAAATCTGATAATCCAGTTTCAACAGCACAGCCGTTGTTTGCTGAAAGTTCCTCCCTCTATTTGTCAACATCAAATCAATGCACCTAGGGTTACTGGATTTAAACACGTAGGCTCTCTGACAAGGTTCTTAAGGTCGAAGAGATTCATAAAGTCATTTATCTCCTGATCCGTTTCAGCTGCATTAAAGTCACCAACAAACATAAAATTTTCATATTTTCATATTGCCTAGCTCATCAAAGAAATAAGACTGGTTTTGTGTCGGTGGTCGATAAATGCAAAATAGGGCCCATTTATTTTTACGAAGATTTATTTCAAAGCAAATGCATTCAATGTCACCTTTAAAGCAGAAAGATTTTAGCCGGAATGAAGGAATATCATCTCTGACATAGACCAAAAGACCACCGCCGTTACTGTTTCTATCCAATCGAAGGGGTTTACAGAAGCCATGGATGGAAAATTGCTCCTCAGGAAACGAAGAATCAAGTTTTGTTTCCGCTATCATGAAAATGTCGATATTACTGCTAACGATTTCCAGTAAACCTTCAAATTTGTTTCTTATTGAGTTGATATTGACGTATCCCATTATCAGGCGTCCTACATTATTTGCTCTTAACTTCCCAAGCACAGATTTTCCATCCATGTCTTCCGTCTCTAAAGCTAAAGGCTGCTCCTGGCTGCTGGAAAAATCATCATTGATTAAAATGGAATCATTTTCCAGAGGTGGTAACTCAAAAGGGGGAGGGGGAGGTTGTCCTTTAAAATCATAACCCTTATTATTTAGTCAGTAACACATTGCCCTAACAAAATTATTCGCTAGTATGATTGTTCCTTCCATATTGAGATGCAGTCCGCTTCCATTTAAATGTAATTCTGGGTCAATATTTGAGTTGTTGATAAATCCCAGCCGCATACGCTCGCATTCTCTTTCCAGGGCCTTGTTTACCTCTAGTGCTCTACCATTAAACTTGTCTCTCCTTTGAACAATACTTGAGACCTTGATCTTAAACATTGATCTTCAATCAAAGCTTCGCCATGATGGAAATCTTCAAGATCGATCACATGATACCTCGGACAATCAAGCTGACAATAGAAATGGTCCAACTATTGTGTACGAGAATACAAAACAAGCAACAAATGACAATAGAAGTCCAAACAACAATAGAAATACCCGCAAAGCAAAAAATAGGAGACAAAGACGAATGAAATCAAGCGTATTAAATTCTGCAACAAGTTCATGTGAACAGGTAAACAATTCTGTGAATTCTGTGAATCCTGAAGTGCAAATCGAAATAAATAACAACGAGGAAGCCTCAACTTCAACGGTCAGTGCCCCAAATGTCAGCGTTAGCGATGTCAGTGGTATTGTCAACGCTGCTGAAGCATCACAGGTCCCTGAAGTCGCAACGATCAGCTCCGTCAGGAAAAGATGCGATCAAAATGTAAACAAAGATGCAGTCGAGGATGCAGTATCTACAATAACTCCTGATTCTGTTACACCAAGTTCCTCCTCAAATGCCTTAAACGAGCAGCTGCCGTCAGGAAATGACACCGGGGACGTTAAACACCGCTACAAAACGCAAAATCCTTCGCAATCAAGAAGTAAACGCACTGCAGTCATTATGGGTGACTCTCTTGTAAAAAATATAAATGGCTGGGAACTAAAGGAAAAGTGTGGAAATCAAGGGATGAATATTTTTGTCAAGAATTTCAATGGTGCAACAACCAGAGACATGCATAGTTATGCCCAGCCTTCAATTGAAAGAAAACCTAACCTAATCCTACTGCACAGTGGCACAAATGACCTTTCTCTGAAAATTGATGGAAAAGAAAAAACAGAGGTGCAAATTGCTGAGGAAATTATCGATCTGGCTAAGTCAATTAGCGATAAAGGTATTGAAGTCGTTATTTCCGGTCTTATAACACGTGGCGACAGATATGAATCAAAGAGAAAGAGAGTAAACTTTGTTCTCCAGGACTTGTGCTCACAGAATGATTTTGCCTTTTTGGAACACAACAACATACATGCCAACCAACATCTTAACAGAAGTCTGATCCATCTCAACCGACATGGTGATAACATTCTTTCTAACAATTTACTTCGTGCATTAAATTTTTGACTAAATAAGATTGAGGTAAAAGATAAAGAGGGTGATTGCTCGGCCACTGGGAAGACCTCTGCATCAGCTCCCTTACACAATCATGTCACCAACAGCACTACAAGTCTAGGCTTCAAAAAGGGTATGGCGATTGCTTCTATTAATGTGAATAGCCTTTTACGTCATATTGACGAGATTCGTCTTCTTATTAGTGACCTTGGTATTCATATTCTGGCCGTTAATGAGACTAAAATTGATGATAAAATAGACAATGATCTTGTCAGTATTGAGGGCTATTCGATTAAGAGAAGTGATCGTAACCGCAATGGTGGAGGTGTAGCTTTGTATGTAAAAGACGCATCTTTTGATAAAGTCACTGTCAGGACGGACCTTCCACTATCCAATTTAGAAGGTATATGTATTGAGGTGAAACCTGTGAAGGCTGCGCCGTTTCTTGTTATGTCGTGGTACCGTCCTCCTGACGCGTCAGTTGAAATCTTTCGTCAACTGGAAGAGTGTTTACAGGTTCTCGACAAGGAGAACAGGGATATAATCCTCCTTGGCGACACAAACTGTGATTTTTTACCAATAGTTTCTGGGGCTGAGGATACTTGTACCCCCGATAACCTTCCACCACATTCGAAGAACTTACTTGACATTTATGATCGTTTCGGTCTAAAACAGTTGATCAAAAGAAGTACAAGGGAAACTCTTACAACTGCCACTCTGATTGATCATATTGCCACAACTAATAAAGCTTTTATAGTAAAATCTGGTGTTTATGAGACAACTATAAGTGATCACTATTTGGTCTACTGTGTTAAAAGATTTAGAGATACTGCTAAAAAACAGCACAAAAACATTTCCACTCGGCAAATGAAAAATTTCAACGAAGAAAACTTTCTTAGTGATCTTCAACAAATTGACTGGAAAAGCATTGTTTCAAATACAGATGATATCAACCTCATCGTTGAGCAATGGACAAATATGTTCTCGTTGATTCTTGAAAAACATGCTCCTTTACGCTGCAGGAGGGTTTCAGACAAGTTTTGCCCCTGGTTGACGAATGATTTCAAATGTTTGTCTGCTACAAGAGACAGGTTAAAATTGGCAGCTGTACGCTCAAAGTCCAAAATTTTGATGGATGCTTATAAACAAACGAGAAATAGGGTCAATAGATTAAACAAAGATTTAAAGCGCGACTATTTTACAAATAAGATTGCCCTTTCCCAAGGTGATCTTAAAAACACTTGGAAAACCATTAACATGGTTCTCAATAAGAAATCAAAAACGACTCAAATTCAGTCGCTTGATGTTGATGGTAAGCATGTTACCGATAATAATGCTGTTGCTCAGACAATGAATGATTTCTTTTGTGATATTGGCAAATCTCTTAGTGACAAAATTCCACAGAAAGCCAACCCCCTTGTTGAAGATAAGCTGGAAGTGAACCCTGAAAATTTACAGTTTAAATTACAAGCCTTTGATGTTCCTCAGATAAAAAAGGTTTTTGGTAAATTCAAAACGTCCAAGGGTTTCGGTCCTGATGGCATTGCTAACCATTTCCTAAAGATCGCATTCTCTGTCATTGCAGAATCTCTCTGTGACATTTTCAACCTCTCAATTGCCACTGGAGTTTTTCCTGAAAATTGGAAAACTGCAAGGGTTGCCCCAATCTTTAAAAGTGGAGAAAAAAACAATCGTTCCAATTATAGACCGATTTCTGTGCTCCCATTTCTGGCAAGACTCTTTGAGAAATTGATTTACAACCAACTATATGACTATCTAGACAAAAATAAACTTCTGTATTCTGGCCAATCAGGTTTTAGAGCTCTGCATTCCACTGTAACTTGCTTGCTTTCTGGCACTAATGACTGGCACATTAATATTGAGCGTGGAAAATTTACAGGAAATATTTTCATTGATTTGAAAAAGGCTTTTGATACTGTTGATCATGCCATACTTATTCAAAAGCTATCTAAGTACGGAATTCAGGGTCTTGAGCTTCAATGGTTCAAATCATATCTCAGCAGTAGGCAGCAATTCACTAAGGTTAATGGAGTGGAATCTGACATCGGAAGCATCAACTGTGGTGTTCCACAAGGCTCTTGTTTAGGTCCGCTACTCTTCCTAATCTATATAAATGATCTGCCATTCGCCTTGAAAAACTGCAAAGTTACGATGTACGCCGACGATACTAGCATATCCTATTCCTCTAAGAGCATTGAGGATCTAACTGAAACGCTCAACAACGAATTGAAATGTTTGAAAGAATGGCTTCAGGGCAATAAATTGTCTTTGAATGTAGTCAAGACTCAGGCAATGGTAATCGGATCTAGACCAAATCTTAAAAAGATTGGTGAAAACACTGTGGATTCTCCTGCATTCGTTATCGATGATTCCCCTGTAGAACTCGTCGACAGTATTAAGTATCTTGGTGTCCAAGTTGACCAGTACCTCGTGTGGGACGAGCAAATTAAATCTGTTCAAGCCAAAGTCTCCCGCTCGTTAGGTTTTTTAAAATATGCAAAGAAATTTTTGCCAAAAACTGTACTTTGCAAATTATATAGAGGTATTGTAGAGCCACATTTTCGGTACTGCTGTTCTGTGTGGGGGAGCTGTGCAGAGTTCCGACTGGTTAAGCTTCAAAAATTGCAGAATCGTGCCGCTAGAATTATTACAAATAGCAGCTACGATGCTCCTGCCGAAGCTTTGATTACAGAGTTAAAATGGCCAACTGTGAGGGATATGATCAGAAGTGAGACTGCAACAACTGTATATAAATCTGTTAATAGTCTCGCGCCTGATTATCTCTCGCATTTATTTGTTAGAAATTCTGATCGCAATATTATCAACCTTAGAAATGCCGAAACTGACTTGCTAGTGCCATTCATGAAAACTAGTAATGGACAGAAAGCGTTCGCATTTCGTGGAGCAAAAATCTGGAATGATCTCAGCCGCGAGGCCAAGCAAGCTCCCTCTTTATCTTCTTTTAAGAACAAGATAAAGGGTTTGTTGTAAATTTATTGTAAATAGTTGTAGATAAATTATTTATGATTGTAATTAGTTTCCTTTTCCCGTTATTAATTTTAGTAGATTTTTTAATTTGTAAAGTTTTTGGCACGGCCCCCTGAAAATCAATCATACTGACTGACGGGGCTACCGTGCATAAATAATTTTAAAATGAAAAAAAAAAAGACCAGCACTTCAGTTTCTTTGTTTTCCATCGCCTTAGCGAGTTCGATGATATCTTCGGCTATAGTCCAGGGGGATATTTTCTTCACTTGTACTGCTTGTTTCCTGTATTATATTACTCGGAAATCTACTCGAGTTAAAACTTTGTTTTGAAATGTTTACGAGCGAGGGTACAAATATTGTTTATGAAGCTCGCAAGAAACTCTACTCTGGAGTACTGGAAATGTGATAATTTTGATAAACTTTCAATCCTAGGTTAAATTATTAGTCTATTAAAAAAACATACCTGTATTCTTCCAACATTCATCGAAGGAAACTTTATCGTAGCCAATAAATTTGGAGAACCCACAACACAAGATTTCGTACGTTGTGTAACTATTTCATGGTCTGCTCTTCCAGTTTGCCAGCCAAAATCTTGTTTAGTATTGTCCTGAAGCTTTATTTTTCGAAGAAACCAACAAATGATTCTGCATTTTACTTTCTGATCAGTGGATAAATTGACATGTCCGAAGTGTCCAGAAGAGAAACCCTTACATGCCGACTATTCTTGTTATGGACATTTTTGACATGGAGGGGGGGGGGGGATTGGCGGCCATTTAGGATAAGTTGCTGCAACAGTTCTGTTGGGTAAATCAAACTTGAATGTATTGGAACCTTGATTTCCTGTCTGGGACTGATTTTTAGCAACTGGGAGTGCCGTTCCCGGAGGCAAAGATTAACTTCCATGCGCTGGGCCTAAGCCCCCTCAAAGGAAGCGAGAGGTTCGTGGAATGACGACGTTTAAAAAAAATTATTTCTCAAAAACCAGGTGGAGTAGACCAATGGGCAAGCAGCCCTGGTTAGGAAATTATCTGACAACCCAGATTAAAAATTTCTAAAGGTTCCTCAAAAGTATATTTTCGGTGCGAGCAAAATTTGAGAGGGTAGTTTTCCTATGGTTTTCCCCACAGCTTCGACTCGCGATGATCGCGACGCGGGAAATTATTGATCACGTGGTCAAAAATGGAGCTCGTTGATTGGCTGTGGTGCAAAATGTAAACAAACCAAAACTGCTATTGTTACAAAATTTATGCTGCAGTAAAAGGGCACCTTTTACGTAGGTTAATTTTCAACTTGAAATGTTTAACAAAATTCCTTCCTACCTCGGTCCCAGGTCCCCCCTCTAGGTGGGCTGATGCACAAGAGCGCTTACTTTGTGCTTCTTTTGCTGGAAATAAATTGATCTGATATCTGACGTGCAAAGCGGAGATGCCCTTTGAACCATATTCTATACTCGATAATCCCGTTAGATGGTCCTTTTAGATTTCCTAATAGTCACTTATTTCTTGGCATGTTCTATCTCCCGGACCCTCTGGACCATTGGACCATTGGACCATGCCGCAGACCCCGACCCGCTGGCCGCCAAGATATTTTTGCTGTTATATTGCTGTCTCTTTTGCATACGAGTAAAATGAAATTATGCTGAATGAAACTTCCTATGGTCTCAGTCATGCAGATAACCCTTTTGTTCGAAAAGAAACGAGGAAACAAGGAGGGATTGACAACCTTAGAATGTCAATGTTTACAACACAATAAGCAGCGATACCCCAGAATAGAAAGTTGGCTTGAATTTGGTCATACAAAGCTGAAGTTGAAATCAAATGCATGCAAGAATTGACTGAGTCAATTTGACTCTGATGCAAGAACAAGTCTAAGACCTTTTACCAGACAAAGAATGGATGCAAATTGTTCTGTTTTGCTGAAGTAATACGTGGATGTGAAGTCATTCGCGTATTCTGCACACTCTTGCTGTCCAGGGCCGCAGGAAGAAGCTTCGGATTGGGGGGGGGGGCAATTGTTCTTAAAACAATAGAGAACAATACATCTAATTACGTCATGTGACGTAGCACCATTGTTTTGAAAAATTATTGGGGGGGCTTGAGCCCCCCCCCCCCCCACCCCCCCCCCCCCCCCCCCCCCGCTTCCTACGGGCCTGTGCAGTGCTGCCTGTGCTGTCACCACCGAGAAAAGGCGCTGTAACACAGCCAAAGGATCTCAAAAACATTTGAGTACAGTGATTTTAAATAATACCGTACAATGATTTGAGGGTAAGACCAAGCAATTCACAATGTGAGGGGCATTTCATTACCAAAACATCTTGTACATCTTTGACCAAAATCCTTTTCTTTTGAAGGAAATCCACCAAAAGTTCGTAAAAAATCCTTTCATTCTGAAAGGTCTCCCCTGGTTTGCTTTTTGAAAGAGAAAAATGCCCCTCGTCACCATTTCAGGGACCCTGAAATTCGTATTTTTTCAGGTCCAAAAGTTAGCTAAGTATTTGGATGCAGGGGCGGATCTAGCCCGATTTTTGAGTGAGTTCCCATGATGAAACCGAAGGCGAGCGAAGCGAGCCGAAAAAATGGGGGGTCCGGGGGTACTCCCCCGGGAAAATTTGTGCAGCCACGCCCTTTAGATTGCCTTAAAATGCTATGAAATTTTTCTTAATTAATTAATAACTGAAAAAATTTTAAAATGAAAAAATCCGGCATCCTGCCAAACCTATCATTGTGTCATATGATTATAAACAGGCCTAAGCTTACCTCAAATGCTTCTGCTTCAGCCAGCCATATTTTGCCTTATTGACACATACAGGGGCCTTGTTTGTAGATCTGCTTAAAAATGATTCCAAATTCTTCTAAGCTTTCAGCGGAATATTCAATATTGCTGCTTTATCAAAGAGAATTACATTCAGAGATCTTACCATCGTCCTCTTCCTTGCGAATTTGCCGACATGATCCACACAATTTCTCAGAATTTTTTTCAGCCTCATTCTCAAGCAGACACTTAGGTCTCAGTTCCAAACATCGAGCCACGATGAGGTCTCAGTTCCCGGCGAAGGGAACAAAAGAAGTCTCAGTTCCGAACATTCTAAACAATACTAAGGCCTCAGTTCCAAACATTTAAAGCAAACAACAAAACATAGGGATATTTCAGCCTGGAGCTATTTTTGTAGGGCCTCCGCAGTGGCCTGAGGGTCCTTCAGGCAGTACGCATTGTGCTGAAATTTGCGAAACGTGGAGCCTGACAACAAATCTTTTTCACACATCACATCACAATCACATGGCAGCGCGACCGAAAAGATAGTGAAATTTTTCATTATTCTTTTTATCACAGATTTCATTTTCATAATTATCATAATTCTATTCTAAGAGACAAATCTATGAAATTTTGACTAAGTTCTCGAACTCATGGAACTCACGCTAAATCCGCCCCTGCTTGTGCTTTCAGTGCAATTCTACATGCCGCAGAGCCCCTCTGAAAGCAAAAGATTTCTGACCAGTTTGATCATACGCAACTGAGAATGTTGAATCCAGCAGACAACAATTAGAATGGCGAAATTTATTCATCTTCTCAGGAAAAGTGCAATTAATAATCAAAACAAGGGTTAAAGGCGTCCCTGAGAAAATAATAGAAAGAATTTACAGCAAGAGAAACAGTGCGATGCAAAATTGCTGTCAGGGTCTGCGGCATGGTCCAATGGTCCAATAGTCCAATGGTCCAGAAGGTCCGGTAGATAGAACATGCCTTATTTCTTACGTTTTCGCGCTTGCTTATAAACTAAATGCATCTCAACCTTTCAAAGTCTACTCGCAACGGTACAAAGGAAGCCCCTCCTCACATCTGAGGTATTTCTGATAACATCATGTTTTCTTCTGGAATCTCGTGTTTCTACGCACACAAATCAGCCACCTAATAATATACAGCAAGCACGTGATTTCGTAATGGTATTTAAACCAATAAACCCCCTTTCTTAGGCATCTTTTCGGTTTTTGCGCTACATCGAGCACACGAAATTTCATTTTTTGCAACGCCGAAGAGAAGTGCGACTACGAAACACACAGGCCGCTTTGACGAGAGCAGTTAGAGCAAACACAAGGTTTACCACAGCAAGCTCCTGGCCTGCAAGAGCAATCGAAACATCGCCCATCATTCCGGCAGCAGATATCAATGGTAGTGGAAGTTCATGCATGATAATTATGGAATGAAGGATAGATGTGAAGGCGGCCTAGATTACCAATAACTTGGTTGATTTGAATTTTCAGCTGGTTTTTCGTCATTTCGGATTGCCCAAACAGTAATGCCAGCGACACAAATTTGGAAACATGCTGACAGCCAATTCTGTAACAGAGCGGGGCGCAAGGATAAAAAGAACAATTTCGCACTTTCCACTTTCTTGCTGAGACTTACAGATGATACCGAAAAGGACAATCGAACCAATCAGTTGTCAAATGATGATCATGAAGACAGGCAAGATGCCTCCGTGGTTGAAAATGCAGAACCTTTCCATCGTGCATAATATGGTCAAGAGTTGAGTATTTCCACTGCATTTCTTCTATTTTACCAAACCGAACCAATTATTGATATTTGCGATCATGCTGTTCCTCTAACAGTTGTTCATGTGGGTCCACAGAAGAGGTAAGATGAATTACATACACGAGAAAGAATTGACTCCACTCAGTTGACCTAGCCTAAATGGTGAGATCCATTCTACAGTCCCACAATGGGGTGATATTTCGAACTTATATTTGATAAAACATGCTCAAACGCATGACGATCACTCACGTCACTCGCATAGTCCTGTGGAACCAAATACTAAGTCTCCTTGTGAGATAGTCAATTTTCATCTGTATTGTATTGATTGCTATGAGATATTCAGTAGTTTCCCAAGAACCATTGCTTCGCTGCTTCCTAAAATAGCTCAATCTGAGTATATGTAGCCTGCGTGCAGACTCTAATAACTATTTCCTTCTTTTCATTTTTTTCTGACAGAGTCTGCACGCAGGCTAAGTATATGGCGTACTCCCCTCTTAGTTTTCTCTTGCAGGGTAGAAACTGAGTTGTCACCGACATGTCATTTCCTCACAAATAGCATCTGAGAATGAAGCATGGTTTCAGAGCCGCACACATGAAAACATGCGAGACAAGAGCAGGATGTGACCTGATGCGACCGGCCACCAACGGTGCACTCTATATTATAGCATTAGCAAGGCAAGGAATAGAAGGTCGGGGGTGCAATACCCGTCCGTATTGCAAAGGTATTTAGAACTGTGTTTGGCAAGGTTTGGAAGGAACTTGACCGTATGTACAGACTGTTGCAGCAAATTGTTCTATTTAGAAGGTTGCTAGTTGGGGCCACCTCCTTTTTCTCGTATCATACCGTCTAAACATGTTATTGTTGCTGTGTATTATAATTCTGCCAACCTCTGCTCGGTGCAGCACCAACACAAAAGGTCTGTATCACAAAGTGTTCGAGATTCACCCAACAAACAGTGGTTGGTATTTTCTCTCAGGGCCTGTATATTCCTATTCATATACATATTCATATTCATTCACATATTCATAGTCTGAGTCTGTTCCCCTGTTTTTCCAAAGTTTGAGTCACCTCCGCATAGTGGGCTAGACATTCGAAAATTTGGAAGTTCTCTTACTCGCTAGTTGTTATGCAGTTTTAGAACGCTGAATAATTGGGCTTACGTGTGCTTTTAAAGTTTTCATTTATCTTGTGTTATCACAGAGTTACAGATTTTGCAGGACTAGGAGCATCCATAACCCCAGTCAATGTTGATTTACTAGAGCAGAATCTTTCTAATCACCCAGATAGGCCTTCTGTTACAAAACTTTGCACAGATCTGCGAGAAGGGGCCAAAATAGGTTACAATTGTCCCAGAACTGCTAGATAATCGAGACATTTGTTCATTGCTTCAGCCCCTCCTGGCAAATTTCAGGAGAACTTGGGTAGGGAAGTAAGCCTAGGTCGCTCCGCAGGGCCTTTTTCTGAACCGCATTTTAAATATTTTCAAGTTTCTCCTATTGGCCTTGTTCTAAAGAAGCATTCAAACAAGTACCGTACGATCTTCCACCTTTCATACCCTAAATCTGGCTGCTCAAGAAATTCTTCTATTAATAAGGAAGATTTTTTCTCTAACCTATGTTACGATCGATCATGCAATACAGGTAATACATCGACTAGGAGAAGGGGCAATTTTGGCCAAGACAGATATTGAATCTGCATTTCGCCTGGTGACTGGGAGCTGTTCCCTGCACCGGTTTTTTCATAGTTTTTACCCGACCTTCTAACATTTCTTGGGATACCGCCTGTTGGTTTGCTGTTATTTATACCTACGAACACAAAAGCAAAATATCTTGATACCATTCTCTAAATAATGTCAACATAATACAAAGAACAAATTAAGTATTTTGTCTACTTTACAACAACAACAACAACAAAACCAGTTTTTTCTCCTTCTCGTTTGTGGGGAATTGCGTTGCAATTTGTAGCGGTGAAGTGCCTTTTATCCAGTTAAAAAACATAGAAAAAACTCACTTCAAAACACAAACTCGAAAATCTAAAAAATTACCAGTTCTTATTGCCTTTTGGTGGGGCCCATCCCCACAAAACTGTTATAATCGGGGTCTACTACCCCGCAATTTCCAAGTCGGAGTCTGTTCCTCCGCAAGTTCCAAGTCGGAGTCTGTTCCTCCGCAATTTCCACGTCGGAGTCTGTTCCTCCGCATTTTTCCAAGTCGGAGATTGTTCCTCCGCAGAATTTCGGTCCAACTAGGAATCCCTGCCGGTGTGCACGCTGGCAGGTAGACTCACGAAATAGTCCCAGTTATCGCAACGACAACAGCAACAGCAATGACAACAACAACAACAATGTATATTTTTGCTCAAACTGGGACTTATGGACTTTCACATCAAGAAACATTCATGCGAATACTCGTGACTTTTGTTCATTGCTAACATCACTCAAAACTTGAATTTCGAGACGTTTTATTATCTGAGGTTTGAGCTGACAATTTAGGCCCAACGCCATTACTCGCCTTTTCGTACAGCGTTGCTATGGTTTCCATATCGGACATGAAATCGAGGGAAACAATTTCGTCACAATTTTCAATGTGAAAGGCCATGAGTCGTAGTTATAGCGTCCATCAGCCTATCAATAGCAATAACTACGAACTTGCAATCAGTCTAGCTGGCAGGTTGCCTATGAGGTCTGCTCCCGATTAGGCCATCACGTTCGGTTAGTTGATTAAGTTAGTTAAGTTAGGAATCCCTAACGATGGAGTCTGCTCCTCCGGAGTTAGGTTTACTTGTCTGCTCTGCTTCTAGAGTTTACTATATATTTAGTAGTAGGTATTCCCTGCCACGAAGCGCTTCCAATACCCCACAAAAAACAACGCTAGAACTTATTTTACGTATGTTAAAAAAGAGACTTATAATGTATTAGGCAATGAAACTTATAATGTACGAACTTTAATCTACATCTTTATTAATCAATGAGTTTGCTTTAATCTAGTATATCGAATTGCTGTTATAATATGTTTCTGTTGCATAAATGAGCTTTCCAGTGTTGCCTTTCATACCGACCGAAAGATCCATTTCAGGGGGGAACAATTAACCCCTGCTGTTTCCATATGGAGACAAGAGAGTGTTTGTAATAAACTGCAGCTGATGATTTATGCAAAACAAAATGGCGCCCAACTGGCCATTTTTGCGGCAACCGGTACCAGGGCCAACATTGATGACCAAAGGAAGACAATGGTGGGCCTGGGAACGAGGTTGGTCAGCAACTTATTTTCACGGAAAAATCATTATTTCGTCAAATCAGAAACTTTGCAAAGATAAGAGCAGGATTCAGGAATTCACACAGAGACGTAGAGAAATAGAAATCTACAAATATTCCCACTCTCAGGAAAATCACATGCTTCACAATGGGTCTAAAAGATTTAATACAATGAGGCAAAGTAAGTCAAATATTCAGTACCACGTGGTATGGTACTAGGAATAATGACAGCAGCAAACCATCTCAAACCTTATCGTTTAGCACTGGCGTATCTCTCTGCAATATTGTCCCAGTTTACTACATCATAAATTGCCTTTACATAGTCTGGCCTCACATTTTTGTACTGCAAGTAGTACGCATGCTCCCATACATCAATTCCCAACAATGGCACAAGACCTGTAAAAATAAATTCATTATCAAGGTCTTATTGAATATTATTGAATATTGATTGGAGAATGTTTTACGACGAATATATAATACACATTAACACTGTAGCTATATTGATGTGCCAAATATTGCTTAATGAATCACTCAATTGGAAGATGATTTTTCAATTTTTATGCGCACGCGCACTCGGTTTGAAGTAGAGGCTTCTTATTTCTTGTGAGTAGGATACATCGAGGCAACGGCAAAGTTAAATTGTCAAACGGGGATGGGCAGTATCAGACTTACTACGCAAGTCCCTCGGTGCTTTTCGAGAAAAATCATGAAATTTGTTGTTTACTTTTGCAATCAGAAGTCTGTTAATTGATCTGATCCATTTTGTTTAATATTTTAACTTCCAAATTGCCTCTGATCATATACCGATTTCCCAAAAATGTATACGGATTTGGTTTATTCCAGCGCTGTGAATTTAGCTTCAATCAATAACTAATCACTCTAAAAATGTTCTTCGATAGTTAACTTGAACATTGGATGTTAGGCTTATATTAGAAATCCAGACCCGATAGCGGTGTCTCGAGCCATGGGGACCTTGGGTGGGGAGCAGTGACGGGGACGGTTGTTGTCGTTGTTGTTTCCTCGGCCGGCGCTCCGATTGTTCACTATTATATTTTGGCCTGACATCTAATGTGAGACCGGCTCAAATATTTATTTGTAAAATGTTTTTATAATTAGCATTTCCATCTGTATTAGTTGTAGCGTATGTATAGTAGTTTGTAGTAGTTGTATTTTAGTTTATATTAATTCCAGGGGGTAGACATGACATTTTGCTCCTCCTGGTCCCCGTGTGGTATAGTAGATTGTAGGTAGTGTTTAGGTAATTTTGTTGTAAATTTTATATTGAATATAAAAAAAGAAAAACTTGAACATAGATACCTCGTTTGTTGATATTGGTACTTTGAGAGCAGACATGATAATCTTGAAAGCTCAAATTTGCCTCTTCCTGCAAACAATAGCTTTAGCCTTTTGGCCTAAGCAATTTCTTCAGGCACAGCGTATAAACCAACGATAGCCTTGATAAAATTTGAACAATATCAGATATCGTGCTATTCTGTTTTCCAGAAGTCACCCCACAGTCACACGTTGAGCAAGCAGTTTCTTAATTTGACATTAATTTCAGTTCTTAATTTCGACGTGCTTCAGAAACTTGCTCAGGCCAAAAGGCTAAAGCTCTGGTTTGCAGGTTGACGCAAATTGAAGCTTTCAAAATTGATATTTCTTTCTTTCTTTCTCAAAGCTTTCAATCTATCGAGGAACATTTGAGAGTGATTAGCCATTGATTAAAGCTAAATTCACATCGCTGGAGTCGACTAAAACTGTAACATTTTTTTTGGGACACCCGGTATAGTCTTAATTTATTGTAAGTGCCATAGTTTCTTTTTAGAACAAGACTGCACTCTTCACAAAATGGTTTCAAAATAAAGACAACAACCATAACAGGGGCCTGGGGGTGGAAAGATATTTGATTTTCCAACAAATGGTGATCGCTCCTGACATTGTAGGATGAAGAACTTCCTGAGGGAACGACACTAGAGGAACTTATCGAGACTAACAATTTATACCAGCTCATTGATGAACCAACTAACGTAAGAGGAGAAAGCATGACTTGTATCGATTTAATTATAACCGATCAACCAAACATCTTTATCGAATATGGAGTACACCCATCTCTTGACGAACATTGTCAACATCAAATTGTGTTTGGTGAATTAAACATCTCTCTTCCTTGCCCCCCTCCTTATAAGAGAACAGTTTGGGATTACTCGAAGTCTGACATCCAATCCATTAGAAACTCATTGCAGCAAAGTGATTGGGGATCGACGTTCCGGGGTCTCAGTACAGATCAAATGGCTGAAGTTTTTACAAATAAGCTTTATGGCATTATAAAGGCAAACATCCCTAACAGGGTTCTCAGTTTTAATGATAAGGATCCACCCTGGATAACAAGACAGGTTAAGACTTCAATAAAAAGCAAGCGTAGGGTTTTCAGGAAGTTTATGAATAGTGGTAGGAGACAGGAGGATTGGGATCGTTTCAAGGCTGTCAGAAACGAAACATCCAGGTTGGTTCTCAAAGCGAAAGAGGACTATTATCGCAACCTTGGTCGAAATTATCGGATCCTTCCAACGGTATAAAAACATTTTGGTCAACTATGAACAGGCTAATTGATAAAAAGAAGAATGTCAATATTCCACCCTTGTTAGAAAATGGACTCTTTGTGACAAACTTAGAGGACAAGGCAAATATTTTCAATGAATTCTTTGTAAAAATGTGCTCTGAAACATCAACGAGCAGCACCCTTCCATCTTTTACACCAAGGAGTCCAGCCCTTTTAGAGAGACTGACCATCGACAGGGAGAAGGTTCTCAAACTTATTAGATCCCTAGATAGCAAAAAGTCTCATGGTTGCGATGACATCTCTATTGCTATGATAAAAATTTGTGATTTCTCAATAGTTGAACCCTTGTGTCTTATTTTTGAAAATTGTTTACAAGCGAGTATGTACCCATCTCTGTGGAAAAAGGCGAATGCCATTCCTATACACAAGAAAGATAGCAGGCGGTGTAAAACCAACTATCGTCCAATTTCACTACTTCCAATTTTTGGAAAGCTGTTTGAAAAGATGATATTTGACTCGGTTTATAACCACCTACGACAAAATGGTCTTCTAACTCCTCCTCAATCGGGTCTCCAGCCAGGTGATTCAACAACTAATCAGTTACTACCAATTACACATAAGATTTATTGTTCTTTTGAGAATGTTCCTAGCCTAGAGACCCGTGCTGTTTTCCTAGATCTATCAAAAGCCTTTGACAGAGATTGGCATGAAGGTCTACTGTATAAACTCGAATGTAACGGAATATCCGGAAATTTATCAACACTTCTTCGTAGTTTTTTGACAAACCGACAGCAAAGAGTTGTCTTAAATGGTAAAAACTCTCGTTGGATAACAGTTACCTCGGGTGTGCCTCAGGGCTCAGTATTAGGCCCACTATTCTTTCTTATGTATATAAATGACCTCGTCGAGGGTGTGCACAGCGACAGCAAGCTTTTCGCTGACGATACTTCTATTTTTTCAGTTGTTAAGGACAAAGATGAGGCTACTGAGAGTCTTAATCAGGACCTTGAAAGAGTGCGGCTTTGGGCTTGGCAATGGAAGATGCAGATTAATTGTGATAAAACAGAAGAGGTGATTTTCTCAGTCAAAAGGGCTAAAATAGAACACCCGCCTTTGAACCTGGGGTCGGATGAAGTGACGAGGAAGGATGAACACAAGCATCTTGGATTAATTCTTGATTCAAAGCTCGACTTTAAAAGTCATATTAGAAAGGCTATCTTAAAAGCTAGACGAGGAATATGAATGATCAAATATCTTTCTAAATATGTATCTCGAGATGTCCTTGATCAGGTCTATAAGTTATACGTTCGGCCGCACCTGAATTATGGTGATATCATTTATCACAGATATGATCCTGACATGATTCTAAATTTTACAAAAAGAATTGAACAAACCCAGTACTCAGCAGCTCTCGCTGTTGCGGGTGCCTGGAGAGGAACTAGCAGACAAAAGCTCTATAATGAGCTTGGTTGGGAAAGTCTGTACCATCGAAGATGGTTCAGACGCTTATGTCATCTTTTCAACCTAAGGAAAACGGGTACTCCTTCCTATCTGTTCGCAGAATTACCAACTGAAAGACCACTTCAGTATGGTCTTAGAGGCAAACGTGATTATGACATACCTTTCAGTAAGACAAAGCGCTCTTCAAATACATACTTCACAAATGTTCTTCATGAATGGAATATGCTTGATGAAAATATTGGAAATTCTGCAACAATTGCCGAGTTCAAACGAAAATTGCTTACTTTGATAGGACCAGTCAAAAATTCCTTGTTTGGAGTATTCGATATCTTTGGCGTAAAACAACTGACAATGCTGAGACTTGAATTTAGTTTGATTGATTTCAATCAAATCAATCAAACCTTCCAGATTTTGATGTAAACAACATGGATTCAAAAGCCCTGCTTAATTTTCTTCTTTACGGTAGCCCAATTTTTGATGAAACTGACAATCGAATGATTTTAGAGGCATCTATAGCATATATCAAAGCTACTAACAGGATTAACTGAGGTGTTCCCGGGGATTCTGTGGGCTGGGGGTGTCTTTTGGCCATGGAGCTGCCGCTTTGCTGCCGGGTGCTGCGGGCTGGGCGTCATTCGGGGGCGCTTGGTGGGTGGGGCTTGGGCCCTGTGGTGGTTGCTGTCATTGCGGGGCTCGGGCTCCGCTTGCTCGGCTCATTCGGGTGATGGCTGGTTTGTGGTTTTTGGCGGTGGAGTGGCGGTTTTGTGGCCGGGGGCTTTTCTGGTCTGTGGGGTCTTTGGGAATTCTTCGGAAACTTGATGAAAACCTGACGATTGGCGACCCCTTATTTTTATTTATGTTTAGTCTTCATCATCATCATCATCATTTAAAATATTTATACAGGTTAAAAAGTTTCAGAACAATAACTGGTTTTCAAACTGACCTGTTAAAAAAACCTAAGCTGCAAAAGGAAAACTAGTTACAATAATTTTATATATTTACAAAAGCCAATCATTTACAGTTTAATACAGTCAATAAAGGAATAAACGGTGAATAAATTAAAACACGAAGGAAAGCACGTAATCCGACTTATTAGATCAGATTTTTGAAAGCACCAAGAGAGGAAGCTGATTTACTAGCTTTATCCAGGCTGTTCCAAAGGGTGGTTCCTCTGTAGCAGAAAGATTTCTGACCTGTTTTTGTTTTAAGTAATGGTATTTTCAGATTCAGATCTGTCGATCGCAGATTTCGTTCATTACTGTCGGAGCATCTTGTGAACAACGAGGACAAATAGTCTGGAGCCAACGAATTTAAGGACTTATACATAAGCGAAGCTGATTCTTTGAAAATAAGCTGCTTGACTGTTGCCCATCCAAGACCGTTGATCAGAGGCATTGCGGATGTATCATATTTGCTATTCGTTACAATTCTGGCTGCCCTATTTTGTACCTTTTGCAGCCTGCTAATGTTAGTGTCACTGCAGCAGCCCCACACAGAGCAACAATAACTTAAATGTGGCTCAACAAGGCCTCTGTACATATCATTAAGTATGGCAGGCTTCAGAAACCTTTTGGAGTACTTAATAAGGCCAAGAGCTTGAATAGCTTTGGTCCTAGTTTTCTGTATATGTTTGTCCCAATTAAGACGATTATCTATTTGAACCCCAAGATATTTGATATCCTTTACAATCTCAATAGGTAGATTATCTATCTCAAAAGATGGCTGAACATCAGGATGGTTTTCGATCTTGCGAATATTTGGTGATGATCCAATCACAAGAGCCTGTGTTTTAACAACATTCAATGAAAGTTTGTTGCCTTGTAGCCACTCCTTTAGCTTGGTCAGTTCATCGTTTAAATCGCTTTGCAGTTCAATAGGGTTCTTAGATGAAAGGGAAATAGTGGTGTCATCAGCATACATGGTAACGTGTCCTTTATGCAATGCATAAGGTAAATCATTTATATAGATAAGAAACAGCAATGGACCAAGGCATGAACCTTGAGGAACCCCACAATTTATGCTACTGATTTCAGAAGCAGAACCATTTACTTTGCAAAATTGCCTCCTGTTATGCAGATATGAGGTAAACCAACTAAGTTCGATACCTGTGATACCGTACTTTTGTAGCTTTTCGAGTAATATTTCATGGTTGACGGTATCAAAGGCCTTCTTAAGATCAATAAATATTAGGCCGGTATATTTACCCTTATCGATATTCAGATACCAATCGTTTGTGTTTGACATGAGGCATGTAACCACAGAGTGCAATAATCGAAAACCAGACTGATGTTTATAAATTAGTTTTCTAGAGTCGAGGAATTCGTACACCTGATTATATACGAGTTTCTCGAAAAGTCTCGATACAGCGGGCAGAACAGATATTGGCCTTCCAGTCATCAGGGAAGATCTAGTCTAACACAGATGAACACAGATGAACACAGGTGAACACAGATGAACACAGGTGAACACAGGTGAATACAGGTGAATACAAGTGAATACAAGTGAATACGGATGAGCACCGGCCAAAATGAAGATACTAGTAAGAACAAAAAAGAACACAAGTTGCGAATCTTTCAGAAAAAGAACAGGTCAAGAATGAATAACTAGAATAAATACATATAGATTTAATATGTATTATTGTAATAATTCCTATGAATTTAGAAAACGAGATTGATGATCAGACGAATCGCAGAAATGTGGGCAAGTACTGTATCTTATTCCATGCCAAGAAGCTGTATGGTATACTGTAAAAAGCTCCGGCACTGGGGGCTTATCATTTATCCCACACCAGATCAAAAGTAACATGCAAATTTGTTTAGCTAAATAGATGGAAACATCTTTGGTAGTCTCTGGAATTTTATATAAGTGGGGCAGGGGGCTAGAAAGTGGGGCTTATTTGACATAATGTCTGAAGGGGGAGGGGCTTATTGGAGAAGGGGCTTTATAGAGAGGGGGCTTAATAGAGCTTCTACGGTACGGTTAATGCTATTAGATGATGAGATGAAAATATGGGGTCCATATTTTTTGCTGCATGTGATTCCAAACAATGCAATTTTATGAGCCATTGGACGTTGAGAGACAGCTTTTCATTCTGAATGATGATGCGTGAACAGTTTGCAATAAATTTTTTTATGATTCATTAATTAACTTTCTGTCTTATCTCATGTCATGAATTCGAACAGAGGTTGAGCTGTGTCAAAGACAAAAGGGAAATCGCTGTTGAAATCTTACTTCCAATAAAAAGGATAATGCAATGAATAATAGACCTTTAGCTATTCTCAAAAGAAAAATGTCACACAAAGATTCTGCCACTCGATAACAGGGAGTGCTGCCTTAATAAAAAAGCATGCAATACCATCGAATGCAGAGATGTTATGACGTTATGATGTTATGACATGTTGTTATGACTGTGCTTTTGTTTTTCTAAAATATTTTGCCCTTCTGAAACCCCCATCATTTGTACACCTGTAGCTTGGCTGCACCACTGCAATGAAGATTTTTGAATAGTGAATGAAAGAAGAAACTTGGAGCCCATTTGCTTACATGAGCAGTGACTTGTGTTCATTTTTGTACTAGATCTTCATTTTGGCCGGTTCTCTAAATCTAAAGTTACCTGTGTTCAACTGGGCTCATTTGTGTTATCTGTGTTCATAGCGATCATCAGGGAATGTTCATTAGGTTGAAAATGTAAGAGAGCCTTAATAAAAAAACATGGAACCCAGTGTGTCGAGTGTTGATATTTCTCTAAATCTAAAGTTATCAACTGGGCTTAATAGCGATCTCATTAGTTAAGCTTATTACCGACGACGGAACAAAAGTAATCATTAATTGATGATGCTATCTCTGTATTTCCTTTAACTATTTTGTCTTCGACTTTTAGTGACGAAATGACGGTAGAGTTCGATTTTTTATTTATAACTTGGTTGATTGTTTGCCAAGTTTTCTTTAAATTCCCATTGCAGTGCGCGATTTTCTTTGAGAAATACTCCCTTTTGAGATGAGTATTAAGCTTATTGGCTTGATTGCGAATTTGTCTATAACAATCTATGAGAATTTTGGATTTGTTCTTAATTGCCTGGACTTTCAGCCTATCTCTCATTTTAGTTAGTTTGAAGAAATCACTATTCAGCCACGGTGTATATTTATCAGAGACACGTCTGTTCAAAACCGGCGCATGTTTATTCAAAATGAGTGTGAAAATATTAGTCCAATTTTGTACAGCATCATCAATATTGCTAGAATTATCGACGATCTCTCTCCAGTTGACCTGGGATAAATCCTCCAAAAACTGTTGTTCGTTAAAGTTTTTCATTTGTCTAGAAGAGATATATCTGTGCTGACGTTTTATTCCTCCACGAAGCTTCCTTTTGCAAAAGACAAGAAAATGGTCGCTGAATGTGGTTTTAATAACACCTGACTCGGCAATGTTGTTGTAATTTGTTGTGGCAATATGGTCTATGAGGGTAGATGTATCTATAGTAACCCTGGTGGGCTCCTCGATAATTTGCTTGAGCCCAAATAAATCGTAAAGCTCTTTCAAGTGAGAAATGTGGCCTCCATTGCCGCTGCCTTCGATAAGGCTGAAGTCACAGTTGGTGTCACCCACGATGATGACATCCTTATTTTCTCTGTCAAGGAAACTTAGATTTTCTTCAAGGTGATGGAAATAATCGAGGGTCGCACTAGGTGGCCTGTACCAAGTAGCAACAAAGAAGGAATTTGCTTTTGGCGGCTCCACCTCAATGCAAACAATTTCCATTAATTTATTGGGAATATCATCACGTGGCTTGAAACCAACCGTGTCCCGAATATAGAGGGCAACACCTCCCCCTTGTCGAGTCCTATCCAAACGCTTAATGGTATACCCTTCTATTGCAATTATATTATCTGTGATGTTATTATCTAATTTAGTTTCATTCACTGCCAGGATGTCGATTTCCTTTTCCCTCACAAGCAGTCTGATTTCGTCTATTTTGGATACGAGGCTGTTAACATTTATGGAGGCTATCATTAAACCTTTTTTGGAGATATTTTTATGGTTATCAGAACTGCTTGGTGGGATGTGAGGAGGGTCGGCATCCTCGGCTCCGTTAATCTGTTCAGGGAAAACACTAAGCTCATTGCTATAAGGAAAAATTACGTAGCTTGTGAATTGTTCAGTCTTGTTTTGAGTAAGCCCTTTGTGAACCATGGCACCAGTCATTGGTGACTCACATCCAACCATCTTTGCACCAGTGCATAGTTTTTGTTTTTGTTTTTATCTTTGTTTTTTTGTTTTTTTTTTTTTTTTTTGTTTTTTGTTTCTTTTTTCGTCTTTGCTTTTTGTTTTTGTTTTGTTTTTGTTCCTGTTTTGTTTTACAAAATTCACCTAAACTAAGCTGGCGTATGCTAGCGTCTGCCAAAATGGAATGGTGCCATGGTACACTAAGTGCTTCATAAGATTGTTGTTAAAGAAATTGTCAAGTGCCGTTCATAGCCAGAACCAGATGAAGTCATGTCTATTTCTGCTATGGACGGCACAGAATATTGTATTTGTATCTTGTTGAGTTTTAACTGAAAAAAAAAACATTGTAGGGGTACATTCTTGAGGATACTTACATTGCTGTCCAGAACAGATCATGAAATATGTCCAATTTGCTCGTGTTGGTCAACTCTCTCTTCTGGTGACCCTGGGCTTATTCCAAGAAATCTTTTTCTATTAACCCTATTTTGGTTGGGTAGTACACTTTTCGTTTTAACTCTGCCACGAGAACAATTATGGCCCTGAAACTTTCGGACTTTTGCTGCTACTTATTGTGCAACGACTCAAGAAGCTTTATGAAAATATTCTGACAAATGAGGGGGAGGGAGACAATTTTCTGGAACTGACTCTGTCAAAATCGCCAATTCTCGAATATTAATTTTCGCGAAAAAAGTTGCAAAATCGCGATATTTGGCAAAGATATTTTGCAGGGAAGTGCTATTTGATGTAATCTATCATAATTGTCATGTTTGGATGGAAATCGTGCTGCAAATGAAATTTTATCGCATTTTTCCTGATCTTGACCGACTTTGCCACTTTTCTTGACCACACAAAGAAAAGTGCTGACGCAAGCAATAACGACGGCTAATTTTAGGTTAATTTTTATATCCTCATAAAGTACATGCCTGGGGCTATTAGCACACCAAATCTGGCTGCTCTATCTATTTCCAATCAAGAGTTAGGTAGGGGGGGGGGGGCTTCCCCCCAACCAAAATAGGACGTGTCAGATAGCCCAACCACTATTGGGTAAAAATAATTTACTTGAAAATAACACCACCATTCGACACATATACATGCACAAATAAGAACAGAAAAATCCAGTGAAAGACTGTAACGTAAAGCCACTATTTCAGATAAACTGCAATAGATTCCTCCATCTCTTTGATTGAAGAGCGGAAATATGGTAAGTCAGGACTCGGAAATTGCAGAGATTTTCAACAATTATTTTGCAAACATCACAGACACTTTAGGGATATCTGTAAATGATTCACTTCTGCTGCCAAAAAATGAATATACAATAATTCCGAAATTAATAATTAAAAGAAAGAATTCCCTGATTCTAGATAGTTTTTTTAAAAACAACAAAGAGAGGATGCCTGCTTAGGCTCGGCTGAGAGGCTGTTCCACAGTTTCGCTCTTCTGTAGAAGAAACATCTCTGACCATTGTTTGACCTTTTCTTGTGTAACCTAAGGTCGGTTCCTGTATTACTAAGGCTGTAGGATGAACATTGCGAATTTCGCGCGTAATAAATATATCTGTGATAAATCTGTCAAGACATACGACGCTCATCAAAGTATTCGCAAAATAAAATGTATTATGGTTGCTATAAAATAAAACAACTTAATACGCACAAAGCCTCTTCAGTATCACATTCTGAGTCAATCATGGGTGAAATAAAAATCGGAATTCAAGGACGTGCACACAGTGGGCCCAGAGGTGGAAATTTGGGCAAAATGAAATATTTTTGATCATAAAATGCTATGCATGTATAGAAATGCAAGCATTTACGCCAGCAAGAGTAAATGTGGCTTAACGCTATGCTACTTAGTTTGGGATCATCTCATGTCAAGCAACCACTAGTTCCAGACCCCGAGGTCCACAACCATGCCCTCGTGCTCGCCATAATAATTGATTGTGGCTGCTAGTTCTGCTATCGTCTCCCCTCCCTTCCCACCCTCGGGTCGTATCAATATGCTCAAGCCTTTGGATTTTCAATCCCTTTCGTTCTTGGCTGCCCTTCGTAATGGCGGCATAATTTTATAGCATATGTTTACATTCTAGATAAAATTGTAGTGTTGTTGAAATTGTTTATACCGTGTGTATGCATAAGCTGGGTAGGTCCCAAACCGACTGACGGAGAAGGGGTATAACCAGCACCTTAATATATCCTCAACTAAATGAAGGAAAAGAGGATCATTAATTAATTAGCGTAGATATTCAATTGCCAAGATACGACCCCAATTGCTGCCAAATGCATTATCTTTCTCATTATGTTTCTGCAGAGTGTTACATGGGCCAACTAATCTTCTATTCAACTAGTTCCTCTCTGAGGCACAGGGCGTTGCCATCTTGTTTAGGTAAGTTGGTAGCGCCAAGCGTTGAGCTGAGATTCTTGGCTTTCCAATTCTTTTTAAATTTTTTGTTCATTTGTTGTCAAAAAAACTCACAGCAGTTTGAAAATGAGCAAATTTGTCTCGAGTGGCAAAAATCAGAAAGAATGGAACATTTCTGAATCATGCTGAAAATGCTTTAGTCCACACAAATATCTACTAGCAATGTACAGAAGTTAGAGAATATCAACTAGAATATAATAAACTTGGGTTTTTCCTACGTTACGGTAATCGTTTGTAACACGAGATTCGGTTTTCTCTCCCTAAAAGCCAAACTAGTAACGGAATCTAATTAAACTATACATCATTTGATGCACAAAAATGTGTGGATTATAACCATATAAACATGATTGGCAAATATTGTAAAATTATATTTTCCAGGCAAATTAATTGCTTAAAAGAGTGCCACCATCAAAAGCTATTTTTTACCCTTGCGTTAGAGGTAAACAAATCTGACTTATACCAGCAGGAAGTGCAGATCCTAAGCTTCCAAAGTATGTCTGCCCTTCACAAGTTGTATTTAGCTATAAAGGACGGACTAAAAGGACATAAAAAGGATTTGAGACACACTTTGCAAGCTCGAAGTCTTTTCTATACATTCTTACATTCTGCTAAAAATTTACAACATATATTTACTTAATTACTACACCTATAAGATACTCTACTCTACTTCAACGACAAGACCACGGGGAGCAATAACTATGTCTACCCACGTGGCAATTTAGATACAGAAACAATCGAGAAAAAACATAGAACTACACGTAACTACAACAAAAAAGAGAAAACATTCAACTAAAAGGGACGAGGTGGTTATATGACTTGTTAACGAGCTTTAGATTTCTAATCAAACAGACCAGTTTTATGGATATAGCAGAGTGTCAACAAGAGTATATCTTTATTGACACCATCGGGAAAGTCTTTATCACCATACAATAAAATCTGCATTGGGAATTCGTTCGAAAGATTGGTATGTCCAAGTGGTCGTAATAAAGCAGAAACTGCAGCGAGAAGATCTCTATGTGGTACTTGAAAAGAAGGGCAGAGCAACAAAAAATGTTCCGTATCCTCAATGCCATCGTTGGTAGGGCACATTGGGTTTAAAGTATCCCTGAAATTGTGTTTGAATTTGTGAAAATTTAATCTACTGAGACCAACCCAAAGTTGGGTAAGATATGATAATCCTGTCGGGTCATGTATCCGAAAGACAGATTTTGGGAGGGGATGAATTTTGAAGAGCAGCTTTGTTTTAAAAGCAGCAATAGAAGGTGCAAGTCTAATTTCTGGATCAAGCTTATTCCATTCAGACAGGCAGTGAGGATAGAAGCTGGATTTAAATTTGTCAGTCCTTGTCCTTATGCGCCTGATGGCATACTGATTGCGAAGAGTGTATCTAGACTGCCGCAATGGTGGTATTGGATCTGTGGTATATTCAGTAGTCAGATTATTCATGAACTTGTAGAATAAAACACCACCTGCGGGAGCTTAGGATTCCCAGCCAAGCTCGGCATACAGCTTTTCTCTCGAAGTACCCTTCCATGTTCCTGATACGGCTAAAGCAGCAGAATACTGAACAGACTCTAGCTTCTCCATGAGACTTAGCAAAGTTACATTGCAACTAAATTCACATAGTTTAGCAGGGATACTCGAAGTTTTTCCAGGCCGTGTGCAAATTTTTGAGCCATTCGAATCATTTCATTCATTTTTTCATTTTATCTTTTTTACCCATGGTAGCCCCTCAATAATAATAATTGATTTACAGGGAGCCATGCTAAAAACTTACAAATAACTACTAATTTACAATAAAAATGAAATTTGCTACAAAACCTAAACCTAAACCTAAACCTAAACTAATTACAATTTGTCATAAATAAATGAAAGAGAAGAGAAAAGAATTGGTGAGAAATTCATGGTTGCAGCTTCTTTTTAAACGCTCTCAGGGTTGAAGTATTTCTGATCTCAGGGCCAAGACTGTTCCAAAGCTTGGCGCCTCGGTACGCGAAACATTTCTGCCCCCCTGCCGATTTTAATAATGGCAACCTGAGATTGACTTCGGCGTTTCTAAGAGAACGACTGGTAGAGTTGTTGACTCTCGTGAACATGTCTTTCATATAAGAAGGCACGTCCCCATTAAGGGATTTAAAGACCATTTTCTGAGCTTCAAAATCAATAAGCTCCCTGACAGTCGGCCATTTAAGCGCCCGAATAACTGGTAAAGCAGTAGCATCAAATGGACTGTTGGAGACGAGTTTTGCAGCCCGATTTTGAAGTTTCTGCAATTTTTCAATGGCAGTCACCCCAGCATTTCCCCAGACAGGACAGCAATATCTAAAGTAAGGCTCCACTAAACTCTTATACATTGTCTTGACAGTTGAAATCGGAAGGTACTGCTTGGCATAACGAAGTACACCAATACCTCTAGAGATCTTATTAGTTGTTAGGGCCAATTGAGATGTCCATTTAAGTTGATGGTCAACCTGAACACCAAGGTATTTGACCTCCTTTACCAACTTGATATCCTCGGAACCAATCTTAAGGTGTGGTTTGGTTGAATCAACAGAGTCAATTTTTCGCAGCTTACCATTACTCCCTATAATCATTGCTTCAGTCTTTGCAACGTTTAAAGACAACTTATTCCCTTCAAGCCATCCTTTCAAAGCTTCTAAGTCAGCATTAACTGCTTAATTAATCTCCGAAACAGATTCAGAGGCATAGTAAATGCTTGTGTCATCTGCATACATGGATACAAGGGAATTTTTTAAACAACAAGGAAGATCGTTAATATAGACCAGAAATAGAAGTGGTCCAAGACATGAACCTTGTGGTACACCGCAAGTTATACTGTCTGTAGCGGAAATTCGCCCATTCACCTTACAGCATTGTCGTCTACTGGTGAGATATGAGCGAAACCAGCCAAGTTCTTTTCCTTTCAAGCCACAGAAGTTAAGCTTCCTTAATAGAATATCGTGGTC
The DNA here is from genome assembly GCA_039566865.1 of Aurelia coerulea. Classification (NCBI taxonomy): domain Eukaryota; kingdom Metazoa; phylum Cnidaria; class Scyphozoa; order Semaeostomeae; family Ulmaridae; genus Aurelia; species Aurelia coerulea. Next base: position 16,838,138 of record CM076944.1, read on the forward strand.
AACTGTGTCAAAAGCTTTCTTTAGGTCTATGTAAACGACAGCTGTGTATTTACCTTTATCAATGTTTAAGTACCAGTCGTTCGTGCACTTTAACAGAGACGTGAGAACCGAATGAAGGGCCCGAAAACCTGACTGATCAGAGAAAATCAGCTTGTTTTTGTCAAGGTAATCGTACAGCTGGTTATAGACAAGCTTCTCAAATAAACGAGAGACAACAGGTAGCACCGATATAGGCCTATAATTTGACCTATCATCTTTTGAGCCTTGCTTAAAAATTGGAGCTACGTTAGCAGTTTTCCAGTTGTCAGGGAAGCAGCCGACGGACAGAGACAATGTGAAGAGTTGGGCAAGCGAAGGAGCCAAAATCTCAATACCTACTTTAAAAAAGTGACTAGAAATGCGATCAGTGCCAGAACCATTTGATTTTTTTATCTTGGAACATGCTTTTATAACCTCTTCAGTGGTAATAGGCTTAAAGAAAAAACTAGAATCAGTCTTTCCTTCACCACAATCACCATCTAGAAGAGGGTTTTCTTTGTTAGGTATATTTTCGCTAAGGTTTTTCCCCACATTGCAGAAAAAATTATTCATAGTGTCCGCTATTTCTTGGGGATTAGTAATTTTATCCTCGCCATTTTTAATAGACAATATTTCAGTAGTTTTGGACCTTTTATTCACCAACTGGTCTATAGTCTTCCATGTTTCCTTAGTGTCCCCAGCACAAGACTGAATCTTATTTGAAAAATATTCTCTTTTCATTTTAGAGTTCAAATTATTGGCCTTGCATCGCATTTGTCTGTAGGCACTCATAAGTAGCTCAGATTTTGCCTTTACTGCAGCAGCCTTCATTTTGTCTCGTGTCCTGAAGAGCTGCTTCAGATCGGGTGTGATCCAAGGACTGAGACGCTCAGTGACTCTACGCTCTCTTAAGGGGGCATGCTTCTCAATGATGGAAGACAATTGATTTGACCACAAACGAACTGCATTGTCTAAACCATCGCTGTTGTGTACAATAGCAGACCAGTCAGTTTCGGCAAGGTCAATTAAAAACAGGTCCTTGTCAAAATTTTTCATCTGTCTAGACGTTATTACTTTATGGTTGGCTTTGATAGATCCCCGAAACTTACGAGTCACATATACCAAATAATGATCGCTAATGCATGTTTTTACAACGCCAGATTCCACAATATTTGAATCATAAATGAATCAAAGGGTACAAAATAGCTATTTTGTACCTGTACATAGTGGATTTTCGGTCCTTGAAAAGGGGACTTGTTCTATGCCATTTCATTTGTAAACACTGAAACCAAAGAAGCCACGAGATAATCCGGGTCAAGCAATTAGGGCTTCAAAAGCAGATCAAGCAATTAGGGCTTCAAAAGCAAAAACCCCTTTAAAACCATTTAAACAAAGGAATTGATACACACAGTGTGGTTTCCTATTTGTTTTCAAGCACGCGGGCGGCTTAATAGGTCAAAACACTAGGATTAACATTTGAACCACATCGGAAAACTTTGTGTGAAAATTGAAGTTTCTTTTTTTAATCAGAATTTCTCCCTTTTCAACATTTCTGTTACTTCCAAAGATGGTATCTTTGTGTTTCTCAAAAGTTGGGCTGTTTAGATTTGAGGAAATCTGAAAATCGACATTTTTGGTCTATAAACGTTTACCGTTACCTTAAAATCATGAAAATATTTACAAAACTGCGGATTTTCCAACATTTTTGCAGCCATTTTTGAGCTTATACTTGAAATATTTCAAAAACTATGAACGGAATAGTTGTAAACCATATAATTTCCTGCAAATATGGATTGTCTGTGACAAGGTGCTGAATGGCTCATTACTATTCCGTTCATATATTTGAAATAAAATTTATTTACTTGTTCTGCCATAGAATTCATCCATGATGTCAGATAGCCCCAGACCACATGAAAATTCATCAAACAACACTTTTTCTATTTCTGATTTCGCCTTAAAATACGCTATGAACCAACTTCTTATTTTTGTGGTTCTTAAACTATAAATGATATTCAGGTGTTTAAGCAAAATGCCAAAATATGGTAAATTTGGGCTACTTTGGTCCCAGTCCCACCATTTTCACGAAAAATTAACTGTTTGTCGTTTCTACATCCATCTTGAAACATTCTTCAAGCCAGGTCGGTAGAAAAGTTATTTTATTTCACTTCAACAAAACATCGTGAAATTTCCAAAAATCACCATTCTGGGCCCACTGTGGTGCAATCCCCATAATGATCAAAACAAAATTTTCAATTGACTTCCACCATGTTTGAACAAAAAATCGGGAATATTGAGGTGGGGAAAAAACTGCTATTAACGCCAAGACAATTACAAATCACCACTATTTACTAGTTATTGCCGGTGGTGCCATTCCATACTATAAACAGTGCAATAATCTCAATATACCAAAACAAGTTTCCCAACCACCCTTATTTCAAGTTTCGTCAGTAGAAAGGTCTTACCAGTTGTTGCTTGCAAAGGATCCTGGTTGGCACATGCAGCAATAGATAGTCTTCCACTGACAGAATCATATCCCTATGAATGATAATTCAAATCTAGTCAAATTTATCATGGCAACTATGAACACAACACATACACACATACATTTGGTACATTTTTGATAAATGGAAAAGTGTGATGAGACCGACTTTTGAAGTCAGGACCCTCCTGCTTTCTTAGTAGTTGCTCTATCGACTGAGATATCTCATCACGCTAATACTTTTAAGCGTAGTTCATTGATCTCAAGATCAATGTAGTCATGTAGCCTGTGTTTTTAGCCCACGCGACACAATGCCCCAAACACAGACCGGCCAAGTGCCCTAGACGCAGCCCTGACACACTTACGTCACATTTACCCTATTCCACGTGGGGGGCATTATGCCCTAGCCTGCGTGCAGACTCTACTGATTTCATTTCAGAGAGGTTTCTCCTCCAGTAGAGTCTGCGCATCAGCGACCACATCCTTGTTCTAGGTCACGTGCGGTTCGCACGATTGAGGAACTAACTCATTGAATTAGATTCAATAGAGCCGCCTATAAATAGGATAGACAAAGCACCCATACACAAAAGGTTTTCTTTGGCTTTTATTTGGCTAGCTTTGTTTATGCATATACCAATCCAATATCAGAAGACTCCAACAAAGACACAGAAGCTACTCAAACAAAGGGGAAAGCTTTAGCCAATGAGAGAAGGTTTAGCGTTTGCAGGTTTAGCTGAGAACAAGGATGTGGTCGCTGATGCGCAGACTCTACTGGAGGGGAAACCTCTCTGAAAAGAAATCAATAGAGTCTGCACGCAGGCTAATTATGCCCCCTTCCAACCAAACATTGCTACATAGTGCTCCAACCATCGCAGTTAGAAAGCAGGTACTAACTGACTTTTTCTCAAATTTAATGTACTTCATATTTAACAAATTTAACACGATATTCTGTAATTTTTGTTTTAACTATATGTGTCACGTGACTATCAAATGCTTTTTTTTGGAGAGAGGTCACAAAATAAAACATTAAAGTGCTCCTAATTTGGCCAGTCCTTGTTCGATTTTGTTTCAATTGGTCCCATTGAATTGCAATTGTTCTTGTCAAGATCATTCACATGACATATAGTTCGTTAATTTTTATTTACATTTGCAGTTAGAGGTATAAGTTATATATTAGTTCCCATACAAGGACTGTAACCTTATTGCAGACTGGCCTCAAGATAGACTTATTACAGTTTGTCCCTAGTTTTCGCTCGCAATTTACTTATTTATCTAATCAGTCTAGCCTCAAGATAATTAGCTGCTTAACAACAGGTCACATGAGTAATTGAAATCTAATCTGTCATGGTGGAGTGCACACGTGTTTTGCTGCGCTCCGTTCTGGAGTGAATTTAGCACTCGGCATGGCGTAGTGTTCAGAAAAAATATCAATGGTTTGAAGTAATCGGTTGAGTGTTTCATTGTGTTAACTAAATGGAAATAAATTGAATCTGGCATTAATGAGTGAGAAGTCAGGAACAACGACGAGGCTTCAAAAAGTGTCCAAGGCCTACGTAATGGAGCATCGAAAAGAATTCAAAGAACTCATACAGGAAGCACTGGCTCCTATTCAAAGTGAACTTTCTAATTTGCCAACGAGAGATGACCTCAAAGATTGCCTCCTGAAAGTTGAAGGAGAAATAATGAGAAAGCTGAATGAGAAATTTGAGATCCAAGAAGCGAGAATAAAAGAGTTAGAGGAGCGTGTTGACAACCTTGGCATGGACAATGATACAGTTGTTGCATTGGAAGAACGAGTTAAGTACCTAGAAGAGAGAATTGAGGTAATGGAGACTCTGGAACATCGCATTGATGATGGTGAACAATACAGTCGTCGTCAATGTTTGAGAATCAATAACATCGAGTTACCCCCTCAAGGAGAAAAAGAAGCATGCATGAAAAAAGTTGAGAAAGTGCTTCGTGATCTCGATTGTGGAGTTGGTGTTGAATCTGTTGATCGGGCACACAGAATTGGGCCCGTGAAGGTTACAGATGCAGGAAGCCGCAGTCAACAAATGATAGTGCGCTTCAACTCCTTCAGAGATCGCACAAAAGTGTACAGAGCGCGGAAAAATCTTTCCGATGATTCTAATGTCAAGGTGCGGCTTGACTTAACCAAAAAACGCCTAGACACGTTGATAAAGGCACAGGATTTGGTTAAAAATCATGGAAAATGCGAATTCGCGTTCGCTGATATAAATTGCAATCTCTCTGTGAAACTGAAAGGTAGTAAAGGATTTATCTTCTTCATTTCCATCAATGATCTAAACGAGAAACTGGATAAACTTGACAATATGTAATTATTAAATTCTTCACGTTAGGCCTATTATTTACATTATTTTGTTGTTATTACTTGCAGTTTGGGTAAAGAGCACTATGCTACTATTTAGCAGTCCCAAGGGATGCCTTGAAACGATTCCTCTTGAATGATATGTCTCTAAATCAATTATATTGTCTGCACCAGAAAATACACTTTGTCAACCAAACCTTTGGAAAGGTGATTCTTAACACACCGAAATATACTACAAGAGCATCCCAAGATAATTAGCTCGATGTTTTCAAAAACATGTTACATTCAAAACTTTTTGTCCTTTGGGAAACCAATTTGTCGTAAAAGAAATTTATTAGAACCTACGATCCAATTGCACTTCTTTACTCCCATGGCGTTGATTTACCATTCTTCATTATATATCTTTTATCTTGTGTTTCTTATTGAATATCAGTCCTATTTTGTAATATTTTTGTATAGTTTCCCCTTTGATCGCTGCAGCAAGTACTTCATGGTCGCAAACATTACCCACTCTGCATCTGACGGAATAGATCATACTCCAATCCTATGCCCATAGGAACTGAACAATGGCGTGCAGGAATTGCATCAATTAAGGCTATTTTGCAAGTGCGAGCCTGTTCAAACTTCTCTGTCGGGGATTTTCTATTTTGCTCTTTCTACTCCTTCGCCAGCTTGTACCTGTTCATTTTGTTATCGTTGATATCCTTGCCGTTACCGGTCATCGTTGCCTCCCTCGCCTCCAACATTCACTGCTGTTTATGCACTGAGTCACTAAATTTCGAGGAATTACAGAGCCCCCTCCAGAATGTCATTAAACTGAATTCTTTTCTTCTTGTTCTCATCTGTTTTTTAGCTACATGGGTGTTAGACACCTTGTGGGAAAATGCCAGCCAATTGTTACATTGCTATGTTTATCGAAGGCGCCTTCAAACCAAATTGTATAGCATAGTATATTTTTTGTTGATCAGCGGATACCTGGAATTGCTATATTTTGGGGAATTATTCTCCCTCAGCGGCCTTCTCTTACTTGCTGGTGATATCGAGTCAAATCCTGGGCCTCACTATGACGGCTGCCTTAAATTTTTTCATTGGAGTCTAAATAGCATTTGTGCCAGGGAGGGTATAAAAATTCCTTTGATTGAAGCTTATAACTCTGTTCATAAATTTGATGTTTTTGCCGTCTCGGAGACAATGCTGGATAGCTCAATAAGTGACGAAGACATCTTTATTGCAGGCTTCAGTAAGGAGGTGTACCGCAGTGATCATCCGAGTGATACTAAAGTTGTGGGTGTTTGCCTTTTTTTTCGAGAGAATCTTTCCATAAAACGCAGAACTGATCTTGAGCTTCTCCAAGAAATGGTTGTTTCAGAAATTCACATCGAACGGAAGAAGATAATTTTAGTCGCAATCTACCTTAGTCCAAGTCAAAACAGTGACCAATTCGAACGTTTTTGTGACAGACTGCAGCTAGTGATAACACGTATTCGAAGAGAAACACATCAAGCTGTGATCTTAACTGGAGACTTTAACTGCAGGTCTTCCCAGTGATGGGAGGAAGATATAGAACATCCAGAGGGAACTGCTCTTGATGAGTTAATCGAAACAAATAATGTATCAGCTAGTTAATGAGCCAACAACTATAAGGGGAGAGAGCATGTCTTGTATTGACCTCATGATAACAGATCAGCCAAATCTATTCGTAGACTCCGGGGTACATTCCTCTTTAGACGATCACTGTCAACATCAGATAATCTATGGCAAACTGAATGTATTGATGCCATGTCCGCCCCCGTATAAAAGGAAAGTTTGGGAATACGATCGAGCAAACATTCAAGCAATTCGGGACTCCTTAAATAAGATAGATTGGAAATCTAGTTTAATAATCTTGGTTCCGACTGCATGGCAACCCTCTTCACAAATAGCTTGTTGGCTATCTTAGCTGAATATATTCCAAATAAAGTTATCACATGCTGTGATAAAGATTCTCCGTGGATAACCCCAGATGTGAAGACTGCAATAAAACGCAAGCATAGGGTTTATAGGAATTTTGTACGTCGTGGAAGAAGGCAAGAAGACTGGGATCTAGTCAAAATAGCTCGCAATGAGGCAAAAAACATGATAGTTAATGCAAAAGAGGGGTATTTCTTAAATTTGGGGCGTAAATTGTCTGACCCAATCAAGGAATCAAGTCATATTGGTCGGTCTTAAACAGGTTGATTAATAGAAAAAAGTCAGTGAATATCCCCCCATTGTTAGAAAATGGAGTGTTTATAACGAACCTACAAAGTAAAGCTAGCATATTCAATGATTATTTTGTACAGCAGTGTTCCATGATAACAACAAGTAGCACCTTACCTACTTTCCGACCAAGGCCTAAATCATTAATTGAAAACCTAATAATCAACCGGGAGAAGGTATTTCAGATACTTCAATCATTGGACCCGAAGAAAGCCCATGGTTGTGATGAAGTTTCTATTGCAATGGTAAAAATATGTGACAAGTCAATATTGGAGCCCTTGTGCATGATTTATGAAAAATGCCTTGAGAGCGGAGACTACCCTGCTATCTGGAAGAGAGCCAATGTTATTCCAGTTCACAAAAAAGGTAGTAGACAATCCAAACAAAATTATCGTCCTATATCTCTATTGCCTATCTTTGGGAAAATCTTTGAAAAAATCATCTTTGAAACAATCTATTGTCATCTTTGTGACAATGACCTATTAAGCATTCATCAGTCTGGTTTTCGTCCCGGTGATTCAACCATCAACCAACTACTAGCCATTACTCACAGGATATACAGTGGGTTTGAAGAAATGCCTAGTAAGGAGGGCAGAGCAGTATTTTTAGATCTATCTAAAGCGTTTGATAGGGTATGGCATGAAGGTTTATTATATAAACTTGAATGCAGTGGTATATCTGGCAATCTCCTTCATTTGATTTCTAATTTCCTATCTAATCGTGAGCAGCGTGTGCTGATGAATGGAAAGAGCTCTGAATGGAAAAGAATATTATCGGGAGTGCCTCAAGGCTCCGTTCTAGGTCCCTTATTTTTCCTTGTGTATATCAATGACATTGCTGAAAATATACATAGTGAGATCAAACTTTTTGCTGACGATACTTCTCTTTTTTCCGTTGTTGAAAGCAAGATTAGAACTGCAGATGATCTAAATAGAGATCTTGAAAAAGTTCGTTTGTGGGCATGGCAATGGAAAATGAAATTCAACACCGATAAAACGGAAGAGGTTATTTTTTCTTCGAAAAGAACAAGGCAAGAACATCCTGTGTTGATGTTAGGAGCTGATGAGGTAACGAATAAGTCGGAGCATAAACATCTTGGTATGATCCTTGACTCTAAACTGAGTTTTCAGAGTCATGTCAAGGAAGCTATCACTAAAGCTAGGAGAGGTATTGGTATGATCAGATACCTTTCAAAGTATGTCTCTAGATATGTGTTGGACCAAATTTACAAACTTTATGAGACCTCATCTTGACTATGGTGATATAATTTATCACAAGCCTGATCCGGAAATGAAGCTAGACATAACCAAAAGGTTGGAGCAAACCCAATATGCAAGTGGATTAGCGGTTACAGGTGCATGGAGGGGTACCAGCAGGCGTAGGTTGTATGAGGAGCTTGGCTGGGAGAGTCTTTATCAGAGAAGGTGGTACAGGCGATTATGTCATTTCTTCAAACTGAGGCAGACGCAAGCGCCAATATATCTATTTGATGAAATTCCTCCCGAACGTCCTATTACATACAATTTAAGACATCAGCGTGAATATGAACCAATTGCTGCGCGTACAGTTCGCTTCTCAAATACATATTTTCAAAACGTCCTTTCTGAATGGCACTCGTTGGACAAGAATATCAAAGAATCTCAAACAATTTCTGAATTCAAGCGTAAACTACTAGCAGTAATAAGACCAAAGCAAAGTTCAGTTTATAATGTTTATGACAGAATAGGAATCAAGAATTTAACAAAACTGCGCCTACAATTTAGTCCACTGAATGAGCACAGATTTCGGCACCATTTTGACTGCTTTAGCCCCCGTTCTTTATGTGGAACAGGAGATGAAGATAATGAGCACTTTCTCCTGCACTGCCCCCAATTTGGTCTGGAACGCATAGATCTCTTCCATCAGCTTGCAGAAGTACCAGATTTAGATATTACAGACATGGAATCAAAATTTTTGTGCGATTTATTTTTGTATGGAAATGCGGATCTGAATATCATAACAAACAGAATGTTAACTGAAGCTACAATTTCGTTCATTGAAAAGACGAAGCGGTTCGGATAACAATGTTGTAAATATTGCCTGCGCATCCGTGCGCATGCTAATAATACCGTCGCAGCGACTCCCCTTTCCCTTTTTATTGTTTTTTTTTAACTGTTGAATTATTAGAGAAATGTAAATGCCATTCACAGTGGGAACTAGATGACTCCGTGTCTTTTCCCGCTGTGAATGGCATAAGAGTAATGTATATTGTTGTGTAGTTAGTTATGATTTGCTTGTATATAAAAAAAAATCTAATTACTTAATAAGAAGCAAAATAGGTTCACAATACTATGTACCAAGTTACAATTTCGTAACTCTATTGGTTTGGGATATACCAGGTGAGGAGTGAATCAAAAGACCCTACGTGGAAAAGGGTTAACATCACACATTTTCCTAATATGTTTACCTAACAGCGATGATGTGAAAACGCTTTAGCACGCGCTATCCTATTGGGAGGATGAAAAAATTCTTCCCCCTAATGAGAATACCATATTCAGGGGGGCTTCCATTCTCCCAAGAGGACAAAATATATGCTAAAACATGTAAGTGTCATTGCTGTTAGGAAAAATAGTAATGAAATTTTGCTAGTCGCTTTTACTCGTTTTTGCAGGTTTTTTAAAGGTGCTTTCTGCAGAAAATCTCACATATCCCCAAGGAATGACCGATTAAAGCTGGGTGCATTACCTGCATCTAATTCAACGTGTCGGCCATGAAACAAAACAGTTTTCAATGTCTTGCTTTCATATTCAAGTGATAGTATTTTTTCAAACGCCGGGCGTTTTTTATAACTCACCTGGTACAATAAATATCTATATCATTTTTTCACCTTGGTGCCATGTTTTATTTCTGTTTCCTATATGCTCTATGCATTTCTGGTCACCAAAATTCTGGAAATAATCAACGGCGCCTACCTTATAAGAAGTGTGCTTATTCCCAGTACTGTACCCGTGACCTAGTTCACGGTGTCCTGTGACCCAGTCCTGTTGTATGCAACTTCTGCAGATAAACTGATCAGTGGGCAGGATCTCAAGAAAAAATTATCTAAGACACCGTATGCAAACTAGGGGGTCGCGTGAAAAAGTCAATTCTCAAGATTGTTTGAGGACGAGAATAATAATCAAAACATGTTTCTATAAGAAACTGCTTTCAAGAAATTCTGCTTGCAGCTCTAGAAAATTAAGAAACCATGATAAAAAGAAGAGGTCGAGTTCCAACTTAATAAATATTTTGCAAATGTACTCTTCAGTCAAATTCTACAGTTTCCTTAAACATGCACAAAACTAGGCAAATCCTTAGCCTTATTGAGAATCTAAACTTACTAAACGCTAACATAGGGTTGAAATCTTTAAAAAGATCGGTGTAAAATTCTATTACAGTTTTTTTTAATAAATGGCTTGGAAGGAACTTAGGGTATTTTGCTGTAAATCTGCCATGGAAATTAATTGATATCTTGATTAGTTTCAAAATGGCGGCGATTATTAAATTTGAGGCTATGACGTCATCAAGCTTCTAAATCCTAAAACAGAAAAGCTACAGACTTCTGCTTGCAACCAAATTGTAGGCCTCCATAAACTATGGTTTTCTTGAAGGTTAACATTTTTCCTTCAGTGGTTTAGGATTTACGGTGATTTTAATTTTTTTCAAACTTTCCCATGATTTTTTCTAAAAAATTTAAGATATCAAAAATTTCCACGGCATATTTACGGCAAAGTACCATAAGTTCCTTTCAAGCCATACAATTCAGCGAAAAATGTCATAGAATTTTACATCGACCCCTTTAAAGATCTGAAAGATTTAAGCCCTATGCTCTAAACGCTTGCATGCTATTGAACCAGTTCTTCCTTTATCTTATGATACTTTGAATAAAGGAAAGTACTTGCAAAATCAATATTTCAACATCAAAACTGTTAATTTAAACAACTTTGCTTTTCTGTTTCATTCGCGTTTACAATTCGAACACTTTCCTCCACGCAACAAGTCAGACGACCACAGACACTGCGTGATAATAAGTGAACAACCAGTATCTGAAAAAAGTTTTTAGAAGTGCTAACCCCCTGAGCAAGGGTAAATTTCGTAACCATAGAAATTTTGGTTTGTTTGCATTTTGACAGCAGCCAATCAATAAGCTCCATTTTGAGCACGTGATAATAAAATAAAATAATTTTTTAAAACTTGGCCATTTCCGCTGTCCTCTCGCGTCCTTTCATGGGGCTTAGGCCCATCCCAGACAAAACTACTTTGGCCTTTGCAAACGATAAAAAACACTCTACTTATCGCAAATAATCAGTTTTTAACTGAAAACAAGTCTCGGCTACAATAATTAGCCCTCCTCCATCCGCTCTAAAGTCTTTTTTCGCGGCGATCGGCACCTGTGCGCGGGCCCGTGCGTTACTAATTCAAAGGAGAGGATTGGAGAATCAAAAGGAGGGTACCTCTTTCTCAAAACGGAAGATCATGGCACCGAACTTTTGATGAGGGGACAAACATTTTTACAACTGAAAGAGCACTACTTACAACATGTCAAGACAACGTTATTACAGGTCTTTTCCAGCCCCATATTTCTGCAAGAAGCTGCTCCATGCTTGGACAATCATCCCGAAATGAATCGACCTCCACCGACAACTCTTCAACCTCGCCTCCTCGATTTCCTGTATCTGCTTCACCTACTTCGTGGTCTTCTTCTTCCGCACCCTGATCTTCTTCATCGACATCTATTTCAAACACCGCCTGATTTGCCTTTGTTGCGAGCTGCTCAATGCTTTGGTGTAACGATTTCTCACACAATTGACACGAACTGATGTTTGGGATGATGCACACAACATGATAAGAATGGCCGCATCCAAGAAACACTCGCCATACTGGACTGTTACTATCACACCCAGGTTTGTCACATTTTCTGAATTATAAAATTCATCTTACAATTTCAAGCTTAACAATGCAAAGGTATTGCTATTACATGGTGAACCAATTTCTCCTGAGTTTGTTGGTATCAATCAAATGATGAAACATGAAATAAGACACAATCAATCATATTGTTAGAATTATTGGCAGGCCAGTCATCAGTTGGTTTATACTACACCAACAGTGTGCAAAAAGGGTGAGGCTGCTGGTGGCAAGGGGATTCAATTGCTACCCTTTCTAAGATACTCGATTAATAGGCTCCCTGAGATTAAAACTGAGACTTGTAGCAAGTCAAGTACCTTACAAAAATATTTTAGCACTGACTATTCATTTGTTTATTTTGTCAACAAATTCTGTTTCTAGGAGCTTAATGTGCATAAATTTATTGATGTTATATCTCCGTGCTTGCCACAAAAGAACTATCAAATTTGATAGGTTTAATCCTTACCTCAGTGGGTCAGGAGAAGTAGTTGGAGAAAGATATCCAATGGGAAGAACTTCATTTTTCACAATTTTCTCTGGTCCAAAGAGATTTGGCAATTTCCATCTTGTTTTTTTTTATTTTCTTTCTGATTTTTTGTTGTTGATTTTTTTGCTTTTGTTGTTGATCTGTTAAACACTTTGCCTGTCCAGGATTGGCCATGATTACTCTAAACTTCTTGGTTATGAATTCTGCTGACTTTAGTTTCAATGATTTTATCTTCCTTTCACTAAATCCAGATTTTCTAATTGGCACAAACACGGTCTGAAAGTCACGAAGCTCGTGTTTTCTTGCATCAATTTCTCTTGCTGCTCGATTGATCTTGTCTGCTGTGTCTGTGTCTTGAGTACGTGCTCTCAGAAGAGAATGGAATTTCCACAGGGTACTCATCAAAAGCACAAAGTGAAGAGAAAATAGTTTGCAAGAGAGGATGATCAACAGTTTCAAGTATTGAATGTTGGATAGTGCAATAAGAAGGGCCCTGTCGTAATGCCTCCTGCCAAACATCAAGAACATCATCCAACAACGCAGCATAGAATCATAGTAGGTATCTGGCATATTATTCCTGAAGATCACAGAATAGATACTCAGCACAAGTGGTATGTAATTGTCAAGCAGGTTGAGGAATGTCAGGAATTCAATATTTTCCCTTGCATTCAGAAAGATGTGCAGAGGGCCAAGGAATGATATTATGTTGTGAGCGTGTTGTAAAGAAGTGTCGAAAATATGACGGACATACAATTGGGCAGGCAAATCACAAGTGAAGAGAATACTGAATTTATCCAAGTAAGTAGACAAACCATAAGCAAGAAGGATTGGAAAGCTGCAGCAAAATTGGAATTGGACTTCAATGGCATCTCAATGCAGTCAACCAGTTTCCAGTTATCCATGGACCTGAGCTCTCTAATCTCTTGCTGTTGATAATCGTGTACCAATAGTCGATGGCGTTGGGATTCTGGGTCAAAGAACATAGTTTGAAGCCAATGTGGCATTTCATGGACATATGTTTTGAGAGGACTTTCATTTTGCTTGACATTAAAGCTTTGAGTGCTTAGTATTGGCTGGAATGGGGTCATTTATGGGATCCTGGCTGTGAGGTATTGCCTTGGTATCAAACACTTTAATTAAAAGAGTTGCCATATGTATGACCTGTGTTGTTTCATTAGTGGAGGGACGGTGATGAGAGTGAATATTGTGGTAACCATCAATGTATATCATGATCAATTTCTCATTTTCAGTGGCGTCATGGATGGTTTGCTGTACGCTGCTTAGATGATCTGCAGAAGCTTTCTTGCAAGCATTGTTGACAGTTACTGGATGCGCAGCCAACCCCATGTTTCTTAAAGTCTCCATGCCTCTATCAGAAATACCAAGCCCCTTCAAAGTTCTTGCTGTTGCCACCTGGAACCAGTTGGCTTGCTGGGACTGTCCAAAGATGAGGGTATAAATCACGGAAACTGCACGCAATTCATTCAGACCTTTCCTTCTGTCAGATTGCCCATCAGTGCTCATGGAATCTATTATTGCATCAAATATTTTATGTGCTCCTGCTTGCTTACAAAATGCTTTGAAGGCAACTGGATCAGAGAGAGGAGTACCCCTTTTGCCAAACTTCTCAAAACACAGTTCTCTGACAAGGGACACTTCTCTTTGCAAGTCACACATTGTAGATACTTTTCCTAAAATTTGCTGGAAAACTTCCCTGTCCAAGATAACATTGTCTCCATCAAAGGTTATTTCTGTTTTGACATCATCACAGAAGACTGTTTTTCTATTAATTTTGTTATCTGCTCTGTTATCTGGCTCAGTCTCTTGGGAACTTAACCATAATTTTTGACTAGGAGAGCTCAGAGTAAAGGTCCTTTCAGAATTTAATGAGTGCTGTGAATCAAGGTCATCACCAGATATGGTGTTCATTGCCATGGCATCAGTTAGTGATTGCTGCAGGAAGAGAGCATTTTTCTAACTGATTGTCAAGGTTTTTTAAGTTTCAAGTCATGTTTCTTATGTATTAGCTGCAATGCATTAAACAATAACTTAAAATGGAAATTAGCAATATTTCAATCATTTTGGCACTGCAACAACTCAAAATCATAGCCTTGTATACTAAAGTTCTGTAGAATGCATTTATTGCAGGTTCATCTTGCGCACATCTTTTTGATAAACAATTTAAATGCATTGAGTCCCCATAAATAGCAGGCTCTAGACCAATATCAACTTCTTTTCAATCATAAAACAAAAGTTGTGATTATTGAAATTAAACCAAAGAAATTCTTGAGGATAATGCAACGGATTAAGAAGTATTTGGTCTCCACTGCTAATAGCTTTAGCATTATTGTGCAATAACGAACGGCTATCAATGATTTGTCAGCAAAAACTCAGGATAGGGTTAAGACCCTGTTACACTGCAAGGATATTCTGTCGGATATTCCATAAATAGATGTGATGAAATATCTGATCGAATATTTTTTGATATCTTGGGGTTCAGCAGATTTTAGTTACGATTCATTTTAACAGTTCAATTTCAATTTCTATTTCAATTCAGGAGGCCCAGATATGAACGAGGAAATTGACGACATAAAAAGTCCTTGTTTGCTCTATTGTTGCCACGTTTTCTGACACCATTCATGCGAATTCACTAGAAAATGATGGGAGGTGGAAGCCAGGGAGCGCGTGACAGATTTGATGCTTACAAACTACCTAGCAAACGAGGAAAGATGTTCTTCAAAACTTGCCAGGTTGTCACCACATGACGTCACCAGACAATCGGCATCTTTCATGCCTTTGTTCCTGCAACTCGGATATTCGGAATAAAATCAAATCGATTTGATTTTATTCCCAGCAAGATCGGATATTTTTTCCTTCTCGTTAATTGGTCTTTTTATCCACCGGAATATCCTTGGGCATGTTACACTGCAAGATATCTGATGGATATGCTATTTGTGGCATGTCTCAAGAATATCGGAAGACTATCCTTGCAGTGTAACAGGGCCTTTAGGATGCTCAGCTATTTATATGGACTCAATGCCTTTAATATTAAACTAGAAATGACTATAAGTTATCAACTGCGCGCATTAAATGGGGAAAGAATACTACAATAGAGAGAATTACACTTCTCAGATGACATTTGTTATCCCTGTTAAAGCCGGCGAAAAGAATGGGTAGATGAAGTTTTGCTACTCTCTTATGCATGTAACAGTTAAATTGATCATTGCTATTTGTACCCATCTTAAATAAAGTAATTGCTGAGACTGGCCTTAAAATACATGGTTGGAAGAGATTTCGATGGGGGCTGGATCTTGATTGTTCCTTTATTCGGTATTCCATGTTTCAACCTTGCAGAAGAGGAAACAGGCACAGGTCGGGAAATCAAGGGGAAATTGAATTCTTACAGAATTATAATTTTTGCCAAATTTCCTGCAAGTTGAATAGATTCTGGACTAAGAGAAAAACCAACATGTTATTATGTTGATATATTATGCAATAAACAGCCACATTAGGGATAGGGATCTCTAAAATGCCCCCTTTGAGCTTAAATCAGGTGAAGTTGAACAACTTTGGTGAGGGGTGTATCACTCTTCCAAAAAAGTGCACGAGATCTTTCAGAAGAATAGGATTTTAAGGAATTTTTACAGATTTTTCTTGAAAAAGGTGTACGAGATATCTACAAAGTAATATACGCCCTTCGAACTTTGGGTGACTCTCAAAATCTGGTCATTGTAATTTCTCAACTGTATTTTGATTATATAGGCGGTTTAGGAAGTTAGTTGACGGAGATAAATAGCCACCTCCAGGCCTGCATATGCAGGGAGCTGGGCAAGCTAAAAATAGATCTTGTTTCTTAGCCAATGAAAATTGAGAACTCTTGTGGTGATCACCACTTTCACGTGATCAGGTTTTCTCGAGAACAAACAAATTTAAAATGGCTAACGGATTCAGAGTTGTGCTCTCCTGCAAGAAACAGAAGCGAACTCAACGAGCTGGAAAGTTGTACACTTTGTTTTTCGGGTAAGGGGAAAAGGAAGAGGAGTTGTTGGACGAGCACGACGATATCCAGTTGTTGTTAGGCTTTGAAACTTCAGCTGAGACAACACTAACAGATCGGATTTTGGAAACAATTGAGTTAGGCCCGTTTGGCCGATCGTTGCCAAAGACGTACGAAACTCCCCCGAAACTCAGTCCATGCATGACAAAATTTGAAAAGCTGGAAGATGGATATGTTCACATGCTGGAAGATATTCGTATGCAAGAAAGTTCCACGAAAAGAGGGCAAGTGTGATTATAGAGGATGATATTATTTTGTTGTATTGTAGTCGTACGGCCTTGTGCATTTTCCATCCAGGGGTTTCCCCTCTTCCTCAATTCAGTGGCGTGACGAAAGGCAATCGCTGATTGGTCAATTCATTTCAACTGAGTTGAATTGAAGTTATTTTTAGAAAGCCGTTGGCTTTAGCTCCGTCAACTAACTTTTAGGATTTTATGAGTCTTTCAAATATGAAAGAAAATACAGCCGAATCGTACAGTGTCAACAGTTTATTGTGTCAAGTCAATGCCAATTGAAAATGTGATTGTATGCAAGCATTGAATGGCGTAAATTCCAGTATTGTGCAGTTGAAAGAAATGACCATTCATAATGTTGACTTTTGAAGGCTTCGTCTTTACTTCAGTGTTTACCAAATTTGCTAATTTTGTCTAGATTCGTTTAGGCCAACCATGACAATGTTTGTGATACAAACAGTTCTGGTTTCCACTCAAAATAAAACATAATAATTTTTTTATTTTGAGTGGAAACCGGAACTGTTTGTATCACAAACATTGTCGTGGTTGGCCTAAACGAATATACAATCTTGGCCAAAATACTTGGGACAAATCATAAAATTGCACTACTTCGGTCTTTGATTATGTGCCCCCGCTCCCCCCCTTCTCAAAGTTGCTTGAATCAAACGCCTTTCGACCTTCTCAACATTGAAGTAGGGGGAAGGGGGGATTAGGAGACTCTAAACGTATGTTTTCTCCTCGATATTTTAGGAAACATCATGAAGACACTGAAATTTGCCTGCGTCCCAGCTTCTTTTGGCCAGGATTGTCTGAAAATGATTGTTAACAAATAATACCTCATAGCTTGAGAACCCATAGAGATTTCTGTGTGAAATTTTAACACCGTCATCCCCAACACAAGAAGTGAGTTCTCAGCTATCTATGCCGAAATAGGCGTTGTTCGTTAAATTCGCTGAGCACCTTCTTAAAAATGGGCGTGGCAAAATTGCTGCAATTTTCACTCACATAAAGATTCCCTTATAAAAAGTGACATACATTAGGATTCTGAGCTTTCTTCCGCTATCGTAAGATTGTGTACTCCGCTGCTCTTTGAAAATGACTGATCATTGCAAGAAAGCTTTTGGGCTCATTGTTTGAGGTCCGGTTTCTTGTGAATTCTTCGGTTCTCACAACGGCGCTCCACAGAAAAATGCCCCATAATTTTGGGATAAGTCACGCTTTTTTGGCAAATTCGTCTGATTCCACATTTTAACATCAAAGTCTTCCTATTCATGGAAAAAAACCAAGCAAAAATTGCCTGGAAGGTGGAAATGTCACGGCGCTCCAAAATTAAAAAACTTAAAATAAACAGTTCCGGATAAGTTTCTTTTGAACTCTATTGAGAACCGTCAGAAATCATATTTCACGAAAATATCGATGCAAATACTGCTATAGGCTAATAAAGCTCATTTTTCTCATTAAAATGAGACAAAATTTGTTAGAATAGGGCAAACGTTGCCGACGTTATTAATGTTTAAAGTAGGGAGCGGCGTTGACAAATTTGATCCCTTTCTCAATTTTCCAGACAGTGCAAATCCGCCTTGCTGCTATGCAACAGGTATATTCTTCTTCAACAAAAAGTTGTGGATTACAATTCATCGGGCACAATAGACCATTCAATGCCGTCCAGGGTGAATGCAAGTTTGGTGGAGCGAATTTAATCTCATTGAAAATGAATGAATAGTTAGAGAATTGGCTAACGGTACATTCGAAAATAAGACAATTGCACTGCGGAGGCGCAGAATTTGCACTGATTCAAAAGAAACTTTGTTTTCAGTTCTCTTTGATAACTGTGATGTTTTCAGGCGAAAATCATTGGCAGGTTTCGTGCACAAGAGGAGTTTCGCTGAACGTCATGGGAAAATTTGGCATAATTTGATGACGTCATAGTTCTGATGGATGAACCAGTAACAATGAAAACATTAACATCTGAAGTACTCTGGAGTTAAGCCCACAGTTAGTGGCTATCCATTCATAGTGAAAGAAATTGTCTGATACAAGTAGATTTGGATTCATAGAAACATATATGATAGGTAGTGAAAGCAATTTTTCAAACAATCTTGGCCAAAATACTTGGGACAAATCATAAAATTGCACTACTTCGGTCTTTGATTACGTGCCCCCCGCTCCCCCCTTCTCAAAGTTGCTTGAATCAAACGCCTTTCGACCTTCTCAACATTGAAGTAGGGGGAAGGGGGGATTAGGAGACTCTAAACGTATGTTTTCTCCTCGATATTTTAGGAAACATCATGAAGACACTGAAATTTGCCTGCGTCCCAGCTTCTTTTGGCCAGGATTGTAGACAAAATTAGCAAATTTTGTAAACACTGAAGTAAAGATGGAGGCAGTGGCGGAGCCACGGGGGGAATGGGGGGGACAAGTCCCCCCCACTTTTCTCTGAGGTCACTCTTCCAATTCGTCTAAATCCGTTGAGAAAATGTCTTAGGAGGGGTTAGGTAGGTATCTTTAGAGCTTGATAAACAAAGAAGGGTGTTTCCTTAGGGTAAAAAAGGGCGTTTCCTGAGCATAAAAAGGGAGTGGTTTTTAAAATTTTCCTGGGGGCTACGCCCCCAGACCCCCATCTTGCTTCTTCCCCTCCACTTTTTTTGGCTGGCGCCTTAAGCCCCGGTCAAACAGATCAAACATTTCACCTAACATTCTTAAAACAAATGTTTGATGAAATGTTGGGCCTGTTTGGCCACCTTGTTTGGTCACATAACATTTGTTTGGTGATGTTGGATGAAGTTTGATGGAAGTCAAAAACAAATTTTGTTTTTCATTGTTGTGTGAAATGTTTGATCTGTTTGGCCACTCCAACAAACTTTTCAACAAACATTTGACCTCGTTTTGATCCCACGCACGCGCATATCATAAAAGTGATGACACTCCTGTTGTTGTTCCGTATTGTTCTGCAATCGCCATTTAGGTTATCGGTTTTCTTAAGTTTAGTGTTGAAGGAGAGGAGAAAGCAAATTTACAGGAAATAGAACGACGGAGGAAACAAACGAACACGAATTAGATTATGACGAAGAAGAGTGCAATGCTGCAACAACTTTACTTTTTAACTTCCTACTCTCATTCTCGTCATTGTCCGCTATCTTATTCTTTATCGCACATTTTTTCACTTTGTTTCTTTGTGCACGCTCCGCAGCGACTCAGTCACTGCGCTTCTGATCACGGCTTTCAACAAAATGTTTGACGAAATGTTAGGTGAAATGTTATTTCTGTTTGACCACTTGCTCGCAAAATGGAGAAAACTAAAATTATAATTCCGATAAATGTTGGGTGAAATGTTTGCTCTGTTTGACCAAGGCTTTATACAAATTTTTCCCCGTTACCTGTGGCGTGATCGATTCTCGATGCTTGTATATGTCTGTCTGTTTTCAACAATTTTTTCCCAGTCACTGCGGTCAGCGGCTTAGCGGCTTTTGAATTGGCATTATTCCTAAATTTAGACTGTTCTTAGAATGCCAATACGACGTATTATATTTTTTCTATGCCAAGCTTCCTTTCAGCCATTATGCATGAGAACAGGGTTTTTCTTTCTGATAACAAAACAAATCACTGCATCAAGCTCTAACTGAATAGAGCTTTCAACATAGACAAAGTCATAGCATAGGTCATAGGGTCCAAAAATTGATATTTCCCTTTCTCCAATTTTCAAAGGGGCCTTTGCAACCTGCATACCTTGCACGTGTCCTCAAGTTTGGTTGGAGAATGTTTTGATTCAGCTTCACAAATCAAAACGGCGTCCCCTCATTTTTCCACCGTCTCAAGGGCGTAGTTAACAAGGAATTTTCTGGGGCTATGCCCCAGACCCAACCTTTTATGCAGAGTCGGCCTCATTCTGACTCCCCTGGTAGAGTAATAGATTCAAATTCTTCATGCACGCTCTACCAACAACAATTTTTAACACAGCCCAAAGCCAACGACCAGTACGCAGCACTCACTAATGAAAATTATTTCTAGTAATTTATTTATTTAAGGTTGGCACGATAAAGATAGTTGAAAAAAACTAATTAAGGCCAACTATTTAACAACAGTGAAAACTGAAAAATTCTATTTACATGTTTTTATAAAAATCCTAAATTATTTACATAGGTCTTGCTCAATCTACAGTTGCAATCGCTGAACTGATGTTTTTTTTATTTTTCTCTTAAATTCTATCAAGGTATGAGACTCTTTTATTTCTAGTGGCAACGATTGCCAGAGTTTGTGTCCAGTGTACCTGATTGTCTCTATACCATACGCATTTGTGCGTGGAATTGGTACTGGCAGGTGGTCATTACATCTCAGGCTATATGAGATGTTCTTCTCGACGAAGATTTCGCCCATGAATTTAGGATTAAGATCACGTTTGGTCTTATAAATTTCTGTAGTTAGCAACTGTAGATTTCTTTGGTGAATTGTGACTGAGGCTGTCTTTACCAACAAATCTTCAAAATTTGATGACGTATCCTTGTAAGCGATTCTTAATGCTCTTTCGTGGGTTTTATTTATTTTGTTGTTCACGTTTCTATCATGAAACATCCAAATTACAGGACAATAGCTAAATTGAGACAATATAAAAGCATTCATCACTGTCTGCAATTTCTCCTGGTTCATGAATTTTGCAACTCGTGCAAGCGCATGAAGCTTCTGGCCAGCTTTTTTGCATATATTTTCAGCGTGACACTTGAAGTTTAAGTTTTTATCAAGTGTTATACCCAGGAGCTTTTCTTTGTCAGATTGTTCTATACAGGATGTGCCAATGTTCACTGAAGTGCCAGGCGACTTACTTCCGAATAACATAAAATGACACTTTGCATCATTTAGCTTCATATGGTTGTCAACAAACCACTTGGAAAGGCGGCTAGCATCTGCCTCTAACTTATATTGAACTTTATTTACATCAACAAGTATGGAGTTGCACAAACTACTACTTCTACTTGATCATGCGCTGGTGAGTTTGACAGAAGCTATTAGAAACACACTTGATAATAAAAAATTTGGTTGTGGTATTTTTATTGATTTACAAAAGGCTTTTGATACTGTGAATCATAAAATTTTGTTATCAAAATTGGAACACCATGGGGTGCGCGGTTGTGCCCTTGAGTGGTTTAAATCTTATCTGTCTGACAGAAAGCAATATGTCTCTGTCAATGGAAATAATTCTAACTTACTTTCAATTACTTGTGGTGTACCACAAGGTTCTGTACTAGGCCCATTACTTTTCCTTATCTACATCAATGATCTACCAAATGCTTCTAAGAAACTTAATTTCTATCTCTTTGCTGATGATACAAACATCTACTGTGAATCAAATGATTTATCTAACTTAATTAAAATCGTTAACAAAGAACTTAGATCAATAAAGAAATGGCTTGATGCTAATAAATTATCATTAAACATTGATAAGACAAACTATATTATCTTTCATTCTCCTTCTAAAAATGTTCCTTCTGATTCTACGATAAAAATAGGGAAAAAGCATATTAAAAGGGTCAAGTTTGTCAAATTCTTAGGACTCCTCTTAGATGAGCATCTAAGCTGGAAATACCATCTCAGTGAACTTTCTAAAAAATTAACCAGAACTTGTGGAATCTTTTTCAAAATTAGAAACTTACTTCCCTTAGATGTTTTACTTTGCTTGTACAATGCTTTGTTTCTGTCCTTCTTACAATATGGTCTTATTGTTTGGGGTCAAACATATGCATCATATGTTGATCCAATTTTTAAACTACAGAAAAAAGCAGTCAGAGCTATCTCATTTCAGCCTCGCATGTCACCCTCTCTTCCAATCTTTAAAGATCTTAAACTTCTCAATCTTTCTGAGATATTTGAACTCCGACTTTTAACCTTTGTCTTTGACTCTGTTAATAAAACTTCACCTAGTTGCTTTCATAACTTCTTCCTATTCAATTCATCTGTTCATCAATATTCAACGAGACAGGCCAGTCAAGGAAATCTATACTTATCTCGAATAAACAGTCTTCAATATGGTTTAAAATCAATTCGATATCTTGGTGCTAAACTTTGGAATTCATTACCCGTTGAACTCCGTAATGCTCCATCGAAAATATCCTTCAAAAAGCAACTGAAAATTTACTTACTGAACAAGGTCAATGAATAATTCAAAGCTATGTTTGATTCTGGCACAATTTCTACTTTATCATACGAAAATCAAATGTGTCCATCATAATTTCAAATTTTCGTAGGACAGGGGGGGCTCTCTCCTCGATTAGTTTACCTATTGAGAGAGCTCCTCCTTTAAGTAATTCCCTCCATACAATTTATTCTTTTCTCTGTATTTGTATATTGTATTAATTTTCCGTACCAATGTATTAATTTTCTGTAATATTTTCTTTTCCTTGTAGTTTAGTTAGCTGTTAGTATAGTAAATTATAAATTGTATGAAGTGAATTTAAAATATATGAAACTGAAACTGCTTGTTTGTCATGAATCGCGTGGAGACGGGTCGATTGACTGCCACTACTCGACCTTAGGCCGTTTGCCATCATATGATATCTGCATGTTACGTAATTTGATCATGGACTCCCTGTCTGGCATAGCCCCAGAAAATTCCTTGTTAAAGAGAATCAACGGAGATAAAAGCCCCGCGCGGAAGGAGTCTGGGCATTCTATTATTAGCCTATTGTATTTGATGATTTCGAGACGTTCGTGGATATTGTTTAACCAGAGGAACAATAACGTGCGTAGGAGTTTTCTTTGTCCTATTTATAGACTGCCTCTACTTAGCTCCGTTGATTCATTTTAAAGTTAGTTGACGGAGATAAATAGCTAGGTCAAGAACTGCATATGCGTGTCTAAAATTAGCCTATTGTATTTGATGATATCGACACGTGCGTGCATATCTTTTCCTTAGGGAGCAATTACGTGCGTAGGCGTTTCTTTGTCCTATTTATAGATTGCCTCTACTTAGCCCCAGAAAATTCCTTGTTAACTACGCCCTTGAGACGGTGGAAAAATGAGGGGACGCCGTTTTGATTTGTGAAGCTGAATCAAAAACGGGTGTCTGCAAACCACGAAACCACGAAATCACGAAACGAAACAGCGAAATAGCGAAATGAAATGGGGAAATAGCGAAACAGCAAAATGAACTGGAAGATGCAATAGAAGAAATACTACGAGCATTACACGTTTTTTATAAGAAACTTGGATCAGCACTTAGTACTAAAAGTTTCTTAATGAAAATCTCGGTGTTTCAGTAGTAAAAGTTTCTTAATTAGTTTCTTATTTTTTGGGCCTAAAATTGCGGTATTGTTCGAAGTTGAGCCTTCTACTCGACAAAGGGCTTCCATTTTGCATTGACATTGTCATCAAGAAGAATCCATGCACATCGAGGCAAAAATTTACCAATTTTGCAGTTAAAAGTCAAAAAAAGACTAAGGCACCTTTGTTAGAGAGACATATAATAAGAGAGACGTACAGAAATAAAGTTTTAGAGTTTCTTAACTGTTCTTGAGCGTAGTACTAGAGTTTCTTAAATTTTTGGTCATCGTAGTACTAGTTTCTTATAAACCAGTTTCTTATAAAAAAACGTGTAAATGTGCTAAATGAAGAGAGAACTGGACACTTTATCTCACTGCTTCCCTTTTTATTCGGGATTTTAGGCCTTGTGCTTCTTATTTCAGTCACATTTAGTTACATTTAGAGTTGTGGATTGAGTGTTTTGGAGAAGTTGACAAAGTTGAGATATGGAATCTGCGTAATTTCATTACCCAGGCACCGTGCAGCTACTGGGTTAGGGGGGCTATAGCCCCCCTACTTTGTTCAAATATAGTTCTAAAAACTTTCACAAATTGTCAATTTTTTTCATTTAAATAAATCAATGACAACGGAGAAAAACGACTCGTACACAAATGTATGTTTAGTATAACGTAAAGCATGGTCATTTACATATAACACACAGAGTGTCCGAATTACTGCAGACGCTCGGAAATTTTGATTTTTCATAGAACTCATAGGAAATCCTTGATCTGCGATTTAGACACAGGAGATAATTTCAAGAAATTTGTTCGAGTTTTAGGCAGGATGACAACTAAAAAGAATCTTCACTCTTCTTCGCATGCAATCAGTCGAGAAATCAGTTGCAAAGTGCCAGGAAATGTTGCATCACAACGCATTCTCCTTTGCTTTGAAAGACAATATGCTTTCATTCCAAATATAGGTCATACCTTTACCCCCTTTATATTCTCACCTACCCTTATTCAAATTAATGCGTGAGAAAATTCCTTAAGTTAATTGTCAAATTGTTGGATCCTAAGTTCTATTGATAATTGAATAAGGCCTATGCCATTTTAAGCTCGTGCGATGAAAGGAAACGGCAACAAATGGTGAAATTCATACACCCAACTGCACAAATTTAATTAATGTAGATGGTGAGAAGTGCAATTTGTAACCTTTCAAATCTAATTTAACTCTTATTTCGCTGTTTCGCTATTTCCCCGTTTCATTTCGCTATTTCCCTATTTCATTTCGCTGTTTACCCATTTCGTTTTGCTATTTACCCATTTCGTTTCGCTATTTCGCTGTTTCGTTTCGTGATTTCGTGGTTTCGTGGTTTGCAGACACCCAATCAAAACATTCTCCAACCAAACTTGAGGACACGTGCAAGGTATGCAGGTTGCAAAGGCCCCTTTGAAAATTGGAGAAAGGGAAATATCAATTTTTGGACCCTATGACCTATGCTATGACTTTGTCTATGTTGAAAGCTCTATTCAGTTAGAGCTTGATGCAGTGATTTGTTTTGTTATCAGAAAGAAAAACCCTGTTCTCATGCATAATGGCTGAAAGGAAGCTTGGCATAGAAAAAATATAATACGTCGTATTGGCATTCTAAGAACAGTCTAAATTTAGGAATAATGCCAATTCAAAAGCCGCTAAGCCGCTGACCGCAGTGACTGGGAAAAAAATTGTTGAAAACAGACAGACATATACAAGCATCGAGAATCGATCACGCCACAGGTAAAGGGGAAAAATTTGTATAAAGCCTTGGTCAAACAGAGCAAACATTTCACCCAACATAAGTCCCTCTTGCTTGACGCGCATGCGCGAGTGGCTAGCCAAAAAAAAGTTGCAGCACAGAATATTGTGCTTGCTCCTTCGTCGCGCGCAATTATTTTGCTATAATAGGGATTGATAACATGAGTGGTAATAATTGTAGTTTCCCTTTATGTAATTGATGCATTTAAATGCTCATCAATTACACAAGGGACCACTCATATTATCAATTCCTATTACAGTAAAAATTTTTTTTTCATATTGATGTCATTGCACTGGAAGCAATAACAGTACATGTATTCATGTAATAGACCTTTTAGCTATTTTTTTTTTACATTCCATTAAAAGCTTACAAAACGAATTACTAACTACACTACTTACACAGGGGCGTCGTGGGGCCTGTATATTAGGGGGGCCAAGGTCACGAAATTTCCGAAAAATAAATTTTTTAACTTCGCCTTTTTCTCCGTTTGCGAGACGCTTGCAGTGGCTAACGAAAAAATTGTTGGGTTTGTTGCTGTTATCAGCAGCGTGGCCAGGGTAAATTGAGTGGGGGGATCGAAACAAGGGGATCTGGGGGCGAAGCCCCCAGGAAAATTTTTCGGGGCCACGCCCTTTACTTTGGCTTAGAATGCATCTCCCAATATCATTCTTGCCATTAGCTACAAGAGAACTTTGATAGTTTCGTGAACAGTTTTCCTATGAATCAGAGCACGGGGAAAATTTTTGAAGAAAGATCCTTTACTTTGGCTTAGAATGCATCTCCCAATATCATTATTGCCAGTGCTAAAATGGAAGATTTCACATTTCTCCGAAAATTCTTACCCAACCTATACCCAGCTATTTTCTCCTCGGTTATAGAGGAATCTCGAGGATCATCTTTCGCAAAAGTGGGGGGGGGGGCAATTGCCCCCCATTCCCCCCCCCCCCCCCGTGGCCACGCCACTGGCTGTTATGTTAGGAATAGATCCATATGAACCGCGACGAAGAGGCCAATCCTACTGGGATGAAACCCAAAGGTTAGGCCCGTCGCAACGAAATTGATATTCGGGTTTGCTGAACTCAAATGCGAGCGAAGCGAGCAAAAATGGGGTCCAGGGGCTCGCCCCTGGGCAAATTTTTTACGACGACACTGTTACTGTTAAATGGTATTTTCACGCAGGCCTGAGGTTTCTGATGTTGTGAGTGACTTTCGGATTTGATAAAGAATGGAAGAGCTTCAGTTGTTAATCGAGAAGAAACTGTTTGAGATTCCGTTTGAGAAACTGGTATGCGTTGCAAATTATCTGGAGATCATCGTCGAGGAAAACAAATCAATGATTTACATCATTCGGAAGATACGAGAATGCATCGAGAAAGGTTTAAAGGCACTACAAGAGGCAGAAACACCTGATGAAAAGCTTGGGGAATATCTAAAGCGTCTTGGTTTATTAGAAAGTAGTAAACGTAGATCTTCTACTCCAAATTTTGCCCCAAGCCCTCGTCCTGGGGATGATGTCAAGCTTGATCCTTTTCATGGTAACCTTTCTATGAAAAATGTTGTTCGAATCAAAGAATTCAAAATAATTGGCGTCATTTCAAATGAGAAAAATTGTTTGTTTTACACCAGCCTTAACAAACAAACTGAAAGTGCCATAGAGAGAGGTTACCCTGAACGGGAAATAGTAGATGGAATAATTAATGCAGTTTCATCCAGCCTTCACTTGAAATCGTATTTAGAGAGTATTAAATCGTTGAGTCTTGCGCAACTACGTCAAATTCTTCGCAGTCATTACTGTGAGAAGTCTGCGAGCAAAATGTACCACGAATTAACAAATATCGTGCAGGAAACGAATGAATCACCTCTAACATTTCTGATGCGTGCACTAAAATTGAGGCAACAAGTTCTGCTAGCTAGCCAGGAGCGGGATTTTCAGATCAAATATGATCAAAGTTTAGTCCAAAGTGTTTTTGTCAATGCTGTGGAAAGCGGTTTTTCAGATGAGGCAATAAGGACACGTATGCGCCCCTTTTTGCAAACCCCAAATGTCACAGATGAAACGCTCATCAAAGAAATTAATATCGCTTTATCAACAGAGAATGAAAGGCAAAACAAATTTGGGTCGCGAAAAAAAGCTCAAAAATCGAACACAGCGGCAGCCGCTTCTGTTAGTGCTCCCCCGTCAAAACCAAAAGAGCAAAAAGCAGGCAAGCAAAACCCCCTGCAAGCCATTTTAGAAGCTATCAAGGGGGATGTTGATGTGTTGAAAGAAGCCATTCAGTCAAAGCATTTTAACAAAGAAGCCAAAGCAAAGTTTAGGAGGCCGGTGAAGCCCCCGTCTCTTTGTGAAGCATGCCAACATAAAGGTGAAACCACTTGTGATCATTGTTTTATCTGCGGATCTTCTGAGCACTTTCGGCCAGGTCGAAAACGCGGAAAGCGCGGAAAACGCGGAAAAACATGTGAAGATTTTGAATGGCCAGAAATAGCATTTATTCAACTAAAATTATTTTGCAAAACAGGAAGCTTTCAGTTTATTTCGTGCTTCATTTTGGCGACAAAACATGCTGTATCCGCCCATGGCACCGTAAAGGGATATGGTTAAGAAATCACTAATAAACTGTCTCTCGAATTCCTGATAGGCCACTTAGGCCCATTAATTTTAAATCTGATGATCCGAAAGTTTCATTCAGAGCTACGAAGTCTATTTTGGTACAGAATTCATGAGGAGAGAAAGCTTAACGTATCACTTGTCCTTATTTGCGAAAAGCTACTGATAAAGTTGATATAAAAAGATTTCCACGTTTTCCGCGTTTTCAAAAATCACCTGTAGCAAAAACGAAAACGCGGAAAAATTTATTTGCAAAACAGGAGGCTTTCAGTTTATTTTGGGCTTCATTATGGTGACATA
Source organism: Aurelia coerulea (assembly GCA_039566865.1). Taxonomy (NCBI): domain Eukaryota; kingdom Metazoa; phylum Cnidaria; class Scyphozoa; order Semaeostomeae; family Ulmaridae; genus Aurelia; species Aurelia coerulea. The sequence goes on from CM076944.1 coordinate 16,866,835, forward strand.
ACTTGCTTTATCCGCCTATAGCACCGTAAAGGGATATGGTTAAGAAATCACTAATAAACTGTCTCTCGAATTCCTGATAGGCCACTTAGGCCCATTAATTTTAAATCTGATGATCCGAAAGTTTCATTCAGAGCTACGAAGTCTATTTTGGTACATAATTCACGAGGAGAGAAAGCTTAACGTATCAATCGTCTTTATTTGCGAAAATCTACTGATAAAAGTTGACATAAAAAGATTTCCACGTTTTCCGCGTTTTCGAAAATCACCAAAAGCCAAAACGAAAACGCGGAAAGCGCGGAAAAATTATTTTGCAAAACAGGAAGCTTTCAGTTTATTTCGTGCTTCATTTTGGCGACATAACATGCTGTATCCGCCTATAGCACCATAAATGGATACGGTTAAGAAATTACAAACAAACTGCCTCTCGAAGGCCACTTAGGCCCATTAATTTTAAATCTCATGATCCAAAAGTTTCATTCAGATCTACGAAGTCTATTTTGGTACAGAATTCATGACGAGAGAAAGTTTAACATATTAATTGCCAATATCTATGAGAAGCACCTGATAAAACTTACCATAAAAGATTTCCGTGTTTTCCGCGTTTTCGAAAATCACCCATAGCCAAAACGACAACGTAGAAAACGCGAAAATTTCTTTTTTGTCTTCTTGGTGGAATATTTGGCTTATCAAGGAAGGTCTCTTACCTTTATTTTAGTTGAATAAACGCTATTTCTGGCCATTCAAAATCTTCACATGTTTTTCCGCGTTTTCCACGCTTTCCGCGTTTTCCACGCTTTCCGCGTTTTCCACGCTTTCCGCGTTTTCCGCGTTTTCCGCGCTTTCCGCGTTTTCGACCTGGCCGAGCACTTTGCTCGTGGATGCAAAGAACGTAAAGCGAAGCAGGGAAACGAGAGGCGGCTTCATCGGGGCGACGCGGTGTAGCCAAGGAACAGTCCCACAAATATTGCAACTATTGCTGCAAAAACATTGATTCGAAATTTTCCTTGTGTGAACAATGTAAAACTGTACATTACTGCAGTAAAATTTGTCAAAAGAGACATTGGGAAACTCATAAACCTTTATGTGAAGCTTTGAACGCATTATCGAAAACCAACGAAAGTGAAGGTAGAAAAAGTTCTTTTGTTACCCATTTATCAGCAAAACAACAAATCAAAATTTCAAATTTAGTTGGAAGGAAATGTGAAGTTTTTTGTCGATTGAGCAAAGTTGACTCAATTGTCTTGTGGGATACAGGGTCCCAAGTTTCAATTTTGTCCGACAAATTTTTACGACAAAATTTTCCAGATCTTGAACCACGCGAGCTGTCTGAAATTCTAGACGAAGGCTGTCATTTAAAACTGATGGCTGCTAACAATACCCCCGTACCATACACTCGATATGTTGAACTTGAGTTTGAACTGTTGAATGGGAATAGCGTAGGTGCTTTGTCAGTACCTTTTCTGGTATCAAAGGCCGATATTACCAATCCAATTATCGGGTATAACGTTATTGAAGAAATAATCAAACAAATGTCAAAGGTCAATACCACTGACGTAAATAGTACAATGCCGAATGAATTGATGATAAATTCTGTTCAGAACTCTTTTCAACAGATTAGCAAGCAAAATGCAGAAGCCCTCGTAAATCTGATTTTGGACAGTTCAAATGATGAATTAGCTTGCATAAAATCTCCTAAAGCGAGCATTTCAATACCTCCAAAAACGTTTAAACGTCTGAATTGCCGTGGAAATACTGTGATAAATGAACACAAAACACCCGTTCTTTTCACTCCAGATGAAATTCGGGAATGGCCCCCTGGCCTTGAAATAAATGAAACGTTAGCCACCATTTCTAAAGGAAAGAGTTTTCGTATAAACATCGAGATTTACAACTCTACTGACCATCCCGTTTTACTTAAAGGCCGGACCGTACTAGGTCGTATGGAGCTGGTTAATTCGATAACACCCTGTGAGGTTCAGTTGCAAAAGGAGTCTCGTTCCCATGTAAAGGCAAAAACAAAAACAAATAGTGCTGCAGTGTCAGTTGATGTTATGTCTCGTTCAATTCCTGCCCTGACCATCCCCCCCCCCCCCGGGACACCCCCGGGCATTTGCACAAAAAATTTTCCCGGCCCCCGGGCATTTGACCCTACATTTTTACCCGGCCCCCGGGCATTTGAGTAGCATTTGGCAAGAACGAGAGCTTTTCCTTATACAGTAACTGGGAATATAGCATTTTTCCAGTGCCCGGCCCCCGGGCATTTGACCATCAATTTTTCCCCGGCCCCCGGGCATTTGAGCAAGGAATTTTTGTTGACCCCCGGGCTGCCCGGGGGGGGGGATGGTCAGGGTAGGAATTGAACGAGACATTATAGAGGGAACATCTGATAAGGTTAAGGAGGAGAACAACGACTTTTTGAGTCAGTTTGATTTAAGTTTTTTAAAAGATGATCACAAGTCCCGTGTTTCCAACTTGTTAATTGAAGAATCAGATTCGTTTTCTAAAGGACAAGATGACATCGGATGTGCAGAATATTTTCAATTGTCAATAAACTTATCAGATCAAACACCTGTACAAAAAACTTATAATGGCATTCCAAAGCCGTTGTACCCAGAAGTAAAACATTATATCGAAGATTTACTGAATAAAGGGTTTATTACAAAGTCGAGATCAAATTATTCAAGTCCAGTTGTCTGTGTGAGGAAAAAAGATGGTAGCTTGAGATTGTGCGTGGACTATAGACAGTTAAACGAGCGGACAATGCCAGATAGACACCCCCTCCCCCGAATTAAGGATACACTGGAGAGTCTTGGAGGGAACCGTTTCTTTACCCTATTAGATCAGGGAAAAGCCTATCATCAAGGATTTGTGTGAAAGGAACACCAACATCTAACCGCCTTTATTACTCCCTGGGGCTTGTACCAATGGACTAGGGTACCGTTTGGGCTTTCCAACGCCCCAGGGGGCTTTCAGCGGTTCATGGAAGGATGTCTGGAAGGTATTAGGGACGAAATTTGCATACCCTACTTGGACGATGTTCTCGTTTTCAGCAAAGATTTCGATTCCCATCTCGAGCACCTAAGAATAGTTCTTCGACGTTTGCGTGACAATGGTATTAAATTGAAGCCTAAAAAGTGCTCTCTATTCCAAGATCAAGTTAAATATCTTGGACATGTCGTTTCATCAGACGGATATTGCGTCGATACCTCTAATGTCAAGGCAGTTGAAAGTTTGAGGGACTACCAACCAAAAGCAGTCGGTGATGTGCGTCGTATAGTGGGTCTTTTAAACTACTATCGTAAGTACATTGAGAACTTTTCTAAGTTGGCAAAACCTTTGTTTGATTTGTTACAAGCACCTTAGCATGATTCCACCACTGCAACACGAACAGCAAATTTCGAAGAAAAGCCGTACTGCTAAAGCAAATCGAAAAGGACAGCCACCATCGAACAGTCCAATTCAATGGTGTGAGATTCATCATACGACATTAAATCGCCTAATTGATTGCCTTGTTAGCCCACCAGTACTCGCATACCCCGACTTCAACGCCCCTTACGTCCTTCATACAGATGCAAGTAAGGAAGGCTTAGGTGCAGTATTATACCAGAGGCAAAATGGTACAATGAGAGTGATGTCATATGCATCAAGAACCTTGTCGCCAAGTGAAAAGAATTACCATATGCATAGCAGTTTTGACACCCCAAGTAGACCACTTATTGACAGGCTGGGTTGGAAGACCATTGAAGAACTTATAGTTGGTGAATCTAAAACAATGGTCTTCAAGTCCCTGCATGAACTGGCTCCGCAATACCTGTGTGACCTCTTCACCCGAAACTCAAAGTGCTCTTTGTATGTCCTGCGTAATACAGAGACAGATTTAAGACTACCCAAGAAAAAGTCAAGTAATGGGCAAAAATGCTTTTCTTATCGAGGAGCAAAAATATGGAATGGCCTTCCTGCTGAAACCAAACAGGCATCTTCCCTAAATAGTTTTAAACAATCTATTTAGAAGTTAGTGTTTCTTTTCTTTCATCTTAAACTTTGTAAATTGTTATTAGGTTTTAAAGTTATGGTTTTTATTGTATTTAATGGTAGTGTATTTAATCTATTCCTTAGTAATTTTATATTGTAAGTAGCGTTTTTAAGTGGAGGGCCCCTTGTAAAACAGCTCCGGCTGAAGGGCAACCCTCTTTAAAAGAATCAAATATCAAAATATCAATTCTGGCAAGTTAGAATTTTTAGCGTTGAAGTGGGCCGTATGTGAGTAATTTAGAGACCTATTGCATTACGCACCTTCTTTTACCGTCTATACAGACAATAACCCTTTAACTTATGTCATGACATCAGCAAAATTGAACGCAACAGGACATAGGTGGGTTGCTGATCTCTCAAATTTCAACTTCAACATCAAGTATCGACCAGGTAGTCATAATGCCGATGCAGACGTATTATCCAGGATGCCGTTGGACATTGAGAAATACATCAGCACATGTACTGAGAAAGCCACAGGTAATGTTTTCCAGGCGACCGCTGTCGCTGCTAGCAGTCAACATTCGGGTGATACTACATGGGTGTCAGCTTTATCAACGACGGAAGAATCAGTGAAAGTTCAAGCAAACGAGACCCTTCAACCAAGTAACAATTTGCGACTTGATTTATTCGACTTAAAAAGAGCTCAACATCAAGATGTTGCAATTTCACGGCTCATTGAATTGAAAACTCGAGGCTCAAAACCAAATCGTAGTGAAACCGATGGCGAGTCACCCGCAACCAAAGCATTATTGCGTCAATGGGACAAGTTGTATATAGCTTCAAATGGAGTATTGCAACGAAAGACAAGTGAATATGATCAAATTGTGTTTCCGGGTAATCTTCGAAACATCATTTATCGCGAACTCCACGATGAAATGGGACATCTTTGGATCTGAAAGAGTGTTTCAACTTGCCACACGAAGAGTTTATTGGCCGAACATGCGTGCAGATATCGAAACTTACACAACACGAATATGCTCTTGTTTAAAGCAACGACGTCCCCACGTTCCCTCACGAGCTCCATTATCAAGTATCGTGACAACACAACCATTTGAATTAATTCGGTGGACTTCGTACATCTCGAGAAGAGCGTGGGAGGCTATGAATATATTCTTGTTATCATGGACCACTTTACGCGGTATGCTGCTGCCTATGCAACCAAGAACAAATCAGCTCCTACCGTAGCAGAAAAGATATATAACGATTTCGTATTGCGATTTGGATACCCTGAGCGTATTCATCACGATCAAGGTGGAGAATTCGAGAATCAACTATTGGACAGTCTTGAGAAATTATGTGGGGTACGTCATTCTCGTACAACACCCTATCACCCTCAGGGGAATGGACAGGTGGAACGTTTTAATCAGACTCTTTTGTCCATGTTACGTACGCTCCCTGAGCATAAGAAGTCACGATGGAGAGACTATTTGCAGAAGGTCGTTCATGCATACAACTGTACTAGACACTCCGCTACTGGATTTTCACCTTTTTATTTACTTTATGGCCGTTCTCCAAGACTACCAATCGATGTTATTTTCGATACTAAGCCAACCGTCGGAAGGAAAGGCTCTGAAAGTTATCCTGACTATGTCCGAAAATGGCGAGGAGCAATGAAAGAGGCTTATGATATTGCCGCCAAAAGAAAACAACATAGTCAACAGCAGAACAAAGAGAACTATGACAAGAAAGTTCTATCCACGGTGTTACAGGAAGGCGATCGCGTTTTAGTCCGTAATTTAAAGGTAATGTGTCCATGTAAGTACAGCAGCGTATACACTATTGTCAAAATGTGCTGACACGATGCTGACGAGGAGCCGGAGTAGCGCACTGTTATTGGTAGAATTTAACTGAACACATGCAAAACTAGAATTTGAATTTCACAACGAGGCTGCCTGCTGTGAGACTTCGGGTTCAGCTCTGGAATCGCAGCCGCAAGTAGGTCATCAGTCTGCTTATCTTAGAGCTGGCTATCTTTTTAAGTCCATGGTAAAGTGATTACATGCAATATCACATGAAAATAGCAAAGTCGCTGTACTTACATGGACATTACCTTTAACAGAAAGAGGTGGACCAGGCAAATAACGTTCTTTTTAGGAAAAAGACATTTACCGTGCAGCACAGAGGCTTGGTGACCACAGTCCTGTTTATCAACTTGTGTTAGAGCGAGACCCAAAGTCAAAGGTGCGTACTCTACATCGTAACCTATTGTTACCTTGTGACGATTTACCTTTGGAAAACCTGGAAACAACTCAGCGTAAAAAGCGTCCCAGCCGGAGAAAACGAACCTAATGTGTCGAATGAAGGAGCTGCAGATTCAGAACCAGAGAGTGACGACGAGCTATTACTTGTTCTAGAACAGGAGCCAACGCCTAATGTTGCACGACGGCCCCCGACACCGTATCGAGTTTCTGAAAGAGGAGAGGCATCGAGCCCAGCTGCCGAAGTAGAATCAGACAATTCACCACCCAACGAGAATGTGTTTGATAATCCAGAGAACCGTGATGTCGACACCGGAAGTGATCTACAGGTCAACCAAGAATCACCTGAAACTTCATTTTCAACAGCAGGTTCATCGCCAGAACGGTATACAAGACCTCGTCGTAATGTGAGACCACCAGAGCATCTCCATTATCCAACTCTTGGGAATCCAAGTTCGTTTCCACTTGTGAATGTATTACAGAGTCCATATCCAAACATGACTATTCGACCACCGTTATTTATCAACCAACGGGACAATTTCGGATGCCATGGAACTTACCTGTACCGTACATTCGTTGTTAAAACTCTATAAACATAACTTTGATTTTACTCATTTATCCGCTTGAATTGTTTGACATTTCATTTTTCCATTATCAGATCTTACAAGACTTATTTGTCGCATCGTATACTCGAAGATGCATTTTGAAGTTATCGTTCAGTTGAGATATTGACTCAAACATACAGAAAAATACACATCAATTCCTGTCGATTCCCAGCGGAGTTCAGACTCCTATCGTCAAAACATGTTTATCTTGTTCAAGTCATTCCTATCAATGAATGGTTTAACGACAATCGTTGATGTTACTTCGAAGACTGTTATCGCTGAAGAAGATTAAGATGTCGAAGAGACTTGTTACAGACTGTGTCGTTCTGTTAAGGAGTATCAAACGGAAATGGATCCACCGATTTGAACTTAGAAAGACACATCGTGACATCAAGAAGAAAGACTGTTTCAAGGTTATTGGAGAGAACAGACTTTCGCAGGAGAGAGAGAAATATTCCGATGAACGCTAATAAAAGTTTAATACACATCGTTATTTTACAAGTTCGGTTGAACTTCAATTCGAAGAGGGGGAGAGTGTGAGGGACAGGAATTATGTAGATATAAATATTCGCGTACACACATCGCATGAGCTGTGGCTCATGTACCCCCGTCCAAGTGGGTGGAACTGTACAACACTAAATATATTTTGTGAGTAACCAATCGTACGAGGGGAGAGAAAACAGAGAGAGGGAGAGAGAGAGAGCTGCATGTTGTGAATCTAGATAGGCAGGAATAATGTTTTTCTCTTTGACCGTTTACAGATTGTTTAATTTGGTGATGTGTTGTGACGTTGAATTAAAACCTGACCACTTCTTGTTTGTCACTCTCACAACGACGTAGTTTTTAGGCCTGACACATGCTTTTGGAAGTTCATTTACTAAGATGAAGAGAGGGCAAGATTGCAAATGTTGACATTCTTGGATGGGCTGAGCTAGAAATTTTTGCAGATTCTTCCGACTAGCTGGAGTTAAAAGTGTGCCACCAAAAATCATAAAATATCCTACAAAATTGTTAAGACAAGAACACATTCCATTAAAATTTGCACCTTTCTCATTTACTTGAAGACTTTGCATCAGCATATCAAAGTTGTAAATTCGCTACTAAAATAATCAAACGAGTGCTGGAATCTTAATTGGACAAAATGCGCTTGCTAGCAAATCCATTTTAGAGGAATAATGAATAACTGGTTGATTTTTGTTGTTACAGAGTCTTACCAACAACAATTCGATTCATCAAACTTTGCTAAAACTCGACAAACTAATCATATCAATTTTCACAGCCCTAAGCGGTAGTAAATTTGAAATTTTTTCCACCTTAAGTGGTAGTAAATTGCAAAAATCAAGACCCTAAATTTTGCAACGGGTACGTCACCTTGAATTATTAAGTCCCCCCCTGGGATATGTGATTCAAGGAAATGTTAAGCGTGGTAAAATATTTTGCACTTTCGTGATCATTTTTAGACAATTGTACAATGGTACTTTTCAGAACAATTTCTATCTTCAAAAATTATTATTAAAATTGAAGCCTAAATGCAAAAAATATATTTTCCGCTATGCTTTTCAAAACGATTTGAAAAATTAGAAACATTTTTGGAGCAAATTTCCCTCAAAGGGTCTCGTGCCAATTCACACCCAAAAATATTCTAGGGCAATTTTATTTCACAAGTTTTGTGCATGATTTTTACACATTTTGTGATGAAAAAATAGATAAAGCAAAACGGAAGGCTTCCCCTTTGTTTAAAAACGATACAAGGTCGAAGGTCTGCCATTTCCTTCTCCTTTCAGCCTGCTAAAGCAGTGAGTGAAACATTTTAAAGACCAAACTGGCATTTTGTTGCCATCTGTTCCTTTCAGAATTCATAGTTTGTAAATTTTACTAGAATTTCAACAAATAATGCTTTGCAAAATGTCTTAAATGTTCATTATCACATTTCTTTAACATATAAGTGAGGTCCGATCAACTTTAATCCCCTCATTGAAGGTCTGTTGAAGGTTTGTGGTTAAAACATCCAAATATGTTAGAAATCAAACTTTTGAAATAAAAATAGTCCTACAAATGTTTTGGGTACGAATTGGCACGAGTACTTTGGTAGAAACTTGCCACAAAGGTGGTTCTAATTTGTTTGATTTTGTTGAAGAGCATAGCGAAACATATATTTTTGCATTTGGGTTTGAATTTCAAAATTGATTTTAGAAGAAAGACATTTTGCAGAAAAGTACAATTGTGCAATTGTCTAAAAACGGGCACAAAAGGCAAAATACCTGAAGATGCTTAAGGCTGCCTTGAAGCACACATTTAGAGTATCAGAATAAGACTAAAATGAGAAAGATTGATTAGGCCTGATCCTAGAAACAAGGAGTTGTACACTGCGATCAAAACAATGCCATGCCTCTACAGTTCGTACAAACAAAGGTCTGATTTAGGCCCAAATTTAATGATCAATATCTCCGCTTTCTGTGGACTGATCTCAAAAATTTTTGCAACATATTAACCTCTAGGTTATGGTGTATGCCTCAAATCCAAAATCAAACAAGAATCTACAACTTCAATTTTTGGTATAAATTCGATGCTCTGGATCACAATGCGTTTGTTGATGAATTGCAAAAAGTCTTCTCGGTCCATATTTTTCTTCGCACAGCTTCTCCACTTAAAATAACAAACGGTGAACTTTGAAATTGTATCACAGAAGTATTGCATCACAGAATATTTCTATAGAACGATCCCATGCGCTTGAGCTCGACTATTGTTTTCACGCATCTTGTTCTTTTCCTTCTGATTTCAATCAATGCATAACATAAAAAGAACAAAACATTACTTTTGTATTCGCTAAGAAGATACCCGGCTTTGCTATTTTATTTCTTTGCATTGATTTAGTGAATCAAATGTGTGGAACATATTCACGAGTGCCTCGCTCAAGCGCATGGAATCGTTCTATAGAAATGTTCTGTGATGCAAGATTTTCGTTGTGATACAATGACAAATATCACTGTTTGTTGTTTGATGCGGAGAGACCGTGCAGAGAAAAATATGGATCGAGAAAATTTTTTGCAATTCGCCAACAAATAGTGGTTATATATAAAATGTTGCTGCAATAGAAAAGGCAAACGAAGTGAATTTGATGTCTGAATCATTGGAAAGTGAATTATTTAGCTCAAGAATTTTACAATAACTTTTTTTGGTGCAATAGAATGGGTTATAAGAGAGGAAAGAGTTAGGCCCAAATGATGTATCTGCCAGAAATCATTAGAAATTGCCTCCAATTTTGAGATATGACAGAAGTAGATGAGTTTCGGTTATTGCTCAGGTCAGTATACATAATCGCTAAAATTATTATCTGTATATCTCATTTGTAGCGATTTCTATCGACATTTCAGCGAAGGTCAATATTCTTCGACCGGGAAATGAACGCTGCTCAGGCCCGAAACAAGTTATGTGCCAAAACATGTAAACAACTCTAGACTGATATCCCTACAACTGATTTATAAAGAAAATTGCAAACAAGTAGTTTAGCATACATTTCAGATTTTGTGAGGGTACTAGAAAATTCACATCAAACGACATATTTATCTCAAGGGGTTAGGAAGCGGCGATCTCATTGGCTTATTAGCATGAAATTGGATGATTTCCTCATGCTCTGGCAACCAGTAAGGATTTGAGCCATATCTTGCTCCTGCTTGGATATGTGTTTTCTGTTAATGCATTTTGACTAAGAAGAGATATTTCTTCTGGTGACTACATTCATTATTATTCTTGTCAATTTTCAGTTTCCAAATCTTTACGCAAGCACGAGGGTTCTTGTTAAAGGGGCCTGTGAAAGATGGAGCCCTTGCGCACCAACGTTTGACTTTCTGATTATCAGAAAGTAATATGGCTACCGCACAGTGGCAAGCTTCATGTTTTCAGCGTTTTCCATTTAGTGTATTAGAAACAGGTGTCTGGCACTGGCAGAAAGCTTGAAAGACCAAACAGGGGAGCAAATGAACCTGTGGTGTATTTTGCTGCGTTGATATAAGTTCTGGATGAGAGCAAAACAGTAAGTTCAAATTCAAAACTTGGTGCTTATAAATATAAAGGTCCTTTATCTACGAGCCCCACATTTTGGTGGTCTAAAAACGCACAGTCTATAGATTTGCGGGCATGTCGGCCATATCAAGACGATCGAATTCCAAGCTATATTTATGACAGAGAAGATCAGGCCATGTTTGTCTTCAAAATGACTGTATTTTGATGTAACCTGAGCACAACAGAACGCTATTTGTGAATAAAGGGCTGTTGGTTGCAACAATGTTGGTTAATCTGTGTTGAAATATTCAGCAATATTTCCATCAGTTATTGTGTAAATTACTCAGTTCAAATCAATAAGGACAAAAAGCATAACAATCATGCAAATCAGTTTACTTTTTCCCCATTTCGCTCAGTTGAACGGAACGAAACTGATTCGTGTTCACTGTACCGAAAGGCCAGGTATTTGTTTGATTGCATGCACGCCCGCAAAAGCTCTTTCTTGCACAGGCCCCTTTAAGAACTATCACACTGCACTGTGCCTATGATTGAGAACATTCCCCTGAACAGCGTGCTTGCAGTTTAGGTCAAAACCCAAAAGCTCTGGTTTGGAGGTGGAGGCAAATTTGGATTTTGAATATTAAAGGCACTGAATCCGCATATATAGTGCGCTAATAACCTATCAACTTCATTCCAATCATCAAACAAAAGATGTAGCTTACTCGCTATTGAAATTAATTATTAAACCAAAGAAATAGGATAATGCAAGGATTAAGAAGTCTTTGGTCTCCACTACTAATGACTTTAGGACCATTGCGCGATAACGAAGCGCCATCAGCTGTTTGTCAGCAAAAAAATCAGTATTGTGTTAACGCTCACGTATTTATATGGACTCAATGGTTTTTATACTCTAACTCTCAATGTACCAAACAAGGTACTTATATTCAAATTTACTATCAAACTTAATCATCAGGGACTGATTTGACCAAATTCTTATTGCCAGCCCAGATCAATCGTTACCTCTTTCGGGACACCCGGTAATAGAAATTTTCAACCCATTCTGCTTATTCTGACCATACTGTTTCATAATGTCTCCAGATTTTTGATCCCCCTATTTATTCTACACACAACACTTACAGTATTAGAGCTTCAGACAAACGTTTTCTGTTAAAAAATTAGATTCGGAACATCAAAGCAGAAGCCTTGAGAATATAGAAATTATTTTTGTCGTCTTGACAATTAACTCTTTGTGAATTGCTTAACCCTATCTTACCTGGGAGGATATTTAGAATTTGAGCTTTTTATCATTCAAAACAGTAAAGTTGTAAAGTTATACTTGTACAATCATTGGGAGCTACTTTGTATATATTAGCATTAGCAAACAGAAATTTGGTTTGAGGGGGTGAGATAGGCTCAATCTATTTATCAAATAAATTTGGGTTTACAGCAGCTCAAGTTCCCTGTACATGGTTATATTAAAGTACTGACATATTAAGAATGTCAAATCAGAGAATAAGAGAGCATGTTAGAAGAGTAAGAAGGAACATACCAGCCATCCCCATCCAGATCCCTGAACTGCAACTGTAGCTGCTGTCATCCTTGCTTTAAAATTCTCAAAGGACCCAAAATCACTTATTATAGCAGCCATTAAATCTCCTGCAAAAATAGAATAGATTATGATTATGGCTCCCTTTTACAACAAGATTCAAAAGATACTCCCTGTTTGAAACATAGGTAAACATAGGTACGAAAAACGTCAGCACATGAAATGAAAACAATTTCAAACGAAAACCATTCCGTAATAGACGCCCCCCCCCCAACCTATTAATTTTTTGAAGAAATCCACCCAAGGCATCCTTATTCCAGACCATTAACAAATGCCGAGCTTCTTGAAATTGAAGCATGTGAAATCATCTTTCCTGAAATGTGACACGAACTGTATTTTTTCAAGTTTTGGCTTTGTTTCTATATTCTTTATGGTCAAAACTACATCATATTTGATCTGATTACACGAAATTTTCTACCAACCCTACCCTACCAGACTCCCAAAAACGATTTCTTAGAATCTGGCACCCAGGGTAGTTCATATTAGACCTCCGTCTATTCCGGAATCGACAGTAATGGGTGTTTATGAATTAAATTGTTTTCGAAATGGGTAAGCGTTTGATGTTCTCACACGTTAAGAACGCTTCACTGGCACAGCGGAGTGCCAAACAACGATGATGGCTCTTTAGCGATAAATATTACCGTGTACGTAAAAAAATGCCCGGTATTTGAAAAAATCTGTTCCCTGAATATCAAAACAATATAACTAAAAACTGCTTGTTTCATTGCCGATGCATCGAATTAGATTCAGTAATTTAACCACCCGGGTCTGTAACGTTACGTAGCATATATAAAGTGAACTACCCATGATTTTTCATTTTCTCATGTGAACATGAAGTCAGATGAAGAAGACCTTTTCAATCTCATTTGGTTCATAAGTCTGCCCTCAGAAAATCATAATTTGCAGGATAATTTTTCGCTCTGATTGCACAGAAATCTATTCTGATACCAGCTCCCTGAAAAGCCTCCAAACTTTTGACAGCCGAAGTTTGACCTTCATTCAAAAATGAGGTTACTGATCCAAGAATTTTGTTGGGATTTGATGAAGCAAGCATACCTATCGACATGAAAAGTATAAATGGCCATTAGTGTGAAATTGGAATATAAATAATTGTTATAGATTTATAACTATTTTTGGTTTTATTTCTGGGCGGAGGTTTCAGGGCAAAATGAGCTACTTTGAAAATATTGTTTCTCTTTGTGGTAATTTGATATTTATATGCAATATAGTATTTTCGAAGAATATTCCCATTATTGTTCATCGACTTGTATTCAGGTCTCGCAATCTGACTCGAATTGGTGACTTAGACATTAGTTTTTGGTTAATATTTGATCTGCAAAGATCGTTCTCAACATAGGCCACAATTTAATTTTTTTAAATATCACTCTTGTGAAATTTTTGGGTTTGTTTCGTTATGGCATGCGAAGAACTCCTTAGAGTTGCAAAATAAATCATATTTTCCGGTATTACCAGCATTATTTTGTTTTTATCGAACAATTGCTAAGTAGTTCACTTTACCCCGCTCCGGGGTAAAGTGAACTAGGCAGAGCGGTCGCCAAAGAAAGCTCTTTTGTGAGACAATGGAAAAAGATTTGAAAAATATTTTTGCTGGATAAACTGACCCAAAGACATAATGTCAAAACAACGTTAAAAAGTTTGCCCTCAGCTACAGTCTCTTTAGGATATCCTTGAAAAACCTCCAAAGTAGTTCACTTTACCCCGTGATCGGGACTAGTGGCAAGAATTTAGGTCCAATTATCCACAAAAATTTTAATATAATCCTTGATAGTTAACTTGAAGATTAATATTTTATTTGTTGATATTGGTGCATGAAGAGGTGGAATATCAATCTTTCAAAGTCCAAATTTGCTTCACACAAGATCACAAGATCTATTTAGGCTTTGAAGCATCCCCAAGCAAGGGAACACGCGCTGTTTTTCTCGATCTTTCCAAGGCCTTTGACAGGGTGTGGCACGATGGTCTACTCTACAAATTGGAATGCAATGGCATTTCTGGAAAAGTTATCAACTCAGGGGCGGCTGGGAGTAAATTTCCTTTGGTATTACTTTTAAAATTTTGGCAGATGCTCAAAATAGGAGACTGTTAACAATTTCTTCGCGAAGCGAAGGAATTGTTAACCTTTCCAGCTGGGGGTATGGGGGGCGCTGTAAGCCCCCCATTGGGGTCCAGGGGCGAAGCCCCTGGAAAGATTAGCTTTTTTGACGAATTACAGACTTAAATTGTCTCTAAACGACAAGCTAAAACCGCAAGTTTTACTTTGTACAACATGTCTTGAATCCCTGAATCTTGAAAATGTTGAGTAGGCTGTGTGTGCCAAAAGCACAAATTTTGTTAGCTGCTGCTTAGTAGAAAAGTGAACAAAACGCAAACTGTAAAAATTAAAACAAAATTAAAAAAACAGAAAAGAACTGTGTACACACTAGAGATTGGAATATTTTACGAAATTGGAATGAAAGCAAGATGCAACCAAGAAACGGGCTAAACTTAGCATATATAGACGATTGAACTTGAACATAAAGACGAAACTGCTATGAAGACAGGAATTATCTACTTCCTCGAAAATCTTTCAAAACGACGGCGGTTATATTCCTTAAATCTTGCAACGACATCATCTTTGAAAGAAGGCTGTCCGGCGAGCCAACGCAAAATATTATGTACTACTTGCAGCAAAACGAGCTGCTCTTTTCGATTTTGCTTCATCCGTGAGCGAGAAGCTGAAACAACTCGTTTCATGCGACTGAAAACGCGTTCACAATGGACGCTTGTCAGTGGCGTTGTTGCAGCAAGTTCTAGGAGTGTCATGACTTCAGGAAGAGCATCTTCGAGTTCTGCCTTTTTGATGACCAAAAGAAGATCCTGTATACTTGCTGCGCCTTCTCTCACAACATCAACGTCAATATCATTTCCTGCATCATCAATTTCAAATTCATCAGCTTCTTCGACGTTTGAAGGCTGACCTCCGTTTGCACCATCTTCCTCCTCAGCCGTAGAGGCAGACGTATGAATACGCTTTTGTCGTCTCTCCTTTTTCTTGGCAACTAAGGCATCTCTCTCGGAAACAACTTTGTTCAAAAGGATCTTTATTTCCTCGTTATTGTAGAGCACATCGAGATTGTGTTCAGTTGCTGACACATTTTGAACTGCAAAGGGGTAGAGCTTTTTAGCGTCTCCGATCAAAACTCTTTGTTGAGCAGCAGTTGCTTTTTTCCGTGACTCGAACTTTGTCGGGTGTATCAATTCCATCCACTTAAATTTTTCTAAGTTTGCAAATCTCCAGGTCAATTGCTCGGAGAACTTTCGGGTAACTGTTTTTGCAACTGTTTCTAATGACATCTTCCAGCTTTCCTGTGAGCCGTCTATTTCTTGCCCTAGACCTCTCCACCCTCCTCTTGCACGCACAGCAGGGAATTCTGGATCCCGAAGCACTTCATCCTCCCATACCTGATTATATTCAAATCTGCTCAAGGTTCTTTGAAAATCATTGAGCATAGATCTCAGTTGAATTGGATCCATGGTCGGCCTTTGCATGACTGTGATTATTGGAGCACAGTACCCGAACAACTTTCTATAAAGTTTCAGAAAATAGACGAATTCAACCTGCTGAATTTGGATGCCAAGACCTCTGGCTGTTGCTCGACTCTCCGGCTTCTCGTTTGTATCATTGGCGATGCCATATAGAAAATTTCCAATTGCCTCGTAATGCGTATCAATGGCTGTAACGGCTGTGTCACGAGACAGCCAACGCGTGTCTCCAGGTCTTGGCAAGGTTTGTCCGAAATTTTTGCTGCGCTTTGGGCTACTCCTGAAAAATGACACCAGCTTGTCAGCAGTACCAAAAAAATTTGCAATTTTTGGAATGGACATGGATGTTTGGGAGGCACAAAGGGACATTCTGTGCGCCACACAATGATTGTAGTAAGCTGCAGGGAAATGGTCTTGGATTTGTTTTTGAACCCCATTGAGTTCTCCGCTCATCGAAGGGGCACCATCATATGACTGCCCAACCACCTTGGTTTCACTCGTTGCTGGCTTCACGTTGTAGCTTTCAAGAGTTTCTAGTAGGATTGCTGTAAGGCGATCAGCTGAGGTATCGCCAGAGGCATCAATCAACCCTAGTAGATGTTCTTCTACCACACCATCATGGACAAGACGTACTGATACGGCAGATTGCTCAACGTTACTTGAATCACTCGTGTCATCCATCATAACTGAAATAAATTTAGACTGTTCTACCCTTTTCTGTATTTCCTGTCGAACTTCTTTATAAATACATTCTATGAGCTCGTTTTGAGGCTCATGCGATGTGTAAGTTACATGATCTCGATCCAAAAAAGATCGCAGGTCATTGCTATAGTCTCCTAATAGCTCTAAAAGCTCCAAAAAGTTTCCTCGATTGGAGGAGTACTTCGTTTCATCGTGACCACGAAAAGCAAGTCCTTGTGCAGATAAGAAAACAGCCACATCGATGTGATGCTTTAACATCCTAGAATACCTTGATGCATCGTGGTTATGTCTTGTTACTTCTCGCTGTCTTGCTTGATCTAAAGCACACGCAACATCAACATTTCCGAGGAGCTTGTAGGCTGTATGATTGGCCATATGGTTCTGAGTTCCTTGGTGACGATTCACGACGACCCAAAAGTTTTTGCCACTGGATCGCAGCCCATGTTCTTGGACGAAAGATACGTTCGTCATCTACAAGGTAAAATAATCCAATGAATCACATACTCGACAGGCTCGTCAGACAATTTTGTGCAATATTTACATGATATTTTCACTGAATGAAGTCTTTTGAAAAGTAACGAATAGAATTTTAACCTGTTTTCAGTGTAAGATTTAATTTGCATTTTGATCCTTCCACAAAGAAATATTTTCATAACCAGCATCTTGACGGAACGTAAATATCTACATGACATCTATATGCTTTTCTTTCAATGTATCCAAAGAAATTGTCACAAAATCTGCCCAACGAGATGGATCTCTCTTTGTCTATTTGGTTTGCCTTCGTAATACGGGCCCTTGTTGCAAGAATTTACTTAGGCCCATTTACGTTACTTTTCTTAATCTGCTGAAATTCGTCTATTACGTAGCGTCTATTTTTATTACGCATTTTTCCTAGGTCAGCTGTTTTTTGCAAAGTCATGATTATCCCCCCCCCCCCCCCCACAAACAGGACTGTTCAGCGGTTGCAGCTAATCTCCCGTTCGAACGTCCTGCGAGCAGTGGCTAGTCATGGCCGAGGCCGACTAGTTGTGTTAAATATT
The DNA here is from genome assembly GCA_039566865.1 of Aurelia coerulea. Taxonomy (NCBI): domain Eukaryota; kingdom Metazoa; phylum Cnidaria; class Scyphozoa; order Semaeostomeae; family Ulmaridae; genus Aurelia; species Aurelia coerulea. Next base: position 16,884,563 of record CM076944.1, read on the forward strand.
TTGCGGCTTAAAGGGGCTGTGCTGCGGGACAACGCGCGTGGCAAAAATTTTGAAGACGTGAAAGTTGTTTGGGTGAAACACCAACTTATCAATGGAAGATTTGTATTGTGAAATAGTGCTTCGAAATATCCGCTCGCATCGACCACAGAATGGAGTTTTTTGGTGCATTTCTTGGTGCAAATATTACAGAAAGGATTTATCAATATATTTACTATACTATTTTGGATGAAGTCGGATGGAATTACCAGAGAAAATGATAATGATTTGGACGACTGCGGCAGCCATTGGACAGAAACTTTACCATAAGGTTTGGCAAAATCTCGCCACGGAATCTGCCTCAGAGACAGGATTTTATTAGCAGTGGTATTCTTCTAGATTGGCAGAACTGTTTCGAAATGATTCTGAGTTATCTCCTTTCCGTATTTCATTGGAATTCATCCGGAGAGAGGTATGCTTTTGAACAATTTTCGGCCATATTTGGTAACAACTTTAGGCCATATAGTATAGACTATGTGTTGACTGTTATGGTTGTTGGGCCTACAGCGGGGTGGTTTTGCTTTGAGATGTTACGACATAGAATACTCTACGAAAAGCATTAGATTGCCAGTTCAACTCAACACATATTTGTCCTAACTGGAATTATTTGCAAAGCCAGCTTTCAAAACATCAAACATCCCAGCAAAATACCCCAAAGCAAAACTACTTTTTGGGCCTAACATAAACACTGCACTTACAAACCATTCCACCCCCACATATAAAACTATGCAATGTTATTATGCCTGTTCTGTTGTGATGAATTTGCTTGCCAGCCTTCTTTATTTTGTATCAAAACCTGGTTTAATTTTCCTGCTTTCAGTCCAGTCTGCATTCTTTGTAGTGCACGGGGAAGATCTTCCCCGTGCCACTTTGACTGCTTCTAGCCGCACCCGCACCTTAACTCTGTAAAATGGGCCACCATTGGCAGTTTGTTTAGAAGAAGCTTCCCCGCTTCAATATCAAAGAATGCAATCTGGCTGTCAGTCAGTGCTATGTGTGGTGAGCTCTCAGTCTCGGTTCTTTCCCGAAAACTATAATAAAGTTTCCTTTTTACAAATCATGTGTATTCAATAACACTTTCTGCCCTTCCTTCCTCTATTTTCATAAAAGTAACACACAATGATCGTTCTTGTCTCAAAATAGTCTAGGCTTTATCAACAACTGAGCTCTTAAGACTATTACACCTTTTTTCTGTAGATTTAACTTGAAGAAACCAAGAAGTGCTGCCAGTAGAGGAGGCAATAGAGAGGAAGACAAAGGTATGTTTTATGATCTGCTTGTGGATAAAAATGTTAATTACAGTACAGGAAAATACACCTTTTGAAATTTTCTGGACTTATAATGGTACTCTTGAAAGGAAACTAAATTTTTGATATTTCACTATACACCATACTTCTTGTGTGCTGCTTAATTAAACCTTCCCCTCTCCCTCAAAGGGGAAGACTTGCCAATCAATCTGTTGTGAGAAATGTTCTGAAAATGTTTCTTCCAAACCCCTACCTCCCAACCAAGAAATTTTCATGCCCAATCATTAACACCTCAAACAGTTTTTTGCACATTTGAATTCTGTCTCAATTGATATAAAAACGGAAAACCGACCCTTGCGTTATCAGAGTATGAATGAGAATTGATAAAGGAAAAGTTATACCCCATTTACACTTGCAATTTAATATGGTTTATACAAAGTTGGTGTATCTCTGTCAGGTCTCCTTTTTTTTACTTTTTGATCGCTTACTTTTTGAATTATTTACTTTGTAGGGCAGCAAGATGTGTCAGCACCAACAAAGAGCAAAAACATTTACCAATAAGGCCATACATGGGGTGGCTGCAATGCTGAAAAAGCAAACGAAGATAAAACAAAACTTGTTGATGTTGAGAACATTTCTGAATGTTTGATATTTAACTCATCACATTACAAGCTTGTTCTTGTTTTTCATCCTCCTCTTTTAGGACTCTCATTTGATGATGGAAGATGTCTCTTTCAATTTCTACCCTGGCCATCCCCCACTGGGATACCCCTAGATATTTGCTCAAAATATATTCCCCACCATGCCCTTTGTATTTGAAGTAAATTTTTCGTGGTTCTGGGGTATTTGACAACATCAGGATCTAATTATGCAGTTCAAGGTTAAACTGTAACTGAGAATATGGCATGTTAGAGCATTGGGCATTCACCAAAAAATGTCCTGCCTACCTCTGGTATTTGTTCAAACAGTTCTGTTAACGCCCAGGATGTATGGGGGAGGTCTCAGGCAGGAATTGAAGGAGACATTAGAAACACTTTTAAAGTAAATTTATTTTTGGAACAATCAGGTCTACACACATTTTTTTGTTAGAAACTCAACTCTCAGATCACCAAAAAGTAAGGAACTCCAGTACTGGGAAAATATAACTTGAGAAACTATTCATTTTGTTAAAGGAAATCCTTAACATTGTTTTACTTTTCGTTCCCTTGTTTCCTGTACTATATTACTTGGGAAGTACTTGAGTAATGTCTAAACATTGGAAAGGCTTTAAACAATTTTAATTTTGAGATGTTTGTTGATAGGGGCACAACAGGAAGTAAACATGAAGACTTGTGGAAACTATAAGAAACTCTTGAGGGGCTCTTGAGTCCTCAAAACCTGATAATGTTAAGAAACCTTCAGTACTGACCCAAATTCTTTGTTTGTTAGAAAAGAATATGTGTATGGTCTATAGGTTGTCAGCCTCAAAAAACTCAAATGGGCATATGAAAGGCCGTAAATGATTCAACATGACCAATTTTTTTTCAGCAAAAATTAGCCCATTTCCAGGCCAGGCCTGGGCATGAAACTTTTAGCAGGGGAGCAGTAAATTGTTCCTCCTGGTAATTTTCAAGTGAACTTTTCCTAATTGAATCGATAGAAGCTAAAGAACAATGATATCAAACAGAGCAATTTTTCTCTTTGAACAGTTCAGAAGAGCGACTTTACAGCTCCCCTCTTGCATTTGAGGGGAGCCTCTGGAGGGAAGCAAGAGCTATGGCTCCCCTTGAATGGCCAGACCTGAAGTTCTCCAGAAGATTTCCCTGTAAAACAGGCACAGGCAAAAGGTCTGCCTCCCAGATCAAACTTTCAACAATACTTGATGCTCCCTCCTTGCCGTGCACCCTGAGAGAGCCTGAGAGACGTAATTTAGGCCCATAACTTTATCCCAAATTCTGCAAACGGCTCTACGGAAAACGAAGCGTCGTTCTCATCTTCTGTTTCACTTGAATCAAGTTTTTTATCTTCGTCAAGACCAACGACATCGTACTAAATATCATCCATGACAAATAAGAAACCGCAAAATCCAATAACCACTCTAATTGAAATCTGCTTCGAGCTTCGAAGCTGCATGACAACAGTCCGCCATTGATCATTGGTGTCATTTGATACGAAGCGCGCATTGTCCCGCAAACTTGGTTTGTTTACAAAAATATGGCACAGCCCCTTTAATTTGAAGGGCCCAAAACAATTGGAATTTACGTCATCGATGACTTCCAAGATAAAGAATTTGCTGTATCCGTTATTAGAAACGAGAAAGTAATAACGTGATGAATGCTTACGACATGGTTTGAAAGATATAAAGGATTCTAGTCGTTAAGGATTAGCAGTTAATTATCGCTGTCTCGAAATGAATAGAGGGCAGACACCATATTATTTATTACATCATTCTAAGAAAGCCGCTCCTTCGTTGCAAAAACTTCCTTGGCGCAGCGACCTGATTTAGAAACATTACTTGAAAAAAGTGTTCTTATTAAGAAACTTTACTTGAAAAAAAAGTGTTATTACAGTAATAACGCTAATACCACTGCCCGCCGCCCCTGTATCAACTTGATTAGAAACTTTTTAAGAGACCGAAAACAGCGTGTTCTGCTAAATGGAAAGAGTTCACAATGGGCAACTATATGCGCAGGAGTACCCCAAGGATCAGTACTCGGTCCTTTATTTTTCCTAGTTTACATCAATGACCTAGTTGAAAATGTTGATAGCGATGTAAAAATGTTTGCTGATGATACATCACTCTTTTCTGTCGTTGGTGATGAGGTCAGAACAGCTCAACAAATGAATAGGGATTTGGAAAGGGTACGTTTATGGGCATGGCAATGGAAAATGGAATTCAATGCCAACAAAACTGAAGAAGTATTTTTTTCTGCTAAGAGGATAAAACCCCATCACCCCGACCTGTTCCTTGGTAACACTGAAGTTGAGAGAAAATCGGAACACAAACACTTAGGTCTGATTTTGGATTCTAAACTTAATTTCCAAAGCCATATTCGTGAAGCAATTATGAAGGCAAGACGGGGTATTGGCATCATAAGGTATCTTTCAACATATGTATCAAGGGACATTCTTGACCAAGTTTACAAATTGTATGTAAGGCCCCATTTAGATTATGGGGACATAATCTATCATAGATTTGATCCAAATATGTCTTTGGACCTGACAAGGAAAATTGAACAAACGCAGTACTCTGCAGCACTTGCAGTAACTGGTGCTGGGAGAGGCACCAACAGGCAAAGACTTTACGAGGAATTGGGTTGGGAAAACCTTTATGACAGAAGGTGGTATAGACGATTGTGTCATTTTTACACCCTCAAAATGACGTCCTCTCCCATGTATCTATTTGAAGAAATTCCTCCTGAGCGCGATATCTCATACAATCTTAGACATGCACGGGCTTATAATCCAAGCATTCCAAAAACTGTTCGCTTCTCCAATACCTACTTTCACAACGTCCTTTGTGAATGGAGTATGCTCGATAATGAGATAAAAAACGCGGCTTCCCTTAGTGAATTTAAAAGGAAACTGTTGGCAAAAATAAGACCATCAAGGAATCCGATATTTCATGTCCATGATATTATTGGCATTCGACGATTGACAAACTTCGTGTTAAATTTAGTGACTTAAACGAGGATAAATTCCGGTACAATTTTCACTGTTTAAGCCCTATTTGTGATTGCGGCGAGGCAAATGAAGATAATGAACATTTTCTCCTGCACTGCCCTATGTATGACACATTACGGCAAGGTCTTTTTGGTCATCTCGAAAACATTTCTGATTTAAACGTTTCGAGTATGGACTCCAAATCGCTTTGTAATCTACTCCTTTTTGAAGTTCCGATTTATGCGTGAATACGAATAAAATGATTATGGAGGAAACGATTTGCTTTATCGAAAACACGAAACGAATGTAGGTTAATAATCATTTGTTGGAAGGCAGCAGCTTATGTATTATTTATGTCCGTTATGTCTTGTATTTTGTATTTCCTTAACCGTTTTCATTTTTGTTTTTTGTTATTACATTTAATTCTAGGAAATATTGTAAGTGCCGAAATATTGTAACGAAAATTGATGATACATTATCAGATAACCTTTTCCAAATTGAAGGGTATGAATTTCGACGACTTGACAGAAATCGCCATGGCGGAGGGATTGCATTTTTTTGTCGGAATACTTTCAAATGCGATATTAGGGACGATATTCCTAAGTCAAATATGGAAATCCTATGTGCACAGATCAGTCCACAACGAGCTAGTCCATTCGTAATACTCTCATGGTATAGGCCTCCCAACGAGCCATTTGAAACTTTCGATAAGCTTGAACAAGTCCTACGTTTCTTTGAAGCAGATGGAAAGGAGATAATTCTTTTAGGGGATACCAATTGTGATTTCAGTACAGAAACTGAAGGCTCAAATCGATCAAAATCCCCGGTTCCCGGGCACATTAAACGCCTCAAAGATTTATACCAATCTTTCGGACTAACACAACTGATATCTGAACCCACTCGGGAGACCGAAACTACCTCCACGCTCATAGATCATATTGCTGTCAATAATACAAGCAATATTGTGGAGTCTGGTGTTGTCAAAACCGCCATTAGTGATCATTATGTTGTTTACTCTGTAAGAAAGTATCAGGGTGGAATCAAGCATAATCATAAGCATATCCATACAAGACAGCTGAAAAACTTCAATAAAGAAGCTTTCTTAGCTGATCTTGATGCCGTTAACTGGTCAGCTATCTTAGTTTGTTCAGACGATATTAATGTGATAGTAGATAAATTTATGAAGACGCTATCTTTCGTAATTGAAAAGCATGCTCCCTCAATAGAGAGGCGAGTGTCAGAGAGGTACAGCCCTTGGCTATCTTCTGATTTAAAGGCTTTGTTTCGTACTAGAGACAGAATTAAAAGTGCAGCGGTCAAGGCAAAATCTGAAATATTAATGAATGCTTATAGACAAGTTAGGAATCAGGCTAATGATATGAATTCTCGGTTAAAGAGAGAATACTTCACAAATAAACTTAACGAGTGTGAAGGCGACCTAAAGCAGACCTGGTCGACGGTCAACAAACTCATCAACAAGCGATCAAAGTCAACTCAAATCCAATCCCTAAAGGTGGATGACACAGTAATAAAGGATTCGGAAAGCATAGCTAATTCAATGAATGACTACTTCTGTTCTGTTGGTGACAAGTTAAGTAAACAAATTCCTGACAAGGTGAATTCTCTTTTGAAAGGAGACATTGACATAAATCCAACGGCTGCTCGTTTCACATTCTCACCAATGCAGCCTCGAGAGTTAATGAAAGCAATGAATAAATTTAAGACTTCACATGGGTCTGGCCTAGATCAAATTTCCAGCTTTTTCCTCAAGGCAGGAATGCCAATCTTAGCTCAGCCCCTGAGTCAACTATTTAACTTGTCTTTATCTTCAGGCCTGTTCCCTGACAGTTGGAAGATAGCAAGGGTTGCACCAGTCTTTAAGAATGGTCCTACCGATGAAAGCTCTAATTATCGCCCAATTTCTGTCCTACCGGTTGTCTCTCGCCTCTTTGAGAAACTAATTTATGACCAGCTGTACAATTACCTTGATTCCAACAAACTTGTTTTTGGAAAACAATCAGCATACAGACGGTTGCATTCTGTTCTGTCATGTTTGCTTAAATGCACAAATGATTGGTACTTGAATTTAGAGGGTGGCAAATATACAGCAGTTACCTTTGTAGATCTCAAAAAGGCTTTCGACACCGTAAATCATGAAATATTATTGCAAAAACTAGAGCTATATGGTATTCATAATAAAGAACTGAAATGGTTCCGCTCTTATTTAACTAATAGAAAACAGTGCTGTAAGGTTAATGGGAAGCTTTCAAATATCGAATCTATAACCTGTGGAGTACCGCAAGGGTCCTGTCTAGGGCCTCTGCTATTTATCATATATATCAATGACCTTCATCTACATATGAAACATTGTGACGTTAATATGTATGCTGACGACACAAGCCTTATGTTTGCGTCGGATTCAGTTACACATATTAACGATTGCGTCAACGATGACTTGGGTAACTTGAAATCTTGGCTACAAGGTAATAAATTATCCCTTAATGTTGCTAAAACACAAAGTCTTGTTGTTGGCAGCAGAAAGCGACTGAAAGATATAAGTGATGATAGAGTAGCAAAGCCCACTTTCATGGTGGGTGAGGAGAATGTTGCCCTCGTAGAAAATATAAAATACCTTGGGGTAATTGTTGATAAACATTTGAGCTGGGACGAGCAAATTTCAGCAGTGACGAAAAAGGTTTCACGAGGATTAGGGATGCTACGTTTCTCCAAAAAGTATTTACCCATTGTTACTGTACAGAAAATGTACAGAAGTTTAGTGGAACCCTACCTCAGATATAGCTGCCCGGTGTGGGGAGTTTCTGGCATCAATGCTATAAATAGGTTGCAAAAACTCCAAAATAGGGCGGCAAGAATAGTCACAAACAGTGCTTATGATGCTTCAGCTCTACCCATCATTAGAAAACTTGGTTGGCCCACCATCAACGAGCTTATCAATTCAGAAACTTTAAAAATGGTGTACAAGTCGGTAAATGACCTACCTCCCACTTACCTAACAGAAATGTTCGTCAGGCTATCCGATTCATGCAAGAGAGAACTGCGCAATACCAAAACAGATTTGGCCGTTCCTCTTCGCAAATCGGCCTTCGGACAAAAGAGCTTCTCGTATAAGGGTGCTAAATTGTGGAACGATCTTTCCATTGAAATCAAATCATCAAAAACTTATGAAACATTCAAAAAAAGAATCAGCAATACCAACAGCGAATGCTGATTCTCTCCTTCATGCATTACTTTTAATTTGCTTATTAGATTGTTTTGTAAATAAGATTATTTAATTTTGTATGCTTTTCTTTTAATTTAGTTATTGTATGTATTTGCACGGCCCACTGTAAATCAGTCCTTTGACTGACGTGGCTACCGTGCCTAAAGAAGTTAAAATCAAATCAAATCAAATCAAATCAAAATCAGTCATAGTGGAAACTCGATGACCTTGTGTCTTTTTCCGCTATGATTGGCACAGTTGAATTGTAGTTGTAGTTTGTTTAGCTTTTTAAGATTTAACAGAAAATTTGCTTCATCTCCAAACAAGAGGTTTCTGGTTTTGGCCTAACTGGAAACATGCTTGGAGAATCTCCTCAGTCACAAGCATAGCGTAGTAGTGTGAGCAAGCTTAGGCACAAATGTTTCGGCAAACAGTTCAATAGAAATTTGAAAGTAAAAAATTGACAAATAAAACATAACAATGCCGAAGGGAAAATTAGCAAAGGAATATAGTTCTTCAATCATAGTGCACCTGCAAAAAACTGAGCACGAATGAGCATTTTTAAGGATCTTATCCATTGATAATTTACCTTGGGTATATCTGATTGCTTGTTTTGCAATGATTCCAAGAAAGACTATACAAAATGCATTTTATGAAGGTCATGAAGATTGCAAGAACTAATTCATTTTTCACGCCCAAGCAAACTACCCAAAAAAACATCTGTCTTTCATGAGACAGATGCAATTCTAACTTTTCCAAACTTTTGAAGCATTAAGAAAGGTGTCTCTTCATGACAAATTTATGAATCTCGTTGTATTTCTATTCAAATACTTTCCTCAACACGAGGCTTTATTCTCTTATTTCACGGTAATTCAGAAAATCCCCCAAAATAGCGCGTTTGCAGTTTAGGCCAAAACCCAAAAGCTCTGGTTTGGAAGTTCATGCAAATTTGGACCTTCAAGAATAATATTCACACTATCAGTGCGTCAATATACAAAAATAAGGTGTGTATCTTCAAGTTAACTATCAAGGATTACTTGACACTCATTAGGGACCGATTAGACCTAAATTCTTGTTGCTAGCTCCGATCAAATCTGTTGCGTTTTTTCTGGGACACCCGGTACGAGCGTGACGTACCGGGTGACCCAGAAAAAAGTGACCCAACGCAATCCGTTATAGGAGAAAAAGTAAGAGGCCGATTGAAATGCTTCAATCGTTGTCCTGTCGCTAAAAGGCTTGCCAATGTTATGAGTATTTTTCACAACTTTTTTCGACACGGTAAATTTCCCGAATTAAGGATTATGAGAAAAAGGGCATGCTTGAAACCTTCAAAAAGTCGTCAAAAACAGGGGATCGATTTGCAGCCTTTTCAGATCTTCAAAACAATGAGGAGCGTGTTTCATTTCAGCCTGGGAATAGGCAACTCAGTCGAATGTTGTCAGAGCAAGTTTATAGTCCCTAGATACCTAAAATATTCTTGTCTCAAAAGACAAGGATACTCCTGCCTTCCTGTAAGCAATTCTTAAACATTTCGATTTGCGTGCAAAATTGAATTACTTTGAAATTCCACAAGTTTACAAAGAACATTTATTTTCAGCTCCAAATGATTTTGTACCTAGGGACCATAAACTTTCTCTGGAAACTTTCAACTGAGTTGCCTATTCCCAGCCTGAAATGAAACACCCTCCTCATTGTTTTGAAGATCTGAAATGGCTTTAAATCGATCCGCTGTTTTTTATGACTTTTTGTGGATTTCAAGATTGCACGTTTTCTCAAAATCATTGATTCCGGAAATTTACAGCACCGAAAAAAATTCCAAAAAATACTCATAATGTAGGCTAGTTTTTTAGCGACAGAACAGCATTTGAAGCGTTTCCACCAGCCACGTACTTCTTCTTCTAGATAAACGGAGTGCGTGGTGAGAATAATCGGGGGGTTGGAAATGGTACGATATAATGATAATCAGGGGGCTGGAACAATCAGTGGGGGGAGGGAGGTTGGAAAAATTGAAAATTGTCTTTTTCTTAGTTAAACAAGTATATCTATTCAGAAATTATGTCACTATCATTTCCATTTTCAAGAATTAATAAAAGGGAGGGGTAGGAATAAAGGTGGGGGGGCTGCAAAATTGCTCAAAGATTGATAAGGGAAGGGGCTGATTATTTGGTACTCGAGATTAAACTGCAGGTCTGTATCGTTACGTGGCAAGCTTCATTACCATTGTAATATTCGTTGCCCTTTTCCGCCTTTTATAATTAGAGTGACATAAATCAAGTGACATAAATCAAGTGGCTAAGCCATATTAAATTAGAACGTTTCGAACCTTCCTAGGTCCATCCTCAGCAAGTTGACTGGGTGGAGTAACGATTAAATACTGAAAGAGATACACGCTAGTGAGAATTGGGAATAGTCCAAAAAAGGGCAAAATAGCCATATAAAGATAAAGCTGTGTGCAAAAGGGGAGAAAAACGACTTGGAGAAACCGGTAAAAAACCAGTAATACTGGTAGAAAAACGGAGACAAACAACTCAGAACAGTACCAGGGGGATTGAGGATTGCTGAGAATTAAGGAAAGGGTGGTCCCGAAGGATTAAGAGACTTTCGTGAATAAGAAGGTCAAAAGAATTCTCAGTTTTGCTGAGAATATCAAAATCTTCAAGGGATCCATTATGGCCGGACTTAGAAATGTGGTCCCCAATGGCAGAACAGTTACTTTTTATCTTTTGACCTGCTTTGTTGATTCCCAAGTGCTCTCTACAGCGGGTAACTAAATTACGGGTTGTTTTCCCATAGTACAAGGCATGGCAGCCAGGACACTTATATGAGTAAACTACAGAAGAGCACATGAGAATAGGGAAGCGGTCCTTAAACCTAAAATATGATGCTAAACGCTTAGGAGAATTGAAAATAACCTTAAGCCTGAGATTAGGGTAACATTGTTTAAAGAGCCTAGTAAGCTTAGTTTTAACTTGCAAACTATAACTTCCTAGAAAGGGGAGGCAGAACATAAGAAACTGCTTTTCTTCGCGAGTAGGTGGAGGCCTTTTACTAAACTGCTGATCCAAGAAGGTTTTAATGACACGTTCCATTGTTTGTAAACCATTCGAGCAATCTACTGAGATCACATTCCAAATTGGTAACAATTTGTTGTAGGTCTAGCCCACATGAGTATAGGGTATTATCATCTGCGAAGTTACAGATCTCAGAGTCTAGTCTCATGAGATATAGATCATTGATGAATATGTTAACCCTATCCAGACTGGGCTTTTTGAGCTACTAGAAGACTGGGGGGGGGGGCTCATTCAGCCCCCTCTCTAAAATCGCCATTCCTTCACTTACGAAGACGAAACTCACCACGCAGGTAGCCGTGTTTATGATCTATCATTTTTCACAAAAAGAATTCTAAAAATAGATATGACGTCATAATTATTCAAGACCAACTGGCACGTGTTCACGAAAAAAATGAAAAAAAACAACTTTTTTTAAATCTTTATTATTTTCTAAGATTGATTCATGAAACCAAATTATGCCAATCAAAGCACTGTTAGAACGTGAAAATATACTTATAAAGTGAAAAATGTGATTTTCGCAAATCCAAGATGGCGGACAGAGAGATTAAAAATCTTGTTTTTCTGAAAAATGACAAATGCCGCCATAATAGAGAATTTCTCCATACATTACAATGCAAACTACTTCAATGATAATTGATCGTTTCATACTTGATTTTTCCTTTTGAAACTTTTGTTTTAATTATTGCAAAAAATGCTGACATCAGCATTTTTCCCAGTAGTAAGCAAATGAGTTGGAAGGAAGAAGGAAGGGGGAAATGGGTGGTTGAGGATAGTAATTTGGTGAAATTTTGATAATATCTTGACAAAATAAACACTTTTACGTCAAAAATTCTCACTGTAAAATAGATTCTCAGGATATGCATGAAAACTGATCGTTAGTAGTACTATATGAGGATACCCCCGGGGAATCTTATACCGTTTGCGACCAATGGTGCACAAAATTCAAACAAAATTACATAGCTTAGGTGGAAACAACCCTGTAAACAGCTTACCTAAAAGTTGGCCCCGACCACTCTGAAAAAACAGCCACCCCCCAGCCCCCTGAAATATTTTTTCAAAATTTCACACAAAATCACACTTCAAAAGGATAGAAACTAAAAGTCAAAAAACCATTCCCTGGTTCGTTGAACCAATTTGGAGCAGTGCTCAGTTAAGTATTTGGGGGGGGGGCTGAATGAAAAGAGCAAAGAACCCAGGACAGATCCCTGTGGTACTCCAATTTTTATTCTCCTTGCAGTACTTCTATTCGAACCAATCTTTACCCTTTGATGGCGGCAATCCAGATAGCTATACATTAAGCAAAGGCTATTGAAATCGAAATTATAAGCCCCCAGTTTTGCGATAAGGAGGTCATGAGGCAGACAGTCCTAGGCCTTGGATAAATCCATTAGAATTGTTCCTACTATACCTGATGCGTCCAGACATTTTCTCCATTTTTCTATCAACCTCAAACATAGATATAAAATGCAAAACGAGGCTGACCGGAAACGCTCTTCCTTCCCTTCTTGCGCAAGATGGCGTCTGCGCCTGCAAGCTACGGCTGCGCAGTTGATGCCCCGATCTCGTGGGCGGCCGCCATTGAACGTCATGAAAACATTTGGAGCGACAAGGCAGCAGTATATCTGAGGTTTGCCTGTAAATATGAGGTCGGCAAGATCAAAGGTATTCTTCTTAGGCGACAAGTAGTCATAATCTATTGTGAATTAGGCAAAGGTGAGACACAAGGTCTGGTTTCAAAGGAAACAATAGGTTTTTCCAGGGGTCGGGTCAACGGTCTGAGGATTTCTGAGGCATATAATTACACATCTTTTCTTTCTGACAGCATTCAGGAAAGCAAAAGCTAGGATTTAACTTTGAAGGGTAGGGGTTAGCATTTTTTACTGCGCAAGGAAATGCGCGAGAAGAATCCAATTTTATTTGGTTTCTTTTAGTATGGATTTGGTACATTTAGAAGTTATCAATCGTAAGAAAAATTATTGCTCAAATACTTCGTTCCATTGCGATACCGTTTTGTATCTGGGTTGATGAAGATTATGATACATACATACATACATACATACATACATAAATACATACATACATACATACATACATACATACATACATACATACATACATACATACATACATACATACATACATACATACATACATACATACATACATACATACATACATACATACATACATCTTTTATTTGTTCTGCAGGTTAAAAGTTCGGCAGCTCTGAGGAGCTGATGTGGACCTGCAATTAAAAGCTATACTTAATAACAATGGACTAAAGAAATCTAAAATTTGACTTAAAAGTAAAAGTAATCATCCTTTTTATTAGATATAGTAATGTTTCCCTTAGTAAAGTTAAAATCATTTATGAGCTTGTTGTAACTTTTCAGTTTGTTCTTGAAGACATTTTTATCTTTTGTTGGTTTGAGTTCATATGGTAAAGCGTTCCATAAAACGGATCCTCTGTATCTAAAACTGTTTCTGCCAACTTCCGTCTTGAATCTATCTACTTTTAGCTGCATCAAATTTCGCGAATTTTCGCTTCTTGGAGACAACTTTTCAAACTCTACCAAATCCGTCTTAGATTGATTGTAAATTGTGTGCATTAAGACTGCTATACGTCGTTTGTAGATATAGCCAAGTGGCTGCCACTTTGCTATTGAGAGGCCTTCTTCCTTAGATGTACTTCTTGTAAGGTTGTAAATCATTCTTGCTGCTCTTCCATGGATGATTTCAAGCTTTTCGAATTGGGCTGTAGAGCAGTTCCCCCAGACCGACATACAATATGTAATTTTTGAGATGACAGTGGAGAAGTAAATTTTCTCCAAGACTGGCCGTGGTAGAAATTTCATGCGTTTCAATGCACTTAATTTCTGTGAGAATGCCTTGCATAAACTGTTTATTTGTGGCTCCCAAGTCAGCCTATTATCAATCTTCACACCAAGGCAAACAGCCTCATTCACTACGTTAATCACATTTGTCCCAATCATTATTGGTCTGATTGGTCCAACAAAGGGCCTTTTCATCATTATCATAGCCTCGCTCTTGCCAGGATGGATTGTTAACTTATGTTTTTGGCACCACAGATACACTTCATTCATTGCTATGTTCATCTTATCTATTAATCGCTCAATGTTAGTATCTGTGCAGAAAAAAGTTGTGTCGTCAGCGAACATTTGAATTTCTCCTTCAGATATAGCACTTGGCAGATCATTGACATAAACACTAAAGAGTCTAGGGCCAATGAGAGATCCTTGCGGAACTCCACATCGAATGCACTTTGTCTCTGAGGTCACCCCATTTACTTCTACATATTGTTGTCTTCCACTTGAGTAGTTCATTATCCATGAAAGAAAATCCCCTGAAATGCCCACTGCAAGTAGTTTCTGGGGTAAAATGTCATGAGGCACCGTGTCAAAAGCCTTTTGCAAGTCTATGAATACAATCCCAACAATGAGTCCCTGGTCCACTGATTGTTTCCACTTTTCTGTCAACCTCAATAGAAGACCCTCTGTTGATCTTCCCTCACTGAAGCCCCACTGATTCTTACTTTTCAGTTGGTTGCTATTCAAGTGTTTGTCCATGGAATCACATACTTGATCTTCAAGCAGTTTGCTTGGTTGACTAAGCATTGACAGTGGTCTGTAGTTGGTTCTTTCCGTCTTTGACCTTTTCTTAGGGGCAGACTTAACTCTGGCATTTTTCCATATCCTTGGGTATGTACTCTGGTTTAAACTGGACCTGAAAACTATGTCAAGGCCATCCAATAAACTGTCTTGCAGAAGACTCAGCTCTTTGCTGGTGACATTGTCCGGACCAGATGCCTTTTTAGGATTTATTTTCATAAGCTTAGTTCTAAGCCTAGCTTCATTCAATATCAGCATATCTGTGCTTGGTGTTACTTTAGAGATATAGGAACATTTGTCCTCAGTTTCTTGTGTGAACTTCTCTGACAATTCCTGTCCAATGCTAACAAAGAAGTCATTTAACACATCAGCCTTGGCTTTATCATTGGTAACAAGACATCCATTTTGATCATTTATTGGTGCAATTTTAGAGGTAATATTTTTCCTTGTCACTCTTTTGTAGGTCTTCCAGAAGTCTTGACTGCATGAAGCGTCTTGAAATTCTTTTCTCCAGTAGTTTGACTCAGCCTTTCTCATCATCTTTGTTATATAGTTCTTTAACCTCTTGTAATCTTGCCATTCCCTAGATGTTTTTGGTGTTCCTTTGCATTTCTGTAGTAATTGGTACCTCTGGTTCATCATTTTTCTTATTTCACTATTGACCCAGGGTAGGGAATCAGTTCTTATTTTTGCTTTTCTCCTTGTTATGTGAGAATCTTTAATTTCATTATACATCCTTTGCCAGCACCATGTTATGTCATCAACATCATCAAATATAGAACATATCCACCATGGAGCAGCCTCTACATCCTCCTTATATGCTTTTACATCTAGTTTTCTGTAGTCTGTGACTGTTGCCACCATGGGTTTAGACTTCTTCCTTTGCAATAAAAGTTTCAAGTAGATGAGCTTGTGGTCTGCTATGCAGATATCATGCACTCCACTTGCCTTCACCTTAGTTATATCGCTGACAATCATGAGATCAATAACTGATTTTGTATTTTCAGTTACTCTTGTTGCTTCTTTTATCATGTTTTTTAGATTAAAGCTATTGAGGAGCCGTGCCAGCCTTTTCCCTTTGTCATTCATCTTGTTTGGAGTCATATCAGAGTTAAGGTCACCTGTTATAAAGATATTTCTTCTCTCTTGCCATATTTGCTCAAGCACTGTCTCAAATTTGTTGTAAAAGCTTTCTTGCTGAGGAGGTCTATACACTGTACCAAAGAGCATTTTCTGTGAGGACACTTCAACTTGTATCCAAAGTGCTTCTATATCCTCAGTCTTGTACTTTTCAATTTCAACAACCTCTATACTACTTTTGTGATACACTGCACAACCCCCTCCATTTCTATCTTTGCGATCATTTCTTTTGATCTCGTATCCCTCAATGGCTATATCAGAACACGGTATTTCTTTGTGAAGGTGGGTCTCTGTAAGTGCAAGTAAGTCTATGTTGGTGTTTTGCAGCAGTAGCCTAACTTCATTGAAATTTCTCAACAAACTCCTTATGTTCAGGTGAGCTATTGTAATTCCATACCCCTGGGTTTTTACATTCAGATCATTGTAAACATCTAAATTTTCTTCCAATCGTAAAGCAACATCCTGATGAATTGGGAAAAGCGGCCTATTTTCAATACTGGCTTCATCCTTGGCACATATTGGACATTGCCACTCGATGTTATCTGTATTCTTCATTTGTAAATACAACGAAGGATTGATATTACCACATTTACTCCCGATATGACACAGTTTCTTGCATGACTTGCATGGTAATGCTCTGTGATTTCTTGCTACAGCACGACTGCAAATAGCACAAGGGTTTTTGACCGGACCTGGGTTTTCCTGAACATCTCCAGATAATATCACTCGATAAACCACAACATTCGATAACTGGAAGGTAGCTTGGCACGAATTTGCAGTATTTTGCCGTATTCTTGCTTTGAAAAACTTCCTTTTGATTCGAAGTTTACTATGGGGGCCTGGGCCTAGTTTGGCTAGGCCTTCCACCTGCAATCCAAAGATGTCATGCTTCCTTTCCGACCAAAATCCATCTCCATCGTCGTTTCTGTTCGTGCTAACTGAACATGGACATTTTCTAGTGTGCCTATTTGTTGCTAAGACTCTTTTGCAATGATCATTTAAAAAGAAACTGGTTAAAATCCAAACCAGCAAGGTCAACTTTGAAGAGCTGTGAAAAACATGTCTCGCCATGACAAACAACAACAACAACCAGCGCTGTTTTTTCTTCGTTTCGTGTTGCTTTTTCCGCGGTATTTTCAGTGTGATTCTCCTGAGAATTTTTTAAGAATTGGGGAAAATACTGAAATTTTACTAAGATTATCGGATGTTAGATACTTAGTTCCTAAGGTTCTTACAGATTCTTAGGAGTTTCCAGAATTTCTTACAGGTTTCATGATAATCTTCTCGTGCACTTTCCTGTGCCTTCCTGAACCTTTCAAAACGAAGTTTTTGAGGCCTTTCCAACGTTTCTCAACTCTCATTTTAAATATGAAGATTATGAAAACAGAATGCAAATTATACTGCTGATTGCCTTGAATAAAAGGGAAAGTTTTCTAAAATAGTTGTCCCAGCAGTACACAAGTTTTTTCCGCTTTTTAGTGATGGGAGCTGAGCGCTCATAAGAGTTTCTTATGAAAAACTTGTATGCTTCCAGCCAAGTAACGCAGATTCTTGGATTTATATAAATTCGGCTATAAATTGGAGAGAGCCTTTTAAATTGGCTTCTAAATTGAAAGAAACAAATTAGGAATCTTGTTTGGCTACAATTGCTAAACGTTCTTTGAAGAATAAATATTCCAAGGACCAAGGTATTGCGGAAATCTGTTACCAACCTTGCCCCCCCCCCCCCCCCGACAAAAAGCGGTCAACAGCGGTGACCACTGAAGAGTAATGTGTCTTGTACAATGAGCGACTTCTATACAGCATTGTTTGATTTGAATAGCTTCTTAAACAATAACCCAGGTGTTTGAGTAGTCTCACGACCCCGGGCCTGGCAGCACCCAAGAATGGGGGCGGGGACGTTAGGAGGTGACGCCTAGCTTTATACCCAAAAATGGGGGTGCTGTTTCAAAATTTGCCCCCAAGAATGGGGAAGAACCGGCAAGTTGGCAAAAATTTGACCCCAAGACTGGGAATGCTGATTAGACACATTAGGCCACCATAAAAGTGGCTTGAGCCACATTTATTTGTTGTCTAACACATTTTACTGATTATAAACTATCTAATCATGCAAGGAAGCATGCAAGGAAACATGTACGCAGCTTATGTGCTTTTCATTTAAAAGCAACTTGATGCAGATATTTCCCTCCTTGAGGCTGCACTGGATCCTCTGGACTTACAATAAAACCCGGTTGGTGCATATGATATAAATTTGTATCTGGCATGCATGTCCATGGATTCTCTGCGAAAGGGGTTTGTTTTCAATAAATATACATTTATTGAAACTTAACCCCTTTCTCAGAGAAACCATGGACATATATCTAGGACCTAGATTGAGAAAAAGGGGTCTTTTATATAGATTGTCAGAGAAAACTAAAAAGGGTATGTACAGTATTCCCCTGTCTAATTTTGCAACATTATTCATAATGTTTTCTAATTAAAATATCTGCCATCGTAATCATTTTGTCCAGAAAATTCCACACAAACAAGATATACATTTAATAATACATTTAGTAATATATATCATCTTATTTGCATGAAATTTCCTTGAAACTGATTATGTAGACTATATAAAATCATAATGGATATAATCTATATCTTCAAAAACTACACATTAAATATCATATTTAAACAAAAAGCATCATTAAATAATTTTACTGTAGCATTTTCCTTCTTTGGTAATATTAATGAGATTGATCGTTATCCTTTGATTTATGAAGCACCAATGGAGCAAGATAGAATACTTGTTGGTGAGAATTGCATGAACAAGTGGATCAAAAAACATCTTCTCATTTCTCATAGATTGTTATTTGTTGCCAAAAGTTGCTTGCTTTGCTTGTCGTTACTTTTAAGGACTTAAACTTAAAGTACACTACTTACTCAGCTTTGTTGGATGACCTTCCTCAATTCGTTCTGATGCTATATTGGAAATCCAATCCCCTCGCGCTCATAAAAATTCACCCGATTCTTAAATTCCACAACATACATTGCCAGACAGAGTTGTCTGGCCATGGCCTAATAAACTTGTCCTTTGCTCCACAACAACAGCAACGGTTGGTGAAAACAAGGGCGGGAAAACATTCAGAAGAGGCTGAATTCTTTTCTGCATGCAAGATAAGATTATGGAAAATGGTATACACAATATCACATACAGAAACAAATATACTTGTAGAGGACGTCTTATTACTTGTTAGTAATAACTAATATTGTTACATTTGTCAGTTGTTAATAACAGAAACTAATACAACTTTGGTTCAGAATGGTAGCACCTACTGTCATGAAAGAAAGGCTTACAAATTGGCCTAAAATGAGAAGAAGGGCCACATTATGGCGGTCCAAATGGTAAGATCATTGATGCAAATTTATCTCATCTCCTGACCTATGCTGGGCAATAATAGTTTTATAACAAGTTGGCTACAGACAGAGAGGGCCTTGCCTACTATAAGCAGTTTTAATTGATTGCACACTGAAGGTGTGGAACATTTATGATCTAACTATGAGAAAAGGGTCATTTTTTAAATCTTTGGACACACATGCCAGTACTTTTGTTATCCAATTGCACCTGCCTGACAATACAACTGCCAAACCATATTTTTCATGTAAGAAGATGGAGCTGAATGAAGGGTTCACAAAAAGATACTCATATCTATCATATCTATCTACCACCAACTATTTAATCTATGTAACAGTCAGTATCAATATATGCATATGTAACAGCCTATTTTCATAAAGGTACTGGAAGATGAAATCTGGGGGCGGCCTGATACAAAGTTAATTGTTAAACTTAACATTGATTTTTACCCAAATATGGTCAATTTTTGTAAAGTTGTCCAATGGTGCGCTCGTGGTTGTGGTTTGGTGGGTGGTGGGCTGTTTGTGCGGGTTTTGGGGGTACTTCAGTTTTACCTTGGCTTTTACTTTGTCCTGATTTAGTGTGCATATGTATCTTATTTTTTTTGTTTTTTTGTGTTCTATTATTAATTTATTGTTGATAGTACTTAGAAAATTGTAAGTGGCATTTGTAGTGAGGACCCGGTGACCATGCGTCTTTCCTCGCTGCAAATGCCACAGTAATTTGCATTAACTTGTTGTTTTTAAGTTTTAGATTGATAAAAAAAAAAAAAAAAAAAAAAAAAAAAAAAAGTTGTCCAACATTGCTGGCACCTCCTATGCCTATGCCTTTAAATAATAGATATTATAACTGGATCACTGCCACATTTGCACATTTGACCACAGTTATTTCTGTCATTTTTATTTATTATAGGGTTACTCGTAAGGTCAGTTATCTTCTACACAAGCAAGCTTTGTTTAAACGTTGAATGAAACTACATCAATCTTTGTTGCACACATAAATGATGCATAGAGATGAGAGATGAGCATTTATACTGTACTTCGTAAAGCAATAAAGGGTAGGACTAATGTTTAATGAATCCTCATATCAGACCTTGTGCATATTAACATGTTCTTCTTAGATCTTACCAAAGAATTGTCAGGAATTCATAAGATGTCTAGAAAATTGTTAGTTTCTTCAGAATTCTTTATCAAAAAGTTTAAAGTTATCCATATGAGTCAAGAATTCTTATCAGCAATTGAAGATTCTTGAAAATGCTTAAGAATTCTTGTCATATGAATGTGCATAAGGTATGTACTGTACCAGTATATGTAGCGTAGAAATGCTCAGGAAATGGGCATTTCTCACAAGATAATGCTGCCAAGCCATGATTATGATAATTAAGAAAATTACTTTTTCACTGCAAAATAAATACCCAAAAATGGGGAAATTTTGGAGAGGAACTATTGACAAGGCAGGCCCCGAACGACAGCAAAGCTGTCTTGGAGCGCCGAAATTCGTCCGAGAAGATGCTTTTTTACGTCAAGGAAAAACCCAAGAAATGACGGGAATTTGACACAAAAAATCGTATCAGAAAAAACTCTTTTGCAGAAAAACTGGCCCCTGCCCCAAAAAAAGTCTTGGTGGAGTGAAATTACAGAATGCAATGAACATGGCGCACCAGGTGAGTTTCCCAGGAAAATTTGCAAAGTTTGCCAAAAATCGTCTTAGTTTGTGCAAGTGACGACCGGGAGAAATTTCTACAGAATGGCTAATTTGACGTCAAACACACATGATTTAATCTGTTGTGATTTTAAAGTCGAGGGCAGACGTCCAGAGAGTGGGGAAATATGTTAGATGTCGATTTCCATTTCGTCATTGCCCCTCGTCATCTCGTACAAACATGCCATACAAAAATTTTTTGTCTACTATTTTAATGCTTTGACACCATGCCCAGAACATATCTGCCTTTCTGTTGTAAAGGAAAAAAATTCCTACCCTGCCCCAAAAGCAGACTGGTAAATTTGCAAAATGAATATATCAGTGATTGGTGGTCTGCACTTCGATTCTTTGGGAAAATTTGCAAAGTACCGTTTTTTTGCAATTCAAAAATCGACTCTTTGAGCCATTGCTTAGGCCCATTTGACCATAGGCCCATTTGATGGAATCACATGAAGATAGGCCTTTACTATAGGCTCATCCGATCTGAAGACAGAACGCAGCAAATAAGACATGATTGCAAGGTAGGATAGCCTGTATTGTGCAGCAGTTTGAACAAATAGTGGTATTTGACAAGAATGGGTGGTTATTAGATAAATATTTACAGCATGCAAAAGGAGATCTTTTACATATTTTTACCTTACTGCAGGCCTGGCCGTTTAAGGCGGGCGATCGCCCGCGCCCGCCTCCACGCTCGCCTCGAGTTGGTGAGGGGAGCTATTCATCGCCCGCCTCCACGACAGTTCACCTGGGAACCGCCCGCCTTAGGTTTTCGTTCATTGCTCACCACACCTCATTACCTCTTGAAGTAAAACTAAAATATTGAGAGGAAGTTAATCCTGTATATTTTGACCTCAAAATATAACTCCATACCTTTAATTTCTCAGGAAGTCATCTACTCCCGTAAATCGCAAGTCACGCGAAAAAAAAACGAAACATTTGAAAAGCAACAGCCAAACAGATTCTTTCAAATCCTTTACAACTGACTATTATTTCAAGACCATTAAAAAGTCATTTGGTATCCATAGGTTTCGACATATTAAAACCGATTCATTTCAACATGGCGAATAATCAGAAACAATCGGCTTTCGAGCCTGGGACTTTGAGAAATATGACAACAGGGCCGTACGATACATTTTACATTAACTTTCTTTGACGTCTTGCCCGTATTTTCTTACATACGGTAAGCCTTTTTGAGAAACTAAACTCTCAGGTCGGCAAAAAATTAAGAAACTCAAGCACCGGAAAAATATCATAGGAGACCGCCATGACACCCTCATTGATATGTGGTTCATTTGCGACTAATAAAACTATAAAGTTTCGTTTCTGTCAGAGTCGAAGAGTCAAGATTTTCTGTGTTGTTTGAAAGGTTAGCTGTTTATGAAAGACAAATATTGGATTGCTCGTTTATTCATACACCTTTCATAACAATTTCTATAGAATGAAAATCGCCCGCCTGACTTCAACCAGGAGAGCGATGTACCGCTCGCCTGCTCAAATGCTTACTGTCAGTGTCACTGTTTTCTGTATCATATTACTTGGAAGTTTCAGCACTTGAGTAGTAATGGTTAGGCATTGGAAATGCTTCAAAAAGCTTTATTTTGAAATGTTCGCAAGGGCATACTAGTACAGGTAATGAACATGAAGTTTGCTACATGGAACCTTTAAGAATTTCATAAGAAACTCTGAGTACTCAAATTTAGAATTAGTTTTAAGAAGCATTCAGTTCTGGCCCAACTTTTTAGTTTCTTATACAAAATATGCATATTTGACAGTTACCAAATTTCTCATCATGAACATGATTACTGCACATATCCATTATCCATACAGCTAACTTCTCTATATATGGATGTGTTTTTTCTTAAAAAATGGAAGAGCAAGGTATAATACATGTCTTCACACTAGCAAAAATTTGTATCAAGTCAGTCTATGATACTGAATCTTTTTTCAAAACCTTACATCAAATTGATTGACTCCAATTAACACATCTAAATGAATATGCACCTCGGGACTTCAGGTAAAAGGGAGCAGAAATTTATTCCTCTAGAGCCACGTGATGGTTGCCCTGGAAAATTGCAAAATATGTGTGAAAAAGTCTTGTCATAATATTTCAATTTTCTGACAAAAAGATCCTACCTTTATCAAATTAGCATTGATGTGGCAGTTCATAGAAATTGAGGCTAGCAAACATCAGAGAGACAGCGCAACACTCTGCTTTTGAGTTTTGAACTTCCACTCCTCTGTGGGACATTTCTTAATACTTTCAATGTCAGAGGACTTTGAAATATCATCAAATACTATCAAGTACTGTAATTCTGAAGGAAGGTTATGATTTCCAAACTGTGCCAGGTGCAAAATTGATTTTTCCTCAATTCTTTGCAGGTTTATCATCATCAGGACAATGGACCCCATGGACTTTGGCAACCAAATAGATTTGACAAGAAAGTAAAACATATGTTTTTTAACATTTTTGACATTGTTCAGTTGTGATTGATGGTTGTAAGTTGAACTCTAGACTTCTCCAAAGAAGACGTAAAAAGGGAAATGTATGATTCAACGGTATATTTTTATAAGAAACAGCTTATAAGAAACAAAAGGCTCAATTTTTTTAAAGTTAAGGAACAACCCTACCAGAATTTAAAAAGCAAAGAAGCTTTTGTAATTTGCAGTGTTTTAAGTTTCCTATCACACTCAAAAATATTTTGACACTGTACAGTTAAAGCAACTGTGTGGACATTACCCATACTAAAAAAACTGGGAAATACCCAGGAATTCCTAGAATTTTTCTTGGTAATTTCTGGACAAAATTCCCTAGCTTTCAAGGATTCCTAGGATGAAAATAGGTGGGGAAAAGAGCCAAATTCCTAGGAAAGCTGGGAAATAGTGGAATATAATGGAATTTTTGGGAACATTTCCCAGCTTTCCTAGCTCTTTGGGTACTGATTCCCAGCTTCCCCAGCTTCCTGGGAAACAGAATTCCCAGCTTGAAATTTGTTTTGATGAAAAAGCTAGGGAAACTGGGGAAATCCTAGGAAATCCTAGCTTTCCCAGTTATCTCCCCAGCCTTTTTGGTATGGGTATTTTGAGTGCAAATTATGTTATTTGCTTATATTTGGAGATCTTACTAAGTAGCTTGGGACCCTTAAGACAAAACAAAATTAACTCTGAACTTCCCGCATTAAAAATATAAGAAATACCTAAGAAACTTTGGAAGCAAAATGGCCCAAAAATTTACGAAACTGCCTACCAACCCTGGATCTTAGTTTCTTATATAAAATGCGTGTATATCTGTTGGGTTATTATTATCAAATGATTAGAGGAAGTAAAATGCCTGTTGGTAAAAATTTCATTTTGCTTTTTTTCGTTGCATTGAAGTTTACAGTGTGTGATATCAATGAATTCAGTTACTTTGATAAAGTGTTTTTATTTTATGAAACTTATGCTTGTGTATTGAAAAACAAGAATAAAAATAGCACTTCTTTGTGTGTGTTCTTCACAAAAGATCAACAGTTCAGAATGGTTACAAAAGCTGCTTCACAGGTTACTATAATACTACTATAATACAGTAGCTGATTGATGCAACAATTTGTGGTGCGTTCATAAGAAAAAGATATCTTGTCCCTACTTTTTATTTTGTTTACTTTGAACCTGAAACTATACTTGAGATAAGTGGTTACAAAGTTATTAAATCAACCAAAAAATGATACCTTTTTAACTGTGTTTTTATTTTAATGGAGATCTGGTGGCAAGACTAAGAACAACAAGAAATTCCACTGTTATCTTTCATTGTTCTTTTTAAATGTTATTCTCACATATTAAAGTGAATGACCTAAGCTATATGGCATCCATCTATTATTGGACAAAGAGAAACTGAAACACTCTATTGTTTTCTTCGGCTTTGCTTTCTCTAACCACGTTGGATTATAGAATACAATAGGCTGTTTATAACCTGTGAGATCTCATCTTTTAACTTAGGTTATTCCCTTCAATTACTAATTTTGCCTTTTGTAAAATGTACCCAAATTCAAATATATTGTCTTGCTTTCAAGGTTGAATTTCTTGATATGAAATCCTTGTTCCATCAACAGTTACCAACTGCAAACTTTGCAAATTGCACAGAGAAGTTTTCCTTTTCAAGTGATTCACATATGCATAATGAGCTTCAAAAGTTAATTGGTTAAAAGTTTGCTAAACACTTGATTTTTTGCTAATTTTCAAATCTTCTTGAAAAACGCATGCATGCCTTATATTATCTTGATGAAATTTGCTTTTGATTGTTGGTTCTCTTCAAGATTGAAAGTGTGCTTGGGATCTCTTCTTTGCACAAGACAAAGCTTGCCGTTTGAAAACAAATTGGAGCCAATGTTCTCTGAAATCCTGGAGGTGCTGGACTTTCATGGAAGTTCTTTCTTGACACAACTAGCTGGACACATAGATAGATAGGATGATCCCCTTGAAGGCCTGTTTCAACATCATGTCAACAGTTCAGCTTTATTGGTGGTTTTAAGCTTGACTCATAGGCCATTGTTACACTAAGCTGCTGAAAGAATTTAGTCATTTCGGAAAATAAAATGTCTCCTCTGTCTGCAAAAATATCTTCATATGATACGGCGAAAGGATTTTGTTCTTGTTGTGGAGAAACATCACATCATCAGCTATAATATGCCTAAATGCATATAGATTGCTCTGCTTGTAAATATCCTCGTTGTCAGGGCAAAGGAAAGAAGTGCCAGTATAATTTTAAACAGATTCTCCAACTTAAAATAGTTTCCACGATTTGCAAAAGGGCTTTAGAAAAGCTCCAGAATGGTTATCCGTTTCTCGCAGCTTTTTAGGCCACGTTTGAAGCAGAAACTTGACCGGATTGCAAATATGGCCTTGTTTTCGTTTTGCATTTTATATCTATGTTTCAACCTCATCAAAGCATGTTGCATACCCCTCTCTGAAACCACACAAGATTTTTGAGAGTTTATCTTGAAAGTATGGGCATATTTGGTGGGAGAGATCCATCAGTAAAGGAAAGTCTTACAAGAGCACATTGAGCACTGTAACGTTGTCGAAAACCGCAGAGGAGTGAGGCTAAAAAGGTGTAATATACTCAACTATCTGTTTATCAATTATTCTTTCAACAGCGATATCTGCCGAGATTAACAAACCTCCGTAACAAACTAACAAACCTCTTCAACAACCTCAAGAAAGGTTACTGCATAATTCGTTTGTTATGTCAAACTTTAAATACTGCCCCTTAATTTGGATGTTCTGTGGAAAAGGTGCCAATAATAAGATCAATAAGATCCACAAACGAGCATTAATTGTCTTGTTAGATGACTATGATGCACCTTTTGCTGATCTTCTTGTCAGAAGCAATGAAAAAACTGTCCATGTTCAGAATTTACAAAGACTGATGATAGAGATTTACAAAACACTACATCATGAGAACCCTCTATTTTTGTCGGAACTATTCCAGAGAAGAAAGGTCAGGTATAATCTCAGAATAAATGGCACAGTTTTACTGCCAAGCATATCCACCGTGGCCTTCGGCATGAAGTCCAAATGTTTTAGGGGTAGCATACTCTGGAACAACATGCCAGATGTGATAAAGAGCAGCGAAACGGTCGCTTCCTTTTGCAAGAAAATCAAAACATGGGCTGGGGAAGGATGCAATTGTAAGTTATGCCGTTTATTGTAAATATTATGGTTTGCTGTATTTAAGTTATGTATATAAGTTGGTTTTTATTAGCTTACTCTTTTAAAGAGCATGATGTATTAGTACCCATACCAACTGTAAATAAGAAGTATATTATTATTATTATTATTATCCGTTCTATGATTCAGAAGGACTCTACTCCTACTCTTCACAAGAAGTACCTGTATGAAACAATGGAATGGTTGCAAACCCAAAAAAAATTCCAGCTAATGTTCCTTGGCTTAATAGGGCAGAGGGGACTGCGACTTAACATCAATGAGAACAAATTATCTGCAACAGATCATGTTAAATTGCTAGGGATTGAAATTGACAACAAATTAAAGTTTAACAAACACGTTAAAACGCTATGTTCTAAAGTTAACAAGAAAATCAATGCCTTTTCTAGACTTAATGCATATCTTTCTAGAGAGCAGGCATTAACAATTTGCAACGCGGTTATCTTATCGAATTTCAATTATTGCCCTTTGATATGGCTATTCTGCAACAAAGGTGCATACAAAGAGATTGACCGCACACACAAACGTGCTCTTCGGTTCGGATCCTCTACAAAGAATACGAATGTCCCTTTGAAACATTGCTCACTCGAAGTGGCAGCTTTTGTATACATGTTAGAAACTCTCAAAAGTTGATGACAGAAATCTACCAGTCCATGAATCATCTTAACCCATCGCTTGTATGGGAGTTTCATGAAAAGAAGCATGTAGCTTATGATCTAAGGATACAAAATCTTTGCAAACTGCCACAAATAAAGACACAGGGCTATGGGCAAGAATCACTGTCCTTTAGAGGGAGTTTCCTCTGGAACACCCTTGATGATAGTGTTAAAAATGAGCCAACACTTTCTGCTTTTAAAAAGAGGATCAAAGACTGGGCTGGCGATAAATGCACCTGCAAAATATGCCGATAATTTTTTGTAAAAAGTATATTTTTTTGTAAATAGTTGGTTTGAATTAGTATGTTCTTAGTTACTATTGTAAATACCAACTTTAAATATGGATTAAATGAAATGAAAAATGAAATGAAATCCCAGGCATTTGATTGTATTAGACATAATCTCTTGATTGTAAAATTGCATGCGTATGGTTTTTCTCGCGAAACATTACCAATCATTAACAACTACGTCTCAAACAAATAACAGAGAGTTGAGGTAAACGGTTCATTCAGTTCTTCCAAAGACTTAACACCTGGTGTTCCTCAGGGGCGAGTCCTAGGTCTTTGTTGCTTCATATATACATTAATTATCTGTTACTTTTATTCAAAAGTCAGATACCTGCGATTATGCAGATGATATTACAATTCATTCTTATCCATGCTTGGCGATACGAACCAGGATTCATAAAGTTGAAAATCACTGTAAAGTAGCATTAGAATTATTTGCCACCAACTTCATGAAATTAAATTCATTCATTCATTCACACTCACTCACTCATTCATTCATTCATTCATTCATTCATTAATTCATTTATTCATATCTTTATTCAAAGTTGCTATTCACATAGTTTTAAAAGGATAAAGCTAATTCACACCAACTATTTAGAATAAACCTGAAGTAATACATGCTACAATTTACAATCAAAGGAATTCAGTGTCTATTTACAAATTGTACAAAGGTAACTGGTTCCATCCCAAGTTTCAATTTCCTTTTTAAAAGCTGCAACAGACGCTATATTCTTTACATCATCGTTCAGGGTATTCCACAGCATACCCCCCCCCCTAAATCTTAGGGAGTTTATCCCATATTCCATTGTGTGAGACCTCTGAGGAAGTTCGCATAAAACTTGTTTTCGTAAGTTGTAATTTATAGATTTTGATTGGAAATTCTCCCGGAGGTATGACGGAATTAAGTGGTGGAGTGTTTTGTAAACTTCTAAGAGCAGTTTCTGTAGGTTTCTGTACGTTTCTGTAGATAAATGTCATCTTTTGGTCATTGGGCAGAGATGTGTTGATCCGGTTACTGTGAATATGACGCGAAAATGCATCATAATTATTTCAATTATTCGAATAAATGGAAAAGTACATGTTTCTTTCATAGTTTTAAGGTTTAGATTGAAGGAGAATCATCGAAAGACCACTACTATGAGGAAAAGCTAGAACTTTGAAGCAAGAGGGCAAAATACTTCAACATTTCGCTGATTATCACTTTTTATGGGCCTAAATTCAAATTATTCGAATAAATGAAAAAGTACAAGTTTCTTTCAAAGTTTTAAGGTTTAGATTGAAGGAGAATCATCGAAAGACCACTACTATGAGGAAAAACAAGAACTTTAAAGCAAGAAGGCAAAGATATTACATCATTTCGCAGATTATCACTTTTTATTGTAGGCCATAAAGAGAGTTAATCAAGTGAAATGTTGAAATATTTTTGCCTTTTTGCTTCAAAGTTCTTGCTTTTCCTCATAGTAGAGGTCTTTCGATGATTCTCCTTCAATCTAAACCTTAAAACTGCGAAAGAAATATGTACATTTTCATTCACTCGAATTATTTGATTTTAGGCCAATAAAATGTGATAATCAGCAAAATAATGAAATATTTTTTTCGTACAGTTATAGCAACTGTTTGGATATTGTTTTGAGTGCGAGTTATGTTATTTACTTCTTGAGATCTTACTAAGTAATTTGGGAGCCGTTTAGACACAACAAAATTAACTCTTCACTTCCCGCATTAAAAATATATGAAACACTTTAGAAACTTTTGGCAGCAGAGTGACCCAAAAATGTAAGAAACTGCCTACCAGACGCGGACCTTAGTTTCTTACTAGGCTTGCCGCGCTGGCCCGCCGTCGTAATTGGCATTCAAGTGTATGGAAAGTTAAGCTTTCAAGCGCCAGTTACTGAGGGAAATTTATATATGTATAGTATATATTCTAGCTATCTTCCCAAAGGGGGCTGGGAATTCTGATATTGTTAGGATATGGAAGCCCTGGGCACTCTTTTGGGTTTTCCATAGCGGGAAAGGACATATTGTCAGTGAGTTCCCACTATGAATGACATTTACAATTTCAAATATATGAAATTAATTTGACTAATACACACATACACATAGGGACTTACACGCAAACATACACACAGATACATTGACACATAGTTTTTTGTTTTTTGCTTACATCATATGCACTACCGAATACAAGGCATGGTGATACTAAACTAACCTAAGATAACAGTAACCAGAACAATAACAGTAAATTAACATTAACATTAAAAGGATGCTGGTTGTGGAAAATCTATTTCGCTTGGAATGCTTCTTTTAAATATTTTCCTAAAACTCCTGTATTTTCTGCACTGTCATCGGCAAATACTTGCTTAAAAAGTTCACTTCTATGAATCAGGGGTTTCTAATATCAAAGTTGAAATACAGCTTTCTTATATCGTCATACGCGGGCCATTCACAGAGAAAGAGAATCTCATCTTCGACAGCATCATTCTTACATTTCTTACAAACTCTTTCAAATCCTAATCCTTATTTGAATCATAAATAAAAAAGACAAGATGAAATCAAATCATAGATTGAAAGCCGAGACGAAAGCTTAAACAAAATGACAAACGGAAATCCTAATTCGAAATGGGAATGTGACACCCAACACCAAATCTAAAGCAAGATGAAATCCAAATGTAAACAGAAATCCCAATACGAAATAAATAAAAAATTAAAATGTGCAAGACGAAATCAAAATCTAAAATGAAATGAAAAGTTAAATCATAAATGTAAGGCGAAAACTGTCTGCTTCAAATCTTGGTGGATGATATGTTGGGAGTCCCTCGTGCGCACAGTACATATTTGAAAGAAAAGTCTCGTTTCCATGTTCAAATGGCCATTTGCAGAGCGAAATCAGTCATGCCCTAAGTGAAATCGCTCATGCGCTAAGTGAAATCGCTCATGCGCTAAGTGAAATCGCTCATGCGCTAAGTGAAAAACAAATCGAGCGCGCATTGTAGCGCGCTTATAAGAATAGCAGTAGGCCCAGAGTCGCGCTAAGCGTTCGGCTCAGTTCCCAACGACAGCAGGCGTGCTTTTGTCACAAGCACGTGTCAAGAGGGAAGTTTTGAAGTTTGCACCTTTGACTTCCCTCAAGAAATGTTTAGACTCTGTCTTTAAGGGAAGAAACTTTCGCAGGAAGAAACTTTCAGGAGTTATGGGAAGTTTATAGGGAATAAACGTGCGGGGATAAGGTTCTTATCAAATTTTTGAATGTCTCAAATTCAGTTCGGTTCAGTATTAGAAACGCTACAAAACAAGTACCCAAATAATGTCAAAACAGTTGCTCTTTGAACAATTTTCAACTTAGGAAGTGTAGTTTCTGAAGGTTTGAAAAGTTGGGGCAACTATTCCTTGTAAGATTTTTCTTATAAAACATTGGGTGCACTCTACCTCCTCTTTATTCCTCTCAAAGCTTTTTGAAAAAAATCAGGTCCGGGCTGGCAGATAGTTTCTTGAAATTTGGGGCAAGTTTGATACCAAAAGTTTCTTATGTGTTAATGCAAAAAGACCAATTCTTTTATGTCCCGAAGGTGCCTATATTTAGAACATGTATCGACAAAATGTGTAGTAAAAAAATAAGTGGATTTGAAGTTCATGACCATATCCTTCTTTCCTTCTTTCTGAAGTTGAAGTCAAATTTGTCAATGGAAACTTTTTGGAGTTTGCTGAAATGAATGCAATCTTTACTTTAGTTTTCAAGTTGTGAGCCAGGAAAAATAAAAACTGCAAATTACAAAAATTTCTCAACTTTTCAAATTCAGGTTGAGCTTTTTCCGAAATTTAACAAAATTGAATCTACCATCATCATAGTAATAATGAAATCATGATCATGAACATCATTATCAAAGCAATGCCCGATCCCGATGCGATGCTCTCCTTGAATTAGCCACCAACCTAGCCTGCGCGCAGACTCTAACACCAACTGAGCTGAAGACTCAGCAGTGCGACTGTGGGCCTACTGCTATTCTTATAAGCGCGCTCGATTTGTTTTTCACTTAGCGCATGAGCGATTTCACTTAGCGCATGAGCGATTTCACTTAGGGCATGACTGATTTCGCTCTGCAAATGGCCATTTGAACATGGAAACGAGACTTTTCTTTCAAACATGTACTGTGCGCACGAGGGACTCCCAACATATCATCCACCAAGATTTGAAGCAGACAGTTTTCGCCTTACATTTATGATTTAACTTTTCATTTCATTTTAGATTTTGATTTCGTCTTGCACATTTTAATTTTTTATTTATTTCGTATTGGGATTTCTGATTACATTTGGATTTCATCTTGCTTTAGATTTGGTGTTGGGTGTCACATTCCCATTTCGAATTAGGATTTCCGTTTGTCATTTTGTTTAACCCTATTTTAACCGGGTAAAAAAAAGTGATTTTCTACCGGGGGGGGGGCGTTTTTCGCCCCCCCTGTTTTTCTCCGAAAGTATAACAGCTATGACAATGAAACTTGCACTGTGTCATAATTGAACAAAGGAGAATCTAAAAATAGCATCAATCAATTAATAGTCACGTGACTGGTTGCTAGGCAACCAAAAACAAAGCAAATTTTGAGAAAATCGAGCTATTCGCAGAAAAGGGCCCATTATTAGCAAATAGCTAGATAAAATTGGCAAAAAACCATCCAAATACCTGCTTGACACCATTACTTTGTAGTTTTATATGGTTTCCTACGGATATTTGTGGTTTCTAATAAATTAACTAATTAAATAATGAAAATTTGATTCAATGCAAAATTGTTAGCTCAATAATTATGATTTAAAATCATTAATTTCGCATATTATTGGTGAAATCAAGTACCTTCATCGATATTTGAAGTCATTCCATCAGTTTTACATGAAAAAATTACTTATTTATTAGGAATATGACGTCATAAAGATTGATGACGTCATAGAAATAATAAACTGCTGATGTCAGCAAATATGAATAAATTATATATCAAATGAAAGTACTCATTGAGACAAATCGAATGGTATATATATTGTTGAGATTTAGTTACAAAGGAAGAAATTAGAGCCGTTTTAAAGAATTTCTTTGCGACCACTCTCCAAATATGGGCATGTGCTGGTCACGTGGTCAAACAATAGGTATTGAAATTTCTATTTTCTGATTGCCAACTAAATTTCAGGAAAAGTCAAGGAGTTTCAGAACTGTAGGTAGCATCGTTTGGGAGCTATTAAACAAATTCCGATAGGGGGGGGCGAAAAACGCCCCCCCCCCCCCCGGTTAAAATAGGGTTAAGCTTTCGTCTCGGCTTCCAATCTATGATTTGATTTCATCTTGTCTTTTTTATTTATGATTCAAATAAGGATTAGGATTTCGTTTCATATTTCGATTTAGTCTTGCATATTTCCTTGTGGATTGGATTTTGTGTTTGCATTTTGATTTCGTCTTGTAAATTCATTTAAGATTATGCTTTTTATTTTGATTTCGATTTCATTTTGGGTTTTTTTCTGCATTTAATATTGTCTCGCGATTTCGAAATGCATTTTTTTTTCGAAATGAGTATTTGTAGGAGATTATTATTTCATTTTGTCGGATTTAATTTCCAAATGTGGGTTTTATTTGACGATTTAGTTTTGGCCTTAATCACGCTCCATACTTTTTCAAGGAGATAGCTTACATATTTTGAAAATTCACTCATACATGATACGTTCTAAGCAAAAATATCATCATTATTATCACATTTTTTTTTTCAAATATATACAAAAACATCAAAGATAAGGAATAAAGAAAAAGAAGAAAAAGAAAAAAAAGATAACAATGGTAGAAACAGTATTTTGTGGGCTGGTGATGCATAACATTTGCAGACATGTAATGAAATTAGTAATTTTTTCGCAGGTGTTCAGAAAAAGTTTTGCTAAACATTGTTTTTGTTTTTAAATTCTTTATCTCGCTTGGAATTTTATTCCAGGTGATGGCACCAGTGTATGTTATGGTGCGTTTAACGACATTTAGTTTTGTTTTTGGAAGAATGAAATAATTTCTGGTAGCCTGTCGCGTACCATCGTGTGTCGTTCATTTGTTTTTTTAAACATTTCTAAGAAAGTTTGATCCAAGAGTCTATTTTCAATAGAGAACATAAATTTTCTTATTTCTAGCTCAATTATGTCGTCGAAGCATAAAAGATTTTGTTTCTTGAAAAGTGGCAGACTGTGATCACGAGTTTTTGCAAAGTTTATAGCTCGAACTGCCTTTTTTAAGCAACGCTTTATGGGGGTTAGATTGGTCTTTGTCGCTGAGCTCCAATTAATTAAGCCGTAGTTAATATGAGGCATGATGAATGCATTGTAAAGAGATGATAAGGTACTTTTTGGCACAAAGTGTCTTAGTTTATAAAGTAGTCCTGTGTATTTTTAAAGTTTTGTAGACACATGGCTAATATGTTTTTTCCAGTTTAACTTTTGGTCTAAGATTACACCTAAATATTTTGTGGAATCTAACTCTTCAATTTGATCACCATTAATTTCTAGTTTAATCTTACGAGGAGGTTTTTTTCTTGCTGGCCTGAAGATGACGCAATTTGATTTTTCAACGTTAAGAGATAATTTATTAGACAGGAGCCATTGAAAAACGTTTTTTAATTCGTCGTTTAGAGATTTTTCAATTTTGTCTATGCTTTTATCCGATATAAATATGCTTGTGTCATCTGCAAAGAGATGGAACTTAAGCAATTTAGACGAGTTTGGTATGTCGTTAATGTAAATTAGAAATAATAGGGGTCCAAGAACGCTACCTTGTGGAACCCCAGACCGAATGTAGAGCTCTTCTGACTTTGTGTTACCAATTTTAACGGTTTGAGGCCTATTATGAAGATAAGATTTAAACCATTTATTTGTTACGCCTCTGATTCCATAATGCTCTAGTTTTGAGTGTAAGATATCATGATTAACGGTATCAAAAGCTTTCGCAAAATCTAGGAAGACACAGCACGAAAAATAGTTATTTTCCATAGATTTGGTTAGATTGGTATAGATATCGAGTATAGCGAGTGACGTAGATTTATTTTTTTGAAAACCAAATTGGTGTTGAAATAAAGATTTATTTTTATCTAGGAAATTGATGAGTCTCTTGTACATTAATTTCTCCAGGATTTTATCAAAAGTTGGTAAAATTGATATTGGACGATAATTTGTCGTATTTAGTTTAGAGTTGCCCTTGTGAATCGGGGTTACACATGCAAATTTAAGCTTGTCTGGAAAGATTCCATGTTCAAATGATTGGTTAAAGATTTTTGATAATTGAGCAGAGATTAACGTTTTACTCATTTTAACTATTTTTATGGGAATTCCATATGATCCAGGGGCTTTACTTTCATTTAGGACAGAGATTTGATCTTCTACTTCAGCTGGGATAATAGGTGTCAAGAACAGACTATTTATTGAAGCATTAGACAGGTAGTCATTGAAATGTGTTGATGATTTTTTCATTTTATTCACAAGATTTGAGGCGACGTTAGAATAAAAGGTATTGAAGCTATCTGCAACTTGTTTTTGGCAAGTAACGAAATTATCTTCTATTTCAAGGCAAATATTTGAAGATGATGATTTGTTGTTTTTGTTTATAATTTCCTTTATTCCAGACCATATTTTCTTAGAATCGTTTTTGAAATTTTGGAAGTAATTCGAGTAGTATTTTCGCTTACTAATTCTTATTAGATGGTTTATTTTATTTCTGTGTGACTTATACTTTACCTCCCATTCTGGATTCTTGGTTTTGATGAATTTTTTGTAAAATTTATCTCTCATCCGAATGGACTTGAGGATTTCTTTGTTGATCCAGGGTTTCTTTTTCATTTTTTCTTTCCTTTTTGAGAGCTTTTTGAGAGGAGCGTATTTATCTAGGCACTTTATGAAATGGTCCTGGAATGTGTCATAGTTGTGATTTACGTCCTTGGAATCATCAAAGCTTTTCATTGTCTGGAGATCTAACATGAAATTATCCTTTTCAAAATTTTTAAAGTCCCTAACTATGATGTTAGTTGTTTTTATTGGATTTTGGTTCCTGCTTTTTATGAAAGTAAAATTTGGCAAATGATCACTTATTTTGGAGATTGTATTACCGCTATATGTATCCTTCTCGATCGAATTGATAAATATGTTGTCGACAAGTGAGGGCCTGCTTTCATTTGAAAATCTGGTTGGTTGCGTAATCATAGGTTGGCAATGATTTGAGAGCATTAAATTGAGAAAATCTTTTATTCTGTCATCTGTGTCATGTTTCAAAAGGTTTAAGTTAAAATCCCCTATAATCACGAGAAGTTTATTTTCTTTTTTGATTTTTTCAAAAATTTTTTGCATGTAAACGATGAATTGGCTGTCTGTTTTTCTAGGATGTCGATAAATGCATCCAAGGAGTATGTTTTTTTGCTTTTCGTTTACAATTTCGATCCAACTTGCCTCAAATTCTGAGTTGATGTTTTCTACTTGTGTATCAAATTCTGTTCTGGGCTTGAATTTGAGACTTTCGGTAACGAAAAAGCCACAGCCTCCTTTTAGTGTACTGCCTTGCGTGCCATGGTATGGTTGATACCCATCGAGGACAATGTCTTTGATCGCTTTGTCGTTCTTAGAAGAGTGCCAAGTTTCTGTTAGGGCTATGACGTTAAATCTATGATCTAAGCTAACCAGTAGTTGATCAATATCCTCAGAATGTTTAAGTAGAGAGCAAATATTAGTATGAATGATGCTAAAGTCATTTTTTATGTTTAAGGTTTTATTATTCAATAATTTATGAAATTTATGCGTGTCGTAGTAATCAAAATCATTTTTCGATGGTAGTTGGTTATCGATATCATCGCTAGAATCTCTTGAATTTTTGTTATGAAGTGATTTATTTAACTTTAATTTCTCGATTATTGGGAAATAAGGCTCTTCTACGCAATTTGACTTGCATTTGCAATCGAATAGAGAGTTAAAGCTAAGTGTTCTTAAGTCATGATCATCTAGCCTATTGAAAGGGAAAATGTTACTCATGCAAGAAAGGCACCGCCAATTTAACGGAGCGCCTCTGGTTAAGAGTTGATGACGTGAGAGTAGAGTGCATTTGGTGTGAACCAATGATTCGCAATGCGAACAGGAAATTGCACTTGTCGGTGATTTGCAAATCTTGTCACACACAGCATAGGGCTCAAATCTTTCAAATCTTTAAAAAGGTCGGTGTAAAATTCTATTGCAGTTTTCTTTGAATTGGATGACTTGAAAGGAACTTATGGTACTTTTGTGTAAATCTGCCGTGGAAATTTTTTGATATCTTGATTTTTTTCAAAATGGTGGCAATTTCGATATTTTTGAAAAAATTCATGGAAAATTTTGAAAAATTTTAAACAGTCGTAAATCCTAAACCGATCGAGGAAAAATGATATAACCTTCAAGACAAACATAGTTTATGAAGGTCTACAATATGGTGGCAAGCAGAAATCTGTACCTTTTCTAGTTTAGGATTTAGAAATTTGATGACGTCATAGCATCAAATTTAATAAATGCCGCCATATTGAAACTAATCAAGATATCTATGAATTGCCACGGCAGATTTACAGCAAAAAACCCAAAGTTCCTTCAAAGCAATTTATTTCAAAGAAAACTGCAATAGAATTTTACACCGACCTTTTTAAAGATTTGAGGTCACACACGGAACAAATATTTGACTTAGGGATATATTTACTGGATACTTTTTGAACATTTTGAGTGGCAAGGTTTGTGTTAATCTCGTCACTTTCCTTAAAAAGTTTGCCGAACTTTTTGTTATCTAAGGCTTGAAATGGTAGAATCGCTTGAAGGCAATTTCTACACAACCAATGTGATCTTTCTTTTTGAAGGTTTTTGAAATCAACTAACGAAACGCCACAGCATTTTAGATGAAATGTATTTTTACAGATTTGACAATTTAGTTTCGAATTTTTTTTTTGCTTTTTTCAGGCATGTGCTACAAGTTTCGTTCAATGGGATTGGATTCGAGTATTATTAAGAGTATGGACCCCTAACATAAAATTTAAACGTTCATAAAGTTTCGAAAGGAAGAGTGTCTTCTTAATGATATAAAAGAAAGTTTTACTTAATTTTTTCAAGGTCTGCCTCACTCTTTATTGCCAGGATGGTGGATTCAGCATCTTTCCTTGCAAAAACGTTGCCATTGTTTGACCAGGCGTATCTATATCCCTTCTCTTTCTTCTTGGCTCTTGTCAGTCGAAGTAGATTCTTGTTTTGTTGTGTCAGGCTTTCGTTAATGTAGAAGTTACTTTGTGGGTATCCAAAATCGGTTGCCGTTTTTCCCGATAGTTTCTTTTTGTTTGCCATGATTCCTTGTTTGGTTTTGCGCGATTTGAATTTGACAATGATCGGCAAGTTGGTCTTCGTTCGAGATTTTACTCGATGGGCTGCTTCGCTATCATTTGGCGTGACTGTGAGTTCGCATGCTGCTGCAACTTTGATGACCAGTTCTTCGAGGTTTTCATTGGCTTTGGCTCATGATCGCTACATCTAAATTTTGCTATTCGTTGTCTTGTAGCAAAGTCATTTCAATCAAAAGTATCTACAACACTTCTGTCCTCCCAGTGGTTTTATATAGTCTAGAATGTGTCAACTGGACTCGTGCTGCACTACAAAAACTGGAAGTCTTCCAAAACCACGTAATGCGATTTATGACTTGCACCAAACTTGCGGACCATGTCAGAATTGAAAACCTAAGGCAAATAACCCATTTACCACCAATCACTTCTGTCGTCAAAAGTAAATTACTCAACATGTTTGGCCACATCAAAAGGATGGATCGTGGCGTCAGCAAAATCTGTATGGAAGGCATGATTACTGGAAAGAGAAATAGGAGAATGCAATATAAAAGATGGAGAGATAACATCAAAACACGGACCGAACGTAATACAATTTCCCTGAACACCCTTGTTAAAGATCGAGAACTATGGAAGCACATATCACATGTTAGTGCGCATTCTGCCGCAGGCAGAGATGGCGATTAATGATGAGCAAAGTCATTTATCTGTTACAAGTACTTGGAGGGTTCAAAATTAGTTTTATGCAACTTGAAACAACGGAGTTTCCTGTGTTTTAAGCCTCGTAAATATTCTGCTAGCGTTGATTTTAATCACGCCTTAATTTGCGATGTGCTCATTTGCGCTGGATTATGAAATAGAAAATCTAATCCGACCATCTTTAAAATGGTTCTAACTGTCGAGATCCAGTCAGATTTCTCATCTGTCAATGAAATTGTCAAATTGTAAGCTTTTTTAGTTAGGTTGTCCTCGTTCATTGTAGCTACTCTGTGCACACAGGTTATCATACGAATCATCATGGCTATTGTAACCGGTAATTCTCCAAGTTCACGTAACACTGCTAACGTGGAGCAGTTTCATTTTACCCCAAGAATCAGCTTGCAGAATTTCAAGTGCACCTTTTCCATCTCATTTTCGGTACTACATTCTAATAGTAGACCACTTCTTTCGGAGAGTCCTTTAATGTGATGCTTACTGAGCGTTGCCCATACTTCACATCCGTAGTACACATAAACAGTACACATAAACAGATACAGTCACTAACATGTCGAGCACGGATTCCTTGTTTCCAGAGGATGCTAAGTTTCGCAATCTACAAGATCAAAACACTTGTATGATTTAATGTACTTTATTGTAGATTCAAGAATCATTCTGTTGATGATATATGGAAATTCAGCACTTCCATACAATAGCAGTGAACAAAAGAAATTATCATCGCGGTTGGAAATATCTACCGGGTGAGTCAGCAAAAAAGAATCCCCTCTTGGAAGCCACTGCTCCGTGAATATCAGAACAACAATATTTAAAACAGTCTCGTTTCATTGCCGATATGTTCAATTAGGTTGAGTAATTTACCCAGCTTTAATCGGCCATTCCTTCCCATGGATATGGGTGATTTTCTGCAGTAAGCCCCATCCAAAAACCTGCAGAAACGAATGAAAACAGTGAGCAAATTTTCCTTCTTAAAATTGATGAAACTCAC
Organism: Aurelia coerulea; assembly: GCA_039566865.1. Taxonomy (NCBI): domain Eukaryota; kingdom Metazoa; phylum Cnidaria; class Scyphozoa; order Semaeostomeae; family Ulmaridae; genus Aurelia; species Aurelia coerulea. Next base: position 16,924,313 of record CM076944.1, read on the forward strand.
ATAAATTCATGCATTTTGTCCTGTTGGGAGAATGGAATCCCCTTGAATAGGTCATAATACCAGGGGGAGGACTTGTTCATCCTCCCAAGAGGATAGCATGTACTAAAGCGTCCATAAGTCATTGCTGTGGGGCTATTGTAAGGCCATTGTACGGTAGACTTGCCCCAAGTCCTTCATGCTCTTAACCGAATATCCTGTTACATGGACACAGAAAATTGCAGCAACTAATGCGTGCTTTCATATTATCCCATTTTAGCTATTGTCCACTTGTTTGGATGTTCTGCGATAGAACCTTGAATCAAAGAATAAATCACGTTCACGAAAGGGCTTTGCGCATTGCACAGAAAGATTACGAACATGATTTTGGTTTTCTCCTGGAGCAAACAAATTCAGTGCCCATCCATATAAGAAACCTACAGTTGCTTATGACTGAGATTTTTAAAACAAAATTAGATCTAAGTCCAACTTTTATGAAGGATATTTTCACGCAGCGGAACACTGGCTACGACTTGAGGCATGGGACCGACGCGCTGCTTCCAAAAGTACGCACTACGTCCTTTGGAATCGAGCCTGTAGCTTTCCTTGGAAATAGGATGTGGCAGCTGCTACCACACGAGATAAAAGACTCCAGCACCCTTCAAATTTTCAAAAAGCAAATAAGGTGCTGGAATGGTGATAAATACAACTGTAGGCTTTGCAAAACATATGTCCAACAGGTTGGGTTCATAACAGGATAGTTAGTGAAATTACTGTAATTATACAAATACATATTATTTTTAGATTAGATTGTAAATTTTGTAAATAAGTAGGCCTTAATAAGCTGTAATTTTAGCTATGGTTTTGTTTCAGCCTACTTTGTAAATAAATTAATGATGATGATGATGATGAAGTCCCGCTCGTGTCAGAGCCGGAGGAACGAGTTTCGAGCGAAGCAAGAAACGGAGCGAGCGGGACTTGACTTCTGACTCCTCATGAATAATTAATGAGGTAGCCCATTGAAACATCCAAGGTCTGCGGATGGATTCGATCCGCAAAAAGACAATGGGATTTCAGACAATAATCAATCACATCTGGTGATAAAAAACACCCCGGTTTTCATATGTAGTGAATCAATTCGCAGAGCAACGTGATTGGTTATTGTCTGAAATCCCATTGTCTTTTTGCGGATCGAATCCATCCGCAGACCTTGGATGTTTCAATGGGCTGCCTCATTAATTATTCATGAGGAGGCAGAAGTCACAAGTCCCGTTCGCTCCGCTCGCTTCGTTTCTCGCTTCGCTCGAAACTCGTTCCTCGGCTCTCGACACGAGCGGGACTTGGGGCAAGTCTATTGTAAGGCAGAAATGTTAGGGAAATTTGTTATGATTTTAGGCACGTTTTGAAGGTTTCTGAAGAGGCTTTCTCGAGAAAATCCCTCATAATTTGAGAATGGAGTGGCCGATTTCAGTCAGGTAAATTTCAAAATGGATTTGAACATATCTACCATTAAACTATATATTTGCCGATATCATTGCCTTGATATCCAGGGAGCTGTGACCTTTCAAACGGGGCTCTTTTTCCTGACTCACCCGGTACGTTCAGAAATTCCGAGAGTTCACCATGGAGATTCACACGAACGTTGTTAAACAAAGGGCAGTACAGGAGGAAATGTTTGTTATCCCCATTTGCTGTACCGCAATTGCAAAGTGGACTTACGACGTTAAATCTGTGCCTAAACTTATGCTCGTTTGGTGCACTGAACTGCAAGCGCAATTTGGTTCCTCAATACCATATATGTTGTAAACACAGTTTTCAGTTGGACGTATCTTAGAGAGCAGCTTTCGCTTGAATTCGGCGATAGACTTGGAGCACCTGGTATCGCTATCGAGTAAATTCCATTCAAAAGGCACATTACTAAAATATGTATTTGAAAAACGTACAGTCTTGTCAATAGAGGGAGAATACATCCTCTGATTTCTAAGATTATAGCTGGTTTGTCGTTCAGCAGGGACTTCATTGAAGAGATATTCTGGGACCTGTTTATTTTTCAGATTGAAAAAATAACATAAACGACGCTACCATCTTCAACTGTAAAGGGTTTCCCATCTCAACTCATTGTAAAGCATTTACCTATTTGTACCTCTCCACGCACCAGAGACAGCCAAATCTGCAGAATACTGGGTTTGTTCCAATTTTGTGCAAAACCTAACCGCATTTCTGGGTCATATCTATGATACAATAAATCATCATAGTCAAGGGGAGGCCTCACGTATAATTCATAAGATAGATTAAGAACATTTCTGGAGACACACTTTGAAAGATATCGTATCAGACAAATACCTCTTCTAGCCTTTAGGATGGCTGCTCTGATATGACTTTGAAAATTTAACTTTGAATCCAATATCATTCCTAGATGCTTGTGTTCATTTCCCCGTTTGATTTCGTCATTGTCTAATGTTAAAGGCGGGTGGACAATTTTAGCTCTTTTGGTGGAAAGTATGACTTCCTCTGTTTTATCCGCATTAATTTACATTTTCAAATGCCAAGCCCAAATCCGTATTTTTTAGAGATCTCGATTCAATTCTTTCGCGTCAACGATTGCGTTTTCAATTACTGAAAACAAGGAAGTATCATCTGCTAAGAGTTTTACCTCGCAATTCAATTTGTCAAGGAGATCATATATATACACCAGAGAGAATAAAGGACCCAGCATAGACCCATGGGGTACACCTGCGAGAACGTCTTACCATTCAAAACAACCCTTTGTTTCCGATCTGTTAAAAAACTGCTAATAAGTGCGAGCATATTACCAGATACTCCATTACATCTGAGTTTATGAATGAGTCCCTCATGCCACATCCTATCAAATACTTTAGATTAGTCAAGGAATACTGCACGTGTTTCTTTACTTGACACATCATCAAAAGCACAATAGATCTTGTGTGTCATGAATAGCAACTGATTTATGCTTGAGTCTCCAGGCCGAAAACCCAATCGGTTAGACGTTAATAACTGACTTGCACACAAATTATCATAGATTACATCAAAAAGCTGTTTCTCAAACAATTTTGAAAAATAGGAAGCAAAGAGATTGGACGATATTTCTTTTGCATTGCCGACTCCTCTTTTTATGAATTGGAACAAATTTGCTTTCTTTCAAGAAGAAGGGTAATATAATAATAATAAATGATTTATTTACAGTTGGCAGCAGGAAAAAGTAGCTAACTACAGCTAATTAAAGCCAACTAATAGATTCCAGTCTCTATGCACCTCTCAAAAATCATACATAAAAGTTCAATGATTGCATTAATTATAGCTTAATTATAGCAACAGAAACGTCATCACACCCATGGGATTTGCTGGAATCCAGGGCTCGAATGTGGTTTGGAACCCTTTCCCTATTGACATTGAAATGCTGTAGAGCTGGGAGAGAACTTGCTGCGAAACTGGGTAGCCTACTCGATGTTCCTACTGAGCAACACTGTGCGACGAAGTAGTCATTCAACACATTCACTTTTGTTTCAAAGTTCATCTGCCCTTGTTCCACGAAAAGCCTATTTTCGAGTAACGGAGGATTATTGGCATGTCTTTGTTACCAGGTAGCCTTTTTAGTGAGGATCAAAATGTATTAGAACCTGTCTTAGGGTCCGAGAGTTTTCTGCCTAATTTTCGGGAGTAATTTTCTTTGGCATCAGCAACCAATTTTGACCTTGACTTACGAACTGCTTTTACGTTTTCGCAGTCGTCTACTCTTCTACCTTTTTGCAACAAACATCTTATAAACTCTGTTTTTTCGCTTTACTGCACTTTTCACTTCGTGAGATATAAAAGGTGGGTCTTTATCATTACACTGGATCACCTTATTGGGTATGTTTTCTTTGAACGTGTTTTCTTTGAATGCCATAAAATATTTCCACCATTTCGTTACATCCCAAATTATGGAAGCAATTTCGCTAATCAATACTTCGTACTATGTTGCTGATATTCGAAACATCAGCTTTGGGGTATTCCCAAACTGTCCTTCTGTATGGGGTAGGTAGGTAGGTAATCATATTTAACGTGGCTAGCCTGCGAAAATCTGAGAGACTTATTTCCAGCAGGGGCCACGGATGTTTTACCATCAGCCCGCCGCAGCTACCAGATTTCCCTCACATGGCTCTGGTCGACCCGGGCTAGAGTTACGGACAGCGACCAAACTGTCCAGCGCGGGATTCGAACCTCGGCCGTTCTGACCTTTGGTTTACGAGTCAGTCGCCTTAACCACTCGGCCACGCGCTCTCTTGAAAGGGACTGGCGATATTTAGTTTCCTAAAAATAATTTGGTGCAGGCAGAAGTCATCTAAGGATGGGCTTACACCAGTCTCTACGAAAAAAGCACGTTGGTCTGTTTTTATAAGTTCAATGCAGGACATCCTGTCTCCCATATTCGTGGGTTCATCAATCAATTGGTACAGATTATCTGTTTCAATTAGTTCATCTAAGTCATTCCCCTCAAGTTGTTCAGTGTCCCCATGCCACCATTGGGACGATCTAGAATTGAAATCTCCAGTTAATATCAAGGCATGAGGTTTTTCTGTCTTGAATTTATTGATAACGACTGTAACTATCTATACACATTGCAATGGTCTCTCTCTCTCTCTCTCTCTCTCTCTTTCTTGGATAGGGCAACGATACACAGTAACTCTTGCCACCAAGTTTAACTTCAGTTGAGAGATCATTTCTTGTAACACCTCAAATTCTTTTCTGCTTTTAATTGGCAACCCGTTCCGAAAATATATGCAGACACCGCCAATGTTGGCGTTGCTTGGATGGTCATTGCGGTATATTTCATTATATAATAATTTCATCATTAGTATTTGTGCTATTCAACATGGTCTCTGAGAGGGCTGTGATATCCAAGTGATGAACTGAATTTTAAGCTTCAAGCAAAGAGATCTTAATCTTATCTCTTGTGCAATTACTGTTCAGATTCTAGTGCAGGAATTTGAAAATCATATTATGATCGGCTCCCGGATTTGTTTCAATATCCCCTGGTTTGCTTTGGCTGGTGTGCTCTGGTTTGGCTCTGGTTTGGAAAGTGGATGGATTACGTCTCAAAATTACCATAACAGTACTTGATTAAATACTGATATCGAAACAAAGAATAAATGCTGTCTCATGGTGAACTGATGGATATACATAGGAATGTGCTTCATCGCTTATATATATATATATATATAAGATGTACACAAAAATAGAGACGATTTGAAGTTCTTTAATTCTTTTATTTCATTCTTCTACTCTCGACGCGTTTCGACTCTGTGGTCATCGTCAGGAGAATCTTACAAAGATTCTTAATAAGAGATTCTTATATATATATATATAAGATGTACACAAAAATAGAGACGATTTGAAGTTCTTTAATTCTTTTATTTCATTCTTCTACTCTCGACGCGTTTCGACTCTGTGGTCATCGTCAGGAGAATGAATTTTTACAAGTGTGTATGCCTTTTTATAGCCGTTTTAGTGGCCACGTGACATAAATGAGGTCACGTGGCCTTAAAAGGGTCACGTGACGCCAAAATAAGGCGTCATATGAATGTTAAATGTTACGTTGTATTTGTAGAAATTGATAGGCCACAGGGGAACAAAGTATTGCATAATTTTGTGAACGGAAAAAAGTGGCCTAACCATGGATTATTTAGGGGATTTTTATGATTTATAGTTGTCGGGGTGGTTAAGTTTATTGTTCAGTCCTTTAGGGGAAAGAGTCTGCAGTCGTTTAATCCAGCTGTCTTCGTGTGTTTCTAATAAATGTGTCATATTTTGGACGTTTTCTTTTTCGATCTTCTCGATTATTATGAATCTTGCGTCTCTTTCGAAGACGTGATTTTGCTCTTTGAAATGTTTTTCTACCGGAAGGAGCTTGTCGTATTGCGCTGATTTTACACGAGAACGGTAATTATTAAGTCTGTAGTTGAAAGGCCATTCTGATTTGCCGACATATTGTTTCTTACAGCGGGTGCATTCAAGGAGATATATTACGTTCATGCTTTTGCAGTTAGATTCGTGAAAGATTTTATAGGTTTTGTGGGTATTTACGCTAGTAAATGAATTAGTTTTAATGACATGGTTGCAGCATAGGCTTCTTTTGGTATTACATGGTGAGCAGTATTTAATTGTTCTTTTGTTGGCTTTTTTTCTTTTAACTTTGTTATTGATGATAGTGTTGCTGCCAATTATTTCTCTCAGGTTCTTGCATCGACGAAATGCAATTATCGGAGGTTCCGAGTAGAGTTTCTTGAGTTTGGGCTTTATGTTTAAAATATCCCATCTTTCTTTCAAGATTTTACCAATTTGGGGCAGTGTAGAATTAAAGGTAGTGACTAGGGGGATTCTTGTGGATCGCTTCTTTGAAACTTTCCTTAATGTCGTGTCTCTTGGGGTTATGATGGCTTTACCGATTTGTTCTTGGAGATTCTCTTTATGATATCCTCGTCGGAGAAAATTTTCTTCCATTTTTTTGCAGTTGCTACCTAGTTGGTCATCTTTTGTGCATATCCTTCTAAGTCTAAGAGCTTGTGAATAGGGTAAACTGTTCTTAAGATGTCTGGGGTGGGCTGATTTATAGTGTAGGTAGTTGTGTGTGTCAGTTGGTTTGGTGAATAGAGTTGTTTGTAGTTGTCTGTTGTCGTCTATATAGATACAGGTGTCTAGGAAAGGGATTGATGTTTTTGAAATTTCATAGTCGAACTTTATTGATGGGTGTTTTGTGTTGAGTTGCTCAGCGAACGTCTTGAATTCTCTTTCGCTGCCTTTGTAGATTAAAAGGATGTCGTCTATGTACCTGCCATAGTATAGGCAGTCTTTACCTATTGTGGGGTAGATGTGTTTTTCTTCAAATTCACCCATGTATATAACAGCGTAAGAGGGTGCTGCAACGGTGCCCATGGCACACCCTCTTGTCTGTAGGTAGCTATTTCCGTTGAATGTGAAGCAATTGAGCGTGAGGACATGTCTCATCATTGTTAATAAAGCATCAGTTGCTGGTTCTTTATTGGCTCTCTTGTTTAAAGCATTTTTAAGGGCTAGTAGGCCATCCTCGTGGCGTATGTTTGTGTAGAGGGATCTTACATCTAAGGTTACGAGCAATGCATTCATGGGTATTTTACCAATAGTTTTTATTTTGTTTAACAAATCTGTAGTGTCGCGGATGTATGATCGCACTTTTTGTGCAAGGGGTTGGATATAATGATCGACGTATTTAGATATTTTGGTTGTGTGGCAGTTTGTCGACGCCACAACTGGGCGGCCTGGATTGTTCTTTTTATGAATTTTCGGTAGTAGATAAAATCTAGCCGGTTTAACTTCTTTAGGAACCTTTAAAATCTCCAATGCTTCTGCATCAATTTTATCTTGAGTGTACATTTCATCTAACGAGTTGTTTATTATTCTTATGTACCCATGAAATGGGTCAAATGCCAATTTTTTATAGAATGCTGTATTATTTAGTTGGTTGTTGGCTTCCGTGAGGTATTCTTCAATACCCCAGATAACGGTTGCCCCTCCTTTGTCGGCTCGCGTTATTACGATGTCCTCTCTTTCCGATAGATTCCTTAGCGCATTAATTTCACCTTTCGTAAGGTTGTTTGATCGCAGCGCCTGTTTATCGTGGTTTTTAATGTCTTCAATGACTGCAGACTCAAATGTCTGAATGGTAGTGTCTACGTTTTGCGGTGTAAATGAACTATTTCTTTCTTTCAGTTGTTGTAAAATTGTAGGATTGTATTCAGAAATTCCGAAGTGTGCTCTTAGTCTTATTCGTCTAAAGAAGGCCTTAAGGTCCTTATCAAATTCGGTAGTGTTATATCTAGGGGGTCGGGGGCAGAAATTCAAACTTTTATCTAATAAACTAAATACGTGTGTAGAAAAAGTGTGTTTACTTAAGTTTAAGATTCGTCCATTTGGGTCATTTTTAAATCTACAAGTCTCTCGAAGTTTCTTTGCAGTAGAGCGAAAGCTTCTTGCGTGTTTGTTAGCAGATCTTGAAGGCCCCCGTCCATGTCTGTCCGGGGGCTGGAACGGTTTTTTTGAAATGTCTTCGTTCTTTCTTGATCGGTGGTGTTCCTGCTTGGTATGTGAGGTGGTCTTCGGGTGTTCTTCGGTTGGAGGATTTCAGCATAGGTGCGGGTCTGCGTGTCATGTTGTCTGCGTGGTTGTTCTTTAGGAGTCGCCGACTCATCGCCGTCTGTGGGTCGTTGCTGTTGTCCGCTAAACCTTAACGGGGGGGTAGCGTGTTTGCGGTTTCCTGCAGTTTGTTGTCTGTATGTAGGTGGTGGTGGTTGGTGTTGTTGTTGTTGTCGTTGTTGTTGTTGTCGTGGTGGTTGCAGTGATGGTTGTTGTTGTTGTTGCTGTTGTGGTTGATGTGGTTGTTGATGTTGTTGTTTTCTCTGTCCGTTGCTGATGTTCCACCGGAGTTTGCGGTGTTTCGCTCTTTTGGTCTTTTGTAGTTCCTGTTTCTTTTCTTGACTGTAGTTGTTTATAACTAACTTTATTTCATTGTATTCATCAGCTGGTGTTGTTGCTTTTAGCGCTCGGTCTAGTGACTTGGCTTCTGTCTCGGCCTTCGCCATCGTTTCATTGCAGAAGTTGACTGTGTCAGTCATGAGTTCAAGTGAGAACTTCTCGACCTTTGCATACCACGAAGACAGGAATTGGTCGTCATGGTTACCAATGGATGGTTCAATTTCAATCCTGAAGTTCCAGGGGATGATCCTGTCTCGAATGCAGGTGGTTAGGAAATCACGGTGTGATTCAAAGCGGGCAAACTTCTCGGTCTGGCGGCTGAGCTTGATTGCCTGCAGTTCCTTATCATCATTAAGTATATCGATAGTGGTTAAGATACTGGAGTTGCTTACCGATGAATCACCGTCCGGTGTGTCAGTGGTGCGGGCATTAGCCCCTCTAGGTACTGTGTCCAGTGTGCCAGTGTTGCGGGTGCTAGCCAATCTTGGGTCGGTATCCAGTCTGTCAGTGTTGAGGGCATTGGCCCCTCTTGGCTCGGTGTCAAGTGTGTCTGTGCTACGGGCGTCAGCCCCTCTTGGTTCGGTGTCCATTGTGCCAGTGTTGCGGCCGTTTGACCCTATGGCTTCGACTTCCGGTGTGTCAGTGTTGCGGGCGCCAGCCCCTCTTGCTCCACGTCTTCCAGTCATAATATAAGATGTACACAAAAATAGAGACGATTTGAAGTTCTTTAATTCTTTTATTTCATTCTTCTACTCTCGACGCGTTTCGACTCTGTGGTCGATATATATATATATATATAGTGTATCACTGTAATATATATCACTATATATATATAGTGAACGATGAAGAAGAGGGACAACATCCTCAGAGAGCAGGCATCGAGTTGATTTTGCGCTTTTTTTCATTTATTCAGCTATCTACTAACTAGTTTCGTCCACTAGGGCATCTTCAGAGCAACTGATTAAGTTAAAGTATTGACCTCTATTTATAGTAAAATGTATGTCCATATAAGGTTAATCAATTTACAAGTGTCATTTTGTCCTTATAAGGTAAAATGTTCTTGTCATATGCTGTTTCTGTTGTTAGCCTCGTTCTCATTGTTTTTCAGTTGAGTCGTTGTCGTTGTAGGGGTCGGATCTCGTGTCCTGGTGTTGTATTTTCGTGCTTTGTCTTTTGACGTCAGATCTTCTTTCATCGTTCTTCGAGCGTCACTTTTCCAATTTTGTTTACGGTGCTTCTTTGCCAGTGGCTGATTCCCTGAATCTTAACCCACCTCGGGTGTACTTTTACCCTGTTCATTCAGTTCGGTTCGGTTCTTTTCTTTGGCGTTGTTCGCAGTGCGATGTTGTCTTTTCGATGTGCTGTTGTTACGGGGTTCTGTTTCCTTCGACGTCAGTGTGTAGTTCGTAGTCAGATATTTTCCCTGTGTTATATTGTTGTTGTTGTTGTTGTTGTTGTTGTTATTGTTGCTTGACGTATGTAGTTATGTAGTTTGATTTCGCGTCAGGTTGATTTCGTTGTTTTCTGTATTGTTGCTGTTGCTGTTGCTATTGTTGTTGCTGTTGTTGTTGTTGTTGCTTGACGTATGTCGTTTGATTCCACGTCAGATTGTTGAGTTGCTGCTCGCGGTCGCGAGTTTGTTTGTGTTGTTGTCTTCGATCTGTTTCGTAGATTCTTTTATATATATATATCTTTTATATATAATATAATATCTAGATCTGTAGTAGATCAAGATCTGCTTACCACCACAATGCAAGCTTTCGAACTTTTGAAAAACAACTTCGAAAGACTCATAGACTTAAAGATGACCCAGATGGACGAATAATTAATTTAAGCAAAAATAAATTTACTGTAGATGTATTTAAATTGTTAAGTAAAGGCCTCAACTTCTGCCCCCGCCCACCACATTTTGATAAACACACATTAGAAAACGACTTAAAATCATTTTTTAGAAGAATAAGATTAAGAGCCTATTTTGGAATATCCAAGTATGAACCAACCATTTTACAATCACTCAAAGAAAGAAACACTTCATTTACGCCAAAAAACATAGATACAACTATCCAAACGTTTGAAATTGCAGTCAAAGAGGACATTAAAAACCACGAAAAACGAAACTTACCACATGATAACCTGACAAAAAAGCAACGTGAAGCCCTCAAGACACTCACAGAAAGAGATGACTTAGTCATAACTAGAGCCGATAAAGGTGGAGCAATAGTTATCTGGGGTATCGAAGAGTACCTCCTAGAGGCCAATAGCCAACTAAACAACACAGAATTTTACCAAGAACTCACAGTTGACCCCTTTGAAGATTACCAGAAAATAATAATAAACTCACTTAACGAAATGCTTTCAAATAATATCATTGACAAAGAAACATCGGATATGCTAAAACCAACAAATGTCAAACCTGCTCGCTTCTATTTACTTCCAAAAATACACAAAAAGAACAACCCTGGACGGCCAGTAATTTCCTCAGTTAACTGCCACACCACTAAATTATCAAAATACGTTGATAATTTCATACAGCCCCTTGCTAAGAAAGTTAATTCCTATATACGAGATACAACAGACCTCATAAACAAAATAAAGCACATCAAAAGAATACCACATAACGCAATGCTAGTTACAATGGACGTCAGGTCCTTATACTCAAACATAAAGCACAACGACGGAATATCAGCCCTAAAAGAATGCCTTGATAACAGAGTATCAAAAGAACCACCTACAGAAGTAATAGCAACTCTAATGAACCACATATTAACACTAAACAACTTCAACTTTAATGGAAGACATTTTCTCCAAATAAAAGGTTGTGCCATGGGCACTGTAGCAGCTCCATCATATGCCACCATTTATATGGGACATTTTGAAGAAACCCACATCTATCCAGAAATTAACAATGATTGCCTCTTTTACGCCAGATACATTGACGACATTTTCCTTATATACACAGGTGGTGAAACAAAACTCGATGAATTTCTGACAAACCTTAATACGAAACATGATTCCATTAAATTTGACCACGAAAAATCAACACAATCAGTCGCATTTTTGGACACCTTAATATACATTGATGAAAACAGACAATTACAAACAACGCTTTACACAAAACCTACAGATACCCACAACTATCTACATTTTAAATCTTCCCACCCTAAACATCTTAAAGAAAGCCTACCCTACTCCCAAGCCCTAAGACTACGAAGGATCTGCTCTGATAATAACGAATTGAATAAACACAGTGACAAATTAAAACAACAATTCATAGCACGTGGCTACTCTCCAACTTTAGTTGATAACCAGATAAAAAAAGCTATTGATATCCTAAGAAAAGATACCCTAAAATTAACAAATAACGAGAAATCTAATCGTATCCCCCTTGTAACAACATTCAACAATACCCTACCCCCAATGGCCCAAATAATCCAGAAACGCTGGGACATTTTAAAACTAAAACCAAATTTAAAAGAAATTTTCCAAGAACCTGGTATGATAGCCTATCGTCGACCAAGGAACCTTAAAGAAATGATAGGAAGCAACAATATTTCGAATAACAAGGTTACCCGTACGAAACCAATTACAAAAACTGTTAAATTTTGCCAACCATGTAATATTAAAAACAGCCTATGCTGCAATCATCTCAAATCTACTAACTCATTCACGAGCTGAGTTTCAACTAATGTAACTAAAACAACCTATAAAATCTACCACGAATCTAACTGCAAAAGCAGAAACGTCATATACCTATTAGAATGCACACTTTGCTCTAAACAATATGTCGGAAAATCTGAATGGCCCTTCAACTTTAGACTCAACAACTATAGGCACAGAATCAAATCAACAGACTATGATAAACTACTCCCTGTCGAACAACACTTTCGCTTATCAAACCACGACTTTGCCAGAGATGCTAAATTTACAATCATAGAAAAAATTGAAAAGAACGTATCGGATGAAATTACGTCGATACTAGAATCACATGAAGACAACTGGATATTACGTCTTAGAACTCTCGCCCCAAATAGCCTAAACGGCAAGCTTAACCACCCAGAAAATATAAGACTATAGATCTTTAAACAGATGGACAGGCAACAGAATTACGTTCATTTTTTTGTTATTACATTGTTCCCCTGTGACCTGTCACTTTCTTAATCATACATAATTTGAAACAACTAATTTAACGTCACATTTATAAAAAGAATTTATAAAACTGTTGTATTAGAAAGTATAACTCATTCTCCTGATGATGACCACACGGTCGAAACTAGTTGGGAATTGAGAAAGAATTTATATATATTTATTCCTGCTCGTCTTTATTTTTGTTCATCTTTAATATAATATCTATATATATATATATAGAATCATTCGGCATAAGCTGACACGGTGAAATATATTTATCATGAGTGGGCTACCACAATTCGAGAATTAAAATGTGCCCCTGCCTGGGATCGAAATGTGCCCCTGCCTGGTCTTCGTGTCAAAAGTTTCTCCAACATTCCACAGCGCCACTCAAGCGCAATGAAATGTTGGAGAAATCTGAAGACATTCAGATCCCTGGGTCTTACACCACGACAGAAGCCATTTTTTGTTTTTTCGTGTTTCGGCATTAAGCCTTCATCAGAGCCATGCATACGTATATAGAATCATTCGGCATAAGCTGACACGGTGAAATATATTCATCATGAGTGGGCTACCACAATTTGAGAATTAAAATGTGCCCCTATCTGGGATCGAAATGTGCCCCTGCCTGGTCTTTGTGTCAAAAGTTTCTCCAACATTCCACAGCGCCACTCAAGCGCAATGAAATGTTGGAGAAATCTGAAGACATTCAGATCCCTGGGTCTTACACCACGACAGAAGCCATTTTTTGTTTTTTGTTTTTGCGTGTTTCGGCATTAAGCCTTCATCAGAGCCATGCATACGTATATAGAATCATTCGGCATAAGCTGACACGGTGAAATATATTTATCATGAGTGGGCTACCACAATTCGAGAATTAAAATGTGCCCCTATCTGGGATCGAACCCGGGGTCTTCATATATATATATAAAGCGAATGATGAGAAGAAGAGGGACAACATCCACAGAGAGCAGGCATCGAGTTGATCTTTTCCCTTTTTTATTCAGTTATATATATATATGTAGTCAAGAAAAACACATTCGAGTAAACGTTTCGGCGTAAGCCTTCATCAGTAATAACTTTCCAAATTAGACGGAGAATACATATAGATCCTGAAATAACAATACAAAACAATAGCCTAAGCGGGATCCTGATTAATACAATAAGTCATAAAAGGTGTAAAATAGGGGTGTAGCCAAAGGCAGCAACAGGAAGATCAAAGAAAGCGCAGATTAAAGAGCTGCTAAAGTCGGCGGCGGTGTCTGTCTCGCGGAAGCCAGAAAAAGAAAACGTGTGTACTAACAAAACAAGCTATAGAAAGATCCAAGAGCGGATTGGCAGAAAAGAGATCCCTACAAAACAGCGTGTGTCCCTTATGAAAAGCTTAACGCAAAAATCAAAACAAAAAAACAACCAAAATGTAAACAAAAATCAAATTATGTATCAACCTGCCTAGTTTTTAATCCCTTAGGGGCAAAGCAATCCAGCCGATATTGCCAGAAGCTTTCCCACATCCTATTTCCCCCCGTTAGCCTATCGATTATCTTTATACTAATATCCTTCAGAAACCCGTGGTGGCCTTCTCCAGTAAAATGCCTGAAGAATTCCGCTTGGGGTACTGAGGCCCCCGAATTAATCTTATGACTGCACGCCTTGTAATTGTTAAACCCAAGCCTAAAAGGCGTGCAGGTGCTACCAACATATTGCACACCACAAACAGTACATTCCAACAAATACACAACATTCGACGAGTGACAATTAAACGAATAGTTTATCCTATATTCCCGGCTATCTATGTTTAAATGAAAATGTCCACTATTACTCATGACATTACACACTTGACAACGAGATTTACCACAACGAGAACATCCCTTCTTATCAGTCCCCCCATTTCCCTCACTACTGAGCCTAGCCCTACCAAGTATATCCTTAAGGTTCTTACATCTCCTAAATGCTATTAAAGGTGGCTCAGGAAACACCGCCCTATGCTCCTCCGAGTTTGTGAGCATAGAATTGAGTCTCCTGGCAACCTTCCCCAAACTAATGAGTGCTGGATGGTACGTGGCAACAAGTGGAACCGCATCCTAATATATATAGAATCATTCGGCATCAGCTGACACGGTGAAATATATTTATCATGAGTGGGCCACCACAATTCGAGAATTAAAATGTGCCCCTGCCTGGGATCGAATGCTTCCCAGTCTTCGTGTCAAAAGTTTCTCCAACATTCCACTGCGCCACTCAAGCGCAATGAAATGTTGGAGAAATCTGAAGTCATTCAGATTCCTGGGTCTTACACCACGACAGAAGCCATTTTTTGTTTTTTCGTGTTTCGGCATTAAGCCTTCATCAGAGCCATGCATACGTATATAGAATCATTCGGCATCAGCTGACACGGTGAAATATATTTATCATGAGTGGTTATATATATATATTAAATATAGATATAGATATAGATAAATATAGATATATGTTAAAACGAAAAAGATACAGTGCGCAAGTGTGATATATGTTAAAACGAAGGAGAAGGCGTAAACAAAAGACAACTCGTTTCTTTTGCGACTAGTTTCATCTGTTCATGCAGACTCTTCGGGCTAAATGATTACTTTTACTGCAGCTCTTAATTTGTACAAAGTCCGTCTATTCATATGACGTAAGATTATTTCATTCCCCTTGATGTCAAATGTTAGTTTGTATCTAACTTTGCTTTTCTTTTTAATTGGTACATGAATTTGTGATTTGAGTTTAGTATTAATAGTCTCCTCATTAGGTTTGTTTGTTCTAGTTGCATTGCTGCTAATTCTAGAATTAGGTACATAATTACAAGAGAATTGTTCAGCCCTAAAATTGCTATTGCGAAGTTTAAGCTCGATTTTATATATTTCTGTTCCGACTTTCTTCAATCTTGATTTCGTCCTGTCATGCAGGACTTCTTCAGGGCTGTGAAGAAGTCCTGCATGGCAGGACGAAATATTGGCAAAAAATAAATTAATCATATTTGCTGTTGTTTTTGGTCGTATTGCGGTGTTTCTGCCTTTAAATTTATATGTGTATTTTTCTCGCTTCTTTGCCTTTGAAAGTATTTTGAGTGGAATCCTCGTGTTCTTTTTCATATATATATAGATTTGTACTTTAAAGCTTTAAAGTTGGAATTTATGAGCTAACTACTTTTAGCTATCTTTTTATTGCAATCCAACGATAAAGAAATTGATGATGACTTTTATAATCGAAAGTATTTAAGTTAGCTCGTATACTTTTGGAGCTGACGCCGCATAGATATATCAAAAGCAATAACAACGAAATACCACAGGGACCCCAGGAAATTGAATAATGCCCTTCCCCAATGATAAATCCCCGTAGCCTCCTTTGTGATTGCGAAGCTATGACGTAATGCCTTTCATCAGAAATCGAAAGTGAGGCGAAAGGAGGGGCCACATGGCATTGTTTTTCAGTGCAGAATTGAAAAGAACTGACGTAATGCAGCTGGATGCGCCTCGCTTTCGATTTCTGGGTAAAGGCATCACGTCATAGCTTCGCAATCGCAAATGAGTCTACGGGGCTTTATCATTTGGGGGGCGTTATTCAATTTCCTGGGGTCCCTGTGGAGATACTTCACATAACTCTCGCGATGATCAGACTAGGGCGATACCACTCTGCCATTAATAAATTCACATTCATCATACTTTGTTGGATTTACTACCTTTAGGTTCTCCTCCTCCATTTGGACTAAGATTTGTCCAGAATATAGAGTGGTTGATGTGTCCACCACCATTGAATTTCAAAGCAGGCTGCAGCGATATAGCACCAGACACATTTCCTGCAAGGCAAAACAAATTCACAGTTAACAGACAAGCATTATCCTTCATGAAACAACTTTCATCTTGCACTGAGATTGAAGGGTTCTTTTTTAGACCAGGCTGTACTGGCGCTAGGTACCACTTTTCGGCGGACAAATCGGGACTATGATTTTTGGATAGCCATATGCATTGGTATAACGAAATCAATGGTAAACGGGAAGTTTGTAATGATCTTGCGTGAAATGCGTCAATTACCATTCGGTACTAATGCCCAATGCGCGGTTTTTTTAAATGTTTACTTCTTTCTTAGACAGCGCAAGTATGTGGCACCTTTTATGCCATTTCTTGACTGGATAATCGTCTTTCGCATAAAATTAACGTTATTAATTCAGAAAATATCAAAATTTACTGAATCAATATAGTAATTTGAGCATATGACGCCATTTTTATATGACGTAATCATTGCAAAACGAAAAATTTCGAAACGTATGTTCAGCATGCTCACTCGCATAAGAGTTTGTAGGAACCTTGTTTATTGATTAAACTAAGCAACATTTTTGTTTACCTGCTCTGCATCCCATATATTTAGCTCCTGTTCAAAGGCTAGAGCGTTCATGCGTGTCTAAGTGGCTACATCTAATGTTTTGCTTTGATCCTGAATGTAGCCATGAAGCTACAACAGATTTGATTGGTTCGCAGAAGTTCTTATTGTCTTTGATAGGGTGAAATAACAATAGAAAATTGTAGCCTACACATTACGGATTCAATTTATGAAGTTTGATTATGCAATGCAGTGAGGCATGCAGAAGTATCTTTGCATTCCTTTGCCAATCAAAACAATGGCGAGTCTGTCGTTCAAGATTCGAGCATTGTTTAATGGCAATTACAACCACCTGATTGAATTTGATTGTAGAGTCATAATTGTTTTGATTGCCAAAACGATGCTGCAGGTATAAATACCTTTCCAATGACGCACTGCAATTGTTGTGTTTTATCCCAGCACAAACAGCTCCTCGGAAAGTCTCTGGAGTCTTATTTGAGAACGAATACATTTGCAATTAAACACGTAGGCCTACCAGTATATGAAATCCCTTTCTTCCTGTCAATTCCTGTCAACCTGTAGAGGGGTATCGCCCTTGTGGAGCGCCATCAAATTTTGACAATTCTGATCGCACTGCAAAAGTTGCTGAATAAAAGAGTCTCGGGCTAGTTTTTCACAAAAAGCGCGCGAAAACAGTTTGCTGATGCCACCTCCAACATCGTGACTTGTCCTCGCTGTGTAATATCATTTTGTTCCTTCACGAAATGAAAATAAAGTTGAACTAACCTGAAGGAGAATCGAAGGTATGTTCTTTTACAATCTGTTTTTTCATGGTCATTTCTCTTGTCGCTGCTTGAGTTCAAATATTGCAACCCTGATCTAAATTGGATGGCCTAACGTCGAGCTTCAACCTTTGAGATGACGAATTAACAGGAATCCTTGAAATCACGCAAGCGATCTTGCCACCGCATGCCTCGATTATCAGAGCATTCTCTCGGGCCTAAATTAGTTTCAGCCAGCCTTCCTACCGAAAGCGAAAGTGCAGACGTGTCGTCATTGTTGTTATCAATCACAAAAAGCTCCTCCGTCACAGTCGCAATGGAAGCTAGGTTGACAAAAGATGCCACATAGTCCGTCCGCCCGCCCATCCACATTTTGTAATTTGACTGATCTATATGACAGCTACGCATGCGCTATCGCGACTGCTGTGCTGCAATGAGTCAGCAAGCAACGTAAGAACCTGTTGTTGTAGTTGCTCTGTCAAATCCATCTTTGTTGTTCCATCCAATCACAAGCACCAATGAGTCTACATATTGTCTACGATTGTCTGCTTGTTCTTTTGTTTGAATCTGCCACACATCGCCCAAATTCCAGATTCAAACTCGTCTAAATGGCTGCTAATCGCAGCAAAAAAACGGATCAAGTTGAAAATCCCCGTGCCTGCAGACACCTGGAAATGCCGCAGGATTGGAAACAACAGAGAATGGAAAAGATTGATATGGAAGATCAACCTGGGAGACAATACCTTCCATGATAAATTTTAGCACAATACTATCATTAATAGGTCCTTGGAGCTTTCTTGTTTCTTGAACTAAACAGGTTTCTATATCATAGCTTTCTCGGATTCCTTGTTAGTCTTTGCGCTGGATGAATAGTTCTAAATATTCTATTTCTACGGGATGAACTTTGTCTCTCGAGTTTGAGGACGCAAAAATTGTTTCAATAAAAATCTCGCAAAGCTGTTATACTATGGTATGACGCTATTTATTGAGTTCATTATCACATGAGTTTAGAACACGGAAGCTCAGTTGTTCCCTTTCTATGTACAACGTGGCTAAAATTTTTCGGCTATTTACATATACAGGTTGGGTTTGGATGAATGCTCTTGTCAATCACATCAACTTCTTTGTCCGTCTCAAAAAAATGGATTGTTCAAATCTCTCGTTCATCCAATGAGTTCCATGTTTTTCATTTCAAACAAACAGAGTGAATTCGGGTACTTTCAGCATTAGTTTGTGCAATAAACTCAAAATTCTAGCGACAGCATTTGTGCTCTGTGAATGCAATGATAATATTGACTGGCAATGTGATATATTGATCTCCTTTATTGATGTGTTTGTGTTCGAAAATTTGGTATTACTGCCGTACAGAAACCAATCATATTCCTCAAGAATATCAGCTAATTCTTCCAGTTAAGTCCCAAGATAAACCAAGTGATCTAAATCTATAAGTTAGCTTGTTAAAACTTTGGATTATTTGCAGCAATTTTCTAGCAAGCTGCTTTTCCTGTTCTGAAAAATGACCATATATAGTCATTACCTGTGAAAGTGTTCAAACCTAGCATGCATCTCTTCAATAGATCAGACAGGTCGATATTAATAAGCTAAAGTAATTTGCGGTGCATCTATTCCATATTCAAGATCAACTCAGTCTTGCTGATCAAGCAACTTATTTAGTATATCTATATTATATTTGCAATACCATCTTATAATAACGTTCTTGAGAGGATGGATGCTCAACACGTGGTAGCAGTGCAGTAGAAGCTTTGGATCAGCCTGTTCCTGTTTGCTAGCTAGCTCCGCTTTAATTTCGCACAAGGCAAGTGTCACTTTGCAGCAGTCGTTACCTTTTCCGCGGAAACCTTTCACTTGTTTGATGAAATAACAACTTTGCTAGGAATTCAACTTGACTTTCTTTCGGCTGATGTTAGGGAGACTTCTTGGTATCACGTGGTAGCAGTGCAGTAGAAGCTTTGGATCAGCCTGTTCCTGATTGCTAGCTAGCTCCGCTTTAATTTCGCACAAGGCAAGTGTCACTTTGCAGCAGTCGTTACCTTTGAGGAGCAGATCTTCTAGCAGTGTAGCAAATTAAATGCCTTTGCCTGCGATGGTATCCCTCATACTAAACATCAATTGCCGTTCGATGTCACCACAAGTGGAAAAGTCACGGAAAGTCCGCGGAAACCTTTGACTTGTTTGATGAAATAACAACTTTGCTAGGAATTCAACTTGAGTTTCTTTCGGCTGATGTTAGGGAGACTTCTTGGTATGTAGTTGCAACAATGTCAGTTCGACTATTTCCAGACAGCAGCTGCTTCAACAACTTTTACATGGAATCTTTGTATGTTTGTGCTTCTTGTGTTATGCAAACAATGCCGACAAGGGACACAGATGCGATTTGCTTTTACGACTGACTTCCCTTTGGTGTATTACAGGGCTCATCATTTTCTTGAGAATGACTTGGATCAACTTGCTTTTGGGATAGCTCTTCTTGAATCGTGCAGGTTTGCTAAGTGAACGGAATTGAGCATAAAGTGTATTCAAGTTCTCTATCTAAGTTCTCTCTCTAAGTCGATAAGTTCTCTTTGCTAAAAGGAGGTCATGCTCCAAGGATATTTTGATCGGATTGCGAAGCTTGACTTGACTGGACTCAAGGGATTCTTGGCGGAAATTTTGGCTCTCATCCTCCCCAAGACATCTCCTTAAAAAAGTAGTTCGGCAGCAATATGGTCTCCAAGAGCAATGCCAACAGAACTCAAAACGACAGTCTTGTCTTTCTCAAGATTTGGATAAAAAACGTTCGTTAAGATGCTCCTGTTTCAATACCTCTACCTTATGATAATACGCTTGACGAATTTGTCTGTCCGCTAGATATGTGATAGTCAAAGAGGTTTGTAAGTGCTGGCTGACCTGTTCACTTCTGCAAGTGTTTTTGAATTTTCCACTTGCTCTGAACGATTCAACGTTCACTTCAAAACAACTCAACTATCGCCAGCAAAGCACTTGCTCAATCCTAATGTTATGGCATCTCTGCTGAGCATTTGTTCTCCTTTCTGATCGATAGGAGCTATCCCGAAACGACTCTTGGACTTGCAGTAACACACGATATTGGTTGAGCAGGTTTTCAGTTCCGGATAGAAATCAAACCATGGTCCGCCTAGTTCATTTTCTGGTGCAAAACATAATGACAAATAGAACTTCTAGCAATGAAGTCTCATCTCAAAATAGTTATGTTGAACCGCCAACTGAATGAAACGCTGAGTTTGCATAAGATCCAAGTAAAACAGTGGCCAGAAACGTGACGTTCCACCTAACTTTTCTCTTGCAAATACTTTAATCAAGATCCTGATACTTTGCTACAATATACTGAAGATGTTAGCATGAATAAAGGAAATAGCCTGTCCATTGTTTGCAACCGTCCGGGATTTGCAGGTGTCCACAGAAATGAAGTATTCAATTTCAGGCGTCTTTATAATCAATAAAAGACGTTCCTGCCCAAAGTTTTCCAGAATAGAACGTCATGATCGTCAGTTGCGAAATATTTCGTTTGCAGTGATGACGTCACATAAGAATGACATCATATGGTCAAATTATCATGTAGATTCTGTAAATTTTGATATTTTCTCGGTTAATAACAATAATCTTATGCGATAGACGCCTCTACAGTAAAGTAAGTGCATACAAGGCGTCACATGCATTCGCTTTTCAAGAAAGGGTTGAAAATTTAAAAAACCGCGCGTTGGGCCTAAGTACCCAACGGTAATTGACGCGTTTCGCGCAAGATCATTACAAACTTCCCGTTTACCATCGATTTTCGTTATACCAATGTATAGAGCTATCCAAAAATCATAGTCCCGATTTCTCCGCCGAAAAGTGGTACCTAGCGCCAGTACAGCCTGGTCTATTTGTGTGAAGGTGAAGTTGCAGTTTTTATTGCCAAGCATTGGCATTGCACGAGTATACTGGGTTTCATTCCACGCAAAATACATTGGATCAAACTGTTAACATAAAAATTGGCAAAGAACATGTCAAGCAGGCTTGATATGTCAGGTTTCTTGGTACTCTGTTGGATGAGAACCTCAACTGGAGGTATCA
Source organism: Aurelia coerulea (assembly GCA_039566865.1). Lineage (NCBI taxonomy): Eukaryota > Metazoa > Cnidaria > Scyphozoa > Semaeostomeae > Ulmaridae > Aurelia > Aurelia coerulea. The sequence goes on from CM076944.1 coordinate 16,946,134, forward strand.
CTTGAGTGAACTATCAAAAAAGTTAGCAAGAAATTGTGGAATGTTCTTCAAAATAAGACATTTATTGCCTACTAGTGTCTTAGTTTCTTTCTATAACTCCTTACTTGCCTCTTTTCTTCAAAATGGAAATCATTGTTTGGGGTCTTACCTATGACATCCATACTAAACCAATATATCTTCTGCAAAAGAAAATTGTAAAACTATCGCTTTCAAGAGTTTTTCTTCTCCATCTAAACCAATTTTCTCTGACTTGAAAATTCTTAAGTTGCATGATCTACTCGATTTAAAGCTGCTTATAATTGTCTATGAATCTGTAAATAGGATATCTCCTTCTTGCTTTCATACTTTTTTTGAAATTTTAGAAGATGTTCATCAATATGCTATCAGACAGGCTCGTAGGGGGGGGGGGGGGGATCTTTTCATTACACAACAGAAAATCCTGGAACAAAATCCCCTTCAATATCAAACAAGCTCCTTCCGCAATGAGTGTTCGTCGTCAATTAAAAATGCATCTGTTCTCTAGTAAATATAAATCCTAGTTCTTTTGATAAGACAATTTTCACACATCAATCAATCTCTTAATAACTTGTTGCCAACTTATTTACTATCGGTTTTGAAAATAGGGCATGCTCTCTCCTCGATTAGTTTATCTACGGAGAGAGCTCCTCCCTTAAGAAATTCATCTACATGCATACCCCAATTGTATCTGTTATCGCATATCGCATATCCTTGGAAATGATGAGAATCACCTATTACTGAGGCCTTGCCATGCAAATGTTTGCTATTGGGTATGCCAAAAACATGTCAATTTGTAATGATGACAAAACAGCATGAAATTTAGGGTTGGAATCACGTATGTCCAAATGAACGACTCACATTTGATTCCCATCATCCAACATAATTTCAAATTTTGCAGAGACTAGTTTAAAACATGTTTTTGGTTCTTACAACAATGAGAACTTCAAGGAATGACAACCTTTCAAAATGCAAGGTTTTGCCTCCTGCAGTTTTCAAATGAAAGTTTCTTGCTGATCATTACTTTTGAAAGTTCAATATATATACTAAATAGTCACTGTGGTTAATTATAAACTAAACCCCACCGGTGAGCCACCTACAATGGAAAGGAATAACCAATTAATGTTAGTGGTGGAATGTTCACAGATTCCCTTCTCTTCTTTTGACTAAACAATATAGTGCTCCCGGTGGACAACTACTGTAATCAGAATTACATGCCAATGGCCAAACAAAACTTGTAGAATATAATGAACATAACAAAAATAAAGTTGGTCTTGCGACATTTGTCATTATTTGTCCAAGGCTGTGTCTAGTATAACTTTGTCAAATTTCCGCTTTGTACTCCACGTAGAAGTCTTTCGTTTGAAGCTCCTCTTTTTGTCAAGCCTTCCGCAATCTGTAGTTCTGCGCTTATCCATTTCACATATGCAACTTCACCTCTATCAATCATTTGCTTGATGCTTGCTATATCGACATGTAGAAGCTTTTCATCAACCAGTTTTGTTGAGTGTATGTTTTCAAACAAAGACTTGTTGTCTATATAACAGCATACAGGAATTTTCTCCTTTTCTAATATCCCTGAAAGCACCGAACCAATATATATAGCCATATCCAAGCCATCAACGAGTGCCAAGGTCTCCGCAGCAATAGTACTTTTCACCACTCGTTTTACTTTTCTTGATGACCATGATATTGGGCAACATCGTCCCTCTTTACCCACAAGGAAAATCACGTATCCTTCTGCACTGGAAACGCCGTCACTCAAATTGGCATATGATGCGTCAGAATACAGTGCGATGTGTAAATCTTTTGGATCTCCAAGACTGGGAAACCTAATCTTTGGCAGCTCTCCTTTAACTTTCTTTATGATCTTGTTCGCTTGGTTCAAATGAGAAACTTTTGCATTCTTTATTGATATGCTCAAATCTAAAACATCGTAGCTTATGTCTGGTCTGGACTGGCCACATATCCAGTTGAGTTGGCCAGTTGTCTCCCTTAAAGTTGTCTTTTCACTTTCGTTCAGTCATCATGAATTCTCATCTTTCGAATGGGGGACATTGGTATCATCTGCATGCCCATAGTGTATTCGTGTTGTTGCAAAAGAATGCCATGTTGTCAACCGTACCATTGACAACAAAAAAAGATATTCGCAATATCGCAACATTTTGATTTCTTGCATCAGACACTCCAAAAAGATGTACTTTCAAGAATTGCTTGATAAGAAATCTACAAGAATTACAAAAATGTGGACCGTTCTTGCTAAAATGCTAAACCCAAACAAGAAATCCCAATGCTCTTCTATTAAAGAAATAATTTCTGATGGAATTTCGTACAAAGATGATTCAAAAATAGCAAATGCATTAAACTCCCATTTCTGTAACATTGGAAGTAAAATTTCTTCAAAAGTACAAAACACAAAGTTTCACTTTTCCTCCTTTCAAAAAGCACCACGAGACAAAAGCTTCTTCTTAGAAATGACAAATTTTTATATATTTTTTTTTTATTAATTCATATTTTTACACGATATCCCATCAGTACAAAATTAAACTACAAAAGTTACAAGTTTGTTTTAAATGAAAAATGAAAAACAAAATTTAAAATTTGGTATTAGCTAGGATTGGATCCAGGCTGAGATCTGATCTTCCTGGGAGTCGTGTTTTAGTTAGGGTTTACTGAGCTCTTTAAATGCGTTTTCAATTTTCTTTTAAACTGATAGAGCGAGGGGATTTCCCTTATTTCGATTGGTATTTCATTCCAAGCTTTAAGCCCGGAAAGGTGGAAACTTTTTTTTGTACACTCAAGTTTAAACTTGGGGATGTCCAGATTTCTATTGTTTCTTGTGTTATACCTAGAAATTTCATTCCTCTGACTATACTTGTTCCAGAGGCTCTCAGGGCACTGCTTGTGGACTATTTTGTGTGTCATGATAGATCTGTCAAAATAGATGATTTGATCAACGTTCAGCCCATTATTGATCCAGGGGTCCTTTATTCTAGCATTTTGAATAATTGAGAAGGCCCTGTTCTGTAGACGCTGAAGAGTTTGCAGCTTCGAGTTGGGCAGGCTACCCCAGATAACATTCCCATATCGGAGGTGACTTTCAACCAGCGCATGGTAAACCTCACATAGCTTAGATTGCGGACGAACGTTTTTAAGTTTTTTCAGTGCAGACAAACCACTTGCTACTTTACCTTTCAAGGATTTGAAGTGTTCCTTCCAACTTAGATTCTCGTCCACAATAACCCCTAGTGGTTTAGTTTTTGTCACTCGTTTTATTTCTGTGCCATTAAGTTTCAATGGAGCCAGAGGTTCAATTTTGTTAATTCTACGTGGATGGCCGATAAGCATAAACTCAGTCTTTTTTGGATTGGCACTTAATTTAACAAATATAAACGAAGTAATCAGTGAGATAAATAAATTGAAGACAAAAAAAGCTGCTGGCCATGATGGTGTAAAACCTGTGATAATAAAAAAATCTTGTCTTGGCCAAACCCTTGACACACATTTACAATGCCTCTTTTGAGACTGGAATAATGCCAGACATTTGGAAAATCGCAAAGGTAATCCCAATTTTCAAAAAGGGTGAAAGGCATAACCCAAATAACTACAGGCCCATTTCCTTGCTATCATGTTTTGAAAAAATATTAGAACGCCTATTAGCAAAACGCATGATTTCATTCTTAAAGAAAAACAAAATCCTCTATGAACTACAGTTTGGCTTCAGAGAGCATCATTCAACCGTTCATGCCCTTTTGGAACTCCTTGACAACATATATCAAAATCTGGATGATAACAACTCTTGCATCGGTGTCTTCCTGGATCTCTCAAAAGCTTTCGATACCATAGATCATGATATACTTCTTAAAAAACTATTTCATTATGGCTTCAGAGGGAAAATTCACGATTGGTTTGTCAGCTATCTCCAGAACAGGAAACAATATACTTGTGTGAACGGAACAAAGTCTACCCATCAGCAAATCCATAAAGGGGTGCCTCAAGGATCAGTATTAGGGCCCATACTTTTCTCTCTATATGTTAATGATACGCCAAATGCAACTTCTGCCAAACCAAGACTATTTGCCGATGACACTTGCATCTTTACTTTTCATGTAAATATTGCAAAATTATCCTCATCAACAAATCAAGAACTTAAGATGCTCAATGAATGGCTAAAAGCAAACAAACTATTAGTAAATACTGACAAAACAAATTTTTCCATTTTCTTACCTTCCAAAAACAGTCCAACAGCAACTAGCACCATATCAATGGGGGATGAACTTAGTAGAGCCGAGGAGATTAAATACCTTGGCGTTAGGATAGACGAAAAGCTATCTTGGAGTTCACATATCAATAAGGTCAAAAGTGAAACAATTAAATTTTCTTCTATATTTGCTAAAATTAGACATTCTAAACCTAAACAATGCCTGTTAACCTTGTACGACTCCCTTGTAACTTCTAAGATAGGTTATGGGCTCGAAGCATATGGGACAGCTGCGACCAATAAACTAAATGAACTCCAAGTCCTACAAAATAGAATTCTGAAAATAATTCACTTTAAAGATCGTAAATATTCTACAAATCGCCTCCATAAAGAACTTAACATAGTTAAAATTTATGATCTTTACCGCATGAAAATCTTAAAATTAATGCATCAAGTGCACTTCAGCAAAGATAAATTACCCGAAGTATTTCAAAATTACTTCAAAACCAACGAGAACTCTCATAGATACGAGACCAGAAAAAAATCAGATTATAAAATAGTGAAATCTAATAAAAAGTGGCGTGACTACACCATACAAAACATTGGTGCTCGCATGTGGAATAACCTTCCTCCTTCCTTAAAGTCAATCTCAAAACAAAAACGCTTCCGTAAAAAACTTAAAGAAAGCATCATCTTAGCTTACCAAAATGAACTATAAAAGATCTGCATGATTAATAAGACTTACAAACCAATAACATTCCTTACTAACAAAAATATATCTTACTGTTGAATTTTCCTAGCTTTTGTACTATGACGTATTTTTTCTTTTTCGCGTATCCTTTTGAATTTTAATTTACGGCCCAAGCTAGATAAGCTCCGCTTTTCTTGGGTCGTGTAGAATACATTTATTTTTTATATTACATTGTATTAGGTTGTTGAATTCTGCGAATAAAATTGAATTGAATTGAATTCAGACCGTTCTACATCCAACCCGATATACTTGAAAGCATTGTCAGCTTCCTTTCCACAAAGAAATGCTGTGCGAACTTTTTCAATAACTTCATCACAAAAACGTGTGGTTCCAGACCAAATGAAGTCAACCACATGCATGATGAATAGGCCTTGGAGTTTTCCATCAGCACGGTAGTAAAATAGTCCTGGATCTATTGAGGACTGAAAGCAGCCATGGGACAGCAGTTCCTTGCGAACACTCAAAAACCAATGCCTTGCTGCATCGTTTAATCCGTACACATTTCTTTAAGCGCCAAATCTTCTCTCCTGCTCTGGCTTCTGTAGGTGGCTTTAATAAAACATCTCGCTGTATTTTCTCTCCCTGAAGGAATGCTGCTTTTATGTCTATCGTTTTTGCCTCCCAGCCCATTGTTGATGTCATTGCTAAAAATATACGCAATGATTCTTTGTTGGATGTAGGAGAATCAGCTCTTGCCTCTGAATTCTCTTCAAACCCTCTTGCAACAAGTCTTGCCTTTATAATCTTTTGTCCATCTTTCATCTTTTCAGTAAGAACCCATCAAGCAGTCAACGATGACTGCCCTTCATCTGGAATATCTTCATAGACATCGAATGACTTCCGATTCGCTAGCTCCATCAGCTTGGCTTTCTCTACTTGTGCACGGTGATCAGACTCTGGTGCTGAGCTCAATAGATCGGCTTCTTCGAGCGGCTTCCACTCTTGAATTTCTTTGTAAAAAAGATTCCCTTCTGCTGGCATTCTCCTTGGTCCTGTACGTTGAGGTACGCCCAATTTTTCCCAGTGGCCTTGCTACCTCTGCTGACGACTACACTCTCTATCCAAGAATCGGATCCATTTAGGCGGTAAACAATTTTCTGATTGTTCCTTGGTAGCTCAAGTTTCTTTTGCACGTTCGGCTGGCGGTGCTCAGTGTCTGCACTCTGCGGCGGTTGCTGCAACATATTTGGTATGGGCACCTGGTCAAATTCTGTTAAAGGTTCTCTGTCTGCACTTGATTGCTCTGTTGCTTGTGTAGGCTGATGGTGAACCGGCATGTTAGCTTGGTGAGATTGTGGAACACCATTAGATTCACTGTGGTCTTCATCAATATCTGACGCAATAGCATCATTTCCCCCCAATGCAGCTTTATTGTCTGTGTCTATCTCTTGTTTGTGAAATTCTTCACCAACTTGTACTAGACGATATGATGGTACACACACATAAACATTCCCATGCCTCACAAATACAATTTTTCCATCTTGACCAATCACTTTTCCTGGACCTTGCCATTTCTTCTTACCATCCCCCTTGAAATAAACCTTATCTCCTTCTTTAAAATGGCCTCCTGTAGCTCGCACTTGATGCCTCAAAGCTTTTCTGATTCTCTCTGATGTTTCTACTTGGAGAAAAGCTCTTCTTCCTGAATGGAGCGCATTAAGGTGTTTGGCAAATATCTCGCTTGTAGTCAACCCTTCTAGAGCAGGAGGCTTGTCTGTCATTACTGAAGGAAGGTTAGGATTGGAACCAAATACAAGCTGGTATGGGCTGTAGCCATAAACCATTGGAAGGGCATTTTTCGCATTTATTGCCCAAACAAGGGCCACTTTCAGTGGTGTCTCTGGGTTTTCATCTAGTATCTTTAAAACACAGTCATCAACAACTGCCTGATTTCGCTCACAAATACCATTCTGCCATGGGCTGTAGGCAGCAGCATTCATGATCTCTACATTCAAGTTTGCACACATGTCCTTGTAGTCTTCATTCGCAAACTGTCCTCCATTGTCTGCTAAGAACCAAGTCCATTTCCAACCCAAAGAAGCATCACTTCATTGATAATGGTTTCAGGATTTTTATGTATGTATGTATGTATGTATGTATGTATGTATGTATGTATGTATGTATGTATGTATGTATGTATGTATGTATGTATGTATGTAAAATTTTGCCATACAAATAAAAATTAAAAGTAAAAATTTACGGAATGAAAGAAGGCTATTTACAAGCGTACAATATGATAAAAACTAAGATCTAGTATAAAAACACCCCTAGTTTAAAATGGCAGGGATAGCATTAAAAGGTCAGTACAACCTTGTTTCCATAATGGTCCCTCCAGGGGTATTATAGAAAAGAAAAGTTTTCATGAAAAAACGAGACAAAAATATTTTGTGTCAAAAGTAGAATGTAATGGCTCATTCCTAAGAAAGTTAAACAGCCTGTTTGGCCTGTTGTTCATGCAGTTTTAAGAAATTTAATAATATATATAGGGACTGTTTTCTTGATTTTGGAGGTCTTTGAAGAAATTGTCCTATGTCTTATGTTTGAAACTGTTAACGTTTTCAGCAGACTTTAGGTCAGAGTGCAGATTGTTCCAGATTTTAGGTCCTAGGTAAGATATGCCATTTTGCCCTATGTTGCTCTTTCGAAAAGGTTGATTTAATTTGTTTTTAGATCTTCGAGTAATCCGACTCTGGCCAACTGGTAAGAACATTTCCGACATATAGGATGGGGTTGAATTATCGAAAAATTTGTAAACGTTTGTAGCAGTACATTGTTTAAATCTCTCTTTAGTAGGGAGCCAATTTATATTCTTAAATTCTTTGATTCCTACGTGTGCTCTTGGTGCAGAAAGAATTGCCTAAGTTTCATGCCGATCGTATGATGGCGTGTGAGGCAGAAGAAACACTTGCACATTCAAATTGACAGCTGCTATATCTTGCAATTGACTCACAGAAGAATGAATATTGCAGATATCTAGGTGTACCCTGGTCCCCCAAGTTTTCGTTCTGAGAAAAACGAAAAGTTCCACTTGAGTTCACCCAACTTTTCAGTTTTCTTAGGAGGTGGAACGAAAACTTGGGTTTCTTTTAAGAGGCTCCTATTTCGAAATAGCACAATTATTTTCAGCCGAATTTAACAGAAGAGGGACATTAAAAATGTCCAGGCATTAATTCTTGAATGAAAGACTTACCACCTGAGTCGCCCGACTTTCCGTTTCTCTCATAAGGGCAGAACGAGAACTCGGGCGACTCGGGTAAACTTTGATATCTGCAATATTAATTCTTCTGTGAGTCAATCGCAAAATATGGCAGCTGTCAATTTTAATTTGCAAATGTTACTTCTGCCTCACACGCCATCTTACGATCGGCATGAAACTTAGGCAACTCTTTCTGCACTGGCGAAAAGCTTAGGCCAGCTGTCAAAGTTAAAACTATCTGTAGAAATGGGTAAATGTAAGTATCCACTACTATTTCTTGCAAGAATTTAACGTTTGGTTGCGCTTGTTTTGGCCTAATGGTACTTTCGCATTTTGCCTGAATCACCCGAGTTTTCGCTTTTCTTATAGAGCCGACAAAAACTCGGGTGACTCGGGTAAGTTCTAAAAAGTGTCATACATACATAAGGGCCATCAACACATACATACATGCATACATACATAGATGAGTAATAGTGAAGATTTCTCAAAAATATAGAACTTGCATTTACGTTTCGCTTTCGCTTCATCAGAACTGATGAACTGATTTTCATGAGTTCTGATGAAGCGAAAGCGAAACGTAAATGCAAGTTCTATATTTTTGAGAAATCTTTATTAATTTTATATAGTTATCGAGGAGGCTCACGATTTATTTGAGTAATAGTGAACATTTTCATTCAAACCTAGATAGCCGGGAATATAGGATAAACTATTCGTTTAATTGTGACTCGTCAAATGTTGTGTATTTGTTGGAATGTACTGTTTGTGGTGTACAATATGTTGGCAGCACCTGCACGCCTTTTAAGCCGGTTTTCCACTAGGCGGATTTTTCCACGCGCAGCGGAGCGGCTGTTGCTTTTAGAATAATGCACATTCCGTGGGGATTCCGTGTGTCCTCATCTTGATCAGCCATTTTGAATCCCTGTCTTGCTCATGTCTTTTCTCTTGATGTCATGTGTCAAAGTTTTCGAGCGATTTGATTGGTTGGCGCCATCAAGCGCGGCGGAAAAATTGAAGTCAATCCAACTTTCAAGTACGCGTGTAGCGGAGCGACAAGACGTGGTCATTGTTTTTCAAAACAATGCATATACAATAGCCGCTCCGCTGCTCGCTGAAAAATCCGCCTAGTGGAAAACCGGCTTTAGGCTTAGGTTTAACAATTTCAAGGCGTGCAGTAATAAGTTTAATTCGGGGGCCTCAGTACCCCAGGCGGAATCCTTCAGGCATTTTACTGGAGAAGGCCACCACGGGTTTCTGAAGGATATTAGTATAAAGATAATCGATAGGCTACCGGGGGGAAATAGGATGCGGGAAAGCTTCTGGCAATATCGGCTGGATTGCTTTGCCCTACGGGATTAAACACCAGGCAGGTTGATGCATAGATTTGATTTTTGTTTACATTTTGGTTGTTTGGTTGTTTTGATGTTTGCGCTCATCTTCTCGTTAGGGTTACACGCTGTTTTTTAATGCCAATCCGCTCTTGGACAACAAGAGCAGATTTTGTAATACAATGGCAACAGTTGCGTTTATTGACACCTCAATTCAAAGCGATTAGCGACTGCAGACAAAGGAAATTCTCTCAACCAGTAATTCAAAACAAACAAAGCCGCAAAAATTTCCCCAAAACTAGTAGGGCAAACTCTCGCCTTGTGCAAGCGAAACTCCGCTCCTGAATCAAATAAACACAATCTAAGCGACAGAACTTTAGATTTACCCTTCTTCTTTCGCTATAAGCACATAACTTCCCTTAAAAACCATCTTTCGCTTGCACAAGGCAAGAGTTTGCCCTACCAGTTTTGGGGAAACTTTTGCGGCTTTGTTTGTTTTGAATTATTGGTTGAGAGAATTCCCTTTGTCTGCAGCCGCTAATCGCTTTGAATTGAGGTGTCAATCAAACGCAACTTTTGCTATTGTATTACAAAATCTGCTCTTGTTCTCTTGGACCTTTCTATTGCTTGTTTTGTTATTACACACGTTTTTTCAGCTCCCGCGAGACAGACACCGCCGCCGACTTTAGCGGCTCTACACTCTGCGCTTTCTTTGATCTTCCTCTTGCCATCCCTATTTTAACACCTTTTGTTACCCATTGTGGTGGGCAGGATCCCACTTACGCTATTGTTTTTTATTGTTTCTGTATTTTGAGGTTTGTATCTATGCTCTGTCTGATTATTGGAACAGTCATTACTGATGAAGGCTTACGCCGAAACGTTTAACGAATGTGTTTTTTCTGAGTCTATATATCTATTTTATTACATCTTGAGTAGGAGCTTATGAGCATATACATACATGCATACATGTACATAAGGGCCATCCACAATCAATGTTTGCCACAGTTCAGTTCAGTTTTCATTTTGAACTTCCACAACATACAAAAATCATGAAACTAGAAATTTGTATGAAGAGGAATTTCTTGCGGAGGTACTCTCTCAATAGGTAAACTAATGAAAGAGAGAGCACCCCTCGTAAACGGAATTGGGCTGTTAGGGGGGGGAGGGGTCCAGCTCAAATCTGTTAACAATTCTACTTTGGTGATAAAAATTGAAATAAGTCATATTCATTATCAATATTTAACTCATTGACCCCGATAAGACCAATATGGTGCTCCTTCCCTCTTCCCTCGACTCCCTGTAAGCGCCAAGTGGCGCTCCCTATCATCAAGCCTCGGAAAGCCGAAGGACATGCCGTTTCTTGTTCGGCCTATTCGTGACCTCGTAAAGACTGAAGAGGGCTTGTAGAGCCAGCTATGTTTCTGTGGATGAAGCCATGATTGCCTTCAGAGGAAGATCAGCACTGGCCATGAACAAATCCAATGAAAAGAAGCTCCAAGAACAGTTTGCAAAAGAGGAGAAGAAGTCAGAGTCATGTAGTCGCGTGCCAAATGCAAAGGATGCGGTAATGGCCTAGGCAGTTCAGTGAACCTTGCGCTGGATGATTTGAAGAGTTTCACAAGAGAAAGAAGAATAATAAATTCAAATGCCTCAATGAAACATGTTTATGAAATACTGAACGGTATATGTAATAGAAACTTACCTGTTTTCCCAAGAATTTATGTATGTATGTATGTATGTATGTATGTATCATTTTGCCACAATATTTGCAATCATTTACAAGTTATATAATATGAAAATAGATACAATACAATAAATAATGTTAAAAACGTAAAGGAAAAACACCCCTAATTACAGTGGCAGGGATAGCATTAAAAGGTCAAGATGACCTTAATTCCATAATGGTCCCCTTAGAGGTGCTGGTACAACCAAAAAGTAAGAAAAAAATATATACTAAACTGAAGTTTGTTTTCGGTATAAAACATGGTTTATGATACCATACCATGATCGGGAGAGATGATGACAAGTCTTAATAGAAGACATATGTCATCTTCCTCTTTTTGTATGTTTTGGACAAAATTCTCTTTGATATTATGTTTGAATGTGTCGATATTGTTTGTTGATTTAATCTCTGATGAAAGACTATTCCATGTTTTGGGCCCTAGATAAGATAGACCTTTTTGTCCAGCAGTAGTTTTGCGAAATGGAATATCCAATTTGAACTTGGACCTTCGTGTTGTTCGGCCCTGGTTGACTGGACGGAATATCTCAGCACTGTATGCTGGGGTAGTTTCTCTGAAAAACTTCATTATGTTGACACAGACACATTGATCCATCCTGTTCTTTGTAGGGAGCCAATCTATCGACTTGAATTCTGTGACCCCAATATGTGCTGTGTTTTTTAAATCGAGGTAAAAACGAATGCATTTGTTTTGTGCCGTCTGAATTTTTTTGGACAGCCTCTTATTCAACCCTGGATACCAAGAAGTGCATGCATAATCAAAATGAGGTTGAATAAGAGCATTTAAAAGCAACCTGCGAAGGGATTTATCCAGGAATTTTTGTTTCCTGTATAAGAATTTTAGCTTGCCATTTATTTTTCCAAGCATCTTAGTCGCCATCGACTCCCCAGAGAGATTTTCATCTAGGACACATCCCAGATATGTGACTGTTGAATGTTGTTTAATCCTTATGTCACCTCTCCTAATGTCCAACTTTTCAAGTTCTTGCTTTTTTTTCTTTTTTTGTCCAAAGAGAATGGATTTGGTTTTGTCCTCTCCAAAGTGAATGCTTGGTTTGTTTTCTACAAACCAATCACAGAGGGAATTGAAATTTCTATTTAAATTGCTCTCTATTAGTTCAATGTTTTTGTCTCTAACAATTAAACAAGAATTGTCTGCATACAGAAGCAGGTCGCAGTCGATCGCTCGTGCCATGTCATTCACGTAAAGAAGGAATATGAGTGGGCCAAGAATTGACCCCTGAGGGACCCCACATGGCAGACTACCATGATTTGAGTATTCCTTGCCAATATTGACGGCAAAAGAACGGTACTGAAGGTAAGATTTAAACCACAAAATGGGAGATTTGCTAAAGCCAAGGCATGCCATTTTATCCAGAAACATGTTATGGTCAATTGTATCAAATGCTTTTTGAAGGTCAATTAAGATCATGCCTGTAAACATTCCAGTTTCAAATCCTTGAAGGATCTTATCACTCAAGTAAGATAAGCAGGTATCTGTTGAGTGATGAGCACGAAAGCCAGATTGGTATCTGTACAATATTTTCTTATCATCAAGGTACTTTTGTACTTGACCATGAATTATTTTTTCAATAATTTTAGAGAGTTGAGGAAGCAAAGAAATTGGTCGATAGTTTTTGGGATCATCTTTCGATCCTTTTTTGAAAAGTGGTTTTAGTTTTGCTTGTTTGCAACCATCAGGAAACTTAGATTGTAAGATTGAGAGATTACATAGTTCGGTTATCGGCTCGGCTAAGGCGGATGCACCATCTTTGAGGAATTTCCCTGCTATATTATCCAAACCTGTCGCTTTTGAGGGGTTTAGGGTGTGGAACTTTTTATTTTTGACCTTGCATGACAAACTTTTGAAGTTTTAATCAAATAAACATGATGTGTCTTCATTTGACAAACGTAATGATACTTTTCTCTTGAAACTTAGACTTTTTCTAGACTTTCTGTCTGATAACTTTTTCGACAGGTTTTACCAATTTTTATTGAAAATTGTTCAAAATTGGTCACTATTTACTTCCTCTTGTAAGCCCTTTTGCGCTTGGGAAACACGGTTGTTATTCAACACAACGGTGTCGGGATAAGAATGCTATACTGCGATTAGCGCCTTTGGGGTCAATGAGTTAAAGAACAACTTGTAGCAGTAACTTTTTGGCAGCGCACTATGTAATTTTGACGTCACAATCAAGACAAAAAAGTTGCAATAGGCTTAGGCCCTAACCGACGAAGACACATACATAAAGGCCTATAATGAGAGGTGGCGGTAGGCCTGGGATGCTCCATTTAAAAAGCATACCCCTAGGACAAAAGATTTTTGAAAAAAGGAAACCACACGGATTTGCATGAAATCTTTACATTAAAATTAAAGCCCCCTGGTTTACATGGCTTTTTACTAAAACATTCTTGGATTTTTGATTCAAACAGTAGTGTAAACTTATTAAATGGAACGTCCCTCTATGGCAGGAGAAAATATAGTAATAAATCCAGTGGTCTGCTTAAAGAACGCCGGTCAACCAGCATCATTTGCGGACGCGCTTTGCTGAGCACTGCTATGTACGTTGTCATATGAAAATGGCTGCCGCAGTCGAAAGGCAAAATGGGAAGCGTGCAAAGGATGCTGGTTGACCGGCGTTCTTTAAAAGGGGGGTCAATCACAGGTACAAAAGCAGTGAAATACGCCGGACTGTGAAATACACCACTTTGGTGAAATGGACTGTGAAATACTCCATCTTTGGTGTATTTCATTAATCATGAAATACGACAGATGAAATAAGCCGGACAGTGAAATACACCAGTTTTGTGAAATGGACTGTGAAATACTCCAACTATGGCGTATTTCATTAATCATGAAATACGACAGATGAAATACGCTTGACTGTGAAATACACCACTTTGGTGAAATGGACTGTGAAATACTCCAACTATGGCGCATTTCATTAATCATGAAATACAACAGATGAAATACGCCGGACTGTGAAATACACCACTTTGGTGAAATACACCAGCTACGGCGTATTTCATTGATTGTGAAATACAACAGATCAAGATCAAACACTTCAAGACTGTGCACAATTTTTATTCAAAGTTATGTGTCCCTTTCAAGGGTGTGGCCTAGAATTTGCACTGAAACTCAATTCCATGTATTCATGAGTCGATGTTGTCTTTATAATAAGATCATACTGGGGTCATACTATAAAAATTTTTCGATAAGAAGTTCTTCACGAGAGACCCAAACTCCAGGTCTCAAAGAAATAATTTAAGTTTTAAGGAAATTCATAGATCATTTCTACTGTGTTTAATTTTCCTTCAGTTATTGAATCATATTATTCCAAGGAAATGTTCATCCGGAAATATTCAGAAGGGCACAGGAAGTATGGCATGAAGAATTTTGTAACTACTCAAAATCTGACGATCTGTGTCAAAGTAGTATGTTGTCAGATATTTCTAATCAAGCTAATCAAATCTGACTTTGCTTCGAAGGTACAGCATCACAGTCCGGATCACACTTGCAAAAGAAAGTTACTTCCATGATTAATTCAAAGTCCTATCATCTAAAACAACGACTCCTCTTGTTTTAAAAATGTCTAGTACGAGGAGTGCTGATTATGAACTGTTATTCACGAGCATCAATTCAAAAATCTGATGCTACCAGATTTTGAAGTGATATCCTACTACTGTATGTAAGATTGATAACTGAGACTGAGATAAACATTTCAATTGTACAGATTGTTTGCAATAGTTTTAATTGTTTGAAATATTTGAAATACCTTAAAGGATTAATGCAGTTGGGCTGTCAAGTCAAATGATTTGTACAAAGCTGTCATGTTTCATCTTTTAAGTTCAACACTAAATATTCTTTGTAAGAACTTAAGTCTCCAAAAACCCGAATGTTGTACCTATTTAGAGGCAAATGAAATTTACAATGTTCAAAGCCAAACTAATACCAATAGGGACATTTCGCTAATGACTCCTTCTAAGAAAGTCAAAGGAGAGATTTCAGATCATTTTTAAGAAAGTCCACAAAGTCCGCGGTTTTCATTTTCACCTTATACCAAAGTGAAAAAGGCGAACTTACAACCAAGAAAGTTTGCGAGGTCTGCGAGGCTTGTGGTTTTCACCTGGCCGTTCTGTATTTGCCTGCAAACAACTCCACATTAAGATCAACTTCTTCATCATAACCATCGTAACGTAACAATTCTCCGACTCCGTCATTGCCTTCAACTTCTCCCTTCCCCCCATAAATACCAAGGTGACTCTGCAAAACACATGGTTTTTCACAAACTTTCTTTCTTACATTTATTGCAATTACACCTCTCCATTTTGCTTTACTTTCGCATTTCCGAATATCCGAATACCCGCAAACCTGACTACAAATTACTCTCTAGTACTGAGTAATCGTTCCCCTCTTTTTCATTTTTTTCCAACCCCCCCCCCTCATTTGTATTCCAACTCCCCCTTTTACTAATTCTTGAAAAATTGAAATAATAATGAACATGATTTTTGAATAAATATACAAAAGTTACATGTGTAACTAAGAAGACAGCTATTTCCAATGGTTCCAGCCCCCCGATTGTTCCAGCCCTTAATTAATTTTTGTATATTGATCAATTTCCATCCCCTCTCCCAATTATTCTCAGGCCCCCCCCCCCCCCGTTTATTTGGTACTAGAGAGTAGCTGTTCTTTTGTGGCTGAATGGGGCGCAAAATTTCTCTAATAAAGGGCTTGGGCTGAGCTATGTGCTATGTGTTGGATCCAGTCTCCTTTTGGCGCGACATCCTGAGAAATTCAAATGGAAGTTCTTTGAGCGAAGTACTCATGCGGGCAGTAAACAAAGAGCAAAGCGTGTTTTAGATAAATATTACTTTAAAGATTGAAGCAAAGTCCAGAGAAAGAGACGGGGTTTCCAAATGAAAACAGAGAGAAAAGTGTCAGTGGCTTCCTACGCTACGGTAAGTCGAATATTTCTTTCATTTAGCTCCGGCATACCATTCTAATTTTTATAATATTGGCCTAAATTTTGCGCCCTTCCCGCAAAAATTTTCCGGCAAGCAGCTGCAGATACATTGCAAATAAAGATCTTTTCTACATGTTTGAGCGGTATTGAATTTCATAAAGCAATCAGATTTGTTATACCATCAACGATGTTGGAGATAGAGCTGGATTCTGGTACACAAGTTTTTTAGCCTAATTAGGGAAGGCCTTTATTGAAGGCTGGAGAAATTCTGTGGGCACGCGTCGCCAGGTGGAGAGGAATTTCTCATTTAAACTTCTCTTTATCTTTGTTTGATGAAATCCTTTTAAAAACTCTTTAAAAATATAAAATATGAATGTAAATATGAAATATAATAGCAAAGCATAATGGCTACATATGCATGCCCTTCTTTTCAGATTGCTGTGTAATTAATGGTTCAGAGGGCTAAACAAATTTCTCTTTTTACTCTCAGGAGAAGCAACACATTTATGATACAAGATACAACATTTGAGTTGGACTTTATCTGAGTTGGACTTTGTTCAGAATTCATTAGGAGTCGTCCAAAAATCCATTTCATCACAGATAGCGGAATTTGGCTGCTAATACACCTTTTCAACCAGGCGGCCTCGTTTTGGAAATTTTCAAAATTTCCCCAAATTGCTTCATATGAAATTTCTGACATCAGACTTTGATTCAGCACCTAAATTTTAGTCTGGTTGCTAATTTTCATAATTCAAATGTTCACAATTTTGATTTTATGACAATAATAAAGTTGAAAATTGATAAGGGATTTGACCATAAATAATGACTGAGGGTGTAAAGTTACACCCCGAGCAATTTCCACCTAGTCAAATCCCTAATAGATTTTCAAACTTATTATCGTCATAAGATCAAAATCGCGAACAGTAGGATTATGAACATTTGCATCTAGACTAAATTTTGGCTGCTGAATCCAAATTCGTGGTCAAAAGTTTAGTAGGAAGAAATTTTCAAAAATTTCCAAAACGAGGTCCTTAATTGAAAATGCGTATTCTGATACCCCCTCCCCTAACAGATAGGAAAAATCTTGTGTTTACCCACCTCACTAACATTCTTATCAAGATCAATATAAACCTTTACCTCTGAGCATGGAAGACTTCTTCTTCTTTTAGGCCCTTTCTCGCTCTGTTTGACATTATCCAGTGTTGAAACCTTGCAGAATATTGTGGTAAAAATTTTCAGGTTCCATTCTGTCACGCTTAGCGGATTGTTAATAAACCCCTTCCCCTCCCCCCGTAACGGCCAAATTGCGCCATCTGTGACAAAATGGATTTTGGACAGCCCCTTATTAAAACATTATTGAGTACTTATAGTATTTAACGGAGGGGGTCATTGATGGGTAGTAAAATCCAATAATTTGACAAAAAAATCAACAAAAAGGGGAATTAACAAAAATTTAGTGGAATGCAGAATCTGTTCCTATTTAATTTATGTCCAAGGATTGAAATTAGAGGCAATATCAGATTTGATGTGATCAAGATTGTTCAAAAATCCAAAATTGTTATAGAAGGCACATATTTTTTTATCAGAAAAAATAAGAATTTGCGTTAGTATTGAAAGTTTTTGAAACTATAAAGATTGTTTTGAGTAACAAGAGTTTCTGAAAAGTTCAGTAACAGTCATCATGCTTACTTGAACCTGTAACCTTTGTGAACATTTCAAAACCATGTTTTTGAAGCCTTCCAATGTTTAGACAGTACTCAGGTACTGTACCTTCTGAGTAATATGATGAAGTAAGAATGTGACAAAGGATTTCCTTTATCAAAGTAAATAGTTTCTTAGTTTATACTTTCCTAGTGCTAGAGTTTCTTAATTTTTTAGCAATTTCCATATGTTGCGTTTCTTACAAGCAGTTTCTTATTTGAAAAACGGTTACAAGCAACTCCAATTCGAGAAACTCCAAAATTAAGAAACTTCAGTACTGGCAAAATATATCTTAAGAAACTATTTATGTTGAGAAACAAAATTGTTAAAAATAACATAGTTTTATTTTATCTTCACTTGCTTCCTGTATCATATTCCTCGGAAGGTACTCAAATAAATTCTAAATATTGGAAAGGCTTCAAAACCTTATTTGAAATGTTCACAGGTGCACAGGTAGTGAGCATGAAGATAGGTATTTTGAGAAACTTATAAGAAACTCTGAGTAATGAAAATCAGATAATTTTTAATATGTGTATTGCCTTTATCCAACAACCTGAAAATCTCAATGCCCCTCCTAACTGACAGAGGCTGTTGTAACTATTTAAATGGTGACCAATTCTGAAATTTTTATCACTATAATTCTCTTCTGTCTTTTCCATCTCAATTCTCATCTGTCGGAGATGTTACAATACATGAAGTACTTGTATGTTGTTGTTGTGGTTGTTCAGAGTTGAGAGTTTAGAGCACATGTGTATTTCTTCCTCTCTTCCTGTGAGCTATTTAAACATGGTGTCAGGTGTTTGGAGTTAAAATATCTTTTTTAGGCTGCTTTTTGTCGACTAAAGTGTGCCAGGAATGAATGATGCTGCGTTGGTTGGAAGGAATTCAGTGAATTTAGGCCCATCAACAATTTAGGCCCATCATCAAGTTCAAATCAGGTCAAAATGCTGGCAGGGGAGGATGAAGAAGAAGCCGAAGCTGGTGCAGCAGCTGGTATGCTACATGCTCCTAGATCAAGTTTCAACTTGAATTTACGTCCTCCATCCAGTTCGTCTTGGAAAGAATTCTGCAGATAGCTGGAAGATGTGGAAGTAGTTATGGGAAAACTATTGTGTGGTAATGAGAGTAAATACACAGCCAAATGTTTTTCAAAAATCTTTACTTATCTCAGTTATGGGAATGGAAGCGTTGCAAATATATAATGCATCAGAACCCCAGGAAACAGACACTGTTACAGATATAATTCAGAAGCTTGATAGACATATTTTAGGTCAAACAAATGAAATTTTTGAGCGATTCAAGTTTAATTCAAGGTCTCAAAAACCCGATGAATCAATTGACAGCTATGTTACATGTTTAAAGAGTCTAGCAAAAACTTGCAATTTCTGCGACTGTCTTAGAGATAGCCTTTTAAGAGATTGTATTGTCATTGGAGTAATGGATGATAATCTAAGAATGCATTTAATCCAAGAGCGTGGCCTCACTCTAACTCAATGTTTGGATATGTGCAGAAGTTTTGAAAGTACAAGCAGTCAACTTCAAGTTATTTCAGGAAAACAAGAGGCAATAAATAAGATTCACAAAAGTAGTTTCAAGCAGAGTAAACAACCTGAATCAAAGGTAAAGAGAGATAACAAGCAACCAGAGATGATCAAATGTAAATTTTGTGGTCAGTCTCATGCAAAGAGGAAAGAACTATGTTTTGCTTGGAAAAAACATTGCAATAAATGTAAAGGAAAAAATCATTTTGCAAAATGCTGCAAATCAAAAAGAGTGCATGAAGTTAGTCAAAGAGATGACTCAGAGTCAGATGTTGAATATGTCCTCACAGTTCAAAATGACAAATTGCATGCTGTAGACAACAAAGGTCCAATTTATGTTGAGATGAATGTCAGAGATTACGGTACAGTAAAGTTCCAAGTAAACTGTGGAGCAACAGTTAATGTGATACCAGAGAAGTTTGACAAACACAGAAAATCACAGAAAGTACAATGTGGAGTTTGAAGTAGTAAAAAAGAACTTAACACCTTTATTGAGTCGAAAAGCAGTTGAGCAAATGAAGCTAATTACAGTGAACTATGATAATTTCAAGCAGTTAAATGCAGTTGCCAGTGACAATCGAGCAAACATTTTAGTTCAGTACAATGATGTATTTGATGACAAAGTTTTAGGTCAATTTCCTGGAGAAGCTCATTTGCATGTAAGAGAAGATGCAAATCCTGTACAGATGCCTGCAAGGAGAATACCAGTGTCAGTAAAGCCACAGTTAAAGAAAGAATTATCAGCTTTGGTAAAGCAAGGAGTACTAGAGCCAGTGTCAGAGCCTACTGAGTGGTGCTCGCAAATATCAGTTCAAACCAAGAAGAATGGACAATTAAGAATTTGTATAGATCCTAAATACCTCAATGATGAATTGCAAAGGGAGAGATATCCATTACCAGTGATAGATGATGTCCTGCCAGAGTTAAATAAAGCCAAAGTCTTCAGTAAAGTTGACTTAAGATCAGGTTATTGGCATTGTCAGCTTGACAATGAAAGTAGCCTTCTCACCACTATCATTACACCATTTGGAAGGTACAGATGGACTAGGTTACCATTTGGAACCAAAGTGAGTGCTGAGATATTCCAGAGAAAGCTACAGGAGAATATTGAAGGTCTCCAAGGAGTGATACGTGTGGCTGATGATATTTTGATTTATGGTCAGAACCAAGAAGATCATAATAATAATCTTATAGGCCTGCTGAAGAGATGTTCAGAGAGAAACATCAAGTTAAACAAAGAGAAAAGTGTGTTCAATACAGATCAGCTAAGTTTTATAGGGCACATTATTTCAAGTGAAGGGTTAAAGCCAGATGTAAAGAAAGTAGAGGCAATCACAAAGATGGAAGAGCCATAAAATATTGATGCAATTTTGAGGCTGCAAGGTATGGTTAATTATCTAGCAAGATTCTTACCCAAACTAGCAGATGTTATGGAACCAATCAGACGACTCACTCATCAGAATGCAGAGTGGAAATGGTCAGAAGAGCAAGATAAAGCGTTCAGAGAAATCAAACATCTTGTTACAAGTGCACCCATACTTAGGTACTATGACCCAGAGAAAGAACTTACCATTCAATGTGATGCGTCAAGCAAAGGCATAGGTGCAGTTTTATTACAAGAAGGCAGACCAATTGCATATGCAAGTCGTAGTCTAACCAGTACTGAGCAGAAGTATGCACAGATAGAAAAAGAGAGTCTAGCTATGTTGTTTGCACTAGAGAGATTTCACCAGTATACATTTGGAAGGACAACACTGGTGGAAACAGATCACAAACCACTAGAGATGATAGTTACTAAGCCTTTGAACAAAACACCAAAGAGGTTACAAAGTATTCTACTTAGGCTTGCTCAATATGACATCAAAGTTACTTACACGCCTGGAAAAAAACTTTTCATAGCCGATACTCTTTCTAGAGCTTACTTGGATGAACAGTATCCAGATAAACACAGTAAAGTGAATGCAATAGTCATTTGAAGATTGGAGCAGATAAGCTTCAAGAGTTAAGAGATGAAACAAAAAGCGATGAAACTATGAGCATTTTGAAAGAGGTGATCTTACAAGGATGGCCTGTAAACAAGAGCCATGTACCAGTACAGGTAGCCCCATATTTCACATTCAGAGATGAATTGACAGTTCATGACGGTCTAGTGTTCAAAGGGGAAAGAGTAGTCGTACCAGAGTCTTTAAGAAGAAATTTCAAAGAAAGATTACACAGCTCACATTTAGGAAGTGAAAGTATGCTGCGAAGAGCTAGAGAGTGTATCTACTGGCCAGGAATGTCAGCTGATATAAGACATATAACAGAGTCATGTGATGCATGTCAAACTTTTGGAAGAGCACAGCAGAAAGAAACACTTAGAACCAATGATGCTGAAGCCCCATGGGAAAAGGTAGCAGTTGATCTTTTTACATGGAACGGCAAAACATACCTTATAACAGTTGATTATTATAGCAACTGGTGGGAAGCAGACAGGTTAGAGGGAATTCCAGACTTGAAAGTTGAAAGAACAGGGAGTTCGGCAGTAATCAGAGTCATGAAACAACACTTTGCAAGATACGGAATACCTTCTACAGTTGTCAGTGACAATGGTCCACAGTTCTCATCTAAAGAATTTGAATCCTTTTCTAAGAGCTGGGATTTCGAGCACGAACCAAGTGACCCAGGACATCCAAAAGGGAACGGAAAAGCGGAATCAGCTGTAAAGGCATCCAAAGCTCTGATGAACAAATGTACACAATCAAAGACAGATCCCAACATTGCAATTTTAGAATCAAGAAATACACCCACTCAAGATGTAGGAAGTAGCCCTGCACAACGTCTCCTGAACAGAAGGACAAGATCTTTTTTACCCATGACAGAATCACTACTTGCCCCAAGAGGTGACAGTTATTTAGAGTCAGAGAGGCAAAGATTAACAAAGAACAAAATCAGACAAGCTGAAAACTATGACAAAGGATCAAAAGATTTGGAAGTTTTGAAAGAGGGAGATACAGTTCGTATACAGCCATTTAGGTTAGGTCAGAAAACGTGGGATAAAGCCGTTGTAAACAGACAGATAAGTGACAGATCATATGAAATTGAAACAGCAAAGGGAACACTTATAAGAAATAGAGTACATTTGAGGAAAACCAAGGAAATACCACCTGTTCCAGCAGAGAACAAAGAATTAGAGAACTCAAAAAACAAACAACAAAGATCAGAGAACAAAGAGTTAGAGAGTTTCAAAATAATTGAAAGAAATATTAGCAAAGATCTATATGACAGAAAGTTGAGTCCAAATTCAATTACACCTCAGAGAACAAGGGTCAATACAATGATAGCAGAGAGTAGAAATGCAACTGAAGCTGCTAAAGAGACAAAGATACCAGAGGTAGCAAAGAACAGTCCCTTGAAACCAATGATAGAGACAAGGACACTCCGTCGTTCAACCAGAGAGAGAAGAGCTCCTACCCATTTGAAGGACTATTACAGCAAAGGACAAGTCAAGTGAACTGTGACTCTTAAGCAGTGGCGGCTGGGGCTGGTACTCAGGGTATTAGTCTAATACCTCTTTTTTCAAGAAATAGTGACCTCATTTTTCAAAAATAGAAAATTTTTCATGCCGACGAACCTTTAGTGAATTCGTTTCTATTACGTCACTTTTAATAAAAAGAGTGTTGACGTAGAACTGTGCCCATATCGTTGAAGGCATGGAAATCTCGAACTTGAATGGCTATTTTTGGTTTCCTTTTATTTCAACATAATGCGTACTAATCCTTATTGACATATTTTCAATAGAGAGAAAGTGACTCTGCCGTTTTCAATGGAGCCGCTGGCCTTCCGATGATTTGGTATTAGAATCTGAATTCTAATACCCTCCCACAAAATTCTTTGGTCTGGAGCAGTCTCAATGACGTAAAATCCTTTTATGTCGCTGTGCTACAAGAATAGGTCAACAGCGAGAAGGTATTAGTTTTTCATTTCTAATCCCTTGGCGGCCACTGCATCCACTATCGTTATCGTTCTGCTGTAAAGATGAATCGTGTGTTGTAGAAGCAGAGTACCGTTAGTTGGGGTGTATCTTTGGGGTGTTTGGGGTTGTATATTTTCGTTGTTGTCGTCGCAGAGAAGTTTAACGCACGAACAGCGATTGCGCTTCAAAAAAGATGGGAAAACTTGTCTAAGAGTTATTTTGAAGAACAAATCATCTGACTCAGTGTATGAAACATATGCCTGGTCTTGCGGAGGTGGAGAGAAAAATACTTATTTTTGCTGGCCCTCCCTCGTAATGGGTGATATATCATCGGTAAGTTTTGGAGTGATTTTCTTTTATTTCACGATATTTTGGTTTGGCCATACATGAACACACGTACAACGACGAAAAAGTACTTGAGATTCGATTTTTTCAATCGTCATGATTCATCTATACTGTTATTTCATATAATCTGGTCAAATTGAGCAAGAGTAAGTTGTAATGATAGGTTATTTAGTCTAAACAAGCACAGTTACTCAAAAGTAACAGAAACAGCGAGAAAAGCTTTTTAGTGCACTGTTTCTTGCTATCTCCGTTGATGGTACTAGAATCTGAAAGCTAATACCCTGCGGCTCTAAGTTTGAGGCCAGGAGACTTTAACAAAGAATGCAGGAAGTGGCGTCTAGCTCTTAAATGTATGAGCAAGAGTTGGCCGTAGCCGTTAGCCACCAGTTTAGTAGAGACAGAAGGTGACACTGACACAGCTTTCATGGAAACAAACTTAACAAGTTAAACCTTAGAAACTTAACGATGAATTGTTATCATACGTGTTAATTCTATTTTTACATTGCACTTGTTATTTTTACTAAAGCTGGATGTTTTATCGTTTTCAACAGGCCAGCAATGCGTTCTTCAAAGAAAGTGGCTACTTGTGTGGGTCCAACTTCTGGAAAATTGCAAACAAACATCAACATTCCCGGAAACATGTCAACAACCATACTACTTACAGGCTTCTTGGAAATGTTGATGAAGGGAGTGCACTTGATGAAGCACGACGAAGGGAAGTTGAAATCCACACAACAACAACAGTTTTTCTACTTTGAAGAACAACTAGATCTTGCGCGATCTTGCGGCAATTTAGAGAAAATCTGGGGTTGAATTTCTTGTAGAAAGCAAAATCTTCCAGGTGCTTCGCCCCTGGACCCCAATGGGGGGCTTACAGCGTCCCCCATACCCCAGCTGGTTTGGTTAAAAATTCATTCGCTTCGCGAATAAATCGTTAACGGTTTGCTTTTGAGGGGAATTTGGGAACTAATACCTAAACTTTTTGGCTCCCAGCCGCCCCTGCTCTTAAGAGAAATTTGTGTAAACAATTGAAATATTTGTGTGAAAGATTTTACTTTCATTTGTAAGAAAGGATGTTACAATACATGAAGTACTTGTATGTTGTTGTTGTGGTTGTTCAGAGTTGAGAGTTTAGAGCACACGTGTATTTCTTCCTCTCTTCCTGTGAGCTATTTAAACAGGAGAGTGACTTTCAAGATTGCTTGTATTTCTGTAGTCCTTCGTTTGAAATTTCAATTTTTTCCAGCACACGAAGCAACTTTGCACCCAAAAAGCACAACTTTTTATACTATATATTAATTAAGTGATCTTCCGTTTTTCAAAAACCTTTTAAACTTTGCCTAAATATTCTAGGAATCATGTAGTTCCATTCGTAAAGAAACTGTTTATGCCACATGCTCCTCAAATGATAAAGGTTTCAAAAATGTTTACAGATCTCAATTCTGTAGACTATAGGCCCCTCTTTTTCGTTGGAAAGCTGGTGCTAAGAAAGCTGCATTGAAAACACCAAAGCAGCAGAAACTTCAAAACCGAATAAGAGGTCAAATGACCATGGCAAATTTCACTTTCTAGTTCTCGGAAGATTTCACAGCCGATTCCACAACATTTACCATCCAGAGTTACGGCCGATTTCATAAAGGATTTCATAGTGAATTTCACAGAAAATTGAATGAAATTACACTTACCTCACATAAGTATTGCACCACCTTATCCAAAATGGCGCCCAAAAGTGTCTTTCAGTCCAGTCAAAAAAATTTGCATAACAAAAGCATCAGCATTTAAGGGTTTCTCTACCGAGTGTTTTAACCGAAAAATAATTGTTAATTCGCTTGCTTTTCATTCATAAGTAAAATGAAACGTTAGCTTGTTGGTTTCTTTGATAAATTAGCAAAAACTTCCGGACAACACTGAACAAGATTTTGGCAGCATAGCTGGAGGAGTAGGCCAAAACAAAATGAGAAACGGATAGATATCTGGGGGCAAACAAAACAAAATTTAGTGTTTTCAAATTAGGATTCTGCAAACTTTATCCTCATGATAAAATTTGTCTACTTTGAATGTGATAAAAGAAGAAATTTCAAATAAATAACAAGGCCGTCATTCAATGTAGCTGAGCTGAACTTGAATTTCTCTAAGAAGGAGTCACGTTAAAAAAACATGCTCCAGTCACTTGTTTAATTTCAAAATTAAATTCAAACTAAATTAAACCGTAGCGATTTCATTAAGCACATCAAAATCCATATATTTAAGTGTCAACCACCTGCCTAAAGTCTTCCAGGAAGCAAAATTAATGTTAATGTGATAAAAGTGATATCAAGGATATTCTTACCTTGGAATGGTTTCTTTCCGTTTTCCCTTTGTGTTTATCCTTCTTGCCTTCCTCGCGGAAAACTTTTGTCATAGCGATAAAGTTTATAGAATCCTAATTTGAAAACACTAAAATGTTGTTGTCTTTGCCCCCAGATATCTATCCGTTTCTCATTTTGTTTTGGCCTACTCCTCCAGCTACGCTCCCAAAATCTTGTGCAGTGTTGTCCGGAGGTTCTTGCTAATTTATCAAAGAAACCAACAAACTAACGTTTCATTTTACTTATGAATGAAAAGCAAACGAATTAACAATTATTTTCCGGCCAAAACACCTGGTAGAGAAACCCTTAAATGCTGATGCTTTTGTTATGTAAATTTTGTTGGTTGGGCTAAAAGACATTTTTGGGCGCCATTTTGGGTAAGGTGGTGCAATACTTATGTGAGGTAAGTGTAGTCTGAGCGGCCTAATTTCAAAAGGTCGCCCTTTTGGCCCTAGGATAATTGTTAAAGGAGCCATAGCAACGCATCGTGATGGTTTCAAATTGCCTGACGAAAACGAGGCTCGAGCATGTGACATAGCACAAGCTCATACAGAACACAGGTGCACCATTAGGGCGATTTAGGCCCGAGAGAATGCTCTGATAATCGAGGCATGCGGTGGCAAGATCGCTTGCGTGATTTCAAGGATTCCTGTTGATTCGTCATCTCAAAGGTTGAAGCTTGATGTTAGACCATCCAATTTAGATCAGGGTTGCAATATTTGAACTCAAGCAGCGACAAGAGAAATGACCATGAAAAAACAGATTGTTAAAGAACATACTTTCGATTCTCCTTCAGGTTAGTTCAAATTTATTTTCATTTCATGAAGGAACAAAATGATATAACACAGCGAGGACAACTCACGATGTTGGAAGTGGCATCAGCAAACTGTTTTCGCGCGCTTTTTGTGAAAAACTAGGCCGAGACTCTTTTTTTCAGCGACTTTTGCAGTGCGATAAAATGTGTCCAGATTCGAGGGCGCTCCACAAGGGCGATACCCCTCTAGATATCCCCTGTAGCTACATACCCTAGCTCTGAGAATTTTTGGCCCAAAGCCCACCCATATATAGTGGCACATACCGGTGCGTGTACCTCACCCTACTAACCTGTAAATGTAAAATGTTATGAACCAACCCCCGGGCCCCCCGGTGGATAAATACATCAAATATGAAAATGAAAAGATGTACCAGTTGCCTTTGCCGCCTCTATCTTTTCTTCAGTTGCATTCAAGTTGTTTACATATGTTGCATGATGCTTGCTGTGATGAATCTGCATAATTTCTGCAGATATTGTCGGCTCCAATGCATTGTAATCATATGGGAGGTCTGGCAATGTATGCTTGAAGACAACAGGCGAGCCAGGATGACATCTCTGTAGTGCTGTCCTCGTTATTCTATGGGCCAAGGAGCTCAACATCATTGCGAATTTCGACTTGTTCTAAACCGCGTAAAGACTAAACCAATCCAAAACACAACTGGCCTAAAGTTATCCAACCTCGTTCCCAGGGTGCTCTGGGGGAGACGAACTCGAAAAACGATTGTCTGAAAACAAAAGAATCTGGGCCTATCACAAACGAACAAAAAAGTTGTCGATACTGGGCAAGCATAGCCGTCAAATCTTTTCTTTTGTCCAAAGCTCCCGTGGGGTTCTGACTCACGCTCTGATCAGATCGCATTTTCTCCTATGATTGACCAATCAGATGCCGTCGTTGCGTTTACTTCCGCGTTTCGCTGCAAAACTTAGGCCATTTTCGGCCGTTTTGATCACTCTTCGGAAAAAATCATTGCACGATCGGATAAATCGAATTTCGTCAAAATTTCAATTGGAGAAGATTCTACATGCTTTGGACCATAAGTGTTTTCGGTATGGCTTTGCGATCACTAAAAATAACAGAATTATGGCATTTTTAAGCTCTGTCGGAAATGTCTTCGACTTGCGCTGGTTTGTGTGTAGAATCGTAGCAGAATGTAGACTAAAAACGTACGTGTAATAGATTTAGTTAGAGGACTGTATTCGATCGATAGATTTAGATTATAACTGCTAGAATCGCTAGAATTTCGTGTTACTTCTGTCCTTGAATCGTCTCAACTTGCATCCGATATTTGTCTGTCCTGTAATCTAACTAAAACCTATTTTTATCACAACAACACATAACAAAACAAATAATAAATCACAGCAACGGATTAGCTTATTGTCCTTGAAGTGCACCTACAATATAATTGAATACGCGAGTAAATATAATTAGTTCTAGTGCTTGCGTTCAGTCTTTCAGCTAAGCGAAATTATAAAAGCAAAAGTTCATACATTCACGACACACCACCCCCAAATCAAACAGAGTTTTGATTTTCTTCCTCGAACATCAATGCTGTCTTGATTTCGTTCCCAGCATGCACTGCTGCTCTGCGTTTCGGTCGATTGTTCAAATTTCCCGTCAATTCGTCATCATTGTTGTCTTGCTCTTGATGCTTCTCACCAGTCTCTGCTTTCAACTCAAGTGGGCATAGCTTTTGAACTGGCCTGTCGATCTCGTAAGTGTTTCCTTTGGTGATCGTCTTGAGTGTGACTCCACGTGTTATCTCATCTTTGCCTTGAATAAGCTTGATTACCTTACCAATTTTCCACATGTTTCGCGGCAAGTTGTCGTCTTTGATCAGTACGATGTCTCCAATTTCTATGTCGTTCGCTTTACCAGACATGATTCTGTGGTGTTCTCGAAGACTTGTCATGTATTCCTTTGACCACCTGTTCCAATATCTCGATTTGCATGTTTGTAGATACTTCAGTCTTCGTTTGGCATCAGCAATTTCGTCTTCGTCGCTGAAGATTTCTTCCTCTTTCATTGGTTTGATTCTCCTTCCATGGATGAGGTGATTTGGTGTTAAGGCTTCACTGTCTAAGTCTTCTCCTTGATAGGTTAGGGGTCTGTTATTCAAGTTGAATTCGACATCTAGGAGTATTTCTTGTAGCTCTGCAAACTTCAAGTGTGCTTGACTGAGAGATTTCTTCATTGTGTTCTTGACCACGCCCACCATTCTTTCAAAGAATCCGCCCCACCAGCTTGCTCGAGATAGATTGAACTTCCAGTCGATCTTCTGCTCTTGGAGAAGTTCTTGAACTCTTTTGTCCTTGTAGATTGACTTGAGCCACTTTGCTGTAGCCTTGAACGTCTTCGCGTTGTCTGATATGATCAAACTTGGGGATCCTCTTCTTGTTACCAATCCCTTGAGGCTCTTTCTGAAAGTGCTTGCTGTCATGTCGTTCACTAGCTCCAGGTGTACAGCTCGAGTTGTCGCGCAGGTGAATAGTGTTAGGTACGCCTTCTTCAGATGTTTGCCATCTTTGTAGTAAAATGGTCCCGCGAAGTCAACTCCAGTTGTTTGAAATGCATAGCCAGGTGTCTTTCTGAAGTCTGGAATCGGGGCTGTCGTTGGGTCGTTGAATGGTTTCGCCTTGAATCTTATGCAACGTCTGCAAACTTTGATCACCTTCTTGACTAGTTGGCGTCCATTCGGGATCCAAAATCGGCTTCTAAGCTCTGCTAATGTGGTCTCCACCCCCATATGCATCGTTCGCTTGTGTGCATCTGTCGCTAGCTTGAAGGCGAGATGATGTTGTTTCGGGATATAGACTGGTTGCTGGTCTTCTTGAAGATTGAATCTTCCATGACATCTAAGGACTCCGTTCTTATCGCTCCTGAGACCCAACTGATTGATCTGTTGTTTGCTTGGTGGATACAATCTCTGACTTTCTCGGGTCCATATGATTTCTGCTGCATCAATTTCCTCCTTAGTTGGCCCTTCTGATGTCTCTGTAGACTTCTTCCTTGCTTTGTTGATAAATCGTAGTACCCATGCTGTAACTCTGAACATCTTTAAACCACTGTTGAATCGATTGGTGTCAATACAGCCGCTCAAACCAGTTGTCTGAACTGTAGTTGTTGTCACAATGGTTGTTTCTCTTCTTTCTTCTTGGGCTGCAGCATTTTCTAGGTATTCTGGTTGTTCTGGCCATTGGTCTTCGTGAATTAGCCACTGAGGACCATCCCACCATGTTTGGTTCTCTTGCAGTTTTGTAGATGTCGTTCCTCTGGTACCAAGGTCTGCTGGGTTGTCTTGCGTTGGACAATAATTCCACTTGATGTCTTCTGCCCCAAGAATCTGATCTATGCGTGTTCTGACAAACTGTTTGTACTCTCCTTTGTTCTGTAACCAACATAGGACTGTTTGACTGTCCAGCCATCCATACGTTTTGTTGATTTCCTCAGATAATGCACTCTTCACGTTTTGAATCAATTTTGTCAGCATTTGTGCTCCGATAAGTTCCAATCTTGGCACTGACATGTTTGGTTTTGCAACTCTGGATTTCGCAGTTAGAAATTTTGCATATGTGCCACTCGTCTGTGTGATCACTAGGTAGATGACTGCACAACATGCCTTTATACTTGAGTCAGCAAAGCCATGCAGATGAATGTTGATGATGTCTTCTTTCGGATATGACAGTAAACATCTATCGAATGTGATCTTCTTGTGTTCTGCGAGCTCTTTCAGCCACTTCTCCCACTTCTTCAAGAGATCAGAGTTGATTGGTTCATCCCATCCTTGCTTCTGCATGCATACATCATGATACATAATCTTTGCCATAATGCTAACTGGACTTGATATGCCAAGTGGATCATAGATTGCTGCGACTGTTCTCAGTATCCCTCGCTGTGTTGGCTCGTGTTCCAAGCTGCAAATTTTCTCAAAGTCAACTGCCATTTCGTCTGATTCTTGATTCCAGCTGACTCCCAAAACCTTTGTTTGACTATCTTCTTTGATTGCAATGTCTCCCTCTGTCGGACTTTTCTTGATTGCATCACGTAGATTTTCATCATTTGACTTCCACTTTCGCATGTTGAAGTGTCCTTCATTGAATCTTTCCTTTAGCTTCTGTTTCAGCACTGTAACTTCCTCGGTGTTCTTGCCTCCAGCTGCTAGATCATCAACAAATAAACCCTTTGTGACAAGATTCACAAATTCTGGATCTTCGCTCTTGTAGGTCTCCATGTGCTCTTTGATAGTTGCTCCAAGTAGAAATGGGCTGGGTCCTGATCCAAAAATAACCCTTGTGAATCGTAGCTCACAAATTTCAGGAGGTTCTTGATGTATGTCCTTCACCCACAAGAATCGCATTGCATCTCGGTCTTCTTTGTTAACTTCTATTTGTAAGAATGCTTTCTCGACGTCTCCCAAAATTGCCACTGGAAACATTCTGAATCGTAGTAGAATATCATAAAGCATTGGCTGCAATGGAGGTCCAATATGAAGGCAGTCGTTCAAAGATTTGTCATACTTTCGTTGCTTTGCACTGGCATCGTAAACGATTCGGAGCTTCGTTGTTTCGGCTTCTTTCCTGATCACTCCATGATGTGGCAAGTATGAAATTCGTTGACCATCAGGTTGCTCTGGTACCAGTTCAACAATTCCTTCTTCTAGTTGACTCTTGATTACTTCATCATAGGCTTCAAATGTTTGTTGATCCTCTCTTAACTTCTTCAACAAACTCTTCAATCTTGTCTCGCACAATTGCTTGTTGTTTGGTAGATAATACTGACCTTTCCTCCATGGTAACTTCACTGAATAGCGACCATTATTCATTCTAGTTATATTGTCCTTGAATTCTCCATACACATCTTCACTGTTGTCTTTGATTCCAAGGATGTCCAGATCGTATAGCAGTTTAAAGTCTTCTTCAATTGAAGTTGGTTTCTCTACCATCACATTGACATTGCTTCTGGTTCCGTCTTGTTGATAATCCTGAATTGCCCCCATCAACGTCCATCCTAGTGTTGTTTCCTCTGCTATTGGCTCATGCTTGTTTCCTTTGACGATGCGTCCTGTTCTAATGTGTGCATAGTCCTTGACTCCCAGGATCGCATGTATCGGCAATTCATCAGCTCCTGAGACATCTGAAAACCATATTCCCTTGAGATGCGTGTACTTCTTTCGCTGGATTTCAGGATGAATGTTTGGAACTGAACTCAGCATAAAAAGATCCAATTCTGCGAATTCTGTAGTAAATTTGCCATTTGCATTTCCAACACCATTGACTTCTAGATTGTAGATTGGACAATTGACTTCCATCTCTCCATTTACAGTACCAATGATTCTGTTCTCTTTTCGAATGGGCTTTAATTTCAATTTCCGGCTGTGTTCTCGGCTAATGTATGACTTTCCACTTCCACTATCCAACAAAAGTCTGCAAAGTTCACCTCCAACTTTCGCTTGAACAGTCTGATAGGCGACTGGTCCATTTCGTATGTGTTGAACTCCATCTGTTGTAGTGCTTCTTGAGTCTGCTGATGTTGTTGTTGATGTTCCACATATAGATGAATGATGCTTTCCCTTGCAGTGGTAACACAGATTTCTGCTTTTGCATTGTCTCAACGTATGATTTGCTCTTGTGCAGTTGAAGCATCTTTTTTGACCTTGCAAGATAGCCTTTCTTTCTGCAACGCTGATGACACTTGTACATTCAAATGACTTGTGATTTGTGCTTTTGCAGTAAACACATTCCACTGCTCTATTCGTTGTTGTGTGTGCTACTGACCTCTTGTGTGATTCTGTCATACTCTTTGGTGACTCCATGGGTTCAATTTCTTCACATGCTTTGAGATAGTTCCATAACTTGTCCAGGAATTGTGGAAATTTCCATTGTGTCCATTGTCGGTCATCTTTCGTGATTTCATAGCGTATACTGCGTGGTAGTTTCATCACAGTTTCCTCAACAAGACACATAACTTGCTCTTCATAGTTCATTGATTCTAGTGATGCATAATTTGCTGAAATTTCTTCGTAGAATCTCCTCAGCTTGAACAGATTATGGGCGTTTGGCACTGACGATATGTCACGAATAGCTTTAACATGAGCACTTCGCAGCTTAGAGTCATCCCCAAACTCCTTCTGTAGCTTATCGATTGCCACCATGTAATTCTCCTCTGTTGTAGGAAGTCCCTTGATAACAGCTGCTGCTCGTCCAACCAATACCTTGCGTAAATAGTGAAATTTCATGGTTGTCGCCAAATTGCTCTTGTGTATAACGCTGTTGAATTGCTCCCAGAATTCAAACCACTTTAATGTTTCTCCTCCATAAGTTGTCAGCTCCAGCTTTGGTACCTTAGCTCTCTCATTTGTTGATGACTCACTGATTGACTGCTCGTCCTTGCTACTTTCTATTGACTGCAACTCCTCTCCTAGCTTTAAAACCATATCTTCGTAAATGTCGAGGCTAACATCGCTCTGATATGTGAAGTTGGCTACTTCTTCGCATGAGACACCTGCTTGTACCATGTAGTATGTCATTTGCTTGTTTAGCTGCTTTACATTCTCTAATTGTTCTTCTATTCGCCTTTTTGTTCTTTGCATTTCGATTGGTCTTCTTCTCTGAATGGTTCCATCAATGTTCGCTTGAAAAATGCTCAAAGTTTGTTTTGCTACATTTTGGAGTTTTGTTGTCTCTTCTAATTGCATCTCTGGTGTCTTTAGCCCGAAAATTGACCCAGGTTGGTTGATTCCTGGCATCTCAGCACCTATATTCACTGTTGGTTCACCTGTGGCAGCCTCGGTTTCATCTGCAGTAGACATCTTGATGACTTCTCTCTTTTGATTTCTGCTTCAGGGAAAATTACTGGGGGAACGGGGAGGGAAAGGGGAGGGAAAGGACGGGGTATTGTTCAAACTTCGATAGATTTTCCTTTGAAATTTGATTTAAGACTTTTTCTTTGACTTGATTTCTCTTGAGTTTTGACTCTCTCTGCATCGATGTAATGGGAAGGGGAAGGGACGGGGAGGGAAAGGACGGGGAGGGACGGGGTGTAGTTGAGACTCTCGTAGATTTCTTTTTGATCTTTTATAGAATTATTGATTTGACTTGACTTCTCTTTTGTTCGTTGTTCTAGATTTATTTCGTTCGTACAGTTCTGTAAATAGATTTCTTCACATAGACTTGACTCGCATAGATTTCTTTGCAGATTTATTGCTTCAAACGGGCTTGATTCGTGTAGCTTTCATCGTTAATAAATCGCTTTAGATAGACTTGATTCTTGTAGATTTCTGTTTATCGATTTCTCTTTAGACTTCGTAGGCTTCGTAGAATCCTGCACGGTTGACCAAAATGTCGGAAATGTCTTCGACTTGCGCTGGTTTGTGTGTAGAATCGTAGCAGAATGTAGACTAAAAACGTACGTGTGATAGATTTAGTTAGAGGACTGTATTCGATCGATAGATTTAGATTATAACTGCTAGAATCGCTAGAATTTCGTGTTACTTCTGTCCTTGAATCGTCTCAACTTGCATCCGATATTTGTCTGTCCTGTAATCTAACTAAAACCTATTTTTATCACAACAACACATAACAAAACAAATAATAAATCACAGCAACGGATTAGCTTATTGTCCTTGAAGTGCACCTACAATATAATTGAATACGCGAGTAAATATAATTAGTTCTAGTGCTTGCGTTCAGTCTTTCAGCTAAGCGAAATTATAAAAGCAAAAGTTCATACATTCACGACACTTTTTAAGATTCTACAACTTTGATCCAATAAAGAAAGCTCCTCAAAATTCTCATTTTCTGAGTACAAAATGTTTCGTAAGACTTTCTTAAAAGTTCCCTCAAATTTCTATCGGTGGTGTAGGCTCTCTGGGATCTCCTGTGCCTTCGATAAAAATTGTGCGGCAAATTATGAAATCATGCCACAGTGTAGATCACATACGAAATCTCATGTAAGAAGTTACCAAACGAAAAGTAAAATTAATTTGTTTCAGTTTCCAAAATGTTATATTTACTTTAGGCTTGCTTCTAAAAGAAAAGTTTCTTGTAAGGTTCCCAAATTTTCAAAATTCCAACTGTCAGTTTGTCGACGTTCATTCAAAACCACATTTTGAACCAATGAATTGTTAAAAAACCAAATAATAAGAAAAATTATTACTTTTTAGTAATAGTTGAGTTAGTACTGCAATTTCTGGTTGAGAACATTTTTTGCAACTCATAACTTACTTTGAAAAAGTTCCTTAAATTTGAAATGACCTTTCATCGCTCAGATCGCTTCCAATAGAGTTTCTTAATTCATGGAAGAGGCAGCAACGGTTTCTTTCAAGCAGTTTCCTGCAGAAAAAGTGTATGCAGTTGCATTGATAGAGGTCCGCTATCATAGGAAAAATTTCAAGAAACTGAACTCTCAAGGTCACCTAGAATATAAAATCTTGGATACTGGAACAAATTAATTTCATTTTTCATTCAGTAATTTCTTACATGAGACTTCGAACGTGATCTACACTGTGGCACGATTTCATATTGTCACTCAATTTTATCGAAGGCACAGAAGATCCCAGAGATCCTACACCACCGATATAAATTTGAGGGAACTTTTAAGAAAGTCTTACGAAACATTTTGTGCTCAGAAAATGAGAATTTTGAGGAGCTTTCTTTATTGGATCAAAGTTGTAGAATCTTACACAAAATAGGGTTGTTCTTCCATGAATGGGCAACGAGTTTGCAAACTGGCCAACTTTTTGCTTTGATGCTACTGTGTTGCTTGACTGTCAAGGGGTGATTTTCTAACGAAGGACTTCTAAAAGATAAAATATTTTTATGACATCCGCCCAAAATGTGAAATTGACATGAGGAGTTTCTATAAATAGTATTTCAAATGTCGAAAAGATCAATCTATTTTACTCGTTATGAAAATAAGATGTACATTTCTTCTTGTTATTCGTCTTCGTAAGAACACTAAACCTAGCATTTCAGTTCTGTTTCTTGAGGCTGCTAGACCATAAGACGATAGACATTTTTCTTGCAATAAAAGATGGGATGTGACCGATCAATTCGTACATCGTTTTGGTAATGTTATTGCCGGTCTCCATCTGGCAACGATAGCCGCAGTTGGTTGGATAAAGGAATGGTGGCACGGTTTATCCATAGATGGTTTATCGAAAAAGACATCACGAAATTGTTCTTTCTGGGCCAGAGTGGACGTACAGCTACTCCCGTAATCTTCAGCATGGCAAGTTCATGTATTCGTTATTCACCGTTGATTTATTCATATTTCTGTTCATTGGAATCGGATGTTGTTCTCACTCGACGATGGCATGTAGCTGATAATTCAAGTTCTCGCGCCCATTTTTGTTGACTGTGTTATTTGCTGGTGAAACTCGCTGCAGATCACGGCAGAAAAAGTGGATGTTTGTTATTAAATCCATCTGAGGTATGTGTATGCACTAGTTCTTCTTCTTCAGGTTTTCAGTTTTCTATTCTTCTTTTTGCTTATCATAGAGCCTGTAACCGACGAATGACTGCATTGAGCTTAAAAATGCCATAATTCTGTTATTTTTAGTGATCGCAAAGCCATACCGAAAACACTTATGGTCCAAAGCATGTAGAATCTTCTCCAATTGAAATTTTGACGAAATTCGATTTATCCGATCGTGCAATGATTTTTTCCGAAGAGTGATCAAAACGGCCGAAAATGGCCTAAGTTTTGCAGCGAAACGCGGAAGTAAACGCAACGACGGCATCTGATTGGTCAATCATAGGAGAAAATGCGATCTGGTCAGAGCGTGAGTCAGAACCCCACGGGAGCTTTGGACAAAAGGAAAGATTTGACGGCTATGCTTACTGGGCATGGCAAGTAGGCAAAATCATTAGCCAATCAGCGATTGATATTGGTGCTCCTGTGCAAGGGACAAGCATTATGACAGAACATTTTTTAAATTATGAATGACCATCACCAGACTATTCAAGTAATGGGTTAACTGGGTCATTAGGAAATTCGGTTTTGGAGAATCCATTATTAGAGACTTCGGCTAAATCTGTTAGCTGTTCGTCTTTGGCAAGTATCGAAAATGAGACTTTTGACATTAGGGAAATTTTCGAGCTGAGAACAAAAAATTCAAACAACCCTTTCATTGCAAAACAGAGACTTTTCTAATTAACAACTATAACTATCAAAAACCAATTCGACGTGATAGGAATGAATTTAGTGGGGGATCATGCAATTTGTTAGGAAAGGGGTTATTTTGCAATAGAGTCCCTACTTTTGAAAGCCCTTCTCTCGAAATCATATGCTCTGAACTGACAGTTTGTAAAAAGAAGTGGATTATTTTTAGCATCTATCGACCTCCAGATGCTGCCAACCTAGAGCTATTTTTCAGAGAGCTATCTCTTTCCTTCAACTCTGCTTTGGACAAATACGACAACGTATTGATTATGGGTGATATAAACATTGACACTCATGATATTCAGCATCCCGGATAATCAAAGTTAATTTTCTTCTGTGATGTTTTTGGATTGTCAAATTTAGTGAAGGATAAAACATGTTTCACAAAAGATCATAGTTCGTCAATTGACAGATGTTTTCAAAATACCTCTGTTTTTGAAACTGGTTTGAGTGACTTTCGTGGTCTTGTCTTAACTTTGATGAAAATACATATACCTCGCCTAAAACCAAAGATTGTTAAATACCGCAGCTACAAGAAGTTTGACTCTGAAAATTTTTTGCAAGATGTAAAAAATACGAACTTTAAAGCGGATGTGAACGATGCGAATTTGTCCTATAAAAATCTTTCATCAGCTTTCCGAAAAACTGTAGATAAACATGCTCCTTTGAAGAGGCCAGGTCTAAAACGCGGACATCATGGACATCGCGGACATCGCGGACATGTCCGCGTTATTTGCAAGTCCGCGTTTTAGGTTTTCACATAGGGAAAAACCTAAAACGCGGAGATCGCGGACATCGCGGACATTTCTAATTCTTCGAATAAAGTGTTGATAACCATGTTTCCACGATCTTTATGCACAACCCTTCACAGAGAGTCACGGAGAGTTAGTTGTTGGCAATTTTCTTCATGTCCGCGAAATCAATGTCCGCGTTTTAGGTTTTCACATAGGGAAAAACCTAAAACGCGGACATCGCGGACATTTTCCAATTCTTTGAAATAAAGTGTTGATAACCACGCTTGCACGATCTTTATGCACACCGCTTCACAGAGAGTCACGGAGAGTTAGTTGTTGGCAATTTTCTTCATGTCCGCGAAATCAATGTCCGCGTTTTAGGTTTTCACATAGGGAAAAACCTAAAACGCGGACATCGCGGACATTTTCCAATTCTTTGAAATAAAGTGTTGATAACCACGTTTCCACGATCTTTATGCACACCCCTTCACAGAGAGTCACGGAAAGTCACGGAGAGTCAGGGAGAGTGAGTTGTTGGCGATTTTCTCCATGTCCGCGAAATCAATGTCCGCGTTTTAGGTTTTCACATAGGGAAAAACCTAAAACGCGGCTATCGCGGACATTTTATAATTCATCGAAATAAAACGAAATTTAGAAGACATTTTTTAGCTAAGAACTATGGTCTTGTGCTGGAAGGCAGTTTCTTAAATTTTCTGGCCACTTTATTACCAAAAGTTTCTCATGTGTTTCTTATGTTTCTAATGTCGGAAATGTAGAATTCATTTAGTTTTGCAGAAAGAGCTCACAAATTACTTAGTAAGATCTCAAAACAAGTAAATAACATAATCCCCTCTAAAAATAATTCCCAACAGTTGCTTACTGTACAATGTCAAAACATTTTGAGTGACCTGTGCGAGGGGTGTGTCATTCTTTCGAAAAAGGCGTACGATAATTTCTAAAACAATCGGATTTTTAGAGATTTTTTCCGGATTTTTCTTGAAGACGGAGCCCCGTCAGTCCACGAGAACTGCTTTTCAGGGGGACGTTGCAAAAGCATTTACAAGTCAAAAGATAAGTACTACATACTAGTTAACAAAATAAGAATTGTCATCACAGTTTTTGACTCTTTTCTTAAATGTGGCAATGGAGGGTGCCTATCTAGCATCAAGATCAAGTTCAAGTAGTTTTCCGTAAAGGTAACAAATAGGTTACACCAAGTTTTGTCCCTCGTTGATCTTTGTATTTCATTTTACTATGTAATCTATGTATCTATGTATTTACTTTTTACTTGTGTCCGTTTATGAAGTTTGTAGAAACGTACTTATCAACACTTCATTTAGAAGAATTGGAAAATGTCCGCGATGTCCGCGTTTTAGGTTTTTCCCTATGTAAAAACCTAAAACGCGGACATTTATTTCGCGGACATGAAGAAAATCGCCAACAACTAACCCTCCGTGACTCTTTGTGGAGCGGTGTGCATAAAGATCGTAGAAGCGTGCTTATCAACACTTTATTTCGAAGAATTAGAAAATTTCCGCGATGTCCGCGTTTTAGGTTTTTACATAGGGAAAAACCTAAAACGCAGACTTGCAAATGGCGCAGATATGTCTGCGATGTCCGCGGTGTCCGCGTTTTAGACCTGGCCCCTTTGAAGACTAAGGTTCGGAGAGGAAATACTGCCCCTTTCGTGAATCAACAACTACAAAAGGCAATTTATACTAGATCAGGGCTCAAAAAAAGATTTAATAGAAACCCTACCACAGAAAATAGAAGTAAGTTCAAAAAGCAGCGTAACAAATGTGTTTCTCTAAGGAAGAAAGCTATGAAAAACCATTTTTAAAAGGCGACAAGTAATGGTACAATGTCTAATAAAGAGTTTTGGGATCTTGTTAAACCCTTTCTTTCAAATAAAGGGGGACTTATGAGTAGCGATATTTCTCTTGTGAAAATGATACCGTTATAACAGATGACCGGGAATTGACAGAGATTTTCAATGATCATTATGTAAATATAGTAGAGAAATCTAGCGGCAAGAAGCCTAGTAGCCTTGCTAAAGATACAGGAATCACTGATGACCGCCAAATTGTTCGATTAATTCTCGACAAATATAAGAACCACCCCAGCGTCCTAGCCAGGGGCGGCTGGGAGCGATAACAAGTTGCTATTAATCACGAGCGAAGCGAGCGAACAATGGGGGTCCGGGGGCTTGCCCCCGGAAAAATTTTCTGGGGCCACGCCCTTCAGAACGCCGGAAACGCCTATCTTTTGTAAAAGGGATAGGAATATGAAGCTAATACTGTTCCTGGATTATGATCTGTTTTAAAAACTAAATGTTCCATACTTGTTTCTAAAACATTCAGAAAGGTTTTTTTTCGGACAAAACAAAATATTTTGCAATCGGTGCCTTATGAATAAGTCTGTCATGGCTATCGTCTGTAAAAGGTGGCTACATATGGAGGGCTGTTTAGGCTGCTGCGGCTTTCCGCCGCTCGGTAAAAGCCCTGCTATTCATTTCCAATTTGTAATAGCAAAGCTGGCACAGCCGCCCTGCGAGCCGCCATGTAGGAGAGGGAAATAGGAGAACATATTTTCTTTGGGTAGAGTATAATCCTGAATCTTTCATCTTACCTTCTCCCACGACTAAACATGGCCAACAGAAATTTTTTCTGAATCACCGCATGTCCACGAAAAACCTCTACACACAGCTTCACACGAACAACTTTTATTTTAAAATTAAGGCATGGGCGTCCATCGAAACGAAGGCGCTGCTCATGAGTTGAATTTCTTCCTTACATAGACAGAGCAGAAGTGGACAAGGGAAAAGACAGTCGAACCACCCCCATCGTACACCACCTGGCGCAACTTGATTCATTTTATATCGTAAAAGGTCTCTACTCTCTTCTAAACGTGTATCGACTGACGATCTGTACGTGAGATCTCTTGTGATCTCTTGCTATTCATTCTGAGAATTTAATAGCAAGGCTGTCAGATTTATGGAGTGCCAAATGCAAAAATAGTCAAATTTCCATGGATGAGCGATATTTCCATTACAAAATAAATAAATTTTTATTGTAAGCGTAAGTTATCATTA
Source organism: Aurelia coerulea (assembly GCA_039566865.1). NCBI lineage: Eukaryota > Metazoa > Cnidaria > Scyphozoa > Semaeostomeae > Ulmaridae > Aurelia > Aurelia coerulea. Next base: position 16,987,015 of record CM076944.1, read on the forward strand.
CATGTTTAAAATAACACAGCATTTTATTCATTGTACTGCATTTATTTTCATTGCATGCGAATAATACTATTGCACTGAATAATAGGTGCGGTGCTTCATCATTTTTACGTACAAAAGTTGCAAGTGTCCTATTGTCCATGCTTATTGGTATTATATCAACATTCCTTATTTTTATTTTCGTTGCAAAAGCAACCCTACATTTTTATTACAAAAGCAAATTTCTATTGGATACACCTATTCCTGTTGCAAGTATTTATTGCTCTTTCAACCATATATTTGTATTGCGAGCGTGTATCTCTTGTAAGCACATATTTATATTGTAAAAGGGCAAATTTTTATTGCAGCCACAATGAAAAATTTCCCACGCTCTGCTAAATATTTCTCACGCTGCGTTAAAAATTGTCCACGCAAATGAGGTCATTTCTCACGTTTTGGCGCGAAATCATCCAAGAACAATAACATGGAAACGAGACGGCCTAAGTTTTGGAGATGATTAGGCCTAATCCAAACTTGCTACGATGTTGCTACTTTATTTTTATCTCATCGGAAGTGTTTCTGGCATTATTGAATTCAGAGGTGACTCTGTGGAAGACTTTTTTAATGAGCTACCTGGTGTTTTTCGGCAGTTGCAGCAGGATCCATCAGTTATTGGCGTAGACAGGTCTCATTATCTCTATATGATAGGCACTGAGTACCTAAGAACCCTTGGATTGTTAACCGTATACCATTCAGACGTAGATTCATATTCAGAATGAGAATGAGATTCAACTCAGATTCATTTTCATCCTAATATTCAATTTTTTGTCGACTTCGGGGCTAATAAATCCGTATTTTTTGTTTGAATTTATTCAAAACCTCAATAATGTATTAGATTTACCCTTAATCTCGTGATCTGGTAAAAAACTTTCATCATTTCCTCGACGGATTTCTCCACCCACCGGCAAACGTATGAAGAGGTTTTATTTGGCATCTCAGATTCAAAATCATCCGATCGTTTGATTTTCCAGGTTTGTTGGCAGTCCTTTTTTATTTTTACACGTACACAAAAATAAAAACTGGAACAATTGTGTTGCTTTGCCTCAATCTAAAATGAAAATTTTCCAAAGGTCGATTCTAATGTCAGGGGACGAAACAAGAGCGCATTTATTTTGAATATGTCAGATAAACTTCACTACAAACTGGGCACCTTGTGCTCATTAGGCGCGTACCATACAGACTAAGATTCGACTTCGGGGCTAATAAATCCGTATTTTGCGTTTGAATTTACTTGATACCTCAATAATGTATTAGATTTACCCTTAATCTCGTGATCTGATCTGGTAAGAAACTTTCATCATTTCCTCGACGGATTTCTCCAACCACCTGCAAACGTAGGTAGAGGTTTGACATCTCAGATTCAAAATCATCCGATCTTTTGATTTTCCACGTTGGAAGTCCTTTTTTATTTTTTACACGCATATAAACTCATAGACAAAAATGAAAGCTGGAAAATTGTGTTGCCTTACCTTAATCTAAAAAGAAAATTTTCTAAATGTCGATTCTAATGTCAGGGGACGAAACAAGAGCGCATTTATTTTGAATATGTCAAATAAACTTCATTACAAACTGGGCACCTTGTGCTCATTAGTCACGTACCATACAGACTAAGATTCGACTTTGGGGCTAATAAATCCGTATTTTGCCTTTAAATTTACTTGATACCTCAATAATGTATTAGATTTACCCTTAATCTCGTGATCTGGTAAGAAACTTTCATCATTTCCTCAACGGATTTCTCCAACCACCTGCAAACGTATGTAGAGGTTTTTCATCTCAGATTCAAAATGAACCGATCATATGTCAAATCAAGTTCACAAGGAACTGGGCACCTTGTGTTCATTAGTCACGTACCATACAGACTAAGATTCGACTTCGGGGCTAATAAATCCGTATTTTGCGTTTGAATTTACTTGAAACCTCAATAATGTAATAGATTTACACTTAATCTCGTGATCTGGTAAGAAACTTTCGTCATTTCCTCAACGGATTGCTCCAACCACCTGCAAACGTAGGTAGAGGTTTGGCATCTCAGATACAAAATCATCGGATCGTTTGATTTCCAGGTTGGAAGTTTATTGTTTGCGTGCACAAAAGGCTATACAAAAAACTGAACACTGAATAGAATTTCGTTGTTTTGTTTCGTCCATTGCTTGTACTTGGAATAACGGGAAACCCCCAAGAATAGACCAGTCTTTCTGTGTTTACGGAACGGAATTTTCTTTCAGCACTTTGTAATTATTCCTTACGTTAAAAATTTTGTCAGATTAGCCCAACAAACTGCAAATATTTACATTCTGTGTTTACGGAAGCTTCTTTCAGCACGTTGTAGGGGGTCATCGACAAAAGATTTTCGTCCCCGTTAACGGATTTGTCTGTTAGGGGGGGGGGGGGGGGATCTCACTTGAATCCGTGAAAATTTTCATTTTGGGGACGAAAATCCTCAAAAGAAAAGTTTCCAACTGAATGAGAGTGCTGAATGAGACTAATGAGCACAAGGTGTCCAGTTTGCAGTGAAGTTTATCTGACATATTCAAAATGAATGCGCTCTTGTTTTGTCCCCTGACATTAGAATCGACATTTAGAAAATTTTCTTTTTAGATTAAGGTAAAGCAACACAATTTTTCCAGGTTTTATTTTTGTCTATGAGCTTATGTATGTGTAAAAATAAAAAAGGACTTCCAACGTGGAAAATCAAAAAATCGGATGATTTTGAATCTGAGATGCCAAACCTCTACATACGTTTGCAGGTGGTTGGAGCAATCCGTTGAGGAAATGATGAAAGTTTCTTACCAGATCACGAGATTAAGTGTAAATCTATTACATTATTGAGGTTTCAAGTAAATTCAAATGCAAAATACGGATTTATTAGCCCCGAAGTCGAATCTTAGTCTATATGGTACGTGACTAATGAACACAAGGTGCCCAGTTCCTTGTGAACTTGATTTGACTTATGATCAGTTCATTTTGAATCTGAGATGCAAAACCTCTACATACGTTTGCAGGTGGTTGGAGAAATCCGTTGAGGAAATGATGAAAGTTCTTTACCAGATCACGAGATTAAGGGTAAATCTAATACATTATTGAGGTATCAAGTAAATTCAAAGCCAAAATACGGATTTATTAGCCCCGAAGTCGAATCTTAGTCTGTATGGTACGTGAATAATGAGCACAAGGTGCCCAGTTTGTAGTGAAGTTTATTTGACATTGGATGATTTTGAATCTGAGGTGTGAAACCTCTACCTACGTTTTCAGGTGGTTGGAGAAATCCGTTGAGGAAATGATGAAAGTTTCTTACCAGATCACGAGATTAAGGGTAAATCTAATACATTATTGAGGTTTTAAATAAATTCAAACAAAAAATACGGATTTATTAGCCCCGAAGTCGACAAAAAATTGAATATTAGGCTGAAAATGAATCTGAGTTGAATCTCATTCTCATTCTGAATATGAATCTACGTCTGAATGGTATACGGTGGATTGTTAACAAGGAGGGTTCAAATGTATTTGAATGATGAGTTGCAAGAATTTCCAGCTTCTGATGTAGACGAGCTATATTCATCCCTGCATTCATTGCACAACCAATTAAGTGATGTTGTGGAAACTCATTCTGGCAGTGTTGATGATCTTCTTCTGGGAACGAATGAACAAGAGTTTGCCATTCACAACAACGAAAATTTCCAGTTTCATTGCATTCCTGAAAGGAACGGGCATAGGGGAAGGCCAAAATTGACAATACCGCAAGAACAACTGACAGCTCTTGAAGAATTTGGATTTTCCTTCACACAATGTGCAAATATACTTGGGATTTCCACTCAAACACTCCGTAATCGCAGGAGAGAGCTCAACTTGCCATTAGGGATCAATCGCTTCTCTAATATTTCCGACTATCATTTGGATGCTGAAGTAACTGCAATACTACATATAACTCTTGATGCTGGAGAACGCTACATGATAGGAGCACTGAGAGCACGTGGTTTTCATTTACAAAGATCACGTATAAGAGATTCCATACTGAGGGTAGACCCAATAGGAAGAGCTTGTAGACGGCGACGAACACTATTCAGGAGGCAATACAATGTTCCAGGTCCCAATGCACTGTGGTATGCTTTTGCACATGTATATTTTATAAGAAACCGCTGATAAGAACTGTAGGCTCAATTTTCACAAAAATTGCAACTGGGCTAGATTAAAAAACTTAATTTGCAAAAATATTTTGACACTGTCAGTATCAACAACTTTTTTGACATTGTTTTGACTTCTAGTTTTGTCAATATTTGTTTTCAGATTTAATTGTTTTATCTTCGAACAATTTACTTTTCAACTTATAACAATTGCGTGGCAACCTGAAACAAAAAAAATTTGACAAATTTTTTACTCCACATCAAATACAATTTGGACGATTACGCTAAGGATGGCGGCAAGGGACTTTTTACAAAGATTAAAGGTTTGTAAAGGTTACAAAGATTAAAGAAAAACGTTTGAATTACAAATCTTTAACAGTTCTATAGGAATTTGATTAAAGAACGCAATGCATCTTGGTAAAAAGTTCTTTGTTGCCATCTTTAGCGCAATCGTCTATTCTGCTTTATTTTTCAAGATGATGACACCAAGAAACAATTGTCTAGAGTTTTAAGATTTACCATCAATAAAAGCCTTCTAGAATTTCTCAAGAATTCTTCATAATTTTATAAGAATTTTAGACAAAAAACTATTGTTACTTTAGACAAGGCCTGTACTCTATACTTTTTTGACACTTGATAAATCTTTCAGGCACATAGATGGTCACCATAAATTGATTAGATGGAGATTTGTCATTCATGGAGGTATGTTTGCATAAAAAGTTGGCAAAGAAATTTCTGCAACTAAACAATATATACTATTATACTGTATCAGTATAGTTGTATGTACATTTATTAATAAAGTATTAATTCTGATACATTAAAACATAGGTTTATACCATAAACTGAATTCCATACCTAACCAAACTAATAGTGAATAATGAGAACATAATAATAATAATAATAAAAGGCATTTATATTGCGCCATTTATCCACATGGCTCAAAGGCGCAAACATGTTAGGAACATAAAGACTACAACAACAACTACTGGGTGTTCCAAAAAAGTATACCAGTTTGAATTTGTGTTTGAGTTAAGCAGTATGTTGGTGCTACAGATTCAAGTAGCATATTACTGCAGAAAGCCCAACTTAGGTCTGAGCAGTTGCCCTTTGTTTCTATCTTGCAACAGTCTGGAACATACTATTAACAAAGACCCTGAAAGCAAATAGGATCCCAGAAAAATAATACTGTAGTTTTACATCAAATGCTCTGATAAAATAAGAATTTTGGGGAATCTTTCAAGAAATATCAATGGTCCGCATTTGCAAGGTTTCAAAAGAATTGATCAAATTGGCAAGTTTTTGTTCGCTCTTCACACAAATGGCATAAAAGATCAAAGGTTTTGTGAGCTTAAGTTGATGTAGAGTCGGAACAAAAATGGAAAAATATTAATCAGATCCCTGTTGGCCTTTAAATTGAATGCTGCTGTTTAGATTGCACAAAACGTGTCTATGATTCTTTTCCTGCCCCTTTTTCAAATTGGCAATTTTTTCTTTGGAAAACCCAGTATTATATATGCATGGAGCCTGCTCCTAATACACTGAATGAATGTATACACCAATTCAGTTGCCAGCCTCGCTTTGGAAATAATTCGCAATTACTTGATGCAAAATTTTAGAGGCTGAATTCGGATTTAGCACCCAAACTTTAGTCTAGTTGCGTGTATTTAAACTGCTGGCGATTGTGATGTTGATTTTATGATTATGCAAAGTTCAAAAATTTATGAGGGATTTGATTTGAAAGCATCCAGGGTGACACTTTACACCTGGACTCATTTCTCACAGTCAAATCTGTTAGGTATGCAAACTTTGAATCGCCATAAAATTAACATTACCACCACTAGCAACATAAAAACTCATAGTAAGACTAAAGTTTAGGTGCTAAATCCAAATTCGAACTTGAAAATTTGGTATCAATGAACCATGAACCTTGAATAATTTCCAAAAGGAGACTAGTAATTGAAGTGGTGCATTTAAACTTGCAGAGCAACCAAGAAACATCCACAACCGGCTATAACCACCCAATACGAACCAAGACAACCCACAAGGAACCACAACCACCTAACCAAAAAGTTATGGCTTGTTTTGGGTTGTTCACACTTTAGTAAGTACGGAAAAATCACCTGTAACATTATTATGCTCAATGCCCAAAAAAGCTTAACAAGTTACATCACACCCAGTTAACCAAAGTAAAAAGTTATCAGTGCTTGCGCTTCATCTGCATTTAGTTGCAAGACTTGGGCATATAAGTTTTGGAGATGCTGCTTGGTCATTTGAAGTTGTGATTACCCTTGAAAATGGATTTAAAGAAAATCTGAAATCCTACATCTCTTGTTCACATTGAAATACTTGCAATCCTTCTTCCAGTCTGCATTTTAGAAAGGTGCAGGATGGAAATCCATTGGAAGTTGCCTTGGGGAATCTATGATGTGCAGGCTGATGTCTGCTCTTTTTCGAAATTTCATGTTCCTATGCTACGCCCTACAGTGGTGTCACCCATATTGCCCATGTCATCACAAAAACAAAAACTTCAATTAATTCCCAAAGGACTGAGCCCCCTAAAGTCAACAAAATTCCATAACCCTTGAAATATTTAAGCTCTGCTATCGAATCTGTTTTAAATAATACCTAGCATGCAGTATTTTGCAATATATATATAAAATATATCATGATAATTCTATGACCAGAAACCATTTTACTCTACATATATTTTGGTTGCAACTTTAGTATCTTCCAAAACATAACATTGAAACATGCAGTAAGAAAAGATAGAATCTTGGAAAGTACTTTTTGGAATCATAGTTTCCAAATCTTCAAATTGGTGGGGAAAGGTGGATGTAGAATCCTATGACCTCAACCCCTAATCTATAATGCCATGGTTAGACTTTCAGAAATCTAGAATAGTTCTCAAATTATTCATCAAGTCATCAAATTTCAAAATCACAAACTACAGTAGAAGGGCAACAGACTTTAGCTTGATAACATATTGTAGACATAAACCATAAACCTTTGTAAGAATTTTACACCAATCTTTTCAAAGAGTTGGAACCTGATGCTCTTTTTGGATAGTTGCAACTTAAACTGACCCAGTAACATCTCAAATGATAGCTTATGGCATTTCAAGTTTGAAACAAACATTTCATTAACATCACTTGGTTTAAGGAGGCAAGCGGGTATCTAGCTTGTGAAGTTATTTTGAGTCATCCAGTTTAGTTCTCTTTAATTGCATTATTATTATTATTATTATTATTATTATTATTATTATTATTATTATTATTATGAATTTATTACAGTGTCTATGTATTTAGCATACTGTGCTAATTGGGGACACTATTTATTACTACAATAAAATTAAACACTAAAATAAGGTCGCCTACAAAAGTAAAGTTCTAAAATAGAGCAGGATATTGTTTCAACAGAACAACAACCCAAGAGACACGACAAGCTATCAAACTACCCCCCCCCCAAAACCCTTCCCCAAGCCAAACCTTTCCCTCAAGAACCCTGCCCCAAACCAAACCTTATCTCCCCATAGCCCTGCCCCAAGCCAAACCTTATCCCCAAAACCCTGCCCCAAGCATGTATACTTGTCATATCTCTGTGGTTGCTATTCTGCTGAAACAATATCCACAAGTGTGGAAAATAAAAGAAAAATATTATGTACAATCATTAAAAGTATTATATAATAGTTTAACATTTTTTGTTTTCTTTTAAAAACAGAGTTTACAGCCATCTGAGCACGTTTTTCCCACAAAGTCTCCCAGTTCTCTCTTCCTGATGTGTTTTTTAAAAGTATTTATATTATTACTGCATCTCAAAAGACAACACCATTCAAGGCTCATGACTGCACCTTGTATGGCTCATGATTAATTTTTCATTTCCAAGGTATTGATGGTTATTCAAGATGTGTGGTTTTTCTTCAATGCTCTACTAACAATCGAGCAGAGACTGTATATCAGGCTTTCATTGATGCTTGCTCAAACTGGAATATTCCATCTAGAGTGCGATCCGACTATGGAGGGGAAAACGTTATGGTTGCTGACTTTATGCTGGAAGAGAGAGGCATGAACAGGGGAAGCTTTATCACAGGTACTTCCGTCCACAATCAGAGAATCGAAAGATTGTGGAGGGATGTGCACAGGGTTATTGTTTCACATTTTGTGAAATTGTTCTATTTCATGGAGCAGAGTGGTTTTCTTGACCCTTTAAATGAACACCATCTGTTTGCTTTGCATTATGTTTTCTTGCCACGTTTAAACAGAGCTTGTGATGAATTTGTTGCTATGTCCAATCACAGACCTATGCGGACTGCAAGAAATCTCTCACCATTACAAGTGCACATGCAAGGCTGTATCCTGTACAACTGTCCCTTACCTAATGAACAAACTGATATTGTCAATTTTGGAGTAGAAGATGATGATGATGTGATTGACTTCCATGTGGAGGAAGATAATTCATGGGAAAATGTACAAGTACCAGAAGTTGCAGTTGCAATTACAGAGGATCAGCTAAACAGAATCAGAGAGTCAATTGATACTCTTGCTGAAGATGGTAACTTTGGTATCAATAATTATCTTTCTGTGTTAAGAATGCTAACTATGATGGATAACTGATTCAAGTTGAAAACCATTTATAAACTTGGAAAGTTATGTACAGGCACAACAAAACATGTAATTTATTTATACTATATTCAAATATAAAAATATCAACATAACAAAATCAACAGAACAGAAACCCTTCAGGCTGAAAGTTTCAGCAGAAGCATTGTTGTTTACACTTACATCACCTTTGTTGACTAACATCGACCAGTGCCCATGTATTGGCAAGAGATGGCACCATTCATGCTCTTTGCAAAGCTGTTGAAATCAGGGTGTGCTGTAGGTAGTTCTATCCTTGCAAAACAACAATCTGGATCTGGCACCAAGCTGTCACCCTTACTGAATGTGACTGAAATTTTGTCCTTTGGCATCAAAGAACTTCCAGTAATAAAAATCATCATTTTCTCTAGGTTGACAGTATCTTTGTCTAGAAGGAAGGCATCTCTTGAAAATGTGTACATCATATATACAGTAAATGTTTTGATAACAAGATAATAACAAAGAAATGGATGTAACATTTAACATGTGTATTGCCTGTTTAGGATCCCCTTGCAGGGATGGTTTGGTATGCCAATGGTGGCAAAACAATGTACTACATACCCTTGTACTGTAGGACACATAAACAAACTGCCTATAACTATCGCATCTCTTACAGCACAGTCATTCTTTCTATGCCTGTCAATACTCCCTTTCCATTAACAAAGCCCCCCTCATAGAAAAGGTAGTTGCAAATGACATTTCTGCATGATTTATCATCATTCTTCAATCTCTGTGTTTGCGCTTCACATATTTCAATTTTTTAGTTTATGTTAGCTGAAAAGTGTTTTTTGTTGAAATGATGGTTGAAATAAAATGGAGAAGTTATATCTTTCATCAAAGTATTGTTGTTATTTATTACATTTATTTCACATATGGCAATATTACAAAGTTGCCGTACATCTGTATGATATGATATATTGTTACTTTACCACGCATTTCTTTGTAATTCTTTAAAATTATGTATTTCTCTGGATGTTTGGAAAACTAAGACTTGGAAAAGGAAGACCTAAAGAAAAAGAAGACCACAAAAAAGACCAAGCATATCTATGAAACCCTATGTGTTTTTGAACAATAAAACATTATTGTGTAAGACAGTATCAACAAAAAGAGGTTTCTGAATTTGAAAATGAACTGCATGTATTTTGTTATAAGAAACCGCTTGTAAGAAACTCAACTCCCAGATCGCCCAAAACCGGAAACGACAGTACTGTGAAAATGTAACTTAAGAAAAGGTTTTACAGTATTTCAATAAAGGAAATCCTAAGCATATTTTTACTTTACTTATGTTTTCTTCTACTTATTACTGTTTTTGCACAAAAACCGAAGACATGAATACCATATATTTTCATGCTGTTCAGGAGATTATGAAGGGATTTTAAATAAAAAACCTACCTGTATCCTCCTTGTTGCCAATCTCATGTATATATTGGTAGAACCACCTTAAGGCATTGGCTTCCCTCTCATCTATAGGTTCAAGGGGGGAAACAATTTGCTGAACTGCCGCTGGTTTCAGTTTGACTTCATCTGGGCTTGGAAATGCATATTTCAAATTCAGAGAACTGTGTGTCCTTAGGTAGGTTATGATCCCAAAAGGTTCATCCATACCATCCCTGAGCTGCTCGATTTCAGACTTTCGCTTCAGAATGATGTCATTCAACATAATGTATTGGATGGCCCGTTGTTTATTAGAAATCCCAAGAAGTTCTGTGAATCCTGAGTTTGCAAGTACATTTGAAATTTCACTTTCATTGGTTAGACCAGTAATGTCACTTGCAGTTCTTGCATCGTTTATCTGTGAAAGATCAGAATAGAGCTTAAAAATAAAGAGCTACAGTACACACACCACTTAAAGGCAGTAAATTGACTTCATGGCTAGGATATCCAAATCAAATTTCTTTTCTTTTGTTGCAGTTTACTGACACAGTTTGTATCATCAATCAAAAATTTAAAATACATGATACTTATTACACTACTTACAAAATACTCTACAATACCACAAATACGATACCACAAGGAGCAAGATATATGTCTACCCCGTGGCATGAGGGAGGAAAAGAAAAGTGCGAAAATTACATATAACTACCACATCAAAAAATAAATTTACTAGAAAGAGGACTTGGCGATTGCTTGATGGATGGCAGAAATTTGAATGAATTCAATCAAATCGACCAGTTGCATGGATATAAAATGTAGAGTTATCTCAAAGATATTTCTATTGATTTCATCAGAGAATTCTATATCACCATACATTAACAGTTTGTTTTAAACCTTGTTTGAAGGATTACCGAGTCCAAATGGTTGTACCAATGCAAGGACTCCAGCGACAAGATCTTGTTGTTGATTGTCAAAAGATGAACAGAGCAACATAAAGTGTTCCGTATCCTCAATACCATCGTTTGTAAGGCACATTGGGTTTATAGTATCCCTAAAGTTGTACTTGAATTTGTGAAAGTTCAATTTGCAAAGACCAACCCTAAGTTGTGTAAGAAACTATAATCCTCTTGGGTTGTGAACCCCAAATATAGATTTTGGAAGGGGCAGATTTTGCAGAGCAACTTTTTCTTAAATTGTAGCTCATGCAAATATAAACTTTTTTGCAGCGCATAGAGTAAACATAATGGTAAACAAAGTTTCATGCGACCAAGTGCATTATGAAAGGAACTATTTTGCACTTGTGAAATATCAATCTAATGCATAAAAAGCTATTTGCTAAAATTCTCTATTTAGGATGAAAAGATGAACTTACACTGCCAATCATTTCTCTGAGTGTGCAATCAGCAATATCCCTTATTTCAATCAAATCGCATGCACCATCTATACATCCATGAACTAAATAGGATGCCACAACAGGTGATAAGCCAACAAAGCCAATTCCACCATGAGCAATACAATATGATAGAAGTTGTCCAGCATAGAAAAACATTTTTGATGTTAGAAGGTCTGTGCTGTGAAGTGGGACGAGATGGGGAAACTCCCCTTCAAACAAAGTTATTGGCCGTTCACCCTCTCTGATTGCTGTATTGACTGATGTCAAGAATTCCCGTGTCAGGCCCTCTGCATCTATGCCATCTTCGCCTATGAAGCTAACATCAGGTGCCATTCTCAAAACAAATTGCTTCGATTTCAGCATCCTGAAGCACTGTCTCAAAAGGTTGCCCCGTGAAACGTTAAGCATCTGCTTTTGACTGTCTATTACTTTTGAGGAAAGAAAAGTTGTGAATGACTCAGTTGCAAAAGATTCACCAGCTGTCTTTAATGAAACATCATCATCAATATCATCATCATCATCAACTTCATCAGAGGTTAACACTGCTGTAGAATCTGGAGAAGGAGAACAAATTTTCATTATCTACAGTATGATTCATTACTAACATTCTGACTTTAAGGCTGAATTCCACTGATGAATTTTTAGCAAAGGGTGCTGCAATGAAAGCATTCAGAGTGGCACCTAGGAATAACCACTTTCTGTAGACAGTTACAGTAAAATAACATAACAACTTCAACCTCCCAGGTTAAGTGCATGTTTGCTGAAAGAAACTTCAAAGGAAATTGCCCTCTTGCTTAGTTCTTTGCTGTAGTTGATGTGATCCCCACATCTCAGTGCTTTGCGTCAGGACAAATGTTCTGCTTTGAAAATATAAATATTGAATCAAATACATTTGCTGAAACTGCACACCTTCCAACACAAAAGGTATCAAATTTTAAGTCCAAGGCAAAGAGGTAAATAATATTGTCTATAAATAGAACATCTACATGTTTTTAACCATGCTGATTAACTTTAAGAATTATTCTTTCAAAGACAGTCTGGATCATCAATTGATACAAGGTCTCAATACCTTGACAGTACTGATCATACAGTCTGTAGCCATTTTCAGAACACCCCCACTGCATCATCTTCTTGCTTTAAATTATTTACTGTGACATACAATACTCAGAGTAAAGATCCATACAAAATTTGAGTGAATGAAACCAGAAAATGAAACCAGCAAATTTTCATAACAAACATGATACTGTATATACCTTCTTGAAGCAATAACTCTGCAGCATCATTCACATCCCTTCCATCGGCAGTTGCTTGGAGTAACCTTTGTTCTGTAATGTCAGGAAACATTTCTTGCAGATGTGAGTAGGTATCATTTTCATTAATGGTATCATCGAAATATCTCTCACTTTCCTCAGTGTGAGCCTGCATAAAAGTAGACAGTCATATAGATATATGCATGCTCCCTTTCTGTAGGAAAAAATCTGCAGAAGCATACTGTAACTGAATTACCAATAAAGGTTGGAATTCACATTCAAAAGTCAAGGTTTGTCATGCAGTAATTATCACCTCAAATGAAACAAGAGCACACTGTGCCACAATAAGACACAAAGAGACTAAACAAGGCTACAGTCATTTTCTAATTCATAAACTTATCAAATTGTTTAGTAATGCTGTACATTCCTACAGTACACAAAATGCACAAAGGCCTCTCCATTTGAGAATTTTTGAGCATGCAGGTGCTACAACCAGAGGTTATACAATTGATTGGCACATGGCAGTGCCCCGACTGTATCTAATTGATTAGAACTTACTGTAATTCTACTTCAACTTCTAAGGTCGGACACACGTAACCAGTATTGTTCACATGGAGATCAACATCAAAATATCTCCACACAAGGGAATTAAACTTTGAAAATACTGTTTTAGACCAGGCGGAGAATAGGGGAATGGTCACCCGAGAGCGAAATTTATGAGACCAATTGCATTTGGTCAATTCGAGGGTGCTGATTTCGAAAATCGATGTTATACGAGGGTTTATGGGGGCCATCAGCCTCGTTTTCACGTTTAAAGTCTCGTTTTCACGTATATGAAGGAAACCAATGAGAAGCCAGTTTTAAATGGAGATATGTCATTTCTTAAAGTATGTTAAGCATCTTTGTTGAGCATAAATGCTGAAAATTGAGTTTGGAACTGTAAGGGGGGCGAACAGCCTCGTTTTCGTTATGAAATAGCATGCAATCTTACAATTTCTATCCTTAGATGGACATCTAAAAGGCTAAATGCATGCGAAATTTTTGAAACCAAGTGCCTTTGGTCAATTCAAGGGTGCTGATTTCGAAAATCGATATTATACTGGGGTTTATGGGGCCATCAGCCTCGTTTTCAGGTTTTTTTAAAGTCTCACTTTCGCATATATGAAGGAATCCAATGAGAAACCAGCTTTAAATGGAGATAGGTCTTATCTTAACGTATATTAAGCATCGTTGCTGGGTATAGATGCTTTAAGTTGAATTTAGGACTGTTAGGGGGGCCAACAGCCTCGTTTTCATTACGAAATAGCGTAATCTTTCAATTTCTATCCTTAGATGAACATCTAAAAGGCTTAAATATTATGGAGAGACTGATTTTGAATTCTCATCAATAGGGGCTATGCAGCGCTGTTCATCATTAATTGAAATGCAAGCGGATTATCTAAATAAAGTCAAATCGTTTCAAAGTTCCTCAAAATCGTCTTCAGAGTCACTACACTCGATACTCTCAATATCCTGCTCTTCGTTGACTTCAGCTTGGTTAAACAAAAGCTCCGATACATCTTCTGGGTAACAAGTACCACTCCAACGAACTGATCCTCCTTCATCCCAACCATGATCTTCTGGGGAGCCCAATTGAAGAATCAAACTATCGAAGATCATGGCGACCTAGTTTTTTACGCAGAATATGAAGCTTCAGGTTTTCTTTGCATGGTGGCAGGAGACTAAGATCTACGACCTTCTTTTCTCTTTCGAAATTCTGCATAAACAACTTGTGTCGCAGCTGATCACTGATAATATTCTTTGATTTCCATATAATACGCAAACAAACTTCTCGAAACCATTGACGAGATTGTCCGACACCTGAGAGGAGCTTCCCAACTCAGTAAAAAGGCTTACGAATTCAACTTTCTTCGACATTGTCCTCCAAAATGCTTGCTTTTCCTTTCTAAATAAACTGGAAACAAAGTCGTTGCCAGAAAGAGCGTGAAGGCCAAGTAATGCTTTCTTTTTCTCGATCTCAAGGCTTGATGATGTCATGTCGATTATCTTCCGTTGTTTTCACGTACCATTATCTACGAGAATCTTCGTTCCGCCGAATTCATGTGAAAGGAACAATGCTAGAATGTCGATGTCACCAGAGGGGGATCGAATCATGACAGCATCATCGGGTGAAGAATCCCCAGCTTTAACCAATGCCACCAACTTCGTGTCTGCTTCTTCGTGGTTGCTGGCCCAGTTTTCGAGAACTTCAAAATGATCCTCTGTAACTTTCGTACACTGAGATTTGTTTGAAATTATTACTGTCCGGCTAAATATTTGGCTACGGCCTTCAATTATTGCAAGCTGAAGAAGATCAAACAACATCTCTTTGTTTTCCCCATTGCGGAGAAAGCTGTTAAAGTCATATGGCACTTTCATGTCAGGACTCGTCAAGACTTATCTCTCACTTACACCTCTCTTAACTCTATTACTACCCTTTATGCTGTTGTCCCTGTATGTGTCACAGACAATAACAATTGTTGTATACCGGGTCGGAACTGTAGCAAATATTTTGGTCGCCATTTGTCTTATTCTTGATGCAGGACGAACCAAACTTCGTATGGCTGCGGCAAGGGCCAAGTAGTATGTGTTCAATTTATCCGCAGGTGGTAGTTCACCTGGGCTAACGATAGTTAGGTCACTCATGGCAGCTTCGTATAATTTGCTTTTAACGGTCTATCTGATGGCACCATCTGCTGTGCTGAGAGGCATCGATATGGGTGCAAGTGGAAATGATAGAGTAGTCTCGAGATCTACACCTGCCTTGTGCTTGTTCGAGTACGTAACTAGCAAGAGACGGTTTTCACGGGTGTTTACATGAAAAGAGTTTCATCCCACTCAGGCGGGCTAGCCTCTTTTTCGTGCCATAATTTGGGTGCCACAGTGCCACACGCTATAAACTTTGGTTGCAAGCAATTAATTTTTTTACAAAAATGGCGGAAAAGTTCCGTTGCAGATTGCAAAGCTGTCCGGAATACTTGCTCTTGTTACAGTTACTAGAAATTTTGATTTTATGGGCGATTTATCAAAAGTATCCGATGGATAGGTTCGTTGCATCTCAGTCGAGAAAACGAAATAGTTTCCTTCGAAAGACAACCATTTCAGACGTCCACTTAATTTTCTTCATTTCTGTTCGCGTTTCTTTAATTCGAGTTCGAGGATTTGTTGTTGATTCAGTTGGCCACTGCTGATTTGTTGCTAGAAATGGTTTGGTGCCAAAATTATTTATTTAGGCACGCGTATAACGGAGACTCTCAGCCCAGCTCGGTGAGCTGGCCCACCTGAGTACAATTCTCATCCCACCTGACGCGGATCCCACCAGCCTTTCTCACGGATCTCACTCTAGAGAGCTGGCCCACCTCCATGTAAATGCAATTACAGATTAACAAAGGACTGTACTGAAGACACAGATCTCACTCAGGTGAGCCAGCCCACTTAGGTGGGCTGGCCCATCTCATGTAAACAGGCCCTTAGACTTCTTTTTACATGTAATTCACAACATCAAAATATTAGATATTATACTAACAAAGCTTTTTATTAAATTCTTATCGTACAAACGAGGCTGTTGCCCCCCCCCTAACAGTCCTAAATTCAACTTAAAGCATCTATACCCAGCAACGATGCTTAATATACGTTAAGATAAGAACTATCTCCATTTAAAGCTGGTTTCTCATTGGATTCCTTCATATATGCGAAAGTGAGACTTTAAAAAACCTGAAAACGAGGCTGATGGCCCCATAAACCCCCGTATAATATCGATTTTCGAAATCAGCACCCTTGAATTGACCAAAGGCACTTGGTTTCAAAAATTTCGCATGTATTTAGCCTTTTAGATATCCATCTAAGGATAGAAATTGTAAGATTGCATGCTATTTCATAACGAAAACGAGGCTGTTCGCCCCCCTTACAGTTCCAAACTCAATTTTCAGCATTTATGCTCAACAAAGATGCTTAACATACTTTAAGAAATGACATATCTCCATTTAAAACTGGCTTCTCATTGGTTTCCTTCATATACGTGAAAACGAGACTTTAAACGTGAAAACGAGGCTGATGGCCCCCATAAACCCTCGTATAACATCGATTTTCGAAATCAGCACCCTCGAATTGACCAAATGCAATTGGTCTCATAAATTTCGCTCTCGGGTGACCATTCCCCTATTCTCCGCCTGGTCTATTTTATCCACATATTGTTACAATACATGAAGCATCTGTATGTTTTGTTGTTGTTGTTATCTAAGTTGAGATTTGACTAAGCACAGGTTGTGTACTCCTTCCTGCCAAGCAGCGAGCTATTGAGACATGATGTCTATGATATGCCTTATAATTACCATAAATTTTTAAATAAGGAAGACTTTTCTTTATCACATTATCTCGATAGATGCAGATATCTGAATCGCAATGTAGTGCCACAAAATATGTAGTTTTACACAACAAAGCTATTTATATCAACAATGAGGTCAAACTTATAAGACATACCACATCATGTTGGGGAGCATCCTCTGTCAGGGAGTCTTGTCTAGAATACTTCTTTGCTGTTCACTGATGCGCTGTGCGGAAGAAAATTACATCATTGTTACTCCTTGATAGGTACCAAGGAACGAGGTTATGACTAAATTGGCAAATATCAAAGCAGACAGAACTCAACTAATGAGAATATTTGCCACAACTTTTTGTCTCCGAAAATGTAAAGAAGTGAGATGATGGTGTTACTTTTGTAAGATTCTTGATCTAAATATATGGAAATATTTAAAATCTAAAAGCTTTGCATACTTTAATTCATGTCCAGGTGATGCATTTGCATATAAAGTATTTGTTATTTCTTTTAGTGAAGGGCTCTGTGTGACATCAAGTTATGTCAATAATGAGTCATACTTGACCATCTGAGGAGAGCCATTAGCCATAGATCACTCTCCTGTGCTTGCAGTATGATTGTGAATTGCCCACCTTGAAAGTTTCCTTTCTTCTGTACTTAGAAATAGCTTAGGTAAAGTGGAAAAAGTGTAGGGGGAGATAAAATCCATAGGATAGGTTACAAACATTTTGCCTAAATCAGATATGTGTTAGAAAAGACACAGTGTTGGGATTAAGATGAATTCTCATAACACACAAACAAATATCTAACCTAAAACACAATACGATACAGTAAACAGTCCTTTAACATATTATTGAATAATTATTACATAGTTGTAATAATCTGTAATACAATTGTGTTATGTGTCATGTGGAGTGGAGGGTGGGGAAAACTTGAGATGTCTAGGTGTCCATGAAGATTTTGCAAGTGAAGGAAACCTAGCAGAAACCCCTATATATACTGTACCCTACCATTGATGCCCCAAATATGGCAAAGGGAGCTGAACTACGTAGTTTGCCATTCACTGATAGGCTACCAAGTTATGGCATCATGTCTGACTCACACTGACTAATGCAGGTATGAGGAAATAGGCCATATTGACGTCAAGCAATATTGCGAATCTGAGGCTGACCTAGTATGATGAAAACCCTAGGTCCTCCAATATTCAACCTATACCCAACACTTGCTGATTTAGACTAACATTTAGTTTATTATCTAAATGTACACCTAAATCAGATAATGTGTTAGAAAAGACACAGTGTTGGGATTAAGATGAATTCTCATAACACACAAACAAATATCTAACCTAAAACACAATACGATACAGTAAACAGTCCTTTAACATATTATTGAATAATTATTACATAGTTGTAATAATCTGCCAAATGCAAAGGATATTGTTGTAGGTGAAATGTTATTGTTGTGGTATATGTTGTGAAAGAACAGTGGTAGCTTTGACTCTGATATCAAGGGGGACAGTGAGGTACAAGAGAACCGCATTAGACTTCCAGTCACCCAAAATCTTGATGATCTCAAGGGGTAGACCAACTTGGAAGGCTAATGATGCCCCCCCCCACGACGAAAGGAATGGGAGCCAAAATCCATTCCATTGAGGCCACATTTTTTGAGGCATGAACGCAGCTTAGTCATGAAAAATCCATATGTGAAAGGCCGAATAGTCAGGGATGAATGTACCCATTGGAAGGCTTGAGAGTCATTTGATACGTTAGGGGTGAAGGAGAAAGCTTGAACGATAGCAGAGACAGGGCAGAACCGGGAGCCTGGGACTTGCATCAGGGGTATCTGCACCACTTTTTCCCTAAATTGTATAGTTTTGCTCCATCGCACCCGAATCAGGGCACCCCCAGGAAAGAAAGAGAAGTCGGCCTTGGTGAGCTGCTTAGCAGGGTCAAAGCTTCCACTGTTACTGATGAGTAGATGCGATTTCCGGAACATACCAAAAAAGGCAACCAGACATATGGCCCAGAAGGCAGCATCAACACTGTAGGTAGGATTGAGCTGCGAATGAATACCACGCAAGATATCAAAAGTGATTGGGAGCTTCTGTTTGGGGTCATTGCCATGTACCCTTTTTACTCCTGTGAGCAGGGAAGAAAGTTGCCAGTTCCCAATGAGGGGGTTGGTAAGACCAAACTCTTTGTGCATTAGACCAATAATGCCAAGGTACTGCTTGATGCTAGAAAATTTGAGCGTACGAGCCAAATAGGCTGCATATAAACAAATCCCATGTGTAGAAGCCGGCACTGAAGGAATGCTCATAAATTGGCAAAACCGGAGATAGGTATCTCGATGTGTGCTATAGGTCCGCTTGGTGCTTGGGGCAAATGTCTGGTTGCGAAAGAAGGCAATCTCCTCAATGAGCTCCTTGTAAACCTGTGCAGTACCTAGAACGAAGAAACATAGTACTGGTTGGAGACATATGGTTCACAAGGAGCTCACTGGATACAATCTGAGAAGGTGTATATTTACATAACTCTGAATATAGCTGAATGAGTGCAACGCCGTTATGCATACGGGATATACGGTCTGCACGAATATTGTCATGCCTGGAACATAAACAGCGGTAAGCCGAAAGTTATGAATAGCTGAGAGCCAGAACAGATGCCTAAGCCATGACATGATTATGGGATTGGCAGTAGTGCCCTTATTAATCATGGCCACCGCGGCTTGATTATCACAATGGACAATCACGTGATGGTTAGCCCATTGGGGACCCCACCTCTTAGCAGCTAGATAGATTGCAAATGCCTCTTTAACATTTATATGGAAGGGAGCTACAAGAGGGGCATCTGCAGGGAGAAAAGAGTAGGCCCAATCCCCCCGAAAATAGAAGCCAACTGCTTCCTGGGAGGCATCTGTTTCGACATCAGCTATCGGAACTTTGCTGTGAAGTATGCGTTTGCGCAGAGCGAAGCGAATTCATACTGTCTAATATACGACGTAAGAATGTCCGTCCTCCATGAACAACACGACACGCCCAATTGAGCTTGCCAGCGAGTTGCTGGAGCTGACGTTTGGAGGCGCGTTTCCGATTAAGAAAAGTAGCAATGAGCAACTTAGTTTCGTCTAGCTTGTTTTGAGGCAAGGAGAGTTCCATGGCACATGTGTCAAAGACAATACCCAGAAAGGTGAGCTGCTGGCATGGGGAAACCACCTTGGAAGGACTGATTTGAAACCCTAGGTCCAGCAGCAGCTCACGGAGAGTGGTGAACGCAAGTTCACACTCAGCCTGGGACTGTGAAACAATGAGGAAATCATCTAAATAAACAACGATTCCCTTGAAACCTCTGCGGGACATCATGCGTTTGACGCTTTGTGTCAAGCGATGAAATATGCCAGGGGACCTCCTTCCCCCAAAACAAAGACGTGTATCATACAAAAAAGTAGGACTGGTGTCCCCTGAAAAGACCCACTTAAGGCCCGTAGCAGCATAGTTATGTGGGTGGATGGGCACTGACCTGTAAGCATGCCGTAAGTCGATCTTTGCTAGATAAAAATCCTTATCCACAAGCTTGACGGCATCATCAATTGTCTGAAAATGTAACTTATCCAGGGAGGGGACATAAGAATTAACCCCCTTTCCAATAGGCATACTGCAATCATGAATAAGCCGTAACTCATCACTGCCAGCCTTGGGAACAGCACTAATAGCACTAATAATAGTAGGCCTAGTGGGGGTAATAATGTAATTACCCTCGGCTATCTCTTCCCGGAGAGTTTGTTCCACTTTATCTCTTGCTTCCGGCTTTGTTGATGAACTATAATTGTCCATCTCTGCAGGAGATAAAGTGGAATCGGCTGGGATAAGTTCAAATCCATTGATGATGCCATCAAGCAAGAACTCCTTATCTTCATCAAATTCCAACTCAGCCATCCACCTACCCTTATTTAAGGGGGAGGGCACCCCCTGCTTGAGTCACCCAGACTGGGGAGCCGGGGCGCTGTGCTGAGTTGCAGGGTGGGAGCTGCTACAGGCTTTGCCCCTTACCTTACGGCTGCAAACATGGGCAAAATGGCATGGGTTATTCTGGCAACCACCCCCAGAGTTAAATTTACGACAAATTATTTTATTGTCAACTGAATACATAGCGGTGTTAGGGCCTGCAAAATTCTGACTGGATTGGGGGGGCTGGCCAACATTGTTAGGCTTGGATTTTTGCTTAGGCACGAGAGTGACTTGATGCAAGTGGTTAGAGTCATGACTCCAAGGAAAACTATAAGTGGCCTGAAGCTGACGAAATTCATCATCAAATTTCAGGACACTTGTCCATTCATATTTCCCCGCAAGCTCCATTATCCTAACGGTGTACGCAAGATAATCACGAATGTCGCGAGAGGTGGGGAGCTTGCTGGAAAATAGAAGGCTATGAAATATGCGAGTGTTGGCTACTACCCACTGCGTAAGAGACACACTCTCGAGCCTAGGCCGTTGCTGCCCATATGAAATCAGTAGCCGAGAACCCCCCATATCAGACAATGTTTGCTCGGTCTCTTTTGGTACCAAGCTAGAAATAAAGTCAATAATACGAAGGACTTTCTCACCAAGCGGCACAGCTGTAGGGGACAAGAACATCTCAGCGTGATGGTCACTTCGGGCCTGAAACTGCTCGTGCAACGATACTACTGGGCTGGTTTGACTTGCAATAATGGCTGTGTTTGCAGGTGCTTGCTGCATTTGCCAGGGCAAGCCCGAATGGGCTGGCAGCGACGCACCAAGAGAACCAGCCCCCAACAGTGGGGTGAGACACGTAGCTGCATTGTTGGTTTGCCCATGAACTCCCGCATTTAGGCCATGTCCAGTGGTTCTGGTTTGTTGTTGTGGTTGCGGTTGTTGCGTGGATGGATGTTGTGGTTGTTGCTTTGACCTCATTTTCGACACGACAGCCTCCTTTGCGGCTACCTTCGCTCTCAGCGTGTCAAGCTCTGCCAAATGTCGCTCGTCCAACTCAAGCTGGTGCAATTTACGCTCTAAAGCCAGCTTTTCTGTATCATCTTGGACGAGGCTTTGTCCATTATCTCCAGTTTGACCGAAGGTCGCAAACTGTACATGTGGAGATCTCATGATTACAGATTGGCCTTGGATAGGGAATTGTACTTCCTGGTCATCATTATCATCTTCGAGTTCTTCATCATCCTCATCAGGCCCTTGGCAATGGCGGCCAGGAAGACCCCAAGAATGTTGTTTGACTGGCTCGTGGCAGCCAGGGCATCGTCGAAGGCGTTGGGACTTGCCAGCAGTAAGTTGTGATTGTTGCTCGACATGGACATTAGACTCCGTATGAGACATCAGATCAGGCGTAGAAGCTGAGCGGCGAATAGTTGTCATCGTCGATAGAAGAAAACTTGAGATGTCTAGGTGTCCATGAAGATTTTGCAAGTGAAGGACACCTAGCAGAAACCCCTATATATACTGTACCCTACCATTGATGCCCCAAATATGGCAAAGGGAGCTGAACTACGTAGTTTGCCATTCACTGATAGGCTACCAAGTTATGGCATCATGTCTGACTCACACTGACTAATGCAGGTATGAGGAAATAGGCCATATTGACGTCAAGCAATATTGCGAAATCTGAGGCTGACCTAGTATGATGAAAACCCTAGGTCCTCCAATATTCAACCTATACCCAACACTTGCTGATTTAGACTAACATTTAGTTTATTATCTAAATGTACACCTAATATAAGCCGGTTTTCTGCCCAATGACCTATTTTTGTAAAGTTTGGAAAATGGGGGTGCTGTTGCCCCCATGCCCCTACCTCCTAGGCCTATGACTGTAGATAATTAATATTATTTCATATTTAAATCATTTAACTGTCATGTGGAAAGAAAACTTTTTGAACTGCCAACAGATGGATTGTGACTGTCTTAGTCACATACTTACTAATGGATGTAAAGCACGGATATATATATCTCCTTGTTTTGCATTAGCCAATACATTTACCCCATTCCAGCTTTCGCCACTTGATAAGGAAGGTTTAACAAGGACACCATTGACATACTTCATCACTTCAAACCTTCAAAATAAATCAAATTGGGTGATAGTGATATCATAGAATGCAAAATCTGCTATTTCTTAAATCATCAAATCTGCTTCAAAACGTGTTTGGCAGGTTTAATGTCAAATAAATGTAAAACAACAGAAACTGACAACTCATTTTTCTCACAACCAGAAAGCTTTAGTAAAATCTATTTGGTTTTTGTTAACTTCATGTAGGACAAGGAAGTACTACCCTAGGAGCAGTGGCTCCCACTCAGATTTATTGCAACAAACATTTGTCTTTAACACAAAAACACCAGGCCTTACATAAATTACACAAAGGGGAACCACCATAGACAAAATCAGCACCCAAAAATTAACCAAAACAATTGTCAGTACTGGACCTGGATTAAAGACAGGGCCGCCAAGAGGTTTTGGAGGCCCAGGGACAAAACTCTGAAATGAGGCCCCCTGCGAGCCAGTCTGCAGAGTATGGCACTTTTCGATGAGATCTCCGTTGTGCAAAGAGATATTTCTTTGTTCTCTATTGTCTAATTTGAATAGGCTATTGAAAATCTCCGATGTGCAAGTGCCATACTCTGCACACAGGCCTGCGAGCGAAGCTAGCAGAAAATAAGTTTGACCCACGCCCTTTAGATTAGCTTAAAATTCATTTGAGAACATTTCCTGCAGTCAAAGTGTTAAAAATCTTCAAGTATGAGGCCCCCTGAGGCAAATTGCCCCTCTGCCCCCCCCTCTTGGCGGCCCTATTTGTAGATATTGTGATGTGACCCAATTTGTTCAATCTTTGATTTTTTTTGCTGTAACCTTAACAAGGAGGAGACAGAATTTATAAAGATGTCACTTATCAAGGATGACACTTGCAGAGTTCTGAACTTAAATAAGCCTCCCAGTCAAATGGGTACAATAAATCAGTTAAAATCAAGATTTGATAGGCACGGCCAGGGGCTACTCCCCCTCCGCCGTTAGAAGAATTTATCCCCCATCAGAGGAAATTTTGAGTTATTTTCGGAAGAATTTGGCAAAATGATGTAAAGATATGTTAAGACTTTAATTTATCAAAAGAAATAGTTTTATAAGTTATGCTTATGTATTCCCAGCACTGGAGTTTCTTAATTTTTTGGCGATCTGCGAGTTGAGTTTCTTAAGTAAAATCTAATGGTTTTTGTTATTTATAAGCAGCTTCTTATTAAAAGAAATACGTGTAGCTTCTCTACCTCGGAGTTGGTTTTGAAAGATCCAATATGTCTTTAAACTCTCTCTCGATTCTCTCAGCGAATTCTCTCTCGGAGAGTGCCGACTCCAATTTGAATGCCGTTTTGACTTGGCCGTTTTGGAATAAAGGTGCCCGTTTGGTTCCACGCGGAGCATTGGTAACGTCCACATCCACGAGATAGACATCTCTGCAGACGAGCTTTGGTTCTCTTGTTGATGTTGGTCCACCATACAACTGCCGCGATGTGGAGGCAGTTGCTTCGTGGTGGTTACGCCCATATGAATATGGCCTTCCTCCGGCGGCGCCTCTGCCTCTATTATGGGAACGACCACGTTGTTGGTTTCTGAATGTGTGCATGTTATTGGTTGCTCCTATACGGCCATATCTCCTTGCAGTGGTGAAAGTGATGCCATTATTACCGCCCCGGCCGGCAGTTGATTGTGTTTGTCGTTGATTATTCCCCCTTCGAAAAAGGGCAGCTCTTTCATCGAAGGGAGATTCAAACTGCAATCTGTTTGGCCTGGTTCTGTCTTCGCTGACTGCGGAAGACAGAACTCCCAGTGCCCTACTGTTGGTAGCTGCATCAATTTCCTCCATAAACGACGGTCTGCTGCTGCTGGGACCTGCCATCTCCATGGATAAGTCCAAATCATCTAGGTCACATGGGAAGAAGCTCAGCGCCGAAACTTAGGCCGTCTCGTTTCCATGTTATTGTTCTTGGATGATTTCGCGCCAAAACGTGACACGCCCGACAACACCTTTCTCGAGGAGTTCAGCCTCGCTTTGATGCCCCTATACAAATGTATAGGAAAATGACCGGAAGTGAATATTTTCGTCGACTTTGAACGTTTCATGCAGTGATGCGGTGTGATTTTTCCGCGTTAATTTAATCTTAAAAGGTAGTGAATTTATCTAAGAAATGTTTAAAACTAAAATCGTTTTGATTTAAACTTCCCGGTAAACTCCACGCAATTTGACAGGAGTGATGGTCTTATTTTAAGAGATTTTCATCCGTATTTGGGCAAATTTTTCGAATTCATTGTCTTTGTTGAAGTAAAAAGCGCCTTGAAAGCCATGACATTTAGAAAATCTCGTAGATCGTAGAAATTGTTTTGAAGCGGCGTGGTCTGCTTGCTGCTTGCTTTCAAGAAAACCCTTTAATTCTGATAGGAAACGAAGCAATAAACCAATATGCAGAGCACTAGCGATCCTTTTACTGCCAGTGAAGGACAAGAGATGCTTTCATGTTTTCAAATAATTCTCCAACCCGCCAGAAAGAAAGAGACAAGAAGAAGCAGCTTCCAACGAAAGAACTCGGATATTTATGGATCAAGAACTAAAACCGTTTTGTTTATGATGGCATATGTCTTTGATGGACAAATGGATAGCAAATTATAGAAAATATGTTATTTGTACTGGGCAAGTTCCTCTCATTGATGGAGCAACTCAATGCAGTCTGGAAATCTTCTCTTGTTGGCTCTAAAAACTCACAGACAAGGAATATAGGGAAGGATGCTGTCTATTGAAATTTCAATGACTATTTCTGAATGGACAACGGCAATAACTGCTTTTTGGTAATTTTCAGAAACTCATGAATAAGCATGGCATTTCACCTACAGGGTGAAACGGGCGAGCTTTGTCTTTGTCTTTGCAAACAATTGTCTTTGCAGATCAAATTCAGAATAAGTTTCAGACTGTTTCAGAATTGGAAGCATTAAAATTTCAATTTTGTGATGATTCAATTGCTATTATCTTACCATCTTCCTATCATCAGAGTAAAATCATCAGAGTATCAATTATTGGATTACTCAATTTTTTTTATATATCATAATATTGTTTTTCATTGAATGCTTTGTTTGCAACAGTCATGTTCCATCAGTTTTGCATCAGTCTTCAGGCATCAGGCATTGAAAAAGCAAGAATTGCAGTCTTTTGTGGTTGTTGTCAAATGCTGCTTCAAGGTTGGGCTTGATTGGTAAAGGATAATCTTGTTCTGTTTGGGTCCTAAAATAAAACAGAGACAATATTATTTCCTCCTACTAGAACTGTTTGCTGCATAGCAAATTTCACTTTGTCTCATAGAGAATTGCATGTACAAAAAAGAGCAGCAAACCAAAATAGGAGATGTCTTTGCAAACTTAAATCAGAGCAACAATACCCTGCTCAAGAAAAAGAAAACAGATTTAAAGGCAAATAATTGCAGTAAACAATCGTTTTTATAGGCAAAATAATCAAAGCTGATAATTTTTTGTACAAGGTAGCCTTGATAACATTGTTTTAGTAAGCAAATCTCCTATTTCTAGGTCAGAGCTTCCCCATTAGTCTTGAAGAAAATAAGCAACAATGCAACTTTATGTTTGTTTACAGTTAGGCCAAACCCGACGAAAAGTTCTCTGAGAGCGAAGTCAAAGTTTTGTAATTATTTTCATTGCTCTGGTGGCCAAAACAGCTAGCAAGTACTCTAAAATACTTTCATTTCTGAAAACATCAGATTACGTTCGAAAGTGATACATTCAACCAAGGTTAACGTTTGTTTTCTGACTAAAAAGCAGACAAGTTTGTGAAAGGAAGCAAGTAAAGTTAACGAAGATTAGATGGTCATGGCTCTCGAGGAAAAATTGCCTTTGAAAATTGTGGGAAACCGGCAAAGGCTACAGCAAAACAGGCAACATTCCTACAAACTAGATGCTTACAGCTATTGCGTTATATCTCCAAAATGAGAATTCCTGTCTTAGTTTAGAAAATATTGGAGTTTGAAAAAATTTTGGTTAGATTTAGGCCAACAAAAGTTCATTTTCTTGAAACTGCAAGCCGAAGTTCAAGACGAGAAAAAGACAAGTTTATTTCGTCAACAATTGGCGAAAGGTGGCAAAATAGGACAAAACGACATCGAGGAATCCAAAACTTTCAACAAAATTTCCATGAAACAAAGGAAAAACGTTAAATTTATGATAAAGTCTGCTTACCTGCTGTGCTGAATCCCAAGTTTGTAAACAGAGTTGTCCACGGCCCTTGAAAAATATGAAAAACCAAGAAGCTCTGAGTCCAAAATGCTCAAAGAACTTGAAAGAGCGAAGATACAGCTATTGCGTTATATCTCGATATTTTGCTTTGGGACACTTGGGACGCCTGCTGACGCCATTTATCACAAAATTTTACTTTCGCGCCACAGCTTTCTTGCAAAAGAGGCCGGAAGTGACGTCAGAATTCAGGCTTGGTGTTGTCGGGCGTGCGTGAGAAATGACCTCATTTGCGTGAACAATTTTTAACGCAGCGTGAGAAATATTTAGCAGAGCGTGGGAAATTTTTCATTGTGGCTGCAATAAAAATTTGCCCTTTTACAATATAAATATGTGCTTACAAGAGATACACGCTCGCAATACAAATATATGGTTGAAAGAGCAATAAATACTTGCAACAGGAATAGGTGTATCCAATAGAAATTTGCTTT
The DNA here is from genome assembly GCA_039566865.1 of Aurelia coerulea. Classification (NCBI taxonomy): domain Eukaryota; kingdom Metazoa; phylum Cnidaria; class Scyphozoa; order Semaeostomeae; family Ulmaridae; genus Aurelia; species Aurelia coerulea. Next base: position 17,014,909 of record CM076944.1, read on the forward strand.
TGTAATAAAACTGTAGGGTTGCTTTTGCAACGAAAATAAAAATAAGGAATGTTGATATAATACCAATAAGCATGGACAATAGGACACTTGCAACTTTTGTACGTAAAAATGATGAAGCACCGCACCTATTATTCAGTGCAATAGTATTATTCGCATGCAATGAAAATAAATGCAGTACAATGAATAAAATGCTGTGTTATTTTAAACATGTAATGATAACTTACGCTTACAATAAAAATTTATTTATTTTGTAATGGAAATATCGCTCATCCATGGAAATTTGATTATTTTTGCATTTGGCACTCCATACAGATTTGCATATGTTACAACAGCCCGTTGCGTCACACACAAAGGAACTATGATGCAACTTCCAATTGTTCTCGTTCGTTTGCTATTCAAACGGGCCAAGTAATAGCATGGCCATCGGTGGCCACAGCGTGGGTTTCAAACTACTTATGGTTCCAGGTTTTTAACTATCATATCTGTGCTACATATTTCCCCCCCTGTAGCTCAAAGTACTTTGATGAAAATCTCTTTGAAGATCTTGGTAATGATATTGCTAATTTTTCTGGAAGCAATGCCCAAGTTCTCATTATGGGAGATTTTAATGCCAGGACATCTACTCTTGATGATTTTATTCAAAATGCAGACAGTCATTTCACAAATACAGGATTCTTGTCCTCAGAAATCACCACATCACGAAATAATTGTGATGGTGAAGTGAACAGTAGTGGTCACGCTCTCTTGGATTTATGCAAGTCCCACAATTTAAGAATAATAAATGACAGGAAAATTGGAGATACTTTTGGAAATCTTACCAGCTTTAACATCAGCGGTGGATGTAGTACCGTTGACTATGCTATGATCTCTGACCATTCATTCAACAAAGTTGATTCTTTCATTGTTAAACCAACCAAAGCTATCAGTGATCATAGCCAAATAGTTGTTTGGCTCCCAGCAGAATATAAGCCACAACACTCCAATTCATCAAAGTATAAATGGAATAAGATTTCAGCAAAATTTAGATGGTTGAGTAACAGTAAAGCGAAATTCACACATGCATTACAGTCAACCGAAATAAAGAAAAAAAATTGATAAGTTCATCTCATCCCCATATGGAACAAGCGACAGAGACATGGAATATGCTAACAATGATTTCACTGACATCCTAATTAGTACAGCAAAGTTATGTCTCCCCCAAACATCTCGTAAAAGAGCAAAGAAAGCATCTAAAAGTTCGAAAAAATGGTTTGATAAAGAATGTACACATAAAAAAGACCTCTTAGATAAAGCTCTCTTGAATAAACAAAAAAACCCTCACTGTAATGTAGCCAAAAACAAAGTGAATTCATATACAAAAACTTTCAGGAACTTGTGCAAGTACAAGAAAAAGCAATTTTGGGCTGACAAAATTGATCAATTAAATAAGACAGAAAACTCAGACTTTTGGCCCGGGGGGGGGGGGGGGTACTTGACCAGGTTTTGGTCGTGGACGTGCCATCGAAGCTTCAAAAACATACCCGTTCCTTATACCAATTTTGCGAAAAAGTATACCCGACTTTATACCAATTTTGCGAAAAAGTATACCCGACCTTATACCAATTTTCCGAAAAAGTATACCAAAATCATTCTTTAAACCAAAATTGCGAAAATCTATACCGTTCCTTATACCAAAATCGTGAAAATCGATACCCTTCCCGATGGCACGTCCCCGTACCCAAAATATGTGAAGTACCCCCCTCCCGGGACTTTTGGGACCTGTGGAGAGAATTTGATGAAAATCACAGGCAAGGGTCTGATGTAAACATACAAGATGGGTCCGTTTGGGAAAACTTTTACAGCAACTTATTTAACGATAATACAACCAAAGATACAACCTATCCCCCTGTTGCTACCCATACTACGAGAAGGAATTTTCCTAACCAAATGCTCAATGAAAAATTTCACAAAAGGAACTACAAAGAGTAGTAAAGAAGCTAAAAAATGGTAAAGCAACTGGCACGGACAAAATCTCAAAAGAAATGATCAAGACCAGCTTCCCATACATGCAACAGGCCTACTTGAAATTATTCAATATGATTTTAAGCGCTCAATGTATTCCTAGTATCTGGTGCAAAAGTATCATAACCCCAATCCACAAAGCAGGGAGCAAAAATGATCCTGAAAATTTCAGACCAATATGCGTAACCAGTTGCCTCTCCAAGTTATTCTGCTTGATGCTAAATGAAAGACTTACCCTCTTTATCAACAAATATGAAATCATGAATCTTAACCAAATTGGTTTCAAAGAAAAATGCAGGACGGCCGATCACCTTTTTACATTAAAAACTCTTATTAATAAGCATGTTCATAATACGAGAAATGGAAAAATTTATGCATGCTTCGTTGATTTTAGAAAAGCTTTCGACTCAGTTTGGCACAAGGGTTTGTTCCTCAAGCTCGAAAATCTAAATATAAGCGGAAATTTTTTAGAAATAATCAAAGACATCTATTCCAAAACTACATGTTCCGTTAAGGTAAACGATAAAATGACTCAATTTTTCAGCTACTCAAAGGGCGTCAGACAAGGTTGCCCCTTAAGCCCGACTCTTTTCAACCTTTATATAAATGACCTCATCAACGAGGTCGAGGAAATCAACCCTTCCCCCCTACACCTACATCATGATACTAACGTAAGCTGTCTTCTCTATGCTGACGATCTTATTTTGATGTCAAGAACCCAGCAAGGACTCCAAAAAATGCTCGATAGGCTAACCGATTTCTGTGCAACATGGAATCTTTCGGTGAATACGAAGAAAACAAAATGCATTACCTTTCAGAAAAAAAGTAGGCTAAACAGAAAAGATTCTCTTTATGTGAACAATAATAAGATAGACAACGTCACTCAATACAGTTATTTAGGAATGGCCATAAACGCGGCGGGTTCCTTCCACATTGCTATCGAAACACTTAGTGGAAAAGCCAGGAGAGCCATTTATGCCCTAAACGGCAGGTACCAAATAAAACGACTCCCAATTAAGGCTGCACTTAAATTGTTTGACTCTGTGATATCTCCTATCCTCCTCTATTGCTGTGAGGTTTGGGGAGCATTTCATTATACAGACTACGACAGGTGGGACAACAATATCATAGAAAAAATACACCTATCTTTCTGCAAACATCTACTTGGGGTAAACAGGTCAACTACAAATATTCTGGTTCGTGGTGAATTAGGCCGCTTCCCTTTAAAAAACACGATAGACAGCAGATGTATCTCTTTTCTGCGACACATAGAGCAATCTCCGCAAAATAGTCTGGTGCATCTATCCTTACTTGCAAATAAGGACCTACCCTCTTATCTCAACTTTAAAACTCACATTGATAACATAAAAAGTTTTACAAATACACCTAACATTCTTGAAATGAATAAGAATAAGGTTAAAATTAGCCTACAAACGTCATACAAAAAATTATGGAAGTCACAACTTCAGTGCTCCAAAAAGGGGAAATTCCTACGTGATATGGACAAAGAATTTAAATGCGAACCATATCTCCTATTACATGATTACAATTTCAGGCAAGAACGAGTTTTTACAGCAAAATTGCGCACAAGTGACCACGTTCTGGCAGTTGAATCCGGTAGACGAACCACACCAAAGATTAAATTTGAAAATAGATTGTGTAAACTTTGCAGTGCAGGAATTGTTGAAGAGGAAATGCACTTTATCTCAGAATGCCCCCTTTACAACCACTCCAGAAGAGATTTCTTAGAAAAGTGTTACAACTTATTCCCAAATATAAGGCTTCTGAACATGAATGACAAGTTTAGATTTCTTTTCTCCATCCCAGAACCGGTTGTCATGAAAGAAATAATTTCGTATTTATATAACCTGTCAAAAATTCGATCGGAAAAGCTAATTGTTGCACCCCCTTTGTAAATTAGTTACCTTTAACAGTATTTGATTTGTTTCTATTATGCTCGTTTTGTTTTGTTTTGTTTTGTTTTGTCCTCTTCTTAAACTTTGTTAGTAGGTTTTTACCTTTATATACATGTATGTTTAGAAGATTTATAAAAAAAAAAAAAAAAAAAATAAAGTCTGGCTTTTGTCCGACTCAGAAAAGTATGCAAGCGGCATCCTTTAAGTGGATTAAGTCGAGCAATCACAATATCAAATACCACTGAGGGATCAAAGAAATGACGGAATGAAGGAACTGGAAAGGAAAATCAAAGATCCGTTGAAAACTTTTACTCGTATTATTTGCGTTACATTTATCTTTTCAATACAGAAGCAGAACGTTACTTTGGAAAAAAATTGCTATTAACGAAATAGCATTAATAGCACTGTCCGCCGCCCTTAGCTATCATTCAAAACCCAGAACAATTGTTAAACACCTTCACTTTTCATGAAATAAGCAATGAAGAGGTTATGAAATTATTAAAATCCCTAGATGGAAGAAAATCTACTGGTGAGGATCAAATACCCCCGAAGCTTGTATCTCTTGCTTCTAACGAACTCACAGTCGCACGAACCATGGCAATAAACTATAGCATTCGCAACTCTAGTTTCCCAGATGATGCAAAAAAGGCGGCGGTCTGTCCTTTAGATAAGGGGGAGCCAAATCGTACAGTATAAAGGAATTTCCACCCAGTTAGTGTTCTTAACCCTAATCCGCATGGGGGGTGGATTCCACCCCCTCAAGGTTTTATTTGCCGCGTTTTTAAACGACATTTGCTATGTCCCCCAGCCTCCCTGAATTTTACTAATTATCTATTAGCCACATTTTGGTGGAAAAATTTTTGAACAATACGACTCACAGGTCACGTGACATGCCCATATTTGGAAGGAGGTAGCAGAAAAATCACTGTTTTCAATGATTTCAATGGAATTATTTGATTGAATTATGAAGTATTATACAGCAAATGAATCAGCAAACAAAGGGCTTCAATTTGATACCGAAATTTCTGGAATTTGAATTTTTGATAATGACGTCATTTTGGCCGCCATTTTGGACTAATTAGCAATTTTCTCAAGTTTTTTCGAGCTTTTTCAATAAAAATCACTCTAAGGATACACTTGTTGTAGATAATCACCATTTTTCAGGTTCTTTTGGTCTCTTTTTACATAGAATAAATTAATCGCACAAATGACGTCATAAGAATCGGCTAATTTCTGCCAAATTATCACTCCAAAATCGTTATTTTCAATAAAATAATACTTTATCACCAACTATGTTGACAAACTGAACCAAAAACTGCATAAAGTTCATGCAAAATCTTCATTAAACTTGAATTCAACTTGGAAGCCTGATTTCACAGATTTTCAGCTTCGTGACGTCACTGTGACGTCACAAGGTGCGGCAGCCACACCCAAATTACGCTACGAGCTACAAATTACCTGTTCTATAACTGTGCCAAGTTGTATTGAATTCGGATGAGTCTAAGGCAGTTTTCAGAGGGGAGGGGGGCGGGGAAAGCACCCCCCCCCCCATAAATGGTAGCTCGAAAAAAGCCCATATGGATTAGGGTTAATACCTTTTCAAAGATATACGAAAAAGTCCTAAAACAACAATTGATTCAACATCTAGACAACACGCTTTCTGTTTTCATTGCGGCCTATAGACGAGCATACGGCACCCAAACGTCTGATAGAAGATTGGAGGTCTAACCTCGACAACGACTATCTTGTTGGTGCTATCAAAATGGATCTTTCAAAAGCCTTTGACTGCATTCCACATGATTTGCTTATTGCAAAATTACATGCATATGGATTCGAAGAAGACGCGCTTGTCCTCACCTACTCTTATCTCAAACGACGGAAACAAAGCGTAGGCTACGGATAAATAATACATACAGTTCTTTTCAAGAGGTGATATCTGGTGTACCCAAAGGATCTGTCCTGGGCCCAATCCTGTTTAATTTTATATAAATGATTTATTTCTTTTCATAAAACAGGCAACTCTCTACGATTATGCTGACGACAATACGCTTACTTATTTTTCGAAAAGCATGCTCGATCTTGTGAATATTTTGGAAAAAGAAATAGGAATTGCTTTATCCTGGCTAGAGCAAAATGAAATGATTGCCAACCCTGAAAAATTCCATGCTTTATTGCTCAGAAAAAATCAAGTAAATACTAGTGGAGAGCAAATTAACATTAACGGTAATGTAATCAAATCTGAGGAACACACACACACACACACACACACACACACAGCCTTGAGCTACCTCAGATATCTGGGATTTTTAGTTAGGCCTATTTGCAGGAGATTAGGCTGATGTAAGAACTGAGTGGGATGAAGACTCACTTCACATTCATGTACATTCATGTTTTGTAAGAAACTTAGGTCCAGGGCTGGTAGGTAGTATTTCAAAGGTTAGGAAAGCTCTATTACCAAAAGTTCTCATGAGGTTTCCATATTTTTTTAATCATTTTGGAAATTGAGCCTAAAGTTTCTCATATAGCAGTTTCTTATAAAATCATTGCATGTTTATGTTTGCTCAGGTACTGCAAATTAGTCCAGGGCTTACTGAGTTGTGGAATTTGAATTTGAATTTGAAAAAGCAGAGGGTAGTTGATATTGTTAAACTATCAGTTTGTTGACGTATTACGTGAAGTTTCCTCCCTTGAACTTAGCTTATTTCGTTGGTACTGACATTATTTCGACATGATGAGTTGTACCTTGTTATGTGCTAATGTGCGTGGGGAGCTTTGCGTATTACGTCGATGAAGATAAGGCTCAAATCCTTACTGGTTGCCAGAGCATGCAGAAATCGTCCAATTTCATGCTTGTCAGCCAATGAGATCACCGCTTTCTAGCCCCTGGAGACAAAATCGATCGTTTGAGGTAAATTTTCTAGTACCCTCACTAAAACTGAAATGGATGCTAGAATACTTCAGTTATTCGCAATTTTTTTTGATAAATCAGTTGTGGGGATGTCCGTCCAGAGTTGTTTACATGTTTAGGCACACAGCTTGTTTGGGGCTGGAGCTTCGTTCATTTTCCGGTCGAAGAATATTGACCTTCGTTGAAATATCTATAGAAATTGCTACAAATGAGATATACAGATAAGAATTTCAGTAATTATGCATACTGACCTCAGCAATAACCCAAACTCCTTTACTGCTATCATATCTCAAAATTAGAGGCAATTTCTAATGATTTCTGGTAGCGATATCATTTGGGCCTAAGCTTGTCCTCGCTTAAAACTCATTCCATTGCACTTAAAAAGTAATGGTAAAATTCTAGAGCTGAATAATGCACTTACCCATGACTCAGGTACCAGTTTGACTTCGTTTGCCTTTTTTACATTAGAAACGACCAGTTGTGGGTGAATTGCAAAAACATTCCTCGGTCCATACTTTTATCTGCACAGTCTATCCGCTTCAAACAACAAACAGTGAACTTTGTATCATAAAAGTCTTGCATCACAAAACATCCCTATAGAACGATTCCATGCGCCTTAGCGAGGCACTCGTGAATTGTTTTCACGCATTTGGTTCAATCCCCGGGGGGTGTACTTGACTTTCAATTGTACAGGGGTGAGCACTCCAAGGAAAAAAATTTTCACCCGGCTTTAGAAATTTCCCCTCGAAATGATAGCCGGTTTTAGAAACAATTGGCGAAAAGCATACCCTAAAACGTAAATATTCGTCTAAAAACAATAAAATGAAACTTTGGACAACCGGCTTTAGAAAAATTGCCTTCTTTTGATACCCGGCGTTGGAAAAAAGAGGCGAAAACGATACCCGGAAAGGAGTGCACATCGCGTCAGCAAAATATACTAAGTAGCCCCCCGGGGTTCAATCAGTCAATGATGCAAACAAACAAAAGTGCAAAACCGGGTATCTTTTTTAGCGAACCCAGAACAATGTTTTGTTCTTTCTATGTTTTGCATTGATTGAAATAAGGACGAAAAGAACGAAATGCGTGAATACAATTCACGAGTGCCTGGCTAAAGCGCTCGCCCACAACTGGTTGTTTCTTACAAAAATTTGGCAAATTAAAGAAGGCAAACGAAGTCAAACTGGTGCCTGAGTCATGGGTAAGCGCATTATCTAGCTCAAGAACTTTACCATTACTTTTTAAGTGCAATGGAATGAGTTTTAAGCGAGGACAAGCTTAGGCCCAAATGATGTCTTTACCAGAAATCGTTAGAAATTGCCTCCAATTTTGAGATATGATAGCAGTGAAAGAGTTTCGGCTATTGCTCAGGTCAGTATGCGTAATCGCTGAAATTCTTATCTGTATATCTCATTTGTAGCGATTTCTATAGATATTTCAACGAAGGTCAATATTCTTCAACTGATTCGCGCTCTAGATTCTAAAAAAGCAAGTGGATGTGACAATATCTCTGTTTTCATGATAAAGATATGCGATAGCTCAATTGTGGAGCCCCTGTGCCTGATCTTTGAAAAATGCCTTGAGACAGGAATCTATCCATCTGTCTGGAAGAAAGCCAATATTATTCCAGTGCAACAAGAGCAGATTTTGTAATACAATAGCAACAGTTGCATTTGATTGACACCTCAATTCAAAGCGATTAGCGGCTGCAGACAAAGGAAATTCTCTCAACCAGTAATTCAAAACAAACAAAGCCGCAAAAGTTTCCCCAAAACTGGTAGGGCAAACTCTCGCCTTGTGCAAGCGAAATATGGTTTTTAAGGGAAGTTATGTGCTTATAGCGAAAGAAGAAGGGTAAATCTAAAGTTCTGTCGCTTAGATTATATTTATTTGATTCAGGAGCGGAGCAGAAGGCTTTGTAATTCTCGCGTCTTTAGGGCTTAAAATGAAACGATTACAAAACAGCTCCTAAATCAAATAAACATAATCTAAGCGACAGAACTTTAGATTTACCCTTCTTCTTTCGCTATAAGCACATAACTTCCCTTAAAACCCATCTTTCGCTTGCACAAGGCGAGAGTTTGCCCTACCAGTTTTGGAGAAACTTTTGCGGCTTTGTTTGTTTTGAATTACTGGTTGAGAGAATTTCCTTTGTCTGCAGCCGCTAATCGCTTTGAATTGCGGTGTCAATCAAAACCAACTCGTGCTATTGTCTTACCAAATCTGTCCTTGTTTTCCAGTGCACAAAAAAGAAAGCAGGCAAAACAAAAAAAATTATCGACCCATCTCACTGTTACCAATTTTCGGAAAAGTCTTTGAAAAAATATTATTTGATGGAATATACGGACATCTTAACGAAAATGGACTTATAACTTCAAGACAGTCTGGCTTTCGACCAGGTGACTCGACAATTAATCAGTTATTATCTATAACTCACAAGATCTACAGTGCGTTCGAAGAAATTCCCAGCCATGAAACTAGAGCTGTCTTTCTTGACTTGTCGAAGGCATTTGATAGGGTCTGGCATGAGGGTTTACTATACAAATTGCAATGCAGTGGCATAGATGGAAACCTTCTCTCGTTGATTCGGAATTATTTGGCAAATCGAAAACAGCGTGTAGTGCTGAATGGCAAAAGCTCACAATGGGCATCAATATCTGCAGGAGTGCCACAAGGCTCAGTATTAGGACCATTGTTTTTTCTAGTGTACATAAATTACCTTGTCGATAATTTTCACTCCGATGCAAGAATGTTTGCGGATGACACATCTCTTTTTTCTGTTGTAAATGAAGTCAATAGAACTGCAGAGGACTTAAATAGGGACCTTGAGACGGTACGTTTGTGGGCATGGCAATGGAAAATGCAGTTCAATGCGGATAAAACTGAAGAAGTTATTTTTTCTTGCAAGAGACGTAAGCCCTCCCATCCTCCCCTGTCTTTGGGATCCAACGAGATAGATACAAAATCCGAGCACAAACACCTGGGACTAACTCTTGACTCTAAATTAAATTTTGAAAGCCATATTCGAGAAGCTAGTTTAAAACCAAAAGGTGGTTTCGGTATGATAAAATATCTTTCGAAATATGTTTCTAGAAATGTGCTCGATCAGATATATAAGCTCTATGTGAGGCCCCACCTGGACTATGGAGGCATCATATATCATAGATATGATCCTGAAATGCAATCTGCTTTCACTCAAAGACTGGAGCATATTCAATATTCAGCTGCCCTGGCAGTCACTGGAGCATGGAGAGGTACGAGTAGACAAAGACTCTACGAGGAATTAGGTTGGGAAAACTTGTATCAGAGAAGATGGTATCGACGTTTGTGTCATTTTTTCAATGTGAAAAAGTCCCAATCCCCTCATTACTTGTTTGCGGAAATTCCAGATGAACGCGAACTTACCTACAATCTCAGAGCAACACGCGCTTACAACCAAAATTTTGGGCGAACTGTCCGTTTTTCGAATACGTATTTCCAAAATACTCTTTTTGAATGGAATCTTCTTTGTGATGATATAAAACATTCTGTAAGCATTGCTGAATTCAAACGTAAACTTCTTGCAGCCATACGACCATTAGGAAACTCTACTTATAACATTCATGACATTGACGGTGTTAGATCTTTAACAAAACTTCGCTTGAATTTTAGTGCATTAAACGAACATAGATTCCGGCATAACTTTGACTGTCTAAACCCGATTTGTAGTTGTGGAACTGGAAAAGAGGACAATGAACACTATCTCCTGCACTGCCCAGAGTTTGATTTGATGCGTGCAGATCTCTTTGGTCATCTCTCAGAAATCCCTGCCCTGGACATTAATGATATGGATACAACAGCCTTGTGCAATCTCCTTTTATATGGCAGTTCACACTTGAATATAATTAGCAATAGAATGATCATGGATGCCACTATATTATACATTAAGACTACTCAACGCTTTAAGTGAAACTCCAAACAGCAGCTACCCCCCCCCCCTTTTTTTATTTTGTTGTATATATTCTTTGTAATGGATTGTTTATTGTAAGTGTCCCTCATAGTGGGAACACGATGACCTTGGGTCTTTTCCCGCTATGAGGGGCACAGTTGAATGTAAATATTAGAGTTGTAGTTGTTTTAAGTTGATATAAAAAAAAAAAAAAAGGTCAATATTCTTCGACCGGAAAATGAACGCAGCTCCGGCCCCAAACAAGCTGTGTGCCTAAACATGTAAACAACTCTGGACGGACATCCCCACAACTGATTTATTTAAAAAAATTGCAAATAACTGAAGTATTTTAGCCTCCATTTCAGTTTTAGTGAGGGTACTAGAAAATTTACCTCAAACGACCGATTTTGTCTCCAGGGGCTAGAAAGCGGTGATCTCATTGGCTGACAAGCATGAAATTGGATGATTTCCGCATGCTCTGACAACCAGTAAGGATTTGAGCCTTAAGGCTGATTTCCAGTCAGTGGAATTTTCCGAGCGGGCGGAATTTGAGACAATAAAAGGTCGCTCAGCCGTAACTTTCTATTCAATTCCAGAGAGACAGTTTCTCTCGCATACAATAAAATTCCGCCCGCTGGGAAAATTCCACTGACTGGAAATCAGCCTTTACGTCGATGTATCTTTTTCCTGTTTGTTGCATTTACATGAGGTATCTGCATGTTTCATTGATTTTATCATAGTCACTAGACTTTATGCTTGCGTCTTAGTGCGTGTTTTTGCGCGAAGCGTTTTTGTGCTTGTTAGAAATTTAGAAAGCTAAGAGTTGCTTGCTTTCTTTCTTGTTGAGATTGGTTGTGTAATTCATAGCAATTATTACACAAAATTTAAATGAATTTGTAACTTGATGTGCCAAGTTGAATTGAATAGTTTCTTAGTTAGCTTAGTCAATATTTGTATTCATTGGACAGTTCGTGTTGCTGCTGTTTGTTATTGGACTTTGTTTACTCGCTCAAGATGAAGATTTGGATCACATTTGTTTAAAAATCGAATCGCTCGTGTTACACTTTGAAAATCAATTGTTTACTGGATCATTTACTCGTGGAAATTGTTATTCGTATTCGCATGGGACACTGTCGTCGGAGGATCAATTGTATAAAGATTTTTTAAAACTGAATGTTGCGGAGCTCCGAAGGGAATTGGAGAGGAGTGCATTGCCAGCCACGGGGAGAAAGGCAGAGCTGATACAAAGGCTGTACAAGTTCACCAAAAGGGAATTGATAACGAGCCGAGGGGGTTCTCCTGAGGATTCTGTTCGTGGTGAAAAGTCTCCAGATAAAAATGAGTCGATATCGAAAACTCCGTCGAGGATACCGCGTTTGTTGCCGAATGTTGAAGAGATAAACAAGTCTGCACGTTCACGTTTGGATACGACGTCATCAATTCGTGATAGAAATCGGATTTTGGAGCAGGATTTACTTAGCGTACAGCTCGAAGAGCCGGACATCGATCTATTCGGACATTCGAAGTACAGTGGTGATAAAAGAGACGAAGACACATTTTTGCATGAACAATTTCGTGATAATGGACAGCGAAGTAGGGAACACAGCGGACAGACCAAACAAACCGGACAACTTTCAAATATCGGACAGCCTCGTTTTCAAGTTAATTCGGATGAATTAAAGTATGACACAGATCACAGAGAATATGAGTTTGCCGGACATGTCGGAGATAACGGACATGGAGGAAACAGTGATCATGACAATATTGTTCAGGAAATTAATGAAATGAAAGTTTTAATGAAAACACAATCAAATATGGTCTATCAAATGGAGAAAGACATGGATTTAAAGATAAATAGTTGGAGTAAGAAAATATTGGAGGCAGTGCAGCACAAAGCCCCTGTTACTGCAGACACGACCAGTGATGATATAAGTAATTCCAATGAGATGGAGAAGCTTCGTAAAAAGTACAAGTTTTATGGTTCAGCGATAGAGATGATACTGTTAGAGATTTCTGAGTTTAATCATGGTGAAGTATCAAAAGCTGAAATGGAGAATTCGTTACATCGATTAAATGAAAAGGAAGAACAATGTGGGTCTATATTTCAAGAAATCTTTACTCTACAGACAGATGAAAGTATAGTAGACAAGGAGATAAGAGTCTGGACCGAATTTCAACAATGAATCCTGCGTGCATTGAGAAAAGTGGAACGATTTATTTCACAACTGACTAAGGACGAGGAAGCAGAGCAGAGATCAATCGAGGATAGGACACCACTCAAGGAATGCAGAGAATCAAATTCAAGTAGCAATTTGAAATTACCCAAGTTTACGTTGCAGGAGTTTCATGGCAATATGATAGAATGGGTTTCATGGTGGGATCAGTTCAAATCTTGTATTCACGAGAACAATGCTTTAAGTGAGAGATCTGCCCCTTTCTGATCTGCCAGAAAAGCCATTGAATACATTGAAGTTACGAGTTCCAATTACTTAAAGGCCATAGATGCATTGAAGAAGCGTTATGGTAGACAACGTTTAGTCGTTGAACATTTGGTCGAATCGATACTCAACATAGAGAAGAGAGAAAGGGTGACTGCACAGTCACTGAGATACTTGTATGACACTTTGGTCAATAGATATCACACTTTGGAGCAATATGAGCCAAACCTTGAAATGTGTCACAGAATTCTTGTCCCAATTTTCCAAAATAAGCTGCCAAATGACATCAGGAGAAAGTGGGAGTATGAACTTTCCAAGCTAGAGAATGAAGAAGAAGATAAGAGAGTTACGGCAGAGTTTTTCTTCGATTTTCTTCGGTCACATGTAATGTCTGAAGAGGCCATAGAGAAGTCGACTCCAAACCGTTCAACTCATCCCAGAATGTCAAATAGGCCACGTATACAAAACAAGGATCAAGGGGACAGTAGGTTTTCATCAGCAACGGCATTAGCAGCTCAAAGCAGTCAAGAAACTGTCAGACAAGGTCGAAGTAATCAAGTAAATGTGGTTTTTGTGAGAAAAATCATGAATCAAAGAATTGTTATGCAATCAAGAAGAAGTCAGTGGATGAAAGGATACAGACAGTTAAAGACAAAGGATTGTGTTTCAATTGCTTGAAACCAATAAGTTCCACACATTATAGTTCACGTTGTATGAGTCAAGGATGCATGATCGAGGGATGTCAGAGAAAGCATCATACATTACTACACAGAGCAAGTTCGAGTCCCAAGATAGAAGTAACCAAAGATGAAAAGGTCAGTTCTTCTGAGAGAGTAGAAGCTACAGTAAAAAGTCATGTTGGAGTTTTAAATGGTATTGTAAAAGCAGATTCAGAAAATAAGATGAGGCTGCTACCCACAGCAAAGGCAAAATTGATTCAGAATGGAACTGAAACAGATGTCAGGATTCTGATAGACAGTGGAAGTGATCACTCATACATAAAGCAAGACATAGCTGATTCATTAGGAATGCAGTCTGAGGGACCATCAAAATTGATGACAATACACATGCATGGTGGTCAATCAAGAACAATTAAAGTGAGAAATTTCAAATTTACTTTGACAGCATTAGATGGTAGTAAGTCAGCTGATGTAAGTGCATGGGCAGTTGATAAGGTATGCACACCGCTGGAAGCAGTTCCAGTGGATATTTCAAAGTATCAATATTTAAAGGGATTAAAGTTAGCTGATAGCTACCCAAGACAAACAGCAAACATTGACATATTATTAGGTTCAGACCAATGGGGTCAGATCTTAAGAAGCGGACTAAAGAAGAGAGATGCTAGTAGTCCGATAGCAACAAATTCAATATTTGGATGGATGATCTCAGGAAATGTAGATGTAGGATCAGAGTATCATCCCAACAACAGAGCAATGACAAATTGTGCTACAGTGAGGACAATAGAGGAAGAGCTCAACCTTGATCTCAAGCGATTCTGGCAATTAGAATCTTTGGGAATCGATGAAAGTGACAAAAGATTCACGAAAGATGAGGAGAGTGCGATGCAACAATTCAAAGATAGCCTTGTTTATGACGGAGAACGTTACGAAGTTGCATTGCCATGGAGAGAAGATTGTACAGGTTTGGAAGACAATCGGCATCAGGCTGTTAGCAGACTTGTGAAAATAGAGAAACGTTTGCAGTATGATAAAGAGAAGGCAAGCATGTATCAAGATGCAATAAATCAGTACATGAAAGATGGGCACGCAAGAGAAATAGACAAGACGGATTCAAATTCAGAGACAAAGATTAACTATCTGCCTCATCATCCAGTTTTTCGCACAGATAAAGTGACAACCAAATGTAGAGTTGTATTTGATGCATCTTCAAAGAATAAGAATGGAGTTTCTCTCAATGACTGTCTTCTACCAGGACCCAAGGAATCATTTCCAGAAGCATCAGAAACTATCAAAGAGAACATGTATGTTGATGACTGCTTAACAGGAGCTGAAGACAACGAAAGTGCGTTCCAGTTGTATGAAGAAGCTACGGGGATGATGAAATCTAGAGGCTTCGAATTAGGAGCTGAAGACAATGAAAGTGCGTTCCAGTTGTATGAAGAAGCTACGGGGATGATGAAATCTGGAGGCTTCGAATTTTTCATGTGGGCAAGTAATTCTAAAGATGTTCTTGTCCGTACACCAAAAGACCAAAGGGCAACAAAGAATGTGATAGAGATTGAAAGTGAAGGTGACCCATTGAAAGCATTGGGCATTTCGTGGGATACAGAAACAGATGAATTTTTGTTCAATCAAGGAGAGAAGCTAACAAATATTCAAGATCAAGGAACCAAGAGGAGTCTTATCAGTGTATCGTCAAAGCTTTTCGACCCGATGGGATAGCTAGGTCCATTCTCTGTTAGAGCAAAGATCCTATACCAAGAAGAACTATGGACACGGGGGTTAGATTGGGATCAGAAGTTACCTGCAGATCTTATGTCTTTATGGAATAAATGGAAGGAGGATTTGAAAGAGTTATCAAATCTGCGCATTTCTAGATGTTTTGTAAGCAACCTTACCAATGTCAACCGCGTCGAGCTCCACGGATTTGGGGATGCTAGTCCAAAAGCCTATGGTGCAGTAATGTACGTCGTGTTGAAAGATGCTTCCAGAAGAGTGAATGTTCAGTTAGTCATGTCCAAGAACAGAGTTGCCCCGACTAAAAGAGTAACTTTGCCCAGACTTGAGTTGCAGCTGCATTTATTCTTTCCAAACTGTTGAAGTTTGTGTTGGAATCATTAAAGGTGGCTGTTGACAGAATAGTGTGTTGGTCAGACAGTTTGGTCACACTCAGCTGGATACGAAGACCAAGCAGAAACTGGAAATTATTCGTTGCGAATCGAGTGCAGTCGATGTAAGAAAACGTATCACCTGAATGTTGGCGTTTTTGCCCAGAAAATGAAAACCCTGCCGATTTGTTGACTCGGGGGGAGAATCTAGATTCAGTAATCAACATCCAACTTTGGTGGAATGGACCAGAGTGGTTAAAGAAAGATGAAGTAGAATGGCCAGAAAATAAGCTTGATGTTTCACCAGAGTCAGAAACAGAGATGGTGAAAAATACAGTATGCAACCATTCAACCATAAAGTCTGTATCAAGAGTAATTGATCCAGCCAAATATGAGAAATTCTTTAAGTTAGCAAGAATTACAGCTTTCGTTTTACGAGCAGTTCGTAATTTTAAGAAGAGTTTAAGAAGCAAAGCTACAAGCCAGCAGACAGAATCATCAGGGAAAGAGTTAACGACAGATGAGATAAAGTCAGCAGAAGAATATTGGTACAGGACAGTACAACGAGAGGAATTTGCTGAAGATTTTGAGGCACTAAAGAACAGTGTACATTTTCCAAAAACTAGCCAATTGAATGTGGGAATGGTGACAAAAGTTCATGAAGGAGCATATGGTTTAATTCGGACAGTAACACTCAAAACACAGAAGGGAAAGTTAAATAGATCTATCCAAAAACTGCACCTCCTCGAAGGAAAGAAAGAGCAAGTAAATGTTGAAATAGTTAAAGAAAAGATAGATATTTCTGAAAGAGCCACCAAGACCAAGTCTACTGGACTGAATTCAGTTGACGTAGTACGTCAAGGTGGGGAAAATGTTCACGAATCTCAAAGGAAATCTTTAAGGAAGTCATCGAGACTCAGGAGACCCCCAGAACGCTTCGTCCCTGGTGAAGTTTAGCTGGCGTTTCAGTTTTCTGCATGCAATTTCCTCGTGTGTTGGCGGTGTGCGCCGATTCGTTTTCCCAGGAGCTATGCATAACGTTTCCTATGACAGAGTTAGAAAAACAGGGGAGAGTTGTTGTTTGGAAGAGCACAAGAAGGACGAGAAGAAGTAAAACGAGAGAGAGAGAGAGCGCGCATTCCAAGAAAGTGACATACGATAGGCCTAGTCCCAAGTCTGCGACCCAAGCCCAATCGATGACGGCATGATGTTGGTGAGCCTATTTTATCCTTGTTGAGCAATTTGTCTAATTTAGGTATCAATATAAATCCATTTAAATGGCCAACATGCGAATTCTCTTAATGAATGTTGGTCATTACTGCAACTCTCGTCTGATTTTGTGAATCATAACACAGTAAAAAGAACTACATTAGGTGATCAGTATTTCATGAAACACTACTTCTACTTTATCAACAAAACTTCTACTATTTTATTCAGAATTCAGCAGTCTGGCAGACGTTTACTGCAGTTCCTTTGACACATACAGCATCATACATCATCTTTAGCATAGGCCATCCTTGCCAACCTCTCGTAAGATTGCAGTGGTAATATTTATTAGAAAGTTCAATTGTTGCTATTTAGCTTTTATAGGAAACTGCAATCCCCCTGCAATATCT